>OY019131.1:56036762-58661452 GCA_955652365.1 Eristalinus aeneus
CTCTTTCGGACGTACAGTCAAATTCAGAGACTCGTTCTTTAGCCGCACTACACGTATCTGGAATGCTCTTCCCTCGATTTTACCTCCTCATTACAATCCACAGGCATTTAAAACCAATGTGCATCGGTACCTCCTCTCCCTCTCTTCCTCTATACCTTCGGCCCGTGCTGTGACTTGATCCGGTCACTTAAGGGTACTAGCAACCCCTTTTTTACGCGTCAATTATAAAAAAAAAAAAAACAAAAGGACTTCGTCTACCTCGGCTCTACGTTAAATAAAGACAACAACATCAGTACAGAAATCAAACGCAGAATCACTCTTGCCAACCGCTGTTTCTTTGGGCTCAAGAGGCAATTGAGTGATAAAGCCCTCTCTCGAAGGACTAAGCTCGCTTTATATAACAGCTTGATCATCCCCGTCCTACTATATGGCGCGGAATCTTGGACGTTAGCAAAGGCGGATGAGGAAGCCGTTAGTCTTTTCTAAAGAGAAAAGTTTTGCGTGCCCTTTTTGGTTTCGTTTTCGTTGATGGTATCTGGAGTAGAAGATAAAATGGCGAGCTCTAGCATGAGAGCGACATGCGCCCGGTCAAGCGTCTCCGTCTACAACGCTTAAAATGGCTAGGTCATGTAGAGAGCATGGACACCATAGCTCCGGGCCGAAAAGTCTTCGAATCAGACCTATTGGGACAACGCATCAGAGGACGGCCTGTGGAAAAGGACCTCAACCAACTTGGAGTGCGCAACTGGAGGCAGCTGGCGAAAGATCGTGCTGGCTGGAGAGGCATGTTGGTTGAGGCCCAGGTCCACCCCGGACTGTAGCGCCACAAGAAGAAGAAGAAGAAGAAGAAGTATAAAAATACTAGTTTTGTTTTAATTATTTACGTAAGATTATAAATTGATGCTAGTTTGTATGAGTGGTGGGGATTTCCTCTCATATGTCAGTGGTTCATTTGAGAATTCAATACAGTTCCAGATAGCACTGTCCGATTTTACAAACTCGGCCATTTACCACCTAACACTGAAGCCCTTCTAAATCCCAAAGTAATTTAAAACACTGTTTCACATTCCTTTCATGTCCCACAGCCTTTCGAACTGGTATTCCTGCCCCACTGTGAGGTGTGATGTCATTTTTAATAAATTATTTCCAATTTTTATTCAATTATAAACATCAGTCCTGGTTTTCTACCAAACAGAGCCACAGACGTCAACATGAATTTTAATATGCTATACTCAGGCAGATAGTGGAAAACTTCCATCAAGCTAAATATTGAGTAATTTCTAAAAACGAGTTTAGAGTGAGAAGACATTCTGAAGCCAGTCAGTCGGTTACATTTTCTATTGAATTTTAGATGGCGATGAGCAAATGTGTTCTGATAATGCTGTGGCGCAGACAAAACAGATTACTATAGATCGATAGATAAGCGACCAGAAATTTTATATCGTATACAAAGGATACGGCAACGTTATTACTATAGCAAAGTGTCTATTAAAATAAGACTTCTACAATTTGCTCGAAGAGATTAAAATACTGAACATATCTTACAACCAGGACGAACATCAGCGTCAACTGCTGAACAAACAACGTCGTTTGTTTTGAATGTTTTAGCACAAAAATATTTTTCAATTTAATAGATACGACGGTTGCTTTTTATATTTCGGGATTGGGCAACCCTAGTGTTGCAATCTGGCAATTGCCAGCTCTATCGTAAAGTTTGACATTTTTGAGGTTATACGTACTCAGAACGTTTCGACATACGAGCGCTATTTGTGTTGTTTACAGCAACTTAAAAGATTCATCTCGCCAGAAAAATGGAATTAAATCGTGAAAATTTTCGTGCGATTACTTTTTTACAACTTTCGAAGTGGATTAACTCAACAACAGTGCATCGATGAGCTGAATTAAAATTTTGGCTATAAAGCTCCATCAAGGACCAGTGTTTATCGATGGCATGATGAATTCAATTAAGGTCGTAGTTCACTCCAAGACAAGTTTCTTGAAGATCGTCCAAAATTAGTTGTTGTTCCGAAAACCGTTGATGCTGTGCGCCAACTGATATTGCAAGATCTTCAAGTGACCTATTGTGAGATTGAGACAATCTTAGGGATCAGTGGGATCAGCACACATTCAATATTGCATGAACATTTGAACGTCAAAAAAATTTGTTCGCGTTGGATCCCACACAATTTGTCAATCGCTCAAAAAAAGGCTCTTGTAGATTGCTTGAAAGAAATGCTCCAAAAATACGATCGCGTTGCTTCGAAACACGTCTACGACATCGTGGCAGGTGAAGATTACGCGTATGAGCCCGAAAGTAAACAGCAGTCGACTGTATGGGTGTTTCAAATTGAGCCAAATCCAACAAAAGTTGCTCGCGCACGAAGCACTTACAAGCAAATGGTCGCCTGTTTTTTCGAAAAAACTGGACATGTCGCAGTTCAGAGTGGTACACAACCATTTGTTTGCCAGTTGTCTTTCAGGAAATCAGGAAAACCAACCGCCGAAGACGAATCACTCTTCACCACGACAATGCGAGCTCTCACACATCAGCTCAAACAACTGCATTTTTGAGCACTCAAAACATCAATTCGGTGAGTCATTCGCGGTATAGTCCTGACTTGGCACCGAATGACTTCTGTTTGTTCCCGTACCTAAAAAATAAAATTAAACGTCAACGTTTTTCGACATCTGAAGTAGAGGTTGATGCGTTCAGAATGCATGTTTTGGAGATACCTCAATCAGAGTGCTTCGACAAATGGTTCAAAAGCACACAAAAGTGTATAGATCTTAATGGGGAATATTTTGAAAAACAATAAAGCTATTTTCGATGATTAATATTTGTTTTTGTTCTCTAATTCCGAAATATAAAAGGCAATCCTCGTATTCAGTTAGAGTCTACTTACTCCAAAAGAAAAGAATTTCAAGAATCGGTACACGTACCACTGAGAAGACGAAATAAACACGTGCTCCTCACACGTGCGACTTTCTTGTCAAAGAATTACGTACAATTTGGACTTAGCGATCATTTTTTTTTGTTGTTGTTGCACTAGCTGTACCAAAGAAAAATCCACAGTCATTACGTGGGAGGCTTAAGCTGCGAAAAAAAAGTGGGCTTTGTTTGCTTTTGAGCATGCCATTTTTTGAATTAAATCTTTAACTGAATCCTGAACTAAATCAGCGATTCGCCACATTGTGCGTCGTATCACAATAATAATTGTTGGCACTACAGTCCAAAGGGTGACCAGGGCCTAGCTTGCTCATCAACTACTCGTGTTGTGCGCACTACTGTTCTCTCACGAGTTGAAGGGACCTACAGTTTTTTGCCGATTCCGAAGGGCGGAATTTGAGAAGCTTTCTTAGACAGTTATTACTCTTTGAGTGTTGTCAGCAGCTCGAAAGAGGTGGTGCCGTGAAAAATCCGAAAAATTGGTATTGAGCTGGGAATCGAACCTAGACCCTTCGGCGTGTGAGCGTCGCACTCTACCCACTACGCCACGGCGACCACCGTATCACAATAAGTTAACAAAATAACCCTGTTTTTTCGGTTTTAATTTGTTTGGAAGTGTACAAGAGAGTGATGCTTCCAAACACTCTATTTTACTACATTCTACTTTAGCCTACAATAAGACTATAAAGACTATTACGAACTACAAAATGTGGAATGCCTTGACTGTCGCATAAAACAGCAGTGGGAAGGTATATAGTCTTTCGATTTAGAACTCACACACCTCCTTCTACATTTGTTTACTTATTCATCTCGAATGACTTCAACAAAAAAAACGTTAAAAATAAGAAAAAACTTGATAAACAAAGTTTGTTTTGTAAGAACTCGTTTCTACCGAATTCCATGACAACAAACAGCAAAACACGGGCTCGCCACCACCTCAAAACGACAGACTGTTTCGCTTGCCGATCTCAGCACACAAAATTTGCAATTACCAAAATCGCCGCATATGCCTGATTTATCTGTGACCTTAAGTCTTTTTTCTCGAATGCTTAAGTTCAAAACAAACACCCTAGACTCGAAAAGAACTTTGAATAATTAGTCAATTCATGTTCCCCTGCCCCGCTCCGGGGCTTTGGTGCGATGACATCTGCTTTGGCCATCAGAAAGCATTTGAAACCCATTGGGAGTCATTAAATGTTTAGTCTTCGCCAGCGATTCGTATCAGTCTCGCACAACCGGTTGCTTAATTAAGTCCCTCTGACAGATGAGTTTCACCAAAAAAAAAAAATATTTATATGTGTATCTGGTGATAGCACGTTTTGGGGAAGTACCAAGTCTTCAGAGTTAATGGGCATGCAGAGGAACTGGTTGAAGTTGTTGTTTTTTGACAGCTCCCTTCGCTACTGGTAGGTGCGATCAAAATTTACATCAATTGGGATTGGTGAACGCTTCCCTAGAATAGAAATGATTTTGGCGAAATTTTCCGCTGAGATTAATTAGATTATACCTCTGTATCGGCAGGTCAGGCAATCCCAGACTATCGCATGTCTTGTTCGGATGGCTCTTCTAGACTTCATATATTTTTCAGTTCTTGTTGTGTTTCCATTCGTGACGCTTCTCTGTCACAGCAGGAGGCAGTAGTTGAAAAGGATTTATTTCGAATTCGCCGAAAATGGAGTTAGTGGAGATGATTCTTTGAAAATCTGGCGGTTCATCCCCTTAACGGGGACATACAATTGCCTGACATCGATATTGACGTCAAGGAATCTATTGATTTCTTACGCATTCGAATTTCCATGAATTCGTCAACTCGGCTAATGGTGGTACAGATAAAGATGAAGTCACAACCCAGGGGAAGTCCCGATCTTGTGAAGAAAACAATAGAAGGTCACTTGTGAACATTTGTAGTGTTTTTGTTTAACTAAATGGAACAGTAGATCAGTGGTCTCCAAATACTCGCACACAATGGAAAAAACTGTACGTTTTTGAAATTTTTGGAGCATTCTCTCTTTGATTATAATAGCTTGCTTTGTTTATTCTCGTAATGAAATGCTTCAAAAACGAAACCATATTGTTCGGTTTCACTGGAGGGCATCAGTTTAACTTACTTGCTAACTTAATTAACTTATGCTAAATCAAACTTAAATATATTTACAGATATCTTACAACTATATCCGTAAGCAATACGGACGCGTGCACCAGTTAGTATATGCTCTTTATATGCTTGACATATATAAAGAATACTCCGTTGTATTCAATGTCAGCAGCGTAAGCGTTTTTGAAAAACCGTGCCTCTGGTGTTGAATTGTCAGTTACGCACGATTTTCTCGAAAATGATGTTCAAGAAGTCACAGGACAGTGCGTCGCCTTGTCTAAAAACCTTTTTGACATCGAAGATCTCGGTGAGTTCGTTACCGACCTTGTTGGAACAGCGAGAGTTTCCCTGCGTCATCCTACACAATTTGACGAGTTTGGTAGTTGGTAGGAATGCCAAAACTAGACTTGGCACTGTATAGCTCGTCTCCTTGCACACTGTCATATGCGGCCTTAAAATCGACGAAGAAGTGATGAGTGTCGATTCGTACTTCTTAGGTCCTCTCCGCAATCTGCCGTGAAAATGTTTTCCCTCGCCTGAAACCTCACTGATAGGGACCTATTACTTCATGGAAAAACGATTTCAGACGCTCACAAAATACGGCAGAGAGGATCTTGTACGCGATATTACGGAGACTGATCTCTCGATAATTGGCGCAGTTAAAGAGGTCTCCTATCTTGTGGACCAGGCAAGCGACGCTGAGATTCCACTCATCGGGCATGCTTTTTTCTGACCATATCTTACAGCGTCGAACTCTGAGCGAGTTTCAAAGAGACTCGGACAGCAAAGTTCCTAGCGATCTTTTGCGGTTGTAGCTTTCCGACGTCGAACCGTTTTGGTCTATCTCGACTCTGTTGCTCTCCCGATATCCGGGATCTTGGTTTCAACAAGGTGATGATCCGGGTCGATGTTTGCACCTCAGAATGTTCGGACAGCGAAAACACTGGAGGAGTGTCTGAAGTCGATCGCAACGTGACCAATCTGGTTGACGGTGGATTGGTCAGAAGATCGCCAGGTCCCTTTGTGAATGTCCAGGTGTAGGAACCGCATGCTAGTCACAGAGAGGTTCCGCACCGAGGCGAAGTTCAACAGCCTGAGTCCGTTTCCGGATGTGCTGTCGTACAGGCTGTGTTTACCGATGACTCCAGCAAAGATGTCGTCCTTTCCCAGCTAAGCTTTGAAGTCCCCTAGAACGATCTTGGTGTCGTAACTGGGGCATCGATCATATGTTCTTTCTAGGAGGCAGAATTGAAGCCTAGAGCGAAAATGCATTTTATTTGAAGGCCATGGATCCTTCAATAAGACCCGGCACCGTCTCACAAGGCGCGCGTTAAACACGTTTGGCTTGAAAATAATGTTCCATACAAATTCGCAGTGGTTGCCGTGGCTGTAGTGGCTGGAGTGCGACGCTCACACGCCGAAGGTCCAGGCTCGATTCCCGGCTGAACACCTCGAATTTTTCACGGCACCACCTCATTCGAGCTGTTGGCTCTTTCTTAAAGAGAGAACATAAGCGCGCATAACATGAGGAGTTGATAAGCACGCTAGGCTTTGTGGTCTGTCGCACCATACAATTATTACAAATTTTCAACATGCAAATCCATTGGATTACTCTGTCTAGAGTATTTTCAATATGAAGGACGGTACTATGAAGTTCCAAATTATTGAACATATTGAACAAGCATCTTGTCACTTGCGCGCAGAGTACTGTGTTTTCCTCGACGGTTTTAAGACCATTGTTATTCGCCTATTGAATACCAAGTATAGCAATATGAAGTGAGCGTCAAGATACAAATGTCTCGATAGGGAACATTTGTTGTGAACGAGGCTTATTTTCTTTTTTTGTTTGTTTGCTAAGACATCTGTGAAAAATATTTAGCATACATCAAATCATTGAACAGACAACATCATATTTATTCATCTTGTTAAAAATGTCGAATTTTGTACCAGAAAGTGATGATTTGTTTTCATTTGAAGAAAAGTGCTGGAGAGTCGCATCGAATGCTTGTCGATCTTGCTCTATCAGAAGCCACATGCAAAAGATGGTTTCAACGGTTCAGAAGATGAAGATCATGGAAGACCACCAAAAAAGTTTGAAGACGCCGAATTGCAAACGATATTGGATGGAGATGACACTTTGAGTCAAAAGCAAATGGCAGCAATGTTAAATGTTGCACAACAAACAATTTCTGACCGTTTAAAAGCTATGGGAAAGATAAAAAAGTGTGGATAATGGGTGCCACATGAATTGAGTGAAAGACAGATGGAAAACCGAACAAATGAAAATTGAAATTTTGCTTCAAAGACACGGAAGAAAATCGGTTTTGCATCGGATTGTTACTTGCGATGCAAAATGGATTTATTGTAAGAATCTTAAACGGAAAAAGTCATGGGTTAATCTGGGACAACCATCAACATCGACTGCAAAACCAGATCGATTCGGCAAGAAGACAATACTGTGTGTTTGGTGGGGCCAGAAAGGTGTGCTGTACCACGAGCTCCTAGAACCTGGTGAAACCGTTAATACTGATCGCTACCGACAACAAATGATCAATTTGAACCATGCATTGATCGAGAAACGACCAGAATGGGCCAGAAGACACGGCAAGGTAATTTTGCTCCATAACAATGCACCTGCACACAAAGCAAAACCGGTTCAGGATTCAATCAAAACACTTGGCTTGGAGCAGATACCCCACCCGCCGTATTCACCAGACTTGGCTCTTTCCGACTACCATTTGTTTTCATCGATGGGGCACCCATTGGCTGAGCAGCACTTTGATTCCTACGAGGAGGTCGAAAATTGGGTGTCTGATAGGTTTGCTTTAAAAGACGAAAAATGTTATTGGCGTTGAATTCACAAATTGCCAGAAAGGTGGTCAAAATGTGTAGAATACAATGGCCAATACTTTGAATAAAGTGTTTTTACTTTCCCATTGATTATTAAGGTTTTATTTTCAAAAATCATCATACCGGTATATCCGTATGTCCAGTTTTTCCGAAAAAACAGGCGACCATTTGCTTGGAAGTGCTTCGTGCGCGAGCAACTTTTGTTGGATTTTACTCAATTTGAAACACCCATACAGTCGACTGCTGTTTACTTTCGGGCGTAAGTCCACGAATCACCGCCCGTCACGATGTCATAGACGTGTTTCGAAGCACCGCGGTCGTATTTTTGGAGCATTTCTATCTACGAATCGACACGAGCCTTTTTTTGAGCGATTGAAAAATTCTGTGGGATCCAACGCGATCAAATTTTTTTGACGGTAAAATGTTCATGGAGTATTGAATGTATGCTGGTCCCACTAATGCCTAAGGTTTTCTCAACCTCACGATAGGTCACATGACGATCTTGCAATATCAGCTGGCGCACAGCATCAACAACTGATTTTGGACGACCTTCACGAAATTCGTCTTGGAGTGAACTACGACCTCGGTTGAATTCACCATACCATCGATAAACACTGGTCCTTGATGGAGCTTCATCGCCAAGAATTGGATTCAGTTCATCGATGCCCTGTTGTTGAGTTAATCCACGTCGAAAGTTGTTAAAAATAATCGCACGGAACTTTTCACGATTCAATTCCATTTTTTAAGCGAGATGAATCTGTTAAGTTACTGTAAACAACACAAGTAGGGCTCGTATGTCAAAACGTTCTGAGTACGTATAACCTCAAAAATGTCAAACTGTACGATAGAGCTGGCAGTTGCCAGATTGAAACACTAGGGTTGCCCAATCCCGAAATATAAAAGGCAACCTCCGTACACCTGGAAACTGGAACCCCACCAATGTTCTTTCATACTTTGCGAATGCACTCTGATTACATTATGAAAGTTTTAGAGATGGAAGATTCAAGGATTCCAAAAATAGTATTAAGAACCGTTTTAAGAACTAACGGAGGTATTTGCAATGTATGGAAGGAACTTGCTTCAGACTGCAAGATGAACCTAGATAAACAGACAAATGAAAAACCAGCTTCTCTGAGCGAGAAATCTAATATGCTAATTAGAAAAAAAGGAATCAGAACATGCACAAAAAGTTTATTGAAGATGCCAAAGCCTCGCTATATATGAATTTATATAGTAAACTGAACCATCATTTGCATGAAAGCACTCACTTCCTGAACTGTTTTTTGTGGACAAAATTAGTACGATCTTCCGAATCAGAGGTGAGATAGTCAATTTAAATTTAAATCCCACCGCACCGATCTACCAACACTCTGCTCAGTGTTGAAGGAGTTGCGATTCTTGGTCTTTGCAAAAGCGAGTTTAAATGAAGAAGAAGTATCAAATATTTTGAACCGACAGAGAGGTTGGAATGCCTTATACGATTACACCGCAGCTGCACTTCGTTGTAGAAAAGAAATATTAGAAGGAAATTTTTAATAATTTTAAATAATATGCTCACAGTAATGAATAGATATACATATATGGGTGAATATCATTGTCAACATGGTAGACGGCCATAGGCCAAACGCATTAAACTTATTGTAATTTATCTCATCGTAAACGGAGATGACGACGCAAATCCCGCTGTTAGGCAGAATGTCCCACTCAATTTGGACGACGATGGACAAGAATTCCGTCCCCCCGACTTCGACGAGGTCAAGATAGCAACATCGAGGCTGAAGTCGGACAAAGCTGCTGGCGCGGACGGACTATCCGCAGAGCTGTTCAAAGCGGCTGGAGGTGAGCTGCTCGGGTGCATGCACCAGCTCATCTGTGAAATATGGTCGGAGGAAAGCATGCCCGATGAGTGGAATCTCAGCATTGTTTGTCCGGTCCCCAAGAAAGGAGTCCCCTTCGACTGCGCCAACTACCGAGGGATCTGGCTCCTTAACATCGCGTATAAGATTTTCTCTGCCGTATTGTGTGAGCGCCTGAAACCGTTCGTCAACAACCTGATAGGTCCTTATCAGTGTGGTTTCAGGCCAGGGAAGTCCACAATAGACCAGATCTTCACACTGCGGCAGATCCTGAAGAAGTCCAAAGAAGTACAAATAGACATCCACCATCTATTCGTCGATTTCAAGGCCGCGTATGACAGCATGCATAGAGACGAGCTATACAGTGCCATGTCTAGTTTTGGTATCCCAACCAAACTCGTCAGATTGTGTAGGATTACAATGGAGAACTCTCGCTGCTCCGTCAAGGTCAGTAGCGAACTCACCGAGACCTTCGATGTCAAAAAAGGATTTAGACAAGACGACGCACTGTCATGTGACTTCTTTAACATCATTCTTGATCGTGCGGAACTCACACGTCAACATCAGAGGCACGATCTTCCACAAGTCCGTTCAATTGCTAGCTTATGCGGATGACATTGACATGATCGGTCGAACTCAGCGAGCCGTCAATGAGGCGTTTGCTAGCATTGAAGCGGAAGCGGCTAAAGTGGGACTGGTGGTGAACGAGGGCAAAACGAAGTATATGCTGTCATCGAAGAAGGACGCAGAACATCGACGTCTCGGACAGAGCGTCACTATGGGCAGCAGACACTTCGAGGTAGTGAAGGACTTCGTCTATCTCGGCTCCGCTGTGAATAGGGACAACAACATCAGTTCCGAAATCAAACGCAGAATCACTCTTACCAATCGCTGTTTCTTTGGGCTTAGGCAATTGAGTAATAAAGTCCTCTTCCGAACGACCAAAGTGACTTTGTACAACACCTTGATCATCCCAGTCCTGCTTTACGGCGCAGAAACCTGGACGCTACTAAAAGCGGATGAGCAAGCCATTGGTCTCTTCGAGAGAAAAGTTCTGCTTGCGATTTTTGTTCCTGTTTGCATTGATGGCATCTGGAGGAGAAGATTTAATGACGAACTCTATGGGCTGTACGGCGGCATGAGCCTAGTCAAGCGTCTACGGATACAACGCTTAAGGTGGCTGGGCCGTGTAGAGCGTATGGACAGCACTGCTCCGGCCCGAAGAGTTTTCGAATCCGAACCACAGGGACAACGCAACGGAGGACGTCCTAGACTGAGATGGCGCACACAAGTGGAAAAGGACCTCAACCATCTTGGAGTGCGCAATTGGAGACAGCTGGCAAGAGATCGTTCTAGCTGGAGAGGCATATTGGTTGAGGCCCAGGTCCACCCCGGACTGTAACGCCATCCGAAGAAGAAGAAAGAATTAATCTTTATAAATTATCTGTTACGAAAATAAAAGTCATGTTAAACTAACTAACTAACTCATTCATAGCAGAGACGACCTTGTTTTTTCCTTTGAAAATGTCAATACCGCCGGTATTTTCAAATATACCGCCGTATTTACGTCAACGTTTTGGACTTTTTCAAAGCAACTAACAAACTCCAGCGTTATCGTCATCTTTGCAGATCACCGCCTACCTTTTATGAAGATCTATAAAAGTGAAAAGGCGGTTTAGACCTCATTTAAAGAGTCATTCGCCATATAAACAGGGTGATCCATGTTTTAATTGACTGTTATTTTTTCCTGAAACAAAAAACCCTTCGTATGTTGGGAACTGCTTGTTAACCCAGTATTTAGAAAGAAACCATTCCGCGACCAGTTTTGTTAAAAATCGTTAAAAATGAACTTCCCTTCTGTTGTTTGGATTAGAGTAGAATATAATATTCCTCATTCATTCATAGGCGTTCGTTAACCACAAAAGAGTCGTTAGCGTAACCACAAGCATCCAGTACAAGTTCAAAACCCCCGGAAGAGTTAGCTTGAAGTGTTATTGAAGCGTTAGTTTCACACCTACTCTCGAGAGGATATCAGTTTGGGCAGCTAACTGTATTATACGCTTTTGCCGAACCGACTTCATGGAACGCAAAATAAACTGGTCTAGCCTAGTATCAGAATATGACCTTGGATTTGAGAAATCTGCAGATAGACAAGAAGGCGTGGCAAGAACCCGAAAGACAAGTTTCTGAGTTCCTTAGGAACTTGTTTGTAATTTGCTGAGGGCAGAGTTGCTTACGTAATTTCTTGACACCCACAAGAACCGGAAAACGCTCTTTTGATTACATTAATTAATTAACTGTTGGTGCGACAGTCCACAGGGGGCCTAGCTTGCTCAGCAACTACTCGTGTTGTGCGCGGTACTGTTCTTTCACGAATAGAAGGGAACTACGAAGTTTGAGAAGCTTTCTTAGACAGTTATTGTTCTTTGAGTGTTGTCAGCAGCTCGAAAGAAGTGGTGCCGTGAAAAATTCGAGGTTTTCAGCCAGGAATCGAACCTAGACCCCTCGGCGTGGGAGCGTCGCACTCTACCTACTACTCCACGGTGGCCACCTTTTTTTGATTAATTTTGATATGTTGTTTAAAACACCACACAACTGACATTTTTGTTTTTTTTTTGTTTATTTTAAAGCAAAGGTACACTTCATTAGACTAGATTAATTTACTTCCCGAAGGAGTTGAAGTTTTGGGTTGAAGCTCCGGCGTTAGCTGATGAGGCACCACCGCTAAGTCCTCCTCCCAAACCACCCTGGTTGAAGCTCTGCGTTTGAGCTGAGGCAGCAGCATTGCTACCACTACCGCCGAATCCTCCTAAACCTCCTTGGTTGAAGCTCTGCGTTTGAGCTGAGGCGGCAGCATTGCTAGCACCACCACCGAATCCACCGAGTCCACCGAATCCACCACCGAAGTTCTGCGTTTGAGCGGAAGAGGTAGCACTGCTGGCTCCACCTCTAACGCCGCCGAAACCTGGACCTCCGAATCCTGGATGTCCGAATCCACCTGGACCTCCGAAACCACCTGGACGGTAATGACGCTGAGCGGAGATGGCAACCACAACCATGCAGAACACAACGAGGAATTTCATCTTGAAAGTTTTTTCTTTTTTTTTTGGTGGTTTGTCTATGGACTTAAGCCAAGCTACTGATATCAACCGACAGCATAGATAGCCTATTTATAGCTAGCTCGATTCCGAATCACTAATGCACCATCACTGTTGACATGAACAAAAAAGCCCCCTTTCAAGAACCAGTTTTTTCGTTTTACGAACAGCTTGATCTTGAAAATTCACAAATTTCTGCCCACCAAAGCATCCCCTCCCCTACGTCTCTCGGTTCTGGACAAAGAACTGCGTGTAAGTGGAAGCGCCATCGCCGGTAAACTTGGCGGCAACGATGAATAAAAGATGAGAAAGGAAAGAAAACCGGTGGCAATACGTCAGTGCGGAATACTCGGAATTGGTGTGTATAAGTTATGACGCGCTTTCAAATCTGAATGTTGCCTTCCAGCTTTTAGCGACTTGGGCGCTGAGATTGCGTAACTTGGACCTGTGGAGGATACAGGGGTGGCTGTTGATTTTAAAGTAGTGTGTAAACAAATTTCCTCGATTGGTGCTAACCTCCCACTCTCACACGTAGCGTAAACCAGTCTACGGCTATGACATCACAAAACTACAAATGGACAGAATAGAATCGCAACATGAAGTTCTGAGTTTATGTGCTGGGGAGTGTAGGAATTAAATGCCTACCCGGTGCCAAGGAAAACATGGTCATAGTTGATTCATGTAGGCAATGAACCTTGTGTCGGTTGGGGTTATGTAAGAGAGCCTTTTGGGAATATTCCAAACAAATTTTTAGAAGTAGCGACAATCTGGACGGAGTGCTGGCAAATACTGTGAGAAATTTTGATCTATGAGACATCAGTCATACAACGATCACATAAGGGCCAACCCTGTAAAAAGATGAAGTCAAGAAAGGGAAGTAATGCTTAAATTAGGCGGGGAGCTTCCGCATTGTACAATATTCTTGATTTGGATTTGATGAGTTGGTTGATGCTGATGAAGAACCCCCCGAATTGAAATCAAAGGGCTTAGCTTTTCCATTGAATTAGGAACTGATTCAATTTTCTGCTCTCTTCTTCAAGTGCTTTATCAATGGTTCTACAGATAGAGTAAATAAGAAAGCAAATGGAAATTCAAGTTTGAAGTTAAATTTAGAAATCGTATTCCGGCATTAAAATTAATTGCGGGTACAAATTAGGTCGTTAGATGGCGCTACCGCAAATTGTGGCGATCGTGGAAATGAATGTCTACTTCATTGGAAAGGTTTAACATTTCTCAGCAATAATATATGTGTTGTAGACAACAACATTGTTTATTGGCTCATGGGAAATGTTGGCATTTGTAAGAACTTTTGCATTTGTGAGAAGTTTTATTTGAGAAAAAAGAAAGTTTCAGCTGAAGCCCATCCAATACTTGAAGAAGCTTATGAGGAATTTGCTCATTAAAGAGACAATAACAAATCTTATAGAGAGGTAGAGAGAGAGAAAAAGAGTGAGAGGGGGGGAAGAGAGATGGAGAGAGAGAGAGAGGGCGAAAGAGAGGGGGAGAGAGAGACGATTGAAAAGCGGTGATTTTCGAGTCGAAGACAAAGAGTGTGTTGGCCAAACCAAAAATTTTGAAAAAGGTAAATTGGTGACTCTCCTTTACCACGATTCGTGTCAAATGTATGGTAAATTGAACTCCCAGATTCGTTGAGAGTGACACAGTAAATACAGCAAACATTGAACCGCCCTGCAACAGTTACAAAACATGTGCTTTTCTTGTCCATTATAGAAACCGAAAGGAAGGGGAAAATTTAAACTTATTTACTACTTGTCACAGGCATCTTGGGCCGGAATTGAATTCGATATACCAGGTATACCAGGTATGAAGGGAGAATTTTTTTTTTTTTGGAATTTTAGAACTTGAAATTTTCTTTTCAGAACCATGATGTTATATTTACCGGGTATACCAGTATAAAATGAGGGTTTTTTTGAAAAGAAAACACTAATTATTAGTGGGAAAGTAAAAACATCTTATTCAAAGTATTGGCCATTGTTTTCTACGCATTTTCACCACCTTTCTGGCAATTTGTGAATACCACACCAATAAAATTGTTCGACTTTTAAAGCAAACCAATCAGACACCCAATTTTTGATCTCCTCGTCGGAATAAAAATGCTGCTCAGCCAATGCGTGTCCCATGAAAAAAATTGTTAGTCGGAAGGAACCAAGTCCGGTGAATACGGTGGGTAGGGTAGCTGCTCCCAGCCAAGTGTTTTGATTTAATCCTGAACCGGTTTTGCTTTGTGTGCAGGTGCATTGTTATGGAGCAAAATTACCTTGCCGTGTCTTCTGGCCCATTCAATGCATGGTTCAAATTGATCATTTGTTGTCGGTAGCGATCAGTATTAACGGTTTCACGAAGTTTTAGGAGCTCGTGGTACAGCACACCTTTCTGGTCTCACTAAACACACAGCATTGTCTTCTTGCCGAATCGATCTGGTTTTGCAGTCGATGTTGATGGTTGTCCCAGATTAACCCATGACTTTTTCCGTTTAGGATTCTTACAATAAATCCATTCTGCATCGCAAGTAACAATCCGATGCAAAACCGATTTTCTTCCGTGTCTTTGAAGCAAAATTTCAATTTTCATTTGATCGGTTTTCCATCTGTCTTTCACTCAATTCATGTGGTACCCATTATCCACACTTTTGGATCTTTCCCATAGCTTTTAAACGGTCAGAAATTGTTTGTTGTGCAACACTTAACATTGCTGCCATTTGCTTTTGACTCAAAGTGTCATCTCCATCCAATATCGTTTGCAATTCGGTGTCTTCAAACTTTTTTGGTGGTCTTCCACGTTCTTCACAAAAAGTTCTCACATCAAAATCATTATTTCTGAACCGTTGAAACCATTTTTGCATGTTGTTTTTTTTTTTTTTTTTTTAATGCATTTTTATTCTTATTAATCCATTTTCTTAGTTTCTAGACAAAAATACTTAAATCTAGCTTACTAATATAATCAACTGATCTTAATTCTAACTTACTGACTCTTCCCGAGTACTCTAAGCTAATCTATGTTTTTTTCTTTATGCCTTTCGGGTTCTTATATATGTATTTTAATTCAGTGCTTTGATCTATCTATATATATTGTTATTCCTCCAAGAAAATTATAAAAACTTGGATCTCTAATTTCTTCTTGTTCTTAACCTAACTTACGTAACTATGGAATCTAATTAAACCTAAACTTTTAGTTATATAAAACTAAAAAAGCCTAAAACTTAACTCTACTTAACTCTATTAAGCTTAGCTATGCCCGTAAAACTATACGGACGCGTCCACCAGGGCATATGTGTTATTTATATGCTTAACATATATATCTGATACGCCGTGGTGGACCTTTTTTTGGTTTTTGTTTTTTATTGCTTTTTTTGTATTTTTTTTTTTTTAATTTTTTTTGTTAGTTTTTTTTTTATTTTTTATTTTTTTTTTATTTATTTTTTTTAAAGTCTTAAAAATACCTTAACCTATGTGAGTTGACCCTAGTGAATCAACTATCCTGACCTTTGTTTTAAGAAGTTAGCGGCATCGAAAGCTGATTCTGGTGTAACCACCAGTAAAAAAGCCGTTTCTTTGCAGTCACTGCTCTGTCGCGGGCAGAAATCGCTCTACTGAACCGTAAGAGCTCCTCGTGGCTGCGAGCGACGTCCGGCTCGTATTGAAGTCGCCTTTCTACTGTTCGGCGTACGACATGGAAGATGATAGGGCAGCCTTCCATATCTTGTATCAGGCCTAAAGTGTCCAAGTAGAGGAAAGCTTCAGGTGGAATGAAGCCGTTAAGACGCACCCGTTCATGGTACATGTAATTAGGGTAGTAAGCCCCAAAGATCAAGCTGTTAGTTGAAGTCATACCTCGTGCAGTGTGACTCCGAATCAACTTAATAATAAAATTATCTATCCTTATAAGGTTTGCCTCGTTGTACAGAACCTCGTTGGGATAGAACTTCTTGTACTGGGATTCTGGCGTTCGATATAATCGAAGACACGCCCGTAGGCACCGCCTCTCGAACACCCTCATCTTTTCCATTTGGGAAGGACTCACGTTGAACCACACAGGACAACCATATACCATGATTGGCCGGATAAGGGCCATGTAGCAGATTACCTTCACTCTGGTGTCGAGTTGACTGCTGTAGAACAGCCCTCTTGCCATAGCGAAAGCATTCTTAGCCCTGGTCAGAGCTGTTTCTACATGGATACCACCATATAGATACTGGTCCAACCAGATGCCTAGATATCTTACTACACTTTTCACGGCCAATGGCTGTCCCAGTGGGTCAACTATGCCGAACTTGCGCCAGTTCATTTTCGTGTCCCTTGAGGCTCTGGACAACGGAGTTCTGAAAAGGATAGTTTCACACTTCTGGTAGTTGATTTTCAACTTCCAGTCGTCGCAAAATCGTTGAATCGCATCGAAGTCACTCTGCAACAAACCGTTTATTTCTTCTACCTTCGGACTTGATCTGTACGCGATTAAATCATCGGCAAACGCTATTATGTTAGGCATAGAACCTATAAGATCGCTAGTGAATATAGTGAACAAGATCGGCGAACCCACCGCCCCTTGTTGCAACCCATTTTTTATGTAGAAAACAGTTGTTGAAATTTCGTTGCCATTTTTCACAACGAATTTTCTACCTGTAACCATATCATAGATCGTATATAGCAATGTTTTATGAATGCCGAGCCTGACTAACTTGAGGAAAAGACCTTCTAGCCATACGGTGTCAAAAGCTTTTTCCATGTCAATCAGGCAAGCTCCTGTGCATTGTGTTTTGTTTCTATTCCATTGAATGTCGGAAACCAGTTTAGACGCAGCATGAATAGTGTCGTGCCCCGCTCTGAAGCCAAATTGGTTTTCCGGTATTAATTGTTTTTCCTCAACCCATTCTTTCAGAGCTCTAATGACTATCTTCTCGAATACCTTGCTTATGCACGGAAGAAGACTTATAGAACGGAGATTCGTCGGGATGGAGGTATCTTTGCCCCGTTTTGGAATTGGCTGTACCACAGCTGTTTTCCAATGCGCAGGGTAATATGCATTATTCAGCGCATTGTTGAACAGAGTTGTGTATACGTCCACCGCCTCAGAGGGTAGATGGCGCAGAACAATATTTGGTATCCCATCTATTCCCACTGACTTCTTCTTCTTCAGTGAGTTGAGGATACTTTGGAGTTCGTCTTTAGAAATAAGGATGGAGTTGTTTCCATCATCGGCGACGACATTGTTTGCCAGAAGATCGTCACTGAACCTAGTGAAACCAGGGTTCTCGGATCGCCATTGACTTATTTCATTCAGAAGAGAGACATGGTTAAGCAAGGCTCTGTTCTCCAGATCGTGATTCGGATTTCGAGTCTCATTGACCGTATACACTTTCTGGAAGACAGCACCAATTGCTTTCACCTTCTCCTGGGGATCCTCAACTACAAAATAGTCGTTGTCAAGCACAACCCTATCAGGATCGATGCCAACTGAAGTAAGTAGGTTCGCGTTGTCTGTTGTTTTGTCAAGTCGAACGCTCTGAATGTCATTATGGTCTTTCCTCCGGAAGATTTTATTTATTTGCGGGAACATGCTCGGGTTGTTGGATCTTACAGCCCGAATCTTATTGCTCCAATGCAAGCTTACAGCTCGTCTGTAATTATGTTTGATTAAATGTTGGAGTACTTTTATCTGAGACTTAAGAGAGCGAATTTCTGCACTCTGTGGGTCCGTAAACCGTCTGTACAAGAGTTTAAGTCTTGACAGGAGTCTACTTTTTTGCACGTGAAGTGCATCGATAGTAGCATTCTGATAAATGTCGCCATAATCGGTTCGTGCTACCTTCGGTATTGTTTTGTCCATTGTTCGTTTAATGGCTTCATCCATTTGTCTGAGGTACCCATCAACCTCTTCGTTCGTTAGGTTTCTGTTCGTCGGAGGATTGATCACACTCGAACTTATTTCTCTGGCTAAGGTTCTAGAGAAACGTGGCCATCGCGCCTTATTGTAATTATAAGGATGCGTTTGGACATATTCCTCCAGTTCCTCCAGCTTATTCGGGAGCTGTATTACCGCGGTGAGACCACAGTGATCACTGTCATACTCGACCGTAGTTAAACAGTTCCTCGTATGTCGCTCCACGTTTAGTATTATTAGTCGTCTGTCGATTAGCATCACATCCAGATAAGACCCGCTTCTAGGAAATGATGGTCTATCGGTTGCCAGCAAATCCAGCCTGAATTCAATATTGTTTTGTTCCATCCACTCTAAGAGAGCGTTTCCTCTCTCGTTTGGAACAGTATTACCCCATTCACCGTGTTTGGCGTTCAAATCCCCGGCTAATATATAGAAGTTTTCTTCCGAGTTCAAGCAGAGGCTGGTGAAGAGAGCCTCAAGCTCTGAAAGAAAGTTAGGATTTTGAGCGTCTGATGCGTAAGCAGCGATCACAAACAACTTCTTTCCACCTTGGAGGGAGATGCGTGCGATGGCCGCTTCTAGCACACAAGATCTTCTAACTTCATTGCTATATATGACCTTATGACTAATTTTCTTCTTAATTAAGAGGGCGACTCCGCCACCTCGAGTGGATTGGGGTCGGTCCCTTCTTATAATATGGTAGTTTTTGTACCTAAGGTTGCGCGTCTGGTTAAGCTTAGTTTCGCTAGCCATCAGCACATCAGGGTTATGGGTTTGCAATAAATTAGCGAGCGTTAGTTTTCGTTCGATCCTAATCAGCGAATTAACATTCACTGCTAGGATCTTAAGGGTTCTTACCTCGCATGAGCCCATTATATCTGAGCGCGCTTGTTTGCAGGCAGCTGAGAGAAGAGGAAATCTACTCTAGCCGTCTGCGTAAGGAAACTGGTCTGTAGTTCGACCATCTGTTTCTGCAAGGCAATCATCTGCGCTTGCATCGACTGGATGGAAGACATTACATCCCTTATTGAGGGTTCTGCCTGGGATTGCCTAGCCATTAGAGCCGGGGCAATCTTTGGCACTGTCCGTTGTGCCGGTTCTCTGCCTGACACCATTTGGGCGTAGGAGATGGCCGGCGTAACAGTACTGGCTACAGCACGAGCTACTGGCCTGGCTTCTGCTTTTCTATTGTTCCTTATCTCTTTTACTCTCTGCCGGAGTTCTTTGATTCGTGGACACCCCAAATAGGTTGCGGGGTGTCCATTTCCTCCGCAGAGTACACATTTGAGAAGCGTCTTATCCGTGACTTCATCCGTGCCTAGAGGACATTCTCCTTTATTGTGGCTGAATGTGCATCGTGCGCAGCGGAACTCCATATTGCAGTTCTCCGCGACGTGCCCCAGCCTTCTGCACTTCGCACATTGAAGTACGTGGTCAGATTTGTTTAATTTTTCCCACCTTACACTAAGACCCCCTACGAAACGGATTTTTCGTAGGCTGTCAATTTTGGTGCCGTGGGATACCTGAACTAAGAAGAAAGGAAGTGCCTTCTTCTTCGCTCTCGCTGCCGCAGTGTTAAAAGGCTTAACCCCTACGAATTGGACCTCGTCGCCCTCAACTAAGCGCAGCTTGTTGAGGAGGACCTTCGGGTCGGTAGAGGGATTTATACCTTTGAGGAGCAAGGTTTGTGGCTTCTCTCCTCTGGGGGTATACGTGTAGAAGTCAGCGTTCGATGCCGCTAACTTCTCTTTTAAGAAATTAAACCCGTTTATTGTTAAGCAATGAACGGTGTGCACTTGGGGCGATTTGTATTTAATATAAAATGTCTTATTTTCTAGGGCCAACTCACATAGGGTCTCCAGCTCGTCGGTCCCCATGCCGAAGACATTTATTGGTGGGCAGCGAACCTTCTTCTGCTGTTGCTGTTGCTCCGGGTGTTTTTGTTGTTGTCGTTGAGGCTCTTGCTGTTTCTGCTGCTTCTGCTGTTTCTGCGGTTGCTGCTGCTGTTTTTGTTGCTGCTTCTTTGGCACCTTTTGCTGCTCTTGGGCAGCTTTCGAGGTGGCAGATCGCGTTAGCTTTTGCTGCTGCTGTTGTTTATGTTGGTGTTGTTGTCTTAGTCCATGTTCGGCTTTTTGTAACAATTGTGCTGCCTTTGACGTTGAAGGCTTAGGGTCGGGCTGCTGATGTCCTTTTTGAGGTAGCTGTTTCTGCCTCAGTTGCTGCCTCTTTTGTTGAAGCTCTAGGACCTCCTTCTGCTGTTCTTTCTGCTTAGTCATTTTTTCTGCAGCTTTCCTTGCAGTTGATTTGTCACAGAGGAACTTAATATGGGCGTCGAGCTTTGCTCTTTCCTCGTCAAGCTTCTTCAGTTTTTGCTCCTCCTCCCTTATTTGTTCTGCCTCATCGTCAGCATCGGATGTGGCCAGAACCTGAAAGGAGTTGTCGCTCCCCTTATAAGAGAATCGGCATTCATTGCCCTCTGACTCGCATTCGAGGGCATCAATGTCGATTCCGGCTGATTTTGTTGTCGTTGTCGTTGTTTTTGTTTTTGGCGGTGTTTTTTTGGCCGCCACCGATCCGCCCCTGCTCGATGCGACCACTTCTTCATCTGACGTCATTAATATTGTCGTCCGACGCTTTGGGAGTGTGGGCTGCGGTTGCAGTCTCTTTCTCCTCTTCTTTGTATCGGTAATCCGGCTAGTGGGGCTGGCCACGCGGATGCTACCGTCACTTGTTTGGTGGCCTGACGTCCCAGCCACCGGTGTTTTGAAATCACCCGATTTACTGAGCTCGGGTCGCTCGTCACTTTCCATGTCCCTCACTCTTTCTCACACTATGTGTCTTTACTTTATTTAATTAGAAATAAAAAAAAATTTCTGTTTTTCCACAACTGGATTTGAACCCAGGATTTCCTGATCACCACACTGGTGCTCTACTACCAGAGCTAACGATTACGCACAATTTGATCAGTTTTATTTGCACTTAGTACACAAGGGTATATGCAGCGAAGTCGATATACGTGCGTATTCCGCGGAGGTCTATGAACGACTGTTTTTTTTTTTTTTTTTTGCATGTTGTTTCTGTTAGAGCATGATCACCATATGCCTCGACAAGCATTCGATGCGAATCTGCCGCACTTTTCTTCATATAAAAAAAGAAAAATTTACTGTTGCAATGTGCGACAATACGAGGGACCTTCAATATATTCTCTGTATCGGGGTGAAGCTGTGGTTATATATATAAATTGACTTATTTATCAAGTAATACTATTATTTTCGTGCATTCAAGTAAAATTTCATTTAAATGTGATTATTAATTCGCGTTTTATCTCTAGTTGATGGTGAAAATTGAGCATCGCGATGTAACTAAATTTTTCACTTAGCAAAGAAAAATTAAAAGAAAACTATTTATGAAGAAATGGTGGCTGTTTGCTAGGGTTCCGCACCTTCATTATCAACTGCGCAGAAGTGGTCAAGTGGGTTGAAGAGAGGCAGAGAGAGCATTGAAGACGAGCCCCGATCCTTCGCCCGGCTACTGCTTGTACGGGAGAACGCATCAAAGAAGTTGAAAAACTTGTTCTTGAGGATGCCCGAGTAAAGATGAAAATGATGACAGAGATCACCAAGCTTTCAACTGGTACCATTCTCACCATTCTTCATGACCACCTTAACGCTTCAAAGGTCAGTGCAAGGTGGATGCCAAGAATTCTCACAGCGCCTCAGAAAAATGTGAGAATCGCATGCCGTTGAGAGCTCCTGGAGATGTGTAGTTAGAGCGCGGACGGTGTTATGGATCGAATTGTTACTGGGGACGAAACATGGGCTCAGCACTATGACCCTGAAAGCAAAGAAGAGTCCATGCAGTGGCATAAAAAAGAAACAGACCCGCGAAGAAATTCAAAGTCACTCCGTCTACTGGAGTGGCTTGAGCTCATGGCCACAGTTTTTTTGGGACCCAAAGGGAATCTTTCTCCTTAAGTACAAAAAAAAGGTGAAACCATCAACGCCACATCCTATGCTTCCACTTTGCATAATTTGCGGGAGGAAATTAAAATGAAAAGACGGGTTAAACTCGCAGAGGGTGTGTTGCTTTTTCATGACAACGCTCCTGTTCACTCGGCGCGAGTTTTCAAGTTTCCAAATTCAAAACCCACCCTGTAACCTTGCCTCTAGTGATTATTTCCTGTTTCCGGATTTGAAAAAATTAATTCGTGGAAAAAAATTTTCGGATGATGAAGAACTCAAGTCGGCAATAAGTGAGTATTTGGCAAATTAATTTTTTGGCAAATTAAGTTTTTGGTTATCTCAAGATGTAACAAATGCATTGATTTTATTGAAGATTATATTGAAAAATAAAAACAATTTAAATTAAATTCGCATTTTCCTACATATCGATACCGAGAATATATTGAACGCCCCTCGTACATCATACAAAAAAGTCAAAGAAATATACAAGAAACTACAAAATTTGCGAACGATACATGAGTCTGATACATGTAGCCGCAGTTGCGTAGTGGATAGCGTGCGACGCTCACACGCCGAGGGGTATAGTTTCAGTTCCGAGCTGAACACCTCGAATTTTTTACGGCACCACCTCTTTCAAGATGCTGACATCACTCAAAGAGCAATGACTGTCTAAGAAAGCTTCTCAAATTTCTCCGTTCGGAGTCGGCAAAAAACTATAGGTCCCATCTACTTGCGAGAGACCAGTTGAGCGCACAACACGAGTAGTTGATGATCAAGCTATGCGTGATGTTTCATCTCACACATTCACAATGTATCTGTTATGTTTGAACTACCGAGCATATCGGAACTATCGGACATGTTTGGGTGGAACTATTCCCGACTGTAGAACTAGGTCGAGGAACTTTATATGTCCAGAACTACATAACTCACAACTCTAGTACAAGACACATATTTTTTTTTATCGACAGAGTGTGTGTTTGGTTGTCGTCAGACTGAAGAAATCAGGTGAATATTTGTACAGTGAGTAAAATAGGTATCTGCACACCTAATTCTTTACGATTTTAGGGTAATCTGTTTTTTTTTTTTAATAAATGGGTAATTTTATATTGTTTTGAATTCAATTTTGTTTTTAATAGTAACCCTTTTACTGCAGTTTCATAGTGTATATTCTATTCAGCTGAAACTTTTCAGATTACGCTAAAATCGTGAAAAAACTTGGTGTGCAAATCCTTATTTTACTCACTGTAGGTTTATTTTGTTTATGTGAAAACCAAAAAATATAAATTCTTGCTTGATTTTCTCCGCATGTATTTTGCATTAAGAATAACTAAATAATTTCACATTCCACCTTCTAACTGGAGCAACTGGAAGTACAGGAATAACATTGTTTTTTTTAAATGTTGCTGTTGTACAAATCCTGCGACTAAGCAATGAAAGCCTGATTGTTTATGAATTTTAAACATACAAGCCACTTAAAGTTAATGCACAATTTATAACAAGCGACCTTGGACTTGTATCCTTAACATGAACAAATGCACCACTCACATAGGCCAAAGAACACTTGTCCAAATTTCACTTAAGCTGTGTCCACTGTAAGGTGCAGTGAGTTGAGCATCAATGTCATGAACATTTCTATATACTTGAAGTCATAAATTTGATCTGATTTCTTGTTTTTCCATATCATACAATCAGACGCAAAGTGTTCATAAATTTCTGCAAATTATTGTATGTCTGCACGAACGGACTGATGAAGTTTTTCATGTTATTTCACATATTTGATATTTAAAAATGTTCAATATAAAAAGCATTGTGAAATTCGATTCGGATATCAGTATAGTGTGCATCTTCGGTAGCTCTTGTCGTTGGACATTCAAATTTGAAAAAATATGAAGTTCACTGTAATTGTCTTCTTCTTCATCGCAATTGGTGTCGGCCATTGTGAACGTGCTCGCGCACAATCAGTTGATATTCAGATTGCCGTTAAACCCGATCCGAATCCGGCAGCGCCAGCACAACCACCAACAGCCCCAGCACAGCCACCAGCACAGCCACCAGCACAGCCACCAGCACAGCCACCAGCACAGCCACCAGCACTTCCACCAGCACTTCCACCAGCACTTCCACCAGCACTGCCGCCAGCAAAAGCAGCACCCTTAGCACCAAAACCATAAAAAGAATTAAAAGATGAGATCACAAACGTTCGAGGGCAGAATGAGAAAAATTCACGAAACGAATGCCCATGTAAATTATCAAAATAAATTGTGTAACTAAGTTTTGTGTGTTAACTCGTATTCATGTATTCAAATAATATACTTGCATAGGATAACTCCGATTTACAAAACTGCCCAAATCAAGTTCGCTGGTATCGGCAAAAGCCTTGATACTTCTTCTTCTTCGGATGGCGCTACAGTCCGGGGTGGACCTGGTCCTCAACCAACATGCCTCTCCAGCTAGCTCGATCTCTTGTCAGCTGTCTCCTATGGCGCACTCCAAGTTGGTTGAGTTCCTTTTCCACTTGTGTGCGCCATCTCAGTCTAGGACGTCCTCTGTTGCGTTGTCCAAGTGGTTCGGATCGAAAGCCTTGATACAGTCCTGTTTTATTTCAAAAACAGTTTTAAAAAAAAATGTATAATGTTTTTTCAGCCTCTCTACACCAGGTTTAATGTTCCTTATTACCGAAAATTCAAAATGACATCCTTTGGAATCAAAATGCATACTATGGCGATATAGAAAATTGTTTTGCTTTTTCAGAGTTACTACAGAAACTACGTTTCTGATTTTTTGTTCACATTTCTGACACCGGTGTCCTGTTTATTCAATTTCAGTTTTTAAGCATTGATTGGTCCTAAGATACGCTCCTTGAATTTCTCTTTTATTCTTTTTTCGAATGAAGCCACATGATGCTAAGTCTGATGAATACCGCTGTGGCGGAACGATATGGTTTTAGCTTTTGATAAAACCATCGCCAAACACGAGCGTTCTTAATGCCAGAGAGGGTCAAGCGGTTTCTGGAAATTGTTTCTCCTGTTCAAGATCTTGGCTAGTCAGTGTACGTTTTGGGAGCATGAAGTCCAAGCTCAATAAGCTAAAGAGTGTACGATATTCGCCGGCTATGTGTGCCGCATCTTCTAAGCTTTCTCGACAATTCTTAAACATTCTTGAACTTCCTACAGACTCTTGCAAACATTTTGTCTGCAAAAGATTTAATGAATCTGCCTTGTTAAGTCTTCTTCTTCTTCTTCTTCTTCTTCTTCTTCTTCTTCTTCTTCTTCTTCTTCTTCTTCTTCTTCTGCTTCTTTTTCTTTTTCTTCTTCTTCTTCTCCTTCTTCTTCTTCTTCTTTTTCTTCTTCTTCCTCTTCTTCTTCTTGTGGCGCTACAGTCCGGGGTGGACCTAGGCCTAAACCAACATGCCTCTCCAGCCAGCATGATCTTTCGCCAGCTGTCTCCAGTTGCCCACCCCAAATTGATTGAGGTCCTTCTCCACTTGTCTGCGCACCCTTAGTCTAGGTCGTCCTTTGTTGTCCCAATGGCTCGGATTCAAAGACTTTTCGGGCCGGAGCAGTGGTGTCCATACGCTCTACATGGCCTAGCCATCTCAAGCGTATCCGTAGACGCTTGACCAGGCGCATGTCTGTGCAGCCCATAGAGTTCGTCGTTAAATCTTCTCCTCCAGATGCCATCAACGCAAACAGGACCAAAAATCGCATGCAAAATTTTTCTCTCAAAAAGACTAAGGGCTTCCTCATTAGCCTTTGGTAACGTCCAGGTTTCCACGTCATAAAATAGGACTGGGATGATCAAGATGTTATATAAAGCGAGCTTTGTTCTTCGAGAGAGGGCTTTATTATTTAATTATTGAGCCTAAAGCAACAGCGATTGGCAAGAGTGATTCTGCGTTTGATTTCTGTACTGATGCTGTTGTCCTTGTTTACCCCTGACCCGAGGTAGACGAAGTCCTTGACTACCTCGAAGTTTCTGCTGCCTAATGTGACGCTCTGTCCGAGACGTCGATGTTGTGTGTCCTTCCTTGATGACAGCATGTACTTAGTTTTGCCCTCATTTACCGCCAGACAAATTTTCGGCGCTTCCGCTTCAATTCCAGCAAACGCCTCATTGACGGCTCACTGTGTTCGTCCAATCACGTCAATGTCATCAGCGTAAGCTAGCAATTGAACTGACTACTGGAAGATCGTGCCTCTGGCGTTGACTTGTGAGTTACGCACGATCTTCTCGAGGATGATGTTAAAGAAGTCACATGACAGTGCGTCGCCTTGTCTAAAACCTTTTTTGACATTGAAGGTCTCGGTGAGTTCGGTACCGACCTTGACGGAGCAGCGAGAGTTCTCCATCGTCATCCTACACAATCTGACGAGTTTGGTAGGAATGCCAAAACTAGAAATGGCACTGTATAGCTCGTCTCTATGCACACTGTCATATGTAGCCTTGAAATCGACGAATAGGTGGTGAGTGTCAATTTGCACTTCTTGGATCTTTTCCAGGATCTACCGTAAGTTGAAGAACTGGTCTATCGTGGTCTTCCCTGGACTGAAACCTCACTGATTGGGGCTTATTAGGTTATAGACAAATGGTTTCAGATGCCCACACAATAAGGCAGAGAGGAGACTGAGGAGGCCAATCCCTCGGTAGTTGGCGCAGTCAAAGGGGTCTTCTTTCTCGTGAATCGCGCAAATGAGAATGCCTTGTTGAGTACTTTATATAAATTGTAGTGTCATCCATTTACAAAAAAAAACTTGGATAATAACCAAAATAATGACTTTGACGGCAGATGAACAAGAACCTTAACTGGAAAATTCAATTCAATTTAATTTAGTATTAAGATTTGTAAAGTAAATTAAGACATGGTCTTTTTTAATACAAGGTATTATTATAAACTTATAACTTATAGTAACTAATGAAAATGAAGAAAATAAAAAATACAAGAAAAAAGAATGGAAGTAAGAATAGAGCAGAAAAATTTAGTGTTGCAATGTGCGATGAAAGTTATAAAGTGCAGCTTTGAAGTGTAGCGCATTCTGTACTCTTTTGATAGATACTGGCAAGGAGTTCCATAGCGTTATAGCGCGTATAAAAAATAAAAGGGGCGAATTTAAAATATTTATATCTAGGGGTCTTAATGATAAATGTTCTTTCAGACCGAGAAAATACTAATTTAGAAAAGGAGCAACTAGGTTGTTTAAAGGTTATTAGCTTATGTATAAAACTACAGTTCGGTATGTAGAAATATTGATTAAAGGAACACCCAAGGAATTTTATAGAGAAAGCAGAGATGCTGTCATACTCGAATAAATATATCTTAGTGCATTATTACAGGCTGTTTGAAGTTTTTGAAAAGACGATGAATCCAAAGAACTGTAAACTACTTCAGCATATGATATAATAGGCATAATGAGTGTTTGAACAATTTTTTCCGTGCCTTCCAGGGAGTAAAACGTGCAGATATCCATAGCTTCCACAGGCAGCCATAAATACAGCTAATTGTAACATTCATGGGACTCTGACATGATAAGTTTCGAAAAATGACAAAACCAAGATTAGTTACTGATTCAAATAGCTTAAGTCTCGTCCCAGTAATGAAGATATCAGGAATATGTTGAGACTCAAAGGATCTCTTAGCGATAACAATAGCCTGACACTTAGACGGACTTAGTAAAAGTCCATTTCTGGAGGCCCAATCACATATCGCCGATAGATCCTCGTTAATCAAGTGAGTTCATTGACTTTGTACTTTTTACTTTGTACTGACAGGTATACCCGTGTGAAGTGAGCGCCAAGATACAAATGTCTCGATAGGGAACATTTGTTGTGAACGAGCCCTTATTTTTTTTTTTTTTTTTGTTTGCTATGACATCTGTGAAAAATATTTAGTATACATCAAGTCATTGAACAGACAACATCATATTTTTTCATCGTGTTAAAAATGTCGAATTTTGTACCAGAAAGTGATGATTTGTGGAAAGCATTAATTTGTTGTTTTCATTTGAAGAAAAGTGCTGCAGAGTCGCATCGAATGCTTGTCCAGGCATACTGTGATCATGCTCTATCAGAAGCAACATGCAAAAGATGGTTTCAACGGTTCGGAAATAATGATTTTGATGTGAGAATCGAAGAACGTGGAAGACCACCAAAAAAGTTTGAAGACGCCGAATTGCAAACGATATTGGATGGAGATGACACTTTGTGTCAAAAGCAAATGGCAGCAGTGTTAAGTGTTGCACAACAAACAATTTCTGACGGTTTTAAAGCTATGGGAAAGATTCAAAAGTGTGGAGAATGGGTGCCACATGAATTGAATGAAAGACAGATGGAAAACCGAAAAAACACATGCGAAATTTTGCTTCAAAGACGCGAAAGAAAATCGGTTTTGCATCGGATTGCTACTGGCGATGAAAAATGGATTTGTTTTAAGAATCCTAAATGGAAAAACTCAAGGGGTAATGTGGGGCAACCATCAACATCGACTGCAAAACCAGATCGATTCGGCGAGAAGACTGTGCGTTTGGTGGGACCAGAGAGGTGTGCTATACCACGAGCTCCTAAAATCTGGTGAAACCATTAATACTGATCGCTACCGATAACAAATGGCCAATTTGAACCATGCATTGATCGAGAAACGACCAGAATGGGCCAGAAGACACGGCAACGTAATTTTGCTCCATGACAATGCACCTGCACACAAAGCAAAACCGGTTCATGATTCAATCGAAACACTTGGCTGGGAGAAGCTACCCCACCCGCCGTATTCACCAGACTTGGCTCCTTCCGACTACCATTTGTTTTCATCGATGGGACACCCATTGGGTGAGCAGCACTTTGATTCCTACGAAAAGGTCGAAAATTGGGTGTCTGATTGGTTTGCTTTAAAAGACGAACAATTTTATTGGCGTGGAATTCACAAATTGCCAGAAAGGTGGTCAAAATGTGTAGAACACAATGGCCAATACTTTGAATACAATGTTTTTCTTTCCCATTAATAATTAGTGTTTTATTTTCAAAAATATAATAATTTCATACTGGTATACCTGTATAAAATCGAAGCGATAGAGTTAAACATCATCCGCGTAGACGTGTTAACTTAAATGTTTACATATAAATGGTAGGTTGTTAACATAAAAACAGAAAAGTATTGGGCACAAAATGGAACCCTGCGGAACACCGTTAATAGTAGACCTAGGACTGAAGTTAATGGTTTCAATGGTAACTCTCTGTGATCTGCTAGTCAAAAAACTTTTTATCAACTTGTAGGTGTGTTGCTAAGACCAAAATGATGTCTAAGCTTCCAACATAAAATTTCATGGTTGACTTTGTCAAATGCCTTGGAAAAGTCAAGAAGAAAAAGAATAGTCACGAGAGACGTTCAATATATTGTCGGTATCGCTATGAAGGAAAATGCGAATGCAATTTAAATTGTTTTCATTTTTCAATATAATCTTCATTAACATCAATATATCTTGAGATACGCTTTTTTTAAGCCCTCAAAAAAATAATTTTCCGCTTTATCTGCAAAATACCCATTTATTACCGACATCTTCATCATCCGAAAATCTTTTTCCTTCTTCTTCTTATTCGGATGGCGCTACAGTCCGGGGTGGACCTGGGCCTCAACCAACACGCCTCTCCAGCTAGCACGATCTCTTGCCAGCTGCCTCCAAAGCCGTGCATTCGCGGCATCCACCTTGCCCACTCAAAGTGTGTAAGTTGAGGTCCTTTTCCACTTGTGTGCGCCATCTCAGTCTAGGACGTCCTCTGTTGCGTTGTCCCTGTGGTTCCGATTCGAAGACTTTATTCACGAACACATTTTTTCAAATCCGGGAACGGGAAATAATCACTGGGGGCAAGGTCTAAGCTGTAGGGTGGGTGTTGGATTTCTTCGAAACCACAATCTTGCTCAGCAGCCTTGGAAAGTCGGGCCGTGTGAACAGGAGCGCTGTCATGGAGAAGCAAGACACCCGCTGCGAGTTTACCCCGTCTTTTCTTTTTAATTTTTAATTTTTTTTAATTTATGCAAAGTGGAATTATAGGATATGGCGTTGATGGTTTCACCTTTTTTTTGTACTTAAGGAGAAAGATTCCCTTTGAGTCCCAAAAAACTGTGGCCATGAGCTCAGTTCACTCCGGTAGACGGAGTGACTTTGAATTTCTTCGCGGGTCTGTTTCTTTTTTATGCCACTACATGGACTCTTGTTTGCTTTCAGGGTCATAGTGCTGAGCCCATGTTTCGCCCCCAGTAACAATTCGATCCATAACACCGTCCGCGCTCTAACTACACATCTCCAGAAGCTCTCTACGGCATGCGATTCTCACATTTTTCTGAGAAGCTGTGAGCATTCGCGGCACCCACCTTGCACTGACTCTTGAAAGGTTAAGATGTTCATGAAGAATGGTGTGAATAGCAGTGAAGCTTTGAAAGGTTAAGATGGTCATGAAGAATGGTGTGAATGGTAGCAGTTGAAAGATTGGTGATCTCTGCCATCATTTTCACCTTTGTTCGGGCATCCTCAAGAACAAGTTTTTCGGCTTCTTTGATGCCTTCTCCCGTACAAGCAGTAGCCGGGGTGAAAGATCGGGGTTCGTCTTCAATGCTCTCTCTGCCTCTCTTGAACCCACTTGACCACTTCTTCGCAGTTGATAATGAAGGTACGGAATCCTGGTAAACAGCCACCATTTCTTCATGAATAGTTTTTTGACTTTTTCTTTGCTTAGTGAAAAATTTAATTACACCGCGATGATCAATTTTCACCATCATCGTCTCAGTTGCCATTAGGATTTTGTTTAACTAGAGATAAAACGCGAATAATCACATTTATATGGAATTTTACATGAATGCACTGAAATAATAGTATTACTTGACAAATAAGTCAATTTACCCTAATACTGAAAATATATCGAACGCCCTCGTAGAAGCTTTTCGCCATTTGGAGTTGACAATTCGCTACTATCTAGAGAGCAGTATCACTTACACTATGAGTAGTTGCTGAAAGGGTGAGGCCCTGTTTTCTTGAAGATTACAGCCACCCTTTCCGCTTTTTGTTAAATTCAACTTCGATTCATCTTACAGCCTATCTTTGGCATCCCTCTTTTCTGCTTATGTGAGCCGAGGTTGATGCGTTTAGAGTCAATTTCCTATCCTAAAATTAGGTTTAATTTTGTCTAAAGTGCAAGTTTCTTTTGAACAAAAAATAAACGCACATAACAAGCCAGCAAAATATACATACATACATATTAATACATATTAAAGCTAACAGCAATGGGAACCTTCATACATGTCAATTGTATCTAATATTTACAAAAAACATGAGATCACATCTAACCGGTTTAGGACATTTCACATTTAACCTCTCTAATCCAACACGAAAGAAAATTTTAATGGTCGTCTCTTATGTTCATACTTACGCAAACGTTAAAGACACATCACTCAATAAGTCCCAGGACTAACATTATGTAGGGCCGTAACTAACAAAAAATCCATATTAGGTGTGTTACCGTACTTTCGGAATTAAGTTCTGAAGTCTGTCATTTGTTTTAAAGAGTGCCGGTAAATCTCTCTCAGAAAAAGGGAAAGTACAGAAGCGCAACTAAACCAAATGTGTAAAGAATGTCATTAAGAAATTTCAAATTCCCTTTTCGACACAGAAAACAAAAACAACAACAAAATCTGAGACACATACACAGAGATAATGGGTCAATGCTCACTTATCTCTGTACGCACACCAATTCATTTGACAAAAAACTCTACCCACGAATATTTTGCGTCAAAATCGGATGGTTGGGGAAATAATTTACTCTTTCAGGAGAGCACTCATTTGACGTAAAACACATTTTTTTCGGAATACGGGAACGGACATTGCAGTTTCTTGTGCAGTTTTTTTCGGGTACGGGATCACACCTACCATATTTTGTTGCCATTCATTTAAACTCAATTTTTTTGTTGCAATTTTCGTCGTCAGCGACTGTTTTAGAAAACTTTTCAAACTTGCACACGCCAATCACGAATAAACAAACAATTGCGTTTGCGATTGCGTGCCGTTATTTAAGAATGTGTAATGAAGGAATGTTGCCATCTGTACACAAATTGTTGTGGAATTTTGCAACTTGTAATTGTTTAAAAATATTGGTTGCGTATTTAAAATGTTCTATGTATCTAAATCTCTCCTTCTTCTTAATTACTTTTTATCTACTGTTTATGTATAAGTAAAATATATTTTTGTAATTAGAGCCTAGAGCGATGTAACTATGTATATTGAAGATAAGTTTTGAAATAGACTCTTGAACGAATATTAATAGTTTAGATTTTTTTTTTGTTTTGGCTTAATAAAACTAAATTTGCTAAGTAAAATTTTGCTTTTAAACCTGAAGGCTCGCTCATTGCTTTATTAATTAGTTCCTTTACAAGCAAAGTATAAGCTTTGGTTTGGAAATAATGTAGACTTTTGTGAAGCACTGTATACTGATAATCAGACTCAGTAAACAGAACACAGGTACTGTAAGCTGTCAAATAGAATGGAAAAAATCAAAGATCACTTTAACCCATGCAGTATGCTTAACAGCAAAAGTCTTGAACATGATCATACATGTTTTTTAAGCAATAAAAATTTTCCCCCGACAATTATGTCACTCTTTCGCAGTACATTTTTGAGATCTCCTATGTTTTGTTGTCAATCAAGAAAATGTCTGTATAGTTCATATTTGCTGTTGGACAGTCCCACAGGAGAGAAATAAACTCGTAGCATTGTGCGACTTAAAAACTTATTACATTCGATGTTTGTTCTATACGAAATGTGTGTTATCTCCAAATCATGTTTGCTTTTCAAAATTGTATTTGTTTCTGATTCTTGTTCCAACTTCGAACTGTGCATTGAAGGCAATTTAAGTTTTTTCAAAACCCCTCGTTAAATCAGTTTGTACCCCACTGACCATAACTGGTTATTAAACAATATCAGAAGACTTCTGCACAGTTATTAAGTGAAAAATTATCAACACACGAGGGTCTGGAATAACCAGAATGTATTTTCACAAGCTCCTAAATTACATGCTTTTGACAGGTAAAACATTTAAAGCAGGCATTTAACCTAAAACTAGAAATCAAACTCATCAGAAGTTGTGCTCACATCCTCGGATACCGGTTAACCTGGACTTAAGTGGGCTTGGGTCATTGGCTCCTGTGCATGGGTGTGAAATATTAATAAGTAATTGCGTTTCGACTTATTATTTCAAAATTTAAGTAAACAAGTTTACTGTTTTTACCGTTAACGTTGGGTCTCATTATAAATACCAACGTAAGCATAGGCTTGAATATCAGTCGTTATTCTTCATCGGTAAAGAGCGTTTGAAAACTGAAATAATGAGACTGTTTGTTGTACTGTTTATGTTTGTCGCCTTAATAGCCCTGGGACATGCGGACTCTCCTGAGGGCCCACAGGTTAAAGTTCGTACAACCACTACCACCAAGAAACCGGTTGTAAAGGCCATCGCCAAGGACTCGGATGATAGATCACAGGACGACGACAACTCAAACGATGGTACAGGGGAGAAATAGTCTTCCGTTGAAAAGAGAATTTATGCATTTCTGTATCCTTAGACTCAAAACCAGCAAAACCAGTCACCATTATTATCAAAAAACTGAAGCCCGTGGCCCAGACCAACAGAGAGGATGACGACGATTCCAATGCAGGTAAGCGCAGCCAAACTAAGTTGCGAGCATGCAGTAAGTTAATTATTTGAATGTTGAAATAGGCCGAATCAGACCAAAGCCTGTTGTCAGAACTGGAGGAAAGAACAGCGATGACGATGACAGAAGTAAGGCTAAGGCAAAAATATCATATTTCAAGTACTAAACCATGTTGTTATAGGCACCCCTGTAATTAGTAGACCAAGACCCGTTCTTAAAATTGTAAGGAAGAATGATGACGATGATGACAGAGAACAAGGTAAGGTTACAAGATCAGTTGTGTGATAGAAAAAAAAAGTTTTAACAAAATTATATGGTAGTCAAAGCCGCACCCGTTGTCAAGATAAGCAAGAAGGACAAGGATGATGATGACAATAACGAGGGTAAGAAAAACGAAGCAAACTCAAAACCATACAAAAGTAAAAGCCAAATGTGCTTTTAGGCAGCCCAATTCTTAGGAGACCAACGCCTATTGCCAAGATTGGCAGGAAGGACAATGACGATGATGATAAAAATGATGGTAAGGCAAAAGAAGCAAACTCAAAACCATACAAAAGTAAAAGCCAAATGTGCTTTTAGGCAGCCCAATTCTTAGGAGACCAACGCCTATTGTCAAGGTAAGCAAGAAGGACAAGGATGATGATGACAATAATGATGGTAAAGCAAAAGAAACAAACCCAAAACCAGACAAAAGTAAAAACCAAATGTTCTTATAGGCAGCCCAATTTTTAAGAGACCGACATCTGTTGCAAAGATTGGCAGAAAGGACAAGGACGATGATGACAGAAAGAAAGTAAGTAGAAATACGTTGTGTGATAGTAAACATTAACACAAAATGTCTTCAACAGGGATCGCAGTTATAAAGAGACCGACACCAGCTCTCAAGTTTACCAAAAATGAAAGAAATGACGACATAAATGAGGGATAAGGCAGAGAAGCATAATTAAAATAAACTGTTAACCAAATGTGGATGTAATGGCAAGAAAACAAATCAAACGAAAGAGACAATTGTAAAAATTAGGGTAAAATAAAGGAAGAAACGATGTGATGATTAAAATTTTAAGATTGTTTATGGAGGTTTTTGTGTTATGTATGTTTATAAGATGTCTCCTTCAACAAGGATGACAAATGTTAAAAGTTTCATTAACTTTGAACGTTTTACGAAAAGGTCACGTATCACATCCCGCGACATCACCTAAGCACAGACAAGTATACCCAGATGTCTCACCGGCATAGAAAGGACTGACATTAAACTGAAAAGCTCGATTTGTATACCGATTTTAAATATTGGCAAATATTTTTCTCTTAATCATTAGAAAGCAAAGCGGTTTCAGTGAGAGGCAGTCTCTTTTAAAGGATCTCCGTAACTAAAGCTACATAAGTATAGCTGATTGCGTTAAGTTTCAGTCGGATATACATAACCTAGCGGAGTGGTGTAAACATAATGCTCTAGATCTAAACATTTCAAAATGTAAAATTTTTACGGCACATAGAATAACATCTCCAATTGTTTATGATTATACTATCAATAATCATAAACTGGATCGCCTAGAAGAAGTTAAAGATCTTGAAGTAATATTCGACCCCAAGTTGGATTTCTCACTACATTATGATTACACCATTGCGAAGTCGAATTCTATGTTAGGATTTTTAAAAAGAAATAGTAAAGATTTTTTTTCTGCTCCGTCAAGGTCGGTAGCGAACTCACCGAGACCTTCGATGTCAAAAAAGGATTTAGACAAGGCGACGCGCTGTCATGCGACTTCTTTAACATCATCCTTGAGGGGATCGTGCGGAACTCACACGTCAACACCAGAGGCACGATCTTCCACAAGTCCGTTCAATTGCTAGCTTATGCGGAAGACATTGACGTGATCGGCCGAACTCAGCGAGCCGTCAATGAGGCGTTTGCTAGCATTGAAACGGAAGCGGCTAAAGTGGGACTGGTGGTAAACGAGGGCAAAACGAAGTATATGCTGTCATCGAAGAAGGACGCAGAACATCGACGTCTCGGACAGAGCGTCACTATGGGCAGCAGACACTTCGACGTAGTGAAGGACTTCGTCTATCTCGGCTCCGCGGTGAATAGGGACAACAACATCAGTACCGAAATCAAGCGCAGAATCACTCTTGCCAATCACTGTTTCCTTGGGCTCAAGAGGCAATTGAGTAATAAAGCCCTCTCCCGAACGACCAGACTTTGTACAACACCTTGATCATCCCAGTCCTCCTCTACGGCGCAGAAACCTGGACGCTACTAAAAGCGGATGAGGAAGCCATTGGTCTCTTCGAGAGAAAAGTTCTGCGTGCGATTTTTGGTCCTGTTTGCGTTGATGGCATCTGGAGGAGAAGATTCAACCACGAACTGTATGGGCTGTACGGCGGCATGAGCCTAGTCAAGCGTCTACGGATACAACGCTTAAGGTGGCTAGGCCATGTAGAGCGCATGGACAGCACTGCTCCGGCCCGAAGAGTTTTCGAATCCGAACCACAGGGACAACGCAACAGAGGACGTCCTAGACTGAGATGGCGCACACAAGTGGAAAAGGACCTCAACCATCTTGGAGTGCGCAATTGGAGACAGCTGGCAAGAGATCGTGCTAGCTGGAGAGGCATGTTGGTTGAGGCCCAGGTCCACCCCGGACTGTAGCGCCATCCGAAGAAGAAGAAGAAAAAGATTTTCGCGACATATCCAGTTTAAAGACCATCTTTGTTTCGTTAGTAAGACCCTATTTGGAATATGCATCCATTGTCTGGGACTCACCTTACGATAATCAAGAACTAAGACTCGAACGAGTTCAAAAGAATTTCACGAGATATGCTTTCCGAAAGTTGTATTCACTTGAAGATCTTCCTAATTATGTTGAAAGATGCAGAACAATTGGCTTGCAAACCTTAAGTTTCAGGCGTAAGGCAACGTCAGCCATGTTTATTCGTGATATTATTAATTATCAATTAAATTCACCAGAATTACTTTTTCTCATAAATATATATACTCCCCAAAGATTTCTACGGGTGAGAAACTTACTTTTTGACAAAAGGCACAGAACCAATTATGGTCGCAATGAACCTATTACAAGGTGTATAAATACATTTAATGATCTTTGCAACGAATTTGATTATAGCTTGCCACGGTTAGAATTTAAAAATATGATTATTGCATCGTATTTGAATTAATATTATTTATTGAAGTAATCTGTAAGACGATAAGAGTCGGTAGATGATCCTAAGTCGCTCAGCAAACATCTGCTGTGTAAAGCGGTACTGAGAGTTAACACTTAGAGAACGTAGTGTTTTGTGTTACTCTGTGATGGATATAAAAAAAAAAAACATAATAACGGAATACATAGGAAGTCTAGCTGGATGTGTATGGCACAAACACAATCATACGTAACCCATGCGTTATTATAAACAGACACAATTTGTTTCTTCCCACTTTTCAGATGTTCGGCGAGATTTGCTACATTTGATGAAATGATAGATTTTCAATTTTAGGACGGATGGTTCGATTTTATAGAAATTGATCAGGCCGCCTTAGGTTTTTAAATAGAAAATGAAATGATTTTACGTAAAGAGATGCTTTTAGTGGGATAAGGATTGAGTCTTCGTTTGTTTGTTTCAAGCGAATACAACCCATGTTTCTAATTCAATAATGACAAAAAAAAAACGCATGTACATATGTTTAAACAACTTTTTATTTATTGCTATTTTTTCCAACGAGTAATGTTATTTGTTCATGCAAATTTTAATTTTTCTTTTTTTTTTGTGGTTTGCTTTTAAATTACAGGTTCTCTTATCCATGGTCCATTTGCATTTTTTGAACAATAGAACAAGTATTAACAAATTGGTGTTTTCTACTTTATTTTTATAGCACTCATTTGTGCAAACAAACCATTTTTGTAAAATTGTTTCTATTATTTTTGGCATAATTGGTTTGATAAGTCATATTCTTTGAGCTTTATTAACACCTCTGTTGAATTAAAAGTTTCTTTGGTTTTGGAAACAGCTTCAACACATTTCTGACAAATATTTTTCATTTTGCTAAGAGTCTTGAAGAAACAGTATCTAATAATAATTAATAATTGTTGGCGCTACAGTCCAAAGGGGGACCAGGGCCTAGCTTGCTCATCAACTACTCGTGTTGTGCGAGCTACTACGCCACGGCGACCACAGTAAACAGTATCTAGCAAGGTATTATAAAAATTTCATTCTCTTCATTACAATTGCTGCAAATTTCCTCGACTTTTGCTCTGTTTTACTCATAATCGTCTGTGTTTTGGCTACATATGACTATATTTTCTTCCTCATCATATGTAAACGCGCTCCAATCAAGGGTGAGGTAGTCAGAATCGTCCTCTTGACAGTTAGAGAATTTCGTGTTGAACAAACATTTTAAAGACAAAACTTTAGCTAGCAAGCATCCAAATTCTGCTAAAGTTGGAATGTTTTTATTGCCATTTGCCGCGCTGGATTGTCTAATAAAATATCAAATAATGTGTCTATTTTTCTTATGAAAGCTGATGTCGGCCTAACATATTTTTGTAGATGAGTGGGAGAGCTATTGAGCTTACCCATTGCCTCAATCCCACATGCTACAAACCGACTTAAAACTTGTGCTACCAAAGTTACATTAATTTTTTCAAAGCACGATAAGTAAATATACGCAAAAGTTAATTTTTGGCATATATTAAATGATTTGGTCTTTTCTACATTTTATATGTACGTGTTCGACAACATGGTCCCGTCACCGGAATCGCAACCAAATTTAAATTGTGCAAAATAATGAAGTGCGGCTTTAAACTATAACACATATTTATGTAGTTCCATAAAGATAATATAGACATATACCAGGTATACTGGTATGAAATGATCTTTTTTTTTTTATAAAAATAATTATTAATTTGGATGTAAAAACATTTTTTTCAAAGTATTGGCCATTGTTTTCTACATATTTTGACCAACTTTCTGGCAATTTGTGAATACCACGCCAATAAAATTGTTTGTCTTTTAAAGCAAACTAATCAGACACCCAATTTTCGATCTCTTCGTAGGAATCAAAGTGTTGCTCAGTCAATGCGTGTTTCATCGATAAAAACAAATGGTAGTCGGAAGGAGGAGATGGAGAACTCACGCTGCTCCGTCAAGGTCGGTACCGAACTCACCGAGACCTTCAATGTCAAAAAAGGTTTTAGACAAGGCGACGCACTGTCATGTGACTTCTTTAACATCATCCTCCAGAAGATCGTGCGTAACTCACAAGTCAATACCAGAGGCACAATCTTCCAGAAGTCAGTTCAATTGTTAGCTTACGCTGATGACATTGGCGTGATTGAACGAACAGAGCGAGCCGTCAATGAGGCGTTTGCTGGCATTGAAGCGGAAGCGGCTAAAATGGGTCTTGCGGTTAATGAGGGCAAAACTAAGTACATGCTGTCATCAAGGAAGGACACACAACATCGACGTCTCGGACGGAGCGTCACACTAGGCAGCAGAAACTTCGAGGTAGTCAAGGACTTCGTCTACCTCGGCTCCGCGGTAAATAGGGACAACAACACCAGTACCGAAATCAAACGTAGAATCACTCTTGCCAATCGCTGTTTCTTTGGGCTCAAGAGGCAATTGAGTAATAAAGCCCTCTCTCGAAGGACTAAGCTCGCTTTATATAACAGCTTGATCATCCCCGTCCTACTATATGGCGCAGAATCTTGGACGTCTTTTCGAGAGAAAAGTTTTGCGTGCGATTTTTGGTCCTGTTTGCGTTGGTGGCATCTGGAGGAGAAGATTTAACGACGAACTCTATAGGCTGTACAGCGACATGCGCCTGGTTAAGCGTCTACGGATACAACGCTTAAGATGGCTAGGCCATGTAGAGCGTATGGACACCACTGCTCCGGCCCGAAAAGTCTTTGAATCCGAGCCATTGGGACAACGCAACAGAGGACGACCTAGACTGAAGTGGCGCACACAAGTGGAGAAGGACCTCAACCAACTTGGAGTGCGCAACTGGAGACAGCTAGCGAAAGATCGTGCTGGCTGGAGAGGCATGTTGGTTGAGGCCCAGGTCCACCCCGGACTGTAGCGCCACAAGAAGAAGAAGAAGAAGAAGTCGGAAGGAGCCAAGTCTGGTGAATACGGCGGGTGGGGTAGCTGCTCCCAGCCTAGTGTTTTGATTGTATCCTGAACCGATTTTGCTTTGTGTGCAGGTGCATTGTCATGGAGCAAAATTACCTTGCCGTGTCTTCTGGCCCATTCTGGTCGTTTCTCGATCAAATTGATCATTTGTTGTCGGTAGCGATCAGTATTAGCGGTTTCACGAAGTTTTAGGAGCTCGTGGCACACAACACCTTTCTGGTCCCACCAAACACACAGCATTGTCTTCTTGCCGAATCGATCTGGTTTGCAGTCGATGTTGATGGTTGTCCCAGATTAAACCATGATTTTTTCCGCAAAGAGTTCTTAAAATAAATAAATTTTTCATCGCCAGTAACAGTCCGATGCAAAACCGATTTTCTTTCGTGTCTTTGAAACAAAATTTCAAAAGTGTTTTTTTCGTTTTTTCATCTGTCTTTCATTCAATTCATGTGGCACCCATTCTCCACACTTTTGTATCTTTCCCATAGCTTTAAAACCGTCAGAAATTGTTTGTTGTGCAACACTTAACATTGCTGCCACTTGCTTTTGACTCAATGTGTCATCTCAATTTGCAGTTGCAAGTTTGCAATTCGGCGTCTTCAAACTTTTTTGGTGGTCTTCCACGTTTTTCATTTCTCACATCAAAATCATTATTTCTGAACCGTTGAAACCATCTTTTGCATGTTGCATCTGATAGAGCATGATCACAGTATGCCTGGACAAGCATTCGATGCGACTCTGCAGCACTTTTCTTCAAATGAAAACAACAAATTAATGCTTTCCACAAATCATCACTTTCTGGTACAAAATTCGACATTTTTAACACGATGAAAAAATATGATGTTGTCCGTTCAATGACTTGATGTATACTAAATATTTTTCACAAATGTCATAGCAAACAAACAAAAAAAAAAAAAAAATAAGGGCTCGTTCAAAACAAATGTTCCCTATCGACATAGGGAGGTCACCAATGACATTTACTAAAAATATTTCATTGGTAAAAGCTGGCCAAAATTTAGTCTTACACAACAAAACACCTGCTTATCTCATTGAGCTTGACACAAGTGACTTAAATTTGGTTATGAGGATTCTTATTGTTTAGCGCCTGAAGGGTAGCAAATAGTGCAAGAAGGGTTAGTATATTCTATAACGACATTTGCGGGGAGACAATTAAAAAAAAAACCCGTACTTAATTATCTCGTAAGCTGTCCGAATTTAGCCTCAGGCACAACCCACAGGCTGGTATGCCAGGCCCATTATTAAAACCCTCGGGCAGAGAGGTTCGCTGCATACATTAGTTAACCATACAACGGGTGTTGTAATGGCTATCCAGGTGGCACCGTGAGGAGGCTATATGTCAACCTAAGTTTTCTTATGACTGTTTGGTTGCTTTCTTGTAAAGAATTCTATGAAAATTGACGAGGAGTGGTGTCAGTATGAGGATAAGCACAGCACTGTCAGACTTTTGGAAGATATATTTTGGGACATTATCCCGTCCTTTGATTCTAGCGAATCAGCCATGTTCCAAATTTAAAAAAAATATGTTTTCTCATTTTCCAGACTCTTTTCATATTATTATCTATTTCCTTGTTTCATTGCGGTGACCTTTAAATGTTCCAACAAAATATTAAATAATCTTACACTTGTGTCAAATTTATTTAAAAGTAATGAAGAAGCCATTCATGCGCGAGTGACTTCTTTTTCTCCAGTTAGTATTTTTTAAACAGATTGTCAAGCGAAGGTTTTCGATTTGTGTTTGTTGTTGTTTAAACTCGTGTTTTAGTGCATACCTGTCTGCAGTAAGCAAAAGGCTGCAATCTTCTCACAGTCAAAAACGGAGCAAAACCCGTACCCTCTTTAACCAAGTATTCATCTTGTGAGAAATATTGTTTTCTGGCGGGGAAATACGCAGACAGTTGCCTGTGTTCTTTCTCTTAACAAAAGTCTAGAAGGTGCACTGTCGTCTAAAACGATTGCATTTCATTTTATCACACAACGCCCAATGCCTAGAGTTGAATGAAATAAAAAAAATTTTTTGTTCTTTGCAACTCAGAGAAATCCATTTATTTATTTGCCGGAGTTAAAGTTTTGAGATGAGGCAGCAGCGTTGGCCGACGAGGTACCTCCGCCAAGACCAAGTGCAGGTTGGTTGAAGGTTTGAGATGACGCCGAGGCCATGGCACTACTCGAACTGCTGCCACCGCCGAATCCAACTCGGGGACCGGCGAATCCAGGTCCGAATCCTGCACCACCGAATCCTGCACCACCGAATCCTACACCACCGAATCCGTGTCGTTGATGAAAGCCATGTTGGGCGGTTATGGCCACAATCAGCATGAGGAACACAACGAGGAATTTCATTCTTGAATATCTTGAAGACGATCTAGTGAGGAAAGGCTCGCACTACTAATGTCAAAATTGAAATCGTCCATCGTATTTATAGTAAGAAATGTTTAACTCAAATTTGAGATTCTTCCGAGAATCGTCTGCGGATGTTTTCCTTTTTTTTGGGTGAACAGAGAAAAAAATATCCCCTTCAGTTGGAGACGGTGTCTGCATCGAGCCTAAGAACAGGTTTCCAAAGCGCCTACGGTGAATGCCTGACACTAGAAGTCCAATATTTGAAAATCATTGAACAAACAGTCCGCTTACTTTGCTTAGCAAACGATTAGCAAACAAACGGTTGACGGCATGTATTCGCTGGGAAGTACACTTTGCTTCTAGAGAAAAGTCTGCCAAAGTGGGGTGATTACGCTCTCGGCCTTGTTCGACTGTGTTAATGCGAACGTGTTAACACACATCTTTCTTTTGCGGGTGCAGGAAGAAGTACTTATGACGAGTTACGATTTACATATTTCGCTTTGCAATGCTTTGTAAAATTGCCCGATAATGATACTATTTGATAATCATTTCATTGAAATCATGAATTTGTTTGTGTACGTTCTTTCATTAAGCAATTTAACCAAACGCTTCACTGATGGGTCATTGTGTTCGTGGAATCATAGGCAATAATGTTCACGTGTGCCAGTATTGCGAGTACTCACCTTCTGCTTTTAATAGTTGTGAGGATGAAACTTTAGATCTAGCTGCAAATAGCATCAGCGAGACCGAGATCGAAGATCTTACTATTGCTACTATAATTTGAAGTGGGTGGAAGCGGAATTTTTACTACTGCGAGATAATTTACAGGAACTGAATTTTAAGGTTAGATTAACTTGTCTTACAAAATTTAACCTATTGTGGGACCATTGTGATGCCGAATAAAATTCCGGGTTCATCGAAGTCCTCCAAATTGAATTTATCCTCTTCATATCATTGCTTGAGCCTGTTAATTACCCAAAAGAATTTCCTTTTACCCTACTTTTATGTATCGTGGCCGCCGTGGCGTAGTGAGTAGAGTGCGACGCTCACATCCCAAAGTTCTAGATTCGATTCCTGGCTCAACAGCTCGAATTTTTATCCGCATCACATCTTCCGAGGTGCTGACAACACTCAAAGAGGAATAACTGTCTAAAAACAAAGCTTCTCAAACTTCGCCGTTCGGAATCGCAAAGAATTATAGGTCTCCTCTCCTCGTGGGAGAACAGTAGCGTGCACAACACAAGTAGTTAATAAGCAAGCTAGGCCCTGGTCTGCCTGTGGACTGTCCATACAATTAATTATTACTTTTATGTAGGCTGCATCGAACAACTACGAACAGAGAAGAAGGAAAAGGGCGCTTCTCAGAAGAAACAAGACGGAGCATGAGAAGCTCGTGGTCGAGGGAATGGAAAGGGGTTATGGCGGGAATGAAGTCCGAAAGTCTTACCGAAAAATAAAACAACTATTCAGAGGATACAAAGTTCATAGCGAAGCCTGCCGGGATCAAAATGGACAACTCGTAGTAGAGTCGCAGTCTGTGCAGAGAATCTGGAAGAGTCATTTCTGCAGACCACTTAACGGCGACGATGGCCCCAATTCCGCTGTTAGGCAGAATGTTCCACTCAATTTGGACGATGTGAGACAAGAATTCCGTCCCCCCGACTTAGACGAGGTGAAGATAGCAATATCGAGGCTGAAGTCGGACAAAGCTGCTGGAGCGGATGGATTACCCGCAGAGCTATTTAAAGCAGCTGGAGATGAGTTGACTGGGCGCATGCGCCAACTCATCTGTAAGATATGGTCGGAGGAAAGTATTCCCGATGAGTTGAGTCATTTGCTCGGTTCACAAGGAAGGAGACCTCTTTGACTGCGCCAATTATCGAGGGATCAGCCTTCTTGACATCGCATACGAGATCCTCTCCGCCGTATTGTGTGAGCGACTGAAACCGTTTGTCCAACCTGATCCCTATCAGTGTGGTTTCAGACCAGGGAAGTCCACGATGGACCAGAACTTCACATTACGGCAGATTCTGGAAAATACCCAGGAAGTGAAAATCTTCACTCACCACCTATTCGTCGATTTTATATGACATTCATATGCATGCATATGCACACGCATATGACAGTGTGCATAGAGACGAGCTATGTCATGTCTAGTTTCGGAATTCCTACCAAACTCGTCAAGTTGCGGAGGATGACGATGGAGAACTCTCGCTGCTCCGACAAGATCGGTAACGAACTGACCGAGACCTTCAATGTCAAAAAAGGACTTAGACAAGGCGACGCACTGTCATGTGACTTCTTTAACATCATCCTCGAGAAGATCGTGCGTAACTCACAAGTCAACACCAGAGGCACGATCTTCCAGAAGTCAGTTCAATTGTTAGCTTACGCTGATGACATTGACCTGATTGGACGAACACAGCGAGCCGTCAATGAGGCGTTTGCTGGCATTGAAGCGGAAGCGGCTAAAATGGGTCTGGCGGTAAATGAGAGCAAAACTAAGTACATGTAGTACTAAGTACTAAGTATAAGGACACAGAACAGCGATGTTTCGGACAGAGCGTCACACAAGGCAGCAGAAACTTCGAGGTAGTCAAGGACTTCGTTTACCTCGGCTCCACAGTAAACAAGGATAACAACCGAAACCGAAAATAAACGCAGAATCAGTCTTGCCAATCGCTGTTTATTTGTGCTCAAGGGTAATAAAGCCCTCTCTCGAAGAACTAAGTTCGCTTTGCATAACAGCTTGATCATCCCAGTTCTACTTTATGGTCCCGAAACCTGGACGTTACCAACGGGTGATGAAGAATCTCTTAGTCTTTTCGAGAGAAAAGTTTTGCGTGCGACTTTTTGTCCTGTTTGCGTTGAGACGAGGAAAAGGGGGAGAAAATATAATGACGAGTTCTAGCATGACAGCGACATGCACCTGATCAATCGTCTTCGCATACAACGCTTAAGATGGCTGGGTGATGTAGAGGGTATGGACACCACTGTTCGGGCCTGAAAAGTCTTTAAATCCGATTGGGACAACGCAATAGAGGACCGCCTAGGCTAAGGTGGCGCACACAATTGGAGAAGGACTTCAACCAACTTGGAATGCGCAACTGGAGGCAGCTGGCAAAAGATCGTTCTAGCTGGAGAGGCATGTTGGTTTAGGCCTAGGTTCCCCACGGAATGGAGCGCCACAACAAGAAGAAAAAGTAGCGTTTGTCCAGCTTATCTCATTCGAGCGTGAACCATCGGCAGCCCCCTCACGTAACCTAGACCTAGTTCCCGCTCGGACTGGAGCGCCACAGTAAGAAGAAGAAGTAGCGTTTGTCCATCTCATTTAAGCGTGAACCATCGGCAGCCTCCTCACGTAACAGATCGCTCAATAAGTCCCGGGACATATAGAAAACGCCAATAACAGAAATTATTCATTTAAGATTAATTTTTTTGTTAGTGGCGCCCCCGGAATTTATTAAGTGATGTCTTACAACCCGTGGATGTATTTCCTTCAAAATGGTCAAGTATAAAGTGTTCTGGATGCCAGAGTAATGAGCAGCAGAATGGCATTCACAGCAACAGGTTGGAGAGCACTGTAAACGTGATGACAATGGTTAAACAAGCTTTGCACAGCAGATATGATAGCAAGAACCTTTTGTCTGATATCTCAAATATATTTGACAAGTAGTATCGGTGATAGTTTCATGACATCCGTGGCTCTTTTCTCCTATGAATCACAAGTTACATTCGAATCCTTTAATACATCTTGTTTTGGACGGTTAAAATCTCAACGTAAATTGCACCAATTAAGTGCTGTTCTTCCCAATGCTCTGTTAGGTGTTCGAATCTCCTCCATTAATTAATAAATGCTTTTACATTGCACTCCTACACTACTGACAATAGCTTGTACATTTTGAATTTGTTTGTTGGTTCAAGACCCTCCTTTTGGGTATCGTAAGTTAGACATCGTAAGTACACATACGAGTCGCGTACAAAATATTCCCGGTTTCGATATGAAGGAAAATGCGAATTCAATTTAAATTGTTTTAATTTTTCAATATAATCTCCCCTAACATCAATGCATTTGTTACATCTTGATATAAGCTTTTTTAAATTCTCAAAAATATAAACCGTCAGCTTATGAAATATCTTGAGTCCCGGAAGCTTCTTAATGACCGGCAGTACGGCTTCCGAAGCAACCGTTCCACTGGTGATCTGATGGCATATCTCACTGAAAAGTGGAACCAATCTTTGCACAATGCAGGAGAAAGCAAGATTGTTGCGCTTGATATTTCTAAGGCATTTGACAGGGTCTGGCACCAGGCTCTCTTGTCGAAAATGCGTGCTTTTGGGATCGATGAGTCTCTTCTTCAATGGATTAGAAATTACCTTTCGAATCGTTCAATACAAGTCGTTTTGGATGGATTCAAGTCTGATATCCACTATATTAATGCTGGTGTTCCCCAGGGCTCTGTTTTGTCTCCGACACTCTTTCTCATTTTTATAAATGATCTCTTGTCTGCTACTTCTAATCCTATTCATTCCTTCGCTGATGACAGTACCCTCAGCTTTTCATATTCGTTCCTTGGCTCACGTCCCTCCACTTCGGCCTTAGACTCGGAACGGCAGCGTATGTTAAGCACACTAAATTCCGACCTTGACAACATAATCGATTGGGGAAATAAGAATAGAGTGGAATTTAATGCTTCCAAAACACAGTGCTGTCTACTGTCGTTAAAGCGATCACAAAATAATCAGCCGTTATCCATGGACAGCACTTGTGTTGTTGAAACCGAAAGACTTTCCATCCTCGGTATGTGTATCAACCCAACAATTAGTTGGAACGATCACATATTTGAGGTCGCCAAAAATGCTGCGAAATGTCTAGGTTTCCTTAAACGATGCAAGAAGTACTTCACCCCCTCTGATCTGGCTACAATATACAAGGCATACATACGCCCAAAACTTGAGTATAACGCTCCTATCTGGTCAGGTGCTTCTAAGACCTCCCTGCACCTGCTGGATAGAATTCAAAAGCGAGCGATAAAACTTATAGGTGACAGTAATATTGCGAAGTCGATTGACTTGTTAGAACACCGACGTAATGTCGCGTCATTGTCACTTTTTTACCGCTATTTCAACAAAAAATGCTCAGACGAATTAGCCAGTTGCATTCCTCCCCTTCAAGAATTCATACGCAGTACACGCCTCGCTAGGAATGCCCATCAATTCACCCTCAAGCCCTCTTTCGGTCAAATTCAGAGACTCGTTCTTTAGCCGCACTACACGAATCTGGAATGCTCTTCCCAGCTCTATTTTTCCTCCTCATTACAATCCACAGGCATTTAAAACCAATGTGCATCGGTACCTCCTTTCCCTCTCTTCCTCTATACCTTCGGCCCGTGCTGTGACTTGATCCGGTCACTTAAGGGTACTCGCAACCCCTTTTGCACGCGTCAATTATAAAAAAAAAAAAAATAAATTTCCTCCTTCTCTGCAAAATACCCATTTATTGTCAACTTCACGTCATCCGAAAATATTTTTCCACGAAGACATATTTTCAAATCCGGAAACAGGAAATAATCACCACGAACAAGGTCTGGACTATAGGGTGGGCGTTGGATTTCTTCGAAACCACAATCTCGCGCAGCAGCCTTGGAAACTAGCGCCGTGTGAACAGGAGCGTTGTCATGAAGAAGCAACACACCCTCTGCGAGTCTACCCCGTCTTTTGATTTTAATTTTCTCCCGCAAATTATGCAAAGTGGAAGCGTAGGATGTGGCGTTGACGGTTTTACCTTGTTTTGTACTCAATGAGCAAGATTCGTTTTGATTCCAAAAAACTGTGGCTATGAGCTTCCCGGCAGACGGAGTGACTTTGAATTTTTTTCGTGGGGTCTGTTCCTTTTTATGCCACTGCATGGACTCTTGTTTGCTTTCAGGGTCATAGTGTTAAGCCCATGTTTCGTCCCCAGTAAGAATTCGATCTACAACACCGTCCGCGTTCTAACTACACATCTACAGAAGCTCTCTACAACATGCGATTCTCACTTTTTTCTGAGCCACTGTGAGCATTCGCGGCACCCACCTTGCACTGACTCTTGAAAGGTTAAGATGGTCATGAAGAATGGTGTGAATGGTACCAGTTGAAAGCTTGGTGATCTCTGCCATCATTTGCACCTTTATTCGGGCATCCTCAAGAACAAGTTTTTCGACTTCTTTGATGCTTTCTCCAGTACAAGCAAAAGCTGGGACACCGGAGTGGGGATCGTCTTCAATTTTCTCTCTGCCTCTCATGAGCCCACTTTACCACTTTGGCACAGTTGATAATGAAGGTGCGGAAACTTGGTAAACAGCCACCATCTCTTCATGAAAAGTTTTTTGACTTTTTCCTTGCTTAGTGAGAAATTCTGTATATGATTCCGTTTAACTAGAGATAAGACGTGAATTAATAATCACATTTATATCAAATTTTACATAAATGCACTAAAGTAATACTTTTACTTGATAAATAAGTCAATTTATATAAATAACCACAGCTTCACCCCGATGCCGAGAATATATTAAGCTCCCCTCGTTAATGTCACAAACAAAAAAACCGTAGGGTGGAATTCATTCAAACCGCAATGCATGAACAACAATGCAGTAGATGGCTCGGACTCGAAAACGGATCCATTATACTACCAAGCAGTAATCTATTATACATTAAATGTTATTTTTTGGCATTTCGGAGGGATACTAACAAGCGCTTCTGTAATAAATATCCGTTACCGAGCAACTGCCAAGCAAAAGTGAGACACTGACAGAGGAAGTACTCTGCAGCGTCTTCACCTTCTCTACAAACGCCGCAGAGGTTTTATCACATGGCTCAAGCACTCCTAAGTGTTTAGCGAATGTAAAGTGGTCAACAAAGCGTCCGCAGTGTTTCCTGCCTAAAGACAGAGTCTAGGCAGAAATGCCACCGATTTTATGATAACATTTGCGTGTATGCACTTGGCCAGCCTGTATTCTGGAGAATGTGTCATCTTTGGGTCGACAGACCCGAAGAAAGCCCCTACAGGGACGAGGGTAGTCCTAACGTAGGTTCGGGGCCTATGACTGTCTATTTTCATTCGTGCTAGCAAGTTCATTAAAAAATTTGGTTTCCCATGAATTCATGGTGTTCCAGGACCCAGGCAAGTTTTAGCGAATTTAGGAACTAAATTGTGGGTAAACATAAATTTGGTGGTTAGAGGGCTGAGTAAGGCTATCAAGACAGTTTAGGTGTCACTATAGACACAGATATCTTGCTCCTTCCACCTTTTAATCAGTTCGTGACCATATGGTCGAACAAGTTTCCGCTTGAAAAATTGACGCGAGATAACATAAAAATGCTGTAAGGCCTCAGCTCAAGAATCCTCCATCGTCTTTGAGCCGCTTGTGAAAATTAGAATACATTCTCTCTCTTCGACTAGAGCCATCTCCGCACACAGGGAAAACCAACTTTTTTGATAGCCGCATCAACTGAGCCTATTGGCGTCCTCGCATTAAACGGCGTTCGGGTGGGACTAGTTTAATAGGAGATTAACCGACCAAGGTCTGTATTCGAAAGCTGGCTGGGAAGACTGTGTAGCTCATGATGTGGATATGAAGGAGAGGGAAATTCAACAATGCAACAAGAGTGGAGCCAAACGTGCTAACGAAAAGCCCTGTGCTGGCAAGACAGATCGTTCTTTGAAACTTGACAAGAGCAGCCATTACGTACTTAAGCAAAAGCATCGATGCATACGGAAAAAGGGGTTTTAAGAGTGTAAGCATATTTTCGATAAATATCATTGAAATGTGATCCCCAATATTGCACACCTTGTGCAATTTCATGATCGGTTATTTTCTCTTCACTTAGCAAACAGTTTAAGAATCGAATGACAATGCTTCGTTCAGACAACATTATTTTATCATGTATTTCAGTTATGTTACTCTCGCATAAAAGCTTTGTTATGCTTTTCTTCATGTGTTAGTTGCAATAAAGAGTTTGTGTTGTTTTTGTCTGTTGGTTTTTTTTTGTTTTTTTTTTGTTCCAAAGTCCCTACATGAGGGCTGCGTTTTATATTTCGGGATAAGAGAACAAAAACACTCTGAATGAGGTATCTCCAAAACATGCATTCTGAACGCATCAACCGCTTCTTCAGGTGTCGAAAAACGTTGACCTCTCACTTTATTTTTTACGTACGGGAATAATTAGAAGTCATTCGGTGCCAAGTCAGGACTTTACGGCGGATGACTCATCAAATCGATGTTTTGTGTGCTCAAAAATGCAGTTGTTTGAGCCGAAGTGTGACAGTTCGCATTGTCGTGGTGAGGAGTCATCCGTATTCGGTGGTTGGTTTTCCTTGGAAGACAACTGGCAAATGGTTGTGTACCACTCAGAATTGACTGTTCTGCGTTGTTCTAGAGGTACGGTTGCGACATGCCCAGTTTTTCCGAAAAAAAAACAGGCGACTATTTGCCTGGAAGTGCATCATATCAACAGATTAAATAAAATCCTAACGTTCAAGCACTTATTTAAGAAGTTTCAAAAGGTAGCTGGTAACAAAAGAATTTCGTTTAGCACTTACTTAGTTTAAAGACTTTAACTGACTCCAAATTGTGACTGTTACTCCCGACATGAGGAAATAAAAATCATTTGGAACAATCAATTTATTTTCCGGCTCATCACTTACAAAAATCAAACGGATATTATTCTTCTATAAAAACGAAAGTACAACAAGGATTGAAAAACGATGTGCGTGGAATCTGTGTAGTCCAGAAGATGCACTAACTAGAAGATCGTCACCTGGGCCTGTTACTTATTGAGTATAAGAACTCGGTTTTTCAGACGTTGTTTTGGAATTCATGAGATCATCAAATGATAATAAACATCTGCATTAATCCCCGATAACACCTAATTTAATTTGTTTACTTAGAAAACGCAACTCTAAGGACTGTTTGAGCCTTTGCATTTCATACGAGCGTTGCCTTTTATATTTCGGGATTAGAGAACAAAAACGAATATTAATCATCGAAAATTGCTTTATTGTTTTTCAAAATATTCCCCATTAAGATCTTTACACTTTTGCATGCGTTTGAACCAATTGTCGAAGCACTTTTGCCACTCTGATTGAGGTATCTCCAAAACGTGCATTCTGAACGCATCAACCGCTTCTCCAGGTGTCGAAAAACGTTGATCTCTCATTTTATTTTTTACGTACGGGAATAAAAAGAAGTCATTCGGTGCCAAGTCAGGAATATACGGCGGATGACACATCAAATCAATGTTTTGAGTGCTCAAAAATGCAGTTGTTTGAGCCGATGTGTGAGAGCTCGCATTGTCGTGGTGAAGAGTGATCCGTCATCGGCGGTTGGTTTTCCTGATCTCTTGGAACAACTGGCAAACAAATGGTTGTGTACCATTCAGAATTGACTGTTCTGGGTGGTTCTAGTGGTACGGTTGCGACATTTCAAGTTTTTTTGATCAAACAGGCGGCCATTTCCTTGGAAGTGCTTCGTGCGCGAGCAACTTTTGTTGGATTTGGCTCATTTTGAAACACCCATTCAGTCAACTGCTTTTTACTTTCGGGCTCATACACATAAGTCCACGATTTATCACCTGTCACGATGTCATAGACGAGTTTCGAAGCACCGCGATCGTATTTTTTGAGCATTTCTTTCGACCAATCGACACGAGCCTTTTTTGAGCAATTGACAAATTGTGTGGAATCCAAATGTTCATGCAATACTGAATGTATGCTGGTCCCACTGATGCCTAAGGTTGTCTCAATCTCACGATAGGCCACAATACGATCCCGCAATATCAGTTGGCGCACAGCATCAATGGTTTCCGGAACAACAACTGATTTTGGACGACCTTTACGAAATTCGTCTTGGAGTGAACTACGACCTCGGCTGAATTCACCATACCATCGATAAACACTGGTCCTTGATGGAGCTTCATCGCCAAAAATTGAATTAAGTTCATCGATGCACTGTTGTTGAGTTAATCCACGTCGAAAGTTGTAACAAAAAATCCCACGAAAATTTTCACGATTTAATTTCATTTTTTGGGCGAGATGAATCTTTTAATTTACTGTAAACAACACAAATAGCGCTCGTATGTCAAAATGTTCTGAGTGCGTATAACCTCAAAAATGTCATACTTTACGAGATGGCAGTTGCCAGATTGCAACACTAGGCTTGTCAAATCCCGAAATATAAAGGGCAACCTTCGTATCATTACCGTGTATATTCATGTAGATCTTTTCGGTTGTAGGCTCCAAGTTTTTTTTTTACAGAATACTCCGTTACACTGCCAGAAAATTGCCTGCACCTTGGAAGCTTTCATTTCTATGTATTTCTTCCAAAGTTTTTTTGATCGAGGATTAGCTTTATCAGAAAAGGAATCACGACTCCATTGGTTACCAGTTGCTTCAGACCTGTCCTATTCCTCCAACGTGAGCAGACTCGGCTTTGAGACGATTCACTGAAAACTCATTCCTGGTACGCCAGTCATCAGTCAGAACTAGAGCCGCCCGCCCACTGTATGCTGATGCAGCCGCCAGATATATTTCGGTGACAAATTTTGCTACATCAGCTGCGTAACCAAGTATTAAATCTATTCAGGGCGACAAGTATGCAACAAAAGAGAGACGGCAGAGCGCCACATTTCGTACGAGGAAAGGCAGGACCTTGCGGACACTCCAAATTTAATCGCCACATTACATACTGATCTCCGTCCGTTTTAGCAGTTCAGCCGTAAGCCCCTTTTAAACCTTCTGCTAAACTGGTTCTGTACTAGAACGACTCGCCATTCCTTTACCACGCCTCCCATCGTCAAGATAAACAATTAACACAGCAAGTAAAGTGCAAGAAAAACCCATTTATTGGTTTGATATTTTTAAAGTGATCATCCAGTTAATCTAGTTGTAGGTGTTGGATGCAGCATTAGCATTGGCCGAAGCAGAGCTGCCGCCGATTCCTCCGAGTCCAGCGTTCAGGGATGATGATGCAGCATTTGCATTAGCACTGCTGCTGCTGCCACCGCCAAGGCCTAGTCCAGAATTGATAGAAGACGACGAAGCTTGTGCATTGGAGAAGCTGCTGCTGCTGCCGCCACTTCTACCACCGTACGGAACGTTTGGGCGATATCCTCCCAACTGGGCGCTGATGGCCACAATCAACATGAAGAACACAATAAGAAACTTCATTTTTTTTAATTTTTTCGAGTGCACTGAAGACAACTGTTTGAGCAGAAGACACAATACTGTTGCTGACAATGGATTTGTCCAGAGTATTTATAGGGAGCAATTAAGAAGTTCCCTGAACGGAGGTGGACTTGTTTCTGTCCGTGACAATTTGTAGTAAAAAAAATCACAGATTAACACCTGTGATTCAGTTTTAACCAGTATTTGAAATTTAAGTACAGTCGATATTGACAGTAAAAATTTGAAAACAAACGATAATCACACCTGCAAAGCTGTTAGTGTAACTTCAGGGCCCCCTCTGTCTTAATTCTTATGAAATCTGTGGTTGTTTTCATTTTGTCCCAAAGCACCTTGCATTTTACTGCATGCTATAAAGTTGGGAATGAATCCAGTTTATTGCTTCGCACACAATGACCGTCCGAGGTACTTAAATTAACTTGACAACCCATTAGAACATTTTGATCATGAATTGATCATGAATTCCTGAAAAGCAGATCTCGCGAAGAAGACGGCCAAAGGCTGCCAAATGTGGTATCGCGTGAATTAACGGTGTAATGAATGTTAAAATAAATTACTACATGTACTTAATAATAGGTAATGATAAATGCTTATGTCTGGAGACCGAAAATGTTGATACTGAAAAGAACCAAGACTTGTACTAAGACTAAAACTTGTAAGCAGGTGACTTCGTTGCCCATCAAGGTTAATACAATGTCTCATGGTGGTCTGCAAACATGTATCGTTTTTGTAACCTTAGATTGGTTATTAACTAGAAGTTATACCTTTGAGAAAACAAAAACTTAACAAAAACGAAAACCTTACAAAAGCGAACATAATCCTAAGGATGGTCATACAGCACTGTGCAAAATAATAGTACTATGTCCAACCTTCTTCTTCTTCTTCTTGTGGCTCAACAGTCCGGGGTGGACCTGGGCCTCAACCAACATGCCTCTCCAGCCAGCACGATCTTTCGCCAGCTGTCTCCAGTTGCGCACTCCAAGTTGGTTGAGGTCCTTCTCCACTTGTGTGCGCCACTTCAGTCTAGGTCGTCCTCTGTTGCGTTGTCCCAATGGCTCGGATTCAAAGACTGCTCTGCTCTGTCCCAGACTGTCCATACTCTCTACATGGCCTAGCCATCTTAAGCGTTGTATCCGTAGACGCTTAACCAGGCGCATGTCGCTGTACAGCCTATAGAGTTCGTCATTAAATCTTCTCCTCCAGATGCCATCAACACAAAAAGGACCAAAAATCGTACGCAAAACTTTTCTCTCGAAGAGAGTAAGCGCTTCCTCATCCGCCTTTGCTTACGTCCAAGATTCCGCGCCATAAAGTAGGACGGGGATGATCAAGCTGTTATATAAAGCGAGCTTCATCTTTCGAGAGAGGGCTTTATTACTCAATTGCCTCTTGAGCCCAAAGAAACAGAGATTGGCAAGAGTGATTCTACGTTTGATTTCGGTACTGGTGTTGTTGTCCCTATTTACCGCGGAGCCGAGGTAGACGAAGTCCTTGACTACCTCGAAGTTTCTGCTGCCTAGTGTGACGCTGCGTCCGAGACGTCGATGTTGTGTGTCCTTCCTTGATGACAGCATGTACTTCGTTTTGCCCTCATTTACCGCTAGACCCATTTTAGCCGCTTCTGCTTCAATGCCAGCAAACGCCTCATTGACGGCTCGCTGTGTTCGTCCAATCACGTCAATGTCATCAGCGTAAGCTAACAATTGAACTGACTTCTGGAAAATCGTGCCTCTGGTGTTGACTTGTGAGTTACGCACGATCTTCTCGAGGATGATGTTAAAGAAGTCACATGACAGTGCGTCGCCTTGTCTAAAACCTTTTTTGACATTGAAGGTCTCGGTGAGTTCGGTACCGACCTTGACGGAGCAGCGAGAGTTCTCCATCGTCATCCTACACAATCTGACGAGTTTGGTAGGAATGCCAAAACTAGACATGGCACTGTACAGCTCGTCTCTATGCACACTGTCATATGCAGCCTTGAAATCGACGAATAGGTAGTGAGTGTCAATTTGCATTTCTTGGGTCTTTTCCAGGATCTGCCGTAATGTGAAGATCTGGTCTATTGTGGACTTCCCTGGCCTGAAACCACATTGATAGGGACCTATCAGGTCATGGACAAATGGTTTCAGACGCTCACATAATACGGCAGAGAGGATCTTGTATGCGATGCTCAGGAGACTTATCCCTCGGTAGTTGGCGCAGTCAAAGGGGTCTCCTTTCTTGTGGACCGGGCAAACGACGCTGAGATTCCACTCATCGGGCATGCTTTCCTCCGACCATATCTTACAGATGAGCTGGTGCATGTGCCCAACCAGGTCATCTCCAGCTGCTTTAAATAGTTCTGCGGACAGTCCGTCCGCTCCAGCAGCTTTGTTCGACTTTAGCTTGGATATTGCTATCTTCACCTCGTCTAAGTCGGGGGTCGGAATTCTTGTCTATCATCGTCCAAATTGAGTGGAACATTCTGCCTAACAGCGGGATTTGGGTCGTCATCGCCGTTAAGGAGTCTGCAGAAATGATCCTTCCAGATTTTCAGCACAGACTGCGACTCTACTACTTGTTGTCCATTTTGGTCCCGGCATTCCTTGGTCCGAACCTTGTATCCTCCGGATAGCTGTTTTACCTTTCGGTAAAACTTTCGGACTTCATTCCTGACAAAACACCTTTCCATTTCCTCGACCGCGCGCTTCTCATGCTCCTTCTTCTTCCTTCTGAGAAGCCGGTGCTCTTCCCTTCTTCTCTGTTCGTAGAGTTCACGAACAGCTCGCGTTGTTCGATGCAGCGTCGCTTTATAGGCGTCTTGTTTAGCTGCGTGCGCTTGCCTGCACTCGTCGTCAAACTTGGGTTCCTTCTGGGTGGTGACGTGAAACCCAGCACATCAGTGGCAGCTTCTTTGATGGCTTCTTGACAACGTTTCCATTCTTCTTCTATGCTTAGTGCAGGAAGCGTCGAACTCTGGGCGAGTTTCAGGGAGACTCGGTCGGCAAAGTTTCCAGCAATCAGCTGCGATTGTAGCTTTTCGAAGTCAAACCGTTTTGGCCTTTCTCGACTCCGTTGCTCTCTCGATATCCGGGTTCTTACCTTGGCTACAACAAGGTGATGATCCGAGTCAATGTTTGCACCTCGAAAGGTTCGGACATCGAGAATACTGGAGGAGTGTCTGACGTCGATCGCAACGTGATCAATCTGGTTGACGGTTGACTGTTCAGGAGATCGCCAGGTCCCTTTGTGAATGTCCAGGTGTGGGAACCGCGTGCAAGCCACAGAAGTCCAACAGCCTGAGTCCGTTCGCGGCTGTGTTGTCGTACAGGCTGTGTTTACCGATGACTCCAGCAAAGATGTCCTCCTTTCCCAGCTGAGCGTTGAAATCTCCTAGAACGATCTTGGTGCCGTAGCTGGGGCATCGATCGTATGTTCTTTCTAGGAGATCATAGAAGTCATCCTTGATGTTGTCATCCTTCTCCTCCGTCGGGGCGTGAGCGCATATTAGGCGCATATTAGAATAGTTAAGCTTTTTTTTTTCGTTTTTTTTAATGGGTTAGCACTTGGTCGTGTAACCTTTATTTTCAAGTACACCCTAAAAACATCGTGGCATGGAGTCGATTAAGGCCTGACATCGCTGAACAGAGATATTCCTCCATGCAATCTGCACAACATCCCACTGCTGTTTTGTATATTTGTGTTTTGCTCCATATACAGCCTCCTTAACATATGTCGAAAGGTTTTTAGTGGGATTCAGGTCCGGAGACTGAGGCGGCAACTCCATAACTTGATCTCCGTTGCTTTGTAGAAAATTCTTCGGAAAGATTTCTCATATGTTTTAGATCATTGTCCTGCTTTAGAATTATTGTAAGCAGCATATTCCACTCTGCCTAAGGCAGCATGGTTTCTCTCATTATGCTGACTTAAACTCCGGGGGTCATCATCGATTTTTTTTTCGCACAAAATGGGACCAGTACCACAATAGGCAAAGCATACTAATACGAGGGGCCTTCAACATATTCTCGGTATCGGGGTGAAGCTGTGGTTATATACTGTAAGCGTCAAAAGTGAGTAAGCAAATATCTGAAGTCAATGCTTTCAAAATTTAATAAACAAAAACGTTTAAAATTTGCAAAAAAATATATAAACAATGACATTTCGTTTTGCAAAAACATTTTATTAAGTGATGAAAGTAAATTCGAAATTTTTAAGAGCCATATGAATAAAAAAATTGGAGAATTAACTGAAAAAAATATTAGGCCGGTCTTGAAACATGGGGGAGGTTCAGTGATGGTGTGGGGGTGTGTAACAGCATCTGGGGTAGGTAATCTTGTCTTCATTGATAGTACAATGAGGAAGGAAGATTATCTAAATATTCTCAGGACCAACTTGCAACCCAGCGTAGACAAATGAGGTTTAGCTAGGAATTGGATCTTTCAGCAAGACAATGATCCTATGCATACCTCACGTCTTGTTAAGGAATGGTTGCTTTATAGGACCCCAAAACAGCTTGATCATCCCCAGCATTCACCGGACCTTAACCGAATAGAGCACTTATGGGAGCATTTGGAAGAATTCGGCAGAGTACTATTAACAACAAGGAGGACCTGAAAAAGTCTATAACAGAAGAATGGTCAAAAATTTCCTCCGATGTTACCAACAGACTGGTAATGTCTATGCCACGTAGACTCAAAAAAGTAATAAAGTCTAAAGGAGGACCAACAAAGTACTAAATTTAATTTTTTAAGCAATAAATAAGCACATTTGCTGATAGAAATGTATACTGTTTACTCACTTTCGACTCGTAATATATGAAGTAGTTATAATTTTCATTAAAAAAATGTATTTGATTTTGTTTTTCCCGTACTTTATTTTTTGAATAATTGATCACATTGAATACATCTGTTTTTGTGTATCAATGGAATTTGAGTTTTGTTGTTGTGTTGACCCAATTTTCATTTTTATACAGTAACCAGATATTTGTTTACTCACTTTTGACGCTCACAGTATACAAATTGACTTATTTATCAAGCAATGCTTGATAAATACAATACAATATTTTAGGGCATTCATGTAAGATTTCATATAAATGTGATTATTCGCGTTTTATCTCTAGTCAAACAGAATCATAATGGCAACTAAGACGATGATGGTGAAAACTGAGCATCGCGCTGTAATTAAATTTCCTAACTAAGGAAGGAAAAAACCAAAAAACTATTCATGGTGGCTGTTTACCAGGGTTCCGCACCTTCATTATCAAAAGTGTTCAAGTGAGTTCAAGAGAGGCAGAATTGAAGACGACCCCCGCTCCGATGCCCCGGCTACTGCTTGTACGGGATAACGCATCATAACAGAGTGCAGAAATCCGCTCTCTGAAGTCTCAGATAAAAGCACTCCAACATTTAATCAAACATAATTACAGACTAGCTGTAAGCCGGACGTCGCTCGCAGCCACGAAGAGCTCTTACGGTTCAGTAGAGCGATTTCTGCCCGCGACAGGTCAGTATCTGCAAAGGAACGGCTTCTTTACTGGTCGTTACACCAGAATCAGCTTTCGATGCCGCTAACTTCTTAAAGCAAAGGTCGGATAGTTAGTTCACCAGGGTCAACATAGATTAAGGTAATTTTGAGACTTAAAAAAAAATTTTAAAAAATAAACAAAAAAAAAATTAAATAAATAAAAACAAAAATACAAAAAAAGCAATAAAAAACAAAAACCAAAAAAGGTCCACCACGGCGTATCAGATATATATGTTAAGCATATAAATAACACATATGCCCTGGTGGACGCACCCGTATAGTTTTACGGGCATAGCTAAGCTTAATAGAGTTAAGTAGATTAAATTTTAGGCTTATTTAGTATATAGAACTTAAAAAGTTAAAAGTTTAGGTTTAATTAGATTACATAGTTACGTAAGTTAGGTCAAGAACAAGAACAAATCATCCAAGTTTTTTATAATTTTCTTGGCGGAATTAAAAAAGTATATATATAGATTTAAGCACTTAACCGAAATACATATATAAGAATATATAACCCGAAAGGTACAAAGAAAAAACCAAAGATTAGCTTAGAGTACTCCGGAAGATTCACTAAGTTAGAATTAAGATCAATAGATTATATTAGTAAGCTAGATTTAACAATTTTTAACTAGAAACTAAGAAAATGGATTAATAAGAATAAAAATGCATTACAAACCAAAAAACCAGAACGCATCATAGAAGTCGAAAAACTTGTTCTTGAGGATGCCTGAATAAAGGTGCAAATGATGGCAGACATCACCAAGCTTTCAACTGGTACCATTCACACCATTCTTCGTGACCATCTTATCGCTTATAAAGGTCAGTGCAATGTGGGTGTCAGTAATGCTCAATGAAAAAAGTGAGAATCGCATGCCGTAGAGAGCTTCTGGAGAGGTGTAGTTAGAACGCGGACGGTGTTATAGATCGAATTCTTACTGGGGACGAAACATGGGCTCACCACTATGACCCTAAAAGCAAACAAGAGTCCATGCAGTGGCATACAAAAGGAACAGATCACCCGAAGGAGTTCAAAGTCACTCCGTGTGCCGGGAAACTCATGGCCATAGTTTTTTGGGACTGAAAGGGAATCTTGCTCATTGAGTACAAAAAAAAGGAGAAACCATCAACGCCACACCCTACGCTTCCACTTTGCATAATTTGAGAAATTAAAATGAAAAGACGGAGTAAGCTCACAGGGGGTGTGTTGCTTCTTCATGACAACGCTCCTGTTCACACGGCGCGAGTTTCCAAGGCAACTGGTTTCGAAGAAATCCAACACTCACCCTATAGTCCAGACCTTGTTCCTGGTGATTATTTCCTGTTTCCGGCTTTGAAAAAATGTCTTCGTGGAAAAAGATTTTCGGATGATGAAGAATAAATGGGCATTTTGCAGAGAAAGAGAACATTTTTTTGTTCGAAATGTAACAAATGCATTGATGTCAGGGAGATTATATTGAAAAATAAAAAAAATTTGAATTGAGTTTGCGTTTTCCTTCATATCGACACTGAGAGTATATTGAACGCCCCTCATACTTTTGGAACGTGTAAAATGTGAAGAAGTGAAGGAATTTCAATTTCTCACATATTCTTTTACATTAATTGTTTATTTTGTGTTTTAAAGTAGTTTATATAAACTGACATCCAATTGCATCAACAGAATTTGTTGGTACTTTTTCCCAAAAGAAACTATTTTTTTAACCTATTTATGGTAACAACTGGCGAGAGTCATATGTCTCTTACACTTAGTATATTATTTTGCCTTATACAGGGAAAGGAACCCAAAGTTCAATGCCTATTACTGCCATTTGGGAGATTATTAATGTTTTGTTCAGTTCGGTCGTGTTACCAAATGGAATGATGTTTGTAAACTTTTAGTTCCTTTTTGATCCCAAAGAAAGACTGCAGTCGACTGGATTCGTTCGACAGAGGTACACGAAGTTCGGTTCGGTCATTCTTTTAACTAGTCAGATGCATTTAAGGCACTTTTGTTAAAGCTAGTGAACGCCTCGTTGATGGCTCGCTTGCTTCATTTTTCCACATCAACATCCACGTAAGCCAGCAGGTGAGTGAACTTTTGAAGGAAGGATGCACCTTCCGTCAGTTAGTTTTGCAAAATTTTTTTTTAAATGATCTTAAACACTGCGTAACAGAGCGTCAACTTGAAAAACATAATGTTAACATAAAAGGTGTTCTGGAATTCGTTGCTGAACCTAAATGGTTATTGAGAACTTTAAAACTTTACATGGTTGCGAATATACGTTGTCGTATGCGGCCTCGAAATCAATGATGTAGTTGTCGGTACCGATGTGAAGAGATCCCTGATCTGAAACCAGGGCCAAAATGACCAAACGCGAGGAAAAACCTCGACATACTCTGACATACGAGTACAAGTCCGAAGTTTACAGCATATACAATAGATGTATTTTTTTCTTTTGCATAGTCTGTAGCAACCTTTAAACAGTGTATCAGAGAATGAAATTCATTAAACCCTTCATCTCATCAGTCAAGCGCACTCTCTTAACAAAAAGTTTTCTTCCTTCCTTCTTTCAAAAATCCTTTAAATTTACTAACAGCTTTATTTTTCAATGCAATCTGGACTTTTTGATTGCAGGCATACATACTTCTACCATATATTTGTTGAAAGAAACGTATTAATAATAATAATAATTGCTGGCGCTACAGTCCAAAGGGGGACCAGAGCCTAGCTTGCTCATGGACTACTCGTGTTGTGCGCGCTACTGTTCTCTTACAAGTAGAAGGGACCTACAGTTTTTTGCCGACTCCGAACGGCGAGATTTGAGAAGCTTTCTTAGACAGTTATTACTCTTTGAGTGTTGTCAGCAGCTCGAAAGAGGTGGTGCCGTGAAATATTAGAAAAATTGGTGTTGAACTGGGAGTCGAACCTAGACCCTTCGGCGTGTGAGCGTCGTACTCTACCCAATACGCCACAGCGACCACAAAAAAAAACAATCGACTTCAACCCCCTGAACCTTTTCAAGCGCGTCCAGGCTGTAATTGACGTCATTGAAAAGGATGAGAACAATTTGCTGACTCAGTACATTCAGTCATTGAAAGACGTGACCATTATGCGCTTGATACGACAAATATCGCAAGTCTACCAAAGCATTGAATTCACTCGCCTTATCGAGTTGGCTTCGTTCTGCAACATCTTCTATTTAGAGAAAATGTTGGTGGACTACGTGCGCCATAACGACATGCAAATTCATATTGACCACCAGAAGCGCTGTATTTACTTCGGTACCGACTTAACTGAAAGTCAGCGCGAAGACCATACTGATGGCCCCTCTTTGCAGTCGATGCCTTCAGAGCAGACTCGTTCGCAGCTGGTGAAAGAAACATATTTGGCTTCTTAAATTGCTTCCTTACAAATCTAGGAAACAAAGAGTGTCTTAAACTCTCAGGAAGGAAGATTATATTAGTAAAGTTTAAAAAGTTCATCTTTTCGGCATCAAACCGCATTTCCCTGACATACCCAGGTTTCTGAGTCATTATCGGTTACTGGAAGGTTCCAATACCACATATTAATTTCAACATTGAAGGATCATGTTTTATTACTCCAGGATGTCATTTCCGGGAAGGGGTGCATTGTTGGCTGTTTTGTCTTAGAGAGAGAAGGCAGATCTTGCATTTGGCTGTACGGGGGCGTGCGCCTAATCAAATGTGTTCGGATAGACGATTAAGACGGCTAGTACATGTAGAGCGTATGGACACCACGGTCCGACTGGAAAAGTCTTCAAATCCAAGCCATTGGGACTATGCAATTAATGGGAAGGTGCATACATATAAGGTTGTCACATATCCCTTCAGCTTTTTTGCTCTTCATTCAATGCTTCATAAAATGTGATCGAATTTAGTTCAATTATGCGCCGTTTTGTTCGATAATCTGTTTCCATCTAGACGGCATAATCATAATACCTCCCTCGTAGAAGACACTCTCCTTATTTGCGAAGAACTCGGACAGCCACTTCTCACAAGCCTCTTTTGAGTTCAACTTCACACCACCAAGGGCGTTCGCCATGGACAGGAACAAGTGGTAATCACTTGGCGCTATGTCCGGGCTATATGGTGGATGCGATAAAACCTCCCATCCGAGCTCCCGTAGGCTTCTGACGAGTCATCAACGAAGTGTGTGGTCTGGCGTTGTCCTGGTTTAACACTACACTCTTCTATTGGCCAATTCTGGACGCTTCTAGTCTATCGCCTGCTTCAAGCGGTCCAGTTGTTCGCAGTAGATGGTAGAATTAAGCGTCTGGCCATATGGGTGCAGCTCATAGTGGATGATTCCCTTCCAATTCCACCAAACACACATCAAAATCTTTCTGGCCGTCAATCTCGGCTTGGCCACTGTTTGGGACGATTCACCGGCCTTCAACCAAGCCCGTTTTCGCTTGATATTGTCGTATGTGATCCATTTTTCGTCGCCAGTCACCATCCGCTTCAAAAATGGGTCGAGTTCGTTCCGTGTCAAGAGCATATCGCAGGCGTTGATTGGGTTTGATTTTATGCGTCAAATCACGCAGCACCCCAACATCAAGCTTTTTTTGTATCCAGCCTTCTGCAGATGGTTTGAAATGGTTTGGCAACTAACTCCCATCTCCTGGGCCATGTCACGAGAAGCCACATGCCGGTCTAATTCGATGATTTCCATGATTGGATCGGTATTCGTCGTCACAGGTCTTTCGCCGGCGGGCTTATCTATGGTGTCGTTTTCACTGGCTCTGAATCGTCGAAACCATTCCTCCGCGGTTCGAGGTGGTAGAGTACCATCCCCCAAGACACGAACGATTCTCTAGCGGATTTGCCTTCAACGAAGGAAAACTTTTAATTTCGGCGTTATTGAACTCCATGTTTACACGTCTATAACTGTTGGACGCAGTATCCAAACTAATAATGCATAGCGTCGTTTTGTAGGTTATGTCGAGACCTTTCAAATAATGTATAGTATTGCCATATACGATCTCTGTAGCGCCTTGTATATAGCCGGAAAATTCAAAAGCGTCGTTTTGTAGGTTTTGTCAAGACATTTCAAATGATGTACAGTATTGCCAGATACGAGCTTTGTAGCTCTGTGGATAGCTGGAAAATTCAAAAGACAAAATGACGGGAGATATATGGCAACCTTACATTATAAGTTATTAATTTTAACATGGCATGATGGTTTTTTATTACTCCAGGATGTCATTTCTGGGAAGAGGTGCATTTTCTGAGTCTGTTGTTGCAGAGGGGAAAGGCAGACCTCTGTCTTTTCGAGAGAAAAGTGCAGCATACAAGATTTGGTCCTATTTGCGTCGATGAAAAGTTGAGGAGAAGATACAACGGCAGATTCTATAAGTATTACAGGGGCGTGCGAGTAGTAAAGCGCCTTCGGATACAAAACTTAAGACGAGTAGTCCATGTAGAGCGTATGGACACCATTGCTGCGACCCGAAAAACCTCCAAGCCATTGGGACACTGCAACAGAGGAAATCCTCGAGTGAGATGTCTGGGGGAGCACAATTGGAGGCAGCTGGCGAAAAATTGTGCTCTCAGAAGAGGCATGTTTGTTGAGGCCCTGGTCAACGCTGCACTAAAGTGCCTCACAAAAAAGAAGTGTGCAGAGGAAATTTGTTTTTTTGATTGTTTCTGTCCCCGCAATAGGAGGTTGCGCCTCCTACGTGCGTATTTGTGCACATCCATATTTAATTTATTGCATCTTTGTCGATAAAAACTCGTAAGTCCGAAGTGGTTTGAGCGTCTGGGACAGCAAAAACAAGTTAGAACGTCTATTGTGATTTTTTGCTATAATCTGTACTCCAAGCCAATGTTGTCAAGCGAATTAAATTTAACAATATTAAGGCTCAAGCTGCTTCGGTTTCATTTCAAATAAGAACGAAAGTGAATTAACGGCATCGTTAAAACAAACTAAAATTGTCTACAACCTGTTTATTCCGAAGCTCGTTTTATTGTGGCGCAAGCAAACATTATTTATCTTTCGTATATAAGACAAACTTTCAAACTCTGCATTTGAAAGAAGGCAAGCGGGCAGAGAAAAAGCAACTTACAACCGAAATTCGAGTACAAATAGAATCCTGTGCGGGAAAGCAGAATTTAGCGCAAAATGCAAAATTTGTAGCGACGGTATCAAATCCATGAAAGAAAGAACATATTCACACATATTTGATGTCTCTTCTTCAATTTGGAAATTATAATCATTGTGCATAGTCATGCCTTCATTGTGTAAGAATATAATACATACAAGAGGTAGCTTTTCGTATTGTGTCAATGGAAAAAGACTGTAAGTGAAGGAATACTGGGAAATACAAATTAAACCTTGTCTCCCCATAGCAAAAAAAAATGTCTCTATCAATCTCCGTCACTTTGTTCCCGGTAATCAAAACGTTCGTGTGGTTAAGCATTGTCAGGATGAAACACAATTTCCTCTGTTTCTTCTTTAAAAATATTCACAGGGAGCCCAGGGCCTGGTTTGCTTAACACATACTCGTAGTGTGCGCGCTACTAGGAGGGTTGCTTCTATATTTCGGGATTAGAGAACAAAACAAATATTAATCATCAAAAATAGCTTTATTGTTTTTTCATTAAGATCTATACACTTTTGCATGCGTTTGAACCAATTGCCGAAACACTTTTGCCACTCTGGTTGAGGTATCTCCAAAACATGCATTCTGAACGCATCAACCGCTTCTTCAGGTGTCGGGAAACGTTCACCTCTCAATTCATCCTTTACGTACGGGAATAAAAAGAAGTCATTCGGTGCCAAGTCAGGACTATACGGCGGATGACACATCAAATCGATGTTTTGAGTGCTCAAAAATGCAGTTGTTTGAGCTGTTGTGTGAGAGCTCCCATTGTCGTGGTGACGAGTGATCCGTCTTCGGAGGTTGGTTTTCCTGATTTCTTGGAAGACAACTGGCAAACAAATGGTTGTGTACCACTCAAAATCGACTGCTCTTGTTGTTTAAGTGGTACGGTTGCGACATGTCTAGTTTTTCCGACCATTTGCTTGGAAGTGCTTCGTGCGCGAGAAACTTTTATTGGATTTGGCTCAATTTAAAACACCCATACAGTCGACTGGTAGTTACTTTCCGGCTCATAGGTATAAATCCGCGAATCACCACCTGTCACGATGTCATAGACGTGTTTCGAAGCACCGCGATTGTATTTTTGGAGCATTTCTTTCGACCAATCGACACGAGCCTCTTTTGAGCAATTGACAAATTGTGTGTCATCCAAATGTTCATGCAATATTGAATGTATGCCGGTCTCACTAATGCCTAAGGTTGTCCCAATCTCACGATAGGTCACATGACGATCTTGCAATATCAGTTGGCGCACAGCATCAATGGTCTCCGGAACAACAACTGATTTTGGACGACCTTCACGAAATTCGTCTCGGAGTGAACTACGACCTTAATTGAATTCAACATACCATCGATTAACACTGGTCCTTGATGGAGCTTCATCGTCAAAAATTGAGTTAAATTGATCAATGCACTGTTGTTGAGTTAATTCATGTCGAAAGTTGTAACAAAAAATCTCACAGAAATTTTCACAATATAATTTGGGCGAGATGAAAATGTCAAGTTACTGTAAACAACACAAAAATCGCTCGTATGTCAAAATATTCTGAGTACGTATAACTTCAAAAATGTTTAACTTTTCGCTAGAGCTGGCAGTTACCAGATTGCAACACTAGGTTTGTCCAATCCCGAAATGTAAATAGAAATTTTCGTGCCATTTTTTTGAGTATATGCGAGGAATTTATATTATTTCTGTCTCCATTCGGCTGAACACCTCGCATTTGTCACACACCAATTCTTTTGACCTGCTGACAACACTCAAAGAATAATAACTGTCTACGAAGAAAGCTTGTCAATTTCGGCGTTCGAAGTCAGCAAAAAGCTCGTGAGAGAACAATTACACGCGCACAACTCGAGTACTTTATGAGCAAGCTATTCCCTGATTCAACTTGTGGACTGTCTCGCCATCCTATTATTCTTATTAACTCCATTCGTATGAGCCCAAGATTTTATTTCGTTGTGGATGCTAGCAGTTACTTAATTCGGGGGAAAATTATTTGAAACAATTTTGAATAAGGGCGGAAAATAGTAAGTTATGTGATTGATAAGTACAGATTGAATCACTGATTTTAAGTGGCTAAATTAACATAACAGTCTTTAGTGGAACATATATCCTGTTAGATAACATTTGGCCGGAGTGGCGTAGTGGGTAGAGTGCGACGCTCACACGCCGAAGGGTCTAGGTTCGATTCCCAACTCAACACCGATTTTGCGAATATTTCACGGCTGCTGACAACGCTCAAAGAGTAATAACTGTCTAAAAAGATTCTCAAATTCCGCCGTTCAGAGTCGGAAAAAAACTGTATGTCCCTTTTACTCGTGAGAGAACAGTAGCGCGCACAACACGAGTAGTTGATGAGCAAGCTAGGCCCTGGTCCCCCTCTGGACTGTAGCGCCAACAATTATTATTATTATTATAGATAACATTTGACAGTTCTTCTTCTGGCGCTACAGTCTGAGATGGACCTGGGCCTCAACCAACATGCATCTTTAGCCAGTACGATCTTTCGCCATCTACCTCCAGTTGCACACTCGAAGTTGGTTGAGGTCCTTCTCCACATGTGTGCGCCACCTAGGCCGTCCTCTGTTTCGTTGTCCCATTGGCTCGGATTCAAAAACTTTTCAGACCGGAGCAGTGCTGTCCATACGATCTACATGCCCAGCCATCTTGAGCGTTGTATGCGAAGATGATTGATCAGGAGCTCGTCATTGCCATATATCTTCTCCTTCAGCAAACAGGACCAAAAATCGCACATAAAACTTTTCTCTCGAAAATATTTACGGCTTCTTCATTCACTTTCAGTAACGTCCATGTTTCCGCGCCATAAAGTAGGGCTGGGATTTATCTGTTATATAAAGCAAGCTTAGTCCTCGGAAAGAAAGCTTTATTAATCAGTTTTGAGATCAGAAGAACAGTGATGGGCAAGGGTTATTCTGCGTTTGATTTCTGTACTGATGTCGTTGTCCCTGTTTACCGCGGACCCGAGGTAGACGAAGTCCTTGACTACCTCGAAGTTTCTGCTGCCTAGTGTGACGCTCTGTTCGAGACGTCGATGTTGTGTGTCCTTCCTTGATAACAGCATGTACTTCGTTTTGCCCTTATTTACCACTAGACCCATTTTAGCCGCTTCCGCTTCAATGCCAGCAAACGCCTCATTGACGGCTCGCTGTGTTCATCCAATCATGTCAATGTCGTCAGCTTACGCTAACAATTGAACTGACTTCGGGAAGATCGTGCCTCTGGTGTTGACTTGTGAGTTACGCACGATCTTCTCGAGGATGATGTTGAAGAAGTCACATGACAGTGCGTCGCCTTGTCTAAAACCTTTTTTGACATTGATGGTCTCGGTGAGTTCGTTACCGACCTTAAAGGAGCTGCGAGAGTTCTCCTTCTTCATCCTACACAATTTGATGAGTTTGGTAGGAATGCTAAAAGTAGACATAGTTCTGTATAGATCGTCTCTACGCACACTGTCATATGCGGCCTTAAAATCGACGATTTTGTGGTGAGTGTCAATTTGCACCTCTTGAGTCTTTTCCAGGATTTGCCGTAATGTAAAGATCTGGTCTATTGTGGACTTCCCTTCTCTCTCTCTGCCGTATTGTGTGAGCGTCTGAAACCGTTTGCCTATAACCTAATAAGCCCCAATCAGTAAGCGGATTTGGATTGATTGGGACTAATTAGGTTGTTGACAAACGGTTTCAGACGCTCACACAATATGACAGAGAGGATCTTGTATGCGATGTTAAGAAGGCTGATCCCTTTGTAATTGGGGCAGTTGTAACTTGATGCACAGAGATGTTGATGAATTTTAAATAATTAAATAAAACATAAAATCAATTGTCCTTCAATTTGCTTTACTGCTGTACTTTCTACCTTCGAAACAGTTTTCAAATTTTTTGGAAAAATATCTTTGCTTATAGAGATCAAATGTGCAAGCAAGAATTTAACTCACTCATTGATGGTTTCGTTTTTTATTTTACTGGGTTTTAAAAGCAGACTGAAAAGGAGCCTTAAACATACATGCACATGTACAACAACTTATTAGTTTTTGTTCTTTTTTTTAATGAACAACAGCTTTCAAACTTATTTTGCTTTAATAAGAATTTATAATTGTTGGTGCAACAGTCCACAGGGCGGTCAGGGCCTAGCCGACTTTTTTGCCGACTCCGAACGGCGAAGTTTGAGAAGCTTTCTTAGAGAGTTATTACTCTTTGAGTGTTGGCCGCAGCTCGAAAGAGGTGGTGCCGTAAAAAAATCGAGGTGTTCTTTTGTTGCTCTTGCTTCCTCATAAAGACTCCGTTTTACGGAAGTTTTAAGCCACTAAACGAGGACATGATGCGTACACATTTCCGAGAGTCCTGCATCTACGGTTACTGAGTCGAAGGATCGATAATCATTTTTTTTTGTTATTCAAAATAACTACTTCCTAACTTTGATAACGTTGACTACATGCCAAAAATGACCTTGATTGAGGTCGTCGTAGTTCCTCTTTTATTAAAAGTCCCAACAACTAGTTTTTGATTCTAAGAACTTATAAAAAATGATGTCGTTTATAACAGATCTTAATGCAATCACCTTGATTTTGACTCAAATATTAGCACTTAATAAAAAAACAAAAAAAAACTTTTCAAATCAATTTCTTAAAATCGATCAAATAAGAAGTTTGTAGTTCCTAGGACCAGAATCAATTCCGAATAAAAAAAAGACTTTGCTCATCCATTGGAAACCTGTACCAGCAACTCGATCTAAATTCAGTGACGCAAATGAAAGCGAAAGTGTTTTTGTTGCTTCCCTCATGCCCTGTTTATCTGTCCCTCGCCCGCAATCTTGTTTTTATTTGCAACTATTAACCAAATCAATCACTCATAGATTCATGTCTAAGTGATGAATATTTTAAAACTGGTTAAGACAAAGTAATTCTTTAATTTTTCAAGTCGTCAGTCAGTGTAAAGTTGAGCGTAATTAGAGTTTACCTATAAATACAATTGACGCGTTGACTGTCGACATCAGTTCATACAGTTCCTTAGGTCTGTCGAAACTATTCCAACAAAATGAAGTTTCTCGTCGTGTTCTTCATGCTCATTGTGGCCATTAGTGCCCAATTTGGACACCATCACGGTGGCAGACATGGTCAAGGTGCATTTGGACCAGGATTTGGTGCTAGTCACAGTTCAAGCAGCGCTTCCGCTTCTGCACAATCATCGAACTTCCAAGGTGGATTTGGTGGACTCGGTGGACTCGGTGGACACGGTGGACACGGTGGACACGGTGGATTCGGTGGATTCGGTGGCAGCAGCAGTGGTGCTGCTGCTAATGCTAATTCAGCATCCAGCAACTTCAATGCCTTTGGATAAAAATTTGAAAAAATTTAATGGAATGTAATGGAAATTAAAAAATCTTATGAATTGTATTGATTGTGTATTATTTTTTTATTTTTATTTTTTTTTTTTTTTTTTTTTTTTTTGAGAAAAACCTTTATTTTTCTACAGCACTGTAGGTATGAGCTGGATTTTACTTTGTTTGTTTATTTTGTTTGGGTTTAACTGGGAAACATGACATGTCCGGCTGAATGCTCATATTGTCCCTAATGGGTAACAGTTGTGGATATGAAAATGGAGGATCGAAAGCTCGAGAACCTAAAAGCCTAAGATTTCAAAAATTTGACACGGTTACGAGTCCAGGCATGCTTACACTTGGCATATTAATTTGAAATAGCTCCATTCCCATGATCTAGTTGTTTCATAAAGAGTTCGTTCGACTTAGCATTTTAAATACTATAAGCCAAGGAAACCATTTTTGTGGCCGCCGTGGCGTAGTGGGTAGAGTGCGACGCTCAAACTCAGAAAGTGTATGCTTGATTGTCCGCCGAACACCTCGAATTTTTCGCGGCACTACTTCTTTCGAGCTGCTGACAACTCTCTAGGGATATTAATTGTCTAAGAAAAAAGCTTATCAAACTTCACCGCTTGAAGTCACGAAAAAACTGTAGGTCCCTTCTACTCGTGAGAGAACAGTAGCGCGCACAACACGAGTAGTTGATGAGCAAGCTAGGCCCTGGTTCCCTTTGGACTGTAGCGCCATACAACTACTTAAGGAAACCATTTTTGAAATTTAAAATAGCAAATCCACAAGCAATTGTAACAGAATCAGTTAGGCTACACCACAGACAAGTATACACAGATGTCTCACCGCCATAGAAAGGACTGACACATGAAGGTGAAAACGCTCGATTTTTATAGCGATTGGCAATTTTTATACTGACAATTTTTTGTTGAATTTATGAAATGATAGATTTTCAATTTCAGAGAGGACTATGTTATTAATTAGAAAATAAAATGAAAGACACAAGTTTATTTCATCCTTAGGTAGTCCACTTAAATACCACTTATCTGTGATTACTTTTTACTCCTGTAAATCATTTCTTTCGATTCCGGGAGTGTACAAAATTGTTAAATCCATTCTCCACAACGGAAAGGCATTTAAATGCACATATATACTTTCAGAGGGGTTTAGATAATGAGACACAAATAGGATGGTGCTATTAATTTCTGTAAATTAGGGGTGTCTCAACAAGAACGCAAGATTTGAGTTTTACATAAAACGTACGTATTTACACTTACGTGGACTCAGATCTTAGCTCTATTCTAAACGTGTTTAATGGATTTTTTAATTGTATTATTATTTGAGTGAAAAGAGAACATATGATTTCTCTGAAAAACGTAAACTTTAAATCGTCTCTTAATATTTTGACAGTTTTATTCAAAAGTGAGTTACAACAGGCTTTCCACCCTGGTAAGTTAACGGGTGTACGCGACGTCTCGGACGGAGCGTCACAATAGGCAGCAGAAACTTCGAGGTAGTCAAGGACTTCGTCTACCTCGGCTCCGCGGTAAATAGGGTCAACAACACCAGTACCGAAATCAAACGTAGAATCACTCTTGCCAATCGCTGTTTCAACAAGAACGCAAGATTTGAGTTTTAAATAAAACGCGGGTATTTAAAAAAATCGTGAATTCTTTATTATATCGTTAAGTTGACAGGATGACGTTTTGTGTGGAATAACACATCGGCCAGATGGCCGCCGCGGCTTTTCTGGCACTTACGCGATCTTTCAATGAAATTTTCAATGACCGTTTTGCATAAATGTTGCGGTATTTCATTGATGCAGCGTAAAATTTGCTCTTTTAAAGCTTGAGTCGTTGTCGGCTTGTTCGCATAAACCATCGACTTAAAAAAACCAAAAAGAAAAAAGTCCAACGGTGTTATATCGCACGATCTAGGTGGCCAATTTTGTTCTCCAAAACGAGAAATAGCACAACTGGGAAATGACTGATGCAGCATGTGTATGAGATGTGGCGCCATCTTGTTGAAACCACATCCCCACCACATTCATTTCTTCAATTCAAGATACGAAAAAATGGGTTATCATTTCACGATACCGAACACCATTGACTGTTTGCGCTTGACCTGACTCATTTTCATAAAAAAAGGTCCAATGATTATTCCAGTCTAAAACCCACACCATACAGTGACACGTTGAGGATGCATTTGCTTCTCGTAAATCATTCCATGATTTTCCTCGCCCCAAATCCGGCAATTCTGCCTATTGGAAATGGGCCTCGTCGCAATTTGCGAACTGTAGCCGCAATACTTTCACCATTTTGGCAAAACAATTTCATAATGAGAGTGTGTTGTTCATTCGTGTAGCGCTCCATTTTTATTAACCTTATACCTTCTACTAACAAACAATAATAATTGTTCAAATGTCAAACAATGACGAGTGGCGCCAAATTTAAATCTTGCGTTCTTGTTGGGACACCCTTTACAAGACAGAAGTGTGGTATCACACACCATCAGCATATATGTAGGTATACATTTTCTGGTTGTATATTTATGTGTAATCTTCAAATAATAAATAAGATTGATTATTGAAAATCATTGCAAAGGCTTTATATTAAACGATAAGATCCATTTGTGTTTACGTACATACGTACGCCGCCCCGCTTAAAGATATTTTCGGTATGGGTATGAAGAAACTTGAAGTGTTTTTGAAGTAGGAACTGATCACTAGGGGCAAGGTCTGGACTATAGTGTGGGTGTTGAATTTCTTCGAAACCACAATCTCGCGCAGCAGCCTTAAACAGAAGAGTTGTCATGAAGAAGCAACAACAACAACTGCTGCGAGCTTACCCCGGCTTTTCTTTTTTATTTCCTCCCGCAAATTACGCAAGGTGGATGTGGCGATGTGGCGTTGATGGTTTCACCTTTCTTTTGTACTCAATGAGCAAGATTCTCTTTGAGTCCCAAAAAACAGTGGCCATGAGCTTCCCGGCAGACGGAGTGACTTTGAACTTCTTCGGGGGGTCTGTTCCTTTTTTATGAAACTGCATGGACTCTTATTTGCTTTCAGAGTTATACTGGTGAACCCATGTTTCGTCCCCAGTTACAATTCGATCCATAACACCGTCCGCGTTCTCACTACATATCTCCAAAGCTACATCTCTACAGCATGCGGTTCTCACATTTTTCTGAGGAGCTATGAGCATTCGCGGCACCCACCTTGCACTGACCTTTGAAAGATTAAGATGGTCATGAAGAATGGTGTGAATGGTACCAGTTGAAAGCTTGGTGATCTCTGCCATCATTTTCACCTTTACTCGGGCATCCTCAACAACAAGTTTTTCAACTCCTTTGATGCTTTCTCCCGTACAAGCAGTAGCCGGGGCGAAGGATCGAGGCTCGTCTTCAATGCTCTCTCTGCCTCTTTTGAATTCACTTGACCACTTGTGCGCAGTTGAGAATAAAGGTGCGAAGCCCTGGTAAACAGCCACCATCTCTTCATGAATAGGTTTTTGACGTTTTTATTGAGAAAGTTAATTACAGCGCGATGCTCAATTTTTACCATCATCGTCTCAGTTGCCATTAGGATTTTGTTTAACTAGAGATAAAACGCGAATTAATAATCACATTTGTATGAATTTTACATGAATGCACGGAAATAATAGTATTACTTGATAAATATGTCAATTAATATATATATAGCCACAGCGTCACCCCGATACCGAGAATATATTGAACGCTATTCGTACTTGTCTGTGCTAAAAATTTCTCAAAAAGCTAATTGCATCATTATCACAGAGGGCGGTATTTGAGCAAAATTCCGACACCGAACGCGAGATGGCACCCTCGAGGCACCACGCTGTTTTCTGATATTTTCCATTTTGGGCTGTTATTTCTGATCTTACCTCCAATCAAGTAATACGGTTGAAGTTCAACCTAAAACAAAATAAATGAAATAAGTACCTACTAAAGATGCACACGAATTTGCAAAACTTTTTAAAAACTAAATCTAGATTCCAAAGAGCTTATTAGGGACTTAAAGAAAAAATCAAGACCAAAATATGAGTTAATTTGTATTTTACTAACATCAAACTTAAATTAAAATTGAATTAAATTAATTGTCTAAATGCGACCATATACATTCTTCGGCTTGAATACACTGCGTTTAGTAGGTGCCATGTCGTCCGCGGGTATACACCGGGGTAAATAAAGTCGCAATTCTTAGCTTTTTACATGCTTCTTGCACATAAAAGTACAAGATTCTATGCTTCGCTCTAAAACTGGTCGTTCCAATATTTGCCTCAAACTTAAAACTTTTTCCTAAGTTGATCTATTATGTGGAAACTTAACAACTTAACATTATCTGGCCAAGGTTACAAGTTCCTCTTGTAACACTTACTCGAGTATAAATAGGTATTGCTTCTATCAAAAGACAAAACGAAACCAGCCACGAGTGATGGTAATTCAAATTCGATTTGTTTGTGAATTTTTGTATGCCACTCCATCCGGTGGGAATATATGGAGAATGTGATTTGCGTGACGATGAAAGAATAGGCGGACTAAAAATGTCAGTCTATCTATCTTGAAAGTTTCTGTGTTTAATGAGCAAAGTCTTAAAAATGTTATATTGAACAAACATATAAAGTGTGATACAAACAAAATGCTTAGTGATTTGCGTTAAACGAAAACATTTCAAATGAAAGTTTGAATTAAAGCCTAATAAAAGTATAAAAATAATTGTTGGTGCCACAGAGGGGCCAGGGCCTAGCTTTCTTATCAACTAATCGTGTCGTGCTCGCTACTGATCTCTCACTAGTAGAAGGGACCTACCGTTTTTTTACCGACTCCGAACGGCGAATTTTGAGAAGCTTTCTTAGACAGTTATTACTCTTTGAGTGTTGTCAGCAGCTCGAAAGAGGTGGTGCCGTGAAAAATTCGAAAAATTGGTGTTGAGCTGGGAGTCGAACTTTGGCGTGTTAGCGTCGCACAATACCCACTACGCCATGGTGACCACACTAAGCTTAACACTAAGCTTCTTAAAGATTCGGAAAGTCATTTGTTCACGAGAAATTAAAAACACGAACTACACCTTCGTCTAAATACGCAGACGATTTACAACCGACCCTTGGTGCAGTTCCTACACAGCTGGGAATCGAACCTAGACCTGCTGCGTTTGAGCGTCTCACTTTAGGCACTACGGCACAGCGGCCACGAAATGAAGACTTGGTATCTTTTATCCTCTTCAGTGAAAGAGTACACTTACGTGGACTCAGATCTTCGCTCTATTCTAAACGTGTTTAATGGATTTTTTAATTGTATTATTATTTGAGTGAAAAGAGAACATATGATTTCTCTGAAAAACGTAAACTTTAAATCGTCTCTTAATATTTTGACAGTTTTATTCAAAAGTGAGTTACAACAATGTCGCGCCGGAAGGCTTTCCACCCTGGTAAGTTAACGGGTGTACGCGACGTCTCCGACGGAGCGTCACACTAGGCAGCAGAAACTTCGAGGTAGTCAAGGACTTCGTCTACCTCGGCTCCGCGGTAAATAGGGTCAACAACACCAGTACCGAAATCAAACGTAGAATCACTCTTGCCAATCGCTGTTTCTTTGGGCTCAAGAGGCAATTGAGTAATAAAGCCCTCTCTCGAAAGACGAAGCTCGCTTTATATAACAGCTTGATCATCCCCGTCCTACTTTATGGCGCGGAATCTTGAAAGTTAGCAAAGGCGGATGAGGAAGCCCTCAGTCTCTTCGAGAGAAAAGTTCTGCGTGCGATTTTTGGTCCTGTTTGCGTTGATGGCATCTGGAGGAAAAGATTTAATGACGAACTCTATAGGCTGTACAGCGACATGCGCCTGGTCAAGCGTCTACGGATACAACGCTTAAGATGGCTAGGCCATGTAGAGCGTATGGACACCACTGCTCCGGCCCGAAAAGTCTTTGAATCCGAGCCATTGGGACAACGCAACAGAGGAGGACCTAGACTAAAGTGGCGCACACAAGTGGAGAAGGACCTCAACCAACTTGGAGTGCGCAACTGGAGACAGCTAGCGAAGATCGTGCTGGTTGGAGAGGCATGTTGGTTGAGGCCCATGTCCACCCCGGACTGTAGCGCCACAAGAAGAAAAAGAAGAAGTTAAAAAATACAATTTACATCTCTATTTGTTATTTAAAATTTATTAAAATGTGAAGAGGATAAACTGTTGAATCAGTGAATTGCAAGACTTATCAATTTCAGTTTTTAAGAGTTATTTTCATCTAAACAGTGAGTTCACATGCGGTTACTTCTGGTGTTTGAACTAAAAACAGCTTCCACCGTCTAATTTTGCTTAGTCCACGTATGTGTATTTTGGATATTTCGTCATATAAAGTTGTCAACTGTATTACTTTTTTTTTATCTACTTGCAAATTTCAATTTGAATGCGAAGACACTACCAAGAAGCTCACTGATGCAGAGCTGGAACAATATTTGAACGACAGTGATGCAGATCTCTCTGATAATGACGATGAATATTTCGAATGCACATTAAATTAAGTATTGGAAGATGAAGATGATGATGTACAAAGTCAAGATATCAACGATATCGAAGAAACTTTGGAGCCATCACTTGGATATTCAGCAATAGAAATACCGGCTGAGAAGCTTGAATATGATCCTATACGACGGAGAAATATGAAATGGCTGAAGAAAGGGTAAAACTAAAACAAAAAAGTATTAGTTCTTTATTATTTTTGTGCTTGTTACTCTTAGATTTCAGTTCCGAAATATTGTTCAAGATCAATTAATAGCCGATGAGAACACACCCGGGGGCATGAGCCTGTGCACGCGAGGTAACGTCGTTGATTGCGCTCAACATGGAGAGCTGCCAAGGCTATCCTCGTTAGTGCACAGGTCAAGTTGACATACAGCCTCCACTCGGCGCCCCCTGGGTGGCCTGCACAACACCCGTTGTATGGTGAAGCAACGTATGCAGTGAGCCCCTCTGCCCGAGGGCCTGGCCTAGTCAGTCTGTGAGTTGTGCGTGAGGGTAACTTCCTCACCACGTAAAAATAATATAGTTCAGAAAACCCGATATGCCTCGGATAAGGACGGATTAACTGTTGACGACCCCAGCAAACGTTTAAAGGACAATGATTTTCGGTTTTGCACGTGGAATGTGAGGTCCCTTAACAGGCCACGTGCAGCCGAACAACTTGCGGAGGCCCTTGACAGCTACAAAGCCATCCACGAAGTACGATGGGATGGGCCTGGCATAAAAGCGATGAAGAATTGCGATATCTACTACAGCAATTGCTATAGAGAGAGAAGACAGCGCTTATTCGGTCGCGGATTGTTTATTCGAGGCAGACTTAGGCAAAAAGTCTTGAGCTACGACCCAGTCACCGAACGCCTCATGACAATCCGCTTCAAGCCTAAATTCGGGAACATCAGCCTAATATGCGCTCACGCCCCGACAGAGAAGAAGGATGACAACGTCAAGGATGACTTCTATGATCTCCTAGACCGAACATACGATTGATGCCCCAGCTACGACACCAAGATCGTTCTAGGAGATTTCAACGCTCAGCTGGGAAAGGAGGACATCTTTGCTAAAGTCATCTATAAACACAGCCTGCATGACAACACATCCGGAAACGGACTCATGCTGTTGGACTTCACCTCGGGACGGAACCTAGCACGCGGTTCCCACACCTGAACATTCACTGAGGGACCTGGCGATTCCCTGATCAATCCAACGTCAACCAGATTTATCACGTTGCGATCGACTTCAGACACTCTTCCAGTATTCTCGATGTCCGAACCTTCCGAGGTGCAAACATCGACCCGGATCAGTACCTTGTTATAGCCAAGGTAAGAACCCGGATATCAAGAGAGCAAAGGAGTCGAGAAAGGCCAAAACGGTTTGACGTCGAAAAGCTGGGAGCTGGATTGCTGGGAACTTTGCCGACCGAGTCTCCCTGAAACTCGCCCAGAGTTCGACGCTTCCTGCACTAAGCATAGAAGAAGAATAGAAACGTTGTCAAGAAACCATCAAAGATGCTGCCACTGATGTGCTGGGTTTCACGTCACCACCCAGAACGAACCCATGGTTTGACGACGAGTGCAGGCAAGCGCACGCAGCTAAACAAGACGCCTATAAGGCGACGCTGCATCGGACAAAGAGGGCTGTTCGTGAGCTCTACGAACAGAGAAGAAGGGAAGAGCACCGGCTTCTTAAAAGGAAAAAGAAGGAGCATGAGAAGCGCGCGGTCGAGGAAATGGAAAGGTGTTATGGCGGAAATGAAGTCCGGAATTTTTACCGAAAGGTAAAATAGCTATCCCGAGGATACAAGGTTCGGCCAAAGCCTGCCGGGACCAAAATAGACAACTCGTAGTAGAGTCGCAGTCTGTGCTGAGAATCTGGAAGGATCATTTCTGCAGACTACTTAACGGCGATAACGGCCCAAATCCCGCTGTTAGGCAGAATGTTCCACTCAATTTGGACGATGATAGACAAGAATTCCGTCCCCCCGACTAAGACGAGGTGAAGATAGCAATATCCAAGCTGAAGTCGAACAAAGCTGCTGGAGCGGACGGACTGTCCGCAGTACTATTTAAAGCAGCTGGAGATGACCTGGCTGGGCGCATGCACCAGCTCATCTGTAAGATATGGTCGGAGGAAAGCATGCCCGATGAGTGGAATCTCACCGTCGTTTGCCCGGTCCACAAGAAAGGAGACCCCTTTGACTGCGCCAACTACAGAGGGATAGGTCTCCTGAACATCGCATACAAGATCCTCTCTGCCGTATTGTGTGAGCGTCTGAAACCATTTGTCCATGACCTGATAGGTCCCTGTCAGTGTGGTTTCAGGCCAGGGAAGTCCACAATAGACCAGATCTTCACATTACGGCAGATCCTGGAAAAGACCCAAGAAATGCAAATTGACACTCACCACCTCTTCGTCGATTTCAAGGCTGCATATGACAGTGTGCATAGAGACGAGCTATACAGTGCCATATCTAGTTTTGGCACTCCTACCAAACTCGTCAGATTGTGTAGGATGACGATGGAGAACTCTCGCTGCTCCGTCAAGGTAGGTACCGAACTCACCGAGACCTTCAATGTCAAACAAGGTTTTAGACAAGGCGACGCACTGTCATGTGACTTCTTTAACATCATCCTCCAGAAGATCGTGCGTAACTCACAAGTCAATACCAGAGGCACAATCTTCCAGAAGTCAGTTCAATTGTTAGCTTACGCTGATGACATTGGCGTGATTGGACGAACAGAGCGAGCCGTCAATGAGGCGTTTGCTGGCATTGAAGCGGAAGCGGCTAAAATGGGTCTTGCGGTAAATGAGGGCAAAACTAAGTACATGCTGTCATCAAGGAAGGACACACAACATCGACGTCTCGGACGGAGCGTCACACTAGGCAGCAGAAACTTCGAGGTAGTCAAGGACTTCGTCTACCTCGGCTCCGCGGTAAATAGGGACAACAACACCAGTACCGAAATCAAACATAGAATCACTCTTGCCAATCGCTGTTTCTTTGGGCTCAAGAGGCAATTGAGTAATAAAGCCCTCTCTCGAAAGACGAAGCTCGCTTTATATAACAGCTTGATCATCCCCGTCCTACTTTATGGCGCGGAATCTTGGACGTAAGCAAAGGCGGATGAGGAAGCCTTTAGTCTCTTCGAGAGAAAAGTTCTGCGTGCGATTTTTGGTCCTGTTTGCGTTGGTGGCATCTGGAGGAGAAGATTTAATGACGAACTCTATGGGCTGTATAGCGACATGCGCCTGGTCAAGCGTCTACGGATACAACGCTTAAAATGGCTAGACCATGTAGAGCGTATGGACGCCACTGCTCCGGCCCGAAAAGTCTTTGAATCCGTGTCCGAGGACGACCTAGACTAAAGTGGCGCAGACAAGTAAAGAAGGACCTCAACCAACTTGGAGTGCGCAACTGGAGACAGCTGGCAAAAGATGGTGCTTGCTGGAGAGGCATGTTGGTTGAGGCCCAGGTCCATCCCGGACTGTAGCGCCACAAGAAGAAGAAGAAGAAGAGAACACACCCGAAGGCATTTTAGATAAATTTTTCCAATTCCTTGATTTACCATTCTGGGAAAAAGTGCACATAACAAACTTTTTTTCTTTTCAAAAACGTAATCAAAACCTTTATAAGGAAAAGAAAATTACACATCTGGAGTTCGAACTGTAAAGCAAAGGAAAGAATTTTCCAAAGCCAAAGAAGTGATCGCTAAGAATCGGTCTAACGTACTACTCAACTCGACCTCCGAATCAAAGTTTTCCTTTTCGAATCAAGATTAATTTTATTTATTTTTCGTTATGATTCGTTAAAGACTGGGCGTAAAGTGTATTTATAGTTTAGCTTATATATTTTCTTTTTAAACTTACTAGTAAGTATGTATTTTTGTTAAGATTCTACTGTAACAATTGAATCTTAGAAGTCAACAGAAACTAAAAATAAAAATAAGATTTTTCCAAATCTCCTACTGTAGTCCAAATATGTGTACCATCTAGAACTAATCGTTAAAAATAAAAAAAAATATTTTTTATTAACCAAAACCAGTTAATTAGCCAATATTTACCAAGAAACAAAAGAAAAACTGAATTATTTCGACATAGTTTGTGCGCAGGATGGAATAGGTTATAGTGATTGCCAGTTTTGCTTTTTGGTTCATAAAATTTTGTATCGACTTCAAGACCATCCAATGGCTCTTATATATTTGGCAGATTAGAAATCTCAATAAAATATCTTGTGATTTACCCTATCAAAAGCCTTAAAGAAGTCAAGCAGACACAGAAGTTTGACTTCTTTCTTATCTCAATCTTGCCTTATATCTTCAATAGTGCAAACAATAGCTGTGGATTTACAATGATGAGCTCTGAACCCAGGCTGTGCATCATGTAAAAGGTTACCAACAGATAGACGTTTAAGAAGCTGCTTGGCTATTAGTTTCTCCAAGACTTTTGATAAACACGGAAGGATACTGATAGGTCTGTAATTAGAAACAGATGTTGGATTAGGTCGTTTCGTGATAGGGATTACGCGACCTACTCTCCAGGATCTGGGAAAGATTGATAAGGCAATGCCATGGTTAATGATATAGATTAAGTGGGATATTATAAAAAACAGGATTAACCTTAAAAATCGGCACCGATGGCATATATGCAGCACTGCTGCAAAAGGGCATAGACCATATACTGCCGGCTCTGAAAAGAATTTTCACTGCCAGCCTTGCGCTGGCATACATTCCAAGTACCTGGCGTACAGTGAGGGTAGCCTTTATACCGAAAACTGGTAATGGAGACTACTCACTCGAAAAAACTTCAGGCCTATCAGTCTCAACTCCTTCATGCTAAAATGCGTTTAAGAGGCTGGTCGAACTGCACATGCGCAAAAACGCTCTGCGATCACACCCTCTATCTCAAATGCAACATGCCTACCAGCGCGGAAAATCTTGCGAGACAGCACTTCAAAATCTCGTCGGTAGAATTAAAAGTGCACTTGACAGGAAAGACTACGCACTGGGCATTTTCATCGACATAGAGGGCGCTTTCGACAATGCGACTTTTGATGGCATGTGTAACGCGGCCAGGAATCACGGCGTAGAGGAATCATTGGTGTTGTGGATAAGAGCAATGTTAATGAACAGGACTATAATCACGGAGGCGGAGCGTGACAAGTTTGTAATGTCGGAGGTTAACAAGGGCTGCTCCCCAAGGCGGGGCCTGTCTCCCCTCCTATGGTGCATGCTGGTTGATTCTCTGCTTTGCGTTTTGAATAGTTCTATCACCTTTGCCAAGGCTTATGCAGACGATGTAGCCGTATTGGTTACCGGACCATGTCTTGCGGCCGTCAGCGCACGCGGACAAGCGGCTCTTGGCACGATCGATAGCTGGTGTACCAGGAATGGGCTTTCCGTCAACCCTCTTAAAACTGAGGTTGTTCTCTTTACGAGAAGGAGGAATATGACTGGTTTGACTCAACTGGTACTTAAAGGCGTCAATATCCCACTTTCCAATGAAGCCAAATATCTAGGTGTTATCCTGGACAGTAAACTTCTCTGGAAAAGACACATTAAGACGAAAACCTCCAAGGCGCCGTCAGTCTTCTGGCAATGCAAGGGAGTTTTCGGCAAAACCTGGGGTATATCACCCAAAAGATCCGTTTGGATCTATACGGCAATGATAAGACCACTCCTCTCTTATGCATCAGTCGTTTGGTGGAACAAGCTTTCGCGCAAATACGTGACTGCCGCTTTCACCAAGTTTCAAACAACAGTTTGTCTCGGCTGCACAGGGGCTTTCCCCAGCACGCCTGGCTCTGCTCTTGATGCTCTGATTAATCTCCCCCCCCCCCCCCCCCCCCCCCCCCCCCCCCTTGATCACCACATCATGGGATGTACACTCAAGGCCATCCCTCGACTAAAAAGGGATGGTCTTTGGTTCCACTCGCACTGGAGCTTTGATGACCTCGCACACCGCATCTGATATGATACTACTCTCATGGACATGCCGTCTGATGCGAGGTCACCAATAACACAGTTGCGACGCTTCCACGTGTCCTGGACTGGCTGTGGCCAGAAACTGAACCGGGAAAGGAATGTAGTCGGATTTTCACGGACGGCTCCAAGACAACGGAGGGTTCTGGAGATGGAGCCTTCGTGGAAAACGACAACATTAGACTTCACGCCTCCTTAGGAAACTTCGCGTCGGTCTTCCGCCTTCGCGATCCTAATGGCCACCAACTACATTGTGAAGAATAGGTGGAAGGGAAGAAGTATCTGCGTCTGCAGCGACAGTCAAGCTGTGCTCAAGGCCTTACTCAACCCTTTAACCACTTCCAAGATAGTTCAGGAATGCAAGTCTTCCCTCAATTCGGTCGGCAGGCTGAATTCGCTAAGACTTGTCTGGGTCCCTGGTCATCACGGGATCCTGTGAAACGAAACTGCCGATGAACTAGCTAGGCTAGGTTCAGCAGAGGCATTCGTAGGACCCGAACTCGCCTTGGGATTACCCGCGTCCCTGGTCAGGGCCTCCGTCGATGGTTGGGTATCCCTACAGCACAACCAGAGATGGCGTGACTCTCCAGGATGCAGGGTGACCAAGAGTATGCTCCCAAACGTCTGCAAGAAATCCGCTTCTTTTCTGCTATCTCTAGACAGAAACGAGTGCAGAAGACTTGTTGGCGTATTAACGGGACACTTTACCTTCGCTATGCACCTGAGTCGGCTTGGGCTTAGTGATGTCACACTCTGCGACGCCTGTGGAGAAGGTGAAGACACTTCAGAGCACTTTCTCTGTCAGTGTCCTGCCTTCGCTCGTATATTTAAATAATAAATAATAATTGTTGGCGCTACAGTCCAAAGGGGACCAGGGCCTAGCTTGCTCATCAGCTACTCGTGTTGTGCGCGCTACTGTTCTCTCACGAGTAGAAGGGACCTTCAGTTTTTTGCCGACTCCGAACGGCGAAATTTGAGAAGCTTTCTTAGACAGTGTTATCAGCAGCTCGAAAAAGGTGGTGCCGTGAAATATTCGAAAAATTGGTGTTGAGCTGGGAATCGAACCTAGACCATTCGGCGTGTGAGCGTCACACTCTACCCACTACGCCACGGCGGCCACACGCTTCGCTCGTATCAGGTGGCGGTTATTTGGCTCTGATGTGGTGGGAACTGAAAACCTAAGTTCTATATCACAGAAGCGCATCTTGGTTTTTCTTCGGAAAACCAAGAAATTACATTAAATGAAGGTTACTGCCTGGTAGTACAATGGACCAGTATTTGAGTCTGAGTGCTCCAGTGTAGTTGATCCCAACCTCCAACGAAAAAAAAAAAAAAAAAACCTTAAAAATCTCATTTGCACCCTGTCTGCGATAGTGGCGTTCAATTTTATATCTCTAAATGCATTAATCGCCTCAATTTCGCTAACCGCTTCCACCTCAAAACGTCAAGACGTTGCTTTATCAACCTTTCCCAGATCCTGGAGAGTAGATCGCGTATTCCCTATTGCGAAACGACTTAATCCAACATCTGTTTCTGATTACAGACCTATCAGTATCCTTTCGTGTTTATCAAAAGTCTTATATTAGGAGCAAAATCGAAATTGGTCTCTTTGAGTTGGCTTTCAAGGAAGAAATTGTTAAGCCTTTCAGGCGCAACTACACAACTGTGACTGAGTTTGCTGCCAGTGATTCCAATGTGACGAAAATTATTTCAGAGCTGCTTTCGGTAGAGTGCAGTGTTCAATTTAGAGGCATAGTAATTTCTCTTAGCTTTGCGTATAATGAAAACCGCCAATTTAAATCTTCTTCTTCTTCTTTTGGCGCTACAGTCCGGGGTGGACCTGGGCCTCAACCAACATGCCTCTCCAGCCAGCACGATCTTTCGCCAGCTGTCTCCAGTTGCGCACTCCAAGTTGGTTGAGGTCCTTCTCCACTTGTGTGCGCCACTTTAGTCTAGGTCGTCCTCTGTTGCGTTGTCCCAATGGCTCGGATTCAAAGACTTTTCGGGCCGGAGCAGTGATGTCCATACGCTCTACATGGCCTAGCCATCTTAAGCGTTGTATCCGTAGACGCTTGACCAGGCGCATGTCGCTATACAGCCCATAGAGTTCGTCATTAAATCTTCTCCTCCAGATGCCATCAACGCAAACAGGACCAAAAATCGCACGCAAAACTTTTCTCTCGAAAAGACTAAGGGCTTCCTCATCCGCCTTTGCTAACGTCCAAGATTCTGCGCCATAAAGTAGGACGGGGATGATCAAGCTGTTATATAAAGCGAGCTTAGTCCTTCGAGAGAGGGCTTTATTACTCAATTGCCTCTTGAGCCCAAAGAAACAGCGATTGGCAAGAGTGATTCTGCGTTTGATTTCGGTACTGATGTTGTTGTCCCTATTTACCGCGGAGCCGAGGTAGACGAAGTCCTTGACTACCTCGAAGTTTCTGCTGCCTAGTGTGACGCTCCGTCCGAGACGTCGATGTTGTGTGTCCTTCCTTGATGACAGCATGTACTTCGTTTTGCCCTCATTTACCGCTAGACCCATTTTAGCCGCTTCCGCTTCAATGCCAGCAAACGCCTCATTGACGGCTCGCTGTGTTCGTCCAATCACGTCAATGTCATCAGCGTAAGCTAACAATTGAACTGACTTCTGGAAGATCGTGCCTCTGGTGTTGACTTGTGAGTTACGCACGATCTTCTCGAGGATGATGTTAAAGAAGTCACATGACAGTGCGTCGCCTTGTCTAAAACCTTTTTTGACATTGAAGGTCTCGGTAAGTTCGGTACCGACCTTGACGGAGCAGCGAGAGTTCTCCATCGTCATCCTACACAATCTGACGAGTTTGGTAGGAATGCCAAAACTAGACATGGCACTGTATAGCTCGTCTCTATGCACACTGTCATATGCAGCCTTGAAATCGACGAATAGGTGGTGAGTGTCAATTTGCATTTCTTGGGTCTTTTCCAGGATCTGCCGTAATGTGAAGATCTGGTCTATTGTGGACTTCCCTGGCCTGAAACCACACTGATAGGGACCTATCAGGTCATGGACAAATGGTTTCAGACGCTCACACAATACGGCAGAGAGGATCTTGTATGCGATGTTCAGGAGACTTATCCCTCTGTAGTTGGCGCAGTCAAAGGGGTCTCCTTTCTTGTGAACCGGGCAAACGACGCTGAGATTCCACTCATCGGGCATGCTTTCCTCCGACCATATCTTACAGATGAGCTGGTGCATGCGCCCAACCAGGTCATCTCCAGCTGCTTTAAATAGTTCTGCGGACAGTCCGTCCGCTCCAGCAGCTTTGTTCGACTTCAGCTTGGATATTGCTATCTTCACCTCGTCTAAGTCGGGGGGACGGAATGCTTGTCTATCATCGTCCAAATTGAGTGGAACATTCTGCCTAACAGCGGGATTTGGGTCGTCATCGCCGTTAAGGAGTCGGCAGAAATGATCCTTCCAGATTCTCAGCACAGACTGCGACTCTACTACGAGTTGTCCATTTTGGTCCCGGCAGGCCTTGGTCCGAACCTTGTATCCTCCGGATAGCTGTTTTACCTTTCGGTAAAACTTTCGGACTTCATTCCTGCCAAAGCACCTTTCCATTTCCTCGACCGCGTGCTTCTCATGCTCCTTCTTCTTCCTTCTGAGAAGCCGGTGCTCTTCCCTTCTTCTCTGTTCGTAGAGTTCACGAACAGCCCGCGTTGTTCGATGCAGCGTCGCCTTATAGGCGTCTTGTTTAGCTGCGTGCGCTCGCCTGCACTCGTCGTCAAACCAGTTTAAATCGGAAGGACTTTTTTCCATCTACTGTACAGTTGGTACAGTTTCCAATAAACTTGGCAGTTGAACGCAAGTGACTTCTTTATTACCGTATGGTAGTTGGAGTCCTTCAAATGTGTTTAATTTCTGTGACGGATGCTTAACAAAATTACCACCTAACGATTACGTTGTGGCCAAGTTTCTTGTAGAGATCCTTTTCGATATCAATTTTCGCTCATTTGTAAGGTTACCAGAAAATGCAATATTTTCTTCAGTTGATGCACTTACCCATTGATCAACGACCGCAGAGTGGAGTAGTCGTAATCATAAATCTACTACGAGGACTTGAATTGTGCATTGGATGTGTTCTTACGGAAAGCCTATATACGCCCCCTCAGATTCAAAACCTGATTCATTATACTACCAGACAGCATTCAGTTTATTTTCTTAGTTTTCCGGAGGAATACCAGCAAACACTTCTGTGATCTACAACATGAGTTTTCAGCTTCAACAATGGAGACCGTCTTCCATTGTCCCGGCTGTTTGACGCTGATGTGCTTGTTACCTTCTCTAGAGCCGTCGCTAAAAGTTTCACCACTTAGCCCAAGAGAACCCAAGAGAGCCCAAGTTAGACCTAAGTGCTAAGCGAAGGAAAAGTATGTCGTTAGGCGGTTGTAACCTCTGTCTAGAGATGGCAGAAATGCCTCGGATTTCTTGCTGACGTGTGGGTGCATGCACTTGTTCAGCAGAGTCTGCCATCTTTGGTTGTGCTGACGAGAGACCCAACTATTGATGGAAGCCCTGAGCAAGGACGCGGACAGTCCCAAGGTGGGTTCAAACCGTATGCGTGCGTTTTTTGATCCTTGTCTAGCAAGTGTATCGACAATCAAGATTCCCATGATCGTGCGGTGTTCCGAGACTTTGTCAAGTCTTAACGCTTTTAGTCTGCCGACCGAATTGAGGACAGTTCATCCGCCTCAAGCTGACTTAATTTTGTAACACATTAGCCAGCTCTTCACATTGAAATGAAATCTATGTGGAGCACACATAAGAATAAGACATATTGCGTATGACAGCTCGCTTCACCTAAACTCTTTATTTGAGGCTACTGGTTGGTAGCTTAAGAGAGTAGCGCAAAGTAAAACAAACAAAAGAAACAAAAATTAAACATCTCGTTTTATTCTTTCCAGCATTTAAATAAATTAAAGTTTTCTATGAATTTTGTTAATCAGATGACTAAAAGGAAATCAACGTGACACTGACAACGACAGTGACACTGAGGCAACTCCCGGCAGGAATCCCCTAGACACACAGTGCTTCCCCATTCAATCTTCTGCATTCATGTTTCTCGGTGCTAATTTTAATGGTGATTCTCGGATCAGTGAGCCTAGATTCGAGTTATTAAAATTTCGAAACTGGTTGAACTTTGGAATGAATTCCATTAACTCGTTCCTCCTTAAAGAAGCTGCATTAAGAATTCATCGCCTTTGGTATAAATACGGTGGCTGAATTGTTATTCTCTATCAGTTCAATTCAGTGATTCTATTCTGTTTCGACAAATCGCAAAAATGAAAGTTCTCGTTGTGTTCTTTATGTTGATTGTGGCGATTACTGCTCAATTTTATCCGGGAGGATTCGGTCCAGGATATGGAGGATTTGGAGGTGGTGCTAGCAACGCAGCTGCTTCCGCAAATTCATTCAGTCAGGGAGGAGGATTCGGTGGATTCGGTGGTCATAGAGGAAGTGCGGCATCGGCAAATGCAGCTGCATCATCTCAAAACTATCACTTTGGAAAATAAATTAACCACTCTGCAATTATTTGAATAAAATGCGTGTTTAAATAGATTTCATTTGTTTCTTGTCCATTGCGTCTCGAGGCATTCACACGGTTTCTGGTCTTAAGTGAGTTTCATATGGTCTCTGTTTGTCCATTCGCCTATCTGTGTGTCATACCCTCTACATGAAAATGTAAAATTTGTTAAGAACGTAATTTTATCGCACTCTTTGATTAATTCGGGAGTAATCAAAAGCGTGCATTGTGTTTTCTAAATTTCTTTTAGACGTTGGCTCTTCAACTAGCATGGCTGGAGGGACAAGTTAAAATACGGCGATTTCAAATGTCGGTTTCATTTCACATGTGTTCCAAAGAGATTTCTCAATTGTCTTGTGGTAATAGACTGAATTCAAACACCTAGCCAATTAAATAAGCTATGCAATGATTCTTCCAAATGATGTTACTTACTGTGTGAATCGCCTAATTCGAATCCACCTCCGCTACGATTCAACGGCAACACTGATGGCATCAAAGGCCATTTGGCACAACTGCGGCTAGCCTATCCAGTTGTTGAGAAAGCCTGACTAGAAATGACTGCCTGGCCCAGAGGCTATTTTCTGGTGCCACCCGGAGTCAAGTGGCCTTCGAAGTTTTGTTTAAGCCTAGTGGGATCGTCATGGTGATTGAAGTTTAAAACCTCTTATGGCGGACATTGCCGAAATTGGTGTTCTGTGCTGACTGGTTTGGAGCTGATTGTTCAGCCAACTAACTCAGACCAGTCGTGTATGGGACTTTCCCGGCTCAGTATGGAATCACATTCTCCTTCGGGTCCTGCAACCTAATGAGCGTCTGAGGTTTAAGAATGTCCTGCTAGTATCGAATGTTTGTCCCCCAAACATGATTTCCGTTCGTTATTTGTCATCTAGTTGTGCCTTAAATTTAGCTCTTGAGAAAAGCGACTCCTTTGGCAGGAGATCACAACAATGCAAATTTCTCAACTGACCATGCGTTTTACACGATCTAGCCTGCTTAAGGACTCTCCTTAAAGACTTCGATCACAGATGTTCCTTCTCAAAAAGACTAAGAGTTCCATATTTTTGCGCAAGAAAACCTATCCGAGATGACCTAAGTGTTGGAACTAAGGACAAAGAAACTAAGATTGGGAGAAGTGATCCTTGTTTGCATTTTGTATTTCGAAATGAAGTCGAAATCATTTACCTCCACTCTAGTCCACTCCACTTACCACTCAACATTTTCGCTGCGAATAGTGACATTCTGCTCAGTAAACGGTATTAATGTGAAACTAGTTGGCTGTTTTGTTTGCCGTCGAAATTGGCTAGCCTTTTTATATTGATGATTAAGCTTCCTTTCCTTTTTATGAGCCACGCCAAACCATTAGCCATTGGTTAGATTTTATAAAGAAATTTCAAAGGTATAGGACGTTATTTTTAAATAAAACGACACATTTCACCCATATGGACCGATCGCCTGTGAAGTATAGTCTTAGATGGGATAACAAATATGTGGATGTATACACAACACTGTTCAACAATGCACTGAGTAATGCATACTACCCGACGCATTGGAAAACAGCTAGTACAGACTATCCCGATCTGGGGCAAAGATGCCTTCATTCCGACAAATATGAGGTTTACAAATCTTCTTCTTTGCGTAAGCAAAGTATTTAGTCATTATAGTCATTCTTCTTCTTCTTGTGGCGCTACAGTCCGGGGTGAGCCTGGGCCTCAACCAACATGCCTCTCCAGCCAGCACGATCTTTTGCCAGCTGTCTCCAGTTGCGCACTCCAAGTTGGTTGAGGTCCTTCTCCACTTGTGTGCGCCACTTTAGTCTAGGTCGTCCTCTGTTGCGTTGTCCCAATGGCTCGGATTCAAAGACTTTTCGGGCCGCAACAGTGGTGTCCTTACGCTCTACATGGCCTAGCCATCTTAAGCGTTGTATCCGTAGACGCTTGATCAGGCGCATGTCGCTGTACAGCCCATAGAGTTCGTCGTTAAATCTTCTCCTCCAGATGCCATCAACGCAAACAGGACCAAAAATCGTACGCAAAACTTCTCTCTCGGAGAGAATAAGGGCTTCCTCATCCGCGTTTGCTAACGTCCAAGATTCCGCGCCATAAAGTAGGACGGGGATGATCAAGCTGTTATATAAAGCGAGCTTAGTTCTTAGAGGACTTTATTACCCAATTGCCTCTTGAGCCCACAGAAACACCGACTGGCAAGAGTGATTCAGCGTTTGATTTGGGTACTGATGATGTTGTCCCTGTTTATTGTGGAGCCGAGGTAGACGAAGTCCTTGACTACCTCGAAGTTTCTGCTGCCTAGTGTGACGCTCCGTCCGAGACGTCGATGTTGTGTGTCCTTCCTTGATGACAGCATATACTTCGTTTTGCCCTTATTTACCGCAAGCCCCATTTTGGCCGCTTCCGCTTTAATGCCCACAAACGCCTCATTGACGGCTCGCTGTGTTCGTGCAATCACGTCAATGTCATCAGCGTAAGCTAGCCATTGAACTGACTTCTGGAAGATCGTGCTTCTGGTGTTGACTTGTGAGTTACGCACGATCTTCACGAGGATGATGTTAAAGAAGTCGCATGACAGCGCGTCGCCTTGTCTAAATCCTTTTTTGACATCGAAGGTCTCGGTGAGTTCGGTACCGACCTTGACGGATCAGCGAGAGTTCTCCATCGTCATCCTACAGAATCTGACGAGTTTGGTAGGAATGCCAAAACTAGACATGGCACTATACAGCTCGTCTCTATGCACACTGTCATATGCACCCTTGAAATCGACGAATAGGTGGTGAGTGTCAATTTGCATTTCTTGGGTCTTTTCCAAGATCTGCCGTAATGTGAAGATCTGGTCTATTGTGGACTTCCCTGGCCTGAAACCACACTGATAGAGACCTATCAAGTCATGGACAAACGGCCTCAGACGCTCACACAATACGGCAGAGAGGATTTTGTATGCGATGCTCAGGAGACTTATCTCTCGGTAGTTGGCGCAGTCAAAGGGGTCCTCATTCTTGTGGACCGGGCAAACAGCGCTGAGATTCGACTCATCGGGCATGCTTTCCTCCGACCATATCTCACAGATGAGCTGGTGCATGCGCCCAACCAGGTCATCTCCAGCTGCTTTAAATAGTTCTGCGGACAGTCCGTTCGCTCCAGCAGCTTTGTTCGACTTTAGCTTGGATATTGCTATCTTCACCTCGTCTTAGTCGGGGGGACGGAATTCTTGTCTGTCATCGTCCAAATTGAGTGGAACATTCTGCCTAACAGCGGGATTTGGGTCGTCATCGCCGTTAAGGAGTCTGCAGTCCTGGCAACGATTTCAGTCTTCTTCTATGCTTAGTACAGGAAGCGTCGAACTCTGAGCGAGTTTCCTTGAGACTCGGTCGGCAAAGTTCCCAGTGATCGGCTGCGATTATAGCTTTTCGACGTCAAACCGTTTTGGCCTTTCTCGACTCCGTTGCTCTCTCGATATCCGGGTTCTTACCTTGGCTACAACAAGGTGATGATCCGAGTCAATGTTTGCACCTCGGAAGGTTCGGACATCGAGAATACTGGAGAAGTGTCTGACGTCGATCGCAACGTGATCAATCTGGTTGACGGTTGATTGATCAGGAGATCGCCAGGTTCAGGCCATGTTTACCGATAACTCCAACGAAGATGTCTCCTTTCCCAGCTAAGCTTTGAAGTCCCCTAAAACGATCTTGGTGTCGTAGCTGGGGCATCGATCGTATGTTTTTCTAGGAGATCATAGAAGTCATCCTTGATGTTGTCATCCTTCTCCTTTGTTGGCGCGTGAGCGCATATTAGGCTGATGTTCCCGAATTTAGGCTTGAAGCGGATTGTCATGAGGCGTTCGGTGACTGGGTCGTAGCTCAAGACTTTTTGCCTAAGTCTGCCTCGAATAACAAATCCGCGACCGAATAAGCGCTGTCTTCTCTCTCTATAGCAATTGCTGTAGTAGATATCGCAGTTTTTCATCGCTTTTATGCCAGGCCCATCCCATCGTACTTCGTGGATGGCTTTGTAGCTGTCAAGGGCCTCCGCAAGTTGTTCGGCTGCACGTGGCCTGTTAAGGGACCTCACATTCCACGTGCAAAACCGAAAATCTTTGTCCTTTAAACGTTTGCTGGGGTCGTCAACAGTTAATCCGTCCTTATCCGAGGCATATCGGGTTTTCTGAACTATATTATTTTTACGTGGTGAGGAAGTTACCCTCAGGCACAACTCACAGACTGACTAGGCCAGGCCCTCGGGCAGAGGGGCTCACTGCATACGTTGCTTCACCATACAACGGGTGTTGTGCAGGCCACCCAGGGGGCGCCGAGTGGAGGCTGTATGTCAACTTGACCTGTGCACTAACGAGGATTGCCTTGGCAGCTCGCCATGTTGAGCGCAATCAACGACGTTACCTCGCGTGCATAGGCCCATGCCCCCCCCATTATAGTCATTAAAGGTTTAAATAAATGGGTTAAGGAAAAAGGAATAATACCGAATAACCAATTTGGCTTCAAAGCGGGGCGGCACTCCATTCATGCCGCGTCAAAATTGGTTTCCGACATCCAGTAGAATGGAATGCTTGATTGACATGGAAAAATCATTCTACACCGTATGGTTAGAAGGTCTTTTACTCAAGTTAGTCAGGCTCGGCGTTCATAAAACATATGCCTTCGTATATGGCTGCCTTTCATATTTCGGGATTGGGCAACCCTTGTGTTGCAATCTGGTAATTGCCAGCTCTATCGTAAAGTTTGACATTTTTGAGGTTATACGAACTCAGAACATTTTGACATACGAGTGCTATTTGTGTTGTTTACAGTAAATTAAAAGATTCATCTCGCCCAAAAAATTGAATTAAATCGTGAAAATTTTCGTGGGATTTTTTGTTACAACTTTCGACGTGAATTAACTCAACAACAGTACATCGATGAACTTAATTCAATTTTTGACGATAAAGCTCCATCAAGGACAAGTGTTTATCGATGGCATAATGAATTCAATTGAGGTCGTAGTTCACTCCAAGAGGCATTTCGTGAAGGTTGTCCAAAATCAGTTGTTGTTCCGGAAACCATTGATGCTGTGCGCCAACTGATATTAGTGGGACCAGCATATATTCAATATTGCATGAACATTTGACCGTCAAAAAAATTTGTTTGCGTTGGATCCCGCACAATTTGTAAATCGCTCAAAAAAAGGCTCGTGTCGATTGGTCAAAAGAAATGCTCCAAAACTACGATCGCGGTGCTTCGAAACACGTCTATGACATCGTGCCAGTTGGTGATTCGTGGATTTAAACTGATGAGCCCAAAAGTAAACAGCAGTCGACTGTATGGGTGTTTTGAATTGAGCCAAATCCAGTAAAAGTTTCTCGCCCACGAAGCACTTCCAAGCAAATGGTCGGAAAAACTGGAAATGTCGCAACCGTGTTACTATAACAACGCAGAACAGTCAATTCTGAGTGGTACACACCATTTGTTTGCCAGTTGTCTTCCAAGAAGTCAGGACAATGCGAACTCTCACACATCGGCTCAAACAACTGCATTTTTGAGCACTCAAAACATAGATTTGATGAGTCATCCGCCGTTTAGTCCTGACTTGGCACCGAATGACTTCTTTCTATTCCCGTACGTAAAGGATGAATTGAGAGGTCAACATTTCTCGTCACCCGAAGAAGCGGTTGATGCGTTCAGAATGCATGTTTTGGAGATACCTCAACCAGAGTGGCAAAAGTGCTTCGAAAATTGGTTCAAACGCATGCAAAAGTGTACAGATTTTAAAGTGGAATATTTTGAAAAACAATAAAGCTATCTTCGATGATTAATATTTGTTTTTCTTCTCTTATTCTGAAATATAAAAGGCAACCCTATTACATTCACTGAAGGACTATTATAAAATGTTTAGAACTCTTCAGACTAGGACTATTCTGTATGTTTTTGCTCTTATGTTGCAGCAAATACTATTTATCCTGAATTGCCTCCTGCAGCTATTGTTGCCGCATGACGTCTGTCTGTGTTAGAGAAAAGGAAAACTGGTATGATTTAAGGAAAAACTTTCATCAAAGTTCACACGTATAGTGTTTCTTTGCAGTGTCGTGAGAATCTGCATTTTCAATTTATACAAAATTTGGTCGGTCTTACCGCAGATGGAACATTTACCCATTCACCAGCGTAGACAAATTTTTTCAAAGAATAACATTGAAAATGACACACGGATTATAATTTAGTAACAATAATAGTAATTGTACGGCGCGACAGTCAACAGGGTGCCAGGACCGAGCTTTCGCTAGAGAAACGTTAAAACCGCGGAGGAATGGTATCAACGATTGAGAGCCGGTGAAAACGGTGCCATGTATAAACCAGCCGGCGGAAGACCTGTGACGAAGAATACCGATCGAATCATGGAAATCATCGAGTTAGACCGGCATGTGGCATCTCGTGACATCGCCCAGGAGATGGGAGTTAGTCAACAAACCAGTTCAAACCATCTGCAGAAGGCTGGATACAAAAAATCTTGATGTTTGGGTGCCGTATGATTTGACGAAAATAAGCCTTCTGGACCGAATCAACGGCTGCGATATGCTGCTGAAACGGAACGATCTCGACCCATTTTTGAAGCAGATGGTGACTGGTCACGAAAAATGGATCACATACGACAACGTCTGCGATATGCAGCTGAAGCGGAACGAGCTCGACCCATATTTGAAGCGGATGGTGATCGGCAACGAAAAAAAGATCACATACGACAATATAAAGCGTAAACGGTCGTGGTTGAAGGCCGGTGAATTGTCCCAAACAGTGGCCAAGCCGGGAAGGAAGGCCAGGAAGGTTTTGCTGTGTGTTCGGAGGGATTGGAAGGGAATCATCCACTATGAGCTGCTCTCATATGGCCAGACGCTTAATTTTATCATCTGCTACGAACAACTGGATAGTTTGAAGCAGCCGATCGACCAGAAGCGTCCAGAATTAACCACCAGGACCACGCCAGACCACACACTTCGTTGATGACTCGTCAGAAGCTACGGGTGCTCAGATGGGAGGTTTTATTGCATCCACCATATAGCCCGGATATAGCGCCAAGTGATTACTACCTGTTCCTGTCCATGGCGACCGCCTTTGGTGGTGGGAAGTTGAACTTAAAAGAGGCTTGTGAAAGGTGGCTGTCCGAGTTCTTCGCAAATAGGGAGGGAGGCTTCTACGAAGGGGGTATTATGATGTTACCGTCTAGATGGAAACAGGTTATCGAACAAAACGGCGCATATTTGAACTAAATCCGACCACTGTAACACTTTTCATGAAGCATTGAATAAAGAATATAAAAGCAGAGAGGAGATATTTGACAACCTTATATTTGCTTTTGTTCTCTTATCCCGAAATATAAAAGGCAACCCTCGTAACACTTTATATGAAGTACTGAATGGAGAGCATAAAAGCGAGATATTTGACAACCTTATATGTGGAAGTTCAGTCAATTTTTGCATAATGGGTTCAGCAACTTGACTTGCCCATGGTAGTCCTGCAAAGGTAACGTCATTTTAAACAAAACTGCCACAAATTGGTCTTGAGCAAATATTATTTTTAGGATGTCTTAACTTGTTTTTGTTTTATTACAACATAAGGTTGAAATCCTTTTCTTTCGTGACAACAATTCCTTTAATTCTAGAGATCAATTTGACAACCAAGAACTTTAAATCTCATTCCCTTGGTCTATCTAAATAAACTTCTAAGAAAGCCGAAAAGTTCCTCCGTTTATTTAACATAACTGAAATTAACAAAATATATAATTTAATGCAAAGCTTCTTTTGATTTGTCTCCACACCAACGCACACACCAGCTGTTCAATTGTGATAAGAATTTTTGAAAAATAAAAAGAAGAAAATACAAATCAACAAAACCACATTTTTTCATTAAGTCAAGCGGTATTCAGTGGCAAAACTGGCTAAAGGATTCCCCTGTATCCTCCTGCTGTGCTTGCCATGCAAAGTTGTCGCAATCTTGTTTTTTTTTTTGTACCATTAACACTCATGAGATTCATGACCAAAGGAGCCTTCATTCGAATTATTCAGAAGATGGAACTGGTTATGGTGTTGCGTGGATTTTTGTCAACTTGTTCCTCGCCGAAAAGTTGCATTATGAATTCATCTCAATTGGCTATAAATACGATGACCGAGCTGTTATTCCCTATCAGTATCTAATCTATAGAGATCCAATATAAAAATGAAAGTTCTCGTTGTGTTCTTCATGTTGATTGTGGCAATCACTGCCCAGTTCGGACACCATCACGGTGGATTCGGTGGTGGCCATGGCGGATTCGGTGGTGGCCATGGCGGATTCGGTGGTGGCCATGGCGGATTCGGTGGCCCTGGCAGATTAAATGCAGGATTAGGAGGTGGATTTGGAGCTGGTGCTAGTAGCGCAACTGCCTCTTCACAATCATCGAACTTCGGTGGACTCGGCGGAAGTGTTTCATCAGCAAATGCCGCTGCTCAATCCCAGAACTTCAACACTGTTGGAAAATAAATAAATACACGAACTCTAGTCAAATGATGCAAACATTATTTTTGTTTTATTTCAATGAACGTGTTGTCAGTTGAGAAGTGATTCTGGATTGTACTGAATACCTCAGAACTGATAAAACAGATGTTCTTCCTTTCGCGCGATGCCAAAAGCATTCACTGCAAAACAGTACAATGAACGTGTCTTCTTATCTACGAATAGCCAACCACTTCTGGCCATCAAGAGAGGAGTGTAGAGGTCTAAGTAAATGGGAATCAGGTTCTGCAAACTACAGGTTGTCGCGAGACCCTTCCATATTTTTCAGAAACACGACGTCAATTCGTTTAAATTTCTTACAACTATTAATTGCCAAGATGAACAAGACGCTAGTTGGAATGCTGAACAATTTTAAAAATGTTGGCATGCTGACACACATTTGATCAAACCCAACATACACATCTCATCAAAGATCCTGAGACCCGCTCTTTGAAAAATTACCAAAATCATGTTATATGCGAGGGTTGCCTTTAATATTTCGGGATTAGAGAACAAAACAATTATTAACTATCGGAAATAGCTTAATTGTTTTCCAAAATATTCCCCATTAAGATCTATACACTTTTACATACGTTTGAACCAATTGTCGAAGCACTTTTGCCACTCTGATTGAGGTATCTCCAAAATATGCATTCTGAACGCATCAACCGTTACTTCAGGTGTCGAAAAGCGTTGACCTCTCATTTTATTTTGTACGTACGGGAATAGAAAGAAGTCATTCGGTGCCAAGTCAGGACTGTACGGCGGATGACTCATCAAATCTATGTTTTGAGTGCTCAAAAATGCAATTGTTTGAGCCGATGTGTGAGAGTTCGCATTGTCGTGGTGAAGAGTGATCTGTCTCGGCGGTTGGTTTTCCTGACTTCTTGGAAGACAACTGGCAAACAAATGGTGTGTACCATTGAGAATTTACTGTTCTGCGTTGTTCTAGTTTTTCCGAAAAAACAGGCGACCATCTGCTTGCTGGTGTTCCGTGCGCGAGCAACTTTTATTGGATTTGGCTCAATTTGAAACACCCATACAGTCGACTGCTGTTTACTTTCGGGCTCATACGCGTAAATCCACGATTCATCACCTGTCACGATGTCATAGACGTGTTTCGAAGCACCGCGATCGTAGTTTTGGAGCATTTCTTTCGACCAATCGACACGAGCCTTTTTGTGAGCGATTGAAAAATTCTGTGGGATCCAACGCAAACAAATTTTTTTGACTATCAAATGTTCATGCAATATTGAATGTATGCTGGTCCCACTAATGCCTAAGGTTGTCTTAATCTCACGATCTGGCAATATCAGTTGGCGCACAGCATCAATGGTTTCCGGAACAACAACTGATTTTGGACGATCTTTACGAAATGCCTCTTGGAGTGAACTACGACCTCGGTTGAATTCATCATACCATCGATAAACACTGGTCCTTGATGGAGCTTCATCGCAAAAAATTGAATTAAGTTCATCGATGCACTGTTGTTGAGTTAATCCTCGTCGAAAGTTGTAAAAAATAATCGCACGAAAATGTTCACGATTTAATTCCATTTTTTAAGCGAGATGAATCTGTTAACTTACTGTAAACAACACAAGTAGCACTCGTATGTCAAAACGTTCTGAGTACTTATAACCTCAAAAATGTCAAACTTTACGATAGAGCTGGCAGTTGCCAGATTACAAGACTACGGTTGCCCAATCCCGAAATATATGGTAAAAGGCAACCTTCGTATAGTTTTTTGCCAACTCCGAACGGCGAAGTTTGAGAAGCGCGTCAGTTAATATTGGTTAAAAAACGCCATTCGTTTCTTTGATGTAATGGATTACAAATCTGAAATGAATGCAAATCTGAAAAATGTCTCTGTCTGGGATATTCTAAAGCGGAAGGTTGGTACTTGAAAGTACAAAAGTTTGGACCACCTCTAACAAGTACTCCACCGAAAATGGGCCACTTGCGAGGAGCGTGCGATGCTTCCTTTGGCCATCTTAATGACATCATTCACAGAACTGCAAGAATTGTCTCAAATATTATACAGCATCAGAGAATGACTTCACAATGTATTTTTCGCAAACATTGTCTGACAAAATTTTGAGCGAAGATAATTGTAAGACATTTGGGACAATTTTCGCAGAGGCATATCTGACAACATTTGCTGATCTCGCCACCTTCCGAAAAAAGAGTTGGCAAATCTTTTGACTATTCAATTTGATTTCTTTGAAAAGCTCCCAATTGAAACCGTATGTAAATCCCACAACAATAGACAGCCGATATTCGATTAAATTATATCTGCGTGTATCACACTGTCAGACGGTAATTGGATCATTAAACTTAAAATTATTTGGCTAAGCGGTACTTCCCAAAGCCAGTCAACCGGTTTCTTGCTTTAAAGGGTGATTCATTCCGTGTGTGGGGAAAATAATACGTGTGGGAATCGTAATTGCATCTATAAAGATCACGGAGAATATTCATGTTTGGCGATTTTGTTTACGGAAATCATTTGAAGCATAAAACAAACGGAGGTAACAGTGGAATTGAAGAGTACTTAATTCTACTTAATTCTTACTTAATTAATTCTTTCTTAATTCTACTTCTAATGCTTTAAGAACGGTTTTACGATGCTGGCCTTGCTCAAGATTCACAAGAGATCGGAGTTTATTCCCCTGGGCAACTAGTTAAACACCATTCTTGAGAAGATTGTGGAAAAGTTACACTTCAACATTGAAGGTACAATTTTTTTGAAGATAGCGAACGAAATTGACGTTGTAAATCGATCACAACAAGTCGACAATGAGGTTGTGGTCAAAAACTTTTCCTTCCTCTTCAGTGAAGTAAATAGGAAAACAACTTCAGCGCAGAAATTTATAGAAAAATGGCAATTGTTTCATTTCAGGATCAATCAGCAAACAAGAAAATTACTTACTTCCTTATAAGGCAGACGAACCATGATGGGTCTGAGCCTGAGCAATTGCTGCCTTCCATCGATGACGGTCCTGGGCACGCTGCTTCCAGTCGTCCAGGCCAAGCTGTCTTATATCAGCGATGACTTGGTCTCCGTACCAGAGGTTCGGTCTACCTCTCCTTCTCGACTCGGATTTGAAGACCCTCTTTGCTGGAGCGTTGTTGTCCATTCGCTCGATGTAGACAAACCAGTGTAGTCGACGTGATTTTGCATTCCGGACTACGTCCACATCCTTGTACATCTCGTAGAAATCGCTGTTGTGTCTTCTCCTCCATTCGCCTTCCTCGCAGACGGGAACATTTATCCGACGTAGAATTTTTCTTTCAAACGCACCAAGAATCAGCTCTGCAGCCTTATTTAATGTTTAGCTTTCGGCTCAATAATACAGGACTGGCAGAATAAGAGTCTTGTAGAGCATGACGTCCTTCGAGTCAGGATTTTCGATCCCAGTTGTTTTGACAGAGCGTAGTAGCATCGGTTGCCAATGGCGATTCTACGTTGGGTCTCCACTACGATGTCATTCGTGGAGCTTACGTTTGCCCTGATGTATACAAACTCCTTTACTATCTCGAAAGTGTAGCTATCGATTGTAACGTTTTGGGCCAGGTAGTGTGCGGCGGATCGTTCTTTGCGTGACAGCATATATAAGGTTGCCAAATATCTCCCTTCCGCTTGTTTGATCCTCATTCAATGCATCATAAAAAGTGTTACAGTGATCGGATTTAGTTCAAATATGCGCCGTTTTGTTTGATAATCTGTTTCCATCTAGACGGCGACTTCATAATACCCCGTCTTAGAAGCCCCCCTCCCTATTTGCGAAGAACTCGGACAGCCACCTTTCACAAGCCTCTTTTAAGTTCAACTTCCCACCACCAAAGGCGGTCGCCATGGACAGGAACAGGTGGTAATCACTTGGCGCTATGTCCGGGCTATATGGTGGATGCAATGAAACATCCCATCTGAGCTCCCGTAGCTTCTGACGAGTCACCAACGAAGTGTGTGGCCTGGCGTGGTCCTGGTGGAACACTACCCCCTTCCTGTTGGTTAATTCTGGACGCTTCTGGTCGATCGCCTGCTTCAAGCGGTCCAGTTGTTCGCAGTAGATGCTAGAATTAAGCCTCTGGCCATATGGGAGCAGCTGATGGTCGATGATTCCTACCAAACACACAGCAAAATCTTCCTGGCCGTCAATTCCGGATTGGGCACTGTTTGGGACGATTCACCGGCCTTCAACTACAACCGTTTTCGTTTGATATTGTCGTATGAGATCCGATTTTCGTCCGCTTTAAAAATTGGTCGAGTTCGATCAGTTTAAGCAGCGCATCGCAGGCGTTGATTCGGTTCAGAAGGTTTTCTTGCGTCAAATCAGGCGGCACCCAAACATCAAGCTTTTTTCTATATCCAGCCTTCTTTAGGTGGTTTAAAATGGTTTGGTGACTAACTTGAGGTAGTGAAGGGCTTCGTCTATCTCGGCTCCGCGGTGAATAGGGACAACAACATCAGTACCGAAATCAAGCGCAGAATAACCCTTGCCAATCGTTGTTTCTTTGGACTTAAGAGGCAATTGAGTAACAAAGCCCTCTCCCGAACGACCAAAGTGACTTTGTACAATATCTTGATCATCACAGTCCTGCTTTACGGCGCAGAAACCTGGACGCTACTAAGAGCGGATGAGGAAGCCACTGGTCTCTTCGAGAGAAAAGTTCTGCGTGCGATTTTTGGTCCTGTTTGCGTTGATTGCATCTGGAGGAGAAGATTCAAGCACGAACTCTATGGGCTGTACGGCGGCATGAGCCTAGTCAAGCGTCTACGGATATAACGCTTAAGGTAGCTATGTCATGTAGAGCGTATGGACAGCACTGCTCCGGCCCGAAGAGTTTTCGAATCCGAACCACAGGGACAACGCAACAGAGGACGTCCTACACTGAGATGGCCCACACAAGTGGAAAAGGACCTCAACCAACTTGGAGTGCTCAATTGGAGGCAGCTGGCAAGAAATCGTGCTAGCTGGAGAGGCATGTTGGTTGGTTGGCGCCCAGGACCACCCCGGACTGCAGCGCCATCCGAAAAAGAAAGAAGAAGAAGAAGAAGACTAACTCCCATCTCCTGGGCCATGTCACGAGATGCCACATGCCGGTCTAATTCGATGATTTCCATGATTCGATCGATATTCGTCGTCACCGGTCTTTCGCCGCCTGGCTCAACTATGGTGTCGTTTTCACCGGCTCTGAATCGTCGAAACCATTCCTCCGCTGTTCGGAGTGATACAGTATCATCCCCAAAATACACCTAATTTCACGGAACGTTTCTTTAGCGGATTTTCCTTTGACGAAGGAAAACTTTAAAATAGTGCGAATTTCGGCGTTACTGAACTCCATGTTTACACGTCTATAACTGTTGAACGCAATATTTAAACTAATTATGCATTGCGTCGTTTTGTAAGCTATGTAAGGATCTTTCAAATGATGTAAAGTATTGCTGGATACGAACTCTGTAGCGCTTTGTACATAGCCGGAAAATTCAAAAGACCAAAAGGCGGAAGGGAGATATTTGGCAACCTTATATTTGGTTTTGTCCTCGTTGACCTCTAGAGCAGCTCGTTAACCCTGTTCCTCAATTGCCGTGAAAGCATCCACTACGGTGCGTTAGGACCACGCCATAATGGAACAAGAAAACTAGGCTGGGTTAACTTTGTATTACTCTTCGATCATCCGTGACCTCCTCTATTGGCCAGTAGCATTGGTAAAATCGGATTGAATATACTTTGCATTTCGAAAGGCGAGCTCTTCTTGTTATTTTCAAAATCTTTTATTCTTTATTTCCGTGCCTGTTGAAAGTATTCTGCACAAAAGATTTAACGATGAACTGAATAGGCTGTGCAGAGAAATCGCTCAGTCACACCTTAGTACTTCAGTGCTTTTATTGCTCTGTGCGACTAATCATAGTTTTGGTCTATCATTTGAATGTTTGTATTCATGTTTTGACTTTAAAATTTCCATTCCAGTCGGAATTACATTGCCGGGTGGCTTATACCGTCCCTGACTCTTGTAAAAGCGGCACTGGTGCAAAAGAAGCGTGTTGCTGTTGTAATTGCGAAAATGTGTGGTGTGTGCTAAGCCCAGTTTATGGAATGATTCCCAATCTCACCTTGTGTTGACACCACGACAATGTTCCAGGGTTGGAAGTATAATAAATAATAAATAAAGTATTAATATAAATTAATCCTCCCCTTGTTTCCAGAAATGTTTCGGAATTCTGAGAACACATCGTCCAATCTTAGAGCCGTCAGGGTAGATTGTCAAGTTAACATTTTCCTGCATCCGTCCACTGTGCCATTCAATGTCTTTTTAAGACCGTTTATAAAACCAAGTTGCTCAATACCTACATAGTTGTCCTAGAATAGTTGTGAAGGGAATGCAGGAAGGCATACACGTAGCGTCGAAATGGACCTTATGGTATCCGTTCCTTGACTGGTAACCAAGATTACCTAATCTAATCTTCCTTGGTGATGATATGTGATTACTAGGTTCGAGGTCTGGTATAGTACCGCTTGATGTTGTAGTCTTAAAACATTTATGATATTAAAGTCCCCTTACAATCCAAAGACATTTAAAAGCAATGTGCATCGGAACCTCTTTTCCCTTTCTTTTTCTATACTTTCGGCCCTTACTGGTCTTCTTCTTCTTTTTGTTGTGGCGCTGAAATCCGGGTTGGACCTGGGCCTCAACCAACATGTCTCTCCAGCCAGCACGATCTTCCGTCAGCTGTCTCCAGTTGAGCACTCCAAGTTGGAAGAGATCCTTCTCCACTTGTGTGCACCACCTTAGTTTAGGTCTTCCTCTGTTGCGTTGTCCCAATGGCATTAATCCAAAGACTTTTCAAGCTGGAGCAGTGGCGTCCTTAGGCGCTACATGGCCCAGCCATCTTAAGCGCTGTATCCGTAGACCAGGTGCATGTCGCTGTAGAGCCCATAGAGTTCGTCATTAAATCTTCTCCTCCAGATGCCATCAACGCAAACAGGACCAAAAATCGTACGCAAAACTTTTCTCTCGGAGAGACTAAGGGCTTCCTCCTCCGCGTTTGCTAACGTCCAAGATTCCGCGCCATAAAGTAGGACGGGAGTCCTTCGAGAGAGGGCTTTATTACTTAATTGCCTCTTGAGCCCAAAGAAACAGTGATTGGCAAGAGCGATTCTGAGTTTGATTTCGGTACTGATGTTGTTGTCCCTGTTTACCGCGGAGCCGAGGTGGACGAAGTCCTTAACTACCTCGAAGTTTCTGCTGCCTAGTGTGACGCTCCGTCCGAGACGTCGATGTTGTGTGTCCTTCCTTGATGACAGCATGTACTTCGTTTTGCCCTCATTTACCACTAGACCCATTTTAGCCGCTTCCGCTTCAATGCCAGCAAACGCCTCATTGACGGCTCGCTGTGTTCGTCCAATCACGTCAATGTCATCAGCGTAAGCTAGCCATTGAACTGACTTCGGGAAGATCGTGCCTCTGGTGTTGACTTGTGAGTTACACACGATCTTCTCGAGGATGATGTTAAAGTCGTCACATGACAGTGCGTCGCCTTGTCTAAAATCTTTTTTGATATTGAAGATCTCGGTGAGTTCGTTACCGACTTTAACGGAGTAGCGGAAGTTCTTCATCGCCATCCTACACCACTTAGCGAGTTTGGTAGGAATGCCGAAACAAGACATGGCGCTGTATTGCTCATCTCTATGGACACTGTCATATGCGGCCTTGAAATCGACGAATAATACCCTTCCTGGGTCTTTTCTAGGATCTGCCGTAATGTGAAGATCTGGTCTATTGTGGACTTCCCTGGCCTGAAACCACACTGATAGGGACCTATCAGGTCATGGACAAATGGTTTCAGACGCTCACACAATACGGCAGAGAGGATCTTGTATGCGATGTTCAGGAGACTTATCCCTCTGTAGTTGGCGCAGTCAAAGGGGTCTCCTTTCTTGTGAACCGGGCAAACGACGCTGAGATTCCACTCATCGGCATGCTTTCCTCCGACCATATCTTACAGATGAGCTGGTGCATGCGTCCAACCAGGTCATCTCCAGCTGCTTTAAATAGTTCTGCGGACAGTCCGTCCGCTCCAGCAGCTTTGTTTGACTTCAGCTTGGATATTGCTATCCTCACCTCGTCTAAGTCGGTGGGACGGAATGCTTGTCTATCATCGTCCAAATTGAGTGGAACATTCTGCCTAACAGCGGGATTTGGGCCGTCATCGCCGTTAAGGATTCTGCAGAAATGATCGTTCCAGATTCTCAGCACAGACTGCGACTCTACTACGAGTTGTCCATTTTGGTCCCGGCAGGCCTTGGTCCGAACCTTGTATCCTCCGGATAGCTGTTTTACCTTTCGGTTAAGCTTTCGGACTTCATTCCTGCCATAACACCTTTCCATTTCCTCTAACGCGCGCTTCTCATGTTCTTCTTTTTCCTTCTAAGAAGCCGGTGCTCTTCCCTTCTTCTCTGTTCGTGGAGATTACGAACAGCCTTCGTTGTTCGATGCAGCGTCGCCTTATAGGCGTCTTGTTTGGCGGCATGTGCTTGCCTGCACTCGTCGTCAAACCATGGGTTCGTTCTGGGTGCTGACGTGAAACCCAGCACATCAGTGGCAGCTTCTTTGATGGCTTCTTGACAACGTTTCCAGTCTTCTTCTATGGTTAGTGCAGGCAGCGTTTAACTCTAAGCGAGTTTCAAGGAGACTTGGTTGGCAAAGTTCCCAGCAACTTGTTGTGATTGTAGCTTTCCAACGTCAAACCGTTTTGGCCTCTCTCGACTCCTTTGATCGATATTTGGGCTCCTACCTTGGCTACAACAAGGTGATGATCCGAGTCGATGTTTGCACCTCGGAAGATTCGGACAGCGAGAATACTGGAGGAGTGTCTGACGTCGATCGCAACGTGATCAATCTGGTTGACGGTTGACTGTTCAGGAGATCACCAGGTCCCTTTGTGAATGTCCAGGTGTGGGAACCGCGTGCAAGCCACAGAAGTCCAACAGCCTGAGTCCGTTCGCGGATGTGTTGTCGTACAGGCTGTGTTTACCGATGACTCCAGTAAAGATGTCGTCCTTTCCCAGCTAAGCTTTGAAGTCCCCTAGAACGATCTTGGTGTCGTAGCTGGGGCATCGATCGAATGTTCTTTCTAAGAGATCATAGAAGTCATACTTGGTGTTGTCATCTTTCTCCTCGGCCGGGACCTGAGCGCAAATAAGGCTGACGTTCCTGAATTCAGCCTTGATGCGAATTGTTATGAGACGTTGGCTGACGGGGTCGTATCTCAGGACTTTTTGCCTAAGTCTGTCCCGACCAACAAATCCGCATCCGAATAAGCGCAGTCTTCTCTCTCTCTCTGTAGCAATCGGTGTAGTAGATATCGCAGTTCTTCATCGTTTTTATACCAGGCTCATCCCATTGCACTTCCTGGATGGCGGTAATGTCTGCCTTGTAGCAGTCAAGGGCCTCCGCAATTTTTTCGGCTGCACGTGGCCTGTAAAGGGACCTCACATTTCATGTGCAAAACCGAAAATCGTTGTCCTTAAAATATTTACTGGGGTCGTCAACAGTTGATCCGTTCTTATCCGAGGCATATCGGTCTTTCTGAACTATTTCCTTTTACGTGGTAAGAAAGTTACCCTCACGCACGACCCACTGGCTGGTAGCCCAGGCATTTTATTTAAGCCCTCGTGCAGAAGGGTCCGTGGCATACATTAGTTCACCATACAACGTGTGTTGTGATGGCTATCCAGGTGGCGCCGCGAGGGGGCTCTATGTCAATTTGGCCTGTAAACTAACGAGGATAATGTTGGCAGCTCGCTTTGTTGCGCATAACTTAATAAGTCAAGTCATTTTCTAGACAAAATTTGATTTTGTTCATCAACGTGGTTTCAAAAGTGATACAATCAGTCCAACGCCACTCTAAGCGTTTCGATATTTTATTTATAAAACGATTTATCTTTATCGGCCTAGGCTAAGGTGGCGCACACAAGTCGAGAAGGACCTCAACCAACTTGCAGTGCGCAACTGGAGGCATTGGGCGAAAGATCGTGCTGGAGGGGAATGTTTTTTGAGGCCCAGCTGCACCCCGGACTGTAGCGAAAAGGAGAAAAAGAATTTGTTGATTAATAAAAAGGTGATTTCAAAAATTAGTTTCAAAGTTGTCAAGTCTCTATTGAAAAACCCTTGCAATAAGCGTATGTGCTTGTTTGTATTGTTTTTTATGTAAATCTAGAGAAGTTTAAGAGGCCGAATTACAGCCACCTGCAGAGAAATTGAATTAAGAAAATAAAAATAGAAATATTCAGATCCCCACACATACTTTGTCTAATTTAGAATTAATAATAGATTAAGGACTGTGAAGGAAATCAATGAAAAAGGCCCAATCTGTGATTTTATTTTTTTGAAAGTGCCAAAAATTGTAAAATGGATAGAGGAAAAAAAATTAACTAGTCCCGTATTAAGGTCATTACAAAACTGCACCAAGAAAATTTCAAAATTGCGTATATTGCCGAAAAACTGGAAAGAAGCCGAGAAGTGATTTCAAATTTCCTCAAAGACCCTGAAAATTACGGAAAGAAGAGTAGCCCAAGGGCTATCAGTGACAGGGAATTCGGACTCATTCAGTCAATTCGGACAAGCAGGTGTCACGGCCAATGTAAGAAACGTCTGAATGAAGGAGTCTCCAGTTATTCAGCGCGAAAAAATTAAAAAGAAACCACCACTTACGGCAAAACACAAGGACGACAGGGTAAAATTCGCCATGGAGCATGTTCATTGGAAAAAACGATGGCATCGGGTATTATTCACGGACGAGTAGAAGTTTAATCTCGACGGTCCCGATGGCCTGGCATACTACTATCACGACTTAAGAAGAGAGGAGACAATATTGAGTTGTCGGCAACATGGTGGAGGAACTGTTATGATATGGGCTGGAATAGGATACCAGAAACAAAGCCCTAACCACAAAGAATGGACAGCAAAAAGTACCTGAACTTTTAGTCCTCGCAGTATGAACTTGAGTTGACGTTGTTTAATAATAATTGTTGGCGCTACAGTCCAAAGGGGAACCAGGGCCTAGCTTACTCATCAACTACTCGTGTTGTGCGCGCTACTGTTCTCTCACGAGTAGAAGGGACCTACAGTTTTTGCCGACTCCGAACGGCGAGATTTGAGAAACTTTCTGAGACAGTTATTACTCTTTGAGTGTTGTCAGCAGCTCGAAAGAGGTGGTGCCGTGAAAAATTGGAAAAATTGGTGTTGAGCTGGGACTCGAACCTAGACCCTTCGGCGTGTGAGCGCCGCACTCTGACCACTACGCCACGGCGACAACGTTGACTTTGTTTACCTTATATAAATCATAGTCATGTACGAGGGGCGTTCAATATATTCCCGGTTTCGATATGAAGGAAAATGCGAATTCAATTTAAATTGTTTTTATTTTTCAATATAATCTCCCCTAACATCAATGGATTTGTTACATCTTGATATAAGCTTTTTTAAATTCTCAAAAAAATAAATTTCCTCCTTATCTGCAAAATACCCATTTTTTGCCGACTTCTTCATCATCCGAAAATATTTTTCCACGAAGACATTTTTTCGAATCCAGAAACAGGAATTAATCACTAGAGGCAAGGTCTAGACTAAAGGGTGGGTGTTGGATTTCTTCGAAATCACAATCTCGCGCAGCAGCCTTGGAAACTCGCGAAACTTGGAAACATTAGCGTTGTCATGAAGAAGCAACAGACTCGCTGCGAGTTTACGCTGTATTTTCTTTTTAATTTCCTCTTGCAAATAATGCAAAGTGGAAGCGTAGGATGTGGCGTTGATGGTTTCTCCTTTCTTTTGAACTCAATGAGCAAGATTCCCTTTGAGTCCCAAAAAACTGTGGCCATGATCTTCCCGGCAGATGAATTGACTTTGAACTTCGTCGGAGAGCTTGTTCCTTTTTTTTTTGTGACACTGCATGGACTCTTGTTGCTTTCATGATTCACCCATTTCTGTTTACTGTCGTTAAAGCGATCACAGAATAATCAGCCGTTATCCATGAACGGCACTTGGTTTGTTGAAACCGAAAGACTTTCGCCAAAAATGCTGCGAAATGTCTAGGCTTCTTTAAACGATGCAAGAAGTACTTCACCCTTTCTGATCTGGCTACAATATACAAGCCCTACATACGCCTAAAACTAGAGTATAACGCTCCTATTTGGTCAGGTGCTTCTAAGACCTCACTGCACCTGCTGGATAGAATTCAAAAGCGAGCGATAAAACTTATAGGTGACAGTAATATTGCGAAGTCGATTGACTCGTTAGAACACAGATGTAACGTCGGTCGTTATCACTCTTTTATCGATATTTTAACAAGAAATGCTCAGATGTTTTAGCCAGTTACATTCCCCCCTTGGTAGTCGCCGTGGCGTAGTGGGTAGAGTGCGACGCTCACACGCCGAAGGGTCTAGGTTCGATTCCCAGCTCAATACCAATTTTTCGAATTTTTCACGGCACCACCTCTTTCGAACTGCTGACAACACTCAAAGAGTAATAACTGTCTAAGAATGCTTCTCAAATTTCGCCGTTCGGAGTCGGCAAAAGACTGTAGGTCCCTTCAACTCGTGAGAAAACAGTAGCGCGCACAACACGAGTAGATGATGAGCAAGCTAGGCCCTGGTCCCCCTTTGGACTGTCGCGCCAACAATTATTATTATTATTCCTCCCCTTCAAGAATTCACCCGCAATACACACCTCGCTAGGAATGCCCACCAATTCACCCTCAAGCCCTCTTTCGGACGTACAGTCAAATTCAGAGGCTCGTTTTTTAACCGCACTACACGAATCTGGAATGCTCTTCGCAGACCTTTCTGGTCCCACCAAACACACAGCATTGTCTTCTTGCCGAATCGATCTGGATTTGCAGTCGATGTTGATGGTTGTCCCAGATAAACCCATGAATTTTTCCGTTTAGGATTCTTAAAATAAATCCATTTTTCATCGCCAGTAACAATCCGATGCAAAACCGATTTTCTTTCGTGTCTTTGAAGCAACATTTCACAAGGGTTTTTTCGGTTTTCCATCTTTCTTTCATTCTATTCATGTGGCACCCATTTTCCACACTTTTTGATCGTTCCCATAGCTTTTAAACGGTCAGAAATTGTTTGTTGTGCAACATTTAACATTGCTGTCATTTGCTTTTGACACAAAGTGTCTTTTCCATTCAATATCGTTTGCAATTCGGCGTCTGTAAGCTTTTTTGGTGGTCTTCCACGTTCTTCATTTCTCACATCAAAATCATTATTTCTGAACCGTTGAAACCATCTTTTGCATGTTGCTTCTGATAAAGCATGATCACCATATGCCTCGACAAGCATTCGATGCGACTCTGCAGCCCCTTTTTTCAAATGAAAACAAAAAATTAAGTCATCACTTTTTGGTACAATATTCGGCATTTTTAACTCGTTCACAACAAATGTTCCCTATCGAGACATTTGTATTTTGAAGCTCACTTCATACGGGTATACCGTATATATTGCATATCATATCATATATTTATCATATCATATATTTATAAAACTACATAGAAATAACCACGTAGACCATAAAACAATGACATAATCTGACTAATATTCAATTCAACCGTAAGATTGCCAGAACAAATAGAGTTGAAGTCAGCGAATTTAATAAATTTGATTTTAATATCTTAAAAAGCTCATTTTAATTTTGAATACTGAGACGAAGTCTGTAATGGTACTGATCCTAATATTGGTTTTGATTTGTTTCTTGCTAAAATAGAATTCTATATATATCGTTATCTTGCCAAAGAAAAAAAGAGTCAGTAAATTAAAGATTTGAATGTCTACTTCATTACTTAAAAAAAAGAAAAAGAAGATTTCCTTACTTATTCAAAATAACCCAAATAATCCTAGCCTTAAATTGTATTACGATAGAATCAGTCGGGAAAACAAACCGGAAATAATAACATGCAAAACTAATTACTTTACCAGGAATCTAGCTTATAGTGTTGGAAACTCTAAACGATAATGGCAAATTGTCAATGGAATTTTAAACAAGAATAAAAGTCGAGCTATTATATGTTTTGTTGAATGAAGACTCGGAGATTTCGAGGCCTTAAGAAGTTGCCAATTTATTTATTATTTAACACTTTCTTTTCCAAAATACGTTCTAATCAGAAAAATCCTAATGCCAACTCTGCGTTTTTTTACTGATAATATTGTACAGGAATCAAACGTCCAACCACAAAGTTTTTTCTTTGAGGAATTTACACCCATTGAAATAGAAAAAAATATAAATTATCTTAAGGTGTCTAGCTCTTCATCATCTGATAATATGTCAAGTAAGGTATTAACAAATATTTCGTTTCAGATTTCAGACGTTCTGTGTTTTATTTTTAACAATTGTGTGTTTAAGGGTGTTCTTCCGGAATGTCTCAAACCAGCAGTTATAATACCTTTGCATAAAAGAGATGACACCAGGGTATTGAACAACTATCGCCCTATTTCTCTTTTTTTAGTTTTTCCAAAGAATTTGAAAAGGGTATAAAACGTAGAATGTTATCCTTTCTAGATAAGACACACTTTTTTAGCGATCTTCAGTTTGGCTTTCGAAATGGTAGATCTACGGAAAGTGCTTTATTAAAACTGACTAAAAAAATTGTTTAAAGTTCATTCGGACGTCCAGGAGGCCAGCAGTGGTCGAAGAAGGATCTTAGGCTAAGAACCCAAATTCCTCATACCCGGGTATTGCGTGCCGCATACCTCGAAAATCATGAAATTTTCATGATTTTTTATTTTTGTTTGAATTCATCGTTAATCCCAGCTTGTCTTTTTGTTGATATGACGAAGGCCTTTGATATGGTTAACCACAATATACTTCTAAAAAAATTGGTGGGCTTTATTGGTTGCATTCTTGAATGGTTGATTTCGTACTTATTAAATCGTAAGCAAGTGGTAAAAATTAAGATCGTATTCAGTTCCTTGGGCGTTTCTAACATTGGTGTTCCTCAAGGCTCTGTATTGGGTCCGATATTGTTTCTTGTATATGTGAATTCGTTATTCGTTCAGCCTTTTATTGGAAAAATTACAACCTTCGCTGATGATACAGCCATTTCCTATGCAAGCAACAATTATCTAAGTCTACTGTTCGATGTGGCCACCGTGGCGTAGTGGGTAGAGTGCGACGCTCACATGCCGAAGGGTGTAGATTCGATTTCCAGCTCAACACAACAACAACAATTATTCGAATTTTTCACGGCACCACCTCTTTCGAGCTACTGACAACACTCAAAGAGTAATAACTGTCTAAGAAAGCTTCTCAAATTTCGTCGTTCGGAGTCGGCAAAAAAGTGTAGGTCCCTTCTACTCGTGAGAGAACAGTAGCGCGCACAACACGAGCAGTTGATGAGCAAGCTAGGCCCTGGTCCCCCTTTGGACTGTAGCGCCTACAATTATTATTATTACTGTCTGATATACATAATGTTTTAGATATTTTGAGAAGATGGTTCAAGAAACATAATTCACTTATCAGCAATAAAACCAAGTTTATGTTATTCAACATCAAGAGTTTAATACTGCCTTCATTGCCAACGTTCTTTCTTGACTCCTTCAAATATGTCTGGTGTATCAAATTATAATGCAGATCTAATCTGTAGTGATGATTGTTTTAAAATAGAGTGTGTTGATAGTATTAAATACCTAGGCATAATTTTAGACAGTAAATTATCTTGGACTGCACACACAAGTTATCTTAAACAATATTTAAATAAAATCATTAGACAAATGTACCATCTTAGCCTTTACTGCAATTCGCAAATTTCAAAAATGGTCTATAATGGTTTTCTCAACTCAAAAATACAGTATGGAATATCATGTTGGGGTAGTGCCTATCTGAATAAAATAGAACCACTGTTAACTAAACAAAAACATGCATTAAGAATTATGAACAAAGTAAGCCGTAGAACATCCAGTTTTGCAATTTTTAAATCCCTTAATATTCTCCCACTAAGACATCTGTACTGCTATAAGGTTTTAAGAATATTTTTTGACAACTCCGGCTACTACCATGAAACATTAAATCAAATGTACAAATTTCGCATCAATTTCAAACACGTAGCCCCTATTCCAGCTAAACATAGGACTCACTGGTCACGTTTCTTTTATGTTACTACCCCACGCAAATGTTTCGATAGGGAACATTCGTTGTGAACGAGCCCTTAATATTTTTTTTGTTTGTTTGCTATGATATCTGTGAAAAATATTTAGTATACATCAAGTCATTGAACAGACAACATCATATTTGTTCATCGTGTTAAAAATGTCGAATTTTATACCAGAAAGTGATGACTTGCGCAAAGCATTAATTTTTTGTTTTCATTTGAAGAAAAGTGCTGCAGAGTCGCATCGAATGCTTGTCGGGGCATATGTTGATCATGCTCTATCAGAGGGAGCATGCAAAAGATGGTTTCAACGGTTCAGAAATAATGATTTTGATGTGAGAAATGAAGAACGTGGAAGACAACCAAAAAAGCTTAAAAACGCCGAATTGCAAACGATATTGGATGGAGATGACACTTTGAGTCAAAAGCAAATGGCAGCAATGTTAAATGTTGCACAACAAACAATGTCTGACCGTTTAAAAGCTATGAGAAAGATCAAAAAGTGTGGAAAATGTGTGCCACATGAATAGAATGAAAGACAGATGGAAAACCGAAAAAAACACTTTTGAAATTTTGCTTCAAAGACACGAAAGATAATCGGTTTTGCATCGGATTGTTACTGGCGATGAAAAATGGATTTATTTTAAGGATCCTAAAGGGAAAAATTCATTTGTTAATCTGGGACAACCATCAACATCGACTGCAAAACCAGATCGATTTGGCAAGAAGACAATGCTGTGTGTTTGGTGGGACCAGAAAGGTGTTCTGTACCACGAGCTCCTAAAACCTGGTGAAACCGTTTATACTCATCGCTACCGACAACAAATGATCAATTTGAACCATGCATTGATCGAGAAACAACCAGAATGGGCCAGAAGACACGGCAAGGTAATTTTGCTCCATGACAATGCACCTGCACACAAAGCAAAACCGGTTCAGGATAAAATCAAAACACTTAGCTGGGAGCAGTTACCCCACCCGCCGTATTCCCCACACTTGGCTCCTTCCGACTACCATTTGTTTTCATCGATGGGACTCGCGTTGGCTGAGCAGCACTGTGATTCCTACGAGAAGGTCGAAAATTGGGTGTCTGATTGGTTTGCTTCAAAAGACGAACAATTTTATTGGCGTTCACAAATTGCCAGAAAGGTGGTCAGAAAGGTGGTCAAAATGTGTAGAAAAAAAATGCCCAATACTTTGAATAAAATGTTTTTACTTTCCCATTAATAATTAGTGTTTTATTTTCAAAAAAAAACGCTGATTTCATACCGGTATACCTGAACCTGGTAAATACAAATAAAACAAATAGATAACAAATAAAACAGTTGAGTGCACCAAAAAGAGGCCGTATCCCCTTAATCTGAACTCAGACGTTTCCTTCTAAATGAACTGAATCGAACTTTAACATAATATTCGTTGCCCTGAGAAATTACCCGCTATATTAGTTATGTATTTCTTTATCCGTTGCCCATCGATCAGTACAGTACAGTACACAATTCAGGTCCCTTCACCGTTTCATAGGAAAAAGGATGTTCCAACACTGCCCTCAAATTCCTCACAATCTTACGCTTCTATCTAAGCAGATGAAAAACAAAGCTCAAGTATTAATCTATGATGCAGTCGATTCATTTGACGTCAACTTGTACGTTGTGGAAGCAAATGACGTTTGAAAGTTATTTTATCCAGAACTTAACATCTTAAGAGGATGCTGTCATCAATTTTCGCACATCAACTAAACTTCAGAAAGTGAATTCTCACTTGATATTACGAATGTGTCTGGAAATGCAAATCACTTTCGGAATTGTCAAATTTATCTTGAAGAATCCCCGCCCATGCCCACCTTCATCACGATCGAAGAACAAACACCCAAAGATTTTTTTTCTAATTCACCAGAATGCGCTTTAAATTTTAAATTTATTGTTGCTGGAACGGGTTGGACTTTAAGTCGAGAAGCATTACTGACGGCCGTAGATCCAAGCACAATAACTAGTTCCTCTAAAGGAGAGCCATTAAAACTGCAAGCGCTCTTGCTATAAATACCTAGTGCGGATTGACTCAAAGTTCAGTATCGGGACACATCTCAAGTCTTCTCTAGTTATCGAAACAATATACGAACAAAATGAAATTCTTCATTGCGTTATTCGTGACGGTCGCCATTGTTGCTGTGCATGGAAGGAATCATCAACCGTTCAATGTACCTGGATTCGGCCACGGATTGGGTGGATACGGCTTACTGGGTGGTGGTGCAAGCAGTTCTACTTCATCTGCCTCGTCGCAAACCATTAACCAAGGTGGTATCGGTGGTTTCGGTGGTTCAGCAGCCAGCGCTGATGCGTCGTCTCAAACTTTCAGCAGTGGACTTGGTGGTGGCGCTTCAGCGGCCAGTGCTAACGCAGCTGCTCAAAACTTCAATAGTGGCTTCGGTGGTGGCTTCGGTGGTGGCGCCTCAGCTGCCAACGCCAATGCAGCTGCTCAAAATTTTAATGTCTAAGCAGATATGATATCGAATGTGTATGTCAACTGATTAAGTGAAATTCTAAATGTGAGCAAAGCCTAGATTTTAATAAAATGTATTCAATTGAGAAATTGTTTTCATCGAAAAAGGAGATCTGAAGACGCGTGACAATCAATACTCAAATATGCTGGAGAGGAGTGGTTGGTATGGTATGCCATCGTATGGTTGGGTTGGTTAACTTATCTGCCACAGGAAAATGGTTCAATGATTTTGCAGCATAAATACTCGTGTGAAAGCACTTACTTGCTTCGCGTGTCTTTTAAGACATTGAGAAAATGTTTGCTTGCGATGGGCTCTGACTCATAAGGGCATGCCAGCTTGTTGATTTTTTTCTTCACGCTTTTACTCACAAATAAACTTCACAATGTATAGAGAGGCAAACTTAAGATGAACTACACACATTCGTGTTTAAATAAAATTTTACATTTAACATTTAATATTGATCGTCATAATTTCATAATTATTAATAATAAGGAATTGTGCTCGCCATGACGTAGTGGGTAGAGGGCAACGCTCACATGCCGAAGGGTCAAGGTTCGATTACCGGCTGAACACCTCGAATTTTTCACGGCACCACCTCTTTCGAGCTGCTGACAACACTCAAAGAGCAATAACTGTCTAAGAAAGCCTCTCAAACTTCATCGTTCGGAGTCGGCAAAAAACTGTAAGTCCCTTCTACTGAGAGAACAGTAGCGCCCACAAGTAGTTGATGAGAAAGCTAGGCCTTGGTCCCCCTGTGGACTGTCGCGAAACCAATTATTATTATTAATAAAAGGAATTCAAAGAAACTTAAAATAAATTATTCTTTAAAAGAGCAACGTACTGCTAGTCCCCTCGCAATAAATGGATATTGAAGAAAAGCTATAAGATTACAAGAAAATATAACCAAACGAATTTTTTTAAAAACATACAATGTAGTGGCATACAATTGCAACACGCTTAGTTAATTCAAGTAGATATAAATAATTATTTTATTTTTTTAGGCATTTTCATGGCATTAATAATAATAATTGTTGGCGCTACAGTCCAATGGGGGACCAGGGCCTAGCTTGCTCATCAACTACTCGTGTTGTGCGCGCTACTGTTTTCTCACGAGTTGAAGGGACCTACAGTCTTTTGCCGACTCCGAACGGCGAAATTTGAGAAGCATTCTTAGACAGTTATTACTCTTTGAGTGTTGTCAGCAGTTCGAAAGAGGTGGTGCCGTGAAAAATTCGAAAAATTGGTGTTGAGCTGGGAATCGAACCTAAAACCTTCGGCGTGTGAGCGTCGCACTCTACCCACTACGCCACGGCGGCCCCTATTTTCATGGCATTGAAAACATTAAATTTGTTGTTGTGGATTCTGGCATGTTTTTAGCTGTAACATGTCACTTTAGAATCTGTAAGAGGTTCTCAATGATACGAAGGTTACCTTTAAATTTCGGGATAAGAGATCAAAAACAAATATTTATCATCGAAAATAGCTTTATTGTTTTTCAAAATATTCCCCATTAAGATCTATACACTTTTACATGCGTTTGAACCAATTTTCGAAGCACTCTGATTGAGGTATCTCCAAAACATGCATTGTCAACGCATCAACTGCTTCTTCAGGTGTCGAAAAGCGTTGACCTCTCATTTTATTTTTTACGTACGGGAATAGAAAGAAGTCATTCGGTGCCAAGTCAGGACTGTACGGCGGATGACTCATCAAATCCATGTTTTGAGTGCTCAAAAATGCAGTTGTTTGAGCCGATGTGTGAGAGTTCGCATTGTCGTGGTGAAGAGTGATCCGTCTTCGGCGGTTGGTTTTCCTGACTTCTTGGAAGACAATTGGCAAACAAATGTTGTGTTCCATTGAGAATTGACTGCGTTGTTCTTGTGGTAGGGTTGCGACATGTCCAGTTTTTCCGACCATTTGCTGGGAAGTGCTTCGTGCGCGAGCAACTTTTGTTGGATTTGGCTCAATTTGAAACAGCCATACAGTCGACTGGTGTTTACTTTCGGGCTCATACGCGTAAATCCACGATTCATCACCTGTCACGATGTCACAGACGTGTTTCGAAGCACCGCGATCGTAGTTTTGGAGCATTTCTTTCGACCAATCGACAAGAGCCTTTTTTTGAGCGATTGACAAATTGTGTGGGATCCAACGCGAACAATTTTTTTGACGGTCAAATGTTCATGCAATATTGAATGTATGGTAGTCCCACTAATGCCTAAGGTTGTCTCAATCTCACGATAGGTTACATGACGATCTTGCACCATCAGTTGGCGCACAGCATCAATGGTTTCCGGAATAACGACTGATTTTGAACGACCTTTACAAAATTCGTCTTGGAGTAAACTACGACCTCGGTTGAATTCACCATACCATCGATAAACACTGGTCCTTGATGGAGCTTCATCGCCAAACATTGAATTAAGTTCACCGATGCACTGTTGTTGATTTAATCCACGTCGAAAATTGTAAAAAATAATCACACGAAAATTTTCACGATTTAATTCCATTTTTTGGGCAAGCCGAATCTTTTAAGTTACTGTAAACAACAAGTAGCGCTCGAATGTCAAAACATTCTGAGTACGTATAACCTCAAAAATGTCGAAATTTTCGCTAGAGTTGGCAGTTGCCAGATTGCAACACAAGGGTTGCGCAATCCCGAAATGCAAAATGTAACCTTCATATTTAGACTAAACCCCTAACTGGCTTCGATGTGTGTCTCGAGCCCTTATCGTTTTAAAACACACATTAAAGCGGCATATTCAATCCAGTACTATTCATTATCCCTTAAGTCCGGTGAAAGGCTTCTACAGCAGCAGCTGTAAGGCATATTCTTACCAAAACGAAACAAGCTAAGCTTTGTTGTAAATTTGCAGTTAATCTCTTTTCCTTCCGACGCCTTACTGTCCATCTGAATTAACCAAATAAAATTCAAACTCGTCACTTACACGCAGGAATTCAAATGTGTAAATGTGATTTATTTCGTTCCTGTTTGCATTGATGGCATCTGTAGGAGAAGATTTAACCATTAACTCTATGCACTGTATAGCGACATGCCGCTGGCCAAGCGTCTTCGGATACAACGCTTAAGATGCCTAGGCCATATAGAGCGCATGGACACCACTGCTCCGGTCCAAAAGCCTTTATATCAGAGCCATTGGACCAACGCAGCAGAGGACGACCTAGGCTAGGATGGCGTACACAAGCGAATTAAGACCTCAACCAACATGGACTGCGCAATTGGAGGTAGCTAACGAAAGATCGTGCTGGCTTGAAGGGCGTGTTGGTTGAGGCCCAGGTCCATCCCGGACGGTAGCGCCGCAAGAAGAAGAAGAAGAAATGTGCTTTTTTGCCGATCCGTAAGTTAAGTAGTTAGTTAATAAGTACTTAATTGGACGCCTAAATTAAAAGATGCGACAGTTTCTTTAAGAGACACAAATTGATTCTTTCACGATTCATTCTTCTTTTTACTTTTTTCCGTGTTTTCCGAGGTCGACCGCGTAAATGCACTGTACTTACACGTCCAGTTGTTTTCTACATTTTAATTATACAGAGGAGCAGTTGATGGCATTTTGGTGGTAGGACAGAATCGTAGGGGAAGTAGGCCGAATCCTCGACAAAGTTGTGCCATGCTCCGCCTGATTTGTAGTTAATGACCGCAGCAACTAATTATTCTTCACAGAATTGTTGCTGGGAGAAGATTCGGAACAATAAGACAAACTCTCGGTCTTTTCGATCGCTCGTCAAAGAGTGAAGAAAAGCCTCGCAGGCTATTAAGGCCACAGATGTAATTGTGGATAGATTCGATGTGTGATTTTGTCTTCATTATGAAAAATCTGCTACATAGAATTGCAGTAGCATCCTTAGAATGGTAAAGGTTTACCTGGGTAAACAGTGGCATACAAAGTTACCGTGAAAAGCATCCCCTATTCGCGTTTGCTGGAAATGAAGCGGAAGTTAATCTGTCCAAGATGCAAATAGGGACGAGAGCCGTATCTAGAGACGATGTTCACAACCTAAGGTCGGTCCAGGCCCACAGCGTCTAGAACGAGTAGAACCGTTTTTACTTTCTCGGTTCTTGCTCTCCCGGTGGGAGAAGATCTTCCACCTCCTGGTTTGAAGACCAGGGTTCTGAATACGGAGACGCTCCAGCACATCTGCTGGTCTACTGAATTACCCAGGGATTCAGCAAAAGGATCGCTTGAATTTTAAATGTCTAAAAACCTCAAAACTTATGGTTCCCAGAGGGGAATTTTCGGCACGGACGTGCTCACCCACTCAAGAAATTGCTGTTTGGAGCACTTCACCAAAAAGGTTTCGTTTTCCAGAGCACAGCCCTCCACTTGGAAGCAAGCGTTCTCTGCCTTGGCCATCTCCCACAGCTGATCTTCGCAGTGATTGCATTCTGCGTCGGTCGCCTTCGCTTGCAGCGCGTTTAAGTATGCTGGCGGGTTCTCCCACACACTTTAATTTCGGCCTATTCACGCCGCAGCCAGTACTAGGTGCGGCACCGGTGCTTTGCGGACAACGCGCGCGGCTTTTGCTGCCAACGATTACGTGCGCAGACGTTTTCCATTTTTTGCTTACAGAGCCAGAAGAAAAGGAGGAGGCGTTGGTTTCCAGAATTGGCAGGTGATACTTCTGATGACCTAATCCTCGTTGCCTTCGCCATTGAAGGGGTTCGGCCTTCGACGCTTGCGCCTTTGACCACTTTCGTCATCACTTTGTGCCATTCGGTGGCAGCCTTCTTTCCTCCTATTCTTTTAGCACCCTGTCGGGGGCCCCAGATGCCAGATGTTTTGGGTCTCGTTCCTAATTTTCGGATTTCCGAGACGCACCATTAGAGGTGGCACTCTGGCAAGCTTCCTAACCCTGAGCCAGGAGATTAGACGTATCAGGCTGAGCCTCTTCGCCGCTTTCTCCAGTTTTCCAACTCATTCTACTAAAGGCACCGTACAGTGAGTGGCAGGAATCATTGTTATCAGCGCCTATGCCGGCGAAGGGTGTTTTGAGTATGGCGGTTGGGGATTCCAGAATCCTTGCCCGGCCGATGTCGAAAGACAACGGGCGGACTTTTCGCAATCGCGAGTACCACCTGGAGTAGTTAGGGCTTAGGACTTGCCTCCATACAGTCTTTATTTAACTGTCCAAAGACAGTTTATTTAACTGTCCAAAGACAAGACTTTTCTGGTCTTTGGTTCGACATCTCACCTAGGACTCTTCGAATTGAGGTTCATTGACTCGTAAGCCCTCCCGCCGCGACAAGGCATCTGGAAAGGAAGGGCATTTTGGTAAGTAACTGAAATTTGTCTCTCGAATGTCGAGTTTTAAAGGTAATTTGATTTTGTAACTTGACTGCGGTTTCACGGTAAAAACAGGCAGCAACATCAGTACCAAAATTAAACGCAGAATCACTCTTGAAAATCAATGCTTCTTCAGGGGCGCAAAAGGCAGTTGTATAATACAGTCCTCTGGAAGGACAAAGTTGTCTTTATATAACAGCTTGTTCGTATTAGTGCTGCTACACGCAGAAAAACGGAAAAGGATGCCCGTAGTCTTTCCGAAAGAAAATATTTTTTAAGCCTGTTTGCTTTGATGTCATTTGGATAAAAAAATTCAACCAGAAACTTTATGGACTGTACAGCTGAATGCAACTGGTCATGCGTCTTCGCATTCAACGCTTAAGATGGCTAGAGCATATAGAGCGTATGGGCTCCACTCCTCCGGCCCGAAAAAGAAAACTTTGATCCCAGGTTAAAATGAAACATACAGGTGGAAAAGGGCCTCAATCACCTTGAAGTACGCAACCAGAGGCAGTTGAAGAGCGCTCGTGCCTTCAGAGAAGAAGGTGGTATTCGCTGTTGATCTCTTTGCCTTCCTCAAGATAATACTAATAATTGTTGGCGCGACAGTCCACGGGGGGATCAGGGCCTAGCATGCTCGTCAACTGCTCATGTTGTGCGTGCTACTGTTCTTTCACGAACACAAGGGACCTACCATACAGTTTTTTGCTGACTCCGAACGGCGAAGTTTGAGAAGCTTTCTTAGACAGTTACTACTCTTTGACTGTTGTCAACAACTCGAAAGAGGTGGTACCGTGAAAAATTCGAGGTGTTCAGGCGGGAATCGAACCTAGACTCATCGGCGTGCGAGCATTGCACTCAACCCACTACGCCACGGCGGCCACCTTCCACAAGATAATCGGCGAATAAAATTCCGTGCTCATCCGGAAATACAGACGCCATAAACTTGCCAGTAGACCTTTGTGTGCTGTCCCTTAACCGCCAATTCAGCTCCAAACATCTCTCAGAATCATCGATACGTTGTTGTTTTTGGAGCACAGTAAGCAAAGACGGCCATCCATTTCGAAAACAACTTTCTCATAGACTTTCTCATTTTCATGCAAAGAAGTGTACACACTCCCTTTTGATATCTTTGAGGTGTCAGCTATCTCTCACACAATTTCACTTTGCGCTATTCCAAAACGATTTTGTGCACTTGTTTGACGTTGTCAGGTGTAACCACCTCAATTGGGCTTCCAGAGCGTTCAACAGAGTCTGTACGGCCACGTTTAAGTCAGCATAGTAATTAATAATTGGATGGTGCGACGGTCCGCATAGGGACCATGGCCTAGCTTGCTCACCAACGACTCGTGTTGTGAGAGCTTCTGTTTTCTCATGAGTAGAAGGGATCTTTAGGTATTTGCCGACTCCGAACGGCGAGTTTTAAGAGACTTTAGCTTACAGAGTTAGTAATCTTTGAATGTTATCAGCAACTCGAAAGGGGTAAAAAAATTCGAGGTGTCCAGCCGGAATCGCACCTAGACTTTCGACGTGTGAGTGTCGCACTCTACCCACAACGACACGGCGGCCACGTTAAAGTCAGCACATAAGTCACAATCAAAACTAATTTCAAATTGCCTCTAAACGCATCAATTAGCAGAGCGGAGGGATGCGAATAAAAGCAGAGCGGAGAAATGCCCACATACGAGGTATACCTTTATGAATTGAGCGTCAAGATACAGATGTCTCGATAGAGAACATTTGTTGTGAACAACCCCTTATTATTTTTTTTGTTTGCTTGCTATGATATCTGTGAAAAATATTTAGTATACATCAAGTCATTGAACAGACAACATCATATTTGTTCATCGTGTTAAAAATGTCGAATTTTATACCAGAAAGTGATGATTTGCGGAAAGCATTCATTTTTCGTTTTCATTTGAAAAAAGTGCTGCAGAGTCGCATCGAATGCTTGTCGGGGCATATGTTGATCATGCTCTATCAGAGGGAGCATGCAAAAGATGGTTTCAACGGTTCAGAAATAATGATTTTGATGTGAGAAATGAAGAACGTGGAAGATCACCAAAAAAGTTTGAAGACGCCGAATTGCAAACGATATTGGATGGAGATGACACTTTGAGTCAAAAGCAAATGGCAGCAATGTTAAATGTTGCACAACAAACAATTTCTGACCGTTTAAAAGCTATGGGAACGATCAAAAAGTGTGGAAAATGGGTACCACATGAATTGATCGAAAGACAGATGGATAACCGAATTAAAACTTGTTAAATTTTGCTTCAAAGACACGAAAGATAATCGGTTTTGCATCGCATTGTTACTGGCGATGAAAAATGGATTTATTTTAAGGATCCTAAAGGGAAAAATTCATGGGTTAATCTGGGACAACCATCAACATCGACTGCAAAACCAGATCGATTTGGCAAGAAGACAATGCTGTGTGTTTGGTGGGACCAGAAAGGTGTTCTGTACCACGAGCTTCTAAAACCTGGTGAAACCGTTTATACTCATCGCTACCGACAACAAATGATCAATTCGAACCATGCATTGATCGAGAAACGACAAGAATGGGCCAGAAAACACGGCAAGGTAATTTTGCTCCAAGACAATGCCCCTGCACACAAAGCAAAATCGGTTCAGGATACAATCAAAACACTTAGCTGAGAGCAGCTACCCCACCCCCCGTTTTAGTTTAGTTTAGATTATTTATTGTGGCAACAGTTTTACAATGGTTGTACATAATACTACTTGTTTACAGAGATTCAGTATTATAACCTTACTTCTTCTTGTGGCGCTACAGTCCGGGTTGGACCTGGGCCCATTATAACTTTACTTCTAAAATATTAATAGAAATTCTTAAAAAATATATCACATGTGTAATTTGAAGGAAAAGCCACTAAAAACCTTCAGTAAACACATGACCCATCTGCCGTAGTCACAAGACTTAGCTCCTTCCGACTACCATTTGTTTTCATCGATGGGACACGCATTGGCTGAGCAGCACTTTGATTCCTACGAGGAGGTCGAAAACTGGGTGTCTGATTGGTTTGCTTTAAAAGACGAACAATTTTATTGGCGTGGTATTCACAAATTGCCAGAAAGGTGGTCAAAATGTGTAGAAAACAATGGCCAATACTTTGAATAAAATGTTTTTACTTTCCCATTAATTATTAGTGTTTTATTTTCAAAAAAAAAACAACTTATGGCCGCCGTGCCGTAGTGGGTAGAAAGTGACGCTCGCACGCAGCAAGTGTAAGTTCGATTTCCAGCTCAACACGAATTTTTCGAATTTTTCACGACACCACCTCTGCTCGAGCAGCTGACAACACTCTAAGAGTAGTAACTTTCATAGAAAAAACTTCTCAAATTTCGCCGTTCCAATTCGGCAAAAAACTGTAAGTCCCTTCTACTCCTCAGTGAACAGTAGCGCGCACTACACGAGTAGTTGATGAGCAAGCTAGGCCCTGGTCCCCCTGTGGACTGTAGCGCCAAGAATTATTATTATTATTTTTATTATAATAGCCCAACTCCGTAGAGCAGTCTTAAAAATTGTTTTGTGGAGATCTGCAAATGCTGTTTCCTTTGCACGGATCTGGAAATCAGTGCGAAAGATTTGAAGCAAAATTTGATTAATTAGGACCACTTTGGAGAAGTTTATGTGTTTCCGTGACACAAAATTTTTCTTAAGTAAATGTTGTGGATTTTCTGCAAATTGTTGTCGACAAGCCCAGGTTCGTGTAGCAGTTCAGCTCTATTCCAAGCGATAAATGCGCAGCGCACTATATGAATCTAAGCAAATGTTGACCTTTCTGACCGATGGTGCTGTCTTTGACTTTTTGGAAATGCAGATTAGTCGGCTGAAATCCAATATGGGCCAATGGATCTAAGTTTTGCCCACTCCCAAAAAAGAAAACACGCATTGCTGTAAACCAGTGCCAAACACTACCGTTAAATAATTTCAGGAATGTGAATCTTTTAAGAAATTAACAAACTTCTCCAAAAAATAATGAGTTTCATTTCAAATTTAAATGTACACACTTCTTGGAAATCATAAATTATAGAAGTAAACATTTCGAATAAAACTTCATTAAATGGGGTTCCCACAACCGCTTCCAACTATGCTGCAATCGAAGGAGAACTGATGTAAATCCGACGGTGATGTCGATTTTAGAATCGAAAGCATAAACAAACAATGCTTGATGTTTTTCGCGAAAACAAAAAATCCAAAGATCTTCGCAATCATCTCACAAGTGACGTAAGACCAACCCGCCGACGCCATCCAATTAATTATGGATTATTTCAATCAATTGCGGCTAGTGCTGATGACGGCAAAGCGACCTTTTGGGTGTACCATTTATCATTCTACGCAATCAGCGACGCGTACTTCCCGGTGAAGACCCCAAAATTATGTTGTTTTGCATACGATGTGATCCAGCAGTAAACATTGAACACATGCTTACCAGTTGCTTGTGTCTAGAACAAAAAAATCGTTACAAGTTAGTTACAAGAACAAGTTTCCTTGGTAAGTTCCATATTTCAAATTCAAGATTCGACTATAAATGCCGACGACCGTCATGGTGTCGATATCAGTTGTGTTTTACTAGCTCTGACTGTTTAATTAAACTACGAGAAACAGAATGAAACTCTTGGCCGTCCTGGTAATGCTGATAGTGGCTGTGTCTGGACAGTTTGGTCACCGGCGCTACGGTGGTTTCGGTGGCTTTGGTGGAGGTGGCTATGGAGGTGGCTATGGACCTGGCTTTGGCGGTCCTGGTTTTGGCGGTGGATTTGGTGGAGGTGCCAGCAGTGCAACGGCATCAGCGTCATCGCAAAACTTTAACCAAGGCGGATTTGGAGGTTTCGGCGGCGGTGCGTCAGCGGCCAATGCCGCTGCTTCATCTCAAAATTTCAACTCATTCGGAAGATAGGACAAGTTAATAAAGTATTTAAGTTAAAATTTATAAATTTGTGCTTGTGTTTGTTTGTACCGAGTGGTGTAAAGCACTTCTATGTCAATCACACATCGAATGTGCTGCGTCGGGGTGCCTTCTTGTGTAATAAGAACTGATTTTGACACTTCACTTAGTGCCAACCAACGTTGTTACTCTATTTTGTATCTTACGTCTTGAACGGAATCGGCTACATTTCTTTGGGTTAAGGTTTTGTGTTTTGATATGCAACTTCGCGGTACAGTCACTCGTCAATGGTTTGATTTATTTTTTCAATGCGTGAGGAAGTCATTTATTATTCCGGGCCATAGTTTGTTGGTGCAGGTTTCGTTCAGAAAGAACTAATCCTTCATATCTTTGGAGTCTAGCTTTGTCAATCTATCAGACCTCTTTTTTTCCTGGAAGTTGCGAAACGCTTCACTAAAGAGCTCGGACTCAAAGGACTCATGCCTGATACACTCTAATCTCATATCTTCTAAATTATGAGGACATATATATAAAACTTTGTGGCCGCCGTGGCAAAGTGGATAGAGTGCGACGCTCACACGCCGAAAGGGTGGGTTCGATTCTCAGCTCAACACGAATTTTTAGAATTTCTCACGGCACCACCTCTTTCAAACTGCTGACAGCACTTAAAGAGTAGTTACTGTCTAAGAAAACGCTTCTCAAACTTTGCCGTTCGGAGTCGGCAAAAACCTGTAGGTGCCTTCTACTCGTGAGAGAACTGTAGCGCGCACAACACGAGTAGTTGAAGAGCAAGTTAGGCCCTGGTCCCCCTGTGGACTGTGGACTGTCACGCCATAGAATTAAGTTATTCATTATATATAAGGTTGCCAAATACCTCACTTCCGCTTTTTTGCCCTTCATTCAATGCTTCATAAAAACTGTTGCAGTGATCGGATTTAAGACGGCAGCTTTGTAATACCCTCCTCGTATAAGCCCCCCTCCTTATTTGCGAAGAACTCGGACAGTCACTTTACACAAGCCTCTTTTGAGTTCAACTTCACACCTCCAAGGGCGTTCGCCATGGAACAGATGGTAATCACGCGGTTCTATGTCCGGACTATATGGTGGAAGCGATAAAACCTCCCTTCCGAGCTCCCGTAGCTTCAGACGAGTCGAAGTATGTGGTCTGGCGTTGTCCTGGTAGAATACTACACCCTTCCCTTTGGGCCAAATCTGGACGCTTCTGGTCGATCGCCTGCTTCAAGCGGTCCAGTTGTTCGCAGAAGATGGTAGAATTAAACTTAATAGCTCATAGTGGATGATTGCCTTCCAATCCCACCAAACACACAGCAAAACCTTGGTGGCGGTCAATCCCGGCTTGGCCACTGTTTGGGACGATTCACGGGCCTTCAACCACGACTGTTTTTGCTTGATATTGCGTTTGTGATTCATTTTTCATCGCCAGTCACTTCTTCTTCTTCTTCGGATGGCGCTACAGTCCGGGGTGGACCTTAGCCTCAACCAACATGCCTCTCCAGCTAACACGATCCCTTGCCAGCTGTCTCCAATTGCGCACTCCAAGTTTGTTGAGGTCCTTTTCCACTTGTGTGCGAAATCTCAGTCTAGGACGTCCTCTGTTGTGTTGTCCCTATGGTTCGGATTCGAAAACTCTTCGGGCCGGAGCAGTGCTGTCCATGCGCTCTACATGGCCTAGCCACCTTAAGTGTTGTATCCGTAGACGCTTGGCAAGGCTCATGCCGCCGTACAGCCCATACAGTTCGTGCTTGAATCTTCTCCTCCAGATGCCACCAACGCAAACAGGATCAAAAATCTCACGCAGAACTTTTCTCTCGAAGAGACCAATGGCTTCCTCATCCGCTCTTAGTAGCGTCTAGGTTTCTGCGCCGTAAAGCAAGACTGGGATGATCAAGGTGTTGTACAAAGTCACTTTGGTCGTTCGGGAGAGGGCTTTGTTACTCAATTGCCTCTTGAGCCCAAAGAAACAGCAATTGGCAAGAGTGATTCTGCGCTTGATTTCGGTACTGATGTTGTTGTCCCTGTTTACCGCGGAGCCGAGATAGACGAAGTCCTTGACTACCTCGAAGTGTCTGCTGCCCATAGTGACGCTCTGTCCGAGACCTCGATGTTCTCCGTCCTTCTTCGATGACAGCATATACTTCGTTTTGCCCTCGTTTACCACCAGTCCCACTTTAGCCGCTTCCGCTTCAATGCTAGCAATCGCCTCATTGACAACTCGCTGAGTTCGGCCGATCACGTCAATGTCATCCGCATAAGCTAGCAATTGAATGGACTTGTGGAAGATCGTGCCTCTAGTGTTGACCTGTGAGTTCCGCACGATCCCCTCAAGAATGATGTTAAAGAAGTCGCATGACAGCGCGTCGCCTTGTCTAAATCCTTTTTTGACATTGAAGGTCTTGGTGAGTTTTGTACCGACCTTGACGGAGCAGCGAGAGTTCTCCATTGTAATCCTACACAATCTGACGAGTTTGGTAGGAATGCCAAAACTAGACATGGCACTGTATAGCTCGTCTCTATGCACGCTGTCGTACGCGGCCTTAAAATCGACGAATAGATGATGGGTGTCGATTTGTACTTCTTGGGACTTCTCCAGGATCTGCCGCAGTGTGAAGATTTGGTCGATTGTGGACTTTCCTGGCCTGAAACCACGCTAATAACGACCTATCGGTCGCCAGTCACTATCCGCTTCAAAAATGGGTCGAGTTCGTTCAGTTTCAGCAGCATATCGTAGGTGTTGCGTTTGGCACAGATCCAGTAAAGCCTTCGATTCCTCATCTCTCAACTTCTTAGGCTGACCGCTCTTTGTTTTTGACGCTAAAATTATTACTGAACTCATGCTAACCAGCTGCTTGTGTCTAGAACAAAAAAAATCGTTACAAGTTAGTTACAAGAACAAGTTTCCTTGGTAAGTTCCATAATTCAAATTCAAGATTCAACTATAAATGCCGACGACCGTCATGGTGTCGATATCAGTTGTGTTTTACTAGCTCTGACTGTTTAATTAAACTACGAGAAACAGAATGAAACTCTTGGCCGTCCTGGTAATGCTGATAGTGGCTGTGTCTGGACAGTTTGGTCACCGGCGCTATGGTGGTTTCGGTGGCTTTGGTGGAGGTGGCTATGGAGGTGGCTATGGACCTGGCTTTGGCGGTCCTGGTTTTGGCGGTGGATTTGGTGGAGGTGCTGTCCGCTTATCGCTTTGCATGATTTGTCAGTTGAGACAGAGGCACCATAGACTTTCAAAAGTATTAAATGAACTTCGGTTTCACTTTTCTTCAAATCAAAACGGAAAATCGAAATTGCCCGTAATTCTGTTCTTTTAAGACAAATCCGGACATTTTTAAAGAGCATTCAAAACTGATTAGAATGTTACACCTTTCCAATGAAGTCGATTACCGCTTCCAAGATCATTTACAATTGGAAGAGGGCGACATCTTTTGAGAAAAGATTTTCAAAAATAAATATTGATGATTTTTTGTTTTTGGGTGTTAATGAAACACCCTGCGCTAGAAGAAGTTAAACAACATTTAAGGTAACAGAATTATTCATTTAATACATTTGATTTAAAAATCCTTAATTTTAAGCGTTTGTTCAAAATACTTATTCAAATTTAGAAGGTTTTGGAATGCTTTGTTACTTCGACTTCCTCCTGGATAACCCAACAGAACTCACTTACCGACACAGACGACAGGAGGATTTTGATTTAATCATAAGAAGCCGGCCAGCTATGCCCAGCTGGCCATAATATTCTTAAGTTGAGTTATTGACACATGGACAACCGGATTTATTGCGTAATTAGTTAGGAGATTTGTCGTTTGGTATTTCCTTTTCCGATGCTTTGTTATTTCTGTTGGCTGTGCAGCGTTGAGCGTTTATACTTGAATAGAGAAATCCTTGTGGAATGATATAACGCTACCCTACTACAGCGCTACCCACCCTCCCCGTCCTCTTTGCATCCGCAATTGAACTTGTATGTTGGGGCTAACTGCAAAGTTTGCTTGCAAGCGCTGAGAGGATATGGTCGCTCATTCCTGCATTATTTAAATTTCATTGAACGTCTTTTTTCTAAAGTTACAGCCCTGTCGTTTTAATAACCCTTGACTTTTTCAAAAAAAAAAAAAAAAAATGAATGCTGAAAACGCAAGTAACAGAGCTCCGCTCTCCGTGATCACTCAATTTTCCTGGAAGTCCTCACGAAACAGCAGCCCTACCGAAAGAATGATAGTGTCATCACGTCCCCACAGGTGAACATGGTGATCTCGGTATTAACAAATCAAGGCGTTTAGACCCCTCAAACTTTATAACAAACGCAGATTTGGTTAGAATTTACAGCGCGAATACTTGTCCAGAAATGTTTACCAGAATTTTAATCTACCTCTGGCCTAAATATGAAAGTAGGTAATAGTAGTCCACTGGTGATTTGATGGCTTATCTCAATGAAAACTGGAACCAATCATTGCACAATGTAGGAGAAAGCAAGATTGTTGCGCTTGATATTTCAAAGGCATTTGACAGGGTCTGGCACCAGGCTCTCTTGTCAAAAATGCGTGCTTTTGGGATTGATGAGTCTCTTCTTCAATGGATTAGAAATTACCTTTCGACTCGTTTAATACAAGTCGTTTTGGATGAATTCAAGTCTGATTTTCACCATATTAATGCTGGTGTTCCCCAGGGCTTCAAAGGCATTTGACACAGTCTGGCATTAGGCTCTCTTGTCGAAAATGCGTGCTGTTTTGCGTCGATGAATCTCTTCTTCAACGGATTAGAAATTACCTTTCGAACCGTTCAGTACAAGTTGTATTGGATGGGTTCAAGTTTGATATTCACCATATAAATGCTGGTGTTCCCCAGGGCTCCGTTTTGTCTCCGATACTCTTCCTCATTTTCATAAATGATCTCCTTGGTGTCACTTACAATCCAATTCACTACTTCGCTGATGACAGTATCATCAGCTTTTCATATTCGTTCCTCGGCTCTCGTCCCTCCTCTTCGGCCATTGACTTGAAACGGTTAGGATCATTAAATTCCGATTTTGACAGCATAATTGATTGGGTTAAAAAGAATAGAGAGGAATTTAATGCTTCCAAAACTCAGTGCTGTCTACTGTTACTCAAGCGCTCTCGAAACAACCTGCCATTATCTATGAATGGCTCCTGCATTGTTGAAACTGAACGACTTTCCATCCGCGGTACGCGTTTCAACGGTCACGTATTGAAGATCGCCAAAAATCCAGCAAAATGTCTAGGTTTCTTAAAGCGACGCAAGAAATATTTCACTCCTTTTGACCTGGCAACAATATATAAGGCGTACATCCGCCGTAGTGGCCGCCGCGGTGTAGTGGGTAGAGTGCGACGCTCACACGGCGAAGGGTCTAGGTTCGATTCCCGTCTGAACACTTGGAATTTTTCACGGCACCACGTCTTTCGAGCTGCTGACAACACTCAAAGAGTAATAACTTTCTTCGAAAGCTTCTCAAAACTTCGCCGTTTGGAGTCGGAAATAAACTGTAAGTAAGCAGAACCACGCACTAAACGAGTAGTTGATGAGTAAGCTAGGTCCCCTGTGGACTATCGCGCCAACTGTAGGTCCCTTCTACTCGTGAGAGAACAGTAGCGCAACACAACACGAGTAGTTGATGCGCAATCTAGGCCTGGCCCCTCCTGTGGACTGTGGACTGTCGCGCCTACAATTATTTTTACATCCGCCCAAAGCTTGAGTATAACACTCCTATTTGGTCCTGTGCTCCTAGGTCCTCTCTGCATCTCCTATACAGAATCCAACAGCGAGCGATAAAACTTATTGGTGATAAAAACGCTGCGAAGTCAATCGACGAAAAATTGCGTCTCTATCACTGTTTAATCGCTACTTCAACAAAAAAAAATGTTCTAACGAGTTAGCCAGCTGTATCCTTTCCCTTCAAGAATTCACCCGCAATACCCGCCTCGCTAGGAATACTCACCTGTTCATCCTTAAGCCCACCTTCTGACCTACAGTAAAGTTTCGTTCGTTCTTCAGCCGCATCCCACGAATATGGAATGCTCTTCTCAACCCAATTTTTCTTCCCATTACAATCCACAGGCATTTAAAACCAATTTGCATCGGTACCACCTTTCTCTCTCTTCCTCTATACCTGTGGCCCGTGCTGTGACTTAGTTCCAGTCACTTAAGGGTATAAACAATCTCTTTAGTGCGCGCCAATTATAAAAAACAAAAAAAAAGGTGTACTGCCACGCAAAAAAAAAATTATGCTCATCTTCGTCATTTGTTTCCGCAAAATCTTCAACTGACCACACGTTTCAAGATTCGCATAAAATGCGCCAAATAACGTCAACAAACATTTGCATTTGCGCAGTGCTTCCCCTGCTTGAGCATGATCCAAACTTCTGTCTCGCCCACAATGAACAGAAACTACTAGGGTCATGTTGTTAGAGGTCAACACTACGTTTGTTGATCTCCAACTAAACTCGTTCTTTGAATAAAATTTCTCTTCTTTGTCAGCCCTTGTCATTGGAGATCACATTTGTCTAAAGTAACGTCTGCGGTTTCAGCTTTTATGAGCGCTAATCGTATTCGTCTTATTCTCTAATCAGTTCTTCGCAAAACATTTCGCGCCGCATATAGAAAAGCCCAAGAACCAGTTGACAAATTCTGCGTATCACACATTTAATATTCGAAATTCTTGTTTCACCAAACGCAGTCACTGTGTAGTTCTGACTATAAATACTCTCACGAATAGAACCTGCCACATCAGTTGTTTGAGACAGTCCAGTTTGTCACAAGTGTTTAGATACAAAAAACTCTCAAAATGAAAGTCCTAGTTGTGTTCTTCATGCTGATCGTTGCCATCTCAGCGCAATTCGGATATGGTCCTGGATTCGGTGGTTTTGGCGGATTTGGCGGTGGCAGTTCGGCTAGCAACGCACACGCTTCGGCGTCCTCACAGAACTTCGGAGGCGGCGGTGGTTTCTATCCAGGATTCGGAGGTGGTGCTTCCTCGGCTCACGCCAGTGCTGCATCCAACAACTACAATCTGTACGGAAGATAGTGATAATAAAACAAATATTTTAGCATAAAAGCAAATTGTGTGTGGTTATTTTTTGTTTTGCTTTGTGGTGCTGAGTTGATGGCGAAGAGACTCTTTTCCAAATTTTGCTTGCATTACATGGCAAAAAGAGAGTAATAAGAGGTGATCTTCAACAAAATTTAACATCAATAGTCCTACTCAGAAAACTAACTGATAGTGTCAGACACATTTTGAATCTGATCCGCTTTATGGCAGAAATTTAGTTAACACTCTATTTTTGTCACAACGCTACAACTCAGTGGATTTTTTTTATTTATTCGAAAATCCACTGAGAGGTGGCATTGTGTTTCTAATTGTCATTGACCTTCTTGGCCTTCTATATACGATATGTCTCATGTGAAACTGAAATTCTGAAGCTATAACTGTTTTCGTTTACTTTACGGCTTATTCCTAGAAGAAGTAAACATTCATCGGTAAATCCGTTTGACACGGATCTCGATTCAGTAAAGCCATCAAGTCCTCATCTTCAAATTTATTGGGCTTGCCAACACTTTTTTCGCCTTAGACTATCAAACTTTTTGAACTTTCAAAGACTCTCTCTGCCTTAGATGGTAAGAACACTACTTCTGAAACTTCTTCGGTAAAAAATTTAGATTCCAAGCAAAGTTGATCCAATAAATGTATCTTACGCTGCTCGCTCGTACACGCTGCTGCTCAACGCCCAGTTCCGCCAAATTTGTTAAGAGTGATGGGGGTGGCCTTTTCCCAACTGAGCCTTCAAATCTCCAAGAACAACCTTTGCGTCGAAGATGGGACATCGATTGTGTGTTTTATGTCATTCTTAATGTTGTCAGTGGCCGCCGTGGAGTAGTGGGTAGAATGCAACGCGCACACGCCGAAGGGTCTAGGTTCGATTCCTGGCTGAACACTTGCAATTTTTCACGGCACCACCTCTTTCGAGCTGCTGACAATACTCAAAGAGTAGAAACTGTCTAAGAAAGCTTCTCAATCTTCGCAGTTCGGAGTCGGCAAAAAACTGTAGGTCCCTTCTACTCGTGAGAGAACAGTTGCGCGCACAACACGAGTAGTTCATGATCAAGCTAGGCCCTGGTCCCCTTGTTGACTGTCGCGCCAAGAATTATTTTATTGTGTTGTCATATATTTCTTCTGCCGGAGCATGGGAGCAGATCAGGCAGATGTTCCAGAATTCAGCCTTGATGCGATTTTTCATTAGGAATTTACTTATATGGTGGTAGCTTAAGACCTACCGCCTAAGTCTCCGATTAAGCGCCCTATAGCAATCGCTGAAGTAGAAATCGCAGTACCTTATTGTTCGTTTACCGAGCCCACCTAATCGTCCTTCCTGAACGGCGGTGCTGTCTGCTTTATAGCAGTCCAGAGCCTTCATGTTCCTTGGCTGCAAGTGATCCGTTAAGGGAACTCACATTCCATGTGCAAAAAAGGAATTGTTTATAATCTTAAGTGACCAGTAAGGAGCGGGGCATGGGGCTGTTCACGCGAGGTAACGTTGTTGATTGCGCTCAACAAGGCGAGCTGCCAACACTATCCTTGTTAGTGCGCAGGTCAAGTTGACATACAGCCTCCACTCGGCGCCCCCTGGGTGGCCTGCACAACACCCGTTGTATGGTGGAGCAATGTATGCAGCGAGCCCCTCTGCCCGAGGGCCTGGCCTAGTCAGTCTGTGGGTTGTGCGTGAGGTTAACTTCCTCACGACGTAAAAATCATTAGTTCAGAGATAACATCATGAATGAAGGATCAACTGTTGACGACCCCAGCAAACGTTTAAAGGACATTGATTTTCGGTTTTGCACGTGGAATGTGAGGTCCCTTAACAGACCACGTGCGGCCGAACAACTTGCGGAGGCTCTTGACTGCTGCAAAGCAGATATCCAGCCATCCAGGAAGTGAGACGGGATGGGCCCGGCATGAAAACGATGAAAATCTGCGACATATACTACAGCGATTGCTACAGAGAGAAGGCAGCGCTTATTCGGATGAGGATTTGTTGTTCGAGACAGACTTTTGAAAAAAGTCTTGAGCTGCGACCCAGTCAGCGAACGCCTCATGACAATCCACATTAAGGCTGAATTCAGGAACATCAGCCTAGTATGCGCTCCGACAGAGGAGAAGGATGACAACACCAAGGATGACTTCTATGATCTCCTAGAAAAAACATACGAAACGGGCTCAAGCTGTTGGACTTCGCCTCCGGGCGGAACCTCTCTGTAGCTGGAACGCGGTTCTCACACCTGAACATTCACAAAGGGACCTGGCGATCCCCTGATCAATCCAACGTCAACCAGATTTATCACGTTGCGATCGACTTCAGACACTCTTCCAGTATTCTTGATGTCCGAACATTCCGAGGGGCAAACAGTGACCCGGATCATCACCTTGTTGTAGCTAAGGTAAGAACCCGAATATCGAGAGAGAGCAATGGAGTCGAGATAGACCAAAACGGTTTGACGTCGAAAAGCTACAATCACAACAAGTTGCTGGGAACTTTGCCGACCGAGTCTCCCTGAAACCCGCTCAGAGTTTGACGCTACCTGCACTAAGCATAGAAGAAGACTGAAATCGTTGCCAGGAAGCCATCAAAGAAGCTGTCAATGATGTGCTGGGTTTCACGTCACCACCCAGAAGGAACCCATGGTTTGACGACGAGTGCAGGCAAGCACATGCCGCCAAACAAGACGCCTATAAGGCGACGCTGCATCGAACAACGAATGCTGTTCGTAAGCTCCACGAACAGAGAAGAAGGGAAGAGCACCGGCTTCTCAGAAGGAAAAAGAAGGAGCATGAGAAGCTCGCGCTAGAGGAAATGGAAAGGTGTTATGGCAGGAATGAAGTCCGAAAACTTAACCGAAAGGTAAAACAGCTATCCGGAGGATACAAGGTTCGGACCAAGGCCTGCCGGGACCAAAATGGACAACTCGTAGTAGAGTCGCAGTCTGTGCTGAGAATCTGGAAGGATCATTTCTGCAGAATCCTTTACGGCGATGACGGCCCAACGCAACAGAGGACGACCTAGACTAAAGTGGCGCACACAAGTGGAGAAGGACTCCAACCAACTTGGAGTGCGCAACTGGTGACAGCTGGCGAAAGATCGTGTTGGCTGAAGAGGCATGTTCGTTGAGGCCCAGGCCCACCCCGCATTGTAGCGCCACAACAAAAAGAAGAAGGAGACCAGTAAGGGCCGAAAGTATAGAAAAAGAGAGGGACAAGAGGTTCCGATGCACATTGCTTTTAAATGTCTTTGGATTGTAAGGGGACTTTAATATCATAAAAGTTTTAAGACTACAACATCAAGCGGTACTATACTAGACCTCGAACCTAGTAATTGCATATCATCACCATGGAAGATTAGATTAGGCATGCTTGCTTACCAGTCAAGGAACGGATACCATAAGGACCATTTCGACGCTACGTGTATGCCTTCCTGCATTCCCTTCATAACTATTCTAGGACAACTATGTAGGTATTGAGCGACGGTCTTGAAAAAGACATTGAATGGCACAGTGGACGGATGTAAGAAAATGTTAACTTGACAATCTACCCTGACGGCTCTAAGATTGGACGCTGTGTTCTCAGAATTCCGAAACATTTCTAAAAACAAGGGAAGGGTTCTAATTATACTTCCAACCCTTTAACATTGTCGCGGAGTCAAAACAAGGTGAGATTGGGAATCATTCCATAAACTGGGCTTAGCACACACCACACATTTTCGCAATTACAACAGCAACACGCTTCTTTTGCACCAGTGCCGCTTTTACAAGAGTCAGGGACGGTATAAGCCACCCGGCAATGTGATTCCACCTGTGAAAATGGACATTTTGAAATCAAAACATGAGTACAAAGCCGCACAGAGCAATAAAAGCACTGAAGTACTGAGGTGTGACTGAGCGATTTCTCTGCACAGCCTATTCAGTTCATCGTTAAATCTTTTGTGCAGAATACTTTCAACAGGCACGAAAATAAAGAATAAAAGATTTTTGAAAATAACAAGAAGAGCTCGCCTTTCGAAATGCGAAGTGTATTCCATCCGATTTTACCAATGCTACTGGCCAATAGAGGAAGTTTCGGATGATTGAAGAGTAATGCAAAGTAATCGCAGCCTAGTTTCCTTGTTCCATTATGGCGAGGTCACGGTAATTAAGGAACAGGCGGAACGCGGTGGTCTAAATGTCAACGAGGAAAAAACCAAATATAAGGTTGCCCAATATCTTAGCTGCCTTTTTGCCTTTTTGTCTTTTTGTCTTTTGAATTTTCCGGCTATGTACAAAGCGCTACACAGTTCGTATCTGACAATACTTTACATCATTTGAAAGATCTTTACATAGCCTACAAAACGAAGCTATGCATTATTAGTTTGGATATTGCTTTCAACAGTTATAGACGTCTAAACATGGAGTTCAGTAACGCCGAAATTCGCGCTATTTTAAAGTTTTCCTTCGTTAAAGGCGAATTCGCTTGAGAAACGTTCTGTGAGATCAATGGTGTTTTGGGGATGGTACTTTATCACTTCGAACCGTGGAGGAATGGTTTCAACGATTCAGAGCCGGTGAAAACAACACCATGGACAAGCCAGCCGGCGGAAGAGCTGTGACGACGAATACCGATCGAATCATGGAAATCATCGAGTTGGACCGGCATGTGGCGTCTCGTGACATCTCCTAGGTGATGGGAGTTAGTCACCCAACCATTTTAAGCCATCTGCAGAAGGCTGGATAAAAAAAAAACTTGATGTTTGGGAGCCGCTTGATTTGACGCAAAAAAATCTTCGGAACCCAATCAACGCCTGTGGTATGCTGTTGAAACGGAACGAACTCGACCCATTTCTGAAGCGGATGGTGACTTGCGACGAAAAATGAATCACATGCGACAATATCTAGCGAAAACATTCGTGGTTGATGGCCGGTTAATCGTCCCAAACAGTGGCCAAGCCGGGATTGACGCCCAGGAAGATTTTGCTGTGTGTTCGGAGGGATTGGAAGGGAATTATCCACTATGAGCTGCTCCCATATGGCCAGACGCTTAATTTTACCATATACTAGGAACAACTGGCTAGCTTGAAGCAGGCGATCGGCCAGAAGCGTCCAGAGTTAACCAACAGGAAGAGTGTAGTGCTCCACCAGGACGACGCCAGACCACACACTTCGTTGATGACTCGTCAGAAGTTACGGGAGCTCAGATGGGATGTTTTATTGCATCCACCATATAGCCCGGACATAGCGCCAAGTGACTACTACTTGTTCCTGACCGCCTTTGGTGGTGGGAAATTGAACTTAAAAGAGGCTTGTGAAAAGTGGCTGTCCGAGTTCTTCGGAAATATGTAGGGGGGATTTTACGAGGGGGTATTATGAAGTCGCCGTCTAGATGGAAACAGATCATCGAACGAAACGGTGCAAATTTGAACTAAATCCGATCACTGTAACACTTTTTATGATGCATTGAATGAGGCGCAAATAAGCAGAAGGGAGATATTTGGCAACCTTATATATGCTGTCACGCAAAGAACGATACGCCGCACACCACCTAGACCAAAAACGTTACAATCGACAGATACAATTTCAGGGTAATAAAGGAGTTTGCATACATCGTGGCAAACGTAAACTCCACGAATGACATCGTAGTGGAGATCCAACGTAGAATCGCCATTGGCAACCGATGCTACTACGCTCTGTTAAATCAACTGGGATCGAAACTTCTGACTCGAGGAAAGTCATGCTCTACAAAACCCTTACTCTGCCAGTCCTGTATTATTGAGCCGAAAGCTGAACATTAAGTAAGGCTGCAGAGATGATTCTTGGTGCGTTTGAAAGAAAAATTCTACGTCGGATAAATGTTCCCGTCTGCGAGGAAATTGAATGGAGGAGAAGACACAACAGCGAACTCTACGAGCTGTACAAGGATGTGGACGTAGCTCGGAAGGCAAAAATCCGTCGACTGAACTGGTCCGTCCACATCGAGCGAATGGACAACAACGCTTCAGCAAAGAGGGTCCTTAAATCCGAGCCTCCTAGTTCGGGAAGGAGAGAAAGACCGAACCTCCGGTACAGAGACCAAGTCATCGCGGATGTAAGGCAGCTTGGCCTAGACGACTGGAAGCAGCGTGCCCAGGACCGTCACCGATGGAAGGCACCAATTGCTCAGGCTCCGACCCTTCATGGGTCGTCTGCCTTATAAGTAAGTAAGTAATTTTCTTGTTTGCTAATTGATCCTGAAAGGTAGCAATTGCCATTTTTCTCCTAATTTCTGCGCTGAAGTTGTTATCCTATTTACTTCACTCAAGAGGAAGGAAGAGTCTTTGACCACAACCTCATTGTCGACTTGTTGTGATCGACTTATTACGTCAATTTCATTCGCTGTCTTCAAAAAAATTGTACCTTCAATGTTAACGTGTAACTTTTTCACAATCTTCCCAAGAATGGTGGTTAACTAGTTGCCAGGGAAATATACTCTGATGTCTTGTAAACTACAACAAGGGCAATATCAAAAAAACGTTCTCTAAGCATTACAAGTAGAATTAAGTACTCTTCAATTCCACTGTTTTCTCCATTTGTTTTATGCTTCAAATGATTTCCGTAAACAAAATCGCCAAACATGAATATTCTCCGTGATCTTTATAGATGCAATTACGATTCCCACACGTATTATTTTCCCAACGCACGAAATGAATCACCCTTAAAAGCAAGAAACCGGTTGACTGGCTTTGGGAAGTACCTCTTAGCCAAACAATTTTAAGTTTAATGATCCAATTACCGTCTGACGGTGTGATATACGCAGATATAATTTAATCGAATATCGGCTGTCTATTGTTGTGGGACTTACATATGGTTTCAAGTGGGAGCTTTTCAAAGAAATCAAATTTAATAGTCAAAAGATTTGCCAGATCAGCAAATGTTTTCAGATATGCCTCTCCAAAAATTGTCACAAATGTCTTACAATTATCTTCGCTCAAAATTTTGTCCGACAATGTTTGCGAAAAATACATTGCGAAGACATTCTCTGATGCTGTATAATATTTGAGACAATTCTTGCAGTTCTGTGAATAATGTCATTAAGATGGCCAAAGGAAGCTTCGCACGCTCCTCGCAAGTCGCCCATTTTCGGTGAAGTACTTGTTAGAGATGGTCCAAACTGTTGTACTTTCAAGTACCAACCTTCCGCTTTAGAATTTCCCAGACAGAGAGATTTTTCAGATTTGCATTCTTTTCAGATTTGTAATCCATTACGTCAAAGACACGAATGGCGTTTTTTAACCAATATTAATTGACGCGCTTCTGAAACTTCGCCGTTCGGAGTCGGCAAAAAACTGTACAGAGGTTGCCTTTTATATTTCGGGATTGGGCAAACCTTGTGTTACAATCTGGCAACTGCCATCTCTATCGTAAAATTTGACATTTTTGAGGTTATACGTTTTCAGAACATTATGACATACGAGTGCTGCTTGTGTTGTTTACAGTAACTTAACAGATTCATCTCGCTTAAAAAATGGAATTAAATTGTGAACATTTTCGTCCGATTATTTTTTACAACTTTCGATGGGGATTAACTCAACAACAGTGCATCGATGAACTGAATTTAATTTTTGGGCGATGAAGCTCAATCGAGGACCAGCGTTTATCGATGGTATTGTGAATTCAACCGAGGTTGTAGTTCATTCTAAGACGAGTTTTGTAAAGGTCGTCCAAAATTAGTTGTTGTTCCGGAAACCATTGATGCTGTGCGCCAATTGATATTGCAAGATCGCCATGTGACCTATCGAGAGATTGAGACAAACTTAGGCATTAGTGGGACCACCATACATTCAATATTGCATGAACATTTGACCGTCAAAAACATTTTTCGGATTTTAACCCACACAATTTATCAATCACTCAAAAAAAAGCTCGTGTCGATTGGTCGAAAGACATGCTCGAAAAATACGATCGCTCTGCTTCGAAACACGTCTATGACATCGTGACAGGTGGTGAATCGTGGATTTACGCGTATGAGCCCGAAAGTAAACAACAATCGACTGTATGGCTGTTTCAAATTGAGCCAAATCCAACAAAAGTTGCTCGCACACGAAGCACTTCCAAGCAAATGGTCGGAAAAACTGGTCATGTCGCAACCGTACCACTAGAACAACGCAGAACAGTCAATTCTGAGTGGTACACAATCATTTGTTTGCCAGTTGTCTTTCAAAAAATCAGGAAAACCAACTGCAGAAGACGGATCACTCTTCACCACGACAATGCGAGCTCTCACACATCGGCTCAAACAACTGCATTTTTGAGCACTCAAAACATCGATTTGATGAGTCATTCGCCGTATAGTTCTGACTTGTCACCGAATCACTTCTTTTTATTCCCGTACGTAAAAAATAAAACGAGAGGTCAACGTTTTTCGACACCTGAAGAGAAACGTTCTGTGAGATCAATAGTGTTTTGGGGGATGGTACACTATCACTTCCAAAGGAATGGTTTCGACGATTCAGAGCCGGTGAAAACAATACCATGGCTAAGCCAGCCAACTGAAGATCTGTGACGACGAATACCGATCGAATCATGGAAATCATCGAGTTAGACCAGTGTCACCAGCATCTTGTGACATCGCCCAGGAGATGGGAGTTAGTTGCCAAACCATTTCAAACCATCTACAGGCTCGATACAAAAAAAAAACTTGATGTTTGGGTGCCGCATGATATCACGACAAAAAACCTTCTGAATCGAATCAATGGCTTCGATATTCTGCTGAAACGGAACGAACTCGACTCATTTTTTAAGCGGATGGTGACTGGCGACGAAAAATGAATCACATACGATAATATCAAGCGAAAACGGTCGTGGTTGAAGGCCGGTGAATCGTTCCAAACAGTGGCCAAGCCGGATTGAATGCCAGGAAGGTTTTGCTGTGTGTTCGGAGGGATTGGAAGGGAATCATCCACTATGAACTGCTCCCATATGGCCAGACGCTTAATTCTACCATCTACTGCGAACAACTTGACCGCTTGAAGCAGGCAATTGACCAGAAGCGTCCACACACACTTCGTTGATGACCCGTCAGAAGGTACGAGAGCTCGGATAGGAGGTTTTATCTTATATGTGGGCGGACTACTTTGAGGGGGAAAAATATAAATTAATAAATACATGAATATTTTTTGAAAATATGATTTTTTTGCGTTCTACTCTTCGGCAAACTAGAGTCATGTTACACATTGTGACGATCCACGAATAGGGATTCAGCGCTGTTTATTTTTAAAACAGTTAAAAATGGTGCTGAAGAGACTCCGAAAAATCAAAAACCATAACGTTTTAGTTCTACGTAGTGACCAGGGATGAATGAAGAAGAATATCCTCAGATTCAGTTAATTTTTCTGATTGTTCACGAACTTGAGGGTTACAAATTGCTGTTGGATATAGGCCTATTTTTGAAAATAAACATTAAACATGTAAAAAGCGCTGTCAAATGGATTCCATGGGCAGAGGACGTGAAAGCTGTAGGTCTCCTTCCCTTATTGGTTCCTGGTAGTGTGAAATATGTTGCATGCTCCATAGAATTCTTCTTCTTCTTGTGGCGCTACAGTCCGGGGTGGACCTGGGCCTCAACCAACATGCCTCTCCAGCCAGCAAGATCTTTCGCCAGCTGTCTCCAGTTGCGCACTCCAAGTTGGTTGATGTCCTTCTCCACTTGTGTGCGCCACTTTAGTCTAGGTCGTCCTCTGTTGCGTTGTCCCAGTGGCTCGGATTCAAAGACTATTCGGGCCGGAGCAGTGGTGTCCATACGCTCTACATGGCCTAGCCATCTTAAGCGTTGTATCCGTAGACGCTGGACCAGGCGCATGTCGCTGTACAGCCTATAGAGTTCGTCATTAAATCTTCTCCTCCAGATGCCATCAACGCAAACAGGACCAAAAATCGCACGCAAAACTTTTCCCTCGAAAAGACTAAGGGCTTCCTCATTCGCCTTTGCTACTGTCCAAGATTCTGCGCCATATAGTAGGACGGGGATGATCAAGCTGTTATATAAAGCGAGCTTCGTCTTTCGAGGGAGGGCTTAATTACTCAATTGCCTCTTGAGCCCAAGGAAACAGCGATTGGGAAGAGTGATTCTGCGTTTGATTTCGGTACTGATGTTGTTGTCCCTATTCACCGCGGAGCCGAGAAAGATGAAGTCCTTGACTACCTCGAAGTGTCTGCCGCCCATAGTGACGCTCCGGCCGAGACGTCGATGTTGTGTGTCCTTCCTTGATGACAGCATATACTTCGTTTTGCCCTCATTTACCGCCAGACCCATTTTAGCCGCTTCCGCTTCAATGCCAGCAAACGCCTCATTGACGGCTCGCAGCGTAAGCTAGCAATTGAACTGACTTCTGGAAGATCGTGCCTCTGGTGTTGAATTGTGAGTTTCGCACGATCTTCTCGAGGATGATGTTAAAGAAGTCACATGACAGTGCGTCGCCTTGTCTAAAAACCTTTTTTGACATTGAAGGTCTCGGTGAGTTCCTTACCGACCTTGACGGAGCAGCGAGAGTTCTCCATCGTCATCCTACACAATCTGACGAGTTTGGTAGGAATGCCAAAACTAGACATGGCACTGTATGGCTCGTCTCTATGCACACTGTCATATGTAGCCTTGAAATCGACGAATAGGTGGTGAGTGTCAATTTGCATTTCTTGGGTCTTTTCCAGGATCTGCCGTAATGTGAAGATCTGGTCTATTGTAGACTTCCCTGGCCTGAAACCACACTGATAGGGACCTATCAGGTCATGGACAAATGGTTTCAGACGCTCACACAATACGGCAGAGAAAATCTTATATGTGATGTTAAGGAGACTGATCCCTCGGTAGTTGGCGCAGTCAAAGGGGTCTCCTTTCTTGTGGACCGGGCAAACGACGCTGAGATTCCACTCATCGGGCATGCTTTCCTCCGACCATATCTTACAGATGAGCTGGTGCATGCGCCCAACCAGGTCATCTCCAGCTGCTTTAAATAGTTCTGAGGACAGTCCGTCCGCTCCAGCAGCTTTGTTCGACTTTAGCTTGGATATTGCTATCTTCACCTCGTCTAAGTCGGGGGGACGGATTTCTTGTCTATCATCGTCCAAATTGAGTGGAACATTCTGCCTAACAGCGGGATTTGGGTCGTCATCGCCGTTTAGGAGTCGGCAGAAATGATCCTTCCAGATTCTCAGCACAGACTGCGACTCTACTACTAGTTGTCCATTTTGGTCCCGGCAGGCCTTGGTCCGAAACTTGTATCCTCCGGATAGCTGTTTTACCTTTCGGTAAAACTTTCGGACTTCATTCCTGCCATAACACCTTTCCATTTCCTCGACCGCGCGCTTCTCATGCTTCTTCTTTTTCCTTCTGATGACCCGGTGCTCTTCTCTTCTTCTCTGTTCGTGGAGCTTATGAACAGCCATCGTTGTTCGATGCAGCGTCGCCTTATAGGCGTCTTGTTTAGCTGCGTGCGCTTGCCTGCACTCGTCGTCAAACCATGGGTTCCTTCTAGGTGGTGACGTGAAACCCAGCACATCAGTGGCAGCATCTTTGATGGCTTCTTGACCACGTTTCCATTCTTCTTCTATGCTTAGTGCAGGAAGCGTCGAACTCTGAGCGAGTTTCCGGGAGACTCGGTCGGCAAAGTTCCCAGTGATCGGCTGCGATTCTAGCTTTTCGACGTCAAACCGTTTTGGCCTTTCTCGACTCCGTTGCTCTCTCGATATCCGGGTTCTTACCTTGGCTACAACAAGGTGATGATCCGAGTCAATGTTTGCACCTCGGAAGGTTCGGACATCGAGAATACTGGAGAAATGTCTGACGTCGATCGCAACGTGATCAATATGGTTGACGGTTGATTGATCAGGAGGTCGCCAGGTTCCTTTGTGAATGTCCAGGTGTGGGAACTGCGTGCTAGCTACAGAGAGGTTCCGCCCGGAGGCAAAGTCCAACAGCCTGAGTCCGTTTCCGGATGTGTTGTCGTGCAGGCTGTGTTTACCGATGACTCCAGCAAAGATGTCCTCCTTTCTTAAGCGTTGAAATCTCCTAGAACGATCTTGGTGTCATAGCTGGGGCATCGATCGTATGTTCTTTCTAGGAGATCATAGAAGTCATCCTTGATGTTGCCATCCTTCTCCTCTGTCGGGGCGTGAGCGCATATTAGGCTGATGTTCCCGAATTTAGCCTTGATGCGGATTGTCGTGAGGCGTTCGCTGACTGGGTCGTAGCTCAAGAATTTTTGCCTAAGTCTGCCTCGAACAACAAATACGCATCCGAACAAGCGCTGCCTTCTCTCTCTATAGCAATTGCTGTAGTAGACATCGCAGTTCTTCATCGCTTTTATGCCAGGCCCATCCCATCGCACTTCCTGGATGGCGGTTATGTCAGCTTTGTAGCTGTCAAGGGCCTCCGCAAATTGTTCGGCTGCACGTGGCCTGTTAAGGGACCTCACATTCCACGTGCAAAACCGAAAATCTTTGTCCTTTAAACGTTTGCTGGGGTCGTCAACAGTTAATCCGTCCTTATCCGAGGCATATCGGGTTTTCTGAACTATATTATTTTTACGTGGTGAGAAAGTTACCCTCACGCACAACCCACAGACTGGTAGGCCAGGCCCATTATTTAAATCCTCGGGCAGAGGGGGTCGCTGCATACATTAGTTCACCATACAACGGGTGTTGTGATGGCTATCCAGGAGGCTGTATGTCAACTTGACCTGCGCACTAACGAGGATTGCCTTGGCAGCTCGCCATGTTGAGAGCAATCAACGACGTTACCTCGCGTGCATAGGCTCATGCCCCCCTCCATGCTCCATAGAATATTGCGTTTAAAAATCTGCTCAATATTTGATTGACTTACAAGTGTATAACACTGTTTACGGTTTTTAAAAAAAATGGGCGGATCATATCTCATACTATACACTGGTGTACACTTTTTAGAAGTCTCAGTAAATAGATCGATGAAAAGAATTGAAGTATGTCTTATTGAAAATTGTTAATGCAAAAACGGATGGTTTTTACAGCATAAAAGCGTGCTGCACCAAGAAAAAGAGATTCGCCTTGAGTACGCATTTGAAGCAATTGCATTAAGAAAATGATTTGATCAACGTTTTCATTTTGCTCGGGAAACATTTGCCAGCATGCCAGCAGCTTCAGAGTATTGAACAAAATTAGGTTTTCAAGTACAGCTATCAAGCAAGAAACGCCTAAATGTCGATGAAAAAGTTTGTGAGAAAATGCAAGAGCAGCCAATTTTACTTACAAGACCTGAGTCTTACACAGATAAATTCTTGCGAGAACAAGCACTTTTGGGCTTGCGACAATTCTGTCCCAAAGTAGGGGACGAATTACTTAAAACGCGGATAGATAACATTTTGTACAGTCACTCACTGCCATAGTCAGCTAGCTATGCAGCCTTTGTAGCGTCCTACAACGTTGCTGACTATTTCCCTAGGTGCTTCCTTCCTCTGTCAAGAACTTGGCAGCTGCAGAGGATGTGATGGAAGTTGGCTTGATCTTCTTCTCGTGGTCCTGCGGAAATCTTTTCGAAAGATACCGTGTCGTATATTCCAATAACACAAAAACCTGTTATGGTGCCTAGTATGTTTTAGCTCAGTTTTGTTTAACCTAACAAGCTATTTAAAGCGTTAAGACCCCACTGTGCCCAAGCAAGTTGTCCTATCTGTCACTGTTCTTTTTGAGGGCGGCTACGGGTGACGGTACTAGTAAATTAACGCAAATCTAAGAACTCTCCAGTTTCAATTAGATGACAAGATTGATATTTGGATGGTGCTACAGTCCGTGGCCGCCGTGGCGTTGTGGGTAGAGTGCGACTCTCACACGCCGAAGGGTCTAGGTTCGATTCCCGGCTGAAGACCTCAAATTTTGAATCACAGCGGAGCGTAATCCATCTTGACCAGGCTTGGATACGCATTTTATCGATTTTACAGGGGGTTAGTCTTAAATGTGGCCGCCGTGGCCTAGTGGGTACAGTTCGACACTCACATGCAGAAGGTCCAGGTTCGATTCCCGGCTGAACATTTCGAATTCTTTACGGTTCCACCTCTTTCGAGCTGCTGACAACACTCAAAGAGTAATAACTGTCTAAGTAAGCTTCTCAAGCATCGCCGTTCGGAGTCGTCAAAAAACTGTAGGTCCCTTCTACTCGTGAGAGAAAAGAAGCGTGCACATCACCCGAGTAGTTGATGAGCAAGCTAGGGTCTGGTCCCCTGTGGACTGTCGCGCCATACAATTATTAATTACAGTCCACAGGGGGACCGGGGCCTAATTTGCTAATCAACTACTCGGGTCGTGCGCGCTAATGTTCTCTCATTAGTAGAAGGAATCTACAGGTACTTGTGTTATGCGCGCTACTTTTCTCTCACGAATAGAAGGGACCTACAGGTTTTTCCGACTCCGAACGGCGAAGTTTGAGAACCTTTCTTAGACAGTTATTTGAGTGTTTTCAGCAACTCAAAAGAGATGGTGCCGTAAAGAATTCGAGGTGTTCAACCGGGTATCGAACCTGAACCTTCTGCGTATGAGCGTCGCACTCTACCCACTACGCCACGGCGGCCACATTTAAGACTTACCCCCTGTAAAATCGATTGAAAGCGTACCAAAGTCTGATCAAGATGGATGACGCGCCACTGTGATTCAGTCTACAAGTCATATGCGCTTGTCTCAGACATTGAAATAGTCTACACAAAAGGGCATCGATTTGACTTTTCTAATTTCATTATCCGAGGAACACAATGAGTCTCTCACTGTAATTCCACTGCAAATATATCTCAAATTTATATTTTGAAAGTAAAAATTTAATCTAGATTTTTCCTTCGTTATGTTTTAGAGTGGTCATTAACTCCGTGTTGAGGATAGGAGCACAAGAAGATTCAATTTTGAACTTTAGCAATAAATTTGAGTGGAATCTTTTCTAATTGTTAGTTTCGTCAAGTCATTTTTTACAGCGTGTGGTCAGATTTAGATCCAGATCCAAGGCTGTTTGTAATCCAAGTGCGGTTGGAGAAAGTTTTAACAGAAATACACAAAATATTCATTTAAAAAATTTAGCGTAGTTTTTGTTTATTCTCAGCAACAATCGTAATCCTTTGAATACACTTGCAGTCCATCATCCACGATTAGATGTCGAAGATGAAGCGGAAGCCTGAGCGGAAGAAGCTGATGCACCCAGTCCACCGGGTCCACCTTGGTTGAAGGTTTGCGACTGAGCTGAAGCTGAAGCTGAAGCTGAAGAAGTGCTGCCACCGCCAACACGTCCACGTCCCCCACCAAATCCACCCCCACGTCCGCCTCCGAATTGTCCGCGATTATTGGGTCGTTGTGGCAACGCCGAAGCAACAACCAAAAGCATACACAAAACAATAACAAACTTCATGATGATAGAACCTTTGACTTCACAACTACAGTTCAACTGACGACTGCTTACTCGGGCTGCCACTTAAATACTGCTCCTGTCACACAGTATTTCACCGGAATGTGCTAATTGCTAGAGAATTATTTTGTTGACTATCTTCTTTTCGCCGATGGTTAGCATTAGGCGTGTATTTATGCAGTTGTTTGTGATGCGAAGCAAATATCTAATGCGGATTTTGAGGTTTGTATGATAGACTCGTCTAAGAAGATGAGATGATTGTACTTACCCATCATCTTTGACAAATTGACCGAATACTTAGTCAGCTTCATCTGAGTAGATTTGGTTAGTGACTTGACAAAGTTAAGAGTGGTTGCATTGAAAAGTTCTAGGTGTGATCCCATACCCGAAAGAAACAGCACCAATCAACGAAAATTTGCTCCAATACGCCAAAAAAGGGTTTTATGTCAAGTGAGCGCTATATCGAATTCTTGTCCATCGTCGTTTATATTGAGTGAAACATTCTGCCTTACAGCGGGATTTGCGTCGTCATCGCCGTTTAGGAGTCTGCAGAAATGATCCTTCCAGATTCTCAGCACCGACTGCAACTCTACCACCAGTTGTCCATTTTTTGTCCTATGGACAAGAATTCCGTCCCCCCGACTTCGACGAGGTCAAGATAGCAATATCGAGACTGAAGTCGAACAAAGATGCTGGCGCGGACGGACTATCCGCAGAGCTGTTCAAAGCGGCTGGGGATGAGCTGGTTGGGTGCATGCACCAGCTCATCTGTAAGATATGGTCGGAGGAAAGCATGCCCGATGAGTGGAATCTCAGCATCGTTTATCCGGTCCACAAAAAAGGAGACCCCTTCGACTGCGCCAACTACCGAGGGATCAGTCTCCTTAACATCACATATAAGATTTTCTCTGCCGTATTGTGCGAGCGCCTGAAACCGTTCGTCAACAACCTGGAAGGTCCTTATCAGTGTGGTTTCAGGCCAGGGAAGTCCACAATCGACCAGATCTTCACACTGCGGCAGATCCTGGAGAAGTCCAAAGAAGTACAAATAGACATCCACCATCTATTCGTCGATTTCAAGGCCGCGTACGACAGCGTGCATAGAGACGAGCTATACAATGCCCTGTCTAGTTTTGGCATTCCTACCAAACTCGTTAGATTGTGTAGGATGACGATGGAGAACTCTCGCTGCTCCGTCAAGGTCGGTAGCGAACTTACCGAGACCTTCGATGTCAAAAAAGGATTTAGGCAATGCAACGCGCTGTCATGCGACTTCTTTAACATCATTCTTGAGGGGATCGTGCGGAACTCACAAGTCAACATCAGAGAAACGATCTTCCACAAGTCCGTTCACCTGCTAGCTTATGCGGATGGCATTGGCGTGATCGGCCGAACTCAGCGAGCCGTCAAAGAGGCGTTTCCTAGCATCGAAGAGGAAGCGGCTAAAGTGGGACTGGTGGTAAACAAGGGCAAAACGAAGTATATGCTGTCATCGAAGAAGGACGGAGAACATCGAGGTCTCGGACAGAGCGTCACTATGGGCAGCAGACACTTCGAGGTAGTGAAGGACTTCGTCTATCTCGGCTCCACGGTGAATAGGGGCAACAACATCAGTACTGAATTCAAGCGCAGAATCACTCTTGCGAATAGCTGTTTCTTTGGGCTCAAGAGGCAATTGAGTAATAAAGCCCTCTCCAAAACGACCAAAGTGACTTTGTACAACACCTTGATCATCCCAGTCTTGCTTTACGGCGCAGAAACCTAGACGCTACTAAGAGCGGATGAGGAAGCAATTGGTCTCTTCGAGAGAAAGGTTCTGCGTGAGATTTTCGGTCCTGTTTGCGTTGATGGCATCTGGAGGAGAAGATTCAAGCACGAACTGTATGGGCTGTACGACGGCATGAGCCTGGTCAAGCGTCTACGGATACAACGCTTAAGGTGGACAGCACTGCTCCAGCCCGAAGAATCTTCGAATCCGAACCACAAGGACAACGCAAAAGAAGACGTCCTAGACTGAGATGGCGCACACAAGTGGAAAAGGACCTCAACCAAGTTGGAGTGCGCAATTGGAGGCAGCTGGCAAGAGATCGTACTAGCTGGAGAGGCATGTTGGTTGAGGCCCAGGTCCACCCCGGACTGTAGCGCCATCCGAAGAAGAAGAAAGAGCATTATATCGGCAGAATTAAATATTTCCCCACGCTGCCTAATAAAACCCAAGAGATTTTTGTGAGAAGGTTGTTGGTTTTCTGTCAAATCAATCGATGTATGAATCCCAATTTTTCTTTCTGTGACATTAAAGTCATTTCTTTTCATACGGCAGCACTCATTACTTAGACAGGTAGGTTAAGGTGGCTAATGAATGCACTTAGACCCATACAGGACCATTGTGTTACCACACCATGTGGGAAGAACCTTAAACCAGCTGGAGCCTATAATAAAGTTTTAAATGTCGGTGGGAGGGGTTCTATTGAGGTCATGTAGGCCGTTGAGGAAATAGCTTCCAAAGTACTTGTGTCTGAGGCGCGAGAGCGCCGCGCATGAGCATAACAGGTGTAGGAGAGTTTCTGATTCTTCCTTATCCCTGCAGCTCCTGCAAAAATCGTTTAAGGGAGCCCCTAGCCTGCTATCATGCTCACCGGTTTGACAGTGTCTGGTTATGGCTCCCATGGCCAGGCTTATGTCTGATCTTTTGAGCGATAGTAGCAGTCTGGAGCGTTTGGGTTCAAGAGAGGGCCACACCTCCTTGGAGACGCGACAAAGATTATGGTTAGACCACCTTTGATTAGTCTGATGGATTGCGTTCAAGTGCAGTTCTGACTTGCTTGTGGCGAGAGGGATACCGGGGTGTTCGTGTTATTGAAGTAGTGGTTGCGTTGTGGCAAGTCTGGCCAATTCGTCTGCTTGATAGTTGCCCGGAATGTCTCTGTGACCTGGCACCCAGCACAGGCATATATTGAACTGCTCAGCCATCTCATATAAGGATGTGCGGCAGTTCATGACCGTCTTAGAGTTTGATGGCACAGATTCCAGGGCCCTGAGTGCTGCCTGACTATCCGTAAGAATAAGGATATAAGCTGAGGATATTCTATTCCTCCTCAGCCAAGACAGTGCTTCGCGAATGGCCATTACTTCAGCTTGGAACGCGCTACAGTGATTGTGAAGTCTGAATTTTAGACTAAGATCCTCAGATTAGACTCCGCAACCGACGCCTTCGCTTGTTTTTCATCCATCGGTGTAGATGCACGTAGCGTCAGCAACCCATTGTGGGTTAGTCGACCACACGTCTCGTTCAGACTCATTACTTAACAACTCATTACTTAACAAATGACAAACTTCAAAATTTGTCGCCCGAAGTGCTGGACCTTGGAAGGTGTGGTCCAGCACTTCTCGTGGAACTGCACTTCAACAATCAATCACTCATTGAGAGTATATTTCGCAGTCGTTGTAATTTGTTGTCAATGAAACTACTGAAATCACTTAATTTCATGTAAAGAGAGTTTTGGACAAAGTCCAAAGGAATTAAAAATTAAGACTTATGGTACAAATTTTGAGCATTTGATATTTTCACATGTATTGCTCATATATCGCCAAATAACTTGGTTTTAAAACGAAATTCCCAAAGTGTACAAAAATCCCCAATTTCAATTACAAGTCCGGATCTACTTTCGTGAAAAACAACCCATTTTGTGCATGATAATGTGGTCTCGTGAGTGGATATGAACTGAAGTTTAACGTCGAATGTTAACTTTTCATGAGTGTTACCCATAACTTGAGAGTAAGATAGCCATCGCAAATGTCACTCTCGCAAGATTTCTTTTGAAAATAAAACGTCGTTCTTTCAGCGTACCTTCCAAGAGAGTTGATTCAAAACAGAAGTGGCACAACTTTTGAATATCCTGCAGAGTTTTTGCCATTTCCTAATGTATGACCTAACGTATAAATGGTGTGTGTAGAGTATTGAGAATTTCAAACATCAAAATCAAATATTCAATGCAATTATCTCTTGATATCTCTGCAGCTGCCAACTCATTTCTTATTTGGCCAGTCAAATAATTGGCAAAGAAACAAATTACCAAACAATGAAATCTTAAATGGGAAACTACCTTATGATCTTATATTTCCCATGCCATTTGATTTCTCCTATATTTAGGGATTTGATTAACAAGATTTTATGCAGTCCACTATTGTTACAAGGTCTTAATCAAAACAAGTAATACACTTTTATTCGATCGTTAACTGAGAGTGTTTACCAGTTCACCGCTGTTTATTCAAGTAAAGCTGAATGCAACAAATGAAGTAGCAGACAGCATGAATGACAGAAAATAAATCAAAACAAGAATACTCATTCAGGCAAGGGATACAACAGCGCAGCTCAGCAGAAGAACGTTTAACTCTATTACTGTCTGGGAGTGTCAAAAACACAATAAACCTGTTTGCCTGTGAAACTTGAAAACCATAAAAATAACGCAGAAGCTCAGATTCCGGATTCAAGCAAAGGAAGGAGTGTAAATAGTCATAGGTTAAGCAGCAGAGGCCAAAATTTTACTTCAAGTGGATTTGGGAAAAGTAAATACAGAACTCCAAGAACGATTTTTTACACTCAGTGAACCCATAAAACTGTTAAAAATCATTGCAAGACACTCACCAATACAAACACACTATTTATGAATTATTTTTGTTACTACTTTATGAGCATGTATTTGTGACAGCCGTATGTTCCTTTTCGTTTCTCTGTTTATGTCATTCCATGTAAATCACTTCATGAGAGAGGACTCCTAATAAAATAAGTTTTTGTTATTTTGTACCACAATCTTTTATTTAACAAACCTTTTATTTAACAAACCTTTTATTTAACAAAAACAACATCAGTCAAGAAAGGTTTTAGACATGGCGATGCACTGTCAAGTGACATCATTATCGAGAAGATCGTGCGTAACTCACAAGTCAAAACCAGAGGCACGGTCTTGCAGAAGTCAGTTCAATTGCTAGCTTACGCTGATGACATTGACGTGATTAGACGAACACAGCGAGCCGTCAATGAGTTGTTTGCTGGTATTGAAGCGGAAGCGGCTAAAATCTGTCTGGCGGTAAATGAGTGCAAAACAAAGAAAGGACACACAACTTCGACGTCTCGGACAGAACGTCACATTAATAATAATAATAATTGTTGGGGCTACGGTCCAAAGGGGGACCAGGGCCTAGATTGTTCATCAACTACTCGTGTTGTGCGCGCTACTGTTCTCTCACGAGTAGAAGGGACCTACAGTTTTTTGCCGACTCCGAACGGCGAAATTTGAGAAGCTTTCTTAGACAGTTTCTACTCTTTGAGTTTTGTCAGCAGCTCGAAAGAGGTGGTGCCGAGAAATATTAGAAAAATTGGTGTTGAACTGGGAGTCGAACCTGGACCCTTCGGCGTGTGAGCGTCGCACTCTACCCACTACGCCACGGCGACCACAGAATGTCACATTAGGCAGCAGAAATTTCGAGGTAGTCAAGGACTTCGTCTACCTCGGCTCCACAGTAAACAGGGACAACATCATCAGTACCGAAATCAAACGCAGAATCACTCTTGCCAGTCGGTGTTTCTTTGGGCTCAAGAGGCTTCTTTCTTTCTCAAAGGACTCGATCGCTTTATATAACAGCTTGATCATCCCCGTCCTACTTTATGGCGCGGAATCTTGGACGTTATCAAAGGCGGATGAGGAAGCCCTTAGTCTTTTCGAGAGAAAAGTTTTGCGTGCGTTTTTTGGCCCTATTTGCGTTGATGGCATCTGGAAGAGATGATTAAAAGACGAGCTCTATGGGCGGTATAGCGACATGTACCCGGTCAAGTGTTTTCGAATAAAGCACTTAAAATGGCTGGGCCATAAAGAGCATACGGACATCTCTGCTCCGGCCTAAAAAGTCATCGAATCTGAGCCATTGGGACAACCCAAAAGAGGATGGCCTAGGCTAAGATGGCGCACACAAGTGGAGAAGCACCTCAACGAACTTAGAGTAGAGCAGAGCAACTGTAGGCAGCTGGCGAAATATCGGGCTGGCTGGAGAGGCATTTTGATTGAGGCCCACGTCCACTGTACTGCCACAAGAAGTAGAAAAAAAGTAAAATATCAATTTCGTTGTGATTTATCGAAAGGCGTATAAAGAAGGAAACCATGCGCACTTCGGAGTGGAAGTACTGTGAAAGACAGTTGCATATGTGAACTAACATTACACATTTGAATTTGAATTCTCTCGTATAGAATGGAAAAAATTGTTTAAACTCAAAAATGGAAAACAATATCGCCTATTTTCAAATTAAATTGTTTTTGTCGTTGAGCATCGATATTATTGAAAATCTTAACCATTAATGTTTAAGCAGCTGTGCAGGAAGCACCCTATTGTCGTCGAGTTATTGTGGATATAGAAAAAGAACTATCATCCTGACATTTGTACTTTACACAAGGCCAACAACAAAAGTGGCAACAAACTACAATTAAAATTTGTTTTCCTGTTTCATCAAACAGACGATTCCCCCTAACTTGACATTCAACCCGCATTGGAGCTACACACCACCAATTCTGTCATTAATTTAATCACTCACTCGAAGGTTGGTATACCACTCGTTAGTGACGTGTGCTAAACCACAAACATAAGCGTCACATAGGCCGCGACTGGCATTCTGCGAAATAATAAAAACAACTGTTATGCAGACAAACAAATGAATCAGACTGCATTTAAGCTGCCCTCATTCAAGATCTGTTGTTGAACAGTTTGCTATTAGTTGGCCACAAGGGCTTCACCTTGCTTTCGTTTTAAAGATTCCCCCGCAAGCCATGACACTTTCAAATTGCCGAGTGAAAACTTTATTCTAACATCATCAACTTTCGCATTATCTTTCACTTTTGCGTAACAGTCCCCGGGGGATACAGTGTTAATGTAGCCAAATCATTGCTTTACATCGCTGATCTTGAGTTTTTAGAAAAAACAAATATCCAAGACCGGTTCTAGTTCGAGTGGTAGCCATCTGATCAGAGCGCTCTTCTCATTTATATGGAATCAAATATGGAAATTCCTGTTTGAGAATTTGTTCTGAATAACAAGCAGCCAACGACATAATGCGATGGGAGATTTATACGAGATGCCCTTGAGATTTGTGTTGTTACTTGATTCTTCTAGAAAAACAAATCATTGTCCCCTGTTTGGCCGAGTTTGAGTCAGGGGTTGAATCGCGTGGTTTAACAGATCAGTGATTGAAGTCTTACCGCAACTTCAGTTGGTCAACGATGATAAGCAGAGATTGTAAAGTTCAATGACCTTGCGTACCAAGTGAAACCTTGTGGCTAATCAAACGCCCTTAGAGTTCCGCGAAACTAGTTTAAAACATTCTGAACGCGATCGACAACTCACGATCCAAGTGAGATATGAATTCTGTCCATCCATTCTCTGGTGCAGTTCCTTTAATATTGAATGCATAATGAACGCCGACTTGATGTTATATTCTGAATACTTGAAGAGGTCACTGACTTATGTATATTTTTGTTTGGATGATTTTTGTCGCGGTGTCTATGGACTGCTAAAACCCGCTGAAACCCCTAGAGCATCTCCAGAAAATACAATTTACCTATTTCAGCACATTAACATGAGTTGCACAGCCAATCAATCAATTGGAGGAATTCCGCCTGAATACCGCATTCCTCAAATCATCAACACATCTTCTTCTTTTAAAAATCTAATCGTTTTGGGATCTGTTGTCATTTTTGTTGCAGAGAATAGGAATTTTCCAGTTTCGGTTCCAGGACTGCACACCTAAAATTTTTCACGACCCCATTTTTTTAAGTTGTTAACAGCATTCAACTGCAGTCGGGAAAAGTTTTGAAAACAAATAATCCCTAATCTGTGTATCCACAATCAAATTTCCTTTCACATGGTCATTGCCTTAAAGCCTGAACGTTTAAAAGGACTTCTTCATTGTTTTGAAAACATAGAATTTTTATTTACGGTATGTTTATTTAGATAAACCAGAACTTGAATAAAGCGTTACTTGCTTTCTGACTCCGAGACGGTTTTTGAGAGCCGCGAATACTTGGATCGTTAGATGATTGGAAAGTGAAATTGGTGCCTTTCGGGATAGAAGCTTTCAAACAAATTTCAAACAGAGGATAAATAAACCAAGTACACGATAACACTGCACTTACGTCAAAAACAAGCTCGAATTTTCCTTGATTCAAAACGCGTTTGGCCGTAAAGGACTACAACAATTCCTTGGAGGTCAGTTGGTGATAATTCGATCAGTTGTCAGCAGTTTCATTAAAATGACGTCTATGTTAGAGGGACGTCAAAATTTCCAACTAATAATAATAATGCCTGCCTAATTGACATGGGGTGGCCGCCGTGGCGGAGTGAGTAGAATGCGACGCTCACACGCCGAAGGGTCTAGGTTCAATTCAAAGCTCAACACCAATTTTTCGAATTTTTCACGGCACCACCTCTTTCGTGCTGCCGACAACACTCAAAGAGTAATAACTGTCTAAGAAAGCTTCTCAAATTTCGCCGTTCAGAGTCGGCAAAAAACTGTAAGTCCCTTCTACTTGTGAGAGAACCGCAGCGCGCACAACACGAGCAGTTGATGAGCAAGCTAGGTCCAGGTTCCCCTTTAGACTGTAGGGCCATTTATTACTTGACTTGGGAAAGGCGTTTGACACCGTATGGTTAGAAGGTCTCTTCCTTGAGTTGGTCAGGCTCGGCATTCACAAAATATTGCTATACGAAGTTTGCCTATTATATTTTGGGATTTCGGGAGGGAACAATAAAAAATATTAATCATCAAAAATAGCTTTATTGTTTTTCAAAATATTCCCCATTAAGATCTATACACTTTTGCGTGCGTTTGAACCAATTGTCGAAGCACTTTTGCCACTCTGATTGAGGTATCTCCAAAACATGCATTCTGAACGCATCGACCGCCTTTTCAGGGTTCAAAAACGTTTACCTCTCATTTAATTTCTTAACGTACGGTAATAGAAAGAAGTCATTCGGTGACAAGTCTGAACTATTCGGCGGATGACTCATCAAATCGATGTTTTGAGTGCTCAAAAATGCAGTTGTTTGAGTCGATGTGTGAGAGCTCGCATTGACATGGTGAAGAGTGATCCGTCTTCGGCGGTTGGTTTTCCTGATATCTTGGAAGACAACTGGCTAACATATGGTTGTGTACCACTCAGAATTGACTGTTCTGCGTTGTACTAGTGGTACGGTTGCGCCATGTTTTGTTTTTCCAAAAAAACAGGCGACCATCTGCTTGGAAGTGTTTCGTGCGCGAGCATCTTTTGTTAGATTTGGCTCAGTTTGAAACACCCATACAGTCGACTGCTGTTTACTTTCGGGCTCATACGCGTAAATCCACGATTCATCACCTGTCACGATGTCTTTGACGTGTTTCGAAGCACCGCGATCGTATTTTTGGAGCATTTCTCTCGACCAATCCACACGAGCCTTTTTTGAGCGATTGAAAAATTGTGTGGGATCCAACGCGAACAATTTTTTTGAAGGTCAAATGTTCATGCAATGTTGAATGTATGGTAGTCCCACTAATGCCTAAGGTTGTCTCAATCCCACGATAGGTCACATGACGATCTTGCAGCATCAGTTGGCGCACAGCATCAATGGTTTCCGGAACAACAACTGATTTTGGACGACCTTCACGAAATTCGTCTTGGAGTGAACTACGACCTCGGTTGAATTCACCATACCATCGATAAACACTGGTCCTTGATGGAGCTTCATTGCCAAAAATTGAATTAAGTTCATCAATGCACTGTTGTTGAGTTAATGTACGTCGAAAGTTGTAAGAAATAAACGCACGAAAATTTTCACGATTTAATTCCATATTTTGGGCGAGATGAATCTTTTAATTTACTGTAAACAACACAAAAAGCTCTCGTTTGTCAAAACGTTCTGAGTACGTATAACCTCAAAAATGTCAAACCTTACGATAAAGCTGGCAGTTGCCAGATTGGAGCACTAGGGCCCAATAAAGGGCGACCTTCGTATATAATCCACGACATGGTCACAGGTAGAAAGTTTGCTGTGAAAAATGGATGGTCTTGTTCACTACATTCACTAGCGACCTTATAGGTTCTATGCCTAACATAATAGCGTTTACCGATGATCTTATCGTGTACAGATCAAGTTCGAAGGTTGAAGAAATGAACTTGCAGAGTGATTTCGATGCAATTCAACGATTTTGCGAAGACTGGAAGTTGAAAATCAAATACCAGAAGTGTGAAACTATCATTTTCAGATCCCCACTGTCCAGAGCCTCATGAGGCACGAAAATAAATCTGCGCAAGTTCGGCATTGTTGACCCACTGGGACGGCCGTTGACCGTGGAAAATTTAGTAAGACATCTGAGCATCTGGGTGAACCAGTGCCTATATGATGCTATTCATGTGGATACAGCTCTGACCAGGGATAAAAATCCCTTCGCTATGACAACAGGGCTGTTTTACAGCAGCCAACTTGACACCAGAGTGAAGGTAATCTGCTACATGGCCCCTATCCGGCCGATCATGGTATATGGTTGATCTGAATGGTTCAATGTGAGTCCTTCCCAAATAAAGGAGATAAAGGTGTTCGAGAAGCAGTGCCTTTGGCCCTGTCTTCGTTTTTATCGAACAGCAGAATCCCAGTACAAAAAACTCTACTCCAAAGGGGGTCTGAACAACGAGGCAGCTCTTATTATTAAGCCTTCAACCAACAGTCTGATCTTTGGAGCTTATTACCCTTAGGTAAAGTATCATGAAAGTGTACGCCTTAGTGGTTTTATTCCGCCTCTTTCATTTAGACTCTAAAGGCCTGATACAAGATAGGAACCGGCGCCCTATCATCTTCTATGTCGCACACCAAACAGTAGAAAGGCAACTGCAATACAAGCCGGACGTCACTGGCAGCCACGAGGATCTCCTACAGTTCAGTAGAGCGATTTCTGCCCGAGACAAAGGAGTAACAGATAAAGAACGGCATTTCTACTGGTGATTACACCAAAATCAGCATTAGATGCTGACTTAAAGAAAAAAGTGCAGTCGCTAGGGCCAACTCACATAGGCTAAGGTAGATGTAAAGAATTTTATAAAAATTAAAAATTAAAAAAAAAACAAAAAATACAAAAAAAGAAAAAATGTTAAAAAATAAAGTCAAAAACAAACAAAAAACAAACTCAACAAACACAAAAACGGTACATCACGGCGTATTAGATATAAATGTAAAGCATATAAATAACACATACGCCCTGGTGCACTCATCCGTATTTTGACGGACATAGTCTAGCCTTACGTAAATAATTAAGTAAAGCAGTTTAAGATTAATTTAATAGATTGAAGATATGATTTTAAGTCAATGTTCATGTAGTTTAAATAGTTAAGGTTAAATAAATTAGGTTAAGAAGCAGGAATAACAAGAAGTCCAAGTTTTTTCTAAATTTTGTTGGAGAAATAGTAAATATATTTATATACTTTTAAGCATTTAATTCAAATATTAAAATAATCCGAAAGGCATTAAAAAAAAACAAAAAAAACCCTAGGTTCGCGTAGAGTACTTGTAGAGAGTCAGTTAGTTAGAATTAAAACCATAAAATTTGATTAGTGGGACAAAAGTAGACAACTCGTGGTAGAGTCGCAGTCTGTGCTGAGAATCTGGAAGGATCATTTCTGCAGACCCCAATTCCGCTGTAAGGCAGAATGTTCTACACAATTTGGACGATGACAGACAAGAATTCCGTCCCCCGACTAAGATGAGGTGAAGATAGCAATATCCAAGCTGAAGTCGAACAAGGCAGCTACAGCGGACGGACTATCCGCAGAACTATTTAAATCAGCTGAAAATGACATGGTTGGGCACATGCACGATGTCCGATAAGTGGAATCTCAGCGTCGTTTGCCCGGTCCACAAGAAAGAAGACCCCTTTGACTGCGCCAACTACCGAGTGATAAGTCTCCTGAACATCGCATACAAAATCATATCTGCCGTATTGTGCGAGCGTCTGAAACCGTTTGTTCATAACCTGATAGGTCCCTATCAGTATGGTCTTAGACCAGGGAAGTCCACAATAGACCAGATGTTCACATTACGGCAGATCTTGGAAAATACCCAGGAAGGGTATTGTAGGAAGTATGACAGTGTGCATAGAGACGAGCAATACAGCGCCATGTCTTGTTTTGGCGTTCCTACCAAACTCGTCAGGTTGTGTAGGATGACGATGGAGAACTCTCGCTGCTCCGTCAAAGTCGGTAACGAACTCACCGAGACCTTCAATGTCAAAGGAGGTTTTAGACTAGGCGTCGCACAGTCATGTGACTTCTTTAACATCATCACAAGTCAACACCAGAGACACGATCTTCCAGAAGTCAGTTCGATCTTCCAGAAGTCAGTTCAATTGCTAGATAACGCTGATGACATTGACGTGATTGGACGAACACAGCGAGTGATCAATGAGGCGCTTGTCGGCATTGAAGAGAAAGCGGCTAAAATGGGTCTGGCGGTAAATGAGGACAAAACTAAGTACATGCTGTCATCAAGGAAGGACACACAACATCGACATTTCGGACAGAGTGTCACAATGCGCAGCAGAAACTTCAAGGCAGTCAAGGACTTCGTCTACCTCGGCTCCGCAGTAAACAGGGACAACAACATCAGTACCGAAATCAAACGCAGAATCACTCTTGCCAATCGGTGTTTCTTTGGGCTCAAGAGGCAATTGAGTAATAAAGCCCTCTCTCGAAGGACTAAGCTCGCTTTATATAACAGCTTGATCATCCCAGTCCTACTCTATGGCACGGAAACCTGAACGTTACTGAAAGAGAATCAGGAAGCCATTAGCCTTTTTGAGAGAAAAGTCTTGCGTGCGATTTTTGGTCCTGTTTGCGTTGATGATATCTGGAGGAGAAGATTTAATGACGAACTCTATAGGATCTACAGCGACATGCGTCTGGTCAAGCGCCTTCGAATACAACGCATAAGATGGCTGGGCCATGTAGAGCGTATGGACACCACTGCTCCGGCCCAAAAAGTCTTTGAATCCGAACCATTGGGACAACGCAACAGAGGACGACCTAGGCTAAGGTGTCACATAAAAGTGGAGAAGGACCTCAACCAACTTGGAATGCGCAACTGGAGACAGCTGGCGAAAGATCGTGCTAGCTGGAGAGGCATGTTGGTTGAGGCCCATGTCCACATCCGGATTGTACCGCAACAAGAAGAAGAAAAAGAGGAAGAAGAAAAGGGAAAAGAAGAGGAAGAAGAAGAAGAAGAAGAAGAAGAAGAAGAAGAAAAAGTAGAAAAAGAAGAGAAAGTAGAAGAAGAAGAAGATTTGATTAAGTAAGCTAGTTTTAAGTATTTTCTGTCTAGCATGTAAGAAATTAAACTCAAAAAGTTAAAAATGCAATATAAAATCAAATCAAATCATTATTATGATGACTGATGGCCGTGATTTGGAAATCTATAAATGAGTCCCACTTATCTTATAATGACGTTATAATTGAATGCTATTAAAGTATCTGTTCAAAATTTGAAAATCCTTCCCGAATTCAACTCCAAGTTTAATTCTAAGTTTTATGTGTTCCAAAGGGTTCTCAGTTCTCATAATCGAAACTTCAACACGTGCCACAACATTGTGTCGTCTCACTTAAAAATGTAAATTCGTTTGATCTTGAACAAAGTTTCACCGAAAAGTAAACACAGCAGGTTCACAAAGTTCATGGTTCCCAATTTAAAAATAAAAAAATAAAACAAGTTGCAATAAGACACATTGCGCACACGAGAGCACATTGAAGCTTGAACCGATCAAGCTTCAATGTGCTAAAGACTTAAACAAACAGATTATTTCCATTCGCCTTGGGTATCAACAACTAGTGTTACAAACTCTAGCAAAGTATTGGTGGAGCAAGAATAAGTTACCGCAACTCTTACCATCAGAGAGACGTTTATCTCACTATCTCTGTCGCTCCCACTTCATTTTTTATGTTATTCTTCCCATTAGTTGCGGGGGATTTTGTGAATGCGCAAGGCCACGCTTTTTAGCGTTAATTCTCATTGTTTTTGAAGTCCAGTTTGAAGAGATGTTAATGAAAGTATTTCATTAGAGCGAGATGGGGAGAATTTCCAATGAATTGGATTTATCATTCAGCATTAGAATTTTTTAGGCAGATTTGAAATCAAATTCCGATGAATAATATACTGCCCGAAATCAAAAGAGCTTTAAAATCCATTATGTGAGTTCCGCTGCTGACCGCAATTAGTCGCACCTACATTGCGACACTCTTTTGTATGCGTTTGTCCGACTAGGCATAAAGTACTCCCTTGTCAAGATACTGTATATCAAACTTTCATCCTGAGGAATTATCGGTGAACATAAATTATAGGTTAGTCACCTTACGCGTTGGAAGTCTTGAAAGCCCAAATCATGAGACGCGTTGATGGCATCGTGTTGTCGACGATTTATGGCCTACCCTGAAATAAAAGATTTTCGTGAAACATAGTAGGTGTGTTCCCGTACTGGAAAAAACAGCACAAAATAACACAATGTACGTTCCCGTTTTCCGAAAAATAGGGTTGCACCTTAAAAGACCACTCTCACGAAAGAGTAAAATGTTTTCCCACTCTTCCCATTTGAACACAAGACATTTTTGTGGGTAGGTTATTGGTTTTCTGTCAAATTAATTGAAGTGCGAGTATGTGTCTCAAATTTTATCGTTGATTTCGTTTTCTGATTTTTTTTTAATTTATTAATGACCGACATTACATATTTGGTTTAGATGCGTTCCCGTACTTTGCCTCTTTCTGAGAGAGATTTACCCCCACTCCTTAACAAATGACAGACTTCAGAATCAAGTCAGAGTACTGGAACACACCTATGTACACGTATTCATAAGCTGACTTATTCCGTTGTTATAGTTTAAAAGGGTGATTTGTTATATATTATCTTGTCGACAACACTGGTTTAAGCAGCTTTTGCACGTTTCGTGTTTTGGTCAACTATCAAACATCTTCAGACTGGTCTATAATTTAACAATGAATCCTCTTACAATCGAACAACGCTTGCAAATTATTGAATTTTATTATCAAAACGCGTGCTCTATTAAGAAACTTCATCGCGCGCTTCTTCTATTTTATTGTCAAAAATGGATGAAGATCATTTTTGTCTCAGTAGGTACGTAAATAAGCAGAATGTTCGATTTTGGAGTGAATATCAGCCAGAAGTATTGCAAGAGCTACCAATGCATCAAGAAAAAGTCACCGTTTAATGCGGCTTATGGGCTGGTGGCATCATTGGACTGTACTTCTTCAAAGATGATGCGAATCGTAACCTAACTGCGAATGGTGAACACTACCGTGAGATGATATCCAACTTTTTCTTTGACCAAATGCAAGAGCTTGACTTGCATGACATGTAGTTTCAGCAAGATGGTGCCACATGCCACACAGCACGCGCAACAATGGACTTATTGAGAGGCGAGTTCGGTGAGAATTTTATTTCACGTTCGGGACCGGTCGATTGACCGCCTAAATTGTGCGATTTAACACCTTTTGATTTTTTTTTGTGGAGCTATGTTAAAGCTCTGTGGACGCCGTGGACGCTGTGGCGTAGTGGGTAGAGTGCGACTCTCACACGCCGAAGGGTCTAGGTTCGATTCCCGTCTGAACACCAATTTTTCGAATTTTTCACGGCACCACCTCTTTCGAGCTGCTGACAACACTCAAAGAGTAATAACTGTCTAAGAAAGCTTCTCAAAAATTCGCCGTTCGGAGTCGAGAAAAAACTATAGATCCCTTCTACTCATGAGAGAACAGAAACGCGCACAACACAACATTGAAGCATTTGTTATTGATATACAGTCCGAAATGCTGGAAAAAGTATGCCAAAAGTGGACTAAGGGGATGGACTGGATTTGAGGCGCAGTCAAGGTCAATATTTGCATGAAATAATCTTCAACCATTAAATTATATGGACCGTACTATCGATTTAAATAAAGATTTCATGCAGTTTTCTGAATTTTATGTGTTCTTTTCTCTTTGGAAAAAACGTTCCTATAGTTTTTAAAAAATCACCCTTAATTTAAGACGGTTTAGTAATTCGTGTTAAAAATTATACTCAAGGATAATAAGTTTAACATCTGAAGAAACACTCTATGTGATACTCTTTACTATAGGCGAATGAAACGCTGAAAAAAAAAACTTTCCGAAAATGTAATTTAATTAGAATGCCACCAGCGACGGATGTGGGTTGTTCGATTTTATAAAATAGACACCATACGCTTGTCGATAACCACAATCACTGAAACAAGCGTTGATGTTTTGCAACGTTACCAGACCCGAACGAAAACTCTGAGGAAACTTTCAGCCAGCCAGCAGATTTCCTAAAGAAGCTCAATGTTTCAGAGGCATAAGAATTGACGTAAAATACTAATTGAATTACTGACATGCTTCTTAAACGTAATGATTTGGAACAATTTCTGAAGCGACTCAGTACGCTCGATGAATGATGATTCAAATACGAGAATATCAAAAGCAAGTGATCATGGCCAGAGCACTGTTGAAGTCAGTTTAAATGGCAAACACGGTTGTCTAGTGTGTATGTTCGAACTGAAAGAGGCTTGTCTCATATCTACTGCTAGAACGTGGTGAAAGAATAACTTAGTTCTTAAACGTGCTAGTTCCACGGTGTGAAGAAAGCATTTAAGAAAAAATAGTCAGGACAATAAAAGAACCCTCTGATGACTATTTGCTGAGGTGGTTCCAAAGCTGTCTTCATAGTGAAAAATTGGCCGACTCAGGATCTGAAGCCTTTTATTATCGCATCGCGGAATGGTAGAACTATAGACCTCCCAGAAAAAAGCAAATGGTAGGAAGGACTGAAGTTGCTGGTAATTTTGTTTCCAAAAATTTACAAATTTCGTCTATGTAATGCTTTCTGCAATTTTTTAAGCGGCAACTTAGATATTAATGACTCAGCAAACAAGTTCCGTTCGGTTAAAGAAATTTAGATTTACCCAACACCAAGGAATTTGGGTATAAAAAAAATCTGAGAGATCACGAAAGGTAATTTTTCAGATCGGAACTGCTTCTGATTGATCTATAGAGCTACCAGAAAAAAACAAAAGGTTATAGACTGAAGTTGCTGGTAATTTCCATATATGTTATGCTTTCTGTAACTTTTTAAACGGCAACTGTAACATGGACCAAACAAATACACATTCAGTTATTTGTACTAAAGTGAATATTGGGGATCAGTCTTCAAAAGATGGCGCCACTTGTAAGTTGTGGCTGATGTTGGAAACAATAACCTACTCCATTGGAAAGGAGTGACATTTCTCACAAATAATTAGTGTACATCAGCGTCTGTTTTAGACAATAACATTGATTTTTATCTCTTCGAAAATGTTCTGATTTGTCTGAAGTAAACAGCATTTGTAGAAAGTTTCTATATTATTTTTCAATTGGAAAAAAGTTCAAAAGTGATGACTTTAGCGTAGAAGAAGCCAACCTTTAACTTTACTAAATCAGAATCCGAGCCAAACGCTCGGATCTAGCAGAACCGTTGTTAATGACTCCGCAAACAAGCTCCGTTTGGTTAGAGAAATTTTGATTTACCCAAAAGCAAGGGTTCAGTATTAAAAAAAAACTAAGAGATGACGAAGACGATTTTTCAGACTGGAACTGCTTCTTGAAAGACAAAAAAAAAAGATTCAAATCGTGGCTAGAGATAAAAAGAAATTATGATAACTAAATGAAGAAAAAATACGTTTGAACCTGTCGACTACAACTAACGCGTTTGAACCGTGCATTGCATAAAAATTATCGTTTTTGGATAAGAGGCATAACAAAGTGATCTTGCAGCATAACAACGCCGGCTATAGCGGTCAAAACCTACCTGAAAATTATGAATTAGGAGCAAGACGATTTACGAGGTCCTCGAATTGCGAAATATTCGAATAATTGTTCAATGATTAGATCGCTGTCAGAGAGTTCTCATTTTTTAGAGATCAGGAACGAAATCATCATTGAATAATAATAATAGTTGGCGCTACAGTCCAAATGGGGACCAGGGCCTAGCTTGCTCATCAACTACTCGCTTGAGAAGCTTTCTTAGACAGTTATTACTCTTTGAGTGTTGTCAGCAGCTCGAAAGAGATGGTGCCGTGAAAAATTCGAAAAATTGGTGTTGAGCTGGGAGTCGAACCTGGACCCTTCGGCGTGTGAGCGTCGCACTCTACCCACTACGCCACGGCGACCACACACGTTGCGTTGTATTCCACACAATTTGTCAATCGCTAAAAAAAGGCTCTTGTAGATTGGTCGAAAGAAATGCTCCAAAAATACGATCGCGGTGCTTCGAAACACGTCCATGACATCGTGACAAGTGATGAATTGTGGATTTACGCGTATGAGCCCGAAAGTAAACAGCAGTCGACTGTATGGGTGTTTCCAATTGAGCCAAATCCAACAAAAGTTGCTCGCGCACGAAGCACTTCCAAGCAAATGGTCGCTTGTTTTTTCGGAAAACCTCAACATGTCGCAACCAAACCACTAGAACAACCCAGAACAATCAATTATGAGTGGCACACAACCATTTGCTTGCCAGTTGTCTTCCAAGAAATCAGGAAAACCAAACGCTGAAGACTGATCACTCTTCACTATGATAATGCGAGCTCTCATACATCGGCTGAAGCAACTGCATTTTTGAGCACTCAAAACATTTTATGAGTCATTCGCCGTATAGTCCTGACTTGACACCGAATGACTTTTTTTATTCCCGTACGTAAAAAATTAAATGAGAGGCCAACGTTTTTCGACACCTGAAGAAGCGGTTCAATTTGAATTTTGGAGAGGAGGAATTCAGAATTTATATTTTGGAGATACCTCAATCAGAGTGCTTCGACAATTGGTTCAAAAGCATGCAAAAGCGTATAGATCTTAATAGGGAATGTTTTGAAAAACAATAAAGCTATTTTCGATTATTAATATTTGTTTTTGTTCTCTAACCCCAAAATATAGAAGGTAGCTCTCGTATAATTAGGACGGAATCGATTTCATTTATGTGCCATCTGACATGTGGGAGTCATTACAGCGTACACACAAAGTAGAGTTTTCCTGTACTCTGAATTGGAATCTTAACTTGTAGTGCAACCTCATCGTTTTAATTCTCTTCTTGTTGTGGCGCTACAGTCCGGGGTGGACCTGGGCCTCAACCAACATGCCTCTCCAGCCAGCACGATCTTTCGCCAGCTGTCTCCAGTTGCGCACTCCAAGCTGGTTGAGGTCCTTCTCCACTTGTGTGCGCCACTTTAGTCTAGGTCGTCCTCTGTTGCATTGTCCCAATGGCACGGATTCAAAGACTTTTCGGGCCGGAGCAGTGGTGTCCATACGCTCTACATGGCCCAGCCATCTTAAGCTTTGTATCCGTAGACGCTTGACCAGACGCATGTCGCTGTACAGCCCATACAGTTCGTTGCTAAATCCTCTCCTCCAGATGCCATCAACGCGAACAGGACCAAAACTCGCACGCAAAACTTTTCTCTCGAAGAGACTAAGGACTTCCTCATCCGCCTTTGCTAACGTCCAAGATTCTGCACCATATAGTAGGACGGGGATGATCAAGCTGTTATATAAAGCTAGTTTAGTCCTTCGAGAGAGGGCTTTATTACTCAATTGCCTCTTGAGCCCAAAGAAACAGCGATTGGCAAGAGTGATTCTGCGTTTGATTTCGGTACTGATGTTGTTGTCCCTGTTTACTGTGGAGCCGAGGTAGACGAAGTCCTTGACTACCTCGAAGCTTCTGCTGCCTAGTGTGACGCTCCGGCCGAGACGTCGATGTTGTGTGTCGTTCCTTGATTACAGCATATACTTCGTTTTGCCCTCATTCACCGCCAGACCCATTTTAGCCGGTTCCGCTTCAATACCAGAAAACGCTTCATTGACGGCTCGCTGTGTTCGTCCAATCACGTCAATGTCGTCAGCGTAAGCTAGCAATTGAACTGAATTCTGGAAGATGGTGGCTCTGGTGTTGACTTGTGAGTTTTGCACGATCTTCTCGAGGATGATGTTAAAGAAGTCACATGACTGTGCGTCGCCTTGTCTAAAACCTTTTTTGACATTGAAGGTCTCGGTGAGTTCGTTACTGACTTTGACGGAGCAGCGAGAGTTCTCCATCGTCATCCTACAGAATCTGACGAGTTTGGTAGGAATGCCAAAACTAGACATGGCAGTGTATAGCTCGTCTCTATGCACACTGTCATATGCAGCCTTGAAATTGACGAATAAGTGGTGAGTGTCAATTTGCATTTCTTGGGTATTTTCCAAGATCTGCCGTAATGTGAAGATCTGGTCTATTGTGGACTTCCCTGGCCTGAAACCACACTCATAGAGACCTATCAAGTCATGGACAAATGGCCTCAGACGCTCACACAATACGGCAGAGAGGATCTTGTATGCGATGCTCAGGAGACTTATCCCTCGGCAGTTGGCGCAGTCAAATGGGTCTCCTTTTTTGTGAACCGGGCAAACGACGCTGAGATTCGACTCATCGGGCATGCTTTCCTCCGACCATATCTCACAGATGAGCTGGTGCATGCGCCCAACCAGGTCATCTCCAGCTGCTTTAAATAATTCTGCGGACAGTCCGTCCGCTCCAGCAGCTTTGTTCGACTTCAGCTTGGATATTGCTATCCTCACCTCGTCTAAGTCGGGGGGACGGAATGCTTGTCTATCATCATCCAAATCGAGTGGAACATTCTTCATCGTTTTAATAAGCATAATAAAAGCGCAGAAGCACAAACATTCTTACAACGCAAACCTTTGCTGAAATAAGGTCTAGCACACAAAGTTCGCGCAACTATCACTGACTAAAGGCAAACAAAGCGATTTTTGTTCGCTTGACTGAAAAGACTAGACCCCTTTACTAGAATATTGACGGGTCACCACACCATCCTCAAACACAACTACGGCTGAACGAAGAAGTCCTTTATGACGTTTGAGAAAAGGACGACCGCGCTTTAGAAAACTGACACATCTGCTATTTCTTACACGGATGTAATAAGAGCTGATAACTTAAATTCCCTAGAATCGAAATGCCATTTGCTATTCTTTTGGGAAACCCTTTCATTTTTTTAAATGGGACTGTTCCATCGCAGGTTTCTCCATGAAAAGAAGAATAATAAGAAGTCGGTTCCTGTAACTTTCACAATGCAAATAACGCAACCAAACTTAAGTAAGGACATATAATTGTTACGTCTCTATTTCACTATCTTAGTCAACAACAAACACAAAACGCAACCTAACGAACTTAACGTGATATTGCAACGAAATTCCTAAGCATTACTCAGAAATCAAAAACAAAAACCACCAAACAAAAATGTTCAAAATAAACTGGGCGGATGTGCGTTAAAGATTCATTAGCACATCAGACACAGCCAAGGGTTTCCTCTGATCTGGGGAATTCTCAATAACGAGCTGAGGTTATCTCCCAAGCTAACGAAAGCTCATCACATGAGTATACCTCAGCATACCTCACGTCTTCAATGAGAACAAAATAATACTCAACACATTACAACTGTCTCTCCCCTCTAATAAGCACCCACTTACACAGCGCCCCCTCACTATTCAAGCAAACAATCTGCGAAAGTTGGAAACATGATTAATGAATACTTGAGAGTCTGACATCAATCGTTAAAGGGGGAACAACCTCTTTGGATATACGTCGGTGGGATAGCCTTAGGCGTTAGTCAAAACGAAACTAGCCGGCCCAGCAAAACAGTCTGAAGGAAAGCAAGAATAAAGAGTGACAGTGGGGATTCGAGAGATTCCCAACACAAACACTACCCCAGGTATCTCTTATAAGGGGGAAGCCCCATGTATGTGTCTCTTGGAAAAGGCAACGCTTCACATACAATGCCAACGTTATCAAACAAAATTTGGTCAATCCAATTTTGCGCTTAGCTTTCTCGGTAGTTTTCTGCGCGAGCTTATTAGCACCCCATGATTCTTATATAAAATACCTTGCCCAGTCGGAGTAGTTATCAGTTTGCAGTGAATCCACGTCTCGAAGCGTTGTCGTTAGCAGAGTTAGTCAGAGTAGGAAACATGAAAGTTCTCATTGTGTTGTGCCTGTTGGTCGCTGCGGTGTACGCTGCTCCACAATACGGCGGCTATCGCGGTGGCTATCGTGGCGGCTACGGCGGGGGCTACGGTGGGGGCCGTTACGGACCCGGTGGATTTGGTGCTGGTCCAGGCTTCGGAGGACCAGGATTCGGAGGTGGATATGGCGCTAGACCAGCTTTCGGAGGAGGTAAAAGACCACAAAGCGAACATATCCGTTCATAATTAATGTGATTTCTTTTGAAAAGGTGGCTTTGGAGGTAGTGCGTCCAATGCACAGGCCAGTGCGTCATCGACAAGCTTTAACCAAGGTGGATTCGGTGGTGGTGGAAGTGCCTCCAACGCGCAAGCCAGCGCTTCGTCACAGAACTTCAATGCGTTCGGTTAATTTAAATAGATAATAGTGTTAGTTAAGAGTTTTGCCTGTAAATACTGCTAGTGACTTAAATAATATTCGATGAGTGTTTTTGTACAAAAGCCAACTTCCGTGAAATGTGTCTTATTTTTTGCTGACGTCTTTTAGGGAATAATTTGATTTAAGAAAGTCAACATTGGAATTCAACACAATTAGCGCGCATTCGGATTGGCGTGCTAATTGCTTGGAACGTTGTATTTAGAGCTGAGAAGTTGTGACAGGTTAGCAAAAATGTCAAAGTATTTTAAATGGCTGCGCAGGCGGTGGAAAATAAATTAGTCCACAAACTATTCAACGCCTATTCACATCTGTGCACATTTTAAGAAGACTTGAGAGAACATAACCTTATCGGTGTGCCGAAAAAGGCGCCTTATAACGAAGGAAACCATCGGACATTTTCTTTTAACAAGAGAAACATTGATTACACGCGTAATTCCATACATTTTTTTCGGTTGCTGTCGAAGCTGGGGTGGTGAAGTTAAAATTAGTGGCATTGGGCACACCCAGTGATGCCGTGACGCCCTAGGATGCACGCTGATTAACGTATGCTCCCAAAAATCGGCAAGAAATCCGCCGGACTTATACTATCTCTAGGCAAGAAAGATTACAGACAGCTTATTGGCGTATTAACGGGCCACTTCGCTTTGGCTTAGCTCTAAAGTGTGCGTGGGCTTAGTAATGAAACCCTCTGCGATGCCTGTAGAAAAGTTGAAGAAACTGCAGAAAACTTCCTCAGTCCTTCGGAAGTGGTCCTTCTTTGCTCAGTTCGGTTTGCAACAGTTCAGTGCTGATGTGGTTGGAGATAAAACCTCAGGCTCTTTAACACTGAAGAAATGGAATGCCTCCGAAAGAATAAGAAATCACATTAAATGTAGGTTACGAAAAGTCCTTGAATCTGTTCCATTGAAACAACACAACAGATAGCGGCCTCGGCTGAGATGGCGCATAAAAGTGGAGAAGAACCTCAACCAATTGGAAACAGCTGGCGAGAGATCGTGCGAGATGGGGAGGCATGCTGGTTGAAGCCCAGGTCTCCCCCGGACTGTTACAATGCAACAGAAACTACCACGCCTTCTCTCATTCAAGACGCTCAGGTTTGCGAATTAAAACCGCTGCGTCTAAAAATTTTTCGCTAGTAACACTGTCCAGAGAGTGGATTTGAATCTTCGTGCCATCGGATTGTACATTTTTTTTTTTTTAATTTAAAAGAATTTTCATTCATAGAGATTTTCTCTTTAACACTTTCTGGTGTTCCTTAACTTTCATCTTCAACTTCCGAATCTGACTTCTTGTTCTTTAGCATAGCTTTGTTAGGACCCTATGTTCTTATTGTTTTACCATGGAATCTGTCTTTCTCACTCGTTCTAAAGGAGTTAAAGAAAAGATATTAAGAGTATCGAAAAAGTCATTCTCGGTATAAACCACCATAAAAATTGATTTGTAAAGAAAATAAAAAACAAATAATTGATTTATTTATAACAAATGGTATAACTTAAGATTTTCCCTGGCGAGAATCCTAAAAAACACGAACGGAGGCTGAGCCTCTCTCAATTGCCCGACTTAATTATAGAAAAACTGGCAGAGGTTCAGGTTCGTCTATCCAGGCATTCGTTGCACAGGGATCGCGACTGGGACCCATACTGTTTAAAATCTACACCGCAGACCAACCGCCATTATCGCCATCTGTTAACTGTGGCCTGTTCGCGGACGACTCGTTAAGGTAGTGCTACCCGACGGGAAAACAGTCACATATTTAAAAAAAACCATCAAATCATTACATCAAAGATCAAAATATTGGAGTAAAAACAACTCACGAAAATTGTAACAAAAGTGAAAGATAAGGCAATAAAAACGTAATGAAAAAACATCTCGAAATTATGTTTTTAGTGGATTTCAATTGTTTTTCTTTGCCTTGAAGTGGATTCAATAGGACATACTTTTTTTTGCACTTCTTTTTTAATGAAACGAAAGAATTATAAAAAGGGTAAGCTGCAGGTCTCAAACGCAGAATCACTCTTGCCAATCGCTGTTTCTTTGGGCTCAAGAGGCGATTGAGTAATAAAGCCCTCTCTCGAAGGACTAAGCTCGCTTTATATAACAGCTTGATCATCCTCGTCCTACTATATGGCGCAGAATCTTGGACGTTAGCAAAGGCGGATGAGGAAACCCTTAGTCTTTTCGAGAGAAAAGTTTTGCGTGCGATTTTTGGTCCTGTTTACGTTGATGGCATCTGGATGAGAAGATTTAATGACGAACTCTATAGGCTGTACAGCGACATGCGCCTGGTCAAGCGTCTACGGATATAACGCTTAAGATGGCTAGGCCATGTAGAGCGTATGGACACCACTGCTCCGGCCCGAAAAGTCTTTGAATCCGAGCCATTGGGACAACGCAACAGAGGACGACCTAGACTAAAGTGGCGGACACAAGTGGAGAAGGACCTCAACCAACTTGGAGTGCGCAACTGGAGACAGCTGGCGAAAGATCGTGCTGGCTGGAGAGGCATGTTGGTTGAGGCCCAGGTCCACCCCGGACTGTAGCGCCATAAGAAGAAGAAGAAGAAGCTGCAGGTCTACAGCTTCTCGAATTTCGCCGTTCGGAGTCGGCAGAAAACTGTAGGTCCCTTCTACTCGTGAGAGAACAGTAGCGCGCACAACACGAGTAGTTGATGAGCAATCTAGGCCCTGGTCCCCCTGTGGACTGTCGCACTGGACAATTATTATTGAACTACAGATCATATTTTTGATCAAAATTCACTGCCGCCCGCTTCATGCCTAAAATTTTCACATAAGTCAACCAATATGCCTATATCCTCTCCAACTTCACTAATAGTCATTCGACGTTTCTCCATAACAATTTTTTTTCACTTTCACAACATTTTTATCGCTTGTTGATGTTCAGGACGAGCATCATTCAGATCTTCTCAACGTTCTTTGATACGCTTGGACCACATGTAAGCATTTTTTTGTTTTTAAAAATACACTCACCGTATGCATAGAAATTCAATCTAGAAATTTCAATCTTACTTTATTTTCTCTATTGAAGATTTCTCCCATAAAAGAACCATCTGCCTAGATTCTTCTACAACTGATTGTGCGTGATTTTTTTTTCTAAGACGACTCTAAACGAAATTGAGCAACATTTTTATTAACAAATAATTCTCTTTGAGCTTTGTCGAAGGAAGTGAGACCTTGAAAAGTGCGTTGTGTTCAGTCCATGAATTGTCGTCGTGCAAGTGTCGTACTTTATGGAACAAATAAATGCATTAATTATGACTACATTAAACATGCTAGCAATGATAGTGTCTGAATTAATGCTAAAGTACATACGTACTTGTGGCCGTAATGGGTAAAGTGCGACGCTCACACGCCGAAGGGTCTCGATTCTCGGCTGAGCACCTTGAATTATTCACGGCTTCACCTCTTTCGAGTTGGTGACATCACTCAAAGAGTAATAACTGTCTAAAAAAGTTTGGAGTCGGCAAAAAACTGTAGGTCCCTTCTACTCGTGAGAACAGTAGCACGCACAACACGAGTAGTTTATGAGCAAGCTACGCGCTGATCCCCTTGTGGACTGTTGCGCTAACAATTATTATTACATACGTACTTCCAAAAATTATCTCAAATTTTTCGACTACGAATATGTGTCTACGCTCTGGTATACATGAAGTTGAGACAATCTTGTAAAATACGTAATGCTCCAGCTATAATACACCAATAAGTCAACAACTCTTTGTTTCGCAATACAACAACGGAACAAGTAAACAATTATATTGTAACAATTCTTATTTTTTTTTTCTCTAGTATATTCTAAAAAGAATTGTGTACTCGATGGGATGTGGTTTTATAAAACTGTTTTGCGCACTCTGGCTAACAGTCTTGGCAAAATGAAATATGAAAATGATGTTATGCTTGGAAGTTAAGATAAGGATTGATTGTAAAGACGTATTTCACTCAAATATCTGCAAAGCAAGTGATTCGGCCTTTAGTACATATTTCCACTGCTTGCAACAAATATAAGTTAAACCATTTACAGTTTCAGTGTCTAGGTCCTTGGACATAAGGATATGACAAAGCTCAGTGCCATGTTTCATCTGTAAGTTTCTCCTTGAGCTGAATCGCCTTTCGTGCTTGGGACGTCTATTCAACTTCCAGTTCAGTATTCCGACAAACTAAAAAGTCGTTTAGTCCCGCAAAGAAAACAGACAAAACATAATTTGTACGACCGCATTTCGGATAAAATTAAAAGAAAAATTCCGATCATAAGCAACACAAATCCTTTAATAATTAACAAACGACTTTCTTATATTTACTAGACACTTCTCATGTATAAAAACCACCCAAGTTTCCGCATGAAGGACAGTTTGCTGATAAATATTGGACTCTTAAAATGTAACTCTCTTCGCAGCACACGCAGCACTGCACACAACAATATCCGCGTATATCAATCGATCGCGGCTGAAGACCAACTGTTTTATGTTGTCTAAAGATGCTTCAATAGCACGCTCCCACACCGGCTCATCGTAACAGATCTTACCGCAAAAGCACTTGGGACTTTTCGTTATGAGATCAACAAGAATCCACGGGACAGTTGCACAATTTATAGGTGTCTGTGAAGTTGACACAACTTGGGCAGCCAATAGCCACAACGGAAGCGGACTGTGCAGCTCTGCTTGTCGAACTTCGATCTTCTTATCGCAAATTGGTTGAAAATTATTCTCCCACACATCGAGCAGATCCAGGCGAATTTCATTTATCGACGAAGGCAAGGATTCCAGCTTGTTGCTGGATAAATGCAGAAAGCGTAGTGTTTTCATGCCCCTCAATGCGAAAGGGACTCTCTCAATGGAATTGTGATTCAGTTTAAGAGTCACAATACTCTCCAGCTTTGTCAACTCAATCGGAAAGTAATTTAATCCATTGTTGCTTATGTCAAGCTCAGACAATCGCCCTTTGAGCTCCTTGCCAACCACCCAGCTCCAGTCCGCATTTTCTCCCACCATGTTGTTCGACAAATCCAACTCAATAAGAGGTAACCTTCCCAGTTCCTTAGGTATTTTCTGTATTTTATTGTCATTTAACTTCAGTGTTGTCAGATTGCTTAAACTGCATATCTCGAATGTGACCTTTTGAAGGCCAATTCCATTGATCACCAGCACCTTGATGGTCCTGGGAAATCCTTTCAACGGGTATTCCGAGCGCTTTTGAATGACCATCCTGTGGACTGGGTGTGATTTACTAGGAATGGGCATGCTGGCCGCAATGTTTAGTCTCAAATTTGTTGTGGCCTTTCCTTGCAGTCCCAATTTCAGAGTTTGCAAAAATGACTTCAACTGAATGGGGTCGCACTTGATCATCAGGTTTTCTGGTGGAGATTTAAATGATATTGTTGCTTTCCCATCGTTTATAAATTTGGTAAACATATTTTCAATATTGTCATTGACTTTGTAGCGCACTCCGGTTTTATTCTGCGGCGTAAAATGAATTATTTCCAAGCGGGATTTGTCCTTGGTTGTGGGATGAAATCCGAGTGCTATTGTAGCCTTAGGGATTTTTTTTCGGTTTTGTTGTGTTTGACGATTGAACACTTGTGTCTCACAGAGAATTTTCATCTTAGTTTCGGCATTTAGGTTCAGCAAAAAAATATTTTTTCTTCAATTGTTTACTTTCTTTTACAAACTGATGATTTCCTAAATATTTACGTTTTTTCTCTGTTGAAATGACAAATTGGATAGAAGAAATGACAGTTTTTTGACAGTAGGAAATTTGACCTGTTATGTAGTAGACCTACTTTACGACTGACGTCACTGTAAATCAAGTAACTGCAAAATACGATTACTTTGTTTTAAACTTAAAATCTGTAATGCAACTTCACTCCACATAATCAAAAGTAGAAGAAGTGATGAGGAAGTCATAAAGTTCTTTATTCGAAGATACACTGCACGGCAAATCTTATCTGGCATTGTGTTAACTCTTTAAAAATCTTTAGCTACACAATAAACCTCGGCTAACTAAATTATTTTATTTCAATAGAATGCCAAGACCTGCAATACATTTCTTAACTTCCCCAAAACGCTTTTCGAAAGTAATCTTGCATATTGACTACTTTATAAAGCATTTGAATGAATGTGAAACAGTCAAGAATGATAGAAATAAATTTTCTATCATTCTTGTGAAGCAGTACTAATTAACCGTTTGCCCCAAAATGGAAACTAGCGCACTCTGGTGGATTTCGGTATATCTGCTTGGACATACACGGCTTTGACATTTCCAGCAGTAGTGCGAAGAATTGTTTGCAAACAAGATTTGTTGAAAGTCTAATTTAATTCAATTCAAAACAATTGAAGGTGAAAAAAAAATTGACAAATAAATTACGCAAAAACGTAAACAAAAGTGAATCAGGTTCAACTTATGTGAGTATGAACTCAATGCATAAAAGTGTTAAATGGCGTTGTGATATGTAGAAGATCGGACTTCCTTTTTCATGTGTGGAATGTGATTATAAATACTTCCAATTGTGGACTCTCAATTCTAATAAGGGTTTTGAATTATCCAAAGCACAAAATAATGAGGTGGAACCGTGCGCTGAGGATGAAGTAAGGTTTAACTCACCAAATTGACGACCATATCTTGTGGTCCATTGTTACAGACACAATTGTGAGACAAAATCCTGCAAAACTGAGTCAAATTCAAAATGGTTTGTATGTTTATAACGATAAAAATTACGATTTTACTTGCTTTTATTTCTAGTTCATTCCATGTATTCATGATGTTAAGCAATGTTGTTCCAAATGCACAAGTCAACACGAGGATTGCTGTTGTTTTATTTTGATGCACAACATGCATATTAAATATACTTGTTACATGTAGATATAGCTTTATTCTTTAAAAAATAATTAGAAGAAGCGGCTTGGTTAAAAACAGAGAATCGAGCTTTACAGAAACATTAAAGCCTGGAAAGTTTGGTAATGGTTGATTGAATTTATTCAAGTATACAAAATACAAATTTTCAATGTTATTACGGGTGGACCAAAGTTTAAGTTAAGTAAATAAAACAGATTAAGACATCACTGTTCCCCAGTAGACCAAGCAAATGCCTACAACGACCGTCCAACGGAACCAAATGGAGCAACAAATGTTTCACTGTTCATTAAATCAAAAGAGAAAACAAAAAGAAACATACAAACAAAAACTTGATAGAGTTCGAACAAAATAGAAGAACTATCTGAAGTAGTGTTTGTCTGCAATTCTTTCCTTCACTTATTATGAAGACAAATAAGTGAAACCTATGAATTGCAATATCAATATCCTGCTTCAATTGCAGTTGATGCCCTTAAAAGGGGCATGTTCCGGCGCGTTCTCTGTCAGCCCGAACTAATGTTGCGGCAAATGTTACGTTCAGCACCCATCCGGATGGGGGTGCCCTCAAACTCAGAATTTAAGAGGTTTGCGGAAGAATCTTAAACGACTAAGGACATTTAAAGTTTGTAAAGGAGTTAATTTTGGATGTGAAAGAGGTTATAAATGCAGTCGAATTTCTTTCCCTGAAGTAAATTTCAGAAGAAATGTAATCATCTAACATTTCAAATGATTCCACACAGGATTCGTCAAATGGTTCATTTGAGTGATTAATCAGGTGGAGGATCGCGACGCGCCCGCCCTGAAAAGAAAGAAGAAAAACCTGGAGAGAAAAGAGCAGAATCCTACCTAGCCTCAGGACACCTGTTTGGGTTCTGAGGGGTCCCCTACCTAGCCTCAGAGGCAGCTGTTTGCTGCCTTGAGGGGGTTATAAGAAAAAGTGTTCCGCGAGAAAGATATATAATTGGACATGCATGCCCCATCACGTGAGTAAAAATTAAAAAAAAATAATAATATTTATGAATGGACTTACTGGCTTCGTTAGGCACCAATGTGCCTTACTCTGCTTTCTGGTGCTCTGCCTGAATCTAGCTCTTACACATTGACTGACACAGGAGAAGGGATCTCAAGCTGGTTGCTAGACTAGAAGAAACAGGAATATTTCAAACTGAGTTCATAATCCCTAGCAATGCCTAACCTACCGAAAAAAAATATTCCAAATCCTTATGTCTCCACGTGAGGAGTTAAATATTTGCATAGGACGTGGGCGAGTCGCCAACTTCAAGCAAGCCACAGAGGGGAAGCATTCATCCCCAAGAAACAACGAGGGTATTAGTTTGGAAGGCCGATCGCGCTAACAGAAATTTGTGTCCTCTTCTAACTACATCCATACGAAGCGGCGAGTGCTTTCGAACTACCACGAATAAATGAGAACTTAAGTTCTGTAAGCACGTCGCGCCAAGCAAAAAGAAACCGGATGGCCTTGCTTTTTAAGGCAAAGATCAGATAATCAGTGCGCTGTTTACTTTGAGCCTGTTAGCGGCTATGAGAAATTTCGGTGAATGTAACTCCGTACTGAAGTGAAGTATTGGGCAAACTTGATGTACATGACTTCCCAATACTATGAACGAACAGGATGTTGTCTATCTTAATGCGATGCAAGCCGTCTGTTCATTGCTTACTCTACTTTAAGGAAAGCACCCTGCATCTCCGGCTTGTCAAGCTTGGTGAGAGGCTTTCCGACTACTACAAACCAAACGGATGTTGTCAATCATAACTTGATGAATTCCATCCGTTTGTTTTCTAATCTACTTCTAAGAGGAAAGCACTCTTCAACCCAGCTTAACAAGCTTGATGAGGAGCTTTAACACAAGTAATAACAAGGGATGTGTCCTTCACTGTGCCCAGCTCCATTCAGTAGCTTGAGTGGTACTTCACATGAATAGCTCAAGGCGGCATCAAGCTGTGAGCAACTTCCGCAAGATTACATCAAAAGCATACAAGTGACATAAGAAAGCACTTCTACAGTGGCGCCTCGCCCGTCTGTTGCGGGAATTAGTGTAATGTTTTAGATTAGTATACCCAACCGAACCGAACCGAACCGATCCGTCCGTAATCCAAAAGGAGTGGAGAAACCCTTCACCCAAAGTGCGCAAAATCGGTCAATCTGTTTGCCTTTCATAAATCGAAAAAATGTACTGTAAGCAGCTCCATCTCGGTGACAATCTTGAACACTGTCTGCGAGTGTTACTTTAACCAAAGAAGCGAAAGCGCGAGCAAACTGGAGGAGAGGACCTTCGACTACTACGAGCGGACAGGACGTTGTCTATCTTAATGTGATGCATATCATCCATCCGTCGTCTACTCTACTTAAAGAGGAAAGCGCTTTGCAACCCTGGCTTGACAAGCTTGATGAGAGGCCTTCCGACTACAATCAACGGACAGGATGTTGTTTATCTTAACGTGATGCATATCATCCGTCCGTTGTCTACTCTACTCAAAGAGGAAAGCGCTCTGCAACCCTGGCTGGACAAGCTTGATGAGAGGCCCTTCGACTACTATGAGCGAAAAAACCGCTCCTAAGAGGAAAGCCCTTCAACCCTGGCTTGACAAACTTGATGAAAAAACTTTCAATGCCGGTTTATCAAGCTTGATGAGAGACCTTCCAGCTACTGTTAGCGAACAAATCGCTTCTAAGAGAAATGCCTTTCAACCCTTTCTTGTCCTGCTTGATGAGAGACGTTCCAAGCGAACAAATCGCTTCTTAGAGGAAAGACTTTCAACCCCGGCCTGTCAAGCTTGATGAAAGGTCTTCCGACTACTATGTACAAGCGACCAAAGCGCTTCCAAAAAGAAAGCCTTTCAACCCTGGCTTTACAAGCTTGATGAAAGACATTCCAACTACTATCAGCAAAGTGCTTCCAAGAGGAAAGACTTTCAACCCTGGCTTGATAAGCTCGATGAAAGGCCATCTTACTACCAAATGCAAAAAAAATTCTTCTTAAAAGAAAACTTTTCAACCCCGGCTTGACAGGCTTGATGAAAGACCTTCCGCCTACTGCAAGCGAACAGAATATCATCTATAACATTATGACGGACTTCATTCATTGGTCGTCTCATCTTATTCTATGAAGAAGCGATCATCGAGTCCAGCTTGTCTGACTCCATTCAGCTACTTCAGACAAAGTGCTGTTGGGGCTAACAAGCTCGGAGGAGTGAGCTTCCAACTACGAACGGACGGGATGATCTACATCTTAATGTGATGCATTCCACCCGTCCGCTATTTAAACTTACTCTAAAAGGAAGCGTCCGTCGAGCCCAGCTTGTCTGACTCCATTCAGCAACTTCAGACAAAGTGCTGTTGGCGCTGACAGGCTTAGAGGACGAGCCTTCCGACTATTACGACCGAAAAGGATGAAGTCCATCACAATGTTAATTGTGCCATCCGTCCGTTGCCTACCCTACATCTACATAGAAAGCACTCTTCAACCCCAGTTTGCATTTTGTCGCTAAGAAACTTCGGTGTAACCCCGCACGAAGTGCTCAATATGTAAACGAGCTTGGAGCAGTCTACCACTGAACTACTATACAACGCTGGCTATAAAATCTTTGTACTACAGCTTAAACATTCAAGACCTCGGATTAGGAAAGCTGAAGTAGGAGCTGAGAAAGGCCGTCCTATACTCAGAACAACAGATGCAATTCAAAACAAAGACCAAAGGGCTGGCGTGAACATACCCGTCGTCGACGAACGGAACGGAAGGTGGATTTTAGTCGCCTCTTACGACAGGCATGCCTACCTCGGGCATATTCTAACCCCTGCCCGAGGGGGTGCTAAACAGGTTCCCTCGGATAGACTTCTCGGAGAGGCCGCTCTTGCTGCTCTATACGTTTTTATAATGCTTCAAACATACTCAAGTTTTGATCACAATCTTAAGAAGCATTTATCTGCAATTCGTTTCTTTACTTTTTATGAGAAAAAATATAATCCTGTACATTGCAATATCAATAGCAGGGGCATGCTCCGAGGCGTTCGCTTTCAACCTGAACTAATGCTGCGGCAAAATTTATGTTCGACACCCATTCCGATGGGGGTTTCGTTATCGATTGCAAACCCGCCTGCAGAAATACAAATTAAAGGCCGAAATAAAACTCATAAATTAAAAGGGTTGCACAAGAATCATAAACGGCTAAGGGGTTACCACTAGACATTTTCAATTTGTAATTGCAGATATGAAAGAGAAATGGACGCGAATTTATTTCTCTGAGAACTAACATTGAAATCTCTCATTTGAGCGATTAATACAATTGCCGATCGCGACGCGCCCGCCCTGTAAAGAAGAAGAAAAACTGAAAAGAAAAGAACAGAATCCTACCTATCCTCAGGGGCACCTGTTCGGGCCCCTGAGCGATCCCCTACCTAGCCTCAGAGGCAGCTGTTTGCTGCCTTAAGGGGGTTACAAGGAAAAGTATTTCACATTTGGACATGCATGCCCGATTACGTAAAGAAGTAAAAATAAAAAAATAATAATATTTATTTTATTTAAAAATACAATATTTATGAATGGACTTACTGGCTTCCTTTCGGTAGGCACAGATATGCCTTACTTTACTTTCTGGTATTCTGCATGAAGCTAGCTCTCACACATTCACTGCCACACCTGCTTCTTAAGCATACACATCTTTTGAGGCACGTCAACCAATGGACGAGTATAAGAAAAAAAAAAAAAACAAATTTTAAAATCCAAGGGTGCAATAGACCCGGCGACAACATCTTCAGTTTATTCAAAGACAACGTCTACCAGCATCCAGAATAAGAATACCATTCCATGAGAACGTGGAAGAGTGCGTTGGTTGCAACCACATGCACCCATTCGAACTCGAAGTACACGAGTACGCGGGAGACGACGATCATCCACGACGAATACCCACGACGTACACCCTACAACGACCCACGACAGACTAAAATCGCTCTTTTTTTTTTTTTTTTTTAATGTATTTTTCTTTATTGAACCATATTTTTAAAATGTTATAGCTATTGAAAATACTTAAAATATCTTATTGATTAGCTTAAATTTAACATGCATTTAACATTTTTCTAAATTTTTTTTTTTTTGTTGATTACTTGGATTAATGTTTTTATCTTTGAAAAGACAATTAGTTAGTTAATTGGCAGGAAAAGGTTCTTAAAACCTGCTGATTAAATTTATATAAGCTTAATCTAACTTAAACTACCTTAATCTAACTTACTCTATTTATAAACAATTTGAATGAGCTAGAAGCTTAGTTCGCGCTCTATATATTGCGTATTATTATATTTAAATGAGTTGTTCCTCATCCTGACGTTGTGGTAGGTGATGTTGTTCTGCCTGTCCAATAATTCCCCTGCATGGAATAAGTGTTTGATGTGGTTAGTACTCCGGAAGTAGTCCGTAGGATCAGCTGCTGTTGCCGCTAATTCAGCTATGATGTTGTTGGGGATGTTGGGAAGGTTCTTGATGAAGTTAATGGAGAGCTGGAGGATTCGTCTGTCAATCCGATCTATTCCCGTTTGTCTGTACACTGTTGAAGACTTGATGAACTTCATGGAGTTTGGCTGCCTGTGCAGATTGCTGACGAATCTGAAGCACTTTCTCTCGAATATCCGAAGTTTTTCCATTTGGGCCGGTGGTAAATGGAACCAAATCGGGCATGCATACGTTAGTGATGGTCTGATGATTTGTTTGTAAATGATTTGCTTGATCCTTTTGGACAGTGCGTTGGGTCTCCACATGATCTTCCGGCAGTGGTTGAGTTGTTGAAAAGCAGAGTTGCGCAGTGGAAGCGTGCTGGTCTCATAAAATCGCTCCCGCGCCTAGGCGGCCTTATATACCCTCGAAGAGCCCCCTCCGACAACTCTTAATTTTTCAAAATTTTTCATTTTTTTATTCATTGTCTATCGGATTTTTAATTTTTCTGAGATGTTTGTAGGAGTTGCATGCAATTTTTGGATTATTTGAGGCTGTACGAGTATACATCTGGGCAACTTTTAAGGAATTTTGCCAAATTGGAGAATTTTTCATGAAGATCGCTAAGGTCTTGCACCGATGAACCACTATTTCTGTAAACTTATAAATCGTGCATTGGTTGGTGTCTGAATAAATAGCAAGTCTAAGAGCTCCCGATTGACTTAAAACTGGATCACTTCATATACGTAAAGAATATTCAACCAATTGTTTCTTTTTTATAAAAGTTTCTGTTCTCTTTCACAGGCCCATGTCGGTTTCAAGGCTCTTCCAAATTCTAAGGATACTCAACCAATGGAGAACTGTCGCTGTAGTGATTAAATTTTCTTGGAAAAGAAAAAATTGAACTGTCTTCCAAACTAATGGCGCTTTCGATGAAACTTTGTTTTTGTTGTTCCGCAATATGACGGTTAACAGCAGACAATTTCTAAGTTTTTCTGAATTGAAGATACGTTCTTTGTTTTTTCCCTGTACAACCCATCCACACTCCCTAATCTATTCATATCCTGGCGCTCTAAATATGCCGCAGAAAGTTTTCAAATCGCTTACAATCAATTGACGGAACGCAGGATTCCTCTGGCGGATTTGGTTAGAGCTAAACAGACCACATGACCTTTGGACAGTTTTCGAGCGGGAAGAAATCTGTACGAAGAGTTTAAAATTAAATACGAAGTAAATTAAAAGCAAAAAATTCTTTACCAAACCCAATTGTCCAATTACCCCTAATTGTCTGTCCCAGAATCCCATAGGTTACTATATTCCTGCATGCTTTGTAAATTTCTCACCTTTTTATAAAGTCTATGTTTCTCATTATTTATTTACAAAAAACTTCTCTACCTACATATAACAATATTAATAAATAAAAACACTGACATGTTCACGCAACCAAATCTTGAAATTCGGCCTTAGTAATCTCTGAACTAGTTTGGGTTTCCAATTTTGAGTCAAAAATTCCAGTGTGGTGATTGGGCTTCCACAACATTCATGTTGACCTGCAAAAGTAAGTAAATTGATCTGCAATATAATGTTCTCTCGGCAAAGATTTATTCTGCACATTGATCATTAACCAGAACACATCACGAACTATAAGTAAAAATTAAATAAAATCTACTTACTTCCATACTCTTTGAAATGAATTCAGTTCTGAAGTATTTTGTCTCACAACAACGGATCACAGGCTATCATCGTCTATTTTGTGCGATTTAAGCCTACTTCATACGCAGAGGTCCTTTCGGAGTAGTCATTCCATCTTCAGCCGCGGTTCCACCTCTTTTGTTGTTTTGGATTGTCCAATATCAATTTAAGAATTGGAACTGCACTATGGGAAGTGTACTTTACTTATCTGATTCATCTTCTGCAGTTAAAACCGAATTTGACCGTAGACCTACGTTAAAAAGAATTCGAATAATATTACGTTGATGGGTCGTTTTCGACCCTCATATATTTTTCAAGAACTTACATACAAAAATTAACGTTTTTTAAGAAAAATTTGTTTTGTTTAGAATTCACAAAATATTATATAGGAAACGCATGCAAACAATTATTGAATTAAATTATTCCAAACACTTGATGCATATGTTCCGGTTGTGTTTGTTTTTGCAAACATTTTTTCCGCACAGACCAACTCCGATTTGTTTTCCTTAGTGATGGAGTTTTCTGCCAAGCAAATGACACATCTGGCACGCTTTTTTGTTTGTGGGGGAACAAGTCGTGGGCCTTTGACAGGTGGCAGTGGAGTCCCCACTTCCGTTGACGCCCATATTCGATGTGGATAAGTCAGATAGCGTTGACTGAAGTGAAAGGGAACATGGTGCTCGAGGCGTTCTTGATCTACGAAGCGTGTAAGCATTTGTCAATTCGACACCGAGATCATGGAGAAACTTTTTGCGACCTTGTTTGATTCTGGATGTTAGGTAGCCTGGATCTATTTGCATATATACGATAAAAGCATTCAATGCAGAAATATCGATAATGTTGGCAAGCACGCACATTGGCCAACGATTTGTTTTTCGCTTTGAACTAAATCCTGAAAGCATTTTATCAGCATTTTCAACACCGCCTTTCGGTTTGTTATAATACTTGATGATCACAGGCATCTTTTTCGGTTCAGGCCCAACATCAGGTGTATTATGCATTGTGCTTTGAACTATTGTACATTTATTTTTTTACTGGTGTACGAGCCCAAAGCAGTTGAATCAGTAAACGCAAATGTGGATTGAAATTGTGGTTGCTTTTTTCCAATAAGAGTTTCGGGGGTATATACCTTTTATTTTTTCTTACCGTGGCAACCAAAGTCAAATTCTTTTACAGTAATTTTTATCCCAATTCGTATGAGGAAAAAAAGTTATCCATGCTGATGTTGTGACCTTTCAACTCTTCAACTAAATCCAAGACCACACGTTCACCTTGGTTCTTTGCCTAAGTACGGCTGAATCTTCCAAATATATGAAGTTTCGGCACAAGTACAGACCCAAAACTTCAAACCGTATTTTTCTGGTTTACTTGGCAATTTATCGTCAACTGTGACACAAGACGATGGGTTAAAAAACACAGGAAGTAATTCAACCCATTTGTCCCATAAGTTACAAATTGGAGTAAATTTATCCTTGACTGATACTTTATTTTGTCTCCGGTTGGTTGGGTCTTTCAGGAGGGACTTTCAACAAATCTTTCAAACAAATCTTCAATTCGTTCGGTTTTTGACCTGAGAAAAACAACTTCTATTCAAAGCAAACAAAAAATAACTGAAAGAACTCACTTGTAAACACCTGCAAGAATTAAGACTCCAAAATGTTGTTTGTCGCCAAATGTTGCGCGACCAAAACTGTTAGTATTTTCGATTATTATTTTCTCGATATGAGTTGGAAAAAACAATAAAAACGAATCTACCAAAACATCAACACGAGCAATAGCATAACGAGTAACACCTGGCTTCATTGTAATAATATTTTCGAGCCGGGCCCGAATGACTGAAGTCACAAATTTCATCTATTATAAAACAAAAACATGTGCATTGGACAATGATTTACCAGGATTCAACGGTATTGAACTCCAAATCGTACTGTTTTTAGATACGAAAAGCGGATCAGCTGCATCATCTTCATTCTCACATTCTGAATCACTTGAATCACACATATCACTTACACCATTTTCGACTTCTGGTACAAACTCTTCATCACTACCCGACGAGAAAACTTCCTCTCTGGACATTTTCCAAAAAAGTTCACTTCAAAATAGATTAAATGATGACTTTACTTCTGTTTGCCACGAGTACACGAATGTATCAAAATACAACGGGTCGAAAACGACCAAACCTCCCAAAAAAACCCAAGCTCAAAAAATGCGCAGCCATCTAATTGTAGGGAAACTGAAATATCCCAATTTCGCTATATGCATGGTCAGGCAAAGCAATCATGAAAGCACAGCCTACTATTAATATTAGTATAGAAAATATTTAAGTTCGAAAAAAAAAATTGGTCGAAACCGACCCCAACGTAGGTCTACGATTAAGTGCTACTAAATTCATACTGATCCTGCCTCACTTCTGTTTATATTTTTGCTAATTCCATTTGTATATTTTTATCAACTGCTTTGATTTTATTACACTTTGGACAACTTTTGTTGACAAACAAACGCAGAACTGCTGAAAATGTCAAAGTGGTGTATGTCCAAGCAGATAACAAAAAATCTACCAGGGTGCGTTAGTTTCAATGTTGAGGCAAACAGTCTTCCAGTACTGTTTCACATTCAATCGAATGCTTTACGAAGGAAACTTTAACTCTCAATATAAAAGATAGGATTACAGGCGCAAATTAACACTCAATTTTCGTAGTTATTAATATTTAATACAGAACCATGTTCCCAAATAACATTAATGATTAGTGGTTTGACAATATCTTAAGAATAACAAGTTATCCGCCAGGATCAAGCACGATCTACTTCTATTGCAAGTCTACACACGACTGCCTGATAGTTGTATTCTTCTTGTACTTGTTGTGTCTCTCGTTGATTGAATTTATTCAAGTATACAAAATACAAATTTTCAATGTTATAACGGGTGGACCAAAGTTTAAGTTAAGTAAATAAAACAGATTAAGACATCACTGTTCCCCAGTAGACCAAGCAAAATGCCGACAACGACTGTCCAACGGAACCAAATGGAGCAACAAATGTTTCACTGTTCATTAAATCAAAAGAGAAAACAAAAAGAAACATACAAACAAAAACTTGATAGAGTTCGAACAAAATAGAAGAACTATCTGAAGTAGTGTTTGTCTGCAATTCTTTCCTTCACTTATTATGAAGACAAATAAGTGAAACCTATGAATTGCAATATCAATATCCTGCTTCAATTGCAGTTGATGCCCTTAAAAGGGGCATGTTCCGGCGCGTTCTCTGTCAGCCCGAACTAATGTTGCGGCAAATGTTACGTTCAGCACCCATCCGGATGGGGGTGCCCTCAAACTCAGAATTTAAGAGGTTTGCGGAAGAATCTTAAACGACTAAGGACATTTAAAGTTTGTAAAGGAGTTAATTTTGGATGTGAAAGTGGTTATAAATGCAGTCGAATTTCTTTCCCTGAAGTAAATTTCAGAAGAAATGTAATCATCTAACATTTCAAATGATTCCACACAGGATTCGTCAAATGGTTCATTTGAGTGATTAATCAGGTGGAGGATCGCGACGCGCCCGCCCTGAAAAGAAAGAAGAAAAACCTGGAGAGAAAAGAGCAGAATCCTACCTAGCCTCAGGACACCTGTTTGGGTTCTGAGGGGTCCCCTACCTAGCCTCAGAGGCAGCTGTTTGCTGCCTTGAGGGGGTTATAAGAAAAAGTGTTTCGCGAGAATGATATAAAATTGGACATGCATGCCCCATCACGTGAGTAAAAATTAAAAAAAAATAATAATATTTATGAATGGACTTACTGGCTTCGTTAGGCACCAATGTGCCTTACTCTGCTTTCTGGTGCTCTGCCTGAATCTAGCTCTTACACATTGACTGACACAGGAGAAGGGATCTCAAGCTGGTTGCTAGACTAGAAGAAACAGGAATATTTCAAACTGAGTTCATAATCCCTAGCAATGCCTAACCTACCGAAAAAAAATATTCCAAATCCTTATGTCTCCACGTGAGGAGTTAAATATTTGCATAGGACGTGGGCGAGTTGCCAACTTCTAAGAAAAGGAGCAAGCCACAGAGGGGAAAGCATTCATCCCCAAGAAACAACGAGGGTATTAGTTTGGAAGGCCGATCGCGCTAACAGAAATTTGTGTCCTCTTCTAACTACATCCATACGAAGCGGCGAGTGCTTTCGAACTACCACGAATAAATGAGAACTTAAGTTCTGTAAGCACGTCGCGCCAAGCAAAAAGAAACCGGATGGCCTTGCTTTTTAAGGCAAAGATCAGATAATCAGTGCGCTGTTTACTTTGAGCCTGTTAGCGGCTATGAGAAATTTCGGTGAATGTAACTCCGTACTGAAGTGAAGTATTGGGCAAACTTGATGTACATGACTTCCCAATACTATGAACGAACAGGATGTTGTCTATCTTAATGCGATGCAAGCCGTCTGTTCATTGCTTACTCTGGAAAGCACCCTGCATCTCCGGCTTGTCAAGCTTGGTGAGAGGCTTTCCGACTACTACAAACCAAACGGATGTTGCCAATCATAACTTGATGAATTCCATCCGTTTGTTTTCTAATCTACTTCTAAGAGGAAAGCACTCTTCAACACAGCTTAACAAGCTTGATGAGGAGCTTTCCCACAAGTAATAACAAGGGATGTGTCCTTCACTGTGCCCAGCTCCATTCAGTAGCTTGAGTGGTACTTCACATGAATAGCTCAAGGCGGCATCAAGCTGTGAGCAACTTCCGCAAGATTACATCAAAAGCATACAAGTGAGATAAGAAAGCACTTCTACAGTGGCGCCTCGCCCGTCTGTTGCGGGAATTAGTGTAATGTTTTAGATTAGTATACCCAACCCAACCGAACCGAACCAACCCGTCCGTAATCCAAAAGGAGTGGAGAAACCCTTCACCCAAAGTACGTAAAATCGGTCAATCTGTTTGCCTTTCATAAATCGAAAAAATGTACTGTAAGCAGCTCCATCTCGGTGACAATCTTGAACACTGTCTGCGAGTGTTACTTTAACCAAAGAAGCGAAAGCGCAAGCAAACTGGAGGAGAGGACCTTCGACTACTACGAGCGGACAGGACGTTGTCTATCTTAATGTGATACATATCATCCATCCGTCGTCTACTCTACTTAAAGAGGAAAGCGCTCTGCAACCCTGGCTTGACAAGCTTGATGAGAGGCCTTCCGACTACAATCAACGGGCAGGATGTTGTCTATCTTAACGTGATGCATATCATCCGTCCGTTGTCTACTCTACTTAAAGAGGAAAGCGCTCTGCAACCCTGGCTTGACAAGCTTGATGAGAGGCCTTCCGACTACAATCAACGGACAGGATGTTGTCTATCTTAACGTGATGCATATCATCCGTCCGTTGTCTACTCTACTTAAAGAGGAAAGCGCTCTGCAACCCTGGCTTGACAAGCTTGATGAGAGGCCTTCCGACTACAATCAACGGACAGGATGTTGTCTATCTTAACGTGATGCATATCATCCGTCCGTTGTCTACTCTACTTAAAGAGGAAAGCGCTCTGCAACCCTGGCTTGACGTTCCAAGCGAACAAATCGCTTCTTAGAGGAAAGACTTTCAACCCCGGCCTGTCAAGCTTGATGAGAGGCCTTCCGACTACAATCAACGGACAGGATGTTGTCTATCTTAACGTGATGCATATCATCCATCCGTTGTCTACTCTACTTAAAGAGGAAAGCGCTCTGCAACCCTGGCTTGACAAGCTTGATGAGAGGCCTTCCGATTACAATCAACGGACAGGATGTTGTCTATCTTAACGTGATGCATATCATCCGTCCGTTGTCTTCTATACTCAAAGAGGAAAGCGCTCTGCAACCCTGGCTGGACAAGCTTGATGAGAGGCCCTTCGGCTACTATGAGCGAAAAAACCGCTCCTAAGAGGAAAGCCCTTCAACCCTGGCTTGACAAACTTGATGAAAAAACTTTCAATCCCGGTTTATCAAGCTTGATGAGAGACCTTCCAGCTACTGTTAGCGAACAAATCGCTTCTAAGAGAAATGCCTTTCAACCGTGGCTTGTCCTGCTTGATGAGAGACGTTCCAAGCGAACAAATCGCTTCTTAGAGGAAAGACTTTCAACCCCGGCCTGTCAAGCTTGATGAAAGGTCTTCCGACTACTATGTACAAGCGACCAAAGCGCTTCCAAAAAGAAAGACTTTCAACCCTGGCTTGATAAGCTCGATGAAAGGCCATCTTACTACCAAATGCGAAAAAAATTCTTCTTAAAAGAAAACTTTTCAACCCCGGCTTGACAGGCTTGATGAAAGACCTTCCGCCTACTGCAAGCGAACAGAATATCATCTATAACATTATGACGGACTTCATTCATTGGTCGTCTCATCTTATTCTATGAAGAAGCGATCATCGAGTCCAGCTTGTCTGACTCCATTCAGCTACTTCAGACAAAGTGCTGTTGGGGCTGACAAGCTCGGAGGAGTGAGCTTCCAACTACGAACGGACGGGATGATCTACGTCTTAATGTGATGCATTCCACCCGTCCGCTATATAAACTTACTCTAAAAGGAAGCGTCCGTCGAGCCCAGCTTGTCTGACTCCATTCAGCAACTTCAGACAAAGTGCTGTTGGCGCTGACAGGCTTAGAGGACGAGCCTTCCGACTATTACGACCGAAAAGGATGAAGTCCATCACAATGTTAATTGTGCCATCCGTCCGTTGCCTACCCTACATCTACATAGAAAGCACACTTCAACCCCAGTTTGCATTTTGTCGCTAAGCAACTTCGGTGTAACCCCGCACGAAGTGCTCAATAAGTAAACGAGCTTGGAGCAGTCTACCACTGAACTACTATACAACGCTGGCTATAAAATCTTTGTACTACAGCTTAAACATTCAAGACCTCGGATTAGGAAAGCTGAAGTAGGAGCTGAGAAAGGCCGTCCTACACTCAGAACAACAGATGCAATTCAAAACAAAGACCAAAGGGCTGGCGTGAACATACCCGTCGTCGACGAACGGAACGGAAGGTGGATTTTAGTCGCCTCTTACGACAGGCATGCCTACCTCGGGCATATTCTGACCCCTGCCCGAAGGGGTGCTAAACAGGTTCCCTCGGATAGACTTCTCGGAGAGGCCGTTTTTATAATGCTTCAAACATACTCAAGTTTTGATCACAATCTTAAGAAGCATTTATCTGCAATTCGTTTCTTCACTTTTTATGAGAAAAAATATAATCCTGTACATTGCAATATCAATATCCTGCTTCAGTAGCAGGGGCATGCTCCGGGGCGTTCGCTTTCAACCTGAACTAATGCTCCGCAAAATTTATGTTCGACACCCATTCCGATGGGGGTTTCGTTATCGATTGCAAACCCGCCTGCAGAAATACAAATTAAAGGCCGAAATAAAACTCATAAATTAAAAGGGTTGTACAAGAATCATAAACGGCTAAGGGGTTAGACACTAGACATTTTAAATTTGTAATTGCAGATATGAAAGAGAAATGGACGCGAATTTATTTCTCTGAAAACTAACATTGAAATCTCTCATTTGAGCGATTAATACAATTGCCGATCGCGACGCGCCCGCCCTGTAAAGAAGAAGAAAAACTGAAAAGAAAAGAACAGAATCCTACCTATCCTCAGGGGCACCTGTTCGGGCCCCTGAGCGATCCCCTACCTAGCCTCAGAGGCAGCTGTTTGCTGCCTTGAGGGGGTTACAAGGAAAAGTATTTCACGAAAAAGTATTTCACATTTGGACATGCATGCCCGATTACGTAAAGAAGTAAAAATAAAAAAATAATAATATTTATTTTATTTAAAAATACAATATTTATGAATGGACTTACTGGCTTCCTTTCGGTAGGCACAGATGTGCCTTACTTTACTTTCTGGTATTCTGCATGAAGCTAGCTCTCACACATTCACTGCCACACCTGCTTCTTAAGCATACACATCTTTTGAGGCACGTCAACCAATGGACGAGTATAAGAAAAAAAAAAAAAACAAATTTAAAAATCCAAGGGTGCAATAGACCCGGCGATAACATCTTCAGTTTATACAAAGACAACGTCTACCAGCATCCAGAATAAGAATACCATTCCATGAGAACGTGGAAGAGTGCGTTGGTTGCAACCACATGCACCCATTCGAACTCGAAGTACACGAGTACGCGGGAGACGACGATCATCCACGACGAATACCCACGACGTACATGGCAATAGGAGCTATTTTTCAGGAAGTGTACACGGTCAACGAGTCCTGTAGGCCGAACCACGACCTGGAGAACAGAGCCCTGCTGAACCACGTATACCTTCGAAATGAGATACAGCAGTGGCGTTCTGAGAATCCTGGATTCACCAGATTCGATGACGAAAATCAGGCAACCAATGCTTTCGCCCAAGATGGCTCCAATGCCATCCTCATTTCGAAGGAGGAACTCAAACACATCTTCAACGGCTTGAAGAACAAAAAGTCGACTGGTATAGACGGGATACCGAATATAGTGCTGCGCCATCTCCCTGACGAGGCGGTGGAAATATACACAATACTGTTCAACAATGCACTGAGTAATGCGCATTACCCAGCGCATTGGAAGACGGCAGTAGTGCAACCCATCCCCAAAAGGGACAAAGATTCTTCGCTTCCGAAAAATCTTCGGTCGATTAGTCTCCTACCTTGCATAAGCAAGGTTTTCGAGAAGATTGTCAATAGAGTCCTGATCCAGTGGACTGAGGACAACAAAATTATACCGAATAACCAGTTTGGATTTAGGGCGAGGCATGATACCGTACATGCCGCGTCAAAATTGGTTTCGGACATTCAGTGGAACAACCACAAAACCCAGTGCACCGGGGCCTGTCTCGTTGACTTGGAAAAGGCATTCGACACCGTATGGCTAGAAGGCCTCTTTTTTAAGTTGACGAGGATGGGTATAAGCAAACCGCTGCTTTACACGATCTTCAATATGGTAACAGGTAGGAGTTTTGTTGTCAAGAGTGGCAACAAAGTTTCCACAAATGTTTTCCAAATAAAAAATGGGCTCCAGCAGGGTGCAGTAAACTCACCAATCCTTTTCGCTATTTTCACCAGCGAACTGATTGGCTCCATGCGCAACTTGATCGCGTTCGCCGACGATTGGGTTGCATACCGGACGGCACCAAACATAGAGGTCATAAACGTGCTCCTACAGCGTGACTTCGAAGAAATCCAGCGATTTTGCGACGACTGGAAGTTGAAAATCAACTTCCAGAAGTGTGAAACTATCCTCTTCCGGACTCCATTATACAGGGCCTCAAGGGATACGAAGAAGAATTGGCGCAAGTTCGAAATATTGGACCCACAGGGTCAGCCACTAGCCGTAAAGAGTGTAGTGAGATATCTTGGCATTATGTTGGACCAGTATCTGTATGGTGGTATCCATGTAGATGCAGCTTTGACGAAAGCTAAAAAAGGCTTCGCTAGGGCAAGGGGGTTGTTTTACAGCAGCCAACTTGACGCCAAAGTGAAGCGAATCTGCTATACGGCCCTCATCCGGCCAATCATGGTATATGGCTGCCCGGTGTGGTTCAATGTGAGTCCTTCCCAAATGGAAAAGATGAGGGTCTTCGAGAGACAGTGCCTTCGCGCATGTCTCAAGAAGTACAGAACCCCGGAATCTGATTACAAAAAGTTCTATCCTAATGAGGTCTTGTATAACGAAGCAAACGTGAACAGGGTTGATAATTTTATTATTAAGCTTATTCGGAGGCATGTTGCACGAGCCATGACCTCTGAGAACGATCTCATATTTGGGGCCTACTACTCAAATGACGAGTACCACGAGAGCGCTCGCCGAAGGGGTTTCATTCCGCCAGAAGCGTTCTTATATCTTGACCGCATTGGACTGATTCAGGATGCGGATGCATGTCCACTTATTTACCACGTGATGAGAAGGACAGTGGACAGGCGACTGATGTACGACGCCAACGTTGCAAATGTTAGTCGAGATGCTCTCCGGTTCAGCACATCCGTCTCCATCCGCGATAGGATGGAAACGGATAAGGACCGAGGGTTCTATTGGTGGTTAGAGCCACACCAAGAGCCCCAGCTGTCGTCAGCCTAATTAGGTTAAGATTGACCCCCCACGGCCAACTCACATCTAGTATAAGTTAGGATAAGTTAATAATTAAGATTAAACTAAAATAGTGTAAAAAATAAAAACAACAAAAAACAACAAAAAATACAAAAACCCAAAAAAAAAAATCAAAAAATGTAAAAAATGTAAAAAATATGTCAGTCGTAAGTATCTTTAAGTTAGAATAGGTTATATTAAGTAATATTAAGTTTTTATAAAAAAATTGTCGACAATTAAGTTTTTTCAAATATTTTCTTAGTTTTAAATAAATAAACATTAGTATTAATAAATTAAAAAGGAAAAAAAAGTACTGATGCCGAAAGGCAAATAAATAAATAAATAATTAGTTTAGCTTAGAGCGCCCGCATAGGGCCAGTAAGTAGATATAAGATTTCATATTAGATGTACCTAGGTTAAGCATTTTGTTCCTAGCGTTAAGTTATCATTAGTTGAAAAAAAAAAAAATAAAAATGCATTTTAAACTAACTAAACTAAACCCACGACGTACACCCTACGACGACCCACGACAGACTAAAATCGCTCCCGCGCCTAGTCGGCCTTATATACCCTCGGAGAGCCCCCTCCGACAACTCTTAATTTTTCAATTTTTTATTCATTGTCTATCGGATTTTTAATTTTTCTGAGATGTCTGTAGGTGTTGGATGCAATTTTTGGATTATTTGAGGCTGTACGACTATACATCTGCGCAACTTTTAAGGATTTTTGCCAAATTGGAACATTTTTCATGAAGATCGCTAAGGTCTTGCACCGATGAACCACTATTTCTGTAAACTTATAAATCGTGCATTGGTTGGTGTCTGAATAAATAGCAAGTCTAAGAGCTCCCGATTGACTTAAAACTGGATCACTTCATATACGTAAAGAATATTCAACCAATTGTTTCTTTTTTATAAAAGTTTCTGTTCTCTTTCACAGGCCCTCCATACTCAACCAATGGAGAACTGTCGCTGTAGTGATTAAATTTTCTTGGAAAAGAAAAAATTGAACTGTCTTCCAAACTAATGGCGCTTTCGAAGAAACTTTGTTTTTGTTGTTCCGCAATATGACGGTTAACAGCAGACAATTTCTAAGTTTTTCTGAATTGAAGATACGTTCTTTGTTTTTTCCCTGTACAACCCATCCACACTCCCTAATCTATTCATATCCTGGCGCTCTAAATATGCCGCAGAAAGTTTTCAAATCGCTTACAATCATTCCTCATTCCTCTGGCGGATTTGGTTAGAGCTAAACAGACCACATGACCTTTGGACAGTTTTCGAGCGGGAAGAAATCTGTACGAAGAGTTTAAAATTAAATACGAAGTAAATTAAAAGCAAAAAATTCTTTACCAAACCCAATTGTCCAATTACCCCTAATTGTCTGTCCCAGAATCCCATAGGTTACTATATTCCTGCATGCTTTGTAAATTTCTCACCTTTTTATAAAGTCTATGTTTCTCATTATTTATTTACAAAAAACTTCTCTACCTACATATAACAATATTAATAAATAAAAACACTGACATGTTCACGCAACCAAATCTTGAAATTCGGCCTTAGTAATCTCTGAACTAGTTTGGGTTTCCAATTTTGAGTCAAAAATTCCAGTGTGGTGATTGGGCTTCCACAACATTCATGTTGACCTGCAAAAGTAAGTAAATTGATCTGCAATATAATGTTCTCTCGGCAAAGATTTATTCTGCACATTGATCATTAACCAGAACACATCACGAACTATAAGTAAAAACTAAATAAAATCTACTTACTTCCATACTCTTTGAAATGAATTCAGTTCTGAAGTATTTTGTCTCTTAACAACGGATCACAGGCTATCATCGTCTATTTTATGCGATTTAAGCCTACTTCATACGCAGAGGTCCTTTCGGAGTAGTCATTCCATCTTCAGCCGCGATTCCCCCTCTTTTGTTGTTTTGGATTGTCCAATATCAATTTAAGAATTGGAACTGCACTATGGGAAGTGTACTTTACTTATCGGATTCATCTTCTGCAGTTAAAACCGAATTTGACCGTAGACCTACGTTAAAAAGAATTCGAATAATATTACGTTGATGGGTCGTTTTCGACCCTCATATATTTTTCAAGAACTTACATACAAAAATTAACGTTTTTTAAGAAAAATTTGTTTTGTTTAGAATTCACAAAATATTATATAGGAAACGCATGCAAACAATTATTGAATTAAATTATTCCAAGCACTTGATGCATATGTTCCGGTTGTGTTTGTTTTTGCAAACATTTTTTCCGCACAGACCAACTCCGATTTGTTTTCCTTAGTGATGGAGTTTTCTGCCAAGCAAATGACACATCTGGCACGCTTTTTTGTTTGTGGGGGAACAAGTCGTGGGCCTTTGACAGGTGGCAGTGGAGTCCCCACTTCCGTTGACGCCCATATTCGATGTGGATAAGTCAGATAGCGTTGACTGAAGTGAAAGGGAACATGGTGCTCGAGGCGTTCTTGATCTACGAAGCGTGTAAGCATTTGTCAATTCGACACCGAGATCATGGAGAAACTTTTTGCGACCTTGTTTGATTCTGGATGTTAGGTAGCCTGGAGCTATTTGCATATATACGATAAAAGCATTCAATGCAGAAATATCGATAATGTTGGCAAGCACGCACATTGGCCAACGATTTGTTTTTCGCTTTGAACTAAGTCCTGAAAGCATTTTATCCGCATTGTCAACACCGCCTTTCGTTTTATTATAATACTTGATTATCACAGGCATCTTTTTCGGTTCAGGCCCAACATCAGGTGTATTATGCATTGTGCTTTGAACTATTGTACATTTATTTTTTTACTGGTGTACGAGCCCAAAGCAGTTGAATCAGTAAACGCAAATGTGGATTGAAATTGTGGTTGCTTTTTTCCAATAAGAGTTTCGGGGGTATATACCTTTTATTTTTTCTTACCGTGGCAACCAAAGTCAAATTCTTTTACAGTAATTTTTATCCCAATTCGTATGAGGAAAAAAAGTTATCCATGCTGATGTTGTGACCTTTCAACTCTTCAACTAAATCCAAGACCACACGTTCACCTTGGTTCTTTGCCTAAGTACGGCTGAATCTTCCAAATATATGAAGTTTCGGCACAAGTACAGACCCAAAACTTCAAACCGTATTTTTCTGGTTTACTTGGCAATTTATCGTCAACTGTGACACAAGACGATGGGTTAAAAAACACAGGAAGTAATTCAACCCATTTGTCCCATAAGTTACAAATTGGAGTAAATTTATCCTTGACTGATACTTTATTTTGTCTCCGGTTGGTTGGGTCTTTCAGGAGGGACTTTCAACAAATCTTTCAAACAAATCTTCAATTCGTTCGGTTTTTGACCTGAGAAAAACAACTTCTATTCAAAGCAAACAAAAAATAACTGAAAGAACTCACTTGTAAACACCTGCAAGAATTAAGACTCCAAAATGTTGTTTGTCGCCAAATGTTGCGCGACCAAAACTGTTAGTATTTTCGATTATTATTTTCTCGATATGAGTTGGAAAAAACAATAAAAACGAATCTACCAAAACATCAACACGAGCAATAGCATAACGAGTAACACCTGGCTTCATTGTAATAATATTTTCGAGCCGGGCCCGAATGACTGAAGTCACAAATTTCATCTATTATAAAACAAAAACATGTGCATTGGACAATGATTTACCAGGATTCAACGGTATTGAACTCCAAATCGTACTGTTTTTAGATACGAAAAGCGGATCAGCTGCATCATCTTCATTCTCACATTCTGAATCGAGAAAACTTCCTTTCTGGATATTTTCCAAAAAAGTTCACTTCAAAATAGATTAAATGATGACTTTACTTCTGTTTGCCACGAGTACACGAATGTATCAAAATACAACGGGTCGAAAACGACCAAACCTCCCAAAAAAACCCAAGCTCAAAAAATGCGCAGCCATCTAATTGTAGGGAAACTGAAATATCCCAATTTCGCTATATGCATGGTCAGGCAAAGCAATCATGAAAGCACAGCCTACTATTAATATTAGTATAGAAAATATTTAAGTTCGAAAAAAAAAATTGGTCGAAACCGACCCCAACATAGGTCTACGATTAAGTGCTACTAAATTCATACTGATCCTGCCTCACTTCTGTTTATATTTTTGCTAATTCCATTTGTTTATTTTTATCAATTGCTTTGATTTTATTACACTTTGGACAACTTGTCAAAGTGGTGTATGTCCAAGCAGATAACAAAAAATCTACCAGGGTGCGTTAGTTTCAATGTTGAGGCAAACAGTCTTCCAGTACTGTTTCACATTCAATCGAATGCTTTACGAAGGAAACTTTAACTCTCAATATAAAAGATAGGATTACAGGAGCAAATTAACACTCAATTTTCGTAGTTATTAATATTTAATACAGAACCATGTTCCCAAATAACATTAATGATTAGTGGTTTGACAATATCTTAGGAATAACAAGTTATCCGCCAGGATCAAGCACGATCTACTTCTATTGCAAGTCTACACACGACTGCCTGATAGTTGTATTCTTCTTGTACTTGTTGTGTCTCTCGTTGATTGAATTTATTCAAGTATACAAAATACAAATTTTCAATGTTATTACGGGTGGACCAAGGTTTAAGTTAAGTAAATAAAACAGATTAAGACATCACTGTTCCCCAGTAGACCAAGCAAAATGCCTACAACGACTGTCCAACGGAACCAAATGGAGCAACAAATGTTTCACTGTTCATTAAATCAAAAGAGAAAACAAAAAGAAACATACAAACAAAAACTTGATAGAGTTCGAACAAAATAGAAGAACTATCTGAAGTAGTGTTTGTCTGCAATTCTTTCCTTCACTTATTATGAAGACAAATAAGTGAAACCTATGAATTGCAATATCAATATCCTGCTTCAATTGCAGTTGATGCCCTTAAAAGGGGCATGTTCCGGCGCGTTCTCTGTCAGCCCGAACTAATGTTACGGCAAATGTTACGTTCAATACCCATCCGGATGGGGGTGCCCTTAAACTCAGAATTTAAGAGGTTTGCGGAAGAATCTTAAACGACTAAGGACATTTAAAGTTTGTAAAGGAGTTAATTTTGGATGTGAAAGTGGTTATAAATGCAGTCGAATTTCTTTCCCTGAAGTAAATTTCAGAAGAAATGTAATCATCTAACATTTCAAATGATTCCACACAGGATTCGTCAAATGGTTCATTTGAGTGATTAATCAGGTGGAGGATCGCGACGCGCCCGCCCTGAAAAGAAAGAAGAAAAACCTGGAGAGAAAAGAGCAGAATCCTACCTAGCCTCAGGACACCTGTTTGGGTTCTGAGGGGTCCCCTACCTAGCCTCAGAGGCAGCTGTTTGCTGCCTTGAGGGGGTTATAAGAAAAAGTGTTTCGCGAGAATGATATAAAATTGGACATGCATGCCCCATCACGTGAGTAAAAATTAAAAAAAAATAATAATATTTATGAATGGACTTACTGGCTTCGTTAGGCACCAATGTGCCTTACTCTGCTTTCTGGTGCTCTGCCTGAATCTAGCTCTTACACATTGACTGACACAGGAGAAAGGATCTCAAGCTGGTTGCTAGACTAGAAGAAACAGGAATATTTCAAACTGAGTTCATAATCCCTAGCAATGCCTAACCTACCGAAAAAAAATATTCCAAATCCTTATGTCTCCACGTGAGGAGTTAAATATTTGCATAGGACGTGGGCGAGTCGCCAACTTCTAAGAAAAGGAGCAAGCCACAGAGGGGAAAGCATTCATCCCCAAGAAACAACGAGGGTATTAGTTTGGAAGGCCGATCGCGCTAACAGAAATTTGTGTCCTCTTCTAACTACATCCATACGAAGCGGCGAGTGCTTTCGAACTACCACGAATAAATGAGAACTTAAGTTCTGTAAGCACGTCGCGCCAAGCAAAAAGAAACCAGATGGCTTTGTTTTTTAAGGCAAAGATCAGATAATCAGTGCGCTGTTTACTTTGAGCCTGTTAGCGGCTATGAGAAATTTCGGTGAATGTAACTCCGTACTGAAGTGAAGTATTGGGCAAACTTGATGTACATGACTTCCCAATACTATGAACGAACAGGATGTTGTCTATCTTAATGCGATGCAAGCCGTCTGTTCATTGCTTACTCTACTTTAAGGAAAGCACCCTGCATCTCCGGCTTGTCAAGCTTGGTGAGAGGCTTTCCGACTACTACAAACCAAACGGATGTTGCCAATCATAACTTGATGAATTCCATCCGTTTGTTTTCTAATCTACTTCTAAGAGGAAAGCACTCTTCAACACAGCTTAACAAGCTTGATGAGGAGCTTTCCCACAAGTAATAACAAGGGATGTGTCCTTCACTGTGCCCAGCTCCATTCAGTAGCTTGAGTGGTACTTCACATGAATAGCTCAAGGCGGCATCAAGCTGTGAGCAACTTCCGCAAGATTACATCAAAACCATACAAGTGACATAAGAAAGCACTTCTACAGTGGCGCCTCGCCCGTCTGTTGCGGGAATTAGTGTAATGTTTTAGATTAGTATACCCAACCCAACCGAACCGAACCGACCCGTCCGTAATCCAAAAGGAGTGGAGAAACCCTTCACCCAAAGTACGTAAAATCGGTCAATCTGTTTGCCTTTCATAAATCGAAAAAATGTAGTGTAAGCAGCTCCATCTCGTTCACAATCTTGAACACTGCGAGTGTTACTTTAACCAAAGAAGCGAAAGCGCGAGCAAACTGGAGGAGAGGACCTTCGACTACTACGAGCGGACAGGACGTTGTCTATCTTAATGTGATGCATATCATCCGTCCGTTGTCTTCTATACTCAAAGAGGAAAGCGCTCTGCAACCCTGGCTTGACAAGCTTGATGAGAGGCCTTCCGACTACAATCAATGGACAGGATGTTGTCTATCTTAACGTGATGCATATCATCCGTCCGTTGTCTTCTATACTCAAAGAGGAAAGCGCTCTGCAACCCTGGCTTGACAAGCTTGATGAGAGGCCTTCCGACTACAATCAACGGACAGGATGTTGTCTATCTTAACGTGATGCATATCATCCGTCCGTTGTCTACTCTACTTAAAGAGGAAAGCGCTCTGCAACCCTGGCTTGACAAGCTTGATGAGAGGCCTTCCGACTACAATCAACGGACAGGATGTTGTCTATCTTAACGTGATGCATATCATCCGTCCGTTGTCTACTCTACTCAAAGAGGAAAGCGCTCTGCAACCCTGGCTGGACAAGCTTGATGAGAGGCCCTTCGGCTACTATGAGCGAAAAAAACGCTCCTAAGAGGAAAGCCCTTCAACCCTGGCTTGACAAACTTGGTGAAAAAACTTTCAATCCCGGTTTATCAAGCTTGATGAGAGACCTTCCAGCTACTGTAAGCGAACAAATCGCTTCTAAAAGAAATGCCTTTCAACCGTGGCTTGTCCTGCTTGATGAGAGACGTTCCAAGCGAACAAATCGCTTCTTAGAGGAAAGACTTTCAACCCCGGCCTGTCAAGCTTGATGAAAGGTCTTCCGACTACTATGTACAAGCGACCAAAGCGCTTCCAAAAAGAAAGCCTTTCAACCCTGGCTTTACAAGCTTGATGAAAGACATTCCAACTACTATCAGCAAAGTGCTTCCAAGAGGAAAGACTTTCAACCCTGGCTTGATAAGCTCGATGAAAGGCCATCTTACTACCAAATGCGAAAAAACGCTTCTTAAAAGAAAACTTTTCAACCCCGGCTTGACAAGCTTGATGAAAGACCTTCCGCCTACTGCAAGCGAACAGAATATCATCTATAACATTATGACGGACTTCATTCATTGGTCGTCTCATCTTATTCTATGAAGAAGCGCCCGTCGTGTCCAGCTTGTCTAGCTATTCAGCAACTTCAGACAAAGTGCTGTTGGCGCTGACAGGCTTAGAGGACGAGCCTTCCGACTATTACGACCGAAAAGGATGAAGTCCATCACAATGTTAATTGTGCCATCCGTCCGTTGCCTACCCTACATCTACATAGAAAGCACACTTCAACCCCAGTTTGCATTTTGTCGCTAAGCAACTTCGGTGTAACCCCGCACGAAGTGCTCAATAAGTAAACGAGCTTGGAGCAGTCTACCACTGAACTACTATACAACGCTGGCTATAAAATCTTTGTACTACAGCTTAAACATTCAAGACCTCGGATTAGGAAAGCTGAAGTAGGAGCTGAGAAAGGCCGTCCTATACTCAGAACAACAGATGCAATTCAAAACAAAGACCAAAGGGCTGGCGTGAACATACCCGTCGTCGACGAACGGAACGGAAGGTGGATTTTAGTCGCCTCTTACGACAGGCATGCCTACCTCGGGCATATTCTAACCCCTGCCCGAAGGGGTGCTAAACAGGTTCCCTCGGATAGACTTCTCGGAGAGGCCGCTCTTGCTGCTCTATACGTTTTTATAATGCTTCAAACATACTCAAGTTTTGATCACAATCTTAAGAAGCATTTATCTGCAATTCGTTTCTTTACTTTTTATGAGAAAAAATATAATCCTGTACATTGCAATATCAATATCCTGCTTCAGTAGCAGGGGCATGCTCCGGGGCGTTCGCTTTCAACCTGAACTAATGCTGCGGCAAAATTTATGTTCGACACCCATTCCGATGGGGGTTTCGTTATCGATTGCAAACCCGCCTGCAGAAATACAAATTAAAGGCCGAAATAAAACTCATAAATTAAAAGGGTTGTACAAGAATCATAAACGGCTAAGGGGTTAGACACTAGACATTTTAAATTTGTAATTGCAGATATGAAAGAGAAATGGACGCGAATTTATTTCTCTGAAAACTAACATTGAAATCTCTCATTTGAGCGATTAATACAATTGCCGATCGCGACGCGCCCGCCCTGTAAAGAAGAAGAAAAACTGAAAAGAAAAGAACAGAATCCTACCTATCCTCAGGGGCACCTGTTCGGGCCCCTGAGCGATCCCCTACCTAGCCTCAGAGGCAGCTGTTTGCTGCCTTAAGGGGGTTACAAGGAAAAGTATTTCACGAAAAAGTATTTCACATTTGGACATGCATGCCCGATTACGTAAAGAAGTAAAAATAAAAAAATAATAATATTTATTTTATTTAAAAATACAATATTTATGAATGGACTTACTGGCTTCCTTTCGGTAGGCACAGATGTGCCTTACTTTACTTTCTGGTATTCTGCATGAAGCTAGCTCTCACACATTCACTGCCACACCTGCTTCTTAAGCATACACATCAACCAATGGACGAGTATAAAAAAAAAAATTTTAAATCCAAGGGTGCAATAGACCCGGCGACAACATCTTCAGTTTATACAAAGACAACGTCTACCAGCATCCAGAATAAGAATACCATTCCATGAGAACGTGGAAGAGAGCGTTGGTTGCAACCACATGCACCCATTCGAACTCGAAGTACACGAGTACGCGGGAGACGACGATCATCCACGACGAATACTCACGACGAATACCCACGACGTACACCCTACGACGACCCACGACAGACTAAAATCGCTCCCGCGCCTAGGCGGCCTTATATACCCTCGGAGAGCCCCCTCCGGCAACTCTTAATTTTTCAAAATTTTTCAATTTTTTATTCATTGTCTATCGGATTTTTAATTTTTCTGAGATGTCTGTAGGTGTTGGATGCAATTTTTGGATTATTTGAGGCTGTACGAGTATACATCTGCGCAACTTTTAAGGATTTTTGCCATTTTGGAGCATTTTTCATGAAGATCGCTAAGGTCTTGCACCGATGAACCACTATTTCTGTAAACTTATAAGTCGGGCATTGGGTGGTGTCTGAATAAATAGTAAGTCTAAGAGCTCCCGATTGACTTAAAACTGGATCACTTCATATACGTAAAGAATATTCAACCAATTGTTTCTTTTTTATAAAAGTTTCTGTTCTCTTTCACAGGCCCTCCATACTCAACCAATGGAGAACTGTCGCTGTAGTGATTAAATTTTCTTGGAAAAGAAAAAATTGAACTGTCTTCCAAACTAATGGCGCTTTCGAAGAAACTTTGTTTTTGTTGTTCCGCAATATGACGGTTAACAGCAGACAATTTCTAAGTTTTTCTGAATTGAAGATACGTTCTTTGTTTTTTCCCTGTACAACCCATCCACACTCCCTAATCTATTCATATCCTGGCGCTCTAAATATGCCGCAGAAAGTTTTCAAATCGCTTACAATCATTCCTCATTCCTCTGGCGGATTTGGTTAGAGCTAAACAGACCACATGACCTTTGGACAGTTTTCGAGCGGGAAGAAATCTGTACGAAGAGTTTGAAATTAAATACGAAGTAAATTAAAAGCAATGAAATTCTTTACCAAACCCAATTGTCCAATTACCCCTAATTGTCTGTCCCAGAATCCCATAGGTTACTATATTCCTGCATGCTTTGTAAATTTCTCACCTTTTTATAAAGTCTATGTTTCTCATTATTTATTTACAAAAAACTTCTCTACCTACATATAACAATATTAATAAATAAAAACACTGACATGTTCACGCAACCAAATCTTGAAATTCGGCCTTAGTAATCTCTGAACTAGTTTGGGTTTCCAATTTTGAGTCAAAAATTCCAGTGTGGTGATTGGGCTTCCACAACATTCATGTTGACCTGCAAAAGTAAGTAAATTGATCTGCAATATAATGTTCTCTCGGCAAAGATTTATTCTGCACATTGATCATTAACCAGAACACATCACGAACTATAAGTAAAAACTAAATAAAATCTACTTACTTCCATACTCTTTGAAATGAATTCAGTTCTGAAGTATTTTGTCTCTTAACAACGGATCACAGGCTATCATCGTCTATTTTATGCGATTTAAGCCTACTTCATACGCAGAGGTCCTTTCGGAGTAGTCATTCCATCTTCAGCCGCGATTCCCCCTCTTTTGTTGTTTTGGATTGTCCAATATCAATTTAAGAATTGGAACTGCACTATGGGAAGTGTACTTTACTTATCGGATTCATCTTCTGCAGTTAAAACCGAATTTGACCGTAGACCTACGTTAAAAAGAATTCGAATAATATTACGTTGATGGGTCGTTTTCGACCCTCATATATTTTTCAAGAACTTACATACAAAAATTAACGTTTTTTAAGAAAAATTTGTTTTGTTTAGAATTCACAAAATATTATATAGGAAACGCATGCAAACAATTATTGAATTAAATTATTCCAAGCACTTGATGCATATGTTCCGGTTGTGTTTGTTTTTGCAAACATTTTTTCCGCACAGACCAACTCCGATTTGTTTTCCTTAGTGATGGAGTTTTCTGCCAAGCAAATGACACATCTGGCACGCTTTTTTGTTTGTGGGGGAACAAGTCGTGGGCCTTTGACAGGTGGCAGTGGAGTCCCCACTTCCGTTGACGCCCATATTCGATGTGGATAAGTCAGATAGCGTTGACTGAAGTGAAAGGGAACATGGTGCTCGAGGCGTTCTTGATCTACGAAGCGTGTAATCTTTTGTCAATTCGACACCGAGATCATGGAGAAACTTTTTGCGACCTTGTTTGCCTCTGGATGTTAAGTAGCCTGGATCTATTTGCATATATGCGATAAAAGCATTCAATGCAGAAATATCGATAATGTTGGCAAGCACGCACATTGGCCAACGATTTGTTTTTCGCTTTGAACTAAATCCTGAAAGCATTTTATCAGCATTTTCAACACCGCCTTTCGGTTTGTTATAATACTTGATGATCACAGGCATCTTTTTCGGTTCAGGCCCAACATCAGGTGTATTATGCATTGTGCTTTGAACTATTGTACATTTATTTTTTTACTGGTGTACGAGCCCAAAGCAGTTGAATCAGTAAACGCAAATGTGGATTGAAATTGTGGTTGCTTTTTTCCAATAAGAGTTTCGGGGGTATATACCTTTTATTTTTTCTTACCGTGGCAACCAAAGTCAAATTCTTTTACAGTAATTTTTATCCCAATTCGTATGAGGAAAAAAAGTTATCCATGCTGATGTTGTGACCTTTCAACTCTTCAACTAAATCCAAGACCACACGTTCACCTTGGTTCTTTGCCTAAGTACGGCTGAATCTTCCAAATATATGAAGTTTCGGCACAAGTACAGACCCAAAACTTCAAACCGTATTTTTCTGGTTTACTTGGCAATTTATCGTCAACTGTGACACAAGACGATGGGTTAAAAAACACAGGAAGTAATTCAACCCATTTGTCCCATAAGTTACAAATTGGAGTAAATTTATCCTTGACTGATACTTTATTTTGTCTCCGGTTGGTTGGGTCTTTCAGGAGGGACTTTCAACAAATCTTTCAAACAAATCTTCAATTCGTTCGGTTTTTGACCTGAGAAAAACAACTTCTATTCAAAGCAAACAAAAAATAACTGAAAGAACTCACTTGTAAACACCTGCAAGAATTAAGACTCCAAAATGTTGTTTGTCGCCAAATGTTGCGCGACCAAAACTGTTAGTATTTTCGATTATTATTTTCTCGATATGAGTTGGAAAAAACAATAAAAACGAATCTACCAAAACATCAACACGAGCAATAGCATAACGAGTAACACCTGGCTTCATTGTAATAATATTTTCGAGCCGGGCCCGAATGACTGAAGTCACAAATTTCATCTATTATAAAACAAAAACATGTGCATTGGACAATGATTTACCAGGATTCAACGGTATTGAACTCCAAATCGTACTGTTTTTAGATACGAAAAGCGGATCAGCTGCATCATCTTCATTCTCACATTCTGAATCGAGAAAACTTCCTTTCTGGATATTTTCCAAAAAAGTTCACTTCAAAATAGATTAAATGATGACTTTACTTCTGTTTGCCACGAGTACACGAATGTATCAAAATACAACGGGTCGAAAACGACCAAACCTCCCAAAAAAACCCAAGCTCAAAAAATGCGCAGCCATCTAATTGTAGGGAAACTGAAATATCCCAATTTCGCTATATGCATGGTCAGGCAAAGCAATCATGAAAGCACAGCCTACTATTAATATTAGTATAGAAAATATTTAAGTTCGAAAAAAAAAATTGGTCGAAACCGACCCCAACATAGGTCTACGATTAAGTGCTACTAAATTCATACTGATCCTGCCTCACTTCTGTTTATATTTTTGCTAATTCCATTTGTTTATTTTTATCAATTGCTTTGATTTTATTACACTTTGGACAACTTGTCAAAGTGGTGTATGTCCAAGCAGATAACAAAAAATCTACCAGGGTGCGTTAGTTTCAATGTTGAGGCAAACAGTCTTCCAGTACTGTTTCACATTCAATCGAATGCTTTACGAAGGAAACTTTAACTCTCAATATAAAAGATAGGATTACAGGAGCAAATTAACACTCAATTTTCGTAGTTATTAATATTTAATACAGAACCATGTTCCCAAATAACATTAATGATTAGTGGTTTGACAATATCTTAGGAATAACAAGTTATCCGCCAGGATCAAGCACGATCTACTTCTATTGCAAGTCTACACACGACTGCCTGATAGTTGTATTCTTCTTGTACTTGTTGTGTCTCTCGTTGATTGAATTTATTCAAGTATACAAAATACAAATTTTCAATGTTATAACGGGTGGACCAAAGTTTAAGTTAAGTAAATAAAACAGATTAAGACATCACTGTTCCCCAGTAGACCAAGCAAAATGCCGACAACGACTGTCCAACGGAACCAAATGGAGCAACAAATGTTTCACTGTTCATTAAATCAAAAGAGAAAACAAAAAGAAACATACAAACAAAAACTTGATAGAGTTCGAACAAAATAGAAGAACTATCTGAAGTAGTGTTTGTCTGCAATTCTTTCCTTCACTTATTATGAAGACAAATAAGTGAAACCTATGAATTGCAATATCAATATCCTGCTTCAATTGCAGTTGATGCCCTTAAAAGGGGCATGTTCCGGCGCGTTCTCTGTCAGCCCGAACTAATGTTACGGCAAATGTTACGTTCAATACCCATCCGGATGGGGGTGCCCTTAAACTCAGAATTTAAGAGGTTTGCGGAAGAATCTTAAACGACTAAGGACATTTAAAGTTTGTAAAGGAGTTAATTTTGGATGTGAAAGTGGTTATAAATGCAGTCGAATTTCTTTCCCTGAAGTAAATTTCAGAAGAAATGTAATCATCTAACATTTCAAATGATTCCACACAGGATTCGTCAAATGGTTCATTTGAGTGATTAATCAGGTGGAGGATCGCGACGCGCCCGCCCTGAAAAGAAAGAAGAAAAACCTGGAGAGAAAAGAGCAGAATCCTACCTAGCCTCAGGACACCTGTTTGGGTTCTGAGGGGTCCCCTACCTAGCCTCAGAGGCAGCTGTTTGCTGCCTTGAGGGGGTTATAAGAAAAAGTGTTTCGCGAGAATGATATAAAATTGGACATGCATGCCCCATCACGTGAGTAAAAATTAAAAAAAAATAATAATATTTATGAATGGACTTACTGGCTTCGTTAGGCACCAATGTGCCTTACTCTGCTTTCTGGTGCTCTGCCTGAATCTAGCTCTTACACATTGACTGACACAGGAGAAAGGATCTCAAGCTGGTTGCTAGACTAGAAGAAACAGGAATATTTCAAACTGAGTTCATAATCCCTAGCAATGCCTAACCTACCGAAAAAAAATATTCCAAATCCTTATGTCTCCACGTGAGGAGTTAAATATTTGCATAGGACGTGGGCGAGTCGCCAACTTCTAAGAAAAGGAGCAAGCCACAGAGGGGAAAGCATTCATCCCCAAGAAACAACGAGGGTATTAGTTTGGAAGGCCGATCGCGCTAACAGAAATTTGTGTCCTCTTCTAACTACATCCATACGAAGCGGCGAGTGCTTTCGAACTACCACGAATAAATGAGAACTTAAGTTCTGTAAGCACGTCGCGCCAAGCAAAAAGAAACCAGATGGCTTTGTTTTTTAAGGCAAAGATCAGATAATCAGTGCGCTGTTTACTTTGAGCCTGTTAGCGGCTATGAGAAATTTCGGTGAATGTAACTCCGTACTGAAGTGAAGTATTGGGCAAACTTGATGTACATGACTTCCCAATACTATGAACGAACAGGATGTTGTCTATCTTAATGCGATGCAAGCCGTCTGTTCATTGCTTACTCTACTTTAAGGAAAGCACCCTGCATCTCCGGCTTGTCAAGCTTGGTGAGAGGCTTTCCGACTACTACAAACCAAACGGATGTTGCCAATCATAACTTGATGAATTCCATCCGTTTGTTTTCTAATCTACTTCTAAGAGGAAAGCACTCTTCAACACAGCTTAACAAGCTTGATGAGGAGCTTTCCCACAAGTAATAACAAGGGATGTGTCCTTCACTGTGCCCAGCTCCATTCAGTAGCTTGAGTGGTACTTCACATGAATAGCTCAAGGCGGCATCAAGCTGTGAGCAACTTCCGCAAGATTACATCAAAAGCATACAAGTGACATAAGAAAGCACTTCTACAGTGGCGCCTCGCCCGTCTGTTGCGGGAATTAGTGTAATGTTTTAGATTAGTATACCCAACCCAACCGAACCGAACCGACCCGTCCGTAATCCAAAAGGAGTGGAGAAACCCTTCACCCAAAGTACGTAAAATCGGTCAATCTGTTTGCCTTTCATAAATCGAAAAAATGTACTGTAAGCAGCTCCATCTCGGTGACAATCTTGAACACTGTCTGCGAGTGTTACTTTAACCAAAGAAGCGAAAGCGCGAGCAAACTGGAGGAGAGGACCTTCGACTACTACGAGCGGACAGGACGTTGTCTATCTTAATGTGATGCATATCATCCATCCGTCGTCTACTCTACTTAAAGAGGAAAGCGCTCTGCAACCCTGGCTTGACAAGCTTGATGAGAGGCCTTCCGACTACAATCAACGGACAGGATGTTGTCTATCTTAACGTGATGCATATCATCCGTCCGTTGTCTACTCAACTCAAAGAGGAAAGCGCTCTGCAACCCTGGCTTGACAAGCTTGATGAGAGGCCTTCCGACTACAATCAACGGACAGGATGTTGTCTATCTTAACGTGATGCATATCATCCGTCCGTTGTCTACTCTACTTAAAGAGGAAAGCGCTCTGCAACCCTGGCTTGACAAGCTTGATGAGAGGCCTTCCGACTACAATCAACGGACAGGATGTTGTCTATCTTAACGTGATGCATATCATCCGTCCGTTGTCTACTCTACTTAAAGAGGAAAGCGCTCTGCAACCCTGGCTTGACAAGCTTGATGAGAGGCCTTCCGACTACAATCAACGGACAGGATGTTGTCTATCTTAACGTGATGCATATCATCCGTCCGTTGTCTACTCTACTTAAAGAGGAAAGCGCTCTGCAACCCTGGCTTGACAAGCTTGATGAGAGGCCTTCCGACTACAATCAACGGACAGGATGTTGTCTATCTTAACGTGATGCATATCATCCATCCGTTGTCTACTCTACTTAAAGAGGAAAGCGCTCTGCAACCCTGGCTTGACAAGCTTGATGAGAGGCCTTCCGACTACAATCAACGGACAGGATGTTGTCTATCTTAACGTGATGCATATCATCCGTCCGTTGTCTACTCTACTCAAAGAGGAAAGCGCTCTGCAACCCTGGCTGGACAAGCTTGATGAGAGGCCCTTCGGCTACTATGAGCGAAAAAAACGCTCCTAAGAGGAAAGCCCTTCAACCCTGGCTTGACAAACTTGATGAAAAAACTTTCAATCCCGGTTTATCAAGCTTGATGAGAGACCTTCCAGCTACTGTTAGCGAACAAATCGCTTCTAAGAGAAATGCCTTTCAACCGTGGCTTGTCCTGCTTGATGAGAGACGTTCCAAGCGAACAAATCGCTTCTTAGAGGAAAGACTTTCAACCCCGGCCTGTCAAGCTTGATGAAAGGTCTTCCGACTACTATGTACAAGCGACCAAAGCGCTTCCAAAAAGAAAGCCTTTCAACCCTGGCTTTACAAGCTTGATGAAAGACATTCCAACTACTATCAGCAGAGTGCTTCCAAGAGCAAAGACTTTCAACCCTGGCTTGATAAGCTCGATGAAAGGCCATCTTACTACCAAATGCGAAAAAAATTCTTCTTAAAAGAAAACTTTTCAACCCCGGCTTGACAGGCTTGATGAAAGACCTTCCGCCTACTGCAAGCGAACAGAATATCATCTATAACATTATGACGGACTTCATTCATTGGTCGTCTCATCTTATTCTATGAAGAAGCGCCCGTCGTGTCCAGCTTGTCTAGCTATTCAGCAACTTCAGACAAAGTGCTGTTGGCGCTGACAGGCTTAGAGGACGAGCCTTCCGACTATTACGACCGAAAAGGATGAAGTCCATCACAATGTTAATTGTGCCATCCGTCCGTTGCCTACCCTACATCTACATAGAAAGCACACTTCAACCCCAGTTTGCATTTTGTCGCTAAGCAACTTCGGTGTAACCCCGCACGAAGTGCTCAATAAGTAAACGAGCTTGGAGCAGTCTACCACTGAACTACTATACAACGCTGGCTATAAAATCTTTGTACTACAGCTTAAACATTCAAGACCTCGGATTAGGAAAGCTGAAGTAGGAGCTGAGAAAGGCCGTCCTATACTCAGAACAACAGATGCAATTCAAAACAAAGACCAAAGGGCTGGCGTGAACATACCCGTCGTCGACGAACGGAACGGAAGGTGGATTTTAGTCGCCTCTTACGACAGGCATGCCTACCTCGGGCATATTCTAACCCCTGCCCGAAGGGGTGCTAAACAGGTTCCCTCGGATAGACTTCTCGGAGAGGCCGCTCTTGCTGCTCTATACGTTTTTATAATGCTTCAAACATACTCAAGTTTTGATCACAATCTTAAGAAGCATTTATCTGCAATTCGTTTCTTTACTTTTTATGAGAAAAAATATAATCCTGTACATTGCAATATCAATATCCTGCTTCAGTAGCAGGGGCATGCTCCGGGGCGTTCGCTTTCAACCTGAACTAATGCTCCGCAAAATTTATGTTCGACACCCATTCCGATGGGGGTTTCGTTATCGATTGCAAACCCGCCTGCAGAAATACAAATTAAAGGCCGAAATAAAACTCATAAATTAAAAGGGTTGTACAAGAATCATAAACGGCTAAGGGGTTAGACACTAGACATTTTAAATTTGTTATTGCAGATATGAAAGAGAAATGGACGCGAATTTATTTCTCTGAGAACTAACATTGAAATCTCTCATTTGAGCGATTAATACAATTGCCGATCGCGACGCGCCCGCCCTGTAAAGAAGAAGAAAAACTGAAAAGAAAAGAACAGAATCCTACCTATCCTCAGGGGCACCTGTTCGGGCCCCTGAGCGATCCCCTACCTAGCCTCAGAGGCAGCTGTTTGCTGCCTTGAGGGGATTACAAGGAAAAGTATTTCACGAAAAAGTATTTCACATTTGGACATGCATGCCCGATTACGTAAAGAAGTAAAAATAAAAAAATAATAATATTTATTTTATTTAAAAATACAATATTTATGAATGGACTTACTGGCTTCCTTTCGGTAGGCACAGATGTGCCTTACTTTACTTTCTGGTATTCTGCATGAAGCTAGCTCTCACACATTCACTGCCACACCTGCTTCTTAAGCATACACATCTTTTGAGGCACGTCAACCAATGGACGAGTATAAGAAAAAAAAAAAAACAAATTTTAAAATCCAAGGGTGCAATAGACCCGGCGACAACATCTTCAGTTTATACAAAGACAACGTCTACCAGCATCCAGAATAAGAATACCATTCCATGAGAACGTGGAAGAGTGTGTTGGTTGCAACCACATGCACCCATTCGAACTCGAGTACGCGGGAGACGACGATCATCCACGACGATCATCCACGACGAATACCCACGACGTACACCCTACGACGACCCACGACAGACTAAAATCGCTCCCGCGCCTAGGCGGCCTTATATACCCTCGGAGAGCCCCCTCCGGCAACTCTTAATTTTTCAAAATGTTTTAATTTTTTATTCATTGTCTATCGGATTTTTAATTTTTCTGAGATGTCTGTAGGTGTTGGATGCAATTTTTGGATTATTTGAGGCTGTACGAGTATACATCTGCGCAACTTTTAAGGATTTTTGCCAAATTGGAACATTTTTCATGAAGATCGCTAAGGTCTTGCACCGATGAACCACTATTTCTGTAAACTTATAAATCGTGCATTGGTTGGTGTCTGAATAAAAAGCAAGTCTAAGAGCTCCCGATTGACTTAAAACTGGATCACTTCATATACGTAAAGAATATTCAATCAATTGTTTCTTTTTTATAAAAGTTTCTGTTCTCTTTCACAGGCCCTCCATACTCAACCAATGGAGAACTGTCGCTGTAGTGATTAAATTTTCTTGGAAAAGAAAAAATTGAACTGTCTTCCAAAGTAATGGCGCTTTCGATGAAACTTTGTTTTTGTTGTTCCGCAATATGACGGTTAACAGCAGACAATTTCTAAGTTTTTCTGAATTGAAGATACGTTCTTTGTTTTTTCCCTGTACAACCCATCCACACTCCCTAATCTATTCATATCCTGGCGCTCTAAATATGCCGCAGAAAGTTTTCAAATCGCTTACAAACATTCCTCATTCCTCTGGCGGATTTGGTTAGAGCTAAACAGACCACATGACCTTTGGACAGTTTTCGAGCGGGAAGAAATCTGTACGAAGAGTTTGAAATTAAATACGAAGTAAATAAAAATCAATAAAATTCTTTACCAAACCCAATTGTCCAATTACCCCTAATTGTCTGTCCCAGAACCCCATAGGTTACTATATTCCTGCATGCTTTGTAAATTTCTCACCTTTTTATAAAGTCTATGTTTCTCATTATTTATTTACAAAAAACTTCTCTACCTACATATAACAATATTAATAAATAAAAACACTGACATGTTCACGCAACCAAATCTTGAAATTCGGCCTTAGTAATCTCTGAACTAGTTTGGGTTTCCAATTTTGAGTCAAAAATTCCAGTGTGGTGATTGGGCTTCCAGAACATTCATGTTGACCTGCAAAAGTAAGTAAATTGATCTGCAATATAATGTTCTCTCGGCAAAGATTTATTCTGCACATTGATCATTAACCAGAACACATCACGAACTATAAGTAAAAATTAAATAAAATCTACTTACTTCCATACTCTTTGAAATGAATTCAGTTCTGAAGTATTTTGTCTCACAACAACGGATCACAGGCTATCATCGTCTATTTTATGCGATTTAAGCCTACTTCATACGCAGAGGTCCTTTCGGAGTAGTCATTCCATCTTCAGCCGCGATTCCCCCTCTTTTGTTGTTTTGGATTGTCCAATATCAATTTAAGAATTGGAACTGCACTATGGGAAGTGTACTTTACTTATCGGATTCATCTTCTGCAGTTAAAACCGAATTTGACCGTAGACCTACGTTAAAAAGAATTCGAATAATATTACGTTGATGGGTCGTTTTCGACCCTCATATATTTTTCAAGAACTTACATACAAAAATTAACGTTTTTTAAGAAAAATTTGTTTTGTTTAGAATTCACAAAATATTATATAGGAAACGCATGCAAACAATTATTGAATTAAATTATTCCAAGCACTTGATGCATATGTTCCGGTTGTGTTTGTTTTTGCAAACATTTTTTCCGCACAGACCAACTCCGATTTGTTTTCCTTAGTGATGGAGTTTTCTGCCAAGCAAATGACACATCTGGCACGCTTTTTTGTTTGTGGGGGAACAAGTCGTGGGCCTTTGACAGGTGGCAGTGGAGTCCCCACTTCCGTTGACGCCCATATTCGATGTGGATAAGTCAGATAGCGTTGACTGAAGTGAAAGGGAACATGGTGCTCGAGGCGTTCTTGATCTACGAAGCGTGTAATCTTTTGTCAATTCGACACCGAGATCATGGAGAAACTTTTTGCGACCTTGTTTGCCTCTGGATGTTAAGTAGCCTGGATCTATTTGCATATATGCGATAAAAGCATTCAATGCAGAAATATCGATAATGTTGGCAAGCACGCACATTGGCCAACGATTTGTTTTTCGCTTTGAACTAAGTCCTGAAAGCATTTTATCCGCATTGTCAACACCGCCTTTCGTTTTATTATAATACTTGATTATCACAGGCATCTTTTTCGGTTCAGGCCCAACATCAGGTGTATTATGCATTGTGCTTTGAACTATTGTACATTTATTTTTTTTACTGGTGTACGAGCCCAAAGCAGTTGAATCAGTAAACGCAAATGTGGATTGAAATTGTGGTTGCTTTTTTCCAATAAGAGTTTCGGGGGTATATACCTTTTATTTTTTCTTACCGTGGCAACCAAAGTCAAATTCTTTTACAGTAATTTTTATCCCAATTCGTATGAGGAAAAAAAGTTATCCATGCTGATGTTGTGACCTTTCAACTCTTCAACTAAATCCAAGACCACACGTTCACCTTGGTTCTTTGCCTAAGTACGGCTGAATCTTCCAAATATATGAAGTTTCGGCACAAGTACAGACCCAAAACTTCAAACCGTATTTTTCTGGTTTACTTGGCAATTTATCGTCAACTGTGACACAAGACGATGGGTTAAAAAGCACAGGAAGTAATTCAACCCATTTGTCCCATAAGTTACAAATTGGAGTAAATTTATCCTTGACTGATACTTTATTTTGTCTCCGGTTGGTTGGGTCTTTCAGGAGGGACTTTCAACAAATCTTTCAAACAAATCTTCAATTCGTTCGGTTTTTGACCTGAGAAAAACAACTTCTATTCAAAGCAAACAAAAAATAACTGAAAGAACTCATTTGTAAACACCTGCAAGAATTAAGACTCCAAAATGTTGTTTGTCGCCAAATGTTGCGCGACCAAAACTGTTAGTATTTTCGATTATTATTTTCTCGATATGAGTTGGAAAAAACAATAAAAACGAATCTACCAAAACATCAACACGAGCAATAGCATAACGAGTAACACCTGGCTTCATTGTAATAATATTTTCGAGCCGGGCCCGAATGACTGAAGTCACAAATTTCATCTATTATAAAACAAAAACATGTGCATTGGACAATGATTTACCAGGATTCAACGGTATTGAACTCCAAATCGTACTGTTTTTAGATACGAAAAGCGGATCAGCTGCATCATCTTCATTCTCACATTCTGAATCACTTGAATCACACATATCACTTACACCATTTTCGACTTCTGGTACAAACTCTTCATCACTACCCGACGAGAAAACTTCCTCTCTGGACATTTTCCAAAAAAGTTCACTTCAAAATAGATTAAATGATGACTTTACTTCTGTTTGCCACGAGTACACGAATGTATCAAAATACAACGGGCCGAAAACGACCAAACCTCCCAAAAAAACCCAAGCTCAAAAAATGCGCAGCCATCTAATTGTAGGGAAACTGAAATATCCCAATTTCGCTATATGCATGGTCAGGCAAAGCAATCATGAAAGCACAGCCTACTATTAATATTAGTATAGAAAATATTTAAGTTCGAAAAAAAAAATTGGTCGAAACCGACCCCAACGTAGGTCTACGATTAAGTGCTACTAAATTCATACTGATCCTGCCTCACTTCTGTTTATATTTTTGCTAATTCCATTTGTATATTTTTATCAACTGCTTTGATTTTATTACACTTTGGACAACTTTTGTTGACAAACAAACGCAGAACTGCTGAAAATGTCAAAGTGGTGTATGTCCAAGCAGATAACAAAAAATCTACCAGGGTGCGTTAGTTTCAATGTTGAGGCAAACAGTCTTCCAGTACTGTTTCACATTCAATCGAATGCTTTACGAAGGAAACTTTAACTCTCAATATAAAAGATAGGATTACAGGAGCAAATTAACACTCAATTTTCGTAGTTATTAATATTTAATACAGAACCATGTTCCCAAATAACATTAATGATTAGTGGTTTGACAATATCTTAGGAATAACAAGTTATCCGCCAGGATCAAGCACGATCTACTTCTATTGCAAGTCTACACACGACTGCCTGATAGTTGTATTCTTCTTGTACTTGTTGTGTCTCTCGTTGATTGAATTTATTCAAGTATACAAAATACAAATTTTCAATGTTATTACGGGTGGACCAAGGTTTAAGTTAAGTAAATAAAACAGATTAAGACATCACTGTTCCCCAGTAGACCAAGCAAAATGCCTACAACGACTGTCCAACGGAACCAAATGGAGCAACAAATGTTTCACTGTTCATTAAATCAAAAGAGAAAACAAAAAGAAACATACAAACAAAAACTTGATAGAGTTCGAACAAAATAGAAGAACTATCTGAAGTAGTGTTTGTCTGCAATTCTTTCCTTCACTTATTATGAAGACAAATAAGTGAAACCTATGAATTGCAATATCAATATCCTGCTTCAATTGCAGTTGATGCCCTTAAAAGGGGCATGTTCCGGCGCGTTCTCTGTCAGCCCGAACTAATGTTACGGCAAATGTTACGTTCAATACCCATCCGGATGGGGGTGCCCTTAAACTCAGAATTTAAGAGGTTTGCGGAAGAATCTTAAACGACTAAGGACATTTAAAGTTTGTAAAGGAGTTAATTTTGGATGTGAAAGTGGTTATAAATGCAGTCGAATTTCTTTCCCTGAAGTAAATTTCAGAAGAAATGTAATCATCTAACATTTCAAATGATTCCACACAGGATTCGTCAAATGGTTCATTTGAGTGATTAATCAGGTGGAGGATCGCGACGCGCCCGCCCTGAAAAGAAAGAAGAAAAACCTGGAGAGAAAAGAGCAGAATCCTACCTAGCCTCAGGACACCTGTTTGGGTTCTGAGGGGTCCCCTACCTAGCCTCAGAGGCAGCTGTTTGCTGCCTTGAGGGGGTTATAAGAAAAAGTGTTTCGCGAGAATGATATAAAATTGGACATGCATGCCCCATCACGTGAGTAAAAATTAAAAAAAAATAATAATATTTATGAATGGACTTACTGGCTTCGTTAGGCACCAATGTGCCTTACTCTGCTTTCTGGTGCTCTGCCTGAATCTAGCTCTTACACATTGACTGACACAGGAGAAGGGATCTCAAGCTGGTTGCTAGACTAGAAGAAACAGGAATATTTCAAACTGAGTTCATAATCCCTAGCAATGCCTAACCTACCGAAAAAAAATATTCCGAATCCTTATGTCTCCACGTGAGGAGTTAAATATTTGCATAGGACGTGGGCGAGTTGCCAACTTCTAAGAAAAGGAGCAAGCCACAGAGGGGAAAGCATTCATCCCCAAGAAACAACGAGGGTATTAGTTTGGAAGGCCGATCGCGCTAACAGAAATTTGTGTCCTCTTCTAACTACATCCATACGAAGCGGCGAGTGCTTTCGAACTACCACGAATAAATGAGAACTTAAGTTCTGTAAGCACGTCGCGCCAAGCAAAAAGAAACCAGATGGCTTTGTTTTTTAAGGCAAAGATCAGATAATCAGTGCGCTGTTTACTTTGAGCCTGTTAGCGGCTATGAGAAATTTCGGTGAATGTAACTCCGTACTGAAGTGAAGTATTGGGCAAACTTGATGTACATGACTTCCCAATACTATGAACGAACAGGATGTTGTCTATCTTAATGCGATGCAAGCCGTCTGTTCATTGCTTACTCTACTTTAAGGAAAGCACCCTGCATCTCCGGCTTGTCAAGCTTGGTGAGAGGCTTTCCGACTACTACAAACCAAACGGATGTTGCCAATCATAACTTGATGAATTCCATCCGTTTGTTTTCTAATCTACTTCTAAGAGGAAAGCACTCTTCAACACAGCTTAACAAGCTTGATGAGGAGCTTTCCCACAAGTAATAACAAGGGATGTGTCCTTCACTGTGCCCAGCTCCATTCAGTAGCTTGAGTGGTACTTCACATGAATAGCTCAAGGCGGCATCAAGCTGTGAGCAACTTCCGCAAGATTACATCAAAAGCATACAAGTGACATAAGAAAGCACTTCTACAGTGGCGCCTCGCCCGTCTGTTGCGGGAATTAGTGTAATGTTTTAGATTAGTATACCCAACCCAACCGAACCGAACCGACCCGTCCGTAATCCAAAAGGAGTGGAGAAACCCTTCACCCAAAGTACGTAAAATCGGTCAATCTGTTTGCCTTTCATAAATCGAAAAAATGTACTGTAAGCAGCTCCATCTCGGTGACAATCTTGAACACTGTCTGCGAGTGTTACTTTAACCAAAGAAGCGAAAGCGCGAGCAAACTGGAGGAGAGGACCTTCGACTACTACGAGCGGACAGGACGTTGTCTATCTTAATGTGATGCATATCATCCATCCGTCGTCTACTCTACTTAAAGAGGAAAGCGCTCTGCAACCCTGGCTTGACAAGCTTGATGAGAGGCCTTCCGACTACAATCAACGGACAGGATGTTGTCTATCTTAACGTGATGCATATCATCCGTCCGTTGTCTACTCAACTCAAAGAGGAAAGCGCTCTGCAACCCTGGCTTGACAAGCTTGATGAGAGGCCTTCCGACTACAATCAACGGGCAGGATGTTGTCTATCTTAACGTGATGCATATCATCCGTCCGTTGTCTACTCTACTTAAAGAGGAAAGCGCTCTGCAACCCTGGCTTGACAAGCTTGATGAGAGGCCCTTTGGCTACTATGAGCGAAAAAACCGCTCCTAAGAGGAAAGCCCTTCAACCCTGGCTTGACAAACTTGATGAAAAAACTTTCAATCCCGGTTTATCAAGCTTGATGAGCGACCTTCCAGCTACTGTTAGCGAACAAATCGCTTCCAAGAGAAATGCCTTTCAACCGTGGCTTGTCCTGCTTGATGAGAGACGTTCCAAGCGAACAAATCGCTTCTTAGAGGAAAGACTTTCAACCCCGGCCTGTCAAGCTTGATGAAAGGTCTTCCGACTACTATGTACAAGCGACCAAAGCGCTTCCAAAAAGAAAGCCTTTCAACCCTGGCTTTACAAGCTTGATGAAAGACATTCCAACTACTATCAGCAGAGTGCTTCCAAGAGCAAAGACTTTCAACCCTGGCTTGATAAGCTCGATGAAAGGCCATCTTACTACCAAATGCGAAAAAAATTCTTCTTAAAAGAAAACTTTTCAACCCCGGCTTGACAGGCTTGATGAAAGACCTTCCGCCTACTGCAAGCGAACAGAATATCATCTATAACATTATGACGGACTTCATTCATTGGTCGTCTCATCTTATTCTATGAAGAAGCGCCCGTCGAGTCCAGCTTGTCTAGCTATTCAGCAACTTCAGACAAAGTGCTGTTGGCGCTGACAGGCTTAGAGGACGAGCCTTCCGACTATTACGACCGGAAAGGATGAAGTCCATCACAATGTTAATTGTGCCATCCGTCCGTTGCCTACCCTACATCTACATAGAAAGCACTCTTCAACCCCAGTATGCATTTTGTCGCTAAGCAACTTCGGTGTAATCCCGCACGAAGTGCTCAATAAATAAACGAGCTTGGAGCAGTCTACCACTGAACTACTATACAACGCTGGCTATAAAATCTTTGTACTACAGCTTAAACATTCAAGACCTCGGATTAGGAAAGCTGAAGTAAGAGCTGAGAAAGGCCGTCCTATACTCAGAACAACAGATGCAATTCAAAACAAAGACCAAAGGGCTGGCGTGAACATACCCGTCGTCGACGAACGGAACGGAAGGTGGATTTTAGTCGCCTCTTACGACAGGCATGCCTACCTCGGGCATATTCTAACCCCTGCCCGAAGGGGTGCTAAACAGGTTCCCTCGGATAGACTTCTCGGAGAGGCCGCTCTTGCTGCTCTATACGTTTTTATAATGCTTCAAACATACTCAAGTTTTGATCACAATCTTAAGAAGCATTTATCTGCAATTCGTTTCTTTACTTTTTATGAGAAAAAATATAATCCTGTACATTGCAATATCAATATCCTGCTTCAGTAGCAGGGGCATGCTCCGGGGCGTTCGCTTTCAACCTGAACTAATGCTCCGCAAAATTTATGTTCGACACCCATTCCGATGGGGGTTTCGTTATCGATTGCAAACCCGCCTGCAGAAATACAAATTAAAGGCCGAAATAAAACTCATAAATTAAAAGGGTTGTACAAGAATCATAAACGGCTAAGGGGTTAGACACTAGACATTTTAAATTTGCTATTGCAGATATGAAAGAGAAATGGACGCGAATTTATTTCTCTGAGAACTAACATTGAAATCTCACATTTGAGCGATTAATACAATTGCCGATCGCGACGCGCCCGCCCTGTAAAGAAGAAGAAAAACTGAAAAGAAAAGAACAGAATCCTACCTATCCTCAGGGGCACCTGTTCGGGCCCCTGAGCGATCCCCTACCTAGCCTCAGAGGCAGCTGTTTGCTGCCTTGAGGGGGTTACAAGGAAAAGTATTTCACGAAAAAGTATTTCACATTTGGACATGCATGCCCGATTACGTAAAGAAGTAAAAATAAAAAAATAATAATATTTATTTTATTTAAAAATACAATATTTATGAATGGACTTACTGGCTTCCTTTCGGTAGGCACAGATGTGCCTTACTTTACTTTCTGGTATTCTGCATGAAGCTAGCTCTCACACATTCACTGCCACACCTGCTTCTTAAGCATACACATCTTTTGAGGCACGTCAACCAATGGACGAGTATAAGAAAAAAAAAAACAAATTTTAAAATCCAAGGGTGCAATAGACCCGGCGACAACATCTTCAGTTTATACAAAGACAACGTCTACCAGCATCCAGAATAAGAATACCATTCCATGAGAACGTGGAAGAGTGCGTTGGTTGCAACCACATGCACCCATTCGAACTCGAAGTACACGAGTACGCGGGAGACGACGATCATCCACGACGAATACCCACGACGTACACCCTACGACGACCCACGACAGACTAAAATCGCTCCCGCGCCTAGGCGGCCTTATATACCCTCGGAGAGCCCCCTCCGGCAACTCTTAATTTTGCAAAATTTTTCAATTTTTTATTCATTGTCTATCGGATTTTTTGTTTTTCTGAGATGTTTGTAGGAGTTGCATGCAATTTTTGGATTATTTGAAGCTGTACGAGTATACATCTGGGCAACTTTTAAGGAATTTTGCCAAATTGGAGAATTTTTCATGAAGATCGCTAAGGTCTTGCATGATGATGAACCACTATTTCTGTAAACTTATAAATCGTGCATTGGTTGGTGTCTGAATAAAAAGCAAGTCTAAGAGCTCCCGATTGACTTAAAACTGGATCACTTCATATACGTAAAGAATATTCAATCAATTGTTTCTTTTTTATAAAAGTTTCTGTTCTCTTTCACAGGCCCTCCATACTCAACCAATGGAGAACTGTCGCTGTAGTGATTAAATTTTCTTGGAAAAGAAACAATTGAACTGTCTTCCAAACTAATGGCGCTTTCGATGAAACTTTGTTTTTGTTGTTCCGCAATATGACGGTTAACAGCAGACAAATTCTAAGTTTTCTGAATTGAACTTTGCGCTAATAAGATACGTTCTTTGTTTTTCCCCTGTACAACCCATCCACACTCCCTAATCTATTCATATCTTGGCGCTCTAAAAATGTCGCAAAAAGTTTTCAAATCGCTTACAATCATTCCTCATTCCTCTGGCGGATTTGGTTAGAGCTAAACAGACCACATGACCTTTGGACAGTTTTCGAGCGGGAAGAAATCTGTACGAAGAGTTTAAAATTAAATACGAAGTAAATTAAAAGCAAAAAATTCTTTACCAAACCCAATTGTCCAATTACCCCTAATTGTCTGTCCCAGAATCCCATAGGTTACTATATTCCTGCATGCTTTGTAAATTTCTCACCTTTTTATAAAGTCTATGTTTCTCATTATTTATTTACAAAAAACTTCTCTACCTACATATAACAATATTAATAAATAAAAACACTGACATGTTCACGCAACCAAATCTTGAAATTCGGCCATAGTAATCTCTGAACTAGTTTGGTTTTCCAATTTTGAGTCAAAAATGCCAGTGTGGTGATTGGGTTTCCGCAACATTCATGTTCAACTGCAGAAGTTCTCTCAGCAAAGATTTATCCCGCACATTGATCACGACCTTTATCATAAACTATAAGTAAAAATAAAAAAAATCATTGTCTTTGTCGTTATAAACATACATACCTGATTTGAGTTCTGAAGTATTTTGTCTCACAAGGGATCACAGGCTATTTTGTGTTATTTAAGCCTACTTCATACGCAGAAGTCCTTCCGAACAGGTTACTTCAGCTTCAGCCGACTCTATCTTTTGTCCTTTTGGATTGTCCAAAAACATTATAAGAATTGGACTGCACAATGTGAAGTATTCCTTACTTGTCGGATTCATCAAACCGCCTTAAATTCATATTGATTCTGCTTCACGCCTGTTTGTGCTTTTGCTAATTTCGTTCCAAAATATTTGCTTTATTTTGATTTTATTACATCTTCAATAGATCCCAGCACAACTGCTGAAAATGTCAAAGTCGTGTATGTCCAACCAGATAACAAAATATCTACCAGGGTGCGTTAGTGTCCATGTTGAGGCAAACAGTCTTCTAGTACTGTTTCACATTCATTCAAATTTACGGAGGAAACAACATATAAGATTTCCTTTCGAATATTTTTAAGGAAATCAGTGAATTTTGTGCAGGTCTTGGCATTCTAATAACGTTATCCGCGGGTTATTTTGCAGTTAAAAATTTATAATGAGTTAACCACATGTGGAACAAATGATTTAATATCATTCGCAATTCCACTGCTTTCCGTGGATGTTCTTAGCATTCGAATGATCTTGCGCATTCAACCAGTCGTCCACCCGCTACAGTAAATGTTTTTCATCAAGAGCGCTTCAAAATTTTATTAAATAAGAAATAGTCGGATTAGTATATCCGACTTTATTTAATATTGTTCGCAAGATGTTTGAACATTTAAGGAAACTTGGACTTTCAATTGGCCGATTTTACGCCTATTTTAAGTTCAATAGTGGCCCTAAGCTCGTTTATTATTGTCGATTTGTGAATAGAGGATAACTGCTTCCCGTAGCTCAAAAGAAAATAGTCTGAAAGCGTAACATCTCGTGGACGAGGCATTCATTCATCAGATTTTAATCTTTAGAAGATCGATCATAGCATATGTTAAGCTTGTGGCTTTTCCTCTTGCAACCACATATTGGCTAAACATTTGTAATTGAAATTAAAAATAATTCCTATTTATGGTACGATGACGATTTTCCTCCGGGGTACAGAAATTGTGGGCAATTGACGCACACTCTGGAGTCTCTTGAAGTGCGTGTGGATTGTTGCTTGCTCAAACAGGCAGTCAGAAATAAATCTCAAGACATAGAGTAAATATTTCGATGAAAATTAACATAAACGCAAGAATAACTTGCAAATGATGTGCAAGTGCATACTGCCTAAAGATGAATAGTCGCCAACTTTGCCTGATTATGTATAAATGTTAAAAAATATGTTGTCATTTATCGTTCCTATGGACAAAAATAGTTTCGTCCCTACCGAAAAGCATTTAAGCTTTAAAAGACCGGCATTCATTCAATACGTGGTCGCCGTGGCGTAGTGGGTAGAGTGCGACGCTCACACGCCGAAGGGTCTAGGTTCGACTCCCAGCTCAACACCAATTTTTCGAATTTTGCACGGCACCACCTCTTTCGAGCTGCTGACAATACTCAAAGAGTAATAACTGTCTAAGAAAGCTTCTTCTCGTGAGAGAACAGTAGCGCGCACAACACGAGTAAGTTGATAAGCAAGCTAGGCCCTGGTCCCCCTTTGGACTGTAGCGCTAACAATTATTATTATTATTCATTCAATACTTAAGCAACATGCTCCGCAGCGCATAGCTGCAGTGCACATTTTGCTAGTTGTCTTTTCAATTTTAAATCCCTTGCTCGGACTTCACTTTGTTGTTTGTTTCCACGCTCCAATCAAATTTAGTACCTGATTGCTTCATTCTCATTTCTTATTATTATTGAATTTTATTTGTTCGGGTTGTTTTGGTAGAATGCGACGCTCACACGCTGAAGGGTCTAGGTTCGATTCCCGGCTGAACACCTCGAATTTTTCACGGCATCACCTCTTTCGAGCTGCTGACAACACTTAAAGAGTAATAACTGTCTAAGAAAGCTTCTCAAATTTCGCCATTCGGAGTCGGCAAAAAACAGTGAGTCCTTTCAATTCGTGAGAGAACAGTAGCACGCACTAAACGAGTAGTTGATAGTAAGCTAGGTCCCCTGTGGACTATCGCTTCAACAATTATGAAAATATTAAGTCAAAGTAAATATTAAAACCTCTGGACTTAAGTTTCATCCTATCCAGAAGCCCATATGTCCACACAGATGTTATATTTTACAAAACAAATACGCACTTTTACGCCATTAACAATTGCAATAATTTATTTAACTATGAATAATTGTTTCTCTCTCAATTGAAATTGTATTTTTTTTTTGTTTTTTCTTAATGTCTGGGCACATAACCAACATTCAAAACTCCATTTACACATTTACAGGTTCCAATTCTTGTTTTTCTTCCTCTCTCCTAATAATAAACATGCATTCATAAATTAAATAATAGTGAGTTCGTTAGAACCCCAGTGCATATGACATTGTGCTTGTACAATTAATTCAATTCTATTGCACAACCTCTACAAAAATATCCTTCACAGAGACATCACATTTGAGCCTGTATAATCACCGTTAGCTTACAAGCGATTATTATTCTTAAAACTTAAACAAGTGCTAATGCGTAAGACTGCCAATTATAAGTAGAAAGTGAAACCAAACGGAATTTTCAGAATAGTCATTCGAATGTGCGGGGATTAGTTTGTCACGAAAACTCTAGGCAGTGCCGATAGCACGAAATAGTTGAGCTTTGATTATGAGGTCGAAATACTGATGTGAATTATCCACATCTTCAGTCTGGCAGAGAACCAGGAAGCATCTGCGAGTGTCGATTTATAAAATCGAAGCAGTTGCAAAATTCATTTAAAATTTTGGAATGTTAGGACGCTTTTCATTTCATTTTGAAAAAAAACTTGTACTAAGGGGTTGGCAAAAAGCACCAGACGTGTTGGATAAAGTCAATAAACACTTAGATGAGTCTCCATCACCCAACATAGGACTGTTGTAGGAATGAGTAAATAAATAACCTGATACGCAGCACAATTCGTCGGAACGGCGAAATATTGTATGCTCCGAAAATTCTTTGCTCAACGCTGCTTGCTTTTATAGTGACAAATAACTTAAACGTCTAATGGCAAGAAACTAGAATGTCCAACAAACACTGCATCACCGTGCAAAACTTTTATAGAGCATACAATTCGTATTTATATATTGGCTTAAGGATAGATTAAATAACATATTCGTTTATGATAATTAATTTTGTACGCAGTGACCATAGTCGATTTGTGTATAAGATTCAACACCCTGTGGTTGTTTCACTTAACAAAAAGCAGCCACTTCACCTCCCCAGTAAAAAAAACTCAAAACTTCACTGATTTTCATCTTCAATCTAAATGGCAAACACTCAAATTAAAACTAAACAAAAATAATCTACAAAACCTAAACTTAGAACCTAAACCGATGCAATTAATTTAAATTATAGTCAATCACAGTTTACACAGGCAGAACAGGAGCGGTATGAAAGCTCCTATGGCGATGAACACCGGCAGCATAACCGAAGAGTCGTCCAGTGTGTAGGGGTTCGGTTGTTTGGGACCACTCGTCTTCCGTGATTTTAGCGTGGGCTTCTCCACGAGGTCTTCAATGGGAATTTCTGTTTCCAATGGCGGTGCTCTGTCGTCCATCACGATTGGAGGAAGTCTTGGGATGTTTTCCACGTCACCTTTAAGCAGAGCAAAAGCATTGATCTTCGGATTGTCTTTGATGCCTTTAACAAACTCCAATCGAATCCTGCCATTTTTGATTTCTGACTCTTCCTCTTTCACGAATAGTCTATTGCGCGATACGGTGAAGAAAACATACTCATCGTGTGCCGTGCCCTTCCCCACTTGATGGTATATGTCCAAGTCAGAGATGACCGTATGGTCCCCATTCAGGACCACATCGAACACCTTCATGTTGGGCGCATTAAAGTATACCTCACAGAATTTCAGAATAAGTACGTACTCGCCGTCTTCACTGACCGGCAACTCGTAGCCAAATGTTGCTGTGTGATACCGCTCTGTCTGGTAGAGAATTTCATCCTGTTGCGACACCCGGCCAATCATTAACAACTGCTTGCCATAATCAGATTCCGTTCCGATTTTACCCCTCAGCGGATCTGATTCGAAGTGGATACCATTCTTGTCAGTATGGCCATCGCCGCCGGCATTAACAGCGTAAATTACTCGCAGACGGTTTGTTGATATAGCTGCCGGAGTCAGTTGCAACAGAACTATAATTGCAATGATTCCATATTGAGCAAATGTTGTGGCCTGCATTTCTGTTTTTTCTTATGTATCCTATGGGAAGTTTGAGACCGTACCTTTAAGTGCGGATCTCTTTTGCAGGGCCACTTGTGAACTTCAACTGAATTGTTTTGGAAAAATTTGCACTGTCTGCTGGCTCTAGTTGTTTAGACGTAGATGTTATGATGGTAGGAAATCGAAAAATACTTGTTTTTTTGGAAATACAACCACTGGAACAGAAAAGATGACACGTAACAACCAGTTTTCGTTTTCGTCGTGGTCGTCTTCTTTTTACTCTTCCTTGTATTGTAGTGGATCAGCTGCGGCATTTGCTTGGTACGAAGTTCGATGCGATTAACACTTTTTGGAGTGATGATCTACTACTTCTCTCTGATTTGACACTGTACTTGAATGCTAATTTTCGGTGTTAAAGAAACTTAAAAACTTTACTCATACGATTGTTTAAATTATTCCCTACGTAAAGGGTAACAAACACATTTCAGATATTGGATGAAGGCCTGTGCTATGTAGAAACTGTTACCTGCCTTAAGTTAAACTAAGCTGCTAAATTGTTGAACAAATTCAATTAACCTTCACAACTCAGCTGTCTCCTTGCTGCCTATCAGCACAAGCATAAGGTAAATCTGATTTCTTTGCACAGCCCACAGCTCCGCTATTTCTGTTTGGACTGCTTTCGCCGCTAGTCACATCCTTGTCTAGCACGTGGAGAGAAAGAAATATAAACAAACCAAAAGGGGAGTCATTTTTTGACAGTTCTTCTCTTGTTGCTGGTGTTGTCCCTCTCATTGCCCATTTCTGATACGCGCTGAATTTGAAGTAAAAGCACGTGTGGATGTCTCCGAGGGCATTTTCGTACAAACGTATCTGAGTTTCAATAAAATTGTGATAGAATTTAAAGCGTTTTTTGAAATGGAAAAAGAAAATGATCCTTTGGATTTCCAGCATTTAGCTGGCGGTAATTTGACGAAACACCCGCCAGTCCTTTCGCCGGATGCCAGGTGCGTAGTCACATTCGATTTTCTTTGTCATTTTGTTAATAAACTCTTATTTTTTAGTCTTCTCTTCGTGATCACAGACAGAGCTGTTCAAGTTTACTCAACAGTAACTGGAAGTTGTACTCGTTGTCTGGAGGGTGCCCACGATCCACTTATCAGTCTAGAGTATGACGTATATAATTCAAACATTCTGGTCGGTTGCACTGAGACCGGCGAAGTTCTGCGGTGGCAGTGGTCAACCGGAAGCATTGTTAGTCAAGTTCAGCTAAAGGTTCGCATGGACGCTCGATTCGACAACTTCACGCTCTTGAAACTTGCCTTTGAGAAAGACCAGGCTCTGGCGTTTGTCATATCAACAAAACGTGGATCACCATCACAATGCGATGTCGTAAACAGTGTCACAGGAAAGAAAGTCAATTGTCCACTTAATTTGAAATTGGGGTTAGTTCGTGGCGAATTCTGTTGTGCAAGGTTAGTGAGTGACTAATTGTTTCATCATTTTTTTTTGCAGGCGGCAACCAGCAAAAGTGGTAGCTGATACAGGTGCATTTACATACCTGGCTATTGTGCAAGGAACACATCTGTTCTTCGTGAATTACAAGAGTTGGGAATGGAAGAGGTTTGTCAAATGATTTGCTGTTTTGAGAGGCGTCCTATGTTTGTGGTATTTCAGATTCCATAGTCCGGGTAAAAAGGCTTTTACAGCCTTGGCAGTTCATCCCCGAGAGTGTGTACTGGCTACTGGTGATGAGTCCGGCAAAATTACCCTTTGGAGACAGTTCCTTGGGAATGAGTATCTTCTGACGGTATGTAAAGCGCTTGAGAGGTTGTAACTGCAGGCAAGTAACGCTTTTCCAACACTGCAGGCTCTTTATCATTGGCATCACACGAGTGTGACTAGTATTGCGTTCACGGCATCTGGCACAGGTTTTTACAGCAGTGGTCTGGAAGCCGTTTTAGTCAGATGGAATATGGACCAACCGGAGGAAAGGGTTTATGTGCCAAGAATGGCGTCTGCAATTCTCCACATAGCAACAAGCGAAGAAAATTCCTTGGTCGCTGCTTCCACAGCTGATAATGGTACAGTCAAAACTATTAGACAAGCATTTAAGATTTCCTAACATTTTTCGATATAGGCATACAAATTTTGGGAGTGGACTTATCAACGCAGTGCACTATTCAGGAATTTTCAAACGCACCAGAAGACAACACTGGTAATAGTTTGTTCCCAATCGGACTCAAGGTGAATCCTCGCAAGAATGCTCTTGTTCTTAATAGTCGACCGGGACATCTGCAATTTTACTCAGCATACACGAAGAGCCTGCTGTATAATGTGAGTTAAAGTGCGATTTCAGAATCGAAGCTGTAACATGCATTTTCTCCCTCCTCCCCAGATTGATGTGGTGGGACAGAATCAATTATCCCAGGAAACTGGAAAAATTTTGTACAACACTCAGGTGACACATGCGGCTTTCAACATTGACTGGATGGCAACGGCCGAACTCTTCAATGACCAACAGCGTATGCCGGAGTTGCGATTAAAATTCTGGGAGTACCAAAAGGAGACCCAAAAGTAAATGCCACCTGAATGTTACCCCCGTACAATCTAAACTTCCCACTATTTTCAGTTACACGCTTAACACAAACGTGGAGTTGCCCCACGAAGGAGGAATAAAAGCAATCGAATTCTCAAGTCCCTATCACATTGACAATCTGATTTGTGCGACAGCAGGCGCTGACAATTTCATCAAAGTTTGGTCACTAGAGGACTCAGGAAGTATCTACAAAAAAGGAAAAGTTTGGTTCTGTACCGTTAGGACTAGCTATAAGAACTACTCCATAGAGTCGATTGGATTTTCAGAAGACTCCTCCTTGTTGGCCGCAGGCTTTGGTTGCACCCTTTGCATCTACAAGGCAGCCAGCCTCAAGCTGATAACCGCTCTAAAGCCGCATGGAGCTTATGACGGATCGCTGCACAAGGCACAAGTATGCGTTCCAGGTCGCAGCAAGAACGGCTCACAAAGCACACCCTGTCAGGAAGTCGTCCAGCAATTCACAAATATTTTGGAAACAAGGGATCAGTCAAAAGTGAAGGCCATCAAGAATGCGATGACGACGAGGAAAGTGCAACCACTCGCCAGTTTGAACGATGACCAGAAAAAACAGCTCTATAAACGTCTGCGATCCACAAATCAGCTAAATCTATTTCAGAAACTGCTTGTCTACCAGCGCGTGGGAATATGCTTCCAAATGAAGGAGGAATGGCACGCCAGAATGAAGGATTATATTGAAAAAAACCTCGTTACCAGAAGCAAATGCAAGGCACTAATAGAACAAGTGCCGCAGCTTAACAAGCGGTCACGTTTTAAGGCGAAATATAGATTCCGTAAGTACGTGGAAAGAAAATTAACCAACAGCAACAGTTCTCGTGGCAATCTGGGTATTTTGATGAACCTGCTGAGTATAAAAGAGCCCTATCAGACGCCTCTGACGAATGGAGAAGGTGCGCATGAAGAAAAAAACGAGCCCGAACACAATGAAAGGCATCTACCCCCTGTACAGACAACGCTTATGATTCAGAAAGTCGCGTTTTGTTACGGAGACTTTGGCCATCTAGTGAGTAGACCGTTTCCATCGACCTCTGCTCCCGACTAACTTCCATTTGCTTCCAGGTAATTGCGTGTACCGAAAGGCGGGTGCTCATTTGGGACCTTCTCACATTGCGACTACAGACTGTCCTGAAACTCTCCACTGAGCACATAACAGTTGATCCTCTGACAAATTTGATTAGTGTGCTCACAACAAATCAAGAGCGTATGTTGATCAAATTGGTTACAAATTCGTTCTTGTATCAAATTTAGGGTTTTTTTTGCAGTCTACGTGTTCCGACCAAGTGTTGCACTCCCTCTGTACTACCGCGCAAATATACCAAAAGTGATCGGGGTAACCTGGCTGCCAAGAAGATTTCCCCGACCTCAGGCAGTTATTGTGAACTGGCAAGCAAGATCAAGGTTATATTTCCTAACAGACAAACAAGTGAGTGTCCACAAACCCAATAGGAGTGTGAGTTAATTATTTGATTGGTGTTTCTTTTAGGAAATCTTGTACCTTGCTAAAAAAGACGAGTTCGAAGAGCCAACGGTTGTGTTTACAGATGACGCTGACGATTCGTCGAATATATACTCCACTTTTGGTGCATTCGCTGCAAATAGAATACACAACACGGAGACTGGATCGGCAAGTGACAGGCCACTGATGATTGGAGTTGAGGGAAAAAGTGCTATTGAATCGGTAAGTTGTTTGCCTCCAGTAAGGGATAGTCGCTAAATGAAGCGTGAATCACTAAAGCATTAGGGGTATTTGCAAACAAGAATGTCTTAGGAGAACATCTTTTACCTCCAGTTCAAGATAAGTTTTAATTCGTTGAAAAGAGATGAATGTGAAAATCAGTCGTTTTCACAGGCAATGAAATTGTTTAAAGTTTGTTCCAATCGCTGTTTGCCCGCAATCGCTATTTTTATGCAAACTGAAGAATATCAATTCTACGCCAAAGCGAGCGCTGGTGAGAGAGGCATGTTGATTGTAATCTATACCAGGCCTTTTATATTTCGGAATTAGAGAACAAAAACAAATATTAATCATCAAAAATAGCTTTATTGCTTTTCAAAATATTCCCCATTAAGATCTATACACTTTTGCATCCGTTTGAACCAATTATCGAAGCACTCTGATTGAGGTATCTTCAAAACATGCATTCTGAACGCATCACCCGCTTCTCCAGGTGTCGAAAAACGATGACCTCTCATTTTATTTTTTACGTACGGGAATAAAAAGAAGTCATTCGGTGCCAAGTCAGGAATATACGGCGGATGACACATCAAATCGATGTTTTGAGTGCTCAAAAATGCAGTTGTTTGAGCCGATGTGTGAGAGCTCGCATTGTCGTGGTGAAGAATGATCCGTCATCGGCGGTTGGTTTTCCTGATCTCTTGGAACAACTGGCAAACAAATGGTTATGTACCATTCAGAATTGACTATTCTGCGTAGTTCTAGTGGTACGGTTGCGACATTTCAAGTTTTTCCGAACAAACAGGCGACCATTTTCTTGGTAGTGGTTCTTCGAGCAACCTTTGTTGGATTTGGCTCATTTTGAAACACCCATACAGTTGACTGCTGTTTATTTCGGGCTCAGACGCGTAAATCCATGATTCATCACCTGTCACGATGTCATAGACGTGTTTCGAAGTACCGCGAATATATTTCTGCAGCATTTCTTTCGACCCATCGACACGAGCCTTTTTTTGAGTGATTGACAAACTGTGTGGGATACAACGCGAACACATTTTTTTGACGGTCAAATGTTCATGCAATATTGAATGTATGCCGGTCTCACTAATGCCTAAGGTTGTCCCAATCTCACGATAGGTCACATGACGATCTTGCAATATCAGTTGGCGCACAGCATCAATGGTTTCCGGAACAACGACTAATTTTGGACGACCTTCACAAAATTCGTCTTAAAGTGAACTACGACCTCGGTTGAATTTACCATACCATCGATAAACACTGATCCTTCATGGAGATTCATCGCCGAAAATGAATTAAATTCATCGATGCACTGTTGTTGAGTTAAAATTTCCACGATTTAATTCCATTTTTTGGGCGAGCTGAATCAAAACGTGCTCAAACGCGCTCGTATATCAAAACGTTCTGAGTACGTATAACCTCAAAAATGTCAAACTTTACGATAGAGCTGGCAGTTGCCAGATTGTAGCACTTAGGTTGCCCAATCCCGAAATATAAAAGGTAACCTTCGTAGTAAGTGGAAGACCATGAGAAATTTATTTGCTTTTGTCGGGATCTCCTGCTAATACCACCTACATGCGACCTGGGCATTCATTCTTCAACATCCGTTGTGAATTGTTATCACCCGCTCTGAACAACAAATATGAGAAGCTTTTTATAAATTATTAACGTCAACCCGAAAGACATCGAGACCATAAAGAAATGCCTTTGCCTGTGCGACTCAGATTCTAACCCTCTAACAGTACGCCCCTCGCCACTTTTCTTAGGGCAACAATCAAGACTTTACAATGTGCAAAATGAAAAATTATAAAAATCGACATGAATCTTTACTGTTTAACGTGTCTAAGCCATTGAAAGTAGGATCCATACTCCACGTTAGCAAAGAAAACTTCCAAGTGTAGTTTAGTTTAATTTTGAATTAAATTCTGGTAACTTGAATTCAAAATCTGCAAGATGTCGTCCTGCTTGTTTTACGCAAAAAATTAAGGTTTCATACCCTACATCAGTTATGTACGTCCTTAGAAGACAATTAAACTTGCCAGGGGAGTCGTTTAAGGTATAGTCTCTAAGGTTCTGCATCTGCATTCTTTGCAAACAGATTTTGAAGTCTCCAAGCAAGACAACTACTGCAACTTATTGATTTATTTTTTTATATATTTTAGTTACTGGATATGTCAAGTTACCTTATGCCTCCACTGAGTCTGCTTTGCACAGAGTTCCTGCAATCTATGCTGATCGTGGATGCACCCAAGAAAAACGAATCTTCAAAAGCAATCGAAGAAGAGTCCATGGAAGTGAACGGTGAAAGCGACAAAGAAGAAGTTGACGAAAAAACTCAACGTCGGGCGGAGATTCTAGCAAAAATGACTGCTAAGACGAAGTCCACCACCGAAACCGAAGGTGATGAGGAACGTCTGCGAAAAATCTATGAAGAAGCGGCTGCATTTGATTTTGAATATAAGTCTGAAGAAGTCTGCGCTCCAAACATTTCACCCATTTAAATACTTACACTAGTTTGTAATGGAATGCATATGTACAGATGTTAACTTTTCACAAAACACAATCGAGGCGGTAATAAATAAGACAAATCTAAGTGAAGTCCATGTCCTCACGTATATTTTTAAATAGTGACTTTGCTTAAACTACAATTACATGTACACAATTTACAGATTTTTTGTGGTTTCACTTGAAATGCTCTCTTGCATTTAATTTCGCAGATGGGGCTTATTTCTTGGAATCAGTCCAGCGTGGGAGAGAACTGAGTAGATTTCGGAACGTGGGATTTTCTCAGCTTGCCTCTCGAATACCTGCATACAAAAAAGACGGGAGAATCAATAAGTAAATGCGTAGGAGAGTTCAGATTATGTAGAAAATTGCTCACCAGTTCCTCACCAGGTCCAAGCCAACTGGATCGTGTTAGGGCAGCACGCACTCTTGCTGTCTTGTAAAACGGATTCCTGAATTCGTGCGCAAGTGATTGTTCATAGGCATCATTCTCGACTACAGCAATATGCTGTACCTGGGCAAAGGCTGCAACAATGACGATGCAGAATGTGAGGTAGAGCTTGAGCATCCTGCAAAGAAATGAGAAATACATCATGCACAATCAACTGTTTTCGATTCACTAAATCAGCGCTAACGATAGGTAACAAGAAAGCTGTAAATATTCTAGGAGAGTGTTCAATTCGCAGCCTGTGCAGTTAATCTTTGCTTAATTGAACGAAGATATACAGGTACCAATAGCGTTTTCTAAAAGCAGTTTACATGGCCGTAAGCAAAGACAAAATGATATATTAAGTTTGGATGAGGTGAAGTCAACTGGAAACAGCTTGCGAAAAGCCGTACACAGTAAAGAAGAGTATTGATTGAGTTACCCCGGATGGCAGCTTTTTTTTAAGAGGCAGAGGAAGCATGCATACCCATGACGAAGATATCAAAAGATTAAACAAAATCCTGACGTTCAAGCACTTATTTAAGAAGTTTCAAAAGGTATCTGGTAACAAAAGGATTTCGTTTAGCACTTACTTAGTTTAAAATTCAACACGTGCCGGTTGTGAAATGTAGGTCGATAAAGACTTTAACTGACTCCAAATTGTGACTGTTAATCCCGATATGAGGAAATAAAAATCATTTGGAACAATCAACTTATTTTCCGGCTCATCACTTACAAAAATCCAACGGATATTCTTTCTCTATAAAAACGAAAGTACAACAAGGAGGGAACACCGATGTGCGTGCAATCTGTGTAGTCCAGAAGATGCACTAACTAGAAGATCGTCACCCGGGCCTGTTACTTATTGAGTATAAGAACTCGGTTTTTCAGACGTTGTTTTGGAATTCATGAGATCATCAAATGATAATAAACATCTGCATTATCCCTCGATAACACTTAATTTAATTTGTTTACTTAGAAAACGCAACTCTAAGGACTGTTTGAGCCTTTGCATTTCATACGAGCGTTGCCTTTTATATTTCGGGATTAGAGAACAAAAACAGTATTAATCATCGAAAATTGATTTATTGTTTTTCAAAATATTCCCCATTAAGATCTTAACACTTTTGCATGCGTTTGAACCAATTGTCGAAGCACTTTTGCCTCTCTGATTGAAGTATCTCCAAAACGTGCATTCTGAACGCATCAACCGCTTCTCCAGGTGTCGAAAAACGTTGATCTCTCATTTTATTTTTTACGTACGGGAATAAAAAGAAGTCATTCGGTGCCAAGTCAGGAATATACGGCGGATGACACATCAAACCGATGTTTTGAGTGCTCAAAAATGCAGTTGTTTGAGCCGATGTGTGAGAGCTCGCATTGTCGTGGTGAAGAATGATCCGTCATCGGCGGTTGGTTTTCCTGATCTCTTGGAACAACTGGCAAACAAATGGTTGTGTACCATTCAGAATTGACTGTCTTGGGTGGTTCTAGTGGTACGGTTGCGACATTTCAAGTGTTTCCGAACAAACAGGCGACCATTTTCTTGGTAGTGGTTCTTCGAGCAACTTTTGTAGGATTTGGCTCATTTTGAAACACCCATACAGTTGACTGCTGTTTACTTTCGGGCTCAGACGCGTAAATCCATGATTCATCACCTGTCACGATGTCATAGACGTGTTTTGAAGCACCGCGATCGTATTTTTGCATCGACACGAGCCTTTTTTTGAGTAATTGACAAGTTGTGTGGGATACAACGAGAACAAATTTTTTTGACGGTCAAATTTTCATGCAATATTGAACGTATGCTGGTCCCAGTAATGCCTAAGGTTGTCTCAATCTCACGATAGGTGAGATTGAGACAACCTTAGGCAATAGTGGGACTTTGACGATCTTGCAATATCAGTTGGCGCACAGCATCAATGGTTTCCTTAACAACAACTGATTTTGGACGACCTTCACGAAATTCGTCTTAAAGTGAACTACGATCTCGGTTGAATTCACCATACCATCGATAAACACTGGTCCTTGATGGAGATTCATCGCCAGAAATTGAATTAAGTTTATTGACGCACGGTTGTTTAGTTAATCCACGTCGAAAGTTGTAAAAAATAATCGCATTACAGTTTTCACGATTTAATTCTATTTTTCGGCCGAGATGATTCTTGTAAGTTACTGTAAACTATATAAATAGCGCTCATATATCAAAACGTTCTGAGGACGTATAACCTTTAAAAATGTCAAACTTTACGATAGACCTGGCAGTTGCTAGATTGCAACACTAGGGTTGCCCAATCCCGAAATATAAAAGGCAACCTTCGTATAGATTTTGTAAGAGCTTCTTGCAATCTAAGAATACACAAAACTCATTGTCGCTTCATTTTGTTTTTCCTTATGAGGATATTTGGTTTTACAATGTATTCACAATACGATCGAATAAAGGACACTTCAGTTTCATAATATACTAAAATTAGGTGCATTAAAAGTGCATAACATTACAAGTTGCATTTTCAGATGCAAGTGTGTATGTTTTCAGCACGCTGTATGTTTTGAAAAGTTATAATATGATGATTTTTCGTGACGGAGCAGTGGTGTCCATACGCCTACCATCTTAGGCGTTGTATCTGAAGATGCTTGTGTAGTCATTTTCGTCAAATTGGTATGTTCACTTCTAATGTAGACTGTATGTATATTTACTCCAAAGTGTAGCGCACTTAATAAATAGAACCTGTTAAAGAGACTTGTCATTGGCCTAAATGATCGACTGCTCTATCCGTATTTTTTTTACTGTGCACTCGCACCGCTTCTTTAAGTTTCATGGCAACGAAAATGTAAAACATGATTGAGTCAATAAATAGCCCTCGCTTTAGCCGCGTCTTTTATTTGTGTGCTCCCGAAAATTCCTACACTTGTATGCGAAGCCCATAATTTTCATCGTTGAACCTCTTCTCCAAATGCCATCAGCGCAAACTCTACCAAAAATCGGAGTTAGAACTTTTCCTTTTCTGCGCTGTAAATCAGGACTAGGACGATCATGTTTGTACACAAAACCAGATTAGCGGTAAGAAGCAGCGATTAGCAAGATTGATTCTGCGTTTGGTGTCGATACAGATGCTGTAGTCCCTATTTACAGCGGAGACGTTGTAGATAAGATAGTTCAAGTGTGACGCGCTGTCCGAGACGTCGATGATTTGTGTTCTTTCTTGACTACGGCATATACTCTGGTTTGAACTTATTTATCACCAGACTCATTTTAGCCGTTTCCGCTTCAATGCCAGCCTCATCGCGGCAATGTCGTCAGCGTACTCTGGTTTAAAATTATTTATCACCAGACTCATTTCAATGCTAGCCTCATTGACGGCTCGCTGTCTTCGTCCGATCACGGCAATGTCTTCAGCGTAAGCTAGCAGTTGAGCTGACTTTTGGAGAATCGTGCCTCTGGTATTAACTTTCCCCATGGTATTTGCTCAATATAAGGGAAATCGTAGAAAATGCCCGAGATTGCTTTACTTAAACGACTCGTTCCCCCATTAAGGCAAAAAAGTGAATATATCAAGCTTTCAAAAAAATGTAGTTTCCTGTTGGAGCTTCTTGGAGCATTTTTGTTATGCTTTGTTATGGCCTTAACCATAAACCTGGTCTACTCAAGTCCTGGTTTGCCACTAAAAAAATTTGAAGACGTCGAAAATGTAAACGATATTGGACTTTGAGTCAAAAGCAAATGGCAGCAATGTTAAATGTTGCACAACAAAACATTTCTGACCGTTTAAAAGCTATGGGAAAGATCCAAAAGTGTGGAAAATGGTTGCCACATGAGTTGAATGAAAGACAGATGGAAAACCGAAAGACCACTTGTGAAATTTTGCTTGAAAAACACGAAAGAAAATCGGTTTTGCATCGGATTATTACTAGCGATGAAATATGGATTTACTTTAAGAATCCTAAACGGAAAAAATCATGGGTTAATCTGGAACAATCATCAACATCGACTGCAAAACCAGATCGATTCGGCAAGAAGACAATGCTGTGTGTTTGGTGGGACCAGAAAAGTGTGCTGTACCATGAGCTACTAAAACCTGGTGAAACCGTTAATACTGATCGCCACCGACAGCAAATGATCAATTTGAACCATGCATTGATCGAGAAACGACCAGAATGGGCTAAAAGGCACGGCGAGGTAATTTCGCTCCATGACAATGCACCTGCACACAAACAATACCGGTTCAGGATACAATCAAAACACTTGGCTGGGAGTAGCTACCCCACCCGCCGTATTCACCACACTTGGCTCCTTCCGACTACCATCGATGGGGCATGCATTGGCTTAGCAGCACTTTGATTCCTACGAAGAGGTCGAAAATTGGGTGTCTGATTGGTTTGCGAACAATTTCATTGGCGTGGTATTCACAAATTGCCAGAAAGGTGGTCAAAATGTGTAGAAAATAATGGCCAATACTTTGAATAAAATGTTTTTACTTTCCCATTTATAATTAGTGTTTCATATTCAAAAAAACCCTCATTTTATACTGGTAAATATAACATCATGGTTCTTAAATGAAAAGTTCAAGTTCTAAAATTCCAAAGTTCCAACCTTGAGCTGGTCAAAAGGCTCATTAGAAGCCAACAAAATTTGGCATTCTAGGTTCTCAAATATGTAAAATCGAAAAACCAATTCCACTTGGCCAAGATAATTATGTAATTTTACGTATTTTTTCTGCTGGGGCACCACTGTGCGGCGTGGCGTAGTGTGTAGGCTGCGACATTCATACGCCCAGGTTCGATTCCCGTCTGAACACCTCAAATTTTCTCCGAACCATATCTTTCGAGCTGCTGCCAATACTCGAAGACTAAAAACTGTCTAAGAAAAAGCGCCTGGAGTTGGCAAAAAACTGTAGATCCATTATATTCGTGAGAGAAAAGTTGCAGTCCCTGTGGACTCCCGGTATTGACTTGAGGAACTAAACTAAAAACCCGGTATTGACTTGAGGAACTAAAAAAAAAACTAAACGAGATCCCTACAGATATTTTAATGATTTAAAGTTCAAAATGAGTCTCGGTCTCGGTCTCGGTCTCGGTGGAGAGCCTTCCAATGGCAATGAACAAGCAAGCACATCCAAACCTTTTCCAAAACAAAAAATGTAGGTTTTGCATTTGACCTGTCTATGCTTCACTTGCGTTGTCTGCTTAAAGTGACTTTTCATTGCCAAACGAGAATAAAAAAATGTCTCATTTTTGTAAAACCTGGCTCTCAACACTAAAACGTGAAGGATTTTCCGGTATCAATAGATTGAGCTTCCAACTGCCATCACACACTTCACACGAATGGCAATCGATTACAGTCTCTAATTCCTTGGTCACACACTCGCAGCCACATTCCCATTTATCACGTCCTTTGTTTAACTTACTCACAATAAATTCCATTGAAGACGCATCTTCTCCTGACCCGTGACATAAAACAACGCACTAAATGCGAATAAATGCCACAAAGCAAACACTCGTCCGACGGCAGCAGTCCGCAAATACCGTCGTGCAAGTCCACTTCACTGTGCCATTATTTAGCCGAAGGGTAGGTAGTCAAGCGACTGCTTTGACACTTTTCTCGCACATACCAACTCCCTGGGGCACCCGTTTTGCCTCGAAAATAATTTCCACAATTAAAGTAATGAGGACTTCACTACGTGATAACTCGGTGGCGGTGAGTCGGTGGAAGCGGTGGCGTCAAGCACCAGTCGAGAGATGCATTTCGTTTGGGAAACCTGTTGATTCTGCCGCCTTGCAGCCGCCGACGACGTGGAGTTTTTGCAACGACCGAGGATCGACTTCCGTGTCCCATTTGTTTTATTATTTTTTTCGGTTTGCGAACGTTGTTGTTGTTTTTGCAATTTCGTTGCATCAACGGACGAATTCGACGTCCTCAAACGTGTATGATTATGGCATAGAGCCAGTTTTTGCATTCGATATCTTGATTTTGAGATGTTTCACTTTCACTTTCGGTTTTGTATCTTTTTCGGGGAGTTTGATGATTTTGGTTACACCTTCACAGCCGATCGCAACGGCATGTGCATTGGTGGATGAGTCGATGCCGTTCTGCCAATGCCAGGGATTGTACACTTCTGTGGATTGCGCTTGATCAATGGTGTGGTGTATATCTCTGTTCCTGAAGAGGGAGCAAACTGAATCAAGAAAGTCATTGGCATGGCTTCCCGAGGAAAGGGTGTAAATGATGTGATCGGTAGGTATTAGGAACACTGCAGTCAGACGGCTTGTTAAGGCGCATCTTTTTATGGATTTTGTGGACTACAGACTAACCACTTCAGACATAAATGATGAAATAATGGTATGAGCTATGGATCCTAGTTTGAGAACTAGTCCATTGTACAAGCAGGCAGTTAGCTACATTTTATGTAATTTGGTCTTCCGGAAGAAGCAACGAATAGCCCCCAACTGATCCAATAACAAAGGCGAGTTATTGACAGAAAAAATGCTCTGCACTGTCTTCAGGTTTTCTTCAGACGTCGTAGGAGAAGAGTTTCTCTTACTAGTTGATACAAGGTTGGATGTCCTAATATCATGCGACTCCAGTACGAGGAGTATGTCTCAAATAGCCGGAAGTATGTTTTCCGGTTCAGAAGCGTGATTTAGAAGGGTGTGATTTATAATTGGCAGTGCATCCAAACTTTTTCTGTTGCCACTCGTTAAAATTAACACTTGACGTTGTGAATAGCTCACATGCATAAAGGATACCCTTAAAGGTAGGCTTAAGTAGCACTTTTTGTTGAAATGATACAGAAAAATAAAATAAAAATAAGTGCATTAATAATAATAAGAATAATAATTGTTGGCGCGGCAGTCCACAGGGGGACCATTGCCTAGCTTGCTCATCAACTACTCGTGTTGTGCGCGCTACTGTTCTCTCACGAGTAGAAGGGACCTACAGTTGTTTGCCGACTCCGAACGGCGAAGTTTGATCAGCTTTCTTAAACAAGTATTACTCTTTGAGTGTTGTCAGCAGCTCGAAAGAGGTGGTGCCGAAAAATTTTGAGGTGTTCAGCCGGGAATCGAACCTAGACCCTTTGGCGTGTGGACGTCGCACTCTACCCACTACGCCATAGCGGCCACAAAAAAAAGAAGTGCATTGTGTCCCAAAAAATGTGCCTAAATATATGTCAAAAATTGGGGATACGAATTCCGTTCGTTTTCAAAAAATGTCGTAAACAGCAGGTTATGGCCAATCTTAAAAGCGATTACCTACTTCATTAGAAAGTGGCATATTTGTCAGAAATAATAAGTGTCCATCTGTTCCAGTCCGTTTTACACAATAATATTGTTTTTAACCACTTCGAAAATGTCAGGGTTTGTCTTAGATAAAAATAATTTGCGGAAAGTTTTGAATATCTAATATAAAGGGTGTCCCAACAAGAACGCAAGATTTAAGTAACTAATGCAGCAATTGAATTGTTTCTCTGGCTGTATGACATGTGGCGCCGTCTTGTTGAAACAACATCCTCTACACATTCATTTCTTCAATTCTAGGCACAAAAAAATTGGTTATTATTTCACGATATCAAACACTGACTGTTTGCGCTTGACCTGATTCATTTTCATAAAAAAAAGGTCCAAAGTTTCCTCCAGCCCAAAATCCACACCACACAGTGACACGTTGAGGATGCATTTGCTTCTTGTGAATCACTCGAGGGTCTTCTTCGCCCCAAATGCGACAATTCTGCCTATTGACGAAGCCATCAAGATGGAAATGGCCCTCGTCCCTAAACATGATTTTATCGACAAAATCACTATTTTCATGTTCACAATGAGAATGCGTTGTTCATTGGTGTAGCGCTCCATTTTTATTAACCTTATACCTTCAAATGTCAAACAATAACAATTCGAATGGCGCCAAATTTAAATCGTGCGTTCTTGTTGGGACACCCTTTACATGTAGTACCTCAGAAAATTGAGCATACACCTATCATTACTTCATATTCGTGCTGTTTTAAGTCCAACCACTTTGTTGTTCTATTTTTTTGGTATACAATCATGTCTGAATACATATCTTGAACAAGAGTTTAAGTTAACGTGAAATACATCGAAGATGCCGAGACCACCAAACGACCATCCACTTGATAACACCCACATGATGTAAACAAACCACTTGCCGTCACCAAATGCCACATGCTGTAAACAAACCATGTGCAGTCACCAAAGTGATTCTAAGAAATTATCCCAAGCGAGATCCCTTGCAACTGCCACTTGATGCTGGATCAAATTCACTGACCCTGCGAAAGAAATATCGGAGCCAGCAACACATTTCGGGTAAGAGACATAGTAATTAGATTAGTTTTAAATCAGTCTCATTTTTGTACTCTAGCTGAGAGGATGAACCTCTGATATGAATAAAAACATTTTTTAACAAAACTAAAAATCATTTAGTTTAACTCATATGCCAAATTCACAGACAGGCGACTTCCTACCGATACTTTTCGCATGAAAAAGGAAACATCCCCTGTAATCGACATACAAAATTGAGCATACAGATGTCGTGTGTGCGTTATACACAAGCTTCGCAGAATCAATACATGCAAATTTGTTCAGTAATGAAGCAACACATGTCCTTGATGATCATTTCTGCACACGCTTTTGAACTGAAAAGACCGATATTCTCTTCTTTGTGCGAAAATATGGAAAACATGCGAAAACAGACTATTTTGTCAACGAGAATTAAGGAAGTTGATGCAAAAAATAGGAGAAACTGTAGGGCGATCGAATCCAACGGTCCAAAAAATAATAAACAATTATAGATATGAAGGGAAACTAAAAAAAAGACCTGGAAGGGGAAGAAAAAAATTGCTCTCAGAACAAAACGAGCGGTATATTGTTCGGACAATCAAGTCCACTCCAAATTCTAGCGTTCCAAAGTTGACGGCTGTGGTGTCATCCGTAATTAATAAGCCTCTTTCGCTGGAAACCGTTCGCAGAGTCTTGAGAAAGAATAATTTAAATGGTAAAATCGCCCGAAGAAAGCCGTACATTTCCCTAGTTAATATGAAGAAAAGATTGGAGTTTGCTAGACAATATGTAAACCACCCGGAAAGCTTTTGGGAATGTGTTTTGTTTTCAGATGAAGCAAAAATACATTTATTTGGGTCTGATGGCGAACAAATTGTTTGGAGGGAACCAAATACAGATCTCAAAGCTAAAAATATAAAGTCAACCATAAAACACGGGGGAGGATGTGTGCTGTTGTGGGGTTGTATGGCTCAAAATGGCTGTGGAAAGTTCGAATTTATAGAAAATACTATGGACAAATTGGATATTTGAATATTTTAAAACGAAATTTATGCAGTTCCGCAGTAAAATTAGGTCTACCTTCGGTTTTATACTTCCAACAAGATAATGATCCGAAGTACAACTCCTATTTAGTACGCGAATGGTTGCTTTTTAACGCTCCAAAGCAGCTAAAAACATCCCCACAATCGCCGGATTTTAACCCTATTGAACATTTATGGCACAAAATAAAAGTGCGGGTTAAAGAAAGTAGAAAGCAGGAGTTAAAAGCTAAAATTCAGGCAGCTTGGAAAGGGATTCAGCCATCTTTTACTGAAAAACTGGTAAAATCCATGCCACGGCGGTTTCAAGCTGTCAGAGATGCTGAAGGAGGTGCCACGCATTACTGAAATTTTATTTGTAAGTGTTTTTGTTTTGTGTTTTAGTTGTAACTCGAATTTACTTTAAGTATATACTCATACTCAATTTTTGTGTGTTAAAATGAAGTGCCTTTTTTTATTTTGCTTAGAAATAGTAATTTTTTTTTAACTTTCATATTTTTGTTGATGGCTTTTAGCAATTGAAATGTGTCAATTCATGCATTTAAGTTTTGTTAATTAACTACTTTTTGTACGGCGAAAAAGATAAAAATATGTTTAAGCTGTGAGTGTATGTTCAATTTTGTGAGGTACTGTACATGGTTTCCAATGACTAGAAGTTGGGATGCTAATAGGTCCGTTCCAATTGCTCTGAATGTCTTCGAATGTCTACGAATCTGCCCGAAAGAAACTACGAAAAAGCGTTTCATTAGCTGATGAGAGAGCAAAGTATTTCCCCTCCCTACGAATTTCTGCCGAAGAAAAAACTGTGGGCAGCAGCAATGCAGCAGATCAAAGTCAAATCGAAAATAAAAAAAATCTCTGGCATTTGATATGTCTGATAGCTATTTTCAAAATTCTACGAAAAGTCGGTTTACAAGTTTCGGCAGAGTTACTCTCTCCAAGAGAGATTTTTACCCAAACTACTCAACTAAGACTTTCTGTACACAAATCAATTGGAACATACCTAAAATTTGTTGACTTTCTAATTGCGCGTCTACTGTGAATCTGTTTCGACCAAACAATTATGCAGAAGATGGATTCGATGCTTCAAGGTGGCCAAGACAAAGCGCGTAATGGTCATCCCAAGCAAGTTTTGGAACCGTGAGATTTCGAATGGCGATATTGCACTAGGGAACTGCTTTTTGGTAATCGCCGTGGCGTAGTGGGTAGAGTGCGACGCTCACACGCCGAAGAGTCTAGGTTCGACTCCCAGCTCAACACCAATTTTTCGATTTTTTCATGGCACTACCTCTTTCGAGCTGTTGATACCTTTCAAAGAGTGATAACTGTCTAAGAGAGCTTTTCAAATTTCGCCGTTCGGAGTTGGTAAAAACCTGTAGGTCCCTTATAATCGTGAGAGAACAGTAGTGCGCACAACACGAGCAGTTGATGAGCAAGCTAGGCCTTGGTCCCCCTTTGGACTGTAGCGCCAACAACTATTATTATCTGCTTTTTGAGAAATATCAAAGGAATGAAATGAAAAATGGGAATACTGACATAGATGAAACCAAAATCAATCTAGCGATTGGCCTCTCGTGACTGTGGCCGTCGAAAACTACCCGGAAACGCTGAAATAGTTGATTTTACCCAGCCCGCAATAATCTTCAGACTTTTAGCTTTTTCGATGGATGCAAACCGAAAAATTAAAAAAAATATTGTCTGAGTGGGCTTTTCTGGGAGATAATTCTCTGAGTTATATTATTATGTCAATAAAAAAAGCATTTGTGTGTGCCAATAGATTTCAGTGGCCTCCTTGGCGTAGTGGGCTGAGTGCGACGCTCACACGTCGAAGGTACAAGTTCGATTCCCGGCTGAACACCTCGAATTTTGCACCTCTTTCGTGCTGCTGACAACACACTAGGAGTATTAATTGTCTAAAAATAGCTTCTCATACTTCGCAGTTCGGAGTCGGCAAATAACTTTAAGTCCCTTCTACTCGTGAAAGAATAGTATCACGCATAACATCAGTAGTGGTTGAGCAAGTTAGGCCTTGGTCCCCCTGTGGACTGTAGTCCGACCAAGTTACATATTATTATTTATTATTATTTGGAAAGCGAACTGTATTGATATTAACTCTCAAGGGCTGGAATTTGTTCTTTCTTAGTTAAGAATTTAATAAATTATTTCTCTTGTACCCTCAACTTGAGACTAATCTCCCAGTAATGTTTCGGGGCTTAACAATCTCGTCTTGATAATGCTTTAAATTGTTTCGCCGAAGCCTAGTGGTTAAATACGTCTGCTCGGACGCCAAAGATGCAAGTTTCTTTTCTTTGGCTAAACATATTTTAAGTGTACTACCTGCACCTATAACACTCCAAAACTGTTTAGTGCTATTTCACTTACAAATACGTTCTATACGAAAATAGGTTACATTCAGCCATGTACACTGCAGTCAATACATCGCAAGACTTCTAAATGCAAACAACCTGCACTTTGGGCAATTTGATATTTTGATTTACTCCAAAAAATACACTTTTCAGGCAATGTTAGCCTTCAGCAAGTGACATTGTTGCAATGCTCCTATCCTGGCCAAATTGTCGATTCCGGTTCCCAATTAAGTGGCATCAATATGAAGGCTTTTAGTGGCTTTTCCTTCAAATTAAAACTGTAATAGATTACTTAAGAAATAATAATACAATTTTAGTAGTAAGGTAACATGACCGTATCTCCAAAAAAATGTAAGATACAAAAAAACTATTGTAACTTTTGCCACAATAAATAAATAAATAAATAAAAGTGGGATCATTAATTCACCTCCAATTAAAAACTAATTAACGGGGCCTCAATTCTTGCAATGTTTGCAGAGACAAAATCTTCTTGTTTAACACATGTGTCAAGTCCTGAATACGCAAAGAGATTTGTTTTCATTTCAGCTCATTTGAGCTGATGCATTTAAATGATATCCGATCGCGGCTCATATTACCAAAGATTGCTTACTGGGTCATATTGCGTGCAATTGTGATCCGCGAAAGATATGAGTTACTAATCTGTTTCCTCTATGGCCTGCATGTACATGTAGAGGAAACAAGGAAAGAGATGGAAATAGGCCGAGTCAAGGCTTCCATTCAATACCTAAACAATCTGTTCAGTAAAACGAACGCCTGGCTGATCACAACTAGAGCGCAGCTCACTCCGTGATGCATATTAATGGTTCCAGTAACCTCGCAGTGGCGAGCCTTTGACAATTGACGCAATCAAACCCTCCAACCCAAATGATAACGCTTTTGGTCAGATTTTAATGGAAAGCCTTCAAATATGACTCACGAGCAATCAGTGCATGCGTCGCATACCAAGCGGCGATCACGTATTGACGCACTGAAGGTAAGCAAACGATTGACTGGCGTTCCACTGAACAGAGAACGACAACTAACCACGTTAAGCGAATTCATGGTCCGAATTCGCTTAACGTGGTTAGTTGCCATTCTCTGTTCAGTGGAACGCCATTCAATCGTTTGAAATGAAGTGATAACGAAATATTTGCTGGAAACGCAGGTAATTTTGAATATTGAACCAAGGGAAACGGTGCAGTGAGCCAAGACAGACGAAACATGACCTCAGGTTACCATGAATAGCTAAGGTTTCGGTTCAGACATTCCGTTTCACCTTGAACAAGGTGTACGGGTAGACAGGTGACATCTGTTTGCTTACATTTCTGGCTGGAGTGTGGTGATCGGAGAGTCAATATTTGCAAACGATGATGGAATAATGCATTGGGCGGTTGTTGGCGGACATAAACAATTGCAAGGAATGAATAATTTCTTGGTTTATGTTTTTTGATTGCGTCTATGAATGTGTGATCCCACGTCGCACGTTGTAATTTTTGCAATTGCATGTGACTTCGATATTGGCAATGTCTCGTACTGGAATTTTAGCAGTGAATGTTGCCTTGTTTCGATGGTGTTTTGAAAGCTACCAGCTGATTGGTAACCGCGCCAAAAACGGCGCCTACCTACAATGCATTTAATGATTGTTACAAAACTTTTAATGGCATATTTTTTATCAAATAAACATTAGTTTGAGTAAGAAATAACAAATACTGATATTCCAACAGTCTGGACTTAAGTCAAGAGAATTTTCTTTGATCTGGATTTAGCGAAAGCAAATCAAGATTTAAACCTGACTTAGTGCTTATTATCACGAGGCAATGTCCTTTCAACTTTTAGACAACCACGGTTTGTTATTAGCCTGAGAGATATTTATTTTAATGCCACTGTCCTTGACTTAATTTTCCATGCCTCGTTGTAGGACTTTAACTTTCGTCCTTTTTTAGACCTGTGGGCTATAGCTTCTTTATAAGGATTTTTTAAACTTAATAGATTTACACTCTGGTACGCGGAACCTCCTCCTCTTTTCCATTACATGTATTTAACTGGGACGAAACTAACTAAGGACTTGAAGATGCCATTTGAGCTGCCATTCATATGTGGGAAGGCAGTTGCCAAAGCAGAATTGTGTAAAAACATCATAAGCTCAATTGAAACCTTCAGATTTTTATTATTTATGAGAAGAAATTCATGAATTATGCGCGAACAAACTTGCTGATTAATTAATTTTGCACATATTATTTAATAAATTAGACGGAAACTGGGACAACCCTTACATCACTTAATTTAAGTGAAACTTAAATTAGGCCTGGTTGAAAGAACAGAAATCTATTGATAATTATATGACGCGACAGTTAACAGGGGCATCAAGGTCTAGCTTGCTCATCAACTACTTGTATTGTGCCCGCTACTGTTCTCTTACGAGTAGATGGAACCTACAGTTTTTTGCCCACTTCGAACAACGAAGCTTAAGATGTTTTTTCTTAGACAATTAATACTCCTAAGGAATTGTCAGCAGCTCGAAAGAGGTAGTGCCGAAAAAAAATCGACGTGCTCAGCCGGGAATCGAACCTGGACCTTCAGCATGTAAGTGGCCACTACGCCACGGCTGTCACTACGCCACGGCGGCCACTACACCACGCCGGCCACTACGCCACGGCGGCCACTACGCTACGGCGGCCATTACGCCACGGCGGCCACTGTGCAGATTTATACATTTAATAAATTTTAGTCATATACAAAATTGCATCTAATGTACATAATTTGTTAAATTTAAACTCAATTTATTTATACACGTATTGTGTGAAGGAAAAGGTTTTACTACCTAGATTAGACTTTTTGAAAAACAATATTTTGGCCAATTTTTCGGTATGAATGTTTGGTGTGTGGCATTCGTTGCAGGTATACCCGTATGAAGTGAGCATCAAGATACAAATGTCTCGATAGAGAACATTTGTTGTGAACGAGCCCTTACTTCTTTTTGTTTGTTTGCTATGACATCTGTGGAAAATATTTAGTATACATCAAGTCATTGAACAGACAACATCATATGTTTTCATCGTGTTAAAAATATCGAATTCTGTAGTAGAAAGTGATGATTTGCGGAAAGTATTAATATTTTGCTTTCATTTGAAGAAAAGTGCTGCAGAGTCGCATCGAATGCTTGTCGGGGCATGCTCTATGAGAAGCAACATGCAAAAGATGGTTTCAACGGTTCAGAAATAATGATTTTGATGTGAGAAATGAAGAACTTGGAAGACCACAAAAAAAGTTTGAAGACGCCGAATTGCAAACGATATTGGATGGAGATGACACTTTGAGTCGAAAGCAATGGCAGTAATGTTAAATGTTGCACAACAAACAATTTCTGACCGTTTAGAAGCTATGGGAAAGATCCAAAAGTATGGCGAATGGGTGCCACATGAATTGAATGAAAGACAGATGGAAAACTGAAAAAACACTTGTGAAATTTTGCTTCAATTCAAAATTCGGTTTTGCATCGGATTGTTACTGGCGATGAAAAATTGATTTATTTTAAGAATTCTAAATGGAAAAAATCATGGGTTAATCTGGGACAACCATCAACATCTGATCGATTCGGCAAGACAATGCTGTGTGTTTGGTGGGACCAGAAAAGTGTGCTGTACCATGAACTCCTAAAACCTGGTGAAACCGTTAATACTGATCGCTACCGACAACAAATGATCTATTTGAACCATGCATTGATCGAGAAACGACCAGAATGGGCCAGAAGACACGGCAAGGTAATTTTGCTCCATGACAATGCACCTGCACACAAAGCCAAACCGGTTCAGGATACAATCAAAACACTTGGCTGGGAGCAGCTACCCCACCCGCCGTATTCACCAGACTTGGCTCCTTCCGACTTCCATTTGTTTTCATCGATGGGACACGCATTGGCTGAGCAGCACTTTGATTCCTACGATGAGGTCGAAAATTGGGTGTCTGATTGGTTTGCTTTAAAAGACGAACAATTTTATTGGCGTGGTATTCACAAATTGCCAGAAAGGTGGTCAAAATGTGTAGAAAACATTGGCCAATACTTTGAATAAAATGTTTTTACTTTCCCATTAATAATTAGTGTTTTATTTTGAAAAAAATACCGGTATACCTGGTATGTCAATTTGAAAAATTCATACTTATTTTATTTCATTTCAGAGTTCTTTAACTTAAAAAAAAGCTCTTCAAACCCAGCATGATTCACTCAGTTCTATTTTTTCTGATATTTTCTGAAGAAAAAATAACTTTTAAGAAAATTAAAACATATCTTAATTGTAATTTAAGTTAAAGAGTATCAAACAAGTATGTCGCGACGTAGAGTGCGTCGAATTTTAACCCTGTTCACAATCTATACCCGTGTAGTATCAAGGACATGCACCTTTAAACACATTTAGAACTGTTTGTCACTCCTTTTCCTTCTTCAACATTTACTGCCTCAAAACTCTGTTTTAAACTCCCCTAACGCCGTTCCACAATTTCATGCCACAACATCTTCAATCACTAAACTCACACTGATCCCATACTTCACACATCATTTGACACGCTCAAACACCTCCCAAGGCGGTTAAGAAAGTTCACAGTCAAAATATTGCCTTCGGCAACGCATAGCACTATTAACAGATTTTCATATCGTATCAAAAAGCATTCACTTACATTTCGATTGTTTAACCGAGTACTTGCTGTACAAAAGAAAAGAAGACGGACAGTATACGAGTCGAACGATTCACAGCAAGGCGCGTAGTTCAAGTGATACGAGCTAATTGTTGACTGTATTCGCGAACGGCTCGAGAGGCACATTACCTGCATTGCTGAACACCAGCCGCTAAACTCTTGAAACAACCTTCACCCCACTCATGTGTATGTTTCGTTCGTTTTCGTAATCACTGCCGCCGCGGTCGACGTTTTGGGTCTCCGCGCAAATCGTAAGCAACCAGGCCGCACGTAGAAGTACCTCGCCAGCGACTTCATGTACACTGCGGTATCTTCCATTCGCAATTAATATTTTATTGCGATAAACTTACACAATATTTAAATTAATAAGTCGGCAGAAAGACTCTGCCGTCTCTGCCACTGCAGTTATTGTTTTGCTGCTTGGAGGAGGTGCTGTCGTACGGTTTCCCGGGGTCGTTTGCGGGCGCGGTCTGCAATGGACATGAAGATGCGCAGACGCATGTACTGGTAGCGGTGGTGGTAGATTTTGGAGCCAAGTCCACGGGTGACTGGTCTGTCTTCTGAAGATGCCAGATGTTTCGCTGGAACCGGGCGGGAAGATGACTGGTTTCGTTGGTGAACAGTCGTTTTTATTTGTTCATTCTCCGCTTCGTTTTTTAATTTCCATGTGAACTTGATTCCTTGCCTTTTTTACGATCTTATGTCGTTTTGCCGGTAAAGAGAAGTGCACTGCAGTGAAGGTAGGTGAATGTGGTGACGGTGGAAATGTAACAATTTGCGTTGCGTAATCCGCTTGTAATAACAAGTCCCCGATTACTACATCTTACTTTTAAGTGAGGATTTTGAGAAGTGCCGGATATCTTCCGAAATTTCAGTACGAATGTCTGACAATGAGTTTTGGGCGAAAAGGTTCTCATTTGTTTGAGTTCAAGGGAATTCTATTACTAACGTAGACCCCGTTAAATGGTCCTACTTATATAAGGTTGCCTTCCTTCCTGCCTTTTTGATTTTCATTTTCCGGCTATGTACAAAGTGCTACAGAACTGGCAATGCTATACATCATTTGAAAGGACTTGACACAACCTACAAAACGATGCTATGCGTAATTAATTTGGATATTGCGTTCAACAGTTATAGATGGGTAAACATGGAGTTCACTAATGCCGAAATTCGCGCTATTTTAAAGTTTTCCTTCGTTAAAGGCAAATCTGTTAGAGAAACGTTCTGTGAGGTTTCGACGATTCAGAGCTGGTGAAAACGATGCCATGGATAGGCTAAACGGCAGAAGACCTGTGACGACGAATACCGATCGAATCATGGAAATCATCGAGTTAGACCGGCATGTGGGATTTCGCGACATCGCCCAGGAGATGGGAGTTGGTTACCAAACCATTTTAAACCATCTGCAGAAGGCTGGATACAAAAATAAGCTTGATGTTTGGGTGCCGTATGATTTGACGCAGAAAAACCTTCTGGACCGAATCAACGCCTGCGATATGCTGCTGAAACGGAACGAACTCGACTCATCTTTCAAGCGGATGGTGACTGACGACGAAAAATGGATCACGTACGACAATATCAAGCGAAAACGGTCGTGGTTGATGACCGGTGAATCGTCCCAAACAGTGGCCAAGCCGGGATTGACGGCCAGGACGGTTTTGCTGTGTGTTTGGTGGGATTGGAAGGGAATCATCCACTATGAGCTGCTCCCATATGGCCAGACGCTTAATTCTACCATCTACTGCGAATAACTGGACCGCTTGAAGCAGGCGATCAACCTAAAGCGTCCAGCATTGGCCAACAGGAAGGGCGCAGTGTTCCACCAGGACAACGCCAAACCGCACAGTTCGTTGATCACTCGACAGAAGCTAGGGGAGCTCGGATGGGATGATTTATCGCATTCTCCATATAGCCTGGACGTAGCGCCAAGTGATAACCACCTGTTACTGTCCATGCCGAACGCCCTTGGTGGTGTGTAGTTGAACTCAAAACAGGCTTGTGAAAAGTGGCTGTCCGAGTTCTTCGCAAATAAAGAGAGTGGCTTCTACGCGGGGGGTCTTATGAATTTGCCGTCTAGATGGAGTAAGAGTATAGAACAAAACGGCGCATATTTGAAATAAATCCGATCACTGTAACACTTTTTATGAAGCATTGAATGAAGAGCAAACAAACGGAGATATTTGACAACCTTACATTTTCTCCAAATACCTGGTGCAAAGGTTTTTAAATTTGAAGTAACAGCAGGAACAGGACTGACTGGTGTCCTGGTGTGGATTTTAAGAGTTTTAATAGACTTGTTAACGTACAACACAAAACAGTACAAAACAACACAAACTAACAGAGAGAGAGAGAGTAAAATATTTCCCCACCCTGCCAATTTTAACACAAGAAATTTTTGTGAGTAGGTTGTTGGTTTTTGTCAAATACGTACATAAGTACAGTACATTTCGTACATAAGTGAGCACTGACCATTTATGTCTGTGTATGTGTTTTAAATTTTGTTGTTGTTTTCTATATTGAGAAAGTGAATTTGACATTTCTTAATGACATACTTTACAAATTTGGTTTAGATGCGTCCCCGTACTTTGCCTCTTTCTGAGAGAGAATTACCCCCACTCCTTGACAAATGTCAGATTTCAGAATTTGGTACAGAAAGCACTAGAACACACATAATACAAGATCTGGCTCCCAAGTGACTACCTTTTTTGGATTCGAATTTTTAGCAGTTTGAATTTTTAGCTTTTCCTTATTGTGGGAATTTCATGTAATTTAATTCTAATATCTGTCAAATAGGCAATTGCGATGTTTTACTGTTTGCACGCCAAATACTAGTTTAAACAAAATTTTAAAGAGAGCAATTGGAGACTGTGAATTTCGTTTAGGCGCTCTGTTGGGTCTTATTATTTCTTTGAAGGCACACATAAAACAAAGATTGGCTTAGAAGTGCGTCGGAATTGTTTACCATGGAGGATAACATGATGTCATTTTCAAATCTTTAATTTTGCATTAGCAATTACAGAGAGCTATTTATTTGATTGATCACGTTGCGATCGGTGTTGGACACTTTTCCAATATTCTCGATGTCCGAACCTTCCGAAGTGCCAACATCGAGTCGAAACATTTCCTTGTTTTGTACCAAAGTAATAACCCGCTTTTCAATAGAGCAACGGAGTAACGAGACAGGACAACACGTTTTCAACGTCGGAATGGTACAATGGACCTTTACCGATCGAGTCTCCCTGGAACTCTTCAAAAATTTGACTGTGGCTGTACAAAGATAGGAAATAAATGGAAATGCTGTCAAGCTGCCACTGATGTGCTAGATTTCACATCACGATCAAGAAGGAACCCATGCTTTGAGGATGAGTGCGGGCAAGCACATGCAGCTAAACAGGAAGCGTATAAGGCAACGCTGCATCGAAGGACGAGAGCTTTTCTTGAGTTTTACAAACAGAGCTGAAGGGAAGTAAAACAGCATCTCGGAAGAAAACAGAAAGCGCATGAGCAGCAGGATATCAAAGTCGAAGAGATGGGGACCGGAATGAAGTCTGAAGGGTTAACCATCTATCCGATGATAGATGGTTGCTGGCACCGAAATGGACAAGCTGTAGTTAAGTCACAAACTGTGCCAAACACCTAGAGAGATCATTCCTGTAGACTTCTAAACGGCGATGACGGCTCAGCTATTTGGCAGCATGTTTCACACAATTTGGACGATAATAGACAAAAATTTCGAACCTCCCCTCCAATATGGACGAAATCAAAACAGCATTATTGAGTCTGAACTCGACAAAAGCTGCTTAAGCAGACGAACTCTCCGCAGTGGTTCTTAAATCAGCTGGAAATGATCTGGTTCCTCATTCGTAAGATGAGGAGGAAAGCATGCCCGATGAGTGTGATATCAGTGTCATCCGCCCAATCCACAAGAAAGGCGATTTCTTTGACTGCGCCAATTATCGAGGGATAAGCCTTCTCAAACAGGGATAACAACATCAGTACCGAAATCAAACGTAGAATCACTCTTGCCAATCGCTGTTTCTTTGGGCTCAAGATTCAATTGAGTAATAAAGCCCTCTCTCAAAGGACTAAGCTCACTTTATATAACAGTTTTGTTCCTCCCAGTCCTACTTAATGGCGCGGAAACTTGGACGTTATCAAAAGCGGATGAGGAAGCCCTTAGTCTTTTTGAGAGAAAATGATGGCATGTGGAGGAGAAGATTTAAAGACGAACTCTATGGGCTGTACAGCGACATGCGCCTGGTCAAGCGTCTACAGATACAACGCTTAAGATGGCTTGGCCATGTAGAGCGTATGGACACCACTGCTCCGGCCCGAAAAGTCTTTGAATCCGTGACATTGGGACAACGCAATAGAGGACAACCTAGACTTAGGTGGCGCACACAAGTGGAGAAGGACCTCAACCAACTTGGAATGTGCAATTGGAGGCAGCTAGCGAAAGATCGTGCTGGCTGGAGAGGCGTGTTGGTTGAGGCCCAGGTCCACCCCGGACTGTAACGCCACAAAAAGAAGAAGAAGAATCCTTTTCAACATCGGCTACATAAACTGTCGTATTATGCGAGCTTCTATAAACGTTTGTCAACAACCTGATATGTGTGGGGTTCAGGCCAGGAAAGTCGACAATGGACCAGATCTTCGCTTTACGGCAGATCTTTGAAAAAAAAAACAAATCGACACTCATCACCTTTCCGTCAATATAAAGTCCGCATATTACACTGTACACAGGAACGAGCTATACAGTGCCATGTATAGTTTTGGCATTCCTACCAAACTCGTCAAATTGCGTAGGATGACAATTGAGGACTCACGAACTCACGGAGACCTATAATGTAAATAAAGTCTTTGACAAGGTTTTAGACAACGCAACAAACTGTCATTTGATCTCTTTAACATTATTCTTGAGAAGATCGTGCGTAACTCACAAGTCAACACCAAAAGTAAGATCTGACAAAAGTCAGCTCAATAGCTAGCTTGTGCGGACGACATTGACGAGACATAGACAGCAGTCGTAAATGAGGCTTTAACTGGCATTGAAGTGGATGCGAATAAAAAAGTTGGCGAAACAAAGCACCAGTAAATGCTCGATTCAGATTTCGCAGCAGAAACTTCGAGATAGTCAAGGAATTCGTCTAGCAAGGTTTTTTCGATAAAAATGACAACACTAGTACTGAAATCGAGCGCAGAATTACTCTTGCCATTCGCTCTTCCATTGGGCTCAAGAGCCAATTTTGTAATAAAGCCCACTCGAAAGACAAAGCTGGCTTTGTGTAACAGCTTGATCATCCCATATCTCATTTAAAGCGCGGAAACTTGTAACTTACTAAAAGCGGATGCGGAGGCCTTTAGTCTTTCCGAAACAAAAGCCCGGCGTGCTTTTTTTTGGTCCTGCTTGCGTTAAAGGCGAAGATTTAATGACAAACTTAATGAGCTGTACAACGTCATTCGCCAGGTTAACCGTCTTCGGATACAATGCCTTTTATGGCTAGGCCATACAGAGCTAATGGACACCACTGCCCGAAAATTCTTCGAATCATAGCCATTGGGTCAACGCTACAGTAAAATACCTACGCTAGGATGACGCGTAGAAGTACCTCAATCCACCTAGCTGGCGAGGGATCGTACTGACTGGAGAGATATGTTGGTTGAGGCCCAGTACAGACTGTAGCGTCATACAAAGTGCACTTGAAGTAACTGCTGCACTCGACAAACCAGATGATGGACTCAATTTTATGAACCACATGATTCAAAAATCACATCCGTAAAACTGATGGAGAAAAGACCATCTTGTGGCGGGATGGCGGCTAACAGACCTAGGTTTGTAGGGAGCCTGACTGATAGTGACAGATTGACCAGAGGCTATATTCTGGTGCCACGGGAGGTCAGGAGCACTGGAACTGCGGTTTCAGCCTGACCGAGGGGTAGGGCCCCGTATGAGAGTACCGTAGTGGCTGTGGCTTACTACCTAACATCGCGGGTATAGCCGAGGTAACTTTGAAGCTTCATCTCGCCCAAAAAATGGAATTAAATCGTGAACATTTTCGGGCGAGTATTTTTTATAACTTTCGACGTGGATTAACTCAACAACAGTGCATCGCTGAACTTAATTCAATTTTCGGCGATAAATCTAAATCAAGGATCAGTGTTTATCGATGGTATGTTGAATTCAATCGAGGTCGTAGTTCACTCCAAGACGAATTTCGCTAAGGTCGTCCAAAATCAGTTGTTGTTCCGGAAACCATTTATGCTGTTCACCAACTGATATTGCCGGATCGTCATGTGACCTATCGTGAGATTGAGACAAACTTTGGCATTAGTGGAACCAGCATACATTCAATATTGCATGAACATTTGACCGTCAAAAAAATGTGTTCGCGTTGTATCCCACACAGTTTGTCAATCACTAAAAAAAAGGCTCGTGTCGATGGGTCGAAAGAAATGCTCCAAAAATACAATCGCTCTACTTCGAAACATGTCTATGACATCGTGACAGGTGGTGAATCGTGGATTTTTACGTATGAGCCAAAAAGTAAACAGCAGTCGACTGTATGGGGGTTTCAAATTGAGCCAAATCCAACAAAAGTTGCTCGCGCACGAAACAATTCCAAGCAAATGGTCGCCTGTTTTTTAAGAAAAACTGGACATTTCGCAACCGTACCACTAGAATAACGCAGAACAGTCAATTCTAAGTGGTACACAACCATTTGTTTGCCAGTTTTCTTCCAAGAAATCACAGAGACTGATCACTCTTCACCACGATAATGCGAGCTCTCACACATCGACTCAAACAACTGCATTTTTGAGCACTCAAAACATCGATTTGATGAGTCATCTGCCGTTTAGTTCTGACTTGGCACCGAATGACTTCTTTTTATTCCCGTACGTAAAAAATAAAATGAGAGGTCAACGTTTTTTTACACCTGAAGAAGCGGTCGATGCGTGGTTTGGAGATACCTCAATCAGAGTGCTTCGACAATTGGTTCACGCGTATGCAAAAGTGTATAGATCCTAATGGTTAATATTTTGAAAAATAATAAAACTATTTTCGATGATGGTTTTGTTCTCTAATCCCGAAATATAAAAGGCAACCCTCGTAAACGGCATTAGTGGAGCATTTGATGGATGAAATTGCGCACCTACCGCATTCTCCAGATCTGACCCCCAACGACTTCTTCCTCTTTTCAGACCTTAGAAAGATTTTTGTCGGAAAAAAATATGGCCCGAATGAGAATGTGATTACCGAAACTTATTAAGGCCAAAGATAACTCGTTCTATAAAAAAGGTATCGAAATGTTAGATTTTCATGAAAATTTAACAGGTATCACTTGAATGTTTTCACTTCCTAAAAACAATATGGATTTTTCTTACAGGCGCCCCCTATATATCAGTCCCGGCACTTAATGAGTGATATGTATGAATGCTTATCAATTTACAGCACGCTTCTTCATCCCTTGTGTAACTTACAAAAGACGTTCCGACACGTTGTTAAAAAAAAAACAATAAAAAAAAACTTTACAACTGTTCCCTCCAGCTTAATCACTAAAAAACAACTCAGTGGGATTCATCCACTCCCTTATATCTATTGGCTATTCTGCAGTTTCAGCGTACCGGGTCACTGTGGGACCGCGGGAACTGTTTAGTCAGCTTTTTCATGTGCGCGTGTAGCTGTAACTTGAGATGCACTGCGCCGGAAAATGAAATGAAAATTAGAATAAACAGAATGCGAACATAATGCAGGTGATTGCACCCGTGCATTATGTGGAAAAGATAGATTGGCGCGATAAGGAATGTTTAGGGTATGTAACCTGTATAAAGAGGTGTTGAAAAAAATTGTATTTTGTCAAATTTTCGTTCTTTCTTTGCAGGCTACTAGTCCACTCTCGTGCAAAAAAAAAAAAGAACATAACATAGAAAAAAAACTGTTGCCAAAAATTGACTCCATCTCCACCTCCTTAAACATCGGAAGGAATAAGTACACTCAAAGTAAAACAATGAATATTGCCATTTTATTGCGTTAAGTACATACATTATATAAAGAGTGAAAGTAATACTTTTGATTAATGCATTCCCCGTGAATTTGTCCACCTCCCCCCGGGTTGCAGCTAATCGCTTCCTAGTTTATTTGAAATTCGTTTGGACAAAGTCGCTAATTTCCTCGACTTCCATTCTGTGTATGTGTGTGTGATTATGAGTGTGGTAATTATTCTATGTGAGTGAGTGTAAGTTATAGGCTCTCTTTCAATAAGGTTCCGAATCAAGGCAACTTCTAATTTTGTCGTCGACTATCGACATCACGATGAATACTGAACGAGTTAATCGTCTCCAATTGGCGCACAGGGTAATTGAATCAAATTGTACATTTCTCAGTCCGACTTCTCTGAACGAGATCCAACCATTTTGAGTTTCAGTTTGCTTTTGGGAAACGGAAAGCTTATTGCCTACAGGCGTTATGAATGAGTAGGGAAAATGCGCAGGATAACGCTCGGTATGCTCATATTAAATCTCTCAGCTGATCGGTCCATTCGTCGGCACTTGTCCTATCGTTTAAGAAGTCCTCCTCGGAGGATTCCGAATGTCATCTGTTCGTGGCCAGCACCTGACCACTTGGCATTCGGATTGTTGTCTTTCCGGACACACTGGGTATGAGCTCTTCCTTCATGGAGGTGGGAGTGAAGCAGTAGCAGCACCAGTTGTCACATCTGAGGACTAGAATGAGACCAGCTACGATCCAGAATATGATGGCGGGCCATGAATATTCCAAGCACGAGGAGAGCAGGAGAAATCCCAAAGCAAATGAGGTGGTGCACATTATCGGGGAGACGTTCACAACGCTTGCTGTGTATTTGGGGATAAATGACATCATTATGCTAACGATGGTGATGCCTGTGGGGAGAGAGTATTAAAAACAATTTGTGGGAGGTGGGTGTGGGGATAATTACCTATTAGTCCGGCAATAAAGACTGGGAAGAGGTGCATGAATATTCCCGCGACTGTAAGGGCGATTCCGAAGGCTATCACTATAATTGCGAACATGGTGACTCTCCAGGAGGCTAGTGAGGGCACTCGTATACTGCGCTCCATTGGTCCGGCTGTAGTGACCTGAAATGGAGAGTAGAAACAATGGAAATAACAGAAAAGTGAATAAGTGTGGTTACCGCGAGGAGTATTAGAGAGAAGGAGGGGTGAGGAGAATTGTTTATTCTTTTTCAATATGTTCAATTTAAACTAAAATTAACGCTTCGGTTTCTGTTTCCTTGAGATGGCGCCACCTGCAAGCTATGAATGATCTTGGAAGCGACTACCACTTTATTGGAACGGTGTCATATTTGTGAGCAGTAGGTTATGTGTCTCGAAGTCTGTTTTAGACAACAGCTTTATCTTTTGCCTCAGTTTGTCCCGATTTGTCTAAAATAAACAGCATTTGCGAGAAGTTTTGATTTTCTGTTTGGAAGCAAAGCGTAGCCGAAGCCCATCGAATGGTTGTACAATTTTCTGGTGAACGTGTTCCTACCGATAAATCATGCAGAGAGTGCTTTCAAAGTTTGTGAGTTTAGCATCAAATTCTTGTTTGACTTGAATAGTTTGAAATTGGAAACTTTACGGGATTAAGATCCGCGCCAAATGCAAAGCGGATTCGCAGTATCGTTTACAGTGACTCAGCAAACAATTTCGATTAAAGAAATTGGGATTTATTCAAAATCAAGGAAACGAGTTGAAACAGAGGGATGTCTCAAAGCGACTTTTTGAGCATCAAAGGAAGAGATTTTTGCACCAGATCGCGACTGAAGATGAAAGGTGGATAAACTGCGATATTCTCAAGAAGAAAACATACTTTGGAAGCATGGGAAACCCGTTCTATCATCGTCTTCAAAGTCGCCAAAGAAGGATATTCACGGTCGTGGGAGCACGCTCTACACATGACGTCGTGTACTATGAGCTGCTATAATCGAACGAAACATTTGATGCAAAGCGTTATCGACTTTAACTAATGTGTTTGAGCTATGCTTTGCGTAAAACTGTCCATAAACTTCCGAAAGGCGTGACAAGTTGATTTTGTAACACTGTTGTGGTCAAAAGCTACTTGAAATCCTGAAATGGGAGGTCGTCCCTTGCTTGCCGTATTTTTCAGACCTTGCTCCTTTCGACTTCCGGCTTTTTTCGATGCAAAACGTGTTTTGAGGTCACCGATTCGGGTCTTCCGAAGAATGGCTGAAAAGTTTTCACTTCCGACGTGCAATACTTTGAGCGATATATTTTTTGATGTTTTACATCTCTCGAAAACCGTGAAAGCTAGAAGAGATAGACTTGACATGCACAACACAGAAGTGAAACTAGTCGAGTGTAAATGTTGGTCTAGGGATGATCTACGAAATTTTAGTTTCCTTCGCAGGAAGAAAATTTAAGGAATTTTTTTAATTCTTCTTCTTCTTCTTGCGGCGCTACAGTCCGGGGTGGACCTGGGCCTCAACCAACATGCCTCTCCCGCCAGCACGGTCTTTCGCTAGCTGCCTCCAATTGCGTACTCCAAGTTGGTTGAGGTCCTTCTCAACTTGTGTGCGCCATTTTAGCCTAGGCCGTCCTCTGTTGCGTTGTCCCAATGGCTCTGATTCGAGGGCTTTTTGGGCCGGAGTAGTGGTGTCCATACGCTCTACATGGACCAGCCATCTTAAGCGTTGTATCCGTAGACGCTTGACCAGCCGCATGTCGCTGTACAGCCCATAGAGTTCGTCATTAAATCTTCTCCTCCAGATGCCATCAACGCAACTAGGACCAAAAATCGCAATCAAAACTTTTCTCTCGAAAAGACTAAGGGCTTCCTCATCCGCCTTTGCTAACGTCCAGGTTTCCGCGCCACAAAGAAGGACTGGGATGATCAAGCTGTTATATAAACCGAGCTTAGTCTTTCGAGAGAGGGCTTTATTACTCAATTGCCTCTTAAGCCCAAAGAAACAGCGATTGGCAAGAGTGATTCTGCGTTTGATTTCGGTACTAATTTTATTGTCCCTGTTTACCGCGGAGCCGAGGTAGACGAAGTCCTTCACTGCCTCGAAGTTTCTGCTGCCCATTGTGACTCTCTGTCCGAGACGTCGATGATCTGTGTGTTTCCTTGATGACAGCATGTACTTAGTTTTGCCCTCATTTACCGCCAGTCCCATTTCGGCCGCTTCCGCTTTAATGCCCACAAACACCTCATTGACGGCTCACTGTGTTCGTTCAACTACGTCAATGTCATCAGCGTAAGCTAGCAATTGACTTCTGGAAGATCGTGCCTCTGGTGTAGACTTGTGAGTTACGCACACAGGTAGACGAAGTCCTTCACTGCCTCGAAGTTTCTGCTGCCCATTGTGACTCTCTGTCCGAGACGTCGATGATCTGTGTGTTTCCTTGATGACAGCATGTACTTAGTTTTGCCCTCATTTACCGCCAGTCCCATTTCAGCCGCTTCCGCTTTAATGCCCACAAACACCTCATTGACGGCTCACTGTGTTCGTTCAACTACGTCAATGTCATCAGCGTAAGCTAGCAATTGACTTCTGGAAGATCGTGCCTCTGGTGTAGACTTGTGAGTTACGCACGATCTTCTCGAGGATGATGTTAAAGAAGTCACATGACAGTGCGTCGCCTTGTCTTAAATCTTTTTTGACATTGAAGGTTTCTGCGAGTTCGTTACCGACTTTGACGGAGCAGCGAGAGTTCTCTATCGTCATTCTACATAATTTAGCGAGTTTTGTAGGAATGCCAAGACTATACTTGGCACTGTATAGCTCGTCTCTATGCACACTGTCATATGCGGCCTTAAAATCGACGAATAGAGTGAGTGTTGATTAGGACTTCTTGGATTTTTTCCAGAATCTGCCGTAAAGTGAAGTGAAGATCTGGTCTATTGTGGACTTCCCTGGTCTGAAACCACACTGAAAGGGTTTCAGGTTATAGCCTCACAACCTGATAAACTGGATATGCAAAACACAAAAATAAAACCAGTCGAGTGTAAATGTAGTTCGAGGGATGATTTACGAAATCTTAGTTTTTTTCGCAGGACGAAAATTAAAGGAAATTTTTTCATTTCAATACTTTACTTGCACCCATCGCCGAGCCTGAAACAATGCTAAATATGTATGAAGAGGTTTTTCGTACCAGAGTAATAGAGAGGAACTCAACAACGCACTCTAAAGGCTAAACTGCAACAGCGGCCGGAGATAGGCGAAACTTTCATCGATAAGTTGTGGTGCTAGACTACAAAAACGTTGAATGTTTAATTCAAAAATTCAATTAAAACGTTGTTTCTAAACGTGTTTAGTTGATCGTCGAGGAACTGTTTTGTCAGACCAGACGATCAGGATATACGGATGATTAAGAAAGTCGTCTTTCGCCTACAAAAAACCATCTCCGGTTTATTGATTAGTCTTTTTTAACACAAGTAGGAAAAACACTTTCTGTATGATGTGTGTTAAGAGTTGTATGTCAGGAAGCCTTTTGGAACGATGGAAGTGTAATTCTTTGCTCGTGTATGAATTAATAATAATTGTTGGCGCGACAGTCCACAGTTGACCAGGGCCTAGGTTGCTCATCAACTACTCGCGTTGTGCGCGCTACTGTTCTCTCACGAGTAGAAGGGACCTACAGTTTTTTTTGCCGACTATGAACGGCGACGTTTGAGAAGCTTTCTTAGACAGTTATTACTCTTTTGAGCCGGGAATCGAATCTAGACCCTTCGGCGTGTGAGCGTCACACTCTACCCACTACGCCACGGCGGCCACTGTTAGGGGAGATTATAATGAAAAATAATAACAATTTAAATTGAATTCGCATTATCCTTCATATTGATACCGAGAACATATTGAACTCGTATATACGAGGTCTCTTTAAAAAAATAATGAATATTCAAATTTCCCGAGCTATGTACATTCACTAATCGTTTTTTTTTAATTTGGCTATGTTGGTACACTCGTCTCGAACATATATTAATGGTTTCAGATAAGAAAAGCATGTGTCTGTGAGAGGCATAAAAGTTGAGCGTGCCTTGCGTATTCGGCGATTTTCTGCTGTCGAAAAAAATGAACAAGCGAATTTGCATTCAATTTTGTGTTCAAAATGAAATTAAGTGCTCAAAACCACTGGAGATGTTGACAGTGGCATATGGTGAGTGTACTTTGAATCAAAAAAATGTTTTTCGAGTTGCACAAGACTTCCAAAGAAGGTTGAGGAGATGTGAATAACGACGCTCGCTCTGGACGCCCCAGCACATCAACAACCGACGAAAATGTTGAAAAAGTGGAGAAAATTGATGATTGGAAAATCGTCGAATCGCTATTAGAGATGTTGCTTAAGATGTCGGCATATATGGTAGGTTGGCTCATGCCATGACATTGTTTCAGAAATTTTGAGCATAAAGTGTGTGGCAGGGAAGGTCGTTGCAAATTTGCAGAATTGTGGCCCAAAAAAAAAATTTTACATGCGCATCGCTCAGGAAGTATTGAATGATGTCAACGGCGATCCAGATTTGCTTAAAAGGGTCATAAGTGGTGACGAATCATTGGTATATGGTTATGGTATCGAAACCAAAGTCCAATCGTCCCAATGACAGCCATAAAACAACTCAACAAGTTTGATCAAATTTGAAGGTTTGACAGACTGTTTTTTCGATGACTTTGGCGTAGAGCATCAGGAGTTCTTACCAGAGGATCGTGCGCTCAATAAGGAGTACTACTCTGGCGCTACTCACCGCTTGCGAGAAGCATTACAAAGAAAACGATCGGAATTGTGGAAAAACAATTCATGGCTTTGGCTTTTTGATAATGCACCTGCTTACTCGTCATTGCCAAAAGAAAAGAAAAAATACCGTAATCATGCATCAGCCACCATATTGAGCAGATTTGTTTCTTTTTGACATTTTCCTGTTTCCAAGATCAACGTGATCCATAAAAAGAAGGCGTTTTGCGACGATTAAGGAGATAAAAATCGAATCACTGAGAGAGCACACCAACAAGTGCATATCAGAACTGCTTCGAGGATTGAAAAAAACTTCTTGAGGGGGACATAATAGAAATTGATGAATAAATAAATATCTTTCTGAGAAAAATTAAATTTCACCCTATTTTTTGAACAGACCTCTTATTTAGGATCTTCTTCTTCTTGTGGCGCTACAGTCCGGGGTGGACCTGGGCCTCAACCAACATGCCTCTCCAGCCAGCACGATCTTTCGCCAGCTGTCTCCAGTTGCGCACTCCAAGTTGGTTGAGGTCCTTCTCCACTTGTGTGCGCCACTTCAGTCTAGGCCGTCCTCTGTTGCGTTGTCCCAATGGCTCGGATTCAAAGACTTTTCGGGCCGGAGCAGTGGTGTCCATACGCTCTACATGGCCTAGCCATCTTAAGCGTTGTATCCGTAGACGCTTAACCAGGCGCATGTCGCTGTACAGCCCATAGAGTTCGTCATTAAATCTTCTCCTCCAGATGCCATCAACGCAAACAGGACCAAAAATCGCACGCAAAACTTTTCTCTCGAAAAGACTAATGGCTTCCTCATCCGCCTTTGCTAACGTCCAAGATTCTGCGCCATATAGTAGGACGGGGATGATCAAGCTGTTATATAAAGCTAGTTTAGTCCTTCGAGAGAGGGCTTTACTACTCAATTGCCTCTTGAGCCCAAAGAAACAGCGGTTGGCAAGAGTGATTCTGCGTTTGATTTCGGTACTGATGTTGTTGTCCCTGTTTACCGCGGAGCCGAGGTAGACGAAGTCCTTAACTACCTCGAAGTTTCTGCTGCCTAGTGTGACGTTCCGTCCGAGACGTCGATGTTGTGTGTCCTTCCTTGATGACAGCATGTACTTCGTTTTGCCCTCATTTACCGCAAGACCCATTTTAGCCGCTTCCGCTTCAATGCCAGCAAACGCCTCATTGACGGCTCGCTGTGTTCGTCCAATCACGTCAATGTCATCAGCGTAAGCTAACAATTGAACTGACTTCTGGAAGATCGTGCCTCTGGTGTTGACTTGTGAGTTACGCACGATCTTCTCGAGGATGATGTTAAAGAAGTCACATGACAGTGCGTCGCCTTGTCTAAAACCTTTTTTGACATTGAAGGTCTCGGTGAGTTCGGTACCGACCTTGACGGAGCAGCGAGAGTTCTCCATCGTCATCCTACACAATCTGACGAGTTTGGTAGGAATGCCAAAACTAGACATGGCACTGTATAGCTCGTCTCTATGCACACTGTCATATGCAGCCTTGAAATCGACGAATAGGTGGTGACTGTCAATTTGCATTTCTTGGGTCTTTTCCAGGATCTGCCGTAATGTGAAGATCTGGTCTATTGTGGACTTCCCTGGTCTGAAACCACACTGATAGGGACCTATCAGGTCATGGACAAATGGTTTCAGACGCTCACACAATACGGATCACCTACCATTTTAATCGTCCACAAACAATGGAAAGGAGTGGGCTGGATCGAAATGTTAGCATATAAACGAGCTGTGTATAAAAGCCTAAAAACGATGAATGGCGATTTTGCATATCACTCGACACTTAATGAGTTATTTTCACCACGATAAGGCTACCTGGAATCAAACTCATGATCTCTGTAAAGGAAATAGCCCTCAAGAACAGAGTATGCTTAGCTCAAGGCAACATGAACTGAAAGATTTTTCAACTTGAGCCCCACGTCCAGTTCTGATTGAGAGAAAAGAGGCTGAATTACAAAGACCCATAGACCCACTTCCCAATTACTCGTATGTATTGCTGTTCTATTGGTGGCCGCCGTGGTGTAGTGGGTAGAGTGCGACGCTAACATGCTGAAGGGTCTAGGATCGATTCCCGGCTGAACATCTCGAATTTTTCACGGCACCACCTCTTTCGAGCTGCTGACAGCACTCAAAGAGTAACTAACTGTCTAAGAAAGCTTCTCAAATTTCGCCGTTCTGAGTCGGCAAAAAACTGTAGGTCCCTTCTACTACCTTTTACTAGCCTTCTACTACGCGAGTAGTTGATGAGCAAGCTAGGCCCTGGTCCCCCTGTGAACTGTCGCGTCAACAATTATTATTATTATTGGTGTTCTATTAATCGTAGGTAAACGAGCTGTGATGAAGGTTGCTACGATATTTACACCGCTGCAAAAGCTTTGTGCTGGAGGAAGTAATTAAATTATCAGTTTAAATTTTTTAACTGCCCCACAAAATCGAACAAAACTCGATCGGTCGGTTTTGAAGCTGTCGAATAAAGGAAACAAGAACATAGAGTTGACACAAATTAAACCCACCTTTATCTTCTGTCTGTATTCGTCGACAATGGCATCAATGTCGGTGGAAGTATCGGAATCAGAAGTCTCAAATTTTTCGGTGTATTCGAAATCAGATGGCTAAAATCGAAAAAAGATTATTAGTCAGAATACTGAACCGCGACTGAAGGAATGCTTACGACCGGTGGCTCTCCGTCAGACAAAATGGTCGACTCCACATCTGGATTGTCCCTCACCGGGCAAGGCGATGATGGTTCACCAAGGAGCAGCCATTCCTTCTCGACTTCCCTCTTATTCTTCGCTGACTTAGTTTTTGTTTTCTTCATGTTTCCCTGAATTGGAAAGTTTATGTTCCACAAACTTCGTCGCCGAGCTGTGTTGGTCTTGACCATTGGCACCGTTGACAGCCGACTATAAGAGAGCGATGAATCACCTGAAATCAAAGTTGGCGGTCATGTTTGAACTGTTTGAAGGTTTGAATTGTACAACTCACTATTCTGTTGTACATATTTCGGTCGGAACGGAGAGTAGAGCAAGTAGAAAGCTCGAAAAAGGCCCGCACACAAATGTCCTGCAGCCAAGATGTACGTCAAGTTTTGGAGTGGGCATGCGAAGGCCAACATTGCACAAAGGCTACCTAGAAATGCAAAGATCATTGAGTTGCTGGTCAGTCAGCGACATGTGCATGAAGCCAACCTCCAATGAAAACAGCTAGGACAGGATTTCCACTGTCTGTGCTTTCGTAGCTAATTTGTCTGGACAGGATTTTCCACTCAGACTTGGCAAACCGAACAATGATGGTGTACATCTCTGGGAAGAGTTCGAGGAACGCTCCCGAGCAGGTGAGCAGTAGAAGGCACGCAGCAGCTGGAACCAACTTTTGAAAGTGATTTTCTTCTAAAATCCTAAATAACGGCACAGCGATATATTCATTAATTGACCTGAAAGAAAGAGACAAGCGTTTACACGACTGAAGAAGGGATTTCAAAATTGGCATACTTTTGGTGAACGATTGTAGAGAGACAGCCTGCCGAGAGCAGGAGTGAACCGCACACCACGATAACTACTAGGAAACCTGAAAGTGTTTGATTTCTAGATTTGCTAGTGAACTCGCTAGGAAACGCAAAAGCGATTAGCGCCGCCGCTGTAAGACACTGAAACGAGAAAAACGATGGGTGAACATCTTAACTTACATTATGTGCGGATACAGAAAAAGATAACTAAAATCTTAACTTACTTACACTACTCAATCCATTTGGAAGCATTAAGTTACCGTCCCACTCATTTCCATTGCCGCTGTACCAGCCGACGATGCTAAGCATTGCGTTGATTCCCAGCATTCCCAATGTCATAATAAAGCTAAAAACTTTTGTATTCTCTAAGCCTAGCATAAACATTCCAGTCACAAGAAAGACCACCGCCACTCCCAACACATCTGGCCATGGTTCGTTCTCGGATGAGTTTCTTCCTGCAAAAAAAAAAAATTCACTTCATACCCTTCTCACTTAGTGGGTACACGCAACTGAATCTCACCTAATATCAAAATTCTAGCTAAGCCTCCCATCAATTCGTCCAGGCACGCGCTGAGGGTACGTGCGAGAGCTCCGCAAGCAGCTAAAATTGGCAGCACGTCCATCCATGTGGCCAGAAATAGGCACGTAAAGTCAAACTTATTACTAGCTCGAATATAAGGCATTTGAAGTGATCTTAAACTATTTTTACACGAAGCCGCTATGAAGCCGTACAGTGTGGCGAAAAGTGTAGCCAGGACAACTGTTGGCCCGGATGTCTCATTGTAAACTATGAGATTGACTAGAACAATTGATCCTAGCGCCAATCGTCCACCGCATCCATTTGTTATTGCCTCACACATTCTGTAAAGAAAAAAAAATGATTTAACACAAATTTCAAAGTTATTTGCGGTTTTACGGACATCCACAATGACACTCTTCATTCGAAATTGAAAGAGAAATTCAAGACTTATTCAAATTGTAAAATAATCTGTTGATCTTGGAAGATATAAGGCATACAAGGTTCACATTTCGAACCAAAAATTTAAATTATTCGGAACTCAAGTTAATTTACTTTTTCGGTTTTGTGTCCAAAAAAATGTATTGACAGAAAGTAAAAAATAAATAACTCAGAGCATTAAGTCCTCTGGAAGGGATCACTATTTCCCATCACTTTGGTAATTGTCGAGTACGTCTCTAAGAACTAAGTCTTCTCTTGCATCGATCCAATCGTTGAGCAAGTTTTCTATTTTTAGTTTAATTTACTTTTAATTCAATTCAGTTTAATTATCCATAATAAAATATTTTACAGTGGTTATATGTTTCTGCGAAGCCGAGAGGCTTTTCTTCAGAAGGTTGTATTTCAATTGTTCACAGTTATGTTAATGTAAGCTTAGATTAATATAAATTATATACGAGGGTTGTCTTTTATATTTCGGCATTAGAAAACAAAAACAAATATTAATCATTGAAAATACCTTTATTACTTTTCAAAATATTCCCCATTAAGATCTATACATTTTTGTATGCGTTTGAACCAATTGTCGAAGCACTCTGATTGAGGTATCTCCGAAACATGCATTCTGAACGCATCAACCGCTTCTTCAAGTGTAGGAAAACGTTGACCTCTGATTTTATTTTTTACGTACGGGAATAAAAAGAAGTCATTCGGTGCCAAGTCAGGACTATACGGCGGATGACACATCAAATCGATGTTTTGAGTGCTCAAAAATGCAGTTGCTTAAGCCGATGTGTGAGAGCTCACATTATCGTGATGAAGAGTGATCCGTCTTTGGCGGTTGGTTTTCCTGATTTCTTGGAAGATAACTGGCAAACAAATGGTTGTGTACCACTCAAAATTGACTGTTCTGCGTTGTTCTAGTGGCACGATTGGGACATGTCCAGTTTTTTCCGAAAAAACAGGCGACCATCTGCCTGGAAGTTCAAGTCAATCGCTCAAGACCGGGCTCGTGCCGATTGGTCGAAAGAAATGCTGCAAAAATACGAATATTAACGCGTCTATGACATCGTGATAGGTGATGAATCGTGGATTTACGCGTATGAGGCCGAAAGTAAACAGAAGTCGACTGTATGGGTGTTTCAAATTTAGCCAAATCCAAAAAAAAATTGCTCGCGCACGAAACACTTCCAAGCAAATGGTCGCCTGTTTTTTAGGAAAAACTGGACACGTCGCAACCGTACCACTAGAACAACGCAGAACAGTCAATTCTGACTGGTACACAACCATTTGTTTGCCAGTTGTCTTCCAAGAAATCAGGAAAATCATCCGCCAAAGGCGGATCACTCTTCATCACGATAATGTGGGCTCTCACACATCGGCTTAAGCAACTGCATTTTTGAGCACTCAAAACATAGATTTGATGTGTCATCCGCCGTATAGTCCTGACTTGGCACCTTGAATGACTTCTTTTTATTTCCTTACGTAAAACATAAAATAAGAGGTCAACGTTTTTCAACACCTGAAGAAGCGGTTGATGCGTTCAGAATGCATGTTTTGGAGATACCTCAATCAGAGTGGCAATAGTGTCTCGACAATTGGTTTAAACGCATGCAAAAGTGTATAGATCTTAATGAGGAATATTTTATAAAACAATAAAGCTATTTTCGATGTTTAATATTTGTTTTTGTTTTTTAATCCCGAAATATAGGAGGCAACGAAGCCGTGATAAGCATGTAGTTAATCGGAAGCGAACAGAAGATCGAAATCAAGATATGGCGCAAATTATTACGATCTGTACATTTTGGATCACACACAGTGTAAAGATTTGATCTATCGTCGACTGTATTAGTCACAAAAATCTTCTTATAAACACCTTTGTTTGTTGAACACCCATTCAACAGAAGAGACGGGAAGCATATCATTTCTTCTAAATTGGCATGCCCAAAAGAGGTTCTTGAATTACTCTTAACTAACCGCGATTAAGTCACAGCACCGGCCAATGGTACAGAGAAAATAGAAGCAGAGTGAAGGATGTACAGGTAAAGCGAGGAAGAGAAAGTACCGATGGACATTGAATTGCAAGTGGTGGAGGGATAGGGGGAAAGTCATGCTGAAAAGTATATTCGATATTTACGTTAAGGACGGCTGAGAAATGAGTCTCTCTATTGCAGTACGGAGTAGCGCTTTGGTGTGCACCAATGGGCAAGTGGTGGAATGCAACTGCCTGATTCATTCGAACATTTCTTATTGAAATAGCAATGAAACAGTGCTAGAGACGTGACATTTCGACGGTGTTCTAGGGAGTCGATTGACTTCGCAAGTTTTACATCATTTATAATTTCAAGCGCTTATGAATTTTATCCAATAAAATACAAGGAACAAACTAGAAGCGGTGGACATCTAGTGAAAATGCTCCCCTTCCTGAAAAGTAGTAGTTTCTCAAATTTTGTCGTTTAATTATAATAGCTGACGCGACAGTCCACAGGGGAACCAGGGCCTAGCTTGTTCATCAACTACTCGTGTTGTGCGCGCTACTGTTCTCTCACGAGCAGAAGGGACCTACAGTTTTTTGCCGACTTCGAACAGCGAAGTTTGAGAAGCTTTCTTAGACAGATATTACTCTTTGAGTGTTGTCAGCAGCTCTAAAAAGGTGGTGCCGTGATAAATTCGAGGTGTTCAGCCTGGAATCGAACCTAGGCCCTTCGGCGTGTGAGCGTCGCACTCTACGCACTACGCCACGGCGGCCACAAATTTCGCCGTTTGGAGTCGGCAAATAAGAACAATTTAAAAGAACAATCTGACATGCAGAAGTTAGACGCTGGTCTCCTAATGGAGTGTTGCGCCATCCATTGTACATATTCCTAGGACATGTTGAGCTCAAAAGTCATTTCCCGCCCAATTTCGCTTTCAAGCTTTCAAGTTCCGAGACATTTCTGTCCAAACCTCTGTTTTCTTGTGACCACCTCCATGGCGTTTTACAGCGGCACCAGTATGACAGTAACGAGCTATGGTTCGAGACTCTTCCTTCTTCTTTATGTGAAGTTATAGTCTGGGGTGGAACTGGGCTTTAAATAATTCCCCTCCAGCCAGCACGATCTCTCGCTAGCTGCCTCCAACTTGTGTGCGCCATCTCAACCTAGGACGTCCTTTGTTTGCGTTTTCCCAATAACTGGGAAACGTAGTTTTGTGGGGCCTATGGTGTGGTGGTGTCTATTCGCTCTTAAGCGTCGCACAGGGGGGCAGCTCCATAACGATCAGTGCGCATAAGGTCACTTTCAAATATTAGGTAAACAAGAAAAAACAGTTTCTTTTCACAAGGTCTACGGTATTCATGATATGAAAAATGCACTTTTCTTTCATGTTTTGCACTGACTTTATAAAATCGCCAAAGTTGACAAGTCTCCTGTGAAAATTGCAATTAATGGAATGAAAAAAAAATTGTTAATTTTGATTTTGTAATATCTTTGTTGTTAAGCGTTCAATTAAAAATATAAAACAAGTCCGCAGAAGGTAAGAATGTGTAAATTTGATTTGGTTACTTCAAAAATGAAAACCAAGAATTATTTAATTAGTTCAGGGGTTTCAAGTAAGAGCATTTGTTTTCTTTCTTTGTTTTAATGTTTCTGTTCCGGCAAAAGTTATGCATGTCTATTAATTGGACATCATTCTCACATACATATATCCTTAGTGTAAATGTGAAAACAGAAGTGCTAAGCTTCGGCCGGAAACATTTGTTTCAATTTTTTAAAACTTGCGTCAACCATTTTTTGAGAAACTGTTATTTCAGCAGTAATTAAGTCATCTTAACTTATTAACTTAGCTTTTAAATGTTTAATTTTCTGATGAACACAATTTTGAAAACAACTGGTTGAAGTATTTTTAGCCAGTGAGTAAAAGTATTTTGTAATCAAAATTTTTGCAAATCGAGAATTTCCTTCAACGTAAGACGTTCTGCAGCGAAAGTTATCTACCTGATCTTCGACAAGAATTAAAAAAATTCAAATACCAGCTTAAGACCAAGTGGCAACGATCAAATCGTAAAAACAAATATTCCATGCCTCAGAGGTAAAATGGCTTAATGGTCTAATTTCTTTTAAAAAGTTTTGTTCACCTGCTGGACGCCCTTCACTATTTGCCGAAACATGAAGTGAGTCAACAAAACGCAAACGAACTAAGAAATAAAATTCCTACAAATGAGCTTGCTTATGCTGCTCGGATGAGTTTAAGAGCTGCAGGTCAAAAGCAAGCAGCAGATTTTGTTAAAGAAGCAACAATCTCTGAAAGTTTCTTACAAAGACAAAAATGTTTCGAAGAACCAAGAAAAGTATCTCCATTAGAAGCTTTATCTATGATCATTGAAACAAAATTGTCAAGATGCCAGTATAACATAACAAGAACTTCTGCCAAAAATATTTTCCCTTCTTATAAAGAGGTTCTCCTGAAATTCAAATAACAGAAACTAGTGCCGAGGAATTCAAGCAAAATCTACGTTTCCACTTTGCATAATTTGCGGGAGGAAATTAAAAAGAAAAGACTGGGTAAACTCGCAGCGGGTGTGTTGCTTCTTCATGACAACGCACCTCTTCACATGGCAAGAGTTTTCAAGGCTGCTGCGAGGGATTGTGGTTTCGAAGAAATCCAACACCCACCCTATAGTCCAGACCTTGCCCCTAGTGATTATTACCTGTTTCCGGATTTGAAAAAATGTCTTCGTGGGAAAAGATTTTCGGATGATGAAGAACTCAAGTTGGCAATAAATGAGTTTTTTTTTGCAGAGAAAGAGGATTTTTATTTATCAATTTATCAAATTCAAGATGTAACAACCGCATAGGTGGCCGCCGTGGCGTAGTTGGTAGAGTGCGACCCTCACCCGCCGGAGGGTCTAGGTTCGATTCCCGGATGAACACCTCGAATTTTTCATGGCACTACCTCTTTCGAGCTGCTGACAACACTCAAAGAGTAATAAATGTCTAAGAAAGCTTCTCAAACTTCGCCGTTCGGCGACCACAAAATCGAATAAAACTCGGTCGGTCGGTTTTGAAGCTGTCGAATAAAGGAAACAAGAACATAGAGTTGACACAAATTAAACCCACCTTTATCTTCTGTCTGTGTTCGTCGACAATGGTATCAATGTCGGTGGAAGTATCGGAATCAGAAGTCTCAAAAAGTGTATAGATCTTAATGGAGAATATTTTGAAAAACAATAAAGCTTTTTTCGATGATCAATATTTGTTTCTTTCCTCTAATCCCGAAATATAAAAGACAACCCTCGTAGGTTCCTTCTACTCGTTAGAGAACAGTACCGGGCACAACACGAGTAGTTGATGAGCAATCTAGGCCCTGGTCCCCCTGTGGACTGTCGCACCAACAATTATTAAAAAAATTGTTAAATTATTAACAAACACATTGATGTTAGGGGAGATTGTGTTAAAAAATAAAAACAATTAAAATAGAATTCGTCCATTTTCCTTCATATCTATAACGAGAATATATTGAACGCCCCTCGTAGATGTAAATTTTAAGATCCGAAAACAGTTTGACTTTTATTAAATTTATCATATTCATTTCTTTTTGTTAACATTTCTTATTGTTAACAACACATTTCTCCTTGAAGTTTATCCGAAATGGTAAAGAACAAAATAAAAAAAACAAGTTGTTTACTGTGAGTTTCTGTAAGTTTCAGGTAATTTTATATTGAGACAGCCCTCAAAATTCATCTTTTCTTAGTAAAAGTTAAATTTGAACTTATGTTCACTCTTATGCAAGGCTTTAAAACACAAAACACATTTTAAAATAATTTAAAATGTGTTTTAATTTTTAAAATAATTTATCCCACAAAACCACTACTTTTTCCCCACTGTGCGTCGTACCCAAGACATAAAGTTTGTCGTTGAATCTTCCTGCAAATACAACTAAAGCAAACAAGACCAAAAATCTTACGCAGAATTCTGTACTCGAAAAGACTAAGGGCTTCCTCATCTGTTTTTACCGATGCCCAAATTTTCGGTACTAATGTTGTTGTTTAAATGGCTTTTTAACAACAAAATTACCGTCCATGTGTCAAAATTGAAGCTCATTATTGTTAGCGGTTTGGACTTTAGTCCGAATTTGGTTGCAGTTTAAGTCAATCAGAGCCATTTTATTTAGTTCGTTAACACCAAGCCAATGCCTCTCCTTCTCCAATTCACGTGTTTGGCTGCTGTAAAGTGCTATCGTCGATCTTGTCGAGGCGTTGTCAATTAAGTGCGTTCAAATTAACGCCTTTATACTACAGGTACAATTTTAATGAAAATAAAGGTCATAATTCATTCAGGTCATGCACTTAGACAATCAATCTTGTGGACAGGGACCCTGTATTTGTACTTTTTAGAAATACTCATCTCAGTCTATAGTTCACATTTTAACTGGATCCTCTGCCCGTCTAGTCTTCTTCAACAAGTTTTGCATGCAGTCCACCAGTTTTAGCAGCTTCTTTTGACTTCAGTTCGAATGTTATTATTCCATTCGTGTCTGATAAGGGGGAGGGGAACTCCTTTCCACCGTCTTGACAGGGTGAGTGGAACTCCTTTCCACCGTCTGGACACGGTGAGTGGAACTCCCTTAAACCATCTGGACACTTTGTCAGCAACGAATAATCATTTTTGCTAAACGCATCCTTTTTTTCTCCAAAGAGGGCATTTGTTACCTTCCCACTGAACAGATTTTGTTATCACTTTCTCAAGGACTTTGCAAAGCAAATATTCAGTCAGCTCACCTTCCATACTCTACCCAATGAACTATCACCCACGCATTATCTTCATCGCATATATTCTGCTTATTTATGACTATCCTTGTTGGCAATAGCTTTCCATTCGTTGTTTACAAAGTTTTTGATGAAAACCTTTTACGCAAATGTCCAGTCGCCTTACCTTCAAACACTTTTCCCAAAAACCCGTCCAAAATCATAAACGTGAAAGAAATGTAATTAAAATTTAATCAGGTCAAGGCGCAATTCCTGGGAAGCGAGACAGCAATTCGAAATGCTGATGCCGCAGATGTGTACACAAACAGCTTTAATGTGAGTCACATTGTAAATCGCATACCCCACAGCTTTATTCTGATTATACTATCCAGAGTCCTGCGGGGCATTAAGCATTTATGTTGAGAATGCTTTGATTTGGTTACAGTCATGGACATGGTCTCCCTGGAGGCAATTAAATAATAACGTGTCACGACAAAAGTTGTAGACAAAAGAGCAAACGCGTCAGTTAACATAAGGATTGATGTTAAAGGGTGTGGTGATGGCGGAATTCTCTTGTTCTTCCTTTGTTTCACAACAAACTGTTGTTATAACTCATAGAAGGAGAAAAGCCAAATATTGTGGGATTTCTAAGCTACTGCAAACGAGATTAGATACGTCCTTAGGCAAAACTCTTTACGCAAGAAGTTTAGTTTGAAGTATGAGGCTATTTTTGAAAGGTTTGTTAAGAACGAAGAATGTGGCTACGTTTGAAAAGTTCGAGTCAGACTCACGAAAATAAGGTTTCGTTAACCATATGATGTATGAAGTAAAGAAGTTATGGTCAGAGGTTAAATTGAATGTAATAGAAATAATAGCCTCGACCTGCGTCTATTACTTATTGTTGGAGTGTGACAAAAAGGGCACGCGTAACTCAAAAGCAAGTCAAAGCAAATTTAAAGCATTGTGATATCCTTTCGTATTGCGTGAAAACTTTAAGCGACTAAATCAAACTCAGACTCACAAACCGATTGCTTACTTGTGTCATTGTGACCATCGTGGTGTAGTGGGTAGAGTGCGACACTCACATGCCGAAGGTCCAGGTTCAAAGCAAATTTAAAGCATTGTGATATCCTTTCGTATTGCGTGAAAACTTTAAGCGACTAAATCAAACTCAGACTCACAAACCGATTGCTTACTTGTGTCATTGTGACCATCGTGGTGTAGTGGGTAGAGTGCGACACTCACATGCCGAAGGTTCAGGTTCAGATTCCCGGCTGAACGCCTCGAATTTTTCATGGCACCACCTCTTTCGAGCTACAAAGCAAAGAGTAATAACTGCCCAAGAAAAGCTTGTCAATCTCCGCCGTCCGAAGTCGGCAAAAAACTGCAGGTCCCTTCTACTCGTGAAAGAATAGTAGCGCGCACAACACGACTAGTTGATGAGCAAGCTAGGTCCTGGTCCCCCTGTGGACTGTCGTGCTATACAATTGTTATTATTACTTGCGTCATTCTCTCCTCGAAAATAAAGGATGTTGCTAAGTGTCATTAGAGATAAGATTGGATCAAATGCTTATAGAATTACCGACGGAGCACATCCCTTCTTCAACAATAATACACAGCACATCAAATGACGTAATAATAAAAGCGTATTCTTCGCAGTGATTAATACACATACACAAGTCTTTTCATCTTATATTCTTACTGAAGTGCTGATGAACGAAGATATGAAAATTGGTATGGGTGACAGTAGCATAGCTTGTGTGCAGTTCAAACTAAATCCTTAAGTATTCAACTCTCTCGTTGTAAAAGAGAGACATAGAAGTACATACACCTTGCACACGTCGTCAAGATCTAAAAATGTATTCCCTTGATGTTAAGACTGAATGTGGCAATTGAAATTGATCCAAAATGGCAGTGGACAACACTTCTCAAGCGACCACTGGTATTTGGCAAACGATACTGCAGTCAAATACTGCCACGGACCGGCAAAATGTTGTTGTGAACAAGGAGTATATAAATTTCGCAGATTTTTATTTCGTAATCCAGCACCTACATTTTTTGCTAACTTCTCATATGCCAACAATTTTAGTTGCTAACTTCTCATGTGGTAACTTAGCAAAGGTTTGTTATTGAAGTACAGATGTAATTATTTTTTTCACACCAGTTATACTGGTATGAAGTGAGCGTCAAGATACAAATGTCTCGATAGGGAACATTTGTGGTGAACGAGCCCTTATTTTTTGTTTGTTTGCTATGACATCTGTGAAAAATATTTAGTATACATCAAGTCATTGAACAGACAACATCATAATTGTTCATCGTGTTAAAAATATCGAATTTCGTACCAGAAAGTGATGATTTGCGAAAAGCATTGATTCTTTGTTTTCATTTGAAGGAAAGTGATGCAGAGTCACATCGTATGCTTGTCGAGGCATGCTCTATCAGAAGCAACATGCAAAAGATGGTTTCAACGGTTCAGAAATAATGATTTTGATGTGAGAAATGAAGAACGTGGAAGACCACCAAAAAAGTTTGAAGACGCCGAATTGCAAACGATATTGGATGGAGATGACACTTTGAGTCAAAAGCAACTGACAGAAATGTTAAATGATGTACAAAAAACAATTTCTGACCGTTTAAAAGCTATGGGAAAGATCCAAAAGTGTGGAAAATGGTTGACACATGAATTGAATGAAAAAAAGATGGAAAACCGAAAAAACACTTGTGAAATGTTGCTTCAAAGACACCAAAGAAAATCGGTTTTGCATCGGATTGTTACTGGCGATGAAAAATGGATTTATTTTAAGAATCCTAAACGGAAAAAATCATGGGTTAATCTGGGACAACCATCAACATCGACTGCAAAACCAGATCGATTCCGCAAGAAGACAAGGCGTTTGGTGGGACCAGAAAGGTGTGCTCTACCACGAGCTCCTAAAACCTGGTGAAACCGTTAATACTGATCGCTACCGACAACAAATGATCTATTTGAACCATGCATTGATCGAGAAACGACCAGAATGGGCCAGAAGACACGGCACGGTGATTATGCTCCATGACAATGCACCTGTACACAAAGCAAACCCGGTTCAGGATACAATCAAAGACTTGGCTGGGTGCAGCTACCCCACCCGACGTATTCACCAGACTTGGCTCCTTCCGACTACCATTTGTTTTCATCGATGGGACACGCATTGGCTGAGCAGCACTTTGATTCCTACGAGGAGGTCGAAAATTGGGTGTCTGATTGGTTTGCTTTAAGAGACGAACAATTTTATTGGCGTGGTATTCACAAATTGCCAGAAAGGTGGTCAAAATGTGTAGAAAACAATGGCCAATACTTTAAATAAAATGTTTTCACTTTTACATCAATAATTAGTAGTTTTTTTTTCAAAAAAAGCTCATTCCATGCCGGGATATGTAGTTGCTCGCACAATCTATCTCTTCTTTGGCCATTTGGTCGTACGATTCACTCGAAATGTCTTCAAACAGCTAACAGCATGAATCTAAGTGCTTAGCCTTAACACATTAATACTACCGAGAATGTACAGTTCGGCCCTCTAAATAAAGTCGAAACACCAACAGAGCGTTGGTCTTTTTATTTTCCGCTCATCCGCTTATCTCCTTCGCTTGAGACCTCTACACTTTCAATATAGACAGGCAGTTGCTTTATGGCGGTTATCACTCTCCGCAAACCCTAATGTAGTCATTGCCGACTTTAAAAGTCTGCAGAGAATATCCGAAACATTTACTATCAGTGGTTGGTTTTGCGGTGCAGATCACAGAAACAACTTAAAAGAAAATACAGAGTAAATAAACTTATTTAAGGCGCCACACGAATGCTAATGAAAGCTATCGTATCTTTTGCATGCACGCCCTTAGGAGTAGGAAAGTAAAAACAAAACTCGTTGCTAGGCATCACATTGTGTATATTCAAACAAATCTAGCCTAGTCCATATTCATGTTTGATTTTAAATAATACGAGTGTGTATATATATTTTGGCGCGACACCCCTCAAGGAGTCCAGGGCCTAACTTTCTCAACTACTCGTGTTGTGCGCGTTACTTTTATCTTGAGAGTAGAAGGGACCTACAGTGTTTTGCCGACCCCGAATGGGAAAGTTTGAGAAATCCTTTCACAGAGAGTTTGTACTCCTTGAGTGTGGTCAGCGGATCAAAAAGTATTGTATTGTTTATTTTTCATTATTTCATTAAATGCCACCTGGCTAGGCCATGTAGAACGTATGGACAGCACTGCTCCGGCCCGAAGAGTCTTCGAATCCGAACCACAGGGACAACGCAACAGAGGACGTCCTAGACTGAGATGGCGCACACAAGTGCAAAAGGACCTCAACCAACTTGGAGTGCGCAATTGGAGGCAGCTGGCAAGAGATCGTGCCAGCTGGAGAGGCATGTTGGTTAAGGCCCAGGTCCATCCCGGACTGTAGCGCCATCCGCCGAAGAAGAGGAAATGCCACCTTAACAGGCTTTTCAACTAAACTTATAAATGTGGGTGGGGTGACCCATGCATAATTTGCTTAAACAAGGTTTCAGTATGTATTTCAAATAATTCAAAGGAGAACAATTCATGCAAGAAAAATAATTCATTATATTTTTATGATGATTTACATCAGAATACCAGAGAAATATAATTCTTAATCCAAGTAATTCAGACTTAAGAGCCAAATTCTTAAGTGCTTTTCAAAACTTCAAGACTCAGTTATAGATCTAATGAATAATGGAAGTTTGTTAAACAGCCGGCAAGAAGAAATCAAATAAAAATTACGAAACGCGGTGGTACGGTATTTTGGAACGGAAACAACAAATGAAGAATTAGTGCGAAGTCCAAAGTTAGAAATTATTCTTAAATTTCGATGACCCGATCTCGAGAAAAAACCGCAGTACTTTATAACAATACAGATGCCTAACAAGAAGAATTTTTGAGCTTAGGAAAAATGGATAACTTGGAGGACGATGGTTTTTATTAAACATTTTTCTCATGATCGTTTTTTTGTAAAACAAGTAAAGGGTGTATTTTATTAACAAATGTTCCAACATAACATGTAATGCCGTATTGCAGCCTTGAATGAAAAATACCAAAGTCGATAATTTTGAGCAGTTCATGCGAACTAATTTTTCTTAAATAAAAGAAAGTACGAAGTATACTTCGAAAATAGTTATTTAATTTTTTTTTTTTATAATTGACGCGTGCAAAAGGGGTTGCGAGTACCCTTAAGTGACCGGATCAAGTCACAGCACGGGCCGAAGGTATAGAGGAAGAGAGGAAGAGGAGGTACAGATGCACATTGGTTTTAAATGCCTGTGGATTGTAATGAGGAGGAAAAATTGAGCTGGGAAGAACATTCCAGATTCGTGTAGTGCGGCTAAAGAACGAGTCTCTGAATTTGACTGTACGTCCGAAAGAGGGCTTGAGGGTGAATTGATGGGCATTCCTAGCGAGGCGCGTATTGCGGGTGAATTCTTGAAGGGGAGGAATGCAACTGGCTAAATCATCTGAGCATTTCTTGTTAAAATAGCGAGAAAAAAGTGACAACGACGCGAAATAGTCAGTATGACGCGAAAATGTCATTTCTGAATCAATAATAAGTCCATAATATTTGAATTCTTTCACTTCCTCAATCAAAAAGCAGCTATCGCTACAGTTGAGAGTACTACAGAAAGAATGACTTGAAGGACTAGTGTTACAGTTGCAGCAAACTATTTTGTATTTTTGACAGTCAGGAGCGTGGCAGTAAATCTCTGCCTTTAGGTTGTGGAGGTTGGATAAGCTAAAATAAATTATTTTTGTTATCGAACTTATATAAAGGTAATGTTCAGCAAATCATAACCTCAATTGACTAAAATCCCAATTAATATTAGAGATAAGTTCTAAATAGCTTTTAAAACTATATACATACACATACGTCAGCGAAAGCAGTAACTTTACCCTTAAATACAATAGAAAAAGTAGAGTTAATGTACACAAGAAATAGTATTGGTCCTGTAGGGGATCTCGTGGGAGTTCGGATGGAGGGCGGACAACTTAGGGTATTGGGCAGAGAGAAAATAAGACGCGACAATTACTTTAGGACAGTTTATTTGAAAGAGAGCGTTTACACTGAACGTTAGGCATATTTATAGCCACAAACATTATGCTAGCAGGAAGATCATCCGATCATGGAAAAGAATGTATCTATTTACTTTTATGAACAGTGTGTTGGGCAAGAACGACAACACCAGTATTAGTGCAATAAATTAATTCGCCTTCAGTCCCAAAACTGAGCCTTTAGGAACACCTACATTGAAATATCGGATTTCACTCCTCATATCCCCAATCTTCACTCTTTGAGATCGGTCTGAGAGATACGAACGGAGCCATCCAAGTATGAAACCTCGAAAACCTTTCTTTTGTTACTTCTGTAACAAATTGTCATAATTAACTGTATCAAACGCTTTCGTAATATCAACGATAAGACCAGCTGAAGGGCGATACCGTGAAAAATGCAAGGCGCTCAGTCCGGGAATCAAACCTGGCATGTTCGCTGTGTGATTGTCGTACACTACATACTTCGCTATGACGCACAATTGTAGTATAGGAAACGCGGAACCCTTGACCTTGAACCCTTTGACCGATCTTGGAATATAGTATCAGTACGGTAGAATCCCCCTACTGTCAAAAATTGACGAAAATAGCTTGACGAATACAGAAGTAATCTTTAGTTAACAAATTTATAAAATTTTAATTGCATAACAAAATATTTAATAAGAATTTAGGACAGTAAATTTAGGATCAAAATAAAACAAAGCTGGATTTATACCTATATGAAAAAATTACATTCAATTCTATTTACTAACACACTTTCGTTGTAAAAACTACAAATCTGAATTTAGTATCATAAGGTTTGCTCTTCATTACTTACGAGGGGCCTTCAAAATATTCTTGGTATCGGGGTGAAGCTGTGGTTATATATATAAATTTACTTATTTATCAAGTAATACTATTATTTTAGTGCATTCACGTACTACTCACATACTGGCAACTGAGACGATGATGGTGAAAATTGAGCATCGCGCTGTAATTAAATTTCTCACTAAGCCAGGAAAAAGTCAAAAAACAAAAAAGAGATGGTGGCTGTTTGCCAGGGTTGCGCACCTTCATTATCAACTGTGCAAAAGTGGTCAAGTGAGTTCAAAAGAGGCAGAGGGAGTATTGAAGACGACTCCCGCTCCGGCGCCCGGTCTTCTGCTTATACGAGAAAAAGCATCAAAGAAGTCCAAAAACTTCTTCTTGAGGATGCCCGAATAAAGGTGAAAATGATGGCAGAGATCACCAAGCTTTCAACTGGTATCATTCACACCATTCTTCATGACCATCTTAACCTTTCAAAGGTCAATGCAAGGTGGGTGCCACGAATGGTCACAGCGTCTCAGAAAGAAGTGAGAATCGCATGCTGTAGAGAGCTTTTAGAGATGTGTAGTGAGAACGCGGACGGTGTTATGGATCGAATTGTTACTAGGGACGAAACACGAGTTCACCACTATGATCCTGAAAGCAAATAAGAGTCCATGCAGCGGAATAAAAAAGGAACGGACCCCCGATGAAGTTCAAAGCCACACTGTCTGCCGGGAAGCTCATGAACACAGTTTTTTGGGACTCAAAGGGAATCTTATTCATTTAGTACAAAAAAAGGTGAAACCGCCACGTTCTACGCCTCCACTTTCCATAATTTGGGGGAGGAAATTAAAAAGAAAAGACTGGGTAAACCCGCAGCAGGGTGTGTTGTTTCTTCATGACAACGCTCCTGTTCACACGGCACAAGTTTCCAAGGCTGCTGCGCGAGATTGTGGTTTCGAAGAAATTCAACACCCGGTCCAGATTTTGCTCCCAGGGATTATTACCTGTTTTCGGATTTGAAAAACAACTTCGTGGAAAAAGATTTTCGGACGAGGAAGAACTCAAGCCAACAATCAATGGGTTTTTTTCAGAGAAAGAGGAAATTTATTTATCAATTTATCAAATTCAAGATGTAACAAACGCATTGGTGGCCGCAGTGGTGTAGTGGGTAGAGTGCGACTCTCACACGCCGAAGGGTCTATGTTCGATTCCCGGTTGAACACCTCGAATTTTTCACGGCACCACCTCTTTCGATCTGCTGACAACACTCACAGAGTGAAAACTGTCTAAGAAAGCTTCTCAAACTTCGCCGTTCGGAGTCGGCAAAAAACTGTAGGTCCCTTCTACTCGTGAAGAACAGTAGCGCGCACAACGCGAGTAGTTGATGAGCAAGCTAGGCCTTGGTCCCCCTGTGGACTGTCCCGCCAACAATTATTTAAAAAAATATTAAATTATTAACGATGTTAGTGAAGATTGTGTTGAAAAATAAAAACAATTAAAATTGAATTCGCATTTTCCTTCATATCGATACCGAGAATATATTGAACGCCTCTCGTAGTGGTTCATGCCCATAATATTTGCGAAATACAAGCATTAGAAGGGAAATCGTAGGGAAATTCAAAAAAACATTTGGGTATGCTCCGCTTAAACGACTCGTCCTCCCAAAGTTGAAAAAAGTGAATTTTGGTTTTTGCACCATCGATAGAGAATATTTCAACCTTTCAGAAAAATGTAGATGCCCGTAGGAACCCTTTGGAGAGCTTTTGTTATACTCCAACAAACGTGGAAGTACTTCTGATGTGTTTTTTTACAAAAAGCCTGGTTTAGAAAACTGTAGGTAAAAATGAAAAAAAAAATTTTAAAATGTTAATGAACGCCATATTCCAAAGCCTATTTACGCAAGTAGATAGAACACCATATTCCAAAGTGGCTAATTATAAAAAATATGCCACATCGAATTTTCTTGAAAAAAAGTTATAATTTTAAAAATTCAAAGCCTCAACTTTGAGCCTGTCGTACATCGAAACGGCTCTTTAGTCCACAAAATTTTGGGTTTCTATGTAGATTCGAAAAACCTATACTACTTGGCCGAGAAAAATAATTTCGGTTTAAGTACTTTTTCCGCTCGGGCAACACTGTGCGGAGTCCATGGTCTAATCTTAGCAAAAATATTTAATGGGAATAATTACCCTAACCCCAGCTTGTGATGATAACCTCATATGCCTTATACATAATAATAATAATAATTTTTGTTGGTGCGACAGTCCACAGGGGGACTAGGGCCTAGCTTGCTCATCAACTGCTCGTATTGTGCGTCCTATTGTTCTCTCACACGTAGAAGGGACTTACAGTTTTAAGCCGACTCCGAACGTCGAAATTTGAGAAGTTTTCTTCTTTGAAAGTTATTACTCTTTGGGTGTTGTCAGCAGCTCGAAAGAGGTGGTTCCGTGATAAATTCCAAAAATTTGTGTTGAGTTGTGAATCAAACCTACACCTCGACGTGTGAGCGTCGCACTCTACCCACTACGCCACGGCGGCCTCATACATAGCCGATACAAAATGTCACTTGTAGCCCTCTGAAGTGGCCCATTTTATCTAGACCTCAAGGCATCTTAAAACACGATTAGAACACGATTGGCAAGGTAGACAGACGGAAGGCAATTTTCAAGTATGTCGATGGTATGTTTGCGGTAACTACTAACAAAGTGAATGATTTGCTTTCGGCTTTGAACAAACAACGCAAGGGTTTACTATGGAATAAGAAAAGAAAACCCCATCACATTTCTTGAAGCAATAATCTACAGAGAGATGGACTGTCTTTCGACTGGTACCAAAAGGATACAGGAAGGTTAGTCAACCACAGATCCAACTGGGCCAAACACATTTTGATCAACACAGCTGCCAATTTGGTAACTAAAGCATGCAGAATAAGTGACGAAAAGTTTCATCCGAAAAACGAGAGGATTGTGAGAGATATTCTGAAAGGAAATGATAACCTTGACGAACTTAATAGGTGGCCTACACGGCAGCGCAACAGAAGTAACAATCCGCCTACTTCACCGACGAATAACATGGCAGAACCTTTGTATAAAAGCATGGTTTACATACCAACTTTGTCGGAAAATTTCCAAAGAGTCATATCCGAACATTGTGACAACATAGGTGGAGATTTTTAATGGAAAACTTATGTATGTATTTTGTCAACCTGGTAGACGGCCATAGGCCAAACCATAAATGACTTAGGTTAAACTTTACATTGTAAGACATTTATTGAAAATAAAAGTCAAACTTTCTAACTAACTAACTACAGAAGGACAAATGACCGATTGCTCGTTCAATTTGTCCACTCACTACACTCTGCTAATGACGTAGCTCCAAAATTAATTGTGTTCATACGACCTTCTTAGTCAGACTGCAAATGATCTGCAAATCGTGGTGCCCTTTTAAACGCACAGTTGTAACGGTCCGTATTTCAGTTTTCTTCATTTTCTTTGTTTTACAATTCTTTTCACGAAATTCAATTGTGCGTATGAATAAACAGCACGGTACTTTGGTTTAGCACATTTTAAATTTGTTTTTGCATAATATGTACTTAATCTAAAAATGTAAACAAAAATTCTGTAGCAATTCAAATATCCTATAAATAATAACTTTATTTATATAATTTACTTTAGTTCGCAAAGAAAACAAGTTTATTATATCCTAAAAAGGATGACTGCTACAGCCTTCAGATCACACCAGACTCCTACACCCCTCTTCACCAAACTCAAACCGAAAATTGACAAAGAAAATAAAACTAACGTCATATACAAAATCACATGTAAAGGGAATGATGTAGAAACATTCAGTATAGGTTACGTAGGTACGACAAAACAATGTTTACGACAGAGATTGGCTGGCCATAAATCCGACATAAACAATAAGAACGCATCAAAGCAGCACAGGCCAACTGCCTACTGACTAAACACCATCCGGACAAGGTCAAAATTCTGCTCACTGAAAATCACACCAGCAAAAGGTATACATTAGAAACACTTCACATTATTAACAACAGCAACAATATGAAAAGAAATTAGGGCACATATAACAATTCGGCGGTTTACTCGGCAACGGTATCGGACCGATAATTTTGAAATATCAATGTCATCGTGAAAATTTTCGTGTGATTTTTTGTTACAACTTTCGACGTGGATTAACTCAAAAACAGTTCGTCGATGGACTTAATTAAATTTTTGGCGATGAAGCTCCATCAAGGACCAGTGTTTATCGATGGTATAGTTAATTCGACCGAGGTCGTAGTTCACTCCAAGACGAATTTCGTGAAGGTGGTCTTAAATCAGTTGTTGTTCCGGAAACCGTTGATGCTGTGCGCCAACTGATATTGCAAGATCGTCATGTGACCTATCCTGAGATTGAGACAACCTTAGGCATTAGTGGGACCAGCATACATTCAATATTGCATGAACATTTGACCGTGAAAAAAATTTGTTCGCGTTGGATCCCATACAATTTGTCAATCGCTCAAAAAAAGGCTCGTGTCGATTGGTCGAAGGAAATGCTTCAAAAATACGATCGCTCTGCCCGGAAACACGTCTATGACATCGGTGATGAATCGTGAAATTACGCGTGTAATCCCGAAAGTAAACAGCAGTCGACTGTATGGGTGTTTCAAATTGAGCCAAATCCAACAAAAGTTGCTTGCGCACGAAGAACTTCCAGGCAGATGGTCGCCTGTTTTTTCGGAAAAAACTGGACATGTCCCAATCGTGCCACTAGAACAACGCAGAACAGTCAATTCTAAGTGGTACACAACCATTTGTTTGCCAGTTCTCTTCCAAGATATCAGGAAAACCAACCGTCGAAGACGGATCACTCTTCACCACGACAATGTGAGCTCTCACACATCGGCTCAATCAACTGCATTTTTGAGCACTCAAAACATCGATTTGATGAGTCATCCGCCGTATAGTCCTGACTTGGCACCGAATGACTTCTTTTTATTCCCGTACGTAAAAAATAACGTTTTTCGATACCTGAAGAAGCGGTCGATGCGTTCACAATGCATGTTTTGGAGATACCTCAATCAGAGTGGCAAAAGTGCTTCGACAATTGGATGCGTTTGAAGCATGCAAAAGTGTAAAGATCCTAATGGGGAATATTTTGAAAAAGAATAAAGCTATTTTCGATGATTAATATTTATTAATATAATAAATATTATTATAATATTATTTGTTCTCTAATCCCGAAATATAAAAGGCAACCCTCGCATATTGAACACCGCTCTTAACTGGAGGCATCTGGCAATGGTGAATTGTATTGAAGAAGATGTTTACATATCGACGTTAGTAATGCCAGTCCTGGAAAATGAAAATAAGTTTTGCTATGCTTTTTTCCAAGAAAAATTCACAACATTTCCTCTCCCACAGAGAAAAACTTCTTATTTCTTCTTATTCTAAATCAGTGTTTGTTCGCTTGCCGCTATTGAACGGCACTAAGAGGATCGTGTTTGTTTTTTGGAGTCTGTTGGTTGGATTCAAATCTGTCATCCATATTCCACAAGCAAAAAATCGAAAGTGACTGCCAAGAAGCTCGGTATCTGAGTGGAAGGTGGTAGTGAAAAATCAATCAGGAAAATTTCACATTTGTTCACTAGCATATAATCCACTCTTGTTTGATTGATGTTCATTTTCTGTTCAAAACTCATCTTCATGTACAGAAAATCACATTGGAGAAGTGAGGGAAGCGTCTCCAAACAAACTTCTTCACTTCAGTCCGATTGCATTCTAAGTTCCCGCAATCCCAGAACGTTTTCCCATCTCACGAATGGTGTAGAAAAGTAAATTCTCGTCTTGATCAGTTTCTTGAAGCCATTTCATACCTGCTCACCACAGTTCACTACAAAAGAGCTCCCTTACCAACTATCGGTGTATCGATTCACCTAATGACAATTTATATCCGAAACTTAACTCCGTATCACGCCTTAATCAAAGCCAGCACACTCCAGCCGCGTTTAGCACCTCCCAAGAGCAGATTTAGCTCTTCTAAACTGTGTGTAAACAAACGTCTAGGGGATTCACTTTATCGCTTTTCCTGCAGCGATACCATCAGTGTTTATCTCTGTTTGCAATTTGTATCTCTGCGAAACACAACACCGCACCGCCCAACACGCCACCCACTCCAGTGAATCCAATTAATTAGCATTCCTCGCGTCAAATTAAAACGAAAATGAAACTTCAATTTGCACAAGACCATTAAGGGCAGCAAAGCAAGCAGAAGCAGGGGGAAAAGTGCAAAAAGCGTCCACTAGACCGAAGACCTTGGATTAACTGATATCCACCACCAGTGGGACTCCAGCAAAGTGAGCAACCGTGTTCCGGCGACTACGTGCGTCTGTGTGCATGCACATATGACCGACCCGAATGTGTCATTTTACACACCAACACAGACCCGTTGTGCGGTGCCTCCCGCCTTCTCCCCGCTTGGCGAAATAATCAATTTATAGATTTTCACTCTAAGGGGCGAAAGAAAATTGGGTGAGCTTTGTACTTGATCCCTGCCTGGCTGTTACGAAATGCATCAAATTGTTTCCGGAGGGACGCACTTAACGCTTCACTTGTACCTGCAGTTCACTGGGATGCGACACGTCCGTCAATCCTTCGAAACTTCTCACATCTAATCCACTTCACTTGAGCTCTTTTGTTTTTTCTGTTTTGCGAATTTTGCCCGATTTTCAGAACCTCGTGTCTCTTGCCGTGGTCGACATTATATTGTCTGACGGGGCAGCTGCTAATTGAATACCGCCGACCTGACTGAACGAATTAGCACTGGCTGCTGGCTGATGACTACTGGGGCCTGGTGGGCTGGCAGCCAGGAAAAAGTTCTGAAATCACTTTTGGTCAATGAATCCGCGAGCTTTTGTGGTCGGCTCTTGCGCATTTGGACGGGTGGTGTGTGGATGTTTTGAAAACACGATTATGTTGTTGACAGAACGCGTCTGTTTGGATTTTGTTTTATCGGTTGGGTGACATTTGATGTCCCATCTGATGGAGCTTGTGTTTCGTTTTGCTTTGCGTTTTGTTTTTGGCGGTTTTGCCTTGGTGGGTGGTGGTGAGTTGGATTTTTGTGAGGTGGACGGGCTGAGCGGGTGGGAATCCATTTGAAAAGTCGACGGAACATGAATGACTTGATGGAGTCATTGTGCATCAAGAGGAAGGGGAAATCTTTTCACTCGCTCAAGAGGACTTTCTGAATGCCTTTATTGCAGCATTTCCGTCAGCTACTTAGGGGATTAAAAAGGTCTTTAGAGATCGCGGTGTTTTATTCACTCACTTGAAAGAGGCGGCTTATAGAGGTCTTGATGCGGTTACTTAAGAGGTGGGTCAAGCATTGAGGTGACGGCTTTGTGGTAGGAACTTAAGATTGTTTTTGTGGCACTTGATAAAATTGCATTATGCTTAATTTGCGATGGATGAAAGGACAAACATGCAGGACAGAATTAAGGTAGAAATTAGAAAGAATTGAAGGGATTGTACCAACTACCAGCACTCTCTGTAATTTTGTGCGAAAGCCTGAAATCGTTTAACACTACGTCCTAATCGGTGTTGACTCAGAACAGGGAAGTCCACTGTACATTAATTTTCCACATAACTGCAGACCCTGGAAAAGACCCGAGAAATGCCAGCCGACGCCTGCCACATAGTTTTCGATTTTAAGCCTGAATATGACCTTCAATTCAAAACGGTAAGCTTCAGTCATGTTGGAAATTGGCATTCGTACCAAACACGTCGCATTTTTGAAGACGACAAGGTCAAGAGCTCGGTGTAAGACGTTATCGAAACTTCCGAGACGTCGTGTGGTAGAAGCAGTCGTTCCTGTCGCCGTTTCTTTAAACGACAAGCGTGACAATTGGCTATAAGAGCTATCTCGTAAGAGAACAAGATGCCTTTGAACACCACCTTGATCACCCCTGTCCTGCTCTGTGACATATAGACACGAAGAAGTCCTTGATATTTGCAAACGAAAAGTTCTTCATCCGATTTTTACTCTTTTCTGATGATATCTGGAGAAAAAAAATCAATGGCGAGGTCAAAAGGTTTCATGCACCATGTGCGCCTCGTCATACGCCTGAGGGTACAATTAACGGGCTGTAAGGCAATGTAGTTCATATCGATAACTCCGGCCATAGTCTTTGAATCCAAGGCATTGGAATAAAACTTTCAAAATTATCTGAACGAATTTTGTGTGCGAAACATTAGCATCCGGTCCACCTCAGACAACTTTGCTTTCAAAAAATATTCCTGCCCAATAAACCTAACTCAAAGAACGAATTTGCGTTCCATTAGCTGGTTTTTTCGTAAGAGAAAGTTCATGAGAGAGCAAAATATTTCACCTCCCTACGAATTTCTGTCGAAGAAAAATCTGTAGGCAGCAGATGGCTGTCAAAGAGAAAACAAAAAAACCTCTGCATTTCATACATCCGATAGCTGTTTACGAATTTCTACGAAAAGTTGTTTCACAAGTTTTGGAGGAATCACTCTCTGCAAGAGAGATTCTTACCCAAACTACTCAATTACGAATTTCTGTACACAAACGAATTGGAACAGACCTAATGTTAAACATTCGCTAAATTAACTTCTATGTCGAATACTTGTTTTTACAGATAGCAAGTTCCCATCGGGTTTGTGTCTAGGAAAAAGTCTTATTCTCAACTACTTTTCAGTAGATGTCGCAAAAACAATTTATTTTGAATTCGTAAGCGGATTTCTAAGAATGAAACAGAATTTCAATTTATTGCCTGGTCATCTCCGTTTTCATTTTACCATTGTGACCAGACATTTCGAAGTTCGAATATTTTAGACAGAAACCACGTCATTATTTCGAACACTGTACGTGTACCGTCACTTTTGACAGCTGTAATGGTTTCCCAAAAGCAAATCCCAAAATAACACGAAAACTAACTTAAACAAATTGTAATTTTTGAATTTCACATACAAATTTTCACAAACCTACCACGATGATGACCTTACGTGAGAGGCAAATAAGTAAGTTATCGAATCACGGCCAATTTTTAGTGCGTGCTGTGTATTAAAGTTAAAAATTGCATTCTCAACTGTGCCAACTATATGTGAATTCCAATTGATTTTATTTTCCGTTTATATTTTTTGCCTTGATTCTATTAAAGATGCAATAAAGCAGATGCTTAATCTCAATACACAACAGCAAAAGGTATTGGCGGCGGAACCAGTGTGGAAAATTCTTATCTACGATCGCGATGGCCAAGATATTATATCGCCAATCATTCCAATACGGGAACTACGGAACTTGGGTGTTACATTGCATGTGTAAGTTGGTCAATTAATAGAGTAATTAAACTTTGCTCTATGACATACATCTTTTGGTTGATGGATCGATTGCCCTATTCTTGACTGATGAGTCAATTGCAAATCTGTTGTAGAGGGAGTTTGCGACTCCCGCTGACATGATTGCATGTCATATCAGCTTTGAACCTTTTTCTCATTTTTGTCTCTTATATCTCTTCAGGCAAATACACTCGGATCGTGACTCAATTCCAGATGTTCCAGCAGTTTACTTCTGTGCTCCCACAAACGAGAATATCGGCCGTATTCAGCAGGATCTGCAGAACGGGCTCTATGACACCTATTACTTGAACTTCCTCTCGCCGATTTCAAGACAGAAAATTGAGGATCTGGCCGCCATCGCTCTACAAGCCGGATGTGTGGCCAACATTCGAAGCGTGTACGACCAGTACGTGAACTTCATCAGCCTGGAGGATGACTTCTTTGTGTTCAAACATCAGAACAGCGAAGCGATTTCTTACTACTCCATCAATCGCGCCAACACTCGGGACGATGAGATCGAAACGATTATAGACAACATAGTGGACAGCTTGTTCTCAGTCTTCGTCACATTGGGCAACGTGCCCATTATTCGTTGTCCCCGCAACAGTGCTGCGGAGATGGTCGGCCGAAAGCTGGAAAAGAAACTCCGTGAGAACCTGTGGGATGCGCGGAACAATCTTTTTCACATGGACGCAACTCAAGCTGGGGGAGTGTTTAGCTTTCAACGACCTCTTCTCCTACTGCTTGATAGGAACCTGGACCTAGCCACCCCACTACATCACACTTGGTCATATCAAGCACTTGTGCATGATGTGCTAGAATTAAGTTTAAATCTTGTTTACTTGGAGGACGAGGGGACCAGCGAGCGCACGGGAGCCAAAAAGAAGCTGAAGGCCTGCGACTTGGACAAAAACGATCGCTTCTGGGTGACTCACAAGGGTAGTCCATTCCCCATAGTCGCCGAGGCGATTCAGGAGGAACTGGAGTCCTACCGCTCATCAGAGGAGGAAATCAAGAAGCTGAAGACATCTATGGGCATCGACGGCGAAAACGAAGTGGCCTTCTCCATGGTAAACGACACAACGGCGCGCATCACAAACGCCATCAACTCCTTGCCCCAGTTGATGGAGAAGAAACGTCTGATTGATATGCACACTAAGATCGCCACGGCCATTCTGAACTTCATCAAGAACCGCCGTCTGGACTCATTCTTCGAGCTGGAGGAGAAAATCATGTCCAAGCAGACGCTGGACCGTCCGCTGCAGGACATTCTGCGCGACCCCGAGTTCGGTCTGCCGGAAGACAAGATGCGATTGTATATAATCTACTACATATGCTCCCAGAACGTTCCCGAGCTGGAGTACCAACGGATTAAGGAAACTCTTCAAGAGGCTGGCTGTGATCTGTCGCCGTTGGCATACGTCGAGCGGTGGAAGAGCATCAACATCCGGTCCTCGGTCAATCAGACAACGCAGTACGAAGGTGGCGGCACCAAAACCGTCTCAATGTTTTCGAAATTAGTCTCGCAGGGCTCGTCGTTTGTGATGGAAGGCGTTAAAAACTTGGTGGTCAAGAGACATGTAAGTCATCTGCAGCGTTGCATGCAAAATCCAAAACTTATCATTTGGTTTTCGATTTCAGAACCTTCCCGTGACCAAAATCACAGAGCAAATAATGGAATGCCGCAGCTCCGTGGAGACAGACGACTATCTGTACTTGGATCCGAAGCTGCTCAAGGGTGGCGACGTGATGCCAAAAAATCGCGCTCCATTCCAAGACGCAGTCGTCTTCGTCGTCGGCGGCGGCAACTATATCGAATATCAGAATTTGGTTGACTTCATGAAGCAGAAGCAGAGCGCAAACGTCAACAAGCGCATCATATATGGCTCGTCGAATTTGAGCAACTCCAAGCAGTTTCTCAAAGAGTTGTCGCAGCTGGGCAAAGAGATACAAGCACCCGCGCAGAGTTAGGGCTTCGCATTTTGCTGTTAGGACGCGCAATTGTATTTTATACCCGAGATCTGTTCTGCTATGACGCATCTATCCAAATTCTTTATACTTTGTAAATCTAGGCAATTTATCGAATGGAACACAAACTACGTTGGTACACCTTTAAATAATTACATAAATAAAGGGATTGTAAGCTATTCACTGAGAAGATGTAAAGTTGCGGTTTTACTTTTGTTAGGCATTGAAAATGGGTGTAGTCAGATGGCTGAGGTGATTTAACAATTTGTGAGGTTATGAAGACATCAATCTGATGAACAAATAAGAAATGCGGACTTTTATCAACAAATAATGCAGCAATGTTACTTAAAATATTTGATTTTGACACTGGAATTATACTTTCAGAAGCAAGCAAACTCAGTCCCGAGTGTTGAAAAACTCCTGGAAACGTCAAAAGTCTTAAAAACACGTCATTGATATAACGATTAATTGCTCAGACAAAAGTAAATACTTATCCGAGACATTCTCGCTCCATATGACTACGCCGCATCCGTTGACAAGATCAAGCTTTCTGTGTTCTCTGAATTTTGATCTTTATACCGAAGGTGCGGTCTTCCACTTTTGACACTAAAGACAGGGAAGAAAAGAAATGTAGACAAATCAGTTTTTGTTTGCTTTGCGTCGTCTAGTAGAGTTCATGGTTTTGTTTTTTTGTCCATCAACTTAGTCGCAGGACTTTTTACTGAAGAATAGAAGAATCTGCCCTGCCGTGAACAATAGGAAGTGTAGTTATAATAATCCTTAAAGTCAAAAATTGTGCCCAGGTTGGTTCTAAATAATAAAGCACAAGCTGGAGCTGATTCTACAATGGATCTGACAGAGACAGATATAATAGGTCTATTTCAATTCAGATGTCCACAGAAATTCGTAGTTGAGTAGTTCAGGTAAAAATGTTTCTTGGAGAGAGTAACTCTGCCGAAACTTGTGAAACGACTTTTCGTAGAAATTCGCAGAAATAACGAACCATCCAAAATATTAAATGTAACGACCTATCAGATATATGAAATATCAGAGTTTTTTTTATTTTCATTTTGACAGTCATCTCCGGCCCACAGGTTTTTCTTCGGCAGAAATGCGTAGGGAAGGGAAATATTTTACTCTCTCATGAGTAAATGGAACGCCTTTTGACAGTTTTTTCAGGCGAATTTCGTACGCATTCGCAGCATTTCAGAGCAATTGGAACAGATATAATATATAATCCTTAGCCACATTCAATGCTGATAATTGTAGAATTAAGTGGCAGTTGTTATTTCACGAATCGATCGACATCCTCGTTCTCTTTAATACCAATTTACTTCAGTTGTCCTACAACCGAAGCATGTCGAAACCAAACTTAAGATAGCGTTGCTTTTCTGCGTTGATAATTCTGTACAGTGAAATAATGACACTCCTTAAGGACGTTTCCACGTCGGATCTGAGCTAGATTGTCATACGTCTCCAATTTCCTCGAGGCAGACCAGTTACATACTTATTCAAAAGTGAATCTATCGATGGCAATGTTTTGGCCCATGTGGTGAGTGACCAATTGGTTCTTCATCGACAGCATATATTTTGCTTTTTCCTTATTAACCTTTTGACCAGCGGAATAGTCGTGAAATTGCTGAACGAGTTGTTGGAAACGAGCGGTTGTTTCGAATTGACCGCCTTTTGCAACAGTTTAGTTGATTGGATGTTTTCCGTTCTTTCGTAGTAAATTTTAAATGATTTCTAAGCCCTTGGACCAACTGCATTGTACATGGCGTATGTGACACAAGCATGAGTGTTATGCGACACAAGTGAATCAGTTTAATGCGATCCCGAATTTGGGCGTTTCCTCTAAGAGCTCAACATTTTGAATTCCGTCTAAGATAAATTTGAAATCGACAAACAAGTGGTTCGTATCGATTTGAATTTGGTAGTCGTAGGGAGAACATTTTTTCTGTGGTCAGAAGTCGCACGGTTTGTGCAATGCAAAAAAAAAAAAAAAACTCAGTACGCTGTACAGAATTAACTTTTCAGTTAGCGAAAGCGCATAATTACGTCGTCCCTGCCTCTCATACCTCCTTCTTTCCGGGACGTCATTTTCGGCTTTGAAGGGCTCCTATAGCCATCGAAGCTTGTTTCATCATTGAATAGCTGAGTCTACTTTTTCAAGACTTCTGCATTGAATGAAACTGGGATTTCTTGTTTTCAATCTTTCTTTGAATGCGGATCTTTTCCATGTGGTGCTACAGTCCGGCTACAGACCTTGGTCTCAATCAACTTATCTCTACAACCAGTACAATCTCAGAATGGTTGAGGTCCTTCTCCACTAGGCCATTCTCTGTTGCGTTGTAGCCATGTTTCGAAGATATTTCGCCCCAGAGCAGTGACATCCATACGCTCTGCTTGGCCTAGTCATTGTAAGCGTTGTATCTGAAGACGCTTGACAGGGCTCATGCCGCCCTACAGCCCACAAATTTCGTCGTTAAATCTTCTCCTTCAAATGCTATTTATTATTTCTATGAATTTTTATTTTCCTTAATTCATTTTCTTACACGCTAGGCAAAAATACTTAAACTAGCTTACAAGTATAATCTTATGATCTTAACTCTAACTTACTCACTCTTCATGAGTACTCTAAGCTAATCTATATTTGTTGCCTTATCCCTTTCGGCTTCTTATATTTTTCTAGAGTTTAGCATTTAAACTTATATAAAAATTTTTAACTTCCTCCAAGAAAATTCAAAAAAAATATGGATTTCAAATATTGTTTATTCTGAACATAATTTAACCCTTATATCCTAACTGTACTACCTTTAACCCTTTTAGTGCCGGGCGAAATGGAGGTGCCTATGCGAGAAAAACCGGCCGAATTTCACAGTTTTACAAGGGTTCGGGAAAATGCTTATAAAAACCAAACGAGAAACGATATTTACATGATTCAAAAAGCTGCGTATTATAGATGAAATACAGAACGAAACAATGACACTAGTTTTTTTGTACTCATTTGAAATTATAGAAAAAACAAAGGTATATATGTTTATAAATGAAGTAAAAGTTGAGTTCTCTCGTACAAAACGTGTTTGCGATCGTGGAGAAACTAACTGATCCTACGTTTCGCTGCGGCAATGCGATGTTTTTTTGTGTTATATAAAACACTGTCGACAAGTACCGATAAGGGTCCAAATCCACAGCGATTTACGCCGCAGATCGAATATCGCCTGAGTGGCGACCATCGGTGTTTATGTTAGACTTCGGTACCACCAAGCGATAGGAAAAGGTCGTCGTCCACAAAGAGTTAAAACGAAAAACTATTTTTTTTAATTCTCTCATAGTGAAATTAGATCATTTATAACGTATTATAAATTTATTTTGAGATAGAGTTCTCCCGCAATGCGAATAGTAAAGCGCTACGAGGCGCGGGCCGATATATCGGCTCTGGCACTTCTCGCGAGTGTAGAAGGAGCCGATATATCGGCTCCCGGCACTCAAAGGGTTAAAATGAACTCAAACTTAACTTACATCAAATATATACAATAATATAACTTAAATCTGTTTAACTATTTACAGTAATCTTATTTATGTCCGTACAAAGTGACAGACGCGTGCCCCAGGGCGTATATGTTATTTATATGCTTCACATATACTGTGAGTGTCAAAAGTGAGTAAACAAATATCTGATTACTGTATAAAGATGAAAATTGGGTCAAAACAACTACAAAGCTCAAATTCCCTTGATACACGAAAACAGCTTTATTCAATATGATCAATTATTCGAAAAATAAATTACGGTAAAAACAAAAACTAATACATTTTTTTAATGAAAATTATGAATACTACATATATTACGAGTCAAAAGTGAGTAAACAGTATACATTTGTATCAACAAATTAAAAAAATTAAATTTAGTACTTTGTTGGTCCTCCCTTAGACTTTATTACTTCCTTACTTCCTTGAGTCGACGTGGCATAGACATTACCAGTTTATTGGTAACATCGGGGGAAATTTTTGACCTTCTTCTGTTTTTTTCAGGTTGTCCTTGTTGTCAATAGTACTCAGTTGAATTCTTCTATCCAAATACTCCCATAAGTGTTCTATTGGGTTAAGGTCCGGTGATTGCGGGGGATGATCAAGCTGTTTTGTGGTCCTATAAAGCAACCATTCCTTAACAAGACGTGAGGTATGCTTAAGATCATTGTCTTGCTGTAAGATCCAATTCCTAGCTAAACCTAATGTGTCTACGCTCGGTTGCAAGATGGTCCTGAGAATATTTAGATAATCTTCCTTTCTCATTGTACTATCAATGAAGACAAGATTACCGACCCCAGATGCTGCTACACACTCCCACACCATCACTGAACCTCCCCCATGTTTCACTACCGGCTTAATATTTTTTTCAGTAAATTCTTCATTTTTTGCTCTCCAAATTTGTTCATTCATATGGCTCTTAAAAATTTCGAATTTGCTCTTATCACTAGTTAAAATGTTTCGAATAATTGATCACATTGAATAAAGCTGTTTTTGTGTATCAATGGAATTTGAGTTTTGTTGTTGTTTTGACCCAATTTTCATCTTTATACAGTAATCAGATATTTGTTTACTCACAGTATATCTAATACGCCGTAGTGCACCTTGTTTTTGTTTTTTTCATTTGTTTTTTTTTTCGGTTTTATATTTTTATTGTTTTTTTTTTGTATTTTATTGTTTTTTTTTTGTATTTTATTGTTTTCTTGTTTATTTTCTTATTTTTTCTTATTTTTTATTTGTTTTCTTTTTTATCTATAACATGCTTTACATCTAACTTAACCTATATGAGTTGGACCTGCTGGCTCAACTACCCCGTCTTTTATTTTAAGAAGTTAGCGGCTCGGAAGCCCGGTTCTGGCGCAACCACCAGTAAAATAACCGTTCCTTTGCAGAGACTGCTCTGTCGCGGACAGAAATCGCTCTTCTGAACCGTAGGAGGTCCTCGTGGCTGCGAGCGACGTCCGACTCGTATTGAAGTCGTCCTTCCACTGTTCGGCTTACGACATGAAAGATGATAGGGCAGCCATCCCTATCTTGAATCAGACCTTAAGTATCCAAGTAGAGGAAAGCTTCAGGTGGAATGAAGCCATTAAGACGCGCTCGTTCATGATACATTTCATTTAGGTAGTAAGCCCCACATCAGTCTGTTTGTTCAGTCTGACAGCCAAAGATCAGGCTGTTGGTTGAAGCCGTAGTTCGAGCAGTGTGACTATGAATCAATAATAATAATTGTTAGCGCGACAGTCCACAGGGGGATCAGGGCCTAGTTTGCTCATCTACTACTGTTCTCTCACGAGTAGAAGGGACCTACAGTTTTTTGCCGACTCCGAAGGGCAAAATTTGGGAAGCATTTTTAGACAGTTATTACTCTTTGAGTGTTGTCAGCAGCTCGAAAGAGGTGGTGCCGTGAAAAATTCGAGGTTTTCAGCCGCGAATCAATCCTAGACCCTTTGGCGTGTGAGCGTCGCACTTTACCCACTACGCCACGGCGGGCACGTCTATAACTGTTGAAAGAAATATCCAAACGAATCATGCATAGCGTCGTAGGTTATGTCAATACCTTTCAAATGATGCCAGATAGGAGCTTTGTAGCCAGAAAATTCAAAAGATAAAAAGGGTGAAGGGAGATATTATTATTACTATTATTAAACTATCACTACAATTTTTGTTGGAAGTGGCACCCCCTATATGTTCCGTAACTTATTAAGTGATTTGTTACAAAATTGATTCTTCACAAATTCGATCTTTTCTGATGGATAACTTCGCGCAAATTCCGTAACTGGTTAACCCTGTAACAGAGACCTATGCTAAAATATTCACAATCGGCCTTACTTGGGCGCTATTCTCGGTTTCATTGTGATAGCATCGTGTTTGGTATCCACAGACCTTCACCAGTTATGATCCTCTGGAATAAATTTCGATCGCCACGCACAAAGTCAAAAAACTTGTTACAAATGTTAATAGGATTGGGTTTGAAGGCTGAAACACAAGTCACATTTCATCCCGGAATCGCCATTTAAAGTAGAGTATGCTTACGTCATAATCAAGGAATGACCAATTCTGTTTCATTGACGTTTATGTCTGCTGTTGCCGTGTTCTGGCACTGAATGTTACATCAGTAAATATAAAAAAAGCTGTGATCCGCATTCAAACGTGATTATCCGAACACAGGGTACCATCAACGAGGCATTGAAGCAAAAGCAGTGAAAATGCGGTAAATGAGAGTTAAATACAATACATGCTGTCATCAAGAAAGGACACACAACATCGACATCTCGGACCGAGCGTCACACTAGGAAACTTCGACGTGACAGACGAATTCGTCTATTTCGGCTACTCGGTAAATAGGGACAACAACATCAGTACCTTGCCAACTGCAACTTCTTTGGGGGCTTAAAATGCAACTGAGTAATGGAGCTTTCTCTTGAAAGACTAGCCGGCTTTGTACAACAGCTAAGTCATCCCAGTCTTGCTTTATCACACAGAAACCTGGACCTGTACTAAAAGCGGATAAGGAAGCCAATAGCCTTTTCGAGAGAAAATTTCTGCGTGTGATTTTTGTCCATTTTTGCGTTAATTTGAATAATTTGAAGGATACCGGAAAACCAATTTGGCTTCAGGGCGGGGCACGACACCATTCATGCCGCGTCTAAATTGGTTTCCGACATTCAGTGGAATAGTAACAGAACACAGTGCACAGGAGCCTCCCTCATTGACATGGAAAAAGCATTCTACACCGTATGGCTAGAAGGTTTTTTCCTCAACTTAGTCAGGCTCGGCGTTCATAAAACATCGCGGTACATGATCTATGACATGGTTACAGGTAGGAAGTTCGTTGTGAAAAATTGCAACGAAATTTCCACAACTGTGTTCCATGTCAAAAATGGGTTTCAACAAGGTGCGATGGGTTAGCCGATCTTGTTCACTATATTCACTAGCGATCTTATAGGTTCTATGCCTAACATAATAGCGTTTGCCGATGATCTAATCGCGTACAGATCAGGTCTGAAGGTTGAAGAAATAAACTTGTAGAGTGATTTTGATGCAATTCAACGATTTTGCGAAGACTGGAAGTTGAAAATCAACTACCAGAAGTGTGAAACTATACTTTTCAGAACCCCGCTGTTCAGAGCCTCAGGGGACACGAAGATGAATTGGAGGAGGTTCGGCATTGTTCACCCACTTTAACGGCCGTTGATCGTGAAAAATGTATGAAGACATCTGGGCATCTGATTGGACCAGTATCTATATGGTGGTATCCATTTGGATACAGCTCTGATTAGGGCTAAGAATGCCTTCGCTATGGCAAGAAGGCTGTTTTACAGCAGCCAACTTGACACAAGAGTGAAGGTAGTCACCTACATGGCCCTCATCCGGCCGATCATGGTATATGGTTGTCCTGTGTGGTTTAACGTAAGTCCTTCCCAAATGGAAAAGATGAGGGTGTTCGAGAGAAGTTGCCTTCGAGCCTGTCTTCATTTATATCGAACACCAGAATCTCAGTACAAGAAATTTTAGTCCGACGAGGTTCTGTGCAACGAGACAAACCATATAAGGATAGATCATTTTATAATTAAGTTGATTCGTAGTCAGTGGCCGCCGTGGCGTAGTGGGTACAGTGCGACGCTCACACGCCGAAAGGTCTAGGTTCGATTCCCGGCTGAACACCTCGAATTTTTCACGGCACCATCTTCTTCGAGCTGCTGACAGCACTCAACGAGTAATAATTGTCTAAGAAAGCTTCTCAAATTTCGCCGCACGTAGACGGCAAATAAACTGAAGGTCCATTTTACTCGTGAGAGAACAGTAGCGCGCACAACACGAGTAGTTGATGAGCAAGCTAGGCCCTGGTCCCCCTTTGGACTGTAGCGCCAAAAATTATTATTATTATTATAGTTATAGACGTGTAAACATTGAGTCCACTAATGCCGAAGTTCACGCTATTTTATAGTTTTCCTTCGTTAGAGGTAAATCCGCTAGAGAAACGTTCCGTGAGATTAATGGTGTTTTGGGGGATGGTACTCTATCACTTCGAAACAAGGAGGAATGGTTTCGACGATTCAGAGCCGGTGAAAACGTCACCATGGATAAGCCAACCGGCGGATGACCTGCAACAACGAATACCGATAGAATCATGGAAATCATCTAGTTAGACCGGCATGTGGCATCTCGTGACATCGCCCAGGAGATGGAAGTTAGTGACCAAACCATTTTAAACCATCTGCAGAAGGCTGTATACAAAAAAAGTTTGATGTTTGGGTACTGCATGATTTGAAGCAAAAAAACGTTCTGGATCGAATCAACGCCTGCGATATACTGATTAATCGGAAGGAACTCCACTCATTTTGGAAGCGGATGGTGACTGGCGACGAAAAATGCGACAATGTCAAGCGAAAACATTCGTGGTTGAAAGCCGGTGAATCGTCCCAAACAGTGGCCAAGCCGGGATTGACGGCCGGGAAGGTTTTGCTGTGTGCTTGGTGGGATTGGAAGGGAATCATCCACTATGAGCTGCTCCCATATGGCCAGACGCTTAATTCTACCATCTACTGCGAACAACTGGATCGCTTGAAGTAGGCGATCTACCAGAAGCGTCCAGAATTGACCAACAGGAAGGGCGCAGTGTTCCATCGGGACAACGCCTGACTAAACACTTCGTTGGTGACTCGTCAGAAGCTACGGGAGCTCGGATTGGAGGCTTAATCGAATCCACCATATAGCCCGGACATAGCGGCAAGTGATTACCACCTGTTCCTGTCCATGGCGAACGCCCTTGGTGGTGTGAAGTTGAACCCAGGCATGTGAAAAGTGGCTGCCCGAACTCTTCGCAAATAAGGAGGATGGCTTCTTCGAGGGGGGGGGAAAATAAAGTTGCCGTCTAGGTGGAAACAGATTATCGAACAAAACGGCGAATATTTGAACTAAATCCGATAACTGTAACACTTCTTATGATGCATTGAATGAAGAGCAAAAAAAGCGGATATTTGACAACCTTATATTTAATTAATAATTTTTGTTAGTGGCTCTCTTGTAGGCACTTATTGAATTATCTGTTATAATGCTACCGCCATTTTCTTGTTTTCGAATTTTATGGGGGTCCAATAAAAGATAGAGAACACTTTGCATCGATTTTGGGGGTAAAAATTATTCTTTAAATTTATGAGTATGACGCTCACACGCCGAAGGTCTCGTTTCGATTCCCAGCTCAACGCGGGTTTTTCGAATTTTTGATGGCACCACCCCTTTCGATCTGCTGACAACACTCAAAGTGTAATAACTGTCTAAGAAAGCTTCTCAAATTTCGTCGTTCCGAGTCGGCAAAAAACTGTAAGTCCCTTCTACTCATGAGAGAACAATAGCGCGCACAACACGAGTAGTTGATGAGCAAGCTAGGCCCTGGTTCCCCTTTGGACTGTAGCGCCATACAATTAGTTATTAAATAAAAAATCTGGTGGAGGCTAGTTTGAAAGATTCTTTCTTTAAGGAAGATTCACGTATAAGACTTGTTTTGAAAAATAATGAAATTGACGATGTCTTACGAACACACCTTGCACATCCACACATCCAAAGTAATAAGTCTGTTAAAATCTTCAGAAAAAAATTCATTCAAGGAATAGTATAATGTAGTTTTAAGTAAGTTTCCCGTGTATACCAATTATAGATTTTATTCAGTGTACAGACGTGAGAGGATACCTTCTGAGGTAAGAACTCCCATCAAACAAGAAAATACGACCTCATTATTATTTTTCTATGCAAATTTCGTGTCTCTTGTCCCTTCTTTGTGCTCTGGGTCGTGTAGCTTTCACTGTTTCATAAGAAAACAGATTCACCTCTTCTGCGTGTACCATCACATTCTATTTTTTTTTTTCATCATACATCTTCAACATACGGCAGTTCGCAAAAGTTTTTTTTTTCTTAAAAATTTAAGCGAAAGGATAAGTTTTTGTAGAATCTGACGTTTGGAGCTATTTCCGTGCTATTCCGAGAATTGAAATTCCCTGTTCTTTGTACAAACTTAACATTCGTAACTAAAAGTTCAGGAACATCCATCTTACCTAAAAGAAAACATTAAATTAATTCATGTAAATGCTCCAAATGATTCCCAAACTTGAAGACGCTCCCAAAGCCCCTTCCAACTTCCCCTGCCAACGTGTGATCTGTTTATATTCTCAAAACATAGCTCCCCACCCCAAACTGAAAACCCTCACGACACGCACATGGGGTACTACATTCATCCACTCCGACAGATTACAGTCGTTATGCATGCTTATCTCTCAATTTTACAGCGCACTCATCATTTGTAGATCTCCAATCGCTGATATCACCTCTAATTATTCCCTCAACGAAAGACCAACCAACACCGAATGAATACAAAAAGGTTTCAATTCTCGGTTCCTAATGGCTGCTCATAAGGAAATAGATTTTTTCACGGGCACCCAAACACTCTCCGGTGCACTCCTCTCTGGCTGTCGCTTTGTCGTTAATGATTCCGAATTCCACAAATTGGGGATGAGGTTTTCGTTTTTATTACCAATTTTCAAATGGGAACACCAACAAATCGACCGACCAAAGGAACACGCATTCCACACCGCCCGCTTGTCCAACTGCTTGTTAACCGACGGACTATGTGTGCGTATGTGCCCGTCCGTAAGCAAAACGATGTGGATGACAATTTAATTTTGATGCATTGTGTGAGCTCATCCTGTTACCTGTTCCTTTGTTTCCTCAAAAAAAAAAAAAATTAGACTGTTGCGAACCACACACAAAGTTCCCAGCATGGGCGTGTTCCCGATGTCTCAGGTTACGCATCTATGATCGGCTTCATTGAAATTTTTACTAATTGGTTTTAAATTGGCCGTGTTGATGGACGAAAAGGATAAGAAGAAAATACCCAAAGAGAGGAAACGAGGAAATACCGAGAATCACTCAGGACTAGCGGGTTTTCAAAAAATATGTAAATTAATTACGTTCACTAATTCGTTGAGAATTATTATTTAATTGATAAATGAAGTTGTAGTTGTGTGCCGGGGGAACATGTTGCAACACGAGATGCTTGGGTCTTGATAAGGGCAGTAGGAGTGTGTAGCTTGTACCTAAGGACACACGGCTTCGAGACGCACATAAACCTTGTTTCTGACAGAGGACACGATTTATTGGATTCCTCTGGGGATATTGATAGAGATAAGGGCTTGATACTGGAGATCTTGTAGGTATTAGATTGCTTTATTGTTGCTAACCCGTTTTGGGGGTCGTTAATTACATTTTTAGTTGGGCAAAAGTGAAAAGGGTTACGTCTGAAGGAGGAAGTTGTGCGAGTTGACGCAGACTGTTACTAATGGAAAGCACTACGAATACCAACCAATTGCATGATTATCCAGAGAAGTTGTTTGCTCAAAACTACTTTTCGGACTTCTTAACCGATTTGCCGCAAAATTGACGGACAGTAATGAGAAGTAAATCGTTTAAGAAATTAAGTAAATCAAAAAAGAAATCCTAGGCAAAAATGCAGAAGAAATTTGCGACTCTAAAGCTTGATTTCGTACACGTCAAACGAATGTGCCTCGAATCAGCATCCCGTTTCCCTTCCCCCATTCCGTTGTGATGCGATGCAATGATGCTTTGATGTTGCAATACATTGCGATGCCTTAATTTTGTTGACGTTTTTGAACGACTTGTTGTTTTGTGCGCGGTTTTACTTTCTTTTTCTTAAAATATCCAAAAACATTAGTTGCGACGATTCTCTTGAATAATTTGATAAATAACGTTACTTGTTATGATGGCAAGAAGAAGTAGCATGTCTTAAATATCAACAGAAGGTACCTAATCAGAAAAATATTGTCCGTTTCTTCATCCATAAGCAAAACTTGATGCATACCGAAGTGCAAACATTATTTCAATGTTAGAAAAACATATCCCGATGATGCTTCTTCCCCATTTTCGCAAGAGAAGGAAAACATTTTTGTAAATAAATTAAATAAATAAGAAAAAGGTTAAACATTCTTGTTAAGGCCGTCCAGAAGATTCTAAAAGGCGATGTTGTCAGGTGACTTCTTCAACATCATCCTCGAGAAGACCGTGCGTAACTCACAAGTCAACAACAGAGGCACGATCTTAAAAAAGTCAGTTCAATTCCCAGTTTACGCTGATGACATTGACATGATTGGACGTACACAGCGAGCCGTCAATAAAACATTTGTTGCCATTGCAGCGGAAGCGGCTACCAAATATACCGGTATGAAATGAGCAATGTTTTCTACACATTTTGACTGCCTTTCTGGCAATTTGTGAATACCACGCCAATAAAATTGTTCGTCTTTTAAAACAAACCAATCAGACACCCAATTTTCGACCTCCTCGTAGGAATCAAAGTGCTGCTCAGCCAATGCGTGTCCCATAGATGAAAACAAATGGTAGTTGGAAGGAGTCAAGTCTGGTGAATACGGCGGGTGGGGTAGCTTCTCCCAGCCAAGTGTTTTGATTTTATCCTAAACCGGTTTTGCTTTGTGTGCAGGTGCATTGTCATGGAGCAAAATTAACTTGCCGTGTCTTCTGGCCCATTTTTGTCGTTTCTCGATCAATGCATGGTTCAAATTGATTATTTGTTGTCGGTAGCGATCAGTATTAACGGTTTCACCAGGTTTTAGGAGCTCGTGGTACAGCACACCTTTCTGGTCCCACCAAACACACAGCATTGTCTTCTTGCCGAATCGATCTGGTTTTGCAGTCGATGTTGATGGTTGTCCCAGATTAACCCATAATTTTTTCCGTTTAGGATTCTTAAAATAAATCCATTTTTCATCGCCAGTAACAATCCGATGCAAAACCGATTTTCTTTCGTGTCTTTGAAACATTTTCCATCTGTCTTTCATTCAATTCATGCGGCACCCATTTTTCGCACTTTTGGATCTTTCCCATAGCTTTTAAACGGTCATAAATTGTTTGTTGTGCAACATTTAACATTGCTGCCATTTGCTTTTGACTCAAAGTGTCATCTCCATCCAATATCGTTTGCAATTCGGCGCCTTCAAACTTTTTTGGTGGTCTTCCACGTTCTTCATTTCTGACATCAAAATTATTATTTCTGAACCGTTGAAACCATTTTTGCATGTTGCTTCTGATAGAGCATGCCCCGACAAGCATTCAATGCGAATCTGCGGCACTTTTCTTCAAATGAAAACAAAAAATTAATGGTTTCCGCAAATCATCACTTTCTGTCACTCTCTGCTACAAAATTCGACATTTTGAACACGATGAAAAAATATGATCTTGTCTGTTCAATGACTTGATGTATGCTAAATATTTTTCACAGATGTCATAGCAAACAAAAAAAAAAAAAAAATAAGGGCTCGTTCACAACAAATGTTCCCAATATAGACATTTGTTTCTTGACGCTCACTTCATACCGGTATACCTGGTAGTTTGTATGTCGTGAACAGTAGATTTACTTTTTCTCTTACTGTTTTACCGTCACCATTTAATTTCAAGATCAATTGTCTAACTTCAAAATATGCTTGCGTGGAGCCATTTTCAAAAAAGGAGTTTAAATTACGGAAGCTTACTACTTCATGCCAGTGCCAGTTCATTTTGTGAGCGATAACGGTAGTTTCTGCAATATTTTTCAAGTTAACCGATTATTTGTTTCGCAGTATAAAATTAGTTTTCTATTGTAGTGTTTTTAACGGAAATGTTGAGTTTTTCTTTAAATGTTTGTTTTTGCTACTGAAGAAGATGCATCAAAAAAAGAAAACATATGAAAAAAAGAATAGCCTTTTCAACTTATTTTATTGGTTGTTTTACTCAAAAAGTAATCGAAAACCTTGTTTAATTATTCGTTGGAGACACTGTAAGTTCTTGAGGAAATTCGAAATCCTTAATAACTTCACAAAAAGTTGAAACTGCCACCTGGGAGAGATTCGCAGCATCTTTAATTTTTGATCAAAAAATGGTTTAATTTTTCAACATATCGCTAGAAATTGACTATAATCGTCCACCGATTGTCATTTTTCCCGAAAAGCGGACCATTATTATTATTTAATTATAAAACATTTTATACAGTTACTTTTGAAGGGTAGAATGGCATTTGTTCAATCACTTGTAAGTTTTCTGAGAACCCATCGACTGGAAAATGTGTTTGAACATTGAAAAAATTTTTCCTCGCAAAATCAGTGTTGGTTGGTCGATGTCCTCAATGTGGTGAATGGTCGTCACGTTTCAATTGTTGCGGAGGATGAACTTTGCAAAGATAACGATGTGAACTCTGCGTTTAGGGCTGCTCTTCTGTGGTAAGTTTTTGGAATTTTAACGAGTGTGTCGATTGCTAATCGATTCTTCACCGCAAACCTCCAAAAAATACCGTGATACTTTCAATGACACTTGAGTTTGGCAGTTGTTAAATGACAGTGCTAACAACTTGAGAATACCAGCACATAGTAGGTGTGTTCCAGTACTTTCTGTACCAAATTCTGAAGTCTGTCATTTGTAAAGGAGTGGGAGTGAACCAAATGTGTAAAGTATGTCATTAAATTAAGTATGTCGTTAAATTCACTTTTTCGCTACAGAGACAATAACAATAATAAAATTTGAGGCACATACACAAAGATAATGGGTCAATGCTTGTTTGGCGTAAAACCCATTTTTTGGGTATACGGGAATGTTGTGTTGTCGTGTACTGTTTTGTGTTGTTTGTTCAAGTACGGGAACAGCATGAGAGACAATGGATGTGGTTGTAAATAATTGGAGTGGTGCGAGGAACTGATTCCAATATAAATGGTAATCAGCCCAGACTGCTCCCGGAGGCCCGTTAAGTTTATTCAAAATTTGTTATAAAAAAAATATCAGAAATGCTTAAAATATCTTTTTGAGGAGCTGTACATACTGTAAGGTATTGTTGTGACAAAAAAAAACTAGTTTTACCTTTATCCATTCCAATACTCTTTATATGTGTCATCACAGGATAAGATATGAATTATACATTCACTCAACAAAAACGCATTTTACCAGTCACAATAATACAACCACGAATGCCTACAAAATGATTCACTCAACCTCCCCCTAGCTTGCGTTCCTTGAGTTGGTCCAAGTCCAATTCGAAGGTTTCTGGGAAAGCGGTCATAAAACCTTTTCTTTTCCTTTTTGTCGTTCTTGTTTTTTTTTTCTTTGATAATTACGTGTATCGAGAGATGATATGGAGACCCACGTCAGCGGCGCTTACCTTAGGGAATATACGGGTATAAAACTGAAATCGTTTGCAGAAAACTTAATTTCATTTGAAAATGATGATGCACGAAGGCCAGCTCTTAAATGAGACCTCAACATTTTTCGTTCATCAATTAGACCACACAACGGATGTGTTTCTCATCTCCCGGTCGGTATGGATTGTTAAGTATGTTGTCTTTCTCTTTTGTTAACAAACATCATCGCGGTGAACTCAATTTGTTTGATCCGAAAAGGAAAACAACAGCAGTGGGAATAATTAATGACAGTTCAACTGTCAAAAACGCTCGTTTATCAAACAAAAACAAAAAAAAAAACAAGTTGTAAATTATGGGATACTTTTATTGGTAATGGGTTACGGACTGTTGTGACTATGATGAAGGACAAACAGCTAGTTAATGGGCTATTGAGAAATCGAAGGATAATTGGGGGATTATCGTTAAGAGGAAGCTAAACTCTGAATCAAGAGTTTGTTAAGGAATCCAAATAGGTACTTTAGCAGTGGCAAATCGATTTTTATAAGGACTCGAACAACTTATCAATAAAAAGAAGGAGGTTACAATGAGTTTTCAACTTAGTTGGACAGAAATAAGATAAAATGGGGCGCATCTAAGCCAAATGACTGATTAGAGAAGAAACGACAAGATAAAATGCTCCAAACTAATTTGCAAAGCTACCATTCAACTCTCTTCATTAGAACGTTATCTTTATAATTTTCAGATAATTAGACGGCTGCTTTGAGGGCAATAATTTGTTTCGTGTACAATATTATATAGGTTAGAGGACAACAAGATGGCCGACTCCCTGCAAAGCCGAGGGGCGGAGGTGGAATTTGGATCAATTCCAAAACTGAGTGGGAAAAATCCCCATAACCGCCTTGTCCTCGCTATATTGGATAGCACGAAATTTCTGGGTGTATCTTGATCCTCAATTACTCGTATTGTGCGCTCTACAATTCTCTCACCATTACGAGTAAAAGGGACCTACAGTTTTTCGTCGACTCCAAACGGCGAAGTTTGAGAAGTCTTTTTTATGGACAGCTAATACTCTTTGACAGTTTTCAGTAATTCGAAAGAGATAGTGCCGTGAAAAATGAGAGGTGGTCAGGCGCCATTCGAACCTGGACCTTCGGCGTGTGAGTGTCGCACTCTACTCACTAAACTACGGCGACCAAACGTTACTACAAATCAAATAGAAAATTGTTTTCCAAAAACAATTTACAAAATATTTTATGCAAATAAAAGCAAATGAGAGTCTGGCATTTGGAGTACTCGAACTCGGTTCGTTGTAAGTACTCAATAGCACTCAAGCATCATAATGGACAATGGCATTTGAAATTAGATAAATGTTAGTTTCAACAAACTATTAAGCGCGCCTTGTTTTCCTTACCCCACTAAATGCACAGTTGTTTCTTAACTCATTTAAAAAGATTGTTAACTGTAAGTAGGTATGCATTCACATTTCAATCACATTTCAAGAAATGTTGAATTCAAAGAAAGTTTTTTCGTAGTTTCCTTCTCATTTGAAATGGCATTTAAAGATCAAACATTAACAATTTCCAAGAATAAGTAATATTCTACTGAATTGGAAGAAGTAAATGGAACGCAAAATACAAGTGTTTAGCACTTTTTGCCACACCTTCAGAATGATCTGGCACAAGGCACACACCACATTCATTTCATTCCGTCCGTTCAGAGGCTTTGAAGTGCTGTCATTCGCAAATGAAAATAAGTTCGTATAAGGTTGTCAAATATCTCCCTTCCGCTTTTTTGCTCTTCATTCAATGCTTCATAAAAAGTGTTACAGTGATCGAAATAAGATTTGAACTAATGCGCCGTTTTGTTCGATAATCTGTTTCCGTTTAGACTGCAACTTGATCATACTCCCACGTAGAAGCCACCCTCCTTATTTGCGAAGAACATGAATAGCCACTTTTCACAAGCCTCTTTTGAGTTCACACCACCAAGGGCATTCGCCACGGACATGTACAGGCGGTAATCACTTGGCGGTATGTCCAGGCTATATGGTGGATGCGATAAAACCTCCAATCCGAGCTCCCGTAGCTTCTGACGAGTCATCAACGAAGTGTGTGGTCTGGCGTTGTCCTGCTGAACACCCTTCCTGTTGGCCAATTCTGGACGCTTCTGGTCGGTCGCCTGCTGCAAGCGGCCCAGCTGTTCGCGGTAGATGGTAGAATCTGGCCATATGGGAGCAGCCCATGGAATGGATGATTCCATCCCAATCCCCCCAAACACAGAGCAAAACCTTTCCGGCCGTCAATCCCGCCTTGGCCACTGTTTGAGACGATTCACAGGCCTTCAACCACAACCGTTTTCGCTTGATATTGTCGTATGTGATCCATTTTTCGTCGCCGTCACCATCCGCTTCAAAAATGGTGACTGGCGACGGAATTACACGTTTTTCTAAGATTGTGAATGATGTTAAGAAATGCCTAAATGCGAACGGACTACGAGGGCAAATGCGGAATTCGAGTATGTAGTCGAAGTTGGAATGTCCTCAGGTTAATTAACAGAAAAGTGGAAATTACTAAAAAATGCGGGTTGCGATTAAGTGAACTCCATGTTTACACGTCTATAATTGTTGAACGCAGTATCCGAACTATTCATGTATAGCTCCGTTTTGTAGGTTACGTCAAGACCTTTCAAATGACGTATAGTGTTGACAGATACGAGCTCTATAGCGCTTTGTACATAGCTGGAAAATTCAAAAGACAAAAAGGGAGATATTTGACAACCTTATAATAACTAAAGGCAACAATATTAAAAGACGTTTGTGCTATGAAGAGAGGAACAAAATGTTTTCCATTTCCTTCGCAAGTTAAGGAAATGAGTTAAACCCATTCTTCAGGTTTCAAATCTGTAATAAATGACAAATAAAAACATGAACGTATATTTGAATCTTCCGGTTACAGAGTTTTTTAGGTTTTCTCATTTAAATATTCGCATGATATGCACTTTTAATATTAGTTTGCTAAATTTTTTCTGCTTTTCGCAAACATTTTTGTAAACTTTGAAACTAATGTCACAACAATAGTAGCAAATGTGCCGATTCGTTCCGGAAGATGTGTGCTGACAAAATTAGCAACTCTCAAATCGAAATTTTAAGGTTACCGCAAGTGCAAGTAAACCTGCAGAGTCATCGCACTTTGCGTGCGAAAACATGAAGGTCTCCACAATTGTATAACAATTCAAGGGGCAACGTACGCAAGCAAAGCTTCTAAAACACAGCACAAAGTTCCCAAAATCTAGTACTCTCTGCTGAGCATTTTGAGATTTTTCTGGATTCGTCCTACTTTAACGTTTGGAAAGATCTATTGTATTTTCTTGTGTATACTTATATCTTCTTTTTTTTTTTTTACAAAAAATGTCTTTGTTTGAATCCTTAAAACTGTGCATACTCCGTTTTATAAAATTAATTGCCTTGAAGAGAATATAAACAAACTCGTTCTCCAATAATTTAACGCTGCTCAGAGCTGACTAATTAATATTCAGTTATTTGATGTGGCCGTGAAATGTTCTAAACGAATGCGTCTGTCGCTCCCAATTGCATTTAATCCCTTCAAATGCTCTCAAGCCTTCCCTTGCGTGCGCAGATTCATGTAAACTCATTGAATTTTTCAATGAACGTCAATATTGACAAATTGATATGACAAGCACGCTAATTTTGCAAACGAGCATCATGTGCACACACAAACACGAACGCAACAACTTGTCATAAATCATCAACAAATTACAAACACAAACACAAACACCTCAGAAGTTCCAAAGTACAGTCTCCACTTACCAGTGGCGGCGTCGTGTGCGACACAGCCCAGCAGTGTTAGACTCGAAGGTGCCTTCTCTACAAACATTAGATCTAGAATTCACACCTTATGAGTTGCGCATCAATGACTGTCCGACAACAACAACGGACTTATCAAAAGACTTCAAAAATGCAAATACCCACACGACACTCGTGTCTGTATCGTATATATGCGAGTTGTAGTTTTCTAGCGAAATCTGTTAGAAGTCGAGGGCGAATAAATATTCATAGGATCTCCATCTCCACTGACGTGGGGATGCGCTGCCGCAACTGATTGAATGACACTTTGATCGCGGGAGAGATTAGTAGTTTTACATAAAGAATGTCAACAATTTAAACTGGGATTGCCTCTTCATTGAGTAATGGGAAGAATGCAAGGTCACGCGGAGAGGAGCGAAGATTACGATTTATGAGGAAGGAATCTGGTTGCTGTTTGTGGATGTTAATTGCAATCAATTTTAATTGAGTAATTGACAGTTCAAAAGTGTTAAACTTGAGTGGGCTCGTAGGCTTGTGTAATGTTTGCCTGCTGAACGCGTTCATTAGACAACTCGTATTTTTTTTGCAATTACACGTTTTTCCAAGATTGTGAATGATGTTAAGAAATGCGCAAATGCGAACGGACGACGAGTGCAAATGCGGAATTCGAGTATGTAGTCGAAGTTGGAATGTCCTCAGGTTAATTAGCAGAAAAGTGGAAATCACTGGAAAATGTGGGTTGCGATTAAGCGAATGTTCTTGTGTTTAATGAAGGTGACAGTACATGCTGTCACCGAGAAGGACGCACAATATCCACGATCTGCGGCCTAAATGTCACGATAAGCAGCTGCAACAACGAAGTAGTGAAGGATTTCGTTTTCTTCGACTCCGAAGTAAACAATACGAACATCAGTTCAGCGATTGAGTACAACAAAAATTTACCGATGGCTGTCTTTGGACTCAAGAAATTTTCGAGTAGTAGACCATTTCTTAACGCATTAAGCATGTATTGAATAAAAGTCTGACCAACCCTGAATCCTTCTGTTCTTCATAAGCCTGGACAATCTCAAGAGTTTTGTAGATGAACAAATCCTTTGTTTTTCCAGCGAACCAGCGAATCGTTCCCATACTTCCGTTGTTGGTTTTTAGAGAAGAAAATGCAATCAAGAAAACGGGAGTTATACAGCGACACGAGTCTTGTCAGACGTCTAAGGGCTCAAAGTCTAACACGGCTTAATCATGCACAGCGCATGGAGCCCTTAAATCTTTATCAGTAGGACGATAAAACGGAGAATTCCCACAGACCCGATGGCACACAAAACAAGACTGTTTAAAAGAAGCTTATGATTGTTTTAGACACCTTTGTGTTTGCTTTCTTTAAGATTGAATAAGAGAAAAATCCTGTTTAGAAAGTGGGATTTTCAACGTTTTGGTTTTATGTCATTGTTAAAGTTGTTAACTGAACCTTGTAAATTGCACAAGAGAACTGCTTCTAAAGATTAGGATAAATGGAAAGTGTGATCGATATGACAATTCATATTCGGTAAACGAAACCTTCAAATTGTAAACACTGGAGGACTTTTGTAGTAATAATGTCTTGAGCTTTTTTTTCTCGAATGAAGTAATTTTCAGTATTAGCTGTGAACTTCAATATTTAAGTGATATATAATGAGTTTCATGGTCGCCGTGGAGTAGTGGGTAGAGCGCGACGCTCACACGACGAAGGGTCTAGTTTCGATTCCCAGCTCAACACCAATTTTTCGAATTTTTCACGGCACCACCTCTTTCGAGCTGCTGACAACACTCAAGGAGTAATAACTGTCTAAGAAAGCTTCTCGAATTTCGCCGTTCGGAGTCGGCAAAATACTGTAGGTCCCTTCTACTCGTGACAGAACAGTAGCGCGCACAACACGAGTAGTTGATGAGAAAGCTAGGCCCTGGTCCCCCTTTGGACTGTAGAGCCAAAAATTATTATTATTATTATTATTATAACGAGTTTTCCAAAGTTCTCAGGTTCAATTCCTGCACTGAACACCTTGTGCGGGAACAAGGTGTTCACACAAGATGTTACACAGCTTGTAAGAACCGTGTAAGAACATAAACCGTACGAGGAGCGTTCAATATATTCTCGGTATCGATATGAAGGAAAATGCGTATTCAGATTAAATTGTTTTCATTTCTCAACATAACCTCCCCAAACATCAATGCATTTGTTACATAAGCTTTTTTAAACCTTCAAAAAAATAAATTTCGTCTTACTCTGCAAAATACCCATTTATAGCCGACTTGAGTTCTTCATTACCCAAAAATCTATTTTACGAAGACATTTTTTCAAATCCGGAAACAGGAAATAATCACTAGGGGCAAGGTCTGGACTATAGGGTGTTGGATTTCATCGAAACCACAATCTTGTGCAGTAGCCTTGGAAACTCGCGCCGTGTGAACAGGAGCGTTGTCATGAAGAAGCAACACACCCGCTGCGAATTTACTCCGTCTTTTCTTTTTAATTTCCTCGCGCAAATTATGCAAAGTGGAAGCGTAGGCTGTGGCGTTGATGGTTTCAACTTTTTTGTATTAAATGAGCAAGATTCCCTTGGACTCCGCAAAAAACTGTGGCCATGCGCTTCCCGGCAGACGGAGTGACTTTGAACTTCTTAGGAACTTCTATTCCTTTTTCGTGCTACTGCATGGACTTGTTTGCTTTCAGGGTCATAGTGGTGAACCCATGTTTCGCCCCCAGTAACAATTTGATCCACAACACTGACGGCGTTCTCACTACACATCTCCAAAAGCTCTCTACAGTATGCGATTCTCACTTTTTTCTGAGGCGCTGTGATCATTCGTGGCACCCACCTTGCACTAATCTTTGAAAGGTTAAGATGGTCATGAAGAATGGTGTGAATGATACCAGTAGAAAGCTTGGTGATCTCTGCCATCATTTTCACCTTTATTCGGGCATCCTCAAGAACAAGTTTTTCGACTTCTTTGCTGCTTTCTCCCGTACAAGCAGTAGCCGGGGAGCCGGACCTGGGTTCGTCTTCAATGCTCTCCCTGCCTCTCTTGAACTCAATTGACCACTTTTGCACATGAGGGTGTGGAACCCTGGTAAACAGCCAGTGAGAAAGTGAGAAGTGAGAAATTTAATTACAGAGCGATGCTAAATTTTCACCATCATCGTCTCAGTTGCCATTATGATTCTGTTAACTAGAGATAAAACGCGACTTATTAATCACGTTTATATGAAATTTTACATGAATGCGCTAAAATAATAGAATTAGTTGATACTTAAGTCAATTTATATACCAGGTATACCAGTATGATATGAGCGTTTTTTTTTGAAAATAAAATAATATTAATTATTATTAAATTATTAAATAATATTAATGGGAAAGTAAAAACATTTTATTCAAAGTATTGGGCATTGTTTTCTACACATTTTGACCACCTTTCTGGCAATTTGTGAATACCACGCCAGTAAAATTGTTTGTCTTTTAAAGCAAACCAATCAGACCCCCAGCCAATGCTTGCCCCATCGATGAAAACAAATGCTAGTCGGAAGGAGTTAAGTCTGGTGAATACGGCGGGTGGGGTGGATGCTCCGAACCAAGTGTTTTGATTGTATCCTGAACCGGTTTTGCTTTGTGTGCAGGTGCATTGTCATGGAGCAAAATTACCTAGCCGTGTCTTCAGGCCCATTCTAGTCGTTTCTCGATCAATGCATGGTTCAAATTGATCATTTGTTGTCGATAGCGATCAGTATTAACGGTTTTACCAGGTTTTAGGAGCTCTTGGTACAGCACACCTTTCTGGTCCCACCAAACACACAGCATTGTCTTCTTGCCGAATCGATCTGGTTTTGCAGTCGATGTTGATGGTTGTCCCAGATTAACCCATAATTTTTTCCGTTTAGGATTCTTAAAATAAATCCATTTTTCATCGCCAGTAACAATCCGATGCAAAACCGATTTTCTTTCGTGTCTTTGAAGCATTTTCCATCTGTCTTTCATTCAATTCATGCGGCACCCATTTTTCGCACTTTTGGATCTTTCCCATAGCTTTTAAACGGTCATAAATTGTTTGTTGTGCAACATTTAACATTGCTGCCATTTGCTTTTGACTCAAAGTGTCATCTCCATCCAATACCGTTTGCAATTCGGCGTCTTCAAACTTTTTTTGGTGGTCTTCCAGATTCTTTATTTCTCACATCAAAATCATTATTTCTGAACCGTTGAAACCATCTTTTGCATTTTGCTTCTGATAGAGCATGATCACCATATGCCTCGACAAGCATTCGATGCGACTCTGCAGCACTTTTCTTCAAATGAAAACAAAAAATTAATGCTTTCCGCAAAGCATCACTTTCTGGAACAAAATTCGACATTTTCAACACGATGAAAAAATATGATGTTGTCTGTTCAATGACTTGATGTATAATAAATTATTTTTACAGATGTCATAGCAAACAAACAAAAAAAAAATAAGGACTCGTTCACAACAAATGTTCCCTATCGAGACATTTGTATCTTGACGCCCACTTCATTTGGGTATATAACCACTGCTTCACCCCGATACAGCGAATATATTGAAGGCTACTCGTATATGAAGAGCTTTTCGAACTTCATGTTTCAGAGTTGGCGAGTAAGTATAAGTCCCTTCCACTCGAGAGAAAACAGAAACGCGCCATCCAATCCAATCCAAAACAGCTCCAGACCGAACATTAGACTTATGTTTGTCTATGAATTTTACCTATTTGTGTCATTACTCATAACAGATTACTCAATAACCTGGGACATATAAAGGGCGCCACTTACATACCTAGTTACTTATTGAGTGATGTGTGACCTTGAATGTATTGTGGAAAATAAAAGCTACTGCAGGGCACAAAGAAAATGAAAAATTCGAAAAAAAGTCAAAGCGGCAACGAATATCTTACGGCACGTTTTCATAGAAGCCAACATGGCTGGAATATGGAAACATTATATAGTCAGACAATGAAACTGCTACAAAGTTCCACTGTCAACTAAAATGTTGTATGCAATCTGCATAAACATAGGCAGTCATTCCTTTTGATAGTGCAACGAGCACGGAATAGTAATATAATTATTAAAAGTTTCTGAAACGAGGCTGCTCTTTGCGAAAACAATGCGACGGTCTCAGAGCTCAAGAAATGCTTCTCACCATTCATAATATGTACGCGTAATAATAAATAGTTTCAGTAATGGATGAATGCACGAAGGTTTAGTTTATTTATGGTATTGCTCATGTTGTGGGTGATATTTTTCAGTCTTTGACAGCTGCCAGCCGTTCAAAATGAAACACAAGCGAAAGAACAGAAACCAAAAAAAGGTAAATGTCAGACGACGAGCATGAAAATCTTTTACATTCTTATTTTTCATTTAGGGCCTTTAGTTTGCGAAAAGGCTTGATGTTTCATTAGTACTTTGTGTAGTTTAACCCTCTATGTATTGTCAATGCTCCATAAGGATTATTCGGTCGAAAGTCGTTTCATTGTGGAGCACTTTTGGTGTATCGATTATTATTTTTCTGCTGTTAAGCCTTTGTTCACAATAGACCACATCTTCACATTGCGGCAGATCCTGGAAAAGACTCAAGAAGTACAAATCGACACTCACCACCTATTCATCGATTTTAAGGCCACCTCTTAACATTCTGGCAGATCCTGGAAAAGACTCAAGAAGTACAAATCGACACTCACCACCTATTCGTCGATTTTAAGGCCACCTCTTCACATTGCGGCAGATCCTGGAAAAGACTCAAGAAGTACAAATCGACACTCACCACCTATTCGTCGATTTTAAGGCCGCCTCTTCACATTCTGGCAGATCCTGGAAAAGACTCAAGAAGTACAAATCGACACTCACCACCTATTCGTCGATTTTAAGGCCGCCTCTTCACATTGCGGCAGCTCCTGGAAAAGGCTCAAGAAGTACAAATCGACACTCACCACCTATTCGTCGATTTTAAGGCCGCCTCTTCACATTCTGGCAGATCCTGGAAAAGACTCAAGAAGTACAAATCGACACTCACCACCTATTCGTCGATTTTAAGGCCGCCTCTTCACATTGCGGCAGCTCCTGGAAAAGGCTCAAGAAGTACAAATCGACACTCACCACCTATTCGTCGATTTTAAGGCCGCTTCTTCACATTGCGGCAGCTCCTGGAAAAGACTCAAGAAGTACAAATCGACACTCACCACCTATTCGTCGATTTTAAGGCCGCCTCTTCACATTCTGGCAGATCCTGGAAAAGACTCAAGAAGTACAAATCGACACTCACCACCTATTCGTCGATTTTAAGGCCGCCTCTTCACATTGCGGCAGCTCCTGGAAAAGGCTCAAGAAGTACAAATCGACACTCACCACCTATTCGTCGATTTTAAGGCCGCCTCTTCACATTGCGGCAGCTCCTGGAAAAGACTCAAGAAGTACAAATCGACACTCACCACCTATTCGTCGATTTTAAGGCCGCCTCTTCACATTCTGGCAGATCCTGGAAAAGACTCAAGAAGTACAAATCGACACTCACCACCTATTCGTCGATTTTAAGGCCGCCTCTTCACATTGCGGCAGCTCCTGGAAAAGGCTCAAGAAGTACAAATCGACACTCACCACCTATTCGTCGATTTTAAGGCCGCCTCTTCACATTGCGGCAGCTCCTGGAAAAGACTCAAGAAGTACAAATCGACACTCACCACCTATTCGTCGATTTTAAGGCCGCCTCTTCACATTCTGGCAGATCCTGGAAAAGACTCAAGAAGTACAAATCGACACTCACCACCTGATCGTCGATTTTAAGGTCGCCATGTTTTAGACTAGGCAACGCACTGTCATGTGACTTCTTCAACATCATCCTCGAGAAGATGCTGCGTAACTCACAAATCAACACCAGAGGCACGACTTCCAAAAGTAAGTTCAATTTCTAGCTTACGCTGATGACATTGACGTGATTGGACGAACACAGCGTTCCGTCAATTAGGCGTATGCCGGCATTGAAGAGGAAGTTGCTTAAATGGGTCTGGCAGTAAATGAGGGTAAAACTAAGTACATGCTGTCATCAAGGAAGGACACACAACATCAACGTCTCGGACAAAGCGTCACACTCGAAGAACTTGGTTTACGTCGGCTCCGCGGTAAATAGGGACAACATCAGTATAGTTCTACTCTATGGCGTGGAACTGTACAGCGACATGCGCCTTGTGTTCGTTTACAACGCTTAAGATGGCCATGTAGAACTAATATGGCCCGAAAAGTCTTCGAATCAGAGCCATTGGGGCCACGCAACAGAGAACGACCTAGGATAAGATGGCGCACACAAGTGGAGAAGGACCTCAATCAACTTGGAGTGCACAGTTGAAGGCAGCTGGCGAAAGATCTTGCTGGCTGGAGAGGCACAAGAAGAAGAAGAAAAATGCTGTTGCAGAGGGTCGATGATTTTTCCAAATTTCACTATAAACATCCGATTCCATTAATTACAGCGGTACCAACGATATCATGAATGAACACATATCGGATGGACTCGAATCTTCATTCGAAAATGTTTCCTCAAACTCCCTTTGCCCGGAAGATCCCTCACAACCCCGTTTAGTCAGAAGCTTAAGACTAATGTTTTCTTGCAATTGGAATATAGTGTCTATATATAGTCTTCATATATGGATATATATATACTCTACATAAGCCTTACCGGAAATATTATATTAAAACTTCCTGGTATATCACCATCATGATCATAAACGAACGCAATACAAGCATTAGATGGAAAATGGTAGGAAAATTAAAAAAAGTTATGTCCGACATTGCTCCACTTAAACAACTCCTTCTTCCAAAGAACAAAAAATTGAATTTTTATTTTTGAACCATCGATAGAAAATATTTCGAGGTTTCCGTTGGAGCCTCTTGGAACACTAAATTTATGCTCCACCAAAAATGGAAGCACTTCCCGCAAACGGTGGCCTTAACATAAAAGCCTGGTCTAGAAAACTGGGGGTCAAAATAAAAAAGACTGTTGATGCAGTTTGGAAATGAAATGTAAACCCTTTCCAATTAAATATGACATCATGTTCCAAGCTGGCTTCTTTTAAAAAATATGCCCCATCGAAATTTCTTGAAAAAACGTACAATTTTAAAAATTTCAAAGTCCCAACTTCTAGCTAGTCGTACCCCCAAACGGTTCATTAGAAGTTAACAACATTTTAGCTTTAGTTCTTAAATATGTAGAATAGAAAACCAGTACCCCTTTGGCGTGTAAGCATCGCACTCTGGGAGCCATTGAATGTTCCACTGAGTTCGGTATTGAATTCACCGAGATGTCAAGACGACACGCTGTCATGTGGCTTCTTTAAGACTATACTTGAGAATATCGTGCGAAATCAAATGTCACCACCAGGAGCACGATCTTCCAAACATCCCCTCAACTGTTTGCTTATACGGACGAGATTTGAGCAATTGAATAATCACAGGGAGCCGTCAATGAAGACTTTGTTAACATTGAAGGGCACTGCAAACTTTGAGGTAGTTAAGGAAATTGTATACCTCGTTTCTGGAGTAAACAAGAACATGATAAAATACAAAAATCAAACGAAGAATTACTCTTGCTAAAAGCTGTGCTTAGAAGAAGCATACCATAGTCATCTCTCGAAACTCCAGTGGTACGAGGATTGCCTTTTATATTTCGGGATTAGAGAACAAAAACGAATATTAACCATCGAAAATAACTTGATTGTTTTTCAAAATATTCCCCATTAAGGTCTATACACTTTTGCAAGCGTTTGAACTAATTGTTGAGGCACTTTTGCCACTCTGATTGAGGTATCTCCAAAACATGCATTATGAACGCATCAACCGCTTCTCCAGGTGTCGAAAAACTTTGACCTCTCATTTTATTTTTTACGTACGGGAATAAAAAGAAGTCATTCGGTGCCAAAGTTAGGACTATACGGCGGATGACACATCAAATCGATGTTTTGAGTGCTCAAGATTGCAGTTGATTTAGCCGATGTATGAGAGCTCACATTGTCGTGGTGAAGAGTGATCCGTCGCCGGCGGTTGGTTTTCCTGATTTCTTGGAAGACAACTGGCAAACAAATGGTTATGTACCACTTAGAATTGACTGTCCTGCGTTGTTCTAGTGGTACAGTTGCGACATGTCCAGTCTTTCCGAAAAAAACAGGCGACTATTTGCATGGAAGTGCTTGGACCCCACTTTTTGTTGGATTTGCCTCAATTTGAAACACCCATACAGTCGACTGCAGTTTACTTTCAGGCTCATACGCGTAAATCCACGATTCATCACCTGGCACTGTGCGATAGACGTGTTTCGAAGCACCGCGATCGTATTTTTGGAGCATTTCTTTCGACCATTCGACACGAGCCCTCTTTTGAACGTTTGACAAATTGTCTGCGATCCAAAGCGAACAAATTTTTTTGACGGTCAAATGTTCATGCAATATTGAATGTATGCTGGTTCCACTAATGCCTAAGGATGTCTCAATCTCACGATAGGTCACATGACGATCTTGCAACATCAGTTGGCGCACAGCATCAATTGTTTCCGGAACAGCAACTGATTTTGCACGACCTTCACGAAATTCGTCTTGGAGTGAACTACGACCTCGGTTGAATTCCCCATATCATCGATAAACACTATAATAATAATAATTGTTGGCGCTACAGTCCAGAGGGGGACCAGGGCCTAGCTTGCACATCAACTACTCGTGTTGTGCGCGCTACTGTTCTCTCACGAGTAGAAGGGGAGATATAGCTTCATCGCCAAAAATTAAGTTCATCAATGCACTGTTGTTAAGTTAATCCACGTCGAAAGCTGTAACAAAAAATCGCACGAAAATTTTCACGATTTAATTCCATTTTTTGGGCGAGATGAATCTGTTAAGTTGCTGTAAACAACACAAATAGCACTCGTATGTCAAAACGTTCTGAGTACGGTTAACCTTAAATATGTCAAACATTAGGATAGAGCCGGCAGTTGCCAGATTGCAGCACTAGAGTTGCCCAATCCCGATATAACAGGCAACATTCGTAATCACTTAAACTCTTTTGAAATTCGATTAAAAGTCTCTTAGTCGATTTGAAAGAAATGTTTGCAAGGATGTCTCCTTTCTGGAGGAAAAATTTCAATCACTTACTCTATGGACTGCACTTTCGGTTCTGCTGATTTATTTTAGTAGTGCAGTAGAAGTCGGAAGGAACACCCAAATTCAATGGGATACAATCAGCCAGCCATGACCCCAAGCGATATCCAGATTGCAACATTTGCCCTCACTTACTCAGAGTACACTTGAATAAAACGGAAACAATCAATCGTGTCCCATGGTCCCAGCAAAGGGAGACAATGCCGAAGATCGATAAATCAAGTTGCGTCATACCGTCAACCCAACCGCGTCTGCACATTGCCCTGTCAGATTCGACTGCAAGTGCAAGCATCTCAGCGAACCCAACCATCGTCCCCACCGCCACATCGTTTTATTGGCCCAGTTTGGTCTTTGGCTTTCTAATCGTTGTCACTTGGCCACTTCATGAAATATGGGTTGGTTTTCCGCAAACTTTATTACCCACTTAAGTACACTCACTTTCGGGGGACCACTCGCTCAGAGTTCGCCGCTTGCAGCTGAAGCTGAAAAATCAAATAAATTGATTCAAACTCTTAAGTGAACGACACGACAGCTGCAGGTGTAGGTTGTTATCGCGATGCCCGATGTCTTGTGCCTGTGCCGGTGCCTGATGTCAAATCGAATTCGAACACAGCAGACACCTGCAGACAATCCCTGTAGTCCTGATGCTGTCGCTGATGCAGATGCCGTTACACCTCAAGTGTGCGGCACTCAAGGTATTTGCATGCCTCCACCACTACTCATACCCGCTTGTGTGTGTATATATTCATAACCTGACAAAAGACTCATCATTAGCCCAGAGCGTGCAGATCGACCGCTAACAACGTGTACCTCGTATTTAACGTGTTTACGTCGCCGCTGCGCTGCTCATCGCCGTGGGTGAAGCGCTTTGATGGGGCACATGTGCGTTGGCCGCAGCGAACGTGTAAGGCATACGTAACCAGAAAATCGCACAGCCTTGTTGACAGTAATCACGCTGGAGACAATATGTCTGGCGGTGATTTCTTTTCTTCATTCCGGCGTTTCAATAAATTATACATATCCACGCTCTGACAGCTAATTGTTTTTTAACGTTTCCTAATGCGCGTTGCTTCGGACAGTTGAGTTGAGAGTTGACGGCAAATGTGACGGTGACGGTGACGGTGACGGTGACAGGCTGGCTCTACGTGAACAACAGCAATAAAGTCACAGTTCATATTGCGCTACTTTAATGGATTATCATGAGGCCCAACCCAGAAGTTTTTGATGTTACAGGAGGGTTTGGTGAATCACGAAATCATATGTCAACCACACCCGTACCGAGTTTCTCTTGAATTGACTGACTGACGATGCCCAGAGGTATTGCGACAAAGTGAAACGGTGTCGCAACACAATCAGTCACAAAAATGATTCATTCGATATGAGATGTGTGAAATAAACTTGATTGCGTTGCTGACATCTTATTCAACAGGGCTACAGGTTCCAAGAACTTTAAAAAATATTACCGAGCGAACGTTTTTTGCGTTTCGAATCGGGGGAAGTGAAGACAAATGTGGAAGCAGTCTTACCAATCGACTTTTCCGTTTGGTTCGATGGGCATTTGGGTAGTGGAGGCCTATCTCTGTCTTTGAAGAGCAACTTGAGTATCCCTGTGCTGAATTGTGCTGAATTATGCACAGGAGCCTAGGCGTTATTTATAGTAATAATTGTTGGCGCGATAGTCCACAGGGGGACCAGGGCCTAGATTCGCTCATCAACTACTCGTGTTGTGCGCGGTACTGTTCTCTCACGAGTAGAAGGGATCTACAGTTTTTTTGCCGACTCCTAACGAGGAAGTTTGAGAAGCTTTCTTAGACAATTATTACTCTTTGTGCATTGTCAGCAGCTGCAGCAGGTGGTGTCGTGAAAATTTCGAGGTGTTCAGGCGGGAATCGAACCTGTGCGAGCGTCGCACTCTACCCACTACGCCACGGCGGGCACAGGCGTTATTTAGAGTGGATAAAATTGTAAATCTTACTATAGTTCAGGCAGCACCCAAGAAAACATGCCAGCTGATAAGGCATGTTGCCTGAGATCCAGGCCCATCCTGACCGAGAAGATAGCTCCGGAATTATAAATTCTACCTCCATTTTTCGGCCAACGGCCACTGTCAATGAAAAAGACAGAACCGTAAAGGAGTCCAAAGGTAAAGAAGTTTATTAAGCAAGTTTCGGAAAGTAAGGATTGGAGGCGCTATACATTTCAAAGAGGAGAAGAATGGACAGCTCAAAAACTAGTGGCTTACGATGGTCTTTCACACACTAAATATAAAGAAACCTGTGCATGCAAAGAATGAATAGAATGTGGTTGGGAAATGAGAGCAGTAATTAGACCTGACTCCTTCTTCCCTGAAGCAGCTCCAGTCTAGCTGGAACTGATTTCTGTATTCAAACAGCTGGGTGCGGTATGTGAACTCAAGATTGATATGATAGTGCAGCCAACCCTGTAATATGGAATAGAGGCCTCGAATTGTTTAGAGCAAGTTAATTTTTCGACGTACGAGCTTAGACCCGTATACTTTATGGATCTCCTGGTGATCCATGATATGTACATATATGTGCATTGATTGATACCTCTCGCTGAACGTTCTGCCAACTTCCACTTAACAAGATTAAGCTGTTTTGTATCCGAGATTGATTGGCTTTTATAAAGTGATTGGCTTTTACAATGTGGCCGCCGTGGCGTAGTGGGTAGAGTGCGGCACTCATACGCCGAAGATCTAGGTTCGATTCGCAACTCAACACGAATTTTTAGAATTTTTCACGGCACCACCTCTTTCGAGTTGCTGACAACACTCAAAGAATAATAACTGTCTAAGAAAGCATCTCAAATTTCTCCGTTCGGAGTCGGAAACAAACTGTAGGTTCCTTCTACTCGTGAAAGAACAGTAGCGCGCACAACACGAGTAGTTGATGAGCAAAGCTATGCCCTGGTCCCCCTGTGCACTGTTGCGCCATACAATTATTATTATTAATCTCCTTTACAAACCAAGTTTCGCATGAATACAGAATCGAAGGTTGCCTTTTATATTTCGGGATTGAGCAACTCTAGTGTTGCAAACTGGAAACTTCCGACTCTAACGTAAAGTTTGACATTTTTGAGGTTATACGTAGTCAGAATGTTTTGACATACGAGCGCTATTTGTGTTATTTTTTCTTCTTCTTGTTGTGGCGCTACAGTCCGGGGTGGACCTGGGCCTCAACAACATGCCTCTCCAGCCAGTACATTCTTTCGCCAGCTGTCTCCAGTTGCGCACTCCAAGTTGGTTGAGGTCCTTCTCCACTTGGGTGCGCCGCTTTAGTCTAGGTCGTCCTCTGTTGCGTTGTCCCAATGGCTCGGATTCGACGTCTTTTCGGGCCGGAGCAGTGGTGTCCATCCCTTGTATCCATGTCCATGTCCATGTTGTATCTCTAAGGGCTTGACTAGGCCCATGCCGCCGTACAGGCCATACAGTTCGTGGTTGAAAATTCTCCTCCAGATGCCATCAACGCAAACAAGACCAAACATCGCACGCAAAACTTTTCTTTCGAAAAGACTAAGTGCTTCCTCATCTGCCTTCGCTAACGTCCAAGATTCCGCGCCATAAAGTAGGACGGGTATGATCAAGCTGTTATATAAAGCGAGCTTAGTCCTTCGAGAGAGGGCTTTAGTACTCAATTGCCTCTTGAGCCCAAAGAAACAGCGGTTGACAAGAGTGATTCTGCGTTTGATTTCGGTACTGATGTTGTTGTCCCTGTTTACCGAGGAGCCGAGGTAGACGAAGTCCTTGCCAATGTCAAAGTTTCTGCTGTCTAATGTAAAGCTTTGTCCGAGACGTCGATGTTGTGTGTCCGTTCTTGATGACAGCATGTACTTTGTTTTGCCATCATTTACCGCCAGACCTATTTTAGCCACTTCCGCTATAATTCCAGCAAACACCTTATTGACGGCTCGCTGTGTTCGTCCAAACATGTCAATGTCATCAGCGTAAGCTAGCAGTTGAACTTACTTTTGGAAGTCGTGCCTCTGGTATTGACTTATAAGTTACGCACGATCTTCTCGAGGATGATGTTGAAGAAGTCTCATGACAGTGCGTCGCCTTGTCAAAACCTTTTTGGACATTGAAGGTCTCGGTGAGTTTGTTACCGACCTTGACGGAGCAGCGGAAGTTCTCCATCGTCATCATACACAGTCTGACGAGTTTGGTAGGAATGCCAAAACTAGACATGGCACTGTATAGCTCGTCTCTATGCACACTCTTATATGCGGCCTTCAAATTGACGGATAGGTGGTGAGTGTCGATTTGCACGTCTTGGGTCTTTTCCAGGATCTGCCGTAAAGTGAAGATCTGGTCTATTGTGGACTTCCCTGGCCTGAAACCACACTGATAGGGACCTATCAGGTCATGGACAAATGGTTTCAGACGCTCACACAATACGGCAGAGAGGATCTTGTATGCGATGTTCAGGAGACTTATCCCTCTGTAGTTGGCGCAGTCAAAGGGGTCTCCTTTTTTGTGGACCGGGCAAACGACGCTGAGATTCCACTCATCGGGCATGCTTTCCTCCGACCATATCTTTTCGATGAGCTGGTGCATGCGCCCAACCAGGTCATCTCCAGCTGCTTTAAATAGTTCTGCGGACAGTCCGTCCGCTCCAGAAGCTTTGTTCGACTTCAGCTTGGATATTGCTATCCTCACCTCGTCTAAGTCGGGGGGACGGAATGCTTGTCTATCATCGTCCAAATTGAATGGAACATTCTGCCTAACAGCGGGATTTGGGCCATCATCGCCGTTAAGTAGTCTGCAGAAATGATCCTTCCAGATTTTCAGCACAGACTGCGACTCTACTATAAGTTGTCCGTTTTGGTCCCAGCAGGCCTTGGTCCGAACCTTGTATCCTCCGGATAGCTATTTGCGGTAAGACTTTCGGACTTCATTCCTGCCATAACACCTTTCCATTTCTTCTTTTTCCTTCTGAGAAGCCGGTGCTCTTCCCTTCTTCTCTGTTCGTAGAGCTCACGAAAAGCACAGCAAGTTATGCACGATCTTCTCGAGGATGAGTCACATGACAGTGCATTGTCTAGCCTAAAAACTTTTTTTGACATTGACGGTCTCAGTGAGTTCGTTATCGATCTTGACGCAGCAGCTGGAGGTCTTGATCGTCATCATAGCCAATCGAACGAGCTTGGTAGGTACGTCAAAACTAGACGGGCACTGTACAGCTCATCTCTATGCACACTGGCGCGGCAGCCTACAGGCGGACCAGGGCCTATCTTGCTCATCAACTACTCGTGTTGTGCGCCTACAGTTTTTTGCCGACTCCGAATGGCGAATTTTTGAGTAGCTTCTTTAGACAGTTATTACTCTTTGGGTAATAACTCCTCCAAAAAGGTGGTGCCGTAAAAATTCGAGGTGCTCAGCCGGAAATCGAACCTAGATTCCCTTTGGCGTGTGAGCGTCGCATTCTACTTACTGCGCCACGGCGGCCACACACTGTCATATGCGGACTTAAAATCGACGAATAGGTGATGAGTGTCGATCTGTAAATCTAGGATCTTTTCCAGGATCCGCTAAACAGTGAAGATCTGCCAAATGAACAAAACTCAATTTCGGGATATGAATATAGAATCAATTAAATGACAGTGTGGCCGCGGTGGCGTAGTGGGTAGAGTGCGACGCTCACACGCCGAAGGGTCTGGGTTCGATTCCTGGCTGAACACCTTGAATTTTTCACGGCACCACCTCTTTCGAGCTGCTGACAACGTTCAAAGAGTAATAACTGTCTAAGAAAGCTTCTCAAATTTCGGCGTTCGCTGTCGGCAAAAACTGTAGGTCCGTTCTACTCGTGAGAGAACAGTAGTGCTGGTCCCCCAGTGGACTGTCGCGCTAACAATTATTATTATTAAATGACAGACGACGCACTGCTCAAATCTATAATTTTCCCAAGGAATTGCAAAATTGTGATCTTCATTCCTAATGCAATGTTTTCCACCGGAATAAGTTCGCAAACTTAATTGAATCTTCCATATAAGCATGTCAGAGCAATTGCACTTTCATCCTGTGAAACACAAAACCAACAAAATCCCATTACGGCTACCAACTATTTGATTTCATTTAACTTTGAAGTGCACCCTCAGTACTTTCCGCCTAATGGCAGAAAACTTCACAAGGTTTCAATGCTGCTCAAGCTTAAGACGTTGATCCAATTATACTCACGGCTCATTCCCATCTCCAAAATGAAGATATTTCGACTCAAATTACGCCTCGCTATAATTACTGTATTTTAAGGCTTCAAATCGATCGATCTCCCCGGAGATAACTAGATGAAAGGCATGCCCAACGAAACCCGTAAAAATTCCCAAACCAGAAGAAAAAAAAAAAACGACGAAATTCAAAAAAACTCAACACCGAGAAAAAAGAAGACACAACGAGAACTCCAAAGAAGTCGAATGAAACAGCTAAACAAAGCTAAAACCGCAACAACTTAATAAAACCCCTAAATCTTCGGCATTTTTCGCTACCATTGAGATCCCAATAAGACCACACACCAGGCTATATGGGCTCGTAAAACGAGAACAAAAAGGACCACTAAGAATCCCCCACTCGCTCTCGAGAAAAAGCAACATAAAAATATTATGACTTATTACCTGAAGATGTTATTATCAAGAAGAAGCGAACAAAAAGGCAGAGACGAAGAAAAGGACGCAACAGCAACTTAAAACAAACAGACCTCTTTATTATACCAAATCAGGTCTAGGGTGACTCATGTGACTGTGAGGAAGTGAGAACGCAGAGTGCTGTATGCCTTAAGCGAGGACAACCAAGGAAACCTTTCTGTGCACTCCCATGATAGGGTGTCTCAAATTCATTTTCAACATTCAACATATTGCCGTGCAAGCGTTCGTTTCTTTGCGGACAACATATGCAGAGACAAGTCGACTCCACGTAAAATGCCCGGCCGGCCGGCAGTTCGCGTCCATCTCTGTTTTTTTGTTCCCCTTTTCTGATATTCATTTTACCCACTTTGCCCGAGACCTCGCGAGACTACATGGCTTTTATGGACCATTCTCAAACATTTCTCGGTAATTATTTTCACAAAAATGAGACCTCATGGATTTGCTGAAAAGGCTAAATTAGCTCGTGTGAGGGGTAAGTATCTGGCCTTTGGACGGGAATGAAATAAATTTGGTCGGGCGAGGATGTCTTCGCCGGCAGTTGTGTTACACGATACAGCGCGGCGATGAATGTGATGATGATTGAGTGATTTCGAAACTGGATAAGGTCTTGACTTGGCGGGCATCGTGGGATGTTTATTTATAGTTGATCCCCCATATGAGGTCGGACATTTTGAACTTTGCGATAATTCAATGTCAGGGAATGACACTTTTGTTTCTGCGTGTTGTATCGGGTATGGTTTTTAGCTTTTTTGAAGCCGGTAGTTTGAATAAAATTCATAATCCAATGAATTGTAAATTTAAGACATAAATTATGATCAATTGAGTTTTGTCATATATGGTAAGATTGTCAAATATCTCGAGCCTTTTTGGTTTTCGAATTTTTCGGCTATGTATGTATGTTACAGAGCTTGTATCTGGCAATACTATATATCATTTGAAAGGTCTTGATATAACCTACAAAATTACGCTGTGCATGATTAGATTGGATATTGCTTGCAACAGTTATAGACGTGTAAACATTGAGTCCACTAACGTCGAAATTCGCGTTATTTTAAAGTTTTCCTTCGTTAGAGGCAAATCCGCTAGAGAAAAGTTCCATGAGATTAATGGTGTTTTGGCGGATGGTACTCTATCACTTCGAACCGCGGAGGAAAGACTTAGACGATTCAGAGCCGGTGAAAACGTCACCATGGATAAGCCAGCCGGCGGAAGACCTGTAACGACGAATACCGATAGAATCATGAAAATCATCGAGTTAGACCGGCATGTGGCATCTCCTGACATCGCCCAGGAGATGAGAGTTAGTCACCAAACCATTTTAAACCATCTGCAGAAGGCTGGATAGAAAAACAGCTTGATGGATGCCGCATGATTTGGCGCAAAAAAACCTATGGGGGCCCAATCAACGCCTTCGATGTGCTGCTGAAACGGAACTAACTCGACCCATTTTTGAAGCGGATGGTGATTGGCGACGAAAAATGGATCACATACGACAATATCAAGCGAAAGCGGTTGTGGTTAAAGGCCGGTGAATCTTTAACACGATTCACCGGCCTTCAACCACAACAGTGGCCAATCCGGGATTGACGGCAAGGAATGTATTGCTTTGTGTTTGGTGGGATTGGAAGGGAATCATCCCCTATGAGCTGCTCCCATATGGTCAGACGCTTAATTCTACCATCTACTGCGAACAACTGGACCGCTTGAAGCAGGCGATCGACCAGAAGGGTCCAGAATTGGCCAACAGGAAGTGTGTAGTGTTCCACCAGGACAACGCCAGACCACACACTTCGTTGATGGCTCGTCAGAAGCTACGGGTGCTCGGATTGGAGGCTTTATCGCGTCTACCATATAGCCCGGACATAGCGACGAGTGATTACCATTTGTTCCTCTCCATGGCGAACGCCCTGGGTCGTGTGACGTTGAACTCAAAAGAGGCTTGCGAAAAGTGGCTTTCCGAGTTTTTCGCAAATAAGGAGAGGGGCTTCTACGAGGTGGGTATTATGAGGTTGCCGTCTAGATGGAAACAGATTATCGAACAAAAAAGCACATATTTTAAATAAATCCGACCACTGTAACACTTTTTATGAAGAGTAAAAAAGCTTAGATTTTTGACAACCTTATACTTTGAGAGTCAGGTGTGATATCATGGGTTTGAAACTTGCACTTGCACTTAAGCGATGGCTAGCAACTTCTTTGTTTAAAGGTTGAAAACCTTCAGGAGCACTGTAACCATAATGTAGTCATGAGTTCTGTGGAATAATCCCTTCTTTATGAAACTTAAGAATGAGTAACCGACTTTACCAGATTTAAACTGTTTGGGCCTATATTTTTTTATTTTAAAGATTTATATGCAGTTTGGTCGATCGAATGCCTGATTACTTATTGGTAGGTTACAAATTAATATTTTTCCTCGAAGCCTAAAAGGCTTTTCTGCAGAAGATTGCTTTTCATAACTTTGAATAATCTTTAATGCAAGCTTAGATTGATTTTGAATACTTTACAGTGGTGATTTTTACTAATTTCTTTTAGGTAATTAAATATTTACGAAGAGTTATGGAAAAGGTTTTTCTTGTTTTCTAATTTTGCATAATTTTGAGCTCTTGTCGTATTGTATTGAGGATTTCATCGCAGCTGTCATCGTCCAGCTGTTGGGATACGCTGCTGACATCGACATTATCGCGCGGTCCCAACGCGCCGTTGTGGAAGCGAAGCGAAAAGGCGAAACAAGCTGGTGAACATGGACAAAACCAAATATATGCTGTCGAGCCAGAAACGATCTGCCGCACACCACCTTGGCCAAAACGTTACAATCGGCAGCTACAATTTCGAGGTAGTAAATAAGTTTGTCTACCTCGGCGCAAACGTAAACTCCACGAATGACATCGAAGTGAAGATCCGACATAGAATCGAACTTGGAAATCGATGCTTCTTCGGTCTGTCAAAACAACTGAGCTCGAAACTCTTGACTTGAAGGACCAAAGTCATGCTCTACGAAACCCTTATTCTGTCAGTCGAAATGAGCCGAAAGCTGGACATTAAGTAAGACTGCAGAGCTAATTCTTGGTGCCTTTGAAAGAAAGCTGGGCATGAAGTAAGACTTCAGAGCTAATTCTTGGTGCCTTTGAAAGAAAGCTGGGCATGAAGTAAGACTGCAGAGCTAATTCTTGGTGCCTTTGAAAGAAAGGCATCGTATATCTGTGTCCGATATGTGGTCCCATTTGCGTGGAAGGCGAATGGAGGATAAGAAACAACCGCGAATTCTACGATCTGTACAAGGATGTAGTCCGGAATGCAAAAATACGTCGACTACACTGGATCGGCACACATCGAACGAATGGACAACAACGGTCCAGCAAAGATGTTCTTCGAATTCGAGCCTCCTGGTTCGAAAAGGCGAGGAAGGTCGAAACTCCGGTACAGAGACCAAGTCATCGCGGTTGTAAGACAGCCTGGGTTTGATGACCGGAAGCAGCCCAGGACTGTCACCGATGGAAGCCAATTATTGCTCAGGCTCAGACCCTTCATGGTTTGTCTGAATAATAAGTAAGTAAGTAAATTCATTCTTGAATGGCCTTGAAACGGAGGATATTGTATCTGCATCATCTTGGTTTCTGATGCATTGACTGCACTATTTGACAGCATTGTCAAACTAATCCTGCACCATTGTGGCTGACGTGTGCAGAGATCTATGACACCCGATCACCGTATCGCCTTCAAAAGCAAATGACATTGCTCGTAAGAGCGTAAGAGCTCGTAAGAGCTCGTTAATAATAATTACTGGCGCGACAGCCCGCAGGGGGACCAGGGCCTAACTTACTCATCAACTACTCGTGTTGTGCGCGCTTCTTTCACGAGTAGAAGGGACTTAAAGTTTTTTGACGACTCCGAACGGTGAAGTTTCAGAAGCTTTCTTAGACAGCTACTACTCTTTGAGTGTTGTCAGCAACTCGAAAGAGGTGGTGCCGTGAAAAATTCGAGGTGTTCAGCCAAGAATCGAACTTGGACCTTCGGCGTACTCTACCCACTACGGCGGCCACGAAAAGTAAATAATAACAATATCCTCCGCATTTTCACAGACTATTTGGTATGTGCTTCGAATGCCTATACTTGCAACACGTGTCGCTCTTTAAGAAACTGGTTTGATTCTTAATCATTCAAATTGTTCAAAGGGAGCTTTCATAAAATTTTATTCAAATATTTTCCTGCAATCAAACGATCACTGATTCTGCTAACAATTACAATAAGCAATGCCAGTGCATAACTCAAACGAGACCCAATTATCATTGATTCAGCGAAGGGTGTAATTATTAATGATGCATGACACAGTGTCCGGCGCTTGATATGCAAACCAGCACTTTGCTGCAAATGCGCTTTTTTGATAAATTGGCACAAATTTGTCACTTATGCTTACACCTCCGAAAACATGTTTCAACTCTTCTGAATATTGAACATGGTGAAAACAAAAAAAAAACGTGCTATTTCTGTGGTGATCTATGTGGCTTTCTATGATCGGCAACCGATAAATGTCTCGCACAGTAATTATGTGGTCGCCGTGGCGTAGTGGGTACAGTGCGACGCTCACACGCCGAAGGGTCTAGGTTCGATTCCCGGCTGAACACCTTGAATTTTTAAGGGCACCACCTCTATCGAGCCGTGGTCGCCGTGGCGTAGTGGGTAGAGTGCGACGCTCACACGCCGAAGGGTCTAGGTTCGACTCCCAGTTCAACACCAATTTTTCTAATATTTCACGGCACCACCTCTTTCGAGCTGTTGACAGCACTCAACGAGTAATAACTGTCTAAGAAAGCTTCTCAAATTTCGCCGTTCGGAGTCGGCAAAAAACTTTAGGTCCCTTCTACTCGTGAGAGAACAGTAGCGCGCACAACACGAGCAATTGATGGGCAAGCTAGGCCCTGGTCCCCCTTTGGACTGTGGCGCCAACAATTATTTTGTTTTTACAGTAATTATGTTTGAATCAAGAAAGTCAACGCATAGGCTTTGCCTTTTTGGAGAAACGTTCGGAAAACTTGACTGATAAGTTGTTTCCTGCTTAATCTGTAAATCATCCAAAACTGTTTTGAGCTCCAGCTTATGTAACACATCACTCAATAAGTCACGGGACTGACATATAGGGGGCGCCAATAACAAAAAAAATCTTTATAATTTCTGGGAAGTACAAAAATTCAAATGATACCTGTAAAATTTTTATGACAATCTGAATATTAGGTTACAAGTTACAGTGCTTCAAGTGACGCTACTTCTGCGATTTTTAAAACAAACAGATTGTCGTGTGTTGATTAAACACTGGGAAAGACTACCTTGCAAGCTCAGCAATGGCTTGAAAAGTTTTACAGGGACCCGGCTCCAACAAAAACAACTATTTGTCGGTGGGATGCTGATATTAAACGTGGCCGTACAGACACCAACGATGCTTAACGCTCTGGAAGGCCAACTGAAGTGATTAAATCTGAAAACTTAAAAAAAGCACACAAAATCGTTTTGAGAAACCATAAAGTATAATTTAAGAAAACAGCAAGGTGAAACTGCTTGGGATAGCTGACACCTTAAAGTTATAAGAAGGCACAAGGCAGTTCAATGCTTTGCATGAACTTCTATCCATGAGAAAGCTGTTTTTTTGAAATGGGTGCAGCGTTGGCTCACAATGGACCAAAAAGCAATAACGAATCAATGGTTCTGATAGCTATTTGGATCTGCTTCGCCAGAATAAACAGGACTCAGTATGTCACATTGTGGCCGCCGTGGCGTAGTGGGTAGAGTGCGACGCTCACACGCCGAAGGGTCTAGGTTCGATCCAGCTCAACACCAATTTTTCGAATATTTCACGGCACCACCTCTTTCGAGCTGCTGACAACACTCAAAGAGTAATAACTGTCTAAGAAAGCTTCTCAAATTTCGCCGTTCGGAGTCGGCAAAAAACTGTAGGTCCCTTCTACTCGTGAGAGAACAGTAGCGCGCACAACACGAGTAGTTGATGAGCAAGCTAGGCCCTGTTTCCCCTGTGGACTGTAGCGCCAACAATTATTATTATTATGTCACATTGGATCGAACCTGGATCCATCACTACACTCCAGAGTCAAATCGGCAGTCAGCGGAGTGGGCAGCAGCCGGTTGAACCACGCCTTAAGCGTTCGAAAACACAAAGGCCGACTGACAAGATTATGACACGAATTGGCTGCACGAATTGGACTTTGTATTGCTTCCGCACCCACCGTATATTCCAGATCTGGCCTCCAGCGACTTCTACCTCTTTTCAGACCTCAAAAAGGCTCTCGCCGGAAATAAAAATGGCTCGAATGAGGAGGTGATCGCCGAAGACTGAAGCCTATTTTGAGGCCAAAGTCAAATCGTTCTATATATCGAAATAATAGATTGTCATGGGAATTTGAAATCATTTGAATGTCTATACTTCCCAAAAATAATATGGATTTTTTGTTAGTGGTGCCCTTGATATGTCAGTCTCGGTACTTATTGAATCATGTGTTACATAAGGGAGGGTTTATAGTGGATAATATAAGGGAATATCTTTGACTAGCGAATTTTTTTTTTAAATAAGATTCTACTTCAAATTGTTTATCCTTTTTTTGGAAAAGAAATGCAAAGTAACTATCATTTTTACTTTTTCCTTAAAATAATCCGATAATGTTATTTTTTCTGACTTCTAACTAACCTGTCAAGTCAATTGTGTCTATATTTGAAACTTGATGCAGGTACACCTGAACCGTTTTGTTGCCTCTATTCACATTTTTACGTGACTTTTAAACGCTCTGAGAAGAAGACTGCGTTTGAAGCTGATGCTTGAACTATTTTTCGTTATTGTATGCAGCTAGTTTACATAAGAGAGCTCATGTGCCGCCTGATGTTAGAGTAGACTCTGATTTGGCTTAAGCCCATTTGAAGACAATTTAAAATATAAATATAATGAAAGTATAATGTTATGTATCAGAAGACTCCCATAAATTAAATTCTTGGTAATTTGTTTCCTTAACCAAACGAATCCTTCGCAGTTTACATATACAAGGGGCGTTCAATATATTCTAGATATCGACATAAAGGAAAATGCGAATTCAATTTAAATTGTTTTTATTTTTCAATATAATCTCCCCTTGTGGTCACCGTGGCGTAGTGGGTAGAGTGCGACGCTCACACGCCGAAGGGTCTAGGTTCGACTCCCAGTTCAACACCAATTTTTCTAATATTTCACGGCACCACCTCTTTCGAGCTGCTGACAACACTCAAAGAGTAATAACTGTCTAAGAAAGCTTCTCAAATTTCGCCGTTCGGAGTCGGCAAAAAACTGTAGGTCCCTTCTACTCGTGAGAGAACAGTAGCGCGCACAACACGAGTAGTTGATGAGCAAGCTAGGCCCTGGTCCCCCTTTGGACTGTAGCGCCAACAATTATTATTATTATAATCTCCCCTTAGATCAACGCATTTGTTACATCTTCAGATACATTTTTTTAAACCCTCAAAAAAATAAATTTCATCCTTTTCTACAAAATACACATTTACTGTCGACTTGAGTTCTTCAGCATCCGAAAATTTTTCACGAAGACATTTTTTTCAAATCCAGAAACAGACAATAATCACTAGGGGCAAGGTCTGAACTGGGTGTTGATTTTCTTCGAAACCTCATCTTTTTTTGTACTCAATGAGCAAGATTCCCTTTGAGTTCTAAAAACCTGTGGGCATGAGCTTCCGGGCGAACGGAGTGACTTTGAATTTCTTCGGGGGTCTATTCCTTTTTTATGCCACTGCATGGACTCTTGTTTGCTTTCAGTGGTTAACCCATGTTTCGTCCTCAGTAACAATTTCATTCATAACACCATCCGCGTTCTCACAACACATCTCCAAAAGCTCTCTACAGCATGCGATTCTCACTTTTTTCTTAGGCGCTGTGAGCATTAGTGGCACCCACCCTTCACTGACCTTTGAAAGGTTAAGATGGTCATGAAGAATGGTGTGAATGGTACCAGTTCAGAGCTTGGTAATCTCTGCCTTAATTTTCACCTTTATTCGGACATTCTCAAGAACAAGTTTTTCGACTTCTTTGATGCTTTCTCCCATACAAGCTGTAGCCGCGGCACCAGAGCGGGGGTCGTCTTCAATGGTCTCTCTGCCTTTCTTGAACTCATTTGATCACTTTTGCACAGTTGAGAATGAAGGTATGGAACCCTGGTAAACAGCCACCATCTCTTCATGAAAAGTTTTTTGACTTTTTCCTTACTTAGTGAGGAATTTAATTACAGCGCGATGCACAATTTATATCATCATCGTCTCAGTTGCCATTATGATTCTGTTTAACTAGACATTAATAATAATAATTGTATGGCGCGACAGTCCACAGGGGGACCAGGGTCTAGCTTGCTCATTAACTACTCGTGCTGTGCGCGCTTCTGTTCTTTTATGAGTAGAAGGGACCTACAATTTTTTACCGATTCCGAACGGCTAAGTTTGAGAAGCTTTCTTACACAGCTATAACTCTTTGTGTGTTGTCAGCTGCTCTAAAGAGGTCGTGCCTTGAAAAATTCGAGGTGTTCAGCCGAGAATCGAACGTAGACCCTTCGGCGTGTGAGCTTCGCACTCTACCCAATACGCCACGGCGGCCACAACTAAAGATAAAAGCGAAATAATAATCACATCTTTATGAAATTTTAAGTGGATGCACTAAAATAATAGTACTACTTGATAAATAAGTCAATTTATATATACTGTGATCGTCAAAAGTGAGTAAACAAATATCTGATTACTGTATAAAGATGAAAATTGGGTCAAAACAACTACAAAGCTCAAATTCCCTTGATACACGAAAACAACTTTATTCAATGGGATCAATTATTCAAAAAATAAAGTACGGTACGAACATAAACAAATACATTTTTATAATGAAAATTATAACTACTTCATATATTACGAGTCAAAAGTGAGTAAACAGTATACATTTCTATCAACAAATGTACTTATTTATTGCTTAAAAAATTAAATTTAGTACTTTGTTGGTGGTTCTTTAGACTTTATTACATCCTTAAGTCTACGTGGCATAGACATTACCAGTTTACTGGTAACATCGGGGGAAATTTTTGACCTTCTTCTGATTTTTCAGGTTGTCCTTGTTGTCAATAGTACTCAGTTGAATTCTTCTATCCAAATACTCCCATAAGTGTTCTATTGGGTTAAGGTCCGGTGATTGCGGGGGATCATCAAGCTGTTTTGTGGTCCTATAAAGCAACCATTCCTTAACAAGACGTGAGGTATGCTTAGGATCATTGCCTTGCTGTAAGATCCAATTCCTAGCTAAACCTAATGTGTCTACGCTCGGTTGCAAGATGGTCCTGAGAATATTTAGATAATCTTCCTTCCTCATTGTACTATCAATGAAGACAAGATTACCGACCCCAGATGCTGCTACACACCCCCACACCATCACTGAACCTCCCCCATCTTTCACGACCGGCCTAATATTTTTTTCAGTAAATTCTTCAATTTTTGCACTCCAAATTTTTTTATTCATATAGCTCTTAAAAATTTCGAATTTGCTTTCATCACTAAATAAAATGTTTTTCCAAAACGAAATGTCATTGTTTCTCTTTGTGTTAATTTTTTTGGTCTCCCTTTTGACCCAATTTTCATCTTTATACAGTAATCAGATATTTGTTTACTCACTTTTGACGCTCACAGTAAGTATAACCACAGCTTCACCCCGATACCGAGAATATATCGAACGCCCCTCGTACATCTTCCTATTTATGTTGAAAGATGCAGAACAATTGGCCTGCAAACCTTAAGTTTCAGGCGTAAGGCAACGTCAGCCATGTTTATTCGTGATATTATTAATTATCAATTAAATTCACCAGAATTACTTTTTCTCATAAATATATATGCTCCCCAAAGATTTTTACGGGTGAGAAACTTACTTTTTGACAAAAGGCACAGAACCAATTATGGTCGCAACGAATCTATTACAAGGTGTATAATTACATTTAATGATCTTTGCAACGAATTTGATTTTGGCTTGCAACGGTTAGAATTTAAAAACATGATTATTGCATATTATATATATTATTTGAATTAATATTATTTATTGAAGTAATCTGTAAGACGATAAGAGTCGGTAGATGATCCTAAGTCGCTCAGCAAACATCTGCTGTGTAAAGCGATACTGAGTGTTAACACTTAGAGAACGTAGTGTTTTGTGTTACTCTGTGATGGATATAAAAAAAAAAAAAAACAAAACATCTTAAAAATTAAACATTTTCGAGTCACGTAGTAACTCATCCACTTTAATCCAGATCTGGTGACTTATTTTCCAAGGCCGAGATCCACATTGATTTCCAAATCATTCTTGACTGATCTTCACACACGGAAGTGCTCAATATTTTGTTTCATTGTGATTTTTTTTTTTTTTTGATAATTTTAACTAACATCCACATCCAATTGTAAAAATAACACAATTAATATCCCCTGATGAAGGCAGCAATCCCTGCCGAAACGTTGGGATAATAACAATGAAATAACCTAGTTTCATTGAAAATCAACAGTGACCAAAAAAGCCGACGAAGGAAAGACAGTTTCCCCCGCATAATAATAATTGATTTGGTCAATTTTAACAAACAACTGCGATATATTCCGCGATATTGACGGCCAAAACCCCGCGTGTCCCTACTGAATTCTTCCATTTCTGTCATGTTACGTGTTGTGAAATGTGCGCATAGTCTAGATTCAACGATTTAATTCACTTTTTACCCTTCATAGCAAGTACACTCACCCTCTGATTGTCAATGATCCCGGTGTTTCAGTGCCTAGATTATTGTTGCTATTTGCTTGTGCAGAACTGTAAACTGGTCAAGAGTTGCAGACGCAACTTTGGTAAACAAAGCAACAATCATCTAGGCACTAAAACGTTTTACTACATTCATTTATTGACATCATCGCGTGAAAAAAATTACATTCGTCGTTTAACACAGGGGATATTAAATCTTAACACACCTTTGGTAAGCCGCTGTGTATGGTTCGTTTTCCACTCGATCGTTTGTAAAATTATTTGTTGATGTTAAAGGACACGAATTGAAAACCTTAGCCATCAGCAAATTAGCGGATGCGCCAAATCAGCACTTTGCAAGTCGGTAAAGAGCTTCGGAACGACCCCTATATACGGAAGCATCATCAGCAGTTTCATCCGCCTAGTAGAGAACTTCGAGCTTATATTCGATAAAAAATTGTTTGAAATGCTCAGGGGATTTCTTGCTAGACTGTAAGTCGATAAAGGCCAAAGAGTCGATAAAGCACAAAGAGGAAAAAATTATAAATGAAGAGATCAGTCTGTTTTTGAGATGAAAAACGATTGGTATATCGCCAAATGTTTCTGAAGCGTTTTCCTGATCGACACACCAACCACATGAATTTGGAACAGTTGTAGAGAAAGAATATGAAGCAATTAATAATAATAATTGGGTGGCGCTACAGTCTACAGAGGGGACAAGGCCTAGCTTGTTCATCAACTACTCGTGTAGTGCGCGTTATTACTTTCACGAGTAGAAGGGACCAACATTCTTTTGCCGAATCAGAACAGCGAAGTTTGAGAAGCTTTTTTCTTCCCTTTGAGTGTTGTCAGCAACTCGAAAAAAGTGGTGCCGTAAAAAATTCGAGGTGTTCAGGCGGGAATCGAATCTGGACCTTTGTCGTGTGAGTGTCGCACTCTACCCCACGGCGACCACGTGTTGAGCTGATAAGCAGAGATTACTGTGCAGAACTCTAAACTGGTCAAGAGTTGCAGACGCAACTTAGGTACACGGAGCAATAATCATCTAGGCACTGACACGTTTTACTACCTTCATTTATTGACATCATTGCGTGAAAAAATTGCAATCGTCAGTCGTCAGTCGTACTTGAACTTGTTTGGCGTACAGTAAGTTCATTTAGATATTTTATAGTTAATTCTAGCTTATTCTACAATTTTCACTTATTTCTTAACTTACTTCCCGCAATGCACCGTCAGCATAAAAGATTGTTGGCTTGATACAGCTTGAAAGATATGTATTCTTGCGTGGCGTGCTGTGTCAGCGGTAGGCCAGTGCAATGAATTCTGTGTTTCGTTGTTGCGTCACATGTGAACGCTTTCCATTAGTGTCGAATGAACACCGAATTTATTAAAAGTCATTATAACGCCATACTCCTAGTCGGAGCACGAAACAATGCAAGAAGTACTTCACCCCCTCTGATCTGGTTACAATATACAAGGCATACATACGCCCAAAACTTGAGTATAACGCTCCTATCTGGTCAGGTGCTTCTAAGACCTCCCTGCACCTGCTGGATAGAATTCAAAAGCGAGCGATAAAACTTATAGGTGACAGTAATATTGCGAAGTCGATTGACTCGTTAGAACACCGACGTAATGTCGCGTAATTGTCACTTTTTTACCGCTATTTCAACAAGAAATGCTCAGACGAATTAGCCAGTTGCATTCCTCCCCTTCAAGAATTCACCCGCAATACACGCCTCGCTAGGAATGCCCATCAATTCACCCTCAAGCCCTCTTTCGGACGTACAGTCAAATTCAGAGACTCGTTCTTTAGCCGCACTACACGAATCTGGAATGTTCTTCCCAGCTCGATTTTTCCTCCTCATTACAATCCACAGGCATTTAAAACCAATGTGCATCGGTACCTCCTCTCCCTCTCTTCCTCTATACCTTCGGACCGTGCTGTGACTTGATCCGGTCACTTAAGGGTACTCGCAACCCCTTTTGCACGCGACAATTATAAAAAAAAAAAAACACGCTTTTCAAAAGCGTTTCTCGGCATTGTTTTCCAAGTTTAGCTTGCTTACAATATTTGCGAATATGACTTCAACTGGATTATCTTTTGTCTGTGAAAATCTGATATGGAGTAAACTTAATCTGTCTTAAGTTAAACTTTTCCATATTGTCCTGTTTTTTTTTCTAGTTCATAAGTTCTCACAACTTTATCCAACTTTACATTAATTTTGAGTAAAGACTATATTATCGACTGAGCTCCAGATCGCACAAGGGACAAAATGAACAAGACAGCATTTGAGTCAAGCTCTAAGCTGACAATAGGAGCTTCAATTTTTATTCAATAATAATAATAATTGTTGGCGCGACAGTCCACAGTTCGGCCAGGGTCTAGCTTGCTCATTAACTTCTCGTGCTGTGCGCGCTGTTCTCTCACGAATAGAAGGCACCTACAGTTTCTTGCCGACACCGAACGGCGAAATTTGAGAAGCTTTTAATTAGACAGTTATTACACTTTGGGTGTTGTCAGCAGCTCAAAAGAGATGATGCCGTGAAAAATTCAAAAAATTCGTATTCAGCTGGGAATCGAACCTAGACCTGCTTCGTGTGAGAGTCGCACTCTACCCACTACGCTACGGCGGAGTGTTGTCAGTAGCTCGAAAGAGGTGGTGCCGTGAAAAATTCCTATTCAGCTGGGAATCGAACCTAGACCACCTGCGTGTAAGCGTCGCACCCTATCCACTACGCCATGACGGCCAATTTTTATTAATCTATTTAAATATAATTGTTGTTGCAGTGAACCAAAAGCATATATAGAGAGTAAACCAATTTTGCACGACGCGGCCAAAGACAAGAAGCTTGCAATCTCACACAAATCCATGCCCATAATAGATTCCTATTATTTCCGCAGAGGGTTACTGCGGACAACGTATCTAACACACAACAAAATAAAAATGTGCGAAGTTTCGCCCATTCTCGACTGAAATCTTGAATTCCGTTGTACATAATGAATGGAAATTTTTTTAATTTACCCCTGATCGTTCACTCGATTATATCTTATAAGCAAAGGGACCCCGACAGCGACACACTCCCAGCATTCCAAAGAATGTATAAATTCAAAACATTGCTATCTACTCCGAATTCACTAAGTTTCCACACTCTGTATTTGTTACCTTCACGTTTATGTATCGCCCAAGCGCAAACATTTCGAATTGAGGCACCGATCGAAAAACGCCGCAATAAAATACAAATTGATATAATTTGTGTTCAAAAATTGTAACTTCTATTTCCGCGAATGTAAACATCTATTCTGGGGAGAGAGCATCTTGAAATCGCACGCCAATCACATTCCCGAATCAGCTGTTTTGCGAATGAATATTCAACAAATCGATCTGAGCCAATGGGGAGTGTTTGGTTTTCACGAATGTGTAGCCACTTGGTTCGATGTAGGTCGTAACTTATGCACGGATTACGAAATGAAAATGTTTTGGAAACACACAGCACACCGGCAACGTGCCATTACAAGAATAATAAACTTTTGCTTTTGCACTAATTGAAGAAAAAGTGGAAAAGGAAAATATTTGGAATGTTTTTAATTTAGATTTCGAGGGAATTTATCAGAGGCAACATTGTGAAGTGACCGTTAATTTATTGACTTTGCAGACAGAGATTGAATTGCTCGACGATCCAACGCGGCAAGTTATCTCTTACTTCCAGGGCTTTAAACATTTTTTTTTCATTACGAGGGTTGTCTTTTATATTTCGGGATTAGAGAACAAAATCAAATATTAACCATCGGAAATAGCTTCATTGTTTTTAAAAATACACCCCATTGAGATCTATACACTTTTGCATGCGCTTGACAAAATCGTCGAAGCACTTTTGCCACTCTGACTGAAGTATCTCCAAAGCATGCATTCTGAAAGCATCAACCGCTCCTTTAGGTGTTGAAAAACGTTAACCTCTCACTCTATTTTTTACGTACGGGAAAAAAAAGAAGTCATTCGGTGCCAATTTAGGACTATACGGCGGATGACTTACCAAATCGATGTCCTGAGTGATCAAATATGCAGTTATTTGAGCCGATTTGTGAGAGTTCGCATTGTCGTGGTGAAGAGTGATCCGTCTTCGGCGGTTGGTTTTCCTGATTTCTTGGAAGACAACTGGCAAACAAATGGTTGTGTACCACTCAGAATTGACTGTTCTGCGTTGTTCTAGTGGCACGGTTGCGACATGTCCAATTTTTCCGAAAAAACAGGCGACCATTTGCTTGGAAGTGCTCCGTGCGCCAGCAACTTTTGTTGGATTTGGCTCAATTTGAAACACCCATACAGTCGACTGCTGTTTACTTTCGGGCTCATACGCGTAAATCCACGATTCGTCACCTGTCACGACGTCATAGACGCGTTTCGAAGCACCGTGATCGTACTTTTGGAGCATTTCTTTCGACCATTCGACACGAGCGATTGACAAATTGTCTGGGATCCAACGGGAACAAATTGTTTTGACAGTCAAATGTTTATGCAATATTGAATGTATGCTGGTCCCACAAATGCCTAAGGTTGTCTGAATCTCACGATAGGTCACATGACGTTCCTGCAATATCAGTTGGTGCACAGCATCAATGGTTTCCGGAGGAACAACTGATTTTGGACGACCTTCACGAAATTCGTCTTGGAGTGAACTACGACCTCGGTTGAATTCACCATACCATCGATAAATACTGGTCCAAGATGGAGCTTCATCGCCAAAAATTGAATTAAGTTCGATGCACTGTTGTTGAGTCAATCCACGTCGAAAGTTGTAACAAAAAATCGCACAAAAATTTTCACGATTTAATCCCATTTTTTGGGCGAGATGGATCATTTAAGTTACTGTAAACAACACAAATAGCGCTCGTGTGTCAAAAGGTTCTGAGTACGTATAACTTCAAAAATGTCGAACTCTACGATAGAGCTGGCAGTTGCCAGATTGCAACACTAGAGTTGCCCAATCCCGAAATACAAAAGGCAATTTTTGTATCCTTCAGTTTTTCCCTTCGGCCCAGTTGCTACTTCTGCTTAGAACAAGTTACAGTGACTGATCTGCATGTCTTAAGTTCTTTTGAGATGATGATATACCAGTATGTATACATAATGCGTATCCAAAGGGATTCCGATCAACTGACCAAAGGTATTCTGTTGCTCCAAAACTCAATTGTGTCTATTCTTTAAGCAAAATGAAATGGTAAAATTCGCATTGCAACTGAGACAAATGACAAGGAATCTCTTCCTCATCCATTGCAAACATTTGCAAATATCAATAATTTGAACAAACGCTTACTCATCATCAGATTTTCAACACAATTTAATTTTTTCATGAAATTTAGAACTCATTACCCGTTCCTTCCGTTGGAAGTACCTGTTGCAATACACAAGGCGGACTAAATCAACGTTGCCGAGAATTCGCATTTGTTAGTCTCACACCTACAAGGCATCTCCATTTCAAGGCGCGAATAATTTTATGAAGCCGACATTCCACCTAAGAAATGCGCGATAAATATGATTAACAGTAACCCGTAATATTTTCGAATCGATTTACGATTCAAGGTGCTAGATACCCAAGCCTATGGTTTCAATATCAATCATTAAAGTCAAATAAACAAAAGCACTTAAATTTCGGCATGTTCGCCGGCAATGTGTTCTCTATCGAGACTTGATGGCATTGAGAAGTTTTGGATTTTTTTTTCTTCCTTCTCTCGAATTGAATTTTTGAACTATTTTCAGGCACTTCAGTGCGCAAGATAAATTGCAGAATTCGCCAGAAACGTTGGCTGTGTATTTTTTCCGCATCCAAAGTGAGGCATTGTGAAATGAATTTTATTTTGTTTTGGTTTACGAGTTGGCAGCACTATTCGGTGTGGATTTTTCATCCGAGATTCACACCAAAGACAAGCTCCGAAAATGTGCGAACTTATGAAACGTGTTCGTTTCTATTTCTTTTGAAATTAATTCTAAATTGATGGTTGTGGAGAAAAGTAAAATGAACAATCATTTTTGAAGATACCAACGCCACCAATTACTGATGGGATTAATGACCAAGTGAAAGAAATTTCTTCAAATGAAGAAGCCGTCGGGTGAGTTATGGTTGATGAAGTGTGCTATAGAGCAATAATCACTGATGTGACTACTCCTCAAAGTGTGTTTACAAACTCATGCTGCTACAGAGGTCGAATTCAATTAGAAAATTGGAAATAAATCTGACTCCGTGAACTTTTGAACGTAGAACACGAATCAAATAATTTTAAGGTTATCTAACCCTTGAATCAAATCTCCAATTTGAAAGTGTTTTATTTTGGTAAACATGCAATTTACTTTCTAAATTTCCAAGACTGTTAGCTAACGGTCGTATATAGTGGATAGCCCGAGAGTCCTCAATTGTTCCAGTGCCCAACTTCTTCATTAACTAGCCGTGTTGTGTACGCAACTGTGGTAAATAAAATTAACGAAATCAAACATGTCAAAAAGGATAGAAAGTTACCAGGTATACCGGTATGACGTGAGCGTCAAGATACAAATGTCTGGATAGCCAACATTTGTTGTGAACGAACCCTTATTTTTTTTTTTGTTTGTTTGCTATGACATCTGTCAAAACTATTTAGTATACATCAAGTCATTGAACAGACAACATCATATTTTTTCATCAAGTTAAAAATGTTGAATTTTTTACCAGAAAGTGATGATTTGCGGAAAGCATTAATTTTTTGTTTTCATTTGAAGAAAAGTGCTGCAGAGTCGCATCGAATGCTTGTCGAGGCATATGGTGATCATGCTCTATCAGAAGAACCATGCAAAAGATGGTTTCAACGGTTCAGAAATAATGATTTTGATGTGAGAAATAAAGAATCTGGAAGACCACCAAAAAAAGTTTGAAGACGCCGAATTGCAAACGATATTGGATGGACATGACACTTTGAGTCAAAAGCAAATGGCAGAAATGTTAAATGCTGCACAACAAACAATTTTTGACCGTTTAAAAGCTACGGGAAAGATCCAAAAGTGTGGAAAATGGGTGCCACATGAATTGAATGAGAGACAGATGGAAAACTGAAAAAACACTTGTGAAATGTTGCTTCAAAGACACGAAAGAAAATCGGTTTTGCATCGGATTGTTACTGGCGATGAAAAATGGATTTATTTTAAGAATCCTAAACGGAAAAAATTATGGGTTAATCTGGGACAACCATCAACATCGACTGCAAAACCAGATCGATTCGGCAAGAAGACAATGCTGTGTGTTTGGTGGGACCAGAAAGGTGTGCTGTACCATGAACTCCTAAAACCTGGTAAAACCGTTAATACTGATCGCTACCGACAACAAATGATCAATTTGAATCATGCATTGATCGAGAAACGACTAGAATGGGCCTGAAGACACGGCTAGGTAATTTTGCTCCATGACAATGCACCTGCACAATCAAAACACTTCGCTGGGAGCAGCTACCCCACCCGCCGTATTCACCAGACTTGGCCCCGTCCGACTTCCATTTGTTTTCATCGATGGGACACGCATTGGCTGAGCAGCACTTTGATTCCCACGAGGAGGTCGAAAATTGGGTGTCTGATTGGTTTGCTGTAAAAGACGAACAATATTATTGGCGTGGTATTCACAAATTACCAGAAAGGTGGTCAAAATGTGTAGAAAGCAATGCCCAATACTTTGAATAAAATGTTTTTACTTTCCCATTAATAATTAATGTTTTATTTTCAAAAAAAGGACTCATTTCATACCGGTATACCTGGTAGAGCGCGGTTGTTCCGCTATACCATTTACTTATTATTCGACTTTTTGTTCAAACTTGTTTTCGAAAATAAGGTCTTTCCTTTTCCGAATACATTTTAGGGAATACGATATAGTATAACGTATTACGTACGGCGGTGGCGTTTGAGACGTTTTCCATAGAAAATGAATCGAATCTGGAACCTTCGCTCCTTATGCTCTACACCAGACGGGCCACGGTCAAACTATGAAAAGTCAAAAGAATTTTTAATTTCTACAGTCGTGTGCAAATTATTTGGGATAAACAAAATTTTTAAAATATTTTACTTCATTTTCAATTAAAATTAGAAAAAAAATATAACACAGGTGAATTGTATTACTTTATATGGCCTCCCTTGAGTTTTATGAGTGCGGTGATTATTTTTGGCATTGATGAAACAAGTCGTTCGCATGAATTTCTTTGTCATGAAACCAAATATTAATAATAGACGAAATCAGCTTAGTTTTTGTCGTGCAGTCTCTCTTCCTAAGCCCTCCTTTGGTAATTGCCCACAGATTTTCAATTGGATTGAGATCAGGGGCGTTGTCAGGCCAATCCAGAAGATCAATTTTGTGGTTTGCAAAAAAATTTTTAATTTTTTTGAAATATGGATATGGATGGATACACTGTTGACGACCCACGCAAACGAAAAAAGGACAATGCTCTACGGATATGCACGTGGAATGTGAGGTCCCTAAACAGACCACGTGCAGCCGATGAACTTGCGGAGGCCCTGGACTGCTATAAAGCAGACATTACCGCGATTCAGGAAATGCGGTGGGATGGGCCGAGTAAGAGAAGAGTGAGAAGCTGCGACATATACCACGGCGACTGCTACAGGAAGAGAGGGAAACGCTTATTTGGATGCGGTTTTGTTGTTCGAGGCAGACTTAGGCAAAAAGTCTTAAGCTTCCAATACATAAGCGAACGCCTCACTACAATCCGCATCAAGGCTAAATTCGGGAATATAAGCCTCATATGCGCCCACGCCCCTACAGAGGAAAAAGATGACAGCAGTAAAGAGGACTTTTATCACCTCCTAAAAGGAGATACGATCGATGTCCCAGCTACGACACCAAGATCGTTCTAGGAGATTTCAACGCTCAGCTGGGAAAGGAGGACATCTTTGCTGGAGTCATCGGTAAACACAGCTTGCACGACAACACATCCGGAAACGGACTCAGGCTGTTGGACTTCCCCTCGGGGCGGAACCTCTCTGTTGCTAGTACGCGGTTCCCACACCTGGACATTCACAAAGGGTCCTGGCGATCTCCTGATCAATCAACCGTAAACCAGATTGATCATGTCATGATCATGTTGCGATCGACGTCAGACACTCCTCCAGTATCCTCGATGTCCGAACCTTCCGAGGTGCAAACATTGACTCGGATCATCACCTTGTTGTAGCCAAGGTAAGAACCCGGATATCGAGAGAGCAATGGAGTCGAGACAGGTCAAAACGGTTTGATGTCGGAAAGCTACAAACGAAGCCGATCGCTAGAGCGTTTGCCGATCGATTCTCCCTGAAACTATCTCAAAGTTCGACGATGCCTGCACAAACAACTTAAGACAAGTGGAAACGTTGTCAAGAAGCCATCAAAAAGGCCGCCACTGATGTGCTGGGTTTCACGCCACCACCTAACAGGAACCCATGGTTTGACGACGAGTGTAGGCAGGCGCATGCAGACAGAATGTCCCACTCAATTTGAACGACGATGGACAAGAATTCCGTCCACCCGACTTCGATGAGGTCAAGATAGCAATATCGAGACTGAAGTCGAACAAAGCTGCTGGCGCGGACGGACTATTAGCAGAGCTGTTCAAAGCGGCTTGGGATGAGCTGGTTGGGTGCATGCACCAGCCCATCTGTGAGATATGGTCGGAGGAAAGCATGCCCGACGAGTGAAATCTCAGCATCGTTTGTCCAGTCCACAAGAAAGGAGACCCCTTCGACTGCTCCAACTACGGAGGGATCAGTCTCCTTAACATCGCATATAAGATTTTCTCTGCCGTACTGTGTGAGCGCCTGAAACCGTTCGTCAACAACCTGATAGGTCCTTATCAGTGTGGTTTCAGGCCAGGGAAGTCCACAATCGACCAGATCTTCACACTGCGGCAGATCCTGGAGAAGTCCCAAGAAGTACAAATTGACACCCACCATCTATTCGTCGATTTCAAGACCGCATATGACAGATGCATAGAGACGAGCTATACAGTGCCATGTCTAGTTTTGGCATCCCTACCAAACTTGTCAAATTGTGTAGGATTACGATGGAGAATTTTCGCTGCTCCGTCAAGGTCGGTAGCGAACTCACTGAGACCTTCGATGTCACAAAAGCATTTAGACAAGGCGACGCGCTGGCATGCGATTCCTTTAACATCATTCTTGAGGGGATCGTGCGGAACTCACAAGTCAACATCAGAGGCACGATCTTCCACAAGTCCGTTCAACTGCTAGCTTATGCGGATGACATTGACGTGATCGGCCGAACTCAGCGAGCCGTCAATGAGGCGTTTGCTAGTATCGAAGCGGAAGCGGCTAAAGTGGGACTAGTGGTAAACGAGGGCAAAACGATGTATATGCTGTCATCGAAGAAGGACGCAGAACATCGACGTTTCGTCAAGCGTCTACGGATACAACGCTTAAGGTGGCTAGGCCATGTTGAGCGTATGGACAGCACTGCTCCGCCCCGAAGAGTTTTCAAATCCGAACCACAGGGACAACGCAACAGAGGACGTCCTAGACTGAGATGGCGCACACAAGTGGAAAAGGACCTCAACCAACTTGGAGTGCGCAATTGGAGGCAGCTGGCAAGAGATCGTGCTAGCTGGAAAGGCATGTCGGTTAAGGCCCTGGTCCACCCCGGACTGTAGCGCCATCCGAAGAAGAAGAAAAAGACATGGAGCAAGATTTTTTTGGAAAATTGAATTTGCTATAGAACATCTCCTCTGAATGGTTGGAAGCAGCATTTGCGTTAAAACTTCTCCGTATTTGGTGCAGTTCAACATACCTTCTATAAGCTTAAGACTTCCAGGGCCTTCAAATGTAAAACAACCCCACAACATGACTTTGGGAGGGTGTTTTGGTCCTTGAACGATATAACCAGTTCGGAGTTTTTCTTTCGAAATTTTTCTCACAACACTTACCCAGTATCTTTGGGCCTCAAAGTGACTCTCGTCCGAGAAAACAACTTTCTTCCAATTACCCACCGTTCATTCCTTTATGCTTTTTAGTCCAATTAAGTCGTTTCTGCCTCATTTTTTCGGTTAACAGCTGGTTTTTTTATTATTAGTATTATATAGCTATTATTTCAAAGGCTTTGTTGCCTTTCGATCAATTTCCAGAAGACACCTACGGACTTTACACGCATCTACTCGAACGCTGTTGTCCACTCCCTTTGCAGGTTAAAAATTGTCTTGTCAGGGTTGATTATACTATTTCTTATCAAAACCCTATCGCCATGTTTTGTTATTTTGACTTTCCGCCTGGAATGACCCTTCCGATTGGATTCAATTGTTGCAGTGTCCTTTTGTTGAGCAATTATCCTTGAAATACTGGATTTTGAAACTCCAACGTCAGCTGAAATCCTTCGGATGGTTTTTCCAGCGTGTGCATGTAACGCAATGACGTGTGCCCTCTTTTCTTTTGGAATATCCATGATGAAGTCTGAACAAATAATGATATGATTTCATTCTTTCCTTAAACAATTCGACCCCAACTTTTTTCCTATAGACTGAATTTTTTTGTTTAGTTTTAATCGTTTTGTATTCATTTACGGTATTAAGTATAAGACCAACATTATTAGCCGCCACGCCTATTGGTTTGGGCGTTACTAGGTGTTACTTGTGAGCAATGTGGGGCAATAGTGGCCTGTAAACAAAACTAATTTTCTTTGAAAACAACTTACAGTTATTTTTATTTATTTTGAAAAATTATGTATGATATGATAAAAAACAGTTTTTATTGGTGTTGCAACAAAGATGGATTTTACATTTAAGGCATTTGGACTTTGGTGTTCCTGTCTTGTACAATCTGCAACGTCCTTTTTCACCAAGTACTACCTAATGTTCCATTTTCTCTTAGCGCTGTGAAGTTGGAGGATTCGGCTGGAACCTATACTTTTTTATACGATTTTTACGTACAGTACCTGTTCCTTCTACCTTCCATTTCCTTCAAAGAAATCAGGAGGCTTACTACTTGAACTAATTGTCAAAATAAAGCTTAAATTCTTTGTTTTATGGAAGACCAAAAATAAGACAACATCCGATGATATTCCCAAACCATAAGACAAAACATAAACATATGGGACAGGTGCCTTCACCAACATATACCGTAAAGTCGTAAACTAATCAAGATGTTCCAGCACGCGTAAACATTTTCAAACTCCTTTTGTGAGGCTTAGCTGGGTTATGTTGCTTATATGATGTGGGACCTGTAACAAAAATTCTAAGCAATAAGATAATAATCATTGTTGGCGCTACAGTCCAAAGGGGAACCAGGGCCTAGCTTGCTCATCAACTACTCGTGCTGTGTGCGCTACTGTTCTCTCACGAGTAGAAGGGACCTACATATTTTTACCGACTCCGAACAGCGAAATTTGAGAAGCTTTCTTAGACAGTTCTTACTCTTTGAGTGTTGTCAGCAGCTCGAAAGAGGTGGTGCCGTGAAAAATTCGAAAAATTGGTGTTGAGCTGGGAATCGAACCTACACCCTTCGGCGTGTGAGAGCGCACTCTACCCACTGCACCACGGCGGCCACAAGAATATTATTACATTTATGAATATATACACTCAGTCACAAAAGTAAGTATACAGTACGGCATTATAGGTTTAGTAACCGAAAGCAACCATTCGTAATTAGTTTTAACCAAATAAACAAATATATTCTTTTAGTAACTCTAATATATATTTTAAGTAACAACTAATAGTAACAAAATTACAAAAGAAAGTAACAAAGACAACAAAAATAAGCGAAATTCATTTAAAAATATGTTATAAAAGTAAGTATACACATCACAGAAAAAAACAAAAAAGCTGAATTACTGAATTATGATGAAAAACTAATACCTAGTAGGATAGCCTTTGGACTTAATGATAGTGCTTATTCTAGATGGCACTGAATTAACGAGCTTTTGGGTCACGTCAGGACTTATTTTGGCCCATTCTTCTTGACTAACGGCCTTAAGCTGATTTTTGGTTGAAATGTCATGTTTTCGAATTTGGCGTTCATGATGATCCGATAAATGTTCAATAGCACTTAAATCTGGGGATTGGGAAGGTGTTTTCAGTTTATTGAGCACATGGTATAGCACTCATTCTCTCACTAAATAAGAATTATGCTTGGGGTCATTGTCTTGTTGAAAGACGAATGACCCTTCCAATCCCAATTTATGTGCACTTTGGCGAAGATTATATTTGAGGATGTTTAAAAAATCAAAGGGATTTATATTTCCTTCCACAAACACTAAATAATCGACGCCACATGCCGCCATACACCCCCAAATCATAATGGAATCACCACAATGATTAACGGTGCAAGCCATATTTTCCGGGCTTAACTGCATATTCGGTTTTCTCCATACTTTGATGCGCCCATCTAAACCGTACACATTAAATTTACTTTCGTCTGTAAATATTACTTTATTCCAGAAAGTAATGTCAGACCTTGAATGGGTTTTGGCAAATGCAACTCTCTTTTTACGGTTGACATTGCTGACGAAAGGTTTTTTCCTGATGGATCGCCCATTATATCCGGCCTCATGCAAGGCACGGAGTATTGTTTGTGGATTGCATTGCTTTCCCGTTTCTTCAGCATTCTCTGATTGTAGTTTCGGGACACTTTTTTCGGATCCTTCTTTACTTTTCGGGTAATAATACGTTTATCAGCCTCAGTAAAGATACTGGGACATCCACACCTAGGTTGATTTTCTGTTGTACCGTATTTTTTATATGTTTCTAAAATTATTAAAAAATCTAAAATTAATTAAAATTCTTAAGCTGTTGCAGGGCTTTTGTCAACCAATTTTCCCACTTCTCTAATTGATTTCTCTTCTTTCGAAAATTTGATCACACAATTTTTAAGGTCTGTTTGACAGTACTGTCTTATTGACAGTTTCTTACCACGCAGTGCCATATCTAGCAGATGCATAGGAATTCATTCAATTAAATCCTTCAAAATCAAATTTTTTGCTCACCTGATAGATTTTTTGAATAATTTAATAAAAAAAGGACAAGGTTCTTATTATACGTGTTAACTGATCGACGTTTTGTATCGAAATACTGTTACTTATGTAACGCTATTTAACATTTGTTCATGAGAAAATTATTCTCCTCTCAAAAGAAGGAAACAAATACCGTTATTTTTGCTCTAGAGCAGCTGTGCAAATGTCAATCAAAATATATGACGTATTGTGAGAAATGTTTCATATGAAATAAACTTTGTTTGTTAGACGCGCATAGGTGTATACTTACTTTTGTGACTAAGTGTACCTTCGAACGCAATTATTTGTTCATCAACATTTTGATGTTCTTCCTGAGGTAGTTTGCCAAAATTTTCTTTGAGAATGTTAAGTAAAGAGCGTATCTTGTGCAGCTTGTCATAGTTCAAATCTGTTTATTTTGGTTGCTTAGTATTTTTACTGAAGTGATTTCAAACGAAGTACATGCTGTCATCAAGGAAGGACACACAACATCGACGTCTCGGACGGAGCGTCACACTAGACAGCAGAAACTTCGAGGTAGTTAAGGACTTCGCCTACCTCGGCTCCGCGGTAAACAGGGACAACAACATCAGTACCGAAATCACACGCAGAATCACTCTTGCCAACCGCTGTTTCTTTGGGCTCAAGAGGCAATTGAGTAATAAAGCCCTCTCTCGAAGGACTAAACTAGCTTTATATAACAGCTTGATCATCCCCGTCCTACTATATGGCGCAGAATCTTGGACGTTAGCAAAGACGGATGAGGAAGCCCTTAGTCTTTTCGAGAGAAAAGTTTTGCGTGCGATTTTTGGTCCTGTTTGCGTTGATGGCATCTGGAGGAGAAGATTTAATGACGAACTCTATAGGCTGTACAGCGACATGCGCCTGGTTAAGCGTCTACGGATACAACGCTTAAGATGGCTAGGCCATGTAGAGCGTATGGACACCACTGCTCCGGCCCGAAAAGTCTTTGAATCCGAGCCATTGGGACAACGCAACAGAGGACGGCCTAGACTGAAGTGGCGCACACAAGTGGAGAAGGACCTCAACCAACTTGGAGTGCTCAACTGGAGACAGCTGGCGAAAGATCGTGCTGGCTGGAGAGGCATGTTGGTTGAGGCCCAGGTCCACCCCGGACTGTAGCGCCACAAGAAGAAGAAGAAGAAGAAGATTTTCAAACCTACCGCGGGGCATTGAATTTGTTACAGCGGCAAGCTTTAAGTCTCTCGACCGTGACATTTTTAGTTGTGGCAATTTTAAAACTCCCAAGTACAACAAAATACTAATATAACGTTTGGTATACTATCTGATACATTAGACCTCTATGCCGTGTTGTTCCAGTCCATATAAAACAGTTTGCCGTGTGATCAAATCAATAGCTTGGATATCAACAAAGGTGGTCGCCGTGGCGTAGTGGGTAGAGTGCGACGCTCACACCGCGAAGGGTCTAGGTTCGATTCCCAGCTCAACACCAATTTTTCAAATTTATCACGGCACCACCGCTTACGAGCTGCTGACAACACTCAAACAGTAATAACTGTCTAAGAAAGCTTCTCAAATTTCGCCGTTCAGAGCCGGCAGAAAACTGTCGGTCTCTTCTACTTGTGAGAGAAAAGTAGCGCGCACAACACGAGTAGTTGATGAGCAAGTTAGGCCATGGTCCCCCTTTGGACTGTAGCGCCAACAATTATTATTATTATCAACAAAGGTGCAGAAATATTCTACTGGCGTCATTACTTTGTCGACTTTTAAGGTATTACCTTCTTCCCATATACTCTCTCTTTAAATTGCCTTTTTCTCCACTTAAGTGTTTTTGAATCAATTTATTCGAAGCAATTATCAACATCAATACAGGGTTCCTGCTCACATTCTTCTGCAATCCTATTTTCAAGAAGTGCATTTTCTATAGTTTCTCCGCCTTCTACGATCCTTTCCAAATTCTTCTCCAGCACTGCAGAAATGTCATCACCACTTCTTCGTCAGTAGAGGCGTCCCAATCGAAGTTTAAAATCCTCTCAATATCTTCTTTGGTAATCTTTTCTCTTGCGGTCTCAAATCTAAAGAGTGTCCCAACAAGAACGCATGATTTAAATTTGGCGCATTTCGAATTGTCATTGTTTGACATTTGAATAATTATTATTGTTTGTTAATAGAAGGTATAAGGTTAATTAATAATAAAATAGAGCGCTACAGGGAAGGGTGTTCTTTAATGAAACATGAAAATGCTGATTTTGCCGATAAAATCATGTTTAGTGACGAGGCCCATTTCCATTTTGATGGCTTCGTCAATAGGCAGAATTGTCGCATTTGGGGCGAGAAAAATCCTCGAGTGATTCACGAAAAGCAAATGCATCTTCAACATGTCACTGTGTGGTGTCGATTTTGGGCTGAAGGAATCATGGGACCTTTTTTTATAGAAATGAGTCAGGTCAAGCGCAAACAGTCAGTGGTGTTCGGTATCGTGAAATGATAACATATTTTTACGTTAATTAATTATTTAATTTTTAATTAATGCATTAATTTTTACGATAACAAATTAAAGAAATGAATGTGGAGGGGATGTAGCTTCAACAAGACGACGCCACATCTCATACAGCCAGAGAAACAATTTAATTGCTGCATCATTCGTCATCATCGTCATTTCCCGGTTGTATTATGTCGCGTTTTGGATACCAGAATTGGCCGTCTAGATTGTGCGATTTAAAACCATTGGATTTTTTGCTTTAGGATTTTTTGAAGTCGATGACTTATGCGAATAAGCCGATGACGACTCAAGCCTTAAAGAGGAAATTGGACGCTGCATTAATGAAATACCGCAACATTTATGCAAAACCGTCCATGAAAATTTCATTAAAAAATCGCGTGTGTGCCAGCAAAGCCCTGGCGACCATCTGGCCGATGGCACACATAACCTATTTGTATATTTAGTACATACAGTGGCGAGTAAAACTGGTCGGATGTTTGTCAAATCTAAGTTCATATTGCTGTTAAAGTTTTGAAAATTACTCAATTTGCTTCCGGTCTTCAATTTTTCATTCTTTATTTATTACTCTCATCATTGAATAACACAAAAAGTAATAAAACGAACATAAAAATAGAAATTTCTTAGAAAAAACAAAAAAGTCGATGCGTCCAGTTTTGCACGCAAGGCTCAGCATACAAAAAATATTATTTTACTGTTATCTTTATGAAAGAGCTTATTCTTCTTCTTCTTCTTGTGGCGCTACAGTCCGGGGTGGACCTGGGCCTCAAACAACATGCCTCTCCAGCCAGCACGATCTTTCGCCAGCTGTCTCCAGTTGCGCACTCCAAGTTGGTTGAGGTCCTTCTCTACTTGTGTGCGCCACTTCAGTCTAGGTCGTCCTCTGTTGCGTTGTCCCAATGGCTCGGATTCAAAGAACTTATTGCGTTTCTTTAATTGTTTCATCATTATAAAGTGACGTGGTTGTGAAGTGTTGTGAAATTGTTGTTAAAATAGTGCAAAATGAAGAAAATCACTAAAGATTTGGAAAACCGAATTGTTGTACTACTGCAAAAAAAATAAAGTACACTAAAAATAGCTGCAAAAACTGGCGTTGGAAAGTCAACAGTGATCGCAGTACGAAAAAGTAATAATTTGGAGTCTCCGGGTGATTTTGGAGGTCGACCAAGAATTCTGACGGACGGTGACGCTCGTGAAATGGAACGATTGCTTCGTAAAAGCTCCAAGCTAACACCTAAAGAAGCTACATTGGCCATTGACAAACCAACAAGGGAATGGACAGCCAGAAGAGCATTGAAAAGAATAGGGTTAATCGTGTCTGTAAAGCAGAAAAAACCTGCGCTTTCCAAGAAAAGCAAGCACGATTCGCCTCCGAATAATTTGAACGAGCTATGGGATCGAGTCCAAGTTGCCTGGAAAAATATACCAAACACAACAATTGAAAAATTACTGGAAATATATACCAAGGAGAGTGAAAAGTGTTTTAAAAAGAAAGGGTATCTGGTCCAATTATTAACATTTTATTTAAGTCATTGTTTTTTGTATGCTGAGCCTTGCGTGCAAAACTGGACGCATTGACTTTTTTTGTTTTTTCTAAGAAATTTTCCGGTTTTTATGTTCGTTTTATTACTTTTTGTGTTATTCAATGACGAGAGTAATAATTAAAGAATTACAAATTGAAGATCGGAAGCAAATTGAGTAATTTTTAAAAGTTTAACAGCAATATGAACTTAGATTTGACAAACATCCGACTCGTTTTGCTCGCCACTGTATTTAAAATTTAAGTCTTGCGCTCTTGTTGAGACACCCTTTGCATACATAAATTCAAATATACACAATTGACCAAGGTTGCTCACAATCAACAATGCAACTTTAGAATTTACTTACCTGGTTATTATTCAAAACTTCTTATATTAAACTTTTACACCGTTAAGTTCAATAGCTGCTAAAAACTGTTTCATTTATATAATTTAATTTTAGTAAATTAATATAAGAATAATTCACTCACTTCAATAACTCTTCTGAATTTCAAATAAAAAGTTTTCTACTATGCGAGAACAGTCTGCTGCAAATAACTTCGCTGAATTATCTTCAAATGTGTTCTTTTTTGCCCACATTTCGCGTAGGCACATAAAACTACCATTATCATTAAGAATCAGCAGGCGAACACAAACGAAACACTTACCGTTAGCCATAAGGCACCAGATATTGCTCTCAGTCAACGTTCTGTTCGAAAGGGTTAACAAACAGTAACTTACCTCTTGAACAGCCAAATTAATTTAAATGATCAACAAAAACATTCAAAATAGAGCATAAAATCAATAGCCTACTTAAATTTACCAAAATATTTGAAAAAAAGTACAATCCATAGCCTACTGTTGAAATGTGAGTACTACTTCTCTGATGATACTTGGTGCCATCTACATGAAAGTAGAAGCAAGCATATCTCTTGAACTCAGCAAATTTGGCAGCACGACTGCACACTATTCCTTTTTGTTAATTTCTGTAAAACCACCAAGCAATAAAGACGTTTTTTTAACAATTTGCTCCTGGAAAAACTGCATTTTACTTAAAACACCTACTATCAAAAATTAAAAAAAAAAGAATTGCGTGTTCCAACAAATACGCACACGACTGTAGGTTATACGAACTTGTACACTGTGCCGATTCAAAGTGGAAGGAATAAGGTGCTGTTCCTTGGCTGTCAGCGTTTGATTTCTGATGTGTTAAACAGCCAGTATGCCCACGATTATGTGAGATTTCCCCTTAAGCCTTACTACATCTGCTTCGAAAACAGTATTTTGTTTTTTTCATGTTGGTACCGTGACAAAAAAGTCTTGCCACACAGTACGATATGCAAACTCATTTCTTTCTCGTGACTGATAAACCTCTTGTGCACACCCTCATCCATCCGTAGGTACCCTTTGTTCTCAAATATCTTGAGGAGTTCCAACTTGACTGACTGAATTGCCACATTAGAGTTCCTTCAGTCACAAATTTTCGTAAATGAACAACCAGCCATTGAGTCTCACTCTCTCGCTAAGTGTCAATTAGATGCCATTCTCCACTTTTCCCTTTGTGCTCCCTATCACCAATTGCTGTCCCCCCGAACACCAGATTGGGTAGCTCGACATCAATTTACAAGCCATCTTCCTGACAAAATAACTGGCACGGAATTACAGACGAAATTATACATCCCGATCAACGCAACGCTCATACCCTTGACGCAGGGCAATTAGCCCCTCAAGCGGCAATGAGATTCGTATTTAATTGAAGAACTTCAGGTAAATGGACACTGGACCGCACTGTTGTAGGGCTTGATGTGCTGTCGACCAACAACCGTTCGCGACGGCGATAAGGGAAACTATCCATCCATCCATTTCTGGGCACCGTGCCTCGTTCGTATTTCGACAGGTAGAATTTTTCTACATCTTAACTCACGCCATGGTGTGCAGAGCGGTGCTGCCCAATAAGCCAGACTGCACTGTGGTATTGATTCTTCTGCTCGAGGTTATCAGTGAGTTACATCTCCAATTTGTGCGTGTGAGATCGAAGCGCCTTTTAGTCTATCAGCAGGAGCACATCCTGTGAGAAATTAAGCAAATGAGTGTTGTGTACATGGATGCGCCATAGGGTAAATTAGGCTCACCTTGGATGTTGGTGTTCCATTGAAAAAAGGTGCGACAGACGAGCATTGGTGGCGCCAGCAATTAGGAGTGAAAGTATCCGAGGATATGACAATGAGAAATCGTGGTGGTGTGAGATTATTTCCTTTTTTTTTTCTTGGTCGGTGTCATCGTTGAATCAATTTGTTGTGGGGATCTGCGAAAGTGTCACATGCGATCGAGATTTCAGATCGGTCGTGAGATTGATGGTGAAAAGGTTTCGTGTCTCTGACTTAAATTTTTCAGCCAACGGCGTTTTCGGAGAAGAAATTAGTCCTCCCAGCGGGATTTTTTTTTTAAATTGTTCTAAGTGATTCCTCGGGCATGATCTCTCGAGCTATGTTGCGAAAACGGTGAAGTGAAGTAGCATCTTTGGCATTTATACACAGGTGGAGAAAAATTCAAAAATTCAGAATAATGAAGTAAAATTAAAGCGAACACAAATTTCGGGAGACATTCCATCAAACACCGAACCGGTGACTTCTCACAGCGTTTTAATAATAATTTTATGGCGCGACAGTCCACAGGGGTACAGGACCAAGCTTGCTTGTCAACTACTCGTGTTGTGCACGCTACTGTTCTCTCACGCGTAGTGGGGACCTAGAGTTTTTTGCCGACTCCGAATGGCGAAGTTTGAGGCGCGAGGTTGAGAAAGCGTTTTGTATCCGTCAAAAAAGAAAGTAGATGGAAGGAGCAATGTCTGGGGAACACGGCGGATTGGGTAAGACCACTCAGTTCGGCATTCCTGTGTAGTTTTTGAGCGCTACAGCTACGTGGGACCGAGCGCTATCACGTTGCAAAATAACCTTGTAATGCCATTCGATGATTTCTGACCCTTTTTCAACTATTGTACTGCTCAAGTGTAGGTGATAACGTTTCCCAATAATGTTTTTGTCTGGTTTAAGCAGCTCATAGTATATCACACCCACCTGGTCATGACCTTGCAACAGTGGATGTATTTCCTTGGCGTCGATGTAGATGGTCATGGAGCGAGAACACCAGGCTTAGCATGGTATTTATTCTTCTTGGGGTTGTCGTAGTATGTCCAGAGAGAGAGAGAGAGAGATAGATATTTTATTTCTAGCATAGTATAATAGTTTATAAATAGCGATAGTTGTGCTCTAGCTTGCTCAGAGATATAGTTTCTAGAAACTTTACTACTGAAAATTCAGTCACAATGTTATAAATTGTTTAAAGAATTGAGTACGTTTGGAGGAAAACTATGGGGAAAAACCTCCATTTGAATTGAATATCACAGATGAACAACAAAAAATAATGTGCTTATGTATATCACAGAGTAAAGTTTGGTAGATAAAAAATAATAGAAACATATAATATATAACAAATAATGATAAATAATATATAATATGTAGAAGAGAAAAAAACTTACGAGGACAAAATTTTCACACCCCACTGTGTTACGGCTTATTAGCCGTAGATAATAAATAATAAATAATAAGAAATAAACAATAAATAATAAATAGATAATAAACAAGTATTAAATAGAGTATATGACAAATGACAAGTATACAAATTATATTAGCTGTAAGTCTGTAATGAGTTGATTGTCAGTATTGTCACATCTTAAGATGCAATTGTTATTGGGAACTTCAATTCTTCTCCCAATCTGGATAACACCGGCTTGTTCATAAAGAATAAGGGTGGAAAAATCTCGAGGCAGATTAAGCATAATTTTAAGTACTTTGTTTTGTGCTATTTGCAGTCGCTTAATATGAGTTTTCGCGCATTTTCCCCAAACTGGAGAACCATAGGTCATCAATGCTTGAAAAATGACTTGAAAAATTATTATTTTATTCTTTTTGTTGAGCAAAGACTTGCTATTGATAAGAGGGTAAAGTATTTTAATGAGAATATCAATTTTGGCTAACGTCTCACGTATGTGATATCCGAAGGTTAATTTCTGATCTAAGTACACCCCAAGGTACTTTACAGTATCAACCCGCGGTATAACATTATTATCCATATTGAGACTACTAGTAGGTAAAAAGGAACTTAATCTTCGTCTTGTGAAGAAAACAGCACAACATTTACCGACATTAACTTTAATTTTTCAATGTTTATAATATTCGAAAAATGCTTGAATTCCAGTTTGTAGATTGTTTTCGATCACAGAATTTCGAAGTATGGGAAGAGTACAAAGCTAAGTCATCAGCATATAGAGCAATTCCACAACTAGGCACATAAGGTAAATCTGTCAGAAAGACATTGAAAAGAACTGGAGCCAGAACAGAACCTTGTGAAACCCCAGCCGGAACAGATTTGGTGGAAGAGAACGCTCCATTAACGTAAGCCCTGAAGGCTTGCCCGAACAGAAAACTTTGCAGAATTTTAACTAGATATAGAGGAGAATTCAATTTAAGCATTTTGTATATTAACCCATCGCGCCATACTGAGTCAAATGCCTTTTCAATGTCGAGAAGGACAAGAGCAGTCGATTTTTTGTGATTGAATTGTTCCTTATCAGTTTTAAAAATTCTTAGTATCTAATGTGTCGTGCTATGATTTCTCGTAAAACCAAATTATTCAGGAGGTAGCGTATTAGTGGCCCTCGAAAAATCTTCAATTTTGGTTTTAATGACTTTTTCGAAGATCTTACTAAAACCATTTAAAAGACTAATAGGTCTATAGCTTTTTGAATTAGTTGGATTCTTCCCACCAATCCCACCAAACACACAGCAAAACCTTCCTGGCCGTCAATCCTGGCTTGGACACTGTTTGGGACGATTCACCGGCCTTCAACCACCACCGTTTTCGCTTGATATTGTCGTATGTGATCCATTTTTCGTTGCCAGTCAGCGTCCGCTTCAAAAATGGATCGAGTTCGTTCGGTTTCAGCAGCATATCGCAGGCGTTGATTCGGCCCAGAAGGTTTGTTTGCGTCAAATCATGCGGCACCCAAACATCAAACTTTTTTTTTGTATTCAGCCTTCTGCAGATGGTTTAAAATGGTTTGGTGACTAACTCCCATCTCCTGGGCGATGTCACGAGTTGCCACATGCCGGTCTAACTCGATGATTTCCATGATTCGATCGATGTTCATCGTCACAGGTCTTCCACCGGCTGGCTTATCCATGGTGTCGTTTCCATTCGAAACCATTCCTCCGCTGTTCGAAGTGATAGAGTGCCATCCCCCAAAACAACATTAATCCCATGGAACGTTTCTCTAGCGGATTTGCCTTTAGCGAAGGAAAACTTTAAACTAGCGCGAATTTCGGCGTTAGTGGACTCAATGCTTACACGTCTATAACTGTTGAACGCAATATCCAAACTAATTATGCATAGCGTCGTTTTGTAGGTTATGTCAAAAACTTTCATGATGATGTATAGTATTGCGGAAGGGAGGTGGAGAAAGGCGGAAGGGGGATATTAGACAAACTTATTGGTCAATTAATATATATAACCACAGCTTCACCGATATCGAGAATATATTGAACGCCCTTCGCAGGTCCTTTCTGCTTGTGAAAAAACAATAGCGCCCCCAACACGAGTAGCTAATGAGTAATCTAGACCATGGGCCTCCTGTGGACTGTAGCGCCGCCCGATTATTATTATTATATAATGATTGAGAAGAACCATTAGTTAGAAGAACATACTCCTTTATTTTCTAGACCACATCCAGCTCCACGAAAAAATTGGTAGAGTTATATTCAATTTGCCATCCTTTCAGATAACTTTCGTAGAATTTTTCTTTCCAATGAACCACTTATCGTCCAGCTTTTGCCTGTGAATAGAAAGACAAATGGGATAAACCCTTAAATAGTCTGGAAACCAATTGTTTGGATAGACCGGAACAGCTTCTTGCTCCATCGCATGGTCGAAACTATGTACCATATCGTCAATGCAAGTTAATATTCGCCTTTGATGACAGAACTTTGTAGCATCCATAGCATAGCTTTACACCCTCTCATTGAACATTGAACATTTTTAATTCATTTTTTTTTTAATTCAATTTAATTTTAATCACAAATTGTCTTGATATTACAAGTATGTCCTCCAAAAGCCTGCTTTTATTGCAAACGTTTTTTTATCAATTTTCGCATCGCATGCATAAAAAATTTCGCCAGCGTATCGCATCCAACGCGAATCATCGCACGTCTCTAGAGCACGCCTTTTTGAAACTGCGAGCGCACTCACTGCAGAAGAAGACGTCATTAGTCAGTCCAAATTCATATGTGCCAAGTGTCTGCAAATTCCGTCATTCAGTTCCTGCCCGAAAAATCAATTTTGTCCTGCGACAAAAAATCATAGGGTACACCGCCAGCCATTACGCGTCATCTCCAGTTTTTCACTCCTCTTCACCTTCATGCCAGGTATTTTCAGTTTCGATTCGAATTTGTTCTGTGTTCCTCCTCCCTGTGTCTCTTTCCTAAAATTCCAAGACATTCTGGGCCGGTGGTCAGTTATTAAGTGGCAGGAGGCCTTAAATTTGTCGGCTGATTGGGTTTACATTTTTATTTAATTTTTTGTTTATCGGACTAACGATAAAATACTGAAAACAAAAAACCAAAAACAAAGGGAGAAAAAGACGATCGAAACGAAGACAACCTCTAGATGATTCATTTCGAGAATTCTTTGACTTTGAGGAAGGTGGCGTCCTGTTGACAATTTGGGTGTTCCATGAGCACATACACACACAGCACTCGTTCCAAAATAGTAACAACCTCGATCCGCATGAGTGTGGGACTGGAGTCGTCTTTTTCTTGTTCTGTGGTGCTGTCACCGCCGCTGCTGGTCTGGTGGATGGATGTACGAGTGAATTTTTTTTTTATATCCGTCCGCTCGACCATTGTCGGTGTTTCCTTTTTTGCTCTCTGCTGCTGGCTGGAGGTGAGTCACTTGTCGATAAGGATTTCGGAAAGTCCATTGGTAATTGATTCCTACTCTACTCTCTGTCGCATTTAGATACGTGTATCCGTAACTTCTCGAGAGAAGATAAATTATTTCCCATTGAAGATAGTGCGCTTGTGGAATTTTACCGGGGCGAGATTATAAACCGCATTCCTTGGTGCGAATGCGGTTTATAGTGCCAGCCGATGAATAGAAAGCGCTGCTTAGCGAGGTAATATTTCTATATTGTTGTTTTTTTTTTTTTTTTTTTGTTGTTGTTACTGTTGTTGTATGCAAAACCGTGTAATGTGGTGCAATTAGTTATTATTTGCTTCTATTTTCAGGTTTGTGGATACGTCTAAATTTAGTGGCGATGAATATGTATGGTTTCAGAGGTTGTAGCTGGGTTGCCGCCCACTTATGCACTGTAAGCAGTCTATCGACGGCGGACGGGCAGTTAGAATTGACTTGCATCTGCATACATCTAGAGTGTCGTGGGGGTATTTTTAGCTTTCATCAATTAAGGTAATTACAGGGAGCGGTAATTGGAAGGTGGTTTTCTGAGACACAATCGCCCCGCAGTGTGACAGTATTTGCATTGTCAACGAGCTGGAAGATGTTAAGGAGACGTAAATGATATCTGCGGCTTGTGTGCTGCGACTGCAGCTGTTTCTGTTGTTAACGGTGTCACAGAAATTGTGTCTTCACCTCAGTGGAGATTTAATTCAAGAGCACTGTGCGTGCTTCAAATTCACATCCGTTTCGCCATGAGTAGTGTCAACGGCCACACTGTTGGAACGGAGGGCCGGTTGGTACGGTGGCGGCTACCAGGACCAGGTCTTGTGGGACGTTGACTGTTAGTGATGGCTTGATCAGAGGCTACGTTCTGCAACGGGAGTTTAGGAGCTCATGGAACTTCAGTTCACGCCTGACTGAATGGCACGCCTCCTTGTGGAAGTGTCGACTGAATGGTATGCCTCCTTATGGAAGTGAATTTTAAAACAGATTGAAAGTTAGTGTTGTGTAGCTGATGGATATAGTTGATCCAGGACTGGGCCATGCTGTTAGGAGTCTTTCCCGTCTGAATGTAGAGTTGCATTCTTAACAGGGTACTGCGAACCAGACAGCGGCTGAGGTTTTATGAACGCATCGCTCCAAATCACGCTGCAGTGAGTGTTCCCCCAGCAAAATCTTTATTTAGATTTAGAACTAATGTAACTAAAGCGTCTTGTATTTTGACACTACTTGGATAACTAAGGAATCTTGTCTTCTGTGAATCTAAGGGATATGGACTCCGTGGTAAAAGATCTGGCTGATCCAAGTCCCCATTCTGTGCATGCATAAACTTATGTTACGCTCAGATTGAGCCTTTTGCTTTTTGCGACGCTAAATGAAAGTAAGCCAATTAAGCCAAATCCAAAAATTTTATAATCATTGAGTAAAGAGCAATGAAGTGCAATTTGAAATGAGTCGACAGAGGTGTTCGTTTGATACTCGCGAAGGATGGCTGCTTTCGATGTCTGGTAGGTAAATACATCGATTTCTACTGTTCGCCAGATTAGTTACACAATTTCGACATTCGGAGTTGGCCTTAAACTGTTGATCCTCTTCTACAGATCCTCTTCTCAGAAGTTCAAACAAAACGAGATGTTCCTTGTTATCTGCAAGACCATTTGATTTATTTCAAGCCAGTTCTTCTTTGGGCCCTAGCGCCACACTATTTCCCAAGCATGAATTGAAAACTATACAGTTTGACGCCTCTGTACCAATAAAATTTTATTTTGGTGTACTTAGCAAATTGCTAACTTTTACATTTTAAGCCGCACTTCTATTTTATTTTCACATTTTAAGTATAAACCGGTTGGATTGATTTTGCATAGAGACAAAACTGACCATCACTTGCTTTATGTAGGCTGCACAAAAGAACATTTCATAAAGGGTGTTCCAACAATAATAATAATAATAATAATAATAATTGTTGGCGTTGTTGCTCATCAACTACTTGTGTTGTGCGCGCTACTGTTCTCTCACGAATAGAAGTGACCTACAGTTTTTTGCCAACTCCGATGGGAAGTTTGAGAAGCTTTCTCAGACAGTTATTACTCTTTGAGTGTTGTCAGTAGCTCGAAAGAGGTGGTGTCGTGAAAAATTCGAGGTGTTTAGTCGGGAATCGAACCCAGACCCTTCGACGAGTGAGCGTCGCACTATACCCACTACGCCACGGCGGCCACCGATTAGAAAATAAAAACAAATATGAATCATCGAAAATAGCTTTTTTTTTTTTTTTTGTCAAAATATTCCCCATTAAGGTCTATACACTTTTGCAAGCGTTTGAACTAATTGTCGAGGCACTTTGGCCACTCTGATTGAGGTATCTCCAAAACATGTATACTGAACGCATCAACCGCTTCTTTAGGTCAGGAAAAACCTTGACCTCTCATTTTATTATTTACGTACGTACGGAAATAACAGAAGTCACTCGGTACCAAATCAGGACTATACGGCGGATGACTCATCAAATCGATGTTTTAAGTGCTCAAAAATCCAGTTGTTTGAGCCGATACGTGAGAGCTCGCATTATCGTGGTGAAGAGTGATCAGTCTCTGTGATTTCTTGGAAGACAGCTGGCAAACAAATGGTTGTGTACCACTCAGAATTGACTGTTCTGCGTTGTTCTAGTGGTACAGTTGCGACATGACCAGTTTTTCCGAAAATACAGGCGACCAGTTGCTTGGAAGTGCTTTGTGCGCGAGCAACTTTTGTTGGATTTGGCTCAATTTGAAACACCCATACATTCGACTGCTTTTTACTTTCGGGCTCAGGTGCGTAAATCCACGATTCATCCCCTGTCACGATGTCATAGACGTGTTTCGAAGCACCGCGATCGTATTTTTGGAGCGATTCTTTCGACCAATCGACACGAGCCTCTTTTTGAGCGATTGACAAATTGTGTGGATCCAACGCGAACAAATGTCCATGCAATATTGAATATATTCTGGTCCCACTAATGCCTAAGGTTGTCTCAATCTCACGATAGGTCACATGACGATCTTGCAATATCAGTTGGCTCACAGCATCAATGGTTTCCGGAGGAACAACTGATTTTGGACGACCTTCACGAAATTCGTCTTGGAGTGAACTACGACCTCGGTCGAATTCCGCATATCATCGATAAACACTGGTCCTTGATGGAGCTTCGTCGCCAAAAATTTAATTAAGTTCATCGATTCACTGTTGTTGAGTCAATTCACGTCGAAAGTTGTAAAAAATAATCGCACAAAAATTTTCACGATTTAATTCCATTTTTTGGGCGAGATGGATCTTTTAAGTTACAACACAAATAGCGCTCGTATAAAAAAACGTTCTGAGTATGGATAACCTCAAAAATGTCAAACTTTACGATAGAGCTGGCAGTTGACAAATTGAAACACTAGGGTTGCCCAGTCCCGAAATACGAAAGGCAACCTTCGTAAAAAGCAAGGAAGATGGGTTCCACCTGAAAAAACTACAGGAATATATCTAATAGCTAGTGGCCATAAGGATCGTAAAAGTTTCTGCTTGGAAGACCAACGTGTTAATATCTTCAGAGTTGTAAGGTCTAATGTTGTTGTTTTTCACGAAGACGCCAGGTCCTGCTCCCTCCAACGTCCGTGAAAATCCGCTTCTGCTATTTAGTTATATTCGTCCTAGATCACGTACGCATTATCATTGGAAACGACCCAAAACAACTGTGTTCACCAAAATGAAAAAAACGACACAAGACCAAAACCATTCAGCCTTGACTTTGGCTGCAAGCCAATAAAATTCAATAAGAAACTCGCAAATCACCTTGCTGGCTTGCTCCAAACAGCGGGGGCGGCAGTCTCTAATGTCAAAACAAAAACATGATTTTCCCTCCAGACTCTAAACAGAGAAAAAAACAAATCTGAACACAGCGAGGAAGACCACTTGCCACTGGCACGGCAAGCGAGCGCTTCACCATGGAATTGAAATTGGCGCCAACTAGCTCTGCCTTAAACCATTTGTCTGATTTTAAGGACAAGCAACTTCGTCCGAAATATTTGGAATTCCATGCCAGCTGCAATCAAATTAAGATGCCTCCAAGTGGAGCGCACGACCGATCAGCAAAGCGCTAAAACATTTTACATGTCGCTAGACCATTTCACGCGACAGTTTGTTTACAATTTTACGACGCGTGTGACACAAGGCCTTTTTCTACCGTTTGTCCTTTTTTTGCACTCTTTCTCGGCGCAACGTGCTGGATTGCATCATGACAGATAGATCGCTCGAACCGGTTGATTGGAGTGGAAAATTTGAAACAGGTACGGATCGTGTTGTACGCTGTGCGCTAAGCAGCCGCCGCGCCGCCTATGCCAGCTGAAATGATGTGATTTGAATACACAAGTTTTTGGGGCGTTGGTGGGGGACAGATGGATGGCTTTGCAGATTTTTTTGACCCAATTTCTTGACACTCTTCGTTTGGACGGCGCTCGAAGTGTTGAATTTGATTTTCTGAATTATGGTTACATGGCTTGTGCTGCGCTTGAGTAGGTCAACCGGTGGCGGTTTGTCTGACAGCTGTCATTGGCGTGGAACGCTTGGAGGGGAACGCACCAGTGGCGGGCGAAATGTGTCACATGAGTGGTTTGCTGTGAGAGTTTGAAACTCTGTTTCGTTTGAATTGAGGAGGAGATTGAAAGTGCTAACGATTGAGAAGGCATTGAATTGCAATGCAATCCCCTCGAGAATGATGAACAGTGATGCATTGATGGCACATTCTTTTACCAGGAAAAAGAAGAATATAGCTCCTTTAGCTCCCAATAAAGGCACAACAATTCGTCATAACATTTTAACGGCTGCGCGGGAAACCGCTCGAGATGTTTCGTTCGTCGATGAAATCAGTCCTCCCGATGATGAGCTCTTGCGGCCAGATACAATTGATAAAACGTACGAGTTCTCACGCTGATCTGCATGCCAAATCTGCTTTCGAGGTTTTACGTGCTAATAAAAGCCATAGAGACCGATGGTGGAGATAATTAAGTCATACTTGGCTGATGATGGCGATCTGGGCAACCGGGCATGAATGACAATTGCGGATTTCGTGTGTTCTAAAAAAAGACTCTTTAGCAAGCCATCGAGGGTAAACATGAAAACGACGCGATCGAATAGCAAATCTATCTGAGGGTAATTAAAGCACGTAGATCAAGATGGGAGACAGTGTACGCCGGTTGAATGGGCGACGAACCTCTGCGAAATTATTGGCAGCTAGTCCGATAGCCGAAAGATGACAAAGACGGTGTAAATGGGAGGCTTGCATCATGTGGAATAATAATGACTAAGGATGAGTTCAAAGACAAGACCAATGAAAATTAATAATGCAAGAACTGGCTGGGATTGAAGAAAATTCTCCAACACAGGCAACTGGCAGCGACAATGGAAGAAAGTGCAGCAAACCCCTTTCATGTCCATTTTCTCCGTTTGAAAGCTTCGCAAGAGAATGTGGAAATTTCGAAGTCATTTAAAAAGAAACTGAGGTAAATACAATTAGGAAACATAGTCTTTAGGCTGCCAACGGACTTAGCAACCTCTTTGAGTGAAGCTAATGTTTCCCTCGTGATCGTCTTTGATACAAATTAACAATCAATTTGGTCAAACATACTACAAGAGGTTCGGGTGATCTATTTTATATTGCACTTCGCTCTGAGGGCGCTGAGGCACAATTCAGTTCGTTGTACAATTGTGGTTAAGTTGCGAATAAGCAGATGACCGGGCAGAGTGAAAAATGAATGCTAACACATTTTTGGCTTGCTTAGGAACAAATGATGGGATGGGAGTACCAACAAATTCCAGGCAGTTTTTGGGTGTTGAAAAATGTTTTTTTTGTTGATAAAAGGTAAAGAATACAACACTTAAAGTATTGAACGTCGGAAACGAATACTTCTTCCCATCCCTCGTAGTTTTCGAATACAATCTCTCAGAATCGAGCCCTCTCTGGCATCGAGCCAATCATTGACCAATTCTTTGATTTCCTCAAAAGATGAGAACCGGTGAACTCCCAAAATCGTTTTGATTCCGTCGAAAAAGTCTGTAGTCGGAATGAGCTAGATCTGGAAATATGGCGGAAGGGGAAAATCTCCAAGTGCAGCATTTCCATGCAGTTTTTCACGGCCACAGCCACGTAAGTCGAGTGTTGTCATGTTGTAAAATCGCTTTCCATGCCTGTTTATCGTTGCTGGAGACTTTACATGAAATTTATGTCTCTAGCACATTCCTTTTAGTTGAAAACGTTTCCCCTCGTGGTACACTACACCATCCTGGTCCCACTATATGCGGAGCATGCCCTTACAACCGTGAATGTTTTTCTTTGGCGTTCATGTTGCCGGCGATAGAATAGGTTCATCAGGCATTTCATAATAGTTTTTTCTTCTTGTGGTCTTCCTAGTACGTTAACATTTCATCTCAAGCCACAATCCGGTGCAAAAATCCCTTACGTTGATGTCTTTCAAGAACCTGTTCCGGGGTGAAAAATCGCTTTCGAAATCGTTTAGTTTCAACGCATACGATTGCTTTGAAATAAATCTAAATTGGTTTCTTTGTGAAGCCCCTTCCAACGTTTTTTCGAATTAACATTGCGTTTGGCACGGATTGATTTAGTAAGGCGTCGAACTTTTTGGGAAGAACAAGACGCTCTTTGTCTACAACGCTAAAGTCAGCAATTTTGAAGCGTCTAAACTACTCTCTGCATGTTTAAGAGGTCAGAGTACGTTCACCATAAACTTGCACAAGCATCAATCGATGGATGATAGTTCAGCTGCATTTTTCTTTTACGAGGGTTGCCTATGGGCATGGGCCTATGCACGCGAGGTAACGTCGTTGATTGCGCTCAACATGGTGAGCTGCCAAGGCAATCCTCGTTAGTGCACAGGTCAAGTTGACATACAGCCTCCACGTGGCGCCCCCTGGATAGCCATCACAACACCCGTTGTATAGTGAACTAATGTATGCAGCGACCCCCTCTGCCCGAGGATTTAAATAATGGGCCTGGCCTACCAGTCTGTGGGTTGTGCGTGAGGGTAACTTCCTTAACACGTAAAAATAAAATAGTTCAGAAAAACCGATATGCCTCGGATAAGGACGGATTAACTGTTGACGACCCCAGTAAACGTTTAAAGGACAAAGATTTTCGGTTTTGCACGTGGAATGTGAGGTCCCTTAACAGGCCACGTGCAGCCGAACAACTTGCGGAGGCCCTTGACAGCTACAAAGCTGACATAACCGCCATCCAGGAAGTGCGATGGGATGGGCCTGGCATAAAAGCGATGAAGAACTGCGATATCTACTACAGCAATTGCTATAGAGAGAGAAGGCAGCGCTTATTCGGATGCGGATTTGTTGTTCGAGGCAGACTTAGGCAAAAAGTCTTGAGCTACGACCCAGTCAGCGAGCGCCTCATGACAATCCGCATCAAGGCTAAATTCGGGAACATCAGCCTAATATGCGCTCACGCTCCGATAGAGGAGAAGGATGACAACATCAAGGATGACTTCTATGATCTCCTAGAAAGAACATACGATCGATGCCCCAGCTATGACACCAAGATCGTTCTAGGAGATTTCAACGCTCAGCTGGGAAAGGAGGACATCTTTGCTGGAGTCATCGGTAAACACAGCCTGCACGACAACACATCCGGAAACGGACTCAGGCTGTTGGACTTCGCCTCGGGGCGAAACCTCTCTGTGGCTAGCACGCGGTTCCCACACCTGAACATTCACAAAGGAACCTGGCGATCTCCTGATCAATCAACCGTCAACCAGATTGATCACGTTGCGATCGACGTCAGACACTCCTCCAGTATTCTCGATGTCCGCACCTTCCGAGGTGCAAACATTGACTCGGATCATCACCTTGTTGTAGCCAAGGTAAGAACCCGGATATCGAGAGAGCAACGGAGTCGAGAAAGGCCAAAACGGTTTGACGTCGAAAAGCTACAATCGCAGCTGATTGCTGGGAACTTTGCCGACCGAGTCTCCCGGAAACTCGCCCAGAGTTCGACGCTTCCTGCACTAAGCATAGAAGAAGAATAGAAACGTTGTCAAGAAGCCATCAAAGATGCTGCCACTGATGGGCTGGGTTTCACGTCACTACCCAGAAGGAACCCATGGTTTGACGACGAGTGCAGGCAAGCGCACGCAGCTAAACAAGACGCTTATAAGGCGACGCTGCATCGAACAACGCGAGCTGTTCGTGAACTCTGCGCACAGAGAAGAATGGAAGAGCACCGGCTTCTCAGAAGGAAGAAGAAGGAGCATGAGAAGCGCGCTGTCGAGGAAATGGAAAGGTGGTTTGGCAGGAATGAAGTCCGAAAGTTTTACCGAAAGGTAAAACAGCTATCCGGAGGATACAAGGTTCGGACCAAGGCCTGCCGGGACCAAAATGGACAACTAGAAGTAGAGTCGCAGTCTGTGCTGAGAATCTGGAAGAAACATTTCTGCAGACTCCTAAACGGCGATGACGACCCAAATCCCGCTGTTAGGCAGAATGTTCCACTCAATTTGGACGATGAGGGACTTAGACGAGATGAAGATAGCAATATCCAAGCTAAAGTCGAACAAAGCTGCTGGAGCGGACGGACTGTCCGCAGAACTATTTAAAGCAGCTGGAGATGACCTGGTTGGGCGCATGCACCAACTCATCTGTAAGATATGGTCGGAGGAAAGCATGCCCGATGAGTGGAATCTCAGCGTAGTTTGCCCGGTCCACAAAAAAGGAGACCCCTTTGACTGCGCCAACTACCGAGGGATAAGTCTCCTGAGCATCGCATACAAGATCCTCTCTGCCGTATTGTGTGAGCGTCTGAAACCATTTGTCCATGACCTGATAGGTCCCTATCAGTGTTGTTTCACCCCAGGGAAGTCCACAATAGACCAGATCTTCATATTACGGCAGATCCTGGAAAAGACCCAAGAAATGCAAATTGACACTCACCACCTATTAGTCGATTTCAAGGCTGCATATGACAGTGTGCATAGAGACGAGCTATACAGTGCCATGTCTAGTTTTGGCATTCCTACCAAACTCGTCAGATTGTGTATGATGACGATGGAGAACTCTCGCTGCTCCGTCAAGGTCGGTACCGAACTCACCGAGACCTTCAATGTCAAAAAAGGTTTTAGACAAGGCGACGCACTGTCATGTGACTTCCTTAACATCATCCTCGAGAAGATCGTGCGTAACTTATAAGTCAATACCAGAGGCACGACTTCCAAAAGTAAGTTCAACTGCTAGCTTACGCTGATGACATTGACGTGATTGGACGAACACAGCGAGCCGTCAATGAGGCGTTTGCTGGCATTGAAGCGGAAGCGGCTAAAATGGGTCTTGCGGTAAATGAGGGCAAAACGAAGTACATGCTGTCATCAAGGAAGGACACACAACATCGACGTCTCGGACGGAGCGTCACACTAGGCAGCAGAAACTTCGAGGTAGTTAAGGACTTCGTCTACCTCGGCTCCGCGGTAAACAGGGACAACAGCATCAGTACCGGAATCAGACGCAGAATCACTCTTGCCAACCGCTGTTTCTTTGGGCTTAAGAGGCAATTGAGTAATAAAGCCCTCTCTCGAAGGACTAAATTAGCTTTATATAACAGCTTGATCATCCCCGTCCTACTATATGGCGCAGAATCTTGGACGTTAGCAAAGGCGGATGAGGAAGCCCTTAGTCTTTTCGAGAGAAAAGTTTTGCGTGCGATTTTTGGTCCTGTTTGCGTTGACGGCATCTGGAGGAGAAGATTTAATGACGAACTCTATAGGCTGTGATACAACGCTTAAGATGGCTAGGCCATGTAGAGCGTATGGACACCACTGCTCCGGCCCGAAAAGTCTTTGAATCCGAGCCATTGGGACAACGCAACAGAGGACGGCCTAGACTGAAGTGGCGCACACAAGTGGAGAAGGACCTCAACCAACTTGGAGTGCGCAACTGGAGACAGCTGGCGAAAGATCGTGCTGCCTGGAGAGGCATGTTGGTTGAGGCCCAGGTCCACCCCGGACTGTAGCGCCACAAGAAGAAGAAGAAGAAGAGGGTTGCCTTTTCGGGATTAGAGAAAAAAAATAAATATGAATCATCGAAAATAGCTTTAGAGGTATCTCCAAAACATGCCTTTTGCACGCAGCAACCGCTTCTTCAGATGTCGCAAATGTTGACCTTTCAATTTATATAGATAAGTCATTCGGTGCCAAGCCAGGACGGGTGACTCATCAAATCGATGTGTTGAGTGCTCAAAAATGCAGTTGTTGGAACCGATGTGTGAGAGCTCGCATTGTCGTGGTGAAGAGTGATCCGTCTTCGGCGGTTGGTTTTCCTGATTTATTGGAAGACAACTGGCAAACAAATGGTTGTGTACCACTCAGAATTGACTGTTTTGCGTTGTTCTAGTGGTACGGTTGCGACATGTCCAGTTTTTTCGAAAACACAGGCGACCATTTACTTGGAAGTGCTTGGAAGTGCGATCGTATTTTTGGAGCATTTATTTCGACCAATCGACACGAGCCTTTTTTTGAGCAATTGACACATTGTGTGGGATCCAACGCGAACAAATTTGTTTGACGGTCAAATGTTCATGCAATATTGAATGGGTGCTGGTCCCACTAATGTCTAAGGTTGTCTCAATCGCACGATAGGTCACATGACGATCTTGCAATATCAGTTGGCGCACAGCATCAATGGTTTCCGGAACAACTGATTCTGGACGACCTTCACGGAGTTCGTCTTGGAGTGAACCACGACTTGGGTTGAACTCATCATACCATCGATAAACACTGGTCCTTGATGGAGCTTCATCGCCAAAAATATAATTAAGTTCATCGATGCACTGTTGAGTTAATCCACGTCGAAAGTTGTAAAAAAGAATCGCACGGAAATTTTCACGATTTATTTCCATATTTTGGGCGAGATGAACCTTTTAAGTTACTGTAAATAACACAAATAGCGCTCGTATGTGAAAAGTTGTGAGTACGTATAACCTCAAAAATGCCAAACTTTACGATAGAGCTGGCAGTTGCCGGATTGCAACACTTGGGTTGCCCAATCCCGAAATATAAAAGGCAACCTTCGTAATTAAAGATGCAAATCAAATCTTCCCGCAAATGCAAACTAATCCGGACATATTCGAAGAGGCGAAAACAATGCTGTTGCCTTAAACCGACGCTGGTGCACAAATATTTTTTCTCTGTATATTTTTTTATTTCAATTCGTTAATTCAATACTTATTTTTCGACAAAAGTACTTTAAACTTGTTTAATTTAAGTGAACAGCGTTTCTTACTAACTGACCCTTCTTAGGTGCTCTAAACTAACTCATTGCACACTAATTATTTCTGCCAAATGTCACACCTTTTGCAATGAAGTTTATATTTCAACGAACTATGAAAACATACGGATTCAAACAAAAATAAACAACAAAGAGTTGACCCTCTTAGGGATTTATAGACCACCAAACATGAATCTGTACAACTTTACTCAAGAAATATAAATTCGATTAAATTCTGTCAACAAAAAAACATAAACTTCTTGTATTGGGAGACATAAATAAAGATTTGAACAATGAAGAAGAAATTTGTGTCGCTAGATATTTGGAAATGGTAAAGAGTAAAGGCCTGCAAAATGTTGTCTAATCAGATACTAGGGTAGATTTAAACAGAGTTTCCAAGACGTCAATAGATCATTATTCACTACGATGTGAATTTAAGAAAATTTATGCGGCTACTGTTCAATCGAGCATTTCAGATCATTATATGTTAATGTTTGGAAAGACATAAAACCAATAAGAGCAACGCAAAAAATGATCCTAAGTGAAAGCAAAATACATGAACAACTATTAAGAGTGAAGTGGAACATATTGGATAATGAAGCTAATGTGAACAATTTGCAGAAATATTTAATAATGTCTACAAAACATCGTATGTTAGTATTAAAGTGAAAGACAGAGAAAAACAAAATCCGTGCATAACTACGGAAATTCTAAGTCTATGTAAGGAAAGAGATAAACTTTACCACAAATGGAAAAACAATAGACGTTGTCTAAACCACGAATATCAATATAAAATCTTCCGATATTTTGAAAAAATAAAAAGGAATAAAATAAAAAGGAATAAATGTGATTATTACAGAAATAAATTTGCAGAATTTCGAAAGGATCCCAAGAAAACGTGGCGGCCGATAAGTAATTTACTAGGAAAGGACACTAACCACATCGATGATATGATAAATAGAAATTTCCAATTAAACTCATATGTAACAGGCATACCAAATAAACTCACTACACAGTTTAAGGACTAAATAAAATCAATTACCCACAAATGCAACATAAGAACATATAGAGGCGGAGAAATGAGTGCAGTAAAATCAACGTTCCTAGCTCAAGTTTCGACAAATGAAATAGAAAACATAATAAGAAAACTGAACATAAACAAATCTCCCGGAGTAGATAACATAAGGACTAAAGACCTTAAGCTTAATGTGAGTGTCTTAGCACCTGCAGTCACACAACTGGTAAGTAAGTATCTGGAGCAAAGTACATTCCCGGAGAAACTTAAAATTGCCATTGTTCGACCCATCTACAAGTCAGGGAAGAAAAACGAAATCTCTAATTACCGACCTATTTCCATCTTACCAGTTGTAGACAAAGTGCTAGAAGAAGTTATGGCGAGAAGATTGCAAGACTATATAGACAAATACAAAATCATCAACAAAAACCAGTATGGCTTCATGGGAAACCGAAACGTAAACCAACTACTGAGAGAATTTGCCAATTTGCCATTAAATAAGAACTACCACTCGCTAGTAATTTTTATTGATTTCAAAAAAGCATTTGATACACTTTGTCAAGAAATTATAATTCGAACGCTGGAAAAGATAGGAATTCGGAAGTTGAGTTGGGTATTCCTCAGGGATCCATCCTTGGGCCTCTCCTCTTTATTATAAACGTGAACGATATGCTTTCGGTGTTGCAAGATAGTATTGGGTATCAATACGCTGACGATACAGCCATAATTGTGAATAACAAAGATATTACCAGAGCAGCTCAAACAATGCAATTGGAGTTCAACAATGTTCTGCGTTGGTGTCACGATAACGGCCTCATAATTAACTCGAAAAAAAAACGAAATTAATGCACATACGACCTAACCACGCAATAGGATCGCCTTTTAAAATACAGTTCCATAGTTTAAAATGCCTGCACAACTCTCAGCAAAAACCTGAGCCAGATGAGTGCGCAGAATATATTGATACGGTCAACGTGTTTCGATATCTGGGAGAAGAAGTAGACTGCGACTTCAAGTGGGACTTTCACATAAAGTCTCTTTGCAACCCACTTCGGCAGTCAACGTATGCTCTTTATCATCTGCGCAATTACACCCCATTTAAGGTTCTGAAACAGATATACTTCTCCCTAGTGGAATCGATACTGCAGTACGGAATCACGACGTGGGGAAATGCAGCGCAATACAGAATAATGGAACTCCAATGAGTTCAAAACAGGATATTCAAAATTCTCCTGCGGGCTAAGTATGGTAAGCATTATGTAGGAAACTATAGTAATACCAGCGAAGAATTAAACTTACTTACAATCCGTAAACTTTTTCTTTTTAACTTAATAAATGAAACATACGGCGAGGAACGTTTTAAACATCCAATTGATCACGCAGTCAACACTAGACAAAGAGCGAATGGAAAGCTGAAGATACTGGGGATACACAATTCCTATGGACGAGAACAACTGTCCTTTGTGGTACCAACATTTTCAACCAACTCCCCCGCTCTTTTTTAAATATTCGGCCAATACACAGCAGGTAAAGATTACTTAAAAATTATATCATGTCGAACATCATTAATTTATAATTTAAGTTCCTAACAAAAAAAAAAAAAAGAACTACTTTGTGTAAAATGAAACACCGTGTTAACAACCTTCTGCAGAAAAGCCTCCAGGCTTCGCAGATATTTACTTGTCTTTATGTAAGTTAATATGATGTAGATTAATATTGTGAGGCCAACCTACATCTTACGTAGATTCTCTTAACGCTTCAAGGTATTATCCAGCACGGAAGGGATAACTCTATAGGGATATTGGTAGGCACTTTGGATATTAATTTCTGTACCGCCAATTATGTTATGTATCAGGAACAATGGACAATAGACAATAAAGACAACTATAAACTATATAAGTAGCTAATCGCTTCCAAGATGAGCCAACTTGCAAGTGGCGCCATCTTTTGAAAAAGAATTCATTTGTACACCAAATAAACAGGTCGGCGGCGGAACAAAATGTTCAAAACTTTCAAATAGGACTTCCATCATATGAATTGGCGTACTCGTACTCATATCCGCTTAATCACGATCGGCAATCCGCACGCCTGAGACCGAAAATACAGTGCAGAGTTTTCTTCTCAATGATTGTCTAATTCTGCTATGTTTTCCATCCTATAATCCAGTAACTGGCTGTATATAGAACAGCTAAAAGGGTTAAGTGTGAATTTCGAGTGCGGGGATTCAAACCAATTGAATTTGTTTAACTGATGTAAAGGTGACATTTAAGAGTGTCAGAGAGAGAGATAGTGTCGTTCAAAGACTATAATAAGTCAGAGAGAAGCATTCGAAAGATAGCATTGATAATAGTGACGACGTGTTCGAGTCGCAGTCGAGGGTCTAATGCTGCTGGTACATAGACAACATCGGTCCAGTTTGATGTTTCTCAATCCGTGTTTCGAAAATTGACATAGCATGCGTACACTCTGATACTCCCGTAGGCTGCCTCCTTTTGCTTGCCAACTAATATTTCAAAATTAAAGAGTCAGCTGTAGTTTAGTTTTATAGTAAGTTTTTCTTAAATTTCGGTAGTAAAATACTCAAAAATGGATCCGAAAAAAAATCGTCGAACTAAATTTTTAGTCAATAAAATTGTAATCGTTTTGAGTCGAAGTTAAGCAGTGGTTTCAAATTTCTTTAAGGATTCAGAAAAATAATCATTTTTGGGCAGAATATAGTTTGAAAGCAGAAGACCAGTGTTCGTTTCTTACAGCAGTCACAAATTCTACAGCAAAAAGAGGATAAATCGCTATATCTGCAGGCAGTTTAGACGTTGTCTTACCATCTGAAGCCAAACACTTTCAGACAAAGCCTCTAAAAAAAGACCCTCCCCCAACGCAACGTCATCGAGAAGCCCGCCTGGAACTTGCCAAAGGTCCTCAGCGGTTGCAGAAACGAAGTAAGAAAATAATCATTACCAACTTTGAATGTACCAGACGGAATTCGACATGATTTCAAAGATTTACGAAAAGAGTTCTTCTTAAGATAATACCAACGAGGCGGAGGTGGAACTATAATTTGGAAAAACAGATGTTTACTTTTATAAATGGAAGTATGAAAAGTGAGGACAATATTAGAATCTTAAATGACAACAAGATAATGCAGCAAATCATACAGTTGGAAAATAAAACACTTTCTTGAAAAAGTCTCTGTATTCTCGACTTGCTTGCCTTGTCTCCAGACTTTGATATCGTAAAATATAAGGTAGTTAAATATCCCTTCCGCGTTTTTGCTCTTCATTCAATGCTTCATAAAAAGTGTTACAGTGATCGGATTTAGTTCAAATATGCGCCGTTTTGTTCGATAATCTAGACGGGAACTCTAGACCTCTAGGCAACCCTCGTAGCAGACCCTTTCCTTATTTGCGAAGAACTCGGACAGCCACTTTCTACAAGCCTCTTTTGAGTTCAACTTCACAGCATCAAGGGCGTTCGCCATGCACAGGAATAGGTGGTAATCACTTGGCGCTATGCCCGGGCTATATGGTGGATGCGATAAAACCTCGAATCCGAGCTCCCGTAGCTTCTGACGAGTCATCAACGAAGTGTGTATATCTGGCGTTGTCCTAATGAACACTACACCCTTGCTGTTGGCAAATTCTAGACACTTCTGGTCGATCGTCTGCTTCACGCGGTCCAGTTGTTCTCAGTAGATGGTAAAATTAAGCGTCTGGCCATATGGGAGCAGCTCATTGTGGATGATTCCCTTCCAACCCACGAAACACACAGCGAAACCTTCCTGGCCGTCAATCCCGGCTTGGTCACTATTTGGGACGATTCATAGGCCTTCAATCACGAATGTTTACGCTTGATATTGTCGTATGTGATCCAGTTTTCGTCGCCAGTCACCATCCTCTTCAAAAATGGGTCGAGTTCGTTCCGTTTCAGCAGCATATTCAGGCGTTGATTCGGTTCAGAAGGTTTTTTTTTGCGGCACTTCAAGCTTTTTTTTCTTGTATCCAGCCTTCTGCAGATGGCTTAAAATGGTTTGGTGACTAACTCCCATCTCCTGGACGATGTCACAAGATGCCACATGCTGGTCTAACTCAATGATTTCCATGATTCTATCGGTATGTGTCGTCACAGGTCTTCCGCCGGCTGGTTTATCCATGGTGTCGTTTTCACCGACTCTGAATCATCGAAACCATTCCTCCGAGGTTCGAAGTGATAGAGTATTCGTACCATCCTCGAAAACACCATTAATCTCACGGAACGTTTCCCTAGCGGATTTGCCTTTAACGTAGGAAAACTATAAAATAGCGCGAATTTCGGCGTTAGTGAGCTCCATGCTTACACGTCTATAACTGTTGAACGCAATATCCAAACTAATCATAGCGTCATTTTGTAGGTTATGTCAAGACCTGTCAAATGATGTATGGTATTACCAGATACGAACTCGGTGGCACTTTGTACATAGCCGGAAAATTCAAAAGACAAAAAGACGGGAGGGAAAATTTTGGCAATCTTATATTTTAGAAAGAGGGCATAATATTGAGAAACCTTAAAATTGAAGGGATGTCTCAACCAGTCGTGGCGGAGTGAATTATTTTAAAGGATGTGTGGAATGCTATCGAAAACTGAAGGGTTGCATTCTTATTTTATATTTTTTTGAGTCGAATTTAATTTATAATGTTTCAAAACCCTTCACAAATTTAGGAAGCGTGAAGAGTGTGAGGAATGCTTCATACACCGAACTTGAGGAAAGAGCCTTGTGTCTGCAGCAGTGCAACACGGGTTAAAGAAGGGCTTTAATTGTAATCAGGCAGGAAAATATTCTTAAAGCAATTGGTTGATGTTTAGTTCCCTAAATATTTGTCCTCTGTGAGTTGTTTTATGTTGTGAGTTGTTTTGACCGAAGAAATAGTGTAAGTTCCCGTCTAGATGGAAACAGTGTCATTCAATGGGTCCGTCAAGGCAGTAAACATCTCCTAAGATTGCATGGGTCTAGTGTAGGAGCTCGTTCATTCCATGCAACAAGCGCAACTGTGAGTGCCGTGAACGCATTCCTGTTTCAGTTTGTGTCACTGAATTTATACCAGGCGCCAAGTAAAACGATTCCTTAGTCAAGTCATGAAAACAACGTTTTTTTCTTTCGTCTAACATCCAAGGTCCTTGCCCACATTTGTACGTTGACGAATTGGTATTCGTCAAACAGTATCAGTTGCATTCAATGTCCTGGAGCAACCCAATTGCATGTTGCCTTCACATGAATGGACACACCTAATCCTCCGACAGTCACTTTCTCGCCGGGACAGTCCACTCCGGGAGAATCCACTCCGGGAGAATCCACTCCGGGACATTCGCTCAGTGTGTGGCATCTTCATTGGCTAAGTGCATTGGGCGGGAAACTGGACCCGCATGCCTGTGTCGAAATTGGAAATCCCTTCAGGATACCTGTCGGAAAGTGCTTCCTTTTCAGTCAATTTCTCACTCACAGCGCAAGTGCGAAGATGGTGCGTTGATAAGATAGCAGAAGCATCCAACTGAACCAGCAAGTGCTGCACGAAGCGCGTCTTATCTCCCTACAAAGGAGTTTTATTGCGACGATTGATTTTTGGGCACCTGTACTGCCGCTGCTGTTGTGTTTTCCTTTTATTCCCATCCTCCTTCTCTGCCGCCCCTGTTGGTGGTGGTGGTGAAGCAGATCTTATCTTTGAGTATTTACAACGAAGTAACCAAGTCCGTCCATTCATCTTTGATAGGCCGTCGTAGCGGACGGAACCGAGAAATCGCTATCTCCTCTGTCGGATGGGAGACCTATGCCAAGAAATTTTGTGCACATTTCGGGTTATCACCCCGGCTATGCTGGTGTTCTGATTAAGCGGGCGCTTTGAAGCGACTTCTGGGAAGAGTACTCTGAAATCTGTTACCGAGTCGGCCGACCCATAAAACAGACACCGGCATTGGTATGGGAATCACGTTGACGCACGCCTCCACGGTAAGGATCTGCCTGTAACTTCGGTGATCTGCAGGTTCTACGCGTAATTGGAGTGCAAATGTCCCGCCAGAAAGCCCACCTGTTCAATCAGAATGAGAGACAAACAGCGAGAAACAAACCTACAGCTCCCTACCGGGTTTTATTTTCACCGGCAAACAATAAAATATTCACGGCAAAACTTCACAAAACGGTCGCCAAAACAATTTTAATTGCATGCCCAAAAGGGGCATCTCTTAATGGCATTTCGTGTATCTTCACTGATTGTGTGTTCTCATGATCTGGCCTGCTTGCGGGTTATCCCTTGTCGTCGACTCGAAATACGCAACCCAATCCACAAACAAGATTGCTACATACTGGATCACCACAATGTCTACATGCACTCCGCACAGTCTGGCTGGGTCGGATGATGTGCCGGGCCGTCTTCGCAGTGGCGTGGTGGTGGTACAGTAAGGTATGGGGCATGGCGTGGCGTTCCGTGCCGTGCTGTGCCGTGCCTTGAGCGCCTTCTTTCAGTGCCCGCAACGAATAAGACAATCAAGCGAAGACGAAGAGCATTGTAAACTCTTAACACAATAAAGAAATAAATTACTCAATCATGGTATGCGTGAAGGCTTTTATGCGGCCGTGTGTGTTCGAATTCATTCTCAAATGGGGATTGTACATCAATTGATTTCGCCACTAAAAAGTTTTCCCATCGACCACCCCTAAGCTTAGGTGAGATTACTGAAGACGTGTGTTGCTGTTCCTTATCCTCTGTAGGGTGATGTGTTCGCTTGTCGGCTGGTTTCAACGCATTGAATGAAATGTGAAATTTTTGCTATGGAATGGTGGAGGGTTCTTAAATAGAATTATTTTTGTAAAATTGGAAACCCATAGCTTAGGTTTTTTACATTAAAAAAAAAACCAACAAATTCGGAAAAATTACTTTTATACTTTTTTTTAGCAAATTTTATACAAAGGGTTTTGATCATTAGCTTCGATGAAGCTGTCATCCATAAGAAAGAAATTCTTTATGGTTGCGTTCCTCATTGAGTGGTCAGCCTTAATTTTATATAGGATCGTGTACTGTTTTGTGGGAACAAAAATGGGAGAAAGAAATAAACAATAAAATCAGTTAGACCTGCTTTTATACTCAGCTAACAGCTGTCTGCGTTGATGGCATCTGAAGAAGAAGATTTAGCGATGAACTCTATGAGTTGTATAGCGGAATGCGCCTGGTCAAGTGTCTTCGGTTACAACGCTTAAGATGGCTGGGCCATGTAGAGCGTATGGACACCACTGCCCCGGCCCGAAAAGTCTTCAAATCTGAGCCAATGGTACAATGCAACAGAGGATGGACTAGGCTAAGGTGACTCATACTAGGGCAGAAGGACCTCAACCAACTTGGAGGGCGCAACTGGAAGCAGCTGGAGAAATATTATGCTGTGTGGAGAGGCATGTTGGTTGAGGACCAGGACCACCCAGGACCATAACATGAAGAAAAGAAGAAGAGGAAGAAAAAGAAGAAGAAGATGATGATGATAATGATGATAATGATGAAGAATAAGAAAAATGAAGAAAAGGAAGAAGAAAAATAAGAAGAAAAAGAAGAAGAAGAAAAAGATGCTGAAAAAGGAAAAGAAGAAGAAAAAGAAGGAAACGACGAAGAAGAATAAGAAGAAGAAGAAAAAAGAAGAAAAAGTAGAAGAAGAAGAAGAAGAAGAAGAAGAAGAAGAAGAAGAAGAAGAAGAAGAAGAAGAAGAAGAAGATGATGATGATGATGATGATGATGATGATGATGATGATGATGATGATGATGATGATGATGATGATGATGATGATGATGATGATGATGATGATGATGATGATGATGATGATGATGATGATGATGATGATGATGATGATGATGATGATGATGATGATGATGATGATGATGATGATGATGATGATGATGATGATGATGATGATGATGATGATGATGATGATGATGATGATGATGATGATGATGATGGTGATGATGATGGTGATGATGATGATGATGATGATGATGATGATGATGATGATGATGATGATGATGATGATGATGATGATGATGATGATGATGATGATGATGATGATGATGATGATGATGATGATGATGATGATGATGATGATGATGATGATGATGATGATGATGATGATGATGATGATGATGATGATGATGATGATGATGATGATGATGATGATGATGATGATGATGATGATGATGATGATGATGATGATGATGATGATGATGATGATGATGATGATGATGATGATGATGATGATGATGATGATGATGATGATGATGATGATGATGATGATGATGATGATGATGATGATGATGATGATGATGATGATGATGATGATGATGATGATGATGATGATGATGATGATGATGATGGTGATGATGATGATGATGATGATGATGATGATGATGATGATGATGATGATGATGATGATGAAGAAGAAGAAGAAGAAAAAGAAGAACAGCTACCGCCCTCACATGCCGGAGATCCACGTTTCAATTCTCGGCTTAACACCTCACACCATTTTTTACCTGTTGACAACGCTCAAAGAGTAATACAATTTTTGTCTTAGAAAAAGCTTCTCAAATTTCGCCATTTGGAATCGGCAACAAACCGCAGGTCTTCTTCCTGCTACTCGCGAAAGAATAGTAGCGCACACAGCACAAGTAATTAAGGAGTTAATTACTCCCTGGTACCCCTGTGGACTGTAGCGCTGAATGGATTTTATGTGCATCTGCAATTAAGTTTATGTCTTGGAAGGCGATTCATTGCTACTTTGATGTAGTGCCTTGAACTCATTCGGTGCACGTACATTTTGTTCATTGATACAAAGGCCAGCATTTTCTGTTGATACTCTTCCATTTTGTTCAGTGAAATTGCACTCTCGGATCAAGCCATAAAAAAAAAATACTAGAATGACCTGTTTCAGGCTGCTTCCAATTTCTCTTCCCAAGTTGAGTTAAAATTAACTCATCATGTGCTTCAAACGAGGTAATCCTGTGTTTCGTTATCTGAATGATTCGGATTTAAGGACTCTTCGGAATGGAGCAGTGCTATCCATCTTGCATTGTACCTGAAACGCATGCCGCACCGCATTGTTAGTCAAGCTCAATCTGGACTAAAAGTCGATATAGAAGTTTTCTCTCAATCTCATCATCTGCTTCTTAAAACGTCAAATTTTCTCCTCCCCTCATATAATTACCCGAAATATCACGTAAGTAACTTCTTGAACTACAATGTACAGCTTGTCATACCAGTCTTGTGACTTTTGGTGTTTCTCAGTATATAACCCCAAGTCTGGTATTCGTTTAACAAGTAAATCAGTCAGAAAAAGCCTTTTCTCTGACGCAGATTCCGAATAGCACAGTCGCCAAGTGCAAGATTACAGCTTTTCCAGACTAAGGGAAGGGCTTAACATGTTCTACCGGCGAATTTTTTCGATGTTGCTATGCATTGCGTACAAAAGATGACAATTTAGGGGCACTTTTTTACTGCACATTTGTCAGACGGCAGAGAGTTATTGTTATTGTGCGACTTTTTTAGAAAGTGTTTGATTGCTTGAATAGTGAATTTTAAAATATTTTAATAAATAAAATACCGGCGGTCCACGCTAATTTCCACGATAAATGGGTTTGCTTGTGGACCACCGGTGGTCCACTCTGCCAGATAAGCGCAGTGGACTACCGGTGGTAGAACGTGTTAAGTCTGATTTTCTGGCCCGGTCTTTGCACCCAAAGTATTGTCGGGAGGATCCTTTTGGATCTAAACGGCAACAGTAAGCCCTCCTCATTTACTTCCATCAGTTGCTTAGTGGAATAAACTTTCGTGCAAGTATCCATTTTTAAGGAACGGTCTATCTGGCTGCCCAGAGGGCTTTCTCTAACAGCCCTGGCTTTTCTCATGCATCGCTAATCTCCTTACCTCCGACATCCACATCATGGGATGCACAATCAGGACTTCACACGGTGTTAGGTAGCTTCTTGTCAGTTTCCAACGCTAGATTTTTGAGAACCTAATGGCCAGAAACTTTCTTTCTGATGAACAGGTGGAAATGCAGCAGTATTTGCGTGCTTAAGGCCTTATTAAGCCCTCTAGTCACATGCAAGATATCATAGGAATGCAAGACTTCTCGATAATTTGGTAGACAGGCTTAATTCGTTAAGACTTGTCTGGGTCATGGTATATCACGGAATCACGGGAAGTGGAACTTCTGAAAAATTCGCAGGGCAAGAATCAAAAGAGGCTGTCATAAAACACGAGTCCATCTTGGGGCTGCCCTTGTCCTTGATCAGAGTTTCCGTCAGGAGTTGGGTCTCCATATATGGCATAGCTTCGCAGGATGTAGGCATGCTATAGGCATGCATGCTCCCTAATTGGCTCTTTTGCTGCTGCCTCTAGACGGGAAAGACTTCAAACGGCTTGTTGGCGCCTCATCGGTACACTTCACATTCCCTGAGTGCTTGTGCTTGGGGTGTGCTAGGTGAAACCCTCTGCAACAGTTGTAGAAAAAGTTAAATCACTGAAGAGCAGTTCCTCTGCCAATGCGCCGCCTTTGTTCGGACCAGATGGCTACTGTTTGGTGCTGATGTTGTTGGAACTAAGTCCCTAGGCTCTTTATCACAGATATGCTTTCTTGAAAAAATCAAATCAAATGTCAGTTACAGCCTGTTTGTGCAATGGACCAGTTTAAAGATCTGAGTGCTCGAGTGCAATAATCAGGGGATCACTTCCCGCAATTGAGAATATTCCCTTCCTCCGCGAAACCAAAGAGAACGCTTTCTGCGGTCTCTGCGAAAAGCTGACAGCACTTTCTTTTACAAAGACACCAGTCATTTGCCTTCTCGTCGATCCTATGTAAATACCAATCTCGAAAAAAAGTCCTTGTGACGTGTCCTCGCATCCTTTTCCCATGGAACATCAAAAGTAGACGAGAGCAAGCGTCCAACCATCAAGCGAATGCCGCTCCATTCATTCGAGTGTAATTTAAGAAATTTAATGACCAGCCGATAACGAAGAGCGGATCAAGTACCCTTTCAAAACACATCTGACAAGGATCCATCCGTCCGCAATGTCTGTCACGGGCCTTGGAGGGAATTAAAACAAAAGCGATCGGACTCAGTGCTATATGAAAAGGAATGTCCGTTATTAGCCGGTTAATTCAGACCAAATGTCTGCGCGAAATAAATGCCCCCCAAAGCGGCCATTGTTCGATGGCATGCAGTGCGGTTGCCAGAGGCATTCAAAGGCTCCTCGGCGGCTGGATGGCCTCTGAAGTTTGTTCTCATTTATCACGATTTGCACGATTTGTGTACGATTCTTTTGTTTTAGAATTTAAATCCGAGTTCTTGTTTGATTTGGCTGCTTGTTATTCATTTTAGTGTGGCTGCGTTTTTTTTTCTTGGTTCTGTGCGGAATTCCATGCGCGGAGCTTCACGTGGATACTTGCTTTGCCATTTTAGGGACCAGGAAGCACGTGGTGGACGAGCTTTGCTTGTGAATACATTTCTGCAGCTGCAGCTGATTGCTTTTGATTGCCAGTGCCGACGACGTTGTTTTCTCAGTGTTCCTTCTAGAATTTCCGCGTCTCTGTCTATCGCCTGGGCCTCTGACCTATCGCCGTCAGCTGTCCGGCAGCCTCTGCATTTGCGATCGCCTTTTTCTGATACGACAACGGTGTGTCACTGGTCATTGACGCCGGCTGCCGCTGGATTGTCGCTCGAGCGAGACAAGCTGGAGGCGCTTCCAGCCCCGCTGACGTTTGGTTCATGGTCGAAATGAGAATCAGATAAGCGTGTCACGCTCACGCCCACGTCACTTGCTGCGTACGTATGTGCTGGATGGGCTCGAATTTAATTTCACTGAAAATCAAGCCCATATCGCGACCGGGTTGACTTTCTCTCTCTTCGCCAATCGGGCATGCCAGTGGCAAGTGATGATAAAAATATCACAAGTGAATCAGCCGCCTTCGGTTTTCGCTTGGCTATCGGCGCAGGCTGCTATTAACCTCAAAAAAGTCGATAAGAATAATTGAGATTAGCAGGCTCTCACTAACGACTCAATTCTAAGTGCGAACGGAGACCAGGGTTCGAAAGAACAGTCCGCTGAACTTCGGTGAAATGTTATTGTGCGATGAATCAATCTACTGTCCCCGGTGTGTATGCGATCGGTTGGGGTTTTCGTTGTTCAGAGGGTAGGTCGCGCATGGTCGCAGTGGACCTTTGAGTATGAAAGCTGTTTAAAAGGGTACAACAAAGATGTGACTATTCAAAGAATTTTGACTCCAAAGAAAAGAGTCAAGCTTCAATTGAAGGGTCAGCAACCTGAATGCAACATAAAGGTAAACGAATTGGCTATCCACGCAAACAAGATTCCCAAACCTATTCATCCTGTGTCATCGACTTTAACACATCAGGATATACAAGACGGGCACTTAACTTCCCAAACAATAGAAAAGAAAAAGTTGTGTTGCTCGAAATTCTTAAACCCAATTAAAAAATGTCTTTTCTCATATACTTGATGTACATCCCGCTGGAGAATGGGACAGAGGAGGTTCTCAGGATCGAGTACATCAATTGATCTTCTTCTGGAACTGGTACTTATTTTGTTGATAGCCACGAGGTAATTTAGTCGGCTTGCGTTTGCAGTGTCAGTCATTTCTCTCAAGTAGTACTCCCACTATGCCTACAGCAAGGTTTGATCATGCTTCATTTTTTTTTTGGTTGTCCCCACAGTCCGCGGTGGACCTGGGCCTCAACCAACATGCCTCTCCAGCCAGCACGATCTTTCGCCAGCTGTCTCCAGTTGCGCACTCCAATTTTGTTGAGGTCCTTCTCCACTTGTGTGCGCCACCTTAGTCTAGGTCGTCCTCTGTTGCGTTGTCCCAATGGCTCGGATTCAAAGACTTTTCATTTTCAAAGCAGTGATGTCCATACGCTCTACATGGCCTAGCCAGGTGGCATATAACACTATTTTTATTACATATTGTATAAAAGTATCCGAAGACGCTTAACTAGGCACATGTAGCTATACGTTCGTCGTTAAATCTTCTCCTTCTCCTCCTTCAACACTTCTTGAGCAATGCTCGTGCGATATTATATTTTTAGGTCGAAATTCACTGCCACACGTTTCATGCCCAAAATTTTTGACAAAATTGCGCGATATGTGTTAAACATTTGTCTAGTTTTAAATGAGATAAACAAAGCCGAAAACTAACAAAAAATAGGCGACTGCATGCTTTTTCCTAAGCCCATGCTGTTATCACGTTTTTAGATGGTTAATCTACCTTTCATCTGCCGCAATCATCTCCACTTCGTTTTCATCTTCTTCTTGTGGCGCTACAGTCCGGAGGGGACCTAAACCTCCATACGCTACATACATGGCCTAGCCATCTTAAGCGTTGTATCCTTGACTAGGCGCATGTCGCTGTACCGCCCATAGAGTTCGTCGTTAAATCTTCTCTCGACGAAGGAAGTCTTCCTTACTCGCCTTTGCTAACGTGCACTCCAGTCCCTTTCGGTTGCTTTTTTTGCTTTCATGAATAATTCGATGGAATTCGTCATTTCTGTACTTACAGTGAATTGGTTTAAAAATAATACAAGACACAATTATTCACACTAAAAAAACAACCAAAACGCAATTAAACTGGGGTCTACTCACGGATGATGACTATCGTCCGACGACATCGTTGAGACGAGGATTTTGCATCGCGCACACAAACAAAACGATATCGACAAAACGATATCATTTTAGTTGCTTCATGTACTCTTAAATCTGCCAATCGCTATCGTCCTGGCAATCGGTTTTTATGTGATGCAAATTATCGACAATATCGTTTTGGTTGGTCGTCAGGACGATAGTCGCTCGAAAAGTTACGTGACTACAGCCCTGGTCTTATTAATTTGTCCGAACGTTGAGGCAGTTCCTTCACATTTAAACACAAATTTTCGTCAAATGTTTTTGAGATGGAAGTACCGTTACCAACAACGAGAAATATGCAAACAGACGTCATATTAAATGTTATTTCAGTAAGAATGGGGTAAATGTTCGATGTTTTCCGTACTGGTCTCATTGTTTTGTCCATCACTGTATCTTCGAGATGGCCGTCGTGACGTAGTGGGTAGAGTGCGACGCTCACACGCTGCAGGTCTAGGTTCGATACCTGGCTGAACACCTCGAGTTATTCACGGCACCACCTCTTTCGAGCTTCTGACAACACTCAAAGAGTAATAACTTCGAATGCAAGTCTTCCCTTAATTTGGTCGGCAGGCTGAATTCGCTAAGACTTGTCTGGGTCTCGGGTCATCACGGGATCCTGGGAAACGAAACTGCCGATGACTGACTGTAACAGCGAACTAGCTAGGCCAGGTTCAGCAGAGGCATTCGTAGGGCCCGAACCCACCTTGGGATTACCCGCGTCCCTGGTCAGGGCCTCCGTCGATGGTTGGGTCTCCCTACAGCACAACCAGAGATGGAGTGACTCTCCAGGATGCAGGGTGACCAAGAGCATGCTCCCAAACGTCTGCAAGAAATCCGCTTCTTTTCTGCTATCTCTAGACAGAAACGAGTGCAGAAGACTTGTTGGCGTATTAACGGGACACTTTACCTTCGCTATGCAACTGAGTCGGCTTGGGCTTAGTGATGTCACACTCTGCAACGCCTGTGGAGAAGGTGAAGACACTTCAGAGCATTTTCTCTGTCAGTGTCCTGCTTTCGCTCGTATCAGGTGGCGCTGATGTGGTGGGAACTGAAAACATAAGTTCTATATCACAGAAGCGCATCTTGGCTTTTCTTCGGAAAACCAAGAAATTACATTAAATGAAGATTACTACCTGGTAGTAAAATGGACCAGTATTTGAGTCTGAGCGCTCCAGTGTAGTTGATCCCAACCTCCAACAAAAAAAAAAAAAAAAAAAAAATAACTTCGCGCTGCTCCATTGCAATTCGCATCTAGCAACTTCCTAATACCTCTCTCGTAGAAGACCCCCTTCTTATTCGCGAAGAACTCGGACAGCCACTTTCCATAAGCCTTTTTTTGAGTTCAACTTCACATTACCAAGGGCGTTCGCCATGGACACGGACAGGTGGTAATCACTTGGCGCTATGTCCGGGCTGTATGGTGGATGCGATAAAACCTCCGATCCGAGCTCCCGTAGCTTCTGACGAGTCATCAACGATGTGTTTGGTCTGACGTTGTCCTGGTGGAACACTACGCCCTTCCTTTCGGCCAATTCTGGACTCTTCTGGTCGATCGCCTGCTTCCAGGGGTCCAGCTGTTCGCAGTAGATGGTAGAATTAAGCGTCTGGCCACATGGGAGCAGCTCATAGTGGATGATTCCCTTCCAATCCCACGAAACACACAGCAAAACCTTCCTGGCCGTCAATCCCGGCTTGGCCCCTGTTTGGGACGATTCAACGGCCTTCAACCACGATCGTTTTCGCTTGATATTGTTGTATGTGATCCATTTTCGTTGCCAGTCAGAATCCGCTTCAAAAATGGGTCGAGTTCGTTCCGTTTCAGCAGCATATCGCAGGCGTTGATTCGGTCCAAAAAGTTTTTCTGCGTCAAATCATGCGGCACCCAAACATCAAGCTTGTTTTTGTATCCAGCCTTTTGCGGATGATTCCAAATGGATTGGTGAATAAACTCCCATCTCCTGGACGATGTCTCGAGATGCCACATGGCGGTCTAACTCAATGATTTCCATGAATCGATCGATATTCGTCGTCACAGGTCTGCCGCCGGCTGGCTTATCCATGGTGTCGTTTTCACCGGCTCTGAATCGTCGAAACCATTCCTCCGCGTTTCGAAGTTATAGAGTACCACCCTCTTAAAAACGCCATTAATCTCACGGAGCGTTTCTTTAGCGGATTTTCCTTTAGCGAAGGAAAACTTTAAAATAGTGCGAATTTCGGCATAAGTGAACTCCTTGTTTACACGCCTGTAACTGTTGAACGCAATATCCAAACTAGTCATGTATAGAATCGTTTTGTAGGTTATGTCAAGACCTGTCAAATGATGTATAGTATTGCCAGATACGAGCTGAAGCTGAAGCGCTTTTTACATCGCCGGAAAATTCAAAAGTCAAAACGGCGATATTTGAAAACCTTATAAAGGGCGTCCCAACAAGAACGCAAAATTTAAATTTTTAATAAAACGCAGATATTTAAAAAAAATCGTGAATTATTTATTGTATTGTACAGTTGAGTAGTGGTCGCCGTGGCGTAGTGGGTAGAGTGCGACGCTCACACGCCGATGGGTCTAGGTTCGACTCCCAGCTCAACACCAATTTTTCGAATTTTTCACGGCACCACCTCTTTCGAGCTGCTGACAACACTCAAAGAGTAATAACTGTCTAAGAAAGCTTCTCAAATTTTGCCGTTCGGAGTCGGCGAAAAACTGTAGGTCCCTTCTACTCGTGAGAGAACAGTAGCGCGCAAAACACGAGTAGTTGATGAGCAAACTAGGCCCTGGTCCCCCTTTGGACTGTAGCGCCAACAATTATTATTTTTATCGTACAGTAGACAGGATGAGGTTATGTGTGGGATAACACATCGGCCAGATGGCCGCCGCGGCTTTGCTGGCACATACGCGATCTTTTAATGAAATTTTCAATGATGTATTTCATTAATGCAGAGTCTAATTTCCTCTTTTAAGACTTGAGTCGTCGTCGGCTTATTCGCAAAAACCATCGACTTCAAAAAAACCCAAAAGAAAAATGTCCAGTGGTGTTAAATCGCACGATTTATGCGACCAATTCTGGTCTCCAAAACGCGAAACAACACGACCGGGAAGTGACTGATGGAGCAATTGAATTGTTTATCTGGTTGTATGAGATGTGGCACCGTCTTGTTGAAACCAGATCCCCTCCACACTCATTTCTTCAATTCTAGGCACGAACAAATTGGTTATCACTTCACCATACCGAACACCATTGACTGTTTGCGCTTGAACTTACTCATTTTCATAAAAAAAAGGTCCCATGATTCCTCCAACTCAAAATCCACACCACACAGTGACACGTTGAGGATGTATTTGCTTCTCGTGAATCACTCGAGGATTTTTCTAGCCCCAAATGCGACAATTCTGCCTGTTGACGAAGCCATCAAGATGGAAATGGGCCTCCTCACTAAAAATGATTTTATCGGCAAAATCAGCATTTTCATGCTGTCTCTCCAATACCCAATTAACGAACTCCCTTCGCTGTACATGGTCAGCTGGCTTGAACTTTGTATGCATGCAAATCTTTCGTTAAAATTCGCTGCATGGTGGGTTTGGAAACACCAATTTGCTGAGCTCGGTGTCGAATTGAGGTGGATGAAGTTTCAGCGACATCATCACGTACTGCTGGGATATTTTCGGTCGATCGACATGGTCGAAGGCGCGTTGTTGTCTTTACATCAGTTACAGACCCAGTTTCAACAAATTTTTCCATTAATCGCTTAACAGTTCACTCTTTTGGAGCATTATTTTAACCCCAAATTGATCCAAATGATTGAATTTGCGAACTGTAGCCGTAAACCTTTCACCATTTTGGTAAAACAATTTCACAATGAGAATGCGTTGTTCATTCGTGTAGCGCTCCATTTTTATTAACCCTATGCATTCTACTAACAAACAATAATAATTGTTCAAATGTCAAACAATGACAATTCGAATGGCGCCAAATTTAAATCTTGCGTTCTGGTTGGGACACCCTTTATTATTGTATCTTCGAGATGAGGGTACCAACATACCAAGTAAAAAAAAATCGATTAGCCGATTAGAGACGTTGATATTGTGTGTCCTACCTTGATGACAGCATGTAATTAGTTTTGCTCTCATTTACCGCCAGACCCATTTTGGCCGCTTCCGCTTTAATGCCAGCAAACGCCTCATTGACGGCTCGCTGTGTTCGTACAATCACGTCAATGTCTTCAGCGTAAGCTAGCAATTGAACTGACTTCTGGAAGATCGTGCCTCTTGTGTTGACTTGTGAGTTACGCACGATCTTCTCGAGGATGATGTTAAAGAAGTCACGTTTCGTCTTGACTAAACATACATCGCCTCTACCAACATACCAAGACAAAAAAAATCGATTAGCCCACGAAAACTCACCTAATTTTTTAATGGACCTCATATCATATAGATCAGCTGTAACAGAAACATCCTTCCAAGGAATCCTAAGTGGGTACGATGTAAGTCCCAGACAAAAGTAGACAGTGCACAAGGACCTAAAAGCTAGGGTTTCCCCTCAACAAACCCTTCTTCAAATAAATTCAATAAATAAGAACTCTGTCATTTCTGTTTGTATTTTTTTAAAACATTTTTTTTTCTTGTTTTTGATCTTTTGTTTGTTTATTAATTCTCCTTCAATTTCTCTTAACATAAAAAATAATATATATTAATATATATATATATATGCGATAATATTATATAAAAAAATATCTTAACATATTTTCTCAATATATACACTCCACATTTGACATGGCAACTAATTACATACATAAATATAAATAAATCATTTCTTGTTCGTTTGTTTTCCCTAAAAAATTGCAAAGTTGGTTCTTTAAAGGTTGCTTTCGTTTGATTACAAAAAAAAAAAAAAAAAACAATTAAATGTTGAATAGCTACACTTGATTGATTGGTTGGTTGGTTTTTGTTTTTCCTTAGCACGGCTAAATGATTTCTCAACAAACTGTACTTAACTTAGAATTGGAATATAACATACATACATATACAACAAGGAAGAAAATGCACAATTTTATGAAAATATTAACAGAATGTAAAATGAAACAAATAGACCTGGTTTTTTTTGTTTTGTTTTTTTGACCAACATTTTTTCATGTTTGTATATTCTCTGATTTTTTTATTTTTGTTTGTTTGTTAGTTTGAATATTTATATATTAAGTCTTAGAATTTATATATAATTTAACTAAATCACATTTTTTTTTAAATAATAAACAATACACAGAGGTTGATGGTATTGATCAGGTTTTGACAAAGAAAGCAAATCAAAGCAATGCGATATAATTTGCAAAAGAAATCATTTGTTGTAAGTTTTAGTGTAGTTTCGGAGTTTGTTTTGTGGGTGTGTGCGTAGACTAATTTGCGAGCTATTGAATGTCCTTGTGATCAGATACGCAACGAGAACTCTCTCTAACTTGCGTCTGTTAGCAGTGGACACTGAATACACGGCAAGTTTACACTATCCAGTTGAGCTGTTTACACTAGGCATTTGCATTATTTTTTTCTCATTCTCGAATTTCACAATTTAAAAATGAAAAGCAAGGGAAGTGGCGGGAGGATGTGAAACTATATCAACACAGATACATATCGAGGTCAGTAGACACGACAATTTGAGTGTGTTTCTGATATTCGTTTGATTGCAATAAATCTCTTCTGTTGCACACCATAATTTTTCGCTCGGTGTACTTACGAGAATAATGCCTATAAATAAAGTATCTACAAGTTACATACATCTCTCACATGCACACACACGCGCGCATTGCAGCCTATCATCTGGGTTGTGTTACTTCTTGTGTTTGGCTACTCTTATGGTTTTTTTCGTTCTTTCTTGAATTTTTGTTTCTCTTTTTTTTTTGTTTTTATTATTTTACAATAATTTAAGACTGCTTTAAACATTAGATACATATTCGTTTTCATGGAGTACATTATAAATAGATCTCGTTATCAATCGAAACAAGACAACAGAGTTTTGCTTTTTTTGTTTATATATTTTTTTGTTGTTTTCTCTTTGACAATTAAATAATAAATTAAATACAAAAAAATATGAACTGTCCCGTGTTACGATGACGACGACAACCAAAGCAATCACAACGACTCGTTGCGTTTAGGTAGACATAAATATTCCTTTTCTTCATTTGTGAACAGCTCGATTGGCAATTCTTTTCGATTCGATTCGAATTTGTTTTGTTGTTCATCCCGGTTTTCATTTCAGTTACTAATCCCTTTCGAATGCTGGAGTAGCCAGGAGATTGTAGCGTCATCAGGTCTCGTGTGCGAACCTTTTGTTTAGCCTCCCGTTTTAGACGCTATGCCGTCCGTTCTAAATAGAACTTTGGTTGGCCACTTGGGGAGGGGAGCGGAGCAGCCAGTGTACTCGTTTATCGCATACACACACCCCACATTCAGATAGATCACAATTTTCTTTTATTTTTTTTTCCACTTGATAATTGTTGTTGTTCTTGTTGATTGATTATATATTTTCTTTTTTGATATTTGTTTAGTATGCCAACACTATTGAAACTCTCTGTGTGTGTTTTTATGGGTGTGCGTGTGTTGGAGTGTGAGTGGTCTGCGTGTAAAGTTGTGGAGATTGGTTCGCAACAATCATCGACAGCCGCAGCCAACCACTGTCATATCCTGATAACTCTTCAGGACCACGTTCTGTTCGTTCAGATAGAGCATCGATATGCCAGTCAACTGCGTCGGCACACAGCATGGCTTTGGAACTTTACCCGGATGAATGTTGTTGACTAAGGTCTGTATAACTGCGTGGTTTGTTGTGTTCAAATGATCGGCCAGCGGGAACGGGCATTTCCCGTGACAGTAGTATGCATCATAGCCGGGCGGTGCTAAAATCCAATCGGCCCATCCGACATCGGAAAAGTCAACGTACAGCGAATGCCGTCGGCATATCTCATCGTTGTTTTTCCTTCGATTTGATTTTCTTGAGTGATGCGCCCTCTTTGGACGGCTCATGTCTCGTATTGATCGTGACTTGTGCCGGCCATCGTCTGTGTATGTAAAAAGTAGTGGCTGCTTGTGTGCCCATTCATCTGGTGATTCATTGGCGCTACGTCTTAGACGTATATGATGATGAGGTGCAGGTTTGAGGGTTTTTGTTGTTCTCACCTCAACCAAGAGGCCGTAGTTATTTTTTGGTGTAGCTAGCCATCGATCAACAGCTGGTTGTACATCAAAACTGACGACTTCTGTGCTATTAAGGCGAACCTGTTTACTATCGAGCAGCAAATAGGTTGGTTCTCGTTTGCCTTTGATACCAACTCGTAGGATATCATAGACCAGAACTTGATAGCTGCTTCGGTTTGCGGCGGCACTTCCAAGGCCACGAATTAAATCTCGACTTAGGCTGAGTTCGGCAGCTTTTAGTTTTTCCTCAGCTGGTATTGTATTCACTTCGAAGTGCAGTCTAAATCGATGATGATGAGGGAATCTATCGTCGATTTTACTATCTGCAAGTACAAAGAAAAAAATTAAATTCATTTAGTTGTTTGTTTGTGAGGAAAATTAAATTTTTGTTTGAATGGCGCCCAACAAGGGAACTAACATTTGATTTTGTAGCTTATTCAGAAGAGGGAACACGGGCGAAATCGACCTTGTTTATTTGATTGTTTAGGATGTTGAAGTAAAATATTGAGGCGCTGAGAGGAATATTCTTTTTTTCACACCTTTTGCAGGACAAAAAGGAGATCCTGCTTAAGACGAAGAAAGAGAAGGAATATTGAATTTTAGTAGTGATCCATTTCGAATATGGTCCATAAATGAATTTAGTTCTTATGGCACTAAGCAATTGACGGGCTTTCGACTGGAATGTAATCGGGGAACTAAATTAGTTCTGCACACCGTTTAATGTTATGCGGTTGTCAAATATCCTTTCCGCCTCTTTGTCTTTTGAATTTTCCGGCTATGTACAAAGCGCTACAGAGCTCGTATTTGAAAATACTATACATCATTTGACAGGTCTTGATATAACCTACAAAACGACTCTATGCATGATTAGTTTGGATATTGCGTTCAACAGTTACAGGCGTGTATACAAGGAGTTCACTTATGCCGAAATTCGCACTATTTTAAAGTTTTCCTTCGCTAAAGGAAAATCGGCTAAAGAAACGCTCCGTGAGATTAATGGCGTTTTTAAGAGGGTGGTACTCTATAACTTCGAAACGCGGAGGAATGGTTTCGACGATTCAGAGCCGGTGAAAACGACACCATGGATAAGCCAGCCGGCGGCAGACCTGTGACGACGAATATCGATCGATTCATGGAAATCATTGAGTTAGACCGGCATGTGGCATCTCGTGACATCGTCCAGGAGATGGGAGTTTATTCACCAATCCATTTGGAATCATCCGCAAAAGGCTGGATACAAAAACAAGCTTGATGTTTGGGTGCCGCATGATTTGACCCAAAGCAAAAACCTTCGAGACCGAATCAACGCCTGCGATATGCTGGTGAAACGGAACGAACTCGACCCATTTTCGAAGCGGATGCTGAAAAATGGATCACATACGACAATAGCAAGCGAAAACGGTCCTAGTTGAAGGCCTATGAATCGTCCCAAATAGTGGTCAAGCCGGGATTGACGGCCACTAAGGTTTTGCTGTGTGTTTGGTGGGATTGGAAGGGAATCATCCACTATGAGCTGCTCCCATGTGGCCAGACGCTTAATTCTACTGTCTACCCGGAACAACTGGAACACTTGAAACTGGCGATCGACCAGAAACGTACTGAATTGGCCAACAGGAGAGTGAAGTGTTCCACCAGGACAACGCCAGTGCACACACTTCGTTGATGACTCGTCAGAAGCTACAGGAGCTCGGATGGGAGGTTTTATCGCATCCACCATATAGCCCGGACAAAGCGCCAAGCGAGTACCACCGGTTCTTGTCCATGGCGAACGCCCTTGATGATGTGAAGTTGCACTCAAAAGAGGCTTATGGAAAGTGGCTGTCCGAGTTCTTCGCAAATAAGGAGGGGGTGGGAGGGGGTCTCTACGAGAGGGGTTTTATGAAGTTGCCGTCCAGATGGAAAACTGCGCATATTTGAACTAAATCCGATCACTGAAACACTTTTGGCACACTTTGAGGGAAGAACAAAAAGCGGAAGGGAGATATTTGACTATCTTATATCAAGTGAGGACTTCAAAATGTGAGCAAAATGTTACTTTCCATCATCAGCAGAAGTTTGCAAATCCAAACATTTCGTATTTGGAACAACCGCCCATCGCCGCACACCACTTCTTATTCCATTTGAGTTATGCTCTCATTTTGAGAATCATCGTTTAGAATTTACTACTTTTCAGCGCAATTCAATCTCTTGGCAACAGATAAATACATTTTTTCCTTTTAAACTGGCTAGACATTTAGACAAGTCTCTACGAACATCGTAAGACCCCCCGGCACAGTACACAGCGCACGTCTAAGTTGGAAAATTGCCTAAACAATATCCAACAGCAGTACGCCCAAGGATAAGCTTTCATTCGACGGTTTCTTTTTCTTATTTTTTTTTTTTTGTTCTCCGTTTCCTTTGGTCTTAAGTAAATAAAAGTTTTGAAGAGAATAAAAAGGAAACAAGAGAGAAACCTCTACTTTGAGATACATTCGGTTAAACAAGAAAGTGTAAACAACTGACTGATTTATATTCGTGGAAGCGTGGCGCAGAAATTTTAATTGCAGAAAATTGTGAAGGAAAAAACCTCACTTTATTTTGAAATAAACAAAATGAAAGAGTGTTCTTCTTCTAACAAATTTTTATCTTGTCTTGTTTGGCGTTCGTCGGTTCTCGGAAGGTGGACGGACGGCGCACAACAACCTACTCTAGTTTTCGACTGAATTATAAACTTAGACGAAAGTGAAGCAGTGGCGAGAATTAGCAGACTCGGTTAGCGGCAACCGCTGTGGATATACTGCAGAGAGTCCATTTAAATCATCCAGCGATTGCCTGTATAAATTCATCTTCACTTGTATTAATTGATGTGATTTACCGTTGGCCCCATGATGGAGTAGAAAAACGAGAAACCTGCTTTTTAGGTCTAGGTCTGTTTCGGAAAGAAACAAAAACTGAATGCCAACAAAGAATAGACACATGCAGCGGGGAGCTGGCACAATACCCTTCCAGCCTTCAGTATCTGCTTGGGTTGTTGATGACATAACGTGCAAGTATCACACGCCTTGGGTGACGTCGCCAAAAAACCCAAAACACACAAAAAAAAAAATGGAAAAAAAAAAATAAAATCAGAAAAATTGATTAAAGATACCGAAAAATAACAACAAAACACAATTTAATAGATTCGTTGAACAAAAGATTTATTGAGTCGTACGAGTGTTTCGTTGTTTTATGTTTTGTAGCGCGCGCATCGTAAAAGCGGACGGAGAGCGAGGAATAGTTACGATTGTTACAATTGGTTGCGAATTTTAAGGTTGATGACACAATTTTTATTTGATGACTTTGCATACGGAATTGCGAAGATGACAGTTCTCACGGAACTGACCTTTTTTTTTCTCGTGTGTCTTTTGTTTGATTTCGTTATTTGTGGAAAGTGTTATGGGTTGTTTTTGTGAGAGATTTTAATGAAGATTTGGACTTGGGTTGGGCTGGATGGGCATGTGCGTGTTTTTTGTTTTTTTTTGTTTTTGTTCATATGACATGTGTCACTGTTTCAGCGGGATAAGACCCCGGATGTGTATGAGAAGTAAAACATATTTTTTCACTCAAATCTGACAAGCAGCTTGGTGTTGTAGCAATTACACGTCAACCCAGTCGATGATTAATTGCAATTTAAGCATTGCCATCAAGGCAATAATTGATTTCTTTCGTTTCCTACACCAATCTGCATTTCAAACCACATCATCGGTTGATTAATTTGTTTCAACTTTTGTTCAGGATAAAAGTGTTTCCGATTTTGTTGTTGTTATATGATATCGGGTTACATAGAGGTTGTTTTTTGCGAAAGACAAGAGGGCAAGGTCTAGTGCTGGATTAAAAATGATTGATTACGCCGTGATGATCTTAACAGGTAACCTTGACAGATTACAAATGGTTTTCGATTGGTTTGTTGCAGTGCATGTTGGTTTATCCGCTCGCAGGAGTTGTTTTAATTCAATTTCACTCGATACACTGATGGCTGCTGTCACTTCCCAGCTAACTGCGGAGAAACAAATATGTTGCGTTCTTTCAATTGAACAACTTTGATTTGATCGAACTCAAATATTATACTTTGTGTTCTCTCACTTCATCAACTCTGATCTGAACGACGCTCAGAATATGTTTAATTCAAGGAGGTGGAGTGTGATATTTTCTCTGAGAATGTTTTGGAAATAACATTTCAAGGCAAAATATAAGAATTCGCAGTAATTGCTGAAATTCGGGCAGCTTTTGCTGATGTATACGATTCTCTCGATAATCAATTTTTCAGAAAGTTTTACACACACAATTTGCGGCCGTGGCGCAGAAAGTAGAGAAGGTTCAAGAATCGATTACCGGACTGACCACCTCGCATTTTTTTTTACAGAACCACCAGTTTTGAGCTACAGACAATGCCCGAATTCGGTCTATGAAAAAGCTTTCCAAACAAATATTAAAGTTTCTAATATTTCGTTTCCACTTTCAAAAGGCATCAAGTGGTTTAAACTTGCGATATGCGTTAACAACTGAGTACTGCAATTAACAGAATAATTTACTTTTGAAAGTTAGTACGAAAGTTGCCTTTGCTATTTCGGGATTAGAGAACAAAAGCAAATATTAAACATCGAAAATAGCTTTATTGTTTTTCAAAATATTCCCCATTAGGATCTTTACACTTTTGCATGCGTTTGAACCTATTGTCGAAGCACTTTCGCCATTCTGATTGAGGTATCGCCAAAACATGCATTCTGAACGCATCAACCGCTTCTTCAGGTGTCGAAAATCGTTGACCTCTCATTTTATTTTTTACGTACGAGAATTAACAGAAGTCACTCGGTGCCAGGTCAGGACTATACGGAGGATGACTCATCAAATCGATGTTTTGAGTGCTCAAAAACGCAATTGCTTGAGCCGATGTGTGAGAGCTCGCATTGTCGTGGTGAAGAGTGATCCATCTTCGGCGATTTGTTTTCCTGATTTCTTGGAGGACAACTATCAAACAAATGGTTGTACACCACTCAGAATTGACTGTTCTGCGTTGTTCTAGTGGTGCGGTTGCGACATATATAGTTTTTCCGAAAAAACAGGCGACCATTTGGTTGGAAGTGCTTTGTGCGCGAGCAACTTTTGTTGGATTTGGCTCAATTTGAAACACCCATACAGTCGACTGTTGCTTACTTTCGGGCCCATACGCGTAAATCGACGATTCATCACCTGTCACGATGTTATAGACGTGTTTCGAAGCACCGCGATCGTATTTTTGGAGCATTTCTTTCGACCAATCGACACGAGCCTTTGTTTGAGCGATTGACAAATTGTGTGGGATCCAACGGGATCAAATTGCTTTGGCGGTCAAATGTTCATGCAATATTGAATGTATGCTGGTCCCACTAATTCCTAAGGCTGTGTCAATCTCACGATAGGTCACATGACGATTATGCAATATCACTTGGCGCACAACATTAATGGTTTCCGGAACAACAACTGATTTTCTACGACCTTCACGAAAATCGTCTTGGAGTGAACTACGACCTCGGTCGGATTCCGCATATCATCGATGTTCCTTCATGGAGCTTTATCGCCAAAAATTGAATTAACTTCGTCGATGCACTGTTGTTGAGTTAATCCACGTCGAAAGTTGTAAAAAATAATCGCACGAATATTTTCCGATTTCATTCAATATTTTGGGCGAGGTGAATCTTTTAAGTTACTGTAAACAACACAAATAGCATATGTCTAAAGGTTCTGAGTACGTATAACCTCAAAAATGTCGAGCTCTACGATAGAGCTGGCAATTGCTAGACTGCAATACTAGGGTTGCCCAATCCCGAAATATAAAAGGCAACCTTCGTATACACTACATACGTATACACTTCGTATACCTGGCTGGATATACAGCCATCTAGTGTTTTATTTTTAAAATCAATCAACTCCGTTCGAAATCTTGACAGAATGTCTGTACGAATATCAGTATAATGGATGGTGCTACTGACTACAATGACATAAGGGCGCCTAGCTTCTTCAGCAACTATTCGTGTTGTGTACTTTTATTTTCCAGCGAATGGAAGACACATACAGTTTCACACCGACTTTGAACAGAAAAATTTAAAAAACTTTCTCGTGGAATACTTTGTGCTCGTTGATAGTTGTCAGCATCTAGTAAGAGATGGTGCCGTGAAAAAATAAGGGCCGTACCAAATGGAATCCAACTTGAAAGTGCAAGTATCGTACTTTTTCCACAATGCCATGTCTTTGAACGACACTTAAAGGACTGTGCTGTGCCTTCGACCTTTTAATTGCTCTCAAAACCTCTTTAGCAATTTATGCATGAATGTTCGAAGTCATATGAAAAGCATGTGGATCAATAGCTCAGGTCACAGTTCAGCTAGAAACAAACAATAAGTTTCCGCATGTGGAGGGTGACAACTGGCACTGTACTGTGAACTACAACTAATTCCATCTGTTGAAAAAATGGAAAATTATTTTGTTTTTACTTTTTGAATTGAATTGAAAGCCATTTCCGTGGAATTTGTGAAAATGGCAACCTTTAACAAATAAGCGATGGGGTTGCCAACATTTCGTTGTCAGCTGACAGCCTCCACTCGGGTTTTGCAAATTCACTCCAAAAGTTCAGTTTTACGTAATGGTTCCTGGTATTCAGTAGCCATATAATGCAAGGGCAAATGAATCGTATGACTGTGACGGAGTGGAAACAAAATGCAACAGAATGGCAGCGGAGGAATTGGAATAACAATGCCAGCATGATTTTAAAGACAGTTTACGAACTTTTAACTTTGGCGGAAATTGCTTAACACATTGGAAAACGAAAACTGAACGTAACTGAAGGGTTACAGTATATTATAGAAACCTTTGAAAATAAAGAAAGTGCTGAATACGGGCGAAATTCAGGGCGTTCACGAAAATTAACCACAAGAGATGAAAAGGTCATTATTAATTCTATTCGCAAAGAGCAGAAAAAGCATTGTACCATCATAAAAAACCAAGTCTGAGATAACTGCAACAAAGAAGTCAGTACGCGGACAATCCAAAGGACCTTAAAAAGACATGAATATTTTGGGAGAATACCAAGAAAGAACACGAGAAGTTGATGAGCAAGCTAGGCAATGATTCCCCTGTGGACTGCCGCGCCAACAATTATTATTAATGACCCTAAGCGGAAATATGGACGTTACTAAGTGCGGATGAGGAAGCTCTTAGCCTTTTTGATAGAAAAGTTTAACGGGCGATTTTTATCCTGTTTGCGTTCATGGCATCTGGAGGAGAATATAGAATGACGAGCTCTATGGGTTGTGCAGCGATACGCGCCTGGTCAAGCGTCTTCGGATACAACGCTTAAGATGGCTAGGCGCTGTAGAGCATATGGACAACACTGCTTCGGCCCGAAAAGTCTTCAAATCAGAGCCATTGGAACAACGCAACAAAGGACGGCCTAGGCTAAGATGGCGCACACAGGTGGAGAAGGACCTCATCTAACTTGGAGTGCGCAAGTGGAGACAGCTAGCGAAAGACCGTGTTGGCTGGAGGGGCATGTTGGTTGAGAGTTGAGGCCGTAAGAAAAAGAGGAAGAAGAAGAAAGGAAGAAGAAGAAGAAGAAGAAAGGAAGAAGAAGAAGAAGAAGAAAGAAAGAAGAAGAAGAAGAAGAAGAAGAAGAAAGGAAGAAGAAGAAGATGAAAGGAAGAAGAATTAAGGAAGAAGAAGAAGACGAAGAAAGGAAGAAGAAGAAGAAGAAGAAGAAGAAAGGAAGAAGAAGAAGAAGAAGAAAGGAAGAAGAATTAAGGAAGAAGAAGAAGAAGAAAGGAAGAAGAATGACCCTAAGCACACACAAGTGGAAAAGTCAAGTTGTGGTTATTGTACTATGCCCCGAAACAGTTGTATTCTCCTCCATAGACTTCAGATTTAAACCCCATTGAGCGCTTGTTGGACTTCCTAGAGAACAAGCTGCACAGGCACACAATTACTTCAAGGGCTAAACTTGAGGCTGCTAATGGAATGGGATAGGGTATCTGAAGATTTGAGCCAGAATCTGCTTTTTTCACTGCTACGTAGACTACAAGTTGTCCTCAAGTCCCGTGGAAGTCCAACAAGATACAACTACGGTGTAGTAACCCATTTTTTAACAGGAGTACGAACATTTTTTTTTTGTGATCACCGTATCGTAGTGGGTAGAGTGCGACGCTCACACTCCGAAGGGTCTAGGTTCGTAACCCGTACACCTACAGTCCACAGGGCGTCACTCCGAAGGGTCTAGGTTCGTAACCCTTACACCTACAGTCCACAGGGCGATCAGGGCCTAGCTCGCTCATCAACTACTCGTGTTGTGCGCACTACTGTTCTTTCACGAGTGGAAGAGACCTACAATCTTTTGCCGTCTCCGAAGGTCGGAAGTTTCAAAGGTCTTTAAGTGTTGTCAGCACCTCGAAAGAGGTGGTGTCGTGAAAAATTCGAGGTGTTCAGCCTGGAATATAATCCGTTGCGTGTGAGTGTCGCATTCTACCCACTACAACACGGCGGCATTCGAATGTTCTATCTAGTTACATATACTGTTGATGTGGAATCAGTGACTTTTGCTACATATTTTGGCGATGCCCCTAAGGTTCTTGACCACAGATACTGATTTCTCTTCACTCAGCCCTACAAAAATCACTCCTCCAAGCTATCACCGGGTAGGGACAAGGCAAAGAGTTCAAATATGCATTCAACTGCAGACCGTCAGTCATTGCCAGAACAAAATTGATGGATGGATGAGCTCATGTAGCTCCGCATTATTAAGCTTTCACCAAAACCTGTCCAAGAATTGGGCGTGTTTCAAACAACGAAGTCTACACGCCTGGCTTATAGTGCCAAATAGTCAAGGTCGTTAAATGCGTCAGAACTTTATTAGATACCGGTCTAATTCTGCAACAGGTTTGCTTTTTGCTTTTGTTATTAAAAATTAAGTGACATCCATCAGCGCACAGACAGTATAATTGAATCATCACTCCAACCGAAGAAGAAGGTAAGGATCGAATGGTGGGGAAAAGATTCGCTCATCAGCAAAGAAGGTCTAACAAAAAAAACGTTCTTACATTTAGCATGCTTCATAAAAATTTATTACATCAATTAAGTTTTTACAACATTCACAGTTTTATTTTTTTTTTTTTTGTGAAAGGAGAACGACAAGTGTCTCACGGGCCTTGAATAAAAATTTAAGGCATTACAATTACTAACATGAGGGACAGCCGGTTGTTTGCTGCTTTAATTCGATATCCGTCATTTCCTGTTGCCGAAGACGGCTTCAAACTTTATGTCACTCAAGTCCAAAGATGTGTTACATCTGCATGATGTGATTCGCTTCACAGTCAATCATTGAACAAGAGGCGTGAACAAAACAAAAACTGCTGCTTTCTTAAGGACAAAATGCTCTTTAAGTTGTCAATTCAGTTTAAGCCGGGCACAGGGTACATCACAATAAATGCAAGAAATCCCTACCCAAAGACGGAGATACATGGAAATGGTTGCGTTTATAGAAACAAAAAAGCCACACACAAAAATGTCAACTAAGATATGCGTTTTTTTTTACGATCATTCGAATGGAATTTCATTTAATTTTATGGCGCAGAAAAAGTTATAGCCACCATCGATACATATATCTTTTCTCAAATAAAATTTCAAATTCATATTTAAAATTTATTGAAGATAAGAGAAAAAAATAAAATATGCTAATGCATATTTAAATAACATTTTATTCCAGTTCTCTATGCATTCACACCGGCTGGCAAACAAGTGTCAAATTAAATGAATAGTCCCAGTTTATATCTTTTGTTTGTTCAGTCTCAATCAACGGTGGCCGGCCTGGGCGGGGGAGGGGCCAGGGCGTGAGTGGGAGTGGGAGAGTTGAGGTATTTTAATTATGACGCGGATCATGTAGTCTGGCTCGGTGTGGTGTGTGGTTATATCAGAATTTGACAGGAATTTGTGTAAATACTTGTATAAGATGCTTAACAGCATATTTATGGATTGCTCAATAAACTTGAAGATTATCAAAAAACAAAAGCGATGAGCTTCGGCAAAAGTCATTCCAATTAATTTGGTTGGTTGTTGTGTTTTGTGTACGTGACATTTGCTTCTACTTCCTGATGAAATGTTGTTTTTTTTTTTAAATCATTTTATTTGTACTGGAAACTTCGAATGCACAGAAATTGGGTTTTGTTTAAATTTTTGCTGACCGACAACTATAGGAGGAGAAGGTGTTGCAACTTCGGCAAGGAAAGGACATTACGTAAAGTTAGAGAGACAAATGCATAGAATTAAATCAACAGGCCCCAGCCAGTTTTAGTTTTTCTTTCTATGTTTCTCTCTGTCTCTGCTTGCCGTTCTCTTATTCTCTCTCTCTATCAATTCGTGTTCTGTCCCTCTATGCCTCACCCTCTCTTTCTCTAACTTTCTTTATCTTTCAACACGTGCTCCGTCTCTTACTGTGTCTCACTCTGCATATCCCTTTCTACTCTTTTCTGTATCTCTCTCTCTCTCTCTTTCTGTTTCTGTCTCTGTCTTCTATCTCTTGTAACTCATAATCTTTGGTGTTCTTATAAATAGAGGGGACCTATAATTTACAGCCGCTGTCCTACGTCCAAACTTGAATGTTTTCGGCAACTCAAAAGCTGAACCAATTGTCGACGCATTTTTGCCACTCTGATTGAGGTATCTCCAAAACATGCATTCTGAACGCATCAACCGCTTCTTCAGGTGTCGAGAAACGTTGACCTCTCACTCTATTTTTTACGTACGGGAATAAAAATAAGTCATTCGGTGCCAAGTCAGGACTATACGGCGGATGACTCATCAAATCGATGTTTTGAGTGCTCAAAAACGCAGTTGTTTGAGCCGATGTGTGAGAGCTCGCATTGTCGTGGTGAAGAGGGATCCGTCTTCGGCGGTTTGTTTTCCTGATTTCTTGAAAGACAACTGGCAAACAAATGGTTGTGGACCACTCAGAATTGACTGTTCTGCGTTGTACGGTTGCGACATGTTCAGTTTTTCCGAAAAAACAGGCGACTATTTGGCAACTTTAGTTGGATTTGGCTCAATTTGAAACACCCGTACAGTCGACTGATGTTAACTTTCGGGCTCATACGCGTAAATCCACGATTCACGCCCTGTCACGATGTCATAGACGTGTTTCGAAGCACCGTCATCGTATTTTTGCAACATTTCTTTCCATTAATCAACACGAGCCTTTTTTTGAGCGATTGACAAATCGTGTGGGGTCCGAGGCGAACAAATTTTATTAACGGTCAAATGTTCATGCAATGTTGAATATATGCTGGTTCCACAAATGCCTAAGGTTGTCTTAATCGCACGATAGGTCACATGACGATCTTGAAATAGCAGTTGGTGCACAGCATCAATGGCTTCCGGAACAACAACTGATTTTGGACGACCTTCACGAAATTCGTCTTGGAGTGAACTACGACCTCGGTTGAATTCACCATACCATCGATAAACACTGGTCCTCGATGGAGCTTCATCGCCAAAAATTGAATTAAGTTCATCGATGCTCTGTTGTTGAGTCAATCCACGTCGAAAGTTGTAAAAAATAATCTCACAAAAATTTTCACGATTTAATTCCATTTTTTGGGCGAGATGAATCTTTTACGTTACTGTAAACAACACAAATAGCGGTCGTATGTCAAAACGTTCTGAGTACGTATAACCTCAAAAATGTCAAACATTACGATAGAGCTGGCAGTTGCCAGATTGCAATACTATGGTTGCCCAAGCCTGAAATGTAAAAGGCAACCGTCGTAGTCTTGAACTCGAACCCGGCGCCATTGGTGTATGACGGGTCCGAATGTCATATTTTTCTGAAATCGGAAAATATGTCCGCTGCGCTTATAGTAACTATTTGGTTGTTTGGAACTATTTTAAAATTGACGTGTACAAAGGGAAACTCTATGACAGAGGGCGCCTCAAACGCTTAAGTATGATCGTGTCAGTGTAAAAGTAGCAAAAAAATGTATCACAGGTCACCCGTCACGAAATTGAGTTCATTCTCGAATAGGAGTCAAGCTGACCCCTACCAGGATTGACGACTTAAATTTTTCTGTTGTGTTTTTCTTATTGTTGGGGTTGGTGAAATTGAGAAGGAATCAAGTTCTTGATATTACCCACCAAATGAAGGACTTAAAGAAAATTCAGAAGCGGTCAGTTTTTCGGAAAGAAATTGGTGTTATAGGGACAACGCCAGACCTCAAGAATGGTAAGCGACTACGCACTGTTTGGAAAGAAATTGCTGTTATAGGGCCAACGCCAGACCACAGGAATGGTAAGCGATTGCGCAATAGCTTTGTGGATCTGGATCATGTTCATGAGGTGAAAATGCATTCAGCCTTTAGGCATGTTCTTGTCCATGAAAAACGATTCAGAAACAGCCAATTTTCGCTGTTTGTACGTACACCTTTACCTGATAAGATCCGGTGGATGAAACACTGATTTAGTGCTTAGATCATGATGAGTCTCAAAATTGCGTAGATAGTCTACTCAAACCGCATAAGATTCACAACAAAATCAAGCTCATAGTCATGATGACTGCTTTGAGCAGAACCATCTTTGAAGAAGTTAACAAAATGTCCTTCTGGCAAATGAAAGTACTGAAAGTGACACTTAGATAATAATTGGATTGCGCGACAGTCCACAGGGGTCCAGGGCGTAGCTTGCTCATCATCTTCTCGTTTTGTGCGTGCTTCTGTTCTCTAACGAGTAGAAGGGACCAACAGTTTTTTTGCCGACTCTGGACGGCGAAGATTGAGAAGTTTTTTGTTCTTAGACAAACTCTCTGAGTGTTTTCAGCAAGTCTAAAGAGGTGGCGCGGCGAAAAATTCGATGTGTTCCGGAAAAGTCCAGATGATTTGACTGGATTTATGAATCACATGATTAATAATCACATCCGTATCACTATTTATAGTGACAACGGAAACACTGATGGAGGAAAGACCATCTGTGGTGGGATGGCGGCTAACAGACCCAGTCTTTGAGGGAACCTGACTGGTAGTGACAGCTTGACCAGAGGTGCCACGGAAGGTCAGGAGACCCTGGAACTTCAGTTTCAGCCTGACCGTGCGGTAGGCCCCCTTGTGGGAGTATCGTGGTGGCTGTGGTTTACCACCTAACATCGCGGGTAGAGTCGAGGATAGTTTTCTGTGTTGACTTGTCTAGTTGATTGCTCACCCATACCTGGGCAAGGCGGATGGGGGAGTATCCCTTCTCAGTGTGGAGTTTCATTTTCAACCGGGCGCTGCGACCCAGAGATCGGAAGAGGTTTTAGAAAGGCTCCGCATCAAACCAAGGTGGGGTGATTGCCCCTCAAGCATGATCTCAGTTTGGTGCTTGGGTAACTAAGGTGTTTAGTCATGCGTTATTTACGACTCCTGGGAAAATGGATCCAGTGATATAAGTCGCAAAGGCAGGTGATCACGTAAAACCAAATCCCACATCTGTTTAGCCGGGAAAGTGACATTTGGAGCTGAAAGTTGTTGAGAAAGTGGTTGGGCGAGGTGTCAAAAATGTGACAAAAAACAGTGCGTCGTAAGTCAAGTTTCGAACAAAAATCAGACAACTTAAAAATTCACCCAACATACAGACTGTGACTAGAGTGAGACATTACAGCTGGAGGGAACCTTCCTTGAGATCACACATTTCCAGCCTATGAGCTACGGTTTTCAAAGCAATCAGAATGAAATATATTCGCAAGGAAACCGAACCATAACTTCAACTCTTTCGCGCAGTGCGAACTTCGCGTCTTATCGGATTTTTGCAAGACCCGCGAAGATTGAATTGAAATTCACCTTCGTCCCCAATCTTCAAGACCAAATCTTTTCCCATGGCTATCAAAACACATTCTTCCACGAATAAAACTACAGAAACAAAAAACACAAATCCGATCAACCAGTGTATACGTGCTAGAATTTCGAATTCTCAAAAATTCCACTTCATAGTGCCTCCGCAAACACAAACACACGCAGATATGAACATTTTCGAATCACAAGACAAATAAAACTTCACCAGATGGAAGGATTGCCAGCCCAGAATCCTCCGACTTAGCGCCTTTCTCCGGAAAATACACAATCAATTTTATACTCCGCACCGGTACTCTTTCAATTCTGTGAACTTTTATTGCCCCCTCATATATTTGTGCACTTGTTGTAATTAGGGGTTTCATTTTTGTGGGAAACAGAATTCTCGCCAACTTGGCAACAACAACTTACAACGTTCAAGGTCATTTCAAGCGAAACATTCACAGGTACCCATCTCGCGGTGAGATGTCCTTTATTCATGCAAAGGGAAAGGGAAGTATGCACTTTGAAAAAATGTGTGTGCGTGTTTTTTTTTTTTTCAACTCACCTTTATGTGTAAAACTTCTCACGGTGTTCGCTGATTTCGTCAACAAGCCAGGCTTTGGAATATTTACAGAGTCCAGTTCTTCGCCCATTATCTGAGCGTACAGTTTCTTCATTGCTTCTGGTACAACAACCTTTGATCGGTCAATTTTCGGCCGCCTCTTCATGTTGAACAGTGACAGGAGGCTGTTTTCGATTTCGACTAGAGTATCAGGATCAGGCTTTTTAGCAGTAAGTATGCTACTATCACTATAACTATAATTTATATCGTTACTACTACTATTTATTGTTGTTTCACTGTCCACTTGATTGTCATCGATATCATCGTTGATTTCATCGTGATCGGTGCTCTGATCGTTCTGAACGCTGCTCCGATCATCGCCATCGCCGAATGTCGCCGACGATGTTGTTGTCGATGATGTTGATGTTGTTGTTGTTGATGATGATGATGTTGATGTTGATGATGACGCTGTTGACAGTTCATCGCCGCTGCTCTTGATCTTCGATTCCATTTGGACGATTGTCTTTTCTTGAACTAATTTGTTTTCACTTGAAAGATCACTACTATCACTATCACTTAATATATTATTAGAATTAAAATTATCAATCACTGGAAATGGTATTGATGAAGATGACGATGATGATGGCGATGACGATGGTGAAGGCGATGGCAACACCAAGGAGGTGCCGGCGGTGGCGGTGGCTGTGGCGGTTGACGACGATGACGACGTGTACGAAAGCAATTTTGATTTTGATACTGATGATGGTGATGTTTCATCCGTGCTAGCAACTTGAACGATGGGTTTAAAAGTCGCCAGCACTATAAGGAATAGAAGCCATGCGCCCATGGTCGCTTGCAACTCTGAAAAGACAAACACAAAACAAAATCACAATTAATCCAAGAGGAATTTTCAACAGAAACAAGATGATTTTGTTTTTTCTCTTTTTTTGGTTTTTCAAACACTAACTTAAATCTATCTGTATGTCTAGATGCTTTGCGGAGCATTATTGTCACGTAATGTCCACTTCTCCAGGTGACACTTTTCGAAATGTGAAGCAAGGCGTCTTTCCTCCTGCACTGAGGGTTCCGCTCAAAACACATAACCTCTCGTTTCATTTGTTGCTGTGCTCTTCCCTCAACGATTAAACTCATAACGAGTGCGTATACCACACCACTTGAGTGCCTATTGAAGTCATAAATAGGAAACCTAACAGGTAGGCGCAACCAGCCACTACCTGTTCTATGAAAACCCAGCGCCCGCTCAGTCAAGTGGTGCGCCTTGTTCGCCCTTGTTGTGTACCTGTTGCAAGGGTGTTCACAATATTGTTATTATTACATTTCAAACAATACCTGCCGGGAGATTAAGGAATGCGAAATTATCTTTTATTGCTTTTAACTGATCTTTCTCAAGTGGGTATTTATCTGTCCGACGAAAAATTTGTACGCTCCTCGAGAAGATGTCGCTCGTGAATAGAATTCCTCCACCGACCCAAACGAATGAGAATCCCAAAGCAAGGCACGGCGACGACGCGGGACAAGAGTTTCTCGATCCAATGCAATGTTTTGAACCTGATTTCTGCAAGTGCACCTGTGGACTTTGTTCGTTTATGGTGATGCACTTGAAACTAGTTTTCTGCTCGATAAATACTATTTGCATTCTCATTCTGAAGAGATAAACCCTTTCGTGTTTCACAACTGACGTAATTGCGAGGACGTTGTTTTTTCTTTATTTTTTCTTGGCATCTTTCATCGAATTTCAAAATGAAAACGAAACACACAAAAACTGTCTTCACCGACAGTAGCTCTTCCCGGTGAGCATTCGAAAGGAGCCACTTTGTCTAGGTTTGTCCAATCAATAAATTAGGGGGCAATAAAGAAACATATGAAACGGATTTGGTTTTTGCATATAATGAGTGTGCCACCGGTGGTCGTTAAATTAGAGAGCTTCGTCTTATGTCATTTGTCTGGTGTGAGTGTTGTTTCCACTCTGTCGTTTCAAGTGGACATGGCCTGCAATTAAATTTTTTGTTTTTTGTGTGTTCGTTTGTTTTCTCGCCTCAGCGAATGAGATGTGGTGTTAAATTGGTGATTTTGAATCGCTATCATTGGAATGTTAACGATTTGTCTGGTGGCTTTGAAGGGGAACGCAAATGAAATGTTCGCTCGTTTGTTGAATTTGCGTGCGTGTACAGCTGTTGCAGATTGTCAATCGTTTTCGGAAACTGACTGGCGTTTTGTCACGAACGCCGATGATATCATGAACAATTTTTTTAAGGACCACAGGCTCATGCTTTTGAATTTTAGAGAGTGATTCATTTTGCTAGATTTTTTTTTGAAATATCATTCATGGCTCTGACACTCATCTACCTATTTTTAGACACATCAAATCACATATTACACCAAGAAAGACTACTTTAGTCTGTAGGATAGTCTGGTCAACGTGTCGTAATCCCTCAACTCTACTTCTTGTGCCTTCTTCGGTAAACTTGCAGCTACTCCTGAAAACTATTTTTTGTGCCATCTGTAGGTTGAAACTTAATGTTGTTGGCTACATGAGTTCCAAGCTAAAAATATCACCCACATTTGTGGGATGAGTTCCAAGCTCGAAATGTCACCCACATTTGTGGGACGAGTTCAAAGATCAAAATATCACCCACATTTGTGGGACTTCCTCATCTTTGTCCTTTGGTAAATATTAAGGTCGTGTGCAGAGTTGGGTGGGGTACATACCAAATAAAGGGTGAATTTTTAGCAATTATTTTTTTGGCAACACTGGTTTAAACAGCTGACGCATGTTTCGTGTTTTGTTTCACTGTCAAACATCTTCAGTTTGGTCTATAATTTAACCATGAATCGTCTAACAAACGAACAACGCTTGCAAATGATTGAATTTTATTATCAGAATGCGTGCCCTGCTAAGAAAGTTCATCGCGCGCTTCTTCCATTTTATGGCAAAAAATAGACGAAGGTCATTTTTAGCTCAATGGGTACGTAAACAAGCAGAACTGTCGATTTTGGAGTGAATATCAGCCAGAAGCATTGGAAGAGCTACCAATGTATCCAGAAAAAGTCACAGTTTGGTGCAGTTTATGGGCTGGTGGCATCATTGGACCGTACTTCTTCAAAGATGATGCGAATCGTAACGTCACTGTGAATGGTGAGCGCCGCCGTGAGATGATAACCAACTTTTTTTTTGCCCAAAATGCAAGAGCTTGACTTGAATGACATGTGGTTCCAACAAGATGGCGCCACATGCCACACAGCACGCCCAAAAATGCACTTATTGAGAGGCGAGTTCGGTGAACATTGTATTTCACGTTCGGGACCGGTCAATTGGCCGCCTAGATCGTGCGATTTAACGCCTTTAGACTATTTGTTGTGGAGCTATGTGAAAGCTCATGTCTATACAGACAAGCCCGCTTCAATTGACGTATTGGAAGACAACATTGAAGCATTTATTCGTGAGATACCGGCCGAATTGTTGGAAAGAGTATGCCAAAATTGGACTAGGCGAATGGACCATTTGAGGAGCAGTCAAGGTCAACATTTGCATGACATAATCTTCAAACATTCAATTATATGAACCCTTACGTATAATAATAATAATTGTTAGCGCCACAGTCCAAAGGGGGACCAGGGCCTAGCTTGCACATTCTACAGGTTCCAAGAATGTTCAAAATATTGCCGAGCGAACATTTTTCGCGTTTCGAATCGATTTGGGGAAGTGAAGACAAATGTGGAAGCAGTCTTGCCAATCGATTTTCCCTTTGGTTCGATGGGCATTTGGGTAGTTAAGTCCTTTCTCTAACAGCAACTTGAGTATCCCTGTGCTGAATTACGGCACAAGAGCCTAGGCGTTATTTATAATAATAATTGTATGGCGCGACAGTCCACAGGGGACCAGGGCCTAGCTCACTCATCAACTCTACTCGTGTTGTGCGCGCTACTGTTCTCTCACGAGTAGAAGGGACCTACAGTTGTTTCCCTACTCCGAACGGCGAAATTTGAGAAGCTTTCTTAGACAGTTATTACTCTTTGAGTGTTGTCAGCAGCTCGAAAGATGTGGTCCCGTGAAAAATTCGAGGGGTTGAGCCGGGAGTCGAACCAAGACGTGTGAGCGTCGCACTCTACCCACTACACCACGGCGGCCACCCGTAAACCCGTACTATCGAGTCAAATAAAGGTTTTATGCATTTTTCTGAATTTTATGTGTTTTTTTTTTTTGAAAAACTTTCCTATAGCTTTTAAAATTCACCCTTCAACCTTCAACCCTTTATTTGAAAAATGGTAAAAATTTCGAAAGTCTTTTGAGCACCTTCTGAGGGCAGTAGGTGCCTCTATAAAGTTTTTCTGCTTCAGTTTTCTTCAGAATTCGGTCCAGATGATGTGATTGGAATCCATGGTTTAACAAGCTCAAAACTAGAGTTTATAATATTCCTTATGCGAAAAAATATATTTTGTGGTGATGCCGGCTGGTAGAGTTTGTTGTTTATCAACCCGACTTGTACCGAACGAATTTAAGGCGTTTTGAAATTTCGAACACAGGAATTTTTTATCGTTACAGAAGATTAACATTATACATTTTGTTTATTACCGAATTCCGGAATTTTCGGAATTCGAAGCATTTCGTACTTTGAAAGTTTTAACAATTTGTGAATGAACAGAATTTTTGATTGCCAAGTTCTGTCCGTTTCTTTTTCCTTTTACTTTGGATCTGGTCTTTCATCGCTATCTTCAAACCAGAAGTAAGTGCACTGTGAGACAGAATATTTCTTTTATACATCGTGTGGCTCAAGACGTTAAATTTTGCGTCAACTTGACACTGGCTTATATGTACATCCAAATGTTTGTCAATTCGTTCAAACCACCCTAAGGCGGCTTTTTCGCTGTTTCCGACTAAAAATGGTCAGGAATTGATAATACTAAAGTTTAGAAGGCAGTTTCTGTCTTTCAAAAAATTGGTAAAAAATAGTCTTTGGCCTTTTGAGACAGTCCACAGGGGGACCAGGGCTTAGCTTGCTCATTAATTACTTGAATTGTGTGCTCTACTGTTCTCACACGAGTAGAAGGGACCTTCTATTTTTTTGCCGACTTCGAACAGCGAAATTTGGTAAGATTTTTCTCAGACAGACTCTTTGAGTGTTGTCAGCAACTCGAAAGTGATGGCACCGTGAAAAATTATAGGTTTTCAGCCGGAAATCAAACCCAGACCTTCGGCGTGTGAAAGTGATGGTATCGTGAAAAATTCGAGGTGTTCAGCCGGGAATCGAAGCCAGACCTTCGGCGTGTGAGTGCCGCACTCAAGCCCTACGCCCCGGCGGCCACAGCTAAATAACGAAAGAAATAATAAAAGTCCTAACCAATAAGAATCTTCATCTTCTACTGTGTGTGACGCTATAGTTCAGGGTGGACCTAGGCCTCAACCAGCGCGCCTCTCTACCCATCGCTCACCAGATTCTTCCAATTACGCTCTTCAAGTTGGTGGAGCTCCTTCTTCACTTATGTGCGCCATCTCAGCTTGGACCTTATCTGTTGAGTTATCCCAATGACTCGGATTCGAGAACTTGTCTAGCTAGAGCGGTGGTGTCCACACGCTCTACATGGCCTAGCCATCTTAAACGTTACTTGCGAAGACGCTTGACCAGACGCATAACGCAGTACGGTCCACAAATTTCGTTGTTTAACCTTCTCCTTTAAATGCCATAAAGGCCAACAGGACGAAAAATCGCGCGCATTATTTTTCCCTCTAAAAGACTAAGGACTCCTCGTCTGTGTTAAGTAAGTTTCCACGTCGTAGAGCTGGACTAGTATGTTCAGCCAGCTTAGTCTTTCGAGAGAACGCTTTTTTACATAATTGCCTTTTGAGTCCGAAAAATAGCGATTGACACGAGTTATTCTGCGTTCATAATTCTTAAAGTCTACAAATTTTCAATTCCCCTTCCACGGAATTAAACAACAGAAGAAACAAGCATCATTTCTAAGTTCCAATTGGCTGACAACCAACGCCGGACTTTCCACTGACTTGAAAAGAAATTAAAATTGTGACATCGTTTGTCAAGCCAAAGAGGGCCTTGTGACAGCCTTGAGTTAAACAGCATGTGGCCTTCATATCAGTCACCTGACCTATTTGAGCCGATGAGCTCAGTTTTTACTGAGGTAAGGCCACGCTTCCCATCGCCACCGAATTAATTTATTCACTCACAAATTATAAAGAATATTTTCACCTAATTTTGGCAATAAATTCAAGCCCGAAACCTGAATTTAATGAATGCTCAAAGAACAACACAAGTCTCACAAGAATCCATACTAATTAATAAGATACAGTGGCAACAGTGACTAAGATCCCAGAAACTTGATGGCGGTCCGGTGAGTGTCTGTCCACTTGCTGACATTTGCCGTGGCATACCGACGGCAAGTTTTCTTCCCTCATCTGTTGGATTTGATAGGAAATTGAAATGCATTTCCGGAGCATCAGGGCTGTATCAAAATGCGAATCACTTTGAGAGTAAAACGAAACTACAATCGAAACGTGAATCACCATCAATTAATCTATTCGCATGTTCTATGACACATGCCTCCACACACGAGCGTCTATCGCCAAGTGTCGGGGGTAATTTAGAAAATTTGCAAACTTTTATCTTTTTTCTTCAGCAATTTAAAGTTTTATATCCGTTGTGGATTCCATAAATAGAATTCCGTGGAACCGTGAATGGATGAAAATGAATTGCTGCGAACCGCCTTAAGTTGATCATAATTGAAATATTAACGCCCGCGCAATATGCATTGCATTGCAGCAATCTGCGAGTCGGTTGAAATGGGGGTTTGCCAAGTCAGTCTGTCGGCGTAGTTTTGACAGTCGAAAGTGTCAATAAAATTGCGCGCCATAAAAACAGAATAACAACCCTGTCAGCTATTAAAATGACAAATAAGCACTCCATCAAAGGCGTCAGGCTGTCGTTCCACGGAACACACCCCGTTCACATTTAGCTGTGACGAACGGCAGGACTATCAATGTCAAAAATGCTTTATCTTGACCAGGAACAACAGAAATTATTCAAGAACAACTAGCGACACGAGTCGACAGCGATTCTTGTCAGTTCATAACTCTTGACAGGCGTGGCCGATAAATTGTTCTAGTACAAAAGCAGATCATAACCTTGACAATTAAATTGAGCGCGTATGTACAATCGTCGCGTTTTGCCATTTTGCATGCTCCCAAGGAGAATGAGAACATAAATTTTTCGAGTCGCATACAATTCCCTCCGACTCCCTTCAACCACCTCTCAACTCAACTGTCAACCTTAATTCAAAAATGACAAACAGGAAGTCAAACAGCGCTTGTTCCTCGGCTGCGTTGTTTGGAATGAAATGGAAAAATGTGCTTCATGTGGTGAAGAAAATAAACAAAACCCTTTGTACGTTTGACATCTGACTGCTTAGCTGACATTTGGTCGCGTACGTCGAGGGTGTGTTCACCTCTAGGTGAGCTGATAAAGTTTGTTGATGTTCCCGGGACCTATGTCAAATGTCATGGATGACAGGAACACCCACAAGTCACTGAACATGGCGCGCGACACGAACAGACAATCCTTTGTCTCATCATCACAGGTGGGGAGTGCAAAAAAAAAAACAACAAAACATAAATGTGCAAGATACCTTGAACTCGCAGTGCTTTAATTGAATCATTAAATAATAAATACCAGAACATACTCAAAGAATCTAAGAACGTCACAGAGTAACACCGGCTATAAATAACCGCATTATCACATTTCCCCCTTTTGGTCGGCGCCCCTCAAGCTCCCGCTAGCGCCCCGTTCAGTTGTGCCTGTGCTCTGGCGGAGTCTAGATGCAATGGATTTCGAAAGAAACTGGATTTCTGATCATAAAAACTAAGACCACATGAAAACTTTCACACTCATAGCGCTTATAATACACGTAAGCCAATTTGAATGAGATTTGCTAGGTCTTGTGGATCTTGTTTTCTGATTTTCTGATTTTCTGAGCCTGTGTTCAGATGGCTTGTGGAACATTTTTCGTTGTGAACATGTGCGACGTGTTGGTTGCTGTTTTTTTTTTTTCATTCTTTTTTGTGTCAGAAGTGAGGATCGAATGGTATCGTTTTGATATTTGACTGGACAGTTATGGGAGGGTTTTGTGTCAGAAAATCGAACGATCAGACTTAATTGATGATCAAGTGTCTATTTGCAACTCAATTTAAGAGGAATAGGTGACGAGGTTGTGAACGAATACGAACAGGGGATTAGAAATTCGTTTTCATTTCCCCTCTTCCTTATTCCTTCTTTCTTCTTCCTTCTTTCTTCTTCCTTCTTCCCTATTCCTTCTTTCTTATTACTTTTTCCTTCTTTATTATTCCTTCTACCTTATTCCTTATTCCTTCTTTCTCATTCCTTCTTCCTTATTCCTTGTTTTTTATTCCTTCTTTCTTATTCCTTCTTCCTCATTAATAATAACAATTGTTGGCGCTACAGTCCAAAGGGGGACCAGGGCCTAGCTTGCTCATCAACTACTCTTGTTGAGCGCACTACTATTCTCTCACGAGTAGATGGGACCTACAATTTTTTTCCGACTCCGAACGGCGAGATTTGAGAAGCTTTCTTAGACAGTTATTACTCTTTGAGTGTTGTTAGCAGCTCGAAAGAGGTGGTGCCGTGAAAAATTCGAAAAATTGGTGTTGAGCCCAGAGTTGAACCTAGACCCTTCAGCGTGTGAGCGTTGAACTCTACCCACCACGCCACAGTGACCACAATTCCTTATTCCTTCTTCTTTATTCCTTCTTTCTTACTCCTTCTTCCTTATTCCTTCTTCCTTTTTCCTTTCTCCTTCTATCTCATTCCTTCTTCCTTCTTTCTTATTCAATATTCCTTCTTCCTTTTTCCTTCTTTCTCATTCCTTCTTCCTTATTCCTTCTTCCTTCTTCCTTCTTCCTTCTTCCTTCTTCCTTCTTCCTTCTTCCTTCTTCCTTATTCCTTATTCCTTCTTCCGTCTTCCTTCTTCCTTCTTCCTTCTTCCTTCTTCCTTTTTCCTTCTTTCTCATTCCTTATTCCTTATTCCTTCTTTCACCTTCCTGCCCTACTTCTTTACGCATTAAATTATGTCAGTTTGAAGTGTTTCCCATCTCTTCTTCAGCTTTGAGGTTTAACGGGTTAAGAGCCTTCCTATTGTGCACAGGAACAAACTAATTCAACTCTTGGGCACTTGGAGGATGGACGCAAATTGCAATAAGACAAGTGTCTAACCCCAGACACAGAGCAAAAGTTTGACAAGTTCTAAGTCCCATCTGCGTCCATCATCTGGTTTGCAACTCAGGTCAGCAGTTTTAATCAAGTAACGTCTTTATGGCATTCCTTCCCTTTACACCAACACACGCCACACCGCAAAAACAAAAACCTCATAAGCCGCCCAAATCAAAGAGTATTTGAAGCAATTGTCATATGGTTGCAACATTGTCGTCCTTTTATGTATGTGAGCCATTCGTTGACAGGAGAACTGAGTCGGTTCGGGCTAATGAACCGGGAGACAAATGGATGGTACCTCAGCTGTGGCAGCTGACGATCTCAGTTCATGTTTTAGCACACAGCATGTGGGCTAAATGAAAAAAAGGACATCGGGGCTGTTCTCTGACGAGATTTTTGTGTCACTTCTTTGAAGATGTTCCCTTGGACAGATCGTTGCAATGATAGCACAGAGACTGATGCCCTATTTTGGGCGAAACAAATTTTTTAAGGAAAACATCTTGCTGGTGACCTATGAATTGTTTCATTAACTGATCGATCTTATTGCCCACTTTTTGGAAAGCTGCCACGATTTCGAGTTTAAGGAAGTTCTTCTGAAAAATTGGAGTAATCCTTCTGTGGCCTTTTATTAAGGTTGGGTTTAGTTGAGTTAACTATCGTGACTGAAACTAGCACTGAATGAGTAAACAAATGAATTGCGAGACACTACGGTCGACCAGGGGCCAGACTTGGTTTCATCAGCAATTATTTGTTCTGTGTTATTTACCTCTCAAAAGTGGGACCTTACAGTTTAATGCCAATTGCTAACATCTTTATCTACAACGAATTAACATTCACAGACAATTGAATGTTTTCAACAACTTTAATGAGATGCTGTCCTAAAAGAATGAGAGAAATGGAGATCATTGTAAAGTTCATTTGGATATCGAGTTTTTAAATTTTTTTATTTAGTTAATGCGCATTTAATTAACGATCTGTTTTTAGCATCTGTTCGTGGCCGCCGTGGCATAGAGGGTAGAGTACAACACTCACACGCCGAAGGTCCAGGTTCGATTCTCGGCTGAACTACTCGAACTTTTCACGGCACCACCTCTTTCGAGTTGCTGACAACACTCAAAGAGTAATAACTCTCTAAGAAAGCTTCTCAAAATTCGCCGTTCGGAGTCGGCATAGAACTGTAGGTCCTTTCTACTCGTGAGACAACATCACGAGTAGTTGATGAGTAAGCTAGGCCCTGGTCCTCTGTGGACTGTCGCGCCATACAATAATATTTTTTTTTAGCAAGCCGTCTATTGAAAGTTCAGGAGATAGTTGGCACAATGGATAAGTGAATCACATCCTGCATGGACATTTAAAACTGAAACTGTTGTCCTCGCAATGGATGCATCATTTAGGCAGAAGGGACATTAGATCAAGGTTTGACGCTGTTGGAGAAGTCCCTGTGTCGTTTCGTGACCGGCGACAAAACTTGAATTCAGAAATACACTTCAGACGTCAAACAATTGGTGAAACAACTACCAGAATTTAAGGGACCTTCTGGCTTGGGGTCTTTTATGTGCTAAAGAGTTCTCCTGTCCTGATGTCTTTTAATCACTTTTAGCGTCTTTATAGTCTTGATTCGACACTAGATTCTTGAAAAGAACTATTTTATTGGCAATGAAAATATGCCAATCGACCGGATCAAAGCTGTTCAGAAATTTTAATTGAATGAGATGGTTTTCGTCCCCAAGAAGGGACCTATTTGAAGACCTGTAGAAAACCTTTTTTCAGAAGTGTTTAGGAATAGAGAGGGAATATAGAATAAAAAGCAGAAAATAATAATAATAATTGTTGGCGCTACAGTCCAAAGGGGGACCAGGGCCTAGCTTGCTTATCAACTACTCGTGTTGTGCGCGCTACTTTTCTGTCACGGGTAGAAGGGACCTACAGTTTTGTGCCGACTCCGAACGGCGAAATTTGAGAAGCTTTCTTAGACAGTTATTACCCTTTGAGTGTTGTCAGCAGCTCGAAAGATGTGGTGCCGTGAAAAAATTCGAAAAATTGGTGTTGAGCTGGGAGTCCAACCTACACCCTTCGGCGTGTGAGCGTCGCACTCTACCCACTACGCCACGGCGACCACAGCACAAAGCAGAAAGGCAATTTTTAAATTGTTTGCCTGGATCGTAGCTTAACATTAAAATTTCTGAAGTTCTACTGCGCTACGAGGGTTGGCTTTTATATTTCGGGATTAGAGATCAAAAACAAATATTAATCATCGAAAATAGCTTTATTGATTTTCAAAATATTCCCCATTAAGATCTATACACTTTTTCCTTTCGTAAACGATTCAGACTCATTATTGATTTGGCTACTTTTTGAAATATATGACAAACTTGTGTCGAGTCCAGGAATTTCCGGCGTATCTACTACCACTACTGCAAGACGACTACTCGCTTTCAGCTTTTGCCTAAAGTGAATGAAGTCACCTATAACTGTTCAAAGTGTGAATTTCTATTAAGTAGCCTCAAGTTTTGTTGTCCAAAATCCATTTTAGGAAACTAAGTCCGCACGTTGATACTTTTGGGGCATTCCACAGACAGACCAGGGCCTAGCTTACTTATCAACTACCCGTGTTGTGCGTTCTACTGTTCTCCTCTATGTAGAAGGGACCTACAGTTCATTCCCAACTCCGAACGGCGAAGCTTGATAAGCTTTAGTATTAATTGTAAAATCTGCAACATACCATCACCGGCGGCTCTATTCTTTGATATTTGGTAATTGACTGTTGTTATACTGTTTGTTATTTACTACCTGAGGCACAAAGTTAGGCATTTTGGCAGCGCTCTTGCTTGCAGATCAAATGATCAAAAAATGTTTTGCATTTAATTTGTGCCTTTAGATCAAGATGTAGAAAAACTCTGAAGAAACAAATAAAGATTAAGGCGTTAAGGGAGTTAGAGTAGAGAAGAACAAATCAGAGGTTAACTAAAGGTAATCGGTGAACTGAAAAGAGCGTTAGAGAGCTCATGATTTTGGCAGTAATTTGTGGATGTGTCCGAAATCAAGAGAGACCCGTGTGCCTTCACTACAGACTTCTATCGTATTTTGTTGTTGAACCAAATTGCTCGAAATGTGATGATTCCTTTCGTTATCTAATGGAATCACATGTAATCCAGATCATGTGATTCCAGTAGATAATGAAAGGAGTCATCACACTGTTGCTAAGGATAGGGAAATGCCTTCAAAAAACAAAAAACAATGGCCAGTCTGTCGAACTGGTGTGAGAGTTAGTTCTGAAAAGCCAAGTTTAAATTGGAGATCAATTCTTCTTGCATTTACGTACGAGGTCTGTTCAAAAAACAAGAGGGAGGTCAAATTCCGCGGGCAACGTACATTCGATTATCAATTTATTTTTTATTTCTCTATGTTGGTACACTCGTCTCGGACACATGCTTTAATTTTTAGCTTTATAGCATATTTATTTTATTTGTGAGGGGCATAAAAGTAAAACGTGTTATGCATTTTCGACGATTTCCTGCCGTCGAAAATTATTTTTGAACAGACCTCGTCCATCGATCTGAAAGGTGAACGTCCTTGAATTTTTCGCATTTTCGACAAGCGGCGAGTAAGTTTTCAGAAATCGTTTCTTTTACATTTGAATTGCAACTGGACGCACGAGGGATTGTACCTTGACATTCCAAGTGAAACGTCATTGCCGATGGACAAGAAACTGAATTAAACAGAAACAGTTTTGCGTTAAGAAACGGAATTGAACAGAAGAAGTTGTGAGTCAAGAAACTGAATTGAACAGAAGAAGTTTTGCGTCAAGAAACTGAATTGAACAGAAGAAGTTGTGCGTCAAGAAATTGAATTGAATAGAAGAAGTTGTGAGTCAAGAAACTGAATTGAACAAAAGAAGTTTTGCGTCAAGAAACTGAATAGAACAGAAGAAGTTTTGCGTCAAGAAACTGAATTGAACAGAAGAAGTTGTGCGTCAAGAAACTGAATAGAACAGAAGAAGTTGTGCGTCAAGAAACTGAATTGAACAGAAAAGGTTCTGCATTTTGACGAATGAGAAAAATATGTTTTTTATTAACTTGAGGAATTAAACTATTCACAAGCTACGGAAATAAGAATTCAATTTTCTTGTTGAATTGTTAGCAACTTGAAAAAGATGTGTGTCTAAGACCGACAATCTAGTGACTTCTTGTGTATTGGGCGGAGTTCCGTTGGAGTGTTGTATTGAGTCGACTTCCGTTGGAGTGTTTTGATTAAGAAGAAGTCTAAATCAGTTCCCAAGACTAAGGAGAAATGTGGCAAAATGAGGTTTTCTCCTAAAGACTCCTCTTTACTAAATTTCTGTATTTCATTTGCAGTTTTGTATTCCAATCAGCCACCTACAAGCTTATAGGGTTTTTCGAATCTCATAAACGATGTGGACAACTTTACTTATTCTTCTCCTTGAGACCAAAAAATTCTGTATTTAATTCTGTCATAATAATGTTGTGGCCGCCGTGGCGTAGTGAGTAGAGTGCGAGGCTCACACGCCGAGGGTCTAGGTTCAATTCCCGGCTGAGCACCTCGAATTTTTTACGGCACCACCTCTACCGAGCTGCTGACAATACTCAAAGAGTTATAACTGTCTAAGAAAGCTTCTCCAACATCGCCGTTCGGAGTCGTCAAAACATTTTAGGTCCCTTCTACTCATGAGAGAACAGTAGCGCGCAATACGAGTAGTTGATGAGCAAGTTAGTCTCTGGTTCCCATGTGGACTGTCGCGCCAACAATTATTATTATATTTATTATTTTGAAATGGTAATGACATTTCAGAGCCAATGCTATGGAGAACAAGTTTTTCCGAAATGCTGTGCATTTAGCCAGAATTTTTGCCGTCGGTGGGATTCATCTGTCTCTCGTTTGTGTTCAAAGAAGTAAACCCAGCGGGAAAACTACATTTTAAGAAGATTATTCCAATCACCAGTACAACTGGGATGACAGTGAACTGTCGACTTGGGTTTTTGAAAACACAAAGAGTTTGCAGTTTAAGGAGTCCACTGTTCCCCAAGCTTTTGTTTCTCTAAACGAAAATATAAATTCCTTCCAATAATTCGAAAAGAAAGCTGAAACCGCGCATAAGTAATGATTTTCTTTTAGCTTTTGTAAAGTTTCCAAAATGATACATTGAGTTGTCTAGAAACAAATTCAAACGACAAGAAAATAAGAACAGAAAGAAAAAGGTTCCAGAAGAAACACATGCTGAGTATAATAGTGTCTCATTGGATCTGCCGACGGAATGTCTATTATTCAGATTCCGCTCCTCCTATTCATCACGTAAGAATTTGACGCTAGCAGACATAGAGGCAACATTCGTTCAAATTTGTCTCCAATGGGAGTTTCTCATCCCAATTCACTGGTCACTGAGTCACACCGAACTAAGCAACTGGCTTAATTAATCCAATAAGCGAGTGAGACTGACTTCTGTGTTGGCCCCCCCCAACGCACGTGGGTCACATTCCTCATCCATCATCACCAACAGCCAGAAAAATCAATTGAGGCTAATTAAAAATCAACACAAAAAAAACAAAATGTGTCTTCCCTCTGAGCAACAATTATTCAAAACAAAAAATGAGCACAGCTCATGGATATGAGTTTAGACAAGAAATAAGTAAGTGAAGGCTTCACCCTCGACTTTGAACAACTACTGAAGTGGGACAGTTTTCTTTCACCTCAAAAGAGTCGATCTTTTCAACAAAGCAAGTAAACAATACACAAATGAATGCGAAAATAATTAAAGAAATTCTAGTTGAAACCAGTCAAAGGCATCCACTCACACACAGAGATGGATTTGCATCTAGCTCTGCATCGCGAATTGAAGAAATTGTTTACGAGGCGAGTGAGTGACGAGAGATATGCTAAATTAAGGGGAATGATAAGATGGCAAAAATTGTGTGCAAAATGTGGCAAAAAAACAGAGATGAATACAAATATGTGAAAATTCAAAAATTTACCTCAGTCTTATGATTTCTTGTTTTTCCGCGTGCGCGTGTGTAAAGTAAATTCAGAATGCAACTCGATTGTAGTTTATTTCGATTTTATTTCTTGTTTTCCAATGCAACTTATTGACGCGTTGTACACTTCGTGTTCTTGTTGGATTTGTTTGATTTGTGTGTTTTGTTTTTTTTTGAAATTTCTTTCGTTTCTTTGACGATAAGAAATTGATTTAAATAAATTAGAACAAAGAGGAATTAAATTAAACTTTAAAAAAATTAACAACAGACTTTTTGTTTTGCTTTTCTCTTATTGTTTTCAATCGAGAGGGAATAAATGTTTTTTCGTTTCCGTCGATAGTGATAGATAAAAAATATGTAGTTCTTAAAAACGTTTTTTCTCCGTTGTGCTATTACAATTGTCACAAAAATACCAAACAGCATCTATGAAATAATTATGATCACTAATTACTGTCACAATCATGTCAGTTTTAGTTGTTGCTGATTCGTTTGATGTTGATGATGTTTCGAATGCACGTTGACGATTTGTGTTTGTGATGTGATGCGTTCGGTAGAATTTTCTTTTCACTTTAATGGATGTAACTCTGCAACTTTGCAGCAACCAGAGCAACAACAACAGCAGGTGCATTAAATGAACGAATGATTGACAACAAGATGAGAATACAAAAATTCAAAAAAAAAAAAAAAAAAAATTTACCACACGATAGTTTAAGCAAAACAGAACATATACATAAATGTGGAATATATTGATTTAAGCAAAAAGAAAAACAACAAATACAGATTTCTTGTTTATTTGATTTTGGTTTGTGTTGTGTATATCAAGGGACAGGTATTTAAATTTCACTTTGGTTAACTTGTTGTGTTGCGCTGTTTGATTTCCTTCTTCTTAACACACATTTAGCTGTATTTTCTTCTTCTTCTATCTTCCGTGCGATTATTTTTTATTTTGATTTCTTTTGCGCGTTTTTTTGCTTTCAATCAAACTTTGAGACACTTTTTTTATGCAGAAAAAAAAATGAAGTGAAACAACACTTGTTAATTAATTTAAAATTTTTCTTTCTGGTATTGGTGCGGTTGCATTGCTGGCGGTGGTTTTACAGGATTTTCACTTTTAATCAAATTGATTGTTTCCCCAATTCATTATTTCTTTCCTTTCAACAAATTTTAATGCACTTTGTAATGATCTTCAATTGCATCTTATAGGGAATGATCATAAACATTTTTTTGTTTTGTTTTTTTTTTTTTTTTGAAATGCGGAACAAGAAGAAAAACAACGGAAACAACGATGATGATCGCACAGCAGCACAGAGTAGCAAGCAGCAGATCACACACAGATCAGAGCCCAGAGGCCAGAAGTACAGAAGCAAGAGTGTATAAACGAGAGAGAATCGAATCAAATTGAATAGTGTGTATTATAGTATGTACTCGTAAGTAATCCAATTGTCGAAGATTGAATTCGATTCACGGGGTATCGATCGCACGGTATTTAAAACAGAAAAAAACTTAAATTAAAAAAAACATATATATTTGCTTTCATTTGCACGACAACGAAGAAGACGACGACGGCAACGGCAACGACGACGACGACGACGACGACGACGACGACGACGACGACGACAACAACGACGACTTGTTTTCTCTCTTCTGAGGCACAACACACAGCGCACAGATTTCCTTGCGCAATTTTTTTTTATTTATTTATTTTTTCTTATTTTTTATGACACACTAATTAATTGATTAACATTAGCAACTGTATACTCTTCGCTAGTCAGTACCTCGAGGCTGAACATAGTCTTCAGCATTTTTAACGTTTTCCCCAGTTAATCAGTTTGCTTTACATTTTTTCGTGTTTTTTTGTATTTTTCAAACTCTCTGCAGCTAAGTTGAATTTCGAAAAAAAAAAAATAAAGCGAATCAAATTAAACGAAAGAAATTTGAGAAAAATGGGAAAAAACAGAAACGAGGAGATCTCAACGGAATTGATTTAAACTCGATCAGGGCTGTAGAACGACTAACGCCTATCTGTCTACCTGATTCAATAATCCCAAGAGTGTATACACTACACCAGCAGCCAGTGTACGCAGCTACTGCTGCTGGATGATCACTTGTTCACGTTGTTTAGTTGCTGCTGCTGCTGTAGCTGCCGTTGCTGCTGTTGCCGCTGGTGCTTCATCGTTGGAGTTCCGTGACTCCTGATACACTGTTTGTTGAGTGTTTGTGCCTGGTATACGATCGTTGGGCTTGTGTGCGTGCGTGAGAGATGAGATGGTTGGTGTAGTGTAGAATGTATGTGTTTTCATTTTTTGGTGAGACTGTGTGTGTTTTTGTTTTTTCTTCTCTTCTTCTCGGGTTTGTGCAAGTATGAGTGAGCGACCGCGGCCCGGGCGCCAGTGTGCGTGGTGAGAGAGTGAGAGCGCACTCACCCACACAGGGAAAGGAGTCCATCAATGTAATCTGTGAGTTGAAACTCATAAGATACAAAAGTTTGTGTGTTTTTTTTGTTCTGTTGGTTTCATTGCTTTTGGCTTGTCTTGTTGTTCCCTTTCTTCTTGTCGTTGTCGTCGTGGTCGTGTCGTCGTCTTCTTCATCTTGTTGCGAGTTTTGTGTGTGCATGAGCAACAAGTAAACACATTCCATTGAGATGTGTTTCCTAAAAGATATCTCGTGCAATATATTAACCATCATAGTTTGTGAGGGTTCTCGCATGGTAAATCGGGCTATCTGCTGGATGTGGCATCCCTATTTTGTATCTTCTTTCGGGGCACATTTGTTGGTTGGTGGTATTCGCAATGAGTGGATGACACGGACTGTTCCGTTAGTAAAAGTTGTTTTAGATACACATTAGTTGACCGCATGCATATTTGTAATTTTTATCGGCGATTATTGAAAAGGTTATCGCCGGCGAGAATTTGGGTCTTAATTGATTTTGTGTCATTTTACGCGAAAAGTGGAGATATTTGTCGTTGGCTTGGTTGCTTGGCGGTGTGTGCTGCGCGCCGCCGCGTCTTTTGAGATCGCCACCACTCCCACCGATGAGGTTGGATTATTTCTTCGTTTTATCAGTCTTTCTTTCTTGTTGTTGGATGATTACTTTATCTTGAAAGCTTGGAATGAATGGCTGAGACGGACATGGGTAATTAAACCGCTGCGGGTCGATATAGACGGAAAGGAGCCACTTAAAGTCGAATGTTTTTGTATTATGCGATGGTGCGCGCTCCGCTGGTGTGGCGTCATCTTTTTTTGAGTTGACTGCGAGATGTGGGATGGCTATTAAGTTTTGCCCATGGGTTCTCGGGCAGATGGACACGCCTTTTTGGATGTCCAATTAGGCTATGGAATCGGGATTGTTCTCATTGGAAATGGCGAGACCAGGTAGGTGAACAATTGTTATCTTTGAAGATGTTGCCGTTTTGGGGATGATCACTTAAGGAACTTATCTGCGATCTTGTATTAATAAAGGTGCTGCAATTCAGTTAGTGGATGGTTTCGTTGCAGAATCAATTGACGAGGGTTCAGGGCGGAGAATGTGTGAAAACGTATTGCGAAAAGCTTTTATTTAAAACTCTGAAAAGGTAGCAGGTCAGGCAGGCAACGAATTCTTCCATGCTGTTAGCCGCTGATAAAACTTAAAAATGAGTGCGAGGTAATTTTTACTTAAACAAATTTAATTCTCCTCATAGAGCAGTGAGAAAGAACGTCACTCACATGCCGAAGGTCCCAGGTTGACCTGGATATCTCTAATTTTTTTATGGTACCACCCCTTTCGCACTGCCAACAAATATTCAAAGACTACTAATCGTCTACTGGGGTGACAGCACGTGATTTGAAACAATCGAACATTGGAAACACCTACTTTGTTCGTCTACAGAAGAGGTTCTCCAAAATCACCCCTCGAAGTTGGCAAAATTTATAGGCACCTTCCACTAGTGGGGGGAACAGTAGCGTCCTAAACACAAGTTGCTGTGGAAACTTAGTTCCTGGTTCCCTTGTGAATTATTATAAATCAATGGAAGCAGACGTCAAGAGAAATCACAACATCGACATCTCGGACAGGGCGCGACATTAGGCACCAGAAACTTCGAGGTAGTCAAGGACTTCTACTATCTCGGCTCCACGGCAAATAGGGAACATAACATCAGTACCGAAATCAAACGCAGAACCACTCTTGCCAATCGCCGTTTCTTGGCTCAAGAGGCAATTGAGTAGCAGAGCCTTCCCTCGAAGCTTGCTATAAAGAACAGCGTGATCACCCGAGTCCTGCTTTATGGCGCAGAAACTTGGCTGTTACTAAACGTGGATGAGGAAGATCTTAGACTTTTCGAGAGAAGTGTTCCGAGTGCGATTTTCGGTCTTGTTCTGATAAATGGAAGTTGAAGAAAAAAAATCCAACAACGAATGTACCGCGGCATGAACCTAATCAACCGTCTTCGAATGCAACTCTTCAGGTGATTAAGCCATGTAGGACGCATGGACATCACAGCTCCGTTCTGAAAAGTTTTCGAATCTGAACAATTGGAACAACGCAACAGAGGACAACGGTCTAGGCTGAGATGGTGCACGCAAGTGGGGAAGACCCTCAGGCAACTTAAAGTGCGCAACTGGAGACAGCTGGCAAGAGATCGTGCTGGCTGGAGAGGCATGTTGGTTGAGGCCCAGGCTCAGCCCAGACTGCAGCGCCACACCAAGGCGAAGAGAGTGCAAGCAACGCGTGAATAAGAAAATTCGGGATGGAGAGTGTCGATGCTTCAGACATTTTGGCTTAATCAGGTTTGCCCCCGAAAAGGACTACAAACAGGAAAGCAGAATTTTGCGGATTTTGAAAATCGAAGAACTTAGTTCTAAAGACCACACAACAGACAGGTTTACAGCTCAAAATACGCATTACAACAATAAAATTAGACATCAGAGAATTACAAACGTGTCGTGCCAGTTGAATTAAACGACGTCGTATATGGGTGGAGTCTCATACGGTGGCGTTACCCCTTAATGCACGCCCACTAACGCCCAAGGATGCCTTCTGTTTGGTGGAGGAAATAAAGACAAGAGTGTAGTGAATGGCGAGAAAGAAAATACATATTGATGGGTTACTCGAAGTACCCAAATATAAGATTTTGGAACTTTACTTATTCGTATAAGGTTGTTTAATATCTCCCTTTTTTTGTCTTTTGAATTTTACATGTAGGCTCAAACCAGAGCTGGAATTCAAGCCTATGCACAAAAATTACATTCAAAACTATTTACTAGTGGCCTCCTGAACGTCAAAATGATCTTAAAGCACTTTTTCGCATGTTTCGGATACCGCCGAGTTCATGCAATCATTTTTCATCGAAATTGAAAATTTCATGATTTTCGAGGTAAGCGGCACTCGATACCCGAGTAATCAAATTTTTTTTCACTTTCGTTGTAAAAAATTGTAAAGTCCGAATTTAGTGTAATAAGGCTGGCACTTCACGACTTAGTGGAAGTGAATCCTTAAGGTTGTCAAATATCCGCCTCCTTCCTCCCTTCCGCCTTTTTGTCTTTTTAATTTTCCGGCGATATAAAAAACGCTTGAACTTCAGCTCGTATCTGGCAATACTATACATCATTTGACAGGTCTTGACATAACCTACAAAATGACGCAATGCATGACTAGTTTGGATATTACGTTCAACAGTTATACGTACGGTTAAACATGGAGTTAACTAACGCCGAAATTCGCGCTATTTTCAAGTTTTCCTTCGTTAAAGGCAAACCCGCTAGAGAAACGTTCCGTGAGATTAATGGTATTTTGGGGGATGGTACTCTATCACATCGAACCGTGGAGGCATGGTTTCGACGATTCAGAGCCGGTGAAAACGATACCATGGATAAGACAGCCGGCGGAAGACCTCTGACGACGAATACCGATCGAATCATGGAAATCATCGAGTTAGACCGGCATGTGTCATCGCCCAGGAGATGAGAGTTAGTCAGCAAACCATCTGCAGATCCAGCCTTCAGAAATCAGCTTGATGTTTGGGTGCCGCATGTTTTGACGCAAAATACCTGAAACGAATCAACGCCTGCGATCTGCTGCTGAAACGGAACGACCTCGACCCATTTTCGAAGCGGATGGTGTCTGGCGCCAAAAAATATATCGCATACGACAATATCAAGCGAAAACGGTCGTGGTTGAAGGCCGGTGAATCGTCCCAAACAGTGGCCAAGCCGGGATTGAAGACCAGGAAGGTTTTGCTGTGTGTTTAGTGGGATTGGACGGGAATCATCCACTATGAGCTGCTCCCATATGGTCAGACGCTTAATTCTACCATCTACTGCGAACAGCTGGACCGCTTGAAGCTGGCGATCGACCAGAAGCGTCCAGAATTGTCCAACAGGGAGGGTGTAGTGTTCCACCAGAACAACGCCAGTCCACACATTTCGTTGATGACACGTCAGAAGCTACGGGAGCTCCGATGGGAGGTTTTATCGCATCAACCATATAGCCCGGACATAGCGCCAAGCGATTACCACCTGTTCCTGTCCATGGCGAACGCCCTTGGTGATGTGAAGTTGAACTTAAAAGAGGCTTGTGAAAAATGGCTCTCCGAGTTCTTCGCAAATAAGGAGGGGGGCCTCTACGAGGGGGTATTATGAAGTGGCCGTCTAGATGGAAACAGATTATCGAACAAAACTGCGCATATTTGAACTAAATCCGATCACAGTGACACTTCTTATGAGGCATTTAATGAAGAGTAAAAAAAGCGGAAAATTTGGGACCACACTGAGATTGAAGAGATCAATTTCATGAAAGGAATGTCATAAACGGTGTCTATGACACTTGCATGCCGAGATTCGATTCCCGTATTGTACCTCTGGCGTTTTCACCACACCTTTGGTTTGATTTTGTTATAAATATGCTCCGGGGATCTTTTCGGGTGAGAAATTTATTTCTTGACAAAAGGCATAGAATAACATTGGTTGCAATGATTGGATGAATGGAGTTAATGATCTTTGCAACGAAATTTATTTCAACTTGTCACCATTAAAGTTTTAAAAATAAACTTTTTCTATTGCCTCATAAGTAGTTTTTATTGAAGTAACTTGAAACACCGTAGATGAGGTTTGTTTACTCAGCACACTTCTAAACCGATAATCAGTGTTAACTAAGAGCATTAACTAAGACCAAACAGATAACTAGATCTGTGGATACAGTTAGCTACAGTCTGCATTATTGTTTTTTATTTATTCACAAATATAAACCTTCTCTGGCTTAAAGTTGTTCCAACGAGATGTTATCCACTTGTGCCAACTTATTTTTCAATTTTCAAAACATGTTGGATAACATTATACAAATACGAACAGACAACTTTTAGCCGTTACAAGAGGACACGTCATTCAAACACTAACATTATTTCGCTCTTTAGGAATACAAAAAACGACTGTAAAAAAATTTTACAAGAGGACATTGAAGCTAGGCTATAACAGGTGCAAGCTGCCAAAGATCAATTGAACGTGCACTATAAAAGAACTTAACGGAATCAACAAGAAACATGATTCTGCCAATCATACAACACCACGAAGATGATCTAAAATCAAACTTTTAGAAGAGACCACGCTTGTGATGGGCGCATGTGTCTGTTTCGATCATTTGAAGAGAACGAATTGTTGTCAGTTTTGATATGTTTAAACGGAAAGACTGGCGGTTTTGGGTCCCTTTGTAAGTTTTAAGGACTTAATATATTTTCCTCACTTAGTTGTGACCGCCGTGTAGGTAGAGTAGAGTGCGAAGTAAGTAGGTAGAGTGCGACGCTCACACGCCGGAGGGTCTAGGTTCAATTCCCGGCTGAACACTTCGAATTTTTCACGATACCACCTCTTTCGAGCTGCTGACAACACTCAAAGAGTAATAACTGTCAGAGAAAGCTTTTCAAACTTCGCCGTTCGGAGTCGGCAAAAAACTGTAGGTCCCTTCTACTCATAAGTGAATAGTAGCGCGCACAACACGAGTAGTTGCATACCGGACGGCACCAAACATACAGGTCATAAACGTGCTCCTACAGCGTGACTTCGAAGAAATCCAGCGATTTTGCGACGACTGGAAGTTGAAAATCAACTTCCAGAAGTGTGAAACTATCCTCTTCCGGACTCCATTATACAGGGCCTCAAGGGATACGAAGAATAATTGGCGCAAGTTCGAAATATTGGACCCACAGGGTCAGCCACTAGCCGTAAAGAGTGTAGTGAGATATCTTGGCATTATGTTGGACCAGTATCTGTATGGTGGTATCCATGTAGATGCAGCTTTGACGAAAGCTAAAAAAGGCTTCGCTATGGCAAGGGGGTTGTTTTACAGCAGCCAACTTGACGCCAAAGTGAAGCGAATCTGCTATACGGCCCTCATCCGGCCAATCATGGTATATGGCTGCCCGGTGTGGTTCAATGTGAGTCCTTCCCAAATGGAAAAGATGAGGGTCTTCGAGAGACAATGCCTTCGCGCATGTCTCAAGAAGTACAGAACCCCGGAGTCTGATTACAAAAAGTTCTATCCTAATGAGGTCTTGTATAACGAAGCAAACGTGAACAGGGTTGATAATTTTATTATTAAGCTTATTCGGAGGCATGTTGCACGAGCCATGACCTCTGAGAACGATCTCATATTTGGGGCCTACTACTCAAATGACGAGTACCACGAGAGCGCTCGCCGAAGGGGTTTCATTCCGCCGGAAGCGTTCTTATATCTTGACCGCATTGGACTGATTCAGGATGCGGATGCATGTCCACTTATTTACCACGTGATGAGAAGGACAGTGGACAGGCGACTGATGTACGACGCCAACGTTGCAAATGTTAGTCGAGATGCTCTCCGGTTCAGCACATCCGTCTCCATCCGCGATAGGATGGAAACGGATAAGGACCGAGGGTTCTATTGGTGGTTAGAGCCACACCAAGAGCCCCAGCTGTCGTCAGCCTAATTAGGTTAAGATTGGCCCCCCACGGCCAACTCACATCTAGTATAAGTTAGGATAAGTTAATAATTAAGATTAAACTAAAATAGTGTAAAAAATAAAAACAACAAAAAACAACAAAAAACACAAAAACCCAAAAAAAAATCAAAAAATGTAAAAAATGTAAAAAAAAATGTCAGTCGTAAGTATCTTTAAGTTAGAATAGGTTATATTAAGTAATATTAAGTTTTTATAAAAAAATTGTAGACAATTAAGTTTTTTCAAATATTTTCTTAGTTTTAAATAAATAAACATTAGTATTAATAAATTATAAAGAAAAAAAAGTACTGATGCCGAAAGGCAAATAAATAAATAAATAATTAGTTTAGCTTAGAGCGCCCGCATAGGGCCAGTAAGTAGATATAAGATTTCATATTAGATGTACCTAGGTTAAGCATTTTGTTCCTAGCGTTAAGTTATCATTAGTTGAAAAAAAAAAAAATAAAAATGCATTTTAAACTAAAAACTAAAACACGAGTAGTTGATGAGCAAGCTAGGACCTGGTCACTCTGTGGACAGTCGCGTCAACTATTATTATTATTATTATTAGTTGTCAAAACTTTTAATTTGTCTGCTTTTGGTTTTTGTCGTTGTCGAAAGTTTTGAATCCGTTCTGAATGAATCTTAATATACGCCTAATTGGAGCTAAATTCTTTGAAAATTATTCGTCGTCAAGCTTGTGTTGGTTTGCTACTTGCATAAAGTGCTCCCTTTTCACTGTGCAAGAGGATGGATCCTGTCTTTCCAAATGTGTCCTTGTAGACAGGGAAAACCAAACATTTGTTAGCTGATAATTAAAAGAAAACTATATTCCCCTCTCGCTGTTTAAGCATGTAACGCCTAATTTTCACAAACGACTGCATTACTTCTACTCTAATGATCAAAGTAAACCCAGGAGCACCTCCGTGCCAACCTGTCGGTCAGTTGATGTGCACTTAATGAAGAATAAATGAAGGTGTACGCTTAAAAAAATCCATCCTTTGAAGGAGTTTTTCGTGGAAGGTTCAATTGGAAGCGGAGGTTACTGATGATTTTTTCATTCAAAAACTGCCAAATGACTTTAAAACTCAACTGCAGAATCACACAAGTTGAGACAGTCAAACAAATCAGCTGAAAAATTCCTAGAAGTTGTGTAATTTTTCCTCAGAGAAGTTTTTCCAACGATACACACGATATACAATGTATGCTCTTATCACCAATTCATTTAGAAGAAACCAGCGTATTACCACACATGAAATATATGTAGTTTCATGTAAATGAACATTTTGCGGTCACCGTAGCGCGTGGGTTTTTACGCGTTAAGCTTCGGATTAAATTCGCAGAAGAAAATAAAACACAAAGAGCATTTATTTTGCAACTATAATCTCTTATGGGTCAGTGTCAATGTTCTGAGAATTGACAAGGCCTTTAGGCTTTCAGTAGGTTCAAATGATAAACGAGATTCCATGGAATAAATTCCACAGTAAAATTTATTTGTGTGTACCAAGGATGCAGCTCTGAAAATTTGTTATTAGCGGTGTTGGAGTTTTTGGAAGGACGTCTTTGAAACTAGTCCATACACGGACAGATGTTCTCAAATGACACGGATGATTCACTTTAGGGTTGAGATCGATCCATTCCGCGATGCAGTTTCAGCATGCATATCTCCATAGGGGAACATGTAAATAAATAAGTGTATAAAATTATTGAGGATGAAAATTAAGGAGAAAATGCTAGGACACCATGGAGCGATAGTCCAAAGTGGGACCAGCTTATCTTGCTCACCAACTACTTTTATTGTGCGCTCTACTGTTCTCTCACGAGTAGAAGGGACCTACAGTTTTTTGCCGACGCCGAACGGCGAAGTTTGAGAAGCTTTTTCTTCAACAATTTTTACTCTTTGCATGTTGTCAGCAGCTCGAAAGAGGTGGTGCCGTAAAAAATTCGATGTGTTCAGCCGGGAATAGAACCTGTACCTTCGGCGTGTGAGCGTCGCACTCTACGCACTACGCAACGCGGACACATGTTGACGGTGTAAAAATAATCCTTTCCCCTAGTGGATCACGGTAGAATTACCTGTAGAGATTACAGGCAGCCACAGTGTATTGGAGTTGTCAAAGAGCTAGAGATTCATCTCTGTTTTGTGGTTCCAATTTTATTATATTTCGAGATTCTAATTCAGAAGCGCTTAATAAATCGTTTCTCAAGGCTAGGCTAGGAATTTAAAGCCATTCGAAGTATGTTCATTTTCATTTTTCTCAAAAAATATTTATTTGTTCATCAATTTCTACTTTGTCCTCCTCAAAACAGTCCCCCTCAGATGTAATACACATATGCCAGCATTTTTTATAATCCTTGAAACTGTTCTGGAATACACTTTGTGAAATGCCCTAGAGGTCCATCAGGGAGTCGGTTGATTATTTTGACTATTTGTCAAAACTCTGAAGAATCTTTGTTTAAGGGCCACTCGTCGCGCACATAGGTTAACAGATTTAGCTGTATATCGTATTTATTTTATATGTGAGAGACATAAATGTTCGGCGATTTCCTGCCTTCGAAAAAATGGATCATATTCAATATTGTGCGAAAAATTTACCTACATAAGTGAATAAAACCACTTGGATGGTTGGCCGTGGCATACATACGTTGAGTATACTCTGTGGAGTCATCAAAAGGTTCACAAGTCGTACAAGGCTTTTTTAACAACAACGACCAACAACAAACCAAACAACCGATGAAAATGTTGAAAAAGTGAAGAAAATTGTTATGGTGAATCATCGAATCACTATTAAAGCAGTTGCTGAAGATGTTGGCATATCGGTTGACGCATGCCCTGCAGCTTTTCGCAAATTTTGCACATGAAGCGTGTGACAACGAAGTTCGCTCCAAAATCGCTTAATTTCAATACGAAAAAAATGTGGCAAGATCCAAAATCTTATATTTGATTACTTCGAATAACCCATCAAAATGTATTTTCTTTCTCGCCATTCACTACACTCGTGTCGTCATTGCCTCCATCAAGCACAAGGCATCCTTGGAAGTTAGGGGACGTGCATTAAGGGATAACGCCACCGTATAAGACTCCACCCATATATGAGGTTGCCAAATATCTCCTTCCGCTTTTTTACTCTTCATTCAATGCCTCATAAGAAGTGTCACTGTGATCGGGTTTAGTTCAAATATGCGCAGCTTTGTTCGATAATCTGTTTCCATCTAGACGGCCACTTCATAATACCCCCTCGTAGAGGCCCCCCTCCTTATTTGCGAAAAACTCGGACAGCCTGTTTCTACAAGCCTCTTTTGAGTTCAACTTCACACCACCAAGGGCATTCGCCATGGACAGAAACATGTGGTAGTCACTTGGCGCTATGTCCGGGCTACATGGTGGATGCGATAAAACCTCCCATCCGAACTCCCGTAGCTTCTGACGAGTCATCAACCATGTGTTTGGTCTGACGTTGTCCTGGTGGAACACTACGCCCTTCCTTTCGGCCAATTCTGGACGCTTCTGGTCGATCGCCTGCTTCCAGCGGTCCAGCTGTTCGCAGTAGATGGTAGAATTAAGCGTCTGGCCATATGGGAGCAGCTCATAGTGGATGATTCCCGTCCAATCCCACCAAACACACAGCAAAACCTTCCTGGCCTTCAATCCCAGCTTGGCCACTGTTTGGAACGATTCACCGGCCTTCAACCACGACCGTTTTCGCTTGATATTGTCGTTTTCGATATATTTTTTGTCGCCAGACACCATCCGCTTCGGAAATGGGTCGAGTTCGTTCCGTTTCACCAGCATGTCGCAGGCGTTGATTCGGTTCAGGTTTATTGGGTCAAAACATGCGGCACCCAAACATCAAGCTGTTTACTGAAAGCTAGATCTGCAGATGGTTTAAAATGGTTTAGTGACTAACTCCCATCTCCTGGGCGATGTCACATGCAGGTCTAACTCGAAGATTTCCATGATTCGATCGGTATTCGTCGTCAGAGGTCTTCCGCCGGCTGGCTTATCCATGGTGTCGTTTCCATTCGAAACCATTCCTCCGTTGTTCGAAGTGATAGAGTGCCATCCCCCAAAACACCATTAATCTCACGGAACGTTTCTCTAGCGAATTTGCCTTTAACGAATGAAAGCTTTAAAATAGCGCGAATTTCGGCCTTAGTGAACTCCATGTTTACACGTCTATAATTGTTGAACACAATATCCAAACTAATCTTGCATAGCGTCGCTTTGTAGGTTATGTCAAGATCATTCAAATGATGTATAGTATTGCTAGATACGAGCTCTGTAGCACTTTGTACGTAGGCGGGAATTTCAAAAGACAAAAAGGCGGAAGGGAGATATTTGACAGCCTTATATTTCCATATTGGTTGGTAATGCGTGGTGAATGCAGCCAACAATGTCTCGGTTAGTTCTCCTTCGTACAGTTCTGATGCCAGAATAAGAACAGGAAAAGTTTTTAATTAAAAGAAGTTTCACGCACTTTCCCACCACACTGGGCTTATTTCTTTTGTTTATCGGACTCAGCGGATCAGCCGGAGTTCAGCATTTTAGCACCATCTTTGGTTTAACGTTAGTGCCTTCCTTTACAAAAATTCACACTGTCAGTGTTCAAATATAAATTAATCGCATGATTGGAAGGAATGAGTCCAAGTGACTTCAGTTTCTTTTGCACTGCCTTATCGGCTCCCTGATTTCAAAGAAGCCGTTGGTCCATCCAAGCACGTCAGAGGGTAAGATTGGTTTTGGAATCAAAAAGTTCTCTTAATCCATATAACGAAATTGCAGAAACGTAACTCATATTCTCGCTCAGGGTATTCAGAGCAAGACATCGTTAGGGTTTTGGAATGTCTCAAAAGGGTTGGACGCCATAGAAAGGTAATTAAACATTTTACATACAGAAATCCGTTGTAAGAAGAACAAATGGAAGTGGCGCTCTTGCAGAATCTTTATTAATGCCTAAAAATTGATGGCGTTGTGTACCGCCTTCCAAGAACAATTCGACTTCAGACTGCAACAATTCTCCTTTGCAAATAATTTCACTCAATCTCGCTCGCTGCGAGCAACTTCTACATTCTTCTAGGCCTTTCCATTTGAAAAGTTCCATAGCTATTCATATAAATATTCATATCTTGATCTCGCTAAACAGAAAAACGACAAACTAACCAAAAAAGAGACACACATCTCGAGACGTGAAAAAGAAATCTTTTACAAATAGCAACGGCTTCGTCTGTGTCGTATGTCACTATAAATTTTAATTAGCATCAGCTTATCTGAAACGCTTAGGGATTTGATTGAACCGTTAATGAGTGACCGACAGCGGTGGTGATGTCATCCTTATTTTATTTGTAGTTCTTTTCATTCTTTTCCCACCGCTGCTGGGGCGGGGGACAGTGCTTTAGGTCAGTTTTGAGCTTAGAGGCGTGTCAGTGTCACTTGTGGGGCATTTTGGCTAGCAGCGAAAAGGTGCACATTCGCAGACTCATTCTGCAAACAAACGTGAGAGTTTATGTTAATGCGTGGTGGCATTCAATGGTCAGGGTCATTTCGTGGTCAAAAAAAAAAATTCCGGTCTTTCTGTTCGCAGACACTGGTGCAGACTCCGCCGGCTGACAAAAATTTGCAATTTCTCGAGGGAATCTGTTGACTTTGTGGTTTTTTCTACATAACATGGCGGAGATTCAATGGAATGCTGATGACGGGGTTTTGGACCGTATTTGCGACTAAGTTTCAAGTCAAGTCTGTAGTCGATTATGATGGCCCATTCGAAACTCCCTCAACATTCCTGCGAATCCTCTGTCAATGAATTCCTCTGTCCAGACTCCAAACGGAATTAGTTCTCGTTTCACTCAACTCCTGTCTAACACATTTCACACTTGAATTACAAGACAAACATTCAGTTTCAAATTGCACACGCTTCCCAGTGTTACACATGTACTTCCTCTTCGCATCATATCACTCCAAAAAAAAAAACAACAACATCTGACTGACGTTTACCTTAGAAAAAAAAGATAAAAACAAAATGTACACACAAGCCTCTTCAAGTATGTAGATCATCTTACCAACAAACTGTCAATGAAGTCATCTCAAATTTTCTGTCATCGACGTCAAAATTACTTTCCACTACATTACACAAATAATCATTGAGATACACATTTCGCAAGAAACCAAAAAAGATACACGTCTGCAAACACATGGCGTATGTAAATGTGCCCGAACTCTCGAAGCGAGGAGCACGATGCACAGTTTGCTTAAAACAACAAATAAGACCTAATTAGGGTACGGCTTCTCTGGACTTCCAGTTGCTTTATTTATGAATTTTTTTCCTCTTTCTTTTTTTTGCTTCATTCAGTTTACCGAGTAACAAATCTACTTGTCATCTGCTTCAAATCATATTAGTTTCAGATAAATTAACTCATTCCTACACACATACGGTATATCTGGTACAGACAGTCCTAGACTTTCAGACTACAGCCCTGGGCTGCGCTGCTGGCCAGCATTCAGCGTGTGGAGAGAGAAAAAAAACAAAAATTGTGTCTTCGCATGAAATATCTTAAAATCTGCCAAACAACAGTAACCTTAATAAAGCACAAGTAAGGAAGCTACTTCGAGTGTGGCGAGGAACGTGAGGTACCCTATTTTTGGAAGAAATTATCGAAGAAAGCGGCATTAGAAACAAATATCTTCTTCGAAAGTCAGCGTAGTTAGATCTCAATGAGAATGCTTGTTTTAAAAAGAGTTTCAAAAATTTAAAAAAAAATTATTTTGGATTCCTTGAATGTAATCTACGAGGGTTGCCTTTTATATTTCGGGATTAGAGAACAAAAACAAATATTAATCATCAAAAATAGCTTTATTGCTTTTCAAAATATTCCCCATTGAGATCTATACATTTTTGCAGGCGTTTGAACCAATTGTGGAACCATTTTTTCACTCTGATTGAGGTATGTATCTCCAAGACATGCATTCTGAACGCATCAACCGCTTCTCCAGGTGTCGAAAAACGTTGATCTCTCATTTTATATTTTACGTACGGGAACAAAAAAAAGTCATTCGGTGCCAAGTCAGGAATATACGGCGGATGGCCCATCAAATCGATGTTTTGAGTGCTCAAAAATGCAGTTGATTGAGCCGATGTGTGAGAGCTCACATTGTCGTGGTGAAGAGTGATCCGTCTTCGGCGGTTGGTTTTCCTGATTTCTTGGAGACAACTGGCAAACAAATAATTGTGTACCACTCAGAATTGACTGTTCTGCTTTGTTCTAGTGGTACGGTTGCGACATGCCCAGTTTTGAAGGCGACCATTGGCTTGGAAGTGGTTCGTGCGCGAGCGACTTTTGTTGGATTTGGCTCAATCTGAAACACGTGTACAGTCGACTGCTGTTTACTTTCGGGCTCTTACGGGTAAATCTACGATTCATCACCTGTCACGATGTCATAGACGTGCTTCGAAGCACCACGATCGTATTTTTGGAGCATTTCTTTCGACCAATCGACACGAGCCTTTTGACATTGTGTGGGATCCAAATTTTTTTGACCGTTCATGCAATATTGAATGTATGCTGGTCCCACCAATGCCTAAGGTTGTCTCAACATCGCGATAGGTCACATGACAATCTTGCAATATCAGTTGGCGCACAGCATCAATGGTTTCCGGAACACCAACTGATTTTGGACGACCTTCACGAAATTCGTCTTGGAGTGAACTACGACCTCGGTTGAATTCACCATACCATCGATAAACACTGGTCCTCGATGGAGCTTCATCGCCAAAAATTGAATTAAGTTCATCGATGCACTGTTGTTGAGGTAATCCACGTCGAAAGTTGTAAAAAATAATCACACGAAAATTTTCCCGATTTCAATTAATATTTTGGGCGAGATAAATCTTTCAGGTTACTGTAAACAACACAAATAGTGCTCGTATGTCAAAACATTCTGAGTATGTATAACCTCAAAAATGTAAAACTTTACGATAGAGCTGGCAGTTACCAGATTGCAACACTGGGGTTGCCCAATCCCGAAATATAAAAGGAAACCTTCGTAGAACTGCCATAGAAACCGCCCCATTTAGCGAAGAAATAGATGTATGCCATAACAATCCGCCTCCTCATGTACGTCAAAATCGTTGAAATGGACTACCAACAGCAACCAAATTCTTGGAATTTGGTCCTGTGCGATTCATCTTCCTGTTCAAACATGAATAAGTTACAAGATCTGCAGATTTTTGATTTCATGAAATTTTGCCACGAAGGGGTCCTACCTTGCTAGCCTCTAAACTCGATAAAAAGTGGATGTTCTGGATGTATTCGGCGGCAACCGAAAACTTGCGAAAAGGTGTTCGAAGTTCATTCTGACGTTCAGGAGACAACCAGTGGCCGAAGAAGGATTTCAGGCTAAAAACCGAGATTCTCCATACCCAGGTATTGCGTGCCGCGTATTTCAAAAATTACGACATTTTCAATTTCGATAAAAAGTGACTGGATGTACTCGTCGGCATACGAAAACTAACGAAAAAGTGGTTAAAGTTCATTCTGACGACCAGGAGGCCACCAGTAGTCGAAGAAGGATTTCGGGCTAAATGTCAAGATTCTCCATACCCGCGTATTGTATGCCGCGTACCTCTAAAATCACAAAATATTCAATTTCGATAAAAAGTGACTGGATGAACTCGTCGGCACCCGAAAACATGCGAAAAAGTATTTAAAGTTCATTCTGACGTCCAGGAGGTCACCAGTGGCCGAAGAAGGATTTCAGGCTAAAAATCGACATTCTCCATACCCGGGTATTGGTACCTCGAAAATCACGAAATTTTCAATTTCGATAAAAAGTGACTGGATGTACGGTTTAAAGCAGTTTTACCATTGATGTGTTGCCACTCAGACCTCTACTCGTAAGACAACAGTAGCACTCACACAGAAGTGGATGATGCGGGAGTTAGGCCCCCTTTATTTGTCGAGTGTAGCGCCAGCTCTGTTGTTCTAGTTTTTGATTTTCTTGTCAAATTCAAATTCAATTGATTTTGCTGACTTCCCAAATGGTCCCTCTGCCTAACGTCCCTAAGCTGCTCCACTTATCTAAGCAGTTCAGCAAAATGAATGAACTCTGGCTGTCATTTTTCGAAAGTTAATTATTGGTATTCGGGTGATTCGGGAAAGTTAATCAAGCAGACCTACACTCAAGCCATTGGTGTAGATCCGGCTTCCCAAAGCCTTCGGAATGTGTATGTGACACTTAATTTTTGACTGAAAGTCTGCACCCGGTTTCAAAGCGAGTTAGTTTTGAAATTTGGCTGGTACAAAAATTTAGCAAAAACGAGAAATATTAAACCCGGCAGCAACGGGAACCTTACTATATGGTATTTTCGTGTCTAATATTTACAGACATGAGGTCACATCGAACCGGTTCAGCCGGCTTCATATTCACTCAGTCTATGCTCCCCAAATGTATATTTCGCAGATGGCCACCTAACCTATCAGCCACTTCTAGGTTCATACATATACATTTGTTTATACAGGGGGACCTTAAGCAGGTGCACATTGTCCACACTAGCACGCGTCTGAATCATTGAATCAAATCAAACTTCATGTGTGAATTTTTCCGGACAAAACCGCGCCGAACAAGATGCCCAAGCATCTCCTTCAAGCAGTCGTGTCCAAATTATCATACGCGGCCAAATTGAACTGAATTCCATTTGAATAATTTGGGTGTCTCTCGAGAGCCGAGAGGTGGGGCGAGAGAGACATTCGAGCATCTTTTCGGAGTACCTGTGCAATGGACACTTTCTTATGGAAATTAACGGTGTGCAAGTGAAACTTGCGCTGTACAGTATTGAATGAAGTTTTGAATTGAAGAGAAACAGGCGTTTTGACAAAAGTTCAAACGGACACAATGAATTATTCAATTGGGGGGCATAAAAATGATGCGAAAGCAGAAAGGATTGCCAAAAGAAACAACTTTCAAACTTGTCATAATCACATTTCAATTTATTGATCATAACTTAGGGTTCGACTGCGGAGAGGGAGATTGAAATATGAACGCGTCACCCTGGATGCCGCGCGCCGCCATTGTGGGTCTTGAATTAGTAGCGACTTAATTGAGTTATTCAAACAATTTCAGTTGTAGTTTTGTGGTTGTGTCGTGCAACGTGTGTGATGTTGACAGCGATAACGATGCACGATATATGTATGTCTTCACAGTGCATGTAATTGAAACGCAAATGCGGGGAAGGGTGATCACCGGCGGCAATCATCATTATCAGCTATGCATCTGAGTTTGGCAAACATTTTCAAAATACAAAGTTGAAGCAGGAACTGAAAAGAAGATGATGCGAAGAGGACACGATATAAAATGAAATGATTAAACCCCTCCTTGCGTCCAATCGTGTATCTACATCTTGTACGGCATTCTTGGATGGACGGAATTTTTGTGTATCCACACAATGCAGTGCGAATGTATTGTATGACATAAGCTTGCAGCGACCACCCGCAACCATGCTTTTGGCAGCCGTTTAGGTGAATTAGTATAATTCTATTGGCTGGATTAAAAATTGGGATTCCACAGTATTGAGATACAGATCAGAGGGCATCTTGCTCTAGTCGCCGCGAGTGAATGGATGCCTTTCTGATGCTGTCTCTGTTGTACGGTCGGTGTGCGACCGTTTGCACCTGTTTCGATCTGCACAGGCACTCCATGCTCATCATCTCGATCGTGATCGTCGTGGTCAACGTCGTCGTGCCTCTGTCGAGTCGAGAGTGCAGGGCCCGATAGTTTATTATTTCAGGCTTTTCCTCACACAATGAAAATCAGCACGCTCTCACGAGTCAAAATAAATACAACTAGTAGATACTCGTACACCGCATTTATGAATCTTTCGCGGGACGTTTGCTGCTTTTTGCTGGGTCGTTTTTTTTTTTTTGTGTATTTTTCACACATTTCTCTGATATCTTTGAGACACAACAGGCGCAGCGCAGACTAAGAGAGGGAGAGAAAAGGAGTGAGAAAGAGAGAGGGAGAGAGAATACAAGACACACACTTCGTGTGTATATTTGTATAGTCTTCGCGGCGCATTTTAGCAATGCCAGACATTCTGACTATCGGCACAGATGGCAATCGCCTTCATCACTCTGTACACCGCTGGAGGAGGAGGAGGAGAACAGGTTCCCACTCCACTTCATCCGATGATGTTGATTCTCTGAAAGAAAAATTTTTCAGCAAAGCGTGGAACATGTTATACGTTCATCAAGTTGTTCATCTTTGAGATACATTCTTCTTCGTTCTTCTTAACTTTTTATTCGTTTAGTTTTTTTTTTTTTTTTTGTTTTTTATTTTCTCAGTGTATCATCTGCCTTGTGTCTTTTTGTGTATTGATTCGCCTCGTCTGTATGAAGTATCTTGTGCGCTGTTGTAACTAACTCGTACTAAATAACCGCACCGAGTGCTTTTGATTAGATTAATCGCGCACACTCTGATCAGCGATCAAGTAATGATCAAATCGATCACGATGATCAAGACGATCAACGATCGACAATCGATCTTGCAGACTTAAGGTTTCAGGCTTCACCTAAGCATCGGCACACAGTGTGTCTTGTGTGTTCCGCCTTCTCTTCACCCATCCGATCGTCATCCTCCTCCTTCACAGCTTCATCCTCATCATTCGCATCAGTAACGCCACCATCGTTGTCGTCGTCGTCGTCGTTCGAGAAGATGAAGAAGAACTAGATGAGGTGTACATCTAGCCGAGAACGTACACAACACGTTGCGAATAAAAATTGGAATGTGTACGTCCTATTTAAATTCAATAAAAAAAAACACACACACAGCAAGAGGGAGAGAGAAAGAGATTCTTAAATGCTGTGTGTAGAGATAGTCGAGATGTAGGAATGTAAATTAATTTATGAAGACAGCACAGCTGCTCAATGGAAGATAATTATCATAAAAGAAAAATACGAACAGAAAAGCGCTGAGGGAGTGAGAGAGAGTGAGGAAGGGGAATAAAAAGCAAGCAATGTATTTCAGAGACGTTTAGACACACCACACAGTACTGTGTATCTTGTATCGCCGCTTGTCCATCCATCTCGTGTCTTCTGGAGACTCCACTAGTATCGAAATCGGATCTACCTCGTGGACAGTTATGACATGTATATGAATGTGTGCATAAATTAAGTCACTTAAGCCACAATATTTCCTTTTTTGCGCTCAAAATTTGTATTCTTTCTCGATTTTTTTTTTTTTTTTTTTTTCGATAGATCGCGTTGGGTTGTAGAATCTTGTAGAATTTCATGCGCATTCCGATGTGGAAAGAAAAACATTTTAGTACGTGTGCCTTGGCAGGTTTTTTGGATTCGTTCGTTAAAACCATTACCTCGCGCAATTTCAATGAACATCCATCCAGTGTTACTGGGTTGCTGTTGAAAAAGTTGATCTCACTTCACTTCTGTTCTAAATTGATTTGGAATTAAAATGAATCGAAGGCAAACTTCAAAGATTGTAAATTTATGAGTTTCGATTTGAGATATGGAGATTTATGCTGAACGGATGGATGTCGACGCACACACCATACACCGCTGGAAGTTTCTGCTTTTCTGTGTAACGAGAAGTGGAACGTAAGGTCGATGATCAGCGGTTGATGTCCGTGATGATTGAAATCGGTTTCAGTGTTGGCTAGTGAATGATGATGATGATTGTTTTAAGCGTATGTGCTTTAACTTGCGTGAGAGTTTCGTTTTTTGGCGAGATCTCTAGACGTGTCTGGATGAGGGAACTGCGATACCATTGCTTCACACGATTTTGACGAGCACATGAAGCGAGGTTGATGTTCTTTTATTTTTATGTCACCTCTAATCGTTTCTTGCATCGACCTCACGTCGCTTTGGTTTCTTTGTGGGTCGACTTCTGCTTATCTTTAAAAACTTTAAAACTTGCAAAAGGCTAAAAGCTACAATCGTGTATCATATTTTGAGCAAGTATTGAGCTTCCCGAATCAATGTAACGAATCCAGAAATTTGAAAAGCAAAGCGTGTTAAGCGTCTGACTTTTGGAACGCATCTCCAACATTTCGAAATAGCGTCTTACTTTTCTGTAACTTATCTTACAATTTAATCATTACTGTAAAACAGTTTTTTTTATCCTTAAAGGCAACTTAAGTGCTTCGGTTTTATTAAAAATATTTTCAGATTTCTATAACGACTGCAGGCAAGTGGTAAACGCTGAATAAAGGTTTGTGAAATCATTTAAGTTACTTGGACTGATGTTAATGAATCTCCACTTTCTAGTGTACGGACATACTTAAAGGGGACCTATTCGTAAGCTTCTTTACGGGAAGGAAAGAAGAGAAAAACAACAATTTCCGGGAAAGAGCAGCCAAAGCGCTCGTTCCAGAATATAGGAAGGTGCTTTAGCAGGAATAATGTTGGCAAATTTCAAACCAAAGGCTTATCAGATTTCCTTCTGATACAATCACCGGGCCTGATAAAATATGTAGTGGAAAACTCTTCTTTCTGCTGACTGTTAAATGGACCTGACGATTCAAGTGCCGCAGTCACGCAGAATTTTTTACTCAATTTAAGCGTCGAGGTTGAAGAATTCTCGACTATTGACACTCATGTTAAATAGCTCCAGCTGACGGACTATCGGCAGAGCTCTTATGAAAGCTGGAGATGCTATAGTTAGAGGCATACACGACTCATCTGTAAGATGTGGGCGGTAGTACAAAGGCCCAGTTTTAGAGACTTACTGTTCCAGTGCAGTGTTTCTTAACCCCCACAGGAAAAAAAGTATAGACGGAAGAAATGTTCTATAAAAGGAACGTCAGTGTCGTCTGCTCTTTTCACAAACAAACCGAACCCTGCAACAGCCTCCTTGCCGTTTTGTGATAGTCTTGGAACAACCCGTGAACACTCCCTGACGGATCGGTTTGGGATTTTCACAATGAGATTGATGCTGCACAGGATCAATTGGCACGAATCTACGCCTACCTACCTATTTATTGATTTTGAGCCTGCATATAAAAGCGTTAATATAAATTTGCCATTCCAACCAAAATCGTCAGTGTTCGTAGATTAACGATGGAAAACTCTCGCTGTTCTCATAGAGTTAGCTACGAACTAACTGAGGCGTTCATGAGACTTTTTTTTTATCACCGCTCTTGAAGTAATCGTTCGTAACTCACAAGCCAACACAAGAAGCATGAAAGCTTGTTCTGTTACAAACTAATGCGGATGACACTGAAGTATTCGGACGGCATTGCATTGATTATATTTGCACTTAGTTTATCGACATATACCAGTGTGGGATGGCAAGGACACGACAAATAGCCCACCAGATGCTGCAGATGAAAGGAGAATGAGGAATATCAGTTCATTATCGTTCAATAAACTAAGTCATACGCTGCACATCTTGTTGTTTGGTATTAGTACGTCTTGTCGTATAATTTCTTCTGGGAATCAGGGTTCAACCACAAAAAAATGTTACACTGTGTTGGAAAAAATAATAGAAACAAACATGTTTTGCGCTTTTTGATATTAAAATAATGAAAATGTGAAGACAAACATAAATAATTGTCAAAAGCGCTGAGCTGCCCAAATGCATATACAGCTCTGTGCTAAAAAATAGCGCCGCGTTGAGGTCTGCACTGTGGATGCTAATTATTTTTCTCAATGCTCATGTAAAGACACGATATTTATTGTAGGACATCTGTTGGGTATCAGTAATAAAATGCAAAAAACAACATAAGCAAAGATGCATTTTAAGATAAGAAAATTCCCGTTACACGAAATGAAACCGGAATTTTGGTGTGCAAAATAAAAGCACCGTGTCATTCTAAAAAGTGTTTTCGAAGTGTTTGGTGGTGTTTAGTTTTTTTTTTGTGCGTCAAAAGATTTAAGTAAAAATATCTAAGCATTTTGAAACTAGTATTTTTAAAATACAACGTTATAAATAATTAAAATGGGTCGCGGTGTGCATTGTACTCCTAAGAAACGTGAACTTATAAAAAAAATTCATTTCTGACGGAAAAACGTACACATTTATTCGGGAAATCGTTGGTTGTTCGAATAAAATGATTACTAATGCATAAAAAACACGTCGAAAAAGAAGAAACAAGAGGTAGAAAATCGAAATTAAGAAGCGAAGAATGATAGGATTAGTGAAACAAAACCCATTCATCACATTAAACAAAATAAAAGAGGAACTAAATCTGCCCGTATCAACATCAAGTTGAAGTTGATAGAGAAGGACCTACCTGCCAGAAGTGCCAGAAAAGTACGCTTGCTGACAAAGGTTCATCTTCATAAAAGAAAACAATTTGCGCAAGAACATTTGAACTGGGAAGTAACCAAATGGCGTAATATATTATGGACAGATGAGTCTAAAATTGTTGTATTTGGAACTCCTGGGACCAGGACATTTGTTCGCAGGCAAAAAAACCAAGAGTTTAAACCGGAGTGTACTTTAAAAACCATTAAGCACGGCGGCGCGAAAATTAACATATGGGGATGCTTCTCCTACAACGGTACTGGTCCTATATTTTGGATACAACCAATGATGATCGCCGAAGTTTATGTTGGTATAATTAGGGAAACCATGTTGCCTTACGCCGAGTGGAATATGCCTCTCAGATGGGTCCTGCAGCAAGACAATGACCCGAAACATACGAGCAAATTGGCCAAGGAATTTTTCGCGAGGAATGGGATTCAAGTTATGGAATGGCCGCCGCAATCTCCAGACCTAAACCCCATTGAAAATCTTTGGACAGATGTTAAGAAAGCTGTTTTTAAAGCGAAACCAAAAAATACACTACAGCTCTGGGAAGCTGTGCAGGCTGCGTGGAGGAATATTCCAATTCGGCGATGTCAGGCACTAATCGACTCTATGCCACAACGTTGTGCCGCTGTACTAGAACAGTAGTATAAATAAAAAAAATAAAAACCGTACTATTCCACAAAATTTTGCATTTTATTTACGACGTTTTACTTGTGGTGCTATTATTTTGCACACCAAAATTTCGGTTTCATTTCGTATAAAGGGAATTTTCTTATCTTAAAATGCATCTTTGCTTGTCTTGTTTTTTGCATTTTATTACTGATACCCAACAGATGTCCTACAATAAATATCGTGTCTTTACAAATGAGCATGGAGAAAAGTAATTAGCATCCAAAGTGCAGACCTCAACGTGATGCTATTTTTTTGCACAGAGCTGTATATGCTTTGGGCATAAAGTTATCCATTGCGTTGCAGGCGACACCGAAACCCTTTGTATGCAGATACCACGGCATTAGTGGTGCGTCACAGATCTTTGCAGATAGCACTTGAAACTATGCAGGAGGAATTCGACAATGCGGTGAAGTGGTGTCATGACCACGGCCTTTCAGTCAATGCATCTAAAACAAAGATAATACATATTCGAAGTCCTCAATTTAAGGCTACACAGTCACAAATATACTTCAGAAATGAACAATGTCCTAAGTCCACGTGTAGTCCTATCGAAACTTTAGAAAATTATAGATATTTGGGAGTTACCATGGACAGCAACTTCCTGTGGGATATGCACATAGATGAACTTCGTGGAAGCCTCAAACGATCTTTATACGCACTAAATCATCTACAGTACCAAGCCACTAAGAATATCCTAAAACAAGTATATTTTGCGATTGTTGAATCAAGACTGAGGTATGGTATACTTGCAAGAAGCTTCAAAAACTCCAGAAGTCAGCCCTAGAGAAGATCGATGCTCGTGCCCAGCACAACCTTCAGGAGCAGTGGCGTTTCAAAGTGCTTTCAGTAGAAGATATCTACAAGATGACCCTTATACTGGAGTACTACTAGGGTTGCTTTTATATTTCGGGATTAGAGAACAAAAAACAAATATTATTCATCAAAAATAGCCTTATTAATAATAAATAATAATAATTGTTGGCGCTACAGTCCAAAGGGGGACCAGGGCCTAGCTTGCTCATCAACTACTCGTGTTGTGCGCGCTACTGTTCTCTCACGAGTAGAAGGGACCTACAGTTTTTTGCCGATTCCGAACGGAGAAATTTGAGAAGCTTTCTTATACAGTTATTACTCTTTGAGTGTTGTCAGCAGCTCGAAAGAGGTGGTGCCGTGAAAAATTCGAAAAATTGGTGTTGAGCTGGGAATCGAACCGACACCCTTCGGTGTGTGAGCGTCGCACTCTACCCACTACGCCACGGCGACCACTTAGCTTTATTGCTTTTCAAAATATTCCCCATTGAGATCTATACACTTTTTCATGCGTTTTTTAAACAATTCTCGAAGCACTTTGGCCACTCTGATTGATGTATCTCCAAAACATGCATTCTGAACGCATCAACCGCTTCTTCATGTGTCGATAAACGTTGACCTCTCATTTTATTTTTGACGTACGGGAATAAAAAGAGGTCATTCGGTGCCAAGTCAGGACTATACGGCGGATGACTCATCAGATCGATGTTTTGAGTGCTCAAAAACGCAGTTGTTTGAGCCGATGTATGAGAGCTCGCATTGTTGTGGTTAAGAGTGATCCGTCTTCGGCGGTTGGTTTTCCTTATTTCTTCGAAGACAACTGGCAAACAAATGGTTGTGTAACACTCAGAATTGACTGTTCTGCGTTGTTCTAGTGGTACGGTTGCGACATTTCAAGTTTTTCCGAAAAAACAGGCAACCATTTGCTTGGAAGTTCTTCGTTCGCGAGCGACTTTTGTTGGATTTGGCTCAATTTGAAACAATCATACAGTCGATTGCTGTTTACTTTCGGACTCTTACGGGTAAATCTACGATTCATCACCTGTCACGATGTCATAGACGTGTTTCGAAGCACCGCGATCGTATTTTTGGAGCATTTCTTTCGACCATTCGACACGAGCCTTTATTTAAGCGATTGACAAACTGTGTGGGATCCAACGCGAACAAATTTTTTTGACGATCAAATGTTCATGCAATGTTGAATGTATGCTGGTCCCACTAATGCCTAAGGTTGTCTCAATCTCACGATAGATTGCATGACGATCTTGCAATATCAGTTGGCGCACAGCATCAATGGTTTCCGGAACAACAACTGATTGTGGACGACCTTCACGAAATTCGTCTAGGAGTGAACTACGACCTAAGTTGAATTCTGATTCATTACGAATTTGTTAACGCGAAATGTCTTCTGACTTTAGTTTTTGCAAAATACATGGCTGTGTATATAGACAGTATATAGATCTTAATCGGGAATATTTTGAAAAACAATAAAGCTATTTTTGGTGATTAGTATTTGTTTTTGTTCTCTAATCCCGAAATATATAAGGCAACCCTCATATTCTTTTTTCCAATTCATTTCATTGAATTTAGTCAAACAAATGAACAAATCTGAAACCAGCATTTCTTCTGTGTAAACTGATCCTCAGAGCTGAGCACTTTTATTCCTGTGACAGTTAAGGAATTCTATAGAATGTAATCACAAAGAAACCATTTCTTTGACTGCCACAAAACTTCCTTTAACATTGGTAAGAAAAACAAAGAAGCAAAAAAACAAGCCTGTACCAAGCTTCAAAAAACCGTCTATTTTAACTGCACAGGGGCCTTTCCTTTCACGCCCTACTTAAAGTCCATCCCCTTGGAATCCGCATCATGGAATGCTCAATCAAGGCCATCTCCCGACTAAAAAGGAAAAAAGCAGTCGAAGTGGAAAAGGCAGTAAGGGAAAATTGATTAGAGAAAGAATATAGTGAAGAATATCATAAAACACACGGCTTGCATGTGGCTTCGTTAGCTTAACGTGCACAAGTCCGCTGGCCCGGATGGTATCTCCCCCGTTCTTCTGAAGAGGTGTTCTTCTACGCTGGCAAAACTATTGCGTAAGCTTTTCCATCTGTCCTACTCTTTAGGGCTCTTTCCGAGTAAGTGGAAAACAGCATTTGTCCAGCCCGTCCCTAAAAAGGGCGAACCGTCATCACCCACCTCTTACCGACCTATAGCACTTACGTCCCTACTTTCCAAGCTCATGGAAACGCTGATAAATCGTCAGCTTATGAAATATCTTGAAACTCGGAAGCTTCTTAATGACCGGCAATACGGCTTCCGCAGCAACAGGTCCACTGGTGATTTGATGGCTTATCTCATTGAAAAATGGAACCAAACTTTGCACAATGTAGGAGAAAGCAAGATTGTTGCGCTTGATATTTCAAAGGCATTTGACAGGGTCTGGCACCAGGCGCTCTTGTCGAAAATGCGTTCTTTTCGCGTCGATGAATCTCTTCTTTAATGGTTTAGAAATTAACTTTTGAACCGTTCAACACAAGTTGTGTTGGGTGAGTTCAAGACTGATATTCACCATATTAATGCTGGTGTTCCCCAGGGCTCCATTTTTTCTCCGACACTCTTCCTTATTTTTATAAATGATCTCCTGTCTGTTACTTCTAATCCAATTCACTCCTTCGCTGATGACAGTAGCCTCAGCTTTTCATATTGGTTCCTCAGCTCTCGTCCCTCCTCTCCGGCCATTGACTTGGAACGGCAGCGTATGCTATGCTCATTAAATTCCGATCTTGACAGCATAATAGATAGAGTGCAATTTAATGCTTCCAAAACTTAGTGCTGTCTACTGTCACTTCAGATGATGTGACTGGATTTATGAATCACATGATTCAAAATCACATCCGTATCACTATTTATAGTGTCAACGGAATCACTGATGGAGAAAAGACCATCTGTGGCGGGATGGCGGCTAACCGACCCAGTCTTTGAGAGAACCTGACTGGTAGTGACAGCTTGACCAGAGGCTATATTCTGGTGCCACGGGAGGTCAGGGACCCCTGGAACTTCGGTTCCAGCCTGACCGTGCGGTAGGCCCCCTTGTGGGAGTTTCGTGGTGGCTGTGGTTTACCACTTAACATCGCTGGTAGAGTCGAGGATAGTGTACTGTGCTGAATTGTCTAGTTGATTGTTCACCCACAACTAGGCAAATCGGTTTGGGGACTATCCCTTCTCAGTGTGGAGTTGCATTCTCAACCGGGCGCTGCGACTCAAAGAGCGGAAGAGGTTTTAGAAAGGCTTCGCATCAAACCAAGGTGGGATGATTGCCCCTCAAGCATGATCTCAGTTTGGTACTTGGGTAACTAAGGCGTTTAGTCTTGTGTTACTTACGACTCTTGGGAAAAAGGTTCCCCGTGATATAAGCCGTTAAGGCAGGTGATCACGTAAAACCAAATCCCACATCTGTCACTCAAGCGTTCTCAAAACAACTTGCCATTATATATGAATGGCTCTTGCATTGTTGAAACTGAACGACTTTCTATCCTCGGTTCGTGTATCAATTCAACACGATCAGATATTCGAGATCGCCAAAAATGCAGCCAAATGTCTAGGTTTCTTAAAGCGATGCAAGAAATACTTCACCCCTTCTAACCTGGCAACAATATATAAGACGTATATCTGCGCAAAGCTTGAGTATAACGCTCCTATCTGGTCCGATGCTCCTACGACCTCTCTGCACCTATTAGATAGAATCCAACAGCGAGCGCTAACTATTGGTGATAAAAATGCTGCGAAGTTTATCGACCCGCTTGAACATTGACGAAATGTTGCGTCTCTATCACTATTTTATCGCTATTTCAACAAAAAATGCTCTAACGGGTTAGCCAGCTGCATTCCTCCTCTTTGAGAATTGAAACACAATACGCGCCTAGCTAGGAATGCTCCACCCGATCACCCTTAAGACTACCTTCGGACGAACAGTTACATAAGTTTAGAGACTAGTTCCTTAGCTGCACCACACGAATATGGAATGCTCTTCCCAGCCCAATTTTCCGCCCCCACTACAATTCACAGGCATTTAAAACCAATGTGCATCGGTACCTCCTTTCCCTCTCGTCCTCTTTACCTTCGGCCCTTGCTGTGACTTAATTCCAGTCATTTAAGGGTATAAACAATCCCTTTAGTGCGCGCCAATTATTAAAAAAAACCGAATTTGAGTCAAGCAACAAAAGATGCTCTTAAAAACATCCTTTTTAAATGGGCCTTCAGCTGGAATATGAAAAAGGTCAAGAATACTGCGGCACATTGCATATTGTCCTCGTTCAGCATAATCGCAAATTTAAAAAAATGCATATACAGTTTGTGTTCACACTCTTTCTCGCCACATTGTACATGTTTTGTAGATATACGAGATCTGTTCAAAAAATGTTGCGAAATTTGTGAAAAGTAATTTCAATCTTCTTGCGACGCTCACACGCCGAATGGTCTAGGTTCGATTCCCAGCTCAACACCAATTTTTCGAATATTTCATGGCACCACCTCTTTCGAGCTGCTGATAACACTCAAAGAGTAATAACTGTCTAAGAAAGATTCTCAAATTTCGCCGTTCGGAGTCGGTAAAAAACTGTAGGTCTACTCGTGAGAGAACAGTAGCGCGCACAACACGAGTAGTTGATGAGCAAATTAGGCCCTGGTTCCCCTCTGGACTGTAGCGCCAACAATTATTATTATTATTACTTTCAATCTTCGCACATGAAAAGAAACGTCTCCCTTTCATTCGCGTCTTTGTTCCTTAAATTTGATGAGTTCGCGGAAAGAACTAAAGTGTTTCTAGTCGAAATTGACCAAATTTGTATGAATTCTGCTGTAAAACATACCTCGTCCAGGTCAATGACAAACATCTAGTTGCAAGACCAACCGATATGTCCAATCTTCGATTGGCCAGTATTTTTTTTTTTCATTTCATTGATGGTGTTGTTTATTGTTGGACTGTTTGGGTGTTTGGCAAACTCTTCATCGGTTGTAACTTCTCAGACTTTCGAGAAAACTGAGTTTAACATTCTTTACTCCAAACAGGCTTCACCATAAGTCACAATGCGAATGTGTCTGAGTACGAAATTTATTCCTTCAAAGGTTTACTGAAGTAATTTTCCGTACAAGAAAATATCAAATGGGAACAATAACAAGAAAGAGACATAGCTAGACACCAAAAAGGGCTAAATGGATAAAACACAATATTTTTGATATATTTTTTATTATTTAAGAAAAAAATCACAAATTTTGCCTTTTATCCATTTAGCTTTTTCTGGAGTCTATGCACTCATAGAGTAAGCTGGAGTTGTAATTTTGTCCACTAGCTATTAGACCTAAAAATTCCATTGAAATGTATTGCAATATACAATTTGTGAACATAGGGTACCACAATAAATGTCGCTCACAAGCCATAGTTTCACTGGTCACGTTCTCTCCCTACGGTTTACCTCAGCACGTTGTATCCCGTCGAAGACTGTAAGGCGCCCTGTACCTCTTTGTGGTCAAATTAGAAGAAGAGAAACACACAAAACAACAAAAATTAACAAAACGACGCAACAAAACAAAAAAAACCTAAAAAGAAGAAGCCGAAACAGAAAAAGGCCGAAAACAAAAAATAACTCAAAGAAAAAAAAAAACGAAACCAAACCACACGTATGTACATTCGATATAGCCTCGAGCACGACCCAGCTGTGTGGTCGCAGAGGCAGTTTTGTTCCATGACTGTGTTACTGAGTTCTTTTTCCTCCCACCACGTCAGGCCGTGGCCGGTGAGCGCACGGAGCACGCCATCAATCCGATGTGGCTTCTTATTGCCGTTTTATTAGGTAGGACTTTGTACAGACACGGTATGGGATGGCTTTGCAACTTTCAATTTCACGTTAATATCGCGTATGGTCCGCGTGGTCTGCGCTTGTGGCCTGGTTGAGGCCAAGGTCTTCTTCAAGCAATTTTCGTTTGTCTATCAAGTGTTTGGCTGAATGGTAAATTTTGTTTTTATTTTTGCTGCGCCATGCCATCGAGATTCTTCTTTTTTTTCTGCTCTCTAGCAAGTACTTGGCGTGGTAAGTGGTGTTTGTTTGTTTTGTTAAATGTGAAGTGCTTGCGACTGCAGTCGGTTCGTGTCAACGATGACGGATTGATGGTTTGCAAAGGCAACAATCATCTGTCATACTCGTTGCCTGCTATTGTGCACTTGTCATTTCGATTGTCAGACGCTGTCAAGTGGCCTCTGAAATCATTAATTCTTAAGGATGCGGACTGAGAACAGTAGTTGCGGGTCAAGGGGTAAATTGGTGGAGTGTTGCAAGTGTGTTAAGGGTTGCCGGAATGCGGACAGATGAGTGCGCAGGTGATGTTACACGGGCGTATGTAAATTTGTTGACACTGGACCTGGAAATTCTCCTTCGGATTTTATTCATTTTTCACGTTGTCTTGATTGATTTCATTGGCGTGAAATGTTAATGTGCGCAAACGACTGAAACGCTCACGGAAATCAGAAGGAAGAATAATGAAGGTTCACGATCTTCTTGAAAAGGCGTTCTCAGAAGAACAAGGTTTTCATCGACACCAATCTGTGTAAGTAGGTCTACACTAGACTAGGCGAAATATCCTCACCACCCAGAGCTCTTGTCTGTTCAACGAATTTTCATGTCGCTCTATTCTACTGTCGTTCTTAAGTCTCACTTACAAGCTCTCCTGTTAAAAACATTTGACAGAATAAAAAAGCCCGATTACCCCGTCACCTTGTGGTATTCCACTTCGTTTCGTACCAATCCAGTTTACACGAGGATTAAGACTGTTATACGGAAGTCTTGTCTATTCCTGTTGAAAGCTTCGTTTATTTAAAACGGTCCGCTTAAATAGACCCAGATCGACGATAGCGGTGTTCCGAAAATTTATAAGTCTCCGCCTATTAAAGCAAAAATATCTTGAGACCGGGTGGAGCGTCAAAATGTTCGTCCCAATAGTTTGTAAAATTTTGGCTGCGAGTGGAAGGGAGGTGCCTGATTGTTCCAAGAAATTGTTGGAACATGTGTTGGTAATCAAATTTCTTCTTGTGAGAGAGTAATCGCCCAGCGAAGTTTAAGACGCTTGAAAGGGGTTTGTTGGGGTTCTTAAAAATTTATCATATGAGAACCACACGTGGGCTCTATAAATCCGGAGGATTCTTCTTTTGTTTTGTGAGGCGCGACTGATCATAAGCCAGTTTGAACTCTCTCTAGCTGCCGCAAATTGCGCAAGTAAGCTCGATCCTTCTATACTTGTGTGCGCCATGTCAACCTAGGTCGTCCTCCCTTACGCTAACCCAAGAGATCGTATTTGAAGCCTTTTGAGCCGAAGTAATGGCCGTCTTAAGCGGTGTATCCGTAGACGCTTGAGCAGACGAGGCTTGACCATTGACGTCCTTGTATGGAGAATGCGGAAATAAACATGTAACTTTTGAACCCATTGACCGATCTTGATGAAATTTGGAATATAGTATCAGTGCCATAAGGTCATCCTACTGTCGATATAGCATGAAGGATAACGGTGTAATATTAAGTTAAACATTTGAAAAACGCACTTTTTTGTTTAACTGCGTACAAATGGTATTCAAAAACAATTTCCGACAGCACATTCAAGCTCAAACGAAAGCTGCAATTCCTACCTATTTTAACCGACAGTAATACCACCAAAAACTAATTTATTTAAAATTATTTATCGAGATCGGAAGATCTCGTCCACTGTTCACAAACGAATGACTATGTTCTCTGTTCCTATCCGGTAGTTCGTTTTACATTTTGATTTACTTCTGAGAAAAGCGTTTGAGTTTGAGGAATGCATTGTATTTCAAAGAAGACTTAAAGGCCTTCTTGACCCAAAATCGTCCCGATTTCCTTGTGAATTGTATTTTGTTTAAATAGCCCAGGGCTTTATGTTCGCTATTTCCAAAATCCCTTCATAAGGTATTTGTCCTAGTTGGAAACCCTCAACTTCTGTCAGCAAATATTTGTCATTCGGTAAAATCTTTAAAACCCTATATGGTCTCTTGAATCTGGGAATAACTCTCTTACATGCACCTTTTCTACTCTCATAGCTCTTGACCATTACATAGCTGCCTATTGTATACTTCATGTCGATTCTTTGGCTATCTGTTAATATGTTATTGCGGTTCTAATTTGCAACAATTTTTTGTGCTGCTTTTACTTTCAATTTTTCGAAATCTCTAACCGGTATTTGTTCGTTACACTGACCTAAACCTTCTTTTAAATAATCTATCTACAATACCCCGTTGACCTATTCCAAATAGCAACTCACTAGGTGTTGCTGACGTGCTACTGTGTACTGTTTTATTCAGTGCAAATTCTATTTTGGGCAATACACCCTCTAAAGACATTATCCTACCGGCACTAGTAACTTTAGCTAACATCGGACCTATTGGTCTGTTGACCCTTTCAACTTGTCCATTGGCTTGAGGCAACCCTGTTGCGATCTTTATATCACGAATATTATTTTCCTTTATAAATGATTCGAAATCGCCTGAAGTGAACACACTTCCGCGATCTGAAACTAATACATTTGGTCGACTGTAGAATGTAAAATAGCATTTTAAGCAACTTAAAACCTCTCTCGTGCTGGTTGACTTAGTGGCAAATAACTTGACGTATTTCGTAATCGCAACAACTATTACAAATACATATTTCTTTTTTCCTTGTCTCATTGAGATTGGTCCTTAGTGATCTCTGTGTACTGTGTCGAATGGCATATTTCCTTTGGGAATATTATGTAAAAGTCCCTGATGTTTACCTGGCTTAGGCGAAAAAGCGATGCACTTGAGGCAATTACCAATATGCTCCATCACCTCATTTCGGAAACCAGTATGTCTTTGTTATAACTCCTACAATTTTATCTCTACCCATATGTCCCATTTCGTCATGATGCATCCTGATTATATTCTCTTCCATACTATTAGGTACATAAAATAACACTTTTTGCCCTACTTTCCTGTAAATTAAGCCATTTCGCATTTCATAAAACAAATTTTCATCCTTTTCAAGTTGTTCCCTAATTTTTTTTAAATTTTCATCCTTGTAATAATAATAATAATAATAATTTTTATTTCTTTTTTTGTTAAGGGTTAACGTCAGTGAATTGCAGTAATTCACTATTTTATACCGAATACCATGTAGACATGTCCTAAAGCTTTTGAGTGCAGCGTTTCCAGCTCATAACGTGGTATTTAGCCTCTTGATCTGTCGTTTTCTTTGAGAAATAAAAAACAGGATGAAATTTTCCATCGGATTTTCGTTGCACTAAAATTGAACCAAAACCTACGGCACTGGCGTCGCAATGAAGTTCTGTTTCATCCTTTGGATTATATGTTACTTAAGCCTCTAACAATTTCTGCCAGTTTAATGTACGAATATATCCCACTTCTGAAATGTTAACCGACAGTAATAAATGAAAAAAACATAAACCAATTTATTTAAAATTTATTTGCTTCCGATCTCGTCCACTATTCACAAACGAATGACTCTGTTCTGTGTTCCTATCCGTTAGTTCGTTTTACATTTTTATTTACTTCTGAGAAAAGCGTTTGAGTTTGAGGAATGCATTGTATTTCAAAGAAGACTTCAAGGCCTACTACACTATGCAAAAAATTAACATTCAATACTATTTGCTAGTGTCCTCCTGAACGTCAAAATGAACTTTAAGCACCATTGCATGTTTTCGGATGCCGCCGAGTACATCCAATCACTTTTTATCGAACTTGAAAATTTCATGATTTTCAATGTAAGCGGCACACGATACCCGGATAAGCAAATTTTGTTTCACTTTCGTTGTAAAAACTTGTAAAGCCGAAATTTAGTGTAATAAAGCTGACACTTCACAACTTAGTAGGAGTGAATCCTTAAGGTTGTCAAATATCCGCCGTTTTGTCTTTTGAATTTTCCGGCTATGTACAAAGCGCTCGTATCTATTAATACTATACCAGGAAGTGAGCGTCAAGATACAAATGTCTCGATAGGGAACATTTTTTGTGAACGAACCCTTATTTTTTTTTTTTGTTTGTTTGCTATGATATCTGTGAAACATATTTAGTATACATCAAGTCATTGAACAGACAACATCCTATTTTTTCGTCGAGTTAAAAATGTCGAATTTTGAACCAGAAAGTGATGATTTGCGGAAAGCATTCATTTTTTGTTTTCATTTGAAGAAAAGTTCTGCAGAGTCACATCGAATGCTTGTCGAGGCATATGGTGATCATGCTCTATCAGAAGCAACATGCAAAAGATGGTTTCAACGGTTTAGAAATAAAGATTTTGATGTGAGAAATGAAGAACGTGGAAGACCACCAAAAAAGTTTGAAGACGCCGAATTGCAAACGATATTGGATGGAGATAACACTTTGAGTCAAAAGCAAATGACGGCAATGTTAAATGTTGCACAACAAACAATTTCTGGCCGTTTAAAAGCTATGGGAAAGATCCAAAAATATGGAAAATGGTTGCCACATGAATTGAGTGAAAGACAGATGGAAAACCGAAGAAACACTTGTGAAATTTTGCTTCAAAGACACCAAAGAAAATCAGTTTTGCATCGGATTGTTACTGGCGATGAAAAATGAATTTATTTTAAGAATCCTAAACGCAAAAAATCATGGATTAATCCGGGGCAACCATCAACATCGACTGCAAAACCAGATCGATTTGGGAAGAAGACAATGATGTGTGTTTGGTGGGACTAGAAAGGTGTGCTGTACCACGAGCTCCTAGAACCTGGTGAAACCGTTAATACTTATCGCTACCGACAATAAATGATCAATTTGAACCTTGCATTGATCGAGAAACGACCAGAATGGGCCAGAAGAAACGGCAAGGTAATTTTGCTCCATGACAATGCATTTGCACACAAAGCAAAACCGGTTCAGAATACAATCAAAACACTTGGCTGGGAGCAGCTACCCCATCCGCCGTATTCACCAGACTTGGCCCCTTCCGACTACCATTTGTTTTCATCGATGGTACACGCGTTGGCTGAGCAGCACTTTGATTCCTACGAGGAGGTCGAAAATTGGGTGCCTGATTGGTTTGCTGCAAAAGACGAACAATTTTATTGGCGTGGTATTCACAAATTGCCAGAAAGGTGGTCAAAATGTGTAGAAAACAATGGCCAATACTTTGAATAAAATGTTTTCACTTTCCCATTAATAATTAGTGTTTTATTTTCATAAAAAAAGCATTTCATACCGGTATACCTGGTACATGATTTGAAAGGTCTTGACATAACCTACAAAACGACTCTATGCATGATTAGTTTGGATGTTGCGTTCAATAGTTATAGACGTGTAAACATGGAGTTCACAAACGCCGAAATATGCACTATTTTAAAGTTTTCCTTCGTTAAAGGCAAATCCGCTGGAGAAACGTTCCGTGAGAGTAATGGTGTTTTGAGGAATGATTCTCTATCACTTCGAACCGCGGAGGAATATTTTCGACGATTCAGAGCCGGTTAAAACGACACCATGTATATGCCAGTCGGCGGAAGACCTGTGACGACGAATACCCATCGAATCATGGTAATCATCGAGTTAGACCGGCCAGGAAGGTTTTGGTGTGTGTTTGGTGTACTGCGAACAACTGGACGCCTGAAGTAGGCGATCGACCAGTAGCGTCCAGAATTGGCCAACAGGAAGGGTGTAGTGTTCCTCCAGTACAATGTCAGACCACACACTTCGTGATAACTCGTCAGAAGCTACGGGAAATCGGATAGGATGTTTTATCGCATCCACCATATAGCCCGGACATAGCGCCAAATGATTACTACCTGTTCCTGTCCATGGCGAACGCCCCTGGTGGTGTGAAGTTAAACAGAGAAGCTTGTGGAAAGTGGCCGTCCGAGGGGTATTATGGGTATAACCGTCTAGATGGAAACAGATTATCGAACAAAACGGCGCATATTTGAGCTAAATCCGATCACTGTAACACTTCTTATGAAGCATTGAATGAAGACCAAAAAAGCGAAAACTAGAAATCTGCTGCCTTTGCATATCCTGTGCTTAGGAGAGTGTAAAAGTACTAAATTCGTGTAATGCACTATTCACAGATTTGAATGGACAGGAAAACAGAAACGCAATTTTCAACCAACTGATTTGTTGTAATACAATGCGTCGAATTTCCAGTCACCTCAGTTTATGCAGCTGCTGGTGCTTGATTACTAAGAGCTCAGATGCCTGGGATCATTATTACATGGCCAAATTCTAAAGCTGTTAAGGACAACAATAACAATTGGGCCAAAACGAAATTTTATAACCAATTGAAGAATACCTTTCCCCAAGCGATCGCATGAGAATTTGAAATAAATTTTTTTGCAAAAAAACAAAACAGCCATCACAACAAGAAGAACGCCACAAACGAAAACAAAAAAACATGAAGAAAAGGAAGAACACTGAGAGTCCACATTCACGACACGGCACGAATGGAACCGTGGAATCTCGGTTCGGATTGTGTACCACCAACACACACCGTGCAGACGTTCAGACACACTCGGTAGACCACCGGGGACCTCACGAAGAGGCTCGTGAATTCCCCACGGACTGTCGTCGTTGTGTTGTGTTTCGGTTTTCTTTTTTCGGTGATTAGGTGCACAATGCATTCATTCATAACAAGAACTGTCTTTCGGCCTTATTGGCCTTCTTAACTTCTTTATTTGCCGGCCGATTTTTACGGACATAAAACCGCAGAGTTTTCTCCGAATTTCCGCTTTTTAATGATCAACCGGGGCGGCCGACGGCCGAGTCGCTGACGGGACGATATAATGCGTGTAGACATGGAAATAATGGAAACATATCGTTTGCCCATTCACAAGATAGATACACAAGAAGATAATCGTTTGACAGTCAATACGCAGTGTGGCCACCGGCTTCTGGGTATCGGTGAAGGACTGCTGGTAGCTTGTGACTTGGGTTTTGTAACCAGGCTGAGTTTTGAGAAACGGGAGATAGGAGGACGGTTTGGTGGATGTGAAAGGGATCTGGGGTTCACAATAAAGCCGACATAGATTCAAATCGGGCTAGATTTCTTTCACAGTTCCCTTTTTTCTTCTTAAAAGGCTTCAAAAGTTCATTTATTGTGCAATAAGGGCTAAGCTAGAGTCTCATAGGAGTGTTTCTTTCTTGTTCTTGGGATTTGGAATGTGTTCAGTCCCCAGACAGGTCAGGTTTTATTTCTCTGGATGCAAATAGGCACCTACGTCTTATGCTCGTTTGTCTGTCTTCAAAGCAGGCTTCAGTGGCAGCGATGGCAGAGGTCTTTCACTTTAAACTTCTGCTGGAATAGTTTTAATAGAGCTGATCCTAGACTAGAGCAGATCCTAGGCGAGGTAATAGGCGTGTTGCCATACTAGCCGTTTTCCGCAATTCACCGACCTTACAACACGGTAAAGTAAGTCACTTTGACCGTTAAACTCTCCCTTCAGAGGGCTGATGTTTGATCATATATTTTAAACTTAAGAAATCAAACAAACTTTGTGCACCCTTTGTGCAAAAAGTCCACTTTTTCTTCGTTTTGGGAAGTGTGCCAGTGGATCCATACTTTTTTGGCAATCACAGAAACGGCAGGGGAACTCTTTCAAAGCTTGCATTAACTGCTTCGGACACTACTCGGATGTGGCTCGTGGTTGCGAAGTCAAGAAATGCACCATCCGTTGTTCAGGCAGCTTTCTTATGCCCAATACAGATGTGACACACAGCCTTTTAAGATCTCCATTGTCCTTACTAGGTCGGGCTCTGCCAATATCAAATCATTAAGTTTTATCATGCTATCCTCCGTGGAGTGAGGACAAAACGATGTACATGCCGTCGTCGAGGACTGACACACAACATCGACATCTCGGACAAAGCGTCACGCTGGACAGTAGAAACTACAAGATAGTCAAGGATTTCGTCGGCTTTGCTAAACAAAGACAACAGCATTAGTACCGAAATCAAACGCGGAATGACTTTTACCAATCGCTGTTTCTTAAGACCAAAGAGGCGGCTGAGTTACAGAGCCCTCCATTTACACTTGCTTTATACAACAGTTTCATCATATCAGACCAGTTTTACGGTGTAGAAACTTAGACGTTACTGAAAGCAGTTGAGGAACCCCCTAAGCATTTGGAGGAAAAGATTCAACGACAAACTTTATTGGCTGTACGGCGCAATGTCACAGCGCACAGTGGTGCCCTACCGCAAAAAAAAAAACAATCGTGACATGAAATAATTTTCTCGGCCAAGGGGTACCGGTTTTACGCTAGAAAGCTAAAATGTTGTTAACTTTTAATGAGCCGTTTAGGTGTACGACTAGCTAGAAATTGGGATTTTGAAATTTTAAAAATTTGACGTTTTTTCAAGAAAATTCGATGGAGCATATTTTTTTTTAATACAGTGAACCACAAAAAAACTGGGACACTTATTACCTTCAAATTAAGCTGGAAATATCTAAGCCACTTTTTAATATATTAATAAATTGCATAACACGAGTAGTTGATGAGCAAATTAGGCCCTGGTCCCCCTCTGGACTGTAGCGCCAACAATTATTATTAAATTGCATATTAAACTGGAGTTTAATACGGTTTCAGTAATCGAAACACATTTATTGTTAATTTGTTAATTTTAGCAACTAAAGGCTCAAATCAAAAATGGTATAAATTCATTGACCAAAAAAAATTGGGACACTTGTTTTCCACTTGTTGGCGCGACAGTCCATAGGGGGACGAGGGCCTAACTTGCTCATCAACTACTCGTGTTGTGCGCGCTACTGTTCTCTCACGAGTAGAAGAAACCTACAGTTTTTTGCCGACTCCGAATGGCGAAGTTTGAGAAACTTTCTAAGACAGTTTTTACTCTTTGACTGTTGGCAGCAGCTCGAAAGTGCCGTGAAAAATTCGAAAAATTGGTGTTGAGCTGGGAATCAAACCTTTCGACTCGTGAGCATCGCACTCTACCCACTACGCCACGGTGGCCACAGAAATAATGTGCCGTTGCTTTTATATTTTTTTTTTTTTTTGTTGAATAGATCCTAGGAAAATACTTAAAACTAGGTAACGTAATCCAAGAATGGTTTAACATTTAACTTACTAACCAAAAACAGGTGCTCCAAGTTAATCTATATCTTATCTAATTTAAATTGCCTTTGGACATAATTAGCGTGAAAGTATTGTTATACAGATATGTGTTAATTTGTTCCAAGAAAACTTTTAGAAAACAAAAACTTGGTAGTGCATTTTTTTATATAAATAAACTTAAGCTATCCTAAAATAAAACTAAACTAAAAACTTTAACAAAATAGCTAAAAGAAAAGAATACTCTTGCAACTACCTAACTACTTAAACTACTAAAAACTACTAACAACTACTTAAATATGCCCGTTAGATACTTAGATACAGACATGTGCATCATGGCGTATATAACATTTATATGCGTGTCATATATATTCAATATGAAATGGTGCACCTTTTTTTCAGTTTTTGTATATATATATACTGTGAGCGTCAAAAGTGAGTAAACAAATATCTGATTACTGCATGATGAAAATTGGGTCAAAACAACAACAAAACTCAAATTTTATTGATACACAAAAATAGCTTTATTCAATGTGATCAATTATTCGAAAAGTAAAGTAAGGTAAAAATAAAAACAAATACATTTTTTTTATGAAAATTATAACTACTTCATATATTTCGAGTCAAAATTGAGTAAACAGTACACATTTCTATCAACAAATGTACTTATGTATTGTATTGTACTTTGTTGGTCCTCCTTTAGACTTTATTACTTCCTTGAGGCTACGTGGCATAGACATTACCAGTTTATTGTTAACATCGGGGGAAATTTTTGACCATTCTTCTGTTATAGCTTTTTTCAGGTCTTCCTTGTTGTTAATTGTACTCTGTCGATTTCTTCTATTCAAATGCTCCCATAAGTGTTCTATTGGGTTAAAGTACGGTGATTTCGGGGGATGATCAAGCTGTTTTGGGGTCCTATAAAGCAGCCATTCCTTAACGAGACGTGAGGTATGCTTAGGATCATTGTCTTGCTGAAAGATCTAATTCCTAGCTAAACCTAATTTGTCTTCGCTCGGTTGCTAGCTGGTCCTGAGAATATTTAGATAATCTTCCTTCCTCATTGTACTATCAATGAAGACAAGATTACCGACCCCAGATGCTGCTACACACCCCCACACCATCACTGAACCTCCCCCATGTTTCACGACCGGCTTAATATTTTTTCAGTAAATTCTTCATATTTTGCTCTCCAAATTTGTTCATTCATATGGCTCTTAAAAATTTCGAATTTGCTTTCATCACTAAATAAAATGTTTTGAATAATTGATTACATTGAATAAAGCTGTTTCTGTGTATCAATGGAATTTGGGTTTTGTTGTTGTTTTGACCCAATTTACATCTTTATACAGTAATCAGATATTTGTTTACCCATGCTCACAGTATATATGCATACACCCATCCCCCGATTTACACGGTACTTGTTTTACACGTTTTCGCTTTTACACGGTTTTCCAAATAAGTTTTTTTTTTTGTTTTTATCGCACTCTACTAAATGCTCGCAGAGTTAATGGCTGATAACGAACTAAGTGAGGATGATTTAGTTAACTTAGTTTGCGAAAGTGAGTCTGACAAATCTGATGAAGAGGAATTAGTAGCAGTAACATTCACTGCTAAAGTCATCCGCGAAGGACTCGCATTGGGAAGAAAGCTGGGTAATCATTTTATACAAAATGACACAAACGTTGAAAGGGCTCTACGATTCCAACGTGACATAAATCGCTGCTTGGCTCAATATGAAGAAGTTTACAAAGATCTTACAAAAAATTCGAAGCAATTGTTAATAACCGATTTTATTGCCATATCTCAGAATGAAAATATTTCTGCTCTAAACATCGAATCGGCACAAATAACTTCGAGTGATGAAAGTGAATTCCAATCATCGAGTATGAGAGTAATTTCTGACAGTGATGAAGGATAATAAAAGGTTTTATTTTTTGTTCTTCTGTTTAATGTATTGTAATTAAATAAAAAAAACAGTGTTTCCGTAATATATTACATATTTTAACCTGTCAATGCATTTTATTTTTATTTCTGTGTATACCTAAAAATATTGAAAAAAATCACAACTGTTAAATAGCAAAATTATGCATTTTCTGCAAGCTTTTCGCGTTATACGGTTTTGACTTGAAAATTTTTAATTTTCAATTTACCCGTTTTTCTCAGGAATGTATCTACCGTGTAAGTCGGGTGATAGGTGTATATTATTTATTTTTTTTTCTTAAAAACTATGTAAACTGGCCACAAGGGCAACTTTCGGCGTTTACTACGAACTGTGGCAGGGGCTGGTTTTGGTGAAGCCACCAGTAAAAGTCACGTTCTTTGGCGGACTGTGCCCTGTCTCGGGCGAAGATCGCCCTACTACACCGACGAAGTTCCTCGTGGCTACAAGCGACGTCCGCTTCATATTGGAGTCGTCTATCCACTGTTCTGCGTACGACATCGAAGATGATAGGACATCCTTCCGTATTCCCTTGCCCTCTGGAGTCTAGATATAGAAATGCTTCGAGCGAAATGAAGCCGTTTTGTTGTTTGTTTGTTGTAACGCATAACAAAAATGCTTAAAACTAGCTTAAATATCTTATCTGAAATATTAATCTTATATCTAACTTACTGACTCTAAACAAGTACTCTAAGCTTATCTATGTTCGTTTTTTCTGCCTTTCGACATCTTCTGTATTCTTATTAAATCTTAAGTCTAGTGTTTTTGTTTTTCGTTGCCCAAGAAAATTAAAAAAAACTTGGACGTTCCTTAGTCAATGTTTTGAATTTACTTGCTAAACTTATCTTACATGAAGCTGTTTTGCCGCACCTTCTCGTGGTACATAGAGTTTGGGTAGTAAGTCCCCAAGACAAACAGTCTGGTTTGTCGAAGTCATCGCTCGTGCAATATGCCTTCGAGTCAGCTTAATGATAAAATTATCTATCCTGATTAGGTTTGCCTCGTTGTACAAAACCTCGTTGGGATAGAATTTCTTGTAATCGGATTCAGGTGTTCGATACAACCGGAGGCAGGCCCGGAGACATTGCCTCTCAAACACCCTCATCTTTTGCATTTGGGAAATACTCAGATTGAACCACAGTGGGCAACCGTACACCACGATTGGCCGTATGAGGGCCATGTAGCAGATCACTTTTACTCTGGTATGAAGTTGGCTGCTGTAAAACAACCAACTTGCCGCAGCAAAGTCTTTCTTAGCTTTTGTCAGAGCTGTATCTGCATACTTGCCACAGTACAAATATTTTTTTAACCAAATGTCAAAATATCTAACTACATTTTGCACAGCTAATGGCTGGCCACGCGGGTCAAATATACCGAACTTGCTCCAGTTTTTCTTCGTGTTCCTTGAGGCCCTGAATAGCGGGGCTCTAAAGAGAATAGTTTCGCACTTCCGGAAGTTCAACTTCCAGTCGTCGCAAAATCGCTGTATTTTGTCAAAGTCACGCTTCTTCTTCTTCTTCTTCTTGTGGCGCTACAGTCCGGGGTGGACCTGGGCCTAAACCAACATGCCTCTCCAGCCAGCACGATCTTTCGCCAGCTGTCTCCAGTTGCGCACTCCAAGTTGGTTGAGGTCCTTCTCCACTTGTGTGCGCCACTTCAGTCTAGGCCGTCCTCTGTTGCGTTGTCCCAATGGCTCGGATTCAAAGACTTTTCGGGCCGGAGCAGTGGTGTCCATACGCTCTACATGGCCTAGCCATCTTAAGCGTTGTATCCGTAGACGCTTAAGCAGGCGCATGTCGCTGTACAGCCTATAGAGTTCGTCATTAAATCTTCTCCTCACGCCAATCTCATCAGCGTAAACTAACAATTGAACTGACTTCTGGAAGATCGTGCCTCTGGTGTTGATTTGTGAGTTACGCACGATCTTCTCGAGGATGATGTTAAAGAAGTCACATGACAGTGCGTCGCCTTGTCTAAAACCTTTTTTGACATTGAAGGTCTCGGTCAGTTCGGTACCGACCTTGACGGAGCAGCGAGAGTTCTCCATCGTCATCCTACACAATCTGACGAGTTTGGTAGGAATGCCAAAACTAGACATGGCACTGTATAGCTCGTCTCTATGCACACTGTCATATGCAGCCTTGAAATCGACGAATAGGTGGTGAGTGTCAATTTGCATTTCTTGGGTCTTTTCCAGGATCTGCCGTAATGTGAAGATCTGGTCTATTGTGGACTTCCCTGGTCTGAAACCACACTGATAGGGACCTATCAGGTCATGGACAAATGGTTTCAGACGCTCACACAATACGGCAGAAAGAATCTTGTATGCGATGTTCAGGAGACTTATCCCTCTGTAGTTGGCGCAGTCAAAGGGGTCTCCTTTGTTGTGGACCGGACAAACGACGCTGAGATTCCACTCATCGGGCATGCTTTCCTCCGACCATATCTTACAGATGAGCTGGTGCATGCGCCCAACCAGGTCATCTCCAGCTGCTTTAAATAGTTCTGCGGACAGTCCGTCCGCTCCAGCAGCTTTGTTCGACTTTAGCTTGGTTGTTGCTATCTTCACCTCGTCTAAGTCGGGGGGACGGAATGCTTGTCTATCATCGTCCAAATTGAGTGGAACATTCTGCCTAACAGCGGGATTTGGGTCGTCATCGCCGTTTAGTAGTCTGCAGAAATGATCCTTCCAGATTCTCAGCACAGACTGCGACTCTACTACTAGTTGTCCAAGTCAAAGTCACGCTGCAACATGTTATTTATTCATCAATTCAATTTTCTGGTCTGATCTGTACGCTATAAGATCATCGGCGTACGCTATTAAATGCGGCATATATTCTTATCTTTGATCAAAGATTACCTCCGCTATTCTATTAAGTTGTTAATAATTGCATATTAATATAATTACATTTTGTTATTGCAAAAATGGAAAATAAACAGACGTTCCGTGATATGAAAGCCTTAGTAATTGATTATTATGAACAAAGTTATAGTATTCGCGAATTTTTTTTTTTATTTATAATTCAGTTTCTTAAATATAAAAACAGATTTCAGATTAGGTTAATGAACTACAAAAAATGAGTTTGAAAATTTAAGAAAAGGAATAGGCATAGTTCTTTAGTTCATATAGAACTAGTGGCGAATGATCCTTCAGTTAGATAATATACAATTTGATTACAGTAAGTGTGGAGCAAATTCAAAAACTTAAGAACAATACAATTATTTATATATATACATATGTACAATAACAATGATAATGGCAGAGAAACTTTAATTTAATATTCAAATAGTGAATTAATGAACAATAACAGAGATCTTGTGGTCGCCGTGGCGTAGTGGGCAGAGTGCGACGCTCACACGCCGAAGGGTCTAGGTTCGACTCCCAGTTAAACACCAATTTTTCTAATATTTCACGGCACAATAACAGAGATCTTGTGGTCGCCGTGGCGTAGTGGGTAGAGTGCGACGCTCACACGCCGAAGGGTCTAGGTTCGACTCCCAGTTCAACACCAATTTTTCTAATATTTCACGGCACAATAACAGAGATTTTGTGGTCGCCGTGGCGTAGTGGGTAGAGTGCGACGCTCACACGCCGAAGGGTCTAGGTTCGACTCCCAGTTCAACACCAATTTTTCTAATATTTCACGGCACCGCCTCTTTCGAGCTGCTGTCTAAGAAAGCTGTCTAAGAAAGCTTCTCAAATTTCGCCGTTCGGAGTCGGCAAAAAACTGTAGGTCCCTTCTACTCGTGAGAGAACAGTAGCGCGCACAACACGAGTAGTTGATGAGCAAGCTAGGCCCTGGTCCCCCTTTGGACTGTAGCGCCAACAATTATTAACAGAGATCTTAGTTTAACAATGATGAACTTTCCATACTAAGAAGTAGTTTTTTTTACTGCTTTTATAAAAGGCTTTGGTTGGACTATTTGCCTAATTTCAGTTGATAACTTATTAAATAGTCTTGGTGCCGCCGTCGTATAAAAATTTAAGCAACAAGTTTTCCTTGAGAATGAAATAGAACAAGTTAACACGCCATTTATTCTCAAATTATATATGTTTGAACTTCTGAGATTATTATTGTGTCCACTTCTCATGAAGAAAGCCCTGAGAATCTTAAGGACGTACAAATGTCTTAGTGGAAGTATGCGCAGCATTTGGAACAAGGGCCAGCTATGGGCTAACTTTTTTTTCTTACACATTATTCTTATCACATATTTTTGTGCTATATACAACGGTTCTATGGTACAATTATAGGTTCCACCCCAAGTTGCAATACTGTACTGCAATTTGGACTGAACTATTCCATAGTAAAACGTTCTGAGGATGTTAATAGAACAGTGTTGCCTTAGAAGATACATATTTCGGGTAGCAGATAGCATATATAGTTTTATACCCTCTACATGTGCTTTCCATGTCATATTTTTATCCACTAAGACACCTATGTATTTAAAGGTTTCAACGTCTTCTACTTTAAAACTGCGTCAAGTTGTTCAAGTTTGGTTATCATCGAAGTTTTTACTACCACAAATATGATTAGATATTGACATTCTTGTGCAAAAGCTAGAGTGAAAGATTGAGTCGCAGTCAAGTGGAAACGGTTCTCCTAGACTACATTGCATAAGTCTAGTTCTATTGCTTATAAGCAATTCGTGTTTGACAAACCATTGTCGAAGTATGCTTAGGTCCATATTTAATTTAATTTTTGTGTCAAAATGGCAGCTATTACTGTACGTCAGTGCCATATCATCAGCAAATGCTTTAATATTACTATTTAACTTTTGACAGAACAACGAGTTTACGAGTTACTAAAAACAGCAATGGCCCTAGAATAGAGCCTTGTGGAACACCAATGTTTACTTTCTGTTTATCACTGAATCCCATTTAGCTTAACTCGCTCTATTCTATTTTTCAAAAATGAAGTAAACCATTTATGAATTATACCTCTTAATCCAGCACTATACAGCTTGCTCAAGAGGATTTCGTGATTTACCATATCAAATGTTTTTGTCATGGCGATGAAGAGTACTAGGTTGTGGTTATTTTTATTAAAACTGTCAAATATCTCACAACATAATTTTAAAATAGCATCTTCAGTCGATTTGCCTTCACGAAAACCGAATTGTTCCTTTTTAAAAAAGTTAGTTTTATTTAAAAAAGAAAACACTCGTTTTTTCACAAGTTTTTCAAAAAGTTTGGAAAATGTCGGAAGTATAGATATTGGACGATATTGCGTCAATAGGTGGTTGTTACCTTTTCTAAATAGGGGTATGACTTCAGCATTTTTTAACGAGCAGGGAAAATTACCACAACTGACGCTTAGATTGAATAGATAAGTTGAAACATCAATTACAAAGAATGAGATACGTTATACCATCCGAGGTGCACGAATATTTGTTGTCCAGTACATGATACAATTATGAATCTCGTTAGGAGTTATAGGGTCAAACACAAAACTATTGCTTGTGGAAGCATCTTCAATTAAGTCCGGATATATATTATTATTACTTTATTTTTATTATATTATATTACAATTACAGCTATATGTGGTCGATTCTTTTCCAATAGAGATAAAGTATCAATTGAATTGATTTGCAACGTCTACAGGGTTAGATATTTTAGTCCCATTTACCTTAATATCGAAAATGTCATTTGAAGTCCTATTTTTGTTTAGGATATCATTTACTTAACTCCATCTTCCTCTATACCTTCGGCCCGTGCTGTGACTTGATCCGGTCACTTAAGGGCACTCGCAACCCCTTTTGCACGCTTCAATTATAAAAAAAAAATTGTTTTTTTGAATTACCACTACAATTCTGAAGTTTACTTGTAAAGAATGTATTCCGGCATGTTTTGACTTCGTTCTTTACTTCCTCATTTAATCTATCATAGTAATTTTTTAAGGATTGGTTTTCTGGATGACGTTTACATTTCTTACGTAGATCAGTTTTTGCTAAGTTTTTTAAGCAGGCTCACACTTATCCAAGGCCTAAGACATTTTAGGTTTTAGGTCTTAGGTCTTTCTTCAAACAAACCTAAATCAAGAGTCTTCAATAGTATAAAGTCTTTTATAGATAACGGTTTTCTTCATAGCGATTCGGGATGTGTAAGGCCTTCCAAAATTTCTACGGATCAACGTAAACGACGAATTTTAAGGGTGGTGTATAGAAACCGAAGGAAACAGCTGTGAAAATTGCCAAAACTTTGAAGAAAGAAAATTTTGCAGAAGTTCAAAAAATTTTTTACATAAAAATGATCTAAAAGCCCGCACACCTCGCAAAAAGCCAGCCTTATCAAAAATAAACATGAAAAAGCGACTAGAGTATGTCAAGGACTACGTGCAGAACACGGATAAGTTCTGGAATCAAGTAATTTTTGTGACGAATCAAAATTTGACATTTTCGGTGGTAATGGTTGACGCTTTGTGTGGAGGAGGGACGAACTGCTTTGGATCCCAAAAATATTACTTATACTCACGGTGATGGGAACATAATTGTTTGGGGTGCAATGGCAGCAAACGGAGTTGGTTCTTTTCATGTAATTGAAGGAAAATTAACAAAGTTTGAATACGTTGATATCCCAAAACGTTGTATCCAAGAAAACAAAAAAAACTGGACTACGGCCATATGTAATGCTGTTGCATGATAATGTTCCAAGCACACAGCCGGGACGAAGGTTGCCTTTTATATTCCGTCAACCCTAGTGTTGCAATCTGGCAACTGTCACCTCTAAAGCTTGACATTTTTGAGGTTATACGTACTCAGAACACTTTGACATACGACCGCTATTTGTGTTGTTTACAGTAACTTAAAATATTCATCTCGCGCAAAAAATGGAATTAAATCGTGAAAATTTTCGTCCGATTATTTTTTACAACTTTTAACGCGGATTAACTCAACAACAGTGCATCGATGAGCTTAATTCAATTTTTGGCGATGAAGCTCCATCAAGGACCAGTGTTTATCGATGGTATGGTGAATACAACCGAGGTCGTGGTTCACTACAAGACGAATTTCGTGAAGGTCGTCCAAAATCAGTTGTTGTTCCGGAAACCATTGATGCTGTGCGCCAACTGATATTGCAAGATCGTCATGTGACCTAATGTGAGATTGACACAGCCTTAGGCATTAGTGGAACCAGCCTACATTCAATATTGCATGAACATTTGACCATCAAAAAAATTTGTTCGCACACAATGTGTCAATCGGTCAAAAAAAGGCTCATGTCGATTGGTCGAAAGAAATGCTCCAAAAATAGGATCGCGGTGCTTCGAAACACGTCAGTGACATCGTGACAAGTGATGAATGGTAAATTTACGCGTATCATCCCGGAAGTAAACAACAGTCAACTGTATGGGTGCTTCAAATTGAGCCAAATCCAACAAAATGTGGTAGCGCACGAAGCACTTCCAACCAAATGGTCGCCTGTTTTTTCGGAAAAACTGGACACGTCGCAACCGTACCACTAGAACAACGCAGGATAGTCAATTCTGAGTGGTGCACAACCATTTGTTTGACGATTGTCCTCCAAGAAATCAGGAAAACCAACCGCCGAAGACAGATCACTCTTCACCACGACAATGCGAGTTATCACACATCGGCTCAAACAACTGCAGTTTTGAGCACTCAAAACATCGATTTAATCAGTCATCCACCGTATAGTCCTGACTTGGCACCGAATGGCTTCTTTTAATTCCCGTATGTAAAAGATAAAAGGATAGGTCAACGTATTTCGACATCTAAAGAAGGGGTTGATGCGTTCAGCTGTTTTGGAGAGGATGTTTGGAGAATCAAAAGTGCTTCGACAATTGGTTCAAACGCATTCAAAAGTGTATAGATCTTAATGGGGAATATTTTGAAAAATAATACAGCTATTTTCGATGATTAATATTTGTTTTTGTTTTCTTATCCCGAAATATAAAGAGCAACCCTCGTACTGTACTGAATTGTGTGACTTATTTTTGATCCAGTACTAGGCCAGACGGTTAGGAGACTTTGCCTGCTTTGCACGAGTATGGAGTTCCGTTTCTAGGCGGGTGTTGCGACTGAGAGAGCGACAAGGGTTTTAGAAAGCCCTCTTTCCAAACCAAGGTGAAGTGAGTATCACTCAAGCATGGTCTCAGTTTTGTACTTGGGTAACTGAGGCATCTAGTATTGCATTACCCATAGATTCTTAGGAAAATGACAGACGTATGTATAAGTAATGTATAAGTCAGTAGGGCACGTAGTCACGTTAATCCAAGTATCTTGTCGGGACTTATTGCCGACAACGGCTAGCCGAAGTCCGTGCTAATTAGGCAACAATATTTATGAAAGCCTGAATTCACCCACACTGTAGCGGCAATTAAAGAAAACAGAGAAGAATGTAGTCGCTCATTAATTTTGTCCCATCCACTTCACAACGAAATTTTGAAAAACCGTCCCCGCAGGCGCTTCAGTCACATTCCACCATAAAAACTCCTTTTAACTTCAATTTGTCTTCCAACTGCACCATTAAACTGTTCGTGCCATTGTGTCTAACAAGGACCTCCACGCCGAGGTAAGTCATTCGATGACTATCAGAATCTAAGCAGCACTCTGTCAAGCTGTCAAGCTGCATCCTAAACGACCAAGTGTGTCTTGATTCAATCCATTATCTGACCCCAGATTGCATACTTCCTCGCTGAGTCATCAAAGGAAGCGTCTGATCAATTAAATTTGAGGGTACAAAAAAAAAAAAAAAACAAATTCCCAAACTCCACTCGAACTTGTTTTCGAACTCTGCTTGCATTGTTTTGCGGGTGTGTGCGTCGTCGTCGGCGCTCTATGTAAAACATCAGATGCCACACATCCGACTGCATGTCCCTGAGATACGGATCTGTGTGCGCCAAGGCAAGCACTTCAGTCTGGCATTCACATCTGTATGCACGGGTGCGTGAAACAAAAGGATTTTCGACTCCACCCACGCACTCGGTTTCGGGCCAATCGCAACCGGTGACCGTCTTGTTTCCCTCTTTCCCTCGTGCAGTGTTCACTGGCGCTGTGGGTTTTTTGTTTCTGCCCATTTTCTTGAGCGTACATATTTTGAACAATAAATTTTGAGCATACAATGCCAAGACGCGCCTGCGGATGGGCCTGGTCGGAGGGCTGCGAGATCGCACGCCTTACCCTGGGATAAGAGCGCAGAGGCATTGGGTCGAGATGTGCAACACGACGCGTCTCGGATTCGAATTCGTATTCGGATGTAGTTTGTCCAATTGGAGCGGCCACTGAATGGTGCTTGAATGGATTTCGGTTTACCCCACAATACATTGACGACGAGGTTTCATTATTCGGTCTGACAATGACGAGGTTTTGATTTGTGTTGCTCCATAAACTTTTGGGAAGGTACATGCCACACATGCACGTGGTGCGCTTGTGGTGGAGTGAGATGATCACGCGGTATATAAGGAGGTCTGGAGGAGTTCGTGTGCTCGTAAGGGTGGTCGGGTTTATTTTTTATTTTTTATTTCTTTTGTTTGGTGGGGAACTTGTTGGGATTCCTCGGCATCGGAAGGCGTTATGGAGTCTTACACAATTGCTTGCGGGAAAGTTGTTGAGTGTTTTGATTCAAACGTTTGGTGTTGCTGCAATCTTTGAGTATTCAAAATGCGCCAAAGGGAAATGTTGTAACAAGAGATCAATGAACGTGTTGTAACATAGTTCTTTGAGCAAATGTTTAATCGATCGAAAGGTCGAATTCTTAATCAAGACACTTGGACGCGATTTCTGTCTCTTGGGACGCTGAAGAAACATTTTACTGACTGAGAATCTGAGGTTTGCCTTCTTCCAATGTTCTCTCAGTCGCTGCAACTTTTCCCATCCTTCTGGCAGAACTAAGCTACATACCTCTTTGTTTTTATAAATCAAGCGCATTTTGTTGCCTTGAAGAAAACAACGTGCAAGCAGTTGTGGAAAAGTGTTAAGTGATGATGGACCAATAGTATTGGAGAGTAGTGTAGATTTTTAATAATACCTGGGAGAGATCATTTTTTTTCTGTGAGCGCTGTCTGAATTTGGGCCGCATTTTGTTGCTTTGCATCAATGAATCGGGTTCTTGGAGCGCTGAGCCTCGAAAACTGTCCCAGAACTAGTCATTGATCATCCCTTGTTTTTGACGCAATCCAGGCGATAGTTAGAGCTGGTTAGGAAGGTAGGTAGGTAAAGGTGGCTGATGAATACACTTAGTCCCATACAGGACCATTGTGCTACCACACCATGTGGGAAGAACCTTAAACCAGCTGGAGCCGATGATAAAGTTTAAAATGTCGGCGGGAGGGGTTTTATTGAGGTTATGTAGGCCGTTGAGGAAATAGCTTCCAAAGTGCTTGTGTCTGAGGCGCGAGAGCGCCGGGGATGTGCATAACAGGTGTAGGAGAGTTTCTGATTCTTCCTCCTCCCTGCAGCTTCTGCAAAAATCGTTTGAGGGAGCCCCTAGCCTGATAGCATGTTCACCGATTAGACAGTCCCCGGCTATGGCTCCCATGACCAGGCTTATGTCTGATCTTTTGAGCGATAGTAGCAGTCTGGAGCGTTTGGGTTCAAGAGAGGGCCACATCTCCTTGGAGACGCGACAAAGGTTATGGTAAGACTACCTTTGATTAGTCTGACAGATCGCATTCACGTCCAGTACTAACTTGCATGTGGTGAGAGGGACACCGAGGTGTTCGTGTTCCTGAAGTAGTGGTTGCGTTGTGGCAAGCCTGGCCAATTCGTCTGCTTGGCAGTTGCCCGGAATGTCTCTGTGACCTGGCACCCAGCACAGGCTAATGTTGAACTGATCAGCCATCTCATCTTAGGATGTGCGGCAGTTCATGACCGTCTTGGAGTTTGTTGAGACAGATTCCAGGGCCCTGAGTGCTGCCTGACTATCCGTAAGAATAAGGATATCTGCTGAGGATATCCTATTCCTCTTCAGCCAAGACAGTGCTTCGCGAATGGCCATTACTTCAGCTTGGAAAACGCTACAGTGATTGGGAAGCCTGAATTTTAGACTAAGGTTCAGATCCTCAGAGTAGACTCCGCAACCAATGCCTTCGTTTGTTTTTGATCCGTCGGTGTAGATGCAAGTAGCGTCAGCAACCCATTATCGGGGCTTACTGACGCTACGTACAACCAACTTAACCTGGTTCTGTATTTTTTCATATTTTCTGGCCCAGCCATACTTCGTTCTTTGATATCAACGCAAATGGAACCCAACATCGCACGCATAACGTTTTTTACAACAGCTTCCTAACCAGCTCTAAATATTGCCTGGATTGTGTCGAAAAGAAGGGATGATCAATGACCGGTTCTGGACCAGTTTTCGAGCGTGAACGCTCCAAAACAGTGTTTCTGAACCTCCGTTATGTTAGAAGTAATGACTTCACGGAACCAGACATTTTTCAATCAGCTTCTCTTGAGTTGATGTCAAAATTAAGGCAGAAAATGAGAAAAGAAAATAAAAAACCTATTTTCTAAATTGAATTGGGGTAAAATTCTCAAGGAACCAGAATCTAGCTGGTACGCATGCTTCTCATATGTGCAAGTTTGTGTTATCTCATGACTAGAGGAGTCATATGGGTCGCTGCAGACATCGAGACGATTGGAAAGCCTCATTTCTCATAGCTGTTGCCTTGTTAAAGGCACAATTTGTTAAGTCTACAAATAGAACCAAACCGAACTTTCTGTTCGTCAAACTTTCGGACTCGGTGAGTCGGTTAAATTTTTTCTTATGTACGGAGCAGCCATTTCCGCCTTTTTGTCTTTTGAATTTTCCGGCTTTGTACAAAACGCTACAGAGCTCGTATCCAGCTATATTACACATCATTTGAAAGGTCTTGACATAACCTACGACGCTATAATTATGATTAGTTTGGATGTTGCGTTCAACAGTTATAGACGTGTAAACATGGAGTTTACTAAAGCTGAAATTCGCGCTATTTTAAAATTTTCCTTCGCTAAAGGCAAATCCGCTAGAGAAACGTGAGATTAATGGTGTTTTGGGGGATAGTACTCTATCACTTCGAACTGCGGAGGAATGGTTGCGACGATTCAGAGCCGGTGAAAACGACACCATGGATAAGCCAGCCAGCGGAAGACCTGTGCGGTACCGAAATCAAGCGCAGAATCACTCTTGCCAATCGCTGTTTCTTTGGGCTTAAGAGGCAATTGAGTAATAAAGCCCTCTCCCGAACGAACAAAGTGAAAACCAAAGGTGTGTACAACACCTTCATCATCCCAGTCCTGCTTTACGGCGCAAAAACCTGGACGCTACTAAAACCGGATGAGGAAGCCCTTAGTCTCTTCGAGAGAAAAGTTGTGCGTGAGATTTTTGGTCCTGTTTGCGTTGATGGCATCTGGAGGAGAAGATTCAACCATGAACTGTATGGGCTGTACGGCGGCATGCACCTAGTCAAGCGTCTACGGATACAACGCTTAAGGTGGCTAGACCATTTATAGCGGATAGACAACACTGCTCCGGCTTGAAGAGGCTTCGAATCCGAACCACAGGGACAACGTAACAGAGGACGTCCTAGACTGAGATGGCGCACACAAGTGGAAAAGGACCTCAACCAACTTGGTGCTGATCGTGCTAGAAGAAGAAGAAGAAGAAGGAAGACATGTGACCGACCGATCGAATACCGATCGAATCATGGAAATCATCGAGTCAGATCGGCATGTGGCATCTCGTGACATCGCCCAGGAGATAGGAGTTAGTCACCAAACCAATTTAAACCATTTTAAGCCATCTGCAGAAGGCTGGATACAACAAAAGCTTGATGTATGGGTGCCGCATGATTTGGCTCAAAAAAACCTTCGGGACCGAATCAACGCCTGTGCTGTGCTGCTGAAACGGAACGAACCTATTTTTGAAGCGGATGGTGACTGTCGACGAAAAATTGATCACATACGACACTATCAAGCGAAAACGGTCGTGTTTGAAGGCCGGTGAATCGTCCCAAACAGTGGCCAAGCCGGGATTGACGGCCAGGAAGGTTTTGCTGTGTGTTTGGTGGGATTGGAAGGGAATCATCCACTAAGAACTGCTCTCATATGGCCAGAAGCTTAATTCTACCATCTACAACTGGACCGCTTGAAGCAGGCGATCGACCAGAAGCGTCCAGAATTGGTCAACAGGAAGGGTGTAGTTTTCCACCAGGACAACGCCAGATCACACACTTCATTTATGACTCGTCAGATGCTACGGGAGCTCGGATGGGAGATTTTATCGCATCAGATGCTACGGGAGCTCGGATGGGAGATTTTATCGCATCCACCATATAGCCCGGACATAGCGGAAAATGAATACCACCTGTTCCTGTCCATGGCGAACGCCCTTGGTGGTGTGAAGTTGAACTGAAGTGACTGTCCGCGTTTATCGCAAATAAGGAGGAGGGCTTCTACGAGGGGGGTATTATGAAGTTGCTATCTGGATGGAAACAGATTATCGAACAAAACGGCGTATATTTGAACTAAGTCCGATCACTGTAACACTTTTTATGAAGCATTGAATGAAGAGCAAAACAGCAGAAGGGAGATACATATATGAATTAAGGCGGGTTACTGTTACAATTCTAACATCATATCAATGCCAATTTGGCAGCACAGTTTGTTAAGCACAGTTTCCTAAAAACTACAAAATTCGTTATCTTGTCGTTTTTGTTCTCAATAACTTTCTCATTTTTTGATTTCGATATCAACGATTGTACCTGAAATAAAATCCACAAGCTTTCTTAAGATCGGTCTTTAAATTTATCTGGAAGTTTTTCTTGTTCTATGCTACGTGCTGTGTAAGCTATTTTCAAATAATAATAATTGCTGACGCTACAGTTCAAAGGGGGACCAGGGCCTAGCTTGCTCTTCAACTACTCGTCTTGTGCGCGCTACTGTTCTCTCACGAGTAGAAGGGACCTACAGTTTCTTGCCGACTCCGAACGGCGAAGTTATTACTCTTTGAGTGTTGTCAGCAGCTCGAAAGAGGTGGTGCCGTGAAAAATTCGAAAAACTGGTGTTGATCTGGGAGTCGAACCAAGACCCTTCCGCGTGTGAGCGTCGCTTTCTACCCACTGCTCCACGGCGACCACTAGTTATTTTCGAACACCCCGCAAAATAACACCTAGCACTCGCATCTGGGACACCCCGCATTTGGGTTATTCCACGCTGCACATTGCACTCGCATCTGGGTCACCCGAACAGCTGAGTTAGTGTCTGCTACATCGAAGCGGCGATCACTGTCCCATGTTGTCAAGTAGAGAGTTAGCGATTAAGAGCAATAAATAAACTTAAGAAATCAACTGTATTTAAGTTCTAATTTTGGTGTTGAGGAAATGAAGTCGAGGAAATAAGGTCGAGGAAATAAAGTCGAGGCAATAAGCCGTGGCCGCCGTGGTGTAGTGGGTAGAGTGCGAGGCTCACACATCTTGGTTCGATTCCCGGCTCAACCCCTCGAATTTTTCACGGCATCACCTCTTTCGTGCTGCTAATAACACTCAAAAAGTAATAACTGTCTAAGAAAGCTTCTTAAACTTCGCCGTTCGGAGTCTAAGAAAGAGCTTCTCAAACTTCGGCATTCGAAGTCGGCAAAAAACTGTAGGTCAGAGAACAGTAGCGCGCACAACACGAGTAGTTGATGAGCAAGCTAGGCCCTGATCCTCCCGTGGACTGTCGCACCAACAATTATTATTATTTTTATGTCAAGCCTGCCTAGTGTCAATTACTTCCTTACTGAACCTCTAATCATTTCAGTAATTTTTTTAAATTTTGTTTGATGTAATTTTTTAGCATAACTCGCCGAAGATTGATATTTCCAAGACGATGGTGCTTAATTGCCAACAAGTTGCTATGGATATGGTGCCGGTCCAAAATGCTATCTGGAACTAGGATTGTGCTCGATTTTCGCAGAACTAACATCTTCCTCTTCCTCTTTTCCTTCTTCTTCTTCATCATGTGGCTCAACAGTCCGGGATTGGCGTTGGGCCTCAGCCAACATACCTCTCCAGCCAGCACGATCCATCGCCAGTGTGTATGTCATCTCAGTTCGGACCGTCCCCTGTTGCATTGTCCCAATAGCTCGAAAGCGAAGACTTTTTGGGCCCGAGCAATGATATCCATTCGCTCTACATGGACAAGCTATCTTAAGCATTGTGTCCTAAGGCGTTGGCAAGGCGCGTTCCACCGTGCTCCAAATACCATCCAAATACTATCAACGCTAATAGGACCAAAAATCGAACAAAACTGTCGAACAGAGACTTCAATTTGCTTGGACTAAATACAATGTTACATGGAGAACACTGGTGGAGCATTTTCGTCAAACATTTCTTATAAAAAAGAGAACTCTTAGGATCACGACATATTTTTTAAACCCAGCTCCCCCTTACGTAGGGTGGACAGTTGTTGTAGGGAAGAATGGAACAATGCCCACTCTGTGTGATATTTGCACTGTTTCCATTTTTACTTATAACATATTACAGATCCAGTTTTCAATACCATGAGAACAACATTTTGTTCTTTAAGAATTTTTGGTCTAAATCAAGTGGTGTCACTAATGCCTTTTCCAAAGAGGGAAAGCATTTCAGTTTCGACAGAGACATGCACAAAAACCAGCAAAATAAAGCTCGCTCAAGTGAAACTAAAACCAGACACCACGTCTCTTGTAAAATAAAGTCAGTCCGAAACAAATTTCTTTAAACTCGTGGGTGTGCTCCCCGGCACTCACTCGAAATCCATGGCAATTCGCTTCACGCTCATCTCAACTATACGGCTTGACCTTCTTCCCCAAGCAAAGCACCTCGCACAAGGTGGCCTCTGGAATGTTAAATCTAGTGAGTCAAGCTACCGTGTGTGTACCGTCTTATGCGCAAACAGAGCACCAGCCTGCACGACGCAAGCAAACAGATTCACCCGTGTTTGCGCATAGTTGTGACGTTTCACAAATGACCAGCTACCAGTACGTTTCATTTGATGCGCGGCAGCACCGCTGTAGTTACCACCTCGTTGAATCACTGACCTGCAAATTGAAATATTCTACAAACGCAGAGTTGGCTTTCCCATTAACAACTCCACGCAGTGGGAAAAAACCGATCCATTCAGAGTATTGCTCATAGTAAAGGTCATTGTTCAGGCCGTGCAGTCCCGTCACTGAAGTGCATGTATGCTCATCTGTATCTTCTGCACTGAAGTGGGAGCATTGTTTGTACCGACGTTCGTTAGAAGTAGTTTGTTCTTGTCCACCGTTTTCCTTTTGTGTCCCTCCTCCTACTGCACTTCTTTGCCTCCTTGCGAGCACGAAGAGGAAGGTGACTTACGTTTTCCTCCACAAAACCAAGGCGATCTCATCCACTTGCATGTGTAATTCAGTGGAATCCACTCGTGGCCGGGAGGCATTTTAAAAATCAGCATCACCATTATGAATCTTATGAATCACGGTCTTCGTTAGGCTTGAACTGTGTTTGATCGATCACTCGGACCTGTGGGAAAGTGTCCGAGAGGCACGATATCCGAATTATCTTCATGGCGTCAGAGTCACTGAACGAATAATCTGATGATGGGTAAACAGACGATCTGCTAGTCGGCTAAATGCCAAACGTCAATTCATTTGAATAAGACATTGAGCAAGACGTGATTAAACTTCAAGAGCTATGCATATGAGAGATGCGAAGGATAGCTGAGCGGAGAGTAACCTTTTTGAAGGAGTTTGAAGTCGCGGTTCTGTGTAAGAGATCTCTATTTGGGGGGTGGGCGAGTTCGTGTGAATCGGTTCGTGTGCTGGTGTCGGAATTTGAATGGAATTCTTTGTTGTGAGTGAAAACGTTTAGACATTTCGGTATGTTTGTGAGTGTGGCTGGACCGTACCAAATGGTAGTTTTGTGGAGTCTGAAACCCAAAACTGGCAAAAGGATCAGTCCTTTTGTTGTTCCTGAAACACAAGACGGATAGGAATAGGGAACATCGTTGTCTTGAAAATACATGGTCAGATTTACGGTGAGTTGTCAAGTAGTAGAATAGTTTTCTCAGAATAAACGCTTCCCAAAATTTGGAAAGTTAGTAAAAAAATTGAAACATACCAATCGTTTACATTTGATGCACACTTACCGAGGACTTTCAGTGAATAGTTAGGGACCCAACCGTTAAATTTTGGATAACACAATAATAAGAGAAATCTTTTGTACGTTTCTCGCATAGCAAAGGTTGGATATGAGCAAACTGTTTGACAAGTCCGTGATTCTTGTCAATGTTGTCTGCTTTTGTATGAATGGAAATGCTTGACTGGTCGAATATGTGAGGTTTTCTGTCCTTAATTGTGTTTTCTGTCCTTAATTCGAAGATCAGATTCACACATAGGGCTTAGAGCTTTTAAATCTATTCAGAGAAACTTCGAAAAGCTAGGGAGCATCGTCTCAAGGATTCAGCTACAAAAGTTGTACCTCTGATGACTCCGATTACCTCTGATGATAGAGGCCCAAATTACGAGCATTGTTCAAAAAATAATTTTCAAACTTCGCGCGCTACATTCGATTAATAATTAATTTTTTAATTGTATGGCACTACAGTCCATAGAGGGACCAGGGCCTAGCTTGCTCATCAACTACTCGCTTTGTGCGCACTAGTACAGTTTTTGGCCGACTCGCAGTGACGAAGTTTGAGAAGCCTTCTTAGACAGTAATTATTCTTTGAGTATTGCCAGCAGCCATCATCATTTGTCAAGAAGCCATCAAAAAAGCTGCCACTGATGTGCTGAAGGAACCCATGGTTTGACGACGAATGCAGGCAAGCACACGCAGCTAAACAAGACGCCTATAAGGCGACGCTGCATCAAACAACGAGGGCTGTTGGTGAACAGAGAAGAAGAGAAGAGCACCGGCTTCTCAGAAGGAAAAAGAAGGAGCATGAGAAGCTCGCGGTCGAGGAAATGGAAAGGTGCTATGCCACGAATGAAGTCCGAAAGTTTTACCGAAAGTTAAAACAGCTATCTGGATGATAAGAGGTTCGGACCAAGGCCTGCCGGGACCAAAACGGAGAACTCGTAGTAGAGTCGCTGTCTGTGCTGAGAATCTGGAAGGGTCACTTCTGGAGACTTCTTAACGGCGATGACGGCCCAAATCCCGCTATTAGGCAGGATGTTCCACTCAATTTGGACGATGATAGACAAGAATTCCGTCCACCCGACTTAGACGAGGTGAAGGTAGCAATATGTAAGCTGAAGTCGAACAAATCTGCTGGTGCGGACTGACTGCCCGCAGAACTATTTAAAGCAGCTGGAGATGACCTGGTTGGGCGCATGCACCAGCTCATCTGTAAGATATGGTCGGAGGAAAGCATGCCCGATGAGTGGAAAATCAGCGTCGTTTCCCCGGTTCACAAGAAAGGAGACCCCTTCGACTGCGCCAACTACCGAGGGATTAGTCTCCTGAACATCGCATACAAGATCCTCTCTGCCGTATTATGTGAGCGTCTGAAACCGTTTGTCCATGATAGGTCCCTATCAGTGTGGTTCCAGACCAGGGAAGCCCACAATAGATCAGATCTTCACATTACGGCAGATCGTGGAAAAGACCCAAGAAATGCGAATTGACACTCACCACCTATTTCAAGGCCGCATATGACAGTATGCATAGAGACGAGCTATACAGTGCCATGTCTAGTTTTGCCATTCCTATGAAACCCGTCAGATTGTGTGGGATGACGATGGAAAACTCTCGCTGCTCCGTCAAGGTCGGTAACGAATTCACCGAGACCTTCAATGTCAAAAAAGGCTTTAGACAAGGCGACGCACTGTCATGAGACTTCTTCAACAGCATCCTCGAGAAGATCGTGCTTAACTCACAAGTCAAAACCAGAGGCACAATCTTCCAGAAGTCAGTTCAATTCCTAGCTTACGCTGATGACATTGGCGTGACTGGACGAACACAGCGAGCCGTCAATGAGGCGTTTGCTAGCATTGAAGCGGAAGCGGCTAAAATGGGTCTGGCGGCAAATGAGGACAAAACTAGGTACATACTGTCATCAAGGAAGGACACACAACATCGACGACTCGGACAGAGCGTCACACTCGGCAGCAGAAACTTCAAGGTAGTCAAAGACAACAACATCAGTGCTGAAGTCAAATGCAGAATCAGTCTTGCCAATCGTTGTTTCTTTGGGCTCAAGAAGCAATTGAGTAATAAAGCCCTCTCTCGAAGGACTAAGCTCGCTTTATATAACAGCTTGATCATCCCCGTCCTACTATATGGCGCAGAATCTTGGTCGTTACCAAAGGCGGATGAGGAAGTACTCACTCTCTTCGAGAGACAAGTTTTGCGTGCGATTTTTGGTCCGGTTTGCGTTGATAGCATCTAGAGGAGAAGATTTAACGACGAACTCTATGGGCTGTACAGCGACATGCTTTTGGTCAAACGTCTACGGATACAACGCTTAAGAAGGCTAGGCCATGTTGAGCGTATGCACACCACTGCTCCGGCCCGAAAAGTCTTTGTATCCGTGCCATTGGGACAACGGAACAGAGGACGACCTAGAATAAAGTGGCGCACACAAGTGGAGAAGGACCTCAACCAACTTGGAGTGCGCACAACTTCAGACAGCTGGGGAAAGATCGTGCTGGCTGGAGAGGCATGTTGGTTGAGGCCCAGGTCCACCCCGGACTGAAGCGCCACAAGTAGAAGAAGAAGAATTGTCAGTAGCTCAAAAGAGGTGGTGTCGTGAAAAATTCTAGGTGTTGAGACGGAAATCGAACTCAGACCATTGGCGAGTGAGCGTCGCACTCTATATACTACTATACGGCGGCCACTACATTCGATTATCGTGTTTTTAATTTTATAATGTTGGTATATGTTGTAGCCATATTGTAGCCGTTGTGTAGTGGGTAGAGTGCGACGCTCACACGCCAAAGGGTCTAGGTTCGATTCCTGGCTGAACACCTCGAATTTTTCACGGCACCACCTCTTTCGAGCTGCTGATAACACTCAAAGAGTAATAACTGTCTAAGAAAGCTTCTTAAACTTCGCCGTTCGGATTCGGCAAAAAATTGTAGGTTCCATCTACTCGTGAGAGAACAGTAGCGCGCACAACACGAGTAGTTGATGAGCAAGCTAGGTCCTGGTCTCCCTGTTGACTGTCGTATCAAAAATTATTTTTATTATTATAATGTTGGTATACTGGTATCTTAAAGATATGCTTACAGTTTCAGCTTAAGAGCATATTTATTTTGTTTGTGAGGCGCATCAAAGTCAGACGTGTTCTCTGTGTTCAGTGATTTCCTGGTGTGGAGAAAATGAATCAAGGAATTTGCATTTAATTTTGTGTGAGAAATGGAATTAAATGCTTACAATCACTTGAGATGTTGACAGTGGCATACGGTGAGTATATTCTGAGTCAACAAAATTTTACAAGTGATACAAGCTTCTCAAAGAAACTGGAGAAGATGATAATGACGACGCTCGACGAGGACGTCCCAGCACATCAACAACAGATGAAAATTTTGAGTAAAAGAAAATTGTTATTGAGAATCGTCGAATCACTATTGAAGAAGTGCCTAAAGATGTCAGCACATCGTTTGGCTTATGCCATACAATTTTTTCCGAAATTTTAAGCATGAAGCGCGTGGTAGCGAAGTTCGTTCTAAAATTGAAGAACCAAAAACATGTCGCATAAGCATCGCTCATGAATTGTTGAAAAACGCCAACGGCGGTCGAAATTTGCTTAAAAGCGTCATAACTGGTGACAATTCATGGGTATATTGTTATGCAATCGAAACCAAAGTCCAATCGTCGCAATGGAAGAGCAAAGGATAGCCCAGGCCTAAAGAACATGAAGTTCAATCAAATATGAAGGTTTTGCTGACTATTCTTACCGTGTAGAGAGTTCTTACTACGTAGGGTCAAGAACGAAACATTGTCTTGATGTTATGAGCAGTTTGCGAGAAGCAAAACGATGAAAACGCCCGGAATTATGGTAAAACAATTCCCGGCTCTTACATCACGACAATGCACCTGCCCACTCGTTATTGCTTGTAGGTAATTTTTTGGCCAAAATGAACACAGTAACTATGCCTCAGCGACCGTATTCGGCTGATATGCGTCTTTCTCCTGTTCACAAGTTTTTGAAGACTCAGGAAAGGGCCGCTTTTTGTGACGATTGAGGAGGAACAAGCCGAACCTCTGAGAGAGCTCAAAAGCATACCAAGAAGTGCATGGTTTGAGGATTGAAAAAAACTCTGGTACAAGTTTATTCCATCTGACGGGGACTACTTTGAGGGAAATAAAATAGAAATTGAAGGATAAATAATTTAGTTTTTTGAGAAAAATGAAAACTCGCCTTAATTTTTGAACAATTGATCATGTTGAACAATTGATCATGTTTATCTAAGTGGCACTTAAGCATTCTTTATTTAGAGACGCCCCGCTCAACCGATTTCAAGGAACCAACGAATAACTTATGGCAAATGGAATTTAGTTTTGCTATGATTTGCAATCAATATTTGTTAAGTTCGGTATTTTTCTAATTTCGCTGTGAACAAATTCGTTAGCGACCAAGAACGTGTCGTTAAAACAGAGGATGAGCAATTTAATAATTTCAGAAACCCAAAAAGGGAATGAAGCATGAGCAGTGACAGTTCATGCTTGTGGGTCGGTAAATCACATGAATGACTATGTTTTGGTGGTACTTCAATTGTTGTGCTAGGAATGAGCAGTGCGAGAAAGGAAAAATTAAAAAAAGGACGCAAAAATGTGTTCTTAGTTTAGGTAAGCTTAGAGTGCCCACAAAGGACCGGTAAGTTAAAAATGAATTGTTTGGTTAAACTAGTTTTAAGCGTTTTTTGTCTAGTTCGTAAGATAATTTGATAGTTAGTAATAAAAATGCAATTAAAACGAAATAAAAAAAAATGTGTTCCTGAAGCAAAACTAAATGAACCCAGCATCTTTCGATTGCTGTTTCGTACATTCGCTGAGACTTTGTGTGGTTAATCTGTAGTTTCATGGCCTGTTGTGGCTAAACCCTGGTGCCGCTCATATAAAAACAGAGTTTCGGCTAGCAAATCTGGCCAAACCACAAGCTCCTCAATGACAAGGAAGACGAATCTGAGTTGTAAAATTTTTAAGGCTTTTAGAAAAAGTATTTTTTATCCAGGAGTATAGACAGAAATTTAAGAGTCGTGAAAAGTAACATATTTAAACAAATTTTAATAATCCTTTAAAGTGTTCTCTCCTCAGGAAAACGCACTAATGTGATCGAGCTACTGATTGCGTGATCATTTCGGATTTCAGTGCGGCAGTCGCCTCGATCGTGGCCGCCGTGGCGTAGTGGGTAGAGTGCAACACTCGCACGCCGAAGGGTCTATGTTCGATTCCCGGCGAGGGAATCGAGGTGTTCGAATTTTTCACGGCACCACCTCTTTCAAGCTGCTGATGACACTCAAAAATTAATAACTGTCTAAGAAAGCTTCTCAAACTTCGCCGTTCGGAGTCGGCAAGGAACTGTAGGTCCCTTCTACTCGTTAGAGAACAGTAGCGCGCACAACACAAGTAGTTGATGAGCAAGCTAGGCCCTGGTCCCCCTGTGGACTGTCGCGCCAACAATTATTATTAATGACCCTAAGCGGAAACATGGATGTTACTAAATGCGGATGAGGAAGCTCTTAGTCTTATCGCAATTTTTTTTAAGAAACAGAGGTTGTTGCTTAAATTCCTGACAAGAGTCAAAGAGTTTTTTTTTTATAATTGGGATACTTTGGTTCCGTTAATTGACCGGAATCGAGTGCCGAAGGTATAGAGAAAGAGAGGGACGAGCTACAATGGTCTTTACGGTAATTTTTTTTTAATAGCCATTAGGTGTCACAATAAATTGTAGATTCCCAGATTCTTTCTGAACTTGCCAACAAAATTTTGTAGCTGCCATTTTGTGATGTGTCACTTATTAACTGAAATCAATCAGTAGGCATTTAAAAACTGAAATCAGTGCAGTTAAAAATTAAGTAATTTTAAACCTTAAGTGTGTTTTGTGTTTTACGTAAAGTTGGCTAATACCAAATGGCATGGACTTCAGGGCAAAGAAAAAGTTAAACAAGAACATGTAAATGACACGCAAAAAGCGGTGGGCACGGCGAAGGGTCTAGTTTCGATTCCCGCCTGAACGCCTCGCATTTTTCACGGCACCACCTCTTTCGAGCTACTGACAACACTTAAAGAGTATTAACTGTCTAAGAAATCTTCTCAAATTCCGCCGTTCGGAGTCGGTAAAAAACTGTAGTTCCCTGCTACTAGTGAGAGAACAGTAGCGCGCACAACACGAGTACTTGATCAGCAAGCTAGGCTCTGGTCCCCCTGTGGACTGTCGTGCCAACAATTATTATTATTAGTCGCCCCGATCGATATGCAAAGACGGTAACCCAAGCAATGCACTTGCATTTTATTCTTTCCTTATTTCACAACAACTGTATCGCCCTTGCCAAAAGCAATAAAAAGTCCTAAACAGATTTCTGGTCGAAATTTACAATAGCCAGTCCACAACATTTGTATAGTGCTTACCAAAAGCTGTAAAAAGTCTTATAACGTGAACAGATTTCTAGACGAAAATTGTACTAGCCTCTCGATTTTATTGGATATTGTGCCCAAAAGTCCTTCCTAATACTTGGCACGCGAAAACAATTCCCGAGTCGTTCAATATTAAGCCTCCAGTCCTTGAGGTAGGCCCACTCAAAAGGGACTGAATAAACAAACATTAATGAAGATTATTGTATTTGCTGGCATATACTCGCACACAGCTTTTTCGTTTTTAATCGGAGGAATTCCCCTGTGAATGGACGCGAAAAAAAGTTGAAAAGCAAAGAAACAGTAGAACAAAAAAATAAACACTTGTCAAACATCCTGTCTTTCCCAATGACATTTGTCAAACACTAAGATGCATCTCATCTCACACCTACCTGTGTATAAAACTGCAGAATGTTCAAGTTCCGAAATATTGTTTCTATCACGTACCAATTGTTTTTTGGAGGATTTTGAAAATGACGACATTTAAGCAAAACTTATCAAGTTCGATAGCAACAGGGTGTCTGTGACATAATTTAAAAACAGTGGCTTCACGAAACATCCAATGAATACAAATTTCCGATAAAATTACATTAAAATGCACCCTCCGCGCGGTGCCAGTGCACTTTGGAAGCACCCAAACATGCACTGGATGGCAACAAGACAACGCGAATTCAGCATCAGACCTTTCAATCATTGCGTCAAAACACGGTTACCGGTAACACAAAACACAAAACGCAATCCAATAAGTCACTTGACACATGATCCGATTTCTGAAATCACCGAGAGAGGGATAGAGAGCAAAAGACGTGTATGATTCGATTTTTTTTTTGTTTGCAACTGTTTTATGGATTGGCAGGGAATTTGATTTATTTTTATTCTTCTTGTTATTCTTTTTTTATTTTGTAAACTTTAGAAAACCCAACTCAGTCCTTCAAGACAGACTCTATGCTCAGAAGAAGCTGTCAAGCAGGAATGGAATGATATGATAGTTGGAGCATTGCGTCCAGTGAATGTCAAACTTTGCAAAAGTTAATACACCTCCTCCAGTTAAAACAAAAAAAGTTCTCCAAAGTGAAATTGTTAACGATTCTCCAAATGAGAGTTCATCAAATAACCATAAATAAGGTAAAAGATCAAAAGTGAAAAAAAGGGAACATTCAAAGTGTTTATAAAAACCCTGCTCCCTTAAGACCGGCATTCAAAAAGGGCAACACATGTTTAAGGAATTTATGTTCAGAAGTTTTTCGGTTTGTGCGTGGCGTGTTTACATTTCGTTACACTCAACAGAAACCGTTAGACGTCGTTTACTTGCAAATAACTGTCGAATACACTTAAGGCATTGTCTACACCTAGAAATCCTCCGCCACAATCCAATAAAACTTAATTACCGTCATTATCATTTACAACACCGGCGAATGGGTGATCAAACAACAATAAATTTATTCAAAATGAAGTGTGAATTGCATTGGATAGTTACCGTTAATTGAAGGAGAAAGAGGAAGGAAGAATGCTTAAATATAAACCACTCATCCATACATCCGCACTGTGCTCCATCAAAATAGGATCAAAAATCCCTGAAATCGATGCGCCAACAGCATCGACGAACAACAGCACCCTTTGAAGAGGATGTGCAGTTAGGGCGAGAGTGTTTATGAACACAACCGACCCGATGATCCGGTAAATAATAACACCGACGAGAGAGTTAACGAATTTTATGATTTCATAAATACTAGATGGATTCGTCACACAATTGAGATTGAAGAAAATGTGTGTGTTTGCCTGCCCCCTTGTGTAAACAATCATCACTGGCGCCTTTTCTTCAAGCAGCAAACTCCGCAGCTTAATACGTGTGTTGTTAGTTTTTGTTTTTGCCCCTCCTTGCCCTTCCACGACCAACATTCTCACCACACCGGCACACTGACTACAAGAAGGTGATACTGAAATTTGTGATAATTTCTTGGATGAAAAGATGTGTGAAAACTCAGATCTTGTGGTTTTCTGTTCGTTGGTTTTGTTTTTATTGGGCATAGAAAATAAATAACAACAACATGAAGAGAAACCAAAAAAAAAAAACAAAAAAAAAATGAATATACACCAAGTGGAATGCAACCAGAGAGACAGAGAGAGAATTAAAAAACGAAAAAAGAAACATTAAAAATATAATTTTTACAGTCTTCTCTCCGCAGGGACACTTAGGCTCACTAATGTGATCGAACTATTGATCGCGTGATCATCTCGGATTTCAGTGCAGCAGTCACACGGGCAGCTTGCCTCCTTGCACTGTCGCCCAGATCGTTGTGGTGCCAAGGGCTGAATGATATCGGGGGCGAGTGAGGGGAAGCGAATTATTAAAAGAAAATCATTTGACGTTTAATGTCCACACCACATGGTGTGAAGTGAAGTTTCATTAAATATTTTCCGAATTGGAAATATGATCGTCTCTTGAATTATTATATGATACGAGAGTGTTATTGAATTACCCGAGAATTACGTGCGCATTAGTAGGACGATCAAATGGTCTGGGTTTTTGTTTTTTTTTTTTTTTTTTTTTTTTTTTTTTTCTCATTCCACATAAATCCGGGCCGCGCATTGAGGTGCAGTTACAGTTAAGAGGAGTGGGAACATGATTTCTCGAAGGGGCACTAAACTGATTTTAATAGATGCATTTAATGCTTCAGAGCACTGCCTGGGGGGAAAACAATGGAATGTGTGATGAATTTGTGGTGGCCGCGACCTGTAATCTATTAGATGTAATCAATAGCAATTTGTAGACGATGCTCATATTAAAGTTTTTTATGACACCTGCTTGGACTAGTCTAGGTATGTTTTTGGAGGGTATCAGAATTCGTTTTTGTTTTTTTTTTTGTTATTGTGGGAGGAGGCATGAATGATGCTAGTGAGTGCCCTCTTACAAATCGAAATCACAGATTAAAAGTGACTTTTCTTCCACGGGTTTGAATATTTGCTAAGAATGTGATTGTGATTCCTTCTTAATTTGCCATCGAAATTTATATTGTTTTCAGCAGACAGCAACACTTTCCTAGTTCTCTTCTAATATTCAAAACTTCGTCCAGTAATTATCTCATACAACCAGTAACTATCTCCCTCACGGAATCATTTATCACATTTCCACCGCAAAAGGTTCAATATCACTACGTTTTCGCGATGAATCTAAAAAAAAATGATGTGTGCCTACTCCTACGCTCGCTATTCTTAGCATTTCATTCTCTGTGCTTATTGGTTTCAGTTTCTGTACACATCGATTGAACGGAGTGATTTTTGTGTACAGCTAAGTCTTCCTAAAACTCAAATATGTTCCCGGTAGTGTGAGAAATGCTTTTTTAGTAAATACGATCACAATGTTCCGAGTTTCAACCCATGGCATCAAAGTGTGTGATTCTTCTTCTTTTTCTTGTGGAGCTACAGTCCGGGGTGGACCTCGGCCTCAATCCGCTGGCTTCCTCAGCCAGCACCATCTTCCGCCAGCTGCCTCCAGTTGCGCACTCCAAGTTAGTTGAGGTCGTTCTTTACGTGTGTGCCATCCTAGGCTAAGCCGTCCTCTGTTGCGTTTTCCCAATGTCACGGATTCAAAGACTTTTCGAGTCGGACTAGTGGTGTCCATACGCTCTACATCTTAAGCGTTGTATCCGTAGACGTTTGACCAGAAGCATGTCGCTGTACAGCCCATAGAGTTCGTTGTTAGATCTTCTCCTCTAGATGCCATCAACGCAATCACGACTAAATTCGCACGCAAAACTTTTCTCTCGAAAAGACTGAGGGCTTCTTCATCCGCATTTGATAACGCCCAAGTTTCCGCGCCGTAGAATACGACTGGGATGATCAAGCTGTTATAAAAAGCGAGCTTAGTCTTTCGAGAGAGAGCTTTATTACTCAATTGTTTCTTGAGCCCAAAGAAACAGCGATTGGCAAGAGTGATTCTGCGTTAAATTTCGGCACTGATGTTGTTGCCCCTGTTTACCGCGGAGCCGAGGTAGACGAAGTCCTTGACTACCTAGAAGTTTCTGCTGCCTAGTGTGGCGCCCTGTCCTAGACGTTGCTGTTGTGCGCCCTTCCTTGATGACAGCATATACTCGTACTTTGTTTTGCCCTCATTTATCGCCAGACCCATTTTACCCGCTTCCGCTTCAATGCCTGCATACGCCTAATTGACGGCTCGCTGTGTTCGTCTTGTCACGTCAATGTCACTAGCGTAAGCTGGGAATTGAACTGACTTGTAGAAGATCGTGCCTCTGGTGTTGACTTGTGAGTTAAGTACGATCTTCTCGAGGATGGTATTAAAGAACTCACAAGACAGTGCGTCGCCCTGTCTAAAACCTTTTGTGACATTGAAGGTCTGGGCTAGTTGGTTATCGACCTTGACGGAGCAGCGAGAGTTCTCCATTGTCCTTTCTGATGAGCTTGATAGGAATGCCAAAAGTAGACATGGCACTGTATAGCTCGTCTCTATGCACACTGTCATATGCAGCCTTGAAATCGACCAATAGATGGTGAGTGTCAATTTGCATTTCTTGGGTCTTTTCGAGGATCTACCATAATGTGACGATCTGGTCTATTGTGGACTTCCCTGGTCTGAAACCACACTGATAGGAACTTATCAGGTCATGGACAAACGGTTTCAGACGCTTACACAATACGGGAGAGAGGATCTTGTAGGCGATGTTCAGGAGACTATTCCCTCTGTGGTTGGCGCAGTCAAAGGGGTGTCCTTTTTTGTGAACCGGGCAAACGACGCTGAGATTCCACTCATCGGGCATGCTTTCCTCCGAACATATCTTACAAATGATCTGGTGCATGCGCCCAACCAGGTCATTTCCAGCTGCTTTAAATTGTTCTGCGGAGAGTCCGTCCGCTCCAGCACTGTACTTTATATTTTGAATAATTGGTCACATTGAATAAAGCTGTTTTTGTGTATCAATGGAATTTGAGTTTTGTTGTTGTTTTGACCAAATTTTCATCTTTATACAGTAATCAGATATTTGTTTACTCACTTTTGAGGCTTACAGTATATGTATAGATGTATAGTATTGCCAGATACGAGCTCTGTAGCGCTTTATACATAGCCGACAATTTCAAAAGACAAAAAGGGAGAGATATTTGACATCTTTATGTGTTTACTTACTGTTTAACTTCTGAGTAATTAACAAAAATGTACGTACTTAATAATAATTTTTGGCGCGACATTCCACAGGGGGACCAGGGCCTATCTTGCTCACCAACTACTCGTGTTTGGCGCGCTACTGTTTTTTCCCGAGTAGAAGGGACCTGCAGTTTTTTGCCGTCTCCGAACGGCGAAGTTTGAAAAGCTTTCGTAGACAGTTACTATTTTTTGAATGTTGTCAGCAGCTCGAAAGAGTTGGTGCCGTGAAAAATTCGATGTGTTCAGCCGGGGATCGAACCTAGACCCTTCGTCGTGTAAGTGTCGCACTCTACCCACTACGCCACGGCGGCCACTAAATGTATTGTCTGGTAAAAATTGTATGTTTCTTACCATTCGGTTGTGGCGACATTTGGCTATAAAAAAATATTAAAATAAGGTCCCTTCACCGTCTCTGTATCCGGATTTCACTGGATTTCACTGGAATAGAAGTCAGTTCCTAAGTATCCTTAAACAGAGACAAACTTTGCCTAGATTAGGAGACTCCTATCTGCTCCCGCTCATCTTGGACTGGAGACCAACAACTGTTTCGTTTCACTATTGTTTCGCTATTCTCAACCTTTCCTTCTGCAAAAATCACGACACATTCTTCCGCAGTGCAGAAATTTGCTTTGTCCAGCAATTAATTTTTTTAATATTTGGGCGCCTATTTCGCCTTGTCTGAAGTCAGTGCAGGTCTCTGGGTGCAACGCATAAAAAAGTGTTTGCCGCTGTCACTCACGAGGCTCCGCGACTTTCACGTCAATAGAACTTCATGATGCAAGAATTTACGGCAAATTTCTACGAAGAACATCATTGTTCACACATCACGTTGAGAAAGTAAATTTAATGGCCGCTTAAGAGGTACTGTCACTTGGGAGAAATTTAAAGGACCAGAGATTATTCAAAATTTCGACTCTGGAAATTTGGCCAAAGTCTAAACTCTATCACAAGACTATCAGCTAAACACCGCAGTGGAGGGAAACCCCGAAAACCCTTCTCAACATTTCAGTTTACGAATCCAAAAGACACACGTTGTTCAGTCGCATAACATAGACAGAGGAGCGCCAAGATTCATATCAGAACGTCATTGCATTGCACCCATTCACAAATCATCGCAACAGAAGGCAACGCCATTCAGTCAACATCGATCAGAGTCGTGTCGCTTGACACTTTAAGAAATGTCTTCCGTTAGTGTCCAACATAACACCGTCACGTCACGCAGCCCACTGACGCAAGCACGTCATGCGCCTTCCGTACACAGGCATGCATGCACCCCAATCAAGGTCATCGCCATAGGCGTTGAAATTCCTCCCACCAACCGCAAAATTGTGTCTCATTAAACTGCGGTGCGTCGGCGTAACTACTGCTTCCGAGAACGCGCCGAGGTGAACTCAACTCGAAGACAAAGTAAACACTTTCCCCCCTCCCCCTCCAAGGTGCCCATAACGAGTGCCCATAAACGAGGGAAAATATTATTAATATTCTAACTGGTATTTTTTACACGCTCTCCGATCAATAAATTTTAAAATTTTATTGTTTCAGATTTCCGAGAACGCTCTACGATCGGAGGGGGCAAGTGCAGCCACAGTCCATGCTACAGGTACATAAATTAGAAAAGAATGAATGCCCATGCACTACAAAGAGATGGATCTGTGAGATAAGTTCGAGCACTCTTGATTTGTTTCATTGCTGATAGTGTCAGATAGCGGCCGCGCCAAATGCCGGAGTGCCCTAAAAATTATATACGAGGTAATAGAATACATGCGCAGCTCTGGACACGCATCTCTGCTGCTCCAGGACATAAAATACGTGTATCTTGTAACTTTGTGGTGATGGTGGTGGATCGTGGCGTGACACGATCTCCGTTTGGGGTTAAGATGAAATGTGCCTTGCTTCTGAGATAGTTTTTAATTATGTGATAGGAGAAGGATAGCCCGCATGCCTGGGAGGTTTGCTTTTTCTTGGGGTGTTGGATTTGAGGTTGAGAAGTGACTCATAGCGTGTGGAAAGTGAACGAGGATATCGATGGACTGATAGACTCTGAATTATTTGTGGGTGCAAAGGGAAGTTGAAGAAAATGTCTGCTGGATGACGAATTTAGTGTCACAGAGTTGTCAACCCAACTGGGTGGGATTTGAAATAAATGAAATTGTTTCTCAAAGTTTAGAAAGGAGCGCGGCATTTAAGAAAGCGGCACCAATTCAAGCGGAAAATGATTGCCTCTCCTCATAAAACGCTTCAATTCAGACTCAGTCAGGGGCAAAGGGCACATGTCCTTCTTAATCATTTGGCCGTTGTTACAGACTTTAAGTTCGATGGTTTTATTGGTGTGAAATAATTTGCGATTGCCAGCTTGTTCGAGTCAAGGCTCTAGAAACTATTGCTTCAAAGGCAGTACCTTAACGTTTGTGACACGATGGATTTGTGATAGATTGGAAGAAAGTATCATTTTGCGCATTCCAAGTTGGTTCAGGTCCTTCTTTACTTGTGTGCACCACCTTAGTCCCAATGGTTTGGATTCAAAGACTTTTGAGGCCCCAACAGTGTCGTCCATACGCTCTACATAGTCTAGCCATCTTAAGCGTTGTACCCGTAGACGCTTGGCCAGGCGCATGTCGCTGCACAGTTGCAGTTCACAACACAGTTCCGCGCCATAGAGTAGGTCTGTACTGTTGTTGTCCCTAATTACCGCGGAGCCGAGGTAAACGAAGTTCTTCGAGTGTGACGCTCTGTTCAAGACGTCGATGTTGTGTGACCTTCCTTCATGACAGTATGTACCTAGTTTTGCCCTTATTGGCCGCCAGACCCATTTTAGCCGCTCCCTCTTCAATGCCAGCAAATGCCTCATTGACGGCTCGCTGTGTTCGTCCAATCACGCCAATGTCATCAGCGTAAGCTAGCAATTGAACTGACTTCCGAAAGATCATGCCTCTGCTGTAAACTTGGGAGTTAAGCACGATCTTCTCGAGGATGATGTTAAAGAAGTCACATGACAGTGCGTTGCCTTGTCTAAAACCTTTTTTGACATTAAAGCTCTCGGTGAATTCGTTACCGACCTTGACGGAGCAGCGAGAGTTTTCCATCGTCATCCCACACAATCTGACGGTTTTCATAGGAATGGCAAAACTAGACATGGCACTGTGTAGCTCGTCTCTATGCACACTGTCATATGCGGCCTTGAAATCGACCAATAGATGGTGAGTGTCAATTTGCATTTCTTGGGTCTCTTCGAGGATCTACCGTAATGTGACGATCTGGTCTATTGTGGACTTCCCTGGTCTGAAACCACACTGATAGGGACCTATCAGGTCATGGACAAATGGTTTCAGACGCTCACACAATACGGCACAGAGGATCTTGTATGCGATGTTCAGGAGACTAATCCCTCTGTAGTTGGCGCAGTCAAAGGGGTCTCCTTTCTTGTGGACCGGGCAAACGACGCTGAGATTCCACTCATCGGTCATGCTTTCCTCCGACCATATCTTACAGATGAAGTGGTGCATGCGCTCAATCAGATCATCTCCAGCTGCTTTAAATAGTTCTGCGGGCAGTCCACCCGCACCAACAGCTTTGTTCGACTTCAGCTTACATATTGCTACCTTCATCTCGTCTTAGTCGGGTGGACGGAATTCTTGTCTATCATTGTCCAAATTGAGTAGAACATTCTGCCTAACAGCGGGGTTTGGGCCATCTTCGCCGTTAAGGAGTCTGCAGAAATGATCCTTCCAGATTCTCAGCACAGACTTCGACTTTACTACGAGTTGCCCATTTTGGTCCCGGTAGGTCTTGGTCCGAGCCTTGTACCCTCCGGATAGCTGTTTTACTTTCCGGCAAAACTTTTGGACTTCATTCCTTTCCATTTTCTCCACTGCGCGCTTCTCATGCTCCTTCTTTTTCCTTTTTCCATCTTCAGCAACTCTTCCCTTATTTTTTCTTCATTTTCTCAACATTTTCCTCGGTTGTTGATGTTGGGGCGTCTAGGGTGATCATTCACAGCGTCTCAACCTTTTGTGAAAAGCTTGTGCCACTTGTTAACATTTTTCTGGCTGTCACGTTTCAAGTGTTTTTCAGAATTTTTTGCGCAAAATTGAATGTAAATCCTTTGATTCATTCTGTTTACGACAGCGAGAAATCGCTGAACACGCAAAGCACGTCTAGCTAAAACTGTAAACTTATGTTCGAGACGATTGCACCAACATAAAAAAAATAAAAAAAACGATAATCGAATGTACGTTGCCCAAAGAATTTAAATCTTACCTTTGTTTTTGAACAGACTTCTTATTTATCAGACTGGTTTGATAAGTAATCAAAATCTAAGGTAATGGCGTCTTTCATTACTGGCAAACTATACTTTCAAAATTATATATCTAGTATATCTTGGCTAGTATGCGGATGCCTTTTTATCATAGATTTTTGCCCTTAGAAAGTTACAAGCCTTTGAATAAGTCTCACGAAAATGGGCAACGTACGTCGCCTGTGACGCATCTGATATTAGATGGCAAAGAATGGCATAAGCGGAATGTTTCACACATTCAACATACAGGGAACCATCTAGCAGACGAACCACCAAAACTTGGTTTATTGACACAGACTGGGTATTTCCTTTCCCAGGTGCACGGCCAAACTGCACTTAGGCGTGATTCAATCAAATGGGCATCCTTGGAAGAAACTTACTAAGGGGAAATTTCGACATTAAAAAATGAAAAAAGTGAGAAAATGAAAGCACACCTAACAATGAAACATTCCGATAAAACAATATTCACAAATATTGACAACCCAAAAGAATTATTTTTGGGAGCATGCTACTTTGGCAATCTTTTTCATATTGTAGCCATTATTGAAGTAGTTATTGTATATATATGTACATATATGAGGTTGTCAAACATCTCCTCTCCGCCTTTTTGTCTTTTAAATTTTCCGGCTTTGTACAAAGCGCTATAGAGCTCGTATCTGGCAACACTATACACCATTTGAAAGGCTTTGACATAACCTATAAAACGACGCTATGCATGATTAGTTTGGATATTGCGTTCAACAGTTATAGACGTGTAAACATGGTGTTCATTAACGCCGAAATTCGCGCTATTTTAAAGTTTTCCTTCGTTAAAGGCAAATCCGCTAGAGAAACGTTCCGTCAGATAAATTGTATTTTGTGGGATGGTACTCTATCACTTCGAACCGCGGAGGAACGGTTTCGACGATTCAGAGCCGGTGAAAACGAGACCATGGATAAGCCAGCCGGCGGAAGACCTGTGACGACGAATACCGATCGAATCATGGAAATCATCTAGTTGGACCGGCATGTGACATCTAGTGACACCGCCTAGGAGATAGGAGTTAATCACCAAACCATTTTAAACCACCTGCAGAAGGCTGGGTACAAAAAAAAGTTTGATGTTTGGGTGCCGCATGATTTGACACAAAAAATAACCTTCTGGACCGAATCAATGCCAGCGATATGCTGCTGAAACGAAACGAACTCCACCTATTTTTAAGGCGGATGGTGACTGGCGACGAAAAATGGATCACATACGACACTATCAAGCTAAAACGGTTGTGGTTGAAGGCCGGTGAATCGTCCCAATTAGTAGCCAAGCTGGGATTTACGGCCAGGAAGGTTTTGCTGTGTGTTTGGTGGAATTGGAAGGAAATCATCCGCTATGAGCTGCTCCCATATGGCCAGACGCTTGATATTACCATCTACTGCAAACAACTGGACCGCTTGAAGCAGGCGACCGACCAAAAGCGTCCAGAATTGGCCAACATTAAAGGTTTACTGTTCTACCAGTACAACGCCAGACCACATACTTCGTTGATGACTCGTCAAAAGCTACGGGAGCTCGGATGGGAGGTTTTATCGCATCCACCATATAGCATTGACATAGCGCCAAGCGATTACCACATGTTCCTGTCCATGGCGAACGGCCTTGGTGGTGTGAAGTTGAACTCAAAAGGCTTGTGAAAAGCGGCTGTCCCAGTTCTTCGCAAATAAGAAGGTGGGCTTCTACGAGGGGGGGATTATTAAGTTCCCGTCTAGATGGAAGCAGACTGTCGAACAAATCGGCGCATATTTGAACTAAATCCGATCACTGTAATACTTTTCATGAAGCATTGAGTGAAGAGTAAAAAAGCGGAAGGAAGATATTTGACAAGAGTGCGACACTCACACGCCGAAGGGTGTAGGTTCGATTCCCAGCTCAACACCAATTTTTTGAATTTTTCACGGCGTCACCTCTTTTGAGCTGCTGACAACACTCAAAGAGTAATATTTGTCTTAGAAAGCTTCTCAAACTTCGCCATTCGGAGTCCGCAAAAAAATGTAGGTCCCTTCTACTCGTGAGAGAATAGTAGCACGAACTACACGAGTAGTTGATATGCAAGCTAGGCCCTGGTCACCCTGTGGACTGTCGCGCCAACAATTATGTGCAAATACAGGTTTTTTTTTTTTTTTTGTTGTTGTACCCTATTCTAACTTATTGTACATGTCAAGTAGCCGTAGGGGACGAACAACGGGAGCACTTGATGGGGTTGTAGCCACCAATAGAATCCCCGATCCCTATCACTGTCTGTTCTATCGCGTAGAGGTAATGACTTGCTGCAGTGGGGATCATTTGGTATTACGGTTGCTACATCGCTATTATAAAGCAACCTCTTGTCCACTATCCTTCTTGCCACGTGATACAAAAGTGGATATCCCTTCACGTTTTGGATTAATCCGATAGGATCAAGATAAATGCTTCTGGTGGAATGAATTGACTTCGGCGCGCATTCTCATGATATGCATCGTTGAGGTAGTAAGTTCCGAATATAAGTTCGTTGTGAGAAGTCATGACTCGTGCAACGTGTCTTCGAATTAGCTTAATAATGAAATTATCCACCCTATTCACCTTGGCATCGTTGTACAGAACCTCATTGCGATAGAATTTCTTGCACCCATATTCGGGTGTTCTCTATTTCTTGAGACAAGCGCGGGGACATTGCCTCTCGAACATCTTGTCCATCTGGGAAGGACTTACGTTGAACCACACTGGACAGCCATACACAATGACTGCCCGGGCCATGTAGCAGATCACTTTTACTTTGGAGTTAAGTTGGCTGCTGTAAAGCAACCTACTAACCATAGCAAATGCTTTCTTGACTTTTTTTTAGAGCCGAATGGATGTTTCCATACAGAAACTGGTCTAACAAAATGCAAAGATATTGTAAGACCGTCTTTACAACTAAAGGTAGTCCCTGTAGGCCCAAGATGTTGAACTTATGCCAATTTTTTCCGTATCTCTTGGGGCTTTGCACAACGGAGTCCTGAAGAATATGGTTTCACACTTCTAGTAGTTGATTTTCAACTTCCAGTCGTCGCTAGATCGCGGGATCGTTACGAAGTCACGTTGCAGGAGAGTGTTAATAACCTCAATCTACGGCGCTGTTCTGTAAATGACCAAATCGTCAGCGAATGCTATCAGATGCTGTATGGGGCCAATCAGGTCACTAGTAAAGACAGTGAACAAAATTGGTGAGTTTACCGCGCCCTGTTGGAGCCAATTATTTATTTTTTATTCGCATACAAGATCCTCTCTGTCGTATTGTGTGAGCGTCAGAAACTGTTTGTCGGTGACCTGATAGGTCCCTATCAGTGTGATTTCAGACCAGGGAAGTCCACAATAGACCAGATGTTCACATTACGGCAGATCCTCGATAAGACCCAAGAAGTGCAAATCGACACTCACCACCTATCCGTCAATTTGAAGGCCGCATATAACAGTGTGCATAGAGACGAGCTATACAGTGCCATGTCTACTTTTGGCATTCCTTTCAAACTCATCAGAAAGGACAATGGAGAACTCTCGCTGCTCCGTCAAGGTCGGTAACGAACTGACCCAGACCTTCAATGTCAAAAAAGGTCTTAGACAGGGCGACGCACTGTCTTGCGAGTTCTTTAACGCCATGCTCGAGAAGTCGTGCGTAACTCACAAGTCAACAGCAGAGGCACAACCTTCCAGAAGTCAGTTCAATTCCTAGCTTACGCTAATGACATTGACGTGACTGGACGAACACAGCGAGCCGTCAATTAGGCATATGCAGGCATTGAAGCGGAAGCGGGTAAAATGGGTCTGGCGATAAATGAGGGCAAAACTAAGTACATGCTGTCATCAAGGAAAGACACACAACATCGACGTCTTGAACAGGGCGTCACACTAGGCAGCAGAAACTTCAAGGTAGTCAAGGACTTTGTCTACCTCGGCTCCGCGGTAAACAGGGACAACAACATCAGTCCCGAAATCAAAAGCAGAATCACTCTTACCAATCGCTGATTCTTTGGGCTCAGGACTAAGCTCGCTTAATATAACAGTTTGATCATCCCATCCATTTTATGGCGCGGAATCTTTGACGTTAGCAAAGGCGTCTTAGTCTTTTCGAGAAAAAAGTTGTGCGTGTGATTTTTGGTCCCGTTTGCGTTGATGGCATCTGGAGGAGAAGATTTAACGACGAACGCTATGGGCTGTACAGCGACATGCGCCTGCTCAAGCGTCTTCGGATACAACGCTTAAGATGGCTAGGCCATGTAGAGCGTATGTACACCACTGCTCCGGTGTGAAAAGTCTTTGAATACGAGCCATTGGGACAATGCAACAGAGGATGACCTGCACTGAGGTGGCGGACACAAGTGGAGAAGGACCTCAACCAACTTGTAGTGCGCAACTGGAGACATCTGGCGAAAGATCGTGCTGGCTGGAGAGGTTGAAGCCCAGGTCCACCCCGGACTGTAGCGCCACAACAAGAAGAAGAAGATTATTTATTTTGAAAGCATGTATACATATTTTGTTGCCGCTTTTGAGAACAAATTTTCTACCACTTATCATATTGTACCAGTTATACCCGTATGAAGTCAGCGTCAAGATACAAATGTCTGGATAGGGAACTTTTGTTGTGAACGAGCCCTTATTTTTTTTTTGTTTTTTTGCTATGACATCTGTGAAAAATATTTAGTATACATCAAATCATTGAACAGACAACATCATATTTTTTCGTCGAGTTAAAAATGTTGAATTTTGTACCAGAAAGTGATGATTTTTAGAAAGCATTAATTTTTCGTTTTCATTTGAAGAAAATTTCTGCAGAGTCGCATTCGATTGTCGAGGCATAAGGTGGTCATGCTCTATCAGAAGCAACATGCAAAAGATGGTTTCAACGGTTCAGAAATAATGATTTTGATGTGAGAAATGAAGAACGTGGAAGACCACCAAAAAAGTTTGAAGACGCCGAATTGCAAACGATATTGGATGGAGATGACACTTTGAGTCAAAAGCAAATGGCAGCAATGTTAAATGTTGCACAACAAACAATTTCTGACCGTTTAAAAGCTATGGGAAAGATCCAAATGTGTGGAAAATGGTTGCCACATGAATTGAATGAAAGACAGATGGAAAACCGAAAAAACACTTGTGAAATTTTGCTTCAAAGACACGAAAGAAAATCGATTTTTCATCGGATTGTTACTGGCAATGGAAAATCGATTTATTTTAAGAATTTTCCTAAAGGGGAAAAATCATGGTTTAATCTGGGACAACCATCAACATCGACTGCAAGAAGACAATGCTGTGTGTTTGGAGGGACCAGTCTTGGTGGGTGTGCTGTGCCACGAGCTCCTAAAACCTGGTAAAACCGTTAATACTGATCGCTACCGATAACAAATGATCAATTTGAAGCATGCATCGAACGAGAAACGACCAGAATCGGCCAGAAGACACGGCAAGGTAACTTTGCTCCATGACAATGCACCTGCACACAAAGCAAGACCGGTTCAGGATACAATCAAAACACTTGGCTGGGATCAGCTACCCCACCCGCCGTATTCACCAGACTTGGCTCCTTCCGACTAACATTTGTTTACATCGATGGGACACGCATTGGCTGAGCAGCACTTTGATTCCTAAAAGGAGGTCGAAAATTGGGTGCCTGATTGGTTTGCTGCAAAAGACGAACAATTTTATTGGCGTGGTATTCACAAATTGCCATAAAGGTGGTCAAAATGTGTAGAGAAAATGGCCAATACTTTGAATAAAATGTTTTTACTTTCCATTAATAATTAATGTTTTATTTTCAAAAAAAAATCATTTCATACTGGTATACCTGGTATATCGTATAAAGCAGTGCTTTGCTCATGCCTAGTCTCACTAACTTAAGAAAAATGCCTTCTAGTCAGACTGTGTCGAATGCCTTTTCCAAGTCAACAAGACAGGCCCCGGTGCACTGGGTTTTAGCCTTGTTCCACCGTATGTCCGAAATCAATTTTGGCGCGGCGTCCAGTGTCCTTATACCACTGTATCAGGACTCTATTGACTATATTTTCGAAAACCTTGCTTATGCAAGGGGACTTATCGATCGAAGACTTTTCGGAAGCGAGGAATCTTTGTCCCTTTGGAGAATAGATTGCACTATCGCTGTCTTCCAATGCTCTGGATAATGTACAAACAAAGCTGCTGTTGCTGACGGAATGTTCGATAACTGCTGATTGTCCAATCAGCTGGACTCATGCTCAAGCTCATCTGATGGTCGAGTACAAGCATATCCGGTAAGTGGAACCTCAGCGTCGATTATCCTGTCCACAAGGGAGAACTTTCGAAACAGCCAGCTGACTTTATGAAGAGTTTTTGAATAGGTACTTGACTTTTTCTGAACTTAATTTTTTATAAATTACAGCCGTTGCTTATTTTACTATGACAAAAATATTGAGTAAGGTCTAGGTTCGACTCCCAGTTCAACACCAATTTTTCTAATATTTCACGGCACCACCTCTTTCGAGCTGCTGACAACACTCAAAGAGTAATAACTGTCTAAGAAAGCTTCTCAAATTTCGCCGTTCGGAGTCGGCAAAAAACTGTAGGTCCCTTCTACTCGTGAGAGAACAGTAGCGCGCACAACACGAGTAGTTGATGAGCAAGCTAGACCCTGGTCCCCCTTTGGACTGTAGCGCCAACAATTATTATAGTGAGAGGGTTTCAAAGTTTCAAATTTGCCCAATGCCTTTTAAAAGACCCTTTTAAACACATTTACAAACCAGACCTAAATCTTTGGCGTAGAGACATGGACTTTATTGAAAAGGAACGAGAAAGTTACTCGTCGTACAACGACATGTTCCTAGTTAAGCGTATATGTACCCAATTTTTGAAAGGACTAAATCATGCCAGCCGAAGAACGATTTTGTTGGCAAATGAGGCGTGTTAGTTGAGGCCCTGGTCCATCCCGACTGTTGACCCCAACAAGACGATTAGAATGCTCTCGAACGCCGATAAACGTTGTAAGCTTTTAAGGAGAGCGATGATTCATCGGCCTAGCTAAGGTAGAAAAACCACTCGCATATGCTTCCTTGGGCGCACTCGAAACATATGCGAACCACTGCTATAAACTGCTTTGAACTATACAGCTCACGGTTTTTCCGTCGCACTGTCATCTAGTCACGGTAGCAGAAATTGTCCACTTAGACTCTTTGACTCAATTTAAGTCTCTCAAATGATCGACGAGATTGTCTCTGGCCATAGCTTTACAACAAAGCACAAATTGGAAGCAAACCTAAGTCGCCAATAGAGCTTCCATCCATTTGTAGTTTTACACAAATTAAACGGGGCAACTAATTAACCGAGAGCACAATTGAAATGTTCTCCTCAGACGTATTTTTGAACACTTTGAGAAAGACCCACGAGCGCCCCTCGCAGAGTATCTTTCAATTACAAGAAGAAGAATCTATTGCGCCGTGAAGCATTCTTCGCCAAAGAACTGTGCCCCCACACAACTATCCCGCAAAACGTTAAGCGCCACACAACACCCAGACCCCCTTGAGGGAAGGCTCGGAGAACCCCCACTGCTCCAAAGCAAACCGCCCAAACTTCCACCAAATCGGTTTAATTTTTGACGTTTCACTGCACGCGTGTTATTGGCCCTTGTCAACGATGCATTGATCTCACGTTGTTTGTTATTGTGCTGTGGTTGGGGTGATGCAATTCCTTTGTAGTCGTTGATGGCTTCTCGGCGAGGCGAGCCGATTGGAATTGATGCCACCGCTGTCAGGCTTTGTATTTTATTCTGTGTGCCGCAATGTTAATGAGAGCATTGACAGATTGGCACACTTCAGAGATTCGTGGGTTTCTTTGATGCTTTGATTGTTCATCAATATTGATTGTTGATAGTGCGTGTGTGTTTTGTTTTTGTTTATCGACCGATCCATCGGATACACTTCAACGGGGGCGCTGACGGTATGGCGAGTATTAACAACAATCCACTGGATATCATTAAAGGGTGCCGTGGCAAGCATCAGATTCGGTGTTTGATGTTTTTGTGCGGGACCTGTGTGTTTTTCGGTTTCCTGGTGAAAATTTGTTGGATCACTAGCTCCATAAGCTTCAATTATCACCTGTCGCTGGATGCGGGTGAGTCGAATTGTCGCAGATTGATGTCTCATAACAAGATGAGGTTGCAGGCATGGCTGCACTTGAGCGTTTGTGGTAATTAATCAGAGGGAGGGAGAATCATGGAGAAATGTGCATACTCTCGTGCATTAAATATTTAAAGCAAAACAGTCCCAAGATGCTGGTGGTCTACGTTCGAATGGAAGCGTTTGGGTCCATTTTAACGTGTCGCTTCATGGGACAGAGAACATAGGTACAAAGTTGTGTTTTGACAGAAGTACATTTTTTGCTTGTTCAATAATTCAACTGCTAACTTCTGAGGCGTCTCACGTAAATTCGATACTGACTGTGTGTATCCCCAGTTGTTTCTTCCTACTTTTTTGCAAGAGCTTGGCAGAGGTTGAGATATGGGTTCTGTTTCTTTTCCTTGTATTTGCAAATTCTGTCAAAGTCAGTGAGGGATGGCGATGTTTTGATGTACTTGACCTCGAAGAGATGTGTTTTTCCTCAACTAGGACAACTCCTCCGTAATCTTTGTCTAAAAACGTGTGTGCTTCGTGGATGCAAATTCAGCAATGATTCAAAGAAATGTCAAAATGTCAAACTGCTGGAAAATTTGTATTTGTGGCACAAAAATAGATCAGCGGTATGATTTCCGAAAGTCAGTATGATGATGATATTTTTGGAGTTACTGGATATGGCAGGCTGATTTTCAAACCATTTTTGGATTTTTTTTTGTTTTGTTGGTAAGACAAACGAAGATTCAAAGTGGCCACCGTAGGTAAAACAGTGGGTTAAAACTAATACTCACACGCCGAGGGTTGCACCTTCGACTGAACTGAGAAACTTCCGTTTTTTAAGGCATCTCCTGCTTCCAGCTGTTTGCAACACTGAAAAGGTGTTATTTGTCTATGAAAAAGTTTCTCAAATTCAGCCGCTTGAAGTTGGCAAATGAAAACCCTTCTACTCGTGAAGAAATAAATTGTACGCCCAGTGAAAACATTTGAATCCACATATTTGCTACAAAATGACAAAAAGTGTGCGCAGTGAAGAAAATATCGGCGACACCAGAGCGTCTGTTCAGGAGGATCCAAATCATGCAATTACACGACATTATCAACATTTGGATCTTTGTCTCAGCGTTGCGTCAAATTTTGCAAAAAAAAAAGTTGCCCTGAATCTGTAAAAGATCAAGTTGACACGATTAGTGTGGCCGTTAAAGAATTTTAAGCGTCGTCAACTCCTGAACTAGGCTGATGTTCATCGGAAATCCACCTTCAGTAATGAGGCTTATCTCTGGCTGATTGGGGTATACAGCAATCGCCAAGTGCTTCGCGATGCACCATTACTTCCTGAAAAGTCACAGTTTGGTGCGGACTGCATGCAAAAGTCTTCATTGGATTATATTGTTATGCTAATCGTCACGATACTTTGAATGGAAAATCGATACGAAGGTTGCCTTTAATATTTCGGGATTGGGCAACCCTAGTGTTGCAATCTGGCAACTGCCAGCTCTATCGTAAAGTTTTACATTTTTGAGGTAAAACGTACTCAGAATGTTTTAACATACGAGTGCTGTTTGTGTTGTTTAGAGTCCAAAGGGGGGACAGGGCCTAGCTTGCTCATCAACTACTCGTGTTGTGCGCGCTACTGTTCTCTCACGAGTAGAAGGGACCTACAGTTTGAGAAGCTTTCTTAGACAGTTATTACTCTTTGAGTGTTGTCAGCAGCTCGAAAGAGGTGGTGCAGTGAAAAATTCGAAAAATTGGTGTTGAGCTGGGAATCGAACCTAGACCCTTCGGCGTGTGAGCGTCGCACTCTACCCACTCAGCCACGGCGACCACATTTTATTTTTGTGTTGCTTACAGTAACTTAAAAGATCCATCTCGCCCAGAAAATGGAACTAAATCGTGAAAATTTTCGTGCGATTATTTTTTACAACTTTCGACGTGGATTAACTCAACAACAGTGGATCGATGAACTTAATTCAATTTTTGGCGATGAAGCTCCATCAAGGACCAGTGTTTATCAATGGTATTGTGAATTTAACCGAGGTCGTGGTTCACTGCAAGACGAATTTCGTGAAGGTCGTCCAAAATCAGTTGTTCTTCCGGAAACCATTGATGCTGTGTCCTAACTGATATTGCCAATTGACCTATCGTGAGATTGAGACAACCTTAGGCATTAGTGGGACCAGCATACATTCAATATTGCATGAACATAACCGTCAAAAAAATTTGTTCGCATTGAATCCCACACAATTTGTCAATCGCTCAAAAAAAGGCTCGTGTCGATCGGTCGAAAGAAATGCTCCAAAAATACGATAGCGGTGCTTTGAAACACGTCTATGACATCGTGGCAGGTGATGAATCGTGGATTTACGCGTTTGAGCCCGAATTAAGCTGTAGTCGACTGTATGGGTGTTTCAAATTGAGCCAAATTCAACAAAAGTTGCTCACGCACGAAGCACTACCAACCAAATGATCGCCAGATTTTTTTGGAAAAACTGGGCATGTCGCAACCGTACCACTAGAACAAAGCAGAACAGTCAATTCTGAGTGGTACACAACCATTTGTTTGCCAGTTGTCTTCCAAGAAATCAGGAAAACCAACCGCCGAAGACGGATCACTCTTCGCCACGACAATGCGAGCTCTCGCACATCGGCTCAAACAACTGCATTTTTGAGCACTCAATCGATCTGATGAGTCATCCTCCGTGTAGTCCTGACTTGCCACCGAATGACTTCTTTTGATTCCCGTATGTACAAAATTAAATGAGAGGTGAACGTTTCTCGACACCTGAAGAAACGGTTGATGCGTTCAGAATACATGTTTTGGAGATACCTCAATCAGAGTGGCAAAAGTGCTTCGACAAGTGGTTCAAACGCATGCAAAAGTGTATAGATCTTAATGGGGAATATTTTGAAAAACAATAAACCTATTTTCGATGATTAATATTTGTGTTTGTTCTCTTATCCCGAGGTAGCCCTCGTATTCGGAGCGCAGCCATCTCGATCATGTGATTTAACGCTTTGAAATCTTTTTCTTTGGAGAAACATGAACTAATTGGTCAATACCAGCAAGCCGGCAACGATGAGTTGAGTTTATAGCAACGCTAGATTAAAATAGCAGCAATTTCGTCCAATTTCTGTCAAAAATGTGACCAAAAATTGTGTTCAACGACAAGACTTCTACAAATGTGCCGCATGAGGAATTGATCTGTTTTATGATTTATTTTAGATATAATATTTGATGCCCCTTCTATCCCTCTTTCAAACAATTTCCTGTAGTTCTTCACCAACAGAGTTTACTAAATGTATTCAAATTACTCACAAAAATATGGATGTCTTACTTTGTTGATTAAAAATATTTCTAAGTAAGTGTAAACATGGTTGATTTGAATGAGGGAATTTTCGAAGCTCAGACTTCTTCTGTAAGGAATAAGGCTTTAAATAGTCTAATTCAAAAGAACCTTCAATTTTTTAAGACTTTTATTGATTAGGGGAAATCAGCTGTTAATTGAACTTTTAAGTCGACCATCTTCTCATTCAACATACCAACGGTTACTTACCACGTTTTTGTTTAATTTGAAAAAGCGAAACGTCTGTTAAATTCTTCAAAGCTTCAATCTGTAAGCCAATGGTACAATGGACTATTATTAAGACGAACATTTTCAAAGTTCTATTTTTGACAAACTTGAAGTCATATTTCACGAATTTTTTGAATATAAAGCTACAGAGCTCGTACCTGGCAATGCTATACATCATTTGAAAGGCCTTGACATAACCTATAAAACGGCGCTATGCATGATTTGTTTGGATATTGCGTTCAATAGTTATAGACGTGTAAACATGGAGTTCACTAACGCCGAAATTCGCGTTATTTTAAAGTTTTCCTTTGTCAAAGGCAAATCCGCTAGAGAAACGTTCCGTGAGATTAATGGTGTTTTGGGAGATGGTCTATCACCTTGAACCGCGGAGGAATGGTTTCGACGTTTCGGAGCCGATGAAAACGACACCATGGATAACCCAGCCGGCGGAAGACCTATGACGACGAATACCGATCGAATCATGGAAATCATCGAGTTAGACCGGCACGTGGCATCTCGTGACATCGTCCAGAAGATGGAAGTTAGTCACCAACCATTTTAAACCATCTGTAGAAGGCTGGATACAAAAAAAAAAGCTTGATGTTTGGGTGCCGCATGACGTTCTGGATTGAATCAACGCCTGCGATATGCTGCAAAAACTGAATGAACTCGACCCATTTTCGAAGCGGATGGTGTCTGGCGACAAAAAATAGATCACATACGACAATATCAAGCGAAAACGGTCGTGGTTGAAGCCCGGTGAATCGTCCCAAACCGTGGCCAAGCCGGAATTGACGCCCAGGAGTGGTGGGATTGGAAGGGAATCATCCACTATGAGCTGCTTGCATATGGCCAGACGCTCAATTCTACCATCTACTGCGAACAACTGGACCGCTTGAAGCAGGTGATCGACCAGCGTCCAAAATTGGCCAACAGGAAGGGTGAAGTGTCCCACCAGGACAACGCCAGACCACACACTTAGTTGATGACTACGTTGGCCTACGGGAGCTCGGATGGGAGGTTTTATCGCATCCACCATATAGAACGGACATAGTGCCAAGTGATTACCACCTGTTCCTGTCCATGGCAAACGCCCTTGGTGGTGTGAAGTTGAACTCAAAAGAGGCTTGTAAAAAGTGGCTGTTCGAGTTCTTTGCTAATAAGGAGGGGGCTTCTACGAGGGGCGTATTATGAAGATCCCGTCCAGATGGAAACAGATTATCTCACAAAACGGGGCATCATATGAAGCATTGAATAAGGGCGATATTTGACAACCTTATATTTCAGTTGGGAGAAACAATTAAAGTATTGGCGTAAAAAATAATTTGCTTTGTTTTTGAAAAGATGGCAACACCAGCAAGTGGTGGTTGATCTTGAAGCGATCCTCTTCTCGATTGTTTTAATTGTTAACAAAATCGACTTCTGCTTACATTAGTCAGTTGTAGTCATTTTTATTTAAGTGTCTTATAACGATCAACCCTTTGGGAGTTCAAAATGTTATGCGCCCAATAGTCGCAAGGGGGAGACAAAACGGTATACTTTCTTTTGTTACGCTTTGTGAGGCTCCTGGTTGTGAGCTTCCTGATCGCTGAACGAACGAGCTTACTGTCTGACAGTTTTCTGATACAAAAATGTTATTCTCCTACTGTCGAGCTTAATTGCGTGCCCAACGTATGATCGTTAACAAGCAAATCGCTTCTACCGTATAAATTGCTCTTGGATTAAACCATTTTGAAATCATGGTTATTCGGGATGTTGGACAAGCCGACGCACTATCATGTGACTTCTTTAACATCATCCTCGAGAAGATCGTGCGAAACTCACAAGTCAACACCAGAGGCACGATCTTCCAGAAGTCAGTTCAATTGCTAGCTTACGCTGACGATATTGACGTGATTGGACGAACACAGCGAACCGTCAATAAAGCGTTTGCTGGCATTGAAACGGAAGCGGCTAAAAAGGATTTGGCTATAAATGAGGGCATAACTAAGTACATGCTGTCATCAAGGAAGGACACACAACATCGACGTTTCGGAGAGAGCGTCACACTAGGCGGCAGAAACTTCAAGGTAGTCAAGGACTTCGTTTACCTCGGCTCCGCGGTAAACAGGGACAACAACACCAGTACCGAAATCAAACGCAGAGTCACTCTTGCCAATCGCTGTTTCTTTGGGCTCAAGAGGCAATTGAGTAATAAAGCCCTCTCCCGAACGACCAAAGTGACTTTGTACAACATCTTGATCATCCCAGTCCTGCTTTACGGCGCAGAAACCTGGACGCTACTAAAAGCGGGTGAGGAAACCCTTGGCCTCTTCGAGAGAAAAGTTCGTTGATGGCATCTGGAGGAGAAGATTCAACCACGAACTGTATGGGCTGTACGGAGGCATGAGCCTAGTCAAGCGTCTACGGATACAACGCTAAAGGTGGCTAGACCATATAGAGCGGATGGACAATACTGCTCAGGCCTGAAGAGTCTTCGAATCCGAACGACAGGGACAACGCAACAGAGGACGTCCTAGACTGAAATGGCGCACACAAGTGGAAAAGGACCTCAACCAACTTGGAGTGCGCAACTGGGGACAGCTGGCGAAAGATCGTGCTGGCTGGAGAGGCATGTTGGTTGAGGCCCAGGTCTACCCCGGACTGTAGCGCCATTCGAAGAAGAAGAAGAAGAGTTCACAAGCGGAAGAAATAAAAAACACAGTGAAAGCTCTGCGAGTCATGGCACCAATGAAGAACAAAAAAAGGAACATGATTTACCGCCGTGGCACAGTCTCTTTTTCTTGTGCCGCTGCAGTCCTAGGTGGAACTAGGGCTCCTCTCACTGTCACTATGTTCCAAAAACGATGATTTTGGTTTGAGTAATCTAGCGATGAGTTCAAGACCACATCTGATCGACACAATTTCAAACACATTCCAGTCATTCAGCCCTTACCCAGGTCTTTGTTTAACTATGTTCACGTTCTCAAACACCTCCTTGTGTATGCTCAGTCTAAGACATCGTCCATATGTGCACTCCACAAATCCTTTTCGGTGTCTCAGTCATTGTTCTCAATGTCTTTGTCCATTTGCTACTAATGGTATTTGAACAAGTCCTTACCAAGGCTGCAGACTATGTTTCAGTTGATGTCCAGTTCCATGTCAAAGTCCTTGTGTTATTTAAAATCTGAAACCCTGTCAAAGTCCCAGCCGAAGATTTTATTTTGTTCTATGTCGAGATTGCTTTCCAAGTCCTTGACTTAACGCACTCCCCCACTTAAAGAACTTTAAACTTGTTCGGTTTTTTAAATCCAATGAACACTCTTCTTCAAATGAACGCGGTCAAGGAATTTCATCATATCCATTGTGATTTCACGCCCAATTTATACCTTCTCATTTAACCTTTCTCGAACCCCTCCGTCACATACACACAATTGCCAGCGGAAGATGTGGCTTCGGTCGACAGTCTCCCTTTATTGGAAAGCCAGGGTTAAACTCTGGGGCGAACAAATTTTGTCCTAAATGACTAAAGCGGTATGCAATTTATTCGATAAACATTGCTAAATGTATCGTTTTGATTGATTCTGCTTTTGCGCGTGATTAGATTGTTGTCATGGAATCAAAAACCGTGTTTTCTTTCCCAGGGGAATCCTTTGGAATCCTGTCTTGTTTGGAAAAAGGATTAAGATTCTTTGTCAGTATGAATGGCGTTGAATTTGTTGCCAGAACATCAACGAAGCGCGTTGTAGTGCTTCGGTAAATCGCAATGTAGTTCCGGTAAATCAAGTCAAAATTGGAAGGTGGAGTACATTGGTGTCAAAAAAAAAAGAGAAACAGTCAAAATGGAACTTCCAAGAAATATGTAAAACTCACCGCACCATCTTCTGCCCCAAATAAAGGCCTTCAGGCACTCCTCCCTTCAACTGCAAACCTTGTCGAAAACAAATAGATCCTCGCTTATAAATAGCCACCACTTTATTCTATACAAGTAAAAGTATGTAAAACAAATTCGTTAAGGAATAACAATCAAATGCAAGTCCATCACGTTCGTCCCTGTGTGGCCCGTGACCAGGTGGAATTTGCCGTCGCACAGGGACTTGTAGAAGTTGTAGGAGTCGTTTTGCTGCAAGTAGTTGTGCACCGCTTGAATGTCACGCTCCTTTAGGAACTCTTCCATGACCAGGCTGCAGCCAACCGCTCCAGCAGCTGGGCACGGTCCGTCGATGCCGTCGGTACCCGCACTCAGAAAGCAAATGTCCTTGAACAGAGGATTGCTGTAGCACTCTAAGGCCATTTTTAAGGCAAGTTCTTGGTTTCTACCACCCACTCCTGAGCCCTTCACATGAACTGTTGGTTCGCCAGCGAGGATGAGCAGCAGCGGCTTTCCTGCTTTTTGGCTCATTCGCACGGTTTTGATGAAGTGCTTGAATATACGGCAGTCGAAGGGGAATATCTCCTGAAATTCGTCCTCGTTGATTTGATTCTCCTTGAACCGCTTCAGCGCTTCCAGCAGGAGTCGGTATGTGTTGAGCACTTCCCCTATGGTGCCCTGGATGGATGTGCTAATGATAAACGGATTATAGCCAAACTGAACGCCCTCGGCGACACAAGTGGACGTAGCGACTTTGTTGTCTCCGACAATATAGATGGCGTTGTTAAGGCCAGGCACATCGGTGTTCTCCTGCGTTGTAATCACCTGCTGCACCTCCGGCGTCAGCCCCGGCCACAACTGGTATTTCTTGAGTATGTCTTGGGCACTGAACTTTTTTGAGCGGATGGGGCTAGTAGGCCCACTGGCAATCAGGTCAACAGGGTCGTTGACAATGTCGCTGATGACAAACGATATGACGGCATATGCGTTCTTCGCCGCTACGGCCAGACGTCCACCTTTTACATCGGACAAGGCTATGCGCACGATGTTTAGCTCGTCGATAGAAGCACCTTTGTTGGAAAGCGTCTTGATCAGTGTCTGCTTTTGTTCCAACTGAATTGGAGGCTTTGGCATCGGCAGTAAAGCAGAACCGCCACCGGATATCAGCACAAACAAAATATCATTCTCGCCCATACGATGGGCCAGCTGCTTGATACACTTTGCCGCTTCCAAGGCGACCTTGTCTGGCTGATTGTTTGGCGCTCCTTCGAAAACCTGTATTTTTGTTTCTTCTGCCAACTGCATGTTGCGATCGCTTGCGAACTGCTTCAATGTTCCAACAGGAATGCTTAGTATCCCAGAAACAAGTCGCTTATCAAGTGACCTTTCCAGTTGCACTGCCATTCCGAGGACTGCCTTCCCGAATCCCACGACATGACAACGTTTGCGAGTGATGTCAAGTGTTTTCCCCTGGATTTTGATGACCACCCGATTGTTGGGGGCTAGCTTCGGCTGCAGGGCATACTTGTTTCGCACAAAAAGATTCGCGGGACGTACTGACTCCACAGAATTAAGGAATATTTGCCGGAGATTATCTATATGAATGGATATGGACTTAACCATTGCCATTAGTGATGAAGTATGGAATGAATGGTTGTTGGAGAAAATAAACACGAGTGGAAGTTGATGAGATAACGAACTGTCAAATATGAAATCGAGTGAGTGTGTTCAGCAGTGTTGTGATTTGCTATGTGTTATACATGCGTTATGAAGAGAAACAAATGATTTATGCACAGAAAATGAATAATATTGAATTAAAGTAAATTATTTAGAGGGAATATCGACAGCTACATATTTCAATTTTACACTTTAATTTGAAAATGGAATGTCTGACATAACAATGTTATGTGTAATATAACAGCGCAGGAATGGCACACAGCGTTACCAATGTTATTTATTTCCAGAAACTATCTTTATTTAAAATTGTATCAGATTTGAGCACTTTTCTCAATAAATTATTTGCTTGTACAACTTATAGACATACATTAATTGACATTAATTACTGTATTTTAAAATCTTTGTGTTTTGTCTTTTTTTTTAATACAGAAAATAAAAAGTCGTCATGGAATGCTTGGTTTGTGCTTTATTAATAAAAACAAAAGTTGAAAATCATCCTATCATTTCTATAAATTACTAAACAGCTATGGTAACTTAAATCTCGTCGTTAGGCAGAATGTTGGAAAATATGATGGATGGAAGGAGATGGACACGAATTCCGCACCGACATAGAAAATTTTAGTTAATTAACCTTAACAGCAATCTTGAGACTGAAATCAAAAAAAATCTGCTGGAGCGGATGGACTGTCCACCAAACGATTTAAAGCATATGGAAATGGCCTGGTTTGGCACATTCACCAGCTCACGTGTAAGATTCAGTCGGAGGAAAGCATATCCGATGAGTAGAGTCTCAGCGTCTTTTCTCCGGTCCGTGAAAAAGGAAACCCTTTTAACTGCGACAATTATCGCAGCTTCCTCAACATCGCCTACAAGATCCTCTCTGCCGTATTGTGTGACCGCCTGAAACCGTTTGTCCACCACTTCAGGCCAAGAAGTCCACAATTGATCAGATCCTTAGATTGGAAAAAACCCAAGAAGTAGGGATCGCCACTAACCATCTACCATATTCATCGATTAAGACCGCATATGACAGTGTGCATAGGGACGAGCTATACTGTGCCATGTCTGGCTTTATCATTCTTTCCAAACTCGTTAGAAGCCCGAAACTGTTTCGAGCGTCTGATGTGTTGAAGGAACTCCAAGCGAAGTGAATTTCCTTTTTGTTTCATACCGGAAACCAATAACGGAAGGAGAGAGTTGACTTCTTCGTTTTATGCCCTTGCCCATGACTTTCAAAAATAAGCCTTTATCCAACAGTAATAAATGTGCCCAAGGGAAATCAGCTGCTAAATCAGCTGCTTAGTCGACTATCTGCTTCCTCATTGGTTTCTGATTCACACAAGTGGTGTTCCAATACTTTCCGTACCAAATTTTTTAAATCTGTCATTTGTTAAGGAGTTAAGGAGAGGCAGAAAGAGGCCAAGGACCGGAACGCATTTGAACCAAATGTGTAAGGTATGTCGTCAAGGAATGTCAAATTCACCTTTTGCCTCAATCAGAGTGGCAAAAGTGCTTTGACAATTGGTTCAAGCGTATGCAAAAGTGTATAGGTCTCAATGGGGAATATTTTGAAAAACAGTAAAGCTATTACTATTGGTTTTTGTTCTCTTATCCCCAAAAATATAAAATGAAACCCTCGTATAAGGTTGCCAGATATCTCCCTTCCGCTTTTTTTGCTTCTTCTTTGCCGTTTTGTCCGATAATCTGTTTCCATCTAGACTTTATAGTTCTCCCCTTGTAGAAGCCCCCTTCCTTAGTTGCGAAGAACTCGGACAGCCAATTTTCACAAGCCTCTTTTGAGTTCAACTTCACACCATAGAGGGCGCTCGCCATGGACAGCAACAGGTGGTAATGACTAGGCGCTATGTCCGAGTTATATGGTGGATGCGATAAACGCTTCTGGTCGATCGCCAGTTTCAAGAAGTCCAGTTGTTCGCAGTGGATGGTAGAATTAAGCGTCTGGCCAAATGGGAGTTGCTCATAATGGATGATTCCCTTCTAATCCCACCAAACACACAGCAAAACATTCCTGGCCGTAAGTCCCGGCTTGGCCAATGTTTGGGATGATTCACCGACCTTCAACCACGACCGTTCTCGCTTGATATTGTCGTATGTGATCAATTTTTCGTCGCCAGTCACCATCCGCTTCAAAAATGGGATGAGTTCGTTCCGTTTTAACAACATATCGCATGCGTTGGTTCGGTCCAGAAGGTTTTTTTTGCGTCAAATCATGCGGCACCCAAACATCAAGCTTTTTTTGTATCCAGCCTTCTGCAGATGGTTTAAAATGGTTTGGTGACTAACTCCCACCTCCTGGGCAATGTTACGAGATGCCACATGCCGGTCTAACTTGATGATTTCCATGATTCGATCGGTATTCGTCGTCACAGGTCTTACGCCGGCTGGCTTATCCATGGTGTCGTTTTCACCGGCTCTGAATTGTCGAAACCATTCCTCCGCAGTTCGAAGTTATAGAGTACCATCCCCCACGGAACATTTCTCTAGCGGATTTGCCTTTAACGAAGGAAAATTTTAAAATAGCGCGAATTTCAGCGTTGGTGAACTCCATGTTTACACGTCTATAAGTGTTGAACACAATGTCCGAACTAATCATGCATACGGTCCTTTTGTAGGTCATGTGAAGACCTTTCAAATTATGTATAGTATTGCCAGATACGAGCTCTGTAGCGCTTTGTACATAGCCGGAAAATTCTAAAGACAAAAAGGCGTTGTCATACATCACGTTCCACAGTAGGGGACCTAACACCCATCCTCGTGGAACTCGCTCTTTAATTTTATACGATTTCGTAGCACCCTCGGAGTCGTATCGGAATAATTGTCGGTAAAATGGGTTCTTCACGATCTTGTTGTGTTCCTCTGTACAGACACTGTCAAACACCAGTCGATTACTGGCTGGTCTAGTTGGGTACGTTTTTCTCGTCAAGTGTTATGACGGCGTAGTACTAGGAGCCACTAAAAGTTCCTCTCCATGACCTATCTTGGATAGTTAGCTTTTGTTTTTGACGACTTTTGTAGCGTCGCGCGGTTAAACCTTTCCAGAAACAACACTGATGTCCATTTCTATCGTTGACGAGTGGGTCTACTGCAAATAAATGTTTTTTGACTCGAGTATTGCAAATGCAGTAGTCAATAAGATGAGGGCTCCTACGATTGCATAAGAGTTGGTATGCACATTGTTTAGGAAATATTCCTTTGTTAAAGCAGTCGATCCTTAATCAAGAGCTTCAAGGAGCAATTGCCTATACCGTCGAGACCAAAAGTCCTTCACCCTCGCGACTGCCGCGGGATACTCATCAGGTATCACCGTAGGAAGGAGTTTGTTGATTTGTTCAACCCTGCTTTGAACAGAGCAATTCTGTGTATTTCTTTCCAGTAAACGCCTTCATCAACCTCCAAGACCCTAATTCCCAACTCCGTACTCTTCAGGCGTCCACCAGAGGGTTCATTGCATCCTTCTCAATGTGACAGTCGCCAGTAAGCCTGCTCTGGCCCGTCTGGACGGCTTTCATGTTGACAAGAAAAACAGTGAATGCCCGGCAAGTTCCCTTGAGAACCAGTCCTCACAGAGCTGCAGTCGGCCAACGCTCTCACTCTCGGTCTGCTCCAACCCAAATGACCACTGCAGCATGCATGATTATGCTCAGCAGCAGTCATTCGCGTTTCATTTGCTGCGCCTAATTGCCAGTCGTTATGTCTTGTTAAACATCCATGAAACCATTATTTTCCCAAAGCGCTTGTACCTTCTCCACACAAATGTTTCCGCAACCGACCGCATTGCGCGTGCCTGGAACTTGTACATGTGAATGCAAGCACGCTACAAATGCGATCGTAAAACATATGAGGGAAGCCGTGTTGCGTTGTCACACAGCTGTCAACTCATCGATGCACCTGAAGCATGAAGTTGCTCCAGTTTTTGGGGAAATCCCGAACTTTGACATTAGAGACTAGAGATTTGGTTAAGTGTCTGGGACGACATTGAAATTTTTTGTGCGCAGCTTGCGCAAGATGACCGCTTGCTTGACCTGCTGGAGGTGACCAAGCCAAAGTCACTACCGATTGTGTTGCTTAAGACGGTTCTTGAACTGCTGGTTCAAACATCTGCGGGCAATTGACTACTGATTGAGGTTATGGGATGATCGTGACAGAGAATGCGATTGAGAAAGCGAACTGGGCCAGTTGTGGGGAAAAATTCCCAAGACAAGGCTTTTCATTCTAAGCTAAGCTGGCGTACAGGACCATGGCTTGACTAGAGCCTACATATTCATCCGAAATTTGGATGCTCAGTGAAGGGCACCTCTGATCTCTTGGTCGCGGTCGAGACAAACACTTTTTGGCACGTATGTGAGGAGGGCCAGTTAAATCACGAGCTGTACGCAATCTGATATAGTCACAGATAGTCGGAGCGAATCGGAACCGCTTTGGAAAGTCCTTTGTGGCCATGCCTACGCTGCAGAAATAACGTTCAACCAAGCATTGGGGTGGTCTTGGTCTGTGGCCAATCAGGAGGTGTAGATATGCTTGTTGACGGAGGCCAGAATCGTATCCAGGTTGTTTTCATGATGTTGACTTAAAGAGTGGTTCGACCGTTTGTTACATGTGACCACTTAGATGGAGGTAATCGCTGGCATCCGTTTCCAATGCTGTGGCAGTAAATCTCTGCATACACTTCCCGCTCAGGCGGGAATTCCAATTGAACCGTAAAAAACGAACACATTGGAGTGCAGTCCTACAGATCAAACTGTGCACTTCCTCGTGGGTTGAAACTGCAGGCGAACACGAAAACCAGTTTTCTCTGCCCCCCTCTTCCGTCGCCAAAATTTACTTCCTTGTTCCTCTCGCCCGCCACCATATCGATGACTAAGTCCAGCTGTGTAACCACTCCAAACACGAACGAAAACCATTCCGAGTCCGAAACACTTAGCTCCCATTTGCATGCGCCGCGCACATCCGACATTCGACATCCAAATCCAGACACACAGAACTACAGTCACCGCTCGCGCGGGGACATAGCCGCTTCCTAAGCGGACTCGTATCACCTCTGCAACAACCTCACACTCGCCGTCGTTCAGCTGACGTCCAACGGTCCCACACAGTCAGCAGCGTGACAGTGCGAGCTGAATTTCTCTCCGGCATCGGTCGCATGCGATTTTTTTCCATTTACAAGTCGCATGCGAAGAAATTCCTCGGCCGACGAGTCGTGGAGGGGGGCTGCCGCATGCAAGTAACTCTCACTTTCAGTCGTTCGCAGCCCACCTGTTACCGCGGACGGGTATAGTAACTTTGTTTTCAACCACCGACCGACACATCGAGTTGGTTTTGAAATCGGAGCGGTTGTGCGTTCGGGAAGTTAAAAAGTTTTCCTCTCGCGGTTTCTCTTGTACGCGCGAATCAACTGATCGCGTCTAGAATCTATTGCGACCCTCCTTGACCCGAAAACTACGCGATTTCAGTGAAAACCTGGTCAGCTTGCGATTCTGGTTTGCGCAGATTGCTTAATTGAAAAGTGAAACGGCCCGCACGGCGCTAAGTGTTCTGTGCAGCACGCGAAAGGCGGTTTTTGTGTCGCTTGTCTGTGGCGTGGAAGTTATGTAAAAGTGTCTTGTGGACGAGTCTGCCATCGATAGACTACGCGACGATCTGGAATGTTTCATGAATATGTTGGGGGCTTACGCAAAAATCGGATTACTCATCGTCTGCATCGTCTGCCTAAGATGTGCCTGTTAGTACGGTTTGTTTGTTTGTTTCCCCCTCTCTTCTAAGCTTGTGACAAATTGTTCTTAATTGGTGAGAGGCTCGAAATTTTGACACGGATTTGGGCCGAATGTCACGGGCGTTGCGGTGTAGCAGTGTACCAGCAAATAGACTCATCACCGAAGCACTTGCCGTGCACTTCAGTCGAACTCAGGCGTCTCAAGCGGCCCGGCGTGCTTCCGTGGACGGGTTTTTACCACATTGGCTTTTGTTTTGTCTGTTTAAATGCGAATGGGTACCACAGCAGAGAGCGGTACGATCTCCTTCGAATTGCAGCTGCAGTTCCTGAAGCGAACTGGTGTCGTACTTGTGTCTTCCTGATTGGAGTTTTTGTTTTGTGTTGAAATGGGGCGCGGCGGTTGCTGCTGCCGTGGTGTAAAGACCGCGGTTTGATTTTTTTGACCGCATTTTTATGTTTCCAGTTTTTGTTTACGTTGATTTTTACGACATGACGGAAAGTGGACTGGTCGGGATTTAATTGTTTTTTAGGGCTTGATGGATTGGTACAGACACTGGAGGAAGGAAAATTTCGAATTCTTTTGAAAATTTGGATTTTGTGAACAAATCCTTTGCTTGAACTGCTTCAGAATTGAAGAGTTGATGATGATAAGCTCCTTATAAGTGCATTCAATTGGCTGTCAACTGCAGATTCCAACACATCCTTGACCTTTTATTCTCGGTGCCCAACAAAAACGGCTTTTTTCCTCCACCTCCACTAGTTTCTAGTTTGCGAGGATGATTAACAGAAATTGAAGACGTTTTCAAAGCATGGTGGCTCATGTAATGGGTTCAATGTAGTCACCTACTTCGATGGTAGCCAAACTTGGCCTTGTTCCAGTTCAAGCGAGCTCTTCAAAATTCACAACTTATGTCATGGCGCTCGAATGAAAGTAGACCACATTGTGTGCGAGGTAGATATGAATCAGATGTCGCATAATTTACCTACTCATCGTCAACTTCAAGCTTACGTGTTAATCACTAGACCTTATAAGGCGGTGAGCGGCTGGAAGTCCAGAGCTGTCCTCCATTTGTAAGGATTGACTTGCAAAAATTGACTATCTGCACAGTAGTTTTATTTTTATTGAGGTCCTGCAGCTCATGTCACAAATTGCACAGTCGTACGACTTTAGAAGACTGGACCAATATAATCAGGCTTCGGAACAAAGGTCAACTGATGTTCTTGTAGTTCGAAAGTATATGAACTCCAGATTGGTGTTCCTAGAAGAAAAGAGCGTTGTGCGTGTCTGTGAAAGTGTAGCCTATGTTTCTTAAAACATTCAGTTTATCTATGTGCCCCGGTGCAGGGATTAGAAGACACCAGAATACGAAGATTACAACCTTCTATTTTAATTTGAAAAGCAAAAACCCATTAAATCATTTAATGGGACTATAGCGACCTCGAAGAATAAACGTTTGCCGGTCAGCTGAACTCAATGAGAATAAATCTTGACACTTCTAATTTGATTGCCAGCTTGTTTCCTTGACATTTCTTCGGCTCTGGTCACGCAATTAGCAGCAAGCAGCAGAGCGCTTGAGCGAAAAGTTAAAACTACAGCTGCACACTTGTTGACTCCAGATGATGTGACTGGATTTATGAATCACATGGTTCAAAATCACATCCGTATCACTATTTATAGTGTCAACGGAATCACTGATGGAGAAAAGACCATCTACGGGTGGCGGCTAACAGACCCAGGCTTTGAGGGAACCTGACTGGTAGTGACAGCTTGACCAAAGGCTATATTCTGGTGCCACGGGAGGTCGGGGGCCCCTCGAATTTCGGTTCCAGCCTGACCGTGCGGTAGGCCCCCTTGTGGGAGTTTCGTGGTGGTTGTGGTTTACCACCTAACATCGCGGGTAGAGTCGAGGATAGTGTACTGTGCTGACTTGTCTAGCCCGTTGTTTAAGCAAAACTAGGCAAGTCGGTTAGGGGACTATCCCTACTCAGTGTGGAGTTGCATTCTCAACCGGGCGCTGCGACCCAAAGAGCGGAAGAGGTTTTAGGAAGGCTTCGCATCAAACCAAGGTGGGGTGATTGCCCCTCAAGCATAATCTCAGTTCTAGTCTTGCGTTACTTACGACTCTTGGGAAAAAGGTTCCCCGTGATATAAGCCGGAAAGGCAGATGATCACGTAAAACCAAATGTTGAGCGACATTTTCTGAGCGGCTGAGCGGTTAGTCGTGAAAATACACTGTTCAAGTGCTCAGTATAGCGTCTTGAGTTAAAGTTGCCTTTTGGAATAATCAGTTGTTTGTTAAAATTGACCAAATCAATTATTATTATGCAAAGGAATAATCGCTTGGGTTTAAAATAAAGATTTGCTTATTATCCAACAACGTAACTGAAGAACGATGAAACCCAAAAAAAAAAACTCTGCTAGCCAAGAACCTCGTCCCTTCCCAGTCCCTTCTATTCGTGAGAGAACTTTAGTGCGCACAATACGAGAAGTTGATCAGCAAGCTAGGCCCTGGTCACCTGTGGATTGTATTGCCACCCAATTATTATTAGCCGAGACCATTGCGCGCAGAAATAACCAAACTGCAGTACTCACAAAATATTTGTTGGAATTTGGTCTTTAAACTGGAAATAGCTTTAATTTAAGTAAATAAAGTTAATAATAATAGTAATTGTAATTGTGGTAAGAGAATTGCACCTGTTGTTTGTTTACGCAGTGGGTCTCGAAAGAAGAAAACAATTATTTATGATGTTTTCATTTTTGATGCACCGTGCTTGAGCATAAATGCATCTCTTTTCCTTTGTTTGCATTAGTATGGCTGTTAATAATAATAATAATTGTTGGCGCTACAGTCCAAAGGGGGACCAGGGCCTAGCTTGCTCATCAACTACTCGTGTTGTGCGCGATACTGTTTTCTCAACAGTAGAAGGGGCCTACAATTTTTTGCCGACTCTGAACGGTGAAGTTTAAGAAGCTTTTTCTGAGACAGATCTTACTCAGTGTCGTCAGCAACTCGAAAGAGGTGATGCCTTGAAAAACTCGAGGTGTTCAGCCCATTCATCGAACCTAGAACTTCGGCATGTGAGTGTCGCACTCTACTCACTACTCCACAGTGGTCACAAATAAAGTTAACCTCACCTTAATAACTACAAACTTTCCCACTTCACTCGACAGGACGTCGCAGACGTTTCTATTTTTACAATCCTTAAGACTGTCTTGCCATTATGACAAGACAGGCTTCGAAAAGCTTAAATTAGAATTTCTGTTTTTTTTTTTTTGTTATGATTATGCCTTGCCCCTCAGCACTACATTAAAATAATAGATCAAATTTGAAAGATGTAAGGCACCGCCAAAAAAGTCCGCGGTAGAACTGGGTCCAACAAGCATTTCTAGAATGCGTTGCACCGCTATACCTCTTAGAAATGCCGCTTGCCACTCAACGACTGCATGGTCATCACCATATATGAGGGGCGTTCAATATATTCTCGGCATCGAAGGAAAATGCGAATTCAATTTAAATTGTTTTTATTTTTCAATATAATCTCCCCTAACATCAATACATTTGTTACATCTTGAGATAAGGTTTTTTAAACCCTTGAAAAACCCTTTAAACAAAATGCCCATTTATTGCCAACTTGAGCCCTTCATCATTCGAAAATCCTTTTCCACGAAGACATTTTTTATAAATCCGGAAGCAGGAAATAATCCCTAGGGGCAAGGTCTGGACTATAGGGTGGGTGTTGGATTTCTTCGAAACCACAATCTCGCGCAGCAACCTTGGAAACTCGCGCCTTGTAAACAGGAGCGTTGTCATGAAGAAGCAACAAACCCGCTGCGAGTGTAACCCGTCTTTTCTTTCTAATTTCCTCCCGCTTATGCAAAGTGGAAGCGTAAAATGTGGCGTTGATGGTTTCATCTTTGTTTTTATACTCAATGAGCAATGAGTCCCAGAAAACGGTGGCCATGAGCTTCCCGACAGACGAAATGACTTTAAACATCTTCAGGGGCCTGTTCCTTTTTTATTGCCACTGCATGGACTCTTGTTTGTTTTCAGGGTCATAGTGGTGAACCCATTCGTCCTTAGTAACTATTCGATCCATAACACCGTCCGCGTTCTCACTACACATCTCCAAAAGGTCTCTACAGCATGCGGTTCTTATTTTTTTCTGAGACGCTGTGAGCCTTCGTGGCACCCAACCTGCACTGACCTTTGAAAGTTTCAATTGGCCATGAAAAATGGTGTGAATGGTACCAATTGAAAGCTTGGTGATCTCTACCATCATTTTCACCTTTATTCGGGCATCCTTAACAACAAGTTTTTCAACTTCTTTGATGCTTCCTCCCGTACAAACAGTAGTCGGGGCGCCGGAGCGGGGGTCGACTTCTCTTGAACTCTCTTGAACTCGCTTGACCACCTTTGCACAGTTGATAATGAAGGTGCGGTACCCTGGTAAACAGCCACCATCTCTTCATGAATAGTTTTTTGACTTTTCCTTTCTTAGTGAGAAATTTAATTACAGCGTCCAAGAATTTCACAAAAAATTAAATCTGATAAACTGAACCGGTCGTTAAGGTTTTCAGATGTCTACAGTTTTAGATATTAAATTGCCTTGATAATTCTCATTAGATGTGTTCCAGTACTTTCTGTACTAAATTCTGAAGTCTGTCATTTGTTGTGGAGTAAATCTCTTTCAGAAAGAGGCAAAGTACAGGAACGCATCTAAACCAAACGTGTAAAGTATGTCACTTAGAAATGTCAAATTCACTTCTCCGCTACAGAAAACAAAACCAACAACAAAATTTGAGACACATACACAAAGATAATGAGTCTATGCTCACATACCTCCCACAAAAATTTATTGTGTTAAAACGGAAAAGGTTGGAAATATTTTACTCTTTCGAAAGAACGTTCCTTTGACGTAAAACCCATTTTTTCGGAATACTGGAACGAACATTGTCTTGATTTTTGTTGTTTTTTCGGGTACGGCAACACACCTTTTTACTCAGTACATTTTTTGTTAATTTTTTTAAATTAGCTTGTTATTCGACTACCATTTTGCAGTTACGGGATGAACAAATGTTCACTGCTATTTATTCTTAAATTTACATTTTACTACACTTTCCGAGCTTATTCGGGCAACAGTCCAACAGCGGAACCGAGTTCCATTACCAAAGTTTGTAGTCAATGAGCGTCTAAGCTTCAAATATTTCAAGACACTTATTACCTTCAAATTCAGCTTGAAATATCTCAGCCATTTTTAAATATATTAAAACGAAATAAATTGCATATGAAACTGCAGTTTAATACGGTTTCAGAAATCCAAACACATTTATTGCTAATTTTTTAATTTAAGCAACTAAAGGCTTAAATCAAAATTAGTGCAATTCATCGGACAAAAAAAATACTTGTTTTCCAAGATCAGAAATAATGTACTTTTATATTCTTATCTTTGATGACCTCCGCTATTCTGTCAAGTTGTTAGCAATTGCATATTTATGTAATTACATTTTGTTGTTGAAAAAATGGAAAATTAACAGACGTGTCCCAGTTTTTTTTGGTTCACTGTATGTAAAGGGTGTCCCAACAAGAACGCAAGATTTAAATTTTAAATAAAACGCAGATATTTAAAAAAAAATCGTGAATTCTTTATTATAACGTTAAGTAGACATGATGAGGTTATGTGTGAAATAACACATCGGTCGATGATCGATGGCCGCCGCGGCTTTGCTGGCACTTACGCAATCTTTTAATGAAATTTTCAATGACCGTTTCGCATAAATGCTGCGGTATTTCATTAATGCAGCGTCTAATTTCCTCTTTTAAGGCTTGAGTCGTCGTCGGCTTATTCGCATATACCATTGACTTCAAAAAACCCAAAAGAAAAAAGTCCAATGGTATTCAGTCGCTCGATCTAGGCGGCCAATTCTGGTCTCCAAAACGCGAAATAACACGACCGGGATATGACTGATGGAGCAATTGAATTGTTTCTCTGGCTGTATGAGATGCGGAGCCGTCTTGTTGAAACCACATCTCCTCCACATTCATTTTTTCAATTCTAGGCATGAACAAATTGGTTATCATATCACGATACCGAATACCATTGACTGTGTGCGCTTGAACTTACTAATTTTCATAAAAAAAAGGTCTAATGATTCCTCCAGCCCAAGATCCACACAACACAGTGACACGTTGAGGATGCATTTGCTTTTCGTGAATCACTCCAGGATTTTCCTCGCCCCGAATGCGACAATTCTGCCTATTAACGAAGCCATCAAGATGGAAATGGGCCTCGTCACTAAAAATTATTTTATCGGCAAAATCAGCATTTTCATGTTGTCTCTCCAATTCCCAATTAACGAACTCCCTTCGCTGTGTATGGTCAGCTGGCTTCAGTTCCTGATTCAATTGAACTTTGTATGCATGAAGGTGCAAATCTTTCGTCAAAATTCGCTGCATAGTGGATTTGGAAACACCAATTTGCTGTCGAATTGAGGTGGATGAAGTTTGAGCGACATCATCACGTGCTACTGCGATATTTTCGGTCGATCGACCTGGTCGAAGGCGCGTTGTTGTCTTTACATCAGTTACAGACCCAGTTTTAGCGAATTTTTCCATTAATCGCTTTACAGTTTACTCTTTTGCAGCATTATTTTAACCCCAAATTGATCGCAATTTGCGAACTGTAGCCGCAAAACTTTCACCATTTTGGTAAAATAATTTCACAATGAGAATGCGTTGTTCATTCGTGTAGCGCTCCATTTTTATTAACCTTATAACTTCTACTAATAAACAATAATAATTGTTCAAATGTCAAACAATGACAATTCGAATGGCGCCAAATTCAAATCCTGCGTTCTTGTTGGGACACCCTTTACATACATGGTTTCCAATGACTAGAAGTTGGGATGCTAATAGGTCCGTTCCAATTGCTCTGAATTGCTACGAATGTCTACGGATTTGCCCGAAAAAAAAAACTACGAAAAAGCGTTCCATTAACTGATGAGGGAGCAAAATATTTCCCCTCTCTACGAATTTCTGCCGAAAAAAACTGTGAGCAGCCGAACGGCAGCAGATGGTTGTTAAATCGAATATAAAAGAACCTCTGACATTTCATATGTTTGATAGATGTTTACGAATTTCTACGAAAAGTCGTTTCACAATTTTCGGTAGAGTTGCTCTCTGCAAGAGAGATTTTTACCCAAACTACTCAACTACGAATTTCTGTACACAAATCAATTGGAACAGACCTAGTATTTGTAGACTTTCTAATTGCGCATCTCTGTTTGGGACTTCGTCGCCTTTTCTGTGCCATTAGCTGGAGACCCTTTTTAAATATTAATTCAATATTTTTGATTTTTTTTTTGACTTTTTAAATATTTTTTCTACATTGGGGCAGAAATGTTCGACGCCTTCTAAATCTACAGAGGCATTTAAAAACGGTCAGTAAAATCAGTTTTTAATACGGCCTTCATTCGGTATTGTAATATTGACAGTTTATACGTGATAGTTCAGTGCAATTCACAATTCTGTGCCAATCGCACTCTAGGTGAAGACGAAGTATTAATTGTTCCATTTCGAGTCAGTGATTCAAACGGATCTTATATCGGCATTTTTTTTTTAAACTGCGTGAAAACATCAAAACCACAAAGATTTCGTTTCAAAAAGTATGCGCGAGAGCAGAACACAATCACTGCTTGAGAATGGCATAACAAAGATCGATGAATCAACAATACTCATTAGCATCCATGTAATCAAGCTCTTTGTTCTTCTTGCTTCGGTTCATTGGGCAATGCATCTCGTTTTTCCATCGACTAAGACAAAATCTCTTTCACTTTATTGCAACAGACAGACCGACGGGTGATTGATTGAATGCTACTCTTTCTTTTGTTCGTTTGGTGTTGACAAAGCGTCCATTGTTTAAAGTGCAATCCAGGAGGATTGTGAGTATCTTAAACCTTCTAAGAATTTTTCGTACTTTAAGGAACGGCATGGCTTAGTATATGAGCGCATCTGGTGCTTGATACAACGTCAGTGTCGGAATATCAATGTTTACATGCAAAGTCATTCCCAGCCGTTTAAGCGGTGGCAAAGAAGTGTGTGCAGGCCTCAATGATCACCAATATCGTACATTTGTTGCAGCAACGGAATAAGCAGCTTTCCAGTATTCCAGAGAAGACTTTAACCTCTCTAGTCGAACTCAGTTTCATTGCAAACCATTTCAATTGACTTATTTAATCAAGGATTTATGCCTTTGGCTCAATCACCGATGTTGTCCCATGGATGCTTGCGGATTTCGGTTTTTCAGTGTGAAACTTTTTTGTCAGTTAAATTGATTTCGACCGTCCTTTAAATATACTTCCTACAACTAATTGTCTCATGGATGCTGCGGATTTCGGTTTTTCAGTGTCAAGCATTTTTGGCAGTGAAATTGATTTCGTCGGTCCTCCAAATTTGCTTCCTACAACCAATTCGGTGGTTTGGCTGGAGTCCGCTTAGTACAAGCGAATCCTTAAGTATTTATTCAACTTAAGTCTATTATTCAACTAGCTGTCGCTAGCTTAATTATTGAATTTTCTAAATTCCTTCTACACCTCAGTTCCCAACTTCATTTCATTGCCTGCCATCTAAAATTTGTGCCATTTGACCACGAGCCGTGGCCATTTGGTAAATTGCGTGACTCATTTAGACACCTTGACCGCAAATTGACATTGTCAGTCATGCCTCTGACATTGTCTTTGAAAATTCGTTGAGCACAATGTCATTTGGCATATTTGCCAAAAACCGTACGTCCGTTTGCGGAAGTAATGGAGAAAGTTCGGTGATCCGTCAACTCCTCACTGACCTTACGGAGACCAAAGATGTTGCATGCGTCATGCGAATGAGATAAAACTTCACGTTGCTATGTGATTTACCGGTACTTAGAGCAGATCAGTGAAAATGCAAGTAACTCGAACGTCAGTCTATGTAACATCTGTTATTATCAGTGTTGACAGGCATTTAGAGGATTATCGTAAAATAGTGTTTAGCTTGTCAATTGTAAGACGTGTGAAGGAAACAACTCTTTATTGAAGGCGATGGGGTAAAAAACATAAAAAGTGTGAGGAAGACAACATTTATGGCAGGCTTTCATTTCTGTATCAATGTTTCATCTCTGTACTGTGTAAATGCAATTGTAGGTATGGGAGCTGTCAAAACGCACCAGAATATTCATCATAAAGTAATATCCTTACATGCGTTAGGTACACAAACTCCACGCTGCTATGGGGAGTCCTGCTGCCACTATGCTCATCTCTTGCTTGACGGATAGAAATTGTAGATAACCATGAGATGGTGAATCTCAAGAGTATTTCAAGATTTCTTTAAATATGGGAACTTGTGTGATTTGATTATGAGCGTGCTTCAATATTATGTTTGAATGGAAATGCCTGTACACATCTTTCTTCCCTAATTGACATTAAAACCTTGTATTGTGCCAAAGTGTCTTTTTAAAGCAGTGTAACATTGCGTTTAAGCCTTGACGTTGACACACTATTAATGCAACATTGCGTGACGCGAAAGTAGGCGCAACATGTTTAAACAATTAATGAAGTTAATTCGCTTGGAACTCTAATCGCGTAAAAGAACGTAAGCATTAATTTTCTCGAAAACGGCAGAGTACGCAAGCTAACTGGCATTTTTAAAATTAAATTAAACACTATACATAAAGCATACAAAAAACAAATGCAATTTTTTCAAGGGTCGATGAAACTCTTAACCCAAACGAATCATACGAAATGGTTTTAAATTGTCTTGGTCTTAGAGAGTTTCAAAATTTGAAGTCTTTCCTCGTTAAGAACTCTATTTGCAAGTCTTTTATAATTCTTATTAATTCCAGGTATACCGGTGTGAAATGAGCGTTTTTTTTGGCTATTGTTTTCTACACATTTTGACCACCTTTCTGGCAATTTCTGAATACCACGCCAATAAAATTGTTCATCTTTCAAAGCAAACCAATCAGGCACCCAATTTTCGACCTCCTCGTAGGAATCAAAGTGCTGCTCAGCCAATGCGTGTCCCATCGATGAAAACAAATGGTAGTCGGAAGGAGCCAAGTCTGGTGAATACGGCGGCTGATCTCAGCCAAGTGTTTTGATTGTATCCTGAACTGGTTTTTCTTTGTGTGCAGGTGCATTGTCATGGAGCAAAATTACCTTGCCGTGTCTTCTGGCCGATTCTGGTAGTTTCTCGTTCGATGCATGGTTCAAATTGATCATTTGTTATCGGTAGCGATCAGTATTAACGGTTTCACCAGGTCTTAGGAGCTCGTGGTACAGCACACCTCTCTGGTCCCACCAAACACACAGCATTGTCTCCTTGCCGAATCGATCTGGTTTTGCAGTTGATGTTGATGGTTGTCCCAGATTAACCCATGATCTTTTCCGTTTAGGATTCTTATGCTAAATCAATTTTTCATCGCCAGTAACAATCCGATGCAAAACCGATTTTCTTTGGTGTTTTTGAAGAAAAATTTCACAAGTGTTTTTTTCGGTTTTCCATATGTCTTTCATTCAATTCATGTGGCACCCATTTGCCACACTTTTGGATCTTTCCCATAGCTTTTAAACAATCAGAGATTGTTTGTTGTGCAACATTTAACTTTGCTGCCATTTGCTTTTGACTCAAAGTGTCATCTCCATCCAATATCGTTTGCAATTCGGCGTCTTGAAACTTTTTTGGTGGTTTTCCACGTTCTTCATTTCTCACATCAAAATCATTATTTCTGAACCGTTGAAACCATCTTTCGCATGTTGCTTCTGATAGAGCATGACCCCCATATGCCTCGACAATCGAATGCGACTCTGCAGAAATTTTCTTCAAATGTAAACAAAAAATTGATGCTTTCCGAAAATCATCACTTTCTGGTACAAAATTCGACATTTTTAACACGACGAAAAAATATGATGTTGTCTGTTCAATGACTTGATGTATACTTAATATTTTTCGCAGATGTTATAGCAAACAAACTAAAAAAAATAAGGGCTTGTTCACAACAAATGTTCTCTATCGAGACATTTGTATCTTGACGCTCACTTCATACCTGGTAAATTCATGGTCAGCACTACCTCATGCAATGAAATAATGAATTAGTCTTGTCTTTGAACCCCTGCAAAAATAAATTCCCATCTCATGTGTCGATTGCAAGATCATGATTCAGTTTTCAGGTATGCGTCAAAATGTAGGCGTGTTCGAAAGTCAGTTATTTGTTTGTTTATTCGTTTAGCCACTGTTACATCTAGGGAAACGAAGAATATAGAAAAGCGTGAAAGGGGAAAGTGGGAAATACACATAGTTAAGAGCATCTTCCCAAAAGTTTCATGCAACACTAATTATTTTTTTTTTCAAATATCGTTTACATACACATCATTGGGACAGATAGTTGTTGAGGTGTAAGGCCTACAGAGCTGTTTTGTTTACTTCGTTTCACGTGGTGTTACGTTGGCCTTTGAAAAGAGGTCTCTTTCGGCTCTGTTGTCGACTTTATTTAGTGCTTTGTTTAATTAGTTTAATTTTTTCTTCACGAGTTTTGTGTCTCAGATTTTAAGATTGAAAAAAATAAAGTCGCAGAGAACTAAAGCAAACTTCAAAACAAATTGATGAGAAACTTATGTATGAAGTGTTGAAAAGTGTTTGAAAAGTCAACCAGTTTACAATGTTTTTCATTTCTTTAAAAGGGGCTAAATAATTGAGATTGTCCTCTTACACTAATCATTCATGTTTAAAGTCGTCTATTGAGTGGCTGCCGGGGCGTAGTGGGTAGAGTGCGACGCTCACACGCCGAAGATCCAGGTTGGATTCCCTGCTGAACATTTCGAATTTTTCATAGCTTTCTTTCGAACTGCTGACAACACTCAAAGAGAAATAGCTGTCTACGAAAGCTTCTCAAATTTCGCCGTTCGGAGTCGGTAAAAAACTGTAGGTTCCTTCTACTCGTTAGAAAACAGGAGCGCGCACAACGCGGGTAGTTGATGAGCAATCTAGGCCCTGGTCCCCCTTTAGACTGTCGCGCCAACAATTATTATAAATTCATTTCTGCAAACTCCTAAACGGCGACGACGGTCCCAATTCCGCTGTTAGGCAGTTACACTCAATTTGGACGATGATAGACAAGAATTCCGTCCCCCCGACTAAAACGAAGTGAAGATAGAAATATCCAATCTGAAGTCGAATAAAGCTGCTGGTGCTGATGGACTGCCCGCAGAACTATTTCAAGCAGCTGGAGATGATCTGATTGGGCGCGTGCACAAGCTCATATGTAAGATATGGTCGGAGGAAAGCATGCTCGACGAGCGGAATCTCAGCGTTGTTTGCCCGGTCCACAAGAAAGGAGACCCCTTTGACTGCGCCAATTATCGAGGGATTAGTCTCCTTAACATCACTTACAAGATCCTCTCTGCAGTATTGTGTGAGCGCCTAAAACCGTTTGTCCGTAACCTGATAGGTCCCTATCAGTGTAGTTTCAGGCCAGGGATGTCCACTATAGACCAGATCTTCACTTTACGGCAGATCCTGGAAAAGGCTCAAGAAGTGCAAATTGGCACTCACAACCTACTCGTCGATTTTAAGGCCGCATATGACAGTGTGCATAGAGACGAGCTATACAGTGCCATGTCTTGTTTTGGCATTCCTACCAAACTCGTCAGATTGTGTAGGATGACGATGGAGAACTCTCGCTGCTCCGTCAAGGTCGGTAACGAACTCACCAAGAGCTTCAATGTCCAAAAAGGTTTTGACAAGGCGACGCACTGTCATGTGACTTCTTCAACATCATCCTCGAGAAGATCGTGCGTAACTCACAAGTCAACACCAGAGGCACGATCTTCCAGAAGTCAGTTCAATTGCTAGCTTACGCTGATGACATTGACGTGATTGGGCGAGCACAGCGAGCCGTCAATGAGGCGTTTGCTGGCATTGAAGCTGAAGCGGCTAAAATGGGTCTGGCGGTAAATGAGGGCAGAACTAAGTACATGCTGTCATCAAGAAAGAACACACAACACCGACGTCTTGGACAGAGCGTCACACTAGGCAGCAGAAACTTCGAGGTAGTCAAGGACTTCATCCGTTTCGGCTCCGCGGTAAACAGGGACAACAACATCAGTACCGAAATCAAACGCAGAGTCACTCTTGCCAATCGCTGTTTCTTTGGGCTCAAGAGGCAATTGAGTAATAAAGCCCTCTCTCGAAGAAATAAGCTCGCTTCATGTACAATCTTAATCATCCCTGTCCTACACTATGGCGCCGAAACCTGGACGTTACCAATGGCGGATGAAGAAGCCCTAAGTCTGTTCGAGAGAAAAGTTCTGCGTGCGATTGTTGGCCCTGTTTGCTTTAATGGCAATTGGAGGAGAGAATTTAACGACGAATTCTATCGGCTGTACAGCGACTACGGATACAACGCTTAAGATGGCTAGGCGGTGTAGAGCGTATGGACACCAATGCTCCGGCCCGAAAAGTCTTCGAATCTGAGGTTTTACGACAACGCAACAGAAGACGACCTAGACTAAGGTGGCGCACACAAGTGGAGAAGAATCTCAAACAACTTGGAGTGCGCAACTGGAGACAGCTGGCGAATGATCGTGCTGGCTGGAGAAGCATGTTTGTTTAGGTCCAGGTCCACCCTGGCCTGTAGCGCCACAAGAAGAAAAAGAAGAAGGTTTGAGATGCGGCATTTACTCCTTGGAGGATCTTGGTGTGTGTCTCTAGAACACCATCCTCATAGGACTGTGCTTGTCGCAACCTGTTAGGCATATTGATCTATGCGTGAAAGATTGGTATGAACCACAAATTTGGCATAAAATGAATTTTTACTAACGATTTGAATAAGTTCCTCCTGGCGTCATAGTCAACAGAGGGACCAGAACTTTTCGTGTTGTTTGTGCTAAAGTTCTCTTACAAATACAAGGGGCCTACAGTTGTATAAAGTCTCTAGACAGCGAAGTTTGAGAAGCTTTTTATTAGACAATTATTACCCTTTAAGTGTTGTCAGCAGCTCGAAAAGGCTGGTACCATAAAAAAAATGCGAAAATGACCGCCGTGAGTCACATGCTTACAAATATGCTGTCTGTACCGATCTTAGCAACAGACAGAAAAAGCCAAGCCATGTAATGTGAAACGGTATTAGAACAGATGCCATAGAAAACCTCATCACGTGTTTGCAACTAATATAAGTCTGCAGGCTGTACCAATATTGACAGCAGAAGCCAACAGACAAAACAAGCCAAGCCAATCGCTGTCAAGTGGTAATCCCATGAGGTCAAACACGCTATTGATGCATGTATTTTTCTCTCTGTTGTTTAGTACGCAGCATGTAAGCCCAACAACAATGCTCTGCTATTCTGTTTTCTCTCTTGCTAAAAGTACCGGGTATACCGGTATGAAGTGAGCGTCAAGATACAAATGTCTCGATAGAGAACATTTGTCGTGAACAAGCCCTTATTTTTTTATTTGTTTTTTTGCTATGACATCTGTGAAAAATATTTAGTATACATCAAATCATTGAACAGACAACATCAAATTTTTTCATCGTGTTAAAAATGTCGAATTTTGTACCAGAAAGTGATGATTTGCGGAAAGCATTAATTTTTTGTTTTCATTTGAAGAAAAGTGCTGCAGAGTCGCATCGAATGCTTGTCGAGGCATATGGTGATCATGCTCTATCAGAAGCAACATGCAAAAGATGGTTTCAACGGTTCAGAAATAATGATTTTGATGTGAGAAATGAAGAACGTGGAAGACCACCAAAAAAGTCTGCAGGATGTAGCAATAAAGTTTGAAGACGCCGAATTGCAAACGATATTGGATGAAGATGACACTTTGAGTCAAAATCAAATGGCAGCAATGTTAAATGTTGCACAACAAACAATTTCTGACCGTTTAACAGCTATGGGAAAGATCCAAACTGTGGAAAATGGGTGCCACAAGAATTGAATTAAAGACAGATGGAAAACCGAAAAAACACTTGTGAAATTTTTCTTCAAAAACACCAAAGAAAATCGGTTTTGCATCGGATTGTTACTGGCGATGAAAAATGGATTTATTTTAAGAATTTTCCGAAATGGAAAAAATCATGGGTTGATCTGGGACAACCATCAACATCGACTGCAAAACCACACCGATTCGACAAGAAGACAATGCTGTGTGTTTGGTGGGACCAGAAAGGTGTGCTGTGCCACGATCTCCTAAAACCTGGTGAAACCGTTAATACTGATCGCTACCGACAACAAATGATCAATTTGAACCATGCATTGATCGGGAAACTAACAGAATGGGATAGAAGACACGGCAAGGTAATTTTGTTCCATGACAATGCACCTGCACAATCAAAACACTAGGCTGGGAGCAGCTACCCCACCCGCCGTATTCACCAGACTTGGCTCCTTCCGACTACCATTTGTTTTCATCGATGGGACACGCATTGGCAGAGCAACACTTTGATGCCTACGAGGAGGTCAAAAATTGGGTGTCTGATTGGTTTGCTTTAAAAGACGAACAATTTTATTGGCGTGGCGTTCACAAATTGCCAGAAAGGTGGTCAAAATGTGTAGAAAACAATGGTCAATACTTTAAATAAAATGTTTTTGCTTTCCAATTAATAATTAGTGTTTTACTTTCAAAAAAAAACTAATTTCATACCTTTATACCTGGCATTGTTAAGAACTGTGTGAAGAAAAGATTTGTATTTTTTTATGTTAGCGTAGTTTTAAGTCACTCCATGTTTGGACTCAAGTGAATAAAGAGCTATTAATAAAAATATTTTGATCTTTAATTTTTGCGGAACCACGATTGGCTCCCACTCATATAACTTGTGGCGTAATGGGTAGAGTGCGACAATCACACGCAAAAGGTTCGGTTCCCTGCTGAACACCTCGAATTTTTCCTCTAACATACGTAGCTTGGGAAAACAACCAACACACACTTCTCATTGTTCTTACTGCATGAAACTTCAAGCTGTCAGTGTTTGCATTGGCAAATGCAAGTTGTTTTTTTTTTTTTTTTTTTATAATTGACGCGTGCAAAAGGGGTTGCGAGTACCCTTAAGTGACCGGATCAAGTCACAGCACGGGCCGAAGGTATAGAGGAAGAGAGGGAGAGGAGATACCGATGCACATTGGTTTTAAATGCCTGTGGATTGTAATGAGGAGGAAAAATCGCGCTGGGAAGAGCATTCCAGATTCGTGTAGTGCGGCTAAAGAACGAGTCTCTGAATTTGACTGTACGTCCGAAAGAGGGCTTGAGGGTGAATTGATGGGCATTCCTAGCGAGGCGTGTATTGCGGGTGAATTCTTGAAGGGGAGGAATGCAACTGGCTAATTCGTCTGAGCATTTCTTGTTGAAATAGCGGTAAAAAAGTGACAATGACGCGACATTACGTCGGTGTTCTAACGAGTCAATCGACTTCGCAATATTACTGTCACCTATAAGTTTTATCGCTCGCTTTTGAATTCTATCCAGCAGGTGCAGGGAGGTCTTAGAAGCACCTGACCAGATAGGAGCGTTATACTCAAGTTTTGGGCGTATGTATGCCTTGTATATTGTAGCCAGATCAGAGGGGGTGAAGTACTTCTTGCATCGTTTAAGGAAACCTAGACATTTCGCAGCATTTTTGGCGACCTCAAATATGTGATCGTTCCAACTAATTGTTGGATTGGTACACATACCGAGGATGAAAAGTCTTTCGGTTTCAACAACGCAAGTGCCGTTCATGGATAACGGCTGATTATTTTGTGATCGCTTTAACGACAGTAGACAGCACTGTGTTTTGGAAGCATTAAATTCCACTCTATTCTTATTTCCCCAATCGATTATGCTGTCAAGGTCGGAATTTAATGTGCTTAACATACACTGCCGTTCCGAGTCTAAGGCCGAAGTGGAGGGACGTGAGCCAAGGAACGAATATGAAAAGCTGAGGGTACTGTCATCAGCGAAGGAATGAATAGGATTAGAAGTAGCAGACAAGAGATCATTTATAAAAATGAGAAAGAGTGTCGGAGACAAAACAGAGCCCTGGGGAACACCAGCATTAATATAGTGGATATCAGACTTGAATCCATCCAAAACGACTTGTATTGAACGATTCGAAAGGTAATTTCTAATCCATTGAAGAAGAGACTCATCAGACAAACCCTGTCAAATGCCTTAGAAATATCAAGCGCAACAATCTTGCTTTCTCCTGCATTGTGCAAAGATTGGTTCCACTTTTCAGTGAGATATGCCATCAGATCACCAGTGGAACGGTTGCTTCGGAAGCCGTACTGCCGGTCATTAAGAAGCTTCCGGGACTCAAGATACTTCATAAGCTGACGGTTTATCAGCGTTTCCATGACCTTGGAGAGAAGGGACGTTAGTGCTATGGGTCGGTAGGAGGTGGGTGACGAACATTCGCCCTTTTTAGGGACGGGTTGGACAAATGCAGTTTTCCACTTACTCGGAAAGAGCCCTGAAGAGTAGGACAGATGGAAAAGCTTACGCAGTGGTTTTGCCAGCGTAGAAGAACACCTCTTCAGAAGAACTGATGTGCTGTTCAATAAATATACTCACGATACCAACTCCTGTGACCCGTCCCGTCATTACATTCGAAAGCACAAGAGCACGCCATCAGTCCATTTACCCCTTCCTCATGCCAATGCTAGCTTCATTTCTGATCAATTGACGATAACCAATTACGAGCATGAACTCAAAATCTACATAACTTCACTTCACAGTCCCTGAGACAAATCTCATGCTGACCTTGTCATTACGCAACCTCGACCTCCGCTCCCCGGCGGCAGGGCTGAAGACATTTGTCTCTCTGCATCAATTTCGCAGAGACGCTCATTAACATCGGCTTGCGGGAAAGGTACGTGTCAGTCGATACGATCTCTGAATACAGTGGAGTCACGTGATTGTTTTGAAACCGCCAATCGACTTTTAATTGCGTTGCCTTCTCTGCGAACGCTTCTTGCCAGGAACACAACTTACATCCTGAGTAATTTGATATCGCTCGCAACCTCGATTGCGCAACTTGGGTGTTGGATAACCTCTTTTATCGCTGATCTTTATTGGTTTGCCGCTGAAGTGTTACCGCATTTGGCGGGAGTTTTATTGCGAATGCGAATTTAATTAATTTTAGGGCTTTCCGAGGTGATTTGCATTGTTTCTGATTTATTGTTTGAAATAATTCCAAATGAATTCTGCCAACTTTCACGCTCGCTTCGCGTTCTTTGGCTTTCTAACTTTCTCTGTGGCCGCCTGTTTAAGGGATACACGCAACGCCTATGTAAGTTGATTAAATGAATACGGGCCAGATGGGTTTCGAGTTACCGTTGGACTTCACTTCGTGTCAGACTGAAGGGTAATTGAGTGTGAGCACGTGCAATACTTGTCTGATACGTCCGATGCCGGGAATAATCTTCCTACGCAATCAAGGACTTTGGGACAGACGCTTCACTGTTGTGTCTTTCCTCCATTTGGCACATCGCTCTCGAAGTCCATAAAAAAACCCACATACCGCGTTTTTTACTTTTGTCACCTCTAAACTAGTCGTCGAAGGTATTTGCGAGTATCAGTTGTCGCACAAGGTCTCGCTCGCCGGCACCGATGGTTACTGGCACGTCAATTGTCGAGTTCAGTAGCTATCTGCGGCCAAGCCGTCGTAGGTTCCAGTCATAGCAGCTCATATTTTTGCCTAGGTCTAACTCAAATGAGTTCTTCATGACTTGAATCGCAATGTTGTCGTCGCCGCTGCTCATGGACGGCTTTGCCAGTGCAAAATATGGGGTGAAATAATGCTAGTTGTAGAGTTTGTGGTTTTGTGTCGGCTCTCGTGCCACCCACTGTCATAGTTGTCACAGACGAGTTGGCACAATGGACGGGAGAAACTTTTAATTTGTCATTTAGGGGGACAGAGAAAGGGAGTTTGAACTAATGGAAGGAGATGTGATTTTTTTCTTCTTGATCGCAGTCGATTGTCGGGAGGTGCACTTGCACTGTTCCACTTGACTGACATTGAATTAAACTAACAGTACATTTAAAACGCTTTCACTTAGTATTTCATTTGATAAATGACTTTTTCTAGGTGTCACAGGTTAATAGATATGTGTATTTATAAACGACTTTTGCAGCAACAGAAGAGAGTCTTTAAACAACTCGGACTTAGGTTATAATTTAAGGAAAAGCTTAACGAAGAAGTTGTATTGTTTTGACTCTATTCTGTTTTGGATCATTTTGGAAACTGGCATTGTTCAAGTTTCGGTACCACCGATTGACTATCTCTGGTCACACATTTCACGTCTTTTTTGTTTAAACGAATTTTACAAATTGTTGCAATTAGATTAAGTATAAGATTGAGTATAAGCGATTTACCAAAATTTTAAGTTTCTGCTTATGATATAACAGTGGAGAATTGGCGAACTATCAAACAAAGAAATTCTTAAATGAAAACAGATCTGACGTGGCAGTCAAAAAATCTGGAAAAGAGATAAGTTGGGGAATTTTTTGCGCACGCAAGGTGAGCTGGGTTTAGACCTTCCTGGGACTGGTTAGTTTTACCCTACTGATGATTATTATTGTAACGGCAGTATTCTGACGTAGTACCAGAGGAACCGCAGGTACAGACCAATGGCACAATACTTGTTCTAGCGAACAGTGATATGACGGCAGAGTTGGGCATAAAATAACTAATGACTAATGACTAAAGAACCATGACTAAACGTTAGTCATGAATAAATTAGTTGCCGGATTTATTTATGACTAACGTTTATTCATGAATTTTCTTTATGCACAAATGTGATTGACGGTAAGTTACGATTAATGTGTAGTCATGACTAACTCTGTATCATGCTTAGCCGCCAATCGCGGGCATGTGGGGACATACGCATATATTTGCATTTCCGGTAACGAAACCTTTTTAATGACAAGATGAATTTTAATGTCTTGTTTATGGGTTTAATGACTGATGTAATAGATTTTGTGCCATGAATGTCTGACCATAGGAAAAAGTAAAAAAGCATAATAGTGACAAAGTCGGACATGGTGTTAAAGGGTATAGGTCTGGTATAGAGTTATTTGTTCCAAAAACGCCTCGAAATTATTGGTTAAAAACTCCATGGGCATTGGGTGATTTAAAAACCGACAAAAGGAAAGCATATTCTTTGCAAGAGCTTGACTTGCTCATGACATGTGGTTTCAACAAGACAGTGCCACATGCCACACAGCACGCGCAACAATGGCGAGGGGAGATCGGTGAAAATTTTATTTCACGTTCGGGACCGGTCAATTGGCCGCCTAGATCGTGCGATTTAACACCGTTAGACTATTTTGTATCCGAGCCATTGGGACAACGCAACAGAGGACGGCCTAGACTGAAGTGGCGCACACAAGTGGAGAAGGACTTCAACCAACTTGGAGTGCGCAACTGGAAACAGCTGGTGAAAGATCGTGCTGGCTGGAGAGGCATGTTGTTTGAGGCCCAGGTCCACCCCGGACTGTAGCGCCACAAGAAGAAGAAGAAGAAGACTATTTTTTGTGGGGCTATGTTAAAGCCCCACATTGGAAGACAACATTGAAGCATTTATTAGTGAGATGCCGGCCGAAATGTTGGAAAGAAGATGCCAAAATTTTACTAAGCGGATGGACCATTTGAGGCGCAGTCAAGGTCAACATTTTCGTGAAATAATCTTCAAACATTAAATTATATGAACCGTATTAATAATAAAAATTGTCGGCACGACAGTCCACAGGAGACCAGGGCCTAGCTTGCTCATCAACTACTTGTGTTGTTCGCGCGCGCTACTGTTCTCTTACGAGTAGAAGGCACCTACAGTTTTTTACTGACTTCGAACGGCGAAGTTTGAGAAGCTTTCATAGACAGTTATTACTCTTTGAGTGTTGTCAGCAGCTCGAAAGAGGTGGTGCCGTGGAAAATTTGAAGTGTTCAGCCAAGAAACGAACATAGATCCTTCGACGTGTGAGCGTCGCACTCTACCCACTACGCCACATCGGCCACCGAGGAACCGTACTATCGATTCAAATAAAGATTTCATGCATTTTTCTGAATTCTATATCTTTTTCTTAAAGTTTCCTATAGCTTTTAAAAAAATCACCCTCTAATATTTTGCAGAGTGCTGTATATATTTACACGGCCAAACTTCAGCTGCAAGAAGTGTGTTGTAAGAAATCACCAAAAAACAAAAATTTCGACAGTAACATTTTAAAGTTCGTTATCCACTCTATCATTTGAAATAACTCAATACTTTGTCTTATTTTTTTATGAACGGCGATATGGCTTGAATAAATGTTCTTATTTAGTGACTAATGACTAGTGATTAACTTACTTGAATAACTAATGATTGATTTAGTCATGAGTAAATTCTGCGAATAATGAATTATTTATTGGTCAATCATTATTTTCATGATTAATGAATAAATTAGAAATTAGTCGCTTGAATCCAGCAACTAATGACTAATTTAGTCATTCGTTTGTTTTTTTTTAAATAAAACACTAATTATAAATGGGAAAGTAAAAACATTTTATTCAAAGTATTGGCCTTTGTTTTCTACACATTTTTACCACCTTTCTGGCGATTTCTGAATACCACGCCAATAAAATTGTTCGTCTTTTAAAGCAAACCAATCAGACACCCAACTTTCGACCTCCTTTTAGGAATCAAAGTGCTGCTCAGCCAATGCGTGTCCCATCGATGAAAACAAATGGTAGTCGGAAGGAAACAAGTCTGGTCTGCTCCCAGCCAAGTGTTTTGATTGTGTCCTGAACCGGTTTTGCTTTGTGTGCAGGTGCATTGTCATGGAGCAACATTGGTATATTGAACTGTAATAATAATCACATTTCATGGCGTAGATGTTTGAATCGCTATAAAGGTCAGATCGTCTATGGACCTATTTCTACAGGCACTAGTAAGAAATCCAATTAAAATACGCAGGTTGCCTTTTATATTTCGCGATTAGAGAACAAAAACAAATATAAATCATAGAAAATAGCTTTATTGTTTTTCAAAATTTTCCTCATGAAGACTTCTACACTTTTGCATCCGTTTGAACCAATTGTCGAAGCACTTTTGCCACTCTGATTGAGGTATCAATATCAAACATGCATTCTGAACGCATCAGCCGTTCTTTGGGTGTCGAAAAAAGTTGACATCTCATTTTATTTTTTACGTGCGGGAATAAAAAGAAGTCATTCGGTGCGAAGTCAGGACTATACGGCGGATGACTCATCAAATCGATGTTTTGAGTGCTCAAAAATGCAGTTGTTTGAGCCAATGTGTGAGAGCTGTCGTGGTGAAGAGTGATCCGTCTTCGGCGGTTGGTTTTCCTGATTTCTTGCAAGACAACTGGCAAACAAATGGTTGTGTGCGACTCAGAATTGGCTATTCTGCGTTGTTCTAATGGTACGGTTGCGACATGTCCAGTTTTTCCTAAAAAACAGGCGACCATTTGCTTGGAAGTGCTTCGTGCACAAGCAACTTTTGTTGGATTTGGCTCAATTTGAAACACCCATACAGTCGACTGCTGTTTACTTTCGGGCTCATACGCATTTATTCACGATTCATTACCTGTCACGACGTCATAGACGTGTTTCGAAGCACCGTGATCGTATTTTTGGAGCATTTCTTTCGACTAATCGACACGAGCCTTTTTTTTAAACGATTGACAAATTGTGTGGAATCCAAATTTTTTTGACCGTCATGCAATATCGAATGTATGCTGATCCCATTAATGCCCAAAGTTGTCTCAATCTCACGATAGGTCACATTACGATCTTGCAATATAAGTTGGTGCACAGAATCAATGGTTTCCGGAACAACAACTGATTTTGGACGACTTTCACGAAATTCGTCTTGGAGTGAACTACGACCCCGGTTGGATTTACCATACCATCGATAAACACTGGTCCCTGATGGAGCTTCATCGCCAAAAATTAAATTAAGTTCATCGATCCACTGTTGTTGAGTTAATCCACGTCGAAAGTTGTAAAATATATTCGACGAAAATTTTCACGATTTAATTTGATTTTTTGGGCCAGATGAATCTTTTAAGTTACTGTTAACTAGAGATCAATATGTTTTTTTTAATGGTTTCTGCTGTAAACAACACAAATAGCGCTCGTGTGTCAAAACGTTCTACGCATAACCTCAAAAATATCAAACTTTACGATAAAGCTGGCAGTTTTCACTAGAGTTGCCCAATTCAGAAATACATTTATAAGGCAACCTTCATCACACGGAATTCTGCTTTTCCCATTGTCTTAAAAATCGCAAAAGTAGTCACTTGAAGCACGGTAACTTGTAACAAATAATCAAATTTACAGGTATCATTTGAGTGTTTGTACTTCAAAAAAATATATACATTTCTTATTAGTGGCACCCCTATATGTCGGTCCCACGACCGTGATTTGTAAAGCACTTCCAAAAGTAGTCCGTCCTTTCTTTTTTTCAATTTCAGTGTCGACATTGACACCAATAAATTGATGTTGTTTTTCCTAATTGAGATATCCTTTTTTTGCAGCAGTGGTTTTCAACAATTCTTAGCTTTTATTCTGTTTCTACAAGCAGCGTTCATATGAGTCCCGACAGAATATCGTCCAAGCGTAGGTGGGCAGATTAAAACAACACCTTTGAGGCAAGAAGAGGACTGTTGTGATGGTAGATTCTTGACAAAAGTTGATATCTAGATCAATTCATCTTAAAATGTTCATACAACGCATTTATTCAGGAGATTCACAAGACGACATGGTTGGTACTTTCCTCATCTTCCTTCTTCTAACAATTATGCAAAAATTGGTATGAATAATAATTGTTGGTGTGACAGTCCACAGAGGCACCAGGGAATACCTTGCTCATCAACTACTCGTGTTTTGCGCGCAACTGCTCTCTCACGAGTAGAAGGGACCTACAGTTTTTCGCCGACTCCGAACGGCGAAATTTAAGAACCTTTCTGAGACAGTTATTACTCTTTTAGTGTTGTCAGCAGCTCGAAAGAGGTGGTGCCGTGGAAAATTGGTGTTGAGCTGGGAATCGATCCTAGAACCTTCGGCGTCTGAGTTTGCGATCAAAGCTTAGACTTTGATCATGCTACTTCCGTTTAGAGACCATCTTCCCCAGTGAACGGTGTTTATTTCGACGTTGGGCAAAAATCTCAGGTCAGGTCCATTTGAGGACTTCATTCCCTGTCCTTCATTTCTGCTCATACGGTTCTTGATCGACGTAGAGTTGCTGCGAAGGTCTTGAGTTTGACTTCATCGTTAAATTAGGAAATTTGTCTACCATATCAGTTTATAGTTTTCTTTCTACAACTACATTAAACTTCTTCCGAAAGCTCTGACAAAATGTTCGTTCAAGGACTCAAGAGACAAAGTTCTCAATGACATCATTTGGCATTAAAGCAGTCTTAAACTTTCCTTTTAATTTGTTCGCCCAAATGCCCCATTCCATTGAGTGAGTTGGTCAATAACAAAATTTAAACATTCGCACTTTGAGTGCTCACGACGTTCATTCCAAACCCTCAACTAATCAAACAAGGACTGATTCATATAAACTGTCCTTATTGGCAATCATTTCTTCAGAATTTTAAAACCCTCCTCAAGTTTAGACTGAACCAGTTTGAGCACCACGCGAATGAAAAATTCATTCAACGCGCCGGAGTAATGCGTTCAGAAGTCAACTCAGTGCGCCTTACGCAATCACCCGGCAGTCTAAAAATGTGGTTTGTACACGGTATGGGCATTAGACAGCTAGTCGTTGTACCACCTTCCACCCAAGAGCGATTGTCACTTGCACAACGGACCACGTTCGCTGGTGACACCGTCTAACACTTGCAACATCATGCGTGTTGGCAATTCTCAATTTGAATATGCAACCGTGGAGCGGTCGTTCGCCAAAAATTTATGCGAACCCACAATCGATGCCATTGGTGTGAATGCAAATCGACTTGGTGTTTGGTGTCTGACTTAATTTGGAGCACAAGCCGACAGTTATCGCATGAGACCTAGGGTCAAGGCCCACTCATAACTCAGGCGGCTTGTGATATGGATCTCGTCTTACTTTCCTATTCAAATTCGACTCTCAGTCGCGGGGTTTCCCAAGAATGTGTCAATTCGAGGGGTAATCTCGTCGTTATGACCTCTGGACTGGCATCACTCATCGATGCTATTTTTCGTTTCAGTGGCTGCCGATGGAAACAAAAATAACGAAGTCTACGTCACGAACTCTTGCCTGGAGAAGCCGTTCCGGTGCCCGCACCCTAAGATCCAGTTCTACTTGTACACAAAGCGTACGCAGGACAACCCTGACTTGCTGGACGTCCTCGACGAGGAGTCCCTCTACTACAGCCACTTCAATCCGAAACATCCCACGAAGATCATCATCCACGGCTTTGGCGGCGGAAGGAACAACTCTCCCAGTCCTGATCTACGTCAGGCGTACTTCACCATCGGCGAGTACAACATTATCATTGTCGACTATGGGAACGCGGTGAAAGAGCCGTGTCTCAGCCAGATGGAGTGGGCACCGCGGTTTGGCAGTCTGTGCATCGCCCAGCTGGTGAAGTATTTGGCGCAGCATCCAAGAGGAGTTCAGCCGGACGACCTGCACCTGATCGGCTATAGCGTGGGGGCGCACATTGCCGGCTTGGTGGCCAACTACATCACCCCAGAGGAGGGCAAACTTGGACGCATCACGGGTCTGGATCCGACGATTTTCTTCTACGCCGGCACCAACAACTCTCGAGACTTGGACTCAAGTGATGCCAATTTCGTTGACGTCCTGCACACGGGTGCTGGCATCCTCGGTCAGTGGCATAGCAGTGGCCATGCGGACTTCTACGTGAACGGGGGCACTAGCCAGCCGGGATGTGCTTCCTCGACGATTTTCCGTAAGAACTCCTTGAGCCCCTTGAGCGATGTCTTTTCAAGTTTTTGTTTGTATTTGCAGAGACCTTGGCATGTGACCACACCAAGGTGACGCCCTACTTCATTGAGTCGATCACCACAAAGCGCGGCTTCTACGCGGGGCCGTGTCCAAATCTGCTGACGTATCTGATCGGTTGGTGCGAGCCAAAGGACAGCGAGTTCGTCCTCATGGGTGAACACGTGACGCACAAGTAAGTCCTTTCCTACAATCTCCTCTAGAAATTGCCTGACAATTGATTTCGTCTTTCAGAGCAAGAGGCGTTTACTACGTGACAACGAATCCGAAGCCACCTTACGCCCGCGGCTTTCCGAGCAAGGGACGGTCCCTGTTCGGCGGCCAGTACCGAGGAGTTAGGAGATAACTCCATTTAGTCCCCTAAGTTACTGTGTATTTTATTTAAACTGCTGCACATCGAACTGCCACGATGCAGCGGTCCCAGGCTGATGAAAGATGTTGACTCTGTTCTCGTTTCCTTTTGCAAAACGATTGTGACTTGTTGATTCTATTCATTGTGTGAACAAAACAAAAATCAAAACGACGAAGCTCTGTACAAAATTATGTTATGCTTACTGTATTTATGTCCCCTGCGGGATTTGTGTCTGCTTGACGAAGGGGAATGCATTTAGTGGATCCATTCTCTTGAAACGATTAGTTGACGGACTTGATGGTTGTCGGCCACGGTTTTGTTATTTTTAGAAAATAAAGAAATAAAAGGTTCAAAGATGATGTTTGTGTTTTGTGCTGGAAGGGGAAAGCAGTTTGTTAAAACTTTGATTTTCCAGCGCTCAAAGACGGCAAAAAAGTTCAGAAATTAACGGTAAGATATAAAAGATCAGTTCACGACGATGTCAGTCAGAAATTTAATATGGAAGATTAAGATATGTATAATTGCCCACGACGTTGGAGGGATCTGGAGCTGGAGCCTTCAGACAACTTCAGGTAACTTTGCGTTGGTTTTGAAAGCGATCATTTCGCGATCCTAAATGGCAGGAACTACAGTGGCTCCAAGAATGATAGAAAAAGAGATTGCGCAATAGAGTGTTCAATTTTCTTTCGTTCTGCGCAGCTTACGTCACGCGAGACTTCTATATTGTTTAATATCTTCATACAAATTGAAGCAGGAAAAGTTATTAGTTGATTTTTTTCTAATATTATTCGCGTTTTAAGAACTTTTTAATATAAAATAAGTTTTAAGTGTATATCCGATTGAGTTAATTTAACTATCCAATTACTTTCCGAGCTATTAAGTCAAGCATTTTGCATGCAGAGTAGAAAGAACTTTCACAGAGTTTCGTAAAGCAATAATCATAATTGTGTAACGTTTTAGAATTGCCTTTAATAAATCAATTTAACTGAATTTTATTATTACATGTTTTATTTCCAAAAGAGTAATGTAACAACCAAGTTATTGAAATAAAAGACTAGGCATACATTTTCAACTAGTGGACAATTTTATTATATTTTCTTTTATGTTTTTTAATTGTTCCGCCTTGGCACTTGTCGAATAAAGCGTAATTGAATGCGCGATATCGACCTCAGACCAATGTTGGCGTCTTATCCCATGCTTGAGCTTATTCACCTGGCCTTAATTTATAAACGTAACTGCTGAAAAACCAGAAGTTCAGAGACAACAACATGCCTCGGATAAGGACGGATCAACTGTTGACGACCCCAGCAAACGTTTTAAGGACAAAGATTTTCGGTTTTGCACGTGGAATGTGAGGTCCCTTAACAGGCCACGTGCAGCCGAACAACTTGCGGAGGCCCTTGACAGCTACAAAGCTGACATAACCGCCATCCAGGAAGTGCGATGGGATGGGCCTGGCATAAAAGCGATGACGAACTGCGATATCTACTACAGCAATTGCTAAAGAGAGAGAAGGCAGCACTTATTCGGATGCGGATTTGTTGTTCGAGGCAGACTTAGGCAAAAAGTCTTGAGCTACGACCCAGTCAGCGAACGCCTCATGACAATCCGCATCAAGGCTAAATTCGGGAACATCAGCCTAATATGCGCTCACGCCCCGACAGAGGAGAAGGATGACAACATCAAGGATGACTTCTATGATCTCCTAGAAAGAACATACGATCGATGCCCCAGCTATGACACCAAGATCGTTCTAGGAGATTTCAACGCTCAGCTGGGAAAGGAGGACATCTTTGTTGGAGTCATCGGTAAACACAGCCTGCACGACAACACATCCGGAAACGGACTCAGGCTGTTGGACTTCGCCTCGGGGCGAAACCTCTCTGTGGCTAGCACGCGGTTCCCACACCTGAACATTCACAAAGGAACCTGGCGATCTCCTGATCAATCAACCGTCAACCAGATTGATTACGTTGCGATCGACGTCAGACACTCCTCCAGTATTCTCGATGTCCGAACCTTCCGAGGTGCAAACATTGACTCGGATCATCACCTTGTTGTAGCCAAGGTAAGAACCCGGATATCGAGAGAGCAACGGAGTCGAGAAAGGCCAAAACGGTTTGACGTCGAAAAGCTACAATCGCAGCTGATTGCTGGGAACTTTGCCGACCGAGTCTCCCTGAAACTCGCCCAGAGTTCGACGCTTCCTGCACTAAGCATAGAAGAAGAATGGAAACGTTGTCAATAAGCCATCAAAGATGCTGCCACTGATGTGCTGGGTTTCACGTCACCACCCAGAAGGAACCCATGGTTTGACGACGAGTGCAGGCAAGCGCACGCAGCTGAAAAAAATGCCTATAAGGCGACGCTGCATCGAACAACGCGGGCTGGTCGTGAACTCTATGAACAGAGAAGAAGGGAAGAGCACCGGCTTCTCAGAAGGAAAAAGAAGGAGCATGAGAAGCGCGCGGTCGAGGAAATGGAAAGGTGCTTTGGCAGGAATGAAGTCCGAAAGTTTTACCGAAAGGTAAAACAGCTATCCGGAGGATACAAGGTTCGGACCAAGGCCTGCCGGGACCAAAATCTACAACTAGAAGTAGAGTCGCAGTCTGTGCTGAGAATCTGGAAGGATCATTTCTGCAGACTCCTAAACGGCGATGACGACTCAAATCCCGCTGTTAGGCTGAATGTTCCACTCAATTTGGACGATGATAGACAAGCATTCCGTCCCCCCGACTTAGACGAGGTGAGGATAGCAATATCCAAACTAAAGTCGAACAAAGCTGCTGGAGCGGACGGACTGTCCGCAGAACTATTTAAAGCAGCTGGAGATGACCTGGTTGGGCGCATGCACCAGCTCATCTGTAAGATATGGTCGGAGGAAAGCATGCCCGATGAGTGGAATCTCAGCGTCGTTTGCCCGGTCCACAAAAAAGGAGACCCCTTTGACTGCGCCAACTACAGAGGGATTAGTCTCCTGAACATCGCATACAAGATCCTCTCTGCCGTATTGTGTGAGCGTCTGAAACCATTTGTCCATGACCTGATAGGTCCCTATCAGTGTGGTTTCAGACCAGGGAAGTCCACAATAGACCAGATCTTCACATTACGGCAGATCCTGGAAAAGACCCAAGAAATGCAAATTGACACTCACCACCTATTCGTCGATTTCAAGGCTGCATATGACAGTGTGCATAGAGACGAGCTATACAGTGCCATGTCTAGTTTTGGCATTCCTACCAAACTCGTCAGATTGTGTAGGATGACGATGGAGAACTCTCGCTGCTCCGTCAAGGTCGGTACCGAACTCACCGAGACCTTCAATGTCAAAAAAGGTTTTAGACAAGGCGACGCATTGTCATGTGACTTCTTTAACATCATCCTCGAGAAGATCGTGCGTAACTCACAAGTCAACACCAGAGGCACGATCTTCCAGAAGTCAGTTCAACTGTTAGCTTACGCTGATGACATTGACGTGATTGGACGAACACAGCGTGCCGTCAATGAGGCGTTTGCTGGCATTGAAGCGGAAGCGGCTAAAATGGGTCTTGCGGTAAATGAGGGCAAAACGAAGTACATGCTGTCATCAAGGAAGGACACACAACATCGACGTCTCGGACGGAGCGTCACACTAGGCAGCAGAAACTTCGAGGTAGTTAAGGACTTCGTCTACCTCGGCTCCGCAGTAAATAAGGACAACAGCATCAGTACCGAAATCAAACGCAGAATCACTCTTGCCAACCGCTGTTTCTTTGGGCTCAAGAGGCAATTGAGTAATAAAGCCCTCTCTCGAAGGACTAAACTAGCTTTATGTAACAGCTTGATCATCCCCGTCCTACTATATGGCGCAGAATCTTGGACGTTAGCAAAGGCGGATAAGGAAGCCCTTAGTTTTTTCGAGAGAAAAGTTTTGCTTGCGATTTTCGGTCCTGTTTGCGATGATGGCATCTACAGGAGAAGATTTAATGACGAACTCTATAGGCTGTACAGCGACATGCGCCTAGTTAAGCGTCTACGGATACAACGCTTAAGATGGCTAGGCCATGTAGAGCGTATGGACACCACTGCTCCGGCCCGAAAAGTCTTTGAATCCGAGCCATTGGGACAACGCAACAGAGGACGACCTAGACTGAAGTGGCGCACACAAGTGGAGAAGGACCTCAACCAACTTGGAGTGCGCAACTGGAGACAGCTGGCGAAAGATCGTGCTGGCTGGAGAGGCATTTTGGTTGAGGCCCCGGACTGTAGTGCCACAAGAAGAAGAAGAACTGCTGATTGAAATATCATATATATTTTATATGGTTTATCTGTGAAAATTTCTTTTAATCTCTTCTCCATATTAAGTCTCTAAAATTCGGATTTCTGCAGCTTGTTTTGGAGGGACAATATTTCTTTTTTGTAGAATTTTTCCCTTTCCTTCTTTTCCCTTTTTAGTTCATCGCTGAAAATGTATTATTAATATAAATATCTACATTGAAATATATTTTAAAAATCATACGTTTCCAGCTTTAATATTTGTATATGCTTATTTAGGTCATCAATCTTTTCCTGCTCTTGACTGTTCTCCGAAGCATCAATTCAATCCGAACGAGTTACAAAAACATCATTAGCCACCGGTTTCTCCGCTTGTAGCTCTGCAATCATTTCATGTGTTGCCTTTGATTGCATTCTGATGTCACGGGATGAAGGAGCGACTATTGCTCTCTGTTGGATTGTTGGAAGTGTTCCCTCCTTCAACTTATATCCATTATTTTTGGGAAGGCCTGTAATAAAATTGTGACTTAATATGTAAGTAAATAAACAAATCATCTTACTCATTTCAAATTTTAAGTTTCTTTCAAAACAGTGAAATGTGCAGAACATATTTGGGCTGTGTTTGGATTGAAATTATGATTTCTCCTGCAGAAGTGAATCCACTGCTTCCGCAGGATGTTGTGTTTTGGAATCGAATAAAACCGTACATTCGGTTTTGCCTTGTTGTTGTTTGCATTGCAGCCAAACACAGCACACCTCATTTTCAAAAATGTCTCTTTATTTAATTGTTAATAAATTACAAAATATTTTTCTTTTAATTTTTTTCAAACAAGCGCGCGGAAATCGCAGTCAAACCTATGAAAGATTAACATCCGTTGTCTCAGCCTACGTCATCAAAAATTGACAGAAGGTGACAGACATGCGCAATGCGTAATCTGTATTTATATCATTCCTGCAGTGGCTCCAAGCCAAACTCGGATACCTACTCAGTAACACAATTGAAGATTGATTAATAATTAAGAAAAAGAAATAGACGAAATTTATTATTAGTTTTAAACTACATATATATTCATTGGTTGTTTGATAAAATTTTATAAGCAAACTCAATTACTTAAAAAAAATTCAGCTCGATTCTTAAGGGAACTCAATAAAATAAGGAACAAGCCAAACTCGGACGGCTTAGGAAAATATTTTAAATTTGAATTTTCCGTCAAATAAATCGTAATCATTTATTACAATACAAGTTTTTAATAGTTGTGCAAAGGAACGGAATTCAGTTAAGCTGTAAGATACGTAAAAAATTCAATTCTCTCGAAATGAGAAAATTGATTCACATTTTAAAACAGAATTTGTACTTTTCCGTCACTAAACTCGGCCTTGGAGATCACTGGAGTTCTTACCTAGGTAATGACCCCAAACACAAAGCCTATAAAGTACGATACCGGCTGTTATATAACTGTCCTCATGTAATGGACACTTCTCGGCAAGGTCCAGATATAAACCCTATCGAGAATTTGTGGGAGTATCTGGACCGAAAAATTAGAAAATATCAGATTTCTAACAAGATGCAGTTGAAAAGCGTTCTTCTTGAGGAGTGGAATAAAATTGAACCTAATTTTTGCAAAAAATTAGTTCAATCGCTCCCTTCAAGGCTGCAAATGGTTTTAAAGAACAAAGGCCTTCACACAAAATATTAATTTTATTTAAAAACTTAATAATCTTAAATTGTGTTAACTTTCATAATAGCCGTCCGAGCTTGGCTTGATCCTTATTTTATTGAGTTCCCTTAAGAATAGAGCTGTATTTTTTTTTAAATAATTGAATTTGTTTATAAAATTTTGTCAAACAACTAATGAATATATATATATTGTTTAAAACTAATAATAAATTTCGTCTATTTCTTTTCCTTAATTATTTATTAATATTCGATTGTGTTACTGAATAGGTGTCCGAGTTTAGCTTGGAGCCACTGTTATTGTGGAAAAGGGTTCGAAGTGTGAAGATCAAGGTTCTAACCCTTTGGTAATTTGGTAAATTTCAACAAACACCTTTCGAAAATAGTTCAGAAATGCAAGTTTTCTCAAGTTTTTTCTCAAGTTTTCAGGTCGTGATTCGGGTTACGAGTCTCGTTATCCGTATACTGGAAAACAGCACCAATTGCGCTCACCTTCTCCTGAGGATCCTCAACTCCGAAAATGTCGTCGTCAAGCACTGCACTATCAGGATCGATGCCAACTGAAGTAAGTAGGTTCGCGTTGTCGGTCATGTTTGGTCGACAGACTCGTTAATAATTGTCTGGGTTTCGAGACACTGCTGGATAACAGGGAAAGAGATATTCGATGAATTTGCTAGGCAAGATCAGAGAGAATGTCATAAAAACTCCCCTTGGGACAGCTCGCTCAAGGTTTTTATCGACAGTTTGGTCTCTCGACAGAACAACTAGGCCGTCTGGGTGTGTGTCTGGGTTTCGAGACACTGCTGGATAACAGGGAAAGAGATATTCGATGAACTTGCTAGGCAAGATCAGAGAGGATGTCATAAAAACTCCCCTTGGGACAGCTCGCTCAAGGTTTTTATCGACAGTTTGGTCTCTCGACAGAACAACTAGGCCGGTAGCAAGCGCTTGTCCCAAGCGTCAATAAGAAATCCTCGGTAATTCTGTTATCTCTAGACAACAGAAGACCTGACCCTTAAGACGTCGTAATTAAGGGACACTTTACATTCGCTGTGTGGACCATTGATGAAACCCTCTGTGTTGTCGTAGAGCAAATGAAGAAACTGCAGAATACTTTCTTTATCATTGTCACGCCTTTGCCCTAAGTGCTGACGCGGTGGAAGTTCAAAACTTGGACTATTTATCAAAGAGGTGCTTGCAGGCATTCCTCCGGAAGACGGAAGTTAAAGAATGGTCTAGATTTTGATTCTAAGTGTTCTAACTTAGACTTTCTCAAACAAAACAAAATGTACATACCATATACCTACGGGTGCTGGAAAGAATGTACTTGTGATGCATTTACGCACGCAGGACAAAATCGGTGACCATTAGAGCTCAAGTCAAGTTAATGGGATGCCACTAAATAGTCATAAAATTAAAATATAGAAAACCAGAAATTTCCTTTTTTTGTTTTTTTTATGCATTTTTTTTATTCATTTATAATGGTTTCTTAAAGACTAGACAAAAAAACTTAAACTAGCTTACCTATCTAATCTATTGATCTTAATTCTAGCTTACTGACTTCTAACGAGTACTCTTAGCTAACCTAGGTTTATTTTGTTTTTGCCTTTCGGCTTCTTTAATTCATTCTTTTTTGTTGTATTTATCCTAATTTTGTTGTTAATTTGCCCCCAAGAAACTTAAGAAAAAAACTTGGGGACAATATTCTTAACTAAACTTAACTTAACTTAATACTAACAGTAAGACCTATGCTAAAATTAAGACTAACTACCAGTAACTTACGTCTAAGCCTATTCCAACATAACTATTTACATTAAACTTAACTATGCCCGTAATATGATACGGACGCGTGTACCATGACGTATGTGTTATTTATATAATAATAATTGTTGGCGCGACAGTCCACATCGGGACGAAGGCCTAGATCGCTCTTCAACTACTCCTGTTGTGCGCGCTGAGAGAGAACTCTAACGAGTAGAAGGTTTTTTGCCAACTCCGAACGGCGAAGTTTGAGAAGCTTTCTTGGACAGTTATTACTCCTTGAGTGTTGTCAGCAGCTCGAAAGAGGTGGTGCCGTGAAAAATTCTAAGTGTTCAGCCGGGAATCGAACCTAGATCCATCGGCGTGTGAGCGTCGCACTCTACCCACTACTCTACGGCGGCCATTATATTTATATGCTTCACATATATATCTAACACCTCATGGTGCACCTTTTTTGTTTATTTAATTTTTCTTTTTGGTTTTTGTATTTGTTGGTTTTTTTTATATTTTAATATTTATTTTTTGTATTCTTTGTATTTTTTTTATTTTTTTTTTATTTTTGTGAAATGCCTACAAACGATCTTAGCCTATGTAAGTTGGCCGCAATGACTTAACTATTTCCATTTCACCTTACGTAGCTAGCGGCATCGAAAGCTGGTCCTGGTGAAACCACCAGTGAAAATGCCGTTCTTTGACAGAAACTGCTCTATCGCGGGCAGATCGGTATTCATCGTCACAGGTCTTCCGCCCGCTGGCTTATCCATGGTGTTGTTTTCATCGGCTCTGAATAGTCGAAATCATTCTTCCGCGGTTCGAAGTGATATAGTATTCGTACCATCCCCCAAAACACCATTAATCTCACGAAAGGTTTTTCTAGCGGATTTGCCTTTAACGAAGAAAAACTTTAAAATAGCTCGAATTTCGGCGTTCTTGAACTTCATGTTTGCACGTCAGTAATCGTGCTAGCTGGAGAACCATGTTCATTGAGGCCTAGGTCCACCCCGGACTGTACCTCCAGACAAAGGAGAAGCAGAGGCTTTACATGATGAACGATTTAGTGCAGTGAATGTAATAAGTTGGGGTTTAGTTAACGAGACCTTAAAAATGAAATAGGACCAAGGGCAAAGAAAAACGGCTCTGGCTAGTTCCTTGTTTTGAAATGAATTTTATTAAAAGACTATATGCAGTTAAGTATACATTAAATTATTGTTGTTATTTATGTTAATAACGGTTATTAGATATACATATATGTTTTTGCTTTAATAATATCTTGCATAACACGACTTCTTATGCATAAAGAATTAACAAAATCGAGTAAGAGAAACCAAAGACAAAGGAAAACAATTCATAGGATATATATCTATCTATAACGCACAATTAGATTAAGGGAAAATTTGTTTGGTTTTGTACATATGTCGTTATTACTTTAACTATCCAAATATATTCTATAATTCCAAATTGTTTATCTCATATACATCAGGAGGGGTTTCATAAGGGATATCTACTTAAACGTTCTTTTTTTCTTCAGTTATTTTGAATTACAAGATCTACATTTTGTGTTTTTTTTTTGGTTTTTAACACATGACACATACTGCAGGAATAGATTGACTAAAATAATTTTCTGAGCCTTCCTTGTGAACTTTCAAAAGTCACCTGGCAATGTAAGTGCATGAACTCACTCAGTTTCCCCATGACAGTATGTAACAAATGTCATAAAACACCCTGTATATTAGGTTTCAGTTTGTTAGTGTTATCTTCTGTACATAATACTGGGTATATTTTGTGTATATAAATGATTTCTTAGTTTAGTAGAACACTCAACAATAAATTTTGATACAAATATGACACTAGTGATTGACAACAAAATACACAACAAGTGAAATCAAAACTCAACAAATGTCGAAAAGGTACTGTACAATAATTTACACTTGAACAATGAAATAACATTTGTGTTGACCTAAATGAGTTTCCCGTTAATTTTCCTATACAATCTTTGCCACATGCCACATGGTATATTCTTAAATAACAACACTTACATACTAAATGAAATTTCTTTCAATATTGTCGCTCACAGCGTATTTTGTTGAACATTATTTATATATTTGCTTATTCTTAGTGACCTATTCGAAGAATGCTAAATATTTAAATTTATATTTATGTACACTTATGGAATATTCACAAAAAAGCATTTAATTATGGATACTTCAGTGTGGTGTATGATATAGTGGTGTAATATGTTTAAATTTATTTAATGTATTTATTATTGTCAACACAGCCTTGAGAGTGAGAACCCTCAATAATTTATTTAATATATATATATATATATATATATATTATTTTTTCTTTTATATATACGTATATACAAATTAAAATTAAAACAAAAAAATGATTGCTGATCCTCTTAATGTAACGTAACGCGATTTTTATTTATATACATTTTACGGTTGAAATGAAGTCTGCAAAAAAAAGTTTCTAAAAGTTTCTTGTGCAACGGTTGTTTTGTTTTGGTTTAAGCTTTATATAAAGGGCAGTTATGAATTTTGTGAAATTTTCTTGAATTTTCACTTGATAGAGATAGCACTGCTTAAGCTTATGCCTGCTGAAAGGCATGTGAATGTTTGCGAACAAAGTTTGGCATATGTACAGAATACGTTATATAGAAAAAATGAAAATGTGGTAAAGTAAGGTAAAATTGTTAAAGAAATATTGGTAGACTTTGATAGGGATTTGTTCTTAATTTTGAACAGAAGAACATTGGTTGTAATTTTTAATTATCCTGGTCCGTTTCTATTTTCACTTCAGTTTGAGGTGACTTTATAGCCTGTAGGGTTGATGGCCTACAAGGTTGATGGCCTACAAGGTTAATGGCCTACAAGGTTGATGGCTGGGTTCCCTCTGACAACTTTTCCGTGTCATTTCTCACTCCTCCTGGTCCGAAAACCTAACATGCAACTGAAAAGAGCGCCCTATTTCAGTTTTAGGTGACATTATAGCCTACAGGGTTCATGGCCTGGTTTCCCTCTGACAACTTGTCCGTGTCATTTCTCACTCACTCCTGGTCCGGAAATCTAACATGCAACTGAAAAGAGCGCCCTATTTCAGTTTTAGGTGACATTATAGCCTACAGGGTTCATGGCCTGGTTTCCCTCTGACAACTTGTCCGTGTCATTTCTCACTCACTCCTGGTCCGGAAATCTAACATGCAACTGAAAAGAGCGCCCTATTTCAGTTTTAGGTGACATTATAGCCTACAGGGTTCATGGCCTGGTTTCCCTCTGACAACTTGTCCGTGTCATTTCTCACTCACTCCTGGTCCGGAAATCTAACATGCAACTGAAAAGAGCGCCCTATTTCAGTTTTAGGTGACATTATAGCCTACAAGGTTCATGGCTTGGTTTCTTTAACAACTTGTCTTGTTCTTTTCATTTCTGATCCAGAACTATAGAGGGCCTACAGTTTATTGCCAACTTTGAGAGTCGAGTTTAGGAAAAATTTTCAAACACCATTGGTTATCAGCATCTCGAAAGAAATGACACGCTAAACAGTCTGGATATGAAACCTGAGACTTTCTATGTGTTTACTCGTATTCCGAAGGCCAATTACAAATGACAGCGAAAATTGTATAATTAGATGCCTTTTTGCTTTGCTTTGCTGCTTTTTTTGCCGCTTAAATATTCTTTACTGTTCTTTGTAACTCCGTGGCACCTTTTCACACGAAATTTAGCCAATTTTCTTGTTGTTTAATTTCTAGTTCTGCACTTTCGCCCGTATGCCTCTTCCTCTACCAAGCTCATGTTCTAGTTTCTTAGGTGCGTTTGCCTGCTTAAAATTCTTATCCAGATGCGAGGCGTATCACACTAGCAAAGGTATTTATTTATAGCCTTCTCCTAAGAGGCATAAGTCAAAAGTATCCTTGCATTGGAATTCACTCTCCATCTGCTTTATTTAGTTTGAAATAATTTTCGGAGTTGACATCGCTGATTGTTAGCCTAAAGGTGTCGTTATTCAGTGCCATTCTACGCACATGATTATAGTTTCGAAGGTTTCATCTACTCCAAAAAAAAGGAGCAGTGTATTATGCAAAACATCGGTGATGGTGGATCCTCCTTAAAAGGAGCATAAACCTACTTTTACTCTCACTGATCTACAAAATGATCGTGCTAGCTGGAGAGGCATGTTGGTTGAGGCCCAGGTCCACCCCGGACTGTAGCGCCATCCGAAGAAGAAAAAGAAGATCTACAAAACCTCTTGTCTTTTCACACTCCAAAATGCCATGGTAATTTTACATTTCAAGCTTTGGATGCTACATTTGCCATCGGTATATGCGAACAGTTACACAGATTTGGGGAGGAACGCGCTTTTGGTGTTTAGTTAAGCTTTCTGAGACAAATGTCGAAAAAATTTCTTTGCTGGCTGATTCCGTTTTTGATATCAAAAGATTTCGCAATATTAACAGATCGATTTTAATTCTCTGTCGACATCATCATCAAATATGGGGTGTACAAATTAATTCTAACCATTTTCAAAAGATGGCGCCTCCTGCAAGTTGTGGCTGATCTTAGAATCTTAAAGCAATGTTAAACGGGTTGCAAAGGTTGTGTCAAAATACCAGTCCTACAGTGTCATAAAGATCAAAACTAGAGGATTCATTTAAGTCAAAGTCTTTTCCAGGAAAACTTTAGCGATGACTTGGCTGCCTTCAAAACTCACTCAAACTAAATAAATAGACTACTGACGTTGATTTTCAGAACCCTGCCTAAGAGAGCAGAGAAGATCTTGTTTGTGATATTATAGGAGGCATATACCTCAAAAGCTATAAAAATTTATCAATTTTAACGCTGTTTATATTAATCGGTGAATGTTCGGCACCGAGGCCGACGGACTCCTTTATGGACGAAGTCTTTCGATATCAGACGCCGCGTTGAATCTTATTTAGGTGGTTCCTATTTATTTATTTATTTATTTGCTGAATAACTACATTATGATTTTAATCATATCATCGATTTTAATCATATTGTAGTTATACGATTAAAATCATAATGAAGCTTAGTAGCCAGAGCATCAGGGCCTTAGGCTATTGGGTGGTTCTTTTTATGTATTTACTGCGGTAGTGCGGAATTTCTGCTTTTCTCTACTAACATTGCATGGAAGTCCCTGCTTAATAAAAGCACATACTCTGCACGCCACTGCTGTACAACATCTATACTTATTACGAGTTCCTTTCAAAGTCTAACTGTGAATTTTGTCTTTAATCTTAAAAAACTAACAAATCATAACCAAAATCTATCCCATTTACAGAATTTTGAAGCACATTTCTTGCTGCGACGCCAATTTATCTAAGTGAGTAAATTTTAAAAAAACAACTTAATTAATTTATAAACTAATGACTTTTTCGTTAGATATACGTAGATATATATGCATATATATAATTTAATTTATGTGTAAATTTTCTATAAGATTATTTAGAGATTACAATTTTAAATTATTTTCTTATATATGTATCTCTGTTTTTTTCCTTTCTTAACACACATTTAAAATATTTTCATTGTTTTGTATTTTTATAAATTTTACATATACATTGTATATCTTTTTATACACATTTCAATTTCTCTACATTTTATAGAATAAGAATTGACTCTTTTAGTTTAGAAATTGCGTACATTTTTCAACATTTTGTTAATGAATAATTTTCTTTAAGAAAAAAATAAAATATTAAATCATAAGCAAATTTAAGCTACAAACACGTTTAATATGGATTATTACAATTAAAACACGTATGTATATCACATTTATATGGATTATAAATACAAATTCTAATAATGGCGTTTTTTTTTAATTTTAGATATTTTTTAAAATATACTTTATCTTAGTGTTTTTACTTTTTTGTTTATACAGCAGTCAAGGGGGAAAGTTTATATTGAGTGTTGAAGATTTCATATGAGAGGCGTTTCTGCTTCGATAATAATAATAATAATTGTTGGCGCTACAGTTCAAAGGGGGACCAGGGCCTAGCTTGCTCATCAACTACTCGTGTTGTGCGCGCTACTGTTCTCTCACGAGTAGAAGGGACCTACAGTTTTTTGCCGACTCTGAACGGCGAAATTTGAGAAGCTTTCTTAGACAGTTATTACTCTTTGAGTGTTGTCAGCAGCTCCAAAGAGGTTGTGCCGTGAAAAATTCGATGTGTTCAGCCGGGAATCGAACCTAGACCCTTCGGCGTGTGAGCGTCGCACTCTACCCACTCGCCACGGCGGCCACAAAATAAATAAAGTATTCATTGATATGGATGATTAAAAGAATTAGGGATGGCAGAGCGCTCTGAAAAGACCAGTTTCTTTATTTCGGTTTGTTTTATAAGTAATTGCGGATTTTAATTTTACGTTTCCAATTTTTTCTTATTTTTTCCCTTTGACATTTGTAGTTGTGACTTTAAGCTTGCCATAAGAAACATTTTCGAAACTTTGTAAATTGTTGTTAATTATTATTATAACCCAACATTGGGCATTCTCGTCATATTATTCCTAACCTTTAAAACAAATATTTTCTTAAATGATAGCAACGCAACACAGACTGCTCTTAAGTTATGTGATGTATGCATCAAAAGAAGGACAATGTCAAAATCTTTGAATCAGACTTAAGCCACGTTTAGGCCGGCCAAGTTAAGTTCATGGTGAGCAAAGGTGTCATATGTCCTGATGCATTCATCGTCGATCACTCGCCAAAAACTAAAAACGCTTGCTAGGGATTTGTTGATGTTTTTCCTATACAGTCCTGACTTCATGCCATCATACTACGTTTGAGTCTTTGCGGAACTGCTTAAATGCTGAAATTTTAAAGGATAATAACTCTGTGGCACCACACAAAAAAAAAAAACGTAGAAAAAGAAGGTCCTTTTTGAGGGATAAGTTTTTTATGGGAATTCATATCCGTTTGTGTTGATGGCATCGGAAGATGATAATTTAGCGACGAACTCTATCGGTGCATGTCCAAGCGTTATATTTGGGGTCTTTTCGGAACTCCTTAAATGGTGAAACTTTAAAGGATGACGACTCTGTAGAATAACAGTTGGTTCTGTCTTTAATAGAAAAGGACCACAAGTGAAGTGTGAAATTATGAATTTGCCAGAAAGATGGCGAAAATTCAGTGACATACACATCGGATTATTTCGAAAAATTTATTTACTTTCTGTGAAAAATCCACAACAGTAGGAAGCGAAAGCCTTTTTCGTGAAATAAGTTCTTTCAGGGAATTTGAACTCGTTTGCTTTGATAACACCTGGAGAAGAAGATTTAACGATGAACTCTTTAGGCAGTACATTGGAATGCGTTATTTTTGTTGAAATTTAGGTCAGTAACCCAACGAGTCTGTGCGTAAAGAGTTCTCATCCTGCAGATGTAATTCTTGTAAGAGTGTTTTTAACCAGGAACCAATAAGAAAAGGAGACTCACAACTTCCTCGGATTTCTTTTGACAGCGCTATCATTTCCATAACTTTCAAAAATAAGCCCTTTTCCAACAAAAATTCGTATATAACCGCCAGGGTTGTGAACAGTAATAATAATAATTGTTGGCGCTACAGTCCAAAGGGGGACCAGAGCCTAGCTTGCTCATCATCGTGTTGTGCGCGCTACTGTTCTCTGACGAGTAGAAGGGAACTACAGTTTTTTACGGACTCCGAACGGCGAAATTTAAAAAGCTTTCTTCGACAACTATTACTCTTTGAGTGTTGTCAGCAGCTCGAAAGAGGTGGTGCCGTGAAATATTAGAAAAATTGGTGTTGAACTGGGAGTCGAACCTAGACCCTTCGGCGTGTGAGCGTCGTACTCTACCCACTACGCCACCACGACCAGGTTTGTGAACAGTCAGGAGAAATTAGCTGATCGATCAGCTGTGAAGCTGTGCATCTCATAGATTCCAGCTTCCAACACTGTCACATAAATAGGTCTGTTACAATTCATTTGTGGACAGAAATTCGTAGTTGAGTAGTTTGCATGAAAATCGCTCTTGGAGAGAGTAACTCTGCCAAAACTTGTAAAACGACTTCGTAGAAATTCGCAGAATTAAATGTATACAGCTATCAATATATGAAATGTCAGAGGTTATTTTATTTTCAGAGTCATCTACTGCCCACAGATTTGCGTCAGCAGAAATTCGTAGGGCGGGGAAAGTTATTATTCTCTCATGAGCTCTTCCTTCTACGAAATTATCAGCAACGGAACACCCTTTGACAGTTTTTCGTCATGAGCTCTCTCTTCTATAAGATTATCAGTAAATAGAACGCCCTTTGACAGTTTTTCGGCGAATTCCGTAGGCATTTGCCGCAGTTCAGAGCAATTCGAAGAGATGATACAGGGGGCATTAACTCAGGAAGGTAAACTGTGGTATATAAATTATTTGCTACTTGGCATTCCATCGTACCCCTGAGTAAAATGCCAAGTATATTGACTTAACTACAAAATAACGTGATTTTTTGACCTTATCTACAATAATACATATCATTGTAAATGGAATTATTGGGAAACACAACAGCCGATCCAACGCTTGCGTGCTTTTGTTCTTTCACGTGTTGTGACGATCAACATTTTAATGCGAACATTAAGAAGTATTTGTAACGTCGACGTAGTTTTGCAAAATTTCTTAGATCGAAAAAATTAAGAGCTTAATTAATCCATATTCTTACAGCATTAAAAAAGTTATTTTCTAAAAGATTAAAAAGTGAAAACAAAACTTATGGATAAAGGGTTCACTTTATGTGTATAAACAATGTTCATGCTTGATTTTAAACAAAGCCTAAAAGCGTTTTCATCATTGACTCAAACCCAATTAAGAACTCACCCCCTTCACTGTCGTTTTCATTTTACAGAGTTTATCAAATTTGTCTCTAAGTGCGAATTGTAACAAATGCTCTCTACGTATGTGTTATTTTCTACATCTACATCTTAGCAACAGGAAATATAACAACTGTTTCTAATCATTTGCTAACACATAAGGGGATATTGTGTGGTTTTTTGTTCCTTTTAATTTTATGTCATTTTTACAAGGTTATATATTTTATATTTTTTTTAATTTGTTTACTCTAGTAGTTTAATTTATTTTGTTTTTATACAAACTTTAGTGCATATGTTGAGATATACAAATGAATGCGATTGGGTATAGAATTTGGTGTGCATTTGAATATTTACCGTGTGTAGGACAAAACAAACTCTGAACAGCTGTACAAGGAAGGACATCCATAGGAAGAATTTTTCATTCAAATTCTGCTACAGTGATGGAGAAGGCTGGTGGAATTGTGGTAGTTACAAAAAATTAGCTAAAACTGTGAAACATGGATTCTGGTGTTCTGATTTCAGTGACAGACGTTTCCAAAATTTGTTCAAGAGTCGTGCAAGGGATTTACATCATCAGGAGGAGATGGAATCTTTCTCATCTCGCAGCCACTTTGGAACAAAAAATTGTACATCCAGTTTGTCTTGGATATATTCCGTCGAAATAAACGCTCCGCATTAAGGAACCATCTCGCTCCTTCTATGGATTCTTGCCTTGAAGAGGGGAAACGAATGTAACTGCCGATTAAGGACTTCTGCAATTATTATGTGTGACACTAGTTCAATTGCTTATTAAATGTATGATTCTGGCTGGTAGTACAACAAACCAGTCTTCGAGTCTGAGCGCGCTAGTGGAGTGCTTTCAAACCTCAAAACAAACCTCAATTACTTATACAAGTAGTGGATTTTAGACTAATGGAGGACGAATTATACATGAAGGTCTATTGTGCGTCAAAGATAAAACAAGAGTTTTAAAAGTAAGTAAAACAAGAGTTTAAAAGTGATGTGAACCAAAATGAATGAATTGGATATGGACGCATATGCGCCAGGACGAGGCAACTGAGACAACTGACCGCCGTGAAACATTGTTCATAGAAAATTGACTGAAATATTGATTCGCAATGTTCCCCAGATTTGGCTTCTGTACCATTCCTGTATCACCCAGTTCAACAATTCTGATCGATGACCACTGGTTTGTTTGCATTTCAGTCCCCTGTTTTTTTTTTCGTTCATTTCCGTATATCATTATTTTAAAAAACTTTGAATATGGAATTTATCTATTTTTGTAGACGCTGATTTCAAATTGGACTGTGGAGTGAACGTAAATTGCAGCTTCACATAGGCTCAAGGGAGAAATGGTTTCCAGTTAAGTGATGAGGATTTGTTGACTTTAACTAGCAGATTCAATGAAACTTAAAGTGAGAAACTCTCAAAGTTTAACAAAAAGCGAAGGAGAACAGTTTTTTTTAAAGAAAAATCTGGTACACTATCTACAGTCTCATGCAACTCATTAGAAACGTTGAACGTGTTCATAGCTTATGTGTCTTACCAGCAATAACTCAAAATCTCTGTTTTTACTGTACATATATGGTACACTTTCAAAAAAACTTATGGACGTACCGTTACTTTTGCTACAACAACTAAAAACAGAGAAAAGTTGTCAAAAGTGATCGTACATATAATTTGAAATGCTTCCGTAATTTGCGATTTTCGGGAGTATTTTCATTCTGAAACGGAAATGATTAATTGGTATTTAAAATTTCTTGTATATAAGTATTAATGAAATAATAATTTTTAACTGTTGGCGCGACAGTCCACAAGGGGACCAGGGCCTAGCTTGCTCATCATCTACTCGGGTTGTACGCATACTGTTCTCTTACGAGTAGAAAGGACCTACAGTTTTTTACCAGCTCCGAACGGCGACGTTTGAGAAGCTTTCTTAGACAATCAATACTCTTTGAGTGTTGTCAGCGGCTCGAAAGAGGTGGTGCGGTGAAAAATTCGAGGACTTCAGCCGGGAATCGAACCTAGACCCTTCGGCGTGTGAGCGTCGCACTCTACCCACTACGCCATGGCGGCCACAAGTATAAATGTAGTTTTGTTAAAATTGAACAATGGGGAAGAAATCTTCATGCGACGTTGCAACAAGACAAGTACTCCTTACGGAGAGATTGAAAAATGTTTAAAGAAGGTAGACTTTGATCCCTTCCATTATTTTAAAAAGAATGAAACAGACCGAAAAATCAAGAACAAACTAAGTGTCAGCCACAAATCAGACTAAAACTCTTTTTATCGAAGTAAAATAACACAACACAAAATAATTAAAACCACAAAATCACAGTCTCCTCCATCACCATAGAGTCATCATCATTTTTCACAACTTCTCACTTACACTTTTCACTATTCAATAATCAACAATATGATATTTGTTTATAAATGGAAATATAATACAATAAAATACCTTCATTTGAAACAACTTTCACAAGATGTTATGATTTACGCATTAAAAATAAGTATTTTCGGTAACTTTAAAATTAATTTAAAAATTTTAACTACGTATGTACTTATCTTTTCTCCTAAATAACATTCACATTAATATTTTGTAACTTTGTCATATTATCTATTTTCGATAAGGTTATTTTTTCTTTCTAAAAATAAACAACAATTTGAAGTTATATACCATTTAACGAATACTTTAAGGTTTGTTACAACGTTTCTTGAATAGAAAATGGACAAGAAAGTGTCTGTACCCATTGGTTTATTAACTATTATTAATAAAAATTATTATTAAAAAAAAATTATTAATAAGGACATTAATATTCACTATTTACACTCATTCTTTGCAAGGGCTTGGAAGGAAAGTCCATTTGGGCCCTTGCTTAATAATTGCACTGACCGACCATTTTTGTTAAAATTATGTTTAAGGAGTTTTGGATGAGATGAAGGGACAGCCAATTGAAGTGTTTTATTCATTCGATGTACCATATTGTTCTGTCCAAAATTTTGGGAAGTAAAGGAGTTCGCAACGGTATAAGTATACTCATTCAGTGAACTCCCACTTAGCACGTTGATGTGGGTGTTTATCACCGGTGGCTCACACCTGCATGTTTTATCTGGCGGCGTGTGTTGTTTTTCTTCATAAATTAAAAGTTTTTTGCCCAAGGCGTCAGATAAAGTAACGTTTGAGTTTTACAGCCGTCAGATGACGATAAATATAAAAAACTGCGCCGTCCTCAACGTTTTTAAGACACTATTCTAGTCTTTCCGCGCTGCTGGCTATTTTGGACACAGACCTTGATAGTCAAAAATGCTTGGAGTAAGGAGAAAGACAGTCAAGTCCGCTAAATCTGAACATGTAAGTAGAAATGGCAGAGAAATGATTTTGTGACATCCCTTAATCGGGAGGGTCAGGTAGTTACTAGAAAGACTAGGAACAGGCCCATGTAACACATCAGTCCAAAAAAAAAAAAAAATATACTAAATTCATAATTAGTGGCGCCCCCTATAGGTCCCGGGACTTATTGAATGATCTGTCATATCAAATTGGTAAAATTTACTGCATTCTTCTTGTTCTGTATCAAAGCAGGTATCCAGTGTCTAGGCAACAAAATGTCTTATAACAAGGCAAACGTAATGTGCCACATGTCTCGTACTGAGACGACCCAATATCGTAAGATTGATCCTCGGTGGATATTTCCGGTAGGCTGCGGCATTTTAAAAAATTGGCATGCAAAAGCATTAACATTTACTCGGAGTTCAGCCTTCATGCTACACTTGATTTGCTTCCATGCGTCTAGATATGCCGGGAAGGACTAGCAAAATATTCCGTCTGGAAATTATGCCTTCTAATGCAATCAAGGTGCACATGTAGCAGTGAAAGCTGCTTCTAGAATCTATTTCCAGGTCACCTAGCTGCAACCTAAGACCGCAGAGCATTGTTCTATGAAAAAGCTTGACGTATTTCTTTTGTTTGAACATCATTTAACAGATGGTATAGAAAATTGGAGAAATTTAGTGTAACTTAGTACCCTCCATTGTCCAGATTTCCCTTTTTTTTAATTTACGCTCTTCGTTCTTCTGCTCTCATCGTGCGTCGATGATATTTGTCGTGAACATAGATCTTGTTGAATAGTAAAATGGCCGTTCCATACAGCAAAGACCACCACTTTGCTATTTCGAACTGCCACAAAGTAGCAAAGACAAGCACCAAAAATGAAAACGATAATGCCAGGCAACAAAGGAAATACGTCTGCGATCATTCGAGGATCAGAAGGAGACGGAGAGCACCCCGTGTTTTTCAATCGCATGCTTTCTTGTTCCCGTTCCCGTCCGTAAGACCACCTGGAAGTGGTGACTAATGTGAACTGAGCTAAACTTGTGTCGGTTAACCAGCGGGGTCAATCAAATGCAGAATTCTAAGATCGCAATTGCCCCGAATTATTCCAAATAGGACCAATATTTCAAACTGCATGGATGTACACTGCTTTTTTTATTCACCTTCTGCTGTGCACAGTTTGCTGACTGTTGTTAGATACAAGTCGTGTAAAAGTGTTTTTAGAAAGACACAGCACATTTGGCAACGGATGCTGCCTTCGCTTTGATGTACATATACTTCACATCACACCCAAAAATGCACAAAAATTGCTGGCCCTAACTGCCTGCCAGTACAACTCACACAAGCACCAGATTGTGGAAAATCATCAGCCAGGTGAAAACTTTTTCTGCTGAAACAGGGAGCTAAGCAGTGCCATCTCAAAAATTTCATTATACAGCACTGCATATTTGCTTGAAGAAAGCCCCTCCCTGCCAGCAAAATGTCTTAAACATTTGAAAGCTCTGAGGTACGTTTGTCACAAGTTCACCTTCCACCTTCTATCACACAAGCAAACATCTTGAAACTTCAATTGGAACTTTATTTGTGACACTTTCAAATGAATGTCATGTTCACGGTCACACTTTCAGTTGCTGCCGCTTAATCACTTTCGAGTGCCACACGCGTTTATTTCACTTTCAAGCCGCCTCTTGAAGTGTCACGTTTTTTTTTCATTTTGGGATCGGTATTCGAGTTTCATTCATCGGACCAAAACCGAGTCTACTGGTTTCGTTGGGCTGCAAAATTTTCGGATCATTAAGTTGCAGTTTTGCTCTCTACCGCTGTTAGGCGGTTTTAAGAGATTTATGGCAGATATTAATTAGTTCGGTTCGTGGTTGGGCGAGCATCGGTGTCTCACATCGGTTGATTCTTATTTCAGGGCTATAACGAAGTGTTCCTAAACGGAACAAATCCACTTCGCTGCACTTTTGTATTTTTGCCTATGAACGAATTCATAATGAATTCAGAGTTGTAGCAAGCGCTTAAGCAACGTTGTCTTTATTTGAGTCTGAGTTAGGAAAGAGGCGGGGGTGCTTTGCAGTGAGAAGGAATAGTTTTACAATCGGCTCTGTGCAACTGTGGAAAAAAATTAATTAAGGGAACTTAATGCACTCATAGGTCAAAATCTGAAGTATTGAATAGACTGCTGTTCATACAACATTTGATTTTACCTCATCAAAGCTTCAGTCCGCACAATTCAGTTTTCAAATTCAGTCCCAAAGTCCTAAGACTTCAGTCCTTAAACTTCAGTCCTCAGACTTAAGTCCTCAGTCTACATTCCTCAGACTTAAGTCCTCAGACTTAAGTCCTCAGACTTCAGTCCTCAGACTTCAGACCACAGAAATCAGCCCTCAGACTTCAATCCTTTCGCTTTACTTTTCAAATTTTAGTCCTTAATTCCTAAGACTTCAGTCCTCAGACTATAGTCCTCACGCTTCAGTCCCCAGACTTCAGTCCTCAGACTTCAATCCTCAAACTTCAGTTTTCAGACTTCAGTCCTCAGACTTCAGTCCTCAAACTTCAGTCCTCAAACATCAGTCCACAGACTTCAGTCCACAGAAATCAGCCCTCAGACTTCAATCCTTTCGCTTTACTTTTCAAATTTTAGTCCTTAATTCCTAAGACTTCAGTCCTCAGACTATAGTCCTCACGCTTCAGTCCCCAGACTTCAGTCCTCAGACTTCAATCCTCAAACTTCAGTTTTCAGGCTTCAGTCCTCAGACTTCAGTCCTCAGACTTCAGTCCTCAGACTTCAGTCCTCAGACTTCAGTCCTCAGACTTCAGTCCTCAGACTTAAGTCCTCAGACTTCAGTCCTCAAACTTCAGTCCTCAGACTTTAGTCCGCAGACTTCAGTCCTCAGACATCAGCCCTCAGACTTCAATCCTATCACTTTACTTTTCAAATTTTAGTCCTTAATTCCGAAGACTTCAGTCCTCAGACTATAGTCCTCACGCTTCAGTCCCCAGACTTCTGTCCTCAGACTTCAATCCTCAAACTTCAGTTTTCAGGCTTCAGTCCTCAGGCTTCAGTCCCCAGACTTCAGTCCTCAAACTTCAGTCCTCAGACTTCAGTCCTTAGACTTCAGTCCTCAAACTTCAGTCCTCAGACTTCAGTCCTCTTGCTTTAGTCAGGCTTCAGCCCCCAGACATTCCTCACCCTTCGTTCTTCAAATTTTATGATAGTCCTAAAGTTCTAAGACTTCAGTCCTCAGACTTTATTTCTCAGTCTTCAATCGTCAGGCTTCAGTCCTCAGACTTCGTTCCCCAGACTTCGTTCCTCAGACTTCGTTCCTGCTTCATTTAGATATCTGCTCTTCTTCCTTTTACAACAATGATGCAATGATGATTTTACAACAATGTCTCCAATGCAATGAGTACAAAGGAGACGTCGCAGGATGTAAAAACCACTGTTCTTCAAAATTTAACGGGTTTTACAAAAAAAAGGTTTTCAAAACTACCACGTCTAGGGACAGCCTTCGGAATTCATCGCCTCGATGCTGGAAAAGAATGTCGCGACTAATTGACTGTTCTGCTATGATCTGCATTACTTCCTGAAATTGCAAAGAGCCGACCAGGTTGTGTAGTGCCAGGACTGCAGTACGAATGAGGAAACCTGGGTGAATGTCACAAGCCTCATCGATTAATGCAAAATTGCAGACTCATAATTCGACTAACGATGAAAGTGCTACGAAGTTATGTTAGTTAGCACACCAGGAAATTAGTACAAACACTGGTCCATAATTGTTGTAAGACCGGTTTGCCTATTAATTTGATGCGTCCACACAGCTCCAAAGCCCCCGTCATTTTCGGATGGATTCCTTTTTTTATTCCTCCCTTCGGTTTGGCAACCGAATTTCGAAATGGCCTGTACGTGCAACACATAACCGAAAAAAAAATGAAATCCCATGAGCGAGGTCCTATCAGAATGTCTATACAACAGAGAAGGCTGTTGGATTTGAAGAAAGTTCAGAATGCGAGAAATTCAAGTTTTCTGATTTTATGATTTTGGACCTATAGGCATTCTGGTTTATTTTCGCTCTTATTCCGCATGACCCCAACACTGCAATTCTTCAAGCAGAGTGTTAGCAGTATATTCGGAGCATATTCGAATTCTCAGTTTCTTCAATTTAAGACTGGACTTCTGAATTCTGATCATTCCGATATAACAACTTTCTGGTATTTTGACTTTGAGATTTTCTACCTATTCATTCCGCAAGAGCCCAACTCTACAATTCTTGGAGAAGTATAATCGGGACGTAGATTAGACACTCGATTTTACCGTTTTTTGAATTTAAGATTTTGGACTTGCGAATTTAGACCATTCTGATAACCCAACTTTCTGGCATTTTTGATTTCAAAATTTTCGCCCTTATTCCTGAAGAGTTCTTCTAAGTGGCAGTTTAGAGACTGAATTTCTCAGGACACAACCCAGGTTCAATCTTGCCTGTGACCTCAGGCAGAGAAGAAAATGAAAATTTTGATGAAAGATAAAAAGTTCCTGTCCCAACTTTTTGTCCAAAAAGTCGATTACAGAACAAAATGGAAGCTACACCTCATACATCTGCATCCATCCGCCAACTCCCTTTTCGGTGCACACTTGACTCCTGCATCATCATCACTTGCATCACATCCTTTAACACAAAGCAAAAACTAACAAACTTAACCACTTAACACGAAGACAATACACACACATATGAGTAGATGAATATTTAAACTATCTAAAATGACTAGCGTTCGATGGTAGAGGTAATGTCTGGGATAGAATTTAAGTGCTGAGTTTATCACGATTTCCTTACGGCTTGCCGTAGTCGTAGGTACTGTCTTGTGCGTCTGGTTGTACTGGCTCCTCGGCGATTGTGCTCGGAAACGCAAACGGATTGTTTGGGACGTGTCCGGTTGCGCCGTAGTTGATTGCGTTCGACTGTTGCATTTGGGTGTGTTCGTTATCCTCTTCGCCCTGCAAGTGGAAAAGAGTACTCATAACGGATGCACTTGGATGTGTGAGATTTGGAATGTACTCACGAAAGATGTTTCTTTGACATGTCCTCCGGTGACGACACCCGTTGGCTGAGTCCACACTTGTTGTTCCTCGACAACTGGTTCTGCCCACGGCTGCAGTTCGCCCGATGCGAAGAATCCGTAGAACGAGCAGCCGATCAAGTGCACCGTTGCGGCTATTGTGAAGACAGTTGTCCAGCATCCTTTGGGCTGAAATGAAAACACATTAAGACCCTCTGAATGGATTCAGGCTCGGTTTGCACTCACATTTGCTTTGATTAGCCCGTCGATGGCGTAGGGCACGATGACGCCAGCTAGTGTTCCGATTCCATTTGAGAGGCCCATAAGAATACTCGCGTACCGCGGTGCGATGTCCAAGTGATTAACGTTGTATCCCGAAATGGCGAAGCCACTAAACGCTACTCCGCAGGTCAGGGCAAACATGGCGCCAGTCTGAAAAAAGCACAATTACGTGACACTTCCTCAAGTCCATTCATTCCCCAACTTACCGCGCTGTTGGAGTGCGCAACGAATAAGAAGAACAATCCTTCCATGCCGAAGCCGCCGCAGTTGAAGAGCTTTCGCACGTTTGTGGTCGACATGATGCCGTTCTTTCGCAAGTAATCCGCCAGCATACCGCCAAAAGGCACAATTGTCGTCATGATCAAGTGCGGCAGGGAGCCGACAAGGCCCGCTTCTTCGATCTTGAAATCAAACTTGTGCTTCAGGAAGGAGCTCTGGTACAGCACCAGTAAGTAAAAGTTCCATGATCGACAGAAGTTGGCCACAATGATAGCGTACACCGGCATCGAGCGCATCATCTCGTGCCAGGGTGTAGTGGCCAGCGACGGCATCGTCGCCTGGCAGGAGGTCTCCCCGAGCGACTTTTCGATGTACTTCAGCTCAGGTATGCTAATCGCAGGATGCTTGCGGGGGTTCTCGAAACACAGCCACAGCCAGAAGATGTACCTGTCGCAGCAGATTTTGGATTGAATACAATTTCGCGGCAGCAAGTCTCGCCCACTCACCATGTGATGCCGAAGATCCCATACGCATAGAATGGAGCCTGATAGCCGATCACGTCGGCCAGAATACCTGAGAGTGGGAGTCCAAATACCACGCCAGCGTACGACCCACTGAACGCGAGTGTAGCCAGCCGAGAGCGCTCCATTGGCGGGGCCCAGAATCGCCAGATTCCGTGGCAAGCAGGATACGTCACGCCCTGTGGGTGAGTGAGAGAGGAATTCGTCATCGCATTTCAGAATCGCCGACGCAACTATTGTGTCGATTCGGCTTTTAATGGGAAAAAGGATTTTCGGGGATTAGGTCGTGTTTTCATACCACACCACAGGGGAATTCATTTCGGTCTTTCGTTGCGGGGCTTTGCGATTTCAAAGGAAAATCGAACAGCAGCCGAACCCAAATGAATCCTTTAATGTCCTCCTTGTGTGATGTAATATTTGGAAAGGATGTGGAAGAATGTGAGCTGCTTACCTCAAACAATCCTTGTAATACTCGGACACATATCACAACTTTGCCACGCATCAACGTCATCGCAAACGGCACGAACAGATGTAAGCTGGCCGAGCTGGCGATGGCCAGCCCGAATATTTGATTCGCCGGAAACTTGGACGCTATGAAGCCGCCGGGTATCTGTGTCACCAAGTAACCCCAAAAGAATGATGAATCGACATGGCTCTCGATGGCCACTGTCCAGTTGAGGAAGGCGGTCTGCAATGATGACGAGAATGAATTTAAACAAAAATTGAGATTTTGATAAATGATTCAAGATGCTGTCGTTTGGGGGAGGGTGGTCATTTCCGGGATTTCCACTCGAATGGAGCTCTGATTTATGATCTGCAGTGATGTGACACGGGGGTTTATTTTGTGGATTTAATAGGGGATTAGGGAGATTGGATTAAGATGGAGGAGGAAACTGACTTCTCAAGGATGTTGTGGAAGCTCTGCGGAAGGGTTGAAAGATAAGTCTGCCGGGTCGTCCTTTGATTCGTGACAATCATATAATGGAAAGTTTTCCGCTCTATTTGTTAATAATCATAATCATTTTACGGCGCCTCAGTCTACAGGGGAACCAGAGCCTAGTCTGCTCATTAACTACTCGTGTTGTGCGCGATACTGTCCTTTCGCGAGTAAAACGGCAAACAACGGCGAAGCTTGAGAAGCTCTTTGACTGTTGTCAGCAGCTTGAAAAAAGTGGTGCCGTGAAAAATTCGAGGTGTTCAGCCGGGAACCGAACCGAATCCTCCGGCGTGTGAGGGTTGCACTCTGTCCACTACGCCACGCGGCCACTATTTGTTGGAGGTTTGGAAATACTACATTGGAGCACTTGGACTTGGACATAGGTCCATTGTACTACAAGGTAGAAGCCTACATTTAATGTGTTTTTGGGTCTTCAAAAGGTATACCAAATAGCACCTCTGCGATTAGAACCTTGGATCTAGGCTCCAACGTAATAGAGCCCAAAAGCTGCTACCTCTTTCGAACAAAAGCGCCTTCTCTCCGACGTCGCAGAGTTTTTCATCACTTAGTTCAGGCAAACTTAAGTGCTAAGCGAAGGTGCAGTGCCCCGTTTGAATGCCAACAATTCATCAGCTGGCTTTCCTATTTGCAGACAGAAGAAAAGCCGCGGATCTCTTCTCACTTGGTTCGCCTGCATTTATGCCATCTCTAGTTGTGCTGATGAGAGACCTCAGTTTGCATGGAAGCCCTCACCAAGAACGTGGGCAGCTTTAAAGTGTTTCGGGATCTACAAATGCCTCTTCTTATCTTTGCCTAGCAAGTTTGTAGACAATCTCATTTTTCGTCGATTCGTGGTGTTCCGGAACCCTGACAAGTTGAAACGAATCTAGTTTTCCGACAAAATTAAGGGATGGCTTTCCCCTACTATCTTGGAATTGGTTGAGGGTTGAGTAAGGCCTTAAGCACGTAAGTAATGAGCATTTAACTTACCAGGTATACCCGTATGAAGTGAGTGTCAAGATACAAATGTCTCGATAGGGAGCATTTGTTGTGAACGAGCCCTTATTTTTTTGTTTGTTTGTTTGCTATGACATCTGTGAAAAATATTTAGTACACATCAAGTCATTGAACAGACAACACCATATTTTCTCATCGTGTTAAAAACGTCATTAACGTTAAAAACGAATTTTTTACCAGAAAGTGATGATTTGCGGAAAGCATTAATTTTTTGTTTTCATTTGAAGAAAAGTGCTGCAGAGTCGCATCGAATGCTTGTTGATTCATATGGTGATCATGCTCTATCAGAAGCAACATGCAAAAGATGGTTTCACCGGTTCAGAAATAATGATTTTGATGTGAGAAATGAAGAACGTGGAAGACCACCAAAAAAGTTGGAAGACGCCGAATTGCAAACGACATTGGATGGAGATGACACTTTTGAGTCAAAAGCAAATGGCAGCAATGTTAAATGTTAAATGTTGCACAACAAACAATTTCTGACCATTTAAAAGCTATGGGAAAGATCCAAAAGTGTGGAAAATGGGTGCCACATGAATTGAATGAAAGACAGATGGAAAACCGAAAAAAACACGTGAAATTTTGCTTCAGAGACACGAAAGAAAATCGGTTTTGCATCGGATTAATACTTGCGATGAAAAATGGATTTATTTTAAGAATCCTAAACGGAATCTGCTACAACCATCAACATCGACTGCGAAACCAGATCGATTCGGCAAGAAGACAATGCTGTGTGTTTGGTGGGACCAGAAAGGTGTGCTGTACCACGAGCTCTTAAAATCTGGTGAAGCCGTTAATACTGATCGCTACCGATAACAAATGATCAATTTGAACCATGCATCGAACGAGAAACGACCAGAATCGGCCAGAAGACACGGCAAGGTAATTTTGCTCCATGACAATGCACCTGCACACAAAGCAAGACCGGTTCAGGATACAAACACTTGGCTGGGATCAGCTACCCCACCCGCCGTATTCACCAGACTTGGCTCCTTCCGACTACCATTTGTTTTCATCGATGGGGCAGGCATTGGCTGAGCAGCATTTTGATTCCTACGAGGAGGTCGAAAATTGAGTGTCTGATTGGTTTGCTTTAAAAGACGAACAATTTTATTGGCGTGGTATTCACAAATTGCCAGAAAGGTGGTCAAAACGTGTAGAAAACAATGGGCAATACCTTAAATAAAATGTTCTTACTTTCCAATTAATAATTGAGGTTTAATTTTTAGAAAAAAAAAACGCTCATACCGGTATACCATTTACAAATGGCTCTTCTTATCTTTGCCTAGCAAGTTTATCGAAAATTTCATTTTTCGTCGTTCCGTAGTGTTTCGGAACCTGACAAGTCATAACGAATCTAGTTTTCCAACCAAATTAAGAAATGGCTTTCCCCTAGTATCTTGGAATTGGTCGAGGGTTGAGTAAGGCCTTAAGCACGTACGTATTGAGTCTTCAACTTGATTAATTAAGATTATGCGGGTAGTTTTCTGTAATTGGTGACTGTACTAGTTTGTGGCCATTAGGAGCGCAAAAAAGTCCACTTGAAAACCCGGCGCGAAATCACCTTGAAAAGTGTTAGGTCTAGTGTTGCCGTCTTTTCGACGAAGGCCCCAGATTCTGATCCCTCCGTCGTCTTTTACGAATGTTGCCTTTTATACTTCGGGATTGGGCAACCCCAGTGTTACAATCTGGAAACTGCCAGCTCTATCGTAAAGTTTGGCATTTTTGAGGTTATACGTACACAGAAGATTTTGACATATCGGCGCTATTTGGGTTGTTTACAGCAGAATCCATTAAAAAACCTATTGATCTCTGGTTTACAGTAACTTTAAAGATTCATCTCGCCCAAAAAATGGAATTAAATCGTGAATTATTTGTTACAACTTTCGACGTGGATTAACTCAACAACAGTGCATCAATGAACTTAATTTATTTATTATTTAATTTTGACGATAAAGCTCCATCAAGGACCAGTGTTTATCGATGGTATGGTGAATTCAACCGAGGTCGTGGTTCACTGCAAGACGAATTTCGTGAAGGTCGTCCAAAATCAGTTGTTGTTCCGGAAACCATTGATGCTGTGTCCTAACTGATATTGCTAACTGACCTATCGTGAGATTGAGACAACCTTAGGCATTAGTGGGACCAGCATACATTCAATATTGCATGAACATGACCGTCAAAAAAAATTTGTTCGCATTGAATCCCACACAATTTGTCAATCGCTCAAAAAAAGGCTCGTGTCGATTGGTCGAAAGAAATGCTCCAAAAATACGATCGCATTGTTTCAAAATACGTTTATGACATCGTGACAGGTGGTGAATCATGGATTTACGCGTATGAGCCTGAAAGTGAACAGCAGTATGGGTGTTTCAAATTGAGCCAAATCCAACAAAAGTTGCTTGTGCACGAAGCACTTCCAAGCAAATGGTCGCCTGTTTTTTAGGAAAAACTGGACATGTTGCAACCGCACCACTAGAACAGCGCAGAGAAGTCAATTCTGAGAAGTACACAACCATTTGTTTGCCAGTTGTCTTGCAAGAAATCAGCAAAACCAACCGCCAAAAACGCATCACTCTTCACCACGACAATGCGAGCTCTCAAACATCGGTTCAAACAACTGCATTTTTGAGCACTCTAAACATCGATTTGATGAGCCATCCGCCGTATAGCCCTGATTTGGCACCGAATGACTTCTTTTGATTTTCGTACGTAAAAAATAAAATGAGAGGTCAACGTTTTTCGACATCTAAAGAAGCGGTTGATGCGTTCCGAATGCATGTTTTGGAGATACCTCCATCAGAGTGGCCAAAGTGCTTCGAGAATTGGTTCAAACGCATGCAAAAGTGTAGAAGTCTTAATGGGGAATATTTCGAAAAACAATAAAGCTATTTTCGATGATCAATATTTGTTTTGCTCTCTAATCCCATATAAAAGGCAGCCCTCGTATCTTTCTGGAATGTGGCTACTCTTTTGCTCTCTTTGAACAAATTACAGATCAGCAATGTACAGCTTGCTTGCTGGCATTAAAACTAAAGCGGCTAAAATGGGTCTGGCGGTAAATGACGGCAGAACTAAGTACATGCTGTCATCAAGGAAGGACACACAACATCGACGTTTCGTCCTAGAGCGTCACACTAGGCAGCAGAAACTTCGAGGTAGTCAAGGACTTCGTCTACCTCGGCTCCGCGGTAAACAGGGACAACAAAATCAGCACCGAAATCAATCATCACTCTTGCCAATCGCTGTTTCTTTGGGCTCAAGAGGCATTTGAGAAAGAAAGCCTTCTCTCGAAGGACTAAGCTCGCTTTATATAACAGCTTGATCATCCCAGTCCTACTTTATGGCACGGAATCTTGGACGTTAGAAAAGGCGGATAAGGAAGCTCTTAGTCTTTTCGAAAGAAAAGTTTTGCGTGCTATTTTTGGTCCTGTTTGCGTTGATGGCATCTGGAGGAGAAGACATGCACCTGGTCAAGCGTCTTCGGATACAACGCTTAAGATGGCTAGGCCATGTAGAGCCTATGAACGCCACTGCTCCGGCCGGAAAAGTCTTTGAATCCATGCTATTGGCACAAAGCAACAGAGGGCGACCTAGACTTAATTGACGCACACAAGTGGAGAAGGACCTCAACCAAGTTGGAGTGCGCAACTGGAGACAGCTGGCGGAAGATCGTGCTGGCTGGAGAGGCATGTTGGTTGAGGCTAAGGTCCACCCCAGACTTTAGCGCCACAAGAAGAAGAAGAAGAAGAAGAAGAAGAAGAAGCAATGTAAGGCTTGAAAAGGCTTCGGATTTAAGCCATTGGGACAACATGCATGCAACGCAACAGCAGGCGGCCTAGATTAAGAAGGAGTGTGCAATTTGAGGCAGCTGATCAAATGTCATACTAGCCCAGATCCATTACATTCACTGAAGTAAATTGGCTTGCTGGGTATGTTTGCCTCTCTCATGGGTATACACCTATTTAAAAGGAAATGTCGAAGCTGCCAACTTATTCGTAGTATGTATGGTATTTGGGTCTCACTAGAAGTACAAGAGAAGAAAACTGGAACAACGTAAGTATTTGTCCTAGATTTCCTACATTGACCCGTTGACACAGTTATCCAAGCTTGGGATTCATTTGTGTCGCACTGCCTTTTGCCCCTTACAACACGACCCAATTTTCTGTGTCCCATCGAATGCCATCAGTTGTCATGAGTCCACCATGTAGGAGGAAATTGGTGTTAAGTCCACCGTTCTCTTGGATTTCAAAAACAGCCGAATAGCGCTTAAATGTTCAGAATTTCTCGCGAACCTCGTTCCGAATATATCAAAATCTAAAAATCCATCAAACTCTTGACTTCAAACTAACTTTCAAAGGCAACACACAACCACGCAACCCCTTTCCCCCATTCATTCGCACTCTGCAGAGGGATGACGTACAGGGAGAAATGGAACTCGCAAAGCGACCCATTCCTCGCAAAAATAAATAATACCCAGAAATCCCCCTCAAACCGTCCACAACAATGCATTACAGTACTCAGTCTAATGCATTCCCATTCCGCGCCAGAAGGCAGCGGTATCCATCCTCTACGATGAACACGCTCGGAAAACAAAACCGAAAAAGGCACAAGGAACGTACTGTTCGCCTGCCACATGCTTTTCAATTCATTTATTCAAAGTACTTACCTCGGAACTGTGGAAGATGCCTCAGCACCCCCGAGCTTTCATACAGAATTTATTGTCATCATTGGAAGGGCTGGGTGGGGGAGGGAGTCATTTTGGATGCAGGATAAAATAGCACAGAGCATTCGCAACTGCCGAGTGCCGGAATTAAAGATTTTCCATTCAGCGCTCGGCACATCGCCTCGGGCCACAATTAACGAGCGTGACGCAACTCGCAACAAATATGATCTCCGGATGTACAGTGTGGAGAGGGTGGACACATTTCAAATTTAATTGACGCGGCAAGTGAGTCCGTCAGTCGTGAGTTGCCAAAACTTACCCCATTGTGCTCCAGTTTCAGCTTCGCCGCCGACATGTTGCAGCGCATACCGAAGGAAATCATGAAACCAAAGCAGGCCATCAGCGCGATGGTGTAGCGAGCGGGAAGACATGGACACTCTGCTTTGCAATACTTGTCGATTTTACGTAGCGGCGGACGTTCGATCTCGTCGAAGGACGTCGGGGAGTCGGCCATGTCTCCGTCGTAGGGGCGCTGGGTCATTCCATCGCCAATGGGACCATCCCCGCCATCCATTTGTTCGTAGCCATGCTTGGAGATCTCGAAGTTTTCGAACTGTGGCTTTATTCTGAAAATAGAACAAGGCAAACGATTAGAGGGTGGGAAAGTGACGACTTAAAGATGCTTTTTGGTTATGCTACCCCCCACTTTTTTGACTCCGATTCCCAAGAAGTCTTCCAGACAGCACCCAAATCTCAGAACAAAAAACTCGCATAGTCATTCCTTTCACGAGCAGCCTGGCGCCAGCTTCACAATCTCCCCGAGCCGACAGACGCCACAAAGTCTGCGCCAATGTCGTCAAAATCCATAAAACTTCCCCAAATTATCTTAGAAACATTCGAATCCACGGAAGGGCATCTCCATCGACCAGATAAACACATTCAGCGGCTGTCTCGCACGAATCTGGGTCAGTGTGAGTTGCTGCGATGACTCAAAAAAATTCCTCAAACGCAAGATGACTGCCCTGGGGAGCCCCAGAAATTAATGATTTACATGCACTGCTGCCAACTTATATGACAAATCACTCGCATCCTCCCCCGCCTAAGATGCCAACGCCCCATTCGTCTGAATTTATCGGCAAAGAATCGCGTCGCCAAGTCTCTTCGCACAGGGGTTCGCCGGCATCCCATCGAATGACTCCGGGTCTCGTATTGTTGCTACGCCGCGCCGATAAAATCACTTTTGCAACGAATTTGACAAAAGCTGTGGGGGATGGGAAGCGCTGTTGGTACAAAGGAATGGCGGTTCCCGCCCACTTGCGTCAGACGTGGGCTACCATAACAACAGTTCGTTTAAGCTAATAGCTTTCGCTATTCATCGAGTGGGTTTCAATTCGATTTCAGGGAACAATTGTCAGGTAAACATGTGACGAGGTGGGTTGCCATCGATACTAATCGAGGGGCACTTGAAGGGAATCCCTTTTTTCGAAGGATTTTTCTCCTGGCTTAACGATGAGGGTGTAGCCGGGAGACACAAGTGGTCAACTTAAGATGTGCGCACGTTGGGCGAAGATGTACGCATTACACAAAGCCGACTTGATTTTAATCGCCTTAATGTATGATCTGTGAAGTTTTGCAGACAACGCAAGGAACAGGATTAAAACCTTGTTTTTGGGAATTTTGTGTAAGGCAAAATTTTGACGACTGGAGAAGTTAAATTTTTGCCAGATTTGACTCCGACGTGGTCCGTACACTACACACAAAAATTTGAAGAAAGAATAGGGTCTAATTTAACCCTGGCATCGGATATGAAAAGTTAAGCTTGTGTCAAAGCTTTTATTTGATATCTGTTTTTTTTTTAGTTTTAAAATATGAGTTAAGACCTGGAAATTTAAAGAAGTACAACGTAAACGAACAATAAGCCTTCAACTTCCGTCCTTCCATCTTTACCGCAACAGCTAGGAATTTCCAATAATAATTGGCAATTTAAATAAGAGAAAAGTTTTACTCATAATTTACTGAAGCATAACTGCAATTGAAGCGTTCAATGAACTTGAAGCATTCTATCATCCCGCTCCAAATCCGTTCCCGCGTTTGATCTATTTGACTTTCCTTTTTATTTTGTTTTTGTCGTGGAATATTTTACTGTATTTTACTGAAGGAAGCACCAAAGGCACAGTTTAAGCCTTTGGTGCTTCCTTCTTAGTTTGTACCATTTTCTTAAGAGCGGTATTGAATCCTTTGGAATTCAGGTGAAGAAATTCCTGGCAAAGGATCATTTTTTATTTTGTTATGTTGGTACAATTGTCTCAAACAAATCTTTACAGTTTCAGCTACATAGAGTATTTATTTTGTTTGTGAGGGGTATAAAAGAAATTAAAGGATCGAAGAATTCGTATTCAATTTTGTGCGAAAAATGGAATTAAGTCATCAAAACACTTGAAATGTTAACAGTGGCATACGGTGATCGTACTCTGTGTCAGCAAAATGTTTACAAGTAGTGAAAGCTCCTCAAAGAAAGTCGAGAAAATGTGACTGACGACACTCCAGCACATCAACAACCGGTGAAAATGTTGAGAAAGTGAAAAAATTGTCGATTTTTTTTTTGAAAATTTTGGGCATGAAACATGGCGCAGCGAATTTTGAACAAAAAAAATGTCGCATGACCATCGCTGCGTGCTTGTTGAATGACGTCCCAGGCGTTACAGATTTTGTCAAAGAGGGTCACGTGTACTGATGGATCATGGGTACATGGATATGACAATGAAGCCAAAGTCCAATCGTCACAGAAGAAAATCTCAGGCGAGTCAAGGCCAAGACACGAAGCCAAGCTCGGTCAAAGGTGAACGTTTTTGCAGAATGATAATGCATCTGCTTGCTCTTCCAACGACTGCATATGTTTCGCCGAAAATTTGTCTTACCTGCGAAATTGAAGTTAAGTGTCCAAAATGTGAGTACATAAGTATATTTTTTTGGTCTACATTTTGAGCAACTCTTGACATCTTTTTTTTTAACTAACAAGAGACGGCTTATTTTAATTAATTTTGACGACTTTCTTCTTATTCTTCTGCTTCTTCTTCTTCTTATTATTTTCTTCTTCTTCTTTTTTTTTTTCTTCTTCTTCTTCTTCTTCATCTTCTTTTCCTTCTTCTTCTTCTATTTTTATTCTTCTTCTTCTTCTTCTTCTTCTTCCTTCCTCCTGCTTCTTTTCGTCTTATTCTTCTTCTTCTTTTTTCCTTCTTCTTCTTCTTCCTCTTCTTCTTCCTCTTCTTCTTCTTCTTCTTTTTCCTCTTCCTCTTCTTCCTCTTCCTCTTCTTCTTCATTTTCTTTTTCTTCTTCTTCTTCCTCTTCTTCTTCATTTTCTTTTTCTTCTTCCTCTTCTTCTTCTTCTTCTTCTTCTTCTTCTTCTTCTTCTTCTTCTTCTTCTTCTTCTTCTTCTTGTGGTGCTACAGTCCGGGGTGAACCTGGGCCTCAACCAACATGCCTCTCTAGCCAGCACAATCTTTCGCCTTTTCAGTTGCGCACTCCAAGTTGGTTGAAGTCCCTCCCCACTTGTGTGCCCCACCTTAGCCTAGGCCGTCTTCTGTTGCGTTGTCCCAATGGCTTTCGAAAAGACTAAGGGCTTCCTCATCCGCCTTTGCTAACGTCCAGGATTCCGCGCCATAAAGTAGGATGGGGATGATCAAGCTGTTATATAAAGCGAGCTTAGTCCTTCGAGAGAGGGCTTCATTACTCGATTGCCTCTTGAGCCCAAAGAAACAGCGATTGGCAAGAGTGATTCTGCGTTTGATTTCGGTACTAATGTTGTTGTCCCTGTTTACCGCGGAGCCGAGATAGACGAAGTCCTTGACTAGTTTCTGCTGCCTAGTGTGACGCTCTGTCCGAGACGTCGATGTTGTGTGTCCTTCCTTGATGGCAGCATGCTCTTAGTTTTGCCCTTATTTACCGCCAGACCCATTTTAATCGCTTCCTCCTCAATGTCAGCAAACGCCTCATTGACGGCCCGCTGTGTTCAGTGTCATCAGCTAGCAGTTGAACTGACTTGTGGAAGATCGTGCCTCTGATGTTGACTTGAGAGTTACGCACGATCTTCTCAAGGATGATGTTGAAGAAGTCACATGACAGTGCGTCGCCTTGTCAAAACCTTTTTGACATTGAAGGTCTCAGTGAGTTCGTTACCGACCTTGACGGAGCAGCGAGAGTTCTCCATCGTCATTCTACACAATCTGATGAGTTTGGTAGGAATGCCAAAAGTAGAAATGGCACTGTATAGCTCGTCTCTATTCACACTGTCATATGGGGGCTTAAAGTCGACCAATAGGTGGTGAGTGTCGATTTTCACTTCTTGAGTCTTTCCAGGATCTGCCGTAATGTGAAGATCTGGCCTATAGTGGACATCGATGGCCTGTAACCACACTGATAGGGACCTGTCGGGTTATGGACAAAAGGTTTCAGACGCTGGCACAATATGGCAGAGAGGATTTTGTATTCTATGTTAAGCAGACTAATCCCTCGGTAATTGGCGCAGTCAAAGGGGTCTCCTTTTTGTGAACCGGGCAAAGGACGCTGAGGTTCCACTCGTCGGGCATCGAGTGGAATAAAGCAGGGCATTACCGCTTGACTATACTTGGAGATTACGAAACTTATGCTTTAAAGACATAATTTTGGATTGGAGTCCACTTTCCAAAAGTCGATTTTATATGAACGCCTTGCTCCGCTGTTAGCAGTACACACTTAAGTGCCTCCATTTTGAACTGGTGTAAGCCCGTGGAACGCGTCCGCCGGGGAGTGCGGCATTCACACGCCGAAGGTCCAGGTTCGTTTCCGTGGCTAATACCTCCAATTTCTACGTCACCATCTCTTTCGAGCTGCTGACAACATTCAACGAGTAATAAGTGTCAAAGAAGATGTTTGTCAAGCTTCGGGATTCGGAGTCGGCATAAAACTCTAGGTCCCTTTTAGTCGTGAGAGTAGCACGCCAAACACGAGCCGTGGACAAGAAAACTAGGACCTGGTCTCCTGTGGACTGTCGCCCCGCCCAGATATAAATACGTAAGCACATGGACAGGCTACACATCTACACATTCAACCCTTTGAACACGCCAATGAAAATCGTGGTCCATTTTTCTGCCCCACATGAAGTGGTTTTCTTAATTTTCCAATTTCCCCATCCCACGCACCCACAGGACATGGATCAAAGTTCGCCTGACTCGACGAGAGAAATCAATTAAAATTCAGTTCACGTCATGGAACATCGCAGCCCAAGAGCACACTTATCGCGTGAAAGACGAACACACAGCCGACGCTAAGGTGCGGCACATCACTTGTCGTCGGCGGCAACGGCAGCTTCTGCTTCTGATATGGCAATAATAACGGCACTTATCATGTTACGGTAGAATGAATTTTTGAGGTGATTCCATGAATGAAATGAAAATCTTCCATTTAACTTCATTTCAACGCCACACTCCGCCGACAGCACTCAGCCGCCATTCAGGCGAAATCGATTAGGGTTGAAAGAAAGACGCGTTCCTTCAACACGATGGACGGAGAAACCAGTTTGGGTATCCATTAAATGAATCTGTTCATCAAAGCTAGATGCGCATTGTTTTGCTGTTTCCCTGTCGCAATCCTCGAAAAAGAAATCACAAACCGAACACGGTCGGGGTGGGTTTTTCGCACACCATTACCGACAGTCCCGTGGGACATGTGGAAGAGGTTGTAACACTTGTAACTCAAACCCAACAAGCGCAGGCGATGATGATGATGGCCGACCTGTTGATTCCGGTAATGTGTATCCCCGCATACCTTTGACACGACCGCTGCCGCAGCGATACTCCCACGGGGGTAGTTTCTGGTTTTCCCCAGTTCCACGAGGTGAAACACAAATAAAATTCAATTGGATTAAGAGGTGTAGTCGGCATCCCGGACGATCTGGACGTCTATTTACTCGCCTATTGATGCTGATTGCAGGAAGGGATGCGCGCATTTGATTTGATTTGATGGCATTGTCGGAGTGATGGATTCGATTTGATCTCGATAATTGATAAGGAATCTTTCAGTTGATTCGGGTGATTCTATTGCGAAATTGATTGAATTGAGTCCTTAACCTGGGAGACGGTTTTTTATTTTCAGTTTTTTTTATGGGGGGAGGGTTCCGCTGATGTTTGTCACAAAAGAACTTCGTTCTTGAGGGTCCATTGTGTGAGTTGAAGGGTTTCGTATGTTTTCCTAATGGAAGTGTATTGCGTTTCATGCCGATGGAGGCCGTATAAAGAGCACGTTTTCTTTGTGTTCCTTTCCGCACGTCACATTCGAAATTGCGTCCCTCATTATCTCACAAACAACCATTCCACGCAAGAATCTCTCTCCCGAAACAATAAATCTTCTTCCCAACGGTCTGTACTCCCCACCAAAACAGAAGCCCCACTCCACGTCTCATTTTACCGCAAAATTAGTTCTCTACGGGCTTGTTACCGAGGCAATCCCCCATCAAATGGAATAAAATCATAATTTTTCAATACGCCCTGCCGCCAGCAGTTATCCCCGCGCTATTGGTGCGGCAGTCGCTGCTGACAAAGCAATGAATGAAGGACGTTAATTTACGGGCATGGCAACTCGAAGAAGTCCTCGCTGCGACACAATTAAATTTTCTCGCTCTTCAACGGGTGTCCCGCGCTATGACAGTTTCTTGGTGATGGCTGAGCAGCTGCACGCGACTTTGAGAGCACTTGTCTGGGGAGGGGAATGAGAAATTTGTGGGCTGTGAGGTGTAACTTGAACGTTTGTTGGATGTAAATTAATTAAACAACAATTTGGGATGTATGTCAAAGAGGTAATTCATTTTGTTGGTCTTAAGGTTCTGCTAATGATTTTCATCAGTTTGTCAATAAAAGGCTCCAGCTGATGTGTGGGGTGTTGACAAGATAGGAAGAACGAAGGTGAAGCAACAAAAGCGCCCGAAGACTCCAGTTTAGCTTAGCAACTTAACCATAGTTTAGTGCAGTTACAGCAGAGCATAGAACACGAGTAGTTGTTACAGCAGAAGGCCCTTGTGCCCTAATAGAATATTGCCATATTTACTATATATTTGTCTCCCTATCTATACTCTCTCTTTCAGTGACAACTTTTGAGTCAAACTTGATTCTAGTACAAGCAGCGGGCGGTTTATTTTTTTGGGTAGGGGAAGGGCTGTAAAAACTGACTCAATGGTTTGTTCAAACTGTATCGGGAAATGAAAGCGTCTTACATGGTCCTGGCCTCAAACAATTATGGAAACAATTCTGTGAAGTCTCGAAAAGAGCGCCACAGTGGTCGAGGTAATGCATGAGCAGCGACAAGAATCACGTTTTTCAATAACGCCTCCTTTGGGCCCAAAAAATCTCAAATCTAATCGATTTGTCTCTTAAAGGACCTAGCTGACTTTTTTCTTGTTGTTTATTCGTCTCTGGTGTAGTTAGTGGAAAGCTCGACATTATTTGAAAAGGATGATGAAGGCCTTTGCCTTTTTGACTTTTTTTTTTACAACTTTTTAAAAATATTTCCATATGCTGTACATGCCGCCTTTTATAAAAATCTCAGTAAAGGACACTGGCCGTAGGCCTTGAATTTGACTTAGAGGACTCCCTCTTGTCAGATTGCATACACAAATGGAGAAAGGTCTCAAGCCACTCGCTGTAAAACTTGGGCTTAAGTGGTATAAGGACGTGGCAGCTGAAAATTTATATCGATTGGCATTCCGTTTTCGAGCGAATGGACAACGCGCCATTTGTTCTACTCAAAAGTAACTCTTTGCCTAAGATAGTGGACATAGGCCTTAAACAATTTCCAGTTTCAAACTGGAAGCAGCTCATAAGAGAACATTCAAACTGTTAAAACAATTACGTAAGGGCCTAACGTTCGTGCCTGTATGGATGATGAGTTGAAGAGATCAATTGCTAGCTTACGCTAATGACATTGACGTGATTGGACGAACACAGCGAGCGAGTCAGTGATGCGTTTGTTGGCATCGAAGCGGAAGTAGCTTAAATCGATATGATGGTTAAGGAGGCCAAAACAAAGTACATGCTGTCATCAAGGAAGGACACACAACATCGACGTTCTGTCTCAATAGGCAGCAGACAATTCGTTGTAGTCAAGGACTTCCTCTACCTCGGCCCCGCTGTAAAGAGGGACAACAACATCAGTACCGAAATCAAACGCAGAATCACTCTTGCCAATCACTGTTTCTTTGGGCTCAAGAGGCAATTGAGTAATAAAGCCCTATCTCGATGGATTAAGCTCGCTTATCGGATGGACTAAGTTCGCCCGACGGACTAACAGCTTGATCATCTCGGCCCTACTTTATGGCGCGGAAACTTAGACGTTAGGAAAAGCGGATGAAGAAGCCCTTAGTCTTTTCGAGAGAAAGGTTTTGCTTGCAATTTTTGACCCTGTTTGCGTTGATGGTATCTGGAGGAGAAGATTTGACGACGAACTCTATGGGTACAGCGACATGCGCCTGGTCAAGCATCTTCGGATACTACGCTAAGATGGCTAGGCCATGAAGAGCGAATGGACACCTCTGGTCCAGCTCAAAAAGTCATTGGGACAATGCAGCAGAGGACGGCCTAGACTAAGGTGGGGCACACAAGTGGGGAAGGACTTCAACCAAATTGGAGGCAGCTGACAAAAGATCGTGCTGGCTGGAGAGGCATGTTGGTTGAGGGCGAGGTTCACCCCGGACTGTAGCGCCACAACAAGAGGATGAAGACCTTGCGAGTGCTTCATCTAAATAAAAACGTATTGTTCGAAAAATCAATATTAAACCTTTCTTTCCTTAACAACGCAGAAGCGTTTGTGTTCATGTTTCAATTTAAGCGTTGGTTGAAGTCTACAAGGATGGAGATGTAAATAATAATAATAATAATTGTTGGCTCTACAGTCCAAAGGGGGACCAGGGACTAGCTTGCTCATCAACTGCTCGTGTTGTGCGCGCTATTGTTCTCTCACGAGTAGAAGGGACCTGCAGTTTTTTGCCGACTCCGAACGGCGAAATTTGAGAAGCTTTCTTAGACAGTTATTACTCTTTGAGTGTTGTCAGCAGCTCGAAAGAGGTGGTGCCGTGAAAAATTAGAAAAATTGGTATTGAGCTGGTAATCGAATCTACACCCTTCGGCGTGTGAGCGTCGCACTCTACCCACTACGCCACGGCGACCACGGAGATGTAAATCCAAATGTAAAAAATTTCATAGCGAGGGCAACACATGGCTGCTAACGCCACAAAACTAATAAGCCGGACCATCTGAAATGCTTGCAATTTGCTTAAAATATGATCGCAATTTAACCAATTGCTTTCGTGGCTAATTATGAAGACCTTGTCGTGCGCTATTAGTGGCTTGAACTGCGATTTGAAAATGACCTTTGTCAACTTTGGCGCTTTTCTTGACCGTTGAGCGATACATTATCGTAAATAGCAAACAGTTTGCCTTAGATGTGGTACGTCTACTGATGTCTGAGCATAGCAGGTACAAAATCCTATTTATAAGGTCTACATTGAAGCCACGAAATGAATTTGCCAGTGTTGCAATCGTGTGCAACGAAATGCCTCGAGAATATTTTCAAACCAAATTTTTTGGATCATTGGCCAAATGGGATGTCCACCCAAAGGTTGTCTTTTGCTTGGTGTCTTATGGTACACGTTAATTTAGATTTCATATCCATAGTGGAGACGTTATGCTTATACAAGTCTTGGCAAGAACACAAGTAAGCTCATTGTCGATCTTTGTGACCAGACACCTTGCTTAGAGTGAGTGTGAGTTAACCTCGCGACAAATCGCTTCTAACAAGTTATGATTTGACTTAGTGAATACTTTTATGGCCTCCTATGTACCACCTAGAAGCGAATACTCAGTTAGTGGTATTGGTAGCATCTCTGATTAGCAGGACATCACTTTGGAAGACGTTACAGTGCCCAGGGAGTCTAAATGAACCATTCAAACATATTAAATTGAGCTATTCTGAAATTCCACGCGGCTGTTTGCGTTGAAGCCTTGACTTCATCCGTAAAGCCCTTCCCGCCCAATGAGTTTCTAACGTTTCTAACGAAGCTCGGTCTTTCCTATTTCTGGAAGATCACTTGGTGGTCGGCTTAGCCCGAAGGAGTTACGAGCACCCCGGCAGTGGCCTTGTGAGCCACTATGGGGTTGGAGGGAAAATCACGCCATGCACAAGTACGGGGATCAAAAAGTAATATACAATAGCATCGACTTAGATAAGGGATAAGGGAATCAAATTGAAAATGGGTGAGGATAGGTTTAAGCGACGGAAGTTCTTTGACTCATATCCGATAATTCCTAACTGGCTTTCGCTGTTCCTTTCGTCGCAGTTTTGCTTTCCACGTCACGCAATATAAGCTCTGTTTCTGGTCTTCTTCGCAGTTTACTCTGGGTTCAAGTAATTTAGGGCTGCACTCGAAATCCCATGACAAGACATAAGCCACGGCACTTCTTCTTCTTCTTCTTCTTGTGGCGCTAAAGTCCGAGGTGGATATGGGCCTCAACCAACATGCCTCTCCAGCTAGCACGAACTTCCGCTAACTGTCTCGAGTTGCGCACTCCAAGTTGGTTGAAGTCCTTCTCCACTTGTGTGCTCCACCTTAGTCTAGGTCGTCCTCTGTTGCGTTTTCCCGAAGGCTCGGGTTCAAAGACTTTTCGGGCCGGATCAGTGGTGTTCATACGCTCTACATTGCCTAGCTATCTTAAGCGTTGTATCCGAAGACGCTTGACCAGGCGCATGTCGCTTTACCCATAGAGTTCGTCGTCAAATCTTCTCCTCCAGATGCCATCAACGCAAACAGGGCCAAAAATTGCAAGCAAAACCTTTCTCTCGAAAAGACTAAGGGCTTCTTCATCCACTTTTGCTAACGTCCAAGTTTCCGCACCATAAAGTAGGACGGGGATGATAAAGCTGTTATATAAAGCGAGCTTAGTCCTTCGAGAGAGGACTTCATTACTAAATTGCCTCTTGAGCCCAAAGAAACAGTGATTTGCAAGAGTGATTCTGCGTTTGATTTCGAAACTGATGTTGTTGTCTGTCTTTACTCCGGAGCCGAGGTAGACGAATTCCTTGACTTCAATGAATTGTCTGTTGCCTGTTGTGATGCAACGTCGATGTTGTGTATCCTTTCTTGATGACAACATCATTGCTTTGGCCTCATTAACCACCATACTCAAGACTATACTTACAGGATCATTTTTGTAGTCAGTCTTCATTAACTTTCAAATAAGAAGAACCACCACACCCATTTGAGCTGCGTGCCCTTCAATGCCAACAAACGCATCATTGACAGGTCACTGTGTTCTTCCAACCACATCAATGTCGTTAGCGGTAGCTTACAATTGAATTGACTGTTGGAAGATCGTGCCTCTGGTGCTGACTTGTGAGCTACGAATGGTCTTCTCGAGTATGATGTTGAAGAAGTCACATGACAGTGCGTTGCTTTGTCTAAAACTTTTTTTTTGACATTGAAAGTCTCGGTGAGTTCGCTATCGGCCATTCTACGAGTTGACTTTGCATTTTACATGGGTCGTAATACAGTAAAACCTGATCTTCGAACATTTTGGGTCAGTCAGCGTGCTCTTTGCCTTCGAAGCTAAGATCACCACTTCTGAAGCATCGAAACCACCGAAACCTCGTCATCTTGCGCTTCTACAAGCATTCGATGGTCTCCAGCACCTCCTTTTTTTCCAATTGAAAAAATAAACTTCCCGAAAATACTGTTTTTTTTATTTAAGACAAATGCGGACACTTTCGAAGAGCCAAGAAAACAATTTCCTTGTCTCAAACATACCGTAATGCGTACTAACTATTGCTGACGAATATTACACCTTTCCACTGTAGTAGGTGACCTCTTCCAAGATCAGGTAGAGCATGCAGGTGGCGCCATCTTTTGAAAGCGGACTGAATTTATTTTTAAACAAAATAACGCTACGGACTTATATCGTAGCAGAATGAAATAGAAAATCAATAATGGGACAGAAATAAATACTGCCTACTATTGGTTGGCGTTGTTAACCCCATTTCACTCGATTCGTTTAAATTTTCTTTTCACCACAAGCAGAATTCATTAAGCATCGCAGCTACCCACCACTCCATTCCTCATCAAATTATCATGAGCCTCAAGTAACCTGTTGTAAGTCATGAACCTGATAAACCTCTCCACCTTCGCGCCCTCATAAACCAATAAACACGATAATTTCCGAACCACGAACCAGTCTAAGTTCTGTCAGTTGCCCCAGTCTCCGCCCAAACCCAGAGACAGACCCAGCATAGTTTTCCACGCGACGCGAAACGGAGTGAAAGTTGTGCCTCGCGAAGGACTACTCCACCCGGAAAAGCCCGCATGTCTGCCACACTATTGGCACGTTCGCCGGACGTGCAATGAATCCCCGAGAAGGTATAAATTCCAGAAACCAAGTATTACCGACCAGACTGTCGAATGAATTCCTTCACTTTGTCCTCGATTATCAAGGAGTTGAGAGTCGGTTGGAACAATGAAAATTCCTGAAGGAACAGCTCATTAAAGGACCTTCCACCATCACGATGACACACTGATGTGAAGTGCTGGTCTGAGGTGTACCCAGATCGATACGTATCGATGCACAAGGAAATCGAGTCGATAAATCAAAATTCGTTCCTGTCGTGCGCTTGTGTGTGTGTTAGATGGGAGACGATATGGTATGGCCCTTAAAGGGGCAGAAGGATGCGCATCGGTTGCTCAGCCAGTCGGCTGTTAAATTAAATTTTTCATTCAGTACTACAGTTATGAGTGGGCTTACCCTCCGAACACGCCGGACGCCTTCTCCTTGAACGTCTGTAATCCCTTCATGATGATGAGTTGGCGTGCCTATCGCTGGATGCTGCAAATTATGAGATGAAACCGATACCCCACTGGACGTTGATGATTCCTGGAAATGTGCGGGGTTGGCTGATGCTGCTGTTTTGGTGCTGGTGGTGGTGGTGGTGGTGGTGATGGTGATAACTGTCAGTTCGCAGTGCTTTTCGATGATAACGCCTTTAAGAGGGGATAATGTTCACTCGTAGCAACATGAGGTCCTTTGCGGGGGAGCTCGTAAAAATTATTGCCCAACGGTGTCTGTCTGCTATATACCTCTCGTTGACGTTGACGATAAAGCGCTCTAATAGGATCGCGCACCAATTTACGAGGATTTCAAATTTGTGATTGTTACTGCTTCAACGAAATCCATTTCGATGGACGAATGTTTGATGTGCGTTGTCTGAAATCAAAATAAGACGTTAACGATTAATAATTTGTGACGGTATGTGTGGAATACGTTGCATGAAGGACGGGTTGAAATAAAATGGGAGGAGCTTCGGGGGTTTTATCTAATAAACATCCAACGGGAGAAATCGAGTTCAACCCCTTTGAATTTAAAATGTGTTTTGATTGTGTCCACTTCACGGCCAGAGCGAGAGATTGAAGTCAGAGTCCTTTCCCGAAAGTCTAAGCTTGCTATATATAACGGCTTGATCATCCCAGTCCTGCTTTATAGGGCGAAAAACCAGACTAGACAGACTAGACCAGATATACTAAAAGCGGATGGGGGAGCCCTCATTCTTTATTCAAAGAAAAGTTGTGAGTGCGATTTTTAATCATGCTTGCGTTGATGGCATTTGGAGGAGAAGATTCAACGACGAACTCTGTGGGCAGTGCGGCGGCATGCTCCTGCTCAAATATCTTCGGATACAAGGCTTAAGATTGCTAAGTCATGTAGAATGCAAAGATATCACTGCTCCAGCCGTTGAAGCAACAGAAATGAGGGCGGCCTTGACTGAGTTGAGGCACTTAAGTGGAAAAAGACCTCAACCAACTGAGTGTGCAACTTCGGAAACAGCTGGCTAAAGATCAAACAAGTTGGAGAGAAATGTTGGTTGACGTCCAAGTCCAACCCGAATTGTAGCGCCAATCAAAGAAAAAGAAGTGCAGTCATACTAATGGATGAAGTCGATAATTCAAACGCGATCCTGACAGGCGATATACGCATTCTCAGCTTGAACAATTTGTTTGCCTTAAGTTTTGGCAGACATGTGAGGAAGATAAAGCGGAAAAACTGAGATACAAATAAAAGTCCTGATTCCTTGACTTTAATTTCCCACATTTAACAGCATTCGCCTTGTAGCGTGAAATTTCAAAAAATGTGTGGTCAGAACATTCATTTGTCTTGCTACAATAATAATAATAATAATTTGGTGGCGGGGGACCAAGGTCTAGCTTGCTCATCAACTACTGTTCTCTCATGAGTAGAAGAGGCCTACAGTTTTTTGCCGACTCCAAACGGCGAAGTTAGAGAAGCTTTCTTAGAGAGAAATGACTCTTTGAATGTTGTCAGCAGCTACAAAGAGGTGGTGCCGCGAAAAATTCGAGGTGTTGAGCCGGAATTCGAACCTAAACCTTCGGCGTGTGAGTGTCCCACTCTGCGCACTACGCCGTGGCAGCCACATTTTGCTACAATAAAGGAATTTTAATCTGCACAAAAAGGAGCAAGGAAAGAAGAAAAAGTGACAAATAAAGACGGTGCAGATGATAGACAGAACTCCAAGATTCATGCATACAAGACCGAATGAAGAGAAAGGATAAAAGAGAAAGGCTGTTGCTAAGCGATTCATCAATACGGAAGAGTGGATCAGGGCTCAAAGATAATGTGGGTTAGTGATGAAAGACTAAGTGGATAAAGAAACGCTTAAGACCATGGTAGCCCATACAATTAAGACGGATAAATATCCGTTCAACACCCATTTATATATTTTCAATTAAATGCCTTACAAAAATAACAAAAATATCATAAGTAGCGCCAATTTTTAAAAACGAGTAGAATAAAATTTAATATATAAATCTCGGGACATGTACGGGCGCCAATTACAAAAAGAAAAAAAAACCTTTTTTAATAGATGTGGGATTTGGTTTAACGTGACCACCTGCCTTAACCGCTTATATCACGGGGAACCTTTTTCCAAAGAGTCGTAAGTAACGCAAGACTAGACGCCTTAGTTACCCAAGTACCAAACTGGGATCATACTTGAGGGGCAATCACCCCACCTTGGTTTGATGCGAAGCCTTTCTAAAACCTCTTCCGCTCTCTGAATCGCAGCGCCCGGTTGAGAATGCAACTCCACACTGAGAAGAGATAGTCCCCTAACCGTCTTGCCTAGTTGTGCTTTAATAATGAACTAGACAAGTCAGCACAGTACACTATCCTCGACTCTACCCGCGATGTTAGGTGATAAACCACAGCAACCACAATACTCCCACAAAGGGGCCTACCGCACGGTCAGGCTGGAACCGAAGTTCCAGGTGCCCCTGACCTCCCGTGGCACCAGAATATAGCCTCTGGTCAAGCTGTCACTACCAGTCAGGTTCCCTCAAAGCCTGGGTCTGTTAGCCGCCATCCGTAGATGGTCTTTTCTCCATCAGTGATTCCGTTGACACTATAAATAGTGATACGGATGTGATTTTGAATCACGTGATTCATAAATACAGTCACATCATCTGGATCGTTTAGTAGAATATCCAGTTGGCGACTTGAATTCATGAACGCACCATTCCCTAATTCCACGCAGGCATATTTGTTGATTTGGCAATACTTTTAAAAGCGTATTTTGTTATGCATTAATTGTGAATGTGAAAACTTTATCACTTCCTTATAAACGTTCAATTGAACAGGCCGCGTCTATTAATATAAGGTTGTCAAATGTTCATTTATTTAGTTCAAATGTGCGGCTTTCTGTTCGATAATATATTTCCATCTAGACGGCAACTTCATAATTCCCCCTGCTTATTTGCGAAAAACTCGGACAGCAACTTTCCATAAGCCTCAGGTGGTAATCACTTCGCGCTATGTCCGGGCTATTGCTGAATGCGATAAAACCTCGCATCCGACCTCCGGTAGCTTCTGACGAGTCATCAACGAAGTGTATGGTCTGGCGTTGTCCTTGTGGAACACTGTCCTGTTGGCCAATTCTGGACGCTTCTGGTCGATCGCCTGCTTCAAGCGGTCCAGTTGTTCGCAGTAGATGGTAAAATTAAGCGTCTGGCCAAATGGGAGCAGCTCGTAGTGGATGATTCCCCTCCAATCCCATCAAACACACAGCAAAACCTTCCCGGCCGTCAATCCCGGCTTGTACACTGTTTGGGACGATTCACCGGCCTTCAACCACAACCGTTTTCGCTTGATATTGTCGTATGTGATCCACTTTTCGTCACCAGTCACCATCCCCTTCAAAAATGGGTCGAATTCGTTCCGTTTCAGCAGCATATCGCAGGCGTTGATTCGGTCCAGAAGGTTTTTTTTGCGTCAAATCATGCTGCACCCAAACATCAAACTTTTTTTGTATCCAGGCTTCTGCAGATGGTTTAAAATGGTTTGCTGACTAACTCCCATCTACTGGGCGATGCCACGAGATGCCATATGCCATTATTGAAGTAGGTATTGTGTGTGTGTGTGCACATATATATGTACATCTATGAGGTTGTCAAATATCTCACTTCCACCTTTTTGGTTTTTGAATTTTCCGGCTATGTAAAAGCTTTACAAAGCTTGTATCTAGCAATACTATACATCATTTGAAAGGCCTTGATATAACCTACAAAATGACGCTGTGCGTGATTAGTCTGGGCATTGCACTCAATAGTTATAGACGTGTAAACATGAAGTTCACTAACGCCGAAATTCGCGCTATTTTAAAGTTTTCCTTCGTTAAAGGCAAATTCGCTTGAGAAACGTTCCGTGGGATTAATGGTGTTTTGGGGGATGGCACTCTATCACTTCGAACCACGAAGGAATGGTTTCGACGATTCAGAGCCGATGAAAACGACACCATGGATAAACCATCCGGCGGAAGACCTGTGACGACGAATACCGATCGAATCATGGAAATCATCGAGTTAGACCAGCATGTGGCATCTCGTGACATCGCCTAGGAGATAGGAGTTAGTCACCAAACCATTTTTAACCATCTGCAGAAGATTGGATACAAAAAAAGTTTGATGTTTGGGTGCCGCATGATTTGACGCAAGACAACAAGAGTGCGTATTTTGCCTGCATAAGTGCGAACAGATCACTAGCTGTGTGCAATTTTATCTACACAAGAGAGAAAAGATAAACAAATCACTACATTTTCGCAACACCGTTACAAAGAACACATGACATGAAATCTTGTCTACTTGTAACTGTCAGTCTGTATATGGGTGAGTTAAAAACGACAAGAAATCGTCTGCCATTGACAAAACTAACTGTGTTTTCTAATACTGTTGAAAGTGTACGACTGACAGTTAAAACAGCAGGAAGCAGTTTTTCTTTTTGTGTTCATGTGAAACTGACATCATTGCTCTTGCTGCACCCCGTCTGACTCGAACTGAAACCAACTTCATACTGTTAAAAATTTCAAACCTTTGAAGACAGTGAGCTTAAAGTTTGACAATTGACTGAAATTTTTTTGTTTACAAGCTTCTTAAATAAATCCAATGTGAAGAAATTTTCTTTATCTTTGGCTGGAAAAACAGAACTTGCTATTTTCAAAGCCTCCAAGAACTAAAGCGTGAGTAAATCTTTAATGGCATAAATAATAGCTCGTTACCGTGATATCGGCAGTGTTGCAAGGATGACGCCTTGCACACAAGAAAGAAATAGTAACATTGCAGTGATTCGAATAGTGAAGGCTCGAATTGAGCGAAGTGGGATACAACATATACTGGAAAATTAGCTTAAGCTCATGAAATTGAGGTACCAAAGCCTTACAATAGTCAGTTTCGAAAGTTTAAAACACTTGACACGCTTTCACGAAAGTGGTCAGTTGCCGAATTTCTTGTTTTATTTATTTTTTTTTTTTCAATGATTTCGAGCAGTACGAGTCTGTCAAAGCTCTCTTGAAAATGTACATTCTCGGACCAGGTTACCAGAAAGCACACAACACCAATGTTGATGACTTGGCCTAACATAACTGCCGATTTCGTAGTTTTGAAAAATAGAGCTATGCAACCGTGTACCGTAACACAGTCGAATACAGCTTTGACTTGGGCAAATAAATGTTTCGATCGGAAACCATGAAAATTTCAAAGCGACACAGATTCACAAGACGAGCAGTTTTCTAAAACAATTTTGTTAAATCCAATCGCAATTGATTGCAATTTCTCGGTAGATCCGAAGTTTTTATCTTTTATACACACTTTAAAAACATAATACTTGAATAAAATTCAAATTTTCGCCCGTCTCAAGGTTAACATTCGCACCAAAGGTGGACATAAAAAAACTACTGATACAATTTTTTTTCTTGCACAATAGAATTTATCAAAACGAAAAAAAAGTATTTAATGAAGTTGAAGCTCACCTTGCAACCTAAATTCTTAATTCTGTTTCTTGCGTGAGACATTTGACGTTACGTTTCCTAATGTATATCCGAATCGTTTGGGGGCACTACAGACGGGTACTAATGTAATGTCAATTAGGAACGGAAGCAACATTAATGAACACGACAAAAAAGACAACAAATAAGTGCTTTCCGTCTGTAATAGGCGACTACAAGTAGAGGAGTACAAATAAACACATCAGGCAATAAGTCCCGGGACTGACATATAGAGGGCGCAATATTGCATATTGTTTTTAGGATGCTCAAACATAAAAATGATACGAAGTTTGCCTTTTATGTTTCGGGTTTAGGTAACCCTAGCGTTGACATCTGGCAACTGCCAGTTCTATCGTAATGTTTGATATTTTTGAGGTTATACGTACTCAGAACGTTTTTACATACGAGCGCTATTTGTGTTGTTTAGAGCAACTTAAAAGATTGATCTCGCCCAAAAAATGGAAATAAATCATGAACATTTTCGTGCGATTATTTTTTACAACTTTCGACGTGGATTAACTCAACAACAGTGCATCGATGAACTTAACTTAATCTTTGGCGATGATCCTCCATCAAGGACCTGTGTTTTTCGATGCAATGGTGTTTCGTTGTTGAATGGTTGGTTGGTGGAGCTTCATCGCCAAAAATTGAGTTAATTGCACTGTTTTTGAGTTAATCCACGTCGAAAGTTGATTAACTCACGGTCGTAGTTCACTCCAAGACGAATTTCGTGAAAGTCGTCCAAATTCAGTTGTTGTTCCGGAAACCATTGATGCAGTGCGCCAACTGATATTGCAAATTCGTCATGTGACCTATCGTGAGAAAGTGAGACAACCTTAGGCATTAGTGAGACCAGCATACATTCAATATTGCACCAACATTTGACCGTCAAAAAAATTTGTTCGCGTTGGATCCCACACAATTTGTCAATCGCTCAAAGAAAGGCTCGTGTCGATTGGTCGAAAGAAATGCTCCAAAAATACGATCGCATTGTTTCAAAATACGTCTATGACATCGTGACAGGTGGTGAATCATGGATTTACGCGTTTGAGAACGAAAGTAAACAGCAGTGGACTGTGTGGGTGTTTCAAATTGAGCCAAATCTGACAAAATCACTCGCGCATGAAGCACTTCCAAGAAAAACTGGGCATGTCGCAACCGGACCACTAGAACAACGCAGAGAAGTCAATTCTGAGTGGTACACAACCATTTGTTTGCCAGTTGTCTTCCAAGAAATCAGGAAAACCAACTGCCGAAGACGGATCACTCTTCACCACGACACTCTCACACATCGACTCAAACTTGGCATTTGGCTAGCGGCAAGCATGCAGATACAGCTCTGACAAAAGCTAAGAAAGCCTTTGCTGCGGCAAGTTGGTTGTTTTACAGCAGCCAATATGACACCAGAGTAAAGGTGATCTGCTACATGGCCCTCAGACGGCCAATCATGGTGTACGGTTGCCCAGTGTGGTTCAATCTGAGTCCTTCCCAAATGGAAAAGATGAGGGTGTTTGAGAGGCAATGTCTCCGGGCCTGCCTCCGGTTGTATCGAACACCTGAATCCGATTAGAAGAAATTCTATCCCAACGAGGTCTTGTACAACGAGGCAAACCTAATCAGGATAGATAATTTTATTATTCAATTCAATTTATTATTATTAGTATAAAGGTACAATAAGACATGGGTCTTTTATAGTACTAAGTTGTGAAAAATTCAGAAAGTTATACAATTTTTCATATTACTTAAAACTAATAATATAAGAAACAAAATAAAAGGTTCTAGGAAGGGGACTCAAGGAAGGGAAAAGAAGTGTAGGAAAATGCCATGTTTAAAGCGCTTGGCATTAGAAATTGTTCTTATGTGTTTTGGTAGAGAGTTCCAAAGTTTAATAGCATGAATGCAAAACAGTCGCGATGAATTTAAATAAAGATGATGAGATGGTATAAGAGTATGTGTTCTGATAGATCGACCAAAATTAAGTTTGTTATAAAGATACGATGGAGACTTGTTGACAATTATTTGATGCAGAAATATCAAATTTCTCATTTCCATGAAATGATCTGGGAAATTCCCAGTAAGTATTTACTATACTGAGATACATGATCGAATCTTTGTAGTCCATATACATATCTGACCGCATCATTAAATGCCGCGTGTAGTTTTCGTTGAGACAGTGAATCAACTTTACAGAAAAATTAAGGGGGTGGATAACAACTCTTTGGAACCTATCGGATAGGAAGCTTGAAATAAGACTTACAGCTGTATCACTAAATGCAAAGAAATTTTTCAATTTCCAGCAAAGTAGCTTGTGAATAACTTTATCAAAAGCCTTAGAGAAATCATAAGCTGACTCGAAGGCATATTGCACGAGCGATGACTTCGACAAACAGTCTGATCTTTGGGGCTTACTACCCAAACCCTATATACCACGAGAAGGTGCGGCAAAACGACTTCATTCCTCCCGAAGCATTTCTCTATCTAGACTCTAAAGGGCTGATACAAAATACGGAAGGATGTCCTATCATATTCCATGTCGTACGCAGAACAGTGGATAGGCGACTCCAATATAAAGCGGACGTCGCTTGTAGCCACGAGGAACTCCTTCGGTTCAGTAGGGTGATCTCCGCCCGAGACAGGGTACAGTCCGCCAAAAAACGTCACTTTTATTGGTGGCTTCACCAAAACCAACCCCTACCACAGTTCGTAGTTAACCCCGGAAGTTGACCTTGTGGCCAGCTTACATAGTTTTTAAGAAAAAAGAAAAAATTATATATATATATATAAACTAAAAAAAGGTGCACCGTGGCATATTAAATATTTATGGCACGCATGTAAAGGTTATATACGCCATGATGCACTTGTCTGTAATTAACGGGCATAGTTAAGTAATTCTTAGTAGTTTATTTATAAAAAAAAAGCACTACGTCGACTCAAACAACTGCATTTTTGAGCACTCGAAACATCGATTTGATGAGTCATCCGCCGTATAGTCCTGACTTGGCACCGAATGACTTCTTTTTATTCCTGCACGTAAAAAATAAAATGAGAGGTGAACGTTTTTCGACACCTGACGAAGGAGATTGAGGAGATACTTCACTCAGAGTGACAAAAGTGCTTCGACAATTTATTCAAACGCATGCAATAGTGTATAGATCTTTATGGGGAATATTTTGAAAAACAATAAAGCTATTTTCGATGATCAATATTTGTTTTTGTTCTCTAATCCCGAAATAAAAGGCAACCCTCGCATTTCAAAAATGTCATGACAATGTAATTATTAGGTTACAAGTTACATTGCTTCAAGATGCCACTTGTGCAATTTTAAACAATCGAAAAAACAGAATTTGGTGCGTTGTTTAAACACTGCTTTTCGATGGGAAAAAAAACCGTGCAAACTCAGCAATGGCTTGAAAAGAGTTAAAGGGACTCGGCTCCATCAAAAACAACTATTTGTCTGTGGTATGCTGACTTTAAGCGTGGCCATATATACACAATCGATGCTGAACGCTGTGAAAGGGGTTTACACCTGAAAAAGTCGAAAAAGTACACAAAATTTTGAAAAACCGCAAAGAGAAATTGCTTGGGAAAGCTGACACCTTAAGGACATCAGAAGGCAGTGTGTACACCATTTTGCATGAACATTTGTTCATGAGAAAGCTATTTTTGAAATGGTTGCCGCGTTTGTTCACAATTCACTGAAAACAGAAACGTGTCGATGAATCTGAGAGCTGTTTGCGGCTGTTTCGCTAGAATAAACAGGACTTTTTGCGTTGATATGTCACAACGGATGAAATATGGATCCACCACTACACTCCAGACTCAAATCGGCAGTCAGTGGAGTGGACAGCAGCCAGTGAACCACGCCCAAAGCGACCAAAAACAAAAAAATCGGCTAGCAAGGTTAGGACATCAGTATTTTGGTATGCGCACAGAAATTTAGTCATCGTCTATCTTAAGGAAGGTAATCAACAGCAAATACTACATGGCATTACGGTGCATACCACGCCTAAATTTCACGAATTGGACTTTGAATTGCTTCCGCGGCCACCGTATTCTCCAGATCTAGACACCAGCAACTTCTACCTCCTTTCAGATCTCAACAAGATGCTCACCGGAACAAACATGGTTCGAATGAGGAGGTGATCGCCGAAACTGAAGCCTACTTTGAGGCCAAACATTAAGTCTTCTGTACAAAAGGTATCGAAATGTTAGAGCGACGTTGGACTGATTGTATCACTCATGGAGGAAACTATGTTAAAGAATAAAGTCGAATTTTGTCTAGAAAATGTGTTTTTATTGGTTAATCCGAATTAGTCCCTTATTGATTGATATGTTAATTCGGTTCGTTTTCAAAAGATGGCACCATCTGCAAGTTTTGGGTTATTTAAATTGATTTGGGTGATCATAGGTTTGGGTTTATTTAAGAATTCAAAGAATAGCTCAAAGATTGAATCGATGTCAAAGAGGACTTATATTTTTATATTTTTTATTGTTGGCTCTACAGTCCAAAGGGGGACCAGGGCCTAGCTTGCTCATCAACTACTCGTGTTGTGCGCGCTACTGTTCTCTCACGAGTAGAAGGGACCTACAGTTTTTTTGCCGACTCCGAACGGCGAAATTTGAGAAGCTTTCTTAGACAGTTATTACTCTTTGAGTGTTGTCAGCAGCTCGAAAGAGGTGGTGCCGTGAAATATTAGAAAAATTGGTGTTGAACTGGGAGTCGAACCTAGACCCTTCGGCGTGTGAGCGGCGCACTCTACCCACTACGCCACGGCGACCATAAGAGGATAATAATAATTGGATGGCGCGACAGTCCATACGGGGACCTCGACTCAGCTTGCTCATCAACTACTCGTGTTGTGAGCGCTACTGTTCTCTCACGAGTAGAAGGAACCTACAGTTCTTTGCCGACCGGCGAAGTTTGAGAACTTTTTTCTTAGACAGTATTACTCTTTGAGTGTTGTCAGCAGCTCGAAAGAGGTGGTGCCGTGAAAGTTTTGAGTTGTTCAGCCGGGACGCGAACTAAGACTTTCTGCATGTGAGCGTCGCCACTACCTACCCACTCTGCTACGCGGCCAAATATTTTAGAGATAGTACTCGGTACTTAGCAGTCGCTGCGGACGGACAATACTTTGAATGTTTTAACGATGTATTTTTAACGTCTATTCAACATTTGTTTTAATACAAAAACGGACCAATTGTTTTGTATTCCCAATATTTGACTTCGAAATTAAGGAGACCTCTTTTTCTTTTTTTTTTTTTCAAATTCACAAATCTGTGTAAAAATTTGCACCGAACACTGAAGAGCAAAACTACTCGACAAAGAATAACATTGTAGGGGGATGTTGGGGTTCGGGTGATGGGCGATCGGAATAGAAAAAAACAATTCTCACACAGTTTCTTATCTTTATTGCTCGGTCTATAAGTGGAAAAGAAGCAAAAAACTTATTTTTTCTCCTATTTATAATGAAACTGTATTCACGGTCGATAACCTGATCAGATGGATTGAACAAAGCTTTTGCAAGTACATACAAGCCGTTTACTTGGCGTTCGAAAACAAATCTAGAACAGAGTTATTAGTTCTCTTTATTTATTTTTTAGATAGATAGATAGTTTTTATTTCGTAATAAAATGTTTACATTGATATTAGCTATCGCACAGCATCTATTTCAGAGATTTGATATATCATATATCTTACTACTGAAAAATGAGTTTAACTTATATTAAATCTATATAAATTTGATAGAAATAGAAGCAACCAAACTGAAGGAAAATACGACAAAAATCTTCAATGAAACTAAAAAAAAATAAATAAATAAATAAATAAATAAATAAATAAATAAATAAATAAATAAATAAATAAATAAATAAATAATAAAAACAAATAAATGATTAAATAAATCAATAAATAAGTAAATAAATAAATTAATACAAAATAAAAAACAATAAATAAATAGCTAAATTATTAAACAAATAAACAGATAAATAAATAAACACAATAAAGAAATAATATATAATAATAATATATGGTATATAAGTAAACAAAAAAAAAGTAAATAAACAAGTATATGAATAAACAAATAAATTAATTTATTAATGTTTAATAAGTAAGGTAATGCCATACGAAAGACGTTAAACATATTGAGGAATACAATCACTCAAATCATTGACTAGTGGAGTGTCAGCAAAAGAACATGAATTATAAAACGTATCCGTCAGTTTTAATATTCGCTTATAAACCAGCTCAACACCCGCTCTTTTGTGCAGTTTTAAGGTGGAATAATCCCGAGGTAGGTCCAACATCATTTTTAAGAACTTTGTTCTGAGCTATTTGTAATTGCTTGATGTGGCACAATGCGGCTTTTCCCCATACTGGGCAACCGTAAAGCATAATTGCTTGGAATATCGATCTTAGAATTATTACTTTGTTGGTGAAGGACAAATAAGATTTTCTGTTGATTAAAGGGTAAAGCATTTTTTTTGCAATGCTTACTTTCTTAAGAGTTTGTTTGATGTGCTCATGAAAAGTCAATTTGCTGTCAAGATGTATACCAAGATACCTTACGGAGTTCTTCCACTAAACGCTGATTCCATTTACCCGCAAGTACTAGCTACTACTAGGGAGAAAACAAGGTTTCCTTTTCCGTGTGAAAAAGATCGCTTGTAATTTATTGTCATTGTACTTTATCTTCCATTTATCACAGTAACTAAAGACAATTTCCATCGCATATTTGAGATTGCTCTCAATGTTAAGAGCAAACACATGTGATGAGCATATAGCTGTGTCATCAGCAAAGATAGCAGTTTCACATTCGGGTAGTTCAGGAAAATCCTATGTATACAAATTGTATAGAATTGGCGCTAAGACAGATCCTTGAGGTACACCTGCATTATACGTTATCAAATCGGATACACCACTATTAACATGGACTTGGAAACAACGATCAGACAGAAAACTTAGAACTATTTTACACAAATAAGGAGGAAAGTTGAAATTGTTCATTTTGAAAAGTAGCCCATTATGCCAAACAGTGTCAAATGCCTTCTCTGTGTCAAGTAAAATCATGCCAGTCGATTTACCATCTGCACGATTACTTTTTATATGATTACAGATTCTCTTAACTTGATGAGATATGTTGTGATAACGCCTAAACCCGAACTGTACTCTGGGAAAGATATTCCTATCTTCAACAATCTTCATTATTTTTTCTTTTAAGATCCGTTCAAATACTTTGCTCAGGCTGCTAAGTAAGCTTATTGGTCGGTAACTATTAGGATTTTCTGCAGGCTTACCAGCTTTAAGAATTGGAATTACTTTAGCTAATTTCCATTGGGCTGGAAAGTATTGCACTTTTAAACAGGCATTCACAACATATGCCACCATCTTAACCCCAATTTTCGGTAGCTTTATTTATTTTTTATTTTTTCTGCTACAACATCAATATAAGAATAAGCTGAACTTGCATGGGAGTGAAAGTCACCTAGAACCCTCAACATTGAAAGCACACGAAGCTTTTGTTTCTCAGTCTCGACGTTATTTGCAATGTACATAGACATCAATTATCACATGCTAGGCTCTCAGCCATTTGTCAATGCCATGGATCGAAGCAGGAACCTGAAAAATCTTTCTGCCTATCCAGCTTCGCTTAAGGTCTTTGTATGTGACCATATTTTGAGAAAAAAAATGAAAAAGCGGACAAAGCAACAAAAAGTTTGTTATGAATAATTTAATTTTTATAAAGCGTGAGCTTTGCCATCAAGCGAGAAATAAATTTATAGAAAATATCGGTTTTGGGAGATTTTACACCTTCTTTTGAGGCAATTGCATCTTGAGGCCATAACTAGAATGATGATTGTTCTTGATCCGTGAAGAGTTCGAGTATTATTCGCATGGACACATTCTTTGTGAATAAGGTGCAACACTCAAATGCCGAAGGTCCAGGTTTGACTCGCATCACCGTTTTCCAAATACTGACAGCACTCAAAGAGTAATAATTGTGTAAGAAATAGCTTTTCAAATTTCGCCGTTCGGAGTCGCCATAAAACATAAACGATCTCTCCTTCTCGTGAGAGACAGTAGCGCGCCCAGCACGACTAGTCGATGAAGAAGATAGGACCTGGTCCCCTTGTGAATTGTCGTGCCACATAGGCCCACTCTTTTGCACAGCTTCAGAGAATATTTAGCTAATGGTGTCAAATTGAATTATATCGGGGACCAATCAATATCCCTGCCAACTGGTAAGCTTTTCACATAACAGAGTCGTAATTGATCTGGGCTGTAATCACGTAACTTTTCAAGCGACTATCGACCTGACAATCAACCAAACCGATTTCGTTGGTAATTTGATCACATAACCCAGCCACTATCGTCTCGTTGACGGTCTATTTTATACACAGTTTGAGCGCTACTGAGCGCAACATATCTCTTGTCATAATTGTACACACAACAACAAAACAAATAATAACGACTGCCTGATAGTTTTCATTAGGTCTGTTCCAATTGATTTGTGTACAGAAATTCGTAGTTCAGTACTTTGGGTAAAAATCTCTCTTGCAGAGAGTAACTCTACCGAAACTTGTGAAACAACTTTTCGTAGAAATTCGTTAACAGCTATCGGATGAAGGAAATGTCAGATTTTTTTTATTTTTTATTTGACAGCCATCTGATGCCCACAGTTTTTTCTTCGGCAGAAATTCGTAGAAAGGGGAAATATTTTGCTCTCTCATGAGCTCTCTCTTCTACAAACAAAATAAGCAAATGGAATGCTTTTTCGTAGTTTTTCGGGCAAATTCGTAGACATTCGTAGCAATTAGAAAGCAATTAGAACGAGCCTATTGTTTTGTTGTGTGTGTACACATTACGAATGAACGAAAGACTGTGCGAATGGTGATTTGATTTCAGAAAATATTTTTTTAAATAATTTTGGATGTACTTTAATACTTCCGTAAGTTGAGGATTATATCCAAAACACTTTGTAATTACTGTTCACATTTTTTTTCTTAATTTTTCTTCAAATTTTCATTAATTGTATGTCAGCGCAATGCAAAACGATTGTGAAATAGCTGTCGTCAAAAACCGATCGTCACGATTGGCAGATTTGAGAGTACATAAAGCAACCAAAATGATATCGTTTTTCTTTTGCTTACGCGATGCAAGACTCTCGTTTCAACGATATCGCCGCACGATAGTTGTCATCCATGATTAGAGCGCTGGTTGTGTGACTTGTATCGTTCGTATTGAGTAACTAGTCAAAAATAAAAATCGGTTATCATTCGACCACATCGCTCAAAATTCGCCCGGATTCTGTCATCTTCAAAGAAGCAATGACAGCTTTCGATTAGAGAGTAAACCAAACAGAGATTGTGCATTTTCAGTTTCGATGAAACAATGCTCTAGATTTGTAGCCAGTTAGCCAGAAATGCAAATGTTGTCCCAGAGGTCTTACATCGTCTAACAGATTGTCATGATTGTCATGATTGTCAGATTTATTAGGTTAAGTGCGCTTTCTGCAAAAATTTAGAGGTGAGACGATTGTGAAATATTTTTGACAGTATTTTTAATGACGTGGTCGCCGTGGGTAGAGTGCGACGTTCTCACGTCGAAGGCCTACGTTCGATTCTCGCCTGAACACATCGAATTTTTTCACGACACGACCTCTTTCGAGCTGCTGAGAGCACTCAAAGAGTATTTACTGTCTAAGAAAGCTTCTCAAATCTCGCCGTTCGGAGTCGGGAAAGAACTGTAGGTCCCTTCTACTCGTGAAAGAACAGTAGCGCGCACAACACGAGTAGTTGATGAGCAGGCTAGGCCCTGGTGCCCTTTGGACTGTCGCGCCATACAATTAATAATTATTATTATTTTTAATAACAGATTTGATAATATTTCAAGATCTGGCAATCGCCTGAATAAAGCTTTACAAGATAGCGTGGTTTTGACTTTTATTTATTTTGCGACAATGCGTTAAAATCATCAAATCAAAATCAATTCCCACCTGGGAACGTTCTTTTCATAAGAACTTATCTACTTTTGGAAAATATTCACCATAACCTAAAAAAAATATAAAATATGAAAACTGTCCCCAAAACTGATTTTTCTAATCTTAAAAATCTCAAATTGTCCTTTATTTCGTTAAGTTAATTACTGTCTACTGTGACGTAATAGGTGGGTGCGTCGACTCAGATGCTGAAGGTTCCAGGTTTGATTTCTAAACTGGACGCATCGAATTTTTTCACACCATCACCTCTTTTGATGAAATTAGATCCTGGAACTTTATGAACTTTGCCTGACGTTAAATATATTTAGTTAATTTTAGTAGCAATTTTTTAGTGCAAGTAAAGTGCCAGGGGAAGTAAGAAAAAGAACGAAGAAAGAGGGTCTGTTGAACTCTTCTTTGATTGTTTTCTCTAAAAACTTTCCTGTATGTCTTTTCTGATTTTCATGAACTAGCCAAAAACAATTGTAAACAGCTTCCTAAGAACGCATCATTTCGAACTGAAATTAGTTCTTTTTACCTCAACGCATGGTCAGCGTAAGCACAGCTTACATAACAATGCCTCTTAGCCTGATTGCAAAGTGACCTCAATCCAGGGATACACACAATCCTTTCCCCTACAATCAATCAATTTGTGAAAACCTCTCAAACCTCTCATGTCATGCATCATTCTGGAGCCTTCCAAAGACCATTTCGAAACTTTATCTTGTAAATGGGTTGAAGATCTGTAGAACTACGATTATGTAAGAAATGCTCACCATTTAAAAATTGTATCCAAAAGACGAGGTATTCCACAAGCCACAAGCAAAAAAGGAAATCAACGAGAAACTCAAATGATCCGCAGTAATCCCAGACTGACTCTAACTTGATCCTTTCGCCGTTAAATTGTGCGTAATCCGGTTTTCACTTGTCATTTTTCGATTTTCACGAACTGAACTGTCTCATCTATGACATAACACCAGATAGCGCAAGCGGTTAAATTTCTTCTTTCACTTTAAGTCACTATTCAATTGCAGCACGCACGGGTGTGAAGGGTTCGTTTTGATTTTAATTTTGTTGCACCGCATTGAGTTAATTTGCAAAAAAGAAAAATTTGAAAATGAAATTAAAAGGAAAACTTAAAATCTAACGGATGCACAAAAATTGAATGAGATGTACCACAGCTAGCTCCATTCAGACAGAGTCTTGTACTTGGTTCCAGGCGAACTCTGTCTGTCTGCGAGCTAGAAGCGGTGTTGCACTCTGTGAGCTGTGAGCCCTGGGAAGGTACATAAGGATGGGGTTGCCTGGTGTGTGTATATAGGTGCTTAAGGTACCCCAGGAAATTGGCAGTGGCAGTGTGTGCGACGGGCTTAGTTGAAAATTAACAAATTATTGGGGAGCACCAGCTCGTTCACTCACTCTGTGGATGGCGTTTAGATACACTTATGTATCGGAATTTTTTCACGTTTATTTTTGTAATCACAATTAAAATGTTTCGTTTCACTCTGACAGCCTGCGAAGACTGACAGGACGTGTGTGTCCTTAGAGAGGAAGAAGAGACTTTCACGGAACTCCCGGGTGCACCACAGCACAGGATGGCTAAGAACGAAGTACTAGGTACATCTAGTCCTCGTCGTCGTTGCCGTACATAAGCACCGAAGCTCTCGCAGATGAAAAACCACCCGCTTCATCTGGCAGAACTCCGCGGAGTCCCCCTGATAACTCCAGTTGTGGTGAAAAGCACGGGGCTTGGTCCTGCGCAGTTTGACGCGGAGAGCTTTCGCTGGTGTACATAGGACGAGTTTGGCTAGTTACAGTATCATTCATTGGACACATACATCCGCGACGTGGGGGTGCGACGGACTGGCCAATCTGAGACGCGCAAAAGGTGGAGCTCTGAATATTTACCCGGGGGCCATGGTATGCTGCTGTTTCGCTTGCACTCGTGCCGGGATTTCAGGTTTTTTGGACGCGGATTTGTTCTGGCTGCTTGCCCTGATTCTGGGTACACATTCCGTGAAAATGTTAACGTTGCCATATTATGGCATTCAGCCATTTTGATTTTTGTTCAATTAAACGCATACCGTGGATGTGGAGAGTGGTGGGTGCTGGGTTGGGGACGGTCTTTTATTGTTTTTTCCTACACTCTTTGTACTTTGTTTGTGTTTTCGTTTTTGCATAAGAGTCAAACCGGATATGGATGCCTAGCGACCGTAAGCAGATTTTATCAAAATTCATTCGGGTTTGAGACTTACGTGGCAGTTGAAGGGACTCCATCCTGTTTGATGGTGGGAGAGGAATTTCTCGTTGATATTGTTGTGGGTTTTCGAAACTTGGTTTGAGTAAACTTAAAGACTTATAGGCGACGGCGTTGAATTCGCCAAATGAATTCAGAAAAGTTTTGGACTCTAATAACTGTTCCTTAACTTTTTCTACGACAACGTATTAGTGTTTATTGCCTGACAACTGAGTTCCGCAAAAAAGACCTCTCAATAAAGCAGATATGGGGTGGATGGACTAAAGTTTGTTCGGACTTCAGATTTATTCCCACATTCTTCAAGTTCACTTAGCTATAAATTCAAGATGAGTTAGATTTCAATAAATTTTCCAAAAAGTGATAAATTCAGTTCATTTTCAAAAGTTTTCATCAGTGTGGCCAAAAACAGCCAAAGGGAATATATTTTGTCTAAGAATAAACGACCATAACTCTCCCATTAGATGAGGCAGACGACATTTGTTCCAAACTGATTAATTTTTAACAAAGTCTGTACCACTTTCGACAGTTTTTATTAACCCATCCTCTTTCTAACTCAAATGGAGTTCTCTTTGGCTGATTTTATTGTACGAGAGTCACCGTTTATATTTCGGGATTAGAGGACAAACACAAATATTAATCATCGAAAATAGCTTTATTGTTTTTCAAAATATTCCCCATTAAGATCTATACACATGTGAATGCATTTGAACCAATTGTCGAAGCACTTTTGCCACTCTGATTGAGGTATCTCGAAAACATTCATTCTGAACGCATCAACCGCTTTTTCAGGTGTTGAAAAATGTTGACCTCTCATTTTATTTTTTACGTACGGGAATAAAAAGAAGTCATTCTGTGCCAAGTCATGACTATACGCCGGATGACTCATTAAATCGAAGTTTTGAGTGCTCAAAAATGCAGTTGTTTGAGCCGATGTCAGAGAGCTCGCATTGTCGTGGTGAAGAGTGATCCGTCTTCAGTGGTTGATTTCCTGAATTCCTGAAAGACAACTGGCAAACAAATGGTTGTGTACCTCTCAGAATTGACTGTTCTGCGTTGTTCTAGTGCTACGGTTGAGACATGTCCAGTTCTCCAGGCGACCATTTGCTTGCTTAGTGCGCGAGCAACTTTTATTGGATTTTGCTCAACACCCATACAGTCGACTGCTGTTTACTTTCGGGCTCATACGCGTAAATGCATGACTCCTGTCACTATGTCATAGACGTGTTTCGAAGCACCGCGATCGTATTTTTGGAGCATATCTTTCGACCAATCGACACGAGCCTTTTTTTGAGCGACTGACAAATTGTGTGGGATCCAAAGCGAACAAATTGACGATCAAATGTTCAAGTTGTTTGTTAAAATTGACCAAATCAATTATTATTATTCAGGGGAAACTGTCTTTCCTTCGTCGGCTTTTTTGATCACTGTTGGGATAATAACAATGAAATAATCTGGTTTCATTGAAAAACAACGGTGACCAAAAAGGCCGACGAAGTTAAGACAGTTTCCTTTGAATAATGATCAAATGTTCATGCAATATTGAATGTATGCGGGTCCCTCTAATTTCTAAGGTTGTCTCAATCTCACGATAGGTCACATGACGAATTTGCAATATCATTTGGCGCACTGCATCAATGGCTTCCGGAACAACAACTGAATTCGGACGACTTTCACGAAATTCGTCTTGGAGTGAACTACGACCGTGAGTTAATCAACTTTCGACGTGGATTAACTCAAAAACAGTGCAATTAACTCAATTTTTGGCGATGAAGCTCCACCAACCAACCATTCAACAACGGTTGAATTCACCATACCATCGAAAAACACTGGTCCTTGATGGAGTTTCACCGCCGAAAATTGAATTAAATAAATCGATGCACTGTTGTTGAGTTAATTCACGTGGAAAGTTGTAAAAAATAATAGCACGAAAATTTTCACAATTTAATTCCATTTTTTGGGCGAGATGAATCTTTTAAGTTACTGCAACCAACACAAATAGCTCTCGTGTGTCAAAACGTTCTGAGTACGTATAACCTCAAAATGTCAAACTTTACGACAGAAACCATTAAGGAAACCCAAGAATGATGTCTTCTCAGTAATTCGTAAAGGAAACCATTGGTCTCTGCTTTACGATAGAGATGGCAGTTGCGAGATTGTAACACTAGGGTTGCCCAATCCCGAAATATAAAATGCAATCTTCGTAGCTAAGGAAAAAGTGCTTCATTCTGTTAGTAATTTGGTTTTGTTGCGAGTACGATTCTGCCTTTTCTTGTGTTGGATTAAAAAAATTCCAGATATCATCTCAAGAAAAAAAGTCCTCCAAGGCAGGGAAAAAATCATTGAGTCCGATGTTTATAAAAGACTCAAGTCAAACTCGTTTTGAATATATTAAAAATGGCAACAGTAATAATAATAATTGTTGGCGCGACAGTCCACAGGGGGAACAGGGCCTAGCTTGCTCATCAACTACTCGTGTTTTGCGCGCTACTGTTCTCTCACGAGTAGAAGGGACCTACAGTTTTCTGCCGACTCCGAACGGCGACGTTTCTTAGACAGTTGAGTGTTGTCAGCAGCTCGAAAGAGGTGGTGCCGTGCAAAATTCGTGAGAGCGTCGCACTCTACCCACTACGCCACCTTTGAAAATATCCGCAATTGTTTTAAACAAACAGCAATTGCGGAACGTTTTCAATTCCTTTTTTTACTTGTAACTAAAAGAAAAATCCAACTGAAGCCCATTGAAAGCTGTTACAAGTTTATGGTTAATTTGCTCCGATCGATAAATCATGCAGAGAGTGGTTTCAGCGCTTCAAATGCGTTTTTTTTCAGCGTAGAAGGCAAAGAGCGTCTTGGCTAGCCCAACAAGTTTGAAGATGACGAATAGGAAGCTGTATTGGATCAAGATCTATGTCATACACAAATGAATTCGAAGAATCGTTGGGATTGTCTAGTAAACAACATCCATTCGGCCAGAATAATTTGGAGTTATTCAAAACCAAGATATCGAAAGCAATTTTTCACCTCGAAACTGCTGCTTCAAGCACATGAAAGGAAGAGTTTTTTTTTTTTGTACCGGACAGTGTCTTAAGCTGAAAAGTGGATATACTTTGATAATTCCTAAAGAAAACCTTCCATTCCTGGCATCCTCAATTCACTGAAAAAGTTGCATTCAGTGGGAATAGGTGGGATACCAAATATTATTCAGCGCCATCTGCCTTCTGAGGCGGTGGATGTACACACAACTCTGTTCAACAATGCGCTGAGTAATGCACATTGCCGGGCTTATTGGTGGTACAGCCTATACCAAAACGGGGCAAGGATACCTTCATCCCGACGAATCTCCAGTCCATGAGTTTTCTTCCTTGCATAAGCAAGGTTTTTGGGAAGATAGTCATAAGAGCTCTATAAGCATGGATTAAGGGGAAAACAAATAATACCGGATAATCAATTTGGCTTCAGGGCGGGGCTCGACACCATTCATGCCGCGTCAAAATTGGTTTCCGACATTCAGTAGAATTGAAACAAAACAGTGCATAGGTGCCTGGCTGATTGACATCGAAAAGGCATTCGACACCGTATGGCTAGAAGGTCTCTTCCTCAAGTTAGTCACAAAACAATGCTATTTATGATCCACGACATGGTAACAGGTAGGAAATTCGTTGTGAAAAATGGCAACGAGATTTCCCATGTACAAAATGGGTTTCAACAAAGGGCGGTAGGTTCACCGATTTTGTTCACTATATTCACCAACGATCTTAAAGGTTCTATACCTAACATAACATCGTTTGCCGATGATCTAATCGCGTACAGATCGGGTCAGAAAGTTGAAGAAAAACATTTTTTGTTGCAGAGTGACTTCGATGCCATTCAACGATTTTGCGACGATTGGAAGTTGAAGTTTCCTTTTTAGAACCCCACTGTCCGGAGCCTCAAGGAACAGAAAATGAACTGACGCATGTTCGGCCCAGTTAACCCACTGGGACGGCCGTTGATCGTGAAAAGTGCAGTAAGAGTATCTAGGCATCTGGTTGGAGCAGTATCATTTATATTTTTTATGGAAGTTGCACCAGAACCTGCTAGCTTCGTAAGGTAAAATTGGGATAGTTGAGTCACTAGGGCTAATAAAGGTTAAGTGCATAGGTTAAGGTAGTCTTAGAGCATTTTATATACATAAAAAAACATACAAAAATAAAGAAAAGGTTCACAAATACGTATTAATAATAATTGTTGGCGCTACAGTCCAAAGGGTGACCAGGGCCTAGCTTGCTCATCAACTACTCGTGTTTTGCGCGCTACTGTTCTCTCAGGAGTAGAAGGGACCTACAGTTTTTTGCCGACTCCGAAGGCCGAAATTTGAGAAGCTTTCTTAGACAGTTATTACTCTTTGAGTGTTGTCAGCAGCTCGAAAGAGGTGATGCCGTGAAAAATTCGAAAAATTGGTGTTGAACTGGGAACCGAACCTAGACCCTTCGGCGTGTGAGCGTCGCACTCTACCCACTACGCCACGGCGACCACTATTTATGTAAAAAATAAATTTCCTCTTACTCTGCAAAATACACATTTATTGCTGACTTGAGTTCTTCATCATGCGAAAATCTTTTTCCACGAAAACATTTTTTTTAAATCCGGAAACAGGAAATAATCACTAGGGGCAAGGTCTGGACTTTTTTTGTCTTCGAAACCACAATCTCGCACAGCAGCCTTGGAAACTCGCGCCGTGTGAACAGGAGCGTTGTCATGAAGAAGCAACACACCCGCTGTCAATTTACGCCGTCTTTTTTTTTTAATTTCCTCCCTCAAATTGTGCAAAGTCGAAGCGTAGGATGTGGCGTTGATGGGTTCACCTTATTTTTTTGTACTCAATGAGCAAGATTCCCTTTGAGTCCCAGAAAACTGTGGCCATGAGCTTCCGAAGTGACTTTGAACTTCTTCGGGGGGTCTGTTCCTTTTTCATGCCACTGCATGGGCTCTTGGTTGCTTTCAGGGTCATATTGGTGAACCCATGTTTCGCCCCCATTAACAATTCGATCCATAACACCGTCCTCATTCTCACTACACATCTCCAAACGCTGTCTACAGCATGAGGTTCTCATTTTTTCTGAGGCGCTGTGCGCTCTCGCGGCACCCACCTTACACTGACCTTTGAAAGGTTAAGATGGTCATAAAGAATGATGTGAATGGTAACAGTTGAAAGCTTGGTGATCTCTGCCATCACTTTCACCTTTATTCGGACATCCTCAAGAAAAAGTTTTTCGAGTTCTTTGATGCTTTATCCCGTACAAGCAGTAGCCGGGGCGTCGCAGCGGAGGTCGTCTTCAATGCTCTCTCTGCCTCTCTTGAACTCATTTGACTACTTTTGTGCAGTTGATAATGAAGGTGCAGAATCCTGGTAAACAGCCACCATCGCTTCAGGAATAGTTTTTTGACTTTTTCCTTGTTTAATGAGAAATTTAATTACAGGGCGTCCTGTTTCTTACATGCCAGACAAAAAATACTTATATCAAGATTGATACCCTAACTTCAAATCTAATTTACAGGCTCCTAACAAGTGTTCCAAGGATTCATAGAAATAAATTTTCCTTTATATATGTCAGCTTCTTTTATTATTTTTGCTCACTTCTTAATTGATACCAATTTTTCAGTTCCACCGAAGAAAACTCAAAAGTATTGGGCAATATTGAATATTAAGCAAGAACAGGAACTAAAAACTACTTTATATAAATCAAACTTAATGTAACTTAACTCACCAATTTACACTAAGCTTAAACTTTGTCCGTAACATAATACGAACTGGTACAGCAACATGTATTTGTTATAAAATAATACATATTTATCGTTACATTTTTTCGTTTTATTTTTGTTTTTTTATTTCCTACTTTTTTTTTAATACGTACTCTCTATTTGAAATCATAGTCATCATAAGAAACAGCGATAGGCAAGAGTGATTCTACGTTTGATTTCGGAACTGATGTTGTTGAGGTAGGATGTTGCTGAGGTAGACGAAGTCATTGACTACCTCGAAGTTTCTGCTACCTAGTGTGACGCTCTGTCCAAGACGTTGATGTTGTGTGTCCTTCCTTGATGACAGCATGTACTTTGCTTAGCCCTTATTAACCGCCAAGCCCATTTTAGCCGCTTCCGTTTCAATGCCAGCAAACGCCTCATTGACCGCTGGCTGTGTTCCAGCCAATCAATATAATGTTGTCAGCGTAGGCTAGCAATTGAACTGACTTCTGGAAGATGGTGGTGCCTCTCATGTGAGACTTGTGAGTTTCGCACGATCTTCTTGAGTATGATATTGAAGAAGTCACATACAGTGCATCGCTTTGTCTATACATTTACATATAAGACATTTAAGGCTCGGTGAATTCGTTACCTACCTTGATGGAGTAGAGAGATTTCTCCATCGTCATCATACACAAAGAAAAAACTTCTTACTGGCCCTATGGGGGCGCTCTAAGCCAAACTAATAACTTATTTATTTATTTGCCTTTCGGCTTCAATACTTTATTCTGCTGTTTACATTTTTTAAAACTAGTATTTATTTATTTAAATCAAAGAAATTTTTTTAGGAATTTAGTTATTTAAAATAAATTTTTAAAATTTTTTAAATTAAATTAATAAAAACATAATCTCACTTAATATAACCTACTATACCTTACATATACTGTCCTGATTGATTGACAGATTCATTCATTAATTGAATGACTGATTAATTCATTGATTGTTTGATTCATTCATTTATTCATAATAGAATCAATCAATAATTCATCCGTCAATGAATCTATTAATTAATCAATGAATCAATCAATGTATCAATCAATTAATCAAACAATGAATCAATCAATCATCAATCAATGATTGATTGAATCATAGATTAAATAAATCAATCATGTCTAAATCAATCATGAATAAATCAATCATGATTAAATCAATCATGATTGAATCAGTCAGTGATTGAATCAATCATCATTGATTTATTCATGATTGATTTACTCATGATTGATTGATTTAGTCATGATTGATTTAGTCATGATTGATTTAGTCATGATTGATTTTGTCATGATTGAATTATTCATGATTGATTGATTTTGTCATGATTGATTTAGTCATGATTGATTTAGTCATGATTGATTTATTCATGATTGATTTATTCATGATTGATTGATTTAGTCATGATTGATTTAGTCATGACTGATCTAATTATGATTGATCTAATTATGATTGGTTTTGTCAAGATTGATTTATTCATGATTGATTGATTTAGTCATGATTGATTTAGTCATAACTGATTTATTCATGATTGATTTAATCGTGATTGATTTAGTAACGACTGATTTCATCATTGGTTCATTCAATCATTGATTAATTGATTGATTGATTCATTCTATCATGATTGATTGATTCATTCATTACTACCATATTGAAGATCGTGTAAAGTAGCGGTTTGCTTATATCAATCTCCATCAGCTTAGGGAAGACACCTTCTAACTATACGGTGTCGAATGTCTTTTCTAAGTCAACGAGACAGGTCTTGATGCTTTGATTTATTTGTGGTTGTTGGTCTACTGAATGCTCTAAACCAGTTTTTGAATGAAGATTGATTGATTCAATCACTTTTTGAAAAGAGCGAAAATAATTGGTGAGTTTACTGCACTCTGTTGGAGCCCATTTTTTATTTGGAAAACGTTGGTGGAAACCTTGTTGCCACTTTTGACAACAAAACTCTTACCTGTCACCATGTTGAGGACTGTGTAAAGCAGCGGTTTGCATATACCCATCCTCGTCAGCTTAAGGAAGAGGCCTTCTGACTATACCGTGTGGTATTCCTTTTCCAAGTCAACGCAACAGGCCCTGGTGGTTTTGTAGTTGTTCCACTGAATGTCTGAAACCAGTTTTGACGCGGCGTTCTCGGTATAATGCCTTGCCCTTAATCCAAACTGGCTGTTTGGTATAATTTTGTTGCCCTCAGTGCACTGGAACAAGACTCTATTTACAATCTTCTCGAAAAACTTGCTTATGCAACTACCTCTTCCAATGCGAGATGACCGGCGTAATAGGTGTGGCTGGAGTTCTTGGCATCGGCCTTGAATCTGGGACTTTTGCTTTCTTTAGCATATCTTTTCTGTAGATATCTTTCACTTTTGGACAGTCACGATAGCTGGAGGGATGTCCCTTTTCTCCACAATGCACGCACTTCAAGCGTGTCTTATCCTCCACTTTCCCCTCTCCCAACGGACAGCGCGCCGATGGATGCATCTCTGCGCATTTGTTGTATCTAGACTATTTATTGCAGTTTCCTGCCGCGTGTCCAAAAACTTGGCACCTTGCGCAGAGAAGCATCCGTCTTGCACTTCTCAGTCTTTCCCACGAAATCATTTGGGAGTTTAGGATCTTAATCTTCCTTAAACTTTCCATTGTGCTTCCTGGTGTAACCTGTACGAGGAAGGGGGGAAGCAGACGCTCATGCAGCATCCTAGATCGGGAAGTGGAGAAGCGGTTTACCGCAATTAGCTCCACTTCCTCAAACTTCAGCCTTTTAAGAGACTGTAATATAGCCTTCTGATCAGCTGAAACATCCAGCCCCCTTAGCATAACAGTCTGAACTTTTTCGCCTTTTGGTGTGAAGGTAAAAAACTCCACCCCAGATGCGGTCATTTGTTTCTTAATTTTTTTATAACTGTTCAGTGATAAACAGTGAACAGTTTGTTTTTGAGAATCTTTATTTTTTATAAAAAATTCGTCCCCGAGAGAAAATAACATACCTTTATTGTATCTGAGGCGTCCATTCCGCTTACGTTGATGGGCGGCATTTTGTTCTTATTATTTTGTTTTCGGTTGGTTTGATGTTCCTGCTTCTGTTGTTTTTGTTCCTTTTACTTCTGATGTTGCTCCTGCTTCTGTTGTTGTTGTTGATTTTCTTCTTGTTGTTTTTCTTGTTGTTTTTTTTCTTGTTGTTGTTGTTGATGTTGATGTTGCTATTGTTGTAGATGTTTTTGGTGATGATTCTGTGGTTCTTGCTGCGTGGATTGATGCAGTTTTTGTTGTGGCTTTTCATTGGCCAGCTTTTTCCTGGCCTCCAGTTTAAGTTGGAGGGCTTTAATAAAAGCCTCCAGTTCCTCCTTTTTTTATTTTGTCCGCCAACTCCTTTTCTTCGGCAGCCTGGCCTTCGGCATTGGACGAAGCGAGACTTGCGAAAACATTCCCATTTCCGCTGTACATTTCAATTTCGTCATTTTTCTTGCTACGCAACCGCCTATTACACTGCGGCTGCGGCTTCATTGTTATTCTTCTTTTACTGCCCATGTCATTTTCGTTGATTTCCGTGTTGTCACTGGACATCAGCTCTCCCTGCATTTCCTCCGAATGCTTTTTATTGATTTTTTTTCTTCGGGGAATTAAATTTATTAATTTGATTTGTTTTTGTCTTCGAAATTTGTTTTTGATATGTTTGCTTATTTATGTGGTTGCTTAGGCCACTCCGCACTTAAGTCGATACACGTCCTTCCAGGAGGGATTTCTGTAATTGACTGACATGGCACTGCATAGCTCGTCTCTATGCACACTGTCATATGCAGCCTTGAAATCGACGAATAGGTGGTGAGTGCTAATTTGCATTTCTTGGGTCTTTTCCAGGATCTGCCGTAATGGGAAGATCTAGTCCATTGTGAACTTCCCTGGCCTGAAACCACACTGATAGGGACCTATCAGGTTGTTGACGAACGGTTTCAGATGCTTACACAATACGGCAGAGAGGATCTTGTATGCGATGTTCAGGAGACTTATCCCTCTGTAGTTGGCGCAGTCAAAGGGGTCTCCTTTCGTGTGGACCGGGCAAACGACGGTGAGATTCCACTCATTGGGCATGCTTTCCTCCGAACATATCTTACAGATAAGCTGGTGCCTGCGCCCAACCAGGTCATCTCCAGCTGCTTTAAATAGTTCTGCGGACAGTCCGTCCGCTCCAGCAGCTTTATTCGACTTTAGCTTGGATATTGCTATCTTTACCTCGTCTAAGTCGAGGGGACGGAATGTTTGTCTATCATCGTCCAAATTGAGTGGAACATTCTGCCTAACAGCGGGATTTGAGTCGTCATCGCCGTTTAGGAGTCTGCAGAAATGATCCTTCCAGATTCTCAGCACAGACTGCGACTCTACTTCTAGTTGTAGATTTTGGTCCCGGCAGGCCTTGGTCCGAACCTTGTATCCTCCGGATAGCTGTTTTACCTTTCGGTAAAACTTTCGGACTTCATTCCTGCCAAAACACCTTTCCATTTCCTCGACCGCGCGCTTCTCATGCTCCTTCTCCTTCCTTCTGAGAAGCCGGTGCTCTTCCCTTCTTCTCTGTTCGTAGAGTTCACGACCAGCCCGCGTTGTTCGATGCAGCGTCGCCTTATAGGCGTCTTGTTTAGCTGCGTGCGCTTGCCTGCACTCGTCGTCAAACCATGGGTTCCTTCTGGGTGGTGACGTGAAACCCAGCACATCAGTGGCAGCATCTTTGATGGCTTATTGACAACGTTTCCATTCTTCTTCTTTGCTTAGTGCAGGAAGCGTCGAACTCTGGGCGAGTTTCAGGGAGACTCGGTCGGCAAAGTTCCCAGCAATCAGCTGCGATTGTAGCTTTTCGACGTCAAACCGTTTTGGCCTTTCTCGACTCCGTTGCTCTCTCGATATCCGGGTTCTTACCTTGGCTACAACAAGGTGATGATCCGAGTCAATGTTTGCACCTCGGAAGGTTCGGACATCGAGAATACTGGAGGAGTGTCTGACGTCGATCGCAACGTGATCAATCTGGTTGACGGTTGATTGATCAGGAGATCGCCAGGTTCCTTTGTGAATGTTCAGGTGTGGGAACCGCGTGCTAGCCACAGAGAGGTTTCGCCCGAGGCGAAGTCCAACAGAATGAGTACGTTTTCGGATGTGTTGTCGTGTAGGCTGTGTTTACCGATGACTCCCGGAAAGATGTCCTCCTTTTCCGAGATGAGCGTTGAAATCTCCTAGAACGATCTTGGTGTCATAGCTGGGGCATCGATCGTATGTTCTGTCTAGGAAATCATAGAAGTCATCCTTGATGTCATCCTTCTCCTCTGTCGGGGCGTGAGCGCAAATCAGGCTGATGTTCGCGAATTTAGCCTTGATGCGGATTGTCATGAGGCGTTCGCTGACGGGGTCGTAGCTCAAGACTTTTTGCCTAAGTCTGCCTCGTACAACAAATCCGCATCCGAATAAGCGCTGCTTTCTCTCTCTATTGCAATTACTGTAGAAGACATCGTTCTTCATCGTTTTTATGCCAGGCCCATCCCATCGCACTTCTTGGATGGCGGTAATGTCTGCCTTGTAGCAATCAAGAGCCTTCGCAATTTGTACGGCTGCACGTGGTCTGTTAAGGGACCTCACATTCCGCATGCAAAACCGAATATCGTTGTCCTTAAAACGTTTGCTGGGGTCGTCAACAGTTGATCCTACATTTTCCGAGGCATTTCGGCGTTTCTGAACTATTTATTTTTTACGTGGTGAGGATGGTGCCCTCACGCACAACCCACAGACTGGTAGGCCAGGCCTATTATTTAAACCGTCGGGCAGAGGGGCTCGCTGCATACATTGTTTCACCACACAACGGGCGTTGTGATGGCTATCCAGTGGGCGCCGCGTGGAGACTGTATGTCAACTTGATTTGTGCACTAACGAGGATTGCCTTGGCAGCTCGCCATGTTGAGCGCAATCAACGACGTTACCTCGCGTGCACAGGCCCCTGCCCCCCCACCAAATCAAATCTAATTCTGTAAAATTTGTTTGCTACTTGCCTTGAAGACAGTTCATCCTGTACTCGATTGTACCGCATAAACTGTTTCCTTTTGCCTTACGTCCTGTAACTCCTTCGTCTAGTATTTAAGGTAGTATCGTGCTTTTCAAATTGCTCAATGCTTACCCCGGTACACTGCCCTTTTGTATTTCCAGAAAGAAAAAGTGAAATGGCGGCAAGACTAGCTGAGTCCAAATTCTCCATTCAATTGAAGAGAGGAACCATAGCCACCTCATTCGATCAGGTCTCCATGGACACTTTTCACTTCTGACGCACGCCTGGCGATCTGATTTAATTGTTAATTTCCAGTTGAGTCCATTTACTGCTCATAAGCCCTCACTGGGGCGCTACCCACATTTGCGCCTCAACCAGCGTGACCAAGCGCATTCCACCGACACCACTACTATTGCTGCTCTCAAGGATCTCATTAAGATGCCATACAAACTCATTGAAGTGCAGGTCACCCCGCGCAACCACCCATCGCCCTTATTTCCTCGATTTAATCTGAGGAATTCAAATTCATTTGTGCCGACTGAAGATACAAATCAAGGGCATAACGCCGAGAAGCTAAACGGTTCCCAGCCAACGCGGTGGGGGATGCCACCCTCACCCTCTCGGCTTGAAGGGTGAGAGTGGCATCTGAGTGCGTTCAAATGAAGAAATTTCTCCGAGTTAATTTAGCGCTATGAAGTTGAAGTTGATGTTGACTTGCCAACCATTCCCAAGGTGATGCGGAGCATTCCACCCGTCATGCCCTGCCCTCGCCCCTCTATTGCCGGGTAGTCCAGTGAAAAGTGAGAAAAATACTTCTGTGACAGATTTCACATATCGCTCCGATTCTCGTCGTTATCACTCCTTGGCAGAGTGGCGTCCCATTTGTAACACAGAGCCTCCGTCGGAATTGATTTATGGCTGTCCATTTGAGTGAGTATTCGTGAAACTCAACCCCTGACCGCACTCTTGACTTTCTAGTGAAAAGCTAGACGTCATTAATCTGAAGTCAAAAGGCCGGTAGTCGGGCAGTGGACTAGGATTAAGTAACAGACACATCACATGCGATAAGAAAATTGACTCCACGACAATCAATATCCCTTAACAATGTTACCGACTTCAGCGGACAACCCCACCCCCATCGGGGGTTGTTTCCTTTCGCTTGGGCATTTAGCGAGTGCTGCCGAAGCGCTGTGATTAAATCCATTTACATAATTATAAGCGATTACCGTGATTCCTCTAATGCACCAAAGCGACGAGGACACGCAGGACCACGCTGTACGCTGATGGAAGCGCGATAGACACAATGTCTATTGTCAAAGTCCATAAAGTATCTGCAGAAAGTCTCAATTAATAGCGTGGGTGACGTACCGTCAACCCTTTTAGTGTTTGAATCCATTATCGCTCTGGTGACGTTACGCCTCAAACCGGGCGCTTTGTTTCGTTTTGTCGAACGAGAGTGTGTGCTGAGAGTGTGTGTGCGTGTATGTCATCAAGGCGAAAACATAAAACATCCCTTAATACACCGAAACTCGTGCAACATGCTAATAATTGAGCGCAACAAACAGCCGAAGGGCTGTCTAAATGGAGGTGTGGGCACGGCAGCGGTTTTTCCTCTGAGGGTGGACTGAAGTGATACGCCGCACTGATGTCTCTGATGCCGGGGAGAATTATGACTTTCAAGTGGGCGGAGAACAACCTGCTTCTTTAAGCTGTTTAGGACGGATTGTGTTGGGGATCCTGTTTGATGGGATTTTATTGAAATCGTTCAATTTGTGAAATGAATAATTGCGGAGCAGGAGTTTCAGCGAGGGGAATGATAATATTGAGGTCCCACAACGTGATTGCTGATCACGCTCCTGAGACTGAAAAAAAAACGAAAAAAACAGAAAGCACAGACGATCTTTGGGAGATTTCTTATGAAGGCTTGAGTATTGCTGCCGTGTTGCCTTTTGGAATTAACCATCAATGAAAGGCAATTCTCAATAATGTTGCATAACAGAAGAAAATGAGAAGGATTTGTTCTCTGAACATGTACATTTCTTTTATAAAATGCATTGGCGTAGTGAGTAGAGTGCGACGCTCACACGCCGGAGGGTCTAGGTTCGATTCCCGGCTGAACACATCAAATTTTTCACGACACCACCTCTTTCGAGCTGCTGACAACACTCAAAATGTAATAATTGTCTAAGAAAAAGCTTCTCAAACTTCGCCGTTCGGAATCGACAAAAACCTGTAGGTCCCTTCTTCTCGCGAGAGTAGTAGCAGTAGCGCGCACAATACGATTAGTTGATGAGCAAGCTAGGATCTGATCCCCCTGTGGACTGTCGCGCCAACAATTACTATTATTATGTTAATTGAAGGATAAAACTTACTCTTTTCTGGCAACATGTCCAGCGGCTCGGGCTTCCAATCTTTCTTTAGAAGAATTGAATAAGAAACGGTGCTCTGTGAAGTGTCAAATGACACATTCGGCAGAAGGTTAGTTTGTTTTGAGATCCAAGGAGCCAGCGTTTACAAATTTATTCTAAAGACAAAAAGAAAAACCGTGTTCTCTACATAGGCAAAATAAGAAAAATTTTCTGACTGGCCTTTATGTGACGTTGTGCCTGCCTTTCCTTAATATCACAAACACACGTCAGCCAAAGCCACCAACCTACAGCACTTGCATTCTGTTACTAATTTGTTAAAGGGCGATAGCCGTGTCTCTCATAGACTGCGTCACTTCGCTATGTGATATAACTGACTTAAATCTATTGAATCTATTGAAACAAAATGATTTGGACACTCAAGCAATAGAGCACACGTTCATGGATAACAACTGCATCCTTGAGGAAGTTCAGAAAGCCTTCACCATGCTTTCTGTATCTGTTCCAAGCAAGAACTTGACTGACCCCTGGCATTCTAAAAATGCATGCAAGTGTCGTTGTCAGTTAGGTGGTATTCTATTGCCAATGTCCTGTGTTAATACCGACTGGTTCACTGCTGTATGGACAAAGAGCGAGTTTGCCCAGTTTTGTGGCAATCGATGGGATGCCAGGGAATTATGGTTACTCTTCTGTTGTTGTCCCGTGTGGTTCAATGTGGGAGCCAGTCTGATGGAAAGGATGCGGTTGTTCAAAAGGGCATTCCTTCGGGCCTGTCTTCGACTTTATCGAACTCCTTGGTCGTTCAGTACAAGAGTACAAGAAATTCTACTCTAATGAAGTCTTATACAACAGGGCTAAACTGATCAGAGTGGATAATTTCATCCTGAAGCTGATTCGGAGACATACTGCTAGAGCAATGGACTCCGATAACAATCTAATTTCGGGAGCTTACTATCCCAACACACAATACCATGAAAGAGTGCGCCATAATGGTTTCGTTCCTCCAGAAGCATTCGTCTATTTTGATAAGCTAGGTCTGTTACAAGACAAGAAAGCGGTACCGCTTATCTTTCATTTCGCCCGTTCTGCTGTGGATGGGCGGCTCAACTACGACCGTTCCGTTGCACGACGAGCTGAGGACAATCTCCTCCGCTTCAGTACAGCGGTATCGAAATGGGATATGCGGGATGTTGCGAAGCAGCATAAATGGTTCTGGTGGCTACGAGCCGAATCAAACTCCCTCGACGAACCTCCAAACACTGGGTAGGGAATCTAACGGGGGTGGTCGGCTATTGTTTTTCAACGGACTTTGGCCGACTTACATATCTTTAGCTTTAGATTTTAGATTTTAGGATAGAGTTAGGTTTTAAGACAGCAAAAATAAAATATAAAAAAAAAATACAAAAAATTTAAAAATACAAAAAAAAATTAAGATACAAAAAACCCAAAAAAATAAAATAAAAAAACAAAAAAAAAAAAATATATGTGAGTGTATATTAGATTATACACACACATAGGTGTACATAGAAGCACCTGTGCATGTATACATGAACATATACCGATAAACTAAATGAAAGTATACATGCACATGTGCGTACGTAGTTTAAGTTAGTAATAGAATAGTTTTAGTATTAGTATTAATTCTAGTTCTTAGCTTTAGTTGTAGTCGTAGCTTTAGTTTAGTTTATTTTTTAGTAAAATGTTTAAGTTTTTAAGTTTTTGTTTTTCTTTTCTTAAAAGATAAAAGGTGTAAGTATGAATTGATGTTCTAATAATACATACATAAAGATGTTGAAGACCACATAACACATAAAATTCAGTTAATCTTAGAGAGCCTGCGAGTAAGATTATGATCATACAATGTAATGTAAACTAGTTTTAAGCTTTTTTGTCTAGAATTTAGGTGTCCCTTAGTTATAATAAAATGCAAAGAAAAAAAAAGCTCTTCTGTTGTTACTCTTATTCTACACGACACGGTGCTCCTTTTACAGTGACCAGTTGAATTTTGTAAAAAATCACTTAATTCTGTCTGCAGTAAATAATGGGATTGCTGACGCTGACAATAAGCAAACCGCTAAACTAGTTAGAGATAGTTTAGCGGTTTGCTTATTAAAATGCCTTGCTTAGTAAAGGGTGTCCCAACATTAAATTTGGCGTCATTCGAATTGTCATTGTTTGACATTTGAATAATTATTATTGTTTGTTAGTAGAAGGTATAAAGTTTGTTAAATTATAAAAGGATCGCTACGCGAATGAACAACGCATTCTCATTGTGAATTTATTTTACCAAAATGGTGAACGTTTTGCGTCAGAGTCAACTGTAAAGCGATTAATGAAAAAATTTACTGAAACTGGGTCTGTAACTGATGTAAAGACAACAACGCGCCTTCGACCAAGTCGATCGAGATCGACCGAAAATATCGCAGTAACACGTTATGATGTCACTCAAACTTCGTCCACCTCAATTCGACACGGAGCTCAGCAAATTGGTGTTTCCAAATCCACTATGCAGCGAATTTCGACGAAAGATTTGAATCTTCATGCACACAAAGTTCAATTGACTCAGGAACTGAAGCCAGCTGACCATGCTCAGCGAAGGGAGTTCGTTAATTGGGTATTAGAGAGACAACATGAAAATGCTGATTTTGCCGATAAAATCGTCCTTAGTGACAAAGCCCTTTTCCATCTTGATGGCTTCGTCAATAAGCAGAATTGTCGCATTTGGGGTGAGGGAAATCCTCGAGTGATTCACGAAAGGCAAATGCATCCTCAACGTGTCACTGTGTTATGTGGATTTTGGGCTGAAGGAATCATTGAACCTTTTTTTATGAAAATGAGTTAGGTCAAGCGCAAAGAGCCAATGGTGTTCGGTATCATGAAATGATATCCATCTTTTTTTTTGTGGAGGGGATGTGGTTTCAACAAGACGGCGTCACATCTCATACAGCCAGAGAAACAATTCAATTGCTGCATCAGTCATTTAAGTCTTGCGTTCTTCTTGGGACACCCTTTATAAGGTTTTCAAATATCTCCCTTCCACCTTGTCTTTTGAATTTTCCGGCTATGTACAAAGCACTACAGAGCTCGTATCTGGCAATACTATACATCATTTGAAAGGTCTTGACATAACCTAAACGCGATGCATGACTAGTTTGGATATTGCGTTCAGCAGTTATAGACGTGCAAACATGGAATTCACGCTATTTTAAAGTTTTCCTTCGCTAAAGGCAAATCCGCTAGAGAAACGTTTAGTGAGATTAATGGTGTTTTGGGGGATGGTACTCTATCACTTCGGAGGAATGGTTTCAGATTCAGAGCCGGTGAAAACGACACCATGGATAAGCCAGCGGGCGGAAGACCTGTGACGACGAATACCGATCGAATCATGGAAATCATCGAGTAAGACCGTGGCATGTGGCATCTCGTGACATCGCCCAGGAGATGGGAGTTAGTCACCAAAACATTTTAAACCATATGCAAAAGGCAAACAGGCAAACAGGCAAAAGGCAAAGGGTAAAAGAGAAAAGGCTGGATACACAAAAAAGTTTGATGTTTGGGTGAAGCATGATTTGACACAAAAAAAACTTCTGGACCGAATCAACTGCTGCGATATGCTGCTGAAACGGAATGAACTCGACCCATTTGTGAAGCAGATGGTGACTGGCGACGAAAAATGGATCACATACGACAATATCAAACGATAACGGTCGTGGTTGAAGGCTGTTAAAACGGCCCAAAGAGTGGCCAATCCGGGATTGACGGCGAAGAAGGTTTTGCTGTGTGTTTGGTGGGATTGGAAAGGAATTATACACTCTGAGCTGCTCCCATATGGCCAGATGCTTAATTCTACCATCTACTGCGAACAACTGGATCGCTTGAAGCAGGCGATCGACCAGAAGCGTCCAGCATTGGCCAACAAGAAGGGTGTAGTGTTCCACAAGGACAACGACAGACACTTCGTTGATGACTCGTCAGAAGCTACGGGAGCACGGATGGGATGTTTTATCGCATCCACCATATAGCCCGGACATAGCGCCAAGTAATTACCACCTACTCCTGTCCATGGCGAAAGCCCTTGGTGGTGTGAAGTTGAGCTCAAAAGAGGCTTGTGAAAAGCGGCTGTCCGAGTTCTTCGCAAATAAGGAGGGGGTTTCTACGAGGGGATATGATGAAGTCTTCTAGATGAAAACAGATTATCGAACAAAACGGGGCATATTTGAACTAAATCTGATCACTGTAATACTTTCTATGAAGCATTGAAATAAGATCTAAAAATTGGAAGGGATATATTGGCCAACCTTATATAATAGTATACATGTTTTGAACGTCACCAAAACATATATACTAATATATTACAAATATAAATCATTTAATCAAACTATGCCAAAAGGTCATTTTTAAATTAAATACAGATTAGCTTAGAGAAGCTGCTTATGGTCAGTAAGTAAGATTTGCCTTTTATATTTCGAGATTAGAGAACAAAAACAAATATTGGTCATCGAAAATAGCTTTATTGATTTCCAAAATATTCTCCATTAAGATCTATACACTTTTGCATGCCCTGGAACCAATTTTCGAAGCACTTTTGGTACTCTGATGAAGGTATCGAAAAACATGCGTTCTGAACCCATCAACCGCTTCTGCAGGTGTCGAAAAACGCTGACGTACGTTATTTTTTCACATACCGGAATGAAAAGAAGTCAGTCGGTGGCAAGTCAGGACTTTACGGCGGATGACTTATCAAATTGATGTTTTGAGTGCTCAAAAATGCAGTTGTTTGAGCCGATGTCCGAGAGCTCGCATTGTCGTGATGAAGAGTAATCCGTCTTCGGCGGTTGGTTTTCCTGATTTCTTGGAAGACAACTGGCAAACAAATGGTCGTGTACCACTCAGAATTTACTGTTCTGCGTTGTTCTAGTGGTACGGTTGCGACATATTCAGTTTTTACGACAAAACAGGCGACCATTTGCTTGGAAGTGCTTCATGCGGGATCAACTTTTGTTAGATTTGGCTCAATTTGAACCACCCACACAGTTGACTGCTGTTTACTTTCGGGCTCAAACGCGTAAATCCATGATTTACCACCTGTCACGATGTCATAGACGTGTTTTGAAACAAAGCGATCGTATTTTTGGAGCATTTCTTTCGACCAATCGGCACGAACCTTGTTTTGAGCGATTGACAAATTGTGTGGAATCCAACGCGAACAAATTTTTTTTATGGTCAAATGTTCATGCAATGTTGAATGTATGGTGGTTCCACTAATTCCTAAGGTTGTCTCAATCTCACGATAGGTCACATGACGATCTTGCAATATCAGTTGGCGTACTGCATCAATGGTTTCCGGAACAACAGCAGATTTTAAACGACCTTCACAAAATTCTTCTTGGAGTGCACTACAACCTCGATTGAATTCACCATACCATCGATAAACACTGGTCCCTAATGGACCTTCATCGTCAAAAATTGAATTAAGTTCATCGATGCACTGTTGTTGAGTAAATCCACGTCGAAAGTTGTAAAAAAGAATCGCACGAAAATTTTCACAATTTAATTCCATTTTTTGGTAGAGATGAATCTTTTAAGTTGCTCTAAACAACACAAATAGCGCTCGTATGTCAAAATGTTCTGAGTACGAATAACATCAAAAATGTCAAACCTTACGATAGAGCTGGCAGTGTATAGATTGCAACACTAGGGTTGCCCAGTCCCGAAATATAAAAGGCAACCTTCGTATTGTGAAAATTATTGTTAGGTAGTTTTAAGTATGTTTATAGATTTAAGATGCTATTATTTCATATCTTTAATAAAATATGCTAAAAACTATAAAAAAGTAATAAAATGAGGAAGAAAGAGAGAGAGAAAATGACAAATATGGTAAGCAGATAGAAGAGGTATTGGTAAAACAGTTTTAGGAGCACAGTGTTTCAATTTGTGCCTTGTGAAGGGTAAACTTACTTTCACAATTATTTCGCATCTTTAGGCAAGTAAGACTTAGCCCCCTATTATGATCTGCGGTCAGACAATGTCTGGTTATTGCTCCCACTACTTTTCGAACGTCGCAGAAGACCGTCTTTGGTTGGTCGAGTCGATCGACCATTTCAGCTAACATGTTGGGAGAAGTACACGGACTATTTCAGCAACGAAGCCTGTTTCGTGATTTGCTTAGTTAACAGCTCTGCAATTACCTGGAATGAACCTATAGCTAGATCACTTAACACAAGCAAGGACTGTTATCTAAGGATATGGACAATCAATGATCACTTTACAGTCAAACTGCCTCTCAGGTCTTAAATCTTATATCCATCCTAAGTAACACAAAACACTACGTTCTCTAAGTGTTAACTCTCAGTATCGCTTTACACAGCAGATGTTTGCTGAGCGACTAAGGATCATCTACCGACTCTTATCCTTACAGATTACTTCAATACATAATTTTAATTCAAATACGATGCAAAAATCATGTTTTTAGATTCTAATCGTGGCAAGCTTAAATCAAAGTCGTTGCAAAGAGCTTTGAATGTATTTATACACCTTGTAATAGGTTCATTGCGATCATAATTGGTTCTATGCCTTTTGTCAAAAAGTAAGTTTCTCACTTTTTCTCAGGCCTTAAGTCAAACTGCTTTTCAGGTCTTAAGTACCGCCAAAGTATCTTCAGCCGAATGGCTCTTTCTTCAGTTTGGAACAGGCTACAATAATGTATTGCCTTGATTGTGATCTTTAGAGAAAATTTAAAGCTTACAGGGTCTTTTCATGTAGACTTATCAGTTTAAACGAAAGTAAATTTTAGATATGATGATTTTACAAGAATTTTCACTCTTAAAATAACTGAACTCCATGGAGAAGCGAAAGCAAGTTGATGTTATGTACACTGACTTCGTAAAAGCATTTGACAGAGTTCATCATGGACTATTATTACAAAAACTCCAAAAACTAGGTTTTAACACTAGCTTTTTAACATGGCTGAGTTCCTATTTATCAAATTGGAAAAAAGTCGTCCAAATAAATGGTTTCAGATCTAATTATATAGACGTAATATCTGGTCTTCCTCAGGAGAGTCATTTAGGCCCACTTTTGTTTGTTCTGTTCGTAAATTTTATTCCAAAACTTCTTAAATTTGCGGAAATTCTAATGTATGCAGACGATATTAAATTATTTCGACAAATTTCATGTGTCTCTGATTGTTTAAATTGTGATTGTTTAAAATTACAAATTGATCTTGATTTATTTGGTAATTGGTGTAAATATAATCACCTTGAACTTAATATAGCGAAGTGCTTGACGTTTAGCGTATATAGAAAGTTGTCGCCGGTGACTTTTAACTATAGAATTGGAGACGATACAAGATTTACTTTTTCGGCACACTATGACTTTATTATATGTAAAGCAAACTCTATGTTAGGTTTCCTTAAAATAACATCAAGTGTCTTTAAGGATCCCTATACGCTTAAGTCAATTTTCTCATCACTGGTTTTCCCTATATAAGAGTATTCATGTGTAATTAGGACACCATACCATTCAAAAAAGATTCACTCGTTTTGCTCTGAGCAATCTGAGGTGGTCTGGCGGTTTACCTGAATATGCAGCAAGATGTGCTCTTTTGGGCTTAAGAAGTCTTGAAAGTAGAAGACAAGTTCAAAGTGTTTTACTTATCAAAGACATTTTAAGTTGCAATATAAAATCTGAAGAGCTACTCGCCGTAATTTCTTCGTACGTCCCAGACGTAAGTTTAAGACATAGAGATAGAGTTTTCTATCATCCCATTCACCGTACGAATTATGGTCAAAATAATCCAATAAGTCGGTCGTTAATGTTATTTAATTCTGTTTCTTCTTACGTTGGAATTTCAATGAGGAGAGACTGTTTTAAAAATATTATCAAAAACATTTAAATTCAAATTGTATGCAGATTCATTAAATGTAAATAGAATTATTTTATATACTATCTATTTATACATAGAACTATTTTTCTTACTCTGTTTCTTCTCTTTGTTGTTAAGAAACAAAATATTCTAATCAGCAGATTGTAAATCCATTGATGATGAATAAATAAATAAATAAATAAATAAATAAATAAATAAATAAATAAATAAATAAATAAATAAATAAATAAATAAATAAATAAATAAATAAATAAATAAATAAATAAATAAATAAATAAATAAATAAATAAATAAATAAATAAATAAATAAATAAATAAATAAATAAATAAATAAATAAATAAATAAATAAATAAATAAATAAACAAATAAATAAATAAATAAATAAATAAATAAATAAATAAATAAATAAATAAATAAATAAATAAATAAATAAATAAATAAATAAATAAATAAATAAATAAATAAATAAATAAATAAATTAATAAATAAATAAATAAATAAATAAATAAATAAATAAATAAATAAATAAATAAATAAATAAAAGAAAATAAATAAATAAATAAAATGATTGGAAAATTTTGCTCATAAGTAAGCCTTTAGTGAATCAATGTAATGTCACAATTCTTTTGGTCAACGGAAGCAACCAACGATTGTGAGAAATTAAGCGAAAGATGGAAAAAGTGCCTTGCTGTGGTTGTACTGAGAATCGTAATCTACACAGGTTCAAATGGTTTTTCTTCAAGCACCGCATGTCCGCATGAAAGACACTGTTTCGACTTTCTTAAGAGTCGAATCCAGCACAATCATACGAGTTCTACTAGAATGTCAAAAATAGCCTTGACACTGTTAAACTGCCAAATGCAAGGCTGGATGAACAAATTTTGTTGTAAGCGTATATTTGCTTGTTTTACGTTTTAGTTTTTGCCACACTCATTTCCTTCACAAATTTATCCATTCACACAAAACCTTAATCGAAATAAATCGAAGCACTGGCTATGTGACGCCATTGGCACCTAAGAACCAAGTCTACAAATCAATATAAGAAAACGGCAAAAATACCCACACAGGGGTGCATTTTTCTCCCTTGGCATAAGAGTCCAAGTGGGACAAGGACTAAGACAGTACACCGGACAAGGTTAGCCAGCCGAAGATCGAGCAGTTGTGCCAAAAGTGCCAACAATGGACGGCTGACAGAATCCTCCCCCTCTGCCCCCTTACTGCACAAACCGCATTCATGATTAGAACTATGCATGTCCTTTGGATTACGAAAGGACATAAAACTCATTCCTCTGACGAGGACGAGAACGAGGACCGGGATTGTGACGTAAGTGTTTTGCATTTTTAATATGGACGCAACACCCCCTCTACCAACAGCAAGTGCAGCCGTTTTCTTTGCCTTTAGTCCTCTTTCGCAAGTTATGTATACGCCCGCGGAGAAGCAGTTCTGCGCAAGCTTACGCCAAAGCAATTAACAGCCACCCCATGGGTACACAACTCACGCACACACAACCATGTATATAGCTGCTCATCCACCAGGAGGGGGAAGGTATTGGGGTCGTGTCCTATTTAGGGATCGGATACAAATGTATCACTATGTACATAATGTGCTTACCTGGAAAGCGACCTACCGACCGCCGTCGCCATGTACTCCCCGACGGAGGGTACTTTCTTGTGCGCACCGAAGCCATGCTGGGTCTGTTAAAGGAGGAGTTTCCTTCGAGGGTAAGGTCCTTGCCAAGCTGTGTATGTGCTGTGTCTGTAGCATCTGAGGCAGGATGTGACTGTAGTGTTGGCACAGCAAAATGCGATGCGAAGATTATGCCAGCTAATAAATAATAAGCGCCCTAAGCCACGAAGCGTAGGAATCGGTGTGTATGTTATGTGTGCCGTTCCGATCGGTTTGACATTTGATGGCTTTGCTCGTGGTGCCGCAACGAACATCTATTAACCTTTAAACCCAATCGAATTATTTTTCATAAACAGGACTCGAGTGAGTTTCCGAGACCTTCTGTCATTTGTCAAATGGCGTAGGCTGGATGTACAGTGTGTGGATGTATTGACATTTTTCATAAAATGTTGCACTTTACAGTAAAAAATGATGTGTATGACAGCTGTCACGTGGGAGTAATTGAAAGTGTTATTTATTGCGACGAAGGTTTTATTCTCGTTTAACAGGCGAGAGATGAATTACCGAAAATGGAGAAGTACACATCCATGGAAATTCTGATTTGAGCTGAAAAGTTTTAAAGGTAGGCGTTCAATGTCGCCTTCTGACAGGTGGTTCTATTGGTTAAAGAATACGGAACTTAAGTGTTCATCAAATTCAGAAGATTCGAGAATTTTTCTCCTTATTTCATTGTAAAATAGTTACTTCACAGAATGAAGAAAAACTTTAAAAAAAAATGCGTTTTCGTTTTTCTTGTTATTTTTTAGATTTCACTTTTAACTAACGAAACCCTTAAAGTGTTGGTTTGTGTTGGTTTGTTGAACATTGCGTCAGCTCGTTAAATGCAGTTCCTGTCATTTTCCTTAATGAAACAGCATTAAGTGTCAGATGAAGAATATATATGTACAACAGTAAAATCCCTCCTAAGGAGTCTTCCTCTTAATTTAAGGATTTCTCTAAGTAGACAAGATTTCTGCTTAACTGAAGTCATTTTGCCTGGATCACATGCTGTTGCCAAGCTCGGTATTGGTAGAATTTACAAAAAACCAGCCAAAAATAACGAGAATTGCGCCCACCCTGAATTTGGTTGCCATTAAAATTATTTTTCTGGTGTGGTGGCAGAGTCAGGGATGGACCTGGGTCTCAACCAACATGCTCTCTCCAACCAGAATTATCTCTCGCCAACTGCCTACAATTGCGCACTCCAAGGTGATTGAGGTCCTTCTCCACTTGAGTGCGCCATCTCAGCCTAGACCGTCCTCTTAATTTCTGAGGAGTTGGAACTTCAATGGGTGTTAAACAAGGTTGTATTCTACGTAACTGCACTACTTTTTATACTATAACTCAATGATATCACAGATGATGTCAAAGGTGGAATAAGATTCAACGATGTATCCATTCCCGCGCTGATGTATGCTGATGATATCGTCTTTCTGTGTGACACTATCCAAAGTATGCAATTAATGATAAACAGGATAAACGATTTTTGTAAAAGTTGGAATCTCACTATAAAACTTGGTAAATCAAAAATGCTGATATTCAGAAACGCAGGGGGACGCGTCTCGTCTTTGGAAAAGTGGAAGTTAAACGGGGAAGAGATTGAGGTAGTATCCAGATACAAATACCTAGGTATCCAAATATCGTCCTCTTTAAATTTGAAACCACACTTTGAGGGATTTGAGAACATTGCTTCAAAAATAAATATGTATCGAAAATTGCAAAACAAACCTTATTCCACTCAACCTTCTTCTTCTTCTTCGGATGGCGCTACAGTCCGGGGTGGACCTGGGCCTCAACCGACATGCCTCTCCAGCTAGCACGATCTCTTGCCAGCTGTCTCCAATTGCGCACTCCAAGTTGGTTGAGGTCCTTTTCCACTTGTGTGCGCCATCTCAGTCTAGGACGTCCTCTGTTGCGCTGTCCCTGTGGTTCGGATTCGAAAACTCCTCGGGCCGGAGCAGTGCTGTCCATGCGCTCTACATGGCCTAGCCACCTTAAGCGTTGTATCCGTAGACGCTTGACTAGGTTCATGCCGCCGTACAGTCCATACAGTTCGTGGTTGAATCTTCTACTCCAAATGCCATCAACGCAAACAGGACCAAAAATCGCACGCAGAACTTTTCTCTCGAAGAGACCAATGGCTTCCCCATCCGCTTTTAGTAGCGTCCAGGTTTCTGAAGACGTCAACCAATATTTTTTGAAGTCTCAAAAAATTTAGTTGAATGCAGGTGACTTCAAGTGAATGCTGAAGACTTCAAAGTGACTTCAGTGACTGCAAGGTAGTTCTTAAGACTTGCATTCAATTGATTTCAGTCATAAGATTGCTCGGAAGGAATTATCCAGTCAAGACTTCAAAAATGAATACTGATTTTAATTCTGAAGTCAGGGTCATCAAGTGAAGTCAATTGATCGAATCATTAATTCAGAAATTCTTTTGTATAGTTCAGAAATTGCAATACAATAGATTGCAGTCTTTTACAACTCTGTTCCATGGTTAACCTTTGCGTGCATAAACTTATGCGTTTACCGTAATTCCATGATTTTTGACAAGTTTTGTAGCTATTTTTGGAGCACCAGTTCGAGGCTTGCTCTAAACTATTCTTTCAATTTTTCGCTCTAAGTGGCCTTCGAACTTTTTCTTACGACCTCGGTTTTGTGCGGCATCGAATGCCGATGACATTGATATTTCAAAATTATCGGGCCGTTACCATTGCTGAGTAAGCTGCCGATACGTTTTGTGTGTCCCTCTTTCTGTTCATGTTGTTCATCTTCTTCTTCTTCTTCTTCTTGTGGCGCTACAGTCCGGGGTGGACCTGGGCCTCAACCAACATGCCTCTTCAGCCAGCACGATCTTTCGCCAGCTGTCTCCAGTTGCGCACTCCAAGTTGGTTGAGGTCCTTCTCCACTTGTGTGCGCCACCTCAATCTAGGTCGTCCTCTGTTGGGTTATCCCAATAGCACGGATTCAAAGATTTTGGGGGGCATGGGCCTGTGCACGCGAGGTAACGTCGTTGATTGCGCTCAACATGGCGAGCTGCCAAGGCAATCCTCGTTAGTGCACAGGTCAAGTTGACATACAGCCTCCAAGCGGCGCCCCCTGGATAGCCATCGCAACACCCGTTGTATGGTGAACCAATGTATGCAGCGAGCCCCTCTGCCCGATGGCTTAAATAATGGGCCTGGCCTACCAGTCTGTGGGCTGTGCGTGAGGGTAACTTCCTCACCACGTAAAACATCATTAGTTCAGAGACAAAAACATGCCTCGGATTATGAAGGTTCACCCGTTCATGTTGTTGCTGTTGTTAATAATGTGATGTGTTACTAATGTACGCCTTTTGCTGGTGTGTTCTTCAGTCTGTGGAATTTTAACATTGTTGAAGTCCGGATGGCGGTTAGTCAGTAGGCAGTGGTTGGCCAGTGCTCTTTTTGAAGCGTTCTCATTGTTGATGTCGGATTTATGGCCAGCCAATCTATGTCGTAAAAACTGTTTTGTTGTGCCTACGTAACATAGATTGCATGTTTCTACATCATTTCCGTTACAATGGATTTTGTATATGACGTCAGTTTTATTTTCTTTGCCTATTTTCAGTTTGATTTTGGTGAAGAGTGGTGTAAGAGTCTGGTATGATCTAAAGGCTAGGTAGGTTAAGGTGGCTCATGAATGCACTTAGTCCCATACAGGACCATTGTGAAACCACACCATGTGGGAAGAACCTAAAACCAGCTGGAGCCGATAATAAAGTTCAAAATGTCGGCGGGGGTTTTATTGAGGTCATGTAGAACTTGAAGAAAAAGCTTCCAAAGTGCTTGTGTCTGAGGCGCTAGAGCGCTGGGCATGTGCATAACAGGTGTAGGAGAATTTCTGATTCTTCCTTATCCCTGCAGCTTCTGCGAAAATAGCCTACTAGCATGCTCATTGATTAGACAGTGCCTGGTTATGGCTCCCATGACCAGGCTTATGTCTGATTTGATTGCGTTCGGGTTCAAGAGAGGGCCACACCTCCTTGGAGACGCGACAAAGATTATGGTTAGACCACCTTTGATTAGTCTGATGGATCGCGTTCAAGTCCAGTTCTGACTTGCATGTGGCGAGAGGGATACCGAGGTATTCGTATTCCGGAAGTAGTGGTTGCGTTGTGGCAAGCCTGGCCAATTCGTCTGCTTGACAGTTGCCTGGAATGTCTCCGTGACCTGGCACCAAGCACAGGCATATATTGAACTGTTCAGCCATCTCATTCAAGGATGTGCGGCAGTTCATGACCGTCTTGGAGTTTGTTGAGACAGATTCCAGGACCCTGACTGCTGCCTGACTATCCGTAAGAATAAGGATATCAGTTGAGGATATTCTATTCCTCTTCAGCCAAGACAGTGCTTCGCGAATGGCCATTACTTCAGCTTGGAACACGCTACAGTGATTGGGAAGTCTGAATTTTAGACTAAGGTTCATATCCTCAGAGTAGACTCCGCAACCAATGCCTTCCTTTGTTTTTGATCCATCGGTGTAGATGCACGTAGCATCAACAACCCATAGTGGATTGGCCGACCACACGTCTCGTTCAGGGATCATAGTGCGAAAATTTTGTGTCAAAAAGACCTTTGGCGCCGCGTAGTCAAGGTTTTGGTATACAAAGTTTACTCTTTGAAGGATTTTTGAGTGTCCATGGGAGACGTTTCATTTTGATGAGGAGATCAGTCTTATGGCTGTACTAGCCGCCGCCTGTTGGGCAAACAGATCTATGGGCATGAGGTTGAGAATGACGACCAATGCATCTGATGAGGTGGTTCTTAGAGCACCGCAGATACATATGGAGGCCAGTCGCTGGACTTTTCTGATAGTGTTATAGTGGGAGGCTGTGTCTAGTGCAGCATATAGTAGAATAGGGCGCACCACAGCCGTTTAGATCCAGGCCATCATATGCGGTTGGATACCCCATCTAGACCCAATAGCCCTTCTTCACATGTAGAGTCGCAGTCGGCAATATTTACCTTCCAGCTGAGTTTCCTGTTCAGGGTAAGTTCTAGGAACTTGGCTGTCTCGGCAAAAAGAGCATTGCTGGCCGCTGATGGTCGGTGGGTCAGCATGGGGAACTTTGTATTTCCTGGTGAAGAGGACTAGTTCTGTCTAGTCCATTTTTGCTCGTCCACTTGGATAGAAGCGAAAGAGCATTTTGCATAAGGTCCCTAAGTACCGAGGGATATTTGCCAGAGAGCGGAATAACAATACCGTCCGCATATGCTATCACCTTGCATTCCTCACCTTCCAGGAGTAGTAATAGTTCGTTGACTACTATGTTCCATAGAGGAGGGGAGAGGACTCCACATTCCTAACGTATCTGGAAGTAGTGGTGGAGCCCAATTTGACCGTGATACGCCTGCTAATGAGTAGCTTATGTCTCAGGGAGGTGATCCCCTCGTCCACGCCCAAATCTGTCTGTGCATTAGATACCTAAAGGCTAACTCAATGTTGTTACAATTTCCGCATATGATTTTCTTAAAATTGTCCGACAAAGTTGGTATATAAATGATGGTATGGTACAAAGGGTCTGTCACGTTGTTCATCCGTGAAGCAAACCGATTATTACTTGTCTCGTAGTGCCGTATACCATAAGCCACCTGGTAGGTTCGTTAAGGTAGCCATTTTTTGTCTGAATATCTGACACAATCCTCTCGCTCTTCAGATGAAACTTTTCGTTTTCAAAAAATTGTAGTTATCAAATTCACCGCTGTGTTAATGAATATGTATTTGGCCTGGTTGGATCTGAAGTTGACCTGATGCTTTGTCCACTTGGTTCCAGTCAAAGTAAAGCTAGTCCACCTGAATTTTTTGAATTTTTACGTTGAAAAATGCGATGGTCTTTACTTTTCGAGTTTCACAGTAAACTGTATCTTCTCGTATTGTTTGTTTAAGGGCGAAAGTAGATCGTCCTCGTGTGATTGATTACCGCAAATATATCATCGACATACTAATGACCAAAGGAGCCGACGAGGAGTTAGATTCTTCAGCCACAAAGCTTTTTCTTAGACAGTTTTTACTCTTTTGAGTGTTATCAGCAGCTCAAAAGAGGTAGTGACAAATTCGATGTGTTCAGCCGGGAATCGATCTAAGACCTTTAGCGTGTGAGCGGCGCAGTCTACACATTACGCCTCTGCAGCCTTTTCGGAAACAAAAATGCAAAATATGACGATAATGTCCGGCAATACGGCTTCCGTAACAACAGGTCCACTAGCGATTTAATGGCATATCTCACCAAAAAATGAACTCAGTCCTTGCACAATGGAGGAGAAAGGAAGATCGTTACACTTTATATTTCAAAATCATTTGACAGAGCTTGGCAGCAGGCTCTCTTGTCGGAAATGCGTGCCTTTGGCGTCGATGAATCTCTTCTTCAATGCATTTGAAATTACCTTTCGAACCGTTCAATATAAGTTGTATTGGATGGGTTCAAGTCTGATATTCACCATATTAATGCTGGTGTTCCCCAGGGCTCCGTTTTGTCTCCGACACTCTTCCTCATTTTTATAAATGATCTCCTGTCTGTCACTTCTAATCCAATCCACTCCTTCGCTAATGACAGTACCCTCAGCTTTTCATAATCGTTCCTCGGCTCTCGACCCTCTTCTTCGGCCGTCGACGGTAGCGTATGTTAAGCTCAATAAATTCCGATCTTGACAGCAAATTTGATTGGAACCAGAAGAATAGAGTGAAATTTAATGCTTCCAGAGCTCAGTGCTGTCAAATGTTACTCAAGCCTTCTGAAACAACCTGCCATTATCTACCAGGTATACCCGTCTGAAGTGAGCGTCAAGATACAAATGTCTCGATAAAGAAAATTCTTTGTGAACGAGCCCTTATTTTTTTTTCTTGTTTGTTTGCTATGACATCTGTGAAAAATATTTAGTATACATCAAGTCATTGAACAGACAACATCATATTTTTCGTCGAGCTAAAAATGTCGAATTTTGTACCAGAAAGTGATAATTTGCGGAAAGCATTAATTTTTTGTTTTCATTTGAAGAAAAGTGCTGCAGAGTTGCATCGAATGCTTGTCGAGGCATACGGTGATCATGCTCTATCAGAAGCAACATGCAAAAGATGGTTTCAACGGTTCAGAAATAATGATTTTGATGTGAGAAATGAAGAACGTGGAAAACCACCAAAAAAGTTTGAAGACGCCGATTTGCAAACGATATTGGATGGAGATGACACTTTGAGTCGAAAGCAAATGGCAGCAATGTTAAATGTTAAATATTGCACAACAAACAATTTCTGACCGTTTAAGAGCTATGGGAAAGATCCAAAAGTGTGGAAAATGGGTGCCACATGAATTGAATGAAAGACAGATGGAAAACCGAAAAAACACTTGTGAAATTTTGCTTCAAAGACACGAAAGAAAATCGATTTTGCATCGGATTGTTACTGGCAATGGAAAATCGATTTATTTTAAGAATTTTCCTAAAGGGGAAAAATCATGGTTTAATCTGGGACAACCATCAACATCGACTGCAAGAAGACAATGCTGTGTGTTTGGAGGGACCAGTCTTGGTGGGTGTGCTGTGCCACGAGCTCATAAAACCTGGTAAAACCGTTAATACTGATCGCTACCGACAACAAATGATCAATTTGAACCATGCATTAATCGAGAAACGACCAGAATGGGCCAGAAGACACGGCAAGGTAGTTTTGCTCCATGACAATGCACCTGCACACAAAGCAAAACCGGTTTAGGATACAATCAAAACACTTGGCTGGGAGCAGCTACCCCACCCGCCGTATTCACCAGACTTGGCTCCTTCCGACTACCATTTGTTTTCATCGATGGGACACGCATTGGCTGAGCAGCACTACCTCCTCCTCCTCCTCCTCCTCCTACGAGGAGGTCGAAAATTGGGTGTCTGATTGGTTTGCTTTAAAAGACGAACAATTTTATTGGCGTGGTATTCACAAATTACCAGAAAGGTGGTCAAAATGTGTAGAAAACAATGGCCAATACTTTGAAAAAAATATTTTTACTTCTCCATTCATAATTAGTGTTTTATTTTCAAAAAAAACTCATTTAATACCGGTATACCTGGTATTTCATCTCTTCTGACCTAGTAACAACATAAACGGTGATTTTTTTAAAAGCCACACGAAAGCTTTTAAATAAAAAACACAAAATTCAAGAAAAATGCATGAAATTTTTATTTGAATCGATAGTACGATCCATATAATTTCATGTTTGAAGATTATTTCACGAAAATATTGACCTTGACTGCGCCTTAAATGGTTCATCCGCTTAGCCCAATTTGGCATACTCTTTCCAACATTTCGGCCGGTATCCCACTAATGAATGCTTCAATGTTATCTTCCAATGCGTCAATTGAAGCGGGCTTGTCTGTATAGACATGATATTTAACATAGCAACACAAAAAATAGTCTAAAGGCGTTAAATCGCACGATCTAGACGGTCAATTGAGAATAGATAAAATGTTCACCGAACTCGCCTCTCAATAAGTCCATTGTTGCGCGTGCGGTGTGGCATGTTCCACTGTCTTGTTGTAACCGCATGTCATGCACGTCAAACTCTTGCATTTTGGGCAAAAAATAGTTGGATATCATCGCACGGTAGCGCTCACCATTCACAGTTACGTTACGATTCGCGTCATCATTGAAGAAGTACGGTCCAGTGATGCCATCAGCCCATAAACCAAACCATTTTTTTGGATGCATTGGTAACTTTTGCAATGCTACCAACTTATAAAATCAACACTTCTACTTATTTACGTATCCATTGAGAAAAAATGAGTTTCTTCCATTTTTGACTATAAAATGGAGGAAACGCGCGATGAACTTTCTTAACAGAGCACGCATTTTGATAATTAAATTCAATAATTTGCAAGCGTTGTTTGTTTTTAAGACGACTCATGAATTATAAAATTATAGACCAAACTGAAGATGTTTGAGAGTGAAACAAAAGCCGAAACATGCGTCATCTGTTTAAACCAGTGTTGGCAGAAAGATAAAAGCTAAAAAATCACCGTTTATAAGGCATAAATCCGCCCAAAGCTTGAGTACAACGCTCCTATCTGGTTCGATGCTCCTAAGACCTTTATGCACCTACTAGATAGAATTCAACAGCGAGCGATGAAGCTTATTGGGGATAATAATGCTGCGATGTCAATCGACTCGCTTGAACATCGACGAAATGTCACACACAATTTTATCACAATTTTTTCACTATTTCAACAAAAAATGCTCTCAGGAATTAGCCAGCTGCATTCCTCCCCTTCAAGAATTCATCCGCAATACCCGCCTCGCTAGGAATGCTCACCCGTTCACCCTTAAGCACACCTTCGGACGCACAGTTAAGCTTAAGGACTCGTTCCTCAGCCGCACCACACTAATATAGAATCCAAAATGTTTCAAAAAAATCTTTGAAAACGAATTCCGATTTCTTTAAAATCGTGAAACAAAACGGGTCCACTTGCCAAATTCAGACTACAGATCGAACGCAAACAAACGTTCGAACTGTCATCAGTTATGGAGATAAAATGTGTTTGTAACCTTAAACCTTTATTTTATCCATCAGTGAAAGAATGGATTTGTGATTTGTGGTCGCCGTGGCGTAGTGGGTACAGTGCGACGCTCACACGCCGAAGGGTCTAGGTTCGACTCCCAGTTCAACACCAATTTTTTTAATTTTTCACGGCACCACCTCTTTCGAGCTGCTGACAACACTCAAAGAGTAATAACTGTCTACGAAAGCTTCTTAAATTTCAGCGTTCGGAGTCGGCAAAAAACTGTAGGTCCTTTCTACACGTGAGAGAACAGTAGCGCGCACAACACGAGTAGTTCCCCTTTGGACTGTAGCGCCAACAATTTTTATTATTATTATTAAAGAATGGATTCCGAAAGGATACAGAGACCTTCAGAACATTTAACGTTTAACTTCTAAATGACCCCATAAAAGTAACAACAGTCTCCACTTCCCAGTGCATGTCAGAACATGCTATAAAACCGTTAAATCATTCGAGCCCTCTCTCTTCATTATGATTATACTCGTATTATTTTAAACAAATTTCCATAAGTATACATTTTGATAAAACTTAAAATACGTCCTGACAAAAGACACATTAGGCACACATTAGTGAGAAATCGCTCATTTCCGTTGAGCGTGCAGCTGTGAAACCCCTTACACAAACAGTTTGCAGGAATGCCTTCGAAAAAGTCGGGACGCTTGTTCAATTACAAAGGAAATTCAAACTGATACGAGATGGTGAAGCGTGACTACCGCACTATCGCGATGGTCACCCTGCAGTCGCACGTGTCGATGAATTGTATGACAACTACCTTTTAGCAAGCATTAAGACGGAAATATAGAAATGGGGTATAACTGGGGTGTTCGTGCGTTTTTTTTTATCACACTGAGACTCAAAGAATAAAATTCCCTCAGAAGAGAAATAAAGATCCTCCCACATCGTCAACAGCAAGAGACTCTCGAATCTCTTCAATTCAGTCCAGTGCACCCCTTGAATTGTCTCAAAATTAATCAAATCGCTTTCGGTTGCCACAACTCAAAATCCAGACAACACACTCAACGTCTCGCTTTTTAAGTTTTCAAACGCCGAACGTTTTTCATTTAATTAAGTCGAAACCAATTTATCACAAGAGCTCTGCGAGACTACTTTGTGCCTATTAAATCCTTGAAAGGCTCGCCGTGTACGCTCCGGCTGGTTGCTTCAAATTCAATTAACGACAACGATTCAACGGTAGCAATGCCTTCGGAATGCCGTCGCCACCGCTAAACACCGGGAGACCAGGAGACAACCGAGAAAACGACAGCGACAACGACGATGACGATGTGTATCATCCGTATTATTAACCTGCCGTTTAAGGGGGATGAACAGCAACACGCCAACAACAACAACATCAACAAAAACCAAGTGATAAACTAAATTACAGGGATAAAAGGACGACAAGAGAAAATAATGCTTCGTTCTGCAAAACAGCGATATGCATCACATCGCATCCCCTCGACGAACCCCAGGCGAGAGGGAGACGGCGAGGTAAAGTTATAACTCCATTTGTTGGCTGCACACCCTCGGCACCGGTTTTCACCCCTTTTTGTTTGTCCCAGGGATGTTTTCCAATATCTTCCAGGCATATAATTTTTCGATCAAGAGATCAGCAAACAATTCAAGAGCAATTTGGGCGAAGCACTTTCTCCCGGCAGCAGCGACGGCAACGAGCAGAGGGATAACATTTCGAAATTTGTTTGCCAACACAGCGCAAAGTGGACGAGCGGTGATTCGGGATGCTTCTGTATCTATTTGGCAGCGAAGGTAGCGACTATAAATATGCGGTTCAATGTTAGAGTAATTAACATTTCGAGGCTGCGCTGGTGAGCGCGTGGGGATTTACTGCTGGGAAACATTTGTTTTTTCGATGCAAATGAGTTTTTGAATAAACGAAGCGCACGAGGCACGCGGGTAAATATTTGAGGAGACACAGAATGCTGATGGATGACGAGGATTTGACGTGGGTTATGCAATTGGGGAGTGCAGATGGAAACTAATGCGGCGGGAGTGGAGTGGGAAGGACGAACGCTTGAGGTACATCAAGAAACTACAACTTCTTTGGAACACACTGCCGACTCCAAAAGTAAAAAATATGCTGGCATCAGTAAGAGAGCGGTGCTAGGAGTAAATATGAAGACTCAAAACGGACAAATATTCTTTTGAAAAAGAAACATTTAGTTTCGAAAGAGAGCCCAGTGGAAACGAAGACGCCATCATTCAACACAAATTCTGCTCAACCGAGTTCTTTCAAAATTTGAAGCAGTTCGTATTGTAGTGGAGAAGCAACTTTCTTCAGCTGTGTCTGGAATTTGTCGTCGAATTCACATTACAGAGCATCGAGTCTATTTTTAATATTTCCAGAAAATGAACCAGAAACCTAACGCCATTAACTTTTTGTCCCACATAACAGCTTTCGCCCTTTTTAATGCCACGTTCGTCAAGTTTTGTTTCAATGGTACCACTCATGCTTCGCTGACGGTCGCCTACAAAGCAAAAACGGTACACGGTAGCGGTTTTCGTCGTCCTAGTCACACATCGCGTACACAGCTTGCTCAAACAAATTAAGATTTCACTTTACTTTTTGAGTAAAAAATGTTTTCTCGGAGCTTAAGCTCCTCTTTATTTCAAAGTCAAAACTGAACTGCGCACAGAAAATATTTTCTTAAAGCTAACTAATCTATGCCTCATGTCATGCCACTGCCCCGTGAAGCGGATGTTCCCATGGGTGGTGTTATGTTGCACCTGAAAGTTGTCATCTGATGCACTGCGTGATGGAATTTACCTTCTCGCCTCTGACTGCTGGTTTGCTGCCAGACGCAGCGTCAGCGGAAAACGTGGGAATGGATGACAGTAAATCATCTCTGGAGTTTAATAATTTTGTACGCTAACTTACACGGTGGGCATTTAATCGTTTTGAATTGCCTCCTGTAAATTCAATGTAATCTATTCTTGCCCTTTTTTAGTAAAGTAGCTCAAAAACCGACAGCTAGACTTGTTCACATTTTTGCGGGTGTCATCTTTCCTCTTTAATTAACGCTACAGTTCGCGGTGGACATAGGCCAACAATACCTGGCCAGCTGGCTCCGATTGCCCACTCCAAGTGGCTTGAGGGCCTTTTCCGTTTGTGTGCGCTATCTCAACCTAGGCTAATGGCTCGGATTCAAAGACATTTTAGGATGGAACAGTTGTGTTTGTACCCTACACACGATCCAGCCATTCTAAACTTTATATCCGACGAAGCTTGATCGTACAGCCGTACAATCTACAAAGTTCGTTACTAAATCTTCTCCCTCGAATGCCATCGAACAGGACCGCTTTTCGAATCGACCAGGTTTCCGTGCCATAAAGCTGGTACACAAAGCCAGCGAAGGGTTCTACTCCTCAGTTCCCTCTTGAGCCCAAAAAAACGAGCAACAATTGGCAGGAGTGACTCTGCCTTTAACTTATGTACCGATGTTGTTGTCCCTTTTTACCGCAGAGATTGACGCAGTTCTTGACATCTTAAAAGTTTCTGATTAATAGTGTGAGGTTCTGCCCGAGACGTTAATGATTGTGTGTCCTACCTGGCAGTAAATAATTCCGTTTTTCCTCATATACCCTCAGAAGCATTTTACCCACTTCTGCTCAGTGACAGCTAACGCCTTGTTGACAGCTCGCTGTGTTCGTCCAATCACACAAATGTCGTCTGCGCAACCTGTACCTTACTAGCATAAGCTGACTTTTGGAAGATCGTGTCTCTGGTGTTGACTTGTGAGTTACGCACGATCTTCTCAAGACTGACGTTGAAGAAGTTAATGTTAATTACGGCGGCGCCTTGTCTTAAACTGTTTTTGATATTGAGTGTCTCAGTGAGTTCGTTACTGATCTTGACGAAGCACTTCCCTAAAACAATACATATTTTTACATATTTGGTTTTCATCTCACTATTTTATTTTAGCAAATTTTTCTTTTAGAAATGTTTTAGTATCCTCATCATCTACATTTTAAAAACAAAAAATTACTAGGAACCACATGCTTCTTTATAGTATTTAAAAAGTTTACGTGATGGTATCTCTGTAACTAAATATCGTTTTATGAAACACGTTTCAATAGAGTTTACTGTTGTTGGTTCCCTGCTGCGCAGTAATGACATTGTAGCACTTAAACCACTTGAGGCTTTCAATAACGGTGTGTCTCTCTTGATAAGCAGGAGTTCAATACTTATTTTATTTGTCTAGGGAATTTGCTTCTGAAAAATCATCCCAAATGTTCACTTTTTTCCCTACGAGTATTTTTTTTAACTATATTAAAGCATGGTTTAAGATATTCAGTCTATGACACTATGGCAAACAATTTTAAAATTATAGAGTTCGCATACATTGAAAACAGAATTCCCTTTCTAAATAAAAAAAATACTTATTCTGAGTTGCAATTATTTACTGCAAATCACTTTGATAATTTTTTCAACCTCTAAAAGAGAGAGTAGAAAATGTGTTTTTCTTGTATGTGATTGTCCAAGAAATCGTTTAATCCTTTAATTACGGTTTGTGATATTTAGCACTTAAAATCGGATTCAGTTATAATATTTGCGAGGTTTTCAAATGTACTGAGGAATGGAATGTAACAAAATTCTTCGTCCCAATTCCCAATTATACGAAGGCTGCTTTTTATATTTCGGGATTGGGCAGCCCTAGTGTTGCAATCTGCCAACTGCTAGCTCTACCGTAAACTTTGACATTTTTGAGATTATACGTACTCAGAACATTTTGACATAAGGGCACTTTTTGTGCAGTTTACAGTAACTTAAAAGATTCATTTCGCCCAAAAAATGGAATTAAATCGTGAAAATTTTCGAGCAATTATTTTTTACAACTTTCGACGTGAATAAACTCAACAACAGTGAATCGATGAACTGAAAATAATTCTTGACGATGAAGCTCCATCAAGGACCAGTGTTTATCGATGGTATGGTGAATTCAACCGAGGTCGTAATTGACTCCAAGATGAATTTCGTGAAGGTCTTCCAAAATCAGTTGTTTTTCCGGAAACCATTGATGCTGTGCACCAACTGATATTGCAAGATCGTGATATGACCAATCGTGAGACTATGACAACCTTAGGCATTAGTGGGACCAGAATACATTCATATTGAATGAACATTTGGCCGTCAAAAGAATTTGTTCGCGATGGATCCCACACAATTCGTCAATCAACAAAAAAAAAAAGGCTCGTGTCGATTGGTCGAAAGAAATGCTCCAAAAATATGATCGCGGTGCTTCGAAACACGTCTAAATCCATCATGACAGTTGAAGAATCATGGATTTACGCGTACGAGCCCGAAAGTAAACAGCAGTCGACTGTGTGGGAGTTTCAAATTGAGCCAAATCAAACAAAAGTTGCTCACGCACTAAGCACTTCCAAGCAAATGGTCGCCTGTTTTGTCGTAAAAACTGGACATGTCGCAACCGTACCACTAGAACAACGCAGAACAGTCAATTCTGAGTGGTACACAACCATTTGTTTGCCAGTTGTCTTCAAATAAATCAGTAAAACCAAACGCCGAAGACCGATCACTCTTCACCACGACAATTCAAGCTCTCACACATCGGCTCAAACAACTGCATTTTCGAACACTCAAAACATCGATTTGATGAGTCATCCCCAGTATAGTCCTGACTTGGCACCGGATGACTTATTTTTATTCCCGTACGTAAAAAATAATATGAGAAGTCAACGTTTTTCGACACCTGAAGAAGCGTTTGATGCGTTCAGATAGCAGTTTTTGGAGATACCTCCATCAGAATGGCAAAAGTGCTTCGACAATTGGTTCAAATGCATTCACAAGTGTATAGATCTTAATGGGGAATATTTTGAAAAACAATAAACCTATTTTCGATGATTAACATGATATTTGTTTTTGTTTTCTAATCCCGAAATATAAAAGGCAACCCTCGTACATAGGGAGCAGATTCCTCGATAATTGACGCAGTCGAAGGGGACAATTTTCTTATGGAGTTATAATTATCATCTTGCATAGCTGTTACGTATATTTTCTAATCGATTGCACAATCGAAACGAAACCTCTCTGATTATTTATTAAAGTATTGAGCTACAAGGCTCGCGGAAACTTGGAAGTTAGCAAAGGCGGATGAGGAAGCCCTTAGTCTCTTCGAGAGAAAAGTTTTGCGTGCGATATTTGGTGCTGTTTACGTTGATGGCATCTGGAGGAGAAGATTGAACGTACGAACTCTATGGGCTGTATAGCGACATGCGGCTGGTCAAGCGTCTACGAATATAACGCTTAAGATGGCTAGGCCATGTAGAGCGTATGGACACCACTGCTCCGGCTCGAAAAGTCCTTAAATCCGTGCCATTGGGATAACGCAACAGAGGACGACCTAGACCAAAGAGGCGCACACAAGTGGAGAAGGATCTCAACCAACCTTGAGTGCGCAACTGGAGACAGCTGGCGAAAGATCATGATGGCTGGAGAGGCATGTTAGTTGAGGCCCAGGTCCACCCCCGACTGTAGCGCCACAAGAAGAAGAAGAAGAGCTACAAAGCTAAAGTTTACAACTGCTTTGTACAGCAGCATAGAAAGACAATCTCTCTCATATTCATTTATTTTTTTCAAATGTTTCTAGTTATTTAGGTACTCTGCATCTTTGCTTTTTCAATAATAAACTTTGGGTTATAAGATAACATCAGCCACACATGTTTTTCACATATGAGGGGTTTCGGTTATTTACACATCACTCAATAAACCCCGAGACTGACCTATATGAGGACCCACTATCCCAAAATCTATATTATTTTAAAGAAGATAGATAGATAGATAGATACTTTATTGAAATACTTTATTTATATAGTTACAATTTTATAAAATATTTCGGAACAGACGAAGCTAGTACAGAGATTTGGTACATAATTTATATCTTACAACTGTAAAATTATATTTTACGATCTGGAAACATTTTGCAAAATCACTTTTTAACTATTTTGAAGGAAAACTATGAACAAAAACCTTCATTGAATATGTTTTATATTCAAAATTGTGTAATATTTCGTAAGCAAATCATTAAAAGAATACAACTACAAACATAAATAAACAAATAAATAAATAAATTAATAATTAATATAATAAACAAATGTATAAATATATAAATAATATGTAACAATAATAATATATAAATAAATCTATGAATAAACAATTTGAGTACAAATTATCTAAATAAATAAGTAAATAAATAAATAAATAATTATTTATTTAATTAAATAATTAAATAAATAAATAAATAAATAAATAAATAATTAATTAAATAAACAAATAAATAATCAAATAAATAAATAAATACTTAAATAAATAAATAATAAATAAATGTAAAGATATATAAATAAAATGCACGGACTATAATAAATAAATAGTGAAATAAATAAATATAAGCAAAATAAGAGTTATCACGGTCAGGCATTCACCCAAACCAAAAAGATGCACACGCTGCACACGAGCGCCGAGTTGGGTGAAACGGAAATGCATACGTTGCACACGAGCGTCGAGCGTTCCCACCTGGCGATTTGAGACGGGCAAAAGCATGGGAACGCACGGCGCGCTGAAGTAGGAATCAGGTTTCCGAACCGAAGTTCCTTGGTTAATTATGATTGTAACAAACAGCATTCTGATTGTAACCGCAGAATAAATAACTTGAAAAAATTACTCCCGGTTTTTTAAAAGGACCAGTGGTCGGTCCTCAGTTTAATTTTTTTAGTAGATTCAAAAAGGAAATTCGTTACTTAAGTAAAAACATAAATAAATAAATAATAAATAAATGCGTACAATCAACTTTTTCTTTTGATTAATACATTTTTGGTATTAAAACATTTTAAAGTAAACCTTTCGTTGAGGATTCCAATTTCCTTGCAACTTGAAGTACTACAGTTTGCTCATAAAAAATTTGGGTAGAAAAGAGCCAAGACAAATTGGTAATCAGTCTTGAGGTCTTGTTTTGAGAAACTTGTAACCTTTTGATGCGTGATTTTGCGCAAGTCCCCCACGCTGGACAAGCAAAAGTTATCATGGCTTGAAAAAATTATTTTAAATATTATAATTCTATTTGTTTTGATCAGGAGTGACTTCCTACATATAAGAGGGTATAACATTTTAGTAGCAATGCTTATTTTATTAAGAATATTAGCAATATGATCCCTAAAGGTTAATGTCTTGTCTAAATGTACACCTAGATATTTGACAGAATTTACCCACGGGATATAATTACCATCTACATTAAGTTGACCAGGTGGATAAAAACAAGTTTTCCTTTACTTGGTGAAAAAAATGGCCTGAATTTTGTCAGCGTTAGGTTTAATTTTCCATGTTCTGAAAAAATCGAAACATTTGTTTAAGGCATGTTGCAGGTCTTCCTAAATTTCATGGTCAGATTCACTTGAGGTGTTAATAGCTGTGTCATCAGCAAACATAGCTGTTTCACAGTTCCATATTTCTGGAAAATGAGCGACATATAAGATGTATAGCAATGGACCCAATACTGATCCTTGAGGAATACCCGACGCCATGTTTTTCAAGCATGAATTTATGTAATTTATATATACCTGAAACATTCTGTTTTCAATTATTATCCTAATATTTATCAATTATCTTATAACTATCCTTATAAGATAAAGAGGAAAACCAAATAACTTCAGCTTATGAAGAAGGCCATCGTGCCAGATGCTGTCAAAGGCCTTTTCGATATCTACCATAAAAGGGCGAGACCCGTCGATTGCTTTGTTTTCATTTTTTCCTAAATGTGTTGCAGGGTTTGTCCTTAATGTGGCCTATAAACTTGATGTGTACAACTGTGATCTTGCCTGAATCCAAACTGATAATTTGGTATGATATTTGGGGACTCAAGGAAATACATGAGTTTAATTTGTAATATCTTTTCCAATATTTTGCTAAAGTTACTCAGGAGGCTAATTGGCCGATAACTGTTCGGATTTTCGGACGGTTTTCCTGGTTTCAGGATCGGTACAGCTTTCGCAGTTTTCCATACGCTAGGAAATTTTTGGAACTTCAAGCAAGGATTTATAATATTGCCTATAAGTTACCCCAATTTCTGGAAGCTCTTTAAAGTAAATGTTTTTTAGAGCATCTTTACCCGGTGATTTATTGCTACGTAAAGTTTGAATAATGCATTGTGTATCTTCATTTTTGACGAATACATTTGTTAATAGAGGCTCTGTTGATGGACTCATCTACTGAACTAATAGCTGGATTGATTTCGTTAATCAGCTGATTATTAAAGTTTTGTTTAAACGAGTTTGCAAGAACAGCTACCTTCACTTCAGTAGTTATCAACGTTGAATTATTGTGTTTCATGTGAGGAATAAACTTGCTTTTGTTTTTTTAATAATTTAATTATTTTCCAGAAAGGTTTGGAATTTGGGCCAAGAGAACAAAGCCTGTTGTTACATGAATTGCTTCTGAATTTTGATATTTTAAAAGTTATTTGCCTAGTAAATGATTTCATTGCATCAAACTTTTTAAGAAGTATGAACATTCAAATGATACCTGTCAAATTTTCATGACAATTTAACTTTTCGATACATTCTTTATGGAACCATTTATCTTTGGCCTCAAAACTGTTAATTTCGGTGATTACCTATTACCCACCTATAGAAATCGCTGGGGGCCAGATCTGGAGAATGCGGTGGGTACGGAACCAATTCAAAGACCAATTCGTGCAACTTGGCCATGGTAGCCAACGACTTGTTACACTTTGCATTGTCATGGTGGAAGGGGATTTTTTTTTGTTTCTTCGTATGGGACCATTTTTTGCAATTTCTTCCTTCAAATGTCACGATAATGCCATTTAGTCTTCGCTGTTGATCCTTTTACCTTTCTCAAGATAGACGAGGACTAAAATTCCGTGCGCATCCCAAAATACGGATGCCATAACCTTGCCAGCCGACCTTTGTATTTTTGAACGCTTTGGGTGTGGTTCACCGGCTGCTGTTCACTCCGCTGACTGCCGATTTGACTCTGGAGTGTAGTGGTGGATCCATCTTTCATCCGTTTTGACATATCAACGCAAAAAGTTCTGTTTATTCCGGCGAAACAGCTCCAAACAGTTTTTAGAATCGTCGAAACGTTGTTGTTTTCGGTCCATTGTGAGCAAACGCGGCACCCATTTAGAAAACAGCTTTCTCATGGACAAATATTCATGCAAAATGGAGTACACACTGCCTTCTGATGTCTTTAAGGTGTCAGCCTTCCCAAGCAATTTCACTTTGTGGTTTTCCAATACGATTTTGTGTACTTTTTGACGTTTTCAAGTGTAATCAGCCGTTTAAAGTCGACATATCACCGACAAATAGTTGATTTTGATGAAGCAGAGTCCCTGTTACACCTTTCAAGCCATTCCTGAGCTGGCACGGTATTTTTTCCCACCAAAGGGGAGTGTTTAATCAACACACGAATTTTTTTTTTTCATTGTTTCAAAAATCGCAAATGTAGCGTCACTTGAAGCACTGCAAATTGTAATCAGATTGTCATGAAAATTTGCCAGGCATAATTTGAATGTTTGTACTTCCTGAAAATAACATAGATTTTGTGTTAGTTGCGCCTCCTAAATATATATGTCCCGGGACTTATTGAGTAAAGCGTTACTTTGCCTTTGTTTCAAGAAAAATTAGAAAAGGAAGATCAAGGAACGTTTTGATGGCGTACGATGACAGTTGATGGCATTTGGAGAAGAAGATTAAACGACGAACTTGTACGGCGGTATGCGCTTCGTCAAGCGTCTACGTATACAACGCTTAAGATGGAAAGGTTGTGGACACCACTCCTTCGACCCGAAAAGTTTTCGAACCAGAGCAATGATGACAATGCAGCAGAGAATGGCCTAAACTAGGATAGTACACAGAAGTGAAGAAGGACGTCATCCAACTTGTTGTGGGCAATCGGAGGTAGCTGGCTAGAGATATTGCTGTCTGGAGAAACGAACCTGACTGGTAGTGACAGCTTACAGCCGCGAGAGGTAAGGAGCCCTTGGAACTTCGCTTTCAGTCTGACCGAGCGGTGGGCCCTTTTGTGGGAGTATAGTGGTGGCTGTGGTGTACCACCCAAGCAGAGCAAAGTCGAGGTTAGTGTACTGTGCTGACTTGTCTAGTTGTTGTTCACCCTGGGCTAGGCGGGGCTGTAAGGGGACTTTGCCTGCTTAGTGTGGAGTGCATTCTCAACCGGGCGCTGTGACCCAGTGAGCGGCTGAGGTTTAAGGAATGCCTCGCATCTACACCAAGGTGGGATGATTGTCCCTCAAGCATGATCTTAATTTGGTACTTGGGTGACTAAAGCTCTAAGTCTTGCATTATCTACGACTTTTGGGAATACGGAGCCCGTGATATGAGAGGTAAAGGCAGATCATCACGTAAAACCAAATCCCACATCTTTCTCCAGAGGCAGGTTGGGTGAGGTCCCGCCCCACTGTGGACTTTAGCAAAAGAAGATGAACACCTATGACATTTCAAATTAGAAAAACATTAATTTTGCCAAACATTTTGTTGATTATAGTGGTTGAAGCTGATCTGCGAGCTCCAACGATTTGCCCTAAATTACCTTCAACATATTGTCTTCATTTTTGATAAAGTCAGAAAAAAAATGAAATAAATCTGAGTATTTAACTAAAACCATGCGATGGCTTTGAAAAATTTAATTGATTTCGTTAAAACAGTGCGTACCGTGTAGCCATCGCAAGAGTCACGCACATCATACAGCTTTCAGATCCTTCCACGGGCACATATGAATGCTCCAGTTTTATGGCGGTATTATGCAAAATTGAACCAATTGGAAACAATGACTCATTTTAGAAAGAATTAAACACACATATTCAGAGTACAAACGAACGAACAAATTGTCATTACGCCATCAAATGCCAACTGCTCACTGACAGATCGAAACGCATGAGTTGGGGATGGAGACAAATATGCTCCCCGAATCGTGCACATATTAACTCAAATTAAAGTCGTCTACACGTGCCTTCCTGTCAGTTCCCCTCCGCCATCACACATCGCCCCAGGGATAAAATATTTCAAACGAAATCCTTTTAATAGACAGCGCGGCATTATAATTTGTTTAATCCTTGAGCCGCCCACCGCCAATCCTCTCCAAAGAACGACTGCTCTAAGTATTCTCGATATCCATTCGCAAGGTATTACCGTTAATCTCTATTAATGTTCCCGACTAAGAGTTTGCATTGTTTTACAAGCTCTCCCAGGACGCGGTACTGCACAGCAGTCAACTTAAACTGGATTATTGGGGGACTTTTGTGTCGTCGGCAACGGCCATAAGCCCCAAAGGGATGCTCGAGTGCGAATTTAAGACAGAGGGTAAGAAAGAGCACGAGCACACGCAAAAAACGGAAAGAATACAAAATCGTTGATAACTTCGCTGTTTATTGATTCTCCACCCGCACCGTGCACAGCGACGACGAGGGCGACGACAGTTGAAAACCGAAGCGTCCACGAACCCCTGGAGAGCGATTTGTACATTTCACTCTCGTCGCTTGGCGAACGACTGGAGAGGGGGGTGATAGGCGGCTGCTGTGCTGCGGTGCTATTCACTCGTGCGCGGGGTAACTACATGCGGTGGGCGGACTTCATGCTGTTCGGTTGTTATTTATATCCCGACAATATTTATGTCATTTGAAGAAATAATTTACGAGAGGATACTTTCAGTTGAACGAGAATTGGAAACAGAGATAAACTTTAAGCCACCCGTCGCTCGGCCTGCACGGAGGAGGCGGTGCGTAACCCTTTGGCTTTTCGGATGTGCAGGCAATTTATTTAAGGGCCGATGAATTAATTTATGCGAAAGGAGGCCGTTGAACAGGAGGTTTTCATTTTGTCTGGTCAGTTGTCTGAGGCCGAGCGAGTGGTTCTTTGGGACATGTTTGAACGTAAACGTGTGGGGTGTGTGTAGCAAAATGCATATTGTTGTTTGCTTCTACACCAAGTCCTTTGAAGTTTTATGAAAATTACGAATCAAATCTACAGTGGCTAGCCAAAATAATAGGGACAGTCAGATTTTTTTTTATCAATTTCTCCTTTGGGCACATTTGAATGCACTTTTAAGTGGTTTAAGTTTTAGTAGAGTATATCGTTACTTTCGCCAGACCTCTATAACTCAAACCCTAAGTAAATTTCCAGTGTTGAAGGATTTGTTTTTTTTCTACAAATATTTTAATAACGCGAGAGGCGCCGAGTCCTTTATACGTGAAGTGAAATGAAATACGTAACTAGTTGTTTTAAACATAAATCTCGTAAAGAAAAGTGATTTGGAGGGTATTTAAGAACAAATTATTTTTTTTTTATTTTTGTTGCTTTAAGAATGGGTCGAGGGCTAGATCTGACTCCCAGGAAAATATCGGAGGTTTAAACCCTTCTCCTGCATACCAATAACTCTCAAAGACAAATAGCAGAGTTAGCCGGCGTTTCTAAGTCTGCTGTTAATAAAATAAAAATGAATTTGGACCAAAATCAGCCACTTTCGTCCAAACGGAGGGGCAAATGTGGGAGAAAACGGATCACGGCACCTCGGACTGATAGAAAAATTCGTGATATCTGTTTGCTAAACAGGAAGAAAAGTGCTGGTCTTTTAACACTGATGGTTCAGGAATCTGGAATACAAATTTCTAAAAGAACTTTACAGCGAAGATTAGCAGAGGAAGACCTGACAGGTCATCGGCCAGTTAAGAAACCGCGGTTGACAGAGACAATGTAGAAGAAACGGCTTGCCTGGGCCCCATAGAAAACTTATGGGAGATCACCAAAGCGGAAATTGCCAAAAAAGTAATTACCACTAAGGTAAAATTAATAGAAAAGCTAATAAATGTCTGGGATCAGAATCCTGAAATAAAAGAAAGTGCAAAAAAATGCATAAAAAGCATGCCGAGGCGGATTAAGGCACTTTTAGAAGCCAAAGGAAATATCACAAAATGTAATTGTATTCTGAATACATTTAATTCTTATTTTAGTGTTTCAAATTATATTTTTATTCTTTATATAATTTCTGAGATATGTATTTAATATTATTTAACATAGTTATAACTTGAAACGAAGTGTTTAATTAGTTATGGACCAATAATGTATAACATATCTTTATTTCATGACTGTCCCTATTAATTTGGCAACCCACTGTAATTGATGTTTTGACTCAATGTTATTAATTCTTTTCTGAAGCTTTTTATAAACTTGTAACTCCTTTTTTATTTGCTCTAAATCTGAACCACAAATCAAAGAACATTTGCAGCTGACACACCCTTTCACCAGCTTCATTCAGTCTGACACAACAAAGTTTTCTAGTCGTTGCCATCTAATCTAAGTTTGTCTTTTATTTAGTTCTCTTTAGATTGGACTTTCTTAAAAAGTAATGTTTTAATTCGAGCCGAACTGATATTGTATATCAGGTCTACCGGTATGAAGTGAAAGTATTTTTGAAAATAAAACACTAATTATTAATGAGAAAGAAAAAACATTTTATTCAAAGTATTGAACAGTATTTTGACCACCTTTCTGGCAATTTGTGAATACCACGCCAATTAAATTGTTCGTCTTTTAAAGCAAACCAATCAGACACCCAATTTTCGACCTCCTCGTAGGAATCAAAGTGCTGCTCAGCCAATGCGTGTCCCATCGATGAAAATTAATGGTACTCGGAAGAAGCCAAGTCTGGTGAATACGGCGGGTGGGGTAGCTGCTCTTAGCCAAGAGTTTTGATTGCATCCTGAACCGGTATTGCTTTGTGTGCAGGTGCATTGTAATGGAACAAAATTACCTTGCCGTGTCTTCTGGCCCATTCTGGTCGTTTCTCGATCTATGCATGGTTCAAATTGATAATTTGTTGTCGGTAGCGATCAGTATTAACGGTTTCACCAGGTTTTACAAGCTCTTGGTACAGCACTCCTTTCTGGTCCCACCCAACACACAGATGTGGGATTTGGTTTTACGTGATCACCTGCCTTAACGGCTTATATCACGGGGAACCTTTTTCCCAAGAGTCGTAGATAACGCAAGACTAAACGCCTTAGTTACCCAAGTACCAAACTGGGATCATGCTTGAGGGGCAATCACCCCACCTTGGTTTGATGCGAAGCCTTCCTAAAACCTCTTCCGCTCTTTGGGTCGCAGCGCCCGGTTGAGAATGCAACTCCACACTGAGAAGGGATAGTCCCCTAACCGACTTGCCTAGTTTTGCTTAAACAATGGGCTAGACAAGTCAGCACAGTACACTATCCTCGACTCTACCCGCGATGTTAGGTGGTAAACCACAGCCACCACGAAACTCACACAAGGGGGCCTACCGCAATGGTCAGGCTGGAACCGAAGTTCCAGGGGCCCCTGACTTCCCGTGGCACCAGAATATAGCCTCTGGTTAAGCTGTCACTATCAGTCAGGTTCCCTCTAAGCCTGGGTCTGTTAGCCGCCATCCCGCCACAGATGGTCTTTCCTCCATCAGTGTTTCCGTTGTCACTATAAATAGTGATACGGATGTGATTTTGAATCATGTGATTCATAAATCCAGTCACATCATCTGGACCCAACACACAGCATTGTCTTCTTGCCGAATCGATTTGGTTTTGCAGTTGATGTTGATGGTTGTCCCAGATTAAAAAAATAAATCCATTTTTCAACGCCAGTTACAATCCGATGCAAAACCGATTTTCTTTCGTGTCTTTGAAGCAAAATTTCACAAGTGTTTTTTCGGTTTTCCATTTGTCATTCAATCAATTCATGTGGCACCCATTTTCCACACTTTTGGATCTTTCCCATAGCTTTTAAACGGTCAGAAATTGTTTGTTGTGCAACATTTAACATTTAACATTCCATCCATTTGCTTTTGACTTAAAGTGTCATCTCCATCCAATATCGTTTGCGATTCGGCGTCTTCAAACTTTTTTGGTGGTTTTCCACGTTCTTCATTTCTCACATCAAAATCATTATTTCTGAACCGTTGAAACCATCTTTTGCATGTTGCTTCTGGTAGAACATGATCATCATATGCCTCGACAAGCATTCGAAGCGACTCTGTAGCACTTTTCTTCAAATGAAAACAAAAAATTAATGATTTCCGCAAATCATCACTTTCTGGTATAAAATTAGACATTTTGACATTCGACACAATGAAAAAATATGATGTTGTCTATTTAATGACTTGATGTATACTAAATATTTTTCACAGATGTCATAGCAAACAAAAAAAAAATAAGGGCTCGTTCACAACAAATGTTCCCTATCGAGACATCTTGACACTCACTTCATACCGGTATACCTGGTAAAATTTTAAGTCTTCTACGACAATTTTTAATCAGCAGTCTTTCAATTTTTTTTTTCAGATCGTTGAACGAAATTCAAATCCATCCAATTCGCGTACGAAAAGGTGTTAATCGTTCGAAGCCCGCAAATTACTGCTTCAACGCATGAGAGCAGACACACGACAAGTAGAGCTGGGCCTAGATTTATGAGTATACCTATTAAATTAAAAAAAAGATATTTTCTAATGCTTCAGCAAGCGTTGAGCTAAAAGCGGGAAACCATCTTTCCTTCGTCGGCTTTTTTTGTCACTGTTGATTTTCAATCCCAACGTTTCGGCAGGGATTGCTGCCTTCACCAGGGGATCTTTTTTATTGAAACAATAAAACAAAATATTTTACATGCATACAGTTGTGTTAATAAAAATAGTAGTTCTCCATTGTTGGACGACATGGACAACCACTGGCGCAAAGGACTGTAGTCAGATACCTGGGGATCTGGCTAGACCAACATCTATATTTTAACAAACATGTAGATGCTGCTCTGGCCCGAGCCCGAGGCGCTTTCGCTCTTACAAAGGGACTGTTTTACAACAGTCAGCTCGATGCGAGGGTGAAGGTAATCTGCTACATGGCCCTCCTCCGGGCAATGCTCACCTATGATTGTTCCGTGTGGTTCAACGTGAGTGCAAGCTTTATGGAAAAGATTCGGTTGTTTGAGAGGGCTTGTCTTAGAGCTTGCCTTCGCCTTTACAGAACACCAGAGTCCCAGTACAAAAAAATCTATTCCAATGAGTTCCTATACAACAGGGCGGACCTGATACGAGTGGACAATTTCCTTTTGAAATTGATTCGAGGCCATATTATAATAATAATTGTTGGCGCTACAGTCCAAAGGGGGACCAGGGCCTAGCTTGCTCATCAACTACTCGTGCTGTGTGCACATCTGTTCTCTCACGAGTAGAAGGGACCTACAGTTTTTTGCCGACTCCGAACGGCGAAATTTGAGAAGCTTTCTTAGACAGTTATTACTCTTTGAGTGTTGTCAGCAGCTCGAAAGAGGTGGTGCCGTGAAAAATTCGAAAAATTGATGTTGAGCTGGGAGTCGAACCTGTACCCTTCGGCGTGTGAGCGTCGCACTCCACCCACTACGCCACGGCGACCACGAGGCCATATTGCCAGAGCGATGAACTCGGTCAATAACTTGATCTCTGGGGCCTACTACCCCAATCCACAATACCACGAAAGGGTACGTGACAGTGGATTCGTCCCCCCAGAAGCTTTTCTCTATTTCGATAAGCACGGTCTGATACAAGACATAAATGCGGTGCCGCTCCTCTTCCACATCGCCCGATCAACTGTGGATGGGCGACTCAACCACGACCGTTCCGTCGCACAACGAGTTGAGGAAAGTCTCCTCCGTTTCAGTACGGTGGTATCAAGGCGAGATACTCGTTGCAATGCAGAATCAAAAATTCTGGTGGCTGGGTAGCGAGAGAACTCTAGCGTCGAACCCTTTAGACCCGCGGTAAAAAGGGTAGAAAGTTTAGAAAGTGTAGAAAGTGTAGAAAGTGTAGAAAGTGTAGAAAGTGTAGTACAGACCCCCTTATGGGATGCAGTCGGTCTCTGTTTTGCAGCGGACTATATGGGTATCCATCAGCTGCAACCTATGGCCGACCTACATATCTTAGGTAGTTTTAAGGTAAATGTAGTTTTAGTGTTTAGTTTTTAAGGTAGTATTAAGGTTAAAAAAAAATAGAATGTGTGCGCATATGTACACCTGTGTGTACTCATGTGTATGCAAATGTACATATTTTAATGCAAGTATATATACATGTGTATATTATATATATGTATATACATGTTTATACGTACGTATTCTTAGGTACATTAAGTTATTTTAAGGTAGTGTGTAAGTTAGTATATAAGTTTTAGTAAAAATGTTCTGGTATTAAGTTTTTTGCAATTTTCTTAATCGTTACTTCTATTGTTAAATTTAAGTTAAATTTACATATGAAATGTTAGGTTAAGTCGAAAGACATAGTTTAAGATTAAGTTTAGCTTAGAGTGCCCGCCTTTGGCCAGTAAGTTAGTACTAATAACAATGTTCGTTCAACTAGTTTTAAACATTTTTGTCTAGTATGTAAGTTTGATATGAATTAGTGAATAAAAATGAATTGAAAAGAAAAGAAAAAAAATAAAAATAGTAGTAGTTATATGACTTAGATAAATCAGCAACATATTTCTAAGAATGACCTTTTTCCAAATGTATATCCGGTTTTATTGTATTTGCCGGTAACTACGATACCATACCAGAAATGAAACATAAAAAATAAAGGTTTACTTTCTCCTTTTTTCACTCATTCATTGAAATCTGTTGTTGGAAACCTGTTCATGAAAATAGCAGTGTTTTTTTGGTTTTACCATAAAGTGTCTCAGAAATTGTTGTTTAGATTTTAAGAAATATTTGTGTATTCTTGTTTGGTAAGTGAATGTTTTTGTATATGTTGTCTTTTATTAACATACTTTAAAGTGAGAAATATATGTCGATCAAAACATTGTACTGAAGATATGCGGAATTTGATCAAAAAATTTCGTTCGAAGGGAAAAACATATGCTCCAATCCAGGAAATCATAGGATGTTCAGCGAAAACGGTCAGCAATGCTCTAAATTGGAAAGCTAGGCCCGAAACACGCGGTCCAAAAAGAGTGACGGCTAGGCGAACTGAGCCAAAAATTACCAACATGGCAAAGGAGAACCCTTTAATAAGCTCCAGACAGATTAGGGATGTTCTCCAACTCCCGGTGAGTGCTGTGACGGTTAGAAGACGTCTTCTAGAGGTTAAACTACCAGCTCGAATCCCGCGAGAAGTACCCCTTTTTACCAATAATAATAATAATAATTGTTGGCGCTACAGTCCAAAGGGGGACCAGGGCCTAGCTTGCTCATCAACTACTCGTGTTGTGCGCGCTACTGTTCTCTCACGAATAGAAGGGACCTACAGTTTTTTGCCGACTCCGAACGGCGAAATTTGAGAAGCTTTCTTAGACAGTTATTACTCTTTGAGTGTTGTCAGCAGCTCGAAAGAGGTGGTGCCGTGAAATATTAGAAAAATTGGTGTTGAGCTGGGAGTCGAACCTAGACCCTTCGGCGTGTGAGCGTCGCACTCTACCCACTACGCCACGGCGACCACCTTTTGACCAATAAGCATGTGCAAAAAAGATTGGCATTCGCAAAGTTTCACAAAGATTGGCCTAAGGAGAAATGGAGGAATATTCTGTGGAGCGATGAAAGCAAAATAGTCTTATTTGGGCCCAGGGGCAATCGGGAATATGTAAGAAGAACAAAGAATGAAGAAAATAATCCCCGTTATGCAGTTAAAACAGTTAAACACGGAGGAGCAAAGCTAATGACTTGGGCCTGTTTCTTATATAGTGGTGTTGGGCCTATATATCCTATCAGTGAAATAATAGACAGTGCTGAGTACGTTGAAATTTTAAAAGAGGTTATGCTGCCATATGCCGAGGAGGAAATGCCACTAGTTTGGGTATATAAATAAGATAATGACCCAAAACATACGTCAAAACGGGCAAAATCTTGGTTTGATGAAAAATAAAACCGTTATGGAGTGGCCAGCACAATCTCCTGACCTAAACCCCATTGAGAACTTGTGGGGCGATGTAAAAACTTCTGTCCATGAGGCCAAACCAAAAACCGCCAAGGAATTGTGGGAATAGTGCGAGACTCATGGGAAGCTATACCAGTTGAAAAATGGCGGAGCCTGGTGGACTCAATGCCACGAAGATGCAGCGCAGTGATAAAAAAACAAAGGCTTTGCTACAAAGTACTAATGATAAGCTGTAAATAATAATGATTTCATATAGTTTCATTGATTTTTGTTGTCTGGACACAGCATAATTCTTAGCACTGCTATTTTTATGAACAATTGCGAAATATTGCTACGACCAAAATAAATAGTTAAAAGTTATGAACAACGTTTATTTTGTGATATACCTGTTAAGACTGAAATACTTTAATTTTGTATACGTTTTTTGAAAAAAAAATAATAAAACCATTTGAACTAATAGAAAATTATTTGTCTTTTTTGAAGAGCACTGCTATTGTTTTGAACACAACTGTACACAGTAACAATGCAATTAAGCAAATTAACAATAAATGTACATTAATTGTGTTGTTGTTACAAGTGGATGTGGATGTTAGAGTCTAAATGTTATTTAAAATTATCACAAAAAACTAAATTCACAATAAAAGAAAATATTTTACACTTCTGTGTGTGAAGATCAGTCTAGAATGATGTGAAATTTAAATTTTGATTTAAATACAATATGTCTAAGCCGTTACAAGCGCTGAATATACGGCAAATATTTTCTGTATGTCCTGTTTCCTATTCATATTGCTGTTGGTCTTGATTATGTGTAGGTTTTCCAGAATGTACCTTTTGCTAGAATGTTTTTCCGTTTGCAGGATTTTGACGTCATCAAGGTCGGGTAGATGGTTTGTCTGGACACAGTGATTAGCTAATGCTGTTTTCACTGAGTTCTTTTTGTTGATGTTTGATTTATGCCCAGCTAGTCCTTGACGAAGAAACTGTTTGGTGGTACTTATGTAACATAAGTTGCAGGATTCGTTGTCTTTGCCCTAAAAGTTTATTTTGTAGATAACGTCAGTTTTGCCTACTTTGTCTGTATCTACTTTGGATTGTGTAACCGATTAGAAAATATACGTAACAGCTCTGCAAAATGATAATTATAACTCCATAAGAAAATTGTCGCCTTCCACTGCGTCAATTATCGATTCCTCGATTACTTTCTATATACGAGGGTTGCCTTTTATATTTCGGGATTAGAAAACAAAAACAAATATCATGTTAATCATCGAAAATAGGTTTATTGTTTTTCGAAATATTCCCCATTAAGATATATACACTATTGCATGCGTTTGAACCAATTGTTGAAGCACTTTTGCCACTCTGTTTGAAGTATCGCCAAAACATGCATTCTGGACGCATCAAACGCTTCTTCAGGTGTCGAAAAACGTTGACCTCACATTTTATTTTTACGTACGGGAATAAAAAGAAGTAATTCGGTGCCAAGTCAGGACTATATGACGGATTACTCATCAAATCGGTGTTTTGAGTGCTGAAAAATGCAGTTGTTTGTGGATTTGTTAGAGAGCTCGCTTTGTCGTGATAAAGAGTGATCCGTCTTCCGGGGTTGGTTTTCCTGATTTCTTGGAAGACAACTGGCTATCAAATGGTTGTAAGGTAAGTTTCAGCAATTAAATCCGTGTTTATAATCATTGGTGGTTGTTGGTTGTGGTTGTCTACCACTCAGAATTGACTGTTCTAGTGGTACGGTTGCGACATGTCCAGGCGACCATTAGCTTGGAAGTGCTTAGTACGCGAGCAACTTTTGTTTGATTTGGCTCAATTTGAAACTCCCATACATTCGACTGTTGTTTACGTTCGAGCTCATACGCGTAAATAGTGGTCGCCGTGGCGTAGTGGGTAGAGTGCGACGCTCACACGCCGAAGGGTCTAGGTTCGACTCCCAGCTCAACACCAATTTTTCGAATTTTTCACGGCACCACCTTCTTCGAGCTGCTGACAAAACTTAAAGAGTAATAACTGTCTAAGAAAGCTTCTCAAATCTCGTCGTTCGGAGTCGGCAAAAAACTGTAGGTCCCTTCTACTCGTGAGAGAACAGTAGCGCGCACAACACGAGTAGTTGATGAGCAAGCTAGGCCCTGGTCCCCCTTTGGACTGTAGCGCCAACAATTATTATTATACGCGTAAATCCACGATTAATTACCTATCACGATGTCATAGACATGTTTCGAAGCACCGCGATATTTTTGGAGCATTTCTTTCGACCAATCGACACGAGCCTTTTTTTGAGCGATTGACAAATTGTGTGGAATCCAAAGCAAACAATTTTTTTTGACGGTCATGTTCATGCAATATTGAATGTATGCTGGTCCCACTAATGCCTAAGGTTGTCTCAATCTCACGATAGGTCACATGACGATCTTGCAATATCAGTTGGCGCACTGCATCAATGGTTTCCGGAACAACAACTAATTTTGGACGACGAAACTCGTCTTGGAGTGAACTACGAATTGAATTCACCATGCCATCGATAAACACTGGTCCTTGATGGAGCCTCATCGCCAAAAATTAAATTAAGTTCATTGATGCACTTTTGTTGAGTTAATCCACGTGAAAAGTTGTACAAAATAAACGCACGAAAATTTTCACGATTTGATTTCATTTTTTGGGCGAGATGGATCTTTTAAGTTGCTGTAAACAACACAAATAGCGCTCGTATGTCAAAACGTTCTGAATACGTATAACCTCAAAAATGTCAAACTTTTCAATAGAGCTGGCAGTTGCCAGAGTGCAACGTAAGGGTTGCCCAATCCCGAATCAAAAAGGCAACCTTCAATACAACTTTTGAAATTTCGCAATTGTCTCTCAAACAGCGACCTGCTTTGAAAAGGCATCGCTTTTAGACAACACCAAATTGTCGAATGAAACAGTTGACTGCCATAGGTATCTTTTGCTTAATACAGAACCGGTTTTATTCCATCGATGGAATAGTTTCATCGACCTTTTCAACGACAGACCGGCCGCTGCAAGACACATGACACACAAATAAATTCACTTAAAGCTTGCTTCCTCCTGTCACAACACCTCGCAGACCTCAATTTTGCAAATCCTTTTCAAATCTTTGCCGCCGCGTCTCCATCGTGACCCGGCATCCCTCCACCATTAATATCAATCAGCCATCGGCACAACCTAAAGACGTCTTGCAATCGGACTGCCGCTCCAATCCAACGGGAATACCTAGATAATCCCCAATTGAGTGCGAGACGTGCCAAACAAATTCGCACACGGCTTACTCTAAGCCCCAAAACAACAACACTAAAAACAGCAAAGAAATAAAATATACTTTGTTCCCTTCACAGCAATTAATTGGGTTCGTTCTGGTCGTCTGGTCCACGCGCCCCTCCTGCCAAGCATTTAGTTATGAAAATGAATTTGTAAAATGCTCTCCACCAGAGTGACCACTCAGATGGGCTGAGGGAGGAAGTGACCTTGAATGGGAGCTGGTGCTATTCCCAATGCGATCGTTTCAATTAGCTAAATGCATGTCCTCTCCATTTCGATGATTGTCTCCATGCAAGGGTCGGGTCCACTGACCTCGCTAGGGGGATGAAGAGTGGTTAAGTGTCGTGTTGAGGATGTAATGTGATGTTAGCTGAGGTCGTTTTTAGGGAGAAGCGGGCGTAATTTAATGGGACTGCGAGTGGTTGTAGAAGTCTGGCGAAAGCCACACACAAAAGTGCACTTCAACTTGGGAACTAGACGGAACAATGGCACGCCTGTATCAATACAAACCAGGCAATGCCTTTTGCCATTTTTAAGGATGTGGAAAATTCCGTCAAGACGCAGTCAAGTTTGATCACTCCCTTTGCGACTCAGGCAAAAATGTGGAAAATTCCAACAGGACTCAGTCAGGTTTGTTCCCTTCCTTTGCGACTCAGGCAAGCGAAGGATTTCATTCAACTTCTAAGAAATTCGTAAAATGTTGCCTTGCATCCCGCATTTCTTGCACTCATCATCGAAGTCAATCAACATCTGCAACAGACTTGATAATTAAATAACAGCGTGGATGCGACCTCTAGGAGGCGAAACATTCACTTACGTGTTGCTTCCTGGGGTGAGTGTCAGTGCGGCGAGCACCCCTAACACCATTTCCGTCGCAACAATTTCGTCGACCAAAGGGAGGGGGTGCAATGAAGTGGCGACAGCAGCGTTTCCTTTCGTGGGAAAACGCTGAATAATTCATTAGAGACATGGCAGTGGTTGCAAACGATATGGTTATCACCGAGCACCGGCATTTCGACGGGAGTACATCCGCATTCGCACAGGGGCTGTATACCTTTCACAGCCGGGGTGGATGGCCGTGCGAGTGCGGTGCTCTCCATTTGTACTGTCACATGGTAAAAGCTGGATTTAATGATTTCCCCAGGGTGTGCAGATGCGGTGAGGTTATTGCCGACTGTGTGGAGGATGAGGTACTTAGGGCTGGAAGGGAAGAAGACGTTGTGTGCGGCGCAGAGTGATTATTGCTGGAGCTGAGGGGGAAATAGGCGTATAATCCTAGATTCTGTGAATTGATTTGAATATTGCTGGCGCTTATTTGAGAATTCAGTTATTAGAGACCGTGGGGTGAGAAGAAGGAAGACACGACAACTTTTTGAGCGTTCCTCGAAAAAGGACCAAATGAAACAACTGCCGGCACTCATTTTCCAGTGATACCCTGTGTCAGCAACTCACTTGAAATTCCTGCCACTGCACACAGGAATTACTTTGATTGACACGCATCCATGAAAAATGAACTAAACATCAACAAACAGTCACGGTTTACGTCAACCCTTCACGAGACTTATCACTCACCACCACCAACATGCGTCAGACATCATCAACCAGCCAACAATGTATCCTGAAACTCCAAGAAAATCCGACAATCCAACAATCCAACAAACCGACAATTCAAAACTTGTCGAAAGTGGCTTTCCATAATTCTTCTCCCCTGAACCAAAGAAAAGAAAAACAGAAAAAGGAAACAAATCCCTTTGAGGGGGATTTCAGCAGAAAAAAAATGAAACTTCTCGCATGAGTGCATGCTGCCTCGGATACGTGAAATATTACTCGATACGCGAAGCTGTTTGTATTTGCTGTTCGTCACGGAAAGGATTGTATCCGAGAAACGCATTAACTTGTAGCCCACAACCACCACGCACACACACATCCAGCCAGGATCTTAAACAACAGCAGTGAACGTGCTTATGGGCGTAACAAAAATTCTTTCTTCGAAGTTCCGTGCTAAAATTTGAACAAATTTGGGGTATCAAGGCAGTTATAAAGATTTTCATGTGCGAGTCATAAATCTTCGCTTGGCAAGTAGTTTGCATGCCGGCGTGGGCATAGTATGCAATTGAGTGAGTTGCTGTGTGTGGAGAGCTTCTACATCTTAGTGGAAATTTTTCCAGCAAATCCTCTTCGGATGGCGACATGGAAAACTGCTGCAGTCTGGGCAGAAACACTGCAATTTGGTGACTAATGGATCATTTCATTTCCTTAAATGGACTTGCCAAGTTCTGTGCAGGGATGGCCTATGGCGGGGAATCCGCATTTGGGGTCAATCGATACACATTTTACAAAATCTTCACGAAAGCTCATTTTAATGTTATGTTGGTGGATGTACATTTTAAGGTCAAACATTGCAGATGCAGTTTTGTTGTGACATAATCATTTCGCACTCCCTTTCACTCACATTATATAAAAAGGGTTACCAATACTATTTAATGACATCATTGCGAATGAGAACTACCAAATCAAAATGAGATAAAAGAAATCCTAACGAGAAGCAAAACAGTATAAGTCTAAAAAAGGAATTGAAGTTATCCTTGAGGAACGACCATCAGCGGCCAGCAATGCTCTTTTTGCCGAGACAGCCAAGTTCCTAGGACTTACGCTGGACAGGAAACTCAGCTGGAAGGAAAATATTGCTGAGCGCGCCCGCAAAGCCACGACGCACTCTACATGTGCAGAAGGGTTATTGCGTCTAGATGGGGTATCCAACCGCATATGATGGCCTGGATCTATACGGCTGTGGTGCGCCCTATTCTACTATATGGCGTTGCAGTTTGGTGGCCTGCACTAGACACACCCACCCAGTCCAGTGACTGGCCTCCATATGTATCTGCGGTGCTCTAAGAACCACCCCATCAGATGCAATAGACGTCATTCTCAACCTTATGCCCATAGATCTGTTTGCCCAACAGGCGGCGGTTAGGACAGCCATAAGACTGATCTCCTTATCACAATGGAATGTCTCCCACGGACACTCAAGAATCCTTCAAAGAGTAAACTTCGTACACCAAAACCTTGACTACGCGGCGCCGAAGGTCTTCTGGACACAGAATTTCCGCACTATGATTCCTGAACGAGACGTGTGATCGGCCAACCCACAATGGATTACTGACGCTACGTGCATCTACACCGATGGATCAAAAACAAACGAAGGCGTTGATTGCGGAGTCTACTCTGAGGATCTGAACCTTAGTCTAAAATTTAGGTTTCCCAATCACCGTAGCGTTTTCCAAGCTGAAGTAATGGCCTTTCGCGAAGCACTGTCTTGGCTGAAGAGGAATAGAATATCCTCAGCTTATATCCTTATTCTTACGGATAGTCAGGCAGCAGTTAGGGCCCTGGAATCTGTCTCATCAAACTCCAAGACGGTCATGAACTGCCGCACATCTTTAAATGAGATGTCTGAACAGTTCAATATATGACTGTGCTAGGTGCCAGGTCACTTAGACATTCCGGGCAACTGTCCAGCAGACGAATTGGCCAGGCCTGCCACAACGCAACCACTACTTCAGGGAAACGAACACCTCGGTATCCCTCTCGCCACATGCAAGTCAGAACTGGACTTGAACGCGATCCATCAGACTAATTAAAGGTGGTCTAACCATAATCTTTGTCGCGTTTACAAGGAGGTGTGGCTCTCTCTTGAACCCAAACGCTCCAGACTGTTACAATTGCTCAAGAGATCAGACAGAAGCCTGGTCATGGGAGCCATAACCGGGCACTGTCTAATCGGTGAGCATGCTAGCAGGCTAGGAGCTCCCTCAAACGATTTTTGCAGAAGCTGCAGGGATGAGGAAGAATCAGAAACTCTCCTCCACCTGTTATGCACATGCCTGGCGCTCTCGCGCCTCAGTCACAAGCACTTTGGAAGATATTTCCTCAACGGCCTACATGACCTCAATAAGTCCCCTCCCGCCGACATTTTAAACTTTATTATCGACTCCAGCTGGTCTTAGGTTCTTCCCACATGGTGTGGTAGCTCAATGATCCTGTATGGGACTGAGTTCATTCATCAGCCTACCTACCTACCTACCTATCCTTGAGGAAAAGTAACGGGGTAATTAAAATTGAATAAAATCTAACTCGAAATATAAAAGGTTGAGAAATATATCCCTTGGTGCCGCCGTGGCTTAGTGGGAAGGGTGCGACGCTCAGACGCCGAAGGGTCTAGGTTCGATTCCCAGCTGAACACCTCGAATTTTTCACGGCACCACCTCTTTCGAGCTGCTGACAACACTCAAAGAGTAGTAACTGTCTAAGAAAGCTTCTCAAACATCGCCGTTCGGAGGTCCCTTCTACTCGTGAGAGAACAGCTAGGCCCTGGTCCTCCTGTGGACTGTCGCGCCAACAATTATTGTTAAATATATCCCTTTCGCTTTTTTGCTCTTCTTTCAATGCTTCACAAAAAGTGTTACAGTGATCGGATTTAGTTCAAATATGGGCCGTTTTGTATAATCTGTTTCCATCTAGACGGCAACTTGATAATACCCACTCGTAGAAGCCCCCTCCTTATTTGCGAAGAAATCGGACAGCCACTTTTCAAAAGCCTCTTTTGAGTTCAACTTCACACCACCAAGGGCGTTCGCCATGGACAGGAGCAGGTGGTACTCAGTTGGCGCTATGTCCGGGCTATATGGTGAATGCGATAAAACCTTCCATCCGAGCTCCCGTAGCCTCTGACGAGTCATCAACGAAGTGTATGGTCTGGCGTTGTCCTGGTGGAACACTACACCCTTCCTTTTGGCCAATTCTGGACGTTTTTGGTCGATTGCCAGCTTCAAGCGTGCCAGTTGTTCGCAGTTGATGGTAGAATTAAGTGTCTGGCCTTATGGGAGCTGCTCATTTTTGTTTTTATAATTGGCGCGCACTAACAAGATTGCTTATACCCTTAAATGACTGAAATTAAGTCACAGCAGAGGCCGATGGTAAAGGGGATGAGAGGGAAAGAAGTTACCGATGCACATTGATTTTAAATGCCTGTGGATTGTAATAGAGGAGACAAATTGGGCTGGGAAGAGCATTCCATATTCGTGTGGTGCGGCTGAAGAACGAGTCTTTAAACTAAACTAAACTAAGCCCACCTTCGGACGTACAAGGGTGAACGGGTGAGCATTCCTAACGAGGTGGGTATTGCGGGTGAATTCTTAAAGCGGAGGAATGCAGCTGTCTAACTCGTTAGATCATTTTTTGTTGAAATAGCGATAAAATAGTGATAGAGACGCGACATTTCGTCGATGTTCGAGAGAGTCGATCGACTTCGCAGCACTTTTATCACCAATAAGTTTTATCGCTCGCTGTTGCATTCTATCTAATAGGTGCAGAGGGGTCTTGGGAGCACCGGACCAGATAGGAGCCTTGTGCTCAAGCTTTGGGCTGATGTACGCCTTATATATTGTTGCCAGGTCAGAAGGGGTGAAGTATTTCTGACATCTCTTTAAGAAACTTTGACATTTCGCTGCATTTTTGGCGATCTCGAATGTGTGATCGTTCCAACTTAGTGTTGAGTTGATACACGTACCGAGGATGGAAAGTCGTTCCGTATCAACAATGCAAGAGCCATTCATTGATAATGGCAGGTTGTTTTGAGAACTCTTGAGTGACAGTAGACAGCACTGAGTTTTGGAAGCATTAAATTCCACTCTATTCTGTTTACCCCATAGTAGATGATTCCCTTCCAATCCCACCAAATACACAGCAAAACCTTCTTGGCCGTAAATCCCAACTTGGCTCCGATTGGGACAATTCACCGGCCTTCAACCACGACCGTTTTTGCTTGATATTGTCGTATGTGATCCATTTTTCGTCGCCAGTCACCATCCGCTTCACAAATGGGTCGAGTTCAGTCCGTTTCAGCAGCATATCGCAGCCGTTTATTCGGTCCAAAAGTTTTTTTTTGTGTCAAATCATGCTTCACTCAAACATCAAGCTTTTTTTTGTATCCAGCCTTTTGCCTTTTGCATATGGTTTAAAATGGTTTGGTGACTAACTCCCATCTCCTGGGTGATGTCACGAGATGCCACATGCCACGGTCTTACTCGATGATTTCCATGATTCGATCGGTATTCGTCGTCACAGATCTTCCGCCGGCTGGCTTATCCATGGTGCCGTTTTCACCGACTCTGAGTCGTCGAAACCATTCCTCCCCGGTTCAAAGTGATAGAGTGCCATCCCCCAAACCACCATTAATATCACGGAACGTTTCTATTTCACTTTAACAAAGGAAAACTTTAAAATATCGCGAATTTCGGCGTTAGTGAACTTCATGTTTACACGTCTATAACTGTTGAACGCAATATCCAGACTAATTATGCATAGCGTCGTTTGTGTAGATTACGTTAAGACCTTTCAAATGATGTATAGTATTGCCAGATGCGAGCTCTGTAGCGCTTTGTACATAGCCTGAAAATTCAAAAGGCAAAAAGGTGGAAGGTATAATGCGATGTTGTTTATAAGGCTGGGATCGAAAAAAAAGTACAACCGAAGGCAAATAAGAGGCATATTGTCAAGTTAATCATTAAAAATTATTGATGGCGAAGTCCTGACACATTTAAAAACCACTCGCTGTCGAAACAGTAAGGCGGGCTTTAAATTAAAAAAATGTTAACGGCAAATTTACCAAAATTAAGAAAGCAAACAAACTCGCATTCGTCAAAGAGTACGTTAACATGACTCTAGACATTTACTGACAAAAGCAGGTTGAACTTGAAACTTAAAACAAAAGTCTAATACTGAACTAAAAGAAGCTTATATTCAGTAAATAAACTAATTTAGTTGTGGCCGCCGTGGCGAAGTGGGTAGAGTGCGACGCTCACACGCCGAAGGATTTAGGTTAGATTCCCGGCTAAACATCTCGAATTTTTCACGGCACCACCTCTTTTGAGCTACTGACAACACTCAAAAAGGAGTAACTGTCTAAGAAAGCTTCTCAAACATCGCCGTTTGGAGTCAGCAAAAAACTGTATGTGCCTTCTACTCGTGAGAGAAAAGTAGCGCACACAAGACGAGTAGTTGACGTGCAAGCTAGGCCCTGGTCCCTCTGTGGGCTGTCGTGCCAACAATTATTATAAAATTATTAAACTAATTTAGTTAATTTATTTACTAATTTTCACAACTAAGCTTGAAAAATTTGGCTTATTTCCTTAAATGTAGTCTTGTGCAAATAATGTTGTGTGTTCTTAAGGGCAATTTGGACGACGATGGACAAGAATTCCGTCCCCCCGACTTCGACGAGGTCAAGATAGCAATATCGAGACTGAAATCGAACAAAGCTGCTGGCGCGGACGGACTGTCCGCAGAGCTGTTCAAAGCGGCTGGGGATGAGCTGGTTGGGTGCATGCACCAGCTCATCTGTGAGATATGGTCGGAGGAAAGCATGCCCGACGAGTGGAATCTCAGCATCGTTTGTCCGGTCCACAAGAAAGGAGACCCCTTCGACTGCGCCAACTACCGAGGGATCAGTCTTCTTAACATTGCATATAAGATTTTCTCTGCCGTACTGTGTGAGCGCCTGAAACCGTTCGTCAACAACCTGATAGGTCCTTATCAGTGTGGTTTCAGGCCAGGGAAGTCCACAATCGACCAGATCTTCACACTGCGGCAGATCCTGGAGAAGTCCCAAGAAGTACAAATCGACACCCACCATCTATTTGTCGATTTCAAGGCCGCGTATGACAGCGTACATAGAGACGAGCTATACAGTGCCATATCTAGTTTTGGCATCCCTACCAAACTCGTCAGATTGTGTAGGATGACGATGGAGAACTCTCGCTGCTCCGTCAAGGTCGGTAGCGAACTCACCGATACCTTCGATGTCAAAAAAGGATTTAGACAAGGCGACGCGCTGTCATGCGACTTCTTTAACATCATCCTTGAGGGGATCGTGCGGAACTCACACGTCAACACCAGAGGCACGATCTTCCACAAGTCCGTTCAATTGCTAGCTTATGCGGATGACATTGACGTGATCGGCCGAACTCAGCGAGCCGTCAATGAGGCGTTTGCTAGCATTGAAACGGAAGCGGCTAAAGTGGGACTGGTGGTAAACGAGGGCAAAACGAAGTATATGCTGTCATCGAAGAAGGACGCAGAACATCGACGTCTCGGACAGAGCGTCACTATGGGCAGCAGACACTTCGAGGTAGTGAAGGACTTCGTCTATCTCGGCTCCGCGGTGAATAGGGACAACAACATCAGTACCGAAATCAAGCGCAGAATCACTCTTGCCAATCGCTGTTTCTTTGGGCTCAAGAGGCAATTGAGTAATAAAGCCCTCTCCCGAACGACCAAAGTGACTTTGTACAACACCTAGATCATCCCAGTCCTCCTCTACGGCGCAGAAACCTGGACGCTACTAAAAGCGGATGAGGAAGCCATTGGTCTCTTCGAGAGAAAAGTTCTGCGTGCGATTTTTGGTCCTGTTTGCGTTGATGGCATCTGGAGGAGAAGATTCAACCACGAACTGTATGGGCTGTACGGCGGCATGAGCCTAGTCAAGCGTCTACGGATACAACGCTTAAGGTGGCTAGGCCATGTAGAGCGCATGGACAGCACTGCTCCGGCCCGAAGAGTCTTCGAATCCGAACCACAGGGACAACGCAACAGAGGGCGTCCTAGACTGAGATGGCGCACACAAGTGGAAAAGGACCTCAACCAACTTGGAGTGCGCAATTGGAGACAGCTGGCAAGAGATCGTGCTAGCTGGAGAGGCATGTTGGTTGAGGCCCAGGTCCACCCCGGACTGTAGCGCCATCCGAAGAAGAAGAAGAAGTTCTTAAGGGCACCACTTCTAACTTCGTCATCAATTCATATTTCTCCCACAAGTTGAAGGAACTTACAGTTTTATGCCGACTCCGAGCGGCGCAGTTTGAAGCAGTTTGAGAAGAAGGAAGAAATTATTACTCCTAAAGCAGCAGTTGAAAACAGTTGTTGTCGAACCTGTGAGCTTTTGTGGGTATCACACTCTACCCTCTGTAGTAGTTCAACAAAAGACAAGATGACGAAGAAAATAAATATAAGTAAATAAAAAAGTCGCCGTGGCGTAGTGGGTAGAGCGCAACGCTCGCACGCCGAAAGGGGTAGGGGTCACGGCACCACCTTTATCGAGCTGCTGACAACACACAAAGAGTAATAACTGTCTAAGAAAAACCTTCTCAAATTTCGCCGTTCGGAGTCGGCAAAAAACTGTAGGTCCCTTCTACTTATGAGAGAACAGTAGCGCGCACAACACGAGCAGTTGATGAACAAGCTAGGCCCTGTTCCCCCTTTTGACTGTAGCGCCAACAATTATTATTATTATTAAATGAAAAAAAACCTTTCCAAATACATTCGGAATTTAATTTTATTTTTTGGGTAACTCCAACACGCTTTACGTTCAGAAACATCATTTCACCTCAGGAAAACATGAGCACTTATTTTCTCTTAATTGCGCACCTCAAGACAGACAAAACGTGAGAAATCCTTTTCGTCAATTACTGGTCTTACTTTGAGTCTTTAGAATGCCGAAATTTGGCAGTAACTCCTTCCCAAAATAGACTACGCTCGATTTATTTATTTTTGAGACGAAAATAGAGCCACCTCCCTTTCGTGAAGGATTTTTGGAAGAATAAAATACTTCGCCTTCGCGACGCCACAAAATCGTCTCCCATTCCCCCAAGGTTATTGTCCTGACGTCGTCGCCGCCTTCCACACACACACAAGGCCTCATGAAAGGCTAAGCGCTTCAACAACATTTGGGATGACCTCATCGACATCAAATGATTTCATTTCATTCATTTCGACGTCTCTTCCACATCCGAATGATGCCAACGCTCAATGATTCCGTCTCCTCGGCCACAATACAATAGTTCAGCGAAACTAATAACTTCATTCACAAGCAGAAGAAAGAAAAAAAAAGTCGTCACACACACATACCCACCACTAAAGGATTCTCGAGCATAACAACCACCTCGGAGAGTGCAAGGGTTCCACAGCGCCGCCACAATAATCCTCCGCTGTGTGAGTGGCTTGCGAATCCAATCGATCGAACGTCCGCTCTGTCGTTCCATCGACATTCGCATCGCTGGCAGCAGCGCATTTGAATTTCATATTGCAAGCCGACAATATCACAAGGATGATACCGTTAATAGGATGTTCATTGAGAGCTCTCCTCGAAGTTAATTGAAAAAGGAATGTTCAGCACATCACAGCTCGTGACGGGTTTGGGGGCGGACAAAAAATTAAGTCAGCGCCCTGCTTCCCTCGTGCGTTCGCATGATGTAATGTATTCGTCAGATACACAAACGTTTCGAGGGGGTGACTGTCTTGGAATTCATGATACGTCCCATCCCCAAGCGCCTTCCCCACGAGATGTATCTTAAAATTAAAAAAACGGGAAACTCGGGATATTTGTCCTTGCTATTGATTTCTTTCCGTTGTGTTTTTATTTCTCTCGCGTCGCGTCAGGATAGTGGATCACGTATAGAATTAGGCGATGGCTTCGGCTTCAAAGTGCCCTTCGAAGGGTCCTTGGCACCCCCCACTTGGTCCTTTATTGTGAGTAACTCGAGCCGCAAATATTCGATTTCAAATAATTGCATTTCAATTTGGTTTGAATTTTATTTCTTTTATCGGTTTCGCGTTCGCTAAGTGGGCTGCCGGCGGGTGGGAGAGCCGGGAAAAGGACATAGAACGTGCCGCGAAGCTGAGACTTGTGTCTGCTGGAATTTTCAAATGGAATTTTGAATCTTAAGAGTTTAGACAGTGACAACACAAACCGGCATGCCTGTCTCGCTCCATTTTGAGGGTAAACATCAGGGCCATACAGTCGCGGACATTTGCAGAGTTCATGTCCGAACCTAAGTGGAAAGATTATTTTTTGTCTTCTTCTGCCTAAAACATTTCAGTTTTTGCATCACCTCACTGACGAATATATGGAAATAGAAAGAACAAGAAAGGACACTGCATGTTCTCCTTATCTCTAACAATTAATAATGTCATTCCGATCAAAACGGGGATTAGGACCCTTTTATAGGGTTGGAGCTATGTACTCATATAAGTGGAAGATAAACAATTATTTACAATTTGAACACGTAGAAGTTACATCCTGTGGGGGACCGCGCCCTGTATCGAGTGACGATCGCCCAACTCAACCGAAGGAGTTCCTCGTAGCTACGAGAGACGTCCAGTTAGTTTTGTAGTCGCCTATCCACTGGACGACGTGGAACATAATAGGATACGCCTTCGAACCCTGTATCAGCCTTTTGGATTCTAAATAGAGAAATGCTTCAGGGGGCATAAAGCTCTTTAGACACAAGCAAGACCAGAGTGTTGGACGACGTCATCGCTTGTGCAATGTGCCATGAATAATAATAAAATTATCTAATAATAATTGTGGGCGCTACAGTCCAAAGGGGGACCAGGGCCTAGCTTGCTCATCAACTACTCGTGTTGTGCGCGCTACTGTTCTCTCACGAGTAGAAGGAACCTACAGTTTTTGCCGACTCCGAACGGCGAAATTTAAGAACCTTTCTGAGACAGTTATTACTCTTTAAGTGTTGTCAGCAGCTCGAAAGAGGTGGTGCCGTGAAAAATTCGAAAAATTGGTGTTGAGCTGGGAGTCGAACCTAGACCCTTCGGCGTGTGAGCGTCGCACTCTACCCACTACGCCACGGAGACCAATAAAATTATCTATCCCGATCAATTTTGTCTCGTTGTACAAAGCTTAGTCGGAAAAGAAATTCTTGAAATTAGATTCAGGGGTGCGATACAACCGGAGGAAGGCCCGAAAACATTGCTTCTCGGCCACGCTCATCCTTTTCATCTGGAAAGGACTAAGGTTCAATCATACGTGCGATATGATTGCCAGAATGTGGACTGTTTGACCAGTGTCATGAATGCAAAGACCGCTCTTGACCATTTAAAGCAACCATAACTTACTTACAATGCAACCACTATGCCATTGCCTGACATCAGCAAGCTTTGTGAAATACCCCGGATATCTAACGTATTGGAGGAAGCATTCCAAACCTTTGACAATATACACTGTGAGTAAAATAGCATTATCTTTCCGTCGCTGAAATTAACAAAGTGTAGGTTTAAAGTCAAATTCATCAACGCGGACCAAGCTTCTTGTATAAAGGATCATGCAATCACGCTGTCGTTGGACATAGAGCATGTTCTGTTTCTCACTAGGCTCTTGAGCCCAAAGAAACAACAATTGGCATGAGAAATTATTACCTTATTTACAGCGGAGCCGAGGAAGACGAAGTTCATTAAAACCTTGAAGTTGCTGCTGCCTAGTGCAACGCTCTGTCCGAGACGTCGATGTTATGTATCATTTCTTGCAGAGTTCGGCATAAAATAACATAATGACTAAGGACTGAAAAAACGTGACTTAACGTTAGTCATGAATAATTTTTTGCCAGATTTTGTGGAAAATACAACATTAATTATTAATGGGAAAGCAAAACCATTTTATTCAAAGTATTGGCCATTGTTTTCTACATATTTTGACCAACTTTCTGGCAATTTGTGAATAACACGCCAATAAAATTGTTCGTCTTTTAAAGCAAACCAATCAGACACCCAATTTTCGACCTCCTCGTAAGAATCAAAGTGTTGCTCAGCCAATGCGTGTTAAATCGATGAAAATTAATGGTACTCGGAAGGAGCCAAGTCTGGTGAATACAGCGGGTGGGGTAGCTGCTCCCAGCCAAGAGTTTTGATTGCATCCTGAACCGGTTTTGCTTTGTGTGCAGGTGCATTGTCATGGAGCAAAATTACCTTGCCGTGTCTTCTGGCCCATTCTGGTCGTTCCTCGATCAATGCATGGTTCAAATTGATCATTTGTTGTCGGTAGCGATCAGTATTAACGGTTTCACCAGCGTTTAGGAGCTCGTGGTACAGCACACCTCTCTGGTCCCACCAAACACATAACATTGTCTTCTTGCCGAATCGATCTGATTTTGCAGTCGATGTTGATGGTTGTCCCAGATTAAGCCATGATTTTTTCTATTTAGGAAAATTCTTGAAATGAATCGATTTTTCATCGCCAGTAACAATCCGATGCAAAATCGATTTTCTTTCGTGTCTTTGAAGTAAAATTTCACAAGTTTTTTTTCGGTTTTCCATCTGTCTTTCAATCAATTCATGTGGCACCCATTTTCCACACTTTTGGATCTTTCCCATAGCTCTTAAACGGTCAGAAATTGTTTGTTGTGCAACATTTAACATTTAACATTGCTGTCATTTGTTTTTAACTCAAAGTGTCATCTCCATCCAATATTGTTTGCAATTCGGCGTCTTCAAACGTTTTTGGTGGTCTTCCACGTTCTTCATTTCTCACATCAAAATCATTATTTCTGAACCGCTGAAACCATCTTTTGCATGTTGCTTCTGATAGAGCATGATCACCATATGCCTCGACAAGCATTCGATGCGACTCTGCAGCACTTTTCTTCAAATGAAAACAAACAGCTAATGCTTTCAGCAAATCATCACTTTCTGATACAAAATTCAACATTTTTAACACGATGAAAAAATATGATTTTGTCTGTTCAATGACTTGATGTACCATATACTAAATATTTTTCACAGATGTCATAGCAAACAACCAAAATAAAAAATAAGGGCTCGTTCACAACAAATGTTCCCTATCGAGACATTTGTATCATGACGCTCACTTTATACCAAAAAGAAGAGCCAATTTTTAACATTATTCAAAAATAGTTTTTTCCTTCTCTCACGCCTAAGGTTCAGAGGTAATAAATTTAATAAGCGCGGGGCAGTTACATAAAGGAAACATGAGAAATTAGTCCTATGTATAGTTGGAATAGTGGCGACCTGTTTGAAATTGATGCATAATTTGTACCTTTGATTAAGTCTTTCAAGTAGCCGGAGTTGTCAAAAAATATTCTTAAAACCTTATAGCAGTACAGATGTCTTAGTGGAAGAATATTAAGGGATTTGAAAATTGCAAAACTGGATGTTCTACGATTTACTTTGGTCATAATTCTTAGTGCATGTTTTTGTTTAATTAACAGTGGTTCTATTTAATTATATTGGGCACCACCCCAACATGATATTCCATTCTGTATTTTTGAGTTGAGAAGATCATTATAAACCATTCTTAAAATTTTAAAATTTAAGTGAAGGCGAAGATGGTACATGTGTCTAATGATTTTATTTTAATATTGTTTAATATAAGTTGTGTGTGCTGTCCAAGATAATTTCCTGCCCAAAATTACGTCTAGGTATTTAAAATCTAGGTCGCCGTGGCGTAGTGGGTAGAGTGCGACGCTCACACGCCGAAGGGTCTAGGTTCGATTCCCAGCTCAATACCAATTTTTCGAATTTTTCACGGCACCACCTCTTTCGAGCTGCTGACAACACTCAAAGAGTGTTTTGCCGTTCGGAGTCGGCAAAAAACTGTAGGTCCCTTCTACTCGTGAGAGAACATTAGCGCGCACAACACGAGTAGTTGATGAGCAAGCTAGGCCCTGGTCCCCCTTTGGACTGTAGTGCCAACAATTATTATTATTATTTAAAACCATCAACACACTCTATTTTAAAACAATCCTCACTACAGATTATATCTGCATTATAGGTTGATACACCAGACATATTTGGATGAGTCAAGAAGAAACGTTGGCAATGTGGGGAGTGGTAGTACATAGGTAAATCTTTATATATTAAACCCTTGATGTTGGATAACATAAACTTGGTTTAATTGCAGATAAGTAAATTATTGTTTCTTGAACCATCTTCTCAAATTATCTAAATCATTATTTACATCGGATAGCAGACTTAGATAATTGTTACTTGCTTAGGAAATGGCTGTATCAACAGCGAAGGCTGTAGTTTTTCCATTTTAAGGCTGAACGAATAACGAATTTACATATACAAGAAACAATATGGGACCCAATACAGAGCCTTGAGGAACACCAATGTTAGAAACGCTCACGGAACTGAATACATTTTTAATTTTTACCAGTTGCTTACGATTTAATAAGTACCAAGTAAACCATTCACGAATGAAACGTCTAACTTCTTTTTTTAGAAGTATATTGTGATTAACTATATCACAGGTCTTCGTTACATCAATAATAAGACAAGCAGGGATTAACGATGAATTCAAAGTACAATATATTTATCCAGTCAGTTTCAATAAAGCACTTTCCGTAGATCTACCAGTTCGAAAGCCAAACTGCAGATCGCTAAAAAGTGTAGTAAAGCTTAGTGTAGGAAAATAATTTCAAAGAAGAAGGGAAACGAGAATCGAAGAGAGAATAGGAGTATAGATCGTGACAGAAGAGAGGACTGCCGGCTAGGTCAGGGAAATAATACTGTAAGAGGAAACAGTCGTAGAGGAGTGTTCAAGTATTCGGAGCAATAATAAAGTTTAAACAGAAAAATTAAAAATTTGTGTTTCTTTTAAATAATAATTCCTTAAATTATCTAGAAAGGCTTACATTCTACGTTTTATACACTTTTCAAATACTTTCGAAAAAACTGACAAAAGAGAAATAGGGCGATAGTTGTAAAAATTATCGTCAAAATTAAAAAAAAAGAAATCATAAATACACGCTGAAAGGCTAATAATAATAATTGTTGGCGCTACAGTCCAAAGGGGGACCAGGGCCTAGCTTGCTCATCAGCTACTCGTTTTGTGCACGCTACTGTTCTCTCACGAGTAGAAGGGACCTACAGTTTTTTGCCGACTCCGAACGGCGAAATTTGAGAAGCTTTCTTAGACAGTTATTACTCTTTGAGTGTTGTCAGCAGCTCGAAAGAGGTGGTGCCGTGAAATATTAGAAAAATTGGTGTTGAACTGGGAGTCGAACCTAGACCCTTCGGTGTGTGAGCGTCGCACTCTACCCACTACGCCACGGCGACCACTACGCTGAAAGGCTATTAAATAGAAAAATAGATTAGATGAACTTAGAGTGCCCGTATAGGGCCAGTAAGATCGTTTTCGATAATTGTAAATTAAATAATTAGTTTAAGTATTTTTTAGCTAGACTTAAGGAATGCGTAAAAATATAAATTGATCATATCAAAAACAAAAAACAAAGCGCAGCAGTAACATTTGGGTTTTAGCTGTTGAAATTCAAATAGATTATGTTCCTCATATTCTGGCTCCTTCTAAATTTTGGACTGGGGCGCATAAAAAAACTTCCAGGAACATAAATCTCGAGTTCAGTTACATTTGAACCACAATGGGTTGCTGACGCTACGTGCATCCACACCGATGGATCAAAAACAAACGAAGGCGTTGGTTGCGGAGTCTACTCTGAGGATCTGGACCTTAGTCTAAAATTCAGACTTCCAAATCATTGTAGCGTGTTCCAAGCTGAAGTAATGGCCATTCGCGAAGCACTGTCTTGGCTGAAGAGGAATAGAATATCCTCAACTGATATCCTTATTCTTACGGATAGTCAGGCAGCAGTTAGGGCCCTGGAATCTGTCTCAACAAACTCTAAGACGGTCATGAACTGTCGCACATCCTTAGAAGAGATGGCCGAGCAGTACAACATACGCCTGTGCTGGGTGCCAGGTCACAGAGACATTCCGGGCAACTGTCAAGCAGACGAGGCCAGGCTTGCCACAACGCAACCACTACTTCAGGAACACGAACAACTCGGTATCCCTCTCGCCACATGCAAGTCAGAACTGGACTTGAGCGCGATCTATCAGACTAACCAAAGGTGGTCTAACCATAACCTTTGTCGCGTCTCCAAGGAGGTGTGGCTCTCTCTTGAACCCAAACGCTCCAGACTGTTACTATTGCTCAAGAGATCAGACAGAAGCCTGGTCATGGCAGCCATAACCGGGCACTATCTAATCGGTGAGCATGCTAGCAGGCTAGGGGCTCCCTCAAACGATTTTTGCAGAAGCTGCAGGGATGAGGAAGAATCAGAAACTCTCCTACACCTGTTATGCACATGCCCAGCGCTCTAGCGCCTCAGACACAAGCACTTTGGAAGCTTTTTCTTAAAGTTCTACATGACCTCAATAAAACCCCTCCCGCCGACATTTTGAACTTTATTATCGGCTCCAGCTGGTTTTAGGTTCTTCCCACATGGTGTGGTAGCACAATGGTCCTTTATGGGACTAAGTGCATTCATCAGCCACCTTAAACTACCTACCTACCTACATTTTAACCACAGGAAAATCGGTTACCCTTTTTACCCATACCTGCTTACTTCCACTCTCCTATAGGGCCGTACGACTGTGCAACGGCAGCTAACCACAAGAACTGCAGGACCTTAGTGAAAATAAAAATGGCTTTGCAGGCAGTCAGTTGTTGCAAGTCAATCCTTACAAAAGGAGGACTGTATGTTTTACCCCGGAGTTATATTTTAGTGTAACTTTGCGGAATTTCAATAATAAGCCGTAAAAACATTTAAGTGTGCAGTAGTCTTGTTACTACGTCTGCCTTTTAGGTGATCCCATGCTTAAACCTCTATTTTATGATTCAATTTATCACATCTCACCACCAGTTGTCACTGCCTTTTCATATCTTTTTTAGGCACTCTTGATTATCATTTCCTCACAAACCTTTGCAATCCAACCAATTTCCAGGCTGATACCTTCCAACAGTAAGTAAGACTCACGAAAACAAAGAGTGTCCAAAAAAAAGAACATCCAAATCCCCGCCAAATAAAGGAGGCAAAAAGGTATATCCTCGCCGGTAATCACCTTAATGTCTCCACGCTGAACAAACAATAAAATCGACAGAAGCAAGTGCCAATGAAGACGACTTAAGCCGTTAAGGTGATAATCACAGATAAGGAATTCTATTAAGGAAATGAAGAAAATTACTTCCCAGCAGTGCTGTTGGTCGTGGCGTCAGGGATAGTTTCCTCAAGAGACTGCGGGCGTTTTTTTGTCCGTCTTCTGTTCGTATTCCGGTTCGGTTAAAGGACACAAGGACAATTCAAGTCCAATTCGAATCATCCCCTTTAAAGTTTGTTTCGTTTTTTTTTGATACAAAAAAAAAACTCTTAATTAAAACTCCCACAGAGGAAGACAGAGAGATAGATTCCCATTCAGTTCAGAGTCAGAGTAATCGATTGAGATTTGTATCTGAAAAAGGATAACGCACACACAAAGCGAGTAAGGAACGCAAAGGATTTGCACAGAACTCTCTGACGAGCATATGTCATGAAAATGAGAGCTTTGATGTCTCCGGGGAAATATGTTAAGCCGTTTATAATGAAAGGAACTAAGCCACCGTATGGGGGAGACCGTGCGGAACATAATAAGGTACAGGATACATTTTTGTGGTATTTGTCAACACAAAAATTCGCATTGAGCCTTAATGACCAAAATGACGAACCGCAACTGAACCAGTTCAATTTAAAAAATAATCATATCATCATCACAAATAATGAGGACTCCTTCAGGAACTTTTGCTTGGCAAAGTAGCGATTAACAAACCATTTCTGTTGGACCAAAGCAAACAACACAAACAAACTTATTGCGCCAAGGGAAGGGAGGAGTGCGGAGTGAGGGGTTTCCTTCCGAATTTTTTGCCACTGGTTCAAAGACGCCCGAAGGTCACGGAGAAGTGAAATCTCATAGAATTCTGATTTCGGGGCGTTCACTGAGCCCGAGGGTGAGTCCTTGTTATTGCTTCTCTCGTCCTCTGAATGACAGATGAAAACTTTTTTTCTGATACAATAATACAGAAATGGATACTGGCTGCGTGTGCGTGTGTAGGGTGGTTGGTGGAAGGACTCTTCAGCGAACGCAAACAAACAGAAGTAATAGATCGAACTTTGAGCGACGTTCGATGTTTGCACAGGCAGCGTCGACAAATAGACTTGGTATTCGGTGTCTGGGGGCTAATATTAAAAACTACGGGATTTCTTTCCTCCAAAGCCGCTAAAACTTTAAGAGACGTGGTTTGCGTAGTATGAATGTAAAAATGCCTAAAGATTGCTTCTGCGGGGTGTTTTTGGAAATTTTATCTCCGAAATATTCGATTCCCAAAAAGATTTCGTTTACTCGTAAGTGAGTTGCGAAGGAGCGAGTACGATTCTAAATTCACATTTCTGTGCTAAATAGTCAAATGGCAACATTAAGTTAAAAATTCTAAGGGCAAAAAATGTCATAAGCTAAGTACAATCTTATATTGAAGTACCACAGGTGTCATATTTCAGCCCAATTATATAAAAAGAAATTTTCATTAAGAAATTATTGAACTTTTAAGTTGTTATCTTTATAAACGAAACAGTTGCACTTTAAGTATATCCATCTGTCTTTTACACGTTTTGTATTGCCCTATGAGTTCCATAAAGTTTTGATATTTGTATTTCATTTAGCAAGTGGTTGACGTGGTGTAGTGGGTAGAGTGCGACGCTCACACGCCGAAGGGTGTCAGTTAGATTCCCAGCTCAACACCAATTTTTCGAATTTTTCACGACACCACCTCTTTCGAGCTGCTGGCAACATTCAAATAGTAATAACTGTCTAAGAAAGCTTCTCAAATTTCGCCGCTCGGAGTCGGCAAAAAACTGTAGGTCCCTTCTACTCGTGAGAGAACAGTAGCGCGCACAACACGAGTAGTTGATGAGCAAGCTAGCCTCTGGTCCACATTGGACTGTAGCGCCAAAAATTACTAATTATTATTTCATTTAGCAGGCAGTGTTTCAAATTCTAGGAGGCCTTACTGGAGGATGAAAATTACCTTGCCGTGTCTTCTGGCCTATTCTGGTCGTTTCTCGATCAATGCATGGTTCAAATTTATCTTATCGCCAAAAAAGAGTGAATTCCTAGATGAATGGAAGTATTCCTATTTAACAAAAATTTATAAAAGCGGGTTGCAAGAAAAAGTAGAATATTATCGACCTATATCAAAGCTTTCTTCCATTCTAAAATTGTTTGAAAGCCTCGTTAAAGAAAAAATGTATTTTCTACTAAAAGAGCTTATTTCAAATAGGCAACGTGGCTTCATGCGAGGTAGGTCATGTTCTACTTATCTTTATTTACAAATTAAGAACATCGCCTACAAATTGATGTACTTTATACTGACTTTTCGAAAGCCTTCGATAAAGTGCATCACACTTTGCTTTTAAACAAACTTAAATCCATGGGAATTCATTCAGCGATGCTAGAAAGGTTTTCCAATTATTTAACGGAGAGGAAGCAAATGGTTAAGGCCGATAGTTATATTTCTCGCGTAATAAAGTTAACATCGGGCGTGCCACAGGGTAGCCACTTGGGCCCATTACTATTTCTTTTATTTATAAACGATGTCCATGTTATATTTAAATTCTGCGAAATTCTAACATTCGCGGACGACTTAAAATTATTTTTGTCGATTAATAGTTTAGCCAATTGCATTAATTTTCAGTCGGATATACATAACCTAGCGGAATGGTGTAAACATAATGCTCTAGATCTAAACATTTCAAAATGTAAAATTTTTACGACACATAGAATAACATCTCCAATTGCTTATGATTATTTTATCAATAATCATAAACTTGATCGTCTAGAAGAAGTTAAAGACCTTAAAGTAATATTCGAACCCAAGTTGGATTTCTGACTACATTATGATTACACGATTGCGAAGTCTAATTCTATGTTAAGATTTTTAAAAAGAAATAGTAAAGATTTTCGCGACATATCTAGTTTTAACATCATCGTTGTTTCGTTAGTATGACCCTATTTGGAATATGCATTGTCTGGGACTCACCTTACGATAAACAAGAACTTAGACTCGAACGAGTTCAAAAGAATTTCACGAGATATGCTTTCCGAAAGTTGTATTCCTTTGTAGATCGTCCTAATTATGTTGAAAGATGCAGAACAATTGGCTTGCAAACCTTAAGTTTCAGGCGTGAGGTAACGTTAGCCATGTTTATTCGTGATATTGTTAATTATCAGTTAAATTCACCAGACTTACTTTTTTTCATAGATATATATGCTCGCCAAACATCTCTACGGGTGAGAAACTTACTTTTTGACAAAAAGCATAGAACCAATTATAGTCGCAATGAACCTATTACAAGGTGTATAAATACATTTAATGATCTTTGCATCGAATTTGATTTCAGCTTACCACGATTAGAATCTAAAAACATAATTCTTGCATCGTATTTGAATTAATATTATTTATTGAAGAAATCTGTAAGACAATAAGAGTCGGTAGATGATCCTTAATCGCTCAGCAAACATCTGCTGTAAGTTAACACTTAGAGAACGTAGTGTTTTGTGTTACTCTGTGATGGATATAATAAAAAAAAAATTTATCATTTAGTCGGTAGCGATCAGTATTAACGGTTTCACCAGGTTTTCGGAGCTCGTAATACAGCACACCTTTCTCGTTCCACCAAACACACAGCATTGTCTTCTTGCCGAATCAATCTGGTTTTGCAGTAGATGTTGATGGTTGTCCCAGATTAACCCATGATTTTCTCCGTTTAAGAAAATTCTTAAAATAAATCCATTTTTCATCGCCAGTAACAATCCGATGCAAAACCGATTTTCTTTCGTGTCTTTGAAGCAAAATTTCACAAGTGTTTTTTCGGTTTTCCATCTGTCTTTCAATCAATTCATGTGGCACCCATTTTCCACACTTTTGGATCTTTCCCATAGCTCTTAAACGGTCAGAAATTGTTTGTTGTGCAACATTTAACATTGCTGCCGTTTGCTTTTGACTCAAAGTGTCATCTCCATCCAATATCGTTTGCAATTCAGCGTCTTCAAACTTTTTTGGTGGTCTTCCACGTTCTTCATTTCTCACATCAAAATCATTATTTCTGAACCGTTGAAACCATCTTTTGCATGTTGCTTCTGGTAGAACATGATCACCATATGCCTCGACAAGTATTCGATGCGACTCTGCACCACTTTTCTTCAAATGAAAACAAAAAATTAATGCATTCCGCAAATCATCACTTTCTGGTACAAAATTCGACATTTTTAACACAATGAAAAAATATGATGTTGTCGGTTCAGTGACTTGATGTACCATATACTAAAAATTTTTCACATATGTCATAGCAAACAAACAAAAAAACAATAAGGGCTCGTTCACAACAAATGTTCCCTATCGAGACTATTGTATCTTGACGCTCACTTCATACCCATTTACCTGGTATGTGGGTAGCACGCAGTTCACGCGCATTATGGAACCTGTTGATCCCCCGATCAGTCAACCGTCAATCAGATTAGTCACGTTGCAATCGACGACAGACACCCCTCCATTACTTTCGACGCCCGAATTTTCCGAGCATCGACTCAGATCATCACCTTGTTGTAGCCAAGGTAAGAACCCGGATATCGAGAGAGCAACGGAGTCGAAAAAGGCAAACGCGGTTTGACGTCGAAAAGCAGGCAGAGAACTCGCTCAAAGTTCGATGCAGCCTGCACTAGATATAGAAGGAGGCTGGAAAGGTTGTTAAAAAGCCATCAAGCAGCAGCCACTGATATGATGGGCTTCACGTCACCACCCAGGAGGAGCCTATGGTATGACCACGAGTGCAGGCAAATACAAGCACACAATATGCCTTTAAGGGAACGCTGCATCGAGTAACGAGAGCTGCTCGTGAACTCATGAACAGAGAAGGAAGAAAGTAAACCAGCTCTCGGAAAAAAAATGACGCGCGACAAGGCGACGCACTGCCACGTGACTTCTTTAACATCATTCTCGAGAAGAATGATGTGCGTAATTCACAAGTCTAAACCAGAGGCATGATCTTGCTGGAATTGAACCGGAAGCGGCTGAAATGAGCCTGGCACTAAATAAGGACAACCGAACATAGACCTCTCTGACGGAGCGTGTCACTAGGCAGCAGAAACTTCGAGGTAGTCAAGAACTTTGTCTACCTCGTTTCCGCGGGACAACAACATCAAAACCCAAGTCAGACGTAGAGTCACTCTTGCCATTCGTTGCTTCTTTGGGCTCAAGAGGCAAGTGAGGAACAGGGCCATCAGTCGAAAGGTTCAGCTGGCTGTGAATAGCAGCCTTGTGATGCCAGTCCTGCCTTATGACGCGGAAACCTGGACCTTCCTAAAGCGGACGAGTAAGCCCTAAGTCACGTCGAGAGAAAAGTTCTGAATGAACGTTTTTTGCTTCTGTGGAAAAGATTCAAGTTTATGGGCTGTACGACGACATGCGTCTGGTCAAGCGTCTTCGGCTAGGCGGATGGTCACCACTGCTCCAACCCAAAAAGTCGTCGATTCCGATCCATTGGGACAACAGAGGACTTCCTAGGTTGATATGTCACTCACAAGTGCAGAAATACTTCATCCAACATGAAAATCGCAAAGGGATGCAGCTGGCGAAAGATTGTGGGGATGTTCTTTGAGGCAAAAGTCCACCCCAAACGGTAACACCTTACAATGAAAAAAAAAAATTAGCTTAGGTAAGGTTAAGTCAGTCGCTTTATTTTTCTAAAGTCTCTGGTTTGGTAATAGCATTCAAAGGGCAGAGTAGATCGTGTAAGTGCTCATTAACTGCAATCTTGATGAGCTCGTGCCCAGCTTGTTGATAAAAGTCTATATAAAAGCCGTACCTAAGACAGGAATGTGCTCCTATGGCAAGCGATTTCAAAACTCTTTTATCTTTCCACGTGTAAGGTCAACGAAAACTCAAACTAATAAATGTATGCCTACCTACAGAAATGGTGGACCTTTGAAGTACTTCAACGAAATTTTAAGTTAAGTCTGTGAATGAAGTTGCATTAAACGATACCTTCACAGTTCAGTATTTTTCCGTTCACTTCAGCTTTTTTTCAACCTAATCAACGGACACTTCTCCTTTCTCAACTCCACAATATGTCTCAAATCCACGATCGAAGAACAACCGTGAGCACCCTAGAGCAGCCCTCGTTTCGGGATCTTATCGACTCTCATGCCGCAGTTAAAGCCATCTCAGTGCGTCGCAAATAAACGCATTCATCAACTTTGTTGCCAGTCAAAAGAGCCCCTTATCCAAAAAATGGAAAAAAATCTCACCACGATGTCATTACCATAAAGCTTCCTCCACACCACACCAACTTAAGGGCTGAGTACGCTGTAGGCCGCAACAAAAAGACAAAGCGAACGACTGCCATGCATAAAGTTAATGAACTTCAATCGCGCGGAGAGATGCGGACGACGAGAGATGGATAAGCCTGCGTTCGAGCATTTCGCTGGAGTCAAGCATCCTCCTCCGCCTCAAGGATATTTAAATCCCCGCTGCGATAAAATCATCGAGAATGAAAAGCGACGACGACGGCGGGTGATAAAAGTGATGAAGTGGTGCGACCAGACTTAGGGGATATCGATTACAATCAGTTTGCCCATTTGTGTCCTTATATCCTTATTGAGAGATTTTCTCTTTGAGATATTCATATCATCCGATCGGGGGGAGTGGGGTGCTGTTTTCTGATGAGATGCAGGCTTTCTGTGGCTGCACATGCTCACGGCTTTTTAATGAGTGTCCATTTAAGTACCTCGTTGGTGGTGGGGGTTGCGCAGGCGGTCGAAACAATGGAGCGTATTAATTTTTGATGACGGCCCTTGTGAGTGTCCTGTCAGAGGGAGAATAATTGATCTACTCAAGCTGAAGTAATTAAAATGAGTTTGCTAAATTAACACGTAACACGTACCATGAGAGCGATTTGTTAGGGAATTTGCAAGAATAACATGTGCGCGGGGTTGTGGTTTTCAGAACAGCCATTTTCTGCTATAACAGTGTTTCCCCTCTTACTTCTCTTTCGCATATTACTTTAAGGATGAATCTGTTTAGATTTGAACCCTGTACCTTGTGCACCGAATCTTAAGCACTGTGAATGTAAAGTTGTATGGATAACCTCATTCTTTCCGTACTTCCTCTGGACTGTTGCCTTGCCGTGTGAGGCGAATGTTACTTCCGAATATAATTAAAGCAAAGAGGTTGAAGAGTAGAAAATGTAAATGAAACTTTGACTGTCTGCCACGACAAGGCAATAGATGAGCAATTCTAAAGGAAGTACGGGATGGATGAGGTTTTTCATACAACTTTACATTTACAGTGCTAAAGCTTCGGTGCACAAGGTACAGGGTTCGAATCTAAACAGATTCATCCTTAAAGTAATATGCGAAAGAGAAGTAAGGGGGACACTCAGTCACAGCAGCAAATGGCTGCTCTGAAAACCATAACTTGCTTACCGATTTCGAAGTGAAGGCAGCACAAGATGGGTAATGCAGTGCTGTCATCAAGAAGTGAAGACAACACTGAAGACCCCATTAAAACATCACCAAAGGCTGTTGTAACATGGAGATAGTTAAGGACTCCGTCTTACTTGTCTCCCAACTAAAAATTACGAACCAAATTAGAATCTATATTGAGTACAGAATAACTCTTGCCAAGGCTGTTCCTTTGGGCTCAAAATGCAATTAAACAGAAGAGTCCTATTTCGAAGGACTAAGCGAAAATTGTATAGCACCTTGATAACCTCCCCTAAGGCGCAGAAACTTGGACAACGACAGGTGGAGAAGGAATTGGTATTTTCGAGAGATCCACGTTCAATCTTTAGGGTGTAGGGAGCTAATGAGCTGTGCAGACACATGAGCCTATTAAGGCATTAAGATGGTTAGGTCATATTGAGCACACGGACAATACTGCTCCAGCCCGGCGTCTTCAACTCCGACACAGTGGGACAATCCAACAGAGAAGGCCAATGAACTTGATAGCAGACACTTGAAAAAGGACCTGAATCATCTTGGCGTCGAAATTCTAAGCAGATAGGTAAAGACCATGCTTACTGAAGAGGCTCGTTGGTGGAGGACCAGGTCCACCCCGGACTAAAGTGCCAAATGAAGGAAAAAAAAACGTTGATGGTATCAAGAGCTTAAGGCAGTTAAGTGGTTCTAGGCGCATGTTGATTGGATTTGAAATCTATATTTGTGATTTTCCAGAAAAAAATTCTGCGCGTTGTTCGCTCTCAAAATCAAACCTTATTTACATTCATCCATTTACACAAGATATTCAATTTGGAAAAAAATAAAATACGACAGTTCAATTTTTAGAAATTAAAACATTATACGAGGGCTGTTCCAAAAACAAGGTGAGATTTAAAATTCGCAGATATTTACATCGAATTTTTTATTTTGTTATGTTGGCACCGATTTTTTTTTTTTGTTTGTAATATTGGTAAACTCGTGTCGAACATTAGCTAACAGTTTGACCTATACAGCTTATTTATTTTGTTTTGTGTGAAAGCTGAAACTGTATACCAAAGTTCGAGACGAGTGTACCAACATAACAAAAAAAACGGTAATTGAATGTACGTGGCCCACGAAATTTAAAAATTGAAAAATTGTAAACTAATTTATTATGGATACTTGTAAAAATAGTAAAAGCTTTATTTAAAAGATGGTACAATTTAGATATTTAAAAAACGAAATGCCAAACACAACTGGGCCGTCCAAGGACTAGGCCGTCCGAGGACTGAACCGTCTGACGACTGGACCGTTCGACGTCTGAATCTCTATTGATTTTTGTAGGATGCTGCTCGGAGTAAGTTACCTGGGTATTCTTAATCTGGTGTGTTGTGGATGGGGGTTGAAATGTGAACCGATGCACATGTTTGAACATCATTCCGATATTCAAGTGGTTTCTCGGATTTTGGGATCGCTTGGTTTATAAACCATAATGTTTATGAATTCCAGATTGTATTGTTTTTCCAGTGTATTTAAGGATTGGATCGAAGTGTTAACTTGTATTTTAAACATGTCTCGTATAAAATGAAGTGTGAAGAACAAACTCCAACAGAAATAGTATAGTGGAAGTTGTAAGATAAGTAACGTTGTAAGACCTATGCTGGAGAGAACCGATCCCACACTGTCGAATGAACTAAGCAGAAGGGCAATACATAATACAAATAAATGATATCGGGTGATCTGACAGTTCTACCAGCAACAATAATAGAGAACACAAATGCGTGTACAGTGAATCACAGAAGTGATTTGTTCCAGCGAGCAACAAACATTAAATTTTAGGCAATTGAAAAACTTACAAAACGTCAGTCTACATAAGTCAATTTTTTGTCGTTTTTTCTTTTGAAAAAATTAAGTGCATTGTCGAGGAAATGGTGTTGTAAATAGCTGCAAAGGGGTTTGCCCGTGCTAATGTGGATATACATGATGTAAATGATGCACCTCCTTTTTTTGTTAAGCATTATAACATTGCTTCATTCCATTTTAGTATTATGTAACGAATTCCAACGAATTCCTGTAGCTAACTCTTTTTCAAAAATGTAATTCACTTGATACAATGTACAATGGGCATAACCTTCTTCTTCTTCTTGTGGCGCCACAGTCCGGGGTGGACCTGGGCCTCAACCAACATGCCTCTCCAGCCAGCACGATCTTTCGCCAGCTGTCTCCAGTTGCGCACTCCAAGTTGGTTGAGGTCCTTCTCCACTTGTGTGCGCCACTTCAGTCTAGGCCGTCCTCTGTTGCGTTGTCCCAATGGCTCGGATTCAAAGACTTTTCGGGCCGGAGCAGTGGTGTCCATACGCTCTACATGGCCTAGCCATCTTAAGCGTTGTATCCGTAGACGCTTAACCAGGCGCATGTCGCTGTACAGCCTATAGAGTTCGTCATTAAATCTTCTCCTCCAGATGCCATCAACGCAAACAGGACCAAAAATCGCACGCAAAACTTTTCTCTCGAAAAGACTAAGGGCTTCCTCATCCGCCTTTGCTAACGTCTAAGATTCAGCGCCATATAGTAGGACGGGGATGATCAAGCTGTTATATAAAGCTAGTTTAGTCCTCCGAGAGAGGGCTTTATTACTCAATTGCCTCTTGAGCCCATAGAAACAGCGGTTGGCAAGAGTGATTCTGCGTTTGATTTCGGTACTGATGTTGTTGTCCCTATTTACCGCGGAGCCGAGGTAGACGAAGTCCTTAACTACCTCGAAGTTTCTGCTGCCTAGTGTGACGCTCCGTCCGAGACGTCGATGTTGTCTATCCTTCCTTGATGACAGCATGTACTTAGTCTTGCCGTCAATTACCGCCAGACCCATTTTAGCCGCTTCCGCTTCAATGCCAGTAAACGCCTCATTGACGGCTCGCTGTGTTCGTCCAATCACGTCAATGTCATCAGCGTAAGCTAACAATTGAACTGACTTCTGGAAGATCCTGCCTCTGGTGTTGACTTGTGAGTTACGCACTTCTCGAGGATGATGTTAAAGAAGTCACATGACAGTGCGTCGCCTTGTCTAAAACCTTTTTTGACATTTTTCGACCTTGACGGAGCAGCGAGAGTTCTCCATCGTCATCCTACACAATCTGACGAGCTTGGTAGGAATGCCAAAACTAGACATGGCACTGTATAGCTCGTCTCTATGCGCACTGTCGTATGCAGCCTTGAAATCGACGAATAGATGGTGAGTGTCAATTTGCATTTCTTGGGTCTTTTGCAGGATCTGCCGTAATGAGAAGATCTGGTCTATTGTGGACTTCCCTGGTCTGAAACCACACTGATAGGGACCTATCAGGTCATGGACAAATGGTTTCAGACGCTCACACAATACGGCAGAGAGGATCTTGTATGCGATGTTCAGGAGACTAATCCGTCTGTAGTTGGCGCAGTCAAAGGGGTCTCCTTTTTTGTGGACCGGGCAAACGACGCTGAGATTCCACTCATCGGGCATGCTTTCCTCCGACCATATCTTACAGATGAGCTGGTGCATGCGCCCAGCCAGGTCATCTCCAGCTGCTTTAAATAGTTCTGCGGACAGTCCGTCCGCTCCAGCAGCTTTGTTCGACTTTAGCTTGGATATTGCTATCTTCACCTCGTCTAAGTCGGGGGGACGGAATGCTTGTCTATCATCGTCCAAATTGAGTGGAACATTCTGCCTAACAGCGGGATTTGGGTCGTCATCGCCGTTTAGGAGTCTGCAGAAATGATCCTTCTAGATCCTCAGCACAGACTGCGACTCTACTACTAGTTGTCCATTTTGGTCCCGGCAGGCCTTGGTCCGAACCTTGTATCCTCCGGATAGCTGTTTTACCTTTCGGTAAGACTTTCGGACTTCATTCCTGGCAAAGCACCTTTCCATTTCCTCGACCGCGCGCTTCTCATGGGCATAACCTATCAGGATCAAAAATTCAGAAGAAGGGTAGGGTCAAGGAAGGCAATTTTGAAAAGGGGTAATTGTAAACGCACTTAGTTATTCAACAATCAGTTTTCCATCTAGGCTTGCTGTGCCTTTATTTGAAAATATAATTTATTCCCATTAGTTGGGGCTATAAGTACTAATTCCTCAAAAACAATGTTTCAAATTGTCGAAAGCGATAAAAGTTTTTTTTTTTGCTTTAACCAAGTTTTGGGATTGTTGCCCGATCCAATAAAAACTGTTGTCGACGGAAAGACTATTGTAGAGTTTCATGCGAAAGTTGCAGTTTTTGAATTATAATGTTTGGATTCATCATTTGAAGTTAAAAGGTTGAAATAAAATCCGTTTAAAAAACTATCTCTAAGTTTTGTTCCCTAAGTACATTTTTTTGGAGTAATTGTGAACATTGCATTTTCGATTTCTTTTTGTCATTAAATGTTTTCATTTTGATTTCGTTCGCTTTAACCCCAAATATTTTAATTCTACAGCCGTATGAGGCTGAGTTCCTTGTTTACATTTAATCCATATTTCTCATTTTTCTAAAAAAAAGGCGGGGGTAAATGTAAGCACGAATTTTAAAAAAATCGAATAAACATACACACTTACAACTATTTTTTTGGAAAAGATGAAAGAATTCAAATTAATGTTCAACCAACACCAATTTCCAATATCACATAGTTAAGCTGCACGAAGCACAATAAATCTAAAAAAAATGAAAATGAAAAATCATTTACATTTACCCCCATTGACCCTACTATTAAATTTCTGAGCTTATTAAGTTTTTAATTTCGTAGGTGTAAAACAATTGCCATGAGGAATTGACAACTGGATGCAAAAAACAGTTGAGAGAATACGTATGTATTGTAGAGAATACGTGTATAATTTATATACAGTGACTCAACATTATAATCGGACACTTACAATTATGAAAACTGTCTGAAATTTCCTAGAAAATTATAAGAATATGGATTTTGGAATTTGGATGCTTATATGATTACGTTTATTAATAACAAAAAACAAAATGAAATTCAGTAATACAGATTCAAAACGTCAATAAAACACCAAAAAATTAAAAAATCGTAGGTCAAAGTAATAATGAGACACTCGTTAATCGCACTGTTTTTCGATCTAGTTAACGGTAAATGTTTAGATTTTTTTATATGGCATTTAGGATGGTTCTCATTTCTTCATTTAAAATAACTGTTCGCCCATTTAAACACGCATCTTCAAAAAGGAAATCAGCCATGTCACCAGGCGGACCTCAAACATCTGAAGTTCTACGGGAATTGATAATAACACATTCCAAATCCGGAAAATCGGTACGAACAATTGCAGAAATAGTTAATAAACCTAATCAACAGTGTTTAACATTATTATACGATACCAAAATGCGGATAATTTTGCTAACAAAGCCAAACCGAGCAAGCGGACAATTTTTTCAGATGTGTACGAACGGTGGCTTTTAAGACAGATCAAGAACCAGCCTCATCTTAGTGCCAAAAACTTGCTACTGAAGCTGAAAAATATATTGGCAAAACATCCAACCCTGAAATTATCATAAATAACTTTACATGAATGGCTGCTCGTGGTCGCCGTGGCGTAGTGGGTAGAGTGCGACGCTCACACGCCGAAGGGTCTAGGTTCGATTCCCGGTTCAACACCAATTTTTCGAATTTTTCACGGCACCACCTCTTTCGAGCTGCTGACAACACTCAAAGAGTAATAACTGTCTAAAAAAGCTTTTCAAACTTCGCCGTTCGAAGTCGGCAAAAAACTGTAGGTCCCTTCTAATCGTGAAGAACAGTAACGCGCACAACACGAGCAGTTGATGAACAAGCTAGGCTCTGGTCCCCCTTTGGATTGTAGCGCCAACAATTATTATTATTACTGGCTGCTCAAGGAAGTTGTGACGACTGCAAATAAGCCCACATCTTCTTCGTATATACGATAGAACAAGGAGTGAGTCAAAATATTTTCGTAGGCAGTTTTGATAGTATTTAAAATATTCAATATCGACCAAATGGCAGTGCATCGTTATTTCCACACTTTTGGACAATTTTTCACCCCCATCCTTTTAACTGAAAAAGACGGGAAGAAGTTTGTGTATGTTGCATCCCCAAAGAAGATTGCTCCATTTCCTTCAAGGCTAACAATTCAAAGGCAATTACTAAGTTCTGGTCTGAAGGGCCAAACGAACAAATGCTTTGCATTGACATTTATATGATGATGTTGTTACATTATACTATGTTACATTACAAGTCCACAAGGGTACCGTGCCCTAGCTGGTTCTTCCTCATCAAGTAATTGTGTTGTGGGCGCTACTGTTCTTTAACGAGAAGATGGGACCTACAGTTTTTTACTGACTTGGAACGAAGTTTGAGAAGCTTTTTCATGAACGAAGTCTGTTAAAAAATTAAGGTGAATTTTCAATTTCTATTTAATTCCCCCTTAAAGAAATTCCCCTCAGATATAATACACCTGTGCCAGCGCTTTTTCTAATCCTCGAAGCAATCCTGATATGCACTCCTTGGTATACTCTTAAGCTCTCTCATGGAGTCGGTTTGTATCTCCTTAATCGTCGAAAAACGCCGTCCTCAATATTGAAAACAGAAAAAAGACGAGACACTTACTTTAGGACAGTTAATTTGCAAGAGCGTTTACATTGAACGTAAGGCATATTTATAGCCACAAACATTATGTACGCAATATGCTAGCTGGAAGATCATCCGATCATGGAAAAGAACGCCTACGCTATTTGCTATTGTATCTATTTACTTTTATGAACAGTATGTTGGGCAAGAACGACAACACAAATATTAGTGTAATAAATTAATTCGCCTACAGGTCAAATCTGAGGAACACAGTAACTAAGACATGACTACGGTGTTGTGGTTGGCTAAAGAATTACGAAAATCGCTGAACTCGCAAAGCACGTCTAACTTTTATGACTGTCACAAGCAAAATAAATGTGTTATAAAGCTGATACTATAAAGATATGTTCGAGGTGGGTGTACCAACATAACAAAATAAAAGTAATTGATAATCGAATGTACGTAGCCTGCGAAATTCAAATTATTTATTTGAACAGACCTCATACAATTCTACTCTTTGAGTGTTGTCAGCAGCTCGAACGAGGTGGTACCATGGAAAATGCGAGATGTTCAGTGCAGCAATCGAACTGCGAACTTTACGCATGTAAGGTAGAGTGCGACTCTACCAACCGGGCTACGACGGCCACTGTTGCCTTCTGAAATATTACTTATAACAAAAGGTTTGAAAATACAGCATGAATTTTGCTCGAGTGAAATCGGCGTTGTTGATGTTAATATTGTTTCCTGTGACGGTATTTGAAATTCATCTTGCAGGCGTTGAATGGGGAGTTAAATTTTGAATTGATTTCAATTATTTGCAGTCGTAAAATGAAATTTTGTACTTATGTTCCTGGACAAGCGACGGCTTTAAGATCAAGTTATAGGATTAGCTGGCATAACCTCTTACAAATATACCAGTATTAAATGAGCTTTTTTTGTTTTTTTTTTTTGAAAAATAAAACACGAATTATTAATGGGAAAGTAAAAACATTTTATTCAGAGTATTATCCATTATTTTCTACACATTTTGATAATTTTCTTATGAATATCACGCCAATGAAATTGTTCGTCTTTTAAAGCAAACCAATCAGAAACCCAATTTTCGACCTCCTCGTAGGAATCAAAGTGCTGCTCAGCCAATGCGTGTCCCATCGATAAAAACAAATGGTAGTCGAAAGGAGCCAAGTCTGGTGAATACGGCGGGTGGGGTAGCTGCTCCCAGCCAAGTGTTTTGATTGTATCCTGAACAGGGTTTGCTTTGTATGCAGGTGCATTGTCATGGAGCAAAATTACCTTGCCGTGTCTTCTGGCCCATTCTGGTCGTTTCTCTATCAATGCATGGTTCAAATTGATCATTTGTTGTCGGTAGCGATCAGTATTAACGGTTTCACCAGGTTTTAGGAGCTCGTGGTACAGCACACTTTTCTGGTCGCACCAAACACACAAGATTGTCTTCTTGCCGAATCGATCTGGTTTTACAGTCGATGTTGATGGTTGTCCCAGATTAACCCATGATTTTTTTAGTTTAAGATTCTTAAAATAAATCCAGTTTTCATCGCCAGTAACAATCCGATGCAAAACCGATTTTTTCGTGTCTTTGAAACAAAATTTCACAAGTGTATTTTCGGTTTTCCATCTGTCTTTCAGTCAATTCATGTGGCACCCATTTTCCACACTTTTGGATCTTTCCCATAGCTTTTAAATGGTCAGAAATTGTTTGTTGTGCAATATTTAACATTTAACATTGCTGCCATTTGCTTTCGACTCAAAGTGTCATCTCCATCCAATATCGTTTGTAAATCGGCGTCTTCAAACTTTTTTGGTGGTTTTCCACGTTTTTCATTTCTCACATCAAAATCATTATTTCTGAACCGTTGAAACCATCTTTTGCATGTTGCTTCTGATAGAGCATGATCACCATATGCCTCGACAAGCATTCGATGCGACTCTGCAGCACTTTTCTTCAAATGAAAACAAAAAATTAATGCTTTCAGCAAATCATCACTTTCTGGTCAAAAATTCGACATTTTTAACACGATGAAAAAATATGATGGTGTCTGTTCAATGACTTGATGTGTACTGAATATTTGTCACAGATTTTATAGCAAACAAACAAAAAAAAAATAAATGCTCGTTCACAACAAATGTTCCCTATCGAGACATTTGTATCTTGACGCTCACTTCATACGGGTATACCTAAATAAATAAAATCTAAAATAAAATCTTAGAATGCAGTTTTTCCTTTCTTTCTTGGCTTAGACAGTTCATTTTAGTCACTTTAGACTGCTGCAGCTTATGGCGTTTTTAGGAGCCAGTGTGTCAATAATCGGAACTTTCCTTATAAACAGTCATCTCAAAAATTTTCTAAAAAGTGGTCCCAGAACTCTTTAAAGCTGCCGTAAAAAATTTGACTTAGTAAGTTGCCATTTGACAATTACACAATTCTTCTTTATCTTGACAATTTCAATTTAAGCAAAAATCTACATCAAGATAATGGACATTTAAAAAAAATTGGCTGTAACATAGAAAAAAAGTACACTAGAAACGCAGACATTCCAGTTGAACTTTAAATATATTTTTTTAGATTTTTTTTTTTTGTTTGAGGTTGAGATAAACTGTACTGGAGCGTTCAGACTCAAATACTGGTCCATTGTACTACCAGGTAGTGGCCTTCATTTAATGTAATTTCATGGTTTTCCAAAGAAAAACCAAGATGCCCATCTGTGATATAAAACTGAGGATTTCGGTTCCCACCATATCAGCGGCAAATAGCCACCACCTGATACGCAGCCGCCACCTGAAAGCAGCACACTAACAGAGAAAACGCTCTGAAGTGTCTTCGCCTTCTCCACAGGCGTCACAAAGTGTGACATCACTAAGCCCAAGCCGACTTAGGTGCATAGCGAAGGTAAAGTGTCCCGTTAGTACGCCGACAAGTCGTCTGCACTCGTTTCTGTCTAGAGATAGCAGAAAAGACGCGGATTTCTTGCTGACGTTTGGGAGCATCCTCTTGGTCATCTTGCTTCCTGCAAAGTCATGCCATCTCTGGTTGTGCTGTAGAGAGACAAAACCATCTCTGGTTGTGCTCTAGAGAGACCCAACCATCGACGGAGGCCCTGACCAGGGACGCGGGTAATCCCAAGGTGGGTTCGGGGCCTACGAATGCCTCTGCTGAACCTAGCCTAGCTAGTTCATCGGCAGTTTCGTTTCCCAGAATCCCGTAATGACTCGGGACCCAGACAAGTCTTATCGAATTCAGCCGACCAAATTAAGGGAAGACTTGCATTCTTGAACTATCTTAGAAGTGGTTAAAGGTTTGAGTAAGGCCTTGAGTACACCTTGACAGTCGCTGCAGACGCAGATACTTCTTCCCATCCACCTATTATTCACAATATAGTTGGCTGCCATTAGGATCGCGAAGGCTTCTGCCTGGAAGACCGACGCGAAATTTTCTAAGGAGTGAAGTGAAGTCTGATGTTGTCACTTTCCAAGAAGGCCCCAGCTCCAGAACCCTCCGTCGTATTGGAGGATTCCGTGAAAATCCGACTAAATTCCTTTCCCGGTTCAGTTTCTGGCCAGAGCCAGTTCAGGACACGGGGAAAGTCGGCTTTGTACAAGCGTCGCAACTGTATTATTGGCGACCTCGCATCAGACGGCATGTCCATGAGAGTAGTGTCATATTAAATGCAGTGTTCGAGGTCATCAAAGCTCCAATGCGAGTGGAACCAAAAACCATTCCTTTTTAATCGAGAGATGGCCTTGATGTGAGATCCAATGATGTGGAAACCAAGGGGGGAGATTAATTAGAGCATCAAGAGCAGAGCCAGGCGTGCTGGGGAAAGCCCCTGTGCAGCCGAGACAAACTGTTCTTTGAAACTTGGTGAAAGCGGCAGTCACGTATTTGCGCGAAAGCTTGTTCCACCAAACGACTGATGCATAAGAGAGAAGTGGTCTTATCATTGCCGTGTAGATCCAAACGGATCTTTTGGGTGATAGACACCAGGTTTTGCCAACAACTCACTTGCATTGCCAGAAGACTGACAGCGCCTTGGAGGTTTTTGTCTCAATGTCTTTCCTTTCTCTTTTTCAGAGAAGTTTTCTGTCCAGGATGACACCTTGATATTTGGCTTCATTGGAAAGTGGGATATTGATGCCTTTAAGTACCAGTTGAGTCAAACCAGTCATATTCCTCCTTTTCGTTAAGAGAACAACCTCAGTTTTAGGAGGGTTGACTGAAAGCCCATTCCCAGTACACCAGTTATCGATCATGTCAAAAGCCGCCTGCCCACGTGCACTGACACCCGCAAGGAATGGTCCGGTAACCAGTATGGCTACATCATCTGCATAAGCCTGAGTGTAGGTGATGGAACTATTCAAAGCGGAAAGCAAAGAATCGACTAGCATGCACCATAGGAGGGGAGACAGGACGCCGCCTTGGGGCAGCCTCTTTTAACCCCCGACATTACAAACTTATCACACTCTGCCTCCGCGATTATAGTTCTGTTCATTAGCATTGCTCTTATCCACAACACCAATGATTCCTCTACGCCGTGATTCCTGGCCGCGTTACACGTTGACGGAATTTGATAGAATTTGACGGAATTTGGCCGAATTGGACGGAATCTGACTTTAGAACCACTCATTCTGCAACAATCAGTAATCACCTATTTGAGGAAAACTGAGAAAAAGACTGAGAAGACTTTTAATGATGAAGAGCTGCATTTACGTTTCACTACTAAAATGGACAGAATTCGGATAAATTCTTAAACAGTTGACAATGTACGAAAAAGATAATGAACCCAAGAAAGTGAAGCTTATTGAACGGATATTGTCATGCGATGACTTATAGTGTAGGCATTCATAACCTGAAAGGGTCATTACTGTCGACGGGAATTGAAGGGTGTAGTGCAGTAATCAGAAGTGTAGGTTTCGTGACCATACTTTAAAATTCCATGACAACCTTGCATAAACTAGAGTTTAGTCTGAAGGTTTTAATTATTCCGTCAAATAGTCAAAAACTTAAAGCTTCAGCAAAATTAATTTAATGCTGTAATCTCAAAATTGGCAGAGGAGTGCATTTTGATAAGGAATCCGAAAAATATTCTTCACCCCGAAAACATCAAAAAATTGTGCCAAAAACTGCACATACTCAGTAAAACAAAACTTTTAATTTTGTTTTCGACACTTTTCAAATGTTCAGTAAAATGGTGGCGTTTATAGATGCATTAGGATTCGATTAACTCATCTCGTCGTATACAATCCATTCCAAATTGCACCCAAATTCGGACTTCTTTAATGTAAGGGTATCGTAAATCAGAAACTTTTTTGTCTTGCCCCATTGGCAAGCAGCGTAAAATATTTCCTGAGATGAAATGCGTGGTTTTCCATTTTTTCCGTTCCTCACAATAAAAAATTCCTTTTCACCGCAAGTGCCTGTCAGAAGCGAAATAATGCTTTAGCACAACATTCCACGAACGACATGCGTCAAATCAGTTACACTTAGTCACGGAACTAATTTTAAAGACGTTTCGCTTTAAGTCTGCAGAGGGGGAGCGAAAAACAAATTTAACGCTGGCTAACCCCAGAAAGCTGATTGCAATTCACATTCGCCAACCACAACGGGAGTTCGAAAGTCTCTCTCCTTTCCACTCACAACTCCAAAAAAAGGACGTCCGCTTTCTGACCTAATGAAAATATTTTTGAAGCTAAATGGTGCGTCAACATTTATTACCACCTAACGCCAGACACACCCCTCGCCACTGCGACGACACTGTCGACCTGGCACTGAGTCATTTTTGATTTAAATCTCCGCCAAGGAAAGAGCGTCATATCTGCCGGCTGGCAATGTACTCCAAGGGTGGTCGAGCGCTTTTTAAGGGTTCGTCTTCATTCAGATTATGCATCAAAGCGTTAACAAATGCATCAGGGCATCGCCATGGTTTGCTGCCGCTGCCACACAATTGCTGAACGAATTTGTTGCTCAACAATACGCCTGCTGGCTTCTGTCCATTAAGCCTCTAAGCACTCATCCTTTGCGTGGCTCCACGAGGAGTGTGAGTTGATTTTTTTGCAGCCAGGAGAATCTGTCAAATCGTCGTCAGACTCCGCCACTGACTTTGTCATATTTTATGAAATTAAATACTGAAACATGAGACCATCATTAATCCTGTTTCGTTGCAATGTAATTAGTGGCGGAAAAGTGTCCCTTTTATGGATTCACAATCGGCTTCCGGTCGTTGGGGATGGTACCGCAAGGGGTTGGAGTTGTAATTCACTAATTACTTTATGCTGCGTTGATGAAGATGGTGCTGCGGTGTGGGATGAAACACACTACATCAGCTGAGCGGAGTGTGCCAGTGGAAGATGTTGGTGTTAGGGTGGAGTTTTGTGTGGGAGTCGTTCAGTCGAAGACCTTCGATTTTTCTTCATTATTGTCAATCAACAGTGTCATCATCGCTAACAATCGAAAATGGAATCTTAGAAGGGTTTAATTTGGTGGAGCAAAATGTTTTCTGTAGCAGATGGCTTCCCTCAGAGGGATTGAAACCTGCAAAAAGTATTGAAGCCCCCTTATGCTTCGGGATGGCATCGATTGGCTACAGAGTTGAGCCCCGTGACGGATAAAAAACAAGACAAAGCCTTCTTCACTCAATCTAATCCACCATCAGCACAAGACATCACATAACAGAAATCATCTCCAATCCAAGGACACAAAGTCCTTTCTGCGATTTTTCAAGCACTCGTCTTGTGATTTCGCCCCTCAGTGCTTTAGCAGAGAAAACTGAAAGAAACCACCCAAAACGAGAAACAGGACATCAGGAGTGGGCTCAAATCTTTTACTGTTAAATCGAGTGGAAGGTGATATGATTATGTTGCCGTGACATTATCCTGTGTATGAAACAACGTGAACAAGGATTGTCATCTCCCCCATTCCTGGAGAGGAATCATCGTCATTTTTCCCGGTGATTATCTGATGAGTTCTATTGTGTGAAAAGCCGGCGTAACCAGGCATCCAATAAATGTAAGGGTGTGGTGGGTGACTGTATTTTTCTCGGGTTGAATCACGTGGCTAAGGATTTTAGAGGTTTTTAGTTTATTTATTATTATACTTTATTATTCAGTATTAAATTCTATTTTATGAAATCCAAAAAAAAAAATACATGATAGAACATATCAGTCAATAGGTCCCGGATGGAGTTTTTGTTAGTGGCGTCCCTTATATGTCCCGGGACAAATTTAGTGATCTGTTACGAAGATAGACAAGAATTCCTTCCCCCCGACCTAAACGAGGTGAAGATAGAAATATCCAAGCTGAAATCGAATAAAGCTGCTAGCGCAGACGGGCTACCCGCAGAACTATTTAAAGCAGCTAGAGATGAGTTGGTTGGGCGTATGCACCAGCTCATCTGTAGGATATGGTCGGAGGAAACCATGCCTGAAGAATGGGATCTCAGCGTCACAAGAAAGAAGACCCCTTTGACTGCGCCAACTATCGAGGGATCAGCCTTCTTAACATCGCATACAACATCCATTCTGCCGTATTGTGTGAAGTTCTGAAACCGTTTGTCCATGACCTGATAGGTGCCTATCAGTGTGGTTTCAGACCAATGAAGTTCACAATAGACCAGATTTTCGCAATACGGCAGATCCTGGAAAAGACCCAAGAAGTACAAATCAACATTCACCACCTTTTCGTCCATTTTAAGTCCGCATATAACAATGTGCATAGAGACGAGCTATACAGTGCCATGTCTTGTTTTGGCATTCCTACCAAACTCGTCAGATTGTGTAGGATGACGATGGAGAACTCTCGCTGCTCCGTCAAGGTCGGTAACGAACTCACCAAGACCTTCAATGTCAAAAAAGGATTTTGACAAGGCGACGCACTGTCATGTGACTTCTTCAACATCATCCTCCAGAAGATCGTGGTTAACCTACAAGTCAACACCAGAGGCACGATCTTCAAAAAGTCAGCTCAATTCTTAGCTTACGCAGACGACATTGACGTGACTGGACGGACACAGCAAGCCGACAATTAGGTGTTTGCTGGCATTGAAGCGAAAGCGGCTAAAATGGGTCTGGCGGTAATTGACGGCAAGACTAAGTACATGCTGTCATCAAGGAAGGACACACAACATCGACGTCTTGGACAAAGCATTACACTAGGCAGCAGAAACTAGTCAAGGACTTCGTCTATCTTGGCTCCGCGGTAAACAGGGACAACAACATCAGTACCGAAATCAAACGCAGAATCACTCTTGCCAATCGCTGTTTCTTTGGGCTCAAGAGGCAATTGAGTAATAAAGCCCTCTCTCGACTTACTAAGGTCGCTTTATATAACAGCTTGATCATCCCAGTCCTACTTTATGGCGCGGAAACTTGGACGTTACCTAAGGCGGATGAGGAAGCCCTTAGTCTTTTCGAGAGAAAAGTTTTGCGTGCGATTTTTGGTCCTGTTTGCGTTGATGGCATCTGGAGGAGACGATTTAACGACGAACTCTATGGGCTGCACAGCGACGTGCGCTTGCTCAAGTGGCTACGGATACTGCTCTTAAGATGGCTATGCCATGTAAAGCGTATGGACACCACTGCTCCGGCTCGAAAAGTTTTCGAAAAGTCTTCGAATTGGAGCCATTGGGACAACGCAACAGAGGACGGCCTGGGCTAAGGTGGTCCACACAAGTAGAGAAGGACCTCAACCAAATTGGAGTGCCCAACTGGATTCGATTCTAAGGCAGTTTTGTTGTGTTCAAACCTTTCTTTGCATGATTTATCGTCCGGAGCATGAAATTTCTCATGCATTCGATGAACTTCGATCGACTTCCGCTTCGGATTTCTATTCGTCATACTGTCATCTAAATGTCATACCTTTCCAATGATGTAGGTAATCGCATCCAAGATCAGCCACAACTTGAAGGTGGTGCCATCTTTTGAAAACGACCGTATACATTTTTTCAGAAATTCAAAATTTTTAAATTTCAAAATTTCAAAACTTCAAAATTTCAATATTTCTAAATTTCAATATTTCAAAACTTCAAAATTTCAATATTTCAAAATTTCAATATTTCAAAATTTCAAAATTTCAAAATTTCAAAATTTCAAAATTTCAAAATTTCAAAATTTTAAAAGTTCAAAATTTCAAAACTTCGAAATTTCAATATTTCAAAATTTCAAAATTTCAGAATTTAAAAGTTTCAATATTTCAAAATTTTAAAAAGCTTTCCCACAACAAAAGCTTAGCTATTGTGACACCAGCACTTTGAATATAAATCAAAAAATATATCATTGAAACTTGATGCGAGCTACAACTATAAAAAATGCACTTCCCTTTCAAACGAGACAATTTATATTGTTTTAACGTTACCGCATTGATACACGTTCTACTTCCTTTTTAAGTGAACAAATTGAATGTCACTGGGAACACTTTCGAAGGGAACCGCATGGCCATCAGGAGGAAGGACAAAAATTAAAGAGGGACATGGCTTCTTAGTGCTTGTCCAGATTTCGAAACTTTTCACACCAGTCTGTGTAACCTTGGCAGTAACCCACGAGTGATTTTTGCATTTATCATCGGTTGGATTAGGGTTGTCGTCCGTTTTCTTTTTCGACTTGTTCTTGGGACTCCGATCGAATGCATGGAGCAATGGCGTCATGTATTCCCTGCTCAGGTGTGTCGTCAGATTCGTACAGGAACTATACGCACTGGGTGTTCGAGATCCAGGAAGGTGATGTGAGTTACTTTCAGCACTTGAAGGTAGAGCCTCGAAGGCTTCTGAACACTTTTGGACATCTGAAAGCATGTTTAAATTCATGATTCTAAATACAGACATGAATACCTGATTCAGTTGTAGAATTCAACTGCCCAACAACATCCTCTTTTGGACGGAAGTGACTGCCGTAGAGCTCAAACGAATAAAATAGCATTTTGTCGATTGCAGCAAGAAGCGGTTCATCGACAAAGGGACCCAACGTATCAGAAATCAAAGACGTATTCCTGCAGCTTTTCCATAGGCGATCGTCTTTACAAACTGAATCGCTTAATACACTCTCCATGGGTCTGTCAGCAAGACCTCTTTTTGTCCAGATTTAAATTATAATTGAGTTCCTTAGAAAACGAATATGTTTTTTTGTTTAATTGAATTTTCGATTTATACTTTCAATTTTGACAAAAGAATAAATGGGCGTTTGAGTTTTAAAAAAATGAAGAAATTGAAGAAGAATGCAGTGAAAACCAAACGCCTCTGATACGAAAGAATCTACTGTTGAAGCACCCAGCAATCCATTAAAAAGCAACAACTTTCGGTTGTGCGAGTCAATTGTGAGGTTTTGTAACAGACATGCTGCCGAAGGACTGAAACCCTCGACTGTTACGAAGCAAGAATCACTGCCATCCAAAAAGTGGGATGAAATAAGCCGGACAGAAGGACAATTACGAACTGCGGCGTCGACTCTAATCGCTACAGATAGAGAATGTAGCACTTATTCGAATCCGGCTTCTTGTTCATGGCGGACTTAAGCAAAAGGTCTTAAGTTGCAATATTGTAAACGAACCCATCTTGACAGTCCACATCAAGGCTTTGCTCAGCTTAATATGCCCATAAAAATGGAGAATGATAACAACAGCATTTAACAATTACAACCGATCCCAGAGGATCGATACCGCAGCAATGACTTTTGTAATCTTCTAGAATTACAATCGATGCTAGACAATCGATACCCCAGCAATGACATAATGGTCGTTCTAGGAAACTTCAACGCTCTGATGGGAAAAAAGGAGTCATCTGGAACCACGGTGTTATATCCAGAAACGGACTCACGCTAGTATACATCGCCTTTGGGGCTAGCACGCGATTAAAACACCTCCAAATCTATGAAGCAACCGCTGTAAGGTAGAATACTGCATTCAGTTTGGACGATAATAGACACCATCCGCACCATCCATCCCCGACTTCTATGAGGTCAAGATATCATCAAGTGCCTCATTATGGCCACCCAGAGCCAAATCCGTGGCCGCCGTAGTGTAGTGGGTAGAGTTCGACGCTCACACGCCGAAGGGTGTAGGTTCGACTCCCAGCTCAACACCAATTTTTCGAATTTTTCACGGCACCACCTCTTTCGAGCTGCTGACAACACTCAAAGAGTAATAACTGTCTAAGAAAGCTTCTCAAATTTCGCCGTTCTGAGTCGGCAAAAAACTGTAGGTCCCTTCTACTTGTGAGAGACAAGTAGTGCACACAACACGAGTAGTTGATGAGCAAGCTAGGCCCTGGTCCCCCCATGGACTGTAGCGCCAACAATAATTATTATTATTAGAGCCGAATCCTTATCCATGTGGTTTCAGGCCAGGAAAGTTCACACTTGACAGTAGAATCTGGAAAAGGCCCAAAATATACAAATCAAAACTCCACTCATCCACTTATCATTCATTTATTTTGAAAATAAAACACTAATTATTAATGGGAAAGTAAAAATATTTTATTCAAAGTATTGGTCATTGCTTTCTACACATTTTGACCACCTTTCTGGCAATTTGTGAATACCACGCCAATAAAATTCGTCGTCTTTTGAAGCAAACCAATCAGACACCCAATTTTCGACCTCCTCGTAGGAGGAGGAGGAGGTAGTGCTGCTCAACCAATGCGTGTCCCATCGATGAAAACAAATGGTAGTCGGAAGGAACCAAGTCTGGTGAATACGGCGGGTGGGGTAGCTGCTCCCAGCCAAGTGTTTTGATTGTATCCTGAACCGGTTTTGCTTTGTGTGCAGGGGCAATGTCATGGAGCAATATTACCTTGCCGTGTCTTCTGGCCCATTCTGGTCTTTTCTCGATCAATGCATGGTTCAAATTGATCATTTGTTGTCGGTAGCGATCAGTATTAACGGTTTCACCAGGTCTTAGGAGCTCGTGGTACTGCACACCTTTCTGGTCCCACCAAACACACAGCATTGTCTTCTTGCCGAATCGATCTGGTTTTGCAGTCGATGTTGATGGTTGTCCCAGATTAACCCATGATTTTTTTAATTTAAGATTCCTAAAATAAATCCAGTTTTCATCGCCAGTAACAATCCGATGCAAAACCGATTTTTTCGTGTCTTTGAAACAAAATTTCACAAGTGTTTTTTCGGTTTTCCATCTGTCTTTCAGTCAATTCATCTGGCACCCATTTTCCACACTTTTAGATCTTTCCCATAGCTTTTAAACGGTCAGAAATTGTCTGTTGTGCAACATTTAACATTTAACATTGCTGCCATATGCTTTTGACTCAAAGTGTCATATCCATCCAATATCGTTTGCAACTCGGTGTCTTCAAACTTTTTCGGTGGTCTTCCACGTTCTTCATTTCTCACATCAAAATCATTATTTCTGAACAGTTGAAACCATCTTTTGCACGTTGCTTCTGATAGAGCATGATCACCATATGCCTCGACAAGCATTCGATGCGACTCTGCAGAATTTTTTTTCCGCTTTCCGGAAATCATCACTTTCTGACACAAAATTCGACATTTTGAACACGATGAAAAAATGAAGTTGTCTGTTCAATGACTTGCTGTATATTAAATATTCTTCACAGATGTCATAGCAAACAAAAAAAATATAAGGGCTCGTTCACAACAACTGTTCCCTATCGAGACATTTGTATCTTGACGCTCACTTTATACCGGTATACCTGGTATTATATACCCAAAAATATGTGAAGTTTTCTATAAAAAAGAAAAACTAACAAGAGAACGTCAAATTGATGACATATTTTTCTTATTTTATTTTATTTTTTTTTTTGATTAATTTAGTCACAGCATGGTCCGAAAGTGTAGAGAAATAGGGGGAGAGGAGTCACTGGTATACATTTCTTTTCAACTGCCTGAGATCTGTGCGGTGCGACTAAGTAAAGAATCTGTAATCATCCGAAAGGGAACTTAAGGGTGAGTTGGCCATTGCTTAATATTTCCTTTAGAGGATAAGTTCTTGAAGGGGAGAACTTCAACTGTCTGAAGTGATAAAGACAGGACATTAAGCCGGTGCTCTAACGAATCAGTTGACTTTGTTCTATTACGCTTTCTAATACGTTTTGAATTCGCTGTTGAATTCTAATCTGCAGGAGAAGAGGGATCTAGGGAGAACAAGAACAGATTGACGCGGTGTATTCAAGCTGTAAGACCATATACATATATCCTTTGTGATTTTTCAGATTTTTCACACGTTTTACTTTTCAACATACTGATAACGTGAGTCCATTTTGTGAACTGCGAAGTTATTTATTTAAAGTTTGCTTTAGCATTGCAACGTAAATAAACTGATTCAAGACTTAAACTAGTGGCCGCCGTGGTGTAGTGGGTAGAGTGCGACATTCACACGCTGAAGGTCCAAGTTCGATTCCCGGCTGAATACCTCGAATTTTTCGCGGCACCACCTCTTTCGAGCTGCTGACACAAATAAAAGAGTAATTACAGTCCAAGAAAGCCTATCTAATTTCGCCGTTCGGAGTCGGCAAAAAAACTGTACGTCCCTTCTACTCGCGAGAGAACAGTAGCGCGCACAACACGAGTAGTTGATGAGCAAGCTATGCCTTGGTCCTCCTGTGGACTGTAGCACCACCCAATTATTATTAAATTAAATTCCTCGATTGTTTTCAGTAGCTCGAAACCATTGGTCAAGTGAAAAATTCGAGGTGTTCAATTCAGGAATGGGACATAATCTCCGGCGTGAGAGTGTCAAACATAGCGTAAATTTAATGAATGAAACAAAGACAAGAATTCCGGTGATCACAATTTCCATAATTTTAACGATTAAGAACATTTTCTGTTCGACGGATTGTAAACGAACTTTTTGAGTGTGGATAATCATCAAATTACATTCACGATAACGAACTATTTGGTGCGCTTTACCGGTTACTGCAGTATTTGGTTTGTATTTCTTTACAAAAGAAAATGCCGGCCACAACGTTGTAGCCAATGGTGACCACTTTAAAGATCGTAGCTAACTAACTAAATAATTTAACAAAAACACAACGTAACTTCACACACATTTCGTGTCACAATTGGTTTATTGAAAAATGTATATGTTTGGTAATCGCATAATATTACGTTACAGACCCGTGATTTGGCCTCCGAGATCGTGCAGTTTACCATACCGGTATACCGGTATGAAGTGAGCGTCAAGATACAAATGTCTCGATAGGGAACAGTTGTTGTGAACGAGCCCTTATTTTTTTTTTTGTTTGTTTGCTATGACATCTGTGAAAAATATTTAGTATATGGTACATCAAGTCATTGAACAGACAAAATCATATTTTTTCATCGTGTTAAAAATGTTGAATTTTGTATCAGAAAGTGATGATTTGCGGAAAGCATTAATTTTTTGTTTTCATTTGAAGAAAAGTGCTGCAGAGTCGCATCGAATGCTTGTCGAGGCATATGGTGATCATGCTCTATCAGAAGCAATGTGCAAAAGATGTTTTCAACGGTTCAGAAATAATGATTTTGATGTGAGGAATGAAGAACGTGGAAAACCACCAAAAAAGTTTGAAGACGCCGAATTGCAAACGATATTGGATGGAGATGACACTTTGAGTCAAAAGCAAACGGCAGCAATGTTAAATGTTGCACAATAAACAATTTCTGACCATTTAAAAGCTATGGGAAAGATCCAAAAGTGTGGAAATGGTGAAAGACAGATGGAAAACCGAAAAAACACTTGTGAAATTTTGCTTCAAAGACACAAAAGAAAATCGGTTTTGCATCGGATTGTTACTGGCGATGAAAAATGGATTTATTTTGAGAATTTTGGAACAAATCATGGTTTAATCTGGGACAGCCATCAACATCGACTGCAAGAAGACAATGCTGTGTGTTTGGTGGGACCAGTCTTGGTGGGTGTGCTGTGCCACGAGCTCCTAAAACCTGGTAAAACCGTTAATACTGATCGCTACCGACAACAAATGATCAATTTGAACCATGCATTGATCGAGAAACGACCAGAATGGCCCAGAAGACACAGCGAGGTAATTTTGTTCCATGACAATGCACCTGCACACAAAGCAAAACCGGTTCGGGATAGAATCAAAACATTTGGCTGGGAGCAGCTACCCCACCCGCCGTATTCACCAGACTTGTCTCCTTTATTTTCATCGATAAGAAACGCATTGGCTAAGCAGCACTTTGATCCCTTCTAGGAGGTCGAAAATTGGGTGTCTGATTGGTTTGCTTTAAAAGACGAACAATTTTTTTGTCGTGGTATCCACAAATTGCCAGAAAGGTGGTCAAAATGTGTAGAAAAAAATGGCCAATACTTTGAATAAAATGTTTTTAGTTTTCCATTAATAATTAGTGTTTTATTTTCAAAAAACGCTCATACTGGTATACCTGACCGCTTGATTGTTTGTTGTAAGGGTTATATAAAATCAATAAACCCCGCCGACAACCCCGAAACGACTGTCCACTGAGAGGACAACACTTACCGCGTTATTCCCGATAGATGGGTTTACACAATTGTTGAAAAAATCATCGAAAACTGGAACTCTAGAATAGACTATCGTAAACGGTCATATGAGAAAACTTATCAATAAACTAAGTTTCATGTCAATTTAAAAATCATCTTTGTTTAATTCCATTTCAAGTTTCTATAAGTGTAACAAAAACATCCCTTATATTGTAACCGATCAGCATTTTTGGAAACAATAAATTCCATTCTGTTTTTTTTTTTTTTTTTTTTACAAAAATCAGTTATGCCGTCGAGATCGGAAATTAATGTTCTTAATTACGCTGGAAAGGAAAAGGAAAAAGAAGGAGCATGAGAAGCGCGCGGTCAAGGAAATGGAAATATGTTATGGCAGGAATGAAGTCCGAAAGTTTTACCGAAAGGTAAAACAGCTATCCGGAGGATACAAGGTTCGGACCAAGGCCTGCTGGGACCAAAACAACTCTTAGTAGAGTCGCAATCTGTGCTGAGAACATGGAAGGATCATTTCTGCAGACTCCTTAACGACGATCACGACCCAAATCCCGCTGTTAGACAGAATGTTCCACTCGATTTGGACATTGATAGACAAGAATTCCGTCCCCCCGACTTAAACAGGGTGAAGATAGCAATATCCACGCTGAAGTCGAATAAAGCTGCTAGTGCGGACGGACTACCCGCAGAACTGCTTAAAGCAGTTGGAGATGACCTGGTTGGGCTGATGCACTAGCTCATCTGTAAGATATGTTCGGAGGAAAGCATGCCCGATGAGTGGAATCTCAGCCTCGTTTGCCCGGCCCACAAGAAGACGCACAAGGAGACCCCTTTGCTGCGCCAATTATCGAGGGATTAGTCTCCTTAAGATAGACTTTGCCGTATTGTGTGAGGGTCTGAAACCGTTTGTCCATAACCTGATAGGTACCTATCAGTGTGGTTTTAGACCAACGCAGTCCACTATAGACCAGATCTTTACATTACAGCAGATCCTGGAAAAGACCCCAGAAAGCAAATTGACACTCACCATCTATTCTTCGATTTCAAGGCCGCAATGACAGTGTGCATAGAGACGAGCTATATAGTGCCATGTCTAGTTTTGGCTTTCCTACCAAACTCGTCAGATTGTGTAGGATGACAATGGAGAACTCTCGCTGCTCCGTCAAGGTCGGTAACGAACTCACCGAGAGCTTCAATGTCAAAAAAGGTTTTAGACAAGGCGAAGCCCTGTAATGTGATTTCTTTAACATCATACTCCAGAAGATCGTGCGTAACTCACAAGTCAACACCAGTGGCATGATCTTCCAGAAGTCAGTTCGATTGCCAGCTTACGCTGATGACATTGACGTGATTGGACGAACACAGCGAGCCGTCAATGAGGCGTTTACTGGCATTGAAGCGGAAGCGGCTAAAATGGGTCTTTCGGTAATTGACGGCAAGACTAAGTACATGCTGTCATCAAGGAAGGATAGACAACATCGACGTCTCGGACAAAGCATCACACTAGGCAGCAGAAACTAGTCAAGGACTTCGTCTACCTCGGCTCGGCGGTAAACAGGGACAACAACATCAGTACCGAAATCAAACGCAGAATAACTCTTGCCAATCGCTGTTTCTTTGGGCTCAAGAGGCAATTGAGTAATAAAGCCCTCTCTCGACTTACTAAACTCGCTTTATATAACAGCTTGATCATCCCAGTCCTACTTTATGGCGCGGAAACTTGGACGTTATCTAAGGCGGATGAGGAAGCCCTTAGTCTTTTCGAGAGAAAAGTTTTGCGTGCGATTTTTGGTCCTGTTTGCGTTGATGGCATCTGGAGGAGACGATTTAACGAACTTTATGGGCTGTACAGCGACATGCGCCTGGTCAAGCGTCTACGGATACAGCGCTTAAGATGGCTAGGCCGTATGGACACCACTGCTCCGGCCCAAAATGTCTTTGAATCTGTGCCATTGGGACAACGCAACAGATGACGACCTAGACTAAGGTGGCGCACACAAGTGGAGAAGGACCTCAACAAACTTGAAGTGCGCAATTGGAGACAGCTGGCGAAAGATCATGTTAGTTGGAGAGACATGTTGGTTGAGGCCCAAATCCACCCCTGAAGCGCCACAAGAAGAAGAAGAAGAAGAATAACGCTGTCATTCTTTATTTCAAGCCGAAAAGAAGGACGTTAACCCCAACAACAAATTTGAAAGGAATAATAAAATTGCTGGGGTGCTTCTAATTTCTGTTGAGGGACTATTCTTATTTGCGCAAATATGCCGTCTGTGACCTTTCTGCAATAATTTGTACGCTATTTAAAAAGAAAAAAAAAACTTGAAAAAATATGAAGCAGTTGAAAATAGACCATATCAAACAGTATAAGCTTGTACGAACCTTCTGATCCCTAAAACACAAAAATAAATCTCTTGCCGTCTCGTCCTTTCGATACTGACCTTACCTTCATAGTCGGCTATTTACAGCTCCGCTTACCAATGATAAAGCGGTACGACAGTTTGAAACGCATTTGAGTCGTCGCGTACAGACAGCACCTTTCCAGTGTTAAGACAAAATTGTTGTTGGTCGAAAATGTTGGTACAAATTTGTTAGTGACCCGTCTCATGGCCAATCATTGTTAACAACCAAAAGGCTAAATGTTCGAGACCTCGAACTTTTCTAACCACACCTTGGGACTACACGCGTCCTTGGGTAGACCTTCCTTCGACGGTTGGGTCTCCCCACAGCACAACCAGAGATGCCATGACTCTCCAGAATGCAAGCAGACCAAGTGCATGCTTCCAAACGTCAGAAAGAACTGCGTGACTTTTCTTCTATATCTGCAAAAATGAAATGAGAGAATGAGACTGCAAACGATTTGTTGGCATACAAACGAGGTACTTTACCTTCCCTAAGCACTTAAGCTTAGTGAAGGCATCCTATGCGACGCCTGTAGAGAAAGTGAAGACAATACAGAGCACTTCCTCTGTCAACGTCTCGCCTTTGCTCTTATCAGATGGCGGCAGTCTTGGCGCTGACGTGGTGACTGAAAACCCAGGCTCTCTACTACAGAAGCGTTTGCTGGTTTTCCTTCAGAAGACCAAGAAATCACATAAAATGAAGGTTGTTGCCTGGTAATACAATCAGTTTAAATTCTGAGCGCTCCAGTGCAATGTTTTCCAACCTCCAACAAAAAGAATCCCTCAGTCTGACTTCTTAAAGTTATTTACTTCACTTCATCAATGGTCTTCGTCATCCACAAGTATCTCCTTGTCTCCTAAGCCTTCTGAAGTCATTTTGAATCTCCGATATTCTTCGCATTAGAATTAAACATTCGAAATGTTCCTGCAACTTTATTCTGTTTTCTTCACAATCGAAGACCAAATAAACGCGCTCTCTAAAATGCCTTAAATGTCTTGGAAAACTGCGAAATATAGAAACTGACACACCTAACTTTATCTTCTCCAATATTTTTTAAGGACAACCGACTGGCACTTGAACCCCTAGCATTGGAAAATCATTGCAACAACTTCATACGAGTACATGTCCACTGCATAGAAACGAACTTTAAAAAAAACAGTCTATCTCAACAAACAATAAGATAGCGAACTTTATATATCGTAAAAAAGAATTAATTTATTTCACATTTGTTAAATACTGAACAATAGCTAATTCGATTTGTAAGGTATTTTGTGTTTCGGTATTAGTGAACCCCCGCAACGACTGGGGAATTTACACGGCTTACGACTACGATCATTAACAAGATATACACGACACGATAAGATTCGAATCTACTTAATATACGAACTACCCAATTGACCTTTGTTTCGACTTAAATATAAGTAACAACTCCCCCTGGACACTTTAACAAACGAAAAAATAAACTCTTTCACAATGAATATGTCTGTTTCGATAAATTAGCGATCAGCTGGACTATGAAAACAAAGACTACAATTCGTCCCGTTTGCCTTCTTCGGGCACACCGACAAAAGCTTGATACTCGGCGTGATTGCGAACGTAATTGCCCGCCTTCTCGACAAGGGCGGCGAACTCCTCCCGATCGAATACATAGTTTGCAAATTTGGCATGGGCTCCTCCCTTTGGTTGAGATCCCTCGTCTTCTCTGGACTCCAGTTTCGATGGGTTCTCCCAAGTGATGTAGTTAACTCCTCGCAGGCGGGCAAGGTCTTTGTAGCAATTCGGGTCATCACAGTTGTAGAGCTCAAAGACGGTTGCCCAGTTGGGAAGGAACAACAAGTGAGTGAGCCCGGCTCCATGCATGCCAATGAGAACATCCGTGTTGCGAATAATTTCAAGTTGTTTTGAAAATGATATGCCTCTGTAAAAGAAAAAAATAAAATACTGATGATTTCTAGACGAATAAAAGCAGTATCAGAAATATCTAACCTCTCAAATGAGACCTTCCTCAGGGAGTACTCCTCGTTTTCAATGATTTTATTCAGCAACTCATCTTCGTTCAGGACCTGACGGAACTTTGTCTTTCTAGACAGGAACGTTATGCGAACCTTTGCATCATTTTTCTGATGGGTAGGAATCCTCAAACGATGCAGAATGAATTCCGAAAAAGCTTTGAACAATCCACTATTCTCACACCCAAAGATCTGAAAACGAAGTGCAAACATTAGCAAAACTTACAAACAATTTCTCAGTAGCACACACAATTGGAGTGTTATAGTACAGTCCAAATATCATCCTCGGTAGCAACGGAAGCACAACGTTCCTGAAGCACACCACTCTTCCGCGGACTTGATCCAAGTTCCAGACAGGATTTTTGGTAAACGCCTTGAAAGTTTCCGCGAATGGAGACTCGTACTTGTACGACTCCCAAATGAGTATCTGCGTGTCAGTGTCGAACGCCAGTGGGTGGGTCTGATTCACGAACAACGAGGCGTATAGGTTGAAGAAATCACAGAAATGGTGATACATATTGTAATTTGCATCTATTTTCATAATAAACGTGGGTCTGTCCACAACGATATCACATTTGTTGTCAGTTATCGGACGGAATGACTTTTCTTCGAAGTAACGCAACTCTGGAGCCCATGACTGCAGGGCGCCCATGTGTTCCGTTTCGTTCATGAGACGCTCACGCTTGAATTGACAGTGCCCACCAATTTGTCCCTGACTAAGCACGTCCATATTATACCTAATGAGATCCTTCCGATGAGCTAGGTCATGAAAGTCGATGAGAAGATTTCTGCCTCGACAAAACCTCAAATACTTTGAGCACTCAAGGGAAGAGTCCTCTCTGTATTTGGGCTCACACATCACAGACATTTCACTGATTTGTTGCCGAATGTAACCGAAATCCGCCTGATAGAAGAAGGTATCGAGTTGAGCCTGTTTATTCTGCACCCAACCAGTGTGATCGCCACGGCACTGAGGAGAATGAAAACGGTCCTTGGGATTGCAGTTTAGCTCGTGCCCCCAACACGAGTCTTTGTGCGTTACATTCTGAAGGATGTTGTGATATGGACATGAATCTGTAACCAAACAGGCATCCCGAAGTGCTGGGAATGTATTGAAGTATCGAAGTATGTGACTGGTTGGCAAGTTGATGTCGGTGAATTGGTTACTAATTGTAAGCGAGCAAAGTGCAAGTTCGAATGTGAGGACAATGAGAAAACGAATAAACCCGCACATCGTTTGATATTCGAGGAAGATTTGGAAATTTTGTTTCTTTTGGCTAAAGTACACACATTTCTAATGTAGCAGAACCACCCACAGGGGCAGTTAAACAAATGGGAAATGTGTCATGTGTGACAGTTGAAATAAGTGTCAATGTACGAGCAGTGTTCTTAAATACTACTCGCTGGATAATGCTTCTTAAATTGTTTTGATAAAGTCGGTGGAAAAAACGTTTCTGTGCCCTAATTTGAGAGTGGAAAACTTCGTGGTGGGTTTGAAAAACAAATAAAGAAAATATAACATAGAGGTATGATAAATTCAACAGAAAAAAAACAAGCAATATAAAATATAAACGAAATATTGACAGTCGATGTTGTGACATATAAGCAGTTGTTGTAAAAGTGTAAAATAATTTGTATATTTTAATCGCAACAGAGCTGCTCAAATCTCTTTAGTAATTCACTTTTGCAATGATATATTTGTTGATTGCTGCTTAGAATCCAGACATATGTTCTATTTCTTCTTACGTATTAGTCATAAAAATTGTTCGGGTATTTTGACATTTCTAAAAGTTTGGAAAAATAAATCTAAGAAACACTTCTTCCGAGTTATGTGATTATTTTGAGAAAACACATTAAAAAGAAAACAGTCTAATTAACAGAAACCGAAAACCACCTAACTTAAAATAAATCGGGGTAATCAATTGTTTAATCGACTGTTCAGTCGACCATCTCTTTTCTTATTGGTTTCTGGTCTTAGAAGGTTGACTATATATTCGGTAATTCGATGGTTGCCTTTAATTGGGATTGGGCAACCCTAGTGTTGCAATCTGGCAACTGCCAGCTCTATCGTAAAGCAGAGACCAATGGCTTCCTTCACGAATTACTGAGCAGACATCATTCTTGGGTCTCCTTAATGGTTTCTGTCGTAAAGTTTGACATTTTGAGGTTATACGTACTCAGAACGTTTTGACATACGAGCGCTATTTGTGTTGTTTACGGTAACTTAAAAGATCCATCACGCCAAAAATGGAATCAAATCGTGAAAATTTTCGTGCGATTATTTTTTACAACTTTCGACGTGGATTAACTGAAGAGCAGTGCATCGATGAACTTAATTGAACTTTTGGCGATGAAGCTCCATCAACGACCAGTGTTTAACAATGGTATTGTGAATTCAACCGAGGTCGTAATTCACTCCAAGACGAATTTCGTGAAGGCCGTCCAAAATCAGTTGTTGTTCCGGAAACCATTGATGATGTGCGCCAACTAATATTGCAAGATCGTCAAGTGACCTATCGTGAGATTGAGACAACCAGCATACACTGAGGGACCAGCATACATTCAATATTGCATGAACAGTCGACCGCCAAAAAAATTTGTTCGCTTTGGATTCCACACAATTTGTCAATCGTTCAAAAAGAGGCTCGTGTCGATTGGTCGAAAGAAATGCTCCAAAAATACGATCGCGGTGCTTCGAAACACGTCTATGACATAGTGACAGGAATCATGGATTTACGCGTATGAGCCCGAAAGTAGACAGCAGTGGACTGTATGGGTGTTTCAAATTGAGCCAAATCCAAAAAATTTTGCTGGCGCACGAAGCACTTCCAGGCAAATGGTCGCCTGGACATGTCGCAAACGTGCCACTAGAACAACGCAGAACAGTCAATTCTGAGTGGTACACAACCATTTGCTTGAGAGTTGTCTTCCAAGAAATCGGGAAAACCAACTGCCGAAGACGGATCACTCTTCACCACGACAATGTGGGTTTCCGCACATCGGCTCAAACAACTGCATTTTTGAGCACTCAAACATCGGTTTGATTAGTCATCCGCCATATAGTCCTGACTTGTCACCGAATGACTTTGTTTTATTCCCGAACGTAAAAAATAAATTGAGAGGTCAACGTTTTTCGACACATGAAAAAGCGGTTGATGCGTTCAGAATGCATGCTTTTGAGATACCTTAATCAGAGTGGCAAAACTGTTTCGACAGTTGGTTCAAACGCATGCAAAAGTGTATAGATTTTAATGGGGAATATTTTGAAAAACAATAAAGCTATTTTCGATGATTAATATTTGTTTTTGTTCTCTAATCCCGAAATATAAAAGGCAACTCTCGTATAGGCATAAAATATAAACTGCGTGATACCCTAGACTGTGATGAAGTTAGTCGATAGTTCTTTTTTTAAATGAAGTTTTAAGTTTGCCCATCGCAGTGCACACCTTATTCACAACTCAGTAGATCGCACTATGAACTAATAAAGCAAAACACTCGCATTTAGTCCCCTTCGTCTTTATGAATTGTGTGAAAGCTCGTTACTCTTGTAGCACCTGTGACACAGACCACCTTAAGGTGGTTTGCATTCTGTGAACAAAAATGATTTATTACAGATTGCTCCTTGAGCAAGACTTCTCATCTGTTAACTTTTTGGTGACAGATTGTGAATTTTGAATGTAATTGCAGCGCGTTAAATTAAGAAATTGCGAATCAAATATTTTTTCTGAAAATTAAAGTATTCTCGCAAAATATTGTGTGCTGAAAATCCAACTTTGGCCTTTATTAAAAAAGAAAAATAACAAATTCTTAAGTTATTTAGGCGACAAAACTCATTGTACTCCTGCTGAAAAATGGGTTATTACACCGCAGTAGGTTCCAAGTAGCTTGTTGGACCTGCGCGGGACATCTTGTAGTCTACGAGGCTTTGAAAAAATGAGCTTCGGGGTTATATCTTCAGGGACGCATTCTATTAGCAGAGCTTCCTTGAGCGGAGTTCTAGAAGTTATTGTGTTCCTGTGCAGCTGTTTCTCTAGGAAGTCCCACAAATGCTCATTGGGCCTTAAATCACTCTGCGGAAGAGAATAAATCTGTCTCGGGGCATGGTACAATGGTACAAAAAACGCTCTGAGACTTTTCTAGCTGTGTGCTTAAGGTCATTATCCTCCTGAAATATTTAGCCAGGATTTAAACCCAATTTCTCTATGACTCTAAATTCTCCCTCAGTATATCCAAATACACGTGCTGGTCCATATATCCCTCTATGAATACCAGTTTTCCCACACAAGACCAAGTCATGAATCCCCACACCATTACACTGCCTCCACCATGTTTAATTGTTCTTTGTTGATTTTTTATTTAAAATGCTGTGCCACTCTTTCGATGGAATGTATGGAATGTTGTATTTACTTTCATCAGTGAACAACTCTTCCAGAAAGGCAAATCATCGTCTTTGTGTAAATTTGCAAAGTCCATGCGTTTCCTTTATTTGGCTGTACTTATCGACAGTGTTCTCCGTTCGTCCGGGTGCTGACTTCTCTGTTCCAGGTATCTGAGACTTGGTTTTTTATGGCGGAACCATTCGTTTTTGGCTCTTTGTGAATGTCGTAAACAATGAACTTTATCGGCCTGTGTTCTTCACTCTTGAAGAAAGCCTATATCTTACCATTTTTGACCACATTACAAACTTCAAAACCGACTTAAGAAACTTTTCATTTATAATCTCTTTGTTTATTAATATTTAAAGGATAAAACATAATCAAATAGGAAACAATTTTTTTTTTGTCACTTTTGCATGCAAAACCTAGGACATAATATTTATTCAACACTAATCGACATCAAAACAGCGATCGTCTCTAAGATACTTTACAGACCTCGTCATGCATCTCACTATAGTCGTCTCCTTGTGGTGCCAGTGCACCTCCCTGAAGAACTTTGTTCACCGCAGCTCGAGCTAAATAACCTGTAGTCTCCGCATAAACCAGAGTATAAAATGGCGATATATCTTTGGTCTCTAGTTTCTTATTGTCCAGTACTATTTTGTTATCCTAAAAATGAAATGGTTTCTCAAACAGTAATCGTAGAGAGAATTTTAAGCTATTTACCTTGCAATACATAAGGAATGCCTCCTGGAGAATCTCATCCAAATCAAGTTCCTGTTGGAATCGCAATTCCGGATTCCTGCTTAGGATTGTGGCAATAATACATAGCAGCTCAACAGTAAGTTGACGTCGTTCCGGTTCCTTTATGCAAATGAGGGTCTCCTCCACCAGCAGGGAGAACGTAAGTTCTCCTCGACTCATGTTCGTCAAAGTTGGAGTGGCTGGCAGCAGATGACCTTGTGCGATTATTCCCTGAGGTGTTCGCTGTAAGATGTCCCACACTTTGTTGTAAAAGTTTTTTGGCACACGGCAAAGTGAACCTTCCAATTTTCGCCGTTCCAAGGTTGTGAGCCTACAAAGAGTCAGTCAGTCAATGGTTACAGATTTTCTGTCTTTACTTACTTTTCATCCGCGGCCCATTCGCTGACGGTTAATACTTTTTGTAGCAGAATTCTTACTTGATATGGCGACAGATTATCCAAATCGAATGATTTTTGACCAGAAATGTGCAAATAGATGCGCATTGCCTCAAGAACCCAGCCGACACGTATCTAAAATGAAACATAGTAAATTATTTCGTGCACTAACATTAAATGATAATGAGATAACCTTCAAAATTCCCCTAAACATGTCCGGATTTGTGGCAATCAAGCGGCCGCAGTACAGGACAACTTCCTGCTGCAATACAGCTTGAATAACGTTGTATGGCTGCACAGTGGTGTACATGACATTTTGAATTTCAGCCGGTGTCATGGGCTTGTCGAAGACGGTCTCCTTCTGTCCAATCACGCCCACGGTCAATTCCTTTCCATTGACCAATACTGTTGTTATGAAGGGACTGATGGAATCCACGATGTGGTGGAGGAGGGAGCTGCAGTACCGAACTGCTCGCCAATAACGCAAGGAACCCGCACGGTGATAGAGTTGAGTGAGTGCCTGATTCACACTGAGGCCGTTTACCTCAAAATTAGGACCCTCCCTATTCAAAAGGAAACCCCACAGTTGGCACAGGGAATATATAGATTCTGTTCTACGGAGAGCTTCGACAATTTCGTGCGTTGGCTTGCATAAATACTCCTGCAAATTAAAATCAAGTGAAATGGACTGAAAACTTTATTCAGTGTCCCTACCTCACATGACATTTTCTCTTCAACATAAGTGAGCGCTTTGGGGACATCAGTTAAGCTCTGATAACCAATGTATTCGTGATTTATTTGGGCAAACGCGTTCTCATTTTCAGACAAATCACTCTGATTCATAAAATCCAAATGCTCTGCAAGAAATCACAATCAAGTATGCATTTAAATGAAGCTTAGGCTCTACCTATGCATGAGCTGCTAATCAAGTTCTGCAAGCGACCAATTCGAACCTTTATTCCATCACAGTAGCCCTTCTTCAACATGGCGAGCAAATCCAGCATTTCCTTGAACTGCGGATCACGCATGTGTTCCTCACGAATCAGCAGACACACTGTTGGACGCCCCGACAGGCGCCAGTACTTCCCGACAAATTGAAGCTCTGTCTTGATATCGTCAATAAGCAGCGCCATGTCCCTGTACAAATAGAAATCGGACACTTCAAAAATGAGAGGATAGCAGAGCACGGTCCTGCCACAAATTCGATACACTTTACTAGTGCCCAGAGAACCAACTGGACGTGGCGGGCGGCCGGTTAGTCCAATCTTGTTGTTGACCCCGAGATGCTGATAGACTTTGATCAGCTCTGTCGATGACCAAATTTGAACTGGCTCGACCTGTGGAATAACATTTGTGAGAGTGTTGGAAGGAAAGTACTACACACTAGTTTACCTCGTGTGGGGTTTGTGTTTGAATGCCATAGGTAGCCATCATTGCTTGCAGGCGCATCGATTCAGCGATCAGGACGATCTGGACGACAAGGTCGGTTGCAGTGCCCTGTAAAATTACAACGAACATGGGATTAACGCATTGTTTCACTCGCTCTGGGGTATTCAAAAACAAACTTGTGAAAGTATACAAATCCAATTCAAAGGGCAAACTTTAAAGGGAAGGAAAATAATTAGAAAAGGTAAGACGCAATACAAGTCCAAGGAGGAGTAAAATTTTGAAGATTCATGCACATAACAAGCTTATACGTAAATCTATGTATGTACAGATATGGAACTGTGCACAACTCAGATATGCTACAGTCAAACCTGGATTGTTTTGATTTGAATACTGACTATAATTCTACAATCTACTGGAAGAGAGCAACTAACGCCGAGTGTGGGTATCTAATTACGTCGTATTGTAAGGCGATGTAGGTGGCCAAGTGGTTATTCACATTGGACAGCTGTTAATATTATTAATGAGAGTGACGAACTCTGGGCAAATGCGATCTCCAGAAAGGCTACATAGCAGATCTGATGTTATTTTGGGTTTTGGAAACATCTAGACTGCAGTTGAAAGTGTTCAAAATCATGCAGGGCGCCGCAGCACGTTGCTTCATGGATTCCTATAAGATCTAAATCGACCCTCGAATTCCAATTTTATTCATTCCAACTTATCTCAGGGATTATAATATTCAAGAAAAAAACTTATCAAAGTTTATATTGTTATTTAAGTGCTAAAAAAGATAGGCCCTGGTTTTCTTTGAATTGTAGTGTTCATCATTGTAACATGAAACGGAAACTGATGGGTAAAAGATGCGGACCAAATTGTTTTGTCTCTTCTAAACGGAGGAGGAAGGTAAACGGAAGTCGTCTACGCAAAACTGAAAAAAATTGACGAAAATTGTCAATTTACGGTATAGAACAAAATAAGAACTAAGTCTTGAATGGAAACCTTTAGTCGTCACAAACAGTTTGGATGCAAAATCTGTTCAGGTCCTTCTTTAAGAGATCTTTTGTTCATAGTCGACTTTAGTATTTTCGTTTAACCATTGGTCGAAGAACAATCTTTCCTATGGCTGTATATAAAGTGTTTTCAATACGGCCTTCGCAACACAGTTGCTGTTGAGAAAAAACCCGATCTCTTAGCATAACGTTTCGTTACCTGTCTAATTCGTGAGCTATAACTTCCTCCAGTTGTTTTTAAGACCTTGAGGACTCTGTGAAACCGTTTCGAAGACGGTTTTTAAAAGGCATTAAAGTGTGGAACCTTGCCATTCGCGAAAATGTTTGCTTGTTTCAATTATTTTCCTTCTGATGGTAGTTTAAAAAAAAAATCTAAGGGAGGGAAGTGTTATGAAGGAAGAAAATTTGTTTTCTTTATACAAACTCATTGTATGGAGAACATGAGCCAGAAAAAATAATTCAAAGAAAAGGGAATTGAACCATTTTATCCCTGTCAGAAGGGTATTATATTTTTCAAGCGTTAGAAAAATGATTTGGAATTTGTCAAATTCAAACAGTTTGATGTCTCGCAGGTTATGTTCCTATCAAACAATATGCAATATTTCTTTGTTTGTACATCTAAAATGATCAATTTGAAAAATTCCTCGAAGTAATATGCTCAGTATGTAGTTATTTGATGAGCCTACATTTCATTTTTGAAAATTAATTGTGGGGTTCATCCAACCGATGTACCCTAGTTGATTGAAGCTCTCCAAACTAAACAGTTTCATTTCTGAGACTGTCAACCTATTCTTCCCTAGATACTTTGGGCTTCCAGGGTCAGTATTGGAGAAAAAATACGCCCAACTGAAAGAACCTAGCACTTACCAGTTCTGATGTAGAATGTCGTGAGTCAGCTAGACAAGGGGGCCGGGTAGTATCTCGCAAGTTTTTAAATAAGTCCTAAGCCCATGGAAAGTTTTTAATTTAGCACAAACTACACATCAGACCATATTCTGTTTTGAACAATTGTATGCACTAGCAACGAGGTTTGCTATAAACGGACAATATTTAGGTACCCTTTATAGTTTGAAAAATTTGGTAAATGAGTAAACCAACCCTTGTACTTATTTTTTAACATTTAATTGGGCGTTAATAATAATTTAATGGCGCTGTAGTCCACACGGGAACTAGGGCCTAGCTTGCTCATCAACTATTCGTGTTGTGTGCGCTACTGTTCTCTCGCGAGCAGAAGGGACCTACAATTTTTTGCCGACTCCGAACGGCAAAGTTTGAGAAGCTTTTGCTTAGACAGCAATTAATCTTTGAGTGTTGTCAGCAGCTGGAAAGAGGTGGTCCCGTGAAAAATTCGGGGTGTTCAGCCGAGAATCGAACCCGAACTTTCGGCGTGTGAGTGTCGCACTCTACCACTACGCAAACGACGGCCACGATTGAGCCTTGGAAAACCATTTAAAAGACACGGACCTCTTTTCATTGATGTTCAAGTCAAGTGAAACACGAAGAAATAAATAAGCACAATTGAGTAGGATCAGTTGTTTCTCTAGCAGCTATTAGTATTGTACCAACGTCAATTACTCGGATGACGTGAATCATTAGAGGAATTTATGCTGGACCCTATAGAGTTCGATGCACCTACAACTACCTCACCACTAAAAACGTGATCAAGAAAAAATGTTTGACCCGCGCCTAACGTGATTCACGCTATTTCTCTTTTACACATTTTAGTGTTCCATTGTGAGTTCTAAAGTTGAATCCAGTAAATTCTCTTCTCATTTCCATGAAACATTTAAGAAATATTTTTAAACTTAAGATGAAACGACTCAATAAACAATAAATAACTTTAATATTGATCTACCTTGAGTCCTTGTATGGAATAAAGATATTTGAACAATTTTACAAATGTTTATACGTCTGTTCCAATTCATTTGTGCACAGAAATTCATAACTGAGTAGTTTGGGTAAAAACCTCTGTTGCAGAGAGTAGCTCTGTCGAAACTTGTGAAACGACTTTTCGTAGAAATTGGCAGAATAAACGTACCGTCAAGAAAATTAAAAGTAAACAGTTATCAGATACAGTGCTCTACAAAAGTCTAGGTACAGTGCAGATGATTTATAAAATTAGACTGCCGTTTGTTTTGTACTTTTCATAAAAAAAATCCATTATAACCTCGAAACTGCAAAAACTGCTTCCACAAAAGTCTTGGTACACCTGCGTTAAATTTAAAAAAAATAATAGCAATAATAAAATATTACCTACGAAACTTATACTTCTCAATATTTTGTTGGAAACCCCTTCATTTCGAGTACAGACCGAACTCTCTTTAGCATTTAATCGACTAATCATTGAGTATACTCGTTGCTAATATTGTGAGACTCCTTCTGTAAGATTTATTTCAGTTGGATTTTATTAGAAATCTGGTGCGTTCTTAATTGTTGGTCCAGTTCATCCCAGAGGTGCTCGATATGGTTCAAATCAGGGCTCTGAGGCGGTGTCGGCAGTGTTTTCGTGTTATAGAGCAACCACATTCGACCCCTATGAGCGGTATGCTTCGGGTCGATGTCTTACTGGAACAGGAAATCGGCAGGCATTCCTAGTTTAGTGGCACTTTCCTTGAGATTATTCTTTAGAATATCCAAGTACACATGGTGTATTTGCAATGAATACTAAATTCCCCACTCCAGCAGCTGACATACACCCCCAAATCATCAGCCTCCTTTTAATCGTGTGCTTCGGATTGAAGGTATCTCCTGTTTTTCTCCATACTCTTAGGCGGCCGATTGATCCAAATATACAAAACTTTGACTCATCGGAGAAAAGGACCTTACTCCAAAACTTCGTAGACCAATGAATATACTCTTTTGCAAACGCAATTCGTTTTTTCTTGTTTGTTGCAGATATGCATGATTTCTTCCTTGTTGTGCGGGAGGATAGTCCGGTTTCTACGATGGCGCGACTTACAGTTTCGGAGTGAACTTGTATTGTGTTCAGATTGTTCAACTCATCCGCAATTTTTGTTGCACTTTCAAATGGATTTTTCTTTACCATGCGGACAATTCGTCTCTTATATTTGTCCCTTAGCTTCGGGGGGCGGCCTGATCTAGCAGCGTTCTCCACTCTATTCTCACTCTTATGGCGATGAATCACTTTCTGGATAGTAGAACGAGAACGAGATACTATCACAGCTACATATTTTAGAGTAGGATTTTTCTCGTTTGGTATGTAAATCAACGATTAGCTGCCGTTGTTTGATCGCCAGCTCTTTTCGATTCATATTTCAATACAAACAAAAATACACTAGTACAACAAGGATCTACCGCGAATGACACACGACACCAAGTATATAGCAAAACAGAATAAAGTTATTATTCCCCTATTAGAAAATATCTTCTTTTCTATAACTGTACCAAGATTTTTGTGGAAGCAATTTTAAGTGCTTCCAGCTTCTACAGAAGCTGAAAAGAACACTTTCGCCTGAGATTGTCAGAGTGGCGACCATCACCAAATTCTCCCAAACGCCAAGGCGCGGGTTTAAAGGGCTTGAGGGCTTTTGTGATTTGGGGTCTATTCTTCGCGCAGAAAGAAGTCTAACGACGCTCAATCGGCCAGTTCCAAGTAAAATAAAAATGTCCAATATGGGCACGTGGCGCCACTCTGTTAATTCCACAGGCAGACGGGCGTTCATGTAAACTTGAATGGGAAGAATATGGTAATCATCACCTTTTAGCGGTCAAACTTACACTCAAGAAAATATAAACCGAAGATGCCACCAGATCAAAAGCGGAATCAAGCAGTGATTGTTTTTGAGTTCAAACTTTAGTGGGTTGATATTAAATAAGCAATCTTTCACTCATCCAAATTTGGATGAATGGAAATCGCTGAGGAAGATATTTCGATGAGACTTTGTGGTTAATGGCAGTCAGGCTCGTTAACAGCAGTCAACGTCGCGGCAATCAGAGTGAGAGTCCTTTCAGTGACGTTTGCAATAGTGATAGTCGCGTATCAGTAAGAGCGCGGCAATCAGATGCGAGGAAATCATGTGGTAGTCAGAGTCTCGGCACCTTTAGTCGCAGGAGCCAGAGTCGCGGGAATCAGATTCGACTCGCAGAAATAGCAGTCACGGGAGATGGAGTCACGAAAGTAATAGTCGGGAGAATCAGAGTCGCGATTGTAATAGTCACAGGAACCAGGGTCGCGATAGGAACAGTCGCAGGAGTCAGAGTCGCCTTCTTTTTTTTTATTAAAAAGGACAAATTTGGAATTTTTTGCTGTAAGTGTAGAAATATCAACTAATTGAAAAATTTAAAAAGATTAAACTTGTTTGCAATAACTTTCAAACGGCAGTCTAATTTTATAAATCATATGCGCTATACCTAGACTTTTGTGGAGCATTGTATATGAATTGTCAGAGGTTACTTTATTTTCACTTTGACAGTCATCTGCTGCCCACAGATTTTTCTTCGGCAGAAATTCGTAGGGTGGGGAACTATTTTACTTTCTCATGAACTTTCTCTTCCAGGAAAAAACTGCAAATGGAATGATTTTGGACAGTTTTTCGTCGAATTTCGTAGGCATTTGCAGCATTTCAGAGCAAATGGAACAGTTATACTTTCATCACTTCCCTAAAACAATATATATGTTAACATTTTTGGTTTTCATCTCAAAATTCCAGAAACATAAACTTTTATCTTAACTGATTATTCTTTTAGAAATATTTGAGTACCCTATCCTATCCTACTTAAAAACAAAAAGTTACTTGGAACCACATGCTTCTTTATAGTATTTAAAAAGTTTACGTGATGGTATCTCTGTAACCAAAGACCATTTTATGAAACACGTTTCAATAGAGTTTACTCTTGTTGGTTCCCTGCTGCGCAGTAATGACATTGTAGCACTTAAACCACTTGAGGCTTTCAATAACGGTGTGTCTCTCTTGATAAGCAGGAGTTCAATACTTATTTTGTCTAGGGGTCTTGCTTCTGAAAAATCAACTCAAATGTTCACTTTTTTAACTACAAGTATTTTTTTTAACTAGATTACAGAATGGGTTAAGATATTCAGTCTATGACACTATGGCAAACAATTTTAAAATTATCGAGTTTACATACAGTGAAAACATAATTCTCTTTCTAAATAAAAAAAAATACTTATTCTGAGTTACATTTATTTACTGCAAATCACTTTGAAAATTTTTTCAACCTCTGAAAGAGAGAGTAGAAAATATGTTTTTCTTGTCTTTGATTGTTCAAGAAATCGTTTAATCCTTAAATTACGGTTTGTGACATTTAGCACTTCAAATCGGATCTAATTATAATATTTGCGAGGTTTTCAAATGTACTGAGGCGTCACGATATAATATGGAATGTAACAAAAAACGAAAATTGCTTCTTCGTCCCAATTCCCAACTATACGAAGGTAGACTTTTATATTTCAGGTTTGGGCAAACCTAGTGTTGCAATCTAACAACTTTTTTTTTTATAATTGACGCGTGTAAAAGGGGTTGCGAGTACCCTTAAGTGACCGGATCAAGTCACAGCACGGGCCGAAGGTATAGAGGAAGAGGGGGAAAGGAGGTACCAATGCACATTGGTCTTTAATGCCTGTGGATTGTAATGAGGAGGAAAAATCGAGCTGGGAAGAGTATTCCAGATTCGTGTAGTGCGGCTAAAGAACGAGTCTCTGAATTTGACTGTACGCCCGAAAGAGGGCTTGAGGGTGAATTGGTTGGCATTCCTAGCGAAGCATGTATTGCGGGTGAATTCTTGAAGAGGAGGAATGCAACTGGCTAACTACCAGCTCTATAGTAATAATATAAAAATATATGTACTCAGTTTTTGTCATAGGAATGTTATTTCTTTTGTTTACTGTAACTTAAAAGATTCATTTCGCCCAAAAAATGGAAATAAATCGTGAACATTTTCGTGCGATTAATTTTTATAACTTTCGACGTGGATTAACTTAGCAACAGTGCATCGGTGAACTAAATTTAATTTTTGGCGATGAAGCTCTATCAAGGACCAGTGTTTATCGATGGTATGGTGAGTTCAACCGAGGTCATAGTTCACTCCAAGACGAATTTCGTGAAAGTTGTCCAAAATCAGTTGTTGTTCCGGAAACCATTGATTCTGTGCGCCAACTGATATTGCAAGATAGTCATGTGACCTATTGTGAGGTCGAGACAACCTTAGGCATTAGTGGGACCAGTATACATTCAATACTGCATGAACATTTGACCGTCAAAAAAAAATTGTTCGCGTTGAATCCCACACAATTTGTCAATCGCTTAAAAAAAGGCTCGTGTCGATTGGTCGAAAGAAATGCTCCAAAAATACGATCGCGGTGCCTCGAAACACGTCTATGACATAGTGACAGGTGATGAATTGTGGATTTATGCGCGCAAAAGTAAACAGCAGTCGACTGTATGGGTGTTTCAAATTGAGCCAAATCCAACAAAAGTTGCTCGCGCACGAAGCACTTCCAAGCAAATGGTCGCCTGTTTTTTCGGAAAAACTGGACATGTCGCAACCGTACTACTAGAACAACGCAGAACAATCAATTCTGAGTGGTACACAACCATCCTTTTGCCAGTTGTCTTCCAAAAAAGCAAGAAAACTAACCACCAAGGACGGATCACTCTTCACCACGACAATGCGAGCTTTCGCACATCGGCCCAAACAACTGCATTTTTGAGCACTGAAAACATCGATTTGATGAGTCATCCGCCGTATAGTCCTGACTTCTCACCGAATGACTTCTTTTTATTCCCGTACGTAAAAAATAAAATGAGAGGTAAACGTTCTTCGACACCTGAAGAAGCGGTTGATGCGTTCAGAATGCATGTTTTCGAGATACCTCAATCTGAGTGGCAAAAGTGCTTCGACAATTGGTTCAATTGGTTCAACGATCTTAATGGGGAATATTTTGAAAAACAATAAAGCTATTTTCGATGATTTATGTTTGTTTTTGTTCTCTAATCCCGAAATATAAAAGGCAACCGTCGTAACCAAAACAAAACTTTCAAACAATCGAGGTTTAACTGAATGGTCATTGGTCTCACTTTAAAAAAAAAAAAATAACTTTTCATATTTGATTAAAATTTTCAAGATTCAAGAACAATCACACTCTCAAATGAAAATCAGTTTATTAAAACCAAAATAAAAAAACACGTGCATGCATCTTCATAAAATCAAATAAAACAAAAAAAAAAGTTTCTGCAAAGAAAAATTGAAAAACACGAAAACAAAGCAAACCACACTTCGGAAAGGTTTTCACACACATTTACAGTCAATACCGTCATACATTGAACAAGTCTTTTGTTTTTAAAACATCCAAATATAAAAGAGGGGAACTTCAAAACATTAAGCTATAAATTATGTTGTGTCTGTTGGGTGCAATCTTTTTTCGGTTAGTCACAGATTTCATATGAGCAACATCTTGCTGTTGTTGTCAGATGTAATTTAACACATAGGTATCTGAAATCATTGGAACAAACGAGTTAGAACAAACAAGAACATTTTTGTTGTTATATTTAGCAATGTAGAAATGTTGAAAAAAAATGGGTCCACCAAATCGATTGCGGAAAATTGTTTCAGACATTTATTACTCTTATTGCAACAAGAAGAACAGAACTAGCCTTTACATATGGACAGATGAAAATGAACCACTTTCGTTAACCAGTTTCACTGCAAACAAAAAAATTCTTACAAGCAGTTTCTATACAAATTACATCCTTGTATTGGAGTGAAATTGCTTTTTTTATTTGTGAATTCAAAATATTTGAAACTGACTGATATATGGCGCAAGGGATACAAAAAAAAAATTTAAATTTGATTCAATCAAGAACAAGGCTTGCCCAGAAGCATTACCAAGCAGATAATACTTCAATTATCCACCAATAATTAAAACCTATACACAAATTTAGACCTATGGGACACATCGACGGCATTGATACAAATGTTTATGTCAAAATTATTGTCTTGATGTAATACGTTAACGGAACCAATGTGATTAAATCAACCACGACGATGCAAAATATAAGGTTGCCAAATGTCTCCCTTCCGCCTTTTTATCTTTTGAATTTTCCGGCTATGTACAAAGCGCTACAGAGCTCGTAGAATGGTCTTGACATAACCTACAAAACGACGCTATGCATGATTAGTTATTAGTGGATATTGCGTTCAACAGTTATAGACGTGTAAACATGGAGTTCACTAACGCCGAAATTCGCGCTGTTTTAAAGTTTTCCTTGTTCCCCCGTGTTTTGGGGGATCGTACTCTATTACTTCGAACCGCTGAGGAATGGTTTCAGATTCATTTGATTCAGAGCCTGTGAATACGACACCATGGATAAGCCAGCCGGCGGAAGACCTGTGACGACGAATACCGATTGTCTAACTCAATCGGCATGTGGCACCAAACCATTTTAAGCCATCTGCAGAAGGCTGGATACAAAAAAAGCTTGATGCCGCAGGATTTGACGCAAAAAAACCTTCTGGACCGAATCAACGCCTGCGATATGCTGCTGAAATGGAACGAACTCGACCCATTTCCGAAGCGGATGGTGACTGGCGACGAAAAATTGATCACATACGACAATATCAAGCGAAAACGGTCATGGTTGGAGGCCGGCGAATCGTTCAAACAGTGACCAAACCGGGATTGACGGCCAGGAAGGTTTAGCTGTGTGTTTGGTGGGGTTGGAATGGAATCATCCACTCTGAGCTGCTCCGATATAGCCAGACGCCTAATTCTACCATCTACTGCGAACAACTGGACCGCTTGAAGCAGACGATCGACCAGAAGCGCCCAGAATTGGCCAACAGGAAGGGTGTAGTGCTCCACCAGGACAACACCAGACCATACACTTCGTTGATGACTCGTCAGAGGTTACGGGAGCTACGATGGGAGTTTTTATCGCATCAACCACATAGCCCGGACATAGCGCCAAGTGATTAACGCCTGTTCCTGTCCATGGCAAACGCCTTTGGTGGTGTGAAGTTGAACTCAAAAGAGGCTTGTGAAAAGTGGCTGTCCGAGTTCTTCGCAAATAAGGAGGAGGGCTTCTACGAGGGGGTATTATGAAGCTGCCGTCTAGATGGAAATAGATTATCGAACAAAACGGCGCATATTCGAACTAAATCCGATCACGGTAACACTTTTTATGAAGCATTGAAAGAAGAGCAAAAGAGCGGAAGGGAAATATTTGGTAACCTTACATAAAAGAAGTGTTTTTTTAGTGTTTCAATAGGTATCTTCTCCACCTGTATGCGCATATAAATTTGAAAGATGTTATGAGTTGTGTACAGAACTGACTTGATCGAATTGATTGATGATCCAAAGAGGTACATACTAATATAAAATATACAACAAAACTGACTCTTAATATAATAAAGAAGCTGTTACACCGGAATATAATTCAAATAATCTAGGAAATAAAAGCAAACAACCACAAACAATAATTCCTGCGGCAAAGACTAATCGTTTGAAAATAAAACATGATGAAATTGCTATCCGAACACATCCAGATGTAAATTTGTCATTTTTGAGACGTAACCAATTCACATATTATGTGTGTCAATGAAGAAAGTTTTCACTGTTTTTTTTTCCCAGAGCCAATGTTAGAAACTGTGGATATCAAGAGTCGAAACAGGACCACAAGGTTTGTCATCAAGTAACTGCCATCGAAATTTGCCGTCGGAGGTTTCTTAGAACTCATTTAAAGTTTAAATGCTCCGGCACACAGAATACTTTACTTGTGTAGCGGCAAAATATCCGTTGACGGTGAAGGAAGGGTGTGACACAATGAATACTTCAACGCTCAGCTAGCTTTAAATTCAATTTGTCAGTCAAGGTCAATAATTGCATAAAATAATATTCACACATTAAATTATATGGACCGTACTATCGATTCAAATAAAGATTTCATGCATTTTTCTAAGTCTTATATGTGTTCTTTTTTTAAAAACTTTCCTATAGCTTTAAAAAAAAAACACCCATTATATGACTACTTCTGTAGCAACACACGTGTATTTCTCAGCTCCGTTCACTTATATCGACCACAACTTGGAAATTCACATTTTACATGTAAAAGCCAGTACTGCAGTAAAAATTGTAGATGAAAAGTTTGTTTAGTTTACAGATATGATTGACTTGATTGAATTTTCTGTGAAAATGAAACGAAATGATCGCTTTTTTCGAAATAAATTAGTACCTCCTAAGGTTAAGGCTCCATCCATCTTTTTAACGATGAGTTCGCATGCAACAGGATATTACAATTTGTTTCTCTTTAGGAACCGATTTCGATTAATGCAATCCATCGATCTATTCCGATCCTCTTCAATTCCACAATATGGCCGGCCACTCTACCCTCGGCGAAAGAGAAAAGAAATAAATTGGCCAGAAAACCAAATCTACGGGCAATGCGATAGGTTTGCCACAGGCATAGAAACACTAAGTCTACGGGACAGGAACTACAGAGAACTAGAAACTACGTGAAACATTCTTAAGCTAATGCTCATTTGGAAAAATCTAAAGAAAACTATAAATGACATTATGATGTACCCTCTAGCTTCTAATGCACTTGAAAGATCTAAAACCAAATGAAAATGTTAAGATACATCTACAAAAGTTCTTAAGTGATTTTTGTCTAACATGCAATGATCGCTAAAATTTAAAATTGCTCTTTTTTGAAACACAAAACAACAAGAGTACAGTTGGCGCCTTATATCACATGACCGCTCATATGTATTATTTTTCAATTTTTGTTTAGTACAAGTAAAGCTAGACATCTAAAACGTGCCATGAACGTCGTTTTTGGCGTGCACGTAAGCAATGAATACTTGAATAGCAGATAAATGATTTGACGAGTCCAATTAAATATTCTTTTTTTTCTCATCTTCACACAAAAAGAGAAAGTAAAACACAATCCTAATTCGATCCTGATTCAAAGTTCAAAGGACTGCATATACAAGCAAAATATATTAAGTAGTTTCTCAAGTGGAGAAGGACCTCAACCAACTGTGCACAACTGGAGGTAGCTAGCGAAAAATCGTGCTGGCTGGAGAGGCATGTTGGTTGAGGCCCAGGTCCACCCCGGACTGTAGTGTCAAATCAAGAAGTAGAAAAAGAAGTTTCTCTAAATATTCGGTTTATGATTGATAAAATTTAATTTATAAAACAATTTTCTTTAATGATCAGTAGTGAATGAGGAAAGTCTAAACATAGGGGAAACAAGGGATAAAACTGACACGTTTCTCACGACAATTCACATTTCGCCTTTTGGTGCATTGCGTCATTTTAGAATTGTTTCTTTTCAGCACGTAAAACAACTTAAGTTTTTGCCGTTCAGACCCAGGAAACGTCCCATGACTTAACCTCAAAAGTGAAGAGGTTACAAACCTCATATTTTATCACATTTCCATTCACAATTCATTGGTTTTGATATTAAATTAACATGTTCCATATCTGTGGTTGAATTAACATGGAGCGAACAAGGATATTGTGACGGAAAAACGGTTATTGTAAAGGGTGTCCCAACAAGAATGCAAGATTTAAAATTTAAATCAAACGCAGATATTTAAAAAAAATCGTTAATTCTTTATTATATCGTAAAATAGACTGGATGAGGTTATGTGTGAAATAACACATCGGCCAGATGGCAGCCGCGGCTTTGTTGTCACATACGCGATCTTTTATTGACATTTTCAAAGACCGTTTTGCATAAATGCTGCGGTATTTCATTAATGCAGCGTCCAATTTCGTCTTTAAAGGCTTGAATCGTCGTCGGCTTATTCGCATAAATCATCAATTTCAAAAAACCTTAAAGAAATAAGTCCAATGGTGTTAAATCGCACGATTTAGGCGGCCAATTCTGGTCTCCAAAAAGCGAAATAACACGACCGAGAAGTGACTGATGCAGCAATCGAATTGTTTCTCTGGATGTATGAGATGTGGCACCGTCTTGTTGAAACCGCATCCCCCCCACATTCATTTCTTCAATTCTAGGCACGCAAAAATTGGTTATCATTTAACGATACTGAACACCTTTGACTGTTTGCGCTTGAACTTACTCATTTTAATAAAAAAAGGTCTAATGATTCCTCCAGCCCAAAATCCACACAACACAGTGACACGTTGAGGATGCATTTGCTTCTCGTGAATCACTGGAGGATTTTCCTCGCCCCAAATGCGACAATTCTGCCTATTGACGAAGCCATCAAGATGGAAATGGGTCTCGTCGCTAAAGATGATTTTATCGGCAAAATCAGCATTTTCATGTTGTCTCTCCAATACCCAATTAACGAACTCCCTTCGCTGTGCATGATCAACTGGCTTCAGTTCCTGAGTCAATTGAACTTTGTATGCATAAAGATGCAAATCTTTCTTAAAACTTCGCTGCATAGTGGATTTGGAAATACCAATTTGCGGAGCTCGGTGTCGAATTGATGTGGATGGAGTTTGAGCGACATCATCACGTACAGCTGCGATATTTTCGGTCGATCGACCTGGTCGAAGGCGCCTTTTTGTCTTTACATCAGTTACAGACCCAGTTTCAGTTTCAAAAAAAAAAAAAAAAAAAATTTCCATTAATCGCTTTACAGTTGACTCTTTTGGAGCATTATTGTAACCCCAAATTGATCGCAATTTGCGAACTGTAGCTGCAAAACTTTCACTATTTAGGTAAAACAATTTTACAATGAGAATGCGTTCTTCATTCGTGTAGCGCTCCATTTGTAAAACCTTATACCTTCTACTATAATTGTTCAAATGTCAAACAATGACAATTCGAATGGCACCAAATTTGAATCTTGCGTTCTTGTTGGGACAACCTTTATAAGACAACTACTCTTCTTAAGCATACCCAAATGGACAAAGCCACCGCCTATCATTGGCTCAGGCATTTGTATTAGCATACGATGTGAGTAAAGGCATAATTTTGTATATTCATTTCAGTCCTACATCACACAGACGGGGTTTAAATATTGTGATTACAAAACGGAGGAAACTTAAATCTTTTTAGAACTTAGCATTAATGCGTTATGGCAATTGCATAATTGACGGAGTTAAGGACTAAACAAAATATTTATCAATATTAAAACAAAATCTGATGCAAAGTGCTGAAAAGCTTGGCATAAAGGTCGATTTTCACTTTTACCAAGCCAACGATCCAAAGCAGAAGGCGCACAATGTAAGAATGAGGTTGCTTAACAACTACCCACAGGTACTTGGAACTCTCCCACAATCACCAGACATAAATGTAATTGAACATCTACTCGTATGGGCATATTTGGAGACCAAATTAAAAAATTACACAATAACAAATCAAAAAGAGTTGAAACCCGTACTTAAAGACGAGTGTTCCAAAATTGATCCTTTAATATGTCAAAAACTTGTTTGATCTATGCTTTGTATGTATATATTTTTGATATTCAATATATGTATTTTTTAACTCTCTTAATTGTTATTTTAATTGTGGCCGCCGTGGCGTAGTGGGTAGAGTTCGACGCTCACTCGCCGAAGAGTCTAGGTTCGATTCCCGGCTGAACATCTCGAATTTTTCAAGGTACCACCTCTTTCGAGCTGCCGACAATACTCAAAGAGTAATAACTATCTAAAAGAAAGCTTCTCAAATTTCGCTGTAGGTCCCTTTTCGTGAGCAGCAGCGCGCACAACACGAGTAGTTGATGAGCAAGCTAGGCCCTGGTCCCTCTGTGGACTGTAGCTCCAACAATTATTATTATTAATTATTAATTTTTTCTGAAATGTAATAATTTGTGTGTTTAATAAAGGAATAACATAGTTGTAAAAACATATTTTTTAAAGCAAATTTTGGGCAGATAAGTATTTTTGAAAGAGCGGAGTCCGATTTCTGAACAACTGAAGATTTGATCCTTCAGAAAGCATTCGTGTTACACATGCTATTCTTCGAGTGTTGTGAGTAACACAAAACGGTTGAATCGAGAACTTAATACGAATAGTCCTGTAATCAAACCTAAAACAAACCGTTGCCGTGTGAGTCGACGTATTTAACCACAATGTCACGGTAATATTCTGAATCATTTTTCAACAGTTTAAGATGCATTAAAGGTCCGATATTCCGAATTACAAACAAAACGGACTATATTTGATAATTGAGAAAAGAATATCGCCCCAAGACACATTAAAGCTCTGTTAGAATTGCTCTGAAATGCAATGAATGCCCACAAAATTCGCCGAAATACTCTCAAAATGCCTTCCATTTGCTGATTTTTTTGTAGAAGAGAGAGCTTATGAGAGAGTAAACTATTTTTCCCCAAACTACTCAGTTACGAAATTCTATGCACAAATGAACTGGAACAGACCCTATTATTGAGTTTAAACGATTGGAGTAAGACATCAATCAAATATCAGATTCCTCTCTGTCGAAACTGGTCAAAAGACCGTATATACGAAGGTTGCCTTATATATTTCGGGATAGGGCAACCATAGTGTTGCAATCTGACAACTACCAGCTCTATCGTAAAGTTTGACATATTTTAGGTTATACGTACTCAGAACGTTTTCACATACGAGCGTTATTTGTTTTGTTGGATGAGATTCATCTCATCCAAAAAATGGAAATGAAAATTTCGTGCGATTATTTTTTACAACTTTCGACGTGGATTAACTCAACAACAGTGCATCGATGAACTTAATTCAATTTTTGGAGACGAAGCTCCATCAAGGACCGTTGATGGTATATTTATCGATGGTTTATCGATGGATGGTATTCAACCGAGGTCGTAATTCACTCCAAAATGAATTTCGTGAAGGTCTTCCAAAATCAGTTGTTGTTCCGGAAACCATTGATGCTGTGCGTGACCTATCGTGAGATTGAGACAACCTTAGGCATTAGTGGGACCAGCATACATTCAATTTTGCATGAACATTTGACCGTCAAAAAAATTTGTTCGCATTGGATCCCACACAATTTGTCAATCGCTCAAAAAAAGGCTCGTGTCGATTGGTCGAAAGAAATGCTCCAAAAATACGATCGCCGTGCTTCGAAACACGTATATGACATAGTGACAGGATGTGAATCATGGATTTACGTGTTTGATCCCCAAAGTAAACAGCAGTCGACTGTATGGGTGTTTCAAATTGAGCCAAATCCAACAGAAGTTGCTCGCGCACGAAGCACTTCCAAGCAAATGGTCGCCTTGTTTTTCGGAAATACTGAACATGTCGCAACCGTAACACTAGAACAACGCAGAACAATCAATTCTAAGTGGTACACAACCATTTGTTTGCCAGTTGTCTTCCAAAAAAGCAAGAAAACTAACCACCAAAGACGGATCACTCTTCACCACGACAATGCGAGCTTTCGCACATCGGCCCAAACAACTGCATTTTTGAGCACTGAAAACATCGATTTGATGAGTCATCCGCCGTATAGTCCTGACTTCTCACCGAATGACTTCTTTTTATTCCCGTACGTAAAAAATAAAATGAGAGGTCAACGTTCTTCTACGTTCAACGATCTTAATGGGGAATATTTTGAAAAACAATAAAGCTATTTTCGATGATTTATGTTTGTTTTTGTTCTCTAATCCCGAAATATTAAACGAAACCCTCGTATTTGCAGAAAGTTATAATCATCGATATCGTCGGTGTTTATAATTCCTAATTGCATACTGACCGCACCTATAAACATTTCCTACCTTCAAAAGCAAGTAGATGCCCCTATAATTCTTAAAAGGGCCAGTTATATTCTTCCTCATCAAAAAAAAGTTAACTGTGAATCGGAGTTTTGTTTTTACTTCGTGTTGAAGATCGCATAGTTTAACAAATTGAAAAAAAAAAACATTTGTCGCGATTAGATTCTCGTTTTTAGAAGATCAGCCATGAAAAAAATAAAAAAGTCGGTTATTGATAAACCGCCACGGCCTTCTGAAAACGATAACCACGGAGATATAACTACAACCCACGATATCCTATTGTTAAATAAATGGTCTAAGGTGCTCAAAATAACTAATGGTATAGGTACTTACAAAGTAGTCCAATTCAGTTCGAAAAGAAGTTGCGTTGAAATGAAAAGATTGAAACCATGATTTAAAGGGTATTAAAATGTGAAGAAAAGGATGTTAAAATGTGATTCACATCGACTTGAAAAAGGACAAAAGGCCCAAGAACAGAAGGTTGCAACATACTGTATATATACTGTATAATCAGAAAGCTTTGGCTACGAATCACTGCCACACCTAAGCCGGTTTTCTATCAAACAAATGGAAAATATGAAGCATTTACAAAACCGTTTTCCAGATTGTACAAAATATGGTAAACGATTTTGAAATTGTTCATAAACAGTGATATATGTTCGAAAATTTTACGGTAGCTGATTGTGAACATGTTTCATGCTCGACAGTATCTTGCCGTGCTTCAGCTTTTAAATTACGTCCACCTAAGCAAAATATGCGAGCGCTTCATTTCATTTAAACTGTTATCCTTAAATGTCCTTACTAAACAAAGAGAAGTTTAAGCATGATTATTCAAGCACAAGATAAATTAGTTCAACAAAGTGATGCCTTCACTATCTGCACCGCGAACAGATGAGAAACAAATCGATGTAAATAAAACCTTCAAGGATATATAAAGTTGCCAAATATTTCCCTTCCGACTTTTTGTTTTTTGAATTTTGTGGCTATATACAAAGCGCTACAAAGCTCGTATCTGGCAATACTACACATCATTTGAAAGGTCTTGACATAACCTACAAAAGAATATGCATTAGTTTGGATATTGCGTTTAACAGTTACAGACGTGTAAACATGGAGTTCACTAACGCAGAAATTCGTGCTATTTTAAAGTTTTCCTTCGTTAAAGGCAAATCCGCTAGAGAAACGTTGCGTGAGATTAATGGTGTTTTGGGGGATGGTACTCTATCACTTCGAAACGCGGAGGAATGGTTTCGACGATTCAGAGCCGGTGAAAACGACACCATGGATAAGCCAGCCGGCGGAAGATCTGTGACGACGAATACCGATCGAATCATGGAAATCATCGAGATAGACCGGCATGTGGCATCTCGTAACATCGCCCAGGAGATGGGAGTTAGTTACCTTTATCTTTATATAAACAATTTTTGTTATTTTTTATTACATGTAATATATAATAGTCACCAAACCATTTTAAGCCATCTGCAGAAGGCTGGATACAAAAAAAAGCTTGATGTTTGGGTGCCGCATGATTTGGTGCTTTTTTTTTATGAAGTTGCCGTCTAGATGGAAGCAGATTATCGAACAAAACAAAAGAATATATTTGTTTAATACATTGGATAAACTTGTTGTCTTGTGTTACACTCGCAATTTCAAAAAGACCTAAAGCAAAATTAATTGCCTAAGGTAGACAATGACGGACTTTGGTGATGTCCCTTCATGGCAGTTATGATCAGTGTGTGCGAATGTTAATCGATTTCAAAACAAACTCAAAACACTTCGAATTTAAAATATTAGTATTTTCAAACCAAAATGTCAAATGTTTTTCATTTGTTGCAGAAAATGAAATAGTAAATGTTAAAAAAGACAAACTCAAACAAAACTAAAACAAAAAATAAAATCAAAAACAAAAAAAAGTAAAACTATGTCCGTGTATGTTTTGTACTTACAATGCCTGGTTTTGCCTGTCAAATAAAGAAACTTAGTGAAATTACTTGGTATATAACAAAAGGAAACAGAATCATCATTTTGAACATCAGTGCCAATATTAGTCAGATCTTATAAATAGAGTGAATCTAAGCAATTGAGTCGGCGACCCAGTGCATAAGGTCTTTATCCCCAAAAAAAAAGAAATGTTAGGCGCACAGGGATAAGGATATTCGCGCTGAATAATGTCTCAAAATGCGAATGTGTATGGCAGGCATTCCTGCAAAATCATTCATCAATACTTCTGAAATTGTCTGCCCCCTGTACTAAGCGAAAATTGATCTGCTAATGAAATGAGCTATTTAACTTTAATTCAAGAAAATGTATGTATGGATGGATGTGCGTACAAACGAATGTTAAATAAAATTGATTGAGAAAAAAATTTTGAGGAAGGGAAGAAAATTTCGTCTTGCACTAGAAATACATTACGAGCAAACTGCATTCAAAATCACTAGTGACATACTCAAGTGCACATTAATCAGATGCAAGGAGTGCGCCAATACGGAAAAGTATATATGTTTGTGTGTGAATGTGTGCGTATGTAATATATCAAAGAGGTAGCCGAGAGTGAATAAAAAAAATCGTTTAACGAACTTAGATGAGAAAAATAAAGTAAAAGAGAAAAGTTATTAGAGTTTTATAACTTACGTTGTGGCCATCATCAGCTTTCCCCTGGTGAAGGTGTAGAGGGTGGAGAGAAGAGGAGGATAAGTGGATAACAAAATTTTGAAAATGGTATTGGATTATTCGAATTAAAAAAATGCCAAATTGTTGATTTTATAGAGACAGTAGTTTGTTTGCTTTTAAACATTTTCTTCGTTTGAGCGGAAACTATTTTTGTTATCTGTTTATGCATTGAATGAATGTTTTGAAGGAAAGAAGATATTTCGTTGGGATCTTAAGTGAGTGACTCACCTGGAAGGCAGAGTAGCGGCCACCGCGGCGTGGACGATTGTAGCTGGGCAAATATCGACGGATTGGGTCGAGTTCGTTGATATGTAACAAACCGGCTGTAAGTAGCTGTGCGATTATGAAGAGCGATTGTCCCCACAGGAAGAGCGACTGTGATGGGGCACGAATGTACGAACCCTCACCGTCGGGAGCGTAGAACATGGTGACGTATGGATCACCGTGGGCGTCTGTGTGCATGCAGCGACGCAGTTCGTTTTGATACTCTTCAATTTGCTCGGGATTGTTCTTGAACACCCCATCGATTATCATGACGATGAAGAAGAGTGGCCACTCACATTCGTAGCCCTCGAAATCTTTTATTTCACCTTTGTTATAGTACCTTGTCGGAGGTGGGATTAGTGTTTAGATAGCTGTTGATGGCCGGTGTTGAATGCTTACCTCCTTGTTTTGTCCTCAATTTTACTGAGATATCCATCGCGGCTGAAGCGCTTGAAGCCCTTTTTGCAGCGGAGACGTTTAATAACATTGGCTTTGGTCTGTTCCACAAGACGTTCCTCGTGCGATGCAAAAGCTGGAAATGACAGGGTCAGAAGCAGCGAAGCATCCACTCCCTGAAATGAAAGAAATGTCAATATAGGGACAGACTAATGCGTGTAAAGAAAATTGAGTTCAACTAAACCAACTTCAAGTAAAAGAAGTGATCCTACTGAAATTTCAAAATTGCAATGTACAGAAATGGATAAAGCATTTAAATTTAATCTATTTAATCTCTCACTCTCTCTCTCTCTTAAACATTCAAAGCATAATAAACGGTTGCATCTTCCCATCTGTCAAGTTGCCTGATAATGTCTGCGTCTTTTGTTAAGGGAACTGCGATTGGTAAAACAGTTTGTTAAGAAGTCGAATAGAGAACGAACACATGCTAGTCGACGATTACACACTAAGCCGCCGGAGCCACATTAGCTTTCTACATACATTCCGCACAAAGACGACGTTCACTTGGCTGATACACGTTTAGACAAAGTACCTACTTGAATAAAACGGAAACATATGTAGATGCTAACAACAAACCTTTGAACTAGACTCTCTTGGCAGCATCGTCTCAAAAATACTTCGATTACGATTGTGAGCATCAATATCCACATACACCACGCTCCAAGAAGCGCCCTTTTCGCCAAAAAGATTGCAACCGTTAATGGCCTCAAGAGCAGACTTTGCCATTCCTGAAATTCGATGGAAATAAGCAATTTATCGATCTTAAAATGACAATAATTTCCTACCAATTGAGGATGCATGAATCTCAGGAGTTGCATTATTGTATTTAGACCCCCTCTCCCACATGCCGAAATCCGGAGTACGATAAGCTCTTTCCACATAATAGACAAGATTCTGAACGAAAGCGACTTCATCCTAAAGAGAAAAATCACACATTCCTTAGTTTAATTCGTTTGCCACCATCATTTAATTGAACAAACCTGAGTATATATGATTTGCAATCCAGATGTAATCATTTGAACCAAAAAGATAATATACAGCGAGACGACATCGATCTGGAGATGGTTGTACAACTCGTCAGAGTAAATTTCTTCGCCGGTGTGCAGTTGAAATTTGCTATGTAAAGCGTGCTGATTGGATTGCCTCTGCTTAAACAGTTCCACTCTGTGTGCCTGTTTCACCCAGCACTGGAGAATTCCCCGCATGCACTTAACTGTCGATTGTCCCAGCTCGTAGGACTTACCGCGGTCATCGTCAATACGACGATAAGCCTGATAAAGTCCCCAAACAGCTGATGCACAATAGACACTGTCTCTAACACTTCCCACGTCATAGTCTGTGCTCATCACCGGGAAAAGTCCTGTGATTGGGCTTTGGAACCGCAACAATTGTCGTTTAACTGCAGAGAAACAATTTAGCACAGAAAGAAGTACAGAGAATAGCGTTATGCTTACCCATGCCATAGTAGATATCCAACTGCTTCACGGTGTCCTCGTAATTTGATGTCTTTAGGAATTGGTCGAGATTGATGTCTTCGAGGCTGTTCTGCCTTCCAGGCGCTGGAGCAGTCACTGCACCGCCAGCATTTTCGCTAAAGGCACGATAACAAAGCACAAAGGTACAGTTAACTTTGATATTATTCACTTTTGAAGCACAATTATTAGGAATTAAAATTAAATTGGAAAATAACTTACGGTTTGTACAACCCTCTCATGGTTTCAATTAAATTCTTCAAAATAAATAACCTTGCTTATCAGGATAAAAGTCAAATTTGACAGCTCTTTGATGGCCCGTGAGCGCGTTCAACTGGTACAATAGCGCTAGGTAGCATTTAATAAAATTGAGTTTTTTCGTTTGAATACATTCTTTTCGGGTGCTCTATGCTGCTTAACAAACGTTTTTATTATTATTCAGCAGGTATGAAATGGAACCCGAAAAATATCCAAATACACAAAATCCGTGAATGTGGCTCATAATGATGAATGTGGTACTATGTGTGAAAGACTATGAGCTGCTACAAGTGATTACGGATACAGTGCTACCACTTGATATCAAGCGATCTAAGTGGAAGAAGAGTACTATATCCGTTCCGAACCTTTCGCCAACATTTATAGGAGGGGCGTTCAACATATTCTCGGTATCGATATGAAGGAAAATGCGATTTCAATTTAAATCGTTTTATTATTACTATTTATTAATTAATTAATAATTGTTACATAAGGCATTCGTTACAATTTAAGATAAGCTTTTTTAAACCCTCAAAAAAATTAATTTTTTCTTTCTCCCATTTATTGCCGACTTTAGTAGTTCATCATCCGAAAAGCTTTTTCCACGAAGACATTTTTTCAAATCCGGAAACAGGAAATAATCACTAGGGGCAAGGTAAGGACTATAGGGTGGGTGTTGGATTTCTTCGTAACCACAAGGCGCAACGGCCTTGGAAACTCGCGCCGCGCCGAGCGTTGTCATGAAGAAGCAACACACCCGCTGCGAGTTGACCCCGTATTTTCTTTTTAATTTCCTCCCGCAAATTATGCAAAGTGGAAGCATAGGATGTGGCGTTGATGGTTTCACCTTTTCTTCTGTACTCAATGAGCAAGATTCCCTTTGACTCCCAAAAAACTATGGCCATGAGCTTCCCTGTAGACGGAATGACTTTGAACTTTTTCGGGGGGTCTTTTCCTTTTTTATGCCACTGCATGGACTCTTGTTTGGTCTTAGTGGGGAACCCATGTTTCGTCCCCAGTAACAATTCGATCCATACCACCGTCCGCGTTCTTACTATACATCCCCGAAAGCTCTCTACAGCATGCGATTCTCACTTTTTTCTGAGGCGCTGTGAGCATTCGTGGCACCCACCTTGCACTGACCTTTGAAATGTGAATGAAGAATGGTGTAAATAGTACCAGTTGAAAGCTTGGTGACCTTTGCCATCATTTTCAACTTCATTTGGGCATCCTCAATAACAAGCTTTTTGATTTATTTGATGCTTTCTCCCGTACAAACAGCAGCCGCGGCGCCGGGGCGGGGGTCGTTTTCAATGCTCTTTCTGCTTCTCACTCACTTGACTACTCTTGCACAGTTGATAATGAGGGTTCAGAACCCTGGTAAACAGCCACCATCTCTTCGTGAAATTTAATTACACCGCGATGCTCAATTTTCACCATCATCATCTCAGTTGTCATTATGATTCTGTTTAACTAGTGATAAAACGCGAATTAATAATCACATTTATATGTGTGATATATTTATATATATATTTAAGAAACTAAATTCTAAATAAAAAAAAATAAACAAATTTACATGAATGCAAAACTCATAGTATTACGATAAATAAGTCAATTTATGTATATATATATAACCACAGCTTCATCCCGGTACCGAAAATAAATTGAACGCCCCTCGTAGTCAGGTGGCCTTTATATGCGTAGGCAGGCTGCACGGTAAATGCTGACACATAGCTCAAGAGCAACTGTAGGGGGCGAGCGAATTGTTTCTCTAAACGTCTCTTCTTTTCGTGTATTAAAATGATGACAATTTCAATCACTGCTTTCAATTTCACTGTTCTTATTATATTTTCTGTTGTCGTTTTTAATATATCTGAAACTTTAACATAATAAAAGCTTTAAACTAAGTTTTTAGACATAAGACAGCCTTTGAATCGTATGTTTTTGGTCTTAACGCTGATCGTGCTCCTGCTTTTTAAGATTACGAGGGTTGCCGTTTTATATTCCGGTATTAGAAAACAAAAACAAATATTTATCATCGAAAATAGCTTTATTGTTTTTCGAAATATTCCCCATTAAGATCGTTGAACCAATTGAATCAATTGTCGAAGCACTTTTGCCACTCTGATTGAGGTATCTCCAAAACATGCATTCTGAACGCATCAACCGCTTCTTCAGGTGTCAAAGAACGTTGACCTCTCATTTTATTTTCACGTACGGGAATAAAAAGAAGTCATTCGGTGCCAAGTCAGGACTATACGGCGGATGACTCATCGAATCGATGTTTTCACTGCTCAAAAATGCAGTTGTTTGAGCCGATGTGTGAGAGCTCGCATTGTCGTGGCGAAGAGTAATCCGTATTCGGCGGTTGGTTTTCCTGATTTCTTGGAAGACAACTGACAAACAAATGATTGTGTACCACTCAGAATTGACTGTTCTGCGTTGCTCTAGTGGTGCGGTTGCGACATGTCCAGTTTTTCCGAAAAAACAGGCGACCATTTGTTTGGAAGTGCTTTGTGCGATCGTATTTTTGAAGCTTTTCTTTCGACCAAACGACATGTAAAAATAATAATAATTTAATGGCACGACGTTCCACAAGGGACCAGGGCCTAGCTTGCTACTACTACTCGTGTTGTGCGCGTTACTGTTCTATCACGAGTGAAAGGGACCTACAGTTTTTTTGACGACTCCGAACGGCGAAGTTGAGAAGCTTTTTCTAAGACATTTACTATTCTTTAAGTGCTGTCAGCAGCTCGAAAGAGGTGGTGCCGTGAAAAATTCTAGGTGTTCAGTCGGGAATCGAACCTAGCGTCGCACTCTACCCACTACGCCACGGCGGCGTATTGTAATACAATATTTAAAATTTATCTTTTCTTTAAAAAAAAATGCTAAGATGTTAATGTAAGCAGGGCATAAATTACACTCCATCGCCAGTACAGAAACCCTCAGAGCTTGAATGTTGTTTATTCATACGCATTCTTCTCCATTGTAAACCTTGTAGTTGAAACAAAATTTAAATCATTCTATGTTCTCAGCAACGGAACAACAACAATAGTAAACAAGGGTAATAGCAAATGTATAAACCTGATCATTTCACCTAAGGGCTTGTACAACTGGGTCCATTTTTCCCAAAAGTCGCAGATAAAGCAAGACTAGACACCCAAATTGAACGCTTGAGGTACCGCTCCAACTCGGTTTGGTGCAAGTCCGGAGAGTTGTGAGAAGGCATCTTCATACTGACTCCCCCAATTGTCTGGCCTAGTCATGGGTAAACCAAAAAACTACACCAGTCAACCTAGTATGATACCCACCAAGGAGGCCTTCCCTACGGTTAGACTGAATTGAAAATTTCCACAAACTCCTAGACTCCTGTTCATCAGAATATAGCCTCTGGCCAAACTCTCATTTCTATTCATTCTCCCAAATGGGTCCGAAAAACTCATTGTCCCAAATGGTATTTGGTTCTATCAATATGTCCGTTGACACTAATAATAGCGTTACGGATGTGGTTTTGAATAATGCGATCCATAAATACAATTACATCACCCGAAGATAATAGTCTCGAAATCCACCGAATGCGAACCGTATCACTTGTACTCCAATTTTTTCAATTTTCAATTTTTCTTTATTGAACAAAATATTTACAATTTCAAAATTTTTAAGCTTAAGACTACAGTGAATATACATATATATGTGTCGGCTCAACAATAGGGGCCCAATGGATGAACAACTGCCTTACATAGTTTGGGTATGTACAAGTGAATTATTTACAATGTAACGATGTCCTGTCTTAACATCGGGGTGTTCAGATCCGTGTGTCGATGATGTTCCTTTGTAGTGGGGGTTGGGGGTTGTTTTCAGGGTCATCCTCGATGATAGGTTGTATCACTGCTGGAGAAGAAGTGATACGGCTGGCTTGCACAAGATGTCGGGGGGGAAATCTCTTCGTTTTACAAGTTGTGTGCATTGAGAAATCGTTGTCCAGAGACTAAGCTAGTTAAGTTCCTGGCGATTGGGTTAGGATGGATTTCAGTTTCGCATAACTGCTTCTTGGAAAGTTGCACCAAGAACTGTTGCAGGGGGATGACCTTTTCGTTGCTACTTGTACTCCAGGAGTGATACAACCTACCACCGAGAAACGACCCGATATTGAGACAGGACTTTGCATAACATACATGTCCATACGAAATTTTCAAAATATTCTTTATTTTATTTTCAATTAAAATTAAAAAAAAAATAACACTGTCCAATTTGAATACTTTATATGTCCTCCCTTGGCTTTTATGAGTGCGTTGATTCTTTTTGTTATTGATGAAACAAGTCGTTCGAATATATTTTTAATTTTTTCGTCATGAAACCACATATCAATAATAGATGAAATCAGCTTAGTATTTGTGTTGCAGTCTCTCTTCCTGAGCTTTTCTTTCGTAATTGCCAACAGATTCTCAATTGGATTGGGGTCAGAGAGTTGCCAGGCCTACATGTACGAGTATAAATTCAAATTATGTAACACAATTCTTCTTCCTTCAAGACTTGTTTTTAAGCCGACACCTGCATATATATGTATATGGTATATATGTATATGTATGTTCACTATCTTATGAAAATTTTCAATTTGTAAATTACATATCACTCAATAAATCGCGAAAGTGAAATATAGAGGACGCCACTAACAAAAAATGTGTAGCTCGTTGCCACAAGTATGTCCTACTTGGAGTTAATTAAAAGGCGAGGAGTCGATTTATGTATACATTATTTTATTTAGATAAGTTATCATCGGCGATTTCAATGTAAGTATTGATCAGTGTCACTATCCCACTGCTAGTTATGATCCGTGTGACTTTCTAATTGCGAGTGTCTTTTGTGTGACCCAACCCATTCCTTTTATTGCTCCGTAGGCACATGCCCACGTTGCATCCCTCGGCGTTGGTGGGATGCGAAGGATATCCTCTTGTGCGTCGCGGGCACCGTTGGGTTCGTTGGGTTGTTTACCCAACGACGTACGGACCGCGATCGCAGATGTTATTTTGCGTGGAAGGATATCCTCGCGTGGGTTATGTGCCGTTGGGTTAGGTCACGTACTGCGATGTGCTGCTGAGTGTGCCGTTGCGTAGTCCGTTCAGTATGCTCAGCTGCACTGGTTGGCCGGACCGTTGGTGTGGTTGTCTGCCACAAATGCATATTATGTAAGTTCCAATTTGTCTTAATTGCTACGAATGTCTACGAATTTGCCCGAAAAACTACGAAAAAGCGTTCCATTAGCTCATTTTTTCGTAGAAGAGAGAGCTCATGAGAGAGCAAAATATTTCCCCACTCTACTAATTACTGCCGAAGAAATCACAGTGGGCAGCAGATGGCTGTCAAATCGAAAATAAAAGAAACCTGACATTTCATATGTCTGATAGCTGTTTACGAATTTCTACGAAAAGTCGTTTCACAATTTTCGATTTCTCTCTGCAAGAGAGATTTTTACCCAAACTACTCAACTACGAATTTCTGTACACAAATCAATTGGAACAGACCTATTATTTTTGGAAAGTACAAACATTAATATGCTACCTGCTGAACTTTCTTGACAATCTGATTGTTAGGTTACAAGTTACAGTGCTTCAAGTGATACCACTTTTGCGATTTTTAAAACAATGAAAAAAACAACACAATTTCGTGTGTTGATCAAACACTGCACGTGGAAAAAATATCAAAATATCAGCAATGGCTTAAAAAGATTCACAGGGATCCATCCATGGCATTTGTATTTAGGGATACGCACGGAAGCGATTACTACATGGCATTGTTGGTGCATTTGAAGGAAGAAATTGCCAAAAAAAAAAACGGTTCCATATGAAGAAGAAAAAAATGTTCTTAAACCAAGATAATGTACCGTGCCACAAGTCGTTGGCTGCCATAATCACACTTGCACGAATTGGACTTTGCTTGCTACCGCTCCCACTCTATTCTCCAGATCTGACTCCCAGCGACTTTTACCTCTTTTCAGACCTCAAAAATTTACTCGCTGGAAAAAAATACGACTCGAATGAGAGGTCGATCGCCGAAACTGAAATCTATTTTGAGGTCAAAGGTAAATCGTTCTATAAAAAAGATATCAAAATGTTAGATCGGCTGTGGACAGATTGTATCACTTTTGTAGGAAACTGTGCTGATGAATAAAGTCGAATTTTGTCTAAAAAATGTGTTTTTATTGATTAGTCCCGGGACTTATTGAATAGTGTGTTATTTGTTCAATAAAGAAAAAAATTGAAATTGAAGACAATAGCAGAGTAGACGTTTTGTAATTGCAAAGAAATATTTTGCCATATGGCAGCCGCCGTGGCGTAGTGGGTAGAGTGCGACGCTCACACGCCGAAGGGTGTAGGTTCGATTCCCAGCTCAACACCAGTTTTTCGAATTTTTTACGGCACCACCTCCTTCGAGCTGCTGACAACAGTTAAGGAGTAAAAACTGTCTAAGAAAGCTTCTCAAATTTCGCCGTTCGGAGTCGGCAAAAAAAATGTAGGAACGGTAGCGCGCACAACACGAGCAGTTGATGAGCAAGCTAGACCCTGGTCCCCCTTTAGACTGTAGCGCCAACAATTATTATTATTTTGCCATATAAATGGCCCTGTCAGCGACAAAAGTGAACCAATATGCAGTCCGAAATGTAATGAACTGTTAAATACTAACCAATGCAGGTAACTGAAAATAATTTAAAATTGATACCAACTGCAATACAAACTTCGACCCTCCCTGCTCAACACCCCGAATTTTTTCAAGGCACCACTTCTTTCGAGCTGCTGACAACACCCAAAGTGTAATAACTTCCCAGAAAAACCTCCTCAAACTTCGCCGTTCGGAGTCGGCAAAAAACTGTAGGTCCATTCTACTCGTGAGGGAACAGTAGTGCGCAGTTGATGAGGAAGCTAGGCCCTGGTCCCTCTGTGGACTATTGCGCCATACAATTATCATTAAATAATATAAATTGTAAATTGCTTCCACTTGACACTGATCTTACCCACCTTAAGAGTGCTTTTGGTATTCGTTCTGATAGCCTCTTCTTCTTATTTGGGTGACACTACAGCACGATCTCCCGCCTGTTGGCGTACTCCAAGTTGGTTGTCGTCTTTTTCTACTTGTAAAGGGTGATTTTTTAGCTATTATCTTTTTGGCAACACTGGTTTAAACAGCTGACGCACGTTTCGTGTTTTGTTTCACTGTCAAACATCTTCAGTTTGGTGTATAATTTAACCATGAATCGTCATGCAAACGAACAACGCTTGCAAATTATTGAATTTTGCTATCAAAATGCGTGCTCTGTTAAGAAAGTTCATCGCGCGTTTCTTCCATTTTATGGTCAAAAACGGACGAAGCTCATTTTTGGTTCAATGGGTAGGTAAATAAGCAGAACTGTCGATTTTGGAGTGAATATTAGGCAGAAGCATTGCAAGAGCTACCAATGCATCCAGAAAAAGTCACATTTTGGTGCGGTTTATGGGCTGGTGGAAACATTGGACCGTACTTCTTCAAAGATAATACGAATCGTAACGTAGCTGTGAATGGTGAGCGCTACCGTGAGATGATATCCAACTTTTTTTTGCCCAAAATGCAACAGCTTGACTTGCATGACATGTGGTTTCGACAAGACGGTGCCACATGCCACACAGCATGCCCAACAATGAGAAGCAAGTTCGATGAAAATTTTATTTCATGTTCGCGACCGGTCAATTGGCCGCCTAGGTCGTGCGATTTAACGCCTTAAGACTATTTTTTGTGGGCCTACGATAAAGCTCATGTCTATACATACAAGCCCTCTTCAATTGACGCATTGTAAGACAACATTGAAGCATTTATTCGTGAGATACCGGCCAAAATGTTGGAAAGAGTACGCCAAAATTGGACTAAGCGGATGAACCATTTGAGGCGCAGTCAAGGTCAACATTTGCATGAAATAATCTTCAAACCAAACATTAAATTATATGGACCGTACTATCGATTCACATAAAGATTTCATGAATTTTTCTGAATTTTATGTTTTTTTTTTGAAAAACTTTCTATAGCTTTTAAAAAACCACCCTTTATGTGCTATTCCAGTCTAAGCCTTCTTCTGTTTGAAGGCCGAGGCAGTGGTGTCCATACGCTCTGTATATCCTTGTCATCTCGAGCGTTGTATCCCAAGATGATTGACAAGTCGCATGTCGTCTTACAAACCATATAGTTCACACGAAGAGCTTTTCTCTAGAGGGTTTCCCGATCTGTTTTTAGCAGCAACCAAATTTCTCTGTGTGTGAAAGGTGTTTGTTGGTTGAGGCCCAGGTCCACCCGGGACTCTAGCACCACAAGAAGAAGAAGAAGTTTCTATCCCGTAAAATAGGAACGGAATGATCAAGATTTTATACAAAACTAACTTGCTGGCTAACCTGGCTTTTTTCTGATAGAGTGTCAGCTATGAAATACCGCAGTAAGGTCCGATTTTACCTAAAAAACTCTCTTTACGAGGGGGCATGTTTTTTGTGACACTCCGAAAAATTGGCAACGATAACGGAACACGACCTTGCTGTGAAATTATCTCGGAGTTCCATCTTTCATGCCGTACGCTAGCAAAACACCCCAAAAACATTAAAAGTGACCTCATTGGGCAACCAATGTAAATGATTTGATTACTTTCGGCGAGCATCCACAGTAAACCATAGTAAACAGTGGATGTTCACCGCACGTAATGCAATTCTGAAGATCTGTGATAGGAACAAATGATAGGCGACACACTGACGTTATTGACCACAAAGAATTCTGAGGAAGCTGGGATCTTCCACCTCCTATGATCTGTGTAAAAAGAAAAATTCAATTTAGGGCCTATTTCCTTGACGATCGAGTGAACTGAGTCGGATAGGCGTGACGAATTTTGTTGAATTCTAAGTTGGTTATAGTTTAAACGAAAATAATTCTAACTTGGTTGCGTGTTTCCTGGACAAGTGCTTTTCGAAAATATTTTCAATGGTTGATGATCTCTGTATCCTTTGCGACATTTCTTCCCTACATCTAATCTGTACTTCTTGTTAATTAAACCTTAGTAGTTGGGGAAAATTTCAAATAAATTCCAGCTGTTACTACTGAAACGTTCTTTATTCAAATTCCCCGCTGCCAACGAAGGTCAACGTGTTTATATCAAAAATGAATTTTGATTTTGGAGACTTGGGGCGTTCAACTGATCAGCTGGCTTGCAATTTCCTAAGCCAGAACGAGATAGCACTATTCATGTCATGATGGCACAGTATGTGGTGCAAGATTGCTTTAATTCACTTTTTTTTCTTCTATACCTTAATGTTAGAATTTTAATTTTTTCTTCGTCCTTAAGTGTGGAGATCGAGGAAGTTAGCAGGTAGGTATGGCAGTGTCCCCTCCTCTAAAATTTGAAGTCCATGTTCCTCTTGAGGAACTCTTTATTATTTGAAGCAGTTATTAAAATAAAAGAAACCTTCTTTTTCAATAGCTTCTTTATTTATTAGCGAAAATCAGAACGTTTACATATTTTTCTCATATTTATCGTCAAGAATGGAACATCTTAAACTAGAATCTGTGCTAGAAATTAAGAAAGAAAAGCATTGTTTACCATTTTGCACCTACCTCGAGTCGCATCTTTACGGATACGAATGAAGAACGAAAAAATTGTCTAGATCTGACTTTGAATAATTGAAGCTAGAGAAATTGTCTTTCTTTTGTTATTTTTTTAAATTGCAAGTTTGAGGCCAATACCGGAGATCAAAACTTGTGAAACTGATGTTAAAGTCACAAGTTAGGGTCTCAGGGAATCAGCCAGACAAACATATCACCACTCTTTATATGCAAGGTTCTAGATTATTTTTAATTGCAACCAAACAAACCCATTACAGTGATTCTGGAACGTGAGTATATCTTTCGTCATTTCATACATCAAATTGTTTCGCTGCGTTAACAGTCAAGCAAAGAAAGTTAGCAAATTGTATAGAATGTTAATTTCAAAACTACTATACAACCTACTACCTCAATTTGCTAGAAATACATTCGGAAGTGGCAGAACATCCCGTCGCAATGCTGCGGGATTGCTGGCGTGCGACTTTATTTTTTTGAATTTAACACCAAAAAAAACGTTGCATACATTGACAGATTCCCATAATTCCGGTCTTGTAACGTTAACTCAGCACAAGTTCGGATTTACGGGTTTCTGTAAATGGTCCATTGTTAGCAAGCGGGACCTAGGTTTCGAGATGTTTCAACAACAGTTTAGAATCTGAAATGATAAGTTAAGGAAGAATGTCATGTGCTGCATTCAAATTGTTTTATGAGCACTTACACACGCCTTTGGGTGAGGATTGTTTCGCTTTGGCACACGTTGTGGTGAGGGAACGGAGCTGTAAAGAAAAAAAAAGTTAAGTTTTGTATGATTATCTTTAAAAATGAAAATAATTAAATATTTAGGGATTTTTAAAGTATTGTTTAAATTCTCCAGTGATCATTATGGTCCTTCTACCCATTCTTACAAGGAACCGAAGTGTCCTCCATTTAGGCGAGACTTATTTACCAGTCTGGTTGAGATACTGTGGGTGTACTTCTTACACTTTTCTGGTGTACTTCTGGTCTACTCTAATTCGATTATAGACTTCGATTCCAGTATGTTCCGAGGCGAGCGCAGATGTTTCCAATTTGTGACAGGTCGGGAGTTTGAAGTGGCCATTCGAGGATGTTAATTTAGTAACGATGAAGATGTTCTGGTCTTAATCGACATAACAATAAAACAAACTTTTAATTATTAATTTAATTTACCAATTTAATAAACATTGCGTTTGAGGCCCTTGTGGTACACTTGCCAGTCGAAACAGAAGTGGCACTGCCTCTCAAAGTGTAAAAGAATGCCGAATGGTGAAGCCCGCGCTTTAGCTTGAGCTTGGCTTTGTTGCTAGCCAGCAAAGTTCGACTTCGGAGAGGAAACCGCTCTCCTGCTTCATCTTCGATTAAGATGTAGGCAAAGAACAACTTGTTTCCGAACAACAGTCACGCTTGATTGTTGTCTAGGATGTCAAGCGTGGCTTAAAGCTATACTATTGGTGTTTCATAAAATAGGGGGTTGTGTGAGCATATTCCAACATAGAACTATATATTTTTTGACGATTTTTACAGAATGTATAGGCGCATTGTCGTAATGTAAGGTAAACTCACCATTTATAAGTCTATGTCCTTTTGATACTTTTACATACATTTTTTAGAAGGCAGCAACTGCTATTTTTCCATCCATTAAAACAATGTAGCCACCGCTACGATGCCTTTATCTTGCCGTTTAAAAGTGGATTAAGTGCATTGGTGTGCTGGAACTTAATGTTTTCCGTCCAACTTAATTAAGACCATGATTAAGCGATAGCTATTGATTTTTTTTTCAAACACATCATCCCAAAGTTTAAAAGGCCAAGCACATTTAATTTTCTTCACCACATGTTTTTTTTTTTGACAGAACTTTACGTGCAACTCATCCTTTTTTTATCGACTTCGTGCAATCTGCAGTCTGGTTTGATGACGGAGTTTGACAATTCCTTCGTAGAACAGGTCTGCTTTTTTGAATTGAGAGATCATCATTATTTCAAATTAATTTCATACTAAAATAATTCTGCGACGAATTCTGCGAATTCTGTTTTCTTCTGAATTCTGAATGCTCAATAATAATTGTTGGCGCGACGGTCCACAGGGGGATCAAGGCCTAGCTTGCGCATCAACTACTCGTGTTGTGGGCGCTACTGTTCTCTCACGAGTAGAAAGGACCTACAGTTTTTTGCCGACTCCGAACGGCGAAGTTTGAGGAGGTTTTTTAGGAAGTTATTACACTTTGAGTGTTGTCGGCAGCTCGAAAGAAGTATTGCTGTGAAAAAATTTGAGGTGTTGAGCCGGGAGGGTCGAAGTTTGTATTGCAGTTGGTATCAATCTTAGGTTATTTCCAGTTACCTGCATACGTTTGCATTTAACAGTTCATTACATTTCGGACTGCATATTGGTTCACTTTTGTCGCTGACAGGGCCATTTATATTGTATAATAATAATTATTGTTGGCGCTACAGTCTAAAGGGGGAACAGGGCCTAGCATGCTCATCAACTTCTCGTGTTGTGCGCACTACTGTTCCTACATCTTTTTGCCGATTCCGAACGGCGAAATTTGAGAAGCTTTCTTAGACAGTTATTACTCTTTGAGTGTTATCAGCAGCTCGAAAGAGGTGGTACCGTGAAAAATTGGAAAAATTGATGTTGAGCTGGAAATCGAACCTTCGGCGTGTGAGCGTCGCACTCTACCCACTACGCCACGGCGAGTAACATCGAAAATTAATGTGGCCGATTTCTCAAATAATTCATCAATAGGTGTGCTCCAGTGCTAGCTGTGTTAAACTCTGAAGTCTGTCATTTTTTAAGGAGTGGTGGTAAATCTCTCTCAGAAAAAGGAAATGTATGGGATCGCATCTAAACTAAATGTGCAAAGTACCTCATTAAGAAATATCAAATACCCTTATCGATACAGAAAAAAAAAACAGTAAGATTTGAGTCGCATACACAGAGAAAATGGGTCAATGCTTACATGTCTCTGTACTCACACTAATTAATTTGACAGAAAACCAACAATCTACCCACAAAAATTTCTTGTGTTAAAAGGTCCGTTCCAATTGATCTGAATTGCTACGAATGTCTACGAATTTTCCCGAAAAACTATGAAAAAGTGTTCCATCAGGTAATTTTTTCGTAGAAGAGAGAGCTCATGAGAGAGTAAAATATTTTCCCTGCCTACTAATTGCTGCCGAAGAAAAATGTGTGGGCAGCAGATGTCTGTCAAATCGAAAATAAAAATAAAGTCTGACATTTCATACATCAGATAGCTGTTTACGAAAAGTCATAAAGTGTCTACGAAAAGTCCTTTCACGAGTTTTGGTAGAGTTACTCTCTGCAAGAGAGATCTTTTTCCAAACTACTCAACTACGAATTTCTGTACACAAATGAATTAAAACAAACATAAAATGGGAAGGATGGGGAAATATTTAACTATCTCGAGAGAGCGCTCATTTGACGTAAAACCCATTTTTTCAAAATATGGGAGCGCATATTGTGTTGTTTTGTGTTAATTCGTGTTGTTTTTTCGGGTACGGGAACACACCTAATATGTCCAAATTGTTTAGCCATCCAAAGCTAGCAAGATTTATAGCTTGCTTTTGCTTTTCTGTCTCTTTCGGTCAAAAATTTTAATTTACCCATTCTTTATTCTTATGTCGTAAGCAAAAATGTACTCTTATCTGAGAAAAGAGTGGCGGTATTAGACTGGAAAGGAAAGACAAGTAATGAAAAGAAGTGCAGAATTGCTTTCGTTTATCTCTGTATCTGGAATCCTAGTAGGGAATTGTAGTAAAAAAACACATCTTTCAGAAGACCAAGGTGTTTGATTAGAAAAATGATCTTTGGGGAAAAGAAGCGTTACAGAAAACAGTTGAAGATGGCGTTTGTTCCTTCGAAAAGTACATTAAACAGCATTCATAGTTACAACACACAATATTCTGAACATTTGCGTACACAGGTAGGAAATGTGCATTTATGTCAAGTAAGTAGGTATGTGGTCGCCGTGGCGTAGTGGGTAGAGTGCGACGCTCACACGCCGAAGGGTCTAGGTTCGACTCCCAGTTCAACACCAATTTTTCTAATATTTCACGGCACCACCTCTTTCGAGCTGCTGATAACACTCAAAGAGTAATAACTGTCTAAGAAAGCTTCTCAAATTTCGCCGTTCGGAGTCGGCAAAAAACTGTAGGTCCCTTCTACTCGTGAGAGAACAGTAGCGCGCACAACACGAGTAGTTGATGAGCAAGCTAGGCCCTGGTCCCCCTTTGGACTGTAGCGCCAACAATTATTATTATTAAGTAGGTAGCGTAGACACGATCTGTTCAAAAATCGTCAAGAATTTTGAATTTGAGCGGGTACATAAGAGTACGGTAGATTTATTTTATTCCACTTATTTTTTTTTTCTTTGCGATGCAATGTTGGAACTGAAGTCAATTCTAGTAATTTCCGTTATGTTGAATATTCATTCAACTTTTGATAGCTGCTTTGCCTGAACGGGTTTGGGTTCAACAATGAATTTTGACCATTGGATTTTAAGGTTTTATTTTTTGGGGAATTTCGTTTAAGATTGAAACTATAATAAAAGTTTTTTTTTTAAACTCAAAAGAACCTTTAAGCAGTGAAACTATCTGTTCGTAGCAAAACCTTGAACAAAACACGAGAACAAATAGTTTATGGTTGATTTAGTTGAAAACCCTTCCATTCTAACAAGATGTGACCGATTTGGCATTGATGATGTACCGTAATGATGTCAATTTATTTTAACTTTTCTGACAGAGCCACTGTTAAATACCTTCATAGTCCGTATATGGTAAAGAATATATGACATATGGTTTTGTTTTCCAAAAGGCAGACGCGTACAAGCCTTAGAAATTTGTTAAGCACATTAAAAAAATAAAACTGGTTTATTATTTGATCCAAAAGTTTGTAGATTTCAAGGCCCAGGGGGCAATATCTATTTATACATCATATATATAGATATTTTATATATTCTTGAACTCAGGTCGTTCAGGAATTGTAGATAATAATAATTGTGAATAATAATAACTGTGGATAATAATTGTATGGCGCGACAATCCTCAAAGGGACCAGGACTTAGCTTGCTCATCAACTACACGTGTTGTGCGCGCTACTTGTCTCTCACGAGTAGAAAGAACCTACGAGGGGCGTTCAATACATTTTCGGTATCGGGGTGAAGCTGTGGTTATATATAAATTGACTTATTCATTAAGTAATACTATTATTTTAGTGCATTCATGTAAAATTTCATATAAAAGTGATTTAATTCGCTTTTTATCTCTAGTTGAACAGAATCATAATGGCAACTGAGAAGATGATGGTGAAAATTGAGCATTGCGGTGTAATTAAATTTCTCACTAAGCAAGGAAAAAGTAAAAAAACTATTCACAAAGAGATGGTGGCTGTTTACCAAGGTTCTGCACCTTCATTGTCAACTGTGCAAAAGTGGCCAAGCGAGTTCAAGAGAGGCAGAGAGAGCATTTAAGATGACCTCACTGCGGCGCCCTGGCTACTGCTTGTACTGGAGAAAGTATTAAAGAAGTCGAAAACCTTGTTCTTGAGAATGCCCGAATAAGGGTGAAAATGATGGCAGCGATCACCAAGCTTTCAACTGGTACCATTCTCACCATTCTTCATGACCATCTTAACCTTTTAAAGGTCAGTGCAAGGTGGGTGCCACGAATGCTCACAGCGCCTCAGAAAAAAGTGAGAATCGCATGCTGTAGAGAGCTTTTTTGGAGATGTGTAGTGAGAACGCGGGCAATGTTATGGATCGAATTGTTGCTGGGGACGAAATATGGGTTCACTACTATGACCCTGAAAGCAAACAAGAGTCCATGCAGTGGCATAAAAAAGGAACAGACACCCCGAAGAAGTGCAAAGTCACTCCGTCTGTCGGGAACCTCATGCCCACAGTTTTTTGGGACTCAAAGAGAAACTTGCTCATTGAGTACAAAAAAAAGGTGAAACCATCAACGCCGCATCCTACGCTTCAATTTTGCATAATTTGCGGGAGGAAATTAAAAACAAAAGACGGGGTCAACTCGCAGCGGGTGTGTTGCTTCTTCATGACAACGCCCCAATTCATACGGCGCGAGTTTCCAAGACTGCTGCGCGAGATTGTGGTTTTAAAGAAATCCAACATCCACCCTATAGTCCCAACCTTGCCTTTAGTGATAATTTTTTGTTTCCGAATTTAAAAAAGTGTCTTCGTGGAAAAAGATTTTCGGATGATGAAGAACTCAAGTCGGCAATAAATGGGTATTTTGTTCAAAGGGTCTTTTAAGGGTTTAAAAAAGCTTATCTGAAGATGTAACAAATACATTGATTTAAGGGGAGATTAATTTGAAAAATAAAAACAATTTAAATTAAATTCGCATTTTTCTTCATACCGATACCGAGAATAAATTAAATTCCCCTCGTACAGTTCGTCGCCGCATTCTACGCACTGCTCCATGACGGGCACTATAGATAATAATAGTTGCTTTAAATACAAATACAATGTATGTAGTTCTCCATTTTGAATTCCTTTCTTCGAAAAACAACGTCTTTTTATCTGTGACTGTACATTTGCACATTACCTCTTCAATGGTTAGTAGCAAATAAGGATTTAATCGAACGACATGAGACACTTACATGCTTGCTTCAGCTGCACTTCGAGTTTTGATTTAAAAAAAAAAAGCTTTAAGAAGCGTCTAACTTTTTTGATCGATTTGTGATCGAACAAGAAAGTCCGCACTAACATTTCAATTATATAAGCTGATGAAAATGGGAAGTAAACTATTTTTAAGTATTCTAAAGGCTTACAAAGTGGCCGCCGTGGAGTAGTGAGTAGAGTGCAACGTTCATACGCCGAAGGTCTGGGTTCGATTCCCGGCTGAACACCCTTTTCGAATTGCTGACAACACTCAAAGTGTAATAACTGTCTAAGAAATCTTCTCAAAATACGCCGTTCGCAGTCGGCAAAAAACTGTAGGTCCTTTCTACTCGTCGGAGAACAGTAGTGCTCACAACGCAAGTAGTTGATGAGCAAGCTAGGCCCTATTCCTCTGTGGACTGTCGCGCCTTACAATTATAAAAGCTTACAAAGAAGGCAGCTACTCTCAATTGAAGACAATACCCATTGATACTGTCTCTAGTCGGCCTTATAAGTCTTGAAACTCATCGCAAACATAAAAACAATTTATTTTTTTTTCAAGCATTACATGATATTATCAACCTCACAATTGGTTAGCTGAATGAGCTCCACGGGCTCAGCACCCATCAATCTTCATAAGGATTGCCAGTAAACGCAGCCAAACGTAGCAGCGATTTGAAAAGAACAAAAATTGTTAAGATTCCACGCATTTTAAAATTATTTTTTTTTTAACATTCTTCTTTTGTTTGCTCTGCTGCCGATGGTTTGAATTCGTATACGTTTTCCTTACCCTCTCAAATTGGCACATACTGCTTCTGGTGCATTCAAAAGCTTTTATGAAACAAACCCGAATTGATAGTTCACGACTTCATTTTGTGGGAAAGTGGATGATGGCTCAAAAATGGTGTGAGGATTGCATGACAAACTATTGTTTCCTTAATTAAATTGAAAACTTGAACAAAAAAGTAACGACTGGTCGTATGATGAATTGAGCAAAACCCAAAACTGCGACGTATATGCGACGTATATATAGAAATATGAAGTTCGTGAAGACATTGTTAATTACATTAAAAACTTTTTTTGGGAAATTCAATAAGCGATTCTCCATCCGGTAATTAATAGCCATCCAAACTCCAAAGGCAATTAAAATAAATCCTCTAGACAGTCAAGCAGAAGTGACCAAAGCCTTATAACTTCATTATGATTAAGACCAGTTGCTATTTACTTGCGTCAATATTTGGTTTTGCTGTTACAAGCTATTTAGTAATTTTATTCAAAGTAGCCTGTTCCAGTAACATTTGCTTAGCATTTATAATGTAAGTGGGTATTTCTAAATGAACAAATTCTAAGCAAAATTTAACACTACCAGAATTGTTGTTTGTTAAACGGAAAATTGATTAAAATCATGTTCATATTAATAAAGCTCGTCGTTCGCTCAATACGAGGGATATCGGGATTAGGGAACAAAAACAAATATTAATCATCGAAAATAGCTTTATTGTTTTTCAAAATATTCCCCATTAAGATCTATACACTTTTGCATGCGTTTGAACCAATTTTCGAAGCACTTTTGCCACTCTGATTGAGATATCTCCAAAACATGCATTCTAGACGCATCAACCGCTTCTTCAGGTGTCGAAAAACGTTGACCTCTCCTTTTATTTTTTACGTACGGAAATAAAAAGAAATCATTCGGTGTCAAGTCAGGACTATACGGCGGGTGACTCTTCAAATCGATGTTTAGAGTGCTTTAGAGTTGTTTGAGTTGATGTGCGAGAACTCGCATTGTCGTGGTGAAGAGTGATCCATCTCCGGCTGCTGGTTTTCCCGATTTCTTGGAAGACAACTGACAAACAAATGGTTGTGTACCACTCAGAATTGCTTGTTCTGCATTGTTCTAGTGTTACGCTTGCAACATGTTCAGTATTTCCCAAAAAAAGGCGACCATTTGCTTGGAAGTGCTTCGTGCACGAGCAACTTTTGTTGGATTTGGCTCAATTTGAAACACCCATACAGTGGACTGCTGTTTACTTTCGGGCTCATACGCGTAAATCCGCGATTCATCACCTGTCACGATGTCATAGACGTGTTTCGAACCACCACGATCGTATTTTTGGAGTATTTTTTTTCGACCAATCGACACGAGCCTTTTTTTGAGCGATTGACAAATTGTGTGGGATCCAACGCGAACAAATTTTTTTGACGGTCAAATGTTCATGCAAAATTGAATGTATGCTGGTCCTACTAATGCCTAAGGTTATCTCAATCTCACGATACGTCACTTGACGATCTTGCAATATCAGTTGGCGCACAGCATCAATGGTTTCCGGAACAACAACTGATTTTGGACGACCTTCACGGAATTCGTCTTGGAGTGAACTACGACCTCGGTTGAATTCACCATACCATCGATAAAAAATGGTCCTTGATGGAACTTCATCGCCAAAAATTAAATTAAGTTCATTGATGCGCTGTTGTTGAGTTAATCCACGTCGAAAGTTGTAAAAAATAATCGCACGAAAATTCTCACGATTTAATTCCATTTTTTGGGCGAGATGAATCTTTGAAGTTAATGTAAGCAACACAAATAGCGCTCAAAACGTTCTGAGTACATATAACCTCAAAAATGTCAAACTTTACGATAGAGCTGGCAGTTGCCAGATTGCAACACTAGAGTTGCCCAATTCCGAAATATAAAAGGCAACCTTCGTAATAAAGCCCTCTCTCGAAGGACTAAGCTTGCTTTATAATCCCAGTCCTACTCTATGGCACAGGAACGCACATTACCAAAGGCGGATGAAGGAGTCCTTAGTCCTTTTGAGAGGAGAGTTTTGCTTGCGATTATTGGTCCTGTTTTCGTTGATGGCATTTGGAAGCGAATATTCCACGACGAAATCTGTGGGCTGTACAGCGACATGCGCCTGGTCAAGCGTCTTCGGATACAACGCTTAAGATGGTTAGGCCATGTGGAGCGTATGGACACCACTGCGCTAGCCCAAAAAGTCTTCAAATCAGAGCCATTGGTGGCGCACACAAGTAGAGAAGGACCTCAACCAACTTGGAGTGCGCAACTGGAGGCTGGCGAAAGTTCTGGCTGACTGGAGAGCTATGTTGGTTGAGGCCCAGGTTTACCCCGGACTGCAGCACCTCAGTGCTTATGAGCACTGCAGCACTAATCGCGCTGTAGATCAGCACGAAATTCCGATGCTATAAACTTTTGCGAAATGCTTTCAAAGAGAGATCTTTTAATGCGGAAATTTGTTATAAATTCCTTGTTAGAGTAGAGTCGATCAAATCTTTCCAAATAATTCATCACGCACTTTCTTGTTGACTTTGATAAATGCACAAGTGGGAGCTACAAAATATCTTCAATGTCCGGTTTGTAAATAACTCATTTCCTCCTCTTCAGTCATCATGTCCAAAAATATTCTTTGAGAAATATTTTTTAATTTTCCATTATTTTCACAACACTCTAGGACTTACAAGTGTAAAATAATTCCAACACATAAATGACATAATTCAACAATTGCTTTATTTACGTTCTAGTACATATGAGATTTTCCATCCTTCCATAAAATTTTAAATACCACTCCTCAACTAACAGACTTCGTAATTTAAGGCAGAAAGTACTGGAATCACATACCGCACTGTGCAAAATAAGAGCACTATGCTCGACTTTGTCACTATTATGCTAATTACGTTTTCTTATGGTCAGACAGGCGCCTCATATTTATTGCACAACATCTTTATCACATCAGTCATAAACAAGATAATAAAAAAATGCATCTTGTCATTAAAAACATCCCTTTACCGGAAATGCAGCCGAATTTAATTTGTGCAAAATAATAACACCACCTCATTCTAAAGAACGTTTTCGAGGTGGACGTTTCGTGTGTTTCGAATTTATTTTTTGGCTTTAAACTATATATACACATATTGTTGTAGTTACTAAAAGATAATATTTCAAAAGTGCAGCGCTGTTAGCAAAATAAAATGGGTCGTGGTTGCTTTCCGAGTTGTTACGAATTTATAAGTGAAATTGTTGGGCGTTCAAATGAAATGATCGCAAGTGCCAAAAAATACGTTCAAAAGGAAAAAGAAGAGGAAGAAAGCCGAAACCAACCCCCGCCGATGAACGACAAATAGTAAGATTAGTTAAACGTAACCCGTTTGTGAACGCTAGGAAAATAAAAGAGGAATTCAATTTACCCGTGGCGATATAAAAATGGAAACAAGGCTGGTAAAAAAGAATTTACTTGCCAGAAGTCCAGAAAAGTTCGGGTGCCATGGCGTAGTGGGTAGAATGCGACACTCACACGTCGAAGGTCCAGGTTCGATTCCTACCTGAACGCCTCGAATTTTTCACCAATTTCCAGATATTGAAAACATTTAAAGAGTAATAACTGTCTAAAAATAGCTTCTCAAACTTCACAGTTTGGAGTCGGCAACAAAAACCGGTTAGTCCCCTCTACTCGTAAGAGAACAGTAGCGCGCACAACAAGAAAAGTTGAAGAGCAAGCTAAAAAAAAAAAATCTAAAAAAATAACAAAAAAAAAGAGCTAGGCCCTGGTCCCCCTGTGGACCATTCAATTATTATTAAGTCCCAGAAAAGTACCACTACTGCCAAAAATCAACCTACTAAAACGAACTAAATTTGAAAAGAATAAAACACCTGGATTGTGAACCTTCTAAATGGCGCAATACATTATGGACGGATGAATCCAAAATAGTTTTATTTGGTACTCCTGGGACCAGGACATTTGTTCACAGGCGGAAAAACCAAGAGTTTCAACCGGATTGCACTATCAAAACTGTAAAGCACGGAGCGGCAAAAATTAACGTATGGAGATGCTTTTCCTTTTGTAGAACTGGTCCCACTTTTTGAATAAAAGCAATGGTGACCGCCCGAGTTTTCGCCAGCATAATGAGAAAAACCATGCTACCTAACGCAGATTGGAATATGCCGCTTAGATGGATTCTACAGGAAGACAATGACGCCAAAATGGGCAAAGAATTTTTTCAAAGCAATGGAGTTCAAGTTATGGTGTGGCCGCCTCAGTCTCCGGGCCTGAATCCCATTGAAAACCTTTCGACAGATGTAAAGAAAGCTGTATATGAAGCAAAACCCAAACATACAAAACAGCTATAGGATGCTGTGCAGGTTGCGTCGAAGAAGATCTCTGTTAAGTAATATCAGGCTTAATCGACTCCATGCCACGGCGCTGTGACGCTGTACTTAAAAATTATACGACCAAGTACTAACCCGATAGCAAAACTAAAAGAAAAAAACTTCTCTACTCAATTGGCTTATACTTCATATTTATGAATTTTTGCACTTGGTGCTATTACTTTGCACAATCCGATATTCGATGTCCTTCCGGATAAGAGGCCTTTTCTAAGTTCAGAATGCCTGTCTTACCTTGTTTATAGGTGTTATTTCTGATGGAATAGGGATGTTGTGCAGTAAATATGATGAGTTTGCCTGACGATAGGTAAAAGTTATTAGCAAAATAGTAACAAAATAATTTCAAAGCCAAACACGGTACTATTATATTGCACATTGCTGTACTGTTAGAAGGAATTCATATGCAAAGAATGAAAAGTAATGCACGATGCGTAAGACTGTTGATGGAAAGATTACTTATGTAAAGTAGATTTGATTTTAAAGAACGCGTTATCAAAGGAAGAATTTATGCAAGATAAATTTTAGTGGAATTGAAACCATTAGATAAAGGTTCTCTAATTATTATACCTGAAAACAAAACTCAAGTCCTCGAATGATAGTTGCAAGGGAAGTGATCTCTTGGTTGGGACATATGTTAATTCTGAACTGAAACATCAGAAAAGAAGGAACTCAACTTCATGGAAACGGGATTAAAGAACACTATCAACCTTTAATGGTATGTTGCATCTCATCAAAACATCTTTTGATTTTTTCAAAAACTAAAAAGCATATTTTTTTCGATCTGGGGAATGTATTAAATATTGATAATATATATATGACGGAACTAATCTATAATAAACTATAATAACCTATTCCAGAATTAAATAACTTTTCATTTACGTAAGGTGGTGGATGGATCTGTTACCTCCAAGCTAAGCCCACGTCCTTAATGGAATTCATGCCAAAAACAATCGTTATACAAGTCGCTTTTATTTGGGTGTAGATGGCCGCTGTAGCCGCCGTGGCGTAGTGGATGGAGTGCGACGCTCACACGCAGAAGAGTCTAGGTTCGATTCCCGGCTGAACACCCCGAATTTTTCACGGCACCACCTCTTTCAAGTTACTTACAACACTCAAGGAGTATTAACTGTCCAAGAAAAAGCTTCTTTCACTTTGCCGTTTGGAGTCGGCAAAAAAGTGCAGGTTTCTTCTACTTATGAGAGAACAGTAGCGCGCACAACACGAGTAGTTGATGAGCAAGCTAGGCCCTGGTCCCCCTGTGAATTGTCGCACCAACAATTATTATTAGATAGCCACATACACTTCAAGTACGATTGTCGCTAAGCTATGGACACTTTTTTACATTCACTTTTTGTCACATCATATTCTGTTGCTACGTTTTTTGGACAGTTTTGTTAGGAAAGTACTTTTCCATTTGAGTTTTCGTTTAGTTCCCCAAAGGCTTATTGCAGACATGTCCTTGAATGTTGAACCTAATCACAAAATACAAAATGTTTGTATAAGATTTGAAATAAGGTAGGATATAGAAATAAGAAGGTAGTGATCTGAAATACTGAACTAAATGTTCACTCGAAATCATGGCATTGTAGACCTCAACGAAAAATGAATTCTTCGGTGTGCAACGCATGTGTGTAACAGAATAAGGAAAGCAAAACCTTTATGTAAAAATTACGTTGATATTAAAATGTTTTTTTCTTTGTAGCAACGTCATCTGAAGCATAAGCAAGAGCGATTGGCATTTTTTTAAATTAAAATGAATATCGCAAGTTTTCAAATTACTTACTGTTAGAATCAAAACATATCTCTTGAAGCGGTATTGAAAAACATAAAAACCGCAATAATGTATAGGAAAGAGGAAATAAAAAAGTATAATACTAATAACACATCACTCAATGAGTCCCGAAACATATAGGTGGCACCACTAACAAAAGAATTAATGTTAAATTAATAATTTTTGTTAGTGGCACTCCCTCTGTATCCCGGCACATAGAAGAGGGTTATTGTTTAACCTCTTCTGGACTTCTTTTTGAACTCTTTGCAAACGGCGTTTATTTACTTGCAAAACCTTTTCTCATCTGTCCAAAGTACGAAAGTTACCTTTTATATTTCGAGATTGGGCAACCCTAGTGTCGCAATCTGGCAACTGCCGGCTCTATGGTAAAGTTTGACATTTTTGAGGTTATACGTACTCAAAACGTTTTGACATACTAGCGCTATTTGTGTTGTTTACAGGAACTTAAAAGATCCATCTCGCCCTAAAAATGGAATTAAATCGTGAAAATTTTCGTGCGATTATTTTTTACAACTTTCTACGTGGATTAACTCAACAACAGTGCATCGATGAATTTAATTCAATTTTTGGCGATGAAGCTCCATCAAGGACCAGTGTTCATCGATGGAATGATGAATTCAACCGAGGTCGTAGTTCAGGTATGATGAATTCAACCGAGGTCTTAGTTCACTCCAAGACGAATTTCGTGAAGGTCGTCCAAAATCAGTTGTTGTTCCGGAAACCATTGATGCTGTGCGCCAACTGATATTGCAAGAGCGTCATGTGACTTATCGTGAGATTGAGACAACCTTAGGCATTGGTGGGACCAGCATTCATTCAATATTGCATGAACATTTGACCGTCAAAAAAATTTGTTCGCGTTGAATCCCACACAATTTATCAATCGCTCAAAAAAAAGGCTCGTGTCGATTGTTCGAAAGAAATGCTCCAAAAATACGATCGCGGTGCCTCGAAACACGTCTATGACATTGTGACATTATGTGAATCTTGGATTTACGTGTTTGAGCTCGAAAGTAAACAGCAGTCGACTGTATGAGTGTTTTAAATTGAGCCAATACAACAAAAGTTGCTCGCGCACAAAGCAATTCCAAGCAAATGGTCGCCTTTTTTTGGGAAATACTGAACCTGTTGCAACCGTAACACTAGAACAACGCAGAACAGGCAATTCTGAGTGGTACACAACCATTTGGTTGTCAGTTGTCTTCCAAGAAATCAGGAAAACCAGCCGCCGGAGATGGATCACTCTTCACCACCACAATGCGAGCTCTCACACATCAAGTCAAACAACTGCATTTTTGAGCACTCTAAACATCGATTTGATGAGTCATCAGTCATGAGTCCTGCTTTGGCCCGGAATGACTTCGTTTTTTTCCCGTACTCGAAAAACAAAATTAAGGGATCAACGTTTTTTAACACCTGAAGAAGCAGTTGATGCGTTCAGAATGCATGTTTTGGAGATACCTCAATCAGAGTGGCAAAAGTGCTTCGACAGTTGATTCAAACGCATGCAAAAGTGTATAGATCTTAATGAGGAACATTTTGAAAAACAATAAACCTATTTTAGATGATTAATATTTGTTGTTGTTCTCTAATCCAGAAATATATATAAGGCAGCCCACGTACTCAATTGCCCAAAGAAACAGTGATTGGCAAGAGTAATTCTGCGTTTGTTTTCGGTACTGATGTTGTCCCTGTTTACCGCGGAGCCGAGGTAGACGAAGTCCTCTGTCCGAGACTTCAATGTTGTGTGTTTTTCCTTGATGACAACATGTTATTTGTTTTTGCCCGCTAAACACACGTAAGTATTCCTGGTAAATTGGGTTTTTGAAAGATTCTGTTTCCTTTCCATTTTTAAAAAATTCCAGAAAGTTTAGTACACTGTTTGGAAAGTTATGAACTCTTGCTAAGGCCACTTTGTTGAAATCTAAAGCAACAAAAATATTCATGTAGGAGTGTAATTTACATATGTCCAGTTGAATGTGTATTTAATCCACCAGGAGGCGAAAGTAAAAACAAAAGAAAATTTGCATTCAATTGCTTTTCCACACTACCTTAAGTTCCCCACTTACAACAAAACCAGATCGAATGTTTTGTCTCATTCGCAATCATTAAAGAAGTTGAACGCTTTCACAATGAATACACAAAACAGCAGACTTCAACAGTAACTAAATTAGAATGTCAGTGAACCTTCGTACAAGACGATCAACTTTTAAGGGAGTTTGTCTGGAAGAGACACGGGCTAATAAAGCTCTTGAAGGCATATAGTGAAAGGGTGAAAAACGGGTTTATAACATCCTCAGAAGGAATGAACCCTATGCTTTAGAGTCCAGTTGAAAATTGCCTCAGGCACTTTCTGGCGTGGAATTACCGCAAAACTTAAACAAAGTCGAACTGGAACTTTATATATGTTTTGACTATACATCAATTTACATATTTTATATTGGATGTGATGGTGAGCGTCTACTAATGCAAGCGGTTATGACGTGTTTGGTGTTGTTGTCAAATTTAATGATAATTTAGTTTGATTTCTTTTGAGAAGAAGTGAGTTTGAAAATTTCAAAAGTAGTTAACCCATTGTTGCGATGCACCAAAAAATCACCTGCTCAAGAAGACGTTATCTATCGGTACCGACTTCTGAAATCTGACTTAAGGTATGGAGAGCTGGGATGACTTTAAAAGTTATTTCTCTTGGACTATTTTGTAGAACTGCAGTGAGTTTCTTCATGCAATCCATACACGATTGTTACACATGATGTAGTCAACTATTTCAGAAATTGCTTTCGCTCTGATGTGTATCCATATTATTCGTATATCGACGTCAACGAAACGTGAAAGTGATTTACTAAAATACCGGCGATGGTGCAAAGTCCTAAGCCATAACGACAGGAGTTCAATACGGATCCGTGCTCGGACCTCTACTGTGGAATATGATGTATGATTGCGTTCTGCAATTGGCGCTTCTAGATAATAATAATAATAATTGTTGGCGAGAGAGTCCACAGGGGGACCAGGGCTAAGCTTGCTCATCAACTACTCGTTTGTGCACGCTACTGTTCTCTCACGAGTAGAAGGGACCTACAGTTTTTTGCCGACTACGAATGGCGAAGTTTAAGAAGCTTTCTTGCACAAGCATTACTCTTTGAGTGTTGTCAGCAGCTAGAAAGAGGTGGTGTCGTGAAAAATTCGAGTCATTCAGCCGGGAATCAGACCTAGACCCTCCGGTGTGTGAGCGTCTCACTCTACCCACTATGCCACGGCGGCCACCACCAGGTATACCGGTATGAATTTTTTTTTGAAAATAAAACACTGGTTATTGATGGGAAACTAAAAACATTTTATTCAAAGTATTGGCCATTTTTTTCTACACATTTTGACCACCTTTCTAGCAATTTGTGAATACCACGCCTATTAAAGTGTTCGTCTTTTGAAGCAAACCAATAAGGCACCCAATTTTCGACCTCCTTGTAGGGATCAAAGTGCTGCTTAGCCAATGCGTGTCCCATCAATGAAAACAAATGGTAGTCGGAAGGAGCCAAGTCTGGTGAATACGGCGGGTGGGATAGCTGCTCCCAGCCAAGTGTTTTGATTGTATCCTGAACCGGGTTTGCTTTGTATGCAGGTGCATTGTCATGGAGCAAAATTACCTTTCCGTGTCTTCTGGCCCATTCTGGTCGTTCCTCGATCAATGCATTTTTCAAATTGATCACTTGGGACGGGAGCGATCAGTATGACCGGTTTCACCAGGTTTTAGGAGCTCGTGGTACAGCACAGCTTTCTGGTACCACCAAGCACACAGCATTGCCTTTTTGCCGAATAGATCTGGTTTTTCAGTCGATGTTGATGGTTGTCCAGATTTTTTCCGTTTAGGATTCTTAAAATAAATCCATTTTTCATCGTCAGTAACAATCCGATGCAAAACCGATTTTCTTTTGTGTCTTTGAAGCAAAATTTCACAAGTGTTTTTTCGGCTTTCCATCTGTCTTTCATTCAATTCATGTGGCACCCATTTTCCACACTTTTGCATCTTTCCCATAGCTTTTAAACGGTCAGAAATTGCTTGTTGTGCAACATTTAACATTGCTGCCATTTGCTTTTGACTCAAAGTGTCATCTCCAATCCAATATCGTTCGCAATTCGGCGTCTTCAAACTTTTTTGGTGGTCTTCCACGTTCTTCATTTCTCACATAAAAATCATTACATCTGAACCGTTGAAACCATCTTTTGCATGTCGCTTCTGATAGAGCATGATCACCATGTGCCTCGACAAGCATTCGATGCGACTCTGCAGCACTTTTCTTCAAATGAAAACAAACAATTAATGCTTTCTGCAAATTATCACTTTCTGGTACAAAATTCGACATTTTTGACACGATAAAAAAATATGATGTTGTCTGTTCAATGTCTTGATGTATACTAAATATTTTTCACAGATGTCATAGCAAACAAAAAAAAAAAAAAAACAAAAAAGGCTCGTTCACAACAAATGTTCCCTATCGAGACATTTGTATCGTAACGCTCACTTCATACAAATATTCGCCTTTGTCAACGATGCCGCCTACGTAACTGTAGAAAAACACACAGAGGACACGGACGCTACGACGAATCTCGGATGTGAAAGAATGGCTCAAAAATGCCAGCCTGAAATTTGCGGGGCACTGACAAATCGCCGGTCCCAAAAAGGTGAAATATTCTAACTTCATTGACAAGACAATTGTGTCTAAGGATTACGTGAAGGAGGTACGGGTTATGATGGACAAAATGTTCTCCTTAAGGGAACACGCAAAGTATGCGAAAGTAAGAAGGCATCACTTGTACAAAGTGCACTCTTTCGAATGTTTTCAAATATTGGTAGATCCTGTTGTCCCGTTCTCACCAGTTGTCAGTGAATTCCCCCTGAATGCTCGTCCGATTTGGGCTAAAACACGCTTTTATAAGCGACCGATTGGGCTAAAGCACTCACTTCAGACCTACCGAAACGGTTAATAATGCCAGCGTCTAGACTCTGCGCAATGCGGTGTTTCAGTAGCTTCAGGAATATATCCGGCGTTCGTAATAGCGGAAATGCTACCCATAGCAATTCTTGCAGAAAAGATTATGAGGATTTACCACCGAAGAAAGCCGGAGTGGCACCAAGCTGAACTAATAAAAGAACGAGCAAAATCTAAGGCCATGTGACAAGCCAGATGGGACCTCTCCACAGAAAACGCAAGTGCTCATCCTCATTATCAAGACCTTCAGAGCAAAATCGGCAGGAACGCGTAACTACCAGTTCTTATCTGAATTTGGCGGCTTTCAAAAATAGGTGTATAGGGTTGAGGAAGATAATAAACCGCTGTGCCCACAATATCCACATGTCGGAGAGAACGCAAAGAACGTACTTTTTTAACCACTTTGCGCAGGAGACACACATTGTAGACTTATCGAACGCTAACAATATGAACACCTACATAATAAGATCTGTAGAAAGCTGAGGTGAGCAATGTTCATTCATCGTGAAAGTCTATTTGAAACATAAGAAGGCTGAAGTAGAAATCACATCTCTACAGACCAGGGCATTAGTCGGCAATTAACTCCGCGAAGTAATACGAGTACCTAACGGCAGTAAAGCCTGGAGTGTCGTTGAAGTGTGTAGGGCGTGGCTAAATACGAAGGCAATTTTCCGTAACCGAGCGTCTAGAGTTCCGAATCGTGCTTGCTGGCAGCTGGAGCTGCTAGTATCTTGATATGATTTCCAAATCCTTGGGCACATTCCAAACGAAGAACAACAGTGAAACAAAGTGACAGCAAAACTGTCGAAAATTAAATAAAAAAGGAGCAACGCCAAAGAAGACAAAATGGATGAACGTTCTCAATAAAACCTTCAAGAAGTACGAAGAAGTCAGAAATTGTCTTTCAGTGTGGAAATTTCGTTAAAAATACGGAAACAAAATAAAACAGAATATTCCATGAATAGGGAATTTGAAATATTATTGGACCTGCTTCGTAAACCATGATCTTCGTCCTTGTTGCAGGACGTAGAACATGTTCATTATTTGGACGTCTTATCACTGAAACTAGTTAATTCTGTGGCAAGCCACAATTCTGTGCTCATTAACTACTCGTGTTGTCCGCGCTACTGTTCCCTAACGAGTAGAAGAAATCCACAGCCTTTTGCCAACTTCGAACGGCGAAGTTTGAGAAGCTTTTTCTTGGACTGTATTACTCTTTGAGTGTTATCAGTAGTTGGAAAGAGGTGGTGCCGTGAAAAATTCTAGGGGTTCAACCGGGAATCGAACCTTCGACGTGTGAGCGTCGCACTCTACCCACTACGCCACGGCGGCCACATTCAAATGTGAAAACGAGACCTTAATAAATAGCCAGTTGCAAATTTTACCATCGACTTAGTATGTAGGAGCACAGATTAATGGGTGGATAATGTGGGTTCGAATGAAATGTCCGCTCATCCCGCATATTTTCACGGCATCACTCCATTCTAGCATTTGAAAGAACTTAGAGGTAAGCAATAGCACGCTCAGGGCGAGCTGAAAGAGACAAGCCCATAACGCATTGTGTTCTTATCTTAGATCGCATCGCATTCATAAAAACCAAATTTAGGCGAAATGGGCCTTCTCTGACTCAATAGTTGAAGAGTCTACTATTTTAGCCTTTCAAGAACAATTGCATGAGGTAAGTATGGATTTTGTTTATCATTTAAGGAGAAATTCAAATTATACGCAAAATGTGCAAGTGCCCATGCCCCCCACTCCTGTAAAAACAAAAAGAAATTCAAAAAAGAAAACACCTTCTCTTTTCTTGCATTTATACACAGGGCATATTCAAAATATTTTGTGCAAAAAGCAACCACCAATTAAATCCCCGTCGATCCACATGACATCTCCATCAAGACAGCACCACAAGCTTTTATCGTAATTACTTTACAATCAAGGCGAGTGACCTCAAAAACCACTTTCTGCTAGTGAGCCTTATTTAAGACCGCAGTTCTTCTTACATTCTATAAAAACTAACGTGTTTTGAGCAAAGGCTGAAATGCAATAATTTTATATGTGCAATTTGTACTTTGTTGAGGAACATGGATTTAAAATTTGAGTAAATACCTAAAAGAGGTTGGTTTGCTTATTTGTATAAGACTGTGTCTTTGAAGGATAGAGAATGTAAAACGTTTCAAAAAGGGTAAGGTAAAAACCAAATCAAATTTATGTTTTGTGTCATGAGGAACAAACATGCAAACATTTATTTAGTTTTTAGCGAGATAATAATAATAATAATTGTTGGCGCGACAGTCCACAGGGGGACCAGGGTCTAGCTTGCTCATCAACTACTCGTGTTGTGCGCGCTACTGTTCTCCCACGAGCAGAAGGGACCTACAGTCTTTTGCCGACTCCGAACTTTTTTTAGCGAGTTAAACAAAAGCCAAAAACTAACAGTGCATGGTTTTCCTAAGCCCCGTCAGTTCATGCTTTTATCAAATTTTCAAATGGTAAATCTACCTTTCATCTGCCGCAGTCATCTTCATTTTTTTTCTTCTTCTTCTTCTTTTTCGTTTTCTTTTTCTCCCTATTCTTCTTTCTCTTCTTCCTCTTCCTCTTCTTCTTCCTCTTCTTCTTCTTCTTCTTCCTTTTCTTCTTCTTCTTCTTCCTCTTCTTCCTCTTCTTCCTCTTCTTCTTCGTCTTGCTCTGCTTCCTCTTATTGCTCTTCTTTTTCTTCTTCTTCCTCTTCTTCTTCTTCATTCTCTTCTTCCTCATCTTCTTCTTCCTCTTCTTCTCATTCCTCTTCTTCATCTTCTTCTTCTTCTGCTTCTTCCTCTTCTTCTTCATCTTCTTCCTCTTCTTCTTCTTCTTCTTCTTCTTCCTCTGCTTCCTCTTATTCCTCTTCTTCTCCTTCTTCTTCCTCTTCTTCTTTTTCTTCTTTTTCTTCTTCTTTTTCTTCTTCTTCTTCCTCTTCTTCCTCTTCTTCCTCTTCTTCTTCTTCTTCTTCTTCCTCTTCTTCGTCTCCTTCATTTTCTTCTTCTTTTTCTTCTTCTTGTTATTTCTTCTTCTATTTCTTGTTGTGGCCCTACAATCCGGGGTGGACCTGGGCTTCCAGTTGCACCCTTAAGTGCCTAGCGAATGTGTGTGTCGCCTTAGTGAGCCAACAAGTCGTCTGCCGGTGATGTATTACTGACGTTTGGGAACATTCACTTAGTCAGTAGGGTCATGTCACCTTTGGTTGTGCTAACGAGAGATCCAGCTGTCCAAGGGAAACCTTGACTAAGGACGCGGGTAGTCAACAGGTGGGTTCCCTACCATATAAGTGCCTCTTTTGGGCGCTTGACTACAAACTTCATCGGCAATCATGCTACCTATGATTCTGTGATTTTCCAGGATACAGAATCCCGAAGCATTCCATGACTAATATTCTGTGGTGTCCAAGGAACAAGGATTCCATGTTGCGCCACGATTAAATTGAGGCAAGACATGCTTTTGTGAACTAACTTGCAAGTGGTAAGACTGTTGTTGAGAAAGCTTGCTTGTAGCTAGAGACGCGATATCAGTTCCGTTTAAACTACCATCAGCAGTCTCACATGACGGAAGAAAAGGAATTTTCAAACTTGTAATGTAGCAAATCCCACTGAAACGAGAAGTGAAATGTCTGCGTGTACCCTCGTACTCTCTGAATGGCCATGCAACGCTCTGTACAGCGAAGCAACCGGTAGGAAAGCATTCTTCCCTTCTTCTTCTTGTGACGCTACAGTCCGGAGCGGACCTGAGCGTCAGCCAACTTGCCAGCCAGCACGATCTTTCGCTAGCTGCCTGCAATTGCGCAGTCTATGTTGGTTGAGTTCCCTCTCCACTTGTGTGCGCTACCTTAGCCTAGGCCGTGCTCTGTTGCGTTGTCAAAATGGCTCAGATTCAAAAACTTTTCAAGCCGGAGCACAGATGCTCATACGCACGACTTGGCTTGATATCTTAAGTGTTGTATCCGAAGACGCTTGACCAGGCGCATGTCGCTGTACAGCAAATAGAGTTCGTCGTTAAATCTTCTCCTCCAGAAGCCATCAACGCAAACTGCACCAAGAATCGCACGAAAAACTTTTCGTCATCTTCACTTGTCTTCTTATATTTCTTTTTAAAACACAAAACTGGCGCACAGTGTCACTCACAGTGTCATTCGATAGGGAACTGAAAAATCAACAAACTCTTGGCAGTACGTGTTACAGAGCCTTCCGCGAACGTAGGTAAGCTGTCAGGTTGTGTAAATCTGAGTCTTTTTAGGTTGGAATAGTTGCTCAGTATACCACATCAACTTTCTGTGGACTATTAAACTAAATAACTAAATATTGGCTATACCCCAAGGACTCCATTCAATCGTATTTTACTTCCATTGCAGCCTAGAATAAAATGTCGGTATGTGATATTGCATGAAAACGTGTAATGGAGCCATATGCGGTGCGATCCTGGTGAAAAGAATAGTTTCTGTCAAGCTTGAAAATATGTAGAAAACCGCACATAAAGTATAGGGGTAAATAAACTTGCTTTAGGACCCAAAAGTTAGGACTATGAAGGTTACTAGCCCGTCTTTTTGCATTTTGCATAATACAAACCAAAGCAAAAGTAAACGATTTCATAATTCTTTTTGCCGTTAAGGTATAAGGTGTGTTCTAGTACTTTCTGTACCAAATTTTGAAGTCTGTCATTTGTTATGGAGTGGGTGTAAATATCTCTCAAAAAGATGCAAAATACGGGAGCGCTTCTAAATCAAATGTGTAATTAATTTTTGCCGTTAAGGTATTAGGTGTGTTCTAGTACTTACTGTACCAAATTTTGAATTCTGTCATTTGTTATGGAGTGGGTGTAAATATCTGTCAAAAAGAGGCAAAGTACGGGAGCCCTTCTAAATCATATGTGTAAAGTGTGCCATTAAGAAATGTCAAATTCGCTTTTTCGAAAACAAAAACAACACAATTTCAGGCAAATACACAGAGATAATGGGTTAATTGTCACTGTGCGCACACCAATTAATTTGACATAAAACCAACAACCTGCCCACAAAAATTTCTTGTGTTAAAATGGGCAAGGTAGAGAAATATTTTACTCTCTAGAGAGAGCGCTCATTTGACGTAAAACCCATTTTTTCGGTATACGGGAACGGACTTTGTGTTACTTTGTGTTGTTTTGTACTGTTTTGTGATTTTTGTTCGAGTACGGGAACACACCTATTATTTTTGAGTAATTATTTTTTTGCTTTGGAGTGTAAGGATCTGTACGAACTTAAATTATCCGGCTTTTATTAAATCATTTCGACTCATTCCTACTTTTGATCAATTTGACACTTCAATTAAACACTATGAATGAGAGATTAATTGAAATCCTATTATATTTACCAACACATTCTGTTTGTTGTCAAGGATCTTTGATCTTTGCTGACTCCGAACGGCGAAATTTGAGAAGCATTTTCTTAGACTGTATTACTCTTTGAGTGTTGTCAGCAGTTGGGAAGAGGTGGTGCCGTGAATAATATGAGGTGTTCAGCCGGGAATCGATTCGACGTGTGAGCGTCGCACTCTACCCACTACGCCACGGCGGCCACATTCAAATGTGAAAACGAAACCTTAATAAATAGCCAGTTGCAAATTTTACCGTCGACTTAGTATGTAGGAGCACAGATCAATGGGTGGATAATGTGGGTTCGAATGAAATGACTGCTATTTTCACGGCATCACTCCATTTTAGCATTTGAAAGAACTTAGAGGTAAGCAATAGCGCGCTTTATCAAATGTCTCTTATTAAGTGAATGAGATTAAGTTTTAAGTAAAATAAAACTTTATTCCGGACCATACCTTTGTATATTTACTCCTAGTTGAAATTTTTTCCTTGAATGTCCGTTAGCGCATTATACGCATTTATGTTTGAGAGCCTGCTGCAGGAGATAACAAAAGAACAAAAGAAGATAATAAAACCCACCATATTGGCAGAACTTGGATGAAGTTGAATTAAGATATTGAAGCTGTAGCAATGGGCATGAAAAAGCGCGCGAGCGTTAAGCGAGGCAATGACATCATATTAAAACAGTTTTCGATGCTGTCTATGAACAGTCTGAGAAGGTCGCTCAATCTTTGGTTACTGCCACTGAAACAATTAATCCACTGCAAAAATTCAAAAAACAGTTAAATAGAGGATTTTACATGCCCAACGTGCCCCTAAGAATGCGAAAACTGCTGTATAAACCGAAAATGTGATTTTTAACACTTTCCCCGATTTCAAAGTTGTGATCCACACTGACTCTATGGGGAGAGACAAAATGGATTCATATCGAATTGACACCGAATTGCCGAAAAATGATGTCCCATTGGGTGAACGAAAAATGTCTGCTTTTAAGAACAAGGGTGTCAGAACTGACCAAGCGGACAGTTCTGTGTCCCACGGAAATGGGACATAAGCTTCTGCAGCATCTACAGTGGGATCTTTGGAATCCCTCGTTTTGTTTCGAAATTTGAGAGTAACACGGGCATAAGTGAATGTTGAGTGAGGAGGTTATCACTTCCGCAGACGTTGCAGATCTCTAAAAAATGTCATTCGACAAGTTAAAGTCGTTGGAACTAGAAGGACACTCCATTGAGAAAGAAATCTCTACCTTTTCAAAAGGTTCAAGTATTTTTTTTTTTGATTTTGCAATACTTAGGTGGACATATTTTCGACTCTTCTGGAATATCTTTGAGACGAAAACAAAAAAGACACATCTTGGGATTTGACTTCCAAACAAAGCTCAAAATACATACAGTGCCTCACTAAATTGAGCATACACCTATCATTACTTCATATTTGTGCTGTTTTAAGGCCGACCCGTCTTTAGTTTTATTTTTTTTTTTTGGTATACAATCGTAACTGAATACATATCTTAAACAAGAGTATATGCCAAATTCACAGACAGACGACTTTCTACCGGTACTGGTACATATCTTCTGGAAAAGAAGAACGGAAGAACGTAGAAAGAAGAACGGAAATAAAGTTGAATTGAGCCTAATTTCTAATAGGGTTCACTTGGTCGATTCTGGTTAGTGATGTTTGTATTTCTTTGTATTGGCGTATGAATATTCAATGATCGTAGAATATACATTATGAAAAATGTTTCAAAATAGTTCAAAGACACGATTTTTTGGAACACAGAGCTGATTATCTAAAAAGACAAGCGTAACTCAAAATGTGAAGTCTTATTTCTAACTTTTTAATGATGAAACAGATATTTCAAAAAGAAAATCATTGAATTTCAGTTTGTTTTACGTTTTCCGAAGTTAACATTTAAACGTTAACAGTTAAGAAAAATTAAAATATTCTTGTTTGATTTCTTAAGTAATTCTGAGATTAAGGCGTAAAACATTGCCAAGGTACAAAGAAGCCAACGCACTTGGCGTCCATTTTTTTTCAGAAATTTGTTTTTCTAATATCTTGAATTTGATAAATATTTGTGATAAGCATTCATTTGTATTGTCTTATGGTGCATATGAAATCTGTTCAAAAAATTAAGCTGATTTTCACATTTCGGAGGCTACGTACATTCGATTATCAATTTTTTTATTTTGTTCTGTTGGTACGTGGCTGCCGTGGCGTAGTCGGTAGAGTGGGACACTAACACGCCGAAGGTCCAGGTTCGATTCCCCAGCACCTCGAATTTTTTACGGCACCACTTCTTTCGAGCTGCTGACAACACTCAAAGAGTTGTAACTGTCTAAGAAGAAGTTTCTCAAACTTCGCCTTTCGGAGTCGGCTAAAAGCTGTAAGTCCCTTCTACACGTGAGAGAACAGTAGCGCGAACAACACGAGTAGTTGATGAGTAAGCTAGCCCCTGGTCCCCCTGTGGTCTGTAGCGCAACCCAATTATTATGTTGGTGCTGTATTTGGTTTGTGAGAGGCATACAAGTTGGACGTTTGAGTGTTCGATTGAGTGGCGATTTCCTGCTATCAAAATAGTTGATCAAAGAATTTGCGTTCGATTTTGTGTGCAAAATGGAATTAAGTTTTCATAAACACTTCAAATATTGACAGTGTCGTACGGTGAGTGTACTCTCAAAAGCATGTTTACAAGTGGTACAAGCTTTTCAAAGGAAGTCGAGAAGATGTGAATGACTACGCTTATATCAACAGCCGATGAAAATGTTGAGAAAGTGAAGAGAGTTGGTAAGGAGAACCGCCGAATCACTGATAGAGAAGTTGCTGAAGATGTCGGCATATCGGTTGGCTCATGTCATGCAATTATTTCGGAAATATTGGAAAATGAAGCGTGTGGCAGCGAATTTTGACCAAAATATATTCAGGGGCTCCAACGAATAATCGGACAAAGGTTCTGATCACTTTTCAAGCAATATAGCTAATAAAATAAGTTAAAAGCGCTATTCCTTTTCATTCATATTTATTCTTTGATACATCTTCTTTAGAAACAAGAAGAAACACTTTAGGAAAACCTCAACATAGCGGTTAAAACATGACAATAGAAACAAAACTCATTTCTTAGTGCGCAACAAATAATCGGACAAAGAACGAAAAATTACCCAAAATTCAATATTAATATTTAGTTGCATATCCTTTGGCTTGCAAAACTGCATGTAACCGTGTTAGCATCGTATCTACCAGTTTTTGCATGTTTCGGGCTGAATAGAATGCCATGCCTCTACCAAATTGTTTTTTAACTCTGTCAATGAGTTGAACTTTCTCTCGTATACTCGTCTACCAAGTTCTTCCCAAAGATGTTCAATAACATTGAGGTCTGGATTTTGTGCAGGTGTCTGCAACAATTTGGGACAGTTGTGGATCAACCAGAGTTTTGCTACTTGTGAAGTATGTTTGGGGTCATTGTCCTGGTAAAACGCAAGGTCATTTAAAATTCCCAACTTTTCTGCACTTTGCTTCACATTTTCTTTTAAGATGTTGAATAATAGCGTTGAATAGCACTTTTAACTTATTTTATTAGCTGTATTGCTTCAAAAGTAATCAGAACCTTTGTCCGATTATTCGTTGGAGCCACTGTATGTAGCATCAGCGTCCATCAAGAATTCTTGAACGATGTCAACTGCAATTCAGATTTGCATAAAAGAGTCATAACTGGTGACGTATCATGGGTATATGGGAATGACATTGATAGGCCGATGATTTTTCATGGATTCAGGAGATACAAACCGAACCGGTCAAGGGCATCCCAAAAAGTGCATATCAGGACTGCTTCGATTAAAAAAATGCTTGCACAAGTGTATTATATATGAGGGTGGCTACTTTGAAGGGAACAAATTAGAAATTGAAACGAAAATTCGCTTATTCTTAACTTTTTGAACAGATCTCGTAAAAATAAACTGTAGATAATTTTAATTTTATCGCTTCATTGATCCTCACAGAAAAGTGCTTAAGTTGTTACTATCTAATTGTCAGAAGAGACTTTAAGTTGATTCCGTTAAAAAATTATTCAAAATTGACTGAGAGAGGAATGTGTATCCTTTCAACAAAGAACATATGTGTATATATTCAAGCACATCGGTGAGCTGATTTCGTTTAAATGAAACGGACAAAAGTGTCTTTCTTGTTGAAAATCTCAACATCTTGTAGACTTGAGCATCGTTACACTTCTTTGCATTGGGATGGAATGGAGGAGTTTTGAAAGTCAAAATTTTGTTTTTTAAGTTTCTAAGTAATTTAATCGATTGAAGACAGCTTAAAGGATAAAGACGAACAAGTTTTCGAAGAACAAACGCATTTCTTATCATGAAACCCCATCAAAGCACTTTTTCTCAAACTGAGCACTTCCACTGAATAAACTGGCTTAAAACTTGAATAGATTTGTTAAACAATCGCATGAACTTTTGTACTCAAGCGGCAGGCCTCTCCTGTTTTACATTCTTTCAATTTCCATCTGTTCCGGTAACAATTTTAAAGGAAAGTTTTCGAAAATCAATTTTTTCACGTTACCACACGAACTTTTACAATTACTCCATTCTCCGGTGGAATAGAGATAGGAAGCGGATAAAAATAAGTCTAGTCTGGACCTTCCTGTGTGTTTTTTAAGCAATTTCAAATCTTCGGCACCTTAGTCTCACAGGATAGTCATTCAAATCCCTTCACAATGGCCTCACACACAGCAGAGATCAGAGAATAAGAAAAGAAAAGAATGTGTGCAAAATGTGTCTTTCTCTCGAAGACAATAAAGAATTCAAATCATCGGAAGCACAGCAACTGAGAGATATCACTTCACACAATGTCTACAGAAACAGAAGCAGTAGCAGCTTTTCATTTCATTGTCGCCAACGTTTCCCTGTCGACAGAGTAAAAGAAAAATCGATGGTAGACAGACGGTTAATTTGTTTGTGAAACTGGTCAAATTTGTTTTAATTATTCGCGGAAAAGCGTTTGATTGAGTTTCTCAATTGATTGAATTGCACAACTTATCCTGAGCGGTTACTTTTGAATTTCTGCAGCAACTTTCAGTTGGTTTGTTGCATAAATTGAGTTTTCTCTGTGAAAATACGACAAAAAATGAACGAATTAATTGAAAAATCAACGATAGCATACTTTCTCTCATCTTCAAGGCATCTCCTCCGTCGCTATGTATTGCATAAATAAAAAGGACAATGACTGCAGCATAGAAAATCAAGTATAAATAAAAGAAAAACAAAAAACAAAAAAAAAAACGAACGACTTCACACAGTCACTGGAAGGATTGATGCCACCTATACACACACTCTCTCTTGCAGAATTTAAATCTCTCACAGTTCCACACACTAAGACTATACACAACAAAACCATATGATCTCTCCTCAAGTGTAGTACATATTTACGCATGCCGACGACCACGACGAGACGACAATGACCACAGACATTACGCCGAAAATTGTTTAAATAATATCACAGGAATCACACGTTTGCAAACAATTTTCTTTTTGTTTCAATAAAACCCCCGGGGCTATCCGACACACTGCACAAGGAAATTTATTAGATAAACGCATACGAAACGATGCAGAAAACTTCGAAACCGAACGACCAAAGTCCCGACTCTAACTGATATTTCCAGAAGTCCGATTCCTGGTTGTTTCGTGCCATTTCACAAAAAAAAAAAATGAAGAAGGAATGGGTTTGCACAAAAAAAAAAAGAATGGAAGTACAACAAACTACAAGAAGAGAGACTAAACACAGTTAAAGACGAAAAGAAACTCATGCACCTCCACTGCACAAGCTATCTCTGGTCGGCCATACAAGAGTCGTCGCATCCAGTGTGGAGGAAACACAAGGATGCTTTACTCCATACAGCCTGCCGCTCTATTCAACAATAATAATAACAGCAACAGCAACAACAACAACAAATTGCAACAACAACATTCCCATACAGTCTACACATTCGATCTATGGTCGTGCTGGTGGAGCTGCTTTCCGCTGCTGGTGCTAGTGCTAGTGGTGCTAGTGCGCGATGTGGATGGCTTTGCGTGGTGCAAAAGGGGAGTAGTAGTAGTAGTAGTAGTTGTAGTAGTTGGTGATGGTGCTGCTGCTGATTCTGCTGTTGATGGTGATAGTGATGGTGACGGTGATGGTGCTGGTGGTTAAAATGCAAGTCGATTGTCGTCGTCGTTGTCGTCTCCATCAGCATCGGCCCGGTTGCGGAGTGGCGTAGGAGAGGCAAGATTCGCGTCTGACTGCTTCAACCATATCCAGCCATCCTCCTCTCCTTGTTGGCGTTTTGTTTTTGTTATTTCAGATTTTCTGTTGGTGGTGTTGCGCGTGTTTTCCTTTTTGTGCAAGAGACAAGCAAAGTCTCCAACCGGAGGTACACACACGCAAGACGCGCACACATGTGCTTCAACTATTTCCCCAACCATCAAAAAATGGGGGTCGGCGTTTATGCATCTGTGTGTACTTTTTGGGATGCTGTATCTAGGTAATTCCAGATCAGGACCTGCCTCAATACCTGAAGCTTTTACATAAGCCGTACGAGAGCTTTCGAATGTGCCGAACTGACAACGAAGCACAACAAAAAAAGAACGAGGCATTTGTTTCGTTTTTCCCTTTTTTTGCGTTCGTCTGGTTTTGTTGCTTTTTTATTTGCATCGTTCTTTGGCGTGTTGTCTGTTTCTATACCCTTTTTCTGTTTTTCTTTTTGTTTTTGGTGTGGAGGATTGCACTTGGATTTATTTGTATCTGACGGCTCTGACATTAGTCCTGAGAGGTCTACTTGTTGGTCATCTTGTATGTGTTGTATAGTCAAAGCGACGAGCGTGTGCTGCGGTCGTGGAGTATGGTCAGAGGCTAGAGAATCTGAAACTGCCTCTCTCTTCCTGTATCGTGAGGAATTCTCGGTTTACATATTTACATCGCGCCGATAGACGCCGACTGCTACCCACTATGTGCTTGGTGCGGTGAGGTCGTGTCTGTAATACAAAATTACAATCATGAGGGTATGAAGGACATTTCATTTGTTTATACGTTTCGTATCACACTCATCACGTAAGCAGGAGGTGGACGACGACAAGGGTAAGGCGATGTAACCAATGTCAAGAGCAATGTTGCGCTAAACATTGTCTCTCCCGTCGTTTGTAAGAGTTTCATGTTGCCTCTACTCGGTGGAGGACGGAAAGCTCCATTTAACCACTTCGCTGTGTCATATATCATGTATCGTTGCCCTCGCTGTATGTGTGTGTGTTTATGTGCGAAAAGAGGAAGACAAAGGTGAAGGACCATGAGCCGCGTCAAGTCACCCATCGATGACAATTAGAAGAAAAGTTCCATTGGAACGGATGGATATTGAGGTGGATTTCTTGTTTCTAAATCGTCGCTGTATGCACCCGTCTTACGTGAATTTTCCTGCTTTTGCATTTGAAATTTACGAGTGCAGACGGTTTAACGGCTTCATTTCGTACTGGACTACGTGCTGGCTAAACGTGGTTTATAGTTGAATTGAAACAGCAACGACGAAGCATGCGACTTTTGAGACGTCGTTTTCGTACAAGTTTACTGCGGGTTTATTGAGTGCTTGGAAGCATGGGTGTCTGGTATTTTTTTTCCACCAATATTCTCATGTGACAACTAAATATTTTATCCTTGCCCACAGCCTTCAAAAATCATTTTGCGAATTCTCAAATCGAAATTTGGTGTTTTGCAGGAATTCTTGTTCAAACAACAAGCCCCATGTAGATCCACCGCAGAGGATTGTGCACGCTCCTGCACATACATACATATCTGCTGCAGCGGAATTCATGAAGTTCCTTCAGTGTGTGAATTTCAAAACTGAAAGCCGAAAACAAGTGTGATGATTGAAAATCCTTTTCAATTTAAATTTTCAGTATCAATCATGAAAATTTATGTTCGTCTGTTTGGGGATTCCTATTTCTCCTCATGGAATACACACACCTTGCTGAGACATGTAACTTAGGACATTTTTCATGAATGTGAGGTCCAACAAAAAGATTCAGCTTTTCTTCTTGACTGCTGGATGCAATTTACTTCCTCTGTTCCTCTGATGAAGTATTGGGTTTGATTACTGAACGTATCGCATGGCCTGTACCCGAGACACTATCCTTTGTCATGTAAAACGTTGCTTCTTATTTGGAATGTTTCTTTCTTCAATGGATGGTAAATCTGTTGCAAAGCCAGTTTTAATGGAACAAATGGTGTCAACCAACTTGGTCTGCGCAGTTGCAGGCAGCTGACAAGAGACCACGCTGGCTAGAGAAGCATGCTGGTTGAGTCCAAGAACACAAAGGAGAATACGAGGGTTGCCTTTTATATTTCGGGATTAGAGAAAAAAACAAATATTAATCATCCAAAATAGCTTTATTGTTTTTCAAAATATTCCCCCTTAAGATCTACACATTTGCATGCGTTTGAACCAATTTTCGAAGCACTTTTGCCACTCTGATTGACATATCTCCAAAAGATGCATTCTGAACGCATCAACCGCTTCTTCAGGTGTCGAAAAACGTTGACCTCTCCTTTTATTTTTTACGTACGGAAATAAAAAGAAGTCATTCGGTGCCAAGTCAGGACTATACGGCGGATGATTCATCAATTCGATTTTTTCAGTTCTCAAAAATACAGTTGTTTGAGCCGATGTGATGCGTGAGAGCTGGCATTGTGGTAGTGAAGAGTGATCCGTCTTTGACGGTTAGTTTTCCTGATTTCTTGGAAGACAACTGGCAAACAAATAGTTGTGTACCACTCAGAATTGCTTGTTCTGCGTTGTCGTAGTGGTACAGTAACAACATGTCCAGTTTTTCCGAAAAAAAAGTCGACATTTGCTTGGAAGTGCTTCGTGCGCGAGCAACTTTTGTTGGATTTGGCTCAATTTGAAACACCCATACAGTCGACTGCTGCTTACTTTCGAGCTCAAACACGTAAGTCCAAGATTCACATCCTGTCACAATGTCATAGACGTGTTTCGAAGCACCGCGACCGTATTTTTGGAGCATTTCTTTCGAACAATCGACGCGAGCCTTTTTTTGAGCGATTGACAAATTGTGTGGGATCCGACGCGAACAAATTTTTTTGACGGGCAAATGTTCATGCAAAATTGAATGTATGCTGGTCCCACTAATGCCTAAGGTTGTCTCAATCTCACGATGCGTCACTTCACGATCTTGCAATATCAGTTGGCGCACAGCATCAATGGTTTCCGGAACAACAACTGACTTTGGACGACCTTAACGAAATTCGTCTTGGAGTGAACTACGACCTCGATTGAATTCATCATACTTGAACTACGACCTCGGTTGAATTCACCATACCATCGATAAACACTGGTCCTTGATGGAGCTTCATCGCCAAAAATTTAATTAAGTTCATCAATGCACTGTTGCTGAGTTAATCCTCGTCGAAAGTTGTAGAAAATAATCGCACGAAAGTTTTCACGATTTAATTCCATTTTTTGGGCGAGATGAATTTTTTAAGTTCCTGTAAACAACACAAATAGCGCTCGTGTGTCAAAAGGTTCTGATTACGTATAACCTCCAAAATGTCAAACTATGCTATAGAGCAGGCATTTGCCAGATTGCGACACTAGGGTTGCCCAATCCCGAACTATGAAAGGCAGCCTTCGTATATACTACCTCACTTTCTCCTCTGTAAAGACGCTTAGTTGAGTGTTTACTTTATTCAATTTTGTCTTTCTTAGAATTAGACACGACTGATGTGAGGAAATTGCGGGTGGCTTTCCTGAACAAATATATGTGAATATTGCTGCAAAATTTCCGTATAAGTTGATATTTGATGCTATATGTAGAGGTCAATGCCTTGTTTATGCTGTAAAACTTTTTTGTCATGAGACTCACGCTGAAGACAACTTTGAACATATTTGAAAGTGGCACACTTCCCATTGCATAGTCAAAGACATATATTTATAATTTCTGCTTTTTCAACCGCTTTTGGCTTTACTTACTTTAATTAAGATGGAAATACTATCAAGGATAGTGGCCGCCGTGGCGTAGTGGGTAGAGTGCGACTCTCACACGTCGAAGGGTCTAGGTTCGATAGCCGGCTGAACATCTCGAATTTCCACGGCAGCACCTCTTTCCAGCTACTGACAACACTCAAAGAGTAATACTTGTATGAAGAAAGCTTCTCAAACTTCGCCGTTCGGAGTCGGCAAAAAACTGTAGGTCCCTTCTACTCGTGAAAGAACAGTAGCGAGAAGTTGACGAGTAAGCTAGACCCTGGTCCCCTTGTGGACTGTGGCACCAACAATTATTATTATTATTAAGATGGAAATAAATCGACATGCTTAATATCATTTCTTGGTGCTGTTTTTTCTGTTTCTGTTTTTTCTACTGCTGTCACAATTCATACAGAAAATAACTTTTGAAAAGACTCTTGTTCTTGCAAAGGACTTTGAAAGAAGCGACTTTCATATGTTATGTGGGAGGAAATTGTTAACTACTAAAATATTACGGATTTCATTCACAGATGGCTTAAGTTTAATTTTTAAGGTTTGCTGACGTAATCGAAATGTCAACCACATTTTGTTATTTGATAGTTGGTACTTCGACTGTCAATCAGTAAAACCATTCTTTTAATCGGCTGTGTAGTTTTTGTTTGTCGTCTGTTGAAAAATGAAAAATCAAAACGAGCATTTTCGTCACATTTTGCTTTTCTGTGCAAGCTCACAAAAAGTTATGTGGTGTTTATCGTGACGACGCTTTAAACGAACGGCTATAACAAAATTGGTTTGCCAAATTTCGCTGTGGTGATTTACACTTAGAGGTAAAAACCGCTCCGGTCGACCACTTAAAGTTTATTACGAATGAATCAAAGCAATAATCAATTCGAATCATCACAGTACAACACGTGAGATTGCAGAGAAGTTTCATGTATCACATACATGCATTGAAAATCGCTTAAAACAAATTTGCTGTGTACGAAATATGGGTCGGTATATGGGTTTCTCAGCATGCATGCAAGCATGCCCGACGAATGGAATCTCAGCATCGTTAGTCCGGTCCACAAGAAAGGAGACCCCTCCGACTGCGCCAACTACCGAGGGATCAGTCTCCTTAACATCATCATCACATATAAGATTTTCTCTGCCGTATTGTGTGAACGCCTGAAACCGTTCGTCAACAAACTGATAGGTCCTTATCAGTGTGGTTTCAGGCCAGGGAAGTCCACAATCGACCAGATCTTCACATTGCGGCAGATCCTGGAGAAGTCCCAAGAAGTACAAATCAACACCCACCATCTATTTGTCGATTTCAAGGCCGCGTATGACAGCGTGCATAGAGACGAGCTATACAGTGCCATGTCTAGTTTTAGAATCCCTACCAAACTCGTCAGACTGTGAAGGATGACGATGGAGAACTCTCGCTGCTCCGTCAAGGTCGGTAGCGCACTCACCGAGACCTGCGATGTCAAAAAAGGATTTAGACAAGGCGACGCGCTGTCATGCGACTTCTTGAACATCATTCTTGAGGGGATCGTGCGGAACTCACACGTCAACATCAGAGGCACAATCTTCCACAAGCCCATTCAACTGCTAGCTTATGCGGATGACATTGATGTGATCGGCCGAACTCAGCGAGCCATCAATGAGGCATTTGCTAGCATCAATGCGGAAGCGGCTAAAGTGGGACTGGTGGTAAACGAGGGCAAAACGAAGTATAAGCTGTCATCGAAGAAGAACGCAGAACAGAGCGTCACTATGAGCAGCAGACACTTCGAGGTAGTCAAGGACTTCGTCTAGGGACAACAACATCAGTACCGAAATCAAGCGCAGAATCACTCTTGACAATCGCTGTTTCTTTGGGTTTAAGAGGTAATTGAGTAATAAAGCCCTCTCCCGAACGACCAAAGTGACTTTGTACAACACCTTGTTCATCCCAGTTCTGCTTTACGGCGCAGAAACCTTGCCGCTACTAAAAGCGGATGAGGAAGCCCTTGGTCTCTTCGAGAGAAAAGTTCTGCGTGTGAGTTTTGGTCCTGTTTGCGTTGATGGCATCTGGAGGAGAAGATTCAACCACGAACTGTATGGGCTGTACGGCGGCATGAGCCTAGTCAAGCGTCTACGGATACAACGCTTAAGGTGGCTAGGCCATGTAGAGCGCATGGACAGCACTGCTCCGGCCCGAAGAGTTTTTGAATCCGCACCACAGGGACAACGCAACAGAGGACGTCCTAGACTGAGATGGCGCACACAAGTGGAAATGGACCTCAACCAACTTGGAGTGCCCAATTGGAGGCAGCTGGCAAGAGATCGTGCTAGCTGGAGAGGCATGTTGGTTGAGGCCCAGGTCCACTCCGGACTGTAGCGCCATCAAAAGAAGAAAAATATGGGTTTCTCATGAATTGAAAAAAAATTATTCAGCACAACGCCTTATCATTTGCGATTTGTTAAGGAATCCTAATGAAAATGATTCATTTTTAAAAGGATTGATAAGTGGTGATAAAAAATAGGTTGCTTTGAAACAATATCAATCTGAAAATACCGTTGAAGCCAGGTGAACCAGTTCAAACAACAAACTGGATATTCATCTAATGAAAGTTACGTTATCAGCTTGTTGGGATGAGAAAGGAATTGCCGACTTTGACCTTTTACCACCCAACTGAACGATCATTTAATATGTCTACAATGAACAACTAACGACATTGAAAAATGCAGTTGAAGATAAGCGAACCGAATTGACAAATCGAAAAGGTCTTGTATTCCATCATGACAATGCAATGTGGCCCCACACTTCTTTGGTCACTTAGTAAAAATTATTGGAGCTTGTTTAGGATGTTTTACCACATCCACCATAGAGTCCTGGTCTTGCAACATCTGATTGCTATTTATTTCGATTTTTTTTATATTCCTTGAATGGGTAACATTTCAATAACGTCGGTAATGTCAAATCGTACCTGGTTCAATTTTTCGCTGACAAAAACCAGAAGTTTTATGAACATGGAATAATGACGCTGCCTGGCTTAAGGTCATTGCTCAAAATGGTCAATAAACTGCAGGAATAAGTTATTTCGTTCGATTGAAAAATCTTATTTTATTTTTAAAAAAAATCCACAGCAAATATCAACTTACACTTAATTGCCACCAACCCAATAGCTTAATGAAATGTTCACTTTACAAAAACGTTTGGACCGGCGTAATATAATCATTCTGAAACGAAAGTCTTTTGACGACACGTCGTTACGGATTCATTGAAGTCCGCATTACGAATGTCGTTAGAGCAGTCGTTTTTCTTCAGATAATTACATTTATCGGCTTAGCAGATGTGAAACGTATTTGTTGAGTGACATACAGTACCTCACAAAATTGAGCATACACTCAATTCTCTTTTTATGCGAATGTTTTTTATGCGGTTTTGAAGTTATGCGATTTTTCCTGAGAATCTAATTCTGATTTTTTTGTACAAGATTTTGAAGTTATGCGTTCTTTTTCTATAGTATTTTGTATGGGATTCCACTTTTTAAATATTTCTTCTATACAGAGAAAGCAAACAATAGTTACATATGCTCAATGCTATTTGTGTAAGAATGAATTATCACTTGTGCATTTCTGGGTATCAAGAACTTCATAAAGAATTACGGAAAGATTCGCAAAGCTTAATAACTGATTTTCTTATCAAATCAGGAGAACCTTCAGCAGGCGAAACTTACGTTGGATCTATTGATGCAGTAGCAATCTCGTCACAAAATGAACTGACTGTCTATTCCAGTGATGAAAGTGATTTCACGCCAGTTCACAAAAGGTTGCGGGTGTTATCAGAAAGTGAAGAAGATGACTAAATATAAATTTTTTATAAAACTACTAATTAAAGTAATGTGAAATAAATATATTTAATTAAAAATAAAGTAATGTTATGTATTTGATTTGAATTTACCAAAACTTTATACTCTGCTCAAAAATTCTCAGGTATCCTCATTTTTTATTAGTTGATATCGACTTTTCTTTGCGATTTTTTGGTAATATGAACTTTTAAAAAATTTGGAACGTAACCCTAATTATATAATGTAATTAATGTCTTTTTTTATACGATTTTTTGGTTTTATGCGTTTTTGAAAATAATGGAACACATTCCTTCTTTTACACTATATTAGTGTATTTTGTTATGCGATTTTTTTTTGTGCGGTTAGTTTTGGAACGTAGCTACCGCATAAAAAGAGAATTGAGTGTACACTCATAGCTTAAATATATTTTTATCTTTTTCGCCTTACAAACAGTAGTTAATTAATAAAACTTAATTGCAGTTCGAAGTGGCATATTTCAATTGCTTAAAACCATAAACAAAACTATAAAAATTAAAAAAAAAAATTGCTATTTCTAAGCAAAATAAAAAGAGGAACTGCATTTTAACACACTAAATTGAGCATACACTTAAAGTAAATTTGAATTACGACTAATACACAAAACAAAAACAGTTACAAATAAAATTGCAGTAACGCGTGCCACCTCCTTCAGCATTTATGACAGCTTGTAACTGCCGTGGCATGGATTTTACCAGTTTTTCAGTAAAAGATGGGTGAATCCCTTCCCAAGCTGCCTGAATTTTAGCTTTTAGATCTTAGCTTAGATCAGCTTATTGGAGCAGGTACTTTTATTCATTTATTTCGTGCCATAGATGTTCAATAGGGTTAAGATCCGGCGATTGTGGGGGTGTTTTCAGCTGCTTTGGAGCGTTATAGGGCAACAATTCGCGTACTAAATAGGAGGTGTGCTTCGGATCACGATCTTGTTGGAAGTAGAAAACCGAAGGTAGATCTAATTTTACTGCGGAACAGCACAAAGCAGAACAGAACAGCACATATGAAGTAATGATAGGTGTATGCTCAATTTTGTGAGCTACTGTATGTCGCGTACTGCTATTTCGGTTGAGTCCAATAAAAATGAAAAAATAAGTCAATTTGGTTTTCGTGCCCGCCTTAGGGAAAAATCAAGCAAAAAACTTAGTTTTCTTTGCATTTTAAATGAATTGATGTTAAAGTGTGGGCAGAGTGCGGCACTCATACGCCGTATGTCTAGGTTCGATTCTTGGCCGAACGTCTCTCGCATATATCACGGCACCACCTATGTCGAGCTGATGACAACACTCAAAGAGTTTTAACTGTCTAAGAAAAAGCTTCTTAAGCTTCGCAGTTCAAAGTTTGCAAAAAGTGTAGGTCTACTCGAGAGAGAATAGCTTTTTTCGCAAGATGTAAAAGTTTATATTATATTAATTTTCTCTTGAATAGTCTAGAGCTTCTACTTCCTAAGAAACAAGGCGGATGATTGGCCTTATGGAGGGAAATGTAATTTTAACAAACCTTAAAAGAGGCGTTCCTCAACTATATGGAAACAAAAGTGATTAGGAGGACTTTTCAGCAGCCTTAAATAGTTTGGGCTTAACTGCAACTGAAAAAGAATGGCAAAAGGAATAATTTACGTTACACGTACAATATCCGTAAAATATAATTGTGACTTATAAGTTTTGTATGATTACAAATTTAAAGTAAAGAAGAAACTTTTGGACGGAGACACCATAGGCTAAAATACTTAAATGCTATCAATGAATCTATGTCAAGGAGATCTCCTGGAAGAAATTATGAATTCATTTCTGCAAAACATAAATGTAATGTTAAACATAACGTTATGTGAAACAAAAAGGTAATTAGATGATATTACGAACGAAAAAGAAATTCAAGTTCCTCGAAATATGAATTTGTAAAGATTGTATTTTGGAACATTACTTCTTCACATTTTTATTAAATCAATAATAATAATAATTGTTGGCGCTACAGTTCAAAGGGGGACCAGGGCCTAGCTTGCTCATCAACTACTCGTGTTGTGCGCGCTACATCTTTTTCCCGACTCCGAACAGCGAAATACGAGAAGCTTTCTTAGACAGTCATTACTCTTTGAGTAATGTCAGCAGCTCGAAAGAGGTGGTGCTGTGATAAATTCGAAAAATTGGTGTTGAGCTGGGAATCGAACCTACAGCCTTCGGCGTGTGAGCGTCGCACTCTACCCACTACGCCATATAATAAAATAATAATATCTTGATCTTCGTCTTCATCACTACTCTTATTTACATATAACCTTAGCAAATGTATCCATTATTAATATAAAAAGTATTAAATTCACACCAACTCCACAAAAATAAGCTATTCGAAATTTGAATTTCACGAAAACAATCCCATTTGACAATTCAAACATTCAAACGGCAGACCAAAGCAGTTGTGGGATGTATGTGGAACAATAGTCGAGTCGATAAAGTTCGGCAAACCGATTTGTAAATGAGATCGACTATCAAAACGACATGTGTCAATTTAAAAAGTTAAAAGTAAGTTAAAAGTAAGTAAAAAGAAAAGTTTTTGTAATTGGAGCTAATTCGTGTCCGCCGTGGAGTAGTGGCTGGAGTGCGAAACTCACACGCCGATGGTCCGGGTTCGATTCCAGGCTGAACACCTCAAATATTTTACGGCACCGCCTCTTTCGTGCTGCTGCCAACATTCAAAGAGTAATAACTGTCTAAGAAAGCTTTTCAAACTTCACCGCTCGGAGTCGGCAGAAAACCTTAGGTCCCTTCTACTCGTTAGAGAACAGTAACGCGCACAACACGAGTAGTTTTTAAGCAAGCTAGGCCCTGGTCCCCCTATGGACCGTCGCGTCAACAATTATCATAATTGAAATGGTGTAAGCGAGTTGTGTCGTTATGGAATTTTTAAATGAAACATGTGTTTCTTTGTTACAAGAAAAATATAATGATATGATAATGTAGACCGCCAAAAACCAACAGCCGACCCAAGCCAAGCTTAAGAAACAACGCTTAGCTTAGAAAACAGTACTCTCTGATGTGTGGTTTTTAGATATGTATTTCTTAACTTTACTCGAATTTTTAAAATAGTGTAAACTTCGTGTTTATAAATAAGTATGTACATTTAATCTGCATATGTTGTATATAACAACATTTAAGGAACTTACAGTTCATCAAGACAGCTGAAGAGAAATTAAAATTGATATGTTCAGTTAAAATATTATTTTCACAAAACAAAAAATTACATGAGGTGCACACGATGCCAGATTTTTTCTGTTTCTATTTGATACAAGCGGTGAAAGTCAGTCTTATTGCAATGTGTTAAAGCTGCCACCCATTGCACGCACGCGTACCATACCCTCCATGGCACGCGTACAATATTCTTCCTGGAAAATCATGCTATACCTCATTGCAAAAAAATTTGTTTAAGGTATAAAGTGCTCAAAACAAGAATCGATTTTAATTGGTCTGTTTAAGTGGAAGATAAATAACAATAGTTGTTGGCGCTACAGTCCAAAGGGGGACCAGGGCCTAGCTTGCTTAAAAACTACTCGTGTTGTGCGCGCTACTGTTCTCTGACGAGTAGAAGGGAAATACAGTTTTTTACGGACTCCGAACGGCGAAATTTAAATAGCTTTCTTAGACAACTATTACTCTTTGAGTGTTGTCAGCAGCTCGAAAGAGGTGGTGCAGTGAAAAATTCGAAAAATTGATGTTGAGCTGGGAGTCGAACCTAGACCCTTCGGCGTGTGAGCGTTGCGCTCTACCCACTACGCCACGGCGACCACAAGTGGAACATTAAAAAACAAAATATTCCTCACACCTTTTTGAATTGTTAAATAAATTTCGATGGTATGTAGTTTTACTTTTAAGGCTTTTTTAAATTGCCTCGTTATAGTCCTGAAAATCATCAACGTCAATATTACGGAGAATACCGAGAATATCTAGAATAACGGGAATACTTAGAATATCGAGAATAGCGAGAATATCAGCAATAGTTCACATTCCGATTGAGAAGGCAATACAAATTTTTACAAATGTGACACAATCTCCCGGTGTAGCAGAATATTTAAAAAACCCATCCGAATTTTTTTTCAAAAGATCAGCCAGCAGCAAAGCACATAACAACTTCCAACGTACCAGCGATTCGCACCTATAATACTAATTCAAAATTTTTCCTAATGGAAACAAATAAAATGGCCGCCGCGGGGCAGTCACAGATTCGGTTCCTGTACTGAACAACTCCCCTTTACTCGTATCCCTTGAGTTGCAGACAACATTCAAAAAGTACTTACTCTTTTTTCTCTATGAAAAAAATAATTTATAAAATTTGACCGCATAGAGTCGAGAGTGAACTGAAGGTCCCTCCTACTTTTTGAAAGATCAAGCCAAGCACAGTTGCTACAGAAACTTGGGACTAGTTTTGAAAAAATGCATCCATATTCGAAATTTCATGAGGATCGCGTATATGCTTAGGGGTAAGAGAAATGTGACAGACATTGGTGGCACACGAACAGTAAATTAAAAATTAAAAAAAGGGTTTTGTTCGTAATCCACAATCATTAAATTTATGAAGACATAAAGTAAATAGTCTGTAAAATGGGATTATCCACGCCGCTAGATTAAATAGACTGCGAGATAAAATTACAAGGTTGGAAAAATAAAAGATATGAAAGTATCGGGAATGGTGACAATTTTCGCATAATTCGCAAATATGATGTCAGTTTATGCGACAGTTGATTACCCTGATTCAGCCATGTTAGGTTTGAAAATAAAATCCGGAATCTTAAGAATCGTTAAGGCAAGTAAAATTATTGTTTTTCTTCTTCTTCTTTTATTTATTGCATTTTATTGCATTTTATTGCAGGGTTAAGATCGTTTTAATACGAGAAGGCGGATTAGAGGCATGCAATTATCATTAAACGCCACGGCGGCCACATATGCAGATAGCAATGTGAAAAGTTGGTGGTAATTAACAAAAACATTTGCAGCATTCATGGGTTATAATTTGAGGTGTGTTTATTTCACAAATTCATACCCAGCCCAACATTCATGCAATCGTGCACAAGCCTTACTGTAAATCCTAAAAAGAGTTCCATTGAAGCTGTTCAAGGCGTATGCAATGTGAAGGGTAAACAAATTGTCTGAAATCATCAGATTGTGTCATTTGTCCCTTATGTGACAATTTGTCACATTTATCAAAAATGTGTTTTGATGTTGTTTTCGGTAGAGCTTTGCTTTCCTGACCATTGCAGTGCCTTCGACGTGCTCTGTATTGTTAGTCAACCATCCGCAATGACTTTGAAAACGCCATCAGTGAAACTTAAGGTGGTTTAAATTCGAGATGAATGCAATCGCTCCTTTTGCTAAGTACTACGTTAAGTTGATTGTGTACACCCTGAACTGACAGGAATTAAGTTATAACACCGGCCGAAGGTATAGAGGAAGAGAGCGACTTAAGTTAATCTTGGCAGCAAAAGAGCTGACAAATTAAATAAAAAAGCTCAGGACTATCTGCAGTAACTCATCAGAAAATACATTTCCCAACAATTTTAAGACGAAACCGTATTTTATTGAAATTACAAAGCGTAGATCAGATATGAATGAATGCTTATCTCTGATGCAGGTGAGCTAAAGAAATCATCTAACTAGGTAAGTGTGACTTGTGGACATACTTACTCGACACTGTTCGATGGGAAACCTTGTGAGATATTGACTTCTGTAGGGCTTGTGTTAGATGGGAAACCATGTAAGATATTAACTTCTGTAGGGCTTTCCAAGACAAGGACGAAGGGGAATCCGTCTTTCAACAGCTTGGAACCTGAAACAAAAAGAGGATTTAAATCAGAAACAGGTTTGAAGAAGTACATAGGTGGTCTTAGAATAGAAAATTTGAAATTTGTAGCCCGACTACAACGTGGATAGCTCCTTCTAATCCAGGCACCAGGAAGGCTGGAAATATTTCAACCATCAAATCGATCCCACTCGTGGAAGAAATGTGTCTCAGGAACTTGGCCATCCACATCAACCCAATGTCATTGGTTTTGCGATGAATAAGGGTTAATATTGGCCCCACTACAGCAGCAACCTTTCAATAATCAAGGACTTTGTCTACTTCGGCTCAGTAGTGTTATAATCCACGACATACGATAAAATCAGCAGCAAAGTTAACGCGATCAGTTGGCAGATTAAGTCATCTAGCGCCAATGGAGGAATCTTTCGAAAAAATTTACTGGCTTGACATAGTACACCGAATATGTATCGTCGTTGGATAGAAGCAGAAATGTCGCCATGGACACCTATGGAAAAACCCGACAGACACCCGACAAAATGTCGAATTTTGTACCAGAAAGTGATGATTTGGGGAAAGCAATAATTTTTTGTTTTCATTTAAAGAAAAGTACTGCAGAGTCGCATCGAATGCTTGTCGAGGCATATGGTGATCATGCTCTATCAGAAGCAACATGCAAAAGATGGTTTCAACGGTTCAGAAATAATGATTTTGATGTGAGAAATGAAGAACGTGGAAGACCACCAAAAAAGTTTGAAGACGCCGAATTGCAAACGATGTTGGATGGAGATTACACTTTGAGTCAAAAGTAAATGGCAGCAATGTTAAATGTTGCACAGCAAACAATTTCTGACCGTTTAAAAGCTATGGGAAAGATCCAAAAGTGTGGAAAATGGGTGCCACATGAATTGAATGAAAAAAAAGATGGAAAACCGAAAAAACACTTCTGAAATGTTGCTTCAAAGACACGAAATGTTACTGACGATTAAAAATGGATTTATTTTAAGAATCCTAAACGGAAAAAATCATGGGTTAATCTGGAACAACCATCAACATCGACTGCAAAACCAGATCTAATGCTGTGTGTTTGGTGGTACCAGAAAGCTGTGCTGTACCACGAGCTCCTAAAACCTGGTAAAACCGTTAATACTGAACGCTACCGACAACAAATGATCAATTTGAGCCATGCATTGATAGAGAAACGACCAGAATGAGCCAGAAGACACGGCAAGCTAATTTTGCTCCATGACAATGCACCTGCACACAAAGCAAAACCGGTTCAGGATACAATCAAAACACTTGGCTGGGAGCAGCTACCCCACCCGCCGTATTCACCAGACTTGTCTCCTTCCGACTACCATTTGTTTTCGTCGATTGGACACGCATTGGCTGATCAGCACTTTGATTCCTACGAGGAGGTCGAAAATTGGGTGTCTGATTGGTTTGCTTTAAAAGACGAAGAATTTTATTGGCGTAGTATTCACAAATTACCAGAAAGGTGGTCAAAATATGTAGAAAACAATGGTCAATACTTTGTATGAAATGTTTTTACTTTCCCATTAATAATTAGTGTTTTTTTTTTTTCAAAAAATACCGGTATTTTCATTTCATACCGGTATACCTGGTAGAGGTAAGCAATAGCACGCTCAGGCCGAGCTGAAAGAGACAAGCCCATAACGCATTGTGTTCTTATCTTACGAGGGACGTTCAATATATTCGGGGTAAAGCTGTATTTATATATTCAAATTGACTTATTTAGCAACTAATACTATTATTTTAGTGCATTCATATAAAATTTTATATAAATGTGGTTATTAATTCGCGTTTTATCTCTAGTTGAACAGAATCATAATGGCAACTGGTGAAAATTGAGCATCGCGCTGTAATTAAATTTCTCACTAAGTTAGGAAATAATAAAAAACTATTTATGAAGAGATGGTGGCTGTTTTTACGGGGTTCCGCACCTTCATTATCAACTGCGCAAAAGTGGTCAAGTGAGTTCAAGAGAGGAAGAGAGAGCATTGAAGGCGATCCCCGCGCCGGCGCCCGGCTACTACTTGTACGGGAGAAAGCAAAACTTGTTCTTGAGGATGCCCGAATAAAGGTGAAAATGATGACAGAGATCAGCAAGCTTTCAACTGGTACTATTCACACCATTCTTCATGACCATCTTAACGTTTCAAAGGTCAGTGCAAGGTGGGTGCCACGAATACTCACAGCGCTTCAAACAAAAAGTGAGAATCGCATGCTGTAGAGAGCTTTTTGGGATGTGTGGTGAAAACGCGGACGGTTTTATGGATCGAATTGTTACTGGGGACGAAACATTCGTTCACCACTTTGAAATTGAAAGCAAACAAGAGTCCATGCAGTGGCATAAGAAAGGAAAAGACACCCCGAAAAAGTTCAAAGTCATTTCGTCTACAGGGAAGCTCATGGCCATAGTTTTTTGGGACTCAAAGGGAATCTTGCTCATTGAGTACAAAAAAAAGGGTGAAACCATCAACGCCGCATCATACGCTTCAACTTTGCATAATTTGCGGGAGGAAATTAGATAGCGGATGCGCAGCGTGTGTGTTTCTTATTCATGACAACGCTGCTGTTCACACGGCGCGAGCTTGCAAGGGTGCTGCGCGAGATTGTGGTTTAGAAGAAATCCAACACCCACCCTATAGTGCAGACCTTGCCTCTAGGGATTATTTCCTGTTTCCGGATTTAAAAAAATTTCTTCGTGGAAAAAGATTTTCGTATGATGAAGAACTCAAGTCGGATATAAATAGGTATTTTGTTCAAAGGGTATTTTAAGGGTTTGAAAAAGCTTATCTCAAGGTGTAACAAACGCATTGATGTTAGGGGAGATTATATTGAAAATTAAAAACAAATCATTTTTTCCTCCATATCGATACCGAGAATATATTGAACGCATCTCGTAAGCTACAAGCTACGACCTAGTTGTCTTTGTTTTCAAATTGGTGCTTTTGCACTCTGAAAGAACATTTAACATGAATGCTACTAGATACAAGTGTAAATATTTGAATTCGAATTGTTTATTATTTATACACGCTATGGAACTCTTTACCAGTAAATATTAAAAGAATGCAAAATGCGGCATAATTTGAAGCATCACTTTATAACTATTATTACACATTGCGACAGTGAATTTTCTTTTCCTTTTTTCTGCTCTAACATTTCTTCTTGTTCCTTATTGTTTTTTGTTTTTCTTATTTCTTGTACAATTTATTTTCCTAATTTCTTTAATTATTATAATCTATTGATGTCTTGTAACATAATAGAAACGAACATGTCATAACGTACTTTGCCAATCTCTATGAATTGAATTGAAGCGAATTTAATTTACAAAAGAAACCTTCTTCGGATTCATCCTTAATTCAAACTTCTGTATGCGAAGGTGCTCATGTTTGCTCTAAAGAAAGACTTATCGAAGATGTCTATAAACTGCGCGCGATGTACATAAGCTTTCGAATTGAACATAGAGACACTGTGCAAAAGAAAGCCTTCTCGATCAAGGTAGCGCACACTAGTTGAACAGAAGCAAACGAGCCTTGTGCTGTATGCAACTGGAGGCAGCTGGGTAAAAATGGTGTCGATGTGATTCCTTATTTATGGTGCATTCTGGAATAAACCGATGAGTTATTTGTCGTGGCTGCCGTGGCGTAGTGAGTAGAGTGCGACACTCACACGCCGAAGGTCTGGATTCGATTCCCGGCTGAACACGAATTTTTCACGGCACCATCTCTTTCGAACTGCTGACAAAACTCAAAGAATAAAATCTGTCTAAGAAAGCTTCTCAAACTTCGCCGTTCGGAGTCGGCAAAAAACTGTAGGTCCCTTTTACTCGTGAGAGAACAGTAGCGCGCACAACACGGGTAGTTGATGAGCACGTTAGGCCTTGGTCCCCCTGTGGACTGCAACGCCTTCCAATTAATTATTAATTATTATTACTTCGTCGAAAGTTAAAGTAATTTTTTTTTGAGGAGTCGACAGCTACTTTCTTACACTGGAATTATTCTCGTGAGCAGATCATTTATTCTGAGCTCTAACGACGAGGACCCCAGATATAATCTACATGACTGCAAGTACATAAACATTAAATACACATAATTATTATGGAAGGTCCAAAATGATAAAAAAATTTCCAAGTTGTTCCCGGAATTTATCGTGACGTCGTACTACATTATTTGTGTTCCGGTACTTTCTGTACCAAATTCTGAAGTCTGTCATTTTTTAAGGAGCGAGGGTAAATCTCTCTCAGAAAGAGAGATAAAGAAAGAAAGTATAAAAATGTCATTAAGAAATGTCAAATTCACTTTTTGCTACAGAAATCAAAAGCAACAACCAAATTTTAGACACATACCGAAAGATAATGGGTGTATGGAAATTTAACTCTGTACGCACACCAATTAATTTGACAGAAAACCAACTACCCACAGAAAAATTTCTTGTGTTAAAATGGGCTGGGTGGGAGTGTAAAGGATGTTCCGCATGATTTAAATTTTAAATAAAACGCAGGCATTAAAAAAATCGTGAATCCGTTATTATATCGGAAAGTAGACAGGATGAGGTTATGTGAGGAATAACACATCGGCCAGATGGCCGCCGCGGCTTTGCTGGCACATACGCGATCTTTTAATGAAATTTTCAAAGACCGTTTTGCATAAATTCTGCGGTATTTCATTAATGCAGCGTCCAATTTCCTTTTTTAAGGCTTGAGTCGTCGTCGGCTTATTCGCATAAACCATCGACTTTAAAACACCTTGAAGAAAAAAGTCCAATGGTGTTAAATCGCACGATTTAGGCGGCCAATTCTGGTCTCCAAAACGCGAAATAACACGACCGGGAAATGACAGATGTAGCAATTTAATTGTTTCTCTGGCTGTATGAAATGTGGCGTCGTCTTTTTGAAACCACATCCCCAGTAGAACGAACTCCACATTCACTTCTGTAATTCTAGGCACAAGTGGCATAGTGGATTCTTTGCATTCTTTGGCATAGTGGATTTAGAAACACCAATTTGCTGAGCTTGGTGTCGAATTGAGGTAGATGGAGTTTGAGCGACATCATCACGTACTGCTGCGATATTTTCATTCGATCGAGCTGGTCGAAGGCGCCTTGTTGTCTTTACATCAGTTACAGACCCAGTTTCAGCAAATTTTTCCATTAATCGCTTAAGAGGCAATTGCTCTTTTGGAGCATTATTGTAACCCCAAATTGTTCGCAATTTGCGAACTGTAGCCGCAAAACTTTCACCATTTTGGTAAAACAATTTCACAATGAGAACGCGTTGTTCATTCGTGTAGCGCTCCATTTTTATTAACCTTATACCTTCTACTAACAAATAATAATAATTGTTTAAATGCCAAACAATGATAATTCGAATGGCGTCAAATTTAAATCTTGCGTTCTTGTTGGGACACCCTTTATTTTACTCTCTCGAAAGAACGCTCATATGACGTAAAAACCCATTTTTTCGGTATAGGGGAACGTACAGTGTGTTGGTTTGTGTCGTTTTGTACTGTTTTGTGTTGTTGCAAATATTACTGTCATATTCCCGCCAGATTTGTAAATCAGACTGAAAATGTCAGAAGATTACTGCTGAATGGTAATAGTTTGGTTTCTTCTCGAAAGGCTCACGGATATTGTCGGTGTTGTATTTTTTGATGATCAAGTTTCTGTATACATCGTTTCATTTTAGGGGATCTGTTTCGAACAAAAGGACACCTAGTGGTAGAGTCGCAGTCGGTGCTGAGAATCTGGAAGGATCATTTCTGCAGACTCCTAAACGGCAATGACGATGCAAATTCCGCTGTTAGGCAGAATGTCCCACTCAATTTGGACGACGATGGACAAGAATTCCGTCGCCCCGACTTCGACGAGGTCAAGATAGCAATATCGAGACTGAAATCGAACAAAGCTGCTGGCGCGGACGGACTATCCGCAGAGCTGTTCAAAGCGGCTGGGGATGAGCTGTTCGGGTGCATGCACCAGCTCATCTGTGAGATATGGTCGGAGGAAGGCATGCCCGATGAGTGGAATCTCAGCATCGTTTGCCCACAAGAAAGGAGACCCCTTCAAATGCGCCAACTACCGAGGGATCAGTCTTCTTAACATCGCATATAAGATTTTCTCTGCCGTACAGTACGAGCGCCTGAAACCGTTCGTCAACAACCTGATAGGTCCTTATCAGTGTGGTTTCAGGCCAGGGAAGTCCACAATCGACCAGATCTTCACACTGCGGCAGATCCTGGAGAAGTCCCAAGAAGTACAAATCGACACCCACCATCTATTTGTCGATTTCAAGGCCGCGTATGACAGCGTGGATAGCGACGACCTATCCAGTGCCATGTCTACCATAGTTTTGGCATCCCTACCAAACACGTCGGATTGTGTAGGATGACGATGGAGAACTCTCGCTGCTCCTTCAAGGTTGGTAGCGAACTCACCGAGACCTTCGATGTCAAAAAAGGATTTAGACAAGGCGACGCGCTGTCATGCGACTTCTTGAACATCATTCTTGAGGGGATCGTGCAGAACTCACACGTCAACACCAGAGGCACGATCTTCCACAAGTCCGTTCAATTGCTAGCTTATGCGGATGACATTGATGTGATCGGCCGAACTCAGCGAGCCGTCAGTGAGGCGTTTGCTTGCATTGAAGCGGAAGCGGCTAAAGTGGGACTGGTGGTAAACGAGGGCAAAACGAAGTATAAGCTGTCATCGAATAAAGACGCAGAACATCGACGTCTCGGACAGAGCGTCACTGTGGGCAGCAGACACTTCGAGGTAGTGAAGGACTTCGTCTATCTCGGCTCCGCGGTGAATAGGACAACAACATCAGTACCGAAATCAAGCGCAGAATCACTCTTGCCAATCGCTGTTTCTTTGGGCTCAAGAGGCAATTGAGTAATAAAGCCCTCTCCCGAACGACCAAAGTGACTTTGTACAACACCTTGATCATCCCAGTCCTGCTTTACGGCGCAGAAACATGGACGCTACTAAAAGCGGATGAGGAAGCCATTGGTCTCTTCGAGAGAAAAGTTCTGCGTGCGATTCTTGGTCCTGTTTGCGTTGATGGCATCTGGAAGAGAAGATTCAACCACGAACTGTATGGGTTGTACGGCGGCATGGGCCTAGTCAAGCGTCTACGGATACAATATGGACATGGACATGGATACAACGGATGGACAGCACTGCTCCGGCCCGAAGAGTTTTCGAATCCGCACCACAGGGACAACGCAACAGAGGACGTCCTAGACTGAGATGGCGGACACAAGTGGAAAAGGACCTCAACCAACTTGGAGTGCGCAATTGGAGACAGCTGGCAAGAGATCGTGCTAGCTGGAGAGGCATGTTGGTTGAGGAACAGGTCCACTCCGGACTGTAGCCCAGAGTTTATATTCCGAGATTTTGGAATCCTGATTTGGAATGCTAATTTGTAACAATCTCCTTCTTGTTCTGTAACTCAATATTTACGTAAGACATACGAAAGTGGACTGCAATTTGTCAACCACAATTAACTTCTTGGAGTTACCGAAAAAACACAAAGAGCTTTACATTTCAATGCTTCTCAGATTTCGAAGTTCGCAGTCCAAAATGAACCGCTGGTCCGCTCTACTCTTAAGAGAACATTATCACGAACAACACGAGAAGTTGGTGAACAAGCTGGCAGAAAAACACTATCTTAGAGAGACCTTTAATTGGAAACAAGTATAACAAACGAAATAAAATCCTTTTCAAAACTGGAATTCGTCTCTAGATTAAGGGGAATTTTCGGAAGGCCTCAGTACCGCAGATTTTATCAGCTATCCTATACCTATCTTACACCTGGAACTGGAAAATGTGAATTAGAAAACACTAGGAATTAGCTTTAGCAAAGCTTACACTCGTGGCCGCCGTGGCGTAGTGGGAAGAGTGCGACGCTCACACGCCGAAGGGTCTAGGTTCGATTCCCGATTGAACACCTCGAATTTTTCACGGCTCCAACTCTTTCAAGCTGCTGACAGCAGTCAAAGACTAATACTGTCTAAGAAAAAGCTTCTCGAATTTCGCCGTTCGGAGTCGGCAGAAAACTGTAGGTCCCTTCTATTCTTGAAAGAACAGTAGCGCCCACAACATGAGTAGTTGATGAGCAAGCCCTGGTCCCCCTGTGGACTCTTGCGCCAACAATAAATAAAAAAGCTAGCACCCATCAGTTTTGCTCTGCATTAAATTACGTCTCAATACGAACATACCCTTAATTTTTTTAAATCGATATGTTTGTCCGTCAGATTTGTAAACGTTTTTGTTAATCTTTTAAAAAAAAAAAAATTATTTGCCGCTAGCCTCAGAGAAGTCTAATCAAATCTCAAAATGTGAAAATTCTTAGAAATCTTTGTCTGTAGTCGAACGTTTGTCAAAAACTTTAAGAACACTTGTTCAAACGCAAACAATGTTTCAAAAATGTATGCTTTCTATTGAATTCATATCGTTTGCTGCATTCTTCTCACGTACTGCAAAATGCTCCAAAAACGGATGCATGTTAAAACCAATTAATGCATTCAAAGGTTGTCATCACTCACACCCGTACCGCATGCAATCGCAAATCACAAGAAACTCTAATCCCTAGGCCCATCTGTTTCTACTCCAAATATCAAGGTTCGACCAGGCGGAACTCTTGCCGACACAATCGGGTTTTGCTGCAGCGGGAGCACCACCAGCAGGAAGGAATTATTTCATGAAAAAGGGGAAATCATTCCCTTTGCGAATCCTCTGAATATTGGGAACTTTTTATCACCCTTCCCAAGGGTTGAGCGGGGATGGGAATGAGAGACTGGATGGATGAAAGGAACGAAAGCACTGTCAGAGGGTGTGATGCAGCGACGGCCCTAGAAGTAGCCAAAATGCGTGCATTGTATGTGTGTGTGTGTGTTGGTTTGTGCATTGCCAGGAAGGAGAACGAAGGGCGAACAACAGACACATGGACACCAACTTGCCGCCAGGGTTCAACAAACTCTGCGGAAATGAATGAATTTGCAGGACTTTCAGTGTTTGTGACATACATGGACACTAGTAAGGGCTACTTAGTTGTTTATTGGTTGGAGGATGGTCTTCCCCGCTCCGCGCGTCCTTGTGCAAAATTTTACCTAGCAGTAACACTTTTTTTTCCTGAGAATTCGGGAAACGAATTGTATACATTATTTTGTTTCTTTTCTGTCAGTTGTCCCTTTACGAGGTGCTCTTCCCCTTTGGATTAAGACCTTCCCCGACCTAGCCTTCGGCAAATCGATGCGATGTGTTGTGATTTTGAATTCCTTTGCAGCAGACAGCTTTTCTCGACGACATGGCTTGTGGGAGCGTGCGTGGTAGAATGCGGGAGGCGGCATGCGGCAGACATCGGGAGAAGAAAGAAGGGATGAATGTGTGCACGGGTATGCAAGGGTATTTATTTTAATATCGAAAACATACAGATGTTGGTGTTGCCTATAGGGGATAACGGACTGGGTTCGCAGCAAATCAATCCCTTAACAGGGTGTTTGTGGTTACACTTTGGAAGGAAAGGATGTTCGCCACCTTTGACAGAATAAGTGATTACAAAATCAATTAATATAATGAGCTTTACTTAATTTATTACTGGGGAAAAATGAAAATGAATACTCGTTATACGTATTTGTTGGACAAAAATGCTGCGTCATATGTCGCGGGTCAATGACATAACTGCGCATTAGGAAAAAAACAGATAAGTTCTCTTACTGCGAAAATTTTATAAGTCTGTGTATAATTTTGTTTTTTTTTTTTCATACAAAATGCGCAGGAAGTGATTTATTTTGCAAATGAGAAGACGGTTGAATGCGATTTGCTGTAACCTAACCTCACATTTCGTGTTTCCCTAAAAGATCGATTGTGTCGTGAGCTGCGTGACGTGGGACGCCTTCCTTCATGAACAAATAAATTTTGTAAATGAATAAATTTAGACATAGACATGTAACACCGATCTTCTTTACAGCTGAAAAGTTATTCGATGACACAAAGTTGTAGCCAGAATTATGCTGACGAAAAAAATTGCCAAAAATGCCGTGGATTCAAAAAAAGACAGGAATAAAATTTATTTTGTTATTAAGAAAGAGAGAAAACTACTCAAACTAAATGTTTTATAGGAAGTTACTGACTGGAGTTACTCTGGAGTGTCTCAGTCCTTATTCCGGCTGGTTGCAGTGAAATCAAATTTCGCATTATTTTATTGGCAATCAACGCGAAGCAGTGGCCGCCATGGCGTGGTGGGTAGAGTGCGACTCTCACACGCCGAAGGGTGCAGGTTCGATTCCCAGCTCAACACCAATTTTTCGAATTTTTCACGGCACCACGTCTTTCGAGCTAGTGACAACACTCAAATACTAATAACTGTCTATAACTAATAACTGGCAAAAACTGTAGGTCCCTTCTACTCGTGAGAGACAAGTAGCGCGCAAAACACGAGCAATTGATGAGCAAGCTAGGCCCTGGCCCCCCTTTCTACTGTTGCGCAAACAATTATTATTATTATTAATCTACGCGAAACATTAAATTTGTTTACGGGCACTATGTGTGAAGGTACATAAATTTGGAACATTTCAGAGGAAACTTTTACGTTCCTGTGTCCTTATGAGCAGACCTCATCATTGACAACAACACGTCTTTTCAGTCGGAATGGTCTTACACTAGCTGGAGCCACTTTCACACTCGAAGTTGCTTGGATGCGTCCTCTTATAATTAAACATCCTCTTTTGCATTGTCACAATTGTTCAGAATCAAGGACTCTACGGGTATTTTATGGGTTGGTTAAATTCTACATGCTCCAGCCATCATCAGCGTTGTATTGACAAGAAAACAGAAGATTTTTGGTCTGTAAAATTCGTAGTTTAACATTTTTGCCTAGATGGCATCAAAAGCAAACATATTAGAGGTTCTCCGTCTTCTTTCTACACCGCCTACACAGTACAAAGAAGAAAAGGCTGCCGTTCAAAGAAATTTTGATCTTTAGAGAGAGAAAGCTATTGCCCAACTGCTGCTTCAGCCTAAAGACACAACAAATGACAACATTGTTTATTGCAGAGCCTAAATATAATAGAAGATACTTTTTAGGTTTGTTTTCATTTACATTGAATGCGTGTTTCAAGCTCTAAAAAATATTTTGATGATTTATTATCAAATTTGATACAGATGTCTACAAATAATTGTAATAATTGTTGGCGCGACCGTCCACAGGGGGACCAGGGCCTAGCTTGCTCATCAACTTCTCGTGTTGTGCGCGCTACTGTTCTCTCACGAGTAGAACTGACCTACCGTTTTTGGCCGACTCCGAACGGCGAAGTTTGAGAAGCTTCCTTAGACAGTTATTACTCTTTGAGTGTTGTCATCAGCTCAAAAGAGGTGGTGCCGTGAAAAATTCGAGGTGTTCAGCCGGGAATCGAACATAGACCTTTCGGTCGCATTCTACCCACTACGCCACGGCGGCCAGATTTCTACAAAACCCAACTTAAAAATATAAATATTAATGTCTCACCGAAATTATGTTAAAATTCACCGGCAGACCCATTTTGGAGACTTCCGTTTATTTCGGGCTAATTGACAATTTGATGTGTTCGTCCAATTACCCAACTAAGCGAACATTTCGCAAGATTGTGTCTCTGGCCTCTAATTTTGATTTTCTCGTAAATTTCCTAAGAACAGTGCTGAAGATCACAAGGTAGCACAATAAACAGTGACACGAAGTAAGAGCAGTTCTCCATCATTATGCCCAAAGAAAAGTTTGTGCACTCCGGCGGCAATGTAATGTTGCACTTCTGCGCCAGTCTGAAAATCTGATCCATCGCTCAAATCGTTGACCTGACACCACAAACCCTACAAGGTCGGTAACACAACGATTTTGGTATCAAGTTCACGTTTGCCGCTTCATCGAAAAGAAGAAGAAATAACATCTAACAACCTGCGAAATTCAAATACATCCACCAAATAAATCAGTGACAACTGTTACTATACTGAAGGTTCTCGCTCACATCTGCTCTCCATTGATAGTTAAATTTGTCTTACGGTAAAGCCCCCCGGAGTTTCCTCAATCCGATGACAAACTTTCATCGATTTTCATTGCTGAATAACACCGGCCCGGTTGTTACTCTCGTCGCTCTCAAAATCATGGGAAATCTTTTCAAAGCCTTATCTCATTCGGAAGCCTCACCCCAAAGCGGATGAAAAATGCTGGAATATGAATTATAACACCACCTTGAGAACGGTTACAGTACGTTGAACGATTGACGAAGACCAAGCAAGCAGCACCGTGGAAGAATGCAGCCAAAAGGAACACCGGCCACCAAAGAGGAGGGTTGTGTGCCACGAGCAAACGACAATACCGTCGGGCCGCCTATACGTACCACCACAGCCCGTACATAAAGCCGCCACCATTTATCGAGGTAGTCAATGTCGTCTACTACTTGCCTTTCCAAAGGCACACTGGTGTGAGCCTTCATCTCATTCTGCATCTTTTTGTGACGTTTTATGCTTTTTTTTCGTTGTATGTTCCTTCAACCTGTTTCGGTCGTTCGTTCGTTCGTTCGTTTTGTCTATCGCCTTCTAAATCGTTGTCGTCATCGTCGTATGCCCGTATAAACACGACAACAAGACCAGCAGCGAAAATTGGGAGATGGGGAAATGCAATATAAAGGTCGATGACATTCGTCGTTGCCCACACAATCGCCTCGTCACCACAGGTTCTATGTACGTGGGTACGAACGAACGCGACCGACCAAAGAGGATCACTACCACTTCAAAAGCTTCGTGTAAATATTTTTGCTCCTCTCTTCCCGTGCATGTCGTACTCTCTTGCACATGCCAGACATACACACACAACCACGTACGCCACACGAGACCACGTTCATGCACAACGTCCCTACACTCTGCACAAAACAAGAGACCGATGAGCAGCGCAAAAAAAGAAAGAAGCCAAAGCAGACTGCTTGAGGTTGAACGAATGGCAGCAGCATTTTTATGCTGGAGTTCAGAGTTTGCAGTTCTCCTCCATGGCATGGTATATCATTTTCGCAGACATCTTCTTCTTGTTCGCCCTGTCCGCATATGTACTGAAGGTTGGTGGATGTATTGTGGAGTATGCGCGGAACGGAGTGGAAACACCGATAGAGGGTACATAACCTCTCTTTCTCCTTTTGTGTTTTCTTTTATTTTCTGTTTTCCTATGCAAATGCGTGAATGCACTTCTGGCTGGAGGACGACATCGGCACACAACGGCAATGAAGACGACAACGCAAAGACACCGACAGTCACCACCACACCGCCGCCAAAAGCACTGGAAGCTCCGATACAATGGTGGCTAGATTCACACGCGAACCCATACAGCGGCACACGGCAGCGTTTCGGGAATTGCAACAACATCAAGTTCGTCGCAGCCTTCGTCGTTGTGTGTTCGGTAAACTGTTTACGTAATACCGGTATATTCGTGTAATACCGACATTTTAAAACGAACCAGGAATCATCAGCCGTGTCCGAAGGATAGCAGTTTTCCTTCTCAAACGAAGCACCTACTCGCGTTTTTTTTACTGTTTGCCACTGTTGGTAAGGCTTGTGGGTGTTCGGTTGTGTTGTGGTGTGCGTGTGGTGCAATTAGGGAGTACATCTAATACTCATGCAATGGTGAGGTTATGTAGATACAAATCCAGTCTGGTTCGTTTGTAGTTTGAATGAAATCGGTTCACCCCTGAATCAATTGCACATTCCTTGGTTTTGAGTGCATGGTATCTGTGGGTTGCATTATCTCGGATTGGATTCATCGGGCAAAATACTGGGATTATCCATGAAAGTCAAGGAAAATTGCAGGGCATTGGTAAGTGTGCGCGTTTGTGTAGGGTACCAGAGATATGCGCAAGAAATCTCAATCTACACATCCTCAGCGAATGGAACCTACACTCATACATTTTGATTTTCAGGCGCTTAATGTACCTACCAGCTAATGTGCAACCAAAGGAGATAGATACACACAGGCAAAAAAAGACAAACGAAATAAAAGAATTGTACAGTGAGTCGTACAAGTTCTGGAATAGTAAGTTTTTAATGGAAGCAGACTTTAATTTCGATATTCCGTTCCTTTCCAAAGCAGCGCTAATTCTTTGAATGTATGACCTCAGCTTTTCGGAGCGGATACAATGTATGTAACGACCCTGCATTAAAAGTCTGAATTCAGCTGGAAAAAAAAACTGTCGCTGTATTTGGAGAGATCCCTGTGCAAGCATCCAATTAAAACCATACTTTCCACGAGTAAATAAGAAAATGTAAATGAAAAGGGGACTAGTCCGACTTCGGTCTACCCCAGTCGCAATAGATGATTCAGATTTGTTTTTCTCTAACCAAAAGAAACGACGACAGGGAACATCAAATCAGGGTCACCTACGTGTATGTATGTACCACGGGTTCAATGAAAAGGACAAAGAACTTCGATTGTAAATGAAATGAGGAAAAATGTGCAACGAGTAAGAAATTCTGCTAGTACCAAGTCACCAAGGAAAAGTCTTTGGGACACAAGGCTGTGGATACAGACATTTTCGAGAATAATTCGAAAATCTATGAACTCAGGAAACCGTGCAATTATTCTACAGGACTTTCTTGTTTTTTGGTATGCTTATTTGGTTCAAGGTCATTTTCGGAACAAAGGTTTAGTTCATGAAATAATAAATTATGTAACTCCTGTGAGTACGAACAGATGACATCAAACAATAAAATCGCATTGAACGGAATAACCTGAAGTCTAATGACGACTTTGAGGAATGGGCAACATGCACATAACAAAATCATAAAGAGTTTGTGAGATGAGACTATAAAGTGCAGTTCAGATTGTTTTTCTGAACATTCTGGTGTCATGTTGAATCGTTTGACATTCATCTAGTCAAGAGCTCAAATGAAACGAGATTTCATTGAAAAATCCTTGTACTTTCACGTTCATTATCCCATCACTAAGAGGAATTTGAAGAATGACGTTTGTTCACATGGTTTAATTATCATGCATCAAATTTGAAACGTATTGTTTTATTATGGGGGCTCTACATTTCTTATGATAAACGTTCAAGTTCGATGTTAATACGAAGTTTCGAGAACAGCAGTCATTGGATAAAATGTGGCTAGAAAAGGGCTCCGGTATTGAATTGATCAGGGGTCAAATCACTGATGACGACTATCGTGCGACGATATCGCTGCAATGAGAGTTTTGCATCGCGTAAGTAAAAAAACGATATTAATAAAACAATATTATTTTCGTTGTTGTCTCAAAACTGTCAATCGTTTTGACAATCGGTTTATGACGACAGCTATTTAAATATCGTTTTGCATTGCGCTGGCATACAAGTAATAAAAATTAGAAGAACAATTAAGAAAAAAAAATGTGATCAGCGATCACAAAATGTTTGGACATAATCCTTAGTTCTTTTTTTTATAGGTTGGGATATACTGCACTGAAGCGCTCGGACTCAAATACCATTGTACTACCAGGCAGTAACCTTCATTTCATGTAATTTCTTGGTTTTCTGAAAAAATTGATATAGAACGTTGGTGTTCAGTTCCCACAACATCAGCGTCAAACAGCCGCCACCTGATACGAGCAAAGGACACTGACAGAAAAAGTGCTGTAGAGTGCTTCACCTTCTCCACAGGCGTCGCACATGCTGACATCACTTACCCCAAGCCGACTTACATAGGTGCATAGCGAAGGTAAAGTGTCCCGTTAGTACGCCGACAAGTCGTTTGCACTCGCTTCTGTCTAGAGATGTAGAAAAGACGCAAATTTCTTACTAACGTTTGGGAGCAAACTCTTAGTCATCCTGCACCCTGGTGAGTCACGCCATCTGTGGTTGTGCTGTAGGGAGACCCAACCGTTTTCGGAGGCTCTGACCAAGGATGCAGGTAGTCCCAAGTTAGGTTAGGGCCCTACGAATGCCTTTTCTGAACCTTGCCTAGCTAGTTCATCGGCAATCTCTCCCAAATCCTAAGCTTACGCAAGAATACATTTTATGAGCTCCACTCACAAAGTCCGTGGTTCATTCGTAATGTGTACACACACAATAAAACAATGAAAACTATCAGGCCGTCGTTATTCGTTGTTTTGTTGCGTGTGTACAATTCTGACAAGAGATATGTTGCGCTCAGTAGCGCTCAAACTGTGTATAAAATACACCGTAGACGAGACGATAGTGGCCGCCGTGGCGTAGTGGGTAGAGTGCGACGCTCACACGCCGAAGGGTCTAGGTTCGATTCCCGGCTGAACATGTCGAATTTTTCACGGCACCACCTCTTTCGGGCTACTGACAACACTCAAAGAGTAATACTTGTCTAAGAAAGCTTCTTAAACTTCACCGTTCGGAGTCGGAAAAAAACTGTAGGTCCCTTCTACTCGTGAAAGAACAGTAGCGCGCACAACACGAGCAGTTGATGAGCAAGCTAGGCCCTGGTCCCCCTGTGGACTGTCGCGCCAACAATTTTTATTAGACGAGACGATAGTAATTGGGTTACGTGACGCAAATTGTCGACGTTATCGCTTTGGTAGATAGTCAGGACGATAGTCGCTTGAAAAATTACGTGATTACAGCCCAGAAAATCAGTTCGATCAAGTAAATATTTCGATATCTTATCGACGTTAATAACCTATTTCGTTAATACGTTAATAACCTATTTTGACATTACTGGTGCACTCAGACCCACCTCGCAAGCCTGACTTAAAACGATAATTCCCATCTAACCGTTGAAACCTTTCATTGGAAAAGTTTCCAAGTTAGTTCTTAGATTTTTAGGACTTCGACTTCCAAGCCTGTTCTATACTCTTCGTCGCATGGGCCTTTAGGCTACTTTCGAACGGAATAAGACTTCGACAAAAACGACACTCACTCTGGCTGTGTCAAATAAAAAAGTTTACATAGATGAAACATGAAACATGAATAGATGAAACGTTCGGAAAAAATAAAACCTTCGAATAAAAGAAATTGATTCAGCGGGAACGCTCCTTGTCACCGCCTAGTTCTTCATGAATAGTAACTTATATGTATATATGCATGTACATATATCTGAAGACAAGGTTTTTTCTACGAGCTAAAGATCTGTAAAATCTTCTTCTTCTTTTTCTTATGGCGCTACAGTCCGCGCGGGACCTGAAGCTCAACCAACATGCCTCTCCAGCCAGCATGTCGTTCCTTGATGACAGCATGTACTTAGTTTTGCCACCAGACATATTTTAGCCGCTTCCGCTTCAATGGCAGCAAACGCCTCTTTGACGGCGCTGTGTTCGTCCAATCACATCAATGTGATCAGCTTAAGCCAGCAACTGAACTGACTTTTGGAATATCGTGTCTCTGGCGTTGACTTTTGAGTTACGCACGATCTTCTCGAGGATGATGTTAAGGAAGTCACATGACAGTGCATTGCCTTCTTTAAAACCTTTTCTGACATTTAAGGTCTCGGTGAGCTCGTTACCGACCTTGACGGAACAGCGAGAGTTCTCCATCGTCATCCTACACAATCTGCCGAGTTTGGTAAAAATGTCAAAACTAGAGATGGCACTGTATAACTCGCCTCTAGGCACCGTATCATATCTTCTGTTTCTTCTTCGGATGGCGCTACAGTCCGGGGTGGACCTGGGCCTCAACCAACATGCCTTTCCAGCCAACACGATCTTTCGTCAGCTGCCTCCAATTGCGCACTCCAAGTTGGTTGAGGTCCTTTTCCACTTGGGTGCGCCATCTCAATCTAGGACGTCCTCTGTTGCGTTGTCCCTGTGGTTCGGATTCGAAGACTCTTCGGGCCGGAGCAGTGGTGTTCATACGCTCTACATGGCCTAGCCATCTTAAGCACTGTATCCATAGACGCTTGCCAAGGCGCATGTCGCTGTACAGCCCATAGAGTTCGTCATTAAATCTTCTCCTCCAGATGCCATCAACGCAAACAGGACCAAAAATCGCACGCAGAACTTTTCTCTCGAAGAGACCAATTGCTTCCTCACCCGCTTTTAGTAGCGTCCATGTTTCTGCGCCGTAAAGCAGGACTGGGATGAGCAAGGTGTTGTACAAAGTCACTTTGGTCGTTCGGGAGAGGGCTTTGTTACTCAATTGCCTCTTAAGCCCAATGAAACAGCGATTGACAAGAGTGATTCTGCGCTTGATTTCAGTACTGATGTTGTTGTCCTATTAACCGCGGAGCCGAGAAAGACGAAGTCCTTGACTACCTCGAAGTGTCTGCTGCCCATAGTGATGCTCTGTCCGAGACGTCGATGTTCTGCGTCCTTCTTCGATGACAGCATATACTTCGTTTTGCCCTCGTTTACCACCAGTCCCACTTTATCCGCTTCCGCATCGATGCTAGCAAATGCCTCATTGACGGCTCGCTGAGTTCGGCCGATCACGTCAATGTCATCCGCAGAAGCTAGCAGTAGAACGGACTTGTTTAAAATTGTGCCTCTGATGTTGACGTGTGAGTTCCGCACGATCCCCTCAAGAATGATGTTGAAGAAGTCGCGCACGTCGCCTTGTCTAAATCCTTTTTTGACATCGAAGGTCTCGGTGAGTTCGCTACTGACCTTGACGGAGCAGCAAGAGTTCTCCATTGTAATCCTACACAATCCGACGAGCTTGGTAGGGATGCCAAAACTATTATAGACATGGCACTGTGTAGGTCGTCTCTATGCACGCTGTCATACGCGGCCTTGAAATCAACGAATGTGTGTGTCGATTTGGACTTCTTGAGTCTTTTCCAGGATTTGTCATAATGTGAAGATCTGGTCGATTGTGGATTTCCCTTGCCTGAAACCACACTGGATATGGACCTGCCAGGTTGTGGACAAAAGGTTTTAGACGCTCACACAATACGGCAGAGAGGATCTTGTATGCGATGTTAAGAAGACTGATCCCTCTATAATTGACGCAGTCAAAGGGTCTCCCTTTCTGTAAGAGCTTATCTTCCCGAAAATGTAATTTTTACCCAGATGGCGCTGCTCAGCCTGCATCTCCATATGACATACACAGTAAATCCTCTAGTCCATTGTGTGTAATTGCGTGTATAAGTATAGAGCTCTTGAAATTCAAATAAGTACCTCGAAGAAAAACTTAAAAACACTTAAAGTGTGGGCACTTTTTCGATTTTATGAAATGCCAAAGCCAGCAAAACTGTTAAAAACATGCTACTTTTGGTGGATCGATTCGAATTTTATGCGTATGCGTATAAATTTTACACGGACGAATGAAAATCGTTCACAAAAGGAGGATACATATCATAGCTAAACGTGTACAAATTTTACTTCATATAAATCACATACAGACTCTCCACTTTCGAACTTTAACACGCAATTCTAGACAATGAAACCAAGCTGCTCGCTTTCCTCCAATTTAAGCCTGCATAAATCAACATTAAATTCAATATAATTCAATTACTGTGGCCGCTGTAGATCATTTGCAAATGCAAAATTAACTTTAAGCGAAAAGTTCGACGCGAGGCTACTTTGTTTTTAGATTTTAATTTGTTTTTTTTTTTCTTAAACGTAAAATACAGAGCCTCGGTAAAAATTTCGTACGTTACGCTGACTTTTCAAAAACCATTAAAAAAGTGCATCATACTTCGATTTTAAACTTTAACCCATGGGAATATACCGAGCAATGCTACAATGGTTGTCTGGAAAAGATTGATAATAAATAGTCTCGGGTAAAAAAGTTTGTATTGGGGATACCACAGAGGAGGCTTTTAGGTCCGTAACTATTTCTATTATTAATAATTTACGTTCATAAAATATTTAATTTTTGCGAAATTTTAAAACTCGCAGATGACTTTGAACTGCATTGAATTTCAGTCGGATACGAGTATACGGTTCGGAGTTGTATATACAAAATACTCTAGTTCTGAACATATTGAAATGTAAAGTGACAGCATATAGAATAACATTTCCAATTCTTTATGATTATTTCATCAATAAAAATAGAAAAAAATAGTCTGGAAGTTCAAGATCTTGATGTTACATTTGACCCTAAATTGTGTATAGCGTTAAACTTCGCTATGTTTGTAATTTTTAAAATAAATATCAAGGATTTTCGAGGCATATCTTGCCTGAAGTCAATCCATATTCCACTAGTTAGACCCTTCTTGGACTAATTATGTGTTATCTAGAACTAACCCTACGATAAACAAGAACTTTGACTCAAACGAGTTCAAGAGAATTCTATGAGATATACTTTCTTCGGAAATTTTTCTCATTATGAAGAAAAATGTTAAACAAATTGGCTTGTTAATCTTACGCTTCAAGTTTAAAGTAAGCCATGTTTATCTGCAGCATTTTTTGTTATTATACAAATTCATCAGAATCACTTCTTTTATGAATACATACGTTTCTCTAGAAAGCGACACTCACAAGCCGATGGTGTAAGGTTCGGTTCCCGGACCGACCACCCCGCATTTTTCATGGCATCACCTTTTTCACTCGATCATAAAGATTTGTTAAAGCATTTCTCTCTCTCTCTCATTACAGATCATATGTTGATATTCTTTGTTTTAATTTCTGTAAACCGTAGGTGCAGATCACGTTAAAAGCTTTGTCTTCAATTTTATACGAATAGATAGCTGTGCGACTCGAAAACCATGGGACAAAAATACGATGTGCACACCTAACCTTAGAGATCTCAACCGTTAAGTAAGTTAAGTTTAAGCTAATTTTAGTTAGAATTTAAGGATTAAGTTAGGTAAATAATAAATATTTTTGAAATCCATTTTTTTAATTTTCTTGGAGTAAGTTAAAAATTAATATAGTTTTTAATGCTAAATTTTAAAAAATATAAGAAGCTGAAAGATTAGCCTGGACTAGTCATGAAGAGTCAGTAAGTTAGAATTGCTATTTTCTACTGTCTAGCATGTAAGAAAGTGAATTAAGGGAAAAAACAAATGCAAATAATAATAACAATAATAATAGATCTCAACCGTTATTTTAAAAACCGAATAACTGTCGTGAAAATTTTGCTAGCACAGCGATTGAAATTCGCTGTGATCATGATTTGGAAGCGAAGGATTCTAAAGGTGTCTCACAATCTCAACTCAACATTTTGATTCGAATTTAGACAAAAAAAGCAGAAACAAAATGCGATTCTGGAAACTGGAAAATATTTCATCATTTAAACGAATTTATTTTCACACACCGGACTGTAGCGCCGCAAGAAGAAGAAGAAGAAGTAATCGCAGCAAACCCCGTTTCGTGTACGAGTCAACGCATACAACGGATGCTTGTTCCTCTTCAACTATCTTTAGCAAGCCAAACATTATTTCATTTAATTACGCAATTAAAATGCTTTAGCTATTTTCATGAAAGATCTTCCATCCACATTCTTTCCACAACTAATGTAATTTTTCTGTTTCCTGCATAAAATTTATGTAACTTTCAACACACATAACCCTGTAAACAGCAATGAGGGCTGCTCATAAAGTTTCCTTTGATTTAGGCGAATAGATGTTGCAAGCAAAACGTAGCGCCTGGAAGTGCCGGTACACGAAAGAGGATACAATGGAAACGGAAATTTATAGCAAACACAAATTCGAATTTTGGCAGCGTTCCAGAAGAGATAAAACACAATCACCGCTTTCGCGAATTGGCCTTTGTTCTGCAGACGTCAATGTTTGTGTGCTTATTAATGCAACGCAATATCGGTTGCATCAGCAGCGAAAACAACGGAAAATCTTAAACAATTCAATTTGAATCGAATGTAGCCTTTTGTTTAGATGTTGTTTGACAGCAATAAAGGCCACAAGTCAATCCAATATGAGACGATCGCAGATCGTAAGGCAAGTGTTAAATATTAATAGAAAAATGTTGTATTTTGCATATCGAGGTTGGTTGTTGAACTAATTCTTGATTATTTAAAACAAACGGTGTGGGGCAGAATTCTACTTTGAGTAGAATTTGTCACGCGATCTTATTATTCGGGGCGAATATTCTTCTGAAAAAAAAATTAAGCGATGAACTGTTTGGAAATATGAAATGCTTTTCTAAGGAAACTAGATCTAATTGCCTTACGTCTGGGAGATTAATAATAATAATAATAATAATAATAATAATAATAATAATAATAATAATAATAATAATAATAATTGTTGGCGCTACAGTCCAAAGGGGGACCAAGGCCTAGCTTGCTCATCAACTACTCGTGTTGTGCGCGATACTGTTCTCTCACGAGTAGAAGGGACCTACAATTTTTTGCCGAATCCGAAATGCGAAATTTGAGAAGCTTTCTTAAACAGTTATTACTCTTTGAGTGTTGTCAGCAGATCGAAAGAGGTGGTGCCGTGAAAAATTCGAAAAATTAGTGTTGAACTGGGAATCGAACCTAGACCCTTCGGCGTGTGAGTGTCGCACTCTAACCACTACTCCAAAAAAACATGTTTGTTTTTGTTCGCTAATAAGGTGAATTGTGACAAGTGACAATGAAGAATGCCGCAACCGGTAACGACTTCAAGCCAAAAAGTTACAAGTTACACTCGCACGTAGAGGGTTACGTTTTAACTTTTCATAAAACATTTGATGGTTAAATCATAAAAATATGTGCTTAAGGACATATTGTTAAGGAGCTCAATCCTGAAGCCCAAAAATTAATATTGTTAATCCTTACATATACCTATAATCGGATATGATTTTTTTAAAACTGTCCGACCATGACATCATTAAGTTAGCCTTTAGATCACATTAGACTCTCACACCACTCTTCATCAAATTTAAACCGAAAATTGACAAAGAAAATAAAACTGACTTCATATACAAACTCAACTGCAAGGGAAATGACGTAGAAACATGCACTCTATGTTACGTAGGCACAACAAAACAATTTTTACGACAGAGATTGGCTGGCCATAAATCCGACATTAGCAATAAAAACGCACCAAAAACAGCACTGGCCACCCCAGCCTACTGACTAACCACCACAGGGCGACCAATGCCTAGCTTACTCATCAACTACCTGTGTTATACGCGCTACTGTTCTCTCACGAGTAGAAGGGACTTACAGTTTTTTGCCATGAATTTAATTTAACCATGAATCGTCTTACAAACGAACAACGCTTGCAATTTATTGAATTTTTTTTATCAAAATGCATGCTCTGTTAAGAAAGTTCATCGCGCGCTTCTTCCATTTTATGGCCAAAAACGTACGAAACCCATTTTGGGCAGACGCAAATAAGCAGAATTTTCGATTTTGGAGTGAATATCAGCAAGAAGCATTGCAAGAGCTACCAATGCATCCAGAAAATGTCACAATTTAGTGCGGTTTATGAGCTGGTGGCATCATAGGACCGTACCTCTTCAAAGATTATGCGAATCGTAACGTAACTTTGAATGGTGAGCAGTACCGTGAGATGATATCCAACTTTCAAGAGCTTGACTTGCATGACATGTGGTTTCAACAAGTCGGTGCCACATGCAACACAGCACGCGCAACAATCGCACGCGAGTTCGGTGAACATTTTATTTCACGTTCGAAACCGGTCAATTGGACGCCTAGATCGTGCGATTTAACGCCCTTAGACTATTTTTGTGGAGCTATGTTAAAGCTCATGCCAGCTCACAACATTGAAGCATTTATTTGAGAGATACCGGCCAAAATGTTGGATGGTATCTCTCAAAGCGGATGGACCATTTGAGGCGCAGTCAAGGTCAACATTTGCATGAAATTATCTTCAAACATTAAATTATATGGACCGTACTATCAATTCAAAAAATGATTTTATGCATTTTTGTGTATTTTATTTGTTTTTTTTTTTTTTTTGAAAAACTTTCCTATACTATAGTTTTAAAAAAATCACCCTTAAGTCCAAATCCACATGCGAAACTCCGCGCTAGTCGCTACCAGTGAACATGGTTTTTTGTGAATATTTCATGTACTTAAAAATTTTGAGCCTAGACCCTTCGGCATGTGAGCATCGCAATCTACCCACCACGCCACGGTCGTTTGTTAGCTTTATGATTTCCATAAAAGTATTAAATGACAGACAGTTCTCTATCGGAAATCATTAGCAGTCATTTTCGCAGCTGTGTTTTCCAATATTGAGAATTCGTTTATTTATTTTCTTTTAGTTTCTGGCAAAAAACTTACATTTAAGCTAAGGCAAAAATTGAACAGCAGGACACACTGTTTCTCTTTTTCAAACAAAGAAATCCTTTTCGCTTAAAAATATTATTTGATTGATGTGTGACAAGTTGGCTTAATCTGTTTTTCGACTCTGCCACTTTCAGATATACACAACATTAAAATGCATACGTACGTGGGGAGTTCTAAATATTAAAAAAAAAATTAAATTTCATGACTTTTTATCTATTTTTCCTCCTTAAGTATAATCCAAGTAAGCAAGCAAGTAACTTGGACTAGCTTCCTGGTTTCGCAAGTGTGTTGGAAAAAATCTCTTTCGGAACTTTGTTTTAAAGAAACCTCTAACATTTAAAAAAATAGATAATTAACTTTTAAGTTATTACTAAAGTTATTACTACTATTTGGTGTGAAATTTGACACAAATGTTAATCACGGTAGTTTCAACATGTAAGTATTTGCCCCTATTGAAGCTCCAAAAAAAAGTACGTCGAATTGTCAGAAATAAAATATTTGCCAAGAAACATGCAATCAAAACCGCTAAGAATAATGAATATATAGTTCCGCATGACTTTACACCACCAAAAATCGGATTACACGCGCAATGAGCACAATATCATGAATATTAAAGTTGTACGCAGACTTTTTCCTACCTGTTTTCTTCTGATTGGACAAAAGTTTGAAAAGGAGTCATCTCCTACAGACCTTAAATAATAATAGTAATTGTATGGAGCGACAATCCATAGGGGGACCAGGGCCTAGCTTACACAACTACTGCGAAGGTTGCCTTTTATACTTCGGGATTGGGCAACCCTAGTGTTGCAATCTGACAACTACCAGCTCTATCGTAAGGTTTGACATTTTTGAGGTTATACGTACTCACAACGTTTTGACATAGGAGCACTATTTGTTTTGTTTACCGGAACTTAAAAGATTTATCTCGCCCAGAAAATGGAAATAGATCGTAAAAACTTTCGACCTGGATTAGCTCAACAACAGTGCATCGATGAACTTAATTCAATTTTTGGCGATGAAGCTCCATCAAGGACCAGTGATTATCGATGGTATGGTGAATTCAACCGAAGTCGTAGTTCACTCCAAGACGAATTTCGTGAAGGTTGTCCAAAAACAGTTGTTGTTCCGGAAACCATTGATGCTGTGCGCCAACTGATATTGCAAGATGGTCATGTGACCTATCGTGAGATTGAAACAACCTTAGGCATTAGTGGGACCAGCATACATTCAATATTGCATGAACATTTGACCGTCAAAAAACTTCGTTCGCGTTGGATCCCACACAATTTGTCAATCGATTGGTCAAAAGAAATGCTCCAAAAATACGATCGTGGTGGTTCGAAACACGTCTATGACATAGTGACAGGTGATGAATCGTGGATTTAAGCAAGCCCGAAAGTAAGCAGCAGTCGACTGTATGGGTGTTTCAAATTGAGCCAAATCCAACAAAAGTTGCCCGCGCATGAAGCACTTCCAAGCAAATGGTCGCCTGTTTTTTCGGGAAAACATGTCGCAACCGTACCAATAGAACACCACTGAGTGGTACACAACCATTTGTTTGCCAGTTGTCCTCTAAGAAATCAGGAAAACCAACCGCCTAAGACGGATCACTCTTCACCACGACAATGCGAGCTCTCGCACATGGGCTCAAACAAGTTCATTTTTGAACACTCAAAACATCCATTTGATGAGTCATTCGTCGTATAGTCCTGACTTGGCACCGAATGACTTCTTTTTATTCCCGTACGTAAAAAATAAAATGAGAGGTCCTTTGACCTTTTGACCTTTTTCAATACCTGAAGAAGCTGTTGATGCGATCAGAATGCATGTTTTGGAGATACTTCAATCAGAGTTGCAAAAGTGCTTCGAAAATTGGTTAAAACTCATGCAGAAGTGTATAGATCTTAATAAGGAATATTTTGAAAAACAATAAAGCTATTTTCAATTATTAATATTTGTTTTTTTTCTCTAATCCCGAAATATAAAAGGCAACCCTCGTACTTGTCTTGTGCGCGTTACTGTACTCTCACGAGTATATGGGGCCTAGGTTTTTTTTCGACTCCGAACGGCGAAATTTGAGAAGCTTTCTTCGACAGCTATTACTCTTTGAGTGTTGTCAGCAACTCGAAAGAGGTGGCGCCGTGAAAAATTCGAAAATTTGGTGTTGACCTAGGAGTCGAACCTAGACCCTTCGGCGTGTGAGCGTCGCTCTCTACCCACTACGCCACGGCAACCACGCCCGCATGGTGACCACACAGCATATTCTTAATTGTGCAATTATGGCCACTTTAATGAATTTATTTTTACCTAGATCATTACAATTAGAAGTAGTTTAAATCAGTTGTTAAACATTTTCAATTGGAAGCTATGAAGCAACCATCGGACGGGCTTAAGCAAATATGCCCGGAAGATATGCACATTCCAGATCTAAACTACATTGCTGCTTTTTCACGAATAAAATTCTCTCTTTGACCACAATCAATACAATATTACTCAGAAATAATGGGAAACAACTGCGTTGAAGCGATAAACATGTTGTTCAGCGTTGCAGTCACTCCAGTTACAATTGTTTTGTCGCGAGACAAAAGTTTTAAGTTCCTTAGCATAATTTATAACATCTTAAGATATATTTATTGGATTTTCATGAATTTTTTTCATAAATATAGACCTTCAAAAGTATGTGAAGTTTACTGTGTATTCGGATATAAAGTATAATGAATTTTATGAAATTTCCAAGTTTCTGTTCGAGTTGCAAATGTTTTGTCTGATACTGTACATACTGTGAGTGTCAGAAGTGAGTTAACAAATATGTATCTGATTTCTGTATAAAGATGGAAATCGGGTCAAAACAACAACAAAACTCAATTTCCATTAATACACAAAAACAGCTTTTTTCAATATGTTCAATTATTCAAAAAATAAAGTACGGTAAAAACAAATACTTTTTTTAATGAAAATTATAATTACGGGTCAAAAGTGAGTAATCAACAAATCAACAAATCAAGTATTTTGTTGGCTTTAGGCTTTATTACTTTTTTGAGTCTACGTGGCATAGACATTACCAGTTTATTGGTAACATCGGAGGAAATTTTTGACCATTCTTCTGTCATATCTTTCTTCAGGTCTTCCTTGTTGTTAATAGTACTCTGTCGAATTCTTCTATCCAAATGCTCCCATAAGTGTTCTATTGGGTTAAGGTCCGGTGATTGCGGGGGATGATGAAGCTGTTTTGGAGTCCTATAAAGCAATCATTCCTTAACAAGACGTGAGGTATGCTAAGGATCATTGTCTTGCTGAAAGATCCAATTCCTAGCTTAACCTAATTTGTCTACGCTCGGTTGCAAGTTGGTCCTGGGAATATTTAGTTAATCTCCCTTCCTCATTGTACTATCAATGAAGACAAGATAACCGACCCCAGATGCTGCTACACACTCCCACACCATCACTCAACCTCCCCCATGTTTCACGACCGTCCTAATACTTTTTCCAGTAAATTCTTCATTTTTTGCTCTCCAAATTGTTTTATTCATATGGCTCTTAAAAATTTCGAATATAGCTAATAATAATAAAGCTAATAATAAATGAATAAAGCTGTTTTTGTGTATCAATGGAATTTGAGTTTTGTTGTTGTTTTGACCCAATTTTCATCTTTCTACAGTAATCAGATATTTGTTTTCTTACTTTTGACGCTCACAGTATGTTCATCTGTACACACCTAAAACGAACCTGGTGGAAAAGCAATTCAATTATTTGTAAGACCTCGTAAAGAAAACTGGTCATCATTTCATTAGAGGCACTGTTGAATTTTTGCAGGAAAAAAAGACATTTTTTTCAAAAAATAGCCTTTTTTGAATATTTAAGGATCTTTTTTTTATAGAACGCAACATTTATAGAGTCGACGTATTTGTCCGTTTATCTTTTCATATCAATTTGATTGTGCGAATTGTTATACAACCAGTTTCACAACGATGTCTAATAACATTCTGACTTAAAGTTATTGACCGTAAAGGTTCAAAAATCCTAAAAAATAAAGACACAAATATTGGGGGTCTGAAAACAGAGATCTTAAAAGCTTGCATATTACAAAAAAAAAAAAATTATATGATACCCGGCGCACGGTCATTACATTTCTAAACTACAAAAAACATTCACATAATAAACGGTTGAAAAGAAGAATCCTGGTTCTTTACGGAGGAACTGTGTGGCGGATTAAAATACTGAAATTGATGCAGGTCAAGGTGTACACTATATGCACTAACGTTTTCATAAACGTAACTGTAAAAAAATACAGTAGCAAGGCTTGTGAAATTAAAAGCTCTACAAATTCGTTTGAATGTGAAAACTTTAATTAATAATAATAATAATAATAATTGTTGGCGCTACAGTCCAAAGGGCAACCAGGGCCTAGCTTGCTCATCAACTACTCGTGTTGTGCGCGATACTGTTCTCTCACGAGTAGAAGGAACCTACAGTTTTTTGCCGACTCCGAATTGCGTAATTTGAGAAGCTTTCTTAGACAGTTATTACTTTTTGAGTGTTGTCAGGAATTTGAAAGAGGTGGTGGCGTGACAAATTCGAGGTGTTCTGCCGGGAATCGAACCTAGATTCTTCGGCGTGTGAGCGTCGCACTCTACCCACTACGCCACGGCGGCCACTAAAAAACTTTAATTAGGAACCCTAAAGTCTGCACGCACTCTTATATCAACTACCAAATAAAGCCTTTTGTATTAGAATGCAACATCATTTGCCAAGATTATCCTTTTTTGAAGTTAAGGCAATTTTGATGAGACAAGATGTGGAAGATATTTCATAAAACAAGTTTCAAGCCAGTCGTCTTTGCAGCGGAAATTTGGATTATTTACGACAACCTTAAGCGAACGTCGTTTCAATTGAAATGTGAAATCGTAAATAAAAGCCATAGCAATGTAACTTCTGGCAAATTTTTGCGCTTGGTAGGAAAGTTTGCGGTTAGAAAAGAGTTTTGAAAGTTTGTTTTTGTCATTTTCGTGCCCAAGGAACTAAGCTCTAGCATTGTAAAATATTTTTCACAACGTCTGTCCTTTTGTTTTCTCACGAATAAAGGGGGCAACATTTTGTTGATGAACGGGGTTCTAACACAGCAATTACCGCTCATTGAAAACAAAACTTGTATGAACCAAATCACTGATGCAGTCAAAATGTACGAGGCGGAATTTAATCAGAGAATCAAAAGTAGAAGTAGAATAGAACAGAGAAGAAAATATGTTGTTACTAAAAGCAATAAGGTCACCCATATTGCCCGCGCAGCCAAAATAAACCTTAAATTCGAAAACGTGTGTTCCACAGTCTTCATATAGTACTTAGTGATTAAGACTTGTTCCCATTCATGAACCATAATAACTGGATGGCGCGACAGTCCACGGGGAACCAGGGTTATATAAGTACGGCCAATTGAAGGAGGCCTGTAATTACCAGTTCTGGTATATAATGTTGTGGAACAAGAATGCCGGATAGCATCTCACAAGGTTTCAAATAAGTCCTAACCTCATGGAAAATTTTTAATTTAACAGTAGACTACACATCAGACCATTTTTGTGCTTAAAAAAAAGTTGCATGCATTAGCAACGAGGCTTGCTATAAACGGGCAATTTTTAAGTACACTTTATAGTTTAAAAAATTTTATAAATGAGTAAGTCATTGTACTTATTTCTTTTAGCGTTTAATTGGGAGTTAAAAATAATGATGAAGAAACAGTCCAAGGGGGACTAGAGTCCAAAGGGGACCAGGGCCTAGCTTGCTCATCAACTACTCGTGTTGTGCGTGCTACTGTTCTCTCACGAGTAGAAGAGACCTACAGTTTTTTGCCGACTCCGAACGGCGAAATTTGAGAAGCTTTCTTAGACAGTTATTACTCTTTGAGTGTTGTCAGCAGCTCGAAAGAGGTGGTGCCGTGAAAAATTCGAAAAATTGGTATTGAGCTGGGAGTCGAACCTAGACCCTTCGGCGTGTGAGCGTCGCACCCTACCCACTACGCCACGGCGACCACAATTTGAGCCTTAAAAATAATGATGACGATACAGTCCAAGGGGGACTACAGTCCAAAGGGGACCAGGGCCTAGCTTGCCCATCAACTACACGTGCTGTGAGCGTTACTGGCCTCTTACGAGAAGAAGAGACCTACATTTTTTTTCCGATTCTGAATGGCGGAATTGAGAAGCTTTTTCATGAAGTCTCCGATTTTAAAGAATTCCTTCAATGAATGTATAACGAATTTACTTTGAAATGGAAACAAATTATTCAAACTTTCATTAGGGAATGACATTTTTAAGTTTCATGCAGAGCAATAAATTTCGCTTGTCTATACTTAATTTGAGGTTAAATTAAAAAAAATATACTCTCTTAACCTTGGTCACTGTGGCGTAGTGGATGGAGTCCGAAGGTCACACTCCGAAGGGTCTAGGTTGGATTCCCGGCTGAACACCTCGAATTTTTCACGGCACCACCTTTTTCGAGATCCTGACAACACTCAAAGAGAAGTAACTGTCTACAAAAGCTTCTCAAACTTCGCCGTTTGAAGGGGAAAAAAACTGTAGGTCCCCTCTACTCGTGAGGGAACAGTAGCGCGCACAACACGAGTAGTTATTGAGCAATCTAGGCCCAGGTCCCCCTGTGGACTGTCGCGCCAACAAATTATTAATTATACTCTCTTAACCACAGTGTTAGTAGTAAGTAATACATTTGCATAAGTTTAGAAAGAATATGCTCTCTTAACCACTGTGCGATTTATTACAAAGCTGCTTCCCATGAGTAAAAAATATATAACCGCACTTCACAATGAAAGTACAATTTTACACGTTTTTGATGCAGAATGTTTTTAACGGTAAGTTTGAGGACATATATCGTTTTGAAAAAGAAGAACAACTAAAAATTCTCAATGTACAATATACGATTTTGTTGTGAAGAAATACTTTTCAATGAAGAAATACTTTCAAAAGAAGTAAAGGAAAAGTACAAACATTTCACACAATTCAGTTCATAAAACATTGAAATATGTAGGATAGCCTTACGCAAGAAAACCCAAAGAATGGCTAAATCACAATGTGAGTGAGTAATCAACGACACAGATACTCAACAGAAATGCGTAAAATTTGTCCTGGATTAAATCGACTTCGAACACAGCCGTTAAACAAACGAAAATCATCTTTGTTGTGAACATAAAAAAGTGCATTTAATTTAGTTCAACTTTTACACACACTCCTACGTTAAGCATTGCAGTGTACTTTAATGATTCCACTGTCCTAGTGTCGCATTACATCACAGGAAGAAGAGGAAATTAGTGACTACAACAAGTCAAGCAGCCAACCACAGCTTTCATTCGAGAGACAAATAAAGTATTCAAATGTGGGTTTCAAATGGAACACTTAAAAGTTAATTGAAAAATGGAAAATAATACAAAAAAAAATCTGTACAGTTTTTTCTAATGCATAAAATGCATGTACACATGTATGCATTTATCCCCACTAAGTTCGGGATACACACGCACACATTCCCTCCGGCTGCATGTACAATGTGGATGTATCAGAGAATGGTTTCGGTGGAGATGTCTGCGTCGTCGTCTAGAGAGCAACTATACGATGCACTTGGTATTGAAACTACAGAGTTGTGTGTTTTTCTTTTCTGCCATTTTGGTAATGGCACCATGTACTTGCTGCATTCAAGTACGAGTACGCAAAAATGTACGCTGTGTGTATCTCCAGTCTCGGTGTCCACACACAGATCCTCGCCTTCCCTCCACCTCCGCCTCCCATCATCACAATCATCAACATCATCGTTTCATTCATGTGTTTGTGGAATTTTGTGTGAGAGTGTGGAGTGAGGTTATGCTTTTTTTGTTCATTTCTTTTTCGCCGACCAGAGAATGATGAGATGTGTATCTTATATTAGGCAACGGCAACAACAACAATGGGAAAAAGTTTAAAACATCAATTATTTGAAAAATATGACTAAAACACAACCAACACGCGTGGGCATGTGCAAAATGCAGGGGATACACCTTCAACGAGATCACCTTGTAATTTTCCAAATGCGACATTTAATTGCTTGTATCTGCGTATCTAGAGTAAGGCGTAAAAAAAAACCAAGAAAAAGGAAATGCAGAGATTCAGAGACTAAGGGAAGACACAAATTGCAGACAATGGATACATACGGAAGTGAGAAACAAAAGCGAATTAAACCACATTCGAGCTAAATAAATTGTTGAACCTTGACACCCCGCTTTTCACGCCCAAAGAGAACAAAAATAAGGATCAACTGAAAATGAAATATAAAAATGAGACACCATTTTTTGGAAAGTATGCGAAATAACTGAATAAACAACTTTATTTGTACGTACCTCTCATTTGTTATATGGAATCCAAGTCAAAGGTTAACAAACTTCCCGACAACGACCGACAGAAGAAGCAGAAAATGGGCAGCAGAAAATACAAACAAACAAAAAAAAAATGTTGAAAAAGAAAAGACTTTCAAAAAAATGGCAAAGAAAGAAAAGAAAACGAATAGCTGCACTCACAAGAAATGTAGATGCAGAGCACCAGCAGAGAAAATGAAGCGGCACAAGTAAAGAAACGAAACGAACTCGATAACGGAAAACAAAAATCCAGACCTGCCGTACTAAAATATTCGTGAAGGAGTCCAAAACCAAAAAACACACATACACATTAACGCTCCATTCACCACACACACACACATCAAACAGACACTCATAGCACACACGAGGGAAGATGGGTTTATTCACCCAAATTTTTCTGTTGCAACTTTTCTCCACCACCCCTCCTTTCACATTTTTTTTTCCTTTGGTTTTGTTGGTTTTTGCTTAGTTTTTGTGGGTTGTGTGCTGAACCCTAAGGATTCCTACTTTCTTTTTGATGGATCCTAATTCTTTCTTTATGTGGTGCATGTTTAGTTGGGTGTGTTTTTTTTTTTCTTTTTGTTAAAATAAAAATGCGTCGCATCACCAGAAGAACGAAATATGGAGGTGATGCGAAAAAGTTGAAACGGTGAATGTAAATGAAGCGCATGATCGATAGATTTTCTTTTTGTACACTGAAAGGAAGTTTTAAAAAGTAGTAAAAGAAAACAAAAGAGAAACAAAAAGTTGACTACCTTTGTTGTGGCGAAAAATCACCTACACGCACACCACCAACGCACACAGCGGCACATTTTCTGCGTATGCCTGCATACATTCAGTCCCATAAAAATACGAACAAAACGAAAAAAAAACTGCCAAAACCGAACCGATTTTCCACTCGGAAGTCCGATGCAGATTTTTCGTTTTTTTTTTCTTGTGTTTTTTTCTAAACAAGATTTCGTTCACACTGCTGCTGAATTTTGCACTGATATTGTTCATTTGTTCTGTTCTCGTTCACGACACTCGTCATTATCTTTTTTGCGTTTTTTCTTCGCCACTCGTCACTGTTCTGCGTTGCAATGGATACACACAAACATACATCAAAATGCAGAAAATGATAAAAAAGACGAATTGAACTTCTTGTATCTATGGGTGATGGGAGAATTGTTTCAGCATTGATTTGACACTACAAAGGCAGCAGGGTTAAAAAACATTTCTGCTCACACAAAAAAAACCAACTCTTCTAACTGAAATTCGGTGATGCACCCCCTCCATCCCAGAGTTAAGGCCGAGTTTTGTGCAAAAACAACGAATTGAAACGGTTTTTCGAGGGAGATTGTGACATTTTTCGTTTGAAGTCACGAATATTACTAAAGGTAGAGAAAAGATGAACACGGAATGCATCCGCAGTCGTTTATTTGTGTTTTTTGCATTTTTTTCCCTGCTCGTGTGCTTTTTCATTCTTTTCTTACTGGGAATGCAATTCGTTGTTTTTTTTTGCACTGCTGTTGTTTTTTCATGTCGTTCGCATTTTGTATTTTCCATGCAATTGGTGGGTTTTTTTTTGTCGGCGGCAGCGGCGGCGTGTGCGACGCGCTTGTGTGAGTGGGGGAATAAAGAAAGTTTCGTCTGGTGATGTGTTGCAGTGCGAAATGCACACGAGGGCGCATCGTATAAATGCGCGTGTGAATGCATAAATTGCAAAGCTTTTCGTTGCCTTTTTATGTGTTGGTCACTGGGTGGGGAAATAGAGGGAATATTGCTGGAATACAGAAATATATCTGGATGAATGCATCTGCGTTGGGTGCGGGTATGTATGTACGTATGTACACGACTGTGGTGCTAATTTCGTGTTTATATGAACACATTAATGCATCAGCTGTTAGATACATTACATTTTAGCAAAGAAGAACGGAGTTCTCCTTCGCCTTTTTGCAGACTAAGAGCAGTATATGACTTAAATTTGAAAAGTAAATGACGGTTGAACGCCATGTCTGCCCTTCAATGAGGGGAATCTACATACAGTGGTGCACAAATATTTTTACACAGCAAACTAAGAAACCTAGCAAGTGTGTGGAGGGCTCTGCTACTAAACACTCAGATTTTCTAAACTCAATCCGTATCAAAGTGTGTTTCACACAAAAGAAATGAGTTTTGACACTAACAAACCGAAAAATTTAGCATCACCATATTCGTTCTCTTAAACGAGGGCATGCCTGTTAATTTATATACGAGGGTTGCCTTATATACAGTACCTCACAAAATTCAGCATACACTCACAGCTTAAACATATTTTTATCTTTTTCGCCTTACAAAAAGTAGTTAATTGACATATTTCAATTGCTAAAAACCATAAACAAAAATATGAAAATTAAAAAAAAAAACTTGCTATTTCTAAGCAAAATAAGAAAAGGCACTCCATCTTAACACACAAAATTGAGCATACACTTAAAGTAAATTCGAGTTACGACTAAAACACAAAACAAAAACAGTTACAAATAAAATTTCAGTAACGCGTGGTACCTCCTTCAGCATCTATGACAGCTTGTAACCACCGTGGCATGGATTTTACCAGTTTTTCAGTAAAAGATGGCTGAATCCCTTCCCAAGCTGCCTGAATTTAAGCTTTTAGCTCCTGCTTATTGGAGCAGGTACTTTCTTTAACCCGCACTTTTATTTCGTGCTATAGATGTTCAATAGGGTTAAGATCCGGCCATTGTGGGGGTGTTTTTAGCTGCCTTGGAGCGTTATAAGGCAATCACTCGCGTACTAAATAGGAGGTGTGCTTCGGATCACTATCTTGTTGGAAGTAGAAAACCGAAAGTAGACCTAATTTTACTGCGGAACTTCGTAAATTTCGTTTTAAAATATTCAAATACCCAATTTTGTCCATAGTATTCTCTATAAATTCGAACTTTCCACACCCATTTGATTCGATTGTACATTTATATGTATTTCGGGATTAGAGAACAAAAACAAATATTAATCATCGAAAATAACCTTCTTGTTTTTCAAAATATTCCTTATTAAGATCTATACACTTTTTCATGCGTTTGAACCAATTCTCGAAGCACTTTTGCCACTCTGATTGAGGTATCTCCAAAACATGCATTCTGAACACATCAATCGCTCCTTCAGGTGTCGAAAAACGTTGACCTCTCCTTTTATTTTTTACGTACGGAAATAAACAGAAGTCATTCGGTGTCAGGTCAGGACTATACGGCGGATGACTCATCAAATCGATGTTTCGAGTGCTCAAAAATTCAGTTGTTTGGCCGATGTGCGAGAACTCGTATTGTCGTGGTGAAGAGTGATCCGTCTTCGGCGGTTGGTTTTCCTGATTTCTTGGAGGACAACTCGCAAACAAATGGTTGCGTACCGCTCAGAATTGACTGTTCTGGGTGGTTCTAGTGGTACGGTTGCGACATGTCCAGTTTTTCCGAAAAACAGGCGACCCTTTGCTTGGAAGTGCTTCGAGCACGAGCAACTCTTGTTAGATTTAGCTCAATTTGAAACCCCCATACAGTCGACTGCTGTTTACTTTCGGGCTCATACGCATGAATTCACGATTCGTCTCCTATCACGATGTTATAGACGTGTTTCGAAGTAACGCGATCGTATTTTTGGAGCATTTCGTTTGACCAATCGACACATTTGAGCGATTGACAAATTGTGTGGGATCTAACGCGAACGAAGTTGTTTGACGGTCAAATGTTCATGCAGTATTGCTGGTCCCACTAATGCCTAAGGTTGCCTCAATCTCACGCTAGATTCATGACGATCTTGCAATATAAGTTGGCGCACAGCATCAATGGTTTTCGAAACAACAACTGATTTTGGACGACCATCACGAAATTCATCTTGGAGTGAACTACGACCTCGGTTGAATTCAACATACCATCGATAAACACTGGTCCTTGATGGAGCTTCATCGCCAAAAATTGAATTAAGTTCATCGATGCACTGTTCTTGAGTTAATCCACGTAGAAAGTTGTAAAAAATAATCGCACGAAAATTTTCGCGATTTAATTCCATTTTTTGGGCGAGATGAATCTTTTAAGTTACTGTAAACAACACAAATAGCGCTCGTATGTCAGAATGTTGTGAGTACGTATAACCTCAAAAATGTCAAACTTTATGATAGAGCTGGTAGTTGCCAGATTGCAACACTAGGGTTGCCCAATCCTGAAATATAAAAGGCAACCTTCGTATACGTATGTATTGTGGGTAATTCCACCGTCCACAAGGGGACTGTAACCTACAGTTGTGTACAAATTAATTGGGACAAACGAAATATTCAATATATTTTACTTTATTTTCAATTAAAATTGGAAGAAAATAAAACAGGTCAATTTTAATACTTTGTGTGACCTCCCTTGGCTTTTATGAGTGCATTGATTCTTTTTGGCATTGATGAAACAAGTCGTTCGCATATATTTTTTTATTCTTCTTCATGAAACCAAATATTATATAAACAATAGACGAAATCAGCTTAGTTTTTGTGGTGTAATCTCTCTTCCTGAGCCTTCCTTTGCCCATAAATACTCAACGGGATTGAGGTCAGGGGAATGTCCAGGCCAATCTATAACATCAAATTAATGGTTTTCAAAATACTGTTGTGGTCGCCGTAGAGTGCGCGGCTCACACGCAGAAGGTCTGGGTTCGATTCCTGGTTGAACACCTCGAATTTTTCAGCGCAGCACCTCTTTTGAGCTGCTGAAAACACTCAAAGAATTATAACTAAGAAAGCTTCTCAAACTTCGCCGTCTGGAGTTGGCAAGAAACTGTAGGTCCCTTCTACTTGTGAGAGAACAGTAGCGTGCACAACACGAGTAGTTGATGAGCAAGCTAGGCCCTGGTCCCTTGTGAACTGTCGAGCCATGCAATTATTAATATTAAAATACTGTTTCGGTTTTTTGATATGTGACATGGAGCAAAATCCTGTTGAATTTGCTACGGAACGTCTCCTCTGAATGGTTGGAAGCAGCATTTGAGTTAAAACTTCTGCGTATTTGGTGCTGTTCATCATACCTTCTGTTGGCTAAAGACTTCCAAGCCTTTAAATGTAAAACAGACCAAAAACACGACCTTCGGCGAGCGGTTTGGTGCTTAAGCGATATGGCCGGGTCGAAGTTTTTCTTTTGGTATCCTTGGACCTCAAAGTGACTCTCGTCCGAGAAAACGACTTTCTTCTAACTGTCCACTGGCTTATTTTTTCGGTCAACAACTCCTTTTTTCAAAGGTCTTGTTGTTAATTCGACCGATTTCCAGAAGACGTCTGCGGACTGCAGACGCGTCCACCTGAAGGCAATTCAATTGATCCAGTGAACTTGCGTTGAGCAATAATTTTTGAAACACTGGATTTTGAAAATCCAACGTCAGCTGAAATCTCTCGGATGGTTTTCCCAGCGTGTGCATGTAACGCAATGACTTGTGCCCTCTTTTCTTTTGGAATATCCATGCTGATGAAGTCTTAACGAAAATTGTTTTAGATTGTATGATTTCATTTTTTCTTTAAAAAACAGAAACTACCTCTTAGAACACATTAATTCAAAAATCATTTTTGACATTGAAGCTACCGACCTTGACGGAACAACGAGAGTTCTCCATCGTCATTCTACACAATCTGACGAGTTTGGTATTAAAGCCAAAACTAGACAGGGCACTGTATAGCTCGTCTCTATGCACACTGTCATATGCGGCTTTGATATCGACGATAAGTGCCGATTTGAACTTCAACTTTTCAGGATTTGTCGTAATGTGAAGATCTGGTCTATAGTGGACTTCCCTGGTCTAAAACCACATTGATAGAGACCTATCAGGGCATGGACAAACGGTTTCAGACGCTCACACAATGCGGCAGAGAGGATCGTGTATGCGATGTTGAGGAGACTAATTCCTCGGTAGTGGGCGCAGTCAAGGGGTTTTCCATTCTTGTGAACCGGGCAAACGACGCTGAGATTCCACTCATCTGGCGTGCTTTCCTCCGACCACATTTTGCAGATGAGCTGGTGCATGCGCCCAACCAGGTCATCTGCAGCTGCTTTAAATAGTTGTGCGGGCAGTCCATTCGCTCCAGCAGCTTCGTTCGACTTCAGCTTGGATATTGCTACCTTCACCTCGCCTATGTCGGTGGGACGGAATTCTTGTCTATCATAGTCCAAATTTAGTTGAACCAATGACTCCAGCAAAGATATCCTCCTTTCCCAGCTGAGCGTTGAAGTCTCCTAGAACGATCTTGGTGTCGTAGCTGGGGCATCGATCATAGAAGTCATCCTTGGTGATGTCATCCTTTTCCTCTGTAGGGGCGTGAGCGCAAATCAGGCTGATTTGCCGAATTTCCCGAATTTAGCCTTGATGCGGATTGTCATGAGGCGTTCGCTGACGGGGTCGTAGCTCAAGACTTTTTGCCTATGTCTGCCTCGAACAACAATTCCGCATCCGAATAAGCGCTGCCTTCTTTCTCTATAGCAATCGCTGCAGTAGATATCGCAGTTCTTCATCGTTTTTATGTAAGGCCCATCCCATCGTACTTCCTGGAAGGAGGTAATATCTACCTTGTTGCGGTCAAGAGCCTCCGCAAGTTGTTCGGCTGCACGTGGTCTGTTAAGGGACCTCACATCCCACGTGCAGAACCGAAAATCATTGCCCTTATAACGATTGCTGGTGTCGTCAACAGTTGGTCCTACATTATCCGAGGCATTTCGGCGTTTCTGAACTATTTATTTTTACGTGATCAGAGGAAGAGAACCTCACGCACAACCCACAGCCTCGTAGGTCAGGCCAATTTTTTAAACCCCCAGGCAGAGGGATTCGCTGCATACATTGGTTCACCACCTGTGCACTAGGATAGTCCTGGCAGCTCGCCTTGTTGAGCGCAATCAACAACGTTGCCTCGGATGAACAGGCCGAAGCCCCCTATTTGACACAATTTACCCAGTAAATAAATTTCAAATCTGATCAAAGATCAGAGTTTCGGAATTGATGAAATTTCGAACACTCCTGCGGCATATACTTGTGAAGATTTTGTAGGAACAAGTTGCGAATGGAGGACCTTTAAATTGGTGAACCTTGCGTCTCCCATATGCCTATCTTTTCTAGTCGAATACTGCTAAACCAAGCGGCCAGGCTCTGAGAGAACCTTTAAGAACTTGTTCAGACACTTCAGCCTCAGAGAAGTCTCTAGTTGGTTCCCAGACATCCCACAGACGGGTTTCTTCATTTTCTCAGCTCTCGGTTAAAATTAATGACACATTTCGGGATTGGGTGAGTATGTAAGGTTGCCAAATAGCACCCCTCCGCCTTTTTGTCTTTTGAATTTTCCGGCTATGTACAAAGCGCTACAGAGCTCATATCTGGCAATACTATACATGATTTGAAAGGTCTTCATATAACCTACAAAACGACGCTATGCATGATTATTTTGGATATTGAGTTCAGCAGTTATAGACGTGTATATATAAACTTTACATAGATCCGCTTTCTAAATTTGGTTACGTAGCAAATAGTCTCAGATGTCTCCCTTTTTCTATGCCGAGCAGAACAGGGAGTTCGATGTAGTTTCTAGCGTTTCTTTAACTAGTTTGCGAATCTCTTAAGCTGGACTATATTCGGACACAGAGCCCTTTTCAGTTAGCTGCTCGATGAACAGTCCCAGAATTAGTGGTGCTGTGGACGACAAAGTCTATGGTACATGATGCAACCGGCTCGAAGCATGATGATGTGTGACCAGCAACTTCTGGGATGGCTGTACGTGGACTGAAACCTTTGTAAACGCTCGCACAAATTCCCGTAAATAAGAGACGCTTCTCGTTTGTGCACTTTACGGTGATGAAAATGTTTGGTTAAGTGAACAAATTGATTTATTGATAATTAGTGAAAAAGTATGTTCACAAACTCAAGCCAAAGTTGTGAAACCCCCTTGGAAAACCCTTTGTTATTCTCGGAGTTAATCCATGTGACACATACACTTTGAGCTTGTTGCAGAAGCCAGTGCTGAAAATTTGATGTTAAGCCAGGAAAGCTAAAAATTTATGATAAGTGCATCCACAAACTGCTGAACGCGTCTTCGGGGTGTATCCCCCGTTCATTTCGAAGGCAGTTCAACAAGTGGTCTTCGCATCACTAAGGGCCGATTTTTCAATAGTCAGATAAACAGACTGATTGCTAACGAACGAATAAATTTATTCGACTCTTTATCTGCTAGATAAGTAGTTTCAGTTCTTCAATCGAAAACTAACAGCTGGATAGTTATTTGACCGTATTTTGCAGAGCGGCAAATATCAATTGTGTCTAACTTCACATGGTATTTGTGTGAATGAAACAGATTAATTGGTAATTGTTTGTGTTAGAGCAAATGAGCTGGTTATGCTCTCAGATAAACGTCTATCTTGAGATCTCCGTATATTTTAAATAATTTCCGGAGTATTTTCGAAGTTTTAAGTAATAATTAGTTAAATACGATCATCTAAAAATTTGAAGCTGAAGTATGAGAGCGTTAAGAAAAATACAAAAAAGAAAGCCGCACACAATCGCCAAGAATTATACAAAACAGGTGATGGAGTAGCCACACCTGCAGTATTCTCAGTCGCGGAAGAAAAAGTACTGGCTATGTGTTCCAACATTGACGGCTTGGAAGCTCGAAACGACAGTGACTCCCTGACAAGTAAGCCAATAGTAAAATATTTCCCACAACCGTAAAACATGCTCAAATAAATATTTCGCAGCTTTGAGTACCTCGATCACACCAGGCACTATACAGAAAACAAGCCCAGCTAGCCCTTCCAACGATGCAACAGATAACACGATGGACCACGAACAAATACAGTTGAATGTTGAAAATGCATTGAATGACAACGAAGGTAATGTAATATTAACATACAAGAAGTACATGTTTCTAAAAATTTTTTATATTTGCATTTCTAAATGGCAGACCTGGACTCCAAACGCACTTAAAACTAAGACCAATCCAGTTTTAAGACGAAACATTACAAAGACAAACATCAAATCTAAATATGATGAGTTGGGTGAATCCCGTCTCGGATTGGTGGAATTACAAAAACGACTAGTGCAAAAAGAATTAGAATTTAAGCAAATTGAACATGACCTCCATATTCAACATAAAACAGAAGAGCATGAACTCAGAATTCTTTATCTTCACAACGAAGAAGCACACAATTTAAAAATGCAAGAATTTAAAAAGTAGTTTATTTCTTTTTTTGTTTCAAATAAAATGTGCGTATGGCAACCAAATTAACAAACTTTTATTTTAGTTTTATTATGTTCATGAATTAATCATAGCTTGAAAGTACTCCAAGAAAGTATCGTTTTTTTTGTTCGTTTTTGGCATATTTTATTAAATATCTAATCCCGCCAACGCGTGAAAGTAGACTATATTAAATTTAAAGTTCTCCTTGTGGCCAACTGACATTGTTTTCAAGCTAGTGTGTACGTTAAGAACATTGTTAAACATAACAAAAAAAAAAAATAAATAAAAAAAAAATAACAAAAAAACAAAAAAAAATTTAAAAAATAAAAAAAAAAATAATGAAAATAAAAAAAACAACAAAAAAAAATATACAAAAAAAGGTGCACTATGGCGTATTAGCTATATATGTCAAGCATATAAATTCTACATACGCCATGGTACACGCGTCCGTATTTCGATATGGACATAGTTTAATTAGGTTTTTTTTTATTAAGTTTAAATTTAAGATAGGTTAGGTTAGGCTTAGACTCAGACCCAAGTTTTTTTTTAACTTTTCTTGGAAAAAAATAGTAATTATTATTATTATAAACAAAATTTTAGTAACAATAGTTTGTTTGCCCAAAGGCGATTTTTGAATTACATCAAGAAACGCTTAGAGCACCTGCTAATGGTCAGTAAGTTAGATTTAATAACTACTGTTAAGATGAATGTAAGCTAGTTTTAGGTATTTTTCTAGAATTAAAATAAGATAAGATTAGATATTTAATAAAATATCCAAGAAAGTATCCCTCGTGCCACGATTACCTGTGAGGTTTGAATGTATTTCTTCAAATGATTCTTCAGCTTCAACATGTACATCCGGATACACTGGCGGAACTTCCTCATTTCTATCAATAGCTAAGTAATGAAGTATTGAAGTTGCTATGATAATGTCTTGCACTAGAGGAAGTTTGCACCGCATTCCAATGCTCAAAACCGGAAACCTTCTTTTCCACACACCAAAGCTTCTCTCAATACTATTTCTTGTTCGAATTTGTGATTCATTGTACAAACGTTCCGCTGCTGTTTGTGGATCATTCAAGGGAGTCAAAAGATATTCATTCAAGAAATATCCACTATCTCCAAAAATTATTCCATTTCCAACAAAACCATTTTCGAAATGAAATTTAGCCGCAGAATTGTGAAATATGAGGCTGTCATGAGTCGAGCCCGGCCATCGAGTAACTACATTAATAAACTTTAAGTTTGATGTGCACATAGCTTGTACATTGATGGAAAAATAGCCTTTTCGATTTCTGAAGTTTTCAGCAATATCTCCTCCTAAAATGAAATTTTTCAAAACGTTTAGGACAAATGATAAACAACTGAACATACCTGGTGAAACTATACGCACATGAGTACAGTCTATTGATGCAACTACTGGAGGAAACCGTGTTATTTTGTAGAAACCCTGCTGTATTTGTAAAATTTCTTCTTGGTTTCTTGGCAATCTTACAAACATCGGTCTCAACGCAGCAATGGCTAGCGTAACTCTTTTCACAACGTTGCATATAGTCGAAGCAGTGACACACGAAAAGTCTCCTACCGTAATATAAAAACTTCCTGTAGCATAAAACCGTAAAGCAATCAACAATTGTGTCATGAATAAAACGCATTGATTTCTAAAATAAATCCCCAAAATGTTGAGTTCAATATAGAAATGAAAAATATACATATGTATATTCGAATGTGTCTGCGTAACTAACCTAACCTGTTTTATGCACAATTTTGTCCTTTATTAATGAAAGTAGGTATTCGACAGTGGTCGCCGTGGCGTAGTGGGTAGAGTGCGACGCTCACACGCCGAAGGGTCTAGGTTCGACTGCCAGTTGAACACCAATTTTTCTAATATTTCACGGCACCACCTCTTTCGAGCTGCTGACAACACTCAAAGAGTAATAACTGTCTAAAAAAGCTTCTCAAATTTCGCCGTTCGGAGTCGGCAATCGGGAATCTTCGTTTGAAATCTTCCTCTTCCCATTCCTTATAATGATCGGGTCACTTCCTCACTACTCTTTTCTTTTTTGAAGTTGAATTGAAGCGATTATATATTATTTCTTCTTCCTCAATAAGTTAATCGTCGACATCGTCCAAAAAATCCATTTTAAAAAAAACAATTTGTAATTATTTACATGTTTGAATTTGACAGCCCATTTACTTTTACTAGGGGATTACATTTTATCTGACACAGAAACGGACAGATAACTTTAACAGACAGTTAGAAGGTATATTCCTCAGATAGCTGCTAAACAACTATTGAAAAATGCATTTATGCCTTAACTGTCAGTTAAGTCCTATCTGATTGTTTATCTGACTATTGAAAAATCGGCCCTAAGAGGAAAAAGTCAGTTGGAATCGACGGGATCTTCAACATTGTGCTGAGACACCTTCCCGTGGAAGTGGTTACTATGTATACAACCTGTTTAACAATGCTCTGAATAATGCACATTATGCGATGCATTGGAAACCTGCAATTGTAATCGTGCAACCCATATATAACCGAGGAAAAGTTTCTTCGAATCCGTGCAACCTCCGGTTAATTAGTCTACTCCCGGACATCAGCAGGGTATTCGAGAAGGTGATAAAAAGAGCTCTGATCAACTGGGCAGAGGACAAACATATAATTTCGGATAACCAATTCGGTTTCAGAGCGGGGCATGACACTATTCATGCCACGTCGAAACTGGTGTCGGATATCCAATGAGGGCCAGAAATAATGTACGGGGGCCTGCTTGATTGGCCTGGAGATGGCTTTAGACACCGTATGGTAAGAAAGACTTTTCTACAAGTTCAATCGGCTAGGCATTGGTAAACCACTGCTGTACCTGCTAGTGACGGGCGCATTCTCTCGATTATTACAACATCTCGAGAACATCTCGATTCTCAATCAATCACTTCTAATCTCTCGAGTGACTACTAATCATTTAAATGGCTACTAATCACTCGTGGCCGCCGTGGCGTAGTGGGTAGAGTGCGACGCTCACACGCCGAAGGGTCTAGGTTCGATTTCCAGTTCAACACGGCACCACCTCTTTCGAGCTGCTGGCAAAACTCAAAGAGTAATAACTGTCTGAGAAAGCTTCTCAAATTTCGCCGTTCGGAGTCGGCAAAAAACTGTAGGTCCCTTCTACTTGTGAGAGAACAGTAGGGCGCACAACACGAGTAGTTGATGAGCAAGCTAGGCCCTGGTCCCCCTCTGGACTGTAGCGCCAACAATTATTATTATAATCACTCGAATAAATACTTAGCACCCAAACGACTACTAACCACTATTATGCAGGGGAAACTGTCTTTCCTTCGTCGGCTTTTTTGGTCACTGTTGATTTTCAATGAAACTAGGTTATTTCATTGTTATTATCCCAACGTTTCGGCAGGGATTGCTGCCTTCATCAGGGGATCTTTTTTTATTGAATTATGTTACATACATGCATAGTGACAATGCAATTTAACAAGTGGAAAATAACTTACATTAATTGTGTTGCTTTTACAAATGGATGTGGATGTTAGTCTAAATGTTCTTTAAAATTATCACAAAAAAACACAAAATTCACAATGAAACAAAATATTGAGCAAGAATGATTTGAAATTTAAAATTTGATTTAAATACAATATGTCTAAGCCGTTACAAGTGCTGAATATACGGCAGATATGTTCTGTATGTCCTGTTTCATATTCATATTGTTGTTGGTCTTGATTATGTGCAGGGTTTCCAGAGTGTACTCTTTGCTAGTATGTTTTTCCGTTTGCAGGATTTTGACGTCATCAAGGTCGGGTAGATGGTTTGTCTGGACGCAGTGATTAGCTAATGCTGTTTTGACTGAGTTCTTGTTGTTGATGTCTGATTTATGACCAGCTAGTCTTTGACGAAGAAACTGTATGGTGGTACCTATGTAGCATAAGTTGCAGGATTCGTTGTCATTGCCCTTACAGTTGATTTTGTAAACCAGGTCAGTTTTGCTTCATTTGTCTATATCTGTTTTGAGTCTGGTGAAAACCGATGCTAGTGTACTCGAAGACGCTGAACGCTATTTTAATATTGTCACAGCTACCATCAATTATATTCTTAAAATTTGTCGACAATGTTGGGATGTACACCATGCTTTTATAGATATAATCTACTGTGGTGATTGTCTGTGTTTCGGAGTGTATGTTGTGTTTGTATTGTGTTATTAAGTTCCTAATAACTTGCGTCGGATAACCATTGTCCATAAGGATGTCTGTGATAATTCGTTCGTTTTTTTTTATGGAACTTACTGTCACTTAGCTTAAACACTTTTTTAACCAAGTTGGAAGCTGTGTTGATTATAATATGCTTGGCTTGGTTGGAGCGATAGTTGACTAGTCTTCCTGACGCTGTGTCTTTTTTGTACCAGTCGAAACAAAGATGGTCATGTTCCCGATGAACTTTAACGTCAAGAAACGCTATTGCGTTCATCTTTTCATATTCTACTGTGAATTTTACTTTATCATTAAAATTGTTAAGAGCAATTAGCAAACTGTCTATGCAGTTGCGATCGATCACAGCAAATATATCATCCACATATTTGTATATTGCTTTTGGCTTTCGTACCTTTTCAAAACAGACATCTAAAAGGTAGTCCAATACCAAATCAGCGATAGTAGGCGAGAGTGGGTTGCCCATCGGCATGCCATGAACATGTTTAAAGATTTTGTCTTTGCATTGCAGAAAGTTGTTTTCTCTTAAGCAAAACTCTAATATTTCCAGGAATTTCCTCTGGTTGAGCTTTGTGTAGAGGCTAATGTCATCCCATCGTTTCTTGACGATATTAATAGCGAGTTGTGAAGGGATGTTTGTAAAAAGCGAAACAGCGTCGTATGATACCAGGACGTCGTTCGAATCTAATTTAACATATTTTACCTTTTCCACAAACTCGAATGAATTTTTTACCTTATATTGTGAGTTGTTGGTTATGTGTTGTAATATTTGTCCGATGTACCTGGAAAGTTCATAGCACGGTAGTCTCATAGAAGAAGTAATTGGTCTCAGAAGCATATCTTGCTTATGGATTTTCGGAAGTCCATATATGCAGGGTATTTGGGCTGTGTATATAGTCATATTGGTCTTCTGTCTGTCATCAATTATCTTGTTGTTGTGCAGCCATTTGACTATTTTGTTGTTTTTCGTCTGGAGCGTTGCTGTGGGATTTACTCTGTTCATCCTGTAAGTGGAGCTGTCAGCTAAAAATTCCTGCATTTTGTTTTCATAAGAGCATTTTTCCATGGCGACTGTGACATTCCCTTTATCAGCTGGTATAATGACTGTGTTTTTGTTCTCCTTAAGAAAAGCTTTCGTGTCTTTGTGTACTTTTGTGACATATTTGGCAAACTCATCATTCCGAAGATTTCGTTGGAAAGAGTGAAGCATATTGCAGTATTTGGCGCGCATTTTTTCTTGCTCTCTTTCACTTCGTATACTCCTTATGATCTCCTCACCATTCGCGATCAGCTGAAGCTGTGTTTTTTTATGATGATGATATGATAATCTTAAAGAACATTTAGACTAACATCCACATCCATTTGTAAAAGCAACACAATTAATGTAAGTTATTTTCCACTTATTAAATTGTCACTATGCATGTATGTAACATAATTTATTTTATTGTTTCAATAAAAAAAAGATCCCCTGATGAAGGCAGCAATCCCTGCCGAAACGTTGGGATAATAACAATGAAATAACCTAGTTTCATTGAAAATCAACAGTGACCAAAAAAGCCGACGAAGGAAAGACAGTTTCCCCTGCATAATAATAATTGATTTGGTCAATTTTTAACAAACAACTACTAACCACTCTCATGGCTTCTAACTACTAACACAAAAGAACTCGATTAATGTATCAAAAGAGCGACAACGAATAACAAAAAATTCGTATCGAGAGCTAAGGATCAGGAACATCATTCTTCTCATGTTCCATACCATACAGGATTGTATTCCACTTCTAAGACTTCTTGAAAAGTTTACTGAGGAACTCTATGGAGAAAATTTTCCTACAATGTCTCTTGTAATTCATCAATTAAACCGCCTCCAAATAAGGATTGATGGGCTAAAGTCTACAACACAAATAAATTGGAAGTAAACATAAAAGTGATTTGGGATAAGTTGTTTTTAAACGCTTCGGTGAGATGGAAATAAATAAAACAGCTTCGAAAGCAACACTTTTGGACCCAAGGCTCTAGAAATTGGTTTTCGGAACAGAAGAAAACGCTAGCAAAGCAGACCAATGGCTTGAAGAAGAACTTGTGGATATTCTATCTAGTCAATATGTAGGTAAACCAATATGTGAAATAGAGAGTTCCGAAAAGAAAACAACAGTCGAAAAAGATCAGTATTCGCTTTTGACACATTTGGAAGAAAAAGTGGCACGAATACAGATTGTTGTAACACCAAAATCACAAGCTAATTTAATACTGACACAGTATTATGACCTGTCCCATGTCCTGAATCCATTTAAGTTGCACAAAAAAGTATATTCCCGGAATTATTATATAAGCTCCTTTATCAGAGGAACATCAAGCTCAATAATTGATTACTGTTTTGTTTCGGGAAATTGTCACAATCTTCTAGGCAGTTTTCAAGTAGGAAGCGAGATCTTCTCGGACCACATGCCCTTGGAAGTAACCCTTAATTGTACTGCTAAAAAAAACTATACCTGCATAAAACCTTCAAGCCGAAATTTATCTGGAATGATCGAATACTGGATTCGTATCAGCGAAACATGAACTCGAAGCTTATGAAACTTTGCACACTGCGTTATACACCAAATATAGAAACTCTAACGGAAATAATAAAGAAATCTATACCGCAACATAAAGATTTAAAAACACATACAATATATAAGCAAATGTGGCCGCCATGGCGTAGTGGGTAGAGTGCGACGCTCACACGCCGAAGGGTCTAGGTTCGATTCCCGGCTGAACACCTCGAATTTTTCACGGCACCACCTTTTGCGAGATCCTGACAACACTCAAAGAGTAGTAACTGTCTAAGAAAGCTTCTCAAATTTCGCCGTTCGGAGTCGGCAAAAACTGTAGGTCCCTTCTACTCGTGAGAGAACAGTAGCGCGCACAACACGAGTAGTTGATGAGCAAGCTAGGCCCTGGTCTCCCCTGGACTGTAGCGCCAACAATTATTATTAATATATAAGCAAAAATAGTATGATTCTGATTGCGCGAAAGCAAGAAACAAGTCCTTTAAATTCCTCAAACTTCTTAGATCGAACAACTCCAATATTTTTAAAGCTCTCTATCAAGATGCCAACATGGAATATAAGCGCATTTGTTACTTAAAAAAAGTAGCCTTTGAGCAACAAAACATTGCGCTCATAAACACCTCTAAATCTCCTGCTCAGTTCTGGAAAGCTGTCAAATACCTTAATGGTTACTCGTCTAACATCTCTGTAACTCTTAAAGCCACGCAACTCAGGGATTTTTTAAATAAACTTCTTAATGCTCCATTAACCTCTCCGCTATTTCAATATGCAGGCCCTATTCTCTTAGACGAAAAGTTAGATTCTGCATTTACCCTAGAAGAAATCAAAGAAGTAATAAGCAACTCAAAAACAAGTAAAGCACCTGGTATTGATCGCATCCCGTTTGAGTTCTATACAAATTGCACTTATGAATTTATAAATTTTCTCACAATTGAATTTAACCGAATATTTGACTCTGCTAATGTCCCCGATGTGGTCGCCGTGGCGTAGTGGGTAGAGTGCGACGCTCACACGCCGAAGGGTCTAGGTTCGACTCCCAGTTCAACACCAATTTTTCTAATATTTCACGGCACCACCTCTTTCGAGCTACTGACAACACTCAAAGAGTAATAACTGTCTAAGAAAGTTTCTCAAATTTCGCCGTTCGGAGTCGGCAAAAAACTGTAGGTCCCTTCTACTCGTGAGAGAACAGTAGCGCGCACAACACGAGTAGTTGATGAGCAAGCTAGGCCCTGGACTGTAACGCCAACAATTATTATTATAATGTCCCCGATATATTCAGAAAAGCAATATTTTTTCCTCTACACAAAAAAGGTGATTACAGGGACCCGAAGGACTACAGAGCAATCACATTTTTAAACACTTCTGCCTCATTAATTTACAAAAGATTGCATGATTGGGTTCAAGAACATAACATCCTTAAAGAATTTCAAGCTGGATTTAGAAAAAGTTATTCTACAATCGACAAGATATTCTGCTTAACAAACATTGCCGAAACATATAAGAGAAAGAAAAAAATGTTGTACGCCTTTTTCGTAGATTTTCAAGCAGCGTTTGATTCAATAACACGTGAAGCACTCTTTTTCAAGCTTTCGAAAATCGGCGTATCAAGCAAAGTTATAAGAATTCTGAGAGCCTTGTACGAGAACAATACTGCAAATGTATGGGATGGAGACTTAATTTCCGACGAGTTTGAAACTTCAATGGGTGTTAAACAAGGCTGTACTCTAAGTGCACTACTTTTTATACTATACATCAATGATATAACAGATGATGTCAAAGGTGGAATAAGATTCAACGATGTATCCATTCCCGCGCTGATGTATGCTGATGATATCGTCTTTCTGTGTGACACTATCCAAGGTATGCAATTAATGATAGACAGGATTAACGATTTCTGTAAAAATTGGAATCTGGCTATAAACCTTGGTAAATCGAAAATCATGATATTCAGAAACGCAGGGGGACGCGTCTGATCTTTGGAAAAGTGGAAGTTGGACGGGGAAGAGATTGAGGTAGTATCCAGATACAAATACCTAGGTATCCTAATATCGTCCTCTTTAAATTTGAAACCACACTTTGAGGAAAAATTAGCTGTTGCTAAAAGAGCTATCTGTTCGATTTGGGAACGTTTCTTCAAAAATAAATATGTATCGAAAAGTGCAAAACAAACTTTATTCCACTCAACCGCAGCTTCTATAATGCTCTACGGAGCTCAGGTATGGGGTTAGAAAGGCTATGATGGTGTGGAAAAATTCCTTCGCTACTTTTTGAAGAAGATCTTTCGGTTACCGAAAAATACCCCCAACTATATGCTACATATTGAAACGGGAACTCCTCCGTTCCCAACTATACCCCCACTATATGCTACATATTGAAACGGGAACTCCTCCGTTGCTTTTGTATACCACTTCAAATATATTTTAAAAATACTACAGATGAGCGAATGCAGATTACCAAAACGTAGTTTTAAGAAGTATAATTAGAACAAACGGATACATTTGCGAGGAATGGAAAAAACAGCTTCTGAATGCGGTCTAAATCTGTCTATTGAGGCGAACGAGCCTCCTTATCTTTTAAGAAAAAAATTTAACTCAGTTTTGGAGAATTTCGGTAGACACACATATGACAAGTATGTCGAAGAAGCTGAATCCTCACCGTTTAGGAACTACTACAGCAAACTAAACCATTTTTTAAATGAAAACACATACTTCCTTGACAATCGAAAAATAAGCACAATTTTTAAACTGAGAGGAGAACTCGTTCAGTTAAACTTTATCCCCCACAGACCAGATTTACCAATTCTTTGTAACCTATGTAACATGAGGAAGAGAGAAGACATCTTACATTTTATTGGTGTTCGTCCCATTCTAAAAGAATTTCGACTAGCAACTTTCGAAAAACTTGTTTTAGACGAATATGAAGTAACGTGCATCTTAAATGGAGAAAAGGGATGGAATGCCTTATGCGATTATTCAGTAGCAGCACTTTGTTATAGAAAACGTATCATAGATGGAGATTTTTAATGTAAAACCTATGTATGTATTTTGTCAACCTGGTAGACGGCCATAGGCCAAACCATAAATGGCTTAGGTTAAACTTTACATTGCAAAACATTTATTGAAAATAAAAGTCAAACTAACTAACTAACTAACTATAAGCTGCACTTAAAATATTCAGCTTTCCCGGCTTTCGTCCGTACCAGCAGAAAGGATTTTCTCTAAGGCTGTTCAACTTTCAAATGATAGTCGAAACCGCTTGCTATATATATAAGCTGCACTTAAAATATTCAGCTTTCCCGGCTTCGTCCGTACCAGCAGAAAGGATTTTCTCTAAGGCTGTTCAACTTTCAAATGATCGTCGAAACCGCTTGCTAGATAAAAATTTAGACAAAATAATATTTCTCAACAGCTATTTTACGCGAAACACTCAACTTTAACTTTTAATTATTATTTATTATTGAATTATTACTTATACTCAATTTTGAATTACAAGTCTTTTTTCTTTACTTTCATCGAATTGGCTAGTCCAAACATACAAGACTTTATTAAAATATTTTGTTATCCTTGAGTTTACAAGAAATAAGTGTCTTTGAATTCTTAATTTACATTAATTTTGTTTGTTTTTGATTCCACCAAAATATAATCTATATAAAAAATATTTTACGATGTTTTTATGAATGCACCGAGTAGTTGGGTAATACTTGAGTTCTTTTCTCTTGCGTTTTTCTTTCATTCTGGTGTTCATTCTTTGTTCCTGATGAGTATTTATCGACGAGAACTATTTGTTACTTGTTCTTGCACTGAAGTAAGACATTTATCGAGTTATCTTGTGTTAGTAGTTTGTAATTAGTTAGTAGTCACTCGGGTGATTAGTAGTCACTCGAGTGATTAGTAGTCACTCGAGTGATTAGTAGTCACTCGAGTGATTAGTAGTCACTCGAGTGATTAGTAGTCTTTCGAGTGATTAATAGTCATTCGAGTGACCATTCGATTATTAAAATATTTCGATTACTAAAGTCTCGATCATTCGATTATGCCCATCACTAGTACTTACTGTATAACATGCTTACAGGTAGGCACTTCGATTGGCAACGTGAATTTTTGAATTAACAAATGGTCTCCAACAGGATTAACGGCTTCCTGTTGGAGACCATTTGTTAATTCAAAAATTCGCCGATCCTGTTCAACATTTTCTTAAGTGATCTAGTAAGTTCTCTTCCTCACGCAATTGAGTGTGCCGACGACTTGATCGTGTACAGATCAAGAATGATAGAAGTACAGATTACGCATTGCGCATGTCTGTCACCTTCTGTAAATTTTTCATGATGTAGGCTGAGACAACGGATGTTTACTTTTTATATACGGATGTTCCGCGCGTTTATTTGAAAAAAATTAAAAGAAAAATATTTTGTAATTTATTAACAATTAAATTAAGAGAAATTTTTGAAAATGAGGTGTGCTGTGTTTGGCTGCAATGCAAACAACAACAAGGGAAAACCGAATGTACGGTTTTATTCGGTTCCAAAACACAATACCCTACGGAAGCAGTGGATTCACTTATGCAGGAGAAAGGATTAGTGCACATTTCACTGCGGATAGTTTTGAAAGAAACTTACAATTTGAAATGGGCAAGGTGATTTGTTTATTTACTTACATATTAAGTCACAATTTTATAATAGGCCTTTGCAAAAATAATGGATATAAGTTGAAGGCGGGAACAATTCCAACAATCCAACTGAGAGCAATAGTCGCTCCTTCATCCCGCGACATCAGAATGCAATTAAAGGCAATACATGAAATGATTGCAGAGCTACTAGCGGAGAAACCAGTGGCATTGACATTTGATTAAATTCCTTCGGAATCATTTTATTGACCAAGGGTTTAAAATAAATGGAAAGGAAGTAAAAAAAACTATCCTTACGCTTCAAGCGTGCACAGCGTCTGAATGTCAGTCACCCATAAGATATCGGCAGGCCATTTAAACGTAATTGGAACTGAAAGACAGAAAGGTAAAATGGCTACAAAACTTTTTTTTCACATCTCTCTCATTTAGGTGACCAAACAGTTGCTTCGGATGACACGCCTGACTTAGTTTCCGAATGTACTCTTTCAAGTAATGTTTTGTCTACATAAATATCTGAATTATATAAATATGTTAATATTCTTTTCACTTTGAGGTACGATACTTAAGAGTATAACTACAAATTTTTCGAGCACTGATGTCTACAGCCAGGTGGACAATGAATTGGAATCTTAAGCTCACGATGGGCTTGAAAACTTGGCTGGGTATATTTGCCATAAGTTGGGGGATGAAATTCCCGACATACGTGTTCTTCAAAATAAGGGCACTTTTACGTGGGTTAACCATCTCAACGAAGAAGGCCTGGATAAAGAGGCCTGGATAAACTCACATCTGCACTAATGGTTCACATGAAGCAACTCGAAGAAATTTTCGAAAGTGTAAATGGGGATGACCTCTTGATTTCCCCCGAATATCTTAAGACACATTTGGAATTGACCAAAAATGTGAACTGTGGGGAGAAAATAAAAAAAGACTTTATTTTAGAGCACGAATGTATTTTAGGATAAGGAAACTAAACAAAGAAATTACAGAGTTTCAATTCAGAAAAAAAGAAAATATAATAAAATTGTCCACTAGTTCAAAATTTAAGTCTCGTTTTTTATTTCAATAACTTGGTTGTTACATTACTCTTTTGGAAATAAGACATGCAATAATAAAATTTAGTTAAATTGATTTATTAATGGCAATTCTAAAACTTTACATAATTATGATTATTGCTTTACGAAACTCTGTGAAAGTTTTTTCCACTCTGCATGCAAAATGCTTGAGTTAATAGCTCGGAAAGAAATTGGATAGTCAAATTAACTCAATTGGATATACACTTAAAACTTATTTTATGTTAAAAAGTTCTTAAAACGTGAATAATATTAGAATAAAAATCAACTAATAACTTTTCCTGCTTCAATTTGTATGAAGATATTAAACAATAACAAAGAGCTGTCAAATCAGAAGTCTCGCGTGACGTAAGCTGCGCAGAAAGAAAGAAAATTGAACACTCTATTGCGCAATCTCTTTTTCTATCATTCTTGTGTACAGATCAGGCAAAAAGATCGAGGACATCACTACGCTAGCGCAGGGTGACTTCGACTGATTCATGAGAGATTGTGGTGACTGGAAGTTGAATAACTTTCAGAATTCGGAAACCATTCTATTCAGAACGCCGTTCTAAATATAAGGCTTCGGCGGATACAAAAAAAAAAATGAATTGGCGAAAGTTGCCAATTGTTGGACGACACGGGCAACCACTGGCGCAAAGGAACTGTAGTCAGATTCCTGGGGATCTGGCTAGATGAGTATCTATATTTGAACAAACATGTACGAAGGTTGCTTTTTATATTACGGGACTAGGCAACCATAGTGACATCTTTGAGGTTATACGTACTCACAGCGTTTTGACATAGGAGCACTATTTGTGTTGTTTACAGTAACTTAAAAGATTCATCTCGCCCAAAAAGTGGAATTAAATCGTGAAAATTTTCGTGCGATTATTTTTCACAACTTTTGACATGGATTAACTCAACAACTGTGCATCGATGAACTTAATTCAATTTTTGGCGATGAAGCTCCATCAAGGACCAGTGTTTATCGATGGTATGGTGAACTCAACCGAGGTCGTAGTTCAAGTATGATGAATTCAACCGAGGTCGTAGTTCACTCCAAGACGAATTTCGTGAAGGTCGTCCAAAATCAGTTGTTGTTCCGGAAACCATTGATGCTGTGCGCCAACTGATATTGCAAGATGGTCATGTGACCTATCGTGAGATTGAGACAATCTTAGGCATTAGTGGGACCAGCATACATTCACAATTGCATGAACATTTGATCGTCAAAAAAATTTGTTCGCGTTGGATCCCACACAATTTGTCAATCGCTCAAAAACAGGCTAGTGTCGATTGGTCGAAAGAAATGCTCCAAAAATAGGATTGCGGTGCTTCGAAACACGTCTATGACATCGTGACAAGTGATGAATCGTGGATTTACGTGTGTGAGCCCGAAAGTAAACAGCAGTCGACTGCTTGGGTGTTTCAAATTGAGCCAAATCTAATAAAAGTTGCTCGCGCTCGAAGCACTTCCAAGCAAAGGGTCGCCTGTTTTTTTTCGGAAAAACTGGACATGTCGCAACCGTACCACTAGGACAAGGCAGAAAAGTCAACTCTGAGTGGTACACAACCATTTGTTTGCCAGTTGTCTTTCAAGAAATCAGGAAAACCAACCGCCGAAGACGGATCACTTTTCACCACGACAATGCGAGCTCTCGCACATCGGCTCAAACAACTGAATTTTTGAAAACTCGAAACATCGATATGACGAGTCATCCGCCGTATAGTCCTAACTCGGCACCGAATGACTTCTTTCGTACGTAAAAAATGAAATGAGTGGTCAACGTTTTCTGACAACTGAAGGAACGATTGATACGTTCAGAATGCATGTTTTGGAGATACCTCAATAGATAGATGCTGCTTCAGCCAGAGCCCAAAGCGCTTTAGCTCTTACAAAGAGATTGTTTTACAACAGCCAACTCTATGCGAGGGTGATCACAATCTGCTACATAGCCCTCATACGGCCAATGCTCACCTATGGCTGTCCCGTTTGGTTCCAAATGAGTGTAAGCTAAATTGAAAAGATTCGGGTGTTTGAGAGGGCTTGTTTAGGACTTGCCTTCGCCTCTACAGAGCACGGGAGTCCTAGTACATAAAATTCTAGTCCAATGAGATCTTATACAACAGGGCGAACCTGATAGGAGTGGACAATTTCCTGGTGAATTTGATGCGAGGCCACACTGCGAAAGCGATGAACTCGGTTAATAATTTGATCTCTGGGGCTTACTACCCCAATCTACAGTTTATGTACGTCAAACTGGCTTCGTCCTGGCTTCGTTCTCAGAAACATTTCTCCATTTTGATAGGCATGGTCATATACAAGACATAAACCCGGTATCGCTCCTCCTTCCCATCGCCCGTTCTACTGTGGATAGGCGACTCAAACACGGCTGTTTCGTCGCACAACGAACTAAGGAAGATCTCCTCCACTTACATATGGTGGTGTTGAGTAGGGATAAAAGAGATGTTGCGTTACAAGATCGAATTTTTTTGGTGGCTGAGAAGCGGAAATATCTCGTCAAACCCTTTAGACTCGGGGTAGAATAGGTAGTATAGATCTCCTTCAAGGGAGTAGTTGGTCTTGACGCGGTTGTGATACAGCTACCTGGTCCAACTAGTTTTAAGCATTTTTGTCTATGGTATACGTAAATTTGTTATGAATTTGAAATAAAAATGTATTGAAAAAGAAAATGAAAAAAAAAAACGCGTCTTCCTTGAAGGCGTCTTTCCCTCTCTTCCTCTATACCTCCGGCCGTGTTGTGACTTAATTCCAGTCATTTAAGGGTATAAGTAATCCGTTTAGTGAGTACCAATTATTTAAAAAAATCAGATGTTCCTGTTTTTCCAAATGTGCTTTAGAACCTAATAAGCTAAATGGAATCACAGTACTCTGTCGAAAGCGACGGAAGATGATGTATGAATCTAGGCGCATCAGTGGTTCCTGTCTGTGCTTAAACATACAAGTGATTCAATCATTTTCTCCTTTAAATTAATGTCCGGTGGAAAAAGTGGAGAATCTACTTTCGTATGCCACAATCAATCAGTTTAATTTGCTTTATTTATAACACCTACACCACTCGCTTTGCTTTGGTTAAAATTCGTAAGAGCTTAAAAAATATTTGCTTCAAAAAAAAAAAAAACAACCATTGTGAATCACGACCACCCACACGCTGACACAATTCGTTAGATATTCACCATTTCCACGACAAGTGGAAAACGAGCTCTAAAGTGCTTGATACCGCAGTGCACGTCGTTCTGTCATCCAGTCGTATCTTCACCTCAGTGGACGACGGGGAGTTGTCATCGCGATTGAAAATTTACTTTCAGAGTTATTCGCTGAGCGTCTCTAGCGCTGAAAAACTCTATCCAACGGGCGTATTTTTCTCACGGCTCTATTTTTAATTGTTTCCATGGATAATTACAAGTGAAACCGAATAAATCGTTGCCTACGACGCGTCGAAAAGGTCTTCACATTCATCGGATTGTTCGAACTTCGTCGAGACTTTTGCATTTCGGTAGTAAAGTGCTTATTAGGTAAGGGTGGCAGTGGTGCAGTGTGTTTGTTTTTCTGTTATTTTTTTTATTTCTTGTCTTCCTTCGTCGTCAGTGGTTTATCTCCCACCACCATTCGGTCTGGCCTGACAAGAGTGTTGAAAACAAACGCAATAAACAAAAATAGTAAAGTGCTTTGGCCCGGTTTTCGTTTTGAGTCGCTTCGAAATTAGAATGAGACTTGGTCTCGAGTGAATGAAAGCTGAAGACGAAGGCTGCAGCTGAGGGCAATCCGCTCGACGAGTGTGCACCAACCCACCGGCAGAAGGAGCATCGTCAGGAAACACATTCAATTGCCTGGGGCCAGCACAAATGAAACGTTTGGATTACAATGTTCTAAGTTCGTCACTCCCGAGAGAATAGGATTAAAGGTAAGGGAAGCGGCGCTTATCGGAAGTTGTTGGCCTTGGTGACGATTTGTCCGACGACGCACATGCCTTTGTTATGACGAATCGGTTCAGTCGTTTGCATGAGAATCTGCTGTGGTCTGTGCGTCAACTGGTTCCCTGTTTTGGGTGGGTCCAATTTTTGGTTCTCATTTAGGTAGACGTTTGCTTAAGGTACGACGCTGTCGTGGCGGGGTTTGTTTGCTTGGCTGGGTCTTTGATTTGAAAACATATTGCGAGCGGCAAACAGTATGCGGTAGTGGGTGAGGTGTGCGGACGTGCTCTTGAAATGTTGCTCTAGTTTGGGGTGGCCAACGAGTTGGAAACTAGCAGCAAATGTCGTCGAGTGTCGGGGGAAAAGAACTTAATGAGCACCGTGACACGGGGTTAATGTGTTTGTGGAGTTTAAAGGTGATACCTTTTGTATGTCAACTAACAGCTGTTACCTTTGAATTCAATTGTGTGGATGTCGGAAGTTGACAATTGAGAAAGTTTTTTGACACCAGTGTCTATTTTGACTTCTACTGAAACTATTTCTTTTCGTTCCTTTATTGACCGGTTTTTTTTTTTTTCTTTGACGACACACAGTGTACAGCAGCAGAAACGCTCCACTCTAGCCTGCAAGTAAACCGATTGCCATGAATGATGCTTAGACCACCCTATGAAGGTGCAAACTAGGGCGATAATTGAATTTTGCCCCTGATGTCTTCATAATCCGCAGCTACATACGAAATCACGAAATCACACCCACGTGTTGGCGTAAATCCCTCTCTCCATTGTTACTGATTACTGATTCGGGCGTTCGTCTCGTCATATACATATTTACTCATTTTTCGTGAATTTGGTTTTCAGTTCGGTACAGTCAACGAGGAGGTATGAACTTTAGATCTCCGTCTACAACATGAACTAAATTGAAGAACATTTAAATTTACTCAAATTTCAAATCAAATAACCTGCCAAAGGTTTGCAGTTTGGGATGGCGAATGGTAGTTTTTAACGCACAACTACTTTTCGGCTTTTTTTCTCTCCTTATGTTCTCCTCGTTAGCACTCTCTTGTCTAGAGTGCAAAGAGTCTCGGATAAGGAAACACTGTGTTTGTGCACAACTTGACCAGCCTGTCTAATGCGGTGTGTGTATAGACGCTTGGCTAGGGTGATGTCATGTCACGTCTCAAACATAAACAAAAATCGCCTTAATTATTTCCAAGTTTCTGTGTTAGAGACCGGAAGAAAGATGATGAAGCTGTTGTACATAGCCAGGTTGGTCTTCCGATAGACGGCTCTATTACTGTCTGTGTGTTCATTCCGAACTAACTGCGATCAGTAAGAGCAATTCTAAACGAAATGCTGTTTATTTCAGACAAAATAATAATAATAAATGTTGGCGCGACAGTCCACAGGGGGACCAGGGTCTAGCTTGATCATCAACTCGTGTTTTGCGCGCTACGCAGGAGAAAACACGAATAGAATTGATTTACAGTTTTTTGCCGACTCCGAACGGCGAAGTTTGAGAAGCTTTCTTAGACAGTCATTACTCCTTGAGTGTTGTCAGCAGCTCAGGAATAGAACCTAGACCCATCGGCGTGTGAGCGTCGCACTCCACCCACTACGCAAAATGGACTTTTTAAAAGAGGCAACTAACAATTATTGCTGACAAATGTCACACCATTCCAATGAAGTCGGAAGTTGCTTCCAAGATCAGCAGTAACAGGTGGCGCCATCTTCTGATTAACTCTGGACGATGTGTTTGTCCGTATGCAGAGCAAGGAGAAGCAAATTTATCGATCGCCTTGAAACATTCAAAGTTGTTGCTGCTCATTTTGACGACATATTCTGGCCATTATTTCCCAATGGAACCTTGACGGGCGCTTCACTTCAGTTGCCTCTCTTTCAATGCCAATGAGTGCATTTTTGACTATTCCCTCACACGCAAGATGCCTTCAGCAGGAATAATAAAAATAATATTGAAAACGTTTTAGATTTACGCCGCTTCCGGTGGACCTTAAAGACCAAGTTCCATGATAGGACCGAAGGAGTTATCCACCGACACTGTAAAAAATAAAACTGCAGGTATGCCACAACTGGAAATCCCAATGGATGCTTGCTTTTATGTCATTTGCGTCCCAAAAATCTTCTTCTTGTTCTTCTGATGCTACAGGCTGGGGTGAACCTGGGCCTCAATCAACATGCCTATCCAGCCAGTATGATCTTTCACCAGCGGCCTCCAGTTGCGCACTCCAAGTTGGTTGAAGTCCTTCTCCACTTTTCTGCCTCACCTTAGTCTAGGACGTCCTCTGTTGCGTTGTCCCAATGGCACGGAATCAAAAACTTTTCGGGTCGCATCAGTGGTGTCCATACGCTCTTAAGCGCTCTTAAGCCATCTTAAGCGTTGTATCCGTAGACGCTTGACCAGGCACATATCGCTGTACATCCCACAGAGTTCGTCATTAAATCTTCTCCTTCAAATTCCAACAACGCAAACAGGACTAAAAATCGTAAGCGAAAAAATCGGCCAGAGAGCTACATGCATTTATTAAGTTTCAATCTGCATTTCATGGTTCTTTTCCACGGCTTGCATCGTGGTGAACATCAGATCGTTGGCTTCCTAGGACCCAATACGTTCGAGGTTTTTAAGAAACATATTTCTGAAGGCGTGGTCGCCGTGGCGTAGTGGGTAGAATGCGACCCTCACACACCGAAGGGTCTAGGTTCGATTCCCGGCTGAACACCTCGAATTTTTGACGGCACCACCTCTTTCGAGTTGCTGACAACACTCAAAGATTAATAACAGTCTAAGAAAGTTTCTCAAACTTCGACGTTTGGAGTCGGCAAAAACTCCTACTCGTGCAAGAACAACACGTGTAGTTGAGGAGCAACCTAGGCCCTGGTTCCCATGTGAACTGTCGCGCCAACAATTTTATTTCTGAAAGCAAAGATAATCTAATGAGGTAAACGTTAAGGGTATTTTTACCTCATTAGATTAGGTGAAGCAGTTTGCAGAAAAGTTTCTTCTAAATCATTAGCTTCAACTGCCTTGTCACAGATAAACGTCAGATGTGTTTTTTAGCCCGCTAATAGTGCTTACAAATTTCTTTGCTACTCAGGTCTGTTTCGTGAATTAGTGAATGCTCCAAACATTGCACTAACCAAAGAATTCTGGTTCGCTGTCTTCTACAGGATTTTGACATGCTGGCACTTAAAACTGTTTCCTTGGCTTTCCTAAAAAATATTTTTGTTTAATTTTGTATTCAAAGAAATTTTTTATTGAAGAACAAGCTTGTCCATCAGAAGCAGCTCTTTTCTCCAATGTGTTGGCAATTTTGGAATTCCATCTCTAGACAATAAGTTTTCTCTGGCTTGGATCTTATCATTAACCCATTCTTCGAATTCTTTAAAAGATTCAAACCGGTTACCTCCTAAATCGTTTTGCATCAGTCCAAAAGGACAATAGTCGGAAGAAACAAGGTTTAAAGAAAACGGGAAGTGGACAAAGACCTCCCATTTCAGAATATTTTCGACTGATACAGCCAAGTGGAGCCGAGCTTTAATTAATTGCTTTTGACCGTTTTCATGCAATGCACGACTCAAGCGCATCAGTTGTCGATGACGTCTTCCCTAGTAGTACACCACACCCGTCTGGTGCCATCATATGCAGAGCATCACCCTTGATCAGTGGATGTTTTTCTTCCCGTCGATGTAGATGATGATGTAATGGGTTCAACAGGCATTGCATGGATTTGTCCATTTCCTGGATCGTTGTATATCCACTTTTGATCTTCACTTACGCTCTGCTGTAGAACTTCCTTCTTTAAAAGTTTTTTAAGAAACAGTTTTGACGTAAGACTCGCCTCGCAACATCTCTCAGTTTCAACCCGTTTGACACTAAATTTCCTTTTATTCAATAAACGTACATTTCCTTAACCTAACGTACATCGTTTATTGGATCCATGACAAGGATACAGCGAGTTTCCTCTGTCTTTGGTACTCATCTTAAGGAATTATGTTGAAACTTTTTGGACTCATCCAGACGCTCTTTGGTGGACTTACTGGATAAAGATGAGTACCAAAGACAGAGGAAGACGCTCGTTGTCTTCGACGCTAAAACCTCCATTTTTGAAGCGTCAAACCACTCCCTGCATGTAGAGGCAGATTCACGATAAACTTCTACAAGAATTAGTTCCGTCTCATTTGCATTTTGCTTACAATTAAATACGAAAATCAAAACTTCTGGAAAATGCGTTTAATTTAAGACAAATCCGGACATTTTGAAAATGGCGAATGACAATAATTGCAGACAAATGTCACACCTTTCCACTGAAGTAGGTAATTGCTTCCAGGATCTGAAGCAACTTGCAGGTGGCGCCATCTCTTGAAAACGTACCAAATTAATTTTTCACCGCGGTCGGCTAATTCATTTGATTCTGGACGCCGTGGCGTAGTGGGTAGAGTGCGACGCTCATCCGCAGAAGGTCTAGGTTCGATTCTCAGCCCAAAACGAATTTTTCGAATTTTTCTCGGCATCACTTCTTTCGAGCTGCTGACAACAAAGAAACTGTCTAAGAAAAAGCTTCTCAAATTTGGCCGTTTGGAGTCGGCAAAAAACTGTAGGTCCCTTCTACTCGTGAGAGAACAGTAGCGAGCAGTAGTTGATGAGCAAGCTAGGCCTTTGTCCCCCTGTGGACTGGCGCGCCAACAATTATTATAATTCATTTGATGACCTTTTCATGTGCCACGTTGCTTTCAGGAGTCCTTAAAATGCCGTTTCACGACGTAATGAATTTTGCTTTCGTTTGAAACATCCCAACTAGGGCTTTGCAATACTCACAAAAACTTCAATCATTCGTGTCTCTTGTGGAATAATTCAATCGGGAATCGAAACAGCAGACATTCAGATTTACTTTAAACCATCTGCTAAGAGTAGAGAAACCGCACTCCACCTCCTTATATGCGTGCGCCAGCCATGAAAAATAGTTCATCTATAAAAAGAATCAAAATGTGTGGCAAGTTTGAGATAATCAAACGAAATGATACAACAAGCTCTTTTTTTTTGCCGATCTTGACGCTAGTGGATGGTTGATCTTGAATCTGTTGCCACTTCTTGTGCGATAGAAGGCAGCGTACAGCTTTTTATGTAGCTGGCATGTAGCCAAAAAACGATTGATTATTGATAGGGCACTCAGTAGGACGCAACTTTTGTGTAACAGTTTGGAGAGGTGGTTCGCACACGTAAACAAAACATTTCAAGGTCCGCTGAAGGTGACTACATATAAACCCGTACATTGAGAGACACCTTCCCCTGAATAAACAGAATTCCCGTCATTTTTAAAGACAAAAGAGAACTTCTCACTCACAACAGTCCTCGCAATCACAGCAATCCCTTGGAGGGCAGAAGTGGATTCCATTTCATTGTTGTAAGAAAACGGGACATCAATTAATCAATTTAATACCGGGTGCTTTCCTCATCAGACCACCACTCCAAACATAATGACAACCAGACTTCATTCATTGACACACGCAATCGCCGCCATCGACACACCTAACCTCAATGTTCTCCACATTGCTCACTTTATTGAGCCTTAAACGAAAAATTCCAGAGATGACAGGTCAGATAGTGAGTCGGGACAGACGGCAGAAACCGCAAAAACAATCGAATCCGATTGACAGCCGACATAGATGACGCCATTATTAAAGAACCAGCGGAGTCTCCCGACCTCTCGTTTGACCTCGCCTCTGTTCGGGTGGCGTGTCTGAAGGCGAAGCTAATTTGATAAAAAAAGAATTCACTTGTGACCCCAATCAGTAGGGCGGGCGATTGTTGAAGATGAAATCGAATTCAAAGATGAGCCGTAATTTGTTTAGATAGTCCCAAAATGAAAAGGAAAAAAATGCAGCCTGAGTTTTGTTGATGTTTTCGTGCTTATAGTGAAGTGGCAGGGATTCAGCACACATGGTGCTTTGAAGGAATAATTTTCATCGGACGCTGGCACACTGTCGGCTTAGTTAGGATTGCGTTTGATTCCTAAAGTAAACTATAAACTAAAACACGTGTGAGCACATGGAACCCAAGGACCGCGTCTAGGTACGATTAGTATTCGTGTATAAGGCTGTCAAATATCTCCCTTCCGCTTTGTTGCTCTTCATTCAAGGCTTCATAAAAAGTGTTACAGTGATCGGATTTAGTTCGAATATGCGCCGTTTTGTTCGATAATGTGTTTTCATCTAGACGGCAGCTTAATAATACCCACCTCGTAGAAGCCCCCCTTCTTATTTGAGAAGCATTCAGACAGCCACTTTTCACAAGAGTCTCCACTTCACACCACTAAGGGCGTTCTCCAGGGACAGGAACAGGTAGTACTTGGTGCTATGTCCGGACTATATGGTGTATGCGATAAAACCTCCCATCCGAGCTCTCGTAGCTTCTGACGAGTCGTCAACGAAGTGTGTGGTCTGGCGTTGTCCTGGTGGAACACTACACCCTTCCTGTTGGCCAATTCTGGTCGCTTCTGGTCGATCGCCTGCTTCAAGCGGTACAGTTGTTCGCAGTAGATGGTAGAATTAAGCGTCTGGACATATGGGAGCAGCTCATAGTGGATGATTCCCTTCCAATCCCACCAAACACAGCAAAACCTTCTTAGCCGTCAATACCGGCTTGGCCACTGTTTGGGACGATTCGCCGGCCTTCAACCACTACCGTTTTCGCTTGATATTGTCGTATGTGATCCATTTTTCGTCGCCAGTCACCATCCGATTTGAAAATGTGTGGAGTTCGTTCCGTTTTAGCAGCATATCGCAGGCATTGATTCGGTCCAGAAGGTTTTTTTTTCATCAAATCATGCAGCACCCAAACATAAAGCTTTTTTTGTATCCAGCCTTCGGCAGATGGCTTGAAATGGTTTGGTGACTAATTCCCATCTCCTGGGCAATGTCACGAGATGCCACATGCCGGTCTAACTCGATGATTTCCATGATTCGATCGGTATTCGTCGTCACAGGTCTTCCGTCGGCTGGCTTATCCATGGTGTCGTTTTCACCGGCTCTGAATCGTCGAAACCATTCCTCCGCGGTTCGAAGTGATAGAGTACCATATCCCAAAACACCGTTAATCTCACGGAACGTTTCTCTAGCGGATTTGCCTTTAACGAAGGAAAACTTTAAAATAGCGCGAATTTCGACGTTAGTGAACTCCATGTTTACACGTCTATAACTGTTGAACGCAATATCCAAACTGATCATGAATAGCTTCGTTTTGTAGGTTATCTGGGAAAGTAAAAACATTTTATTCAAAGTATTGGCCTTTGTTTTCTACACATTTTGACCACCTTTCTGGCAATTTGTGAATACCACGCCAATAAAATTGTTCGTCTTGTAAAGCAAACCAATCAGACACCCAATTTTCGATGCGTGTCCCATCGATGAAAACAAGTGGTAGTCGGAAGTAGCCAAGTCTGGTGAATACGGCGGGTGGGGTAGCTGCTCCCAGCCAAGTGTTTTGATTGCATCCTGAACCGGTTTTGCTTTGTGTGCAGGTGCATTGTCATGGAACAAAATTACCTTGCCGTGTCTTCTGGCCCATTCTGGTCGTTTCTCGATCAATGCATGGTTCGAACTTATCATTTGTTGTCGGCAGCGATCAGTATTAACGGTTTCACCAGGTTTTAGGCGCTCGTGGTACAGCACACCTTTCTGGTCTCACCAAACACACAGCAATGTCTTATTGCCGAATCGATCTGGTTTTGCAGTTGATGTTGATGGTTGTCCGAGATTAACCCATGATTTTTCCCGTTTAGGATTCTTAAAATAAATCCATTTTTCATCGCCAGTAACAGTCCGATGCAAAACCGATTTTCTTACATGTTTTTGAAGCAAAATTTCACAAGTGTTCTTTCGATTTTCCATCTGTCTCTCATTCAATTCATGTGGCACCCATTTTCCACACTTTTGGACCCTTCCCATAGCTTTTAAACGGTCAGAAATTGCTTGTTTTCTCCATCCAATATCGTTTGCAATTCGGCGTCTTCAAGCTTTTTTAGGGGTCTTCCACGTTCTTCATTTCTCACATCAAAATCATTATTTCCGAACCGTTGAAACCATCTTTTGCATGTTCCTTCTGATAGAGCATGATCACCATATGCCTCGACAAGCATTCGATGCGACTCTACAGAACTTTTTTTCAAATGAAAACAAAAAATTAATGCTTTCCGCATATCATCACTTTCTGGTACAAAATTCGACATTTTTAACACGATGAAAAAATATGAAGATGTCTGTTCAATGACTTGATGTATACTAATATTTTTCACAGATGTCATAGGAAACAAAAAAAACAAATAAGGGCACGTTCACAACAAATGTTCCCTATCGAGATATTTGTATCTTTACGCTCACTTCATACGGGTATACCTGGATTATATGTATATGTCAAGACCTTTCATATGATATATTGCCAGAAACGAGCTCTGTAGCGCTTAGTCGGAAAATCGAAAAGACAAAAGGGCGGAAGGCCTCTTTTCCTATGGGTCAGGGTGATCAGTATATGGTTGTTGTCGATATGAGTCCCACAAATACTGCTATTTATAAATATTCACTCATTCCAATAGATAATCACGATACAAATTGCCTTGCCTTGTAAGTGTTCTTTAAGTCCAGTTGTAAAGGTTAGCTATGTAGAGCGCATTTTATAAATTTTCAAGTAGCAATCCACCAAAAGAAGATTATTGCTACCTTTTTGTGGAGCTTGTTATTTTCGTCTTCACAAATTCACAAAGTTTTATTGTAAGCAAAGCTCAAAATGCTGAAGCAAACACAATATACTCTCATTAATCTAATTTGAATAGATTAATGAGAGTATATTGAACAATCTGTGACTCAATGAGGGCGTCAGACCTGTAGATAACCCCCTCCAGACAAATCAACTCTGCCAGAGCCCCGTAAATCAAAAGCCAACAACCACTGATAATGGCGATTGATTGAAGGCCATTAGAGGCTTTGGTCGGTGCACAGATGTGTGCAAGCGAAAGCTGTGTATGAGTTGAACTTCACGGTGAACGAGATAGGGGCGGAAAACTGAATAGACTTTCACAGATAACGAGATTCTTTATCGTCTGCGGATTTTTTCGGAGCTCGGTATGAGTAACACGAAATTAATTATCTGCTGCTTTGTGGAGTCTATGAAACTCTATTTCAAAATCCAGCGACGGGAGATGATGGATGACCACTTGGAGACGGTTTGATCAATCACTGAGAAGTTTGTTTCAAAGTGCATTCTGTTGATTGATTACTTTAAAGATGTCGCGTTTTTTTTAAACAGTGTTGCAACATCGCCAGGATGCACAGAAATGTATGCGTCTTTTTTGATAAAATAAATGTATTTTTAAGTGAATTGAAATGCCGTCTGATGCGAGGTCGACAGTAATATAGTTGCGACGCTTATACAAAGTCGACTTTCCCCGTGTCCTGGATTGGCTCTGGTCACAAATTGAACCGGGAAAGGAAAGTAGTCGGATTTTCACGGACGGCTCCAAGACAACGAAGCTAGGGCCTTCGTGGAAAACGACAACATCAGAATTCACGCCTCCTTAGGTAATTTCGCGTCGGTCTTCCAGGCTTAAGCCTTCGCGATCCTAATGGCCACCAACTATATTGTGCAGAAAGGTGGAAGGGAAGAAGTATCTGCGTCTGCAGCGATAGTCAAGCCATGCTCAAGGCCTTACTCAACCCTTTAACCACTTCTAAGATAGTTCAAGAATGCAAGTCTTCCCTTAATTTGGTCGGCTGAATTCGATTAGACTTATCTGGGTCCCGGGTCATCACGGGATCCTGGGAAACGAGACTGCCCATGAACTACCTACGCTAGGTTCAGCAGAGGCATTCGTAGGTTCCGAACCCACCTTGTGAGTACCCGCGTCCATGATCAGGGACTCCGTCGATGGTTGGGTCTCCATATGGCACAGCCAGAGATGACGTGACTCTCCAGGATGCAGGATGACCAAGAGTATGCTCCGGAACGTTAGCAAGAAATCCGCGTCTTTTCTGCTATCTCTAGACAGAAGCGACTAACGGAACACCTGGCTCGGCACTCGGCTTGTGCTTAGTGATGTCACACCCTGCATTCGGGGAAGGTGAAGTGACTTCAGAGCACTTTCTCTGTCAGTGTCCTGCTATCACTAGTATCAGGTGGCTGCTATTTGGCGCTGATGTGGTGGGAACCGAAAATCTACCAGATATACCGGTATGAGCGTAAAGATACAAATGTCTCGATAGGGAACATTTGTTGTGAACGAGCCCTTATTGTTTTTTTGTTTGTTTGCTATGACATCTGTGAAAAATATTTAGTATACATCAAGTCATTGAACAGACAACATCATATTTTTTCATCGTGTTAAAAATGTCGAACTTTGTACCAGAAAGTGATGATTTGCGGAAAGCATTAATTTTTTGTTTTCATTTGAAGAAAAGTGCTGCAGAGTCGCATCGAATGCTTGTCGAGGCATATGGTGATCATGCTCTATCAGAAGGAACATGCAAAAGATGGTTTCAACGGTTCAGAAATAATGATTTTGATGTCAGAAATGAAAAACGTGGAAGACCCCTAAAAAAGTTTGAAGACGCCGAATTGCAAACGATATTGGATGGAGATGACACTTTGAGTCAAAAGCAAATGGCAGCAATGTTAAATATTGCACAACAAGCAATTTCTGACCGTTTAAAAGCTATGGGAAAGATCCAAAAGTGTGGAAAATGGGTGCCACATGAATTGAATGAAAGACAGATGGAAAACCGAAAAAACACTTGTGAAATTTTGCTTCAAAGACACGAAAGAAAATCGGTTTTGCATCGGATTGTTAATGGCGATGAAAAATGGATTTATTTTAAGAATCCTAAATGGACAAAATCATGGGTTAATCTGGGACAACCATCAGCATCGACTGCAAAACCAGATCCATTCGGCAAGAAGACAATGCTGTGTGTTTGGTGAGACCAGAAAGGTGTGCTGTACCACGAGCTCCTAAGACCTGGTGAAACCGTTAATACTGATCGCTACCGACAACAAGTGATTAGTGATGAAGACACGGCAAGGTAATTTTGCTCCATGATAATGCACCTGCACACAAAGCAAAACCGGTTCAGGATACAATCAAACACTTGGCTGGGAGCCGCTATCCCACCCGCCGTATTCACCAGACTAGTCTCCTTCCGACTACCATTTGTTTTTATCGATGGGACACGTATTGTCCGATTAGCACTTTGATCCCTGCGAGGAGGTCGAAAATTGGGTGTCTGATTGGTTTGCTTTAAAAGACGAACAATTTTATTGGCGTGTTATTCACAAATTGCCAGAAAGGTGGTCAAAATGTGTAGAAAACAATGGTCAATACTTTGAATAAAATTTATCTACTTTCTCATTAATAATTAGCTTATTTCATACCGGTATACCTGGTACATTGGTCGCCGTGGCGTAATGGGTAGAGTGCGACGCTCACACGCCGAAGGGTCTAGGTTCGATTCCCAGTTCAACACCAATTTTTCGAATATTACACGGCACCACCTCTTTCGAGCTGCTGACAACACTCAAAGAGTAATAACTGTCTAAGAAAGCTTCTCAAATTTCGCCGTTCGGAGTCGGCAAAAAACTGTAGGTCCCTTCTACTCGTGAGAGAACAGTAGTGCGCACAACACGAGTAGATGATGAGCAAGCTAGGCCCTGGTCCCCCTTTGGACTGTAACGCCAACAATTATTATTATTATACCTGGTACATTGGTTCACCGTATCAATGTCTTCTATTTAACGTTTTTCCCCTTTATCTTCGTCGTCAATATTTCTCATTAATGTTCATTCGGGACATTATTACCTCTCGAATTGATTGTTCTTCACACATTAAGTCAGATAAATTTTTATATTTTAACAACCAATCCACGTAATCGTGTTCTATTTCTTTAAGTATTCATCGCATAAATTCTGGAAAATGCTATTATCGCGTTGTACTCGCTTGGCTAATTTAGATTGCAACGAGACACATTTTTTTGAAATTTGTTCAAGAAATGTATTTAAACGAAAAATTATTTCTTAATAAGGATTAAAGTAAAGCACCTGTAGAGTCAGCTAGTTTAAAATATTCTCCTCGAATTAAGACAACTCTCTAAATGAATTTAATAAAAACAAGCTCATAATTAGAAACAGTTGACTTCACATATCAAACGTAGATCGAAACTGTCACGTGAACTGGAATGGTGATAGTGAATACGATGTGACCTTAATCGACTATAAAGAAAAGGCCAAACGGTCGCAGGATCCTACTCTTCTAAATTGTTGAACCGATTCGAAGGCAAATTGCAGAAAAAAAAAATTAATGAATCTTACGTTCACCGCTGCCTAGGCCTAATGTTGTTGGCGCTACAGTCCAAAGGGGGACCAGGGCCTAGTGTGCTCATCAATTACTCGTGTTGTGCGCGCTACTCTTCTCTCACGAGTAGAAGGGATCTACAGTTTTTTGCCGACTCCGAACGGCGATGTTAGAGAAGCTTTCTTAGACAGTTATTAGTATTTGAGTGTTGTGGTGCCGTGAAAAATGCGAAAAATTGTTGTTGAGCTGGAAATCGAACCTACACCCTTCGGCGTGTGAGCGTCGCACTCTACAAACTACGCCACGGCGGCCACGCTGCCTAGGCCTAATTGACCAAATTTGGCTACGAACTTGTGCTGTTTTATTTGATTTTAAATTTAATGAACCGATTATCGCCCGTTGTCGATTGTAGGTCCACACAGGAGAGCTGGAAAAGATTTTTATGCGAATGTTGTCAGTGTCCCGTTGAAGCGGATTGATATTTTTTGAAAATAATTGGCCCTAGCGTCTTTACTTCGTCTTGCATAACACTGAGATGCCAGATCATCGTGGCTTCTGTGACGTGTCCCCGTGTGGTAATTCTGTATAGATTCCCCCATGGAGTAGAGGGAAAGGTATTTAACAACTATTTGACTTTTGATCTTGCGTCTGATAGTGTCATTAAATAATGACACATTACTTGATTCTTTGAGACATTCATCAATCTTGACAATCGATTGCTGATCCACCTACTAGTGTAATTCGTAATTAAACTGGAGAAAAAGAATGCAAATAAACATCTGTTAAGCACCTCCAATACAAATGATATCCCGCCTTGAATGCTGTGAACATTGACTCATTGACTCATCGGTAATCACTGTTCACAGCATTCAGAGTCATTCATGCCGAGATTGTTACTCTCGTCGAACACATGTTATCCGTCGAGCAAAATACAAAGAATTCAATGAATATGTGCCTTTCTTTCTTCTCGAATGCGAAAACATGACATTTTTTCGAAGCACAAGCGCCTCGGGTGCCAGTTGCGCTGCGAAGCGTGAAACCAGCTCCCAATACTATGCCCGTCGAATTGTGTCACACTTATGCGACACGATGATGTCAGATTTGTTTTTATTGCCTTTCGGTTTTCAAGCTTATAATAGACGCAAAATTTTGATGTGCTGCTGATGGATTTTATGCTCCCGGGGCTTGGCGATATGACACACCAAATCCACGTGCAAGGGTAGACTGATTTTCCTGGGACAGAGATGAATCTCAATCTCCATAGAAATGAAAGCTTCTTACAGATTTTTTTTACTCCGTCTGCCCTGCAAACACTTAATGTCGTCCTTTCATGGCTGTCATCAATTCCTCTGTCATCGTCCCCGGTGAACGGGGACTCCATTCCCAGACATGCCAACTCAAAGAAAATAAAATCGCAAGCAGTTCAAGGTTCTTGGCAGACGCCACTTTGAATGCTGACCGACTTAAGGTTGGAATGAAATGAAAATCTTTTGAGGCCATGACATCAAATTTCCCCAAGTTCCGCCCGAATCGGTCGCATTTTATGCTTAATTCAGAACTGGAATTGGTCAAGAGCTTTGTCTAGGGCATAACCCGCGCGAAGCATTCTATAACAGGTTCGTGGAACAATTTGAATTATTAATGTAAGTTTGGCCAGTTTTTCGAGTTCGGAATTATAATTTACTGAATGGTGGATTCTTGTTAGAGAAACTATGACCAAGAAGTTTTTGTATTTATACTGATGGACGGCAGACATCTGTCCAAAAAAATGTGAAGTAAGGTAAAGAACAATAAAATTAGCAGTGGTTCGTTTTAACGGGAGCTGGGGATAAAGTCCAAAACTTCGCAAAAATATCTTTGATTCGACTGTACCTTATCAAAGGGAGTGTCTTTTTCCTTCGGTTCTAATTCTATCTCTCTGTCTTTACCTGGGAAGTAGACGAACTTTTGAATTTTTCATTGGTCTTGATCCATACTAGCAGTGAATTTGGATGAAGATATATATTCGGAACAGCTCCAAATCAGTTAGTTCTTCATACTTCCACTTCATTGCTGTGCTTTTGGAGGGCAAATTCTTGAGACTGGTGTATGACCTTCGATGGCTAATTGGTCGGCAACATCATTGCCTACACCGATAGAATGACAGTAATCAAGTATTAAAATTAAAGTTGAAATTGGTAACAATTTGCTGTTTGTCTTTTAGAAAACATCAAGCAATATGCAAGGTTATGGTGTGACGAGTTTTTGGAAACGAGACGTGCCAAGAAACGTTTCTTACTTTTTTGTATCAATGAGGCCCTTAAGTACAAAAATAGGGGATGTGGCATAGGATGTGTCATGCACGAGAAAACCAATTCGAAATCTAGATCTTCTTCTTGTGGCGCTACAATCCGGGGTGGAGCTGGGCCTCAACCAACATGCCTCTCCAGCCAGCACAATCTTTCGCCAGCTGCCTCCAGTTGCGCACTCCAAGTTGGTTGAGGTCCTTCTCCACTTGTGTGCGGCACCTTAGTCTAGGTCCTCCTCTGTTGCGTTATCCAAATGACTCAACTGACTTTTCGGGCCGGAGCAGTGGTGTCCATACGCTCCACATGGCCTAGCCACCTTAAGCGTTGTGTCCGTAGACGCTTGACCAGGCGCATGTCGCTGTACAGCCCATAGAGTTCGTCATTAAATCTTCTCCTCCAGATGCCATCAACGCAAACGGGACCAAAAATTGGAAATCATGTTCTATAAATAGGCAGAAACTTAGACCGCCTAGATAGAGCAGCTGGAACATTCACCACCTAGCTAAGGCCATGTACCAATAGCAAAATAGTTTTAGCCATCTCCTTTAACCCGCATGTTCGAATAAAATTTTTGCTGGGTAACGCACGCACAGGCCCTCCAGGCCCTCCAGTCCGCTTGATCCTCCGTCACTTATCTTAATTCATCAGTAGCCATTCCAAAGCGCAACAAGGCGAGTCTATGGATTTGATCTAACCACCTCGTCCTACCTGATGGAATTGCATCTACGCCATGACTTAGAAATCGTTATGGAGGAGACATCCGTTCTACGTGGCCATACGTACAACATAAAGCCCTCTCGGTCCGAATAAGTAGAAGCTGCTGGTCAACATTAAGTTCCCTCCTGCTCACCTGCGCGTCACCCGTTAATCTTATCTCAACAGCTTGTACTCGCGATCTTATTCTGCCGTCCTTAATAATAATAGTATGGCGCGTCAGTTCACAGGGGACCAGGGCCTAGCTTGCTCATCAACTACTCGTGTTGTGCGCGCTACTGTTCTCTCACGAGTAGAAGAGACCTACAGTTTTTGCCGACTCCGAACGGTGAAGTTTGAGAAGCTTTCTTCGACAGTTATTACTCTTTGAGTGTTGTCAGCAGCTCGAAAGAGGTGGTGCCGTGAAAAAAATATTCTTCGGTCCTTTCCCCTAAAAATAAAAACCAAAACTCGGCTTTGACAGACACCTCGACTATTTTTGTTTCAGATCTACCTACCGAGCTGTTTGAAAATTGATCCAGCCTGGGCAATCCTACAAGAAAGCCCAGTGTTACTCCTTATCACTTGTGAAAAGGACCCCTAGGTACTACTTCACCTGTTGCGCCACTAACTTGTGGGGTGCATTGGACAAGCTTCTGTAAACAATTACTTCGGGCTTGTGTACGTTTACCTTAATTCCAGCATCCGTACATACGGCCACTAATCTGCGGTCACAAACCTGCGGCCACAAACCTGCGGCCACAAATTTGCGCCACAAACCTGCGGCCACAAACCTGCGGCTACTAACCTGCAGCCATAAACCTGCAGCCACAAATCTGCGGCCACAAATCTGCGGCTACAAGCCTGCGGCCACAAACCTGCGGCCACTAACCTGCAGCCATAAACCTGCAGCCACAAATCTGCGGCCACAAACCTGCGGCCACAAATTTGCAGCCACAAACCTGCAGCCACAAACCTGCAGCCACAAACCTGCAGCCACAAACCTGTGGCTACAAACCTGCGCCCACAAGCCTGCGGCTACCAACCTGCAGCCATAAACCTGCAGCCACAAACCTGCAGCCACAAACCTGTGGCTACAAACCTGTGGCTACAAACCTGCGGCCACAAATTTGCGGCCACAAACCTGCGGCCACAAACCTGCGGCTACTAACCTGCAGCCATAAACCTGCAGCCACAAATCTGCGGCCACAAATCTGCGGCTACAAGCCTGCGGCCACAAACCTGCGGCCACTAACCTGCAGCCATAAACCTGCAGCCACAAATCTGCGGCCACAAACCTGCGGCCACAAATTTGCAGCCACAAACCTGCAGCCACAAACCTGCAGCCACAAACCTGCAGCCACAAACCTGCAGCCACAAACCTGTGGCTACAAACCTGCGCCCACAAGCCTGCGGCTACCAACCTGCAGCCATAAACCTGCAGCCACAAACATGTGGCCACAAACCTACCCAGCGTGCGCTACGGCTTCGTCTAAAAGGATGGGAGGACAACTTAGTCGTTGTGGCATTGGTTTTCTATCGTTTACACAGCTGCTACAGTTGGAGTTAAGGAATTAAATTACACTCAACAGGGACCGTCAATCCCATACTGCTGTAGAACAATTCAGTGTTTACCTGGGAGATTCAGTCGTATGGTTTTTCCAAGTTTACAAAACAACTTAATCGACTTAGCATACTCCCAACCCTTCTCAAGTATCATTTTGAGAGTGAAAAGCTGGTCAGTTGTACTTTTGCCAGGACGAAAGCCGCACTGATTTTTGTTGGTACTGATGTTTATAAAATACCCTATTTAAAAGCTGCACATATTTTCGATAAGCCTTGGAGCGGTCCAATTCAAATGAATATCAAAAATTATTTTTACAGAACTGCTGGACCGTAGTCCGCATTTAACTGCAGATCTGCATTTATTTTGAGAAGTTCGGCAATCGAGTTTTTTAAGAAAGCCAAAGTTTGCTCCGAGCTGCCTTATAGGCCAACTATGGCTATCACGTTGCTTACAAAAAACAATACATTTTGAGTACAGTGTGTTTATTGTGTTTAAAATTTAAGCGTGTATTCGCCCAAAATGATGGCTCTACTAAATGCTCGGTTCTGACCGGAGCGTCCAAGGGAAGGATTGTTACATTAAGATGTCAATGCGACAGCTGCCACTACCGGAGCAAGTACAGAGGATTCTATCCTGACGAGGTTCTGTACAAAAAGGCAAATTTAATAAGGAAACATCATTTTAGTATTTCTGGTAACTGCTTTTGGGTCACATAGCTCGAGTTATGCAGTTTGATCTTTGGGGTTTACTACCGTTAGGAAATGTAGCATGAGAAGGTGCGTCTAAAGGACTTCATTCGGCCCAAAACGTTGTTTTATCTGAACGTGAAAGGCCTAATACATGAAAGCGATGGCTGCCTTGTAATTTTACATGTAACAGACAACTCCAATATGGCCTGGTTCGCATCCACGACGACACCCGCGACCGCGACGACACTCGCAAACACGACGACACTCGCAGCCATCACCATCTCCTAAGAGAAGCTTCAGTAGCGCGATAAAGCAGTCTCTGAAATACAACGGCTTTTTTATTGGCAGTTACATCAGAAACAGCCTTCGTTGCCACTAGTTGACTTTATAGGGCCAATAAACATGTTATTCTCTACTCAGGAACTTGGAAGGGGCCCGGTCCACGAAACGCGAAACCGTTCGAAATTGTCCAAACGAAGTACGTTTCACAAGAATAATAATAATAATTATTGACGCAACAGTCCACAGGGGGACCAGGGCCTAGGTTGCTCATCAACTACTCGTGTTGTGCGCGCTACTGTTCTCCAACGAGAAGAAGGGGCCTACAGTTTTCTGCCGACTCCGAACGGCGATGTTAGAGAAGCTTTCTTAGACAGTTGTTACTCTTTGAGTGCTGTCAGCAGCTCGAAAGAGGTGGTGCCGTGAAAAATTCGAGGTGTTCAGTCGGGAATCGAACCTAGACCCTTCGCCGCGTGAGCGTCGCACTCTCCCCACTACGCCACGTCGACCACACGTTTCACAATACTGGTGACTTGTCCGAGGTTATATTTACACCAAATTGGGGCAACAAGCCTGATACTAATAAGTGTGTCCCCGCGTCCCTTGAAGAAGACTGAACTGTTTATGGAATGTATTCTAGAATCGCGGCACAAAATGCTGTGTTCGTGGCAGAATGAGAAATCAAAAATTTCAGTCCGTCACTCATTGAGGAAAAGTTCCTACGCGAAAAGCAGGATGGCGAAAAAAAGTCAAACTTGGCACTTCAGAGGTTAAAATGTTACAGGTTGACTTCTGTGTTGACCTCTATCCGGTCTTCTACCGTCAATCCTGGCTTCTGAATAACTATGACCATTTTTAAATAGACTACATGACCAAACTATATGCAATTTTATGCAGAATTCTCTCGTAACAGGTGTGATAAGCAGGGACTGTACATTTTTTTGTTTTTGCTGGAAATTGGAAAACACTACATTCAGACTTAAAAACTGGTTCACTGAACAACCAGGCCGGAATCCGCATTTATTGTTATTTCGTGAAGTTCCGGAGAAGTACCAACACGCACTTCAAAGTTTTCAACTCTAACTACAACAGCACCATCTGATCCGATGGTGGCGAGGCAATGGCAGAGGAAAGGCTTTGCAGTGGCCCCACCTTTTCCACAGGCGTCGCGAGGATTTTATTACTTAGCCCAGGTACGCTTATTTTTAGTGCGTATCGAATGTGTGTGTTGCGTCAATACGCCAGCAAGTCAACTGCCGCTGATTTCCTACTGACGTTTGGGAGCATGCACTTCATCAGGAAAGTCGTGTCATCTTTGGTTGTACAGACTGTCGATGGAAACCCTGATCATGGACTCAGGCAGTCAAAAAGTGGCCCTATAAGATCCTCATTTGATCCTTGCCTACCAAGTTCATCGGCAATCGTGTTTCCCATGATTCTGTGATTTGAAGGACACAAGAAAAAAAAAAACAATTTTCAAACTAATACAATATAAGGTTGTCAAATATCTCCCTTCCGCTTTTTTGCTCTTCATTCAATGTTTCATAACAAGTGTTACAGTGATCGGACTTAGTTTAATAATGCGCCGTTTTGTTCGATAATCTGTTTCCATCTAGACGGCAACTTCGAAATACCCCCCTCGTAGAAGCCCCCTCCATATTTGCGATGAACTCGGACAGCCACTTTTCACACGCCTCTTTTGAGTTCAACTTCACACCACCAAGGGCGTTCGCCGTGGGCAGGAGCAGGTGGTAATCACTTGGCGCTATATCCAGGCTATATGGCGGATGCGATAAAACCTCCCATCCGAGCTCCCGTAGCTTCTGACGAGTCATCAACGAAGTGTGTAATCTGACGTTTTCCTGGTGGAACACTAAACCCTTCCTGTTGGCCAATTCTGGTCGCTTCTGGTCGATCGCCTGCTTCAAGCGGTACAGTTGTTCGCAGTAGATGGTAGAATTAAGCGTCTGGACATATGGGAGCAGCTCATAGTGGATGATTCCCTTCCAATCCCACCAAACACAGCAAAACCTTCTTAGCCATCAATACCGGCTTGGCCACTGTTTGGGACGATTCGCCGGCCTTCAACCACTACCGTTTTCGCTTGATATTGTCGTATGTGATCCATTTTTCGTCGCCAGTCACCATCCGCTTTGAAAATGTGTGGAGTTCGTTCCGTTTTAGCAGCATATCGCAGGCATTGATTCGGTCTAGAAGGTTTTTTTTTCATCAAATCATGCAGCACCCAAACATAAAGCTTTTTTTGTATCCAGCCTTCGGCAGATGGCTTGAAATGGTTTGGTGACTAATTCCCATCTCCTGGGCAATGTCACGAGATGCCACATGCCGGTCTAACTCGATGATTTTCATGATTCGATCGGTATTCGTCGTCACAGGTCTTCCGTCGGCTGGCTTATCCATGGTGTCGTTTTCACCGGCTCTGAATCGTCGAAACCATTCCTCCGCGGTTCTAAGTGATAGAGTACCATATCCCAAAACACCGTTAATCTCACGGAACTTTTCTCTAGCGGATTTGCCTTAAACGAAGGAAATCTTTAAAATAGCGCGAATTTCGACGTTAGTGAACTCCCTGTTTACACGTCTATAACTGTTGAACGCAATATCCAAACTAATCATGCATAGCGTCATTTTGTATGTTATGTCAAGACCTTTCAAATGATGTATAGTATTGCCAGATACGAGCTCTGTAGCGCTCCGTACATAGCCAGAAAATTCAAAAGACAAAAAGGCGGAAAGGAGAAAGGCAACTTTATATTATAAAAAAAAACAATCTCCAAGTGAAAAGAGAAGGGAATTGTCTGAATGTTACACCGAACGATAAATTATCTCAACGCTCTGTATTCCGAAGCGACCGGTATTAAAACCTTTTAAAACCTATCAATCTATTTGAGTAGTGGTAAGTTGCAGAAATGGTAGCCCTACGCTTCGGCCGAAATTGATGGAAATTTGCTACGAGAATGTCCTACAGCTACACAGCAGAATTTTTTAACGAGAATGGCGCCAACCTGTTTTGGAACTCAGCATTTCGTAACAACCATTTTGCTCTAGTTCGAGTACTGTTCTAGTTTAATGTACACCACTGAAATCCTGCCACTAACAAACAATGACTTTCACATTCTCCTGAGAGTTCAGACCATTAGATGAGCGAAAAGCAGTCAATGTAACTGTAATTAAAAATTACTTACTAACTGAAATGTGCAAACATCCTCGAAACAACAAGGGTGCGCAAATTACTGTGTCCTGAACTCAGCTCAAAATGGACGATTTTGTCATTAATTCATAAGCCATAACATGCCACCTGGCAATTCTTCGAAAAGGAGAATTCCCACCTCGGTGGCGCGCACAGTCCGCCTGGCGGCGCTGTGATTGCGTTCTGCATTCACAAAGCATTCAACTCAAAAGGACATCTGAGCGCGGGGGACTAAAAAAACGATTGATTTAGTGGTTTCCACATCCGCCGGCGGCATTGGGTGATGAGGTCATGTTTACGAATTTAGGGGTGACTCCTGAATGGGTTGTTGACGGTGAAAGAAACGAATACTTGAATGAAACGACGCCAGTGGCAAAGGTGGGGATGGTGAAATTGATCGGTCTGGGCGGAGCGGTGTAAGCTTGTGGTCGCTTCAAAGAGTATGTTGCGGGGTGCCGTCTGTCAGGGTACTGGATGAGTAATCCAGACGACAGTCTGTGGAGAATGTTTCAAGTTTACGACTCATTACGTGTTTGCAGACCAAATATCCGCATGTGTTTATTTATTTTGCATCGTGGTGGAAATTGTGCAAACGAAAGGGGGCTTCTGATTGCAGTCAGAGTAGTTTAGTAGTTTCGCAATTTAATTAAAAACAATTTAATATAAAACATCATAACGGACATCTGCTGTCTACTGGCAAGCCATAAAGCACAAATGTGTGCTCAAACTTTAATAATTTGGAGAGACCGAAGAACGTAGCACAATTTTTTAGCTAATTCGGTGATCAATTATCCATTGAAAAGATGGCGCCACCTGTAGGTTGCTGCTGATCTTGGAAGCGATTACCTACTTCATTGGAAAGGTATGACATTTGTCAGCAACAATTAGCGTCCGTTCTAGACAACAATGTTGTATTTTGTCTCTTTATAAATGTTCGAATTTGTTTTAAACAAAATGCGTTTGGGGAAGTTTTTCTTTTTTGAAATTCTAGATAAAGTGAAGCTGGGCCCATCGAATGGTTGTAGAAATTTATGATGAATCGGCTCATAGGTCTTGGAAATCAACGCCTCATATCTAGGAGCCGTTGATTTCGAAGCTTTAAAAGTTGTGATTTAAACGTGGAAGACAAAGTTCGGTAGGCCTTGCTCAATCAAGTTCCGTGCAAAAAGCAAAGTAAGAAGTTGAGAGGTGTCGAAAGGCGATTTCCGACTTCGAAATTGCTTTTTTGAAAGACACCAAAGGAAGGTATTTTTTACTGGATCTGACTGCCTACTATAACCCCAAGAAGGATAAACACAGTGCAAAGCCTGGCTATTCCACTCCTTCATCGTCAACATCCACAGTCCAAAGGTCATCCTCTGCACATAAAGAAGACGAAACCATTGATTGATCTGGTGTTGTCAAGATTGACCATAAAAGCCGTTCATCTCAAAATGATAGCTACCCTAGAAACCTTTGTCATTTAGCCTTCCACTGGTATATTCGTAGAAAAGTTTCCTGGAAGTTTCTCTTCCAAGACTTCGGCGCTGCATTACGCTGCATTTTGTTTGTGTTTTTCTAGGACTCAAACAGTAAATTGGTGGCCACGGTTGCGTAGTGGGTAGAGTGCGACGCTCACACGCCGAAGGTCGAGGTTCGATTCCCGGCTTAATACTTCGAACTTTTCACGGCACCACCACTTTCGAGCTGTTGACAGCACTGGCAAGAGTAATAACTGTCTAAGAGAGCTTCTCAAACTTCGCCGTTCGGAGTCGCTAACAAACTGTGGGTCCCTTCTACTTGTGAGAGAACAGTAGCAGGCACAATACGAGAAGTAGATGAGCAAGCTAGGCACTGGACCTCCTGTGGACTGTCGCACCATACAATTATAATTTAACAGTTAATTCATTCTGCCTGTAAATGCAATGATGTTGCAACCTGATCAGCCATCGAGTGTCATGCAGCAGCACCGGAAATTCGCACTCCTAAGGTACAGTAATGAACTGGAATTCTAACAAACTGTCTCGGGTGAATAACTCGACGCGAATTCACTGCTTGCTCCTCAGAGAAAATTACCCTTAGCAGTGTTCCTGCTTCATATCAGGTGAGATTCTTATTACACATTGTAAGTTGAAGTAAAGATCAGAACATATTGTTAATTAAAAGTGCACGCGCCTAAAATATTTACTCTTGGTTTCCATATAAGATTCGAAAATAAGGACTCCTTGAGACATGCCACCGTTAGACAAATAATTTATTTTGTAAAAAGTTAGTTTAAAGCCTATTCGTAAATAATTTTTGGAAACCTGTGGTTAGAGGCGACGTTATTTTGTATACAGTATTCAGAATAAATCATAATTTAAGAAAAACTCGATTGTTCTACGCGTTAATGACTGTGACTTGTCCGATAAGCGTACTATTGCTGATGCATTTAATTCATATTTCACCGATAGGCTACTGCCTACAAGCTTGCTCAGTCCAATCATCTTGTTCTCTCCGTCCGTCCATTTTTAAATTAACCATTGAAATGTTTCAGTTATGTTTTTTAACCCACAACTCCTCTTAAAGTTTAAACAATTATTACTACCTAAAGTAATTCGAATTCGTTTGGTTCTGATGGCATCTGTAACTTTGCCCTTAAGAAAAAATTAGGTGTTTCATAGAGGAAAACCACTATTCTCTGTTGAGAAAACTGAAGAACGCTATTTCTTGTGAATCTATCCTGAACTGGGTCATATCTGGAAAATAGGTCGCAGAGAGTTGAGATAGATTAAATAAAGAGCGAGCCTGGATTCTTTAATCTGTGTAAACCAAAAGGCTGTGTATTATGTTCAATTTTATTTGTAATCTACGAGGGGCGTTCAATGTATTCTCGCTATTGATATGAAGGAAAATGCGAATTCAATTTAAATTGTTTTTATTTTTCAATATAATCTCCCCTCCCTCTCCTCCTTGAGACAAACTTTTTTAAACCCTCAAAACAATAAATTTCCTCTTTATCTGCAAAATACCCATTTATTGCCGACTTGAACAACTGTTCCCTATCAAGACATTTGTATCTTGACGCTCACTTCATACCGGTATACCTGAGGCCAAAAATGTTTCGAAATGTCTAGGCTTCCTTAACCGATGGAAGAAGTACTTGACTTCCTCTGATCTGGCTCCAATATACAAGGCCTACGTACGCCCAAAACTAAAGTATAACGGTCCTTTTTGGTCGGGTGCTTCTAAGACCTCCCTGCACCTGCTGGATAGAATTCAAAAGCGAGCGATAAAACTTATAGGTGACAGTATTATTGCGAAGTCGATTGACTCGTTAGAACACCGACGTAATGTCGCGTCGTTGTTACTCTTTTATCGCTATTTTAACAAGAAATGCTCAGATGAATTAGCCAGCTGCATTCCTCCCCTTCAAGAATTCACCCGCAATACACGCCTCGCTAGGAACGCCCACGAATTCACCCTCAAGCCCTCTTTTGGATGTACAGTCAAATTCAGAGGCTCGTTCTTTAGCCGCACTACACGAATTTGGAGTGCTCTTCCCAGTTCGATTTTTCCTCCTCATTACAATCCACAGGCATTAAAAACCAATGTTCATCGGTACCTCCTCTCCCTCTTTTCCTCTATATACTTACAGCTCTGTGCAATAAAAATAGCACGTCGTTGAGGTCTGCACTTTGGATGCTAATTACTTTTCTCCATGCTCATGTAAAGACACGATATTTATTGTAGGACATCTGTGGGGTATCAGTAATAAAATGCAAAAAACAAGATAAGTGAAGATGCATTTTAAGACAAGAAAATTCCCGTTATACGAAATGAAACCGACATTTTGGTGTGCAAAATAATAGCAACATGTCATTCTAAAAAGTGTTTTCGAAGTGTTTGGTGGTGTTTAGTTTTTTTTTGTGCGTCAAAAGATTTAAGTAAAAATATTTAAGTGTTTTGAAAGTAGTATTTTTAAAATACAACGTTATAAACAATTAAAATGGGTCTCGGTGTGCATTGTACTCCTAAGAAACGTACACTTATAAAAAAATAAATTTCTGACGGAAAAACGTACAAATTTATTCGGGAAATCGTTGGTCGTTCAAATAAAGTGATTACTAATGCAAAAAAACACGTCGAAAAAGAAGAAACAAGAGGTAGAAAATCGAAATTAACCTCTACCGACGAGCGAAGAATGATAAGATTAGTGAAACAAAACCCATTCATCACTTCAAACAAAATAAAAGAGGAACTAAATCTGCCCGTATCAACATCAACTATAAGAAGGAAGTTGATAGAGAAGGAACTACCTGCCAGAAGTCCCAGAAATGTACCCTTACTGACAAAGGTCCATCTTCATAAAAGAAAACAATCTGAGCAAGAACATTTGAACTGGGAAGTAACCAAATGGCGTAATATATTATGGACAGATGAGTCTAAAATTGTTTTATTTGAAACTCCTGGGACCAGGACATTTGTTCGCAGGCAAAAAGACCAAGAGTTTAAACCGGAGTGCACTTTAAAAACCATTAAGCACTGAGGCGCGAAAATTAACATATGGGGATGCTTCTCCTACAACGGTACTGGTCCTATATTTTGGATAAAACCAATGATGACAGCCGAAGTTTATGTTGGCATAATGAGGGAAAACATGTTGCCCTACGCCGAGTGGAATATGCCTCTCAGATAGGTCCTGCAGCAAGACAATGACCCGAAACATACGAGCAAATTGGCCAAGGAATTTTTTGCGAGGAATGGGGTTCAAGTTATGGAATGGCCGCCGCAATCTCCAGGCCTAAACCCCATTGAAAATATTTGGACAGATGTAAAGAAAGCTGTTTTTAAAGCGAAACCAAAAAATACACTACAGCTATGTGAAGCTGTGCAGACTGCGTGGAGGGATATTCCAATTCGGCGATGTCAGGCACTAATCGACTCTATGCCGCGACGTTGTGCCGCGGCACAACAAAATGTCAAAATGTCACTTGTCATAAACCCGGCACATATCCAAGCTTTAACTTATTTTGTGACCAAAAACATCATTCCATTCCAAAGCCATCAAACTGAAGAACACGTTCAGATCCTTTGCCAGATTATTTTTGTGCTTTGACAAATTTAGCATTTTAGTTAGTATATTCTAAACATATTTTTGGCCACTACCTACTGCTCGGTTAGTTCCTACTTCTAGAAGAGTCTCATTCATGCAACTGGTTGACTTTCATTAAATTTTGTGCTCCTTAATTTTATTTGGTGGCTTACCCTTGACATCCCATGGAAAGTTGGTGAAAATAAACTCTATGTCAGCTACACATATTGTCGCCTTCATCACGTTCCTGCCTGCGAAATCGTTGATAAGATGTGAGTTAATCTTGTTGGCGATTAAATTGCTTTCATTAAGTTATGTATATCTGTTGCTAGTCTGTTGTGCAGTTTACATGTCAGTAAGGTGCCTTTAGATCACATTAGACTCTCACACCACTCTTCATCAAATTTAAACCGAAAATTGACAAAGAAAATAAAACTGACTTCATATACAAACTCAACTGCAAGGGAAATGAAGTAGAAACATGCACTCTATGTTACGTACGCACAACAAAACAATTTTTACGACAGAGATTGGCTGGCCATAAATCCGAAAGTGATTCATAGTCTGTGGATTCATCGCCTACATTCTCCTTATCTGCAGAAGCCCAGCCAATTTGTAGTTTTTGTGGAGGCTTTGAGGTCACTGGGTTGAATCACGAGATCTTAAGTGCTATTTGACTTTCAGAGAAGATTTGTATTTTTGTATCCCTGGTCCGAGTCCTCCTTGACGACTCAGAAACATGAGCGCTTCTAAGTGCCTATGAGGAGTCGCTTAGTCTTTTCGAGAGAAAGGTTGTGTGTGCGATTTTTTGTCGTCCTTGCGGTGATGGCATTAGGAGAACAAGATTAAACTTTGTGGGCTGTATAGTGACAAGCGCCTAGTCACGCGTCTGCGTATTCAATGCTTAAGGTGGCTAGGCCATATACAACGTATGGACACCATTACTCCGGCCCAAAAAGTCTTCAAATCTAAGCCGTTGAGACAACGAACCAAAAGACGGCATGGGCTGAGATGGTGCACACAAGTGCAGAAGGGTGGAGACTAGTTGAGTGCTCCAGGCACAGCGTTTGAGTGTGAGCAAGCAAAGATGGCTTGTTTATTTCCAAGGTGTGTGTAACCGTATAGGTCCAAAATGAATCACATATGTATATTCCTAAATTTGGGATGACGACGCACTTTTTACGTGATTTTGGAAGCACACGTTTCCGTCAATAAAGCCATGCATGTAGTAGAAACGGAAGTCTTTAAACTAAGTCCAGAGGCAAATGAAGGTAACATGAGGTACTGGCAGTCGTAAAAAAATGACGCACATTTTTTTACGACTTACCCCATTAAAATCGTCCTTTTTTCAATTGCGCCGATTTTGTGTGTGGTCAAGTGCGTCCCAAGGGATCTCTTTCACACTGCCACATTCCTTTCCTATCAGCCGTTAATCAGGCGCGTGTTGAAATTAATTTCCTCCACCAGAGTGCAATGACCTGCGGAAAAACAAAACGCACATCGCCTCCTTTCAGTTTCAAGCCATTCTAATCAGTCGACCATCACTGCGTCTGTACGGGCACTGAAATCGCATTTCATACTCATCTGAAGGACGGACCTAAAATAATGCACAAAGCTAAACGGTTGCATGCAAATGACAATGTTTCCGAGAGCATATCAGTCTTGAAATCAGACGAATGCAATTTACATACACATTGCGCTGGGACTTCTAATGGTTTCGCAAGGGGGTGGGTCCGGGCCATTAAACACACCGTCGCAAAACAATGAAAGACCTTAAGAATCGTAATGTTCATTGCATTTTTCCATTTATTCAATTAATTCCCTGCGCAATGTAGGATCTCCGTTCCCAGGCACGTTCCGGCTATGAATTCACTTCCTCGGACGAATGTGGGTCATTTGCAGCCGAGCACTGGCTGGCGGTTGCTTAGAATTTGTTTATATTGATATCTCATAATTCACGGCGTGTGCAGTGGGTATGTCGAAGATGTAAACAAATTTCTCAGAACTGGGTGAAGGTAGACTGGGTAATGCACGAGCAAGTGAATTTGTCTAGCGTCTTGCTTTTGGATGTGCTTAGGAACAGAAAAGAAAAGAAAAAGAGACTCTGATGTAAACTACTCTGTCTGACAATAGTTTGCTTAGAAAATATTTGCCGATGCTGTTGGTGTTCGGATTGACAAATGTGTGGCTGACTGTGCACTGGTTGCAGTAAATCCTCTATTACAAAGTGAACATGCTTTACTCTACTTTCAAGTTAATGTTACGCACAATGACTGCATCATTACATTGGGGTCTTTGAAAGAATGCATTGATTCTTCCTACGACTGCAATACATCGATTGGAATGCATCCCCTCGCTAAATTGCAATTTTAGTCGCATTAACCTACAAATCCCTAAGAAAAGAGGTGGGTAGTGGCAGTATTACCTTCGTGAAATAGCGACTTACAAATTCATTTACACTTTTCGCTCTGTGGTGGTAATTGTGGGTCCCTTTAGGTTAATCCCCCAGCTTTGCAGATTTTCGTTAAGGTTTAACGTCACATAAATAAGATTTGATTGAATGAGAAATTTTCCCTTCTAATGAGGAGATCAAATGAAATTAATGGAAGAAAAGGTAAATGGAACAAAATAAAACTAATTCAGAACTAATTTTTCATTCCAATTTATTGTTTTAATTATGCATGTATTGGAAATGAGATTAAATTCCTTGTTTTTCCTGTCCTTGTATGAAAATCCCTATTTCTACGTACATTTCTAATGGTTTGTGGTGTTACTTTAATGCCAAGGAACTCTTTTTTTTTTGATAATAATGAAGCCTTTGTCTTTGCAATTTATCTAACGATCTCCCTCTCATTACTGTCAGTGAATTTCTTGGACGTCCTGTTCTTAATTTGTTTCCATGCAAATTTTTTCTTTTTAAATCTTTGAACTTCGTGGTGAATAGTGTGTCTTAACATATTCATTATTTCAGCAATATTATTCCCCGTTAATCCTTGTTTAAAATTATAAGTTACAAGACATCTTTACATCGTTTGAAATTCCTTTGGCTTTTCACACTTCTTAAAGAAGCTTTGCTTAGTCAAGGAATAGGACTGATTTAAAGAGCTTTTCATGTTCGTGTATAACAACAAGAAAAATAAATGTTTTCCCAAAAGAATTTACAAAACGAAGAACCACAATTTCTTATGTCGAATTGTGCAATTTTCTTTTCTTCTTTTTTTTTTCAATAAATTCATAAAATTGTGGTCGCCGTGGCGTAGTGGGTAGAGTGCAACGCTCACACGCCGAAAAGTCTAGGTTCGATTCCCGGTTGAGCACCCAGAATTTTTCATGGCACCACTTCTTTCGAGCTTCTGACAACACTCAAAGAGTAATAACTGTCTAGAAAAGCCTCTCAAATTCCGCCATTCGGAGTCGGCAAAAAACTGTAGGTCCTTTCAACTCGTGAGGGAACAGTACTGCACGCAACACGAGTAGTTGATGAGCGCCAACAATGAGTAGTCTGTAGCGCCAACAATTATTATTATTATTATTAAATTCATAAAATTAAAGTGTCAACACATACGAGGGGCGTTCAATATATTCTCGGTATCGATATGAAGGAAAATGCGAATTTAATTTAAATTGTTTTTATTTTTCAATATAATCTCCCCTAACATAAATGCATTAGTTACATCTTGAGATAAGCTTCTTTAAGCTCTCCAAAAAATAAATTTCCTCTTTATCTGCAAAATACCCATTTATTACCGACTTGAGTTCTTCATAATCCGAAAATCTTTTTCCACGAAGAAGTTTTTTCAAATCCGGAAACAGAAAATAATCACTAGGGGCAAGGTCTGGTCAATAGGGTGGGTGTTGGATTTCTTCGGAACTACAATCTCGCGCCTTGGAAACTAGCGCCGTTTGAACAGGAGCGTTGTCATGAAGAAGCTGCACACCCGCTGCGAGTTTATCCCGTCTTTTCTTTTAAATTTCCTCCCGCAAATTATGCAAAGTGGAAGCGTAGGATATGGTGTTGATGGTTTCACCTTTTTTTGTACTAAATGAGCAAGATTCCCTTTGAGTTCCAAAAATTGTGAAAATGAGCTACCGGCCAGACGGAGTGACTTTGAACTCCCTTGGGTGGTCTGTTCCTTTTTTATGCTACTGCATGGACTCTTGTTTGCTTTCAGGGTCAAAGTGGTGAACCCATGTTTAGTCCCCAGTAACAATTGGATCCGTCCGCGTTCTGACTACACATCTCCAAAATCTCTCTACAGCATGCGATTTTCACTTTGTTCTGAGGTGCTGTGAGCATTCGTGGCACCCACCTTGCACTGACCTTTGAAAGGGTAAGATGGTGTGAAAGGTGTGAATGGTATCATTTTAATCTTTATTCGTGCACCCGCAAGATCAAATTTCTCGACTTCTTTGGTGCTTTCTCCCGTACAAGCAGTAGTCGGAGCGCCGGCGCGGAGGTCGTCTTCAATGCTCTCTCTGCCTCTCTTGAACTCACTTGGCCACTTTTGTACAGTTGATAATGTAGGTGTGGAACCCTGGTGAACAGCTACCATCTCTTCATGAATAGTTTTTTGACTTAGTGAGAAATTTAATTACAGCGCGATGCTCAATTTTCTCCATAATCATCTCAGTTGCCATAATGATTCTGTTTAACTAGAGATAAAACGCGAATTATCACACTTATGTGAAATTTTACATGAATTCACTAAAATAATAGTATTTCTTGATAAATAAGTCAATTTTTATATATGGCCGTAGCTTCACCCCGATACTGAAAATATAACGAACGCCCCACCTTGTCATGTCTTTCGGTAGAGTTTGGCCGTTAACATGAAATGCCCGCTTTAAACGCATTCGTTGTAGTGGATAAGAATTTTCATCAATAGTTGCGCATCATGGTCATGTAGAGAATGACCATTGAATCGTGAATGCTTTCCTTTGAGATTCATGTAGCTGATAATCGCACAGGTTCACCAGGCTTCTTTTTATTCACTTTTCATATCCAGTACCGATTCGATGCAAAATTCTTTTGATTCCGTTCAGGAAGCAGTTCCGACATTTCTCGCCTTCAACTCGTTTGGCACTAAATTTCCTTGCTTTTGAATACCTAAATCCAAATTATTTTTAACCAAATGGAAATTATTTGCTGAGTAACTCCCAATGGGTCTTCGAGTCCACTTTGACACGAATTTGAAATCAGAACACCTTGCAATTCCTATTCTTTAAACTTTTTGGGCTGGCCAAGACGCTAAGATGGCACACACAAGTGGAGAAGGACCTCAACCAACTTAGAGTGCGCAATTGGAGGCAGCTAGCGAAAGACCAAGACCGTGGCTGGAGAGGCATGTTGGTTGAGGCCCAGGTCTACCCCTGGACTGTAGCATCACAATTTGAAGAGGAAGAAGACGCTCTTTGTCTTCGACCACTTTTGGAGCACTGAAACCATTCTCTGCATGATTTATCGATGACAGCGAAGTCACAACCTTTCGATTGGCCCTAGCTTTATTTTTCTTCAAAATAAAAAAGAAAATCAAAACTTGCCGCAAATGTTGTTTTTTTAAGACCAACAAAATTGTTGTCTCAAACAGGCGCTGATGAGAGCTTATTATTCCTTACAAATGGCACACCTTTCCAAGAAAGTACGTTATCGCTTCCAAGATCATCCACAACTTGCAAGTGGCGCCATCTTTTGAAAACCGAATTACCTCCAATACATCGCGTCATTCCAACCAAACAGCCAAAAGGCAATGGGATCCCAAGAGAAAAACTGCTTTTGTCACAATTGTTCTTTTTACAGACCTTAAGTCCACCGACCCCAGCATAAGCTACATATATCTACACTTGAATGACGAAGGTGAAGAAAAATTCCGCGCCTTCCAGCGCCACACCCATTCGAATCGTAGAAACTCATAGACTTCTTATTCTTTTCACATTTATTCTGTGCGCGTAGCGTCTACTGCGTATCTTTGTATCCGCGTATGTGAGTCGCGTGTAATTATACCCGATAATGATTGCTTCCAGTTTTGTTTTGCGAGAATTTACAATCTGCATGTATATAGTCGTAAAGTTCAGTCCCGTGGACGCAACTGGAAATATTGAATGTTGTTTAATCGTCTTGACTAGACTCGACCACCTTCACACAGATCGTCGCGGTTCTTATGCGAACTTGTCTCATCGCTTGACTCTCCTTTTCTGGTAGCCCCGACCATGACCTAAAATCTTTGAAAACAACGAATCAGCATCTAATTGTGATTTTTCTATTTTTTTTTTCTCGTTCTAGGTTGTGGAATTGATTGAGAACGGTAAGAGTTCTTCACTCCAAATATGGCGTTCAGCTACGCTTGTGTAGCGCTACAGCGCTTCGTCCTACCACTGGTTCTGGTGCTAGGTAAGTTGAATTACTGTTTATTTTGTGTGCCTTTGACCTTTAAAATAAGTATCTGCATCGTTTTGTTTTCAACTTCAAACACTAACGTCTGGCAGATGATCGGGTAGAAGATCCCAGATGGTGGTTTTTGAACGACGGAATGCCTAGAACTGATTCATGCCAAGTGGCGCCGCTTTGTTTACATCCAGATTGTTTAAAAAATGCTTCTTAGCAGCGATGGTAACATGTAACAAATGTGTTGCGAACAATTTGCTAATCGAAGGAGTGTGTAGTACACGTCTTCGTCTGAAATCAGAGTTTAGCGCCTTTTTGTACTTTCATAAAAAAAACTTTACATTCGCTCTGCACAGCTCTACCTATTTTTCAAGTGAAACGAGCATGGGATTCCCATCGTGATGTTTATGAGGTTATTTATCAAAATGAGTGAGTTATGTGGGTGGACCCCTTATTTAGCCCCAACAGTGCTCTTGCACGTGTAAAGTGTAATCGTCCTATTCACACGCAGTCAGTGTTACTTAAAGAGTTTTCTTTCGAGTCGAAGTCTTAAGTTGAAGAAAAATTGATTGCTTGCCGTAACGGCTTCAGTTTCATTGGCATCGCTAGAAAGTCAGTTTTTGCATATCCATTTGGATAGAGGCGTGACGACGTTCTGAGTTAAACCCATCAGTGTTAAGGGCGTTTCATCGGAAAACACAGCCTGCACGGCAATACATCCGGAAACGGACTCAGGCTGTTGGACTTCGCCTCTGATCGAAACCTCTCTGTGGCCAGCACGCGGTTCCCACACCTGGACATTCACAAAGGAACCTGGCGATCTCCTGATCAATCAACCGTCAACCAGATTGATTACGTTGCGATCGACGTCAGACACTCCTCCAGTATTTCCGATGTCCGAACCTTCCGAGGTGCAAACATCGACTCGGATCATCACCTTGTTGTAGCCAATGTAAGAACCTGGACATCGAGAAAGCCACGGAGTCAAGACAGGCCATTACGATTCGACGTCGGAAAGCTACACTCGCTACTGATCGCTGGGAACTTTGTCGAACCAGTTTCCCTGAAACTCACTCAGAGTTCGGCGCTGCTTGCACTGACCATGGAAGAGGACTGGAAACGTTGTCAAGAAGTCTTCAAAGAAGCTGCCACTGAAGTTCTGGGTTTCACGTCACCACCCAGAAGGAACACATGGTTTGACAACGAGTACAGGTAAGCGCATGCAGCTAAACAAGACGCCTACAAAGCAACGCTGCATCGAACAACGAGGGCTGTTCATGATAGTAATAATAATTGTACAGTCCATAGGGAAATCAGGGTTTGGCTTGCTCATAAACTACTTGTGTTGTGCGCGCTACTCTTTCTCTCACGAGTAGAAGGGACCTAAAGTTTTTTCCGACTCCGAACGGCGAAGTTTGAGAAACTTTCTTAAACAGTTATTACTCTTTGAGATTTGTCAGCAGCTCGAAAGAGGTGGTGTTCAGCCGGAAATTGAACCTATACCTTCTGCGTGTAAGCGTCGCCCTCTACCCACTACGCCATGGCGGACACGACCTCAACGAAAAAAGAAGAAGGGAAGATCATCGGCTTCTCAGAAGAAAAAAGAAGGAGCATGAGAAGCGCGCGGTCGAGGAAATGGAAAGGTGTTATGGCAGGAATGAAGTCCGAAAGTAAACCAGCTATCTGGAGGACACAAGGTTCAGACCGAAGCCTGCCGGGAACACAATGGACAACTCGTGGTAGGAGTCGCAGTCTGTGCTGAAAATCTGGATCATTTCTGCAGACTCCTTAATGGCGATGACGGCCCAAATCTCGCTGTTAGGCAGAATGGTTGACTCAATTTGGACGAGGATAGACAAGAATTCCGTCCCCGACTCAGACTGGGTGAAGATAGCAATATCGAAGCTGAAGTCGAACAAAGCTGCTGGAGCGGAAGGACTGTCTACAGAACTATTTAAAGTAGTTAGAGTTGACCTTGTCGGGCGCATGCACCAGCTCATCTGGAAGATGTGGTTGAAGCAGAGCACGCCCGGTTCACAAGGAAGGAGCCCCATTTGCCTTAACGATCAAGAAGTCAGCCTCTAAACATCGCATACAAGATCCTCCCTGCCGTATTGTGTGAGCGTCTGAACCCGTTTGTGCATTACCTGATAGGGGCCTATAGTGTGGTTTAAGGCTCGGAAAGTCCACGATCAACCAAATCTTCACTTGGCGGGACATCATGGAAAAGATCCAAAGTTATAAAAAGTAAGCTTTGCCCTTCGAGAGAGGGCTTTATTACTCAATTGCTTCTTAAGCCCAAAGAAACAACTATTGGCAAGAGTGATTCTGCGTTTGATTTCGGTACTGATGTTGTTATCCCTGTTTACCGCGGAGCCGATGTAGACGAAGTCCTTGACTACCTCGAAGTTTCTGCTGCCTAGATTGAAGCTCTGTCTGAGACGTCGATGTTGTGTATCATTTCTTGATGACAGCAAAAATATATTTTTTTTTTTTTTGTTGGATGTTGGGATCAAATACTGGAGCGCTCAGACTCAAATACTGGTCCATTGTATTACCAGGCCGTAACCTTCATTTAATGTAATTTCTTAGTTTTCCGAAGAAAAACCAAGATGCGCTTCTATGATATAGAACTTAGGTTTTCAGTTCCCACCACATCAGCCCCAAATAACCGCCACCTGATACGATCGAAAGCAGGACACTGACAGAGAAAGTGCTCTGAAGTGTCTTCACCTTCTCCACACTACACTGACATCACTAAGCCCAAGCCGACTCAGGCGCATAGCGAAGGTAAAGTATCCCGTTACTACGCCGAGAAGTCTTCTGCACTCGTTTCTGTCTAGAGATAGCAGAAAAGAAGCGGATTTCTCGCAGACGTTTGGGAGCATACTCTTGGTCACCCTACCTCCTGGAGAGTCACGCCATCTCTGGTTTTGCTGTAGGGAGACCCAACCATCGACGCAGGCCCTGACGCGGGTAATCCCAAGGTGGGTTCGGGCACTACGAATGCCTCTGCTGAACCTAGCCTAGCTAGTTCATCGGCCATTTCGTTCCCCAATTTCCCGTGATGTCCCGGGACCCAGACAAGTCTTAGCGAATTCAGCCTGCCGACCGAATTAAAGGAAGACTTGTATTCTTGAACTATCTTGGAAGTGGTTAAATGGTTGAGTAAGGCCTTGAGCATAGCTTGACGGTCGCTGCAGACGCAGGTACTTCTTCTTTTAAACCTATTCTTCACAATGTAGTTGATGGCCATTAGGATCGCGAAGGCTTCCGCCTGGAAGACCGATGCGAAATTACCTAAGGAGGCGTGAAGTCTAATGTTGTCGTTTTCCACGAAGGCCCCAGCTCCTTCGTTTTCTTGGAGCGGTCGTGAAAATCCGACTACATTCCTTTCCCTGTTCAGTTTCTGGCCACAGCCAGGCCAGGATACGTAGAAAGTCGCAACTGTATTATTGGCGACCTCGCATCAGACGGCATGTCCATGAGAGTAGTATCATAGGAGATGCGGTGTGCAAGGTCATCAAAGCTCCAGTGCGAGTGGAACCAAAGACCATTCCTTTTTAGTCGAGAGATGGCCTTGAGTGTATATCCAAGATGTGGTGATCAAGGGGGGAGGAGAGTTTTGCACTCATTTACCGAAAGACCCATTTTAGCCGCTTCCACTTCAATTTCAGTAGGCGCCTCATTGACGGTTCGCTGTGTTCGTCCAATCACGTCAATGTCATCAGTGTTAGCTAGCATTTGAACTGACTTTTGGAAGATGGTGCCTCAAGTATTGACTTGTGAGTTGCGCACGATCTTGTCGAGGATGATGTTAAAGAATGACATGAATGACAGTGCGTCGCTTTGTCGTGAACCTTTTTTTACATTGAAGGCCTCGGTGAGCTCGTTACCGACTTTGACGGAGCAGCGAGAGTTCTACATCGTCATTCTACACAGTCAACCGAGTTTGGTAGGAATGCCAAAACAAGACATGGCACTGTATAGCTCGTCTTTATGCACACTGTCATATGCGGGTGATGAGTGTCGATTTTTACTTCTTGGGCCTTTTCCAGGATCTTCCCTAAAGTGAAGATTTAGTCTTTTATGAACCTCATTGGCCTCATACAACAGTGATTGTGTCCTATCAGGTTGTGGGACCTATCAGGTTGTATGACCTATTAGGTTACGGACTTCTCACACAATAGACGCTAACACAATACAGCAAAGAGGATCTTGTATGCGATGTTAAGAGGCTGATCCCTCGATAACTTGTGAACCAGACAAACGACACTGAGATTTCACTCATCGGGCATTCATCCCTTAGTTCATAACTTGCAGATGAGCTGGTACACACGACTTATCAGATCTTCTCCAGCCGCTTGAAATATCGTCTGTTTCATTAGCTTTGCTTGACTCCAGTCTCTCCTATCTTGACTTGGTGTAAGGCGGGGGGATAGAATTCTTGTCTGTCATCGCCCAAATAGAGTGAACCATTCCGTCTAACAGCGTGGTTTGAGCCATAAATGAAATGATTCTTTCAGATTCTCAGCACTGATTGTGATTCTATTATCAGTTGTCCATGTTGTTCTGAGCAGACGTCTATCTGAACTTTGTATCCACCAGATAGCTCTCTTATCTTTTGGTGAAAGTTTCGGACTTTATTCCCGCCATACCATTCTTCCATCTCTTCGAACACGCGCTCCTCGTGCTCTCTCTTTCTTATTCTGAGAAGCAGGTTCCCATCCCTTCTTCTCTGTTCGTAGAACTCACTAACAGGTCTCATTGTTCGAATCAGAGCTGCCTTATAAGCGTTTTGTTGGCCTGCCTGTGCTTGGCATGCTGACCTATTCAAAATCAAAGACGAGAAGAAGTTCTTAAATTTGGTTTTTCGCTGTCACACGACATTTTCATTTATGACGACAGGAATCTTGTGCGTTGTTGACTAGCATACGAGTCCCACGGATAACTATTCCCTGGTCGCTTGTGGATTGAAAGAGACAATTGAACCTTGTCAGCATTTGCGAGGCCGTTCAAATTAAGGTTTTATCTCTTCTTCAGCTTGGTTTCGATGCGTTGAAACAGGAAAACAAAATATGGGCAGAGTCGAGTAAGGTGACGACATACGGTGTCGTGTGCTCAAAATTATGCTCCGTTCCCCTTTGAATTGATCTTCTAATTCCCATATGGTAAGCAGGAGGCGGGTTTAAGTCATAAATTGTTTCTTGAGTTACTCCTGTTTACCAGGACAGCTTGTCATCATTGAGGAATTCTTGTCTCCAAGCGAATCTCAATGTTGTCCAATCTTCCACAGACAAAGTAGTCGTGTCGACTTTTCCTTTCCCACATGAAACTGCTTACAATTAAAAACCTGGGAGCTACTAGGAATATGTCGATGTAATGAGAAGACTTCAAGGAAGCAACTCCTGCCACACGTTGAGTCTGATTTCGTGAGTGGAATACCTTCAATTAAAGTCTGTTAGCACTTGACAAGCCCCTAGAGGCTTTCGAGTGTCCCCACAACCAAACCACGATGTTTCCCCCACGCTACACACTTGACTGACCCAATTACCAGCAACCGACTGCCAAGCATAAAACATAAAACTCCATTAACACATCGCCCACCCTTCCAAAAATGAAAACAAAAAAACTTAAAACGTGGAGCTCTCTCAAAAGCGAAAAAAAGAATTTAATCAAGTCTAATGCGACCCACACTTGCACACTTACTGTGCCCGCAGTCCTTAGACTGTCCGACTTGCGACCACAAAATGACATCTCCTGTCAAGATAAGCGAAAAATTGTTACGCAAAAAAAAACCCTCATTCGTGGGTGAGTTTGAGGCGGTTACAATGTGGCCATCCCTTGCCGAGAGCACAAACACAGAGAACGCAGAAAGTAACCTACGAGCAGTTGAGAAAGGTTGACAAAATAATTTGCGTTCAAACTAATGTCGCGCGAGCACGATTTGCGGAGCTGCAAATGAAGTGGGCCGCTGCCCGTGCGATGGGTGTGGACCGGAAATTTATGATTTTATGATTCGGATGCGCTCAAACTGTGGTCTCGCATTGCTTGTGGTAGCTGGCTTCTATCATTCTTTCGCTCAGCGGTTGGTGCATGTTTACACCATGAAACAAGGAGTGCCGATGAAATAATTTGTGTTGTGTAATTAACGAGTTTCGCTTTATGGGGCAGAGTTGGTCTTAAATTTGAGAAATTTGCGTTTCAAATGAAATTCGTGTCGGGCTTTGAAAATTCGACAGCAACTGAAAAATAGAGGAGCTCGTAAACGGCATGACGAAGGTCTCATTTGGTCACGATAGGCAAATGTGTGTTTTTAGAAGTTCGTATGCAGGTGAGAAGGACGAAAAAGATAGGTATGCAGACCATTGATGATTTGGATGAGTTCACCAAATTGGTGCAACTTTTAAAAGTTTAAACCATCAAATGGTTCAATTTTTGTTCTGTTTTTTCGTTCAATGTTATTTTGCCCGTTTTGAGCTAGGCGAGAATTGTAATTTAACTTTTTTAAATATGTGTAGTTGGAGTAAATATTAATTTACTCCGTTTTTGTGTTCAAAACTTATTTTATTTGAAAAACATAAAAAACACGACACTCAATGCAATGTCCTTTGGATGCGAATAAACTGTTTTTTTCCATCTTTCTGGTAATTTTCGAATAATAATAATAATTGTTGGCGCGACAGACCACAGGGGGACCTAGTTTGCTCATCAACTACTTGTGTGTTGTGCGCGCTACTGTTCTCTCACGAGTAGAAGGGACCTACAATTTTTTGCCGACTCCGAACGGCGAACTTTCAGAAGCTTTCTTAGACAGTTATTACTCTTTGAGTGTTGTCAGCAGCTCGAAAGAGGTGGTACCTTGAAAAATTCGAGGTGTTACCCACCACGCCTCGGCGGCCACTTTCCCAGATGGTAAGAGCTATTCTGCGTCTAAGTTCTGTTGTATTTGTGTAATTTGGTGATAGATGAGGCGAAAGAAGTCCATCACTCCTTGAAGTTAAGGATTTGACAGACGCTTTCATTTAGAATCGTCGTTGCTGTGCCTTGATGGGTTTCTGGCAAAACACATCGTTAGCATGTGCTACAGTCTTACGGACTTGTAAGAGATCACGATTCATGTGCTGGCGAATGACTTTCCGTGTAACTTTTAAAAGAAGTCACATGACAGCACATCGCCTTGCGTAAAACCTTTTTCGCCGCAACATGTCACACTGAGATTCGTCCAAGACGTTGACGAAGCAGTAAGAAATCCCCATCGTCATCCTACACACAACTAAGCGAGTTCAGAAGAAACTCAAAACAGGACTAAGGTCCTGCCAAGTTCTGTTCTCAATTCCCTCCTTTCCCCTACCACACGCCATAAACCTTCTAATCAAACTTTCTTTTCTTTTCAGCTGCCCTCGTTCGCCCGATTGGAATTTCATTCGTGTACCTGTTAATGTTTTTTATATCACCGTTTATTCCCGTCGCGACAGCACAAAATTTCAAAGGTAACATCCACGCTGATCCTCGGACTGGACACCAACAACTTTCTCTTTGCTTACAGGTTCCGTGACGGCATATTTAATCATTCTCATCTCACTAAGTACACTCCTGCTCCTGGGACACATCGGGTTGCAGGTGGCGATTCTCGCACTAGACCTAGACTCAATCTTTGGGTCGTGCAGCTTCACAGAGCAGTTGCTGCGGCACATAGGTTTTATTGATCTTTTTAAGTTGAAGTAAGTATGCCTTCTCATCCCCACAAACAGCGTGTCCTCACCGTTTTACTTTCAGACTTTATGCAATAATCGAATGGCTTGTTCCGGAGGTTGTTGTTTTCGGTACTTCGATAGCCATTTACGTGGTCATAAAGAACATCACAACCGAAACGAGCGATGTGGCCTCGCAGGCGGAGTTGGGCGAAGGTACAAACCTGACCGAAGAGGTAGCAGCTGACGCTCCCACAACATCGGTGGCACCTCGTCCTAAGCCGAAGAAATCAAATCGGCCACTTATTCAAATTAACTTCGATCCGCTTGTTAAAATTGGTAAGTTGTGTTGGTTTGTGGGGGCTTGGACTTTGAAGGTTATTCGTTGAACTGAGCTGTGTCAGTGGTAAAGGGCGGTGGAACTGGTTTTTGGTGCCTTTTATATGGACTATGTCGATTGCGTAATATTAAACGATGGGACAGCTTCCCCATTTCTAATGTGTGCCAGAATTCTGATAATGCCTATGCCAACGCTTCGAGGTCATATTGCTCATTTCGATTGCTCTCACAGCATTTGTTTTCCTTGTTACAAATAGTTGTTCAAAATGAGACACGAACACCTATTGTAAGTGCGTAACATTGAGCATGAAACAGGTTTTGCATAGAAATACGATTTTGAAGTTTTTCCAACTTATACAAAACAAGTAACTAAATTGAAAGATTCAACTGAAAGCAGAACTTGCTTTTGTAAGGGTACTACATGGATTTGTCGGTAAATATGGTAAAAAGGTATGTCACATTGCAAACAAAGCGGATTGGAATAGACTCGCATTGGGCGCCAATTGTGCGAACTGAGGATAATCTTACGAAAGAGCTCTCTAAAGTGGGTAACCGGTACACAATGTTTCAAAAAATTAAGATCAGCAAATATTATTAAATCAGTCAATGCAAAAATTGTGCCGAATGTCTTATAGCATCTGACAATGACATGACAACGTTCTTTTGTGTAAATATTTTTATTTGTGGCCGTCGTGGCGTAGTGGGTAGAGTGCGACGCTCACACGCCGAAGGGTCTAGATCCGATTCCCGGCTGAAGACCTCGAATTTTTTCACGGCACCACCACTTTCGATCTGCTGACAATACTTAAAGAGTAATAACTGCCTAAGACAGCTTCTCAAATTTTGCCGTTCGGAGTCGGCAAAAAACTGTAGGTTCCTTCTACTCGTGAGAGAAAAGTAGCGCGCACAACACGGGTAGTTGATGAGCGAGCTAGGCACTGGTCCCCCTGTGGACTGTTGCGCCAACAGTTATTATTATTATTGAGCAAAAAATTTGCTTCGACCATTTTTGACCATAAAATCGAAGAAGCGCGCGACGAACTTTCTTCACAGAGCACGCATTTTGATAATAAAATTCAATAATTTGCAAGCGTTGTTCGTTTGTAAGACGATTCATGATTAAATTATAGACCAAACTGGAGATTGTGGACAGTGAAACAAAACACGAAACGTGCGTCAGCTGATTAAACCAGTGTTGCCAAAAAGATAATAACTAATACATATAATAACTTTACAAGCTAAAGCTCCTTGCTGACTGTGCGTTAATGTGGTAAGATCTCCTGAAGCATTGCGCCATGGTAAAAAAGGAAAGGCTTTTTCATTAGGACCATTGGACTTTGGTTTTAAACCATATTCTAATGATTCGTGACCAGTCCTGAACGTCTTAAGAAAATCTGGATCGTCCTTGACGTCATTCAAGAATTCCTGAGTGATGCTCATGCGATCTGTAGTTTGGTCTATATTCACATGCACGTTGGCAGGAGCCAACCGATATGTCGATAACTTTAGCAACTTAACTGGTAGCGATTCGACGATTCTCGACAATTTATTCTTCTTCATTTTTGCAACATTTTCACCGGTTGTTGATGTGCTGGGGCGTTCAGGGCGAGAGAGTAGAGTACATTCATCGTATGCTACTGTCAACATTTCAAGTTAATTGAGTATTTGGTTTCATTTGCCACATAAAATTGGACGCAAATTCTTTGATCCATTTTTTTGATAGCAAAAAATCGCTAAACACGCAAAATTCGTCTAACTTTTATGCCTCTGACCAAAAATAAGTATGCTTTGCAGATGAAACTGTAAAGATATGCTCGAGACGATTGTACCAACATAACAAAATAAAAAAAAAGTTGATAATCAAACGCACGTAACAAAATTTCAAATTTTCCACCTTATTTTTTGAACAGACCTCGTACACTTCATAAATTAAAAAAAAAACTCTAATTAAATTAAAATTGTATATTTATCTTTCTTTTTACAGCACCAATGTTTTGTTTGGCAACCTTATTCTTTTCTGCCGTCTTGCGGCCGTCTGTTCCTGGAGGGTTTTACTTTATGTTCTTCCTTCTATCAGGGACATACTGGGCGACATTCCAGTCACTTAAGAGGTAAACAACTCTCTTGAACTGATAGAACTTTAAATTTATTTTGTTTTTTAATTTTAGGGGATTTGCGATACTTATACGTTTTGTAATGGTAGTCCTAGTTTTACACACACTCTCCATTGTGTCGTATCAGACGCCTTGGGTGCAACAAAATCTCGACAATAGTACATTACCCGCAAGGTGAGTTTTTCTTAAATTCAATTCTCACAAATTTGAACCATCACCCTGTTTTGTTTCAGACTGGTTGGTTTGGAGCCACTTATCACATCGACATGCGCCAACGACATTCGATACTTAATCTATGACACCACATTCAAATTGGATTCGTTTTTGTCTCCGATCGTGATGCTTTTCTCCTACTACGTTCTGGCTCTAACATCAAAGAATATCATCAACATGAGGGTAAGCCTTTATCGGTCTCTGTTTTCAAACCTCACACGTTTTCTTTTTGAATCAAATTTAAAAATCTCACAATGCCTTCACGAAAAAGGCTCGAGACAATAGAGAAGAGGAGAAAAAAGCACAAACTCTCTATGTCTCCCTCTCTCTCCTCTCTCTCTCACTCATCTTTAACAAAAGACGACAATTTTTTGTTTCAGTAATGCATCTTAACCCAAACATTTCACTCAAACAATGGTTTCGTGAAGTTTCTTTTCTCAGTTTTACTTTACTTTAAGAACAAAAATAAACAAAAGGACTAACAAAAGTGTTCATGCTTTTAATTGAATTTTTATTTTCTTATTGCTGCTTACCGCCTGCCTTCGCTACACAATCTTTACCAAAAACAAATTCACATAAATCATGCAAAATAAAATCTAAACTTACTTTTCCTATGGCAACTAACACCCTTCAACTCTTCAACTTTACACCTACAAATCTAAACAAAATCTCTGAATGTTAGAGTGTAACAAAACCGTTAAGTGCTTTTGGACAACTCGAGAACGGTACCAAGATCAGTCGACAAATCTCTCTTAACACACGCACAACAAATGCCAGCAAAAAGGATAGTTGGTCGAAAAGTCAGCGTTTGAATGTAAGAAGATACGACTTACATTACTTTTTTCCTTCTCTTTCTTTTCTTTCTTCTTTCTTCTTTAATGAAATAATGATAAGAATTTAAATAATTCTGTTAAAAAAAAAAATGTATTTTTATTTTTTAGTTTTATTATTTTGCTGTATTTGTATTTTGAGTTTTTGTTCTGGAATCTCCCGTGAGGTGAAGCTAGTGTTGGTACGATGTCTTAGTGAGGACGCTTTGGACTTGCAAAATATGTACTCTTTCTTGCCATTCATTTTCGTTTTTTTCTATAAATGGGCGAAGCTCCATCTTCCACTGAATGACCCCAAAAATGTGTCATATGTCAGTCTGCTTAACAAATATGAGAAAAAATCACTTCACTGTTGCTTTCTTTCCACATCTCTCACATCAACCGGTCACAATGCGCCTTCAGACTGAGCAGGAAGAGTCCTCAGTAGGGTAAACAAAACTGCTTAAGACTAGTCAGCACAGTCAACTTACAGGGACTTTGAACATGATATTAGGTATCAGACGAAGCCTCCAAGAAACTTTCAGAAGGAGGTCTACCACACGATTAGATTGAAACTGAAGTTTCTGACCTCCTTTGGCGCTTGATCATAGTCTCTACTCCAGCTGTCATCATTCTCCTAACAACTAAGTTTGTTGACCACCAAATTGTCTTTGGTTCTATTAGTTATTCCTAGGTTCGTACACATCTGAGCAGAAATCGGGTAGATGAACTCTTAATCGGCTGAAGCAACTCAATGCTGTAAGAGATAATGATCAGAAGGAAGAAGTCGGAGGAAAAAGCGTTACCAGGCTTAGTTTTTTATAATTGGCGCTAGCTGAATGGGGATTGTTTGATACCCTGTGACGAAATTAAGTTACAGCACCGGCCAAAGGTATTGAGGAAGAAGAAGAAAGGAGGCAAAGTAGAAATAGGTTTTAAACGCCTGTGGATTGTAATGATTGGAAAAGATTGAGCTCATGTGCGACTGAAGGACGAGTCTCGAAACCTTGCTGTAATTCCAAATATGGGCTTAAGCGTGAACGGCTAGGCATCGAAAACCATTAAGGAAGGAGATGTTCAACAGAACAGCCGATCTCCCCTTCGTCCATCGACCGTTCTACTGTTCTTTAAGTGTTCTGATAGATATAAGCCCAATTTCTGAAAGTTATTTACGTGACATCAAACATTACCAGGTATACCCGTATGAAGTGAGTGTCAAGATACAAATGTCTCGATAGGGAACAGTTGTTGTGAACGAGCCCTTATTTTTTTGTTTGTTTGCTATGACATCTGTGAAAAATATTTGGTATATATCGAGTCATTGAAGAGACAACATCATATTTTTTGATTGTGTTAAAAATGTCGAAGTTTGTACCAGAAAGTGATGATTTGCGGAAAGCATTCATTTTTTGTTTTCATTTGAAGAAAAGTGCTGCAGAGTCACATCGAATGCTTGTCGAGGCATATGGTGATCATGCTCTATCAGAAGCAACATGCAAAAGATGGTTTCAACGGTTCAGAAATAGTGATTTTGATGTGAGAAATGAAGAACGTGGAAGACCACCAAAAAAGTTTGAAGACGCCGAATCGCAAACGATATTGGATGGAGATGACACTTTCAGTCAAAAGCAAATGGCAGCAATGTTAAATATTGCACAACAAACAATTTCTGACCGTGCTATGGGAAAGATCCAGAAGTGTGGTGCCATATGAATTGAATGACAGATGGATAACCGAAAAAACACTTGTGAAATTTTGTTTCAAAGACACGAAGGAAAATCGGTTTTGCATTGGATTGTTACTGGCGATGAAAAATGGATTTATTTTAAGAATCGTAAACGGAAAAAATCTAGACAACCATCAACATCGACTGAAAAACCAGATCGATTCGGCAAGAAGACAATGCTGTGTGTTTGGTGGGACCGGAGAGGTGTGCTGTACTAAACCTAAACTTGGTGAAACCGTTAATACTGATCGCTACCGACAACAAATGATCAATTTGAACCATGCATTGATCGAGAAACGACTAGAATGAGCCAGAAGACACGGCAAGCTAATTTTGCTCCATGACAATGCACCTGCACACAAAGCAAAACCGGTTCAGGATACAATCAAAACACTTAGCTGGGAGCAGCTACCCCACCCGCCATATTCACCAGACTTGGCTCCTTCCGACTACCATTTGTTTTCATCGATGGGAGACGCATTGGCTGAGCAGCACTTTGATTCCTACGAGGAGGTCGAAAATTGCGTGCCTGATTGGTTTGCTTTAAAAGACGAACAATTTTATTGGCGTGGTATTCACAAATTGCCAGAAAGGTGGTCAAAATGTGGAGAATACTTTGAATAAAATGTTTTTACTCTCACATTAATAATTAGTGTTGTTTGAAAAAAAGCACATTTCATATTGGTATACCTGTCTCTTTTTACTTTTTTTTACTTTTTACTCACACATTCACAGTTCGTGAATTCGTTAGCCATTTTGTGTGAATTCAACACAACGCGTTCAGAGGGACCAGGGCCTAGCTTGCTCATCAACTACTCGTGTTGTGCGGGCTACTGTTCTCCTACGAGTAGAAGGGACCTTTAGTTTTTTACCAACTCCGAACGGCAAATTTTAAGAAGCTTTCTTAGACAGTTATTACTCTTTGAGTGTTGTCAGCAGCTCGAAAGAGATGGTGCCGTGAAAAATTCGAGGTGCTCAGCCAGGAATCGAACCTAGACCCTTCGGCGTGTAAGCGTCACACTCTACCCACTACACCACGGCGGACCAAGAATTTGGCTAGTTGGGGAGTCAATGAAAGAGCGGATGTTTGCCTCGCAGAAGTACGATGAATTACGTGAGTTCATGGTCTTACTCGACTGATTTGACCTTGAACAACGAGATGATCTGAGTGGAAGCATTAGTTTTCCTTTCTCTACAATAAATTCAATCAGCATGCACCGCTGCAATGGGGGAAGACGGCACCATTTATTAGCACAGTTTTTATCAGCGATACAAGCCGAGCTTGACGTTTGTTCAAGAGTCGGATTGTCGAAAGCAACCTCATTTTCCCACGGGGTCTATACACCCATAGTCAGGAGAACGCTGATTAACGCCTTGGGGGATCCCAAGTAGCAATTTGAGTTCTTGTGTTAAGGGACTATCACTCCTCCTTGGTAAGGAGCGAGGCCTTTCTAACACCTCTGCTGTTCTGTGTGGTCACAGCACCCGGTTAAATGCAACTCCATATCGAATCAGAAGAAAATTCCCATAACCATCGGATCTTATCTGGCTCAGAGGACTGGGGCTGATCAGATCATATAGCGCGGTTGACTACTTCCAATTCTCTCTGCGATTTAGGTATAAGCCACAGCCACCATGATACTCCCACAAGGAGGCCAACCAGATGGTCAGGCTGAAACTAAGTTACAGGGGCTTCTGACCCCAAAATATAGCTTCCGGTCAAGCTTCGCAACTGCATTGCTCTCGGTAGGATTCCGTAACATCCAGGACCGATGGCCTTGTTTTCCTACTCTTACTTACTATGAGCTGCAGCGAGGGCAAACATTCTAACTCTTCGTCTGCTGAACACTTTCCTAGCAAAACCCCTGTTGGTGTCTGTATTCTGTCTGGTCTGGAGAACCTGGCTGACGATCAGTGCAGGATATGTTCATAGCCAATTGAGACAGATGTGGGATTTGGTTTTACGTGATCACCTGCCTTAACGGCTTATATCACGAGGAACCTTTTTTCCAAGAGTCGTAAGTAACGCAAGACTAAACGCCTTAGTTACCCAAGTACCAAACTGAGATCATGCTTGAGGGGCAATCAGCGTCAGGTCCACACTGAGAAGGGATAGTCCCCTAACCGACATGCCTAGTTCTGCTTAAACAATGAACTAGACAAGTCAGCACAGTACACTATCCTCGACTCTACCCGCGATGTTAGGTGGTAAACCACAGCCACCACGAAACTCCCACAAGGGGGCCTACCGCACGGTCAGGCTGGAACCGAAGTTCCAGGGGCTCCTGACCTCCCGTGGCACCAGAATATAGCCTCTGGTCAAGCTGTCACTACCAGTCAGGTTCCCTCAAAGCCTGGGTCTGTTAGCCGCCATCCCGCCATAGATGGTCTTTTCTCCATCAGTGATTCCGTTGACACTATAAATAGTGATACGGATGTGATTTTGAATCATGTGATTCATAAATCCAGTCACATCATCTGGAGCCAATTGGGACAGCGTAAAAAGGAACGACTTTGGTTAAGATGGTGCACACAAGTGGACATAGACATGAGCTAACTTAGAGTGTACAACTGGAGGCAGCCGACGAGAAATTGTGGTAGCTTGAGAGGCATACATGTCAAGCTCCATGCCCTCCGAATCGCAACGCATACAAGAAGAAGGGGTCAAGAATAGTCAAATTTGAATTCAGTTTTTCTTCATGGGTTGCTTGAACATTTGCCACCAGTTTTCTACAGGTTTGAATCCACTGACACTTAATTAGGTGCATCCTATGATTGCCAGCACCCTTATTCACATGCACACTAATAGTTTGCTGCTCCTCTTAAAATAGAGCCCCGCTTCTGTGCCACTTAAGAGAACAAGGATTGTCGTTGATGCACTTTGATGTTGTGCAAAATTTTGTAAAAATTTTGTAAAAATTTTGTACAAATTTGAAAGTTCTAGAACTTTTCAGACCCCCTGTCGACTCAGTCTCGAAGTCACATAGCTCTGAAGACAGTAACCCTTCCCTTCAAAGCAATATCAGACTATCTTAAATTGTTCACATTTTCCCACCCAGCTTTTCGGTGCGGTGTGCAAATGTGTATATTTCTCTAATCGGTTGAAAGGGTAGCTTTCTCTAAAGGTTGCAGTCTCTTACCCAACATGTACAAAGAACACTTACAGGGTGCAGCAGGTCTGTCTAAACAATAAATTTACGTATATTTTAGAATATTTTTTAATTTTATTTTCTTAAGTTAACTTAAAATGTGTAAATACGTGAGATTTGATTTTTTTTTTCAATTTTATTTATTTCAACAACTTTACTTTTACTCTAGATGTCGAACCCAACAAGTCACCGAAACAGCGAACCCACTGAAACGACACCTGTACGTAACGTATCATAGAAAGGGACACGAAGTTCGCCACAAGTCCGTGTATCACATTTGTTGACTTGGAAGCCACATTCTCGTTGAAACATTGTCTCACCGTTATTTCTTAGAAACATAATTTCATGCTTAAATCTTACGCTTAAATGTTTGATCGTTCATCAGTGGTTCTTTGTGAGGGTCCGGCTGTAGTTTGTTTTGTGAATAACCATAGATCTGGGTTAAAGGGTGTCTCTCAAGTAATTGTGTCTTTCTCATCTATCAATAGCGTCACATCTACATCTGTTTGTGGGTAGATAGATACACATTGTTCTAAAGTAGTTCGAAGTAACTCTCTCATCTCTGGCACCGCAGTCTTCTCTGTGCAGGTCTCCAAGTGCTGTTTAACACCATCCAGTAGTCTAGTCTAGAAAGTGTGTTTTCCGTTTAATTTTCTTTTCGTAACTAATGTTCATTTGCTTCATTCTATATGTATCCGTTGGTTTCTTTTCATTTTTCTTTAAGTGAGTGTGCGCGTGTTTGTGTGTGTGTGTGCAGAGGGTGTGTGTTAACTAATGAAGAACGTGTTTTCTAGCTGGTTCGTCATAGGAAACCTCTTCCAATAGAAAGGAACCTCGAGACCATAAGAACCGAGAGTGACATTCCAATGGATCTGCTCGACAATGGCGGGGAAGTTGAGAAGGGTCCGTCGCTCTTCGATCAAATATCATACGGCATTGTGAGTGTGGGTGGATTCATCTATCAGAACAGCTACATCTTCACAAACATCCTCATGATGGTAAGTTGCTTTTGATTCAATTTTCCCGCCCTGATGTGAGGCGTTTTGTGCAGGCCTGGAGTATCGTCTATCACAGCTGGTTAACGTTTGTGTTCCTCATTTGGGCGAATGTCCTTTGGATGATACCAAACCAAAGGAAGGCAATGATGCGATCGAGTCCGTTCATTGTCCTCTACGCGGAGTTGCTTTTGATTGCCCAGTACATCTACGGAATGAATCTGACAAACGACGAACTTCCATCCAGTGTTAATGTAAGTGAAAAATGCTTTTTGAGACCCGGTTGAGGGCATTTAGATTTTTTGTTTTCACAGACGACAGGGATTAATTTGCAACAAATTGGATTGGAACGACCCTCGGAGAATAATGTTCAGCCGTGCGTCCCGCTCATAACGAAAACATCCTTTCTGCTCATGTTCTGGGTGACACTGAGGCAGTTCTTCAAGGAGAAGAACGAAAGGAGGATGCACAATACTATTGCGGATATGGTGGCTCCTTTGCAGGTTACCGTTGGAACTGCAACTGCAGGTTAGATAAATAAAATTGCTGTTTGTTGAAACAGTCTTTAACTGTCAAACGCAATGAAATCAGAAATTCCTACATGCATACATAACAATATTTCAATGAACAAAATGGCAAAAGTCAGAAGTCAGAAATTTGAAAATTCCAAATTCCTATAATGCAATAGATTGTAAAATTCAAAACACAAAAACCTGGGATTGTCACCATCCTTAAAGCATATGATTTCGAAAGATCAACTATTCAAGAAATTTTTCAACTTTAGATCAAAACATTTTTAGTCGCAAAACATTCGGAAAGTTCAAAACTAGTAAACTCGATAGCAGGCATTCCCAAAAACAAAACTTCAATATTTTCCACTTCCTTTCTCCGTTTGATTATTCAATTTTGACTTTATGCTAATTGAACAAAAGTTGTCAAATGTCAAAATTCTTGAATGACAGATTTTCAGAAATACCTCCATGCTTGTAAACTCGAGAGACTTTAATTTTAAAGGATCTGACAAATGGAAATGTTCAAGGTTCCCAAAAGGCCCAAAATTTTGAATAGTTTGACTTATTTGCTCATAGCTCCAAATTGTATAGTATTCGAAATAATGTTCCAAAAAATTCCGAAATCAATTTCAATAGCAAAGAATCTGAATAGACAACAGGTCGGTATTCCCACCTTCCTGTGAAATATTCGCTTCCTGGAACATATGCCAAAGTTCCGAATACCTAAATTCTTGTATGGTAGGTTTTCAGAAGCTCCGAAAAATGCAAATGTTGAAAGTTCCCTAAAAGCCAAAAACGTTTTGTAATATCGCAATTCGTTTAAAGTTCTAAACTGCGTGGATTTCAAAATCTTGTTCCAAAAATTCCCGAAATCAATTCCGATAACAGAGCATACGAAAAGTTAATTTCCCGTATTTCCAACTTTTTATCGAAAACAAGACAAAATGCTTTTAGATTAAAGTCTTGAAATGTTGACGTCCTGCAAATTGTAAAAAAGTTCCAAATGTCGAAACCCTTGAATGGCAGATTTTAAGAACTTCATCAGTGCTTGTAAGCTCGATGAACTTCAATTTGGAAATATCTGAAAAGATAGAAATATTCAAAGTTCCCTAAAGGCCCGTAATTTTTTCAAAGTCCGAAAGTGTATAGAATTCGAATTATGTTCCAAAAATTTTCGTTTCGTTAGTCTATTGAAATATCCGAAAAATTGGAAATTACTTAAGTCCCAACATTCTGAAATGTTCAAAGTTTAAAATTGTATAGAATTCAAAATCCTGTTCCAAAAAGTTCCGAGATCAATTCCGATAGCAAAGAATCTCAAAAGACAACACGTTGGTAGTCCCAACTTCCTGTGAAATATTGGCTTCTTAGAATATATTCAAAAGTTCCAAATATCGAAATTCTTGAATCGTAGGTTTTCAGAAGTTCCGAAAAATGGAAATATTAAAACTTCTTTAAGGGCCCAAAATACTTATTTGTTATCATTATTTGTTTAAAGTTCTAAACTGTGTGAAATTCAAAAACTTCTTTCAAAAATTCTCGAAATCCGATTACAGATCATACAAAAAGTTAAACAAGTTCCAGATGTCAAAGCCCTTGAATGGCATATTTCCAGAATTTCACTAACTGGATTTTCTTCAATTTGGAAATATCTGAACAACATTAAATGTTCAAAGTTCTCTAAAGGCCCAAAATTTATAAATGCTCAGAATCTTAATTTGTTCAAAGTGTCAAGTTGTATGGAATGCGAAATTCTGTTCCAAAAATTTCAGAAATCAATTCCGAAAGCAGTAAATCAGAAAAGACAAAACGTCGGTATTCCCAACTTTCTGTGAAATGTTGACTTTTGGGAAAATGTACAAAAGTTCCGAATATCGAAATTCTTGAATGGTATGTTTTTACAGGTTCCCCAGTTTGAAATGTCTGAGAAAGGAACATATTCAAAGTTAACATCGTAATATACTTAGCATTCCAAACTTTGTGGAATTCAATATATTGTTCCACAAATTCTCAAAATCAAATTCGATAGAAGGAAAACAGAAAAGACGAAATTCCCTATTTTTAACCCACATCGTTTTGTGAATAAAATTCTTTAAGATTAAAATCACTAAATTTTCCCATAGCAATTCTAAGACAATTCGAAGCCAAATTTCGATATTTCCAACTTTCTATCGACTATAGACAAAATCCTATGAGAGTCACAAAATGTTAACTTCCTGCAAAATGTACAAATGTTCCAAATGTCAGATTGGCAGATTTTCGAAAATTCTCCAGTCTCTATAACCCTAATAGACTTCAATTTTGAAGTATCCGACAGATGGAAATGTCAAAAGTAACCTAAAGATCTATAATTCAAAAATTGCTGAACATCGTTATTTGTTCAACGTCCAAAATGTATAGGATTCAAAGTTCTGTTCCAAAAATGTGCGTGAGCCTTCAATATTAAAATATCCGAAAAATGTCTAACATTTCGAAATTTCCTCAAGTCCCAACATTCTGTAATGAACAATATTGAAAATTGTTGAAAGTTCAAAATTGTATAGATTTCCAAATCTTGTTCCGGAAAATTCAAAAATGAATTCTTTTAGCAGGTTTCTCTACAAAAGACAAAACGTCGGTATTCCCAAGCTTCTATTAAATGTTGATTTTCTCGAAAATATAAAAAAGTTTGGAATATCGAAATTCTTGAATGGTCGATTTTCAGAAGTTCCCCAATTTGAAATATTTGGAAAAATGAATAGTGTAAGATTCCCTAGAGGCCCAGTCGTTATTTGTTCAAGTTACAAATTGTATAGAATTCGAAATCATGCTCCAAAAATTTCTCACGTCAATTCCGAAAGCAGAGATTTTCTTAAAAAGCAAAACTTTCCTATTTTTAACATTCATCGATAAGTGGGTAAAATCCTTCAAGATTAAAATTATTGTTGACTTCCTGCAAAATGTACAAAAGTTCCAATTGTCAAAACTATTGGATGACAGATTTTCACAAAATCACCAGTGCTTGTTAACTCGAAAGTCGAAGTTCCAATTGTAAATAGTTCAACTACGTAATTCGCTCAAATTCCAAAATTGTTAAGATTTCGATTTTGTTCCAAAAAGTTCCAAAATCAATTCGGATATCAGATAATCCCAAAAGACAAAACTTCCTTATTTTTAACTTTCATCGATATTATCCACTTACCCTTTAAGTTTAAAATTATTAAATTTTGGCTTCCTGCTAAATTTACGTAAGTTTCAAATGTCGAAAACCTTGAATGCAGAATTTCACAATTTCGCCTTTGGTTGTAAACTAGTGCTTTAATTTTGAAATATCGAAAAAATGGAAATGTTCCATGTTCCCTAAAGGCCCAAAGTTCTAAAACGTTCATCGACGTTATTTATCAAAAGTTCCAAAAAATTCCCGAAATCAATTTTTCTCTATAATTTTAAGGGCCAGAAAAATAAATTGTTCTCTTAGTTCAGAAACCCTGCAAGTTCAAAGTTTACATATCCAACTTTTTGACACTGCCAAAAATGCCTACAATCTTACATTTAAGCTGAAAGCATCTCTAATTCTGAAATAAATAAATTCTTGAACGCTAAGAATGCTAACCCGTTAAGAATTAAAAACTAACATAAAATGTAATTGCAGACCTTGGTTCAACACAAGAAACAAAGAAAACATCAAAGTTCCTGAAGAAAGCCGGCGACATAATCAAGAATCTTCTCGTCCGTCTGTGGATCTGGCTGTTGATCCTTGTCATATTCCTGTGCGCCATCACCGGTGTCAAAATGACCGGCTTCCGCATCTGTTACATGGCTATGTTCCTTTTCTTCCTCCTTGTCTTTCAGTCCTCCTCGAAGGCTTGGGTTAAAATTATGTATGGATTCTGGCTTTTCCTAATTTTCTACGCCATGTCCATTTTGACGCTCATCTACACGTATCAGTTCGACAAATTCGACGAGTACTGGGATCACTACCTCAACATATCAAAGACACTGTAAGTGTGCTTTTCAGAAGGAGCGTGTAACAGCGCGAATGCAATGTTTCTTTTCTTTTTTTCAGGCAAGAAGACATAGGATTGAAGAAATACGAAACAAAGGATCTGTTCCTGCACTTGGTCTCGCCCACGATCATCGTGATCCTCACCGTCATTCAAGTTCACTACTTCCACAGACGGTTCATCGCGGCGTTGCAGCATCAAGCCTCGGAGGCAAAACTCGCTGCTGCACGCACGGCCGTGGACTCTGAGCCCACAGACACCAGCCTCCGAGAGTCGGGTCATCTGAGAGAATACCGCACGAGTTTTACCGAAGAGAGTGGCTTCCAGGAGTCGTTAAAAGACCTATTTCGGCGTCTTCTCACTTTGGTCAAGAAGAGGTCAAAGTACATGGCCAGGCACTTCAAGGGTGTCTGCTGGCGGTTCCTCGAACTGCACCTCATTAAGGCCGTGTACATCAGTGCTTTCGTTTGCTGCGTCAGTGAGGTGAGCCTAAGCATGTCCCCATACAAATTTTTGCTGATTTTCGTTACCTCTAGGTGTGCGTCCTTCACATACCCTTCTGCCTGCTGTGCATAGTTGGACTGGTGTCACGGAACAAAATCCAGATCTTCATCAGTCGCATCATCTCGCTGAGCGTCTCAATTATCATCCTCACCAAGATGATATATCAGGTGCAGTACATCTCGCACGACCGGTACAACGTGGTGTGCAACTCGACAGGGACGACGGAGAACAACGCAGTGTGGTTTGGCCTGCAGAAAGCCACCGTCAACGGTGGCCTCATGGATCTCATCAAGAAATATATAATTTTTATGGTGATGGTGACGCTTCACGCTGTTGTCACATTGCGACAGAATCAAATGCGACACATCCAGGGCGATCAGACGACGCGAGCCCCACCGATCCTGTTCCCCTCGGTGACACGGGCCGATGCCGAGAAGAACCTCGAGGGACTGATCCAGTATCTCTTCAACTACGGCTTCTACAAGTTTGGAATGGAATGCACGTTGGTGTGCTTGGTCGCACTGATAAGCTATCGCCAAGACATCGTCGCTCTCCTCTACGTGGTTTGGCTGTGCGGTATTCTTTGGCTTCCCCGGCGGTCCTGCGCGAAGGTTTGGGGCTTCTTCCAGTGCTTCACTGCCACCATTATATTCCTGGAGTACCTTGTACTGGTCGGCATTCCACCGGGGCTTTGCATAGGTAAACCGTGACTGTTGTGCGTTTGAATTGAACTCAATTTTGTTTCGTTTTAGAGTATCCCTGGCTCAATTCGATCTACTCGAACCCGCTGCAGAAGTGGGCGATGCTGCCGGGAGACCTGAACTACAGCCACGTCAAGAAGCTGATCTTCGACTTCATAATGCTGCTGTTCATTTCAAGACAGAAGAGGGTGTTTGTGACGGAATTCCGTCACATGGACGACAACTATCCCGGTGGCAGCAATGCTTCTGTGATCAAGGACATTGAGCAGTTGGGACAAGTGCCTTTTGTGAATCCTACTAGAGACTTCCTGTCCACCATCCGGAATTACTTGGATGTGATTAAGAACGGCGTGCTGTGCGGGTTCTTTTGGGTTACACTGTCTGTGGTGTTTGTTGCTGGAACAAATATCTCGGATCTTCTGGCGGTCGGGTACCTCATTGGAGCTTTCGTCTTCCTGTGGGAAGGATCTGATTTCTATTTGAGACCCATAAGGGTTATCCTAAGAAGGTAAATTTTGATTTTTTTTTCTGATATTTTTCGTTTGCTTGGTTTTTATTGAGTAGCGTCATCAAAAAGAAAGAAGAACTGTCGGGGGATTTCATAGGAACTTCTCTTTCTTTTGAACTTTTTTCTGGTGTCGTTGAGCAGACCACATCCAATAAAATACTTAATTGATGATAGCTTTGTATCGTATAAGGTGCCAGGCAAGGCTATCGGTGAGATATCTTGGCCGTCTTATGAGATCGTAGGTGCTTTTTCACAACGGTGATGCTGACGTTTTTAAACCTTGGCGGGAGTATTACTTCATCGACTGCCATTGAGATTTCATCAGACCCTACCACTCGACGACTAGGAGGTCGTGTCCATTAAATAACATACAGAAGGTTTGCACAACTGCCCCAATTATCATCTACGTGCCAGGAACTAGCAACTTTGATGAGATTGGGAAGCTTCCTTAAAGTCTGCTGTCTAGGCTCATAAAGAATTTACTCGTTCAACTGCCTCAATTATTACCTACGTGCCAGGAACTAGTCAAGCCCAGCAACTTTGATGAGATAAAGTCTGCTGTCCGGGGCTCATAAAGAATTTTCCCGTCCATCTGGTTGCTTCTTCTAGACATATTCCTAAGCGCTGTCAAAATGAACAGCATCCACATTTTCTACATGACCATATTCCTTTTGTTCCCCCTTGTCTTTCCTTGTCCTCATTGAAGCCTTGGGCTAAACTTATGTATGGATTCTGACTTTTCCCAATTTTCTACGCCAAATTCATTTTGATGCTCATCGTATCAGTTCAAAAAATTCGACTGCCTTCCGCGTCATCTGCGTGCCATAAACTAGGACCCCCTCACATATATAAGCCTTATAAAGAGAGGCTTGCAGTTCTTGTTTTTACTTCTGACTTCCTGTTACTGTCCTGAGCGAAGACAAACAGACGTCCTTTTCTCCCGGCACTGAAGTGACTTTTTCCGGCTTTTATGCGTTTCTTCCTTTCGCGTTACATCTGCTTAAACTTACCTTTATATCACGGTTCTCCAATCGAGGCTTGTCGATAGCCTATTCATTGGCTCTAAAGGCTTAATCGAGCACCATCGGTGTTGCCTGTTTTTTGATGACCGTCCAAATGCCATTTTCGAAGGAAAGTAAAGTTGGTCATTTCATTTATTGACACATTGCTCCACGACAAATGCCACAAAGCCAAGTTCGGCAACTCACCACTTCCTTTCAATCGTGGAAACTCCTTCGCTTTTTTGACTCTACTTTTTTTTTCTGTAGTGGTGTAAGCCTGTGTTTTAATTTTTTTAAGACTTAAATGGATTGGACCCAAGTCTTTTTTTCCGTATATGTTGCACCCAGTCCAACGATATTTTCTCTTTTTTTCCACTTCGAAGCGACTATATCGCGTAATTCAAATCTTAATCTTTTGAATCGTTTTCGCCGATTATTAATTATCACCTCCATAGTGGAATATTTTCCTTAGTTCACCATAACTGCCTAAAAAATTGCTTACATCAAATACAAGAAACTGTCAAATATGAATTTGTACAAATTTCTCAGTTTTGGCTACGACACGAAGCGGGTCACATAAGAGAAGGAAAGAAGAAGAAAGGAGATGGCAAGATGAAGTTCCGAAACATCAACACATACTAGGGCCGTTCAATATATTCTCGGTATCGAAATGAAGGAAAATGCGAATTCAATTTAAATTGCTTTTATTATTCAATATAATCTCCCCTAACATCAATGCATGTGTTACATCTTGAGATAAGGTGGGTGGGTGTTGGATTTCTTCAAAACCACAATCTGGCGCAGCAGCCTTGGAAACTCGCCCCGTGTGAACAGGAGCGTTGTCATGATGAATCAACACACCCGCTGCGAGTTTACCCCGTCTTTTCTTTTTAACTTCCTCCCGCAAATTATGCAAAGTGGAAGCGTAGGATGTGGCGTTGATTTCACCTTTGTTTTTGTACTCAATAAGCAAGATTCCATTTGAGGCTACGAGCTTCCCGGCAGACGGAGTGACTTTGAACTTCTTCCGGGGGGCTGTTCCTTTTTCATGCCGCTGCAGGAACTCTTGTTTGCTTTCAGGGTCATAGTGGTGAATCCATGTTTCGTCGCCAGTAACAATTCGATCCATAACACCGTCCGCGTTCTCACTACACATCTCCAAAAGCTGTCTACAGCATGCGATTCTCACTCTGAGGCGCTGTGAGCATTCGTGGCACCCACCTTGCCCTGAGCTTTGAAAGGTTAAGATGGCAGTGAAGATTAGTGTGAATGGTACCAGTTGAAAGCTTGGTGATCTCTGCCATTATTTTTCTCTTCATTCTGTTATCCTCAAGAACAAGTTTTTCGACTTAATTGATGCTTTCTCCCGTACAAGCAGTAGCTGGGGCGCCGCAGCCGGGATCGTTTTCAATGCTCTCTCTTCCTCTCTTGAACTCACTTGACCACTTTTGCACAGTTGATAATGAAAGTGCGGAACCTCGTTAAGCAGACACCATCTCTTCCTGAATAGTTTTTTTTGGACTATTTCCTTGCTTAGTGATACATTTGAGTACACTGCAATGCTACATTTTCACCATCATCGTTTCAGTTGTCATTATGATTCTGTTTAACTAGAGATAAAACGCGAATCGAAGGTTACTTTTTATATTTCCAACCCTTGTGCTGTAATCTGCCAACTGCTGGCTCTATCGTAAAGTTTTCCATTTTTGAGGTTTTACATACTCAGAACGTTTTGACATACGAGCGCTATTTATGTTTTTTACTGCAACGTAAAAGATTCATCTCGCCCAAAAAATAGAATTAAATGGTGAACATTTTCGTGCGATTATTTTTTACAACTTTCGACGTGGATTAACTCAACAACAGTGCATCGATGAACTTAATTCAATTTTTGGCGATGAGGTTCCATCAAGCACCAGTGTATATCGATGGTATGGTGAATTCAACCGAAGTCGTACTTCACTCCAAGACGAATTTCCTGAAGGTCGTCCAAAATCAGTTGTTGTTCCGGAAACCATTGATATTGCAAGATCGTCATGTGACCTATGGTGAGATTGGGACAACCTTAGACATTAGTGGGACCAGCATACATTCACAATTGCATGAACATTTGACCATCAAAAATATTTGTTCGCTTTGGATCCCACACAATTTGTCAATCGCTCAAAAAAAGGCTCGTGTAGATTGGTCGAAAGAAATGCTTCAAAAATACGACCGCGGTGCTTCGAAATACGTCTTTGACATCCTGGTGATGAATCGTGGATTTACGCGTATGAGCCCGAAAGTAAACACCAGTCTGTATGAGTGTTTCAAATTGAGCCAAATCCAACAAAAGTTGCTCGTGCACGAAGCACTTCCAAGCAAATGGTCGCCTGTTTTTTCGGAAAAACTGGACATGTCGCAACCGTACCACTAGAACAACGCGGAACAGTGGTACACAACCATTTGTTTGTCAGTTGTCTTTCAAGAAATCAGGAAAACCAACCGTAGAAGACGGATCACTCTTCACCACGACAATTCGAGCTCTCACGCATCACATCGGCTCAAATAACTGCATTTTTGAGCACTCAAAACATCGATTTGATGAGTCATCCGCCGTATAGTCCTGACTTGGCACCAAATGACTTCTTTTTATTCCCGTACGTTAAAAAATAAAATGAGAGGCCAACGCTTTTCGACTCCTGAAGAAGAATGCCTGTTTTGGAGATACCTCAATGAGAGTGGCAAAAGTGCTTCGACAATTGGTTCAAACGCATGCAAATGTGTAGTTCTTAAGGGGGGGGGGGAATATTTTGAAAAACAATAAAGCTACTTTGGATGATTAATATTTGTTTTTTTTCTCTAATCCCGAAATATAAAAGTCAACCCTCGTACTTGATAAACAAATTAAAACACTTATTATGGGAGAGTAAGAACATATTATTCAAAGTATTGGCCATTATTTACTACATATTCTAACCACCTTTCTGGCAATTTGTGAATACCACGAAAATAAAATTGTTCGTCTTTTAAAGCAAACCAATCAGACACCCAATTTTCGACCTCCTCGTAGGGATCAAAGTGCTGCTCAGCCAATGCGTGTCGCATCGATGAAAACAAATGGTAGTTGGAAGGAGCCAAGTCTGGTGAAACGGCGGGTGGTGTAGCTGCTCCCAGCCAATTTTTTTAATTGTATCCTGAACCGGTTTTGCTTTGTGTGCAAGTGCATTGTCATGGAGCAAAATTACCTTGCCGTGTCTCCTGGCCCATTCTGGTGGTTTCTCGATCAATGCATGGTTCAAATTGAACATTTGTTGTCGGTAGCGATCAGTTTTAACGGTTTCACCAGGTTTTAGGAGCTCGTGGTACAGCACACCTTTCTGGTCCCACCAAACACACAGCATTGTCTTCTTGCCGAATCGATCTGGTTTTGCAGTCGATGTTGGTGGTTGTCCCAGATTTTTTCCATTTAGGATTCTTAAAATAAATCCATTTTTCATCGCCAGTAACAATCCGATGCAAAACCGATTTGCTTTCGTGTCTTTGAAGCAAAATTTCACAAGTGTGTTTTCGGTTTTCCATCTGTCTTTCATTCGATTCATGTGGCACCCATTTTCCACACTTTTGGATCTTTCCCATAGCTTTTAAACGGTCAGAAATTGTTTGTCGTGCAACATTTAACATTGCTGCCATTTGCTTTTGACTCAAAGTGTCATCTCCATCCAATATCGTTTGCAATTCGGCGTCTTCAAACTTTTGTGGTGGTCTTCCACGTTCTTTATTTCTCACATCAAAATCATTATTTCTGAACCGTTGAAACCATCTTTTGCACGTTGCTTCTGATAGAGCATGATCACCATATGCCTCGACAAGCATTCGACTCGACTCTGCGGCACTTTTCTTCAAATGAAAACAAAAAATGAATGCTTTCCGCAAATCATCACTTTCTGGTACAAAATTCGACATTTTTAACACGATGAGAAAATATGATGTTGTCTGTTCAATGACGATATATACCAAATATTTTTCACAGATGTCATAACAAACAAACAGAAAAAAAATAAGGGCTCGTTCACAACAAATGTTCCCTATCGAGACATTTGTATCTTGATGCTCACTTCATACGGGTATAGTGAACGCCCCACATAATGCTTGTTATTTTAGCGATCGAATAGTGTTTATTTTTTCCACAGTTAAAAGTTAACATCTTTTTAATGGAACTTCTTGGAACGTACAGTGATGAAAAAATATTTTAAACCAAGGTTTCTACTTTCTTTGCCAGGATACCCATAAAAAACATAGTGTGTGTTTTTCTTTTAAATCGAGTCAAAAAAGACCAACATGATTAAGAAAAAGATTGGGTTCAAATGAAATCAACATTGTTGTTTGCTATTGAGAAGAATGATTGTTGAAGTAGGTTTCATATCCTGAAAGCCTCGGAAAAATCTGTTTGTGGACAATATTTTAGATTCGCATTCGCAAAAGGATATGGAAACAAGTCTCCAGACTTCCGGTTTCAACTTATATTCTCGGATGAATCCAAATATATTTGGCACAGACGACCGTTTGAGAGTTTTCGGAAACAAAATTAAGCTCATAATTTCTAAAAAAGATTGATAACGTCCATGCCAAAATGCTTCAAATAACCTACAATAATAATAATAATTATTGTTGGAGCGACAGTCCACAGGGGGAACAGGGCCTACTTGTGTTGTGCGCGCTTCTGTTCTTTCACAAGTAGAAGGGACCTACAGTTTCTTGCCGACTCCGACCGGCGAATTTTGAGAAGCTTTCTTCTTTGAGTGTTGTCAGCAGCTCGAAGGAGATGGTGCAGTGAAAAATTCGAGGTGTTCAGCCAGGAATCGAACCAAGGCCTGCTGCGTGTGAGCGTCGCACTCTACCCACTACGCCACGGCGACCACAAGCAAATTACAAATTTTGGTTTGAGAATTGATTTTTGCTCCAAATTCTGTCACTCCATTGTAGTATTGTATTTGGAGGCGAACGTACATTTAAAAAAATCTAAATACAAAGAAAGTAAGCTTAAAGGCTCTTGGAATGTTTTTTCTTTGGTTCAAGAGGCAAATACAGCCCTGGATGCAATCAAAAGCAGATAAAACAGGTTTTAAAATTCCCAAACGCAGAATCTTGCGTGAGACTTTGACCTCGTTTGTGTCAAACGAATTCGATTCCTTTCGTACATCGTTACAAAAAAAAAAAAAAATTAAATGTACACCCATTCACCCGCAAGTCCACCTTCGAACTTCGCGCTCTCTTTCCCCATACCTCCACTCGGTAATAATAATAGTTGTTGGCGCTACAGTCCAAAGGGGGACCAGGGCCTAGCTTGCTCATCAACTGCTCGTGTTGTGCGCGGTACTGTTCTCTCACTAGTAGAAGGGACCTACAGTTTTTTGCCGACTCCGAACGGCGAAGTTTGAGAAGCTTTCTTAGACAGTTATTACTCTTTGAGTGTTGTCAGCAGCTCGAAAGAGGTGGTGCCGTGAAAAATTCGAAAAATTCGTGTTGAGCTGGGAATCGAACCTCCACCCGGTGCTTTAACTTATTCCCAGTCACTAAAGGGTGCCAAATAATCTTTTTAGCGCACCAAAGACAAGTCGGAGCGAAACAGTCTGTTGTTTAAAAATTTTAACCTCAACAATTTGTGTTTCAAATAATACAAACTTAAAAGCCAGCCAAAACGACGAATTACGACGTAATTTTAAGTTTTGGTAGTTTCAAGTGGTGCCGCAGAATTTTTTCTTGTGTGGTTAAGCAGGAGAGCATTCGCTCAGAATTCTTCATTGATTGGCGCTACAGTCTGGTGTGGACTTGGGCTTCAACCAACATGTCTATGTAGCCAACAAGATCTTTCACCAGCTTCCTCCAACTGCGCAGAAAAAGTTCATTGAGATTTTTCTCCATTTCTTTGCACTATTTTAGTGTAGATAGTCCTCCGTTGCGTTGTCGCCACGGCCCTTATTCGAAGACTTTTTGGGCCGCTGATGCTCATACGCTATATGACTTGGCTATCTGAAGAGTTGCATTCGAAGACTTTTTTACACGCGCATGTCGCCGTACAGCTCATAAAGTTCGTGGTTGAATCGTCTGCTCCAAATGTCATCAACGCAAACGGAACCAAAAATGGCACACAAAAAGTTTTCAAACTCTAGCTACATTCAAAGCCATCAAGCCATCAGTCAAGTTCCTGTGGAAAAGCCGCCCGAAATGAGTGACAAAGTGATTCAGACTAAACTTTTTCAAATTAGCGTTCACTAAGGGCGTATAAGTCGCTGCCGTGGCGTAGTGGGTAGAGTGCGACGCTCACACGCCGGAGGGGGTAGATTCCCAGCTCAATACGAATTCTTCGAACTTTTCACGGCACCACCTCTTTTGAGCTGCTGATAACAATCAAAGAGTCAAACTGTCCAAGAAAAAGCTTCCCAAATTTCGCCGTTTGGAGTCGACAAAAAACTGCAGGTTCCTTCTACTTGTGAGAGAACAGTAGCGCGCACAACACGAGTAGTTGATGAGCAAGCTAGGCTCTGGTCCTCCTTTGGACTGTCGCGCCAAACAATCATTATTATTATTAAGGGCCTATAAGGGAAAACAATGGCTTTAAGTAATCCATACCTTTATCGTATGACAATCCCTTAACTTCCTGGCTGTTGGTTGCGAGCCTTGTGTCAGTGGGCATGGTAGATGTGGATTTTCACTGTTCCCCTGATCACCATATAACGATTCATCGTGGAGGACAGTGAGTTAAGGTGGTTACCTTTTGTGCTGCATACTTAAGCAAATACGTTTGTCTAACCGATTTGATGTTCAACAGATCAATTTAAATATCGGAAAGATACTCGTATGTACACTAAGTCACGATTGCGGCAGGCAATTGCTCATTCTCTTGAAGCCACTGGTATATGAATTGCAATTCCTGACAGAACAACGACTTGCTGCGTGGGGATGTCCTGTAGTCAATGAATGGTTTCTGGAAAGCTTAAAAGTTAGAAATTCAAGGCGTTCGCACAACTGCGCTGCACTCGAGTATACATCACCCACATCGGCTGAGTATACATCACTTCCTCGTCTGCGTTGGTGTTTTTGTTCTTACGGCATTTGCATATGTGCCTGTATGGAAAGAGGTCCCCCGGCGATTCCATTTCGCGCTATATTCATTTCAAAGCTCCATAGAGTCACATGTCCTGGGAAATATTTATAAAAAATTTTTCTTACAGATGGAATCTCCTGCTACTCTTCAATGTCTTCAACATCGCCCTGAAAACGTTCCTGCAAATCGGCGGATGTCTGTTCATGAAGAACCTAAAGCACCACGCCTGCTGGCTGATACACATGCTTGGAATAACGTGTGCGTTAGATGTCGACAGCATGATGGAGACGGACGACAGTGAATGCCCCGCTCTGCGAAACCAGTCGTACCTTGTGTGGGACGCAACGTGCTTTGCTTTCATTATCCTGCAACTGCGTATATTCCAGAGTCACTACTTCTGTCACATCATCAACGACATGAAGGCAAATGCACTCCTGGCCTACAGGTAAGTACCTCCGAAGAACCCACCAACATCAAACTCATTCTGAACACCCGCAGGGGCGCCGAGATAATTGAGGACCTCCGGCAGAAGCAAATCGAACACCGCCGCAAACACGAACAGGAAGTGCTGCGGAAAATCAAGCGAAAGATGGAGAAAATCCGCGCCACTCAACAGAAGATGCTGCGCCCCCTCGACAAGCCCACCCACTTTGACGGTAAGTCGTTTGTTTGCCCGGTTGAGAGTGTCCACTTGCTGATTTTGGAGAGATATCTAAGATTTTGTCCCTCTCAAGAGTGACCCATCATCATTCCCCAGGCATTCCTCGCAACATCCCCTTCTCCCGCCCCCAAAACTAACGAAAGCGTCTTGCAGACGTCACTCTTTTTTGTTCGTCCCAATCGTGTTCTGTGATCTGTCTCCCACACTCCTGGTTTCCAATTTTGTTTTTGTTGTTTTTTGAGGCCGAAGCGCGGTTTTCGGTTGCGCGGAGTGAAAAGTGTTTGATTGAAAGTAAGTAAGTCGTCTTCTCGTTGCAAAGCAGAAGTACCCCCACTGCTGCGCAGCGGCAGCTTCTCGTCGTGCCAGGGCTCAGGATATCACACGCCCATCGACGACGACGACGATGCTGATGTTCGCGATAATCGCGCGGATAAGCGCAAGGCCGTTCCCGAGGAGTTCGCCTCGGACATCACGTCAAAGGATGGCAACCTTATGCCGTACGTTCCTGGCCGTGGCGTGCGTCAAGTAGTTGTTGCATTTTTTGACTTTGAATTCAGAATAATTGTGTTGACCTCGATGTAGATCCACTCGCCCAGCTCTGGAGGAATGACGATTTCATTTGACGGCTACCTGGAGGCGAATCGACTGTCATACAACTCAACGGCGGGATCCGACGGGGCGTCGAAAGCGCCGAGCTCCGATGGATCGGTGTTCTCACCGCCAGTCACTGGAACGGATAAGGATGCTCCTGGGTCGAAGGGATTCTTCAAGGAGAACACACTTCCGATGAGCGCTTTGCTGCAGCCGCCGACCACCACACACACCAGCCTGCTAGGGAACACAAGCGGCGGCAGTTCGGTGATATCCAGTACACAGCAGAGCAGAATCCGCGAACACCGTCGACAGTCGAGTGTGAATGCTGTGTCTTGGAACGAACCCGTGTCGGAGACGCTGCAAGGCAAAGATGATGTTCCTCCGGTTGAAGTGAATGTATGCGAATTATTTATTCAGAATTTTTGGCGTTTTATGAGAGGGGAATGCAATTCAAGAGAGGCAATTCTAAGATGGCGTTGACGGGATGCAAACTCTGGGTCCCTTCCGCTTCTATGTAGGGTTGATTTCGAATGATTTGTTAAACTCTTGAACTGGGTCAGAGTAGAGGTTGAGGGCTTAGCGACATCCACACTTGGGTCTATAGTCGTGCCAATGAAAGATGCTTGTGGTGGATGGTAACTGTTTCTCGTTGGTGCAACTAATCCACAAATCATTAAAGGAGTCCTCCTTAACGTATTTGCTTGTTCACCTATGAGGCAGTGTGCCACAGCATGTCTAACATTTCATCTGCAAGGCGGGAGAAGCTTCTTGGTGCGTCTTTTCAAGCCATTTAATTAAAATTTTCAATCGCACTCAATTCAAAATCAGCTGCAGTGGTAACTTCAAGAACTGTCGATCTTGTTGTCCTATTATTTTTCAGACAAAACAAGTCACCGCTTATAAAAAATAATTTCTTGAGAAGAAAGCTTCATTGAACTAAATGAACATGAAGAACAAACTAGTTCAGCAAAAGTAAAAGACTAGAAATGAAGGTTTGACGTTGTATTTTAGCTTGTTCGAGGTTAGATAACACTACTCTGCACTGTTTAGACTCAAAAACTGGTCCATTCTAATATGAGGCAGTAAACTTCGTTAAATAAACTTTCTTGATCTTCCGGAAGAATACCAGAAAGAGAGCTGATTTTTTTCACAGAACTTAAGCATTGAACCACATCGGCAGCTAACGGCCGCCACCTGATTCGAGTGAAGGAGAGACAATGACGGAGGAAGTTTTCTGCAGTTTCTTAACTTTCTTGACAGGCAACGCAGAGGGCCTATCAGTTAGCAAAAGCACGCTTAATTGCATAGCGATGGTGAAGTATCCTGTTAGAATGCCAACAAGTCGTCTGTAGCTTGCAGTGACGTGGTTAATACGTCCGTCGACTTAACAATCGGAGCTTGTACGTTCGATTGCTTTTGTTAAGTGTTGTTCAACAGCTTGGAAATTTGTGACTTTCTATGAAGGACCTTTTAAATTTCTCTGTTCGGAATCTGTAATAAATTGTAGGCCTCTCTACTTACAAGGAAACGCTGGTGTGTACAAGGGTTGTCTTTTATATTTCGGGATTAGAGAACAAAAACAAATATCAATTATTGAAAATAGCTTTATTGTTTTTCAAAATATTCCCCATTAAGATCTATACACCTTTGCATGCGTTTGAACCAATTGTCAGAGCACTTTTGCCATTCTGATTGAGGTATCTGCAAAACATGCATTCTGAACGCTTCAATCGATTCTTCAGGTGTCGGAAAACGTTTACCTCTCATTTTATTTTTACGTACGGGAAAAAAAACGAAGTCATTCGGTGCCAAGACAGGACTATACGTCGGATGACTCATCACCTGACATGTTGTATTTTCATGTTGTGTTTCATTGCAACAAAGAATGCGGCATGCCTCTATCTCAAGAATTTACTCGCAATACGCGCCCACCCGTCCACCCTTAAGCCCACCTTTGGACGTACAGTAAAGTGTAGATACTCGTTCTTCAGCCGCAGCACACGAATATGGAATGCTTTTTCCAGCCCAACTTTCTCCTTTCATTACAATCCACAGGTATTTTAAGCTAATATGTACCTCCTTTTCTCTGTTCCTGTATATCGTATCCTGTATATATACTAAACAATCCCGGCCACTGAATACTAAACAATCCCTTACGCGCGTACCATTTAAAAAAAAAACACATACCGTCCTGTATTTTGGCTTTTATTTGCCTGGAACTGAGTGCCTATTGGGGCTATCTCCCATAAATTCGACAAGGAAGATAGCAAAGGTCATGTCAGCTATGACATGAGGAGCGGGATGGCGACTTGTGCCAATATCATCAGGCACGCGCGGGTTCTTAAGGAACCCTTATCACGGAACGACGCTGGTAGGGCATAGTTTCGTATTAGGGCAAAGCTAGGTAGTCTTAAGTTAGTAAAGGCTTAGCGTAGGTTTAGTTTTAAGAAAAGTAGGTTAGTTAGGTTAACGGTAGGGTAGTAAGCTTGGCTCGCAAGCAACCTTTCGGTCCTCTTTGGTGGTAAGGGCAAAGTCTTTGAACACCCTTTCCTTTTCCGCAGCTTCCTCTTCATTCCCTCTTTAGATCCCTCTTTAGATCTGTCCGCTGTCCGGTTAGGGTAATAGGCTTTCTTTCATACATTACAACCTTTTCTTCGTCTTCCTTCTATCTTCCCTTAGCTAGCTTAGGTATGATTTTTTTGGGTGCAATAGGTGATTTGCAGGTAAGGTGGACAAGAACCACCCCGTCCGACGAGCTTAGCCGTGCAATCACAAGGGTGCCGCCGTCCTCCTCCTCCTCATCGAAGCTGCCACTGTGATTTAAAACCCAAAAGCAACAAAATGACACCGTTCGAACATGCAGCACATCTAGTGGACACTTTTTCTGATCGCAACGATAGCTCTTTGATCATTTGTGATTTTTCTGAGTGAGATGGGTGCTTCATACCTGAAACAACGACTCACAAAATCGGATTGTCTTGAAATGTTTACATATTTCTTGAAGCTTGTAAACATACATACATATTTCTTGAAAATGTAAACTAATAAGAATTAGTATCTACAATACCGCACAAAATTGAGCATACATTCACAGCCCACACATATTTTTATCTTTTTCGCCTTACAAAAAGTAGTTAATTAATAAAACTTAAATGCAGTTCGAATTGACATATTTCAATTAATAAAAACCATAAACAAAATATGAAAATTAAAAAAACAACTTCCTATTTCTAAGCAAAATAAAAAAAGGCACTTCATTTTAACACAAAAAATTGAGCATACACTTAAAGTAAATTCGAGTTACGACTAAAACACAAAACAAAAACAGTTACAAATAAAATTTCAGTAACGCGTGGCACCTCCATCACCATCTATGGCAGCTTGTAACCTCCGTGGCATGGGTTTTACCAGTTTTTCAGTAAAAGATGGCTGAATCCCTTCCCAAGCTGCCTGAATTTTAGCTTTTACCTCCTGCTTATTGAAGCAGGTACTTTCTTTAACCCGCACTTTTATTTCGTGCCACGGATGTTCAATAGGGTTAAGATCCGGCGGTTGTGGGGGTGTTTTCAGCTGCTTTGGAGCGTTATAAAGCATCCATACTAAATAGGAGGTGTGCTTCGAATCATTATCTTGTTGGAAGTAGAAAACCGAAGGTACACCTAATTTTATTGCGGAACTTCGTAAATTTCGTTTTAAAATATTCAAATACCCAATTTTGTCCACAGTATTTTCTATAAATTCGAACTTTCCACAGCCATTTGAAGCCATACAACTCGACAACAGCATAGATTCTCCCCGTGTTTTATGGTTGACTTTATATTTTTAGCTTTGAGAGCTGTATTTGGTTCCCTCCAAACAATTTGTTTGCCATCAGACCCACATAAATTTATTTTTGCTTCATCTGAAAACACAACACCTTCCCAAAAGCGTTCCGGGTGGTTTACATATTGTCTAGCAAACTCCAATCTTTTCTTCTTATTAACTAGGGAAATGTTCGGCTTTCTTCGGGCGATCTTACCATTAAAATGATTCTTTTTCAAGACTCTGCGAACGGTTTACACTGAAAGAGGGTTATTAATTAGAATATACCGCTCGTTTTGTTCTGAGAGCAATTTTTTTTCCCCTTCCAAGTCTGTTTTTTAATGTGTCCCTTCATCTATAATTGTTTAATATTTTTTATATCGTTGCATGCGATCGCCCTACAGTTTTTCCCATTTTTCGCATCGACTTCCCCTTGCAATATAGCTTAATTATGAGTATTCTCATTGGCAAAATAATCTGTTTTCGCATGTTTTCCATATTTTTGCACAATAAGAGAATATCGGTCCTTTCAGTTCAAAAGCGTGTGCAGAAATGATTATCAGGCTCATTTATTACTTCATTCCTGAACAAATTTGCATGTATAGAGTCTGCGAAGCTTGTGCATAACGCACACATGACATCTGCATGCTCAATTTTGTGTGTCGATTTCAGGGGCTGTTTCCTTTTTCATGCGACAAGTACCGGTAGGAAGTCACCTGTCTGTGAACTTGGCATATACTCTTGCTTAAGATATGTATTCAGTTATGATTGTATACCAAAAAAATAAAACAAAACAGTGGTCGGCCTTAAAAGATCACGAATATTAAATAAAGATGTGTGCTCAATTTTGTGAGGAACTGTACTTCGTGGCATTGCTATACCTGAAATTATTTCGAGTTTTCATTGAGTTCTTCCGAATATAAAATGCAAATATGTCAACAAAATTATTGAAAAAGATGTATAGAAAAATATACGCAGTTGAGAAAGTGTTAAAATGGCGTCCTTTGAATTATTTTCTAGGCGAAATTTCTTTTAAAAGTTCAATGACAGATTTCTTTCAAGTCAAATAGTCTGCCTAGAACTTACCCCATTCCACCAGTCATCGGGAAAGCACCAAAGAAAATTTTGGCACAAAGAGCAGATTTCCCCAAAATTTTCGCTTTTCTGACTTTAACGTTACCCTTCGTCTCTACCAAATCTTGTGGAAAGTTAAGTAGTTCGAAAATCGTTTCGTAATGCAAGTATCTCAACATTCCTCACATCTAGTCTTTTTGGGATATTCGCTTTTTCTCTCGTGTTCTCTACTGATTCTGACACCATCCCACTTCTTCCGAACCCGCTTTGGCTGTCGTCAGTTCCCCCAAGAAAAAGTCCTCTTTTGTACTAACAGTGAATAATTTTTGAATCCGAAGAAGACGCAGTCTAGATTCGCCAAACTCTTTGAATTCATTCCCTGACCTCAGCTCGAGTGCAACAATTCAGTGCTCAAGGCAGCAGTAATTTTTAGTCTGCTCATCTGTTTTGCAAAACCGATGATTTTTGACTTGCAAACAGAACAGAACCACTGAAATGTCACATCGATCTCCCCGTCTACATAGGGTCATGCATTCATGTCAACCCCCCACCCCGTTGTAGGTACCCGACGACGCCACCGTAACAATGCGACAAAAATCTCTCCATCGACGCCATCTCAGCATGGGCAACGCAACTTACTCCGTTGACGAATCCGCCCCACGCCACCATCGCTACAGCAATCTATCAGCACCCGAGGAATCGATCTCTCGCCGACCGAACAGCTGGGGACCAGTGGACAACTTCTTCTACACGGACTACCTGACGCTGGACGTTCCGCGAGCCGCCGCCTCACATGCGGAGTGTAATGCCCATTTCATGCATAAGACCCAGATCAACTTTGTACATACGAATCGAATACAAATAAAACCTCTTGTAAATACCACAAATACAAATGTATCTCTATGGAAAACTAGAAGATATTTTCTTTCATTTTCTTTCCTTTTCAAATTCTTTCCTAATTGTATGTGGAGTAGTGTGGGAAAGCGAGCCGAAATCGGTCGCAGATCACCGATGCCTGGCTCGTGTTTCTCAGGCGTTTGTAGGCGCCAATTCCAGCCGGGGGCTTGAAGATGAAAGCGCGCAGCTCGTTTCTGCACTTGAGAGCCGTCTTTGGCTGGATGCTTCTAGTAGATGATAGGCAATTCAATGTTTAGTTTCTTTTCGTTTATCGTAGTTTTACGGCACTGATTGCAAACGCAATGCTTTGAACCTTAGACGTTAGACTCACGTGTGACAAGCTGCACATTCTGTAAGATCTAAGTTCAGACCAATGAACACATGCTTTATCTGACTTTCTGATTTCAATTTTTCTTTTGTAATTTCTTAAAAACGAGTGAAGGCGGAAATGATGAATTTATCAACGATGGGTTTTCTATTTTGAATAAATTTGCAGATGTCTTTTTTTTTATTTATTTTATGGACGATTGCTTTTAATCTTTTGAACAAGAGTGCATTTTTATTTTGACGGACAATATTTTTTCTTAAATGTGACTGGCTCAAATATGGCCGTGTGCTGACAACTTAGGCCAGGCTAAATTTACATTTTCGAATTGAAAACCTAAAGTCGATGTACAGTTGCTGCCATAAATAATGTAACAGAAAGCATTTTTTGAAAAACAAAAAAAGTCAAAATTCAAATTCACAAAATGTTTTCTGTTACATTATTTATGGCAGCATTAAAAAATATTAAAATTTTATTGATAAATAAACTACTTCAAAATTGAGAAAAAAATAAATAAAATCGAAATTCCTTGACTGTACACCACTTTTCACGCGTTCCCAAAAATTGTTTAACATTTAACTAATGACAACATTGATACCCCATTTAAGCGTCATTCGAGCGTCTGTGTGGCATACTGCGACTGTACTTCTTTCCTCTTTCTGGTGTGAATTTTATACCTTCTAGTTCAATTAAGGACTGCAGTTTCGCTTCATTCTGGAACGTTTTTTCAGAAATTTTTAGGTTTAGTAAAGATCAGATGTTTTTTATTGTTGACAGGTTGGGAAACTGCGGTTGCCGTTACACGAATTTGCACGATGTATTGGTGCATTGTCTTGATGTAAGACTAAGTTGACAGCTTTAAGTCCTATCCTTGTGCTATTACTACATCTTTAAGAACAATATTGAAAACAGACGTGGCCGTCTTGGCGTAGTGGATTGAGTGCGACCCTCACACGCAGCAGATATAGGTTCAATTCCAAGCTCAACACGAATTTTCCGAATTTTTCTTTCGAGCTGCTGACAACACTCAAAGAATAACTACTGCCTAAGGAAAAGCTTCTCAATTTTCGCCGTTTGGAGTCGGCAAAAAACTATAGGTACCAGCTGCGAAGCTTGACCGGAAGCTATATTTTGGGGTCAGAAGCCCCTGTAACTTAGTTTCAGCCTGACCGTCCGGTTGGCCTCCTTGTGGGAGTATCATGGTGGCTGTGGTTTATACCTAAATCGCTGAGAGAATCGGAAGTAGTCAACCGCGCTATGATCTGATCAGCCCCAGTCCTCTGAGCCGGATAAGATCCGATAGTTATGGGAATTTTCTTCTGATTCGATCTGGAGTTGCATATAACCGTGTGCTGTGACCACACAGAACAGCAGAGGTGCTAGAAAGGCCTCGCTCCATACCAAGGAGGAGTGATAGTCCCTTAACACAAGAACTCAAATTGCTAATTGGGATCCTACAAGGCGTTTCGCAGCGTTCTCCTGACTGTGGGTGTATAAACCCCGTGGTAAAATGAGTGTGCTTTCGACAATCCGACTCTTGAACAGACGTCTAGTTCGGCTTGTATTGCTGATAAAAACTGTGCTAGTAAATGGTGTCGTCTTGTCACCATGTCAACGATGCATGCTGATTGAATTTATTGTAGAAAAAGGAAAAATAATGCTTCCACTCAGATCATCTCGTTGTTCAAGGTCAAATCAGTCGAGTAAGACCATGAACTCACGTAATTCATCGTACTTCTGCGAGGCAAACATCCGCTCTTTCATTGACTCCCCAACTAGCCAAATTCTTGGTCCGCCGTGGTGTAGTGGGTAGAGTGCGACGCCGGAGAGTCTAGGTTCGATTCCCGGCTGAGTACCTGGAATTTTTCACGGCACAACCTCTTTCGAGCCACAAAGCAAAGAGTAATAACTGCCCAAGGAAAGCTTCTCAATTTCCACCGTCCGAAGTCGGCAAAAAACTGTAGGTTCCTTCTACTCGTGAGGGAACAGTACTGCACGCAACACGAGTAGTTGATAAGCAAACTAGGCCCTGGTCCCCCCATGGACTGTAGCGCCAACAACTATTATTATTATCTTTATAAGGTTTTCCTCGTTGTACAGAACCTCGTTGGGTGAGAATTTCTTGTACTGAGATTCTGGTGTTCGATATAAGCGAAGGCACCGCCTCTCGACCACCCTAAACTTTTCTATTTGGGAAGGACTCACGTTAAACCACACACGACAACCATATACCATGATTGAAGAGCCACGTAGCAGATTACATTCACTCTGGTGTCAAGTTGGCTGCTGTAAAACAGCCCTCTTGTCATAGCGAAGGCATTCTTAGCTCTGGTCAGAGGTGTATCCACATGGATACCACCATATAGATTCTGGTCCAACCAGATGCCCAGATATCTTACTACTTTTTTCACGATCAACGGCCGTCCCTGTGGATAAACAATGCCGAACTTGCGCCAATTCATTTTCGTGTCCCTTGAGGATCTGGACAGCGGGGTTCTGAAAAGGATAGCTTCACACTTCTGGTAGTTGATTTTCAACTTCCAGTCGTCGCAAAATCGTTGAATTGCATCGAAGTCACTCTGCAACATACCGTTTATTTCTTCTACCTTCGGACTTGATCTGTACGCGATTAAATCATCGGCAAACGCTATTTTGTTAGGCAAAATATTGCGAAGTCGATTGACTCGTTAGAACACCGACGTAATGTCGCGTCGTTCTCACTCTTTTATCGCTATTTTAAAAAGAAATGCTCAAATGAATTAGCCAGCTGCATTCCTCCCCTTCAAGAATTCACCCGCAATACACGCTTCGCTAGAAATTCCCACCAATTCACCCTCAAGCCCTCTTTTGGATGTACAGTCAAATTCAGAGACTCGTTCTTTAGCCGCACTACACGAATCTGGAATGCTCTTCCCAGCTTGATTTTTCCTCCTCATTACAATCCACAGGCATTTAAAACCAATGTGCATCGGTACCTCCTCTCCCTCTCTTCCTCTATACCTTCGGCCCGTGCTGTGACTTGATCCGGTCACTTAAGGGTACTCGCAACTCCTTTTGCACGCGTCAATTATAAAAAAATAGAACCTATAAGATCGCTAGTGAATATAGCGAACAAGATCGGCGAACCCACCGCCCCTTGTTGCAACCCATTTTTTATATGGAACACAGTTGTGGAAATTACATTATTTCTGGAAAACAAGTGTCCCAGTTATTTTTTGGCTGATGAATTTGCACTATTTTTGATTTAAACCTTTACTTGCTAAAATTAACAAATAAATAATAAATGTGCTTGGATTACTGAAACTATATTAAACTGCAGTTTCATATGCAATTTATTTCGTTTTAATATATTCAAAAATGGCTGAGATATTTCAGGCTGAATTTGAAGGTAATAAGTGTCCCAGTTTTGTTTTGGTTCACTGTTTATTAAATCGTCGCTGGAATCGCCCTCCTGTGTTTTGAAACTTTTCTGGTCACATGCTTTATGTTCGTTTGTAGAACCACTCACTTTTCATTTTATCACGTCATTCACCACCTGGTGAATGTTGAAATTTATGATAATTCTGCATTGATTCAGAGTGACCATTCCCCTGTCAACCTTCTAAGCGGATGATTTCCTTGTTGGTACATATTTTGGTTTTTAAACTTTTCCTTAGCCCCTTTCAGCTCAAACTGTTTCCCAAACGAAATACTATATGATGGGAGTTTCTGCTAAATTATCAAAAGAATGAGAATCTAAGGATGGTAATTCGTCTTATTTCAAGTTTTGTCACAAGGTTGAAGGATTTCCTTGTCCTTAAAGCCAACTTTCTATGAGAGTGAAAGTTAATGGCCAAAACTCGAAATTAAGGAATTATCAATATCCAAAAATTCAAAATCTTCAAAGAAACAAATAAAATCAGTATACAGTGACAAAAAAATCTACATTCAAACTCCTTTGAGGGAAAAAAGAACGTTCTTAAGCAATAAGTGCAAGAATTTCGTTGTACGTTTGTACATTATAGTTTGATTCATTTAACTAAAACAAAGCATATTTTAAATTGCAGAAATGCAAAAACAAATTAGGAATGAAACTTCGTTTGTTCAAAAAGTAACCGACAAACATTTTTCTCTAGAGCAAAAATGTATTTAATTTCCTTGCTCCTTGATTAAGCGAAACCATGGTACATTGAAATAAGTAGAAAATACAAAGGAACTTCAAGTAAAGAATCAAAAAAGAATATTATTGATGAAATGATTAACATCAACAAGAACTACTTTCCACTACAATCTTCAAACAGTTAAAAAGTAAAATTAGCTTTAGAACACACTAAGAACAGAAAATTCAAGGAGTTGACCGACAATAATAAGAGATGAAGCATTTGAGAAATTAAAGAAATCCAAAGACAAGCGCTTCGTTAATACAAGGGTTGCCTTTTAAATTTCGGGGTAAGAGAACAAAAACAAATATTAATCATCGAAACTGGCTATATATACACTTTTGCATGCGTTTCAACCAATTCTCGAAGTACTCTTGCCACTATGATTGAGGTATCTCCAAAACATGCATTCTGAACGCATCAACCGCTTCTTCAGGAGTCAAAAAGCGTTGACCTCTCGTTTTATATTTTACATACGGGAATAAAAAGAAGTCAATCGGTGCCAAGTCAGGACTATACGGCGGACGACTCATCAAATCGATGTTTTGAGTGCTCAAAATGCAGTTGTTTGAGCCGATGTGCGAGAGCGCGCATTGTCGTGGTGAAGAGTGATCCGTCTTCGGCGGTTGGTTTTCCTGATTTCCTGCAAGTCAACTGGCCAACAAATTGTTGTGTACCACTCAGAATTGACTGTTCTGCGTTTTTCTAGTGGTACGGTTGCGACATGTCCAGTTTTTTGGAGAAAACAGTCGGCCATTTGATTGGAAGTGCTTCGTGCGCGAGTAACTATTCTTGGATTTGGCTCAATTTGAAACACACATACAGTCGACTGCTGTTTACTTTCGGGTTCATACCCATAAATCCACGATTCATCACCTATCACGATGTCAAAGACGTGTTTCGAGGCACCGCGATCGTATTTCTGGAGCATTTCTTTCGACCAATCGATACAAGCCTTTTTTTGAGCGATTGACAAATTGTGTGGGATCCAACGCGAACAAATTTTATGACGGTCAAATGTTCATTCAATATTGAATGCTGGTCCCACTAATATCTAAGGTTGTCTCAATTTCACGATATGTCCCATGACGATCTTGCAATATCAGTTGGGGCACAGCATCAATGGTTTCCGGTACAACAAATGATTTTGGACGACCTTCAAGAAATTCGCCTTGGAGTGAACTACGACCTCGGTTGAATTCACCATACCATATTGATGGAGCTTCATCGCCAAAAATTGAATTGAGTTCATCGATGCACTGTTGCTGAGTTAATCCACGTCGAAAGTTCTAAAAAATCATCGCACGAAAATGTTCACGATTTAATTTCAAATTTTAGGCGAAATGAATCTTTTGAGTTACTGTAAACAACACAAATAGCGCTCGTATTTCAAAACGTTCGGAGTACGTATAACCTCAAAAATGTCAAACTTTACGATTGAGCTGGCAGTTGCCAGATTGCAACACTAGGGTTGCCCAATCCCGAAACATTAAAGGTAACCTTCGTATCAGAAACTACGGGCGAAATTCTCGTCCTTAAAGTAACACCGCAAACCATAAGAAAATTACTTAGAAGTAACGATTTCCTAGAAGGAAGATGAAGAAGATATAAATAAATGCAAAAACTTATGGCAGCAAGTCCCCGGAATTTTAGTTGAATGTACTATTAACAGATGAGGTGAAATTTAATATTTTTGCCGTCATGCGACGGCATGGTTTTTGTGTATGTATAAACCCAAATGTGGTCACCGCGGCATAGTGGGTAGAGTGCGACGCTTACACGCCGATGGGTCTAGGTTCGATTCACAGCTCAACACCTATTTTTCGAATTTTTCACCGCACCACCTCTTTCGAGCTGTTAACTACACTCAAGAGTAATAACTGTCTAAGAAAGCATCTCAAATTTCGCCGTTCAGAGTCGGCAAAAACTGTAGGTCCTTTCTACTCGTGAGAGAACAGTAGCGCGCACAACACGAGTAGTTGATGAGCAAACTAGGCCATGTTCCGCCTTTGGACTGTAGCGCCAACAATTATTATTAAAAGCTTATGTCAGTAAGAACCTGGAATTGTAGTTGAATGTACTATTTACAGATGAGAGGAAATTTAATATTTTTGGCTGCGACGGCAGGGTTTTTGTGTATGTACCTATAAACCCAAATATAGAGCTAAAAGAAAGAAATTTTGTACCAACAGATAGCCATGGTGGCTGATGTTTAATGGTATGAAGGTGTCTGGCGGCATCTGGTGTTGGAAATCTTACTTTTGACGCAAAAAATTCAGAAAAATGCATGAAATCTTTATTTGAATCGATAGTATAGTCCATATAATTTAATGTTTAAAGATTATTTTAGGCAAATGTTGACCTTGACTGCGCAAATGTTGACCATCTGCTTAGTTCAATTTTTGGCATACTCTTTCCATCAATTCGGCCGGTATCACACGAATAAATGCTTCAATGTTGTCTTCCAATGCGTCAATTGAAGCGGGCTTGACTGTATAGACATGAGCTTTGACATAGCAACACAAAAAATATTCTAAAGCCGTTAAATCGCACGATCTAGGCTGCCAATTGACCCGTCCCGTACGTGAAATAAAATGTTCACCGAACTTGCCTCTCAATAAGTCCATTGTTGCGCGTGCTGTGTGGCATGTGGCACCGTCTTGTTGAAACCACATGTCAAGCTCTTGCATTTTGGGCAAAAAAAGTTGGATATCATCTCACGGTAGCGCTCACCATTCAAAGTTACGCTACGATTCGCATCATCTTTGACGAAGTACGGTCCAATGATGCCACGAGCCCATAAACAGCACCAAACTCTGACTTTTTCTGGATGCATTGGTAGCTCTTGCAATGCTTCTGGCTGATATTCTCTCAACAATCAACAATTCTGCTTATTTACGTACCCATTGAGCCAAAAATGAGTTTCGTCCATTTTTGACCATAAAATAGAGGAAGCGCGCGATGAACTTTTATAACAGAGCACGCATTTTGATAATAAAATTCAATAATTTGCAAGAGCTGTTCGTTTGTAAGACGATTCATGGTTAAATTATAGACCAAACTGAAGATGTTTGAAAGTGAAAAAAAAACACGAAACGGGCGTCAGCTGTTTAAACCAGTGTTGCCAAAAAGATAATATCTAAAAAATCACCCTTTGAATATTTGATTCGGAAATTAATTTGCTTCCTTTATTTTTTTTTTGTTCTGCTGTAAGAAATTTATATTTTTTAAATTATAAAATAAATAAACAAATAACAATTTAAATGTGATTAATTTTGAAATAAGTAAAAAATAAAAACTAAATAAATAAAAGAATCAATAATATAACACTGCGAACACATAAAACTGAATATTTGATTTTTGTTAGATGATTGCTTCGAAGCGTTTTTTTTTTTCTTTCAGGCAAAAGAGGTTGGATGTTGAATATTTTTTTCTCATCACTGTATAGCTGGCATTCACAGTACGAAGGAGGAACCGGTCTTTGAAAAAAGCTATTTTCGATGATTAATATTTTTTTTTGTCCTCTAATCCCGAAATAAAAGAGGCAACCCTCATATTCTGTAAGCACTCCCAGTTTTGCCTCTATCTCGGACGAAATTTTCCTTTGCTTCCCAATTTTAATTATCCTGTTCGAAGTTTATTATGTGAAGTTCGAAAAGTCCTCAAAGTGGATTAGTACTTTTTTCATGTTATTGCTGGGTGTTTATGTTCCTGGAGTTGTGTCATCTTTTAAAGTCTAATCTGCTTCCCTGTTATGTTGCCGTTAAATCCTGAATCGCTTCGTCCTCAAGAATTTTACGTTTTACACAAGACGTTTGGTCTTAAAAGGCTCTCGAACAGAAGAATAGCAGAAGTCTAACTTCATCAGACTGTTGCGATGGCGCCTAGAAGATCGATGACAAATTCGCTTAAAACTGCTTTACCTCAGTTGGAGAGAGGATAATTTATCATTCATTATTTTTGAGTTGAATTCATGTTGATATTTCGTCGTTGGCATTTTTTAACTTAAATCTAAGGTCACTGGAATTTGAAAAAAAATCCATCATCCATTATTTATATCTTAATCCTTTTTTAAATCTTTCAATGCAAACATTTAAATCCAAATATACAAATGGCTTCCCTTAAACCAGCGAAATCTACTATCTGCCGCATAAACTGTCCCGTGTAACCTTATTTGCAAATCTTTACTTTCACATTTTGTTTTTTATCTTGTTAGGAACTCAACAGTAAATCAAAAAATTGGACATATTGTTTTTTATTATTTCTCTTTTTATAAACATTTAATTTTTATTTATTTTATGTTTTTTCTTTTCTATTTTTTTATTTTCGCTTATCTTAATTGTTTTTCCTCATATCCTTCTTATAGAACATGGTTTTCCCATACCCGGCTACAGAGCTTACAGACGGAAAGACCATACCACACACGTGCAGGGTAAAATGTTTTTTTTTTATTCTTAATTTTTACTTTAACTTACTTTCGAAATAGTATATTTTTGTAATTTTATTTAATGTATTTAGAACTGCGTTAAGATTTAGTGAATTACTTAACAGCAATTGTACTAATCTGGTATCGCTAATGAACGAAACTAAATATGAACTAGCTAATGGGAAATGGTGAATTAGCTTTGTATCTTCGAATTGCTTTTTTAAGTATTGTATTTATTTGTAGTGGACTTAGAACGGGAATGTGATTATGATGTGCCTTTAAATTGCACATAAATCGCCTTCTTTCGTATATTTTTTTTTTTGATTTGTGAATGTAACTAAACGGTTTCTGGGGAGAATACTTTCCAATTTTGGGAAAATGCAATAATCTGTTAAGGCTTTGTAATCGGACCTCCACCTAAATTCTGTGCACTGCTGCCTTTTTCGGAAAGTTTTGTATGCAACCAAAGACGACTAAGAGAATCAAAAGGGAGGCCTAGACCTTAGTCGACTCACGGAATAATTATTTACTCACCAAATCAAGGGAATATCAAATTCATTTCAGAATAAGCGAAATTCAAAATATTTTCAATGACTGTTCGATAAGGTTATCCACCACAGTCGTTTTTATCTCGGTTCTGTTCAGCGACTTAAGGATGCGGCGTATTCTTCTGGAGCTCTGTAAAGGTCTTTTCTCATTTACGATCTACTCAAACGAACTACTCGACGAGTGATTGTTTAGAAGTGGAAGCAGAAAAAATTGGATGCAAAGCGAATTTGGACATTTTTTGTGTTAATCTGATGTGGCATCGTCGAATGAACGAGCCAATTGAAGATCATCTTTTTTGGCGAATCAAATAGTTTTCTTCAAATTCAGCTTCATATCATTTAATAATTCGACAAGGAAGCTTTGTGAACGTCTCTAGATGGGCGATAAAGTCAACATCTTCTGAATGGAAGAAAAGCGTTGGGCTTCATATTTCCGGCGAAAGCAAAGTTTAAATACGTTCAACGACTCAAAACCACGGATGTTGCATGGTTTCTAGTGTGTACCAGTGAATTCGCCTATAAAATGCTTCGAAAACTCCATCTGACGGGCACAATACACTGCTCTAAGTAGTCTTACGATAAGCGCCACTTTTGTCCGAAGTGAACAGAGATGGCTTCAAAACTGCTCTAAGTAGCTTTACGATAAGCGTCACTTTTGTCCGAAGTGAACAGAGATGGCTTCAAAACTGCTCTAAGTAGTCTTACGATAAGCGTCACTTTTGTCCGAAGTGAACAGAGATGGCTTCAAAACTGCTCTAAGTGAACAAATGTGGTTTTCACGTGAAGACAGAGAAAACATTTCATCCAGGATATTACCTACGTGGTCTCCTTACACCTTCAATCGGTGGCCTAAAAATAGAATATCGGCCTGATGCTAACCAAAAAACCGATGAACAACAGTCTTGAAGTCGTTTGACCTACTCTTGGCAAGAGCAGAACCAACGGAGGTGCCAATTCCCCAAAAACAGAAGTTACTATTCTTTCGCTGACACAGACAACAGAACTACACCGCGTTGAAGTATTTTCGGTTCCCGACTTTTGGAAAGCAAGTATCATCCTCTGGGGGTAAAGCGAAGTACTGATTGGACCGCACTTGTCGTTGAACTTCTGTTTTCTCATTTCAGTTCTTCATCCCACAGATTGCGTTTCTTTTCAGTTTTTTTCCTCATTTCACTCGAAATTAACTTTGTTTCCACGCACCTCCATACTTGCATGCGAATTTGTTAATTTTCCAACAACTATCCTTAACTCTCAAAATCACACATCGTTCGTTGGCAAAAAAAAAAAACATTTTCCTCTTGTTCCTCGTTCTCGTCTTGTCTATAAGAATGTTAAATGTTCTGAAGGAAAAACAGAAAAGAAAAATATTTAAGAAAGAATTCTTTTGCACAAATCGTTTGAAGTTTTCACTTTGCACAGTGTAGTGGAAAGGTAATGCAACACTCAGTAGAATTGAACGCGCACACACACACACAGTAGTTGATGTGTTTTAGATGAACTTAATAATTTTGGGTATTACTGCTTTGGTAAAGAAGCTAACACTCCTGCACTAACATAACTTGTTTTTCCATTTCGAAAAACAATATAGATTTAAATATTTACTTTTAAAAACTTATTTTAAAACTAATTTTAATAAATTTGTGACCGTCCTTTGATCATTGTTGCCCATATTTTAATGTTTCCTCTGACACAGTGTTTCTTTCAAATCAAATTTGTAATGCACATACATGTTTTTTTATTCATAATTTTGTGTAAGTATGAGTAAGTTTAAGTTGTTTTTTTTCTAAGGATTATGTACTTTTGTACGAATTACATTTTATTTTGAGGTTAGAAAAGTCGCTGGTGGAGCTTGGTACCTCTGTATGGTTAATTTGTAGATAAACCCTGAAAGACACTGCACCAGTGCTGCGGAAGGAACACAGGATTTTGTGTCCTGTTTTGCCGCTGGGGTCCATAACCGACTCCACACGTAGTTGAGAGGCATGCTGAATTGCGAAATAATAATTTTGTTGCATCGTTCCAATCGCATGGACTCGAAACGTTTCGGCCGCAAGGCATATTCTGAGCGACACGTTCTTTAGGACAGCCAAACTCAAGATTTCTTGGATTCGAAACCTTTCGGCCGAAACTATGGTATCCATACACTTTTACATTTTAGGGATATTTATTGCTTATATTCGAATTATAATGAACAAAGTGATATGGTTTTTGAAAGGGCTAATAATTATGTCTTTCTCTCACGTAAGTTTTGCTCTCAGAAAATTTGGCTTGAAATTCACCCTGAAAAGTTTACGATCACCTACAAGGAATACTCTGAACGACAGGTTCTGTAGGTTCCTTCCTTAAGCACATCAAGCCCGCTCTTTTCCTTTCCCTGTGTCTGTTACTCAACCATCAATCCTTACAGCCTACGGCGTTGTTTTTCTTCAAATTTTGAGTAGCTAGTGGGCGGGAAGTGGCCACCGTGACGTAGAGGGTAGAGTGCGACGCTCACACGCCGAAGGGTCTAGGTTCGATTTCCGGCTGAACACCTCGAATTTTTCACAGCACCACCTCTTTCGAGCTGCTGACAACACTCAAAGAGTAATCACTGTCTCAGAAAGCTTCTCAAACTTTGCCGTTCGGAGTCGGCCATAAACTGTAGGTCCCTTCTACTCGTGAGAGAATAGTAGCGTGCACATCACGAGTAGTTAATGAGCAAGGTAGGCCCTGGTCCGTTGGACTGTAACGCCAACAATTATTATTATTATAATGGGCGGCAATATATTGCTCCTCCAAACGGATTTCGTTGTTTTTTTTCACACTTTGCACTTTGATCAGATACTTGAAATTATACTTACAAATATTCACAATTTACTGCGAGTCAGTGGTTAGTTTAACGCTACAACATCAAAATCCTACTGTCAGGCTCTTGATTTTCCTGCTAAAGGCCCCATCTGAAGTTCCGTGCCGGAATTCTGGTGCCTAGCTGTTGGCTATCCTGCAATAGGCCGGATTTTAGTTACCTTCGGACTCCTTCTTATCCGTGTCGAAATCCTGGTTGTTGGTTTCCCAGAAACAGGCCGTTTTTCAGTTATTTCCGGACTGGAAGATATCCATGTGTTGGGAAACAGCGATAGATCTTGAAACTCATGACCTCACGACCTTCATCTTGTACACTCTTAAAGTTTTGTTATGTCACGTCTGTTGCATTTTATGACTTATGTTAATTTGTCCGAGGAATTTTCAACTTTGTTGGGTCATCATTGAGTTTTTATTTCATTTGCGCACAAAAGTGTCTTCACTTGTGGTCTGAACTTTATGCAAAAACACAAACGTAAATATTTGCACTAATTCGATTTATAAATTTTTAAATTAAATGCACGTTATTGCTGTTGGTTTTATCGCATTTTTATAATATTTCAGATCACGTTGGAATTGTTGTTTTCCCTTTGCACATTTTACAGTTTCTTCATCTCTCATTGCTAAATGAACAAAAATTGTTCAGAGGCTTAATTCTAAATGCTTTGATTTTGAGATGTACGCGTATTTTGTGAACAGTTTCTGGACTTCGTTACGTATGCGCTGTTTATGAATTGTTTAAAAACTAAACAATTTATTTATTTGATCTACCATAGTTTAATTGATGTGAAAATCATAAGTGAAGGCACAGCTTTAAGATAGAAAAAATCCGCAGTTGAACCTCCTAATAGGGAAAAGTATATGTTCCGAATTTATCGTAAACCAAAACAGAAAGATGGTTTTAAGAAGCGCACTGTAAGCAACGCGTTCACAACTTATTTTAGGAGCTAATAGGCTTGGCTTTTCGCAGAATGACGATATTGTTGCGAACTTCTGCTCAGTTGAAAATATAAAAAAGCTTTTGACGAGTTTATGTTTAAGATGTTACCTCTCACACAAGTTCATTGTTTTAACTAATCAATTGATATAACATCCCACAATTGATTGACAAAAGTAATACTGAAATATTTAAAGTGCTCTTTGTAGGTCTTAAAAAAGTCGAACGAGAATGCATATTTCTATCTCCTGGCCTCGCTAAGTTTGCTGCCAACATAATTAGACGAGTTAGGTGGAGTATAAAATTCAGAAATGACACCTGATTAATTTGGTGTGTTTCACTTAGACTTGATACCACATTACTTTCACAAGTTAAGAGTTATTAAGAAGCTTAAAAGTGCTTTTACGTGTTTATGTATTCTTTAATTGTATTTCACATCATTGCATTGTGTTCTCTCCCTCCGCTATTTTCAATTATTTGCGTTGGGGTCGTTTTTCTCCCTCGTTACGAGAATATAAAAGTTAAGGCTTACATCTGAGCCATTAGCTTTAGGGCCTTATAACATATAAGAAAATATTTAGAGCAAGTGAAATGGCAAAATTACTCCACAAATGGAATGCATAGACGCAGATGACATGACATGCATGTCTGTCTACGCATAGACGCAGGTGACATGACATGTATGTCTTCTTCTTTTTCGGATGGAGCTACAGTCCGGGGTGGACCTGGGCCTCAACCAGCATGTCTCTCCAATTAGCATGATCTCTTGCCAGCTGCTTCCAATTGAGCACTCTAAGTTGGTTGAGGTCCTTTTCAACTTGTGTGCGCCATCTCAGTCTAGGACGTCCTCTGTTGCGTTGTCCCTGTGGTTCGGATTCAAAGACTCTTCGGACCGGAGCAATGTTGTACATCCGCTCTACATGGCCTACCTACCTTAAGCGTTGTATCCGTAGACGCTTGATTAGGCTCATGCCGCCGTACAGCCCATACAGTTCGTGGTTGAATCTTCTCGTCCAGATGCCATCAACGCAAACAGGACCAAAAATCGCAAGCAGAACTTTTCTCTCGAAGAGACCAAGGGCTTCCTCATCCGCTTTTAGTAGCGACAAGGTTTCTGCGCCGTAAAGCAGGACTGGGAAGATCAAGGTGTTGTACAAAGTCACATTGGTAGTTCGGGAGAAGGCGTTATTACTCAATTGCCTGTTAAGTCCAAAGCAACAGCGATTGGCAAGAGTGATTCTGCGCTTGATATCAGTACTGATGTTGTTGTCCCTATTCACCGCGGAGCCGAGATAGACGAAGTCCTTGACAACCGAAGTCCTTGACTACCGGAGTCCTTGACTACCGAAGTCCTTGACTACCGAAGTCCTTGACTACCGAAGTCCTTGACTACCGAAGTCCTTGACTACCGAAGTCCTTGACTACCGAAGTCCTTGACTACCGAAGTCCTTGACTACCGAAGTCCTTGACTACCGAAGTCCTTGACTACCGAAGTCCTTGACTACCGGAGTCCTTGACTACCGAAGTCCTTGACTACCGAAGTCCTTGACTACCGAGGTCCTTGACTACCGAAGTCCTTGACTACCGAAGTCCTTGACTACCTATAGTGACGCTCTCTCCGAGACGTCGATGTTCTGCATCCTTCTTCGATGACAGCATATACTTCGTCTTGGCCTCGTTTACCACCAGTCCCACTTAAGCCGCTTCCCCTTCGATGTTAGCAAACGCCTCATTGACGGCTCGCTGAGTTCAGCCGATCACGTCAATGTCATCCGCATAAGCTAGCAGTTGAACGGACTTGTGGAAAATCGTGCCTCTGATGTTGACGTGTGAGTGAGAATGTGAGATTGATGTTAAAGAAGTCGCATGAAAGCGCGTCGCCCTGTCTAAAAAAAAATGTCTGTCTACATTAGGATTTAATATCCTACCGGCTTCAAATATACTTAAACAGCTCGCTAAATAGCGAAATAATATTTTGTACATATATACGGTGTACCACTTTCATTTTGAAATTCGCTGTGTGTTGATTGAAGGGTCAATGCCTTTCTTCAGCCGACCTGTTAGTTTTGTGCACCTATTATTATAAGTCGCAGCTATTAAAGACGATTGAAGAGGCAACGCTTTTCTGCACCCGGCCTATTACTTTTGTTTACCTATTCAAGATTCGCAGCTATTAGAGACAGACTGCTTTTATTTTTAAATCCTTTTATTATGTGCATTGTGCATCTATGCAAATGAAACATTCTTTTAAAAACTACGATAAACATCTATACGAGGCATTTACATTGTAATGCGAAAGCACAAATAAATAAGAAAGAATTGTAGCAGGCCAAAGAGAGGACGTATGTAAGAGAAGAGAGAAACACAAGCAGAGGTAGTCGAGATCCTGACGCGAATCAGTAAGGTCATACGACATGTTGAAAGAATAAATAATAAATATATAGAAGCAGTTTATGTTTTATTCTTTCGAACTCGCCCTGCTAAAGAATGTAACAGTTAATAAATAAAACAAGCATAACCCCAGAAAAATCAGTTTTTGACTACACCTATTCGTAGGCAATAAAATGCCTCAAGTTATTTTCGTTCGATATTTACACAAAAAAGGGCTAACAGATTGTGGGATTTTTTTCGTACATAAGTATGAAACTGCTCTTTTTGAAACAAACAGTCTCATTGCTAGAGGCATTATATTTCAGTGCCACCCACAAGACTGTAATCATTCTGTAATAATTCACATAAGTGAATGCGTCGTCGCCAAAATTCTTTGCTTTTATGTCTCTCAAGCAGCAGTGAAAAATCGCCTTTCAATATTTCTCGGTTTCAATTCGTTTATCATTCAATTTCCCGGCTTTTGAATAATTGCAAATTAAATTTTTTGCTGAGTCACCCCAAGTAATTTGCTGGATGACCTTGCGTTTGATACGGGTTTCTGATCTAGGAGAGCCTCCAATTGCTTATTTTCAAACTTCATGGGCTGGCCCACACGCTTCTTCTCATCGACACTATCAGGTATACCGGTATGAAATGCGCGTTTTTTTTTTTAATAAAACACAATTTATTAACGGGAAAGTAAAAACATTTTATTCAAAGTATTGGCCATTGTTTTCTACACATTTTAACCACCTTTCTGGCAATTAGTGAATACCACGCCAATAAAGCAAACCAATCAGACACCCAATTTTCGACCTTCTCGTAGGAATCAAAGTGCTGCTCAGCCGATGCGCGTCCCATCGATGAAAACAAATGGTAGTCGGAAGGAGCCACGTCTGGTGAATACGGCGGGTGGGGTAGCTTTTCCCGGCCAAGTGTTTTGATTGTATCCTGAACCGGTTTTGCTTTGTGTGCAGGTGCATTGTCATGGAGCAAAATTACCTTGCCGTGTCTTCTGGCCCATTCTGGTCGTTTCTCGATCAATGCATGGTTCGCTTCACCAGGTTTTAGGAGCTCGTGGTACAGCTCACCTATCTGGTCCCACCAAACACACAGCATTGTCTTCTTGCCGAATCGATCTGGTTTTTCAGTCGATGTTGATGGTTGTCCAGATTTTTTCCGTTTAGGATTCTTAAAATAAATCCTTTTTTCATCGCCAGTAACAATCTGATGCAAAACCGATTTTCTTTCGTGTCTTTAAATCAATATTTCACAAGTGTTTTTTCGGTTTTCCATCTGTCTTTCATACAATTCATGTGGCACCCATTTTCCACACTTTTGGATCTTTCCCTTAGCTTTTAAACGGTCAGAAATTGTTTGTTGTGCAACATTTAACATTGCTGCCATTTGCTTTTGACTGAAAGTGTCATCTCCATCCAATATCGTTTGCAATTCGGCGTCTTCAAACTTTTTTGGTGGTCTTCCACGTTCTTCATTTGTCACATCAAAATCATTATTTCTGAACCGTTGAAACCATCTTTTGTATGTTGATTCTGATAGAGCATGATCACCATATGTCTCGACAAGCATTCAATGCGACTCTGCAGCACTTCTTCAAATGAAAACAACAAATTAATGCTTTCCGCAAATCATCACTTTCTGGTACAAAATTCGAAATTTTTAACACGATGAAAAAATATGATGTTGTCTGTTCAATGACTTGATGTATACTAAATATTTTTCACAGATGTCATAGCAAACAAACAAAAAAAAAATAAGGGCTCGTTCACAACAAATGTTCCTTATGGAGACATTTGTGTCTTGATGCTCACTTCATACGGGTATACCTGGTACCTGTTAAAATCACCAGTTTTGAAGTGTCGGAATCACACTCTGCATGATTCATTAGTCGAAGTTGGGTCACCATAAACTGCATGTAGATGGGCTTCAGCTACACTTTTCCTTTTTTCCAGCTGAAAAAAAAAAATAATCACAAATGTTTATTTATCATCCGATATTCGTCTTATAGATTACATCAAAACTGATTAATAAACAATGCATTAACAAGCTTCTTAAACTCTGATCGTGACAGGGTTAAATGAATTTCGTTGTAAAGATCGTTGAATGTTTTTATTCATCTAGTAATGGGCTCATTCATGATTCATTCAGCTTCTCACCCCAAGAAATTTTCATCGAGCACATATTTTTATTAGAAAACGTAATTCTGGTGGATTTATATGGTACACAATAAAACATGCCCAATCTTGGCTAACGCCTAAAACTTAAGATTTGCTAGCCAATCGTTTGTTGGCCATAATTCAAAGAACATCAAAGTCTTTGATCCTTCAAAGAGAGAATTTTATTCGTGAAAAAGCAGCAATGTAGTTTAGATCTGGAATGTGCATATCTTCCGGGCATATTTGCTTAAGCCCGTCAGATGGTTGCTTCATAGCTTGCAATTGAAAATGTTTAACAACTGATTTAAACTACTTCTAATTGCAATGATCTAGGTAAAAATAAATTCATTAAAGTGGCCATAATTGCACAATTAAGAATATGCTGGTGGGTGGTAGCCATGCAGGCGTGGTCGCCGTGGAGTAATGGGTAGAGAGCGACGCTCACACGTCGAAGGGTCTAGGTTCGACTCCTAGCTCAACACCAATTTTTAGAATTTTTCACGGCACCACCTCTTTCGAGCTGCTGACAACACCCAGAGAGTAATAGCTGTCGAAGAAAGCTTCTCAAATCTCGCCGTTCGGAGTCGGCAAAAAACTGTAGGTCCCTTCTACTCGTGAGAGAACAGTAGCGCGCACAACACGAGTAGTTCATGAGCAAGCTAGGCCCTGGTCCCCCTGTGGACTGGCGCGCCAACAATTATTATTATTATCATGCGAGCGAACTATAGACATCTTTAATAACCTCACAAAATAAAAGCATTCAATCTGTGTAGAAGTTTCCAAAATTATTTTTGAGACTCAAATCATAAAATCAAGTATACCGCATTGACTACAACACCACTTTGCTGACATTTAAAGCAGTTTTCGGAACACTGTGTAGACTCCCCTGTCTCCTTCTTTTAAACTCGATTAAATAGAAAGATGTCGCAGGATGCCAAATCACCTGAATTCGATTACCTTTAGAAGACATTTGTCTAATTCTTGCTCGAAAACTCAATTTTGCTCTAAAGAAATCAAATTTAAATCTTTGAGGGCCAACTTGTTGCGACGAAAACACAAGTCATTGCTCAGTTTATTAGCTCACAGCTTCGTAGAGAACGTAGAAATCGAGTTTTTAACATCTATTAACACATATAACCCCTAACGATGTTATTTCATTCCCACTTACCAATTTCTTAAAGTTAAGCAGGCAAACTTAGGCAGAGATTACCAAAAGTGTACAACATTTAAAAACACAAGTCATTGCCCCGTTTATTAGCTCACAGCTTCGTAGAGAACGTACAAATCGAGTTTTTAACATCTATTGACACATATAACCTCTAACGACGTTATTTCGTTCCCACTTACCAATTTCTTAAAGTGAAGAAGGCAAACTTAGACAGAGATTCCCGAAAGTGCACAACATTTCTAAATGTTAAACGGTGCTGAAATTTAAAGCGTATTTAATAGAAATGTTTAACAGAAGGGTTTTGACTTAAGCAGCACGTGGGATTGAGACCGCCGGGGAATCCTTAACGAAGATATACGTGTTTCAACTTACAGCATACATCAACTGTCTTATGAAAAAAATGAATTATTAGATAATCCCCAGTAGGAACGTTGTAAATAAATCCTTACACCATGCTAAGGCACAAATAACGAAAACGTTTGTAAAAACGGTAATTTTTGATTGTTTTTTCTCTTTTATTTAATTTTTTATGCCCTCCCCAGTAGTTTGTCACCCCATAGAGTCGACCTCAGACACTCTTCAGTCTCTGACTGAAGTCATCAACAAACTCCTGTATATACATCAAAATATGTAGACTCCCTTACCCTACATTCGACATTTCCTAGAACTAAACATGTATGTGCATTTTAGAGAAGAAAAAGCGAAAAAAACATCAATTCAATGTTGCTTTCAGTAATTTGTGAATAATTTGAATGATGAGATCAAACAGAAGAAACCTGTGTAGAAAACCATTACTTCATGATGTAAACTAATCAAAGATCAATACGTTTGAAGTTATAAAAGCCTTCACTCACGTATAGTCTACTCTCTAAACATATTTTCACAGCTATCCGTGCCGGTGACTACTACATGTTCGACGACATGGACGAGAAGTTCGAATTGGATCTGATCGATGACGAGGTTGATTTCCTCGAGCAGGAGGGCAAGATCGATGAGAGCGAGAAGAAAATGACACGTCGCAAGAATCTCTTTGAAGTAAGTATCGCGCACAGTGGAGGTGCCGCACTGAGTCCTCCGTATCCTCTAAGGCGAACATTTTGTTGACCGCGTGTTTAGTTTGCCATTTGATGCCTGTTGTTCCTTAACTGTTTTGTGATATACTTTTTTTGGTTTCCCCTTCTGTTAAATTTCTGTTTTGTTTTTTTTTTTTTTTTGTTGGTAACAATTCTGGTTGAGATGAACGGCTATTTGAATATAATATATTTTATTGTGAATCAAATTTAATTAAGCAAACTCGTACTATATGCTCTGAAAATGTTCCCTAGCACAGATCAATTTTATGTATCCATCAGTTTTATCTTACAAATATCTCCCTTATCTTTTATATTGATACAAAAAAAAAACATAACAAAACTATTTTGAATCCAAAACCACATCACATCTGCGAAACACGAATCCCTCTGATAAACAATACAAAAATTTGAAAAATTTGCAAAACACGATAAAGGTTTGTAAAGAAATCACGGAGGATAGGAAAAAATCATTTTCACGACAACGCTCATACGCCTCAGCACCGGGATCACGAATCGGCATTAAGAGTGACGAACCAGACATGCCAAGGGCATCTGTGATATCGGATCCATTGGTATATCCAGACAGCTGTTCGGGAGATGACGACGTGAGTTTGGTCTAACAAAAGTATACAAAATTTCTATGTTGTGTCATCCGACTTCCATTATATACTCTTTTATAAGCAAAAAAAAATCTAATTATTGCTCTTGTGTTACTTTCATTGTTTGATTATACCTTTTCATTGCTGTTTAACGTTTTATTTCTATTTCGTCTTTTGGCACCTGAATTGATTTGTTTCCGAAAACAAATGGTAGTAGTTGAGTTGTTAAGAAGGAGTTCTGTCGTTTGTTTTTTTTTTCTTTTTTTGGCCACAGACCAAGTGACACACATTTCTTAGGTAAGTGTGAAGTTTGAAGAGATCTATTGGAGCATTTATTGTGCATTAGCAAAAACATAGACTTCGCGAAGGGAAGCGCAAATACAGTCAGTCACAACGAGACTTGTACAGCAACGCGATATATGCCAATTGTGTTTCCAACGATTCTTGACATTCGACTGATTCTTGTAAAGTGGGCACTTGGCGTTTTAATAGTTAAGAAGAAGCGCAAGTTGACTTAGAACAGCAAAACGCCAATAAAGAGTCAACTTCGTCCCATATGTTAATTTAACTTACTTGACATTTATTCTAAAGGGTGATTTTTTAAAAGCTATAGAAAAGTTTTTTTAAAAATAAAAGCAAATAAAATTCAGAAAAATGCATGAAATCTTTATTTGAATCGATAGTATGGTCCGTATAATTTAAAGTTTGAAGATTATTTCATGCAAATGTTGACATTGACTGCACCTCAAGTTCAATTTGGTGTACTCTAATAAATGCTTCGATGTTGTCTTCCAATGCGTCAATTGAAGAGGGCTTGTCTGTATAGACATGAGCTTTAACATAGCCCAACAAAAAATAGTCTAAAGGCGTTAAATCGCACGATCTAGGCGGCCAATTCACCCGTCCCGAACGTGAAATAAAATGTTCACCGAACTCGCCTCTCATTAAGTCCATTGTTGCGCGTGCTGTGTGGCATTTAGCACGGTCTTGTTGAAACCACATGTCATGCAAGTCATGCTCTTGCATTTTGGGCAAAAAAAGTTGGATATCATCTCACGGCAGCGCTCACCATTGACAGTTACCCTACAATTCGCATCATCTTTGAAGAAGTACGGTCCAATGATGCCACCAGCCCATAAACCGCACCACACTGTAACTTTTTCGGGATGTATTGGTAGCTCTTGCAATGCTTCTGGCTGATATTCACTCCAAAATTGACAATTCTGCTTATTTACGTACCCATTCAGCTGAAAATGAGCTTTGTCCATTTTTGACCATAAAATAGAAGATGCGCGCGATGAACTTTTATAACAGAGCACGCATATTTATAATAAAATTCAATAACTTGCAAGCGCTGTTTGTTTGTAAGACGATTCATGGTTAAATTATAGTCTAAACTGAAGATGTTTGACAGTGAAACAAAACACGAAACGTGCGTCAGTTGTTTAAACCAGTGTTGCCAAAAAGATAATAGCTTAAAAATCACCCTTTACCATAAAAATACCTACTACTAAACAGAACTGAGGGCATTTCACCTACACTCCGCATTTTCCCCCTATTTACACCGATTTCTATTTATACAGTTTTCTAGTTTTACTATTATTCTATTAATTTGTTTTCACTTCAACGAAGAGTAAATTGAACCACTCGCTTCTTTGCTTATCCGTCTTTGTTCCCCTTGCTATTTCGACAAGCGATAGAACCCTGACTGAGTATTGGCGCGACTCGCTTTCCTCGTTGGCCCAAGTGAGAGACAGTTACAGTTTTCCCGTCACTCAATTAACAAACAAAAACTTATTTACATATCCATTGAGCCGCAGTGGAGTAGTGGGTAGAGTGCGACGCTCACACGCCGAAGGGTCTAGGTTCGATTCCCGGCTGAACACCTCGAATTTTTTCGCGGCACCACATCTTTCGAGCTGCTGACAATACTCAAAGAGCAATAACTGTCTATGAAAGCTTCTCAAATTTCGCCGTTAGGAGTCGGCAAAAAACTGTAGGTCCCTTCTACTCGTGAGAGAACAGTAGCGCGCACAACACGGGTTGGTGATGAGCGAGCTAGGCACTAGTCCCCCTGTTGACTGTAGCGCCAACAATTATTATTATTATTGAGCCAAAAATGAGCTTCGTCCATATTTGACCATAAAATGGAAAAAGCGCTTGATGAACTTTCTTAACATGTAACGAAAAACCGTTCAGTTGGCAACGCGGAGGAAGGGAATGAGAAGTAGAAGTAGAGAAGTAGAAAGAAGAAGTAGAGTCATCAGAAGTCAGAAGTTGGAAAACAGAAAATAATATTTGGCAGACAGTTCGAAGGGATTCTTAAACAGAAGTTTTGTAAGTGAGAAGGAGGAACAAATAAGAACCAAGAAATATTCCAAGGTAATTCTTAAGATTTCCTTATACTTTATATACAGAGCACGCCTTTTGATAATAAAATTCAATAATTTGCAAGAGTTGTTCGTTTGTAAGATCGTTCACGGTTAAATTATAGACCAAACTGAAGATTGTTGACAGTGAAACAAAACACGGAACGTGCGTCAGCTGTTTAAACCAGTGTTGGCAATTGCTGATAGTAGCTAAAAATTAACCCTTAACTTTCTTACACGTGACATAAAACAGCAAACGTTTCTACCGTCGCCATGTCCATGGCCAAATTGCACCCACCAGGTACAATTGTAGCCATCGAGCTCATCTAAATAAAAGTTCAACCTTTGAAATCCACTTATGATCTCCATTTACATTTTAATTTGAGTGATTTTTGTTGGAATTCGATTTGCACAAAACGTCTATGTGGGAATGCATATTTCGATATTGGCTTATAAAGTTCTTGAAAAAAAACCGCATTTTATTTCGAGAAGTAGTCTATTAACGCTTTACCAAAAGAGGGTTTTTTTTAAATTGAATGCTATCTTAAATATCCTTCCTTGATGTTTTCCTTTATTTGTAAATTAATGCGGCACGTTGAAGTAGAGACCGTCTGAATAAAAACACATTCGTTTTTCATACGGGCCTTGACAACTTTGTAATAATAGTTTCGATTGGAAAACAGAAAATCTCCCAGCAAAAAGTTCTTAACAATCGATTAATCGATACGACAAACATTTTATTTTAGAGCCTACTTTACAAATACGAAAGCTTCAAATTAAAAATTTCGCATCCAAATATTGACTGGTCGGTAAATTGTACCTCATTTCCACTTTTTGTGCAAATAATAAACAAAGCTGAGATGAAAAGATTGGAAGACATCCAGATACGTAGACAGATGGATAGAAAAATGGGCAAACAAACAGAAGTACTGATTACAAGCCACCCAGAGTGAGAGGTTGAGAAACGAAGGAACACACAGACAGTGTGTTATAAGAACTGGGGGCCGGGAACATCGAAATTGTTATGGTTTCGGTTGTTTAAATAAAACTAAAAAATAATTTTTGCCTGACATTGAAATAATATTTTCAAACGTTTTTCTTACTTCATTTCCACATCAGAAAATATTTAATAATAATTGTTGCCGCTACAGTCCAAAGGGGAACCAGGGCCTAGCTTGCTCATCAACTACCCGTGTTGTGCCCGCTACTGTTCTCTCACGAGTAGAAGGGGCCTACAGTTTTTTGCCGACTCCGAACGGCGAAATTTGAGAAGCTTTCATAGACAGTTATTACTCTTTGAGTATTGTCAGCAGCTTGAAAGAGGTGGTGCTGTGAAAAAGTTCAAGGTGTTCAGCCGGGAATCGAACCTAGACCCTTCGGCGTGTGAACGTCGCACTCTACTCACTATGGCGCGGCGGCCACACTCAGAAAATATTTGACATATAAAAAAAAGTCTCGACACAGCTGTTGTGGAAGTCTAAGTTGTTCCAATTTCACCACATAGAGAAATAAAAGTAAAGTTCCGCAAAACACAGTTTTGACCTCTTTCTCTTCTTTGTGTGGCATTCCACCCAGAGGTGGATCTAAGCCTCAAATAACATGCCTTACCAGCCAACATGTTCATAAGTTAGCTGGCACGCATTGCAATTTTGTTGCGGTATTTTTTAAACATCTCAGCCTAGTCCGTCCTCTTTCCGGCCGGAGTACTCATGCCCTTACGCCCTATATAGCCAAGCCATTTTAAGCGTTGTATTCGTAGACGCTTGACCAGGCGCATGTCGCCGTACAGCCCATAGAGTTCGTTGTTAAATTTTCTCTTCCAGATGCCATCAACGCAAACAGGACCAAAAACCGCGCGCAAAACTTTTCTCTCGAAGAGACTAAGGGCTTCCTCATCCGCCTTTGCTAACGTCCAAGATTCCGCGCCATAAAGTAGGACGGGGATGATCAAGCTGTTATATAAAGCGAGCTTAGTCCTTCGAGAGAGGGTTTTATTGCTCAATTGCCTCTTGAGCTCAACAAACAGCGATTGGCAAGATTGATTGCGTTTAATTTCGGTACTGATGGTGTTATCCCTGTTTACCGCGGAGCCGAGGTAGACAAAGTCCTTAACTCTGCTGCCTAGTGTGACGTCCTGTCTGAAACGTTGATGTTGTGCGTCCTTCCTTGAAGACAACAAGTTTAGTTTTGCCCTCATTTACCGGCAGACCCAATTCAGCCGTTACAATGCTGCCTCATTGACAGCTCCCTGTGTTCGTCCAATTAGCTTAAGTTGAATGTCATCAGCTAAGCCAAAAATTGAACTGACTTTTGAAAAATCGTGCCTCTAGTGTTGACTTGTGAGTTACGCACGATTTTCTCAAGGATGATGCGGGAGAAGTCATATGACAGTCCGTCGCCTTGTCTAAAATCTTTTTTAACATTAAAGGTATCGGTGAGTTGATTGCCAAACTTGACGGAACAGCGAATGTTCTCCATCGTCATCCCACACAATCTGACGAGTTTGGTAGGAATGGCAATACTAGGTATGGCACTGTATAGCTTATCTGTATGCACACAGTCATATGCAGCCTAAAATCGACGAATAGGTGGTGAGAGTAGATCTTTACTTCTTCGGTCTTTTCCAGGATCTTCCATAGAGATAAAAACTGTTAAATTGTGTACTTCCCTGGCCTAAAACCGCACTGAAAGGAACCTGTCAGATTGTGGGCAAACGGTTTTCGGCGCTCACACAGTACAGCAAGATCTTGCAGATGATTTTTAAAGCTGATCCCTCAATAGGTCATCTATCTTGTAGACTGGACAAACGACACAGGGATTCCAGTCATTGGGGACAATCTCCTTCGACCATTTCTTACAGTTGAGCTTTTAACTTTTTGATTCAAATATTTTGTTTTTTGATGCAAAACTCGGATATGCTGACTACAGAAGATAGACCTTCATTTTTAAGCAGTACGGTACGCGTTTATTTAAAATAAAAGTGAGATACCTAAATTCTGTCCCGTTTTCTTCATTGATCAATAATTCAGTTTTGATTTGAGATCAGTTCAGCTCGTAGATTTTCTGATAATCAAGCAGTGCTTCTTAATATTGAATCTTGTTAGTCTGACCTATCGCTTCGAATGGTTTCGACGATTCAGAGCCGGTGAAAACGACATCATGGATAAGCCAGCCGGCGGACCTGTGACGACGAATACCGATTGGGTTAGACCGACATGTGGCATCTCGTGAAATTCCCCAGAAGATGGGAGTTAGTCACCAAACCATTTTAAACCATCTGCAGAAGGCTGGATACAAAAAACGCTTGATGTTTGGGTGCCGCATGATTTTAGGCAAAAAAACCTTCTGGACCGAATCAACACCTGCGATATGCTGCTGAAACGGAACGAACTCAACCCATTCTTGAAGCGGATGGTGACTGGCGACGAAAAATGAATCGCATACGACAATATCAAGCGAAAACGGTTGTGGTTGAAAGCCTTCGAATCGTCCCAAACAGTGGCCAAGCCGGGATTGACGGTCAGGAAGGTTTTGATGTGTGTTTGGTGGCAGTGGTCAAGCCGGGATTGACGGCCAGGAAGGTTTTGCTGTGTGTTTGGTGGGATTGGAAGGGAAACATCCACTTTGATCTGCTTCCATATGTCCAGACGCTTAAATTCTACCATCTACTGCGAACAACTGGACCGCTTGAAGCAGGCGATCGACCAGAAGCGTCCAGAATTGGCCAAAAGTAAGGGTGTAGTGTTCTACCAGGACAACGCCAGACCATACACTTCGTTAATGACTCGTCAGAAGCTACGGGAACTCGGATGGGATGTTTTTTCGCATTCACACCCGGACATAGCGCCAAGTGATAACCACCTGTTCCTGTCCATGGCGAACGCCCTTGGTAGTGTCAAGTTGAACTTAAAAGTGGCTGTCCGAGTTCTTCGCAAATGAGGGGCGGGGCTTCTACGAGGGGGGTTTTTTTGAAGTTGCCGTCTAGATGGAAACAGATTATCGAAGTTACCGTCTAGATGGAAACAGATTATCGAACAAAACGCGGCATATTTGAACTAAATCCGATCACTGTAGCACTTTTTATGAGGCCTTGAATGAAGGGTAAAAAAGCGGAAGGGAGATATTTGACAAACTTATACCAAAATACCGAAATGTTTAAAGCAAAAAATGGTCGAAATACCAAAAAGTCAAAACCTAGAATATATAAACATTGTCAGATGCTTACATATGTATGTGAAATATTATTGATTTTTTTGTGCGCATTTTTCACATATTTCAAAGAACCGCCGATATGTCACAAGAAGTCTTTATTCCTTCCCAAATGTTCCTCATTAGGGAGACGAAATTTTTTTTCTTCCTTTTACTTCTCTAGGCTTTTGGCTTTTTTTAAATATTGTATACTTGAAGAATCCTATGTTCCCTTGCGTACCCATCTGCATCACATGACAATAACTATCTTTTAAACGATCCTATAATTATCATGTATGTAGATTGTCTCCAAATTCAAATTGTTTAGTCCACCCCAAACGCACCCTCTGAAAAATAAAACGAATTTTGATGCGATTTCGCAAAGATGTCAGCATAAAAAATGAATTTCAACTAATCCCACCCCACGACCAAAGCGACAAATCCTTCTCAACAACTCAACGAACTCATTCACTTGTCTTGCGTTGACCATAGAAATATACTTGCTAGACATAATTGAATCCTCCCAAAAAGATAACTAGAACTAATCACGGGACACGATTAACTGATTGTTTTGTTGTTGTTGATTGTGCACCGATATACATAAATCCTTTGTTACATCTTACCAAGTAGATCGCACAAAATAACTGCAATAAACCAAACAACCTAAGTTCATACCCCACCCTAAAGACCTTCAAAAGTGAATTGATTATAACACACACACACACACACACACCTTCACACAACACCACCTGAACTGTACTGGAAAAAAAAACACAAAAGAATGTTTCTTAATGCTAGAACTCGTTCCTTCAAAGAGCGAGCGATGTAAGATAATTTTTGTTCTCATTTTAATTTGAATTCCCTTGTAGACGAGTGCAATGTGTTCCATATGGGGAGGGTGACTGTTTTTAATATGTGACCGCATTTATTCTTTTAGCATGAAAAACTTGAAAAACCAAAAACAGGACACAAGAGTGATGCTCCTTCAACGAGCAAGGGTGAAGCGCACGACGAGCTGGATGATTCTGAAAAGAAAGAAGAACCTGATAGTGCCGAGGAAACCGACAAAGGATCGTCGAGAGGTGAGTGAAGTGTTGAAAGAAAATTTGAATCTAACTTCCATATTTTGTTCTTTTTGTTTTTCAGAAATAGATCCACCAAATCCAATTCTGCGCCTTCTTGAGGGCTTCATGGTTTCAGTGGTAATTCGATTAAATCGCTTCTCACGCAATTACCGTTATGTGATGAAAATATTGGCAGAGGAAAAGAAGGCCTTAAAGGTTAAGTGGTTACCGCACAAGACTGTCAGTTCGAAATGTAAGTGTTTTCTTTTTTCACACAGGAATCAAAGAAATTCGCAAGCGATAGCGGTATCTTCAATGTGAACGTCTCCACTCCAGTGCCGAATATCAAGAAACAACTAATAAGGTAACCTCTGCGGTTGATGGCAAAATTAACATTTTTTTGTTGCATTTATGTTTTTTGAATGACCAGTAGGGTTTTTTTAAAAAGTTTGATCATGATTTTCTGTATGATTTTTAAAGGTTTTTGTAGACAGTACTAGATGTTAAGCATTGCACAATAACACACACGAATTTATTTTTCACTAACCCTAACCACGCAAACCAAAGTATTTGCTGTTCCTTAGATTAGGAATGAATGAATGATTTGAAATGAATGATGTTAACCTTTCACTGGTTGTGCATTACTTCTCCATATATTTAATCAATAGTTGCTAATAATCTCTGTGTGAATGAAAGTGAAGAAACCCATTAACACCCCTTTAACTTTTAGTTTATGAGCGTGATTTGTCCCATCTTCAATGTTCATAGAATACTTTACATGCGTAACGTTAGTGTCCGTTGACCGTGAAGTACGTGAAGGAATTGTATGACACAATGAATACTTCAACGTACAGCTGATTTGAATTGGCAGACGGTTAAAATTCCATTTTTTTTTTTTATACGAGGGTTGCCTTTTATACATTGGAATTAGAGAACAAAAACAAATATTAATCATTTATTGTTTTTCAAAATATTCCCCATTAAGATCTATACATTTTTGCATGCGCTTGAACCAATTGTCGAAGCACTTTTGCCACTCTGATTGAGGTATCTCCGAAACATGCATTCTGAACGCATCAACCACTTCTTTAGGAGACGAAAAGCGTTGACCTCTCATTTTATTTTTTACGCACAAAAATAAAAAGAAGTCATTCGGTGCCAAGTTAGGACTATACGGCGAATGACTCATCAAATCGATGTTTTGAGTGCCCAAAAATGCAGTTGTTTGAGAGAGAGAAAGAGAGAACTCGCATTGTCGTAGTGAAAAGTTATCCGTCTTCAGCGGTCGGTTTTCCTGATTTCTTGGAAGACAACTAGCAAACAGATGGTTATGTATCACTCAGAATTGACTGTTTTGCGTTGTTCTAGTGGTACGGTTGTGGCATGTCCAGTTTTTTCCGAAAAACAGGCGACCATTTGCTTGGAAGTGCTTCGTGCGCGAGCAACTTTTGTTGGATTTTGCTCAATTTGAAACACTCATACAGTAGACTGCTGTTTACTTTCGGACTCACATGCGTAAATCCACGATTCACCACCTGTCACGATGTCATAGACGTGTTTCGAAGCACCGCGATCGTATTTTTGGAGCATTTCTTTCAACCAATCGACACAAGCCTTTTTTTTGAGCGATTGACAAATTGTGTGGGATCCAACGCGAACAAATTTTGTTGACGGTCAAATGTTCATGCAGTATTGAATGCTTACCAATGCTTAAGGTTGTCTCAATCTCACGATAGGGCACATGACGATCTTGCAATATCAGTTGGCGCACAGCATCAAAAGTTTCCCTAACAACAACTGATTTTGGACGATCTCCACGAAATTCGTCTTGGAGTGAACTACGACGTCCGCTGAATTCACCATACCATCGATAAACACTGGTCCTGGATGGAACCTCATCGCCAAAAATTGAATTAAGTTCATCGATTCACTGTTGTTGAGTTATTCCACGTCGAAAGTTGTAAAAAATAATCGCACCAAAATTTTCACAACATAATTCCATTTTTTGGGCGAGATGAATCTTTTGAGTTACTGTAAACAACACAAATAGCGCTCGTATGTCAAAACCTTATGAATACGTATAACCTTAAAAATGTCAAACTTTACGATAGATGGCGTTTGCCAGATTGCAGCACAAGGGTTTCCCAATCCCGAAATATAAAAGGCAACCTTCGTATGTGTCTGTTAACGTCATAAAATGATTCCTTCTACTTTTGAAGGTTTATAGTTTTATTTGGATGGTGGTACAGAATTTAATGAGCAGGTGCAAAAAGGAGTTCCATTTAAATGTAATTCTCAAAAAATACAAAACAAAACATGAAAATTGTTATTCCTAGAAGTAGATAAATTCCTTCCTAAAACGCAGATTACCCGTCTGAGCAGGGATTACGAACTGTGAGCACTCACTATGAAATCTTTCAAAGTTTTCTTTACCTAAAATTTCCAATGTTGTTTTTTGATTTTCTCACAAAATTGTCTTCTTAATTAACGTTAATTGAAATAACTTTGAAAATTGAGTATATAAGTAACGTTCAAATAAACTATTTATTCCAACAAAGAGCAACTTAAAGAAGTTATACATTTAAAGCAGTTCAATGGAAAACAAATTTAAATGTTTGTCCTTAACAAACTTTTGCTGCTTCAAATTTACAATTGCCGCATTTGATCATACTTTGTTCAGTTTTATTTATTTGCTTTTATTTATTTTTTCCCACGTTGTAGCATTGCTAGGTTTAGCAACCCCGTTGTTGGAAGTTTTTCACATCCCTTGCTTTTGTTTTTCCAGAAAACATGATTCAATTATAAGGGAAATTCTTTGGCCCATGTTTCAGAAAGATATTTGATTTGGAACGGCTATAAGCACACTGATTTCATTTATATACTGACATATCCATTTGCACTGTGTTTTGGACTGGAATATGAAATTTTTTTTAAAAGAGGGCAATTTTAGGGCATTGTTTTGTGGTATTTGTAGATTTCTGACAATACATTCCCTGCTTAAATTGAACCAGTTGATCACGATATAAGCGTTCAACGAATGTGGCTTCCGGAAAGAACGCACCCGCATGCGCGAGTCTTGCTATTGGGGTTATTATTCGTGCATCCTTACAAACAAACTGTACCAAGAACCAAATCAATCCTCGCTTACAATTTAACACTTAACCAAAGCGCTGCATCATACTTAGACGTGCATGTTCTGTTAGAATAGAATAACAAAAATTAAAAAATTTACTAACCATTAACCCTTTGATCCAAATCACACTGTTTTGTTTGTTTCTTTGATTTTGTAAATTTTTGTTTTTCCATATTTTTTTGTTTTGTTTTGATTTTGCTTTTAGTGATGATGAAGCTTCAAATACAATTGCACAACAAACTAGTCAGTCAAATACAGAATTACACGATACAACCACCGACACCACCACAACCACCGCTGTTTTAATTGATCCACTCGTAGATATCAACGAAATTCAATTAGATACAACAGACGCGCCCATTAGGTAACGTCCCACATTTTGTACTTTACTATTCACCTAATTTTGCCTTCTCTTAGCTCAGACCTCTGTCAGAAATGTTTCTTAAAATCAAAATAAAGAACACCTCCTTGCCAAATTTCTCTGCCTATAGTCCAAAAATCATTTGCTTTATTTTCTATCATTCTGTATATTCCTTTTCCTTTTCTGTTTGTCTATTTCTTTTGCTTTGATATATTGAATCTTGGAAATGATCATGATGTTTAAATTGTGTGGTTTTTGTGTTGTTTTATCTTGCAGAAAGGATTCAGATAGTATTGCCTCGCTTTCGAAACATACTGGGTAAGTTTTACTAAAGAATGTGTGTAAAATTAAAAAAATGAATGGATAAACTGTGAGTTAGGGGTACAAATAATTTTTTAAAACTACAGGGGTCTTCCAAAATATTGTAGGTGGCGACTTGAAAGAAAATGCAAATTCTGTTAAAATTATTTTTGTTTACAGCAATGAGATACGCTTTTTACAACAACACCCTCAAATTAAAAACGTTTCTCCTTTTTCTGGAAACAATTTCCTTTTTGGGTTCCTTAAAATCTCAATTTAGCACCAGAAAATCGCTTTCCACGAAAATATTGTCTTTAAACCACCAATCAAGGGCCAATGTATAGAGGGTAGGGTCCATTGAACTTGCAAAATCGCGCCGTTTGAACATAGGCGTTGTTTGGAGCGAGCACGAAAACTGCTGTTGACTTATGACGGCTCATTTTCTTAGTTCCCTGCGGCAATTGGTGCAAGTTGGATATGACTTCTGTGAGTTCACATTTTTATCACCAATGTTCCCTTTGAGTCCCAAAACATCGTGGCCATGAATTTCCCTGCAGACGGAGTAACTTAACACTTCTTCGTGGGGGCCTGTGTTGTATTATTGTATTATTTGTAGCACTACATGGACTCTTGCTTCCATTTAGGGTCCTTATAGCGAACTCGTGGCTGCCATGGGTAGAGTGCGACGCTCACACGCCGAAGGGTCTAGGTTCGATTCCCGGCTGAATACCTCGAACTTTTTCACGGCACCACCTCTTTCGAGCTGCTGACAACACTTAAAGAGCAATAACTGTCTAAGAAAGCTTCTCAAATTTCGCCGTTCGGAGTCGGCAAAAAAACTGTAGGTGCCTTCTACTCATGAGAGAACAGTAGCACACACAATACGAATAGTTGATGACCAAGGTCCTGGTCCCCTGTGGACTGTCGCGGCATCCAATAACTATTATAACACAATTCGGGCACTTTTAAGACACTCAATAAACACAAACGACCTGTCACTTCATTGGTATCTACATGGGATTTGGCGTCGATTCTGCATTTTGATAATGCTAAGTTCCACTTTCTTCAATTTCAAATTGTTGGCGTCTATGATTTCTGATTTTTCGACACTTTGGCTCGTAATCTCATCATCTTCTGTTCCATACTTCCAAATCACATTAATCTGGTTTTCCAAGATTTGGAAGAAATGTGGAATGCAATTAAAACATTGATTCAAAAGTTGTATAGGGGCTCTGTATTTTGTCTACAAATAAAGTTCATTCATGTGTAAAACTATAAAACATTCCTAATACACACGTATTGCTTTTACAACTTATTTCCAATTCATTTACATTGAATAACAATGATTTTTGTACAGGAGAAGATCTAGCGGGGTGCCTGGAATCAGAGTGATGCCCCCCTCAATTGAGCTGGGACTTGACGAGACAGGCACCCTAAGTGAGGAATGGTCTTCTGAAAGGCCTAGCAGGTACTCGTATGAAAAGAAAATAAATTTTTTTTTTTCAATTCTTTTTTTCAATGCACGTATATATCGCATTTCGAAAATTCTTATTTATTTTCTTATTGAACACCGTTTTTGATTTGTTTGGAACTAAATGTACAACTGACTACACATTTTATGATGCGACAGATAAAGTGTATGTCTTCTCTTTTCAATCAATTTTTTCTTTTAATTTCTTTTATGAATTTTGTAAATGCCTGGATATAGTTAATTTTCATAGTTTTTTGTCGTTAGATAAGTTATTGGTGAAATAGATGTCATTGAATCCCTGTTATCTTCACGGTGTTTATGTTCGTTGAAAGTCTGTTGTCTTTCTAGTTTTTGTTTATTTGTAGCCTTTTATATTTTGGGATTAGGCAAGTCTAGTGTTGCAATCTGGTAACTGCCAGTTCTATCGTAAAGTTTGACATTTTTGAGGGTATACGTACTCAGAACGTTTTGACATACGAGCGCTATTTGTATTATTTACAGTAACTTAAAAGATTCATCTCGCCCAAAAACTGTATGAGTGTTGCAAATTGAGCCAACCCCAACAAAAGTTGCTCGCGCACGAAGCACTTCCAACCAAATGGTCGCATGTTTTTCGAAAAAACTGGACATGTCGCAACTGTACCACTAAAAGAACACTGAACAGTTAATTCTGAGTGGTACACAACCATTTGTTTGCCAGTTGTCTTCCAAGAAATCAGGAAAACCAACCGCCGAAGACGGATAACTTTTCACCACTACAATGCGAGTTCTCTCTTTCTCTCTCTCTCAAACAACTGTATTTTTGAGCACTCAAAACATCGATTTGATTAGTCATCCGCCGTATAGTCCTGAAACTACCATCGAATGACTTCTTTTTATTCCCGTACGTAAAAAATAAAATAAGAGGTCAACGTTTTTCAACACCTGAAGAAGCGGTTGATGCGTTCAGAATGCATGTTTTGGAGATACCTCAATCAGAGTGGCAAAAGTGCTTCCACAATCGGTTCAAACGCATGCAAAAGTATATAGATCTTTATGGGGAATATTTTGAAAAACAATAAAGCTATTTTCGATTGTTAATATTTGTTTTTGTTCTCTAATCCCGAAATATAAAAGGCATAGGTGGTCTATGTATTGAACTGTTCCAAAAGTTTAAGCACACATGGATTAGAAGAACGGGTAGACCAACACGCAAGAAAGAAACTTACTCCAATCGACATGAAGTTTAAACGAATTTAAGAAACAATTTAAAGCACATAGAATAGAAGCAGTTTTATTCGGTTATTTTCACTCTATAGATGGAAAATTTATTGAATGCAGGATGTTTTGAATATTTAAATTTCTATTTGCACCAAAACTTGAGTTTAATTTGGCACAATTATTATGTTATTAAATGATTCTAAAGTTGATTGCAATTGAGTGAATATAAATGATCATACAATAAATTTGAGAGAAAGAAATTATATTTTCATCATTTTTCTCTGATATCATGTTCATGGTCCTTTTGTTCTCTGAGTAGAAAAAATAAAGACAACAGATCCTATGAAAGTGAAAAACTAAATGAAGATACAGACGACAAAATGAAATGAAATGAAAACGAGAAGCGTTCTCATCTGTCTTGTTAATGTGATTCCGTTTTTAGGGGAAAATCGTACAGTAGTCTATATAAGTGTTGGTACAGCGCCCTTTTATACACAAAAACTTTATCAAATCGTTCAGTGGTCTATATAAGTGTTGGTACAGCGCCCTTTTTTACACAAAAACTTTATCAAATAGTACAGTGGTCTATATAGGTTTTGGTACAGCGCCCTTTTTTACACAGAAACTTTATCAAATAGTACAGTGGTCTATATAGGTTTTGGTACATCGCCCTTTTTTACACAAAAACTCTATCAAATCGTACAGTGGTCTATATAGGTTTTGGTACAGCGCCCTTATTTACACAAAAACTTTATCAAATCGTTCAGTGGTCTATATAAGTTTTGGTACAGCACCTTTTTTACACAAAAACTTTATCAAATCGTACAGTGCTCTATATAGGTTTTGGTACAGCGCCCTTTTTTACAAAAAAAAACTTTATCAAGTCGTAGAGTGGTCTATATAGGTTTTGGTCCAGCGCCCTTTTTTCACAAAAACTTTATCAAATCGTATAGTGGTCTATATAGGTTTTGGTACAGCGCCCTTTTTTACACAGAAACTTTATCAAATAGTACAGTGGTCTATATAAATTTTGGTACAGCGCCCTTTTTTACACAAAAACTTTATCAAATCGCACAGTGGTCTATATAAGTTTCGGTACAGCGCAAAAATTAATAACAAAAACACATTAGCAACAAAAAAAAAATAAATAAAAAAAATTCAAATTTTTTGTTAGTTGTATGTCCCGGGACTTATTGAGTAATCTGTTATTAAATATTTTATTGAATAGAAAAAAAACTTTAGGATCTGTACATATTTTTTCTTAACAGAAATGTAAAAAGTGACGCAGGAATGACTTTCATTATTCTTAACGAACGAAAAAAGGAATCCAAAGTAAGAAAGAATAAAAAAAGACTGTTATGCGTTCTGCAAACTTTATTTCTTCATCTCACTTCTTCTCTGTACATTCCTTATTTAACTTGTTACCACAGTTAATTCTCTAATCAAATATTATGTAAATGTTTCAAGGCAAAGGCATAAATTTAGGTTCAATTGAAACACACTGAGTATTCTTAAGATTTTTTAACTTTTATTAAAGGCACGTTAACTTTGGTTACCTTTTTTCTGAAAATGAATGCACTTTGTGTAAAATTATTGTTTGTATAAAAAACGTTAACGTTTTGCGGTAAAATTAAAAAAAAAAAAACAAAATTTTGTGAAATGGAAGCCGGTTCATTGTCAAACCTCATCAATTTAGGAAAAATTTCTTTCAAGATATTAAAAACTATTTCAACACACCCGTCCACTATTCAAACTGTGATTAAATGTTGTAATGAGCAATGACGTAATGAGCACTAAGAAAATAAACCGCTATTGGCGCTTCCATTAGAACTCAATTCTAGCAATTTATACCAACAACTCATGATTAACTCATATATGGCAGTAAGTTTAGTGGAGTACATATTTTAGAAAAAAGCTTCATCCTGCAACTATGATTTTTTAGCGACGAGCCAACGTCAAAGATGATCTTAAGTCGTGTGTGCCTAGCATACACAAATAGAAAAGAGACAATGTGCGAAAAAATATATATATGTGATGCCTAACATCGAGGCAAAGTAATTTCGTCAGATGAAACCAAGTTTAAAGTTTTTGGCTGAAATGGTCGCGTTTAGATTTGGTGATAATGGAAAGAGGCGGAATGACAGTATTGAGTCTTTGAAGAATAGTGTAGGAGAAGTATGGCCGAAACAGGGCTTCTTGCTCTTATCAAAAATAAAACAGACCAACACATTTACATAAATATTCAAAAGAGAAAATGAAAAAAATTGTGAGAAAGCTGCGTGTTTCAGATGAGTATTAAGTTTTGAACAGTCAGGTACAGAAAAAATGGTTTTCTTGATGCAAAATTGTTTTCAAGTCGTTATTTAAGTGAAAGGATATATCAATAAATGTAATTAATTTAAGCCTTTATTTGGAAAAATTCTCTTCTTTATTTGAAAGGTGTGTCATGACCTTTGTGAAACCAAACTTTTGTGTTAATTCTAAAATATTTGCAAAATATTTTATTTCTTAAATAATTGATTATTTTCTGTTTGTTATTCATAAATATAAATGTGTTAAAGTAATGTTAAAAATATTAAACTTGTTACTAAATCTATAATTTTTCAAAATGTTTTATCTGAAAAGAGCTCTGTAGCAAGACTTACGTGGCGCGCTGTAGACTAAACGCTCATGAGAGAACTATTAGGTGAAATTTAAAAGTGTTTCGCGTTACCTATCAAAGATGGTAGATCTGTTGCTAGCGCTCAACATCTCACAAACTACCAATTCATTTTTGATAACAATCAAAACTTTGTTTGCTATGGTGCCATCGAATTTATTTTTTCGTTGCCGTTCAAAGTTAGCTTTCGTACAATAGTAAGCAGTAAACATATTTTTTTGTTAAAACTTATATGAGGTGCAAAGCTTTCCTTTTTCTATATTTACTTACATAGTTACTTGTCGTCGAACGTAAATATGGGATTAAATTATATGAAAAAATGATATAGTTGATTTTACAATCATATGTAACGTAGCCTGTTGTGGCTGCCGTGGCGAAGTGGGTAGCTTGCAACACTCACACACCGAAAGGCCAGGTTGGATTCTCAGCTGAACACCTTGAATTTTTCACGGCACCACCTCTTTCGAGCTGATTTCCGGCTGAACACCTCGAATTCCTCACGGCACCACCTCTTTCGAGCTGCTGACAACACTCAGGGAGTAGTACTGTCTAAGAAAAATGCAAAAGACTGTAGGTCCCTTCTACTCGTGAGAGAACAGTAGCGCGCACAACACTAGTAGTTGCTGAGCAAGCTAGGCCCTGGTCCCCCTGTGGACTGTAGTGCCACCCAATTATTTTTATTATTTTTATGTAACGTAGCCGCCTTATTTACTTTATTCTCTAGATCGGACACAACACCATCAAAGAGCCTCTTGAGCTTCAAAGAAATTTCATTGACGAAGAGTAATTCTTTCCTCAACCGAAGCACTATTGATCTAAGTAAGGAAACTTCTTGACCACTTTAGAATTCTTCTTTCAAGTTAATTTAGGCTTTAAAAAGGATAGAAACGGAAAAGGCGTAAAAAGGTAGTTGGATAGAATTTAAGGAAACCCCTTTTGTTACTTTTTCTTCACAGCAAAGGCAAGCAATTTATTATCGCCTGCAGAGGAAATTCTTTATTTAGACATCCCTTAAAGGGCAACTCTTGCTCTCGGTATGACAACGGGAGATCGCTAAGATTTGTCTATAGAATTTTAGAAGTTAGTATATCAGCAAGTCGAAACAACTTTTTAAGGTTAAAGATAAATTTCCTAGCGAACATTTTCACCAAACATATGAACGGAACTTTTCGTTAAATCGTTAGAATTAAAAAGAGAATAGGCAAAGGTTGTTATCACCGAAAAAATTAAACCACAAAGGAATAAGATTCAGTCAGAGATAGAACAAACCCCAAATTCAAGGAGAATTCCAACAAAATAAACGTGCATTGCTTTCAGCTGCATTTATATTAAAAGTTTGGGACATATGAAAGTGAACCCTGGCAAAACTGGACACATCCGCGTCCCAATCAATGTCCCATAGAAATTGCGCAACCAATGTTAGCCCCGTTCCAAAACCTTCCGTCTAAAACGAAGATTTTCTTAATATTTTTTTTTTTTTTGGTAATTGTGTTAATTGTACAAAATGTTGTCTCTTGATACTTTAATTTTATTGAATTAAAGCTAAAAATATTTTTTTTTTTGAAAAAGTTTGTCTGTGTACATCCCTTCCCCAAAAAATTCCAACATCTCTTATACAGTTTGTGTACATTGTTCTCGTCTTTCATCGAATTCCATTTGTTTTCTCCTTACTCTCACACACATCAATTGAACACAAATTTTTGCAAATTCTAATTCAGTGTTACGAAATTACAAATGTCTCACTCATCGTTGAATCGTCAAAAAACCAACACAAAAAAGGTAGTGTTGACACACTTTTAGAAAGCATGCAACGAACGAGCATGTTGTTTCAAACAAGCGTAAGTCAAATCTGCACGAAATCGACCAAAGCTTAAGGCTACTGCGGTCAACCTCCTGATCAATCAGTCACTTGTGTACGGACTGCAAACACTGATTGACACGAAAAAGTGTGATTGTGGCTTCAATTTAAGAAAGTGTCGTTGCATTTCAGGCCAGCGGACTTTTCGTACGAGGAAGAGGACTTCGCCTCCAGAGACCACCACATCATCATCGAAGCCATCATTTCATCGTATTACGCAGTCTTGGCCAACACGGACTTGATCTGTTACATTGTTGTTTTCATCAATCAGGTAAATTACAATGGATTTCCGTCTCTAGATTTCTCATTAAACACGTCACTCGTTTAGGTGATCAATGCCAGTTTAATATCCCTGCCGCTGCCACTCATGGTCTTCCTCTGGGGCACGCTCTCCCTACCTCGTCCAACGAAAACCTTCTGGATCACGCTGATTGCCTACACCCAGGCACTGATCGTCATCAAGTGCATCTTCCAATTCAAGCTGATCTGGGCGAACTACATAAACCTGCCAAACCAGCCGCTGTCGGCGGCGAAGATTATCGGAGTTGCCTTGGACAAGCACTTCGCCAACTATGACCTTCTCCTGCTGCTGGTCCTCTTCGTTCACAGGTAACTCCTCTTTGTCTCGACTGGATCACAGTATTTTCACTTTCCTTATTTTTTTCAGATTTGGTCTCAAGTCTCAGGGACTGTGGAAGTCAGAGTACAAGACCGAAGTGATGCAGGAACAGGCAATGCGTGAGGACAACGACAAAATTCAAAAGTAAGTCTGGTGTTTCTCTTGAGAGTTCACTTCAAATGAGAACTTTTCTTTTGTAGCGACGAGACTGCAGTCGTCTTGGCTGAGGACAGCTCTCTGAGTGTGGCGAAGGTCGACGAATACCAGACCACCGACTCAAACTCAAACGAGTCCGAGGAGTATATGCCCGGGATATCAACGCTTACGTGAGTTGCAAACATTCTGTCTCAAATGAATCCTTTGACCAACTGCCTCTTTGCAGGAAAAACAAATACGCGGCATCTTGCAAGAAGTTCTTCAGGAACCTGGTCCACAAAACACGCCTGCCAGCTGATGTCTACGCGCTCATGTTCCTGTGTGACTTCATCAACTTCTTCGTGCTGCTCTTTGGATTCACGGCGTTCGGGGTAAGTAACGATTTCCTCCTTTTGAATGTCATTGACACATTTCTCGCAGTCCCAACACGGCGAAGGAGGCGTCCAGACGTACTTGGTTGAGAACAAAGTGCCTATTCCGTTCCTCATCATGTTGCTAGTCCAGTTCATCCTCATCGTGATCGATCGAGCGCTGTACTTGCGAAAGGCTCTGGTTCCAAAAATCTTTTTCCACTTCTTCTCCGTCATCGGCATCCATATTTGGATGTTCTTCGTTATACCAGCGGTCACCGAGCGGAGCTTCTACTCCCTAGCCCCGCCGATCATTTTCTACATCATAAAGTGCTTCTACCTCCTGCTGTCGGCGTATCAGATAAAGTGCGGCTACCCGAAGCGAATTCTCGGCAACTTCCTGACCAAGGGCTTCTCAATGATGAACATGATCTCCTTCAAATGGTAAGAGCTCCCCCACAGTGTGTTAGCGCCTCCGCTCAACTTCCTTACTCTCTCCACAGCTACATGCAGATACCATTCCTGTACGAGCTGCGAACAATCCTTGACTGGGTGTGCACCGACACCACGATGACGCTCTTCGACTGGCTAAAGATGGAAGATATCTTCTCTGACATCTACTTCATAAAGTGTGGCCGCCAAATGGAGGAGGACTTCCCTGCGATGCGGGGAGAGAAGAAGGCGATGTTCAGCAAAATCATGATGGGTGGATGCATCATCTTTCTGATTGTTGTGTCCATCTGGGGACCGCTCTGTCTGTTCGCCCTTGGCAACGCCGTGGGACAACCGAATCTCCCCTACGAAGTAACTGCTTCTTTCCGCATTGGACCCTACGATCCGATCTACGACACAAACAACCGCGAGAGTATTTTCTCATTTGACGCCAGCATGTTCCAAAGCCTGCAGAACGCCTACAAGAAGGATAGACTCGCCACACTATTCCTTACCAACTACGACGAGAGTGACATTGCGGCGATTGTCCTGAAGGCGAATGCGCCGTCGATGTGGGGAATATCTCCTCCCGACAAACAGCGGCTTTTGGATGATCTGATAGCAGGTGAGAGAGAGCACACAACAAATCTATTGGAGGTCACTAATTAAATTTTGCCTTTGCAGGTCGACCGCTCATCTGTCGCTTCAGTTACTCATTCACTCGAATACCGCCGGTTAAGAACGGCGTAGGAACGATTTCGGATGAAGTAACGCATGAGTTCAACGAGACATTTGTTGGCAGGGACGACATGATTGCAATGCTTCAGGGAACAGCCAAAAACAACACCGTGGTTGTGATTCCCTTCATTTTGCCTAAATTCCTTAAGGTAATGGCATTTGACTTTCTTAGACTAAAGTAATGAATGCGATTCTCATGTTTTTTTGTAGGTTCACAACTCTGGGGAATTGAACGCCATAAATCAGCTGATGCCAAATCAGGATGGTAAGTGAAGAGTTTAAAATTTGAAAGTAGTCTTATTAAAGTCACCAGCTGTAGCTTATTCAGATATGTCTCCTATTTCTTGAATGTTGTGAAAACTTAAGTAATACCAATTGACTATGTCTACAAACAGAAGTTTTTCGGTGATACTGTCATACGGCAGCGCGTCGCCTTGTATAACATATTTTTTTAAATTGAAGGTTTCAGTGGGTTCTATACGGACTTTGACGGAACAGAAAAAATTCTTTGTCATCAGCGTATTTGATGGGAATGTCAAAATAAGACATGTCACAGTATAGATCACCTTTATGTTTTCTCCAGTTTATTACAACGTGAAATCTAATCCATAATGAACTTCCCTAACCTACAAAAAAAATACGAAAAGACCACTTAAACTACACCCAAAGGGTCTATCAGTTTATTAAAGTGCGTCTTCAGGCGTTCGCTCACACAAAACGACAATGAGGATTTTGCTAGCCATATTAATCCATGGTCTGTTGGCGAGAGTCGCAGAGGTCGCCTTCATCCTAGACCGGACAAATGACGGATTCCACTCGCTGCGCATGTTTTCTGTCGCCTACTTTGAGTTGCAGTTGAGTTGTGCATTCTTAACCTAGTAAGGGGCGCGAAAGCGAAGTTTCTGTCTACATTCTGGCTGACAGTAATCAGTTTCTCAGGATCGTTGAGTTCGCAGTTCGTATCGCGTGCAGGTAGCACAAGGCATTTGCAGCATTTTAGAGCAATTGAAACAGACATAATGGTTCCCATTCAAAACAGATTTGCCAAAATAAATTTCTCTAGGTTTAAAAAACCATCCGTTACATATTGGTAACTATTGGCGCTTGGTTCTTGAAAAGCTTTATAACTCCATCGCTGTGGAACTTTTGCTTTATCAAACTTGTCCTAGTGATTTTCAACGACTCTAAATTGCTTACCGTCAAGAGACTTTTGCAGAAACCGAAACAAATAGTAAACAGAGAGCGCAATTTGCGGGCTATACTGTAGAAGCATTTTAGCAGTTTTTTAAAAGAATTTCCTTTCTTATCCCATCACACACTAAACATAATCTTGTTTTTGTCAATCCAGATCATGAAGTCGTTTGTGGTAGTCACCGACCTTGATCCTGATTGCTTGCTTGGGACGTTCTCCTATTTCATCCATTTTCTTGACTCGTAATGAATCGCTTAAAAAACGATTCTACTTGTTAGATTTCATGTGCGCCTCACCGGTGAATATTTGCATTAATAATGTGACATCCAAACGCCGGACTTCTCCAGACACCTTGATACCATAGCAGACCACTCGTTGCAAACTCAAATATTATAGACAAGCTTAGAGCAAACCTAGTCTGATTCTCTTGCAACATTTACACCGCGAACTGCATCTATTTTTCTACTGCTATTCAGAAGACGAACCATTGTCGTAGTACCTAGGCTTCACCATGCAGGTGTAGTACATCAATGAGTCTCGGGACATATAGGGGCGTCAGTAACAAAAAATCCATAGTCGACTATGGTGGGAGATAAATGATGTGATACGTACCTTAGGAGCAAACAAACAACTTTGCAGACCTTCATCGAACCGTCTTTATCAGAAAATTCTTCGCATCAGTTAGGTTTACAGAGTTTAATAAAACTGTCTGTTTGTTTACACAATTTCAGTGCACCGTCCATTGGGTATAACCTTGCACACCTCACAGAATGCATCCGACGGTGTGTGGTGGGAGATAAATGACATCTGCGACGATCAATTCTACAAGAACACCCTCAGCAAGTTGCCGTACTCGAATTGTTCCAGTGGCGTCGTCATGTACACTTTTAATGACAAAAAGTTCCCATCAACGTTCAGTTTCTTAACAGCAGGAGGGTAAGTTAATGACAAAAATGGAATGGAATAGAAAACAACAGTAAGACTTGTTTTATTGCAGAATCATCGGTTTGTACACTACGTTCGTGTTATTGGCGTCAAGAGTGCTGAAATCATTTATTTGTGATCAAAACGGAAGAATTATGTACGAAGACCTGCCGTATGTGGATAGAGTTCTCCAATTGTGCCTTGATATTTATTTGGTAGGTAGTCTGTTTTCTTGAATGATTTTATTGCCACTTGAGTCAATTATAAAGAGGGTCTCACGAAAGTTTGTTCGGAAGCTTGTGTTCTGTGACGTTGAGTCTTTATTTAAAAAGTGGGGGAAAGTGTGAAAGCATGAAAGTGGATCTCCACTAGACTTAAAAGAATGTGAACTATGTTATTGTACAGACTAGGTTTTCCTGTTAACGTGTCTGAAAGGAATCGTCGAGCAAAAACAAATGGATCAACAACATGTATAAAAACATGTTCAGCAGGACATTGAATACATTCACAGATCGACACAAGCGTGTTCTATTCTCAGCATAGACTACTAGTTGTCCATTTTGGTAAAGGCAGGCTTCGGTCCGAACTTTGTTACCTTGTATTTCAAAATATTCCCCATTAAGATCTATACACTTTTGCATGCGCTTGAACCAATTGTCCAAAACATGCATTCTGAACACATTAACCACTTCTTTAGGAGTTGAAAAGCGTTGACCTCTCATTTTATTTCTTACGCACGGGAATAAAAAGAAGTCATTTGGTGCCAGGTCAGGACTTTACGGCGGATGACTCATCAAATCTATGTTTTGAGTGCTCAAAAATGCAGTTGTTTGAGCCGGTGAGAGCTCGCATTGTCATGGAGAAGAGTGATCCGTCTTCTGCGGTTGGTTTTCCTGATTCCTTGGAAGACAACTGGCAAACAAAATGGTTGTGTACCACTCAGAATTGACTGTTTTGCGTTGTTCTAGAGGTACGGTTGCGACATGTCCAGTTTTTCCGAAAAACAGGCGACCATTTGCTTGGAAGTGCTTCGTGCGCGAGCAACTTTTGTTGGATTTGGCTCAATTTGAAACACTCATACAGTCGACTGCTGTTTACTTTCGGACTCACATGCGTAAATCCACGATTCACCACCTGTCACTTCGGAAACACTTTTTAGAATGACATGGTGCTATTATTTTGCACACCAAAATTTCGGTTTCATTGCGTATAACGGGAATTTTCTTGTCTTAAAATGCATCTTCGCTTATCTTGTTTTTTGCATTTTATTACTGATACCCAACAGATGTCCTACAATAAATATCGTGTCTTTACATGAGCATGAAGAAAAGTAATTAGCATCCAAAGGGCAGACCTCAACGTGGTGCTATTTTTTTGCACAGAGATGTACATATTGTCTAACAAACTCCAATCTTTTCTTCTTATTAACTAGGGAAATGTACGGCTTTCTTAGGGCGATCCTACCATTTAAATTATTCTTTCTCAAGACTCTGCGAACGGTTCCCAGTGAAAGAGGCTTATTGATTACGGATGACACCTCAGCCGTCAACTTTAAGTCGCTAGATTTTGGATTGGACTTGATTGTCCGAACAATATACCGCTCGTTTTGTTCTGAGAGCAATTTTTTTCTTCCACTTCCAGGTGTGTTTTTTAGAGCCCCTTCATATCTATAATTGTTCATTATTTTTTGTACCGTTGCATATGCGATCGCCCTACAGTTTCTCCTATTTTTCGCATCGACTTCCCCTCGCAAAATAGCTTAATTATGAGCATTCTTGTTGACAAAGTAGTCTGTTTTCGCATGTTTTCCATATTTTCGCGCAAAGAAGAGAACATCGCCCTTTTCAGTTCAAAAGCGTGTGCAGAAATGATCATCAAGGACATTTGTTTCTTCATTCCTGAACAAATTTGCATGTATCGATTCTGCGAAGGTTGTGTATAACGCACACATGACATCTGTATGCCCAATTTTGTGTGTCGATCTCAGGGGTTGTTTCCTTTTGCATGCGACAAGTACCGGTAGGAAGTCGCCTGTCTGTGAATTTGGCATATACTCTTGCTTAAGTTATGTATTCAGTTATGATTGTCTACCAAAAAAATAAAACAAAAAAGTGGTCGGCCTTAAAACAGCACAAATATGAAGTAATGATAAGTGTATGCTCAATATTGTAAGCTACTGTATCTTTAATAAAATAAATTATTTTCTTTCTTCCCAACAGGTGAGAGAAGCCTTAGAATTTGCGCTCGAAGAAGATTTGTTCGCTAAATTACTGTTCCTGTATCGCTCACCGGAGACAATGATTAAATGGACCCGGCCCAAAGAGGAGACCGTCGACGACGAGACCGACACCGAGAGTCTTCGCAGCAAAGTCAGTCATCGAAAGCAGGAGTAAAAGAACTCCTTCAAATGTTCCACCGACGCCGAGTGCTGAGCGATGAACTTAAGACATCAGCGCAGAGTGGAGAAACGCATGGAACATCGTGTTTATTTATTTTGAAAATAACCAAAACTCAAGTTCAGGGATTCTTAGCATTTTTTTTTTGTTTCATTTAGTCTCTCTTAAATGTCACGTTATATAATTTGCAGTTTTTTTTTTTTTGTTTTTTCCTTAAATTTGAATTTTTAGGTTTACCTATTGAAGATTTTTTTTTTTTTTGAATTTTCGTAAGAGGAGATGATTCTATTATGTACCTTTGAAGACAAGCATATTTATTGATAGCTGTTAAGAAGTATTTCACTGATAACTCATTGTAAGAATGTTAATTTATTTCAAAAGTACTTCACATATAAAGTACGCAGTTGATTTTTACAGAATAAAAAGTCAAATTACAAAAAACAAAAAAATGAAATAAAACAATATAAAGAAGCTTACAAAATCATAAAGACAAGCAATATTGTTGTACTTAAGAAATGATTAGCCCACTGAATTTGAACACATTTCTTATAATTAAGGTATCCCGTTCCCTTTTGACAGCTTTGGACGTAGAGTTAAGTTTAAATTTGTTAATTTCCTTTATGTGAAAACTTGATTGAGGACAAATATTTCGGAATAAGGATTATTTTAAATGCAAAGCTGTTCTTAAATGAATAATCAAATCGATTTTAATGTTACGCAGACCGCAAGCGAAAAAATTGCCGGTGGGACTTCTCAAAATGCTTTGGTTTTTTTTTAATTCTGAGTTAAAGACTTACAGAAATGTGAAGTCAGTTTGCCCGTAAACGTTTGTCACCGACATATCTTCAATACGTGCTATTTTCAGAAATTAAAAAAAGAAGATGTATGGCACGAGATAGGCGCAGAAAGAAAATAATTTGTTAAGTTAACAAGGTGCTTCGATAACAAAACAAAAGGTGCTTGGAAAGTGTGCAAGTTTTCAATATTCAAAAAGGATCGTATCCGCATATTAGCTGTCTTTAGAAACATCAGATTTACGGTCGTTTATTTGTGTCCAAAATGTCAGATTTGGAGTGTAATTTAAGGCTCCACGTAAGCTTTGTGGATTCATAGATTGACAGATCATAAGGTATTTTTATAAGAAGGAGCGAAGGAATTTGATGTAGGAGTAGAACATATTGTCGTCAGCAGTTCTCAACTCATTTTTTTCCTTCCCCAATTCTCCATTTCTCCTTAAGTCGTTTTAAGACTTTATTAATGAGTTGTTGCTTTATACCAGATGCGAATATGAAAAGTTACACTTTCGATTTCAACAACTCGATTGCATCGCATCTTTCCCATGTGGAACTCGAACTTTTGTGAATTGAATGTAAACGGTCGCAACGAATTCTATGTGCTGGAGCCATGATCTGAACTGTTTGTGGCTAGAACTGCTCACAAAAATTACATCTAACTTCTCGTTCTATTTGAATGTTATTTCTTTACACTGAAATTCCCCAATTTCCTTTTTAAGTCTTGCAGGTTATTTTTTTAATAAGGAAGATTAAAAACGGGATAATGTTGATGATGGGGTATGGTTTCCCCTTTTAGAGTATGGAGTTCTAAACGTTTACATTTCAAAAGAAAATCCTAACAGCCGTAAAGAAAACACTTGGTAGGAATTTGCTGGCTGGTTCACAGCATGTCACAAGAAGCAGAAGTTTTCCATCCGACTAACTTTACAAATTATGTTGCTCCAAAAATGTTCATTTTAAAAGTAATTACAAATCAAACAAGCATTACAACAGCTCAAATTGGTGCTGCAGATTTGTGCACAGTTTTTCGGCAGCTCCTTTCAATTTTGAGAAAAAAAAAAACACTGATGCGACACTCGAAGTAAAGTAACAGGGAGAGAGAGTTTATTGAAGTAAACAACTTGCTTTTATAGACATATGAACCGTCATTGGAGAGTTTTCGGTACGATCAACCTATCATATGATCGGATATTGTTACAGTCCAAACCACTAGCTCACACAAAGGCCAATGACATAGTATGAAAATACAGTGTTGCATAAAAAATTATGGACTGAGAATTCAAAATTAAATTGACTTACACACACCAGATTGATTGAGATCGTTTTCCAATTGTGTGCGGCATCTTAGGCGAGAACGACGTGCGTCGCGTTGCACTAGAGACTTGGATACAAAAACTCTTCTGGCTTGAGCAGTACTGTACAAACTTTCAAGTTATCTTCAGTGTTGTGCACCACTAAACGCATACAGTCTTAATAGCTCTTCGTGGATCATCCTCTACAGTTACCCAACGCGAACAGAACCAAAAATCATCGAAAAACTTCCTCATCCATTTTAAATAAGGTCCACTTTCTGCGTCAGGGATGATCAAGGCAGTGTCAAAAACCAGCTGTGTCCTTTGCGAGGGACTTCTTTTTCTTGACTGCCTCTTGAACCTTTAGAAACAGACTAAATAAACGTAGTCCTTTTACACCTTCTGATGTTTGCCTGCCAATGTTCACGTTGTGTTTCACTCAGTTTGGACAGACGATATATTGTTTCTATCAACTGAACCATCGTCTCTAAAAAGTAGTTCCCATTTCTCAATTCGATGACAAACTCAACTGATCGCTGTTTTGATGAAAGCCTTGTTTTCCCTTATGAGCACACAAACATTAACAGCCCAAAACCTTCTGTTTCCGTGCCTGAATCTCACAGAATATGTGTTATTATTAGCAATGAGAAATAACTTTGGTGTAGTTGCTGTTAACAGAAATCAAACACGGATAATCCCTAGTCTGACACATCACTCAATAAGTCTCTAGACATGTAGGGGGCGCCACAAACGAACCATTTAATATAAATTTATAATTTTTGTTAGTAGCGCCCCTTGAGTGATCTGTTAAAAACCTGAAACTTAACGACAATCAATTTTATTTAGGGTTTCGCACACGGAACAAAATTGGCGATAGGATAAATTTTCACCTGTCAAAATTTGAAATTTGAAGACGGTTCTTCAGTGTGTACCTTTTTTACGCTTCCATGTTCCTTTACTCAATTACTAACCGATTGTCAATCCCAGGCAAATATAAGTTTAACAAATTTGATATAGAATCGGCTGGTCAGAATTGTCAAGAATTGCTATTTTCTATCAAGAATTGGTATTTTCTGTCCAGAATTAGTATTTTCTGCCAAGAATTGGTATTTATTGTCAAGAATTGGTATTTTCTGTCAAAAATTTCTATTTTTTGTACAGAATTGATATTTGCTGTCAAGAATTGTTATTTTCTGTCCGGAATTGATATTTTCTGTCAAGAATTGGTATTTTCTGTCAAGAATTGCTATTTTCTGTCCAGAATTGGTATTTTCTGTCAAGAATTTGTATTTTCTGTCCAGAATTGGAATCTTCTGTCAAGAATTGCTATTTACTGTCCAGAATTACTATTTTCTGTCAAGAATTGGTATTTTCTGTCAAGAATTGCTATTTTCTGTCAAGAATTGGTATTTTCTGTCAAGAATTGGTATTTTCTGTCAAGAATTGTTATTTTCTGTCAAGAATTGGTATTTTCTGTCAAGAATTGCTATTTTCTGCCCAGAATTGGTATCTTCTGTCCAGATTTGCTATTTTCTGTCAAGAATTGGTATTTTCTGTTCAGATTTTGTATTTTCTGTCAAAAACTGGTATTTTCACAACAACGTCACTTAATAAAACCAAATGAACATATGACAAATCTTTTTTCATGAGAAATTTAGTTTTTTTTAAGTTTTTTGTACTTTATTCATTAGTCACTCTTAGATCACTGAGAGCTTTACACTTGTAGTCTTTTTTATATACACATCAAAATAAAGTCACTTTCAAACTAAAATCTTACATCTACGTTGGCAAAATACCACGGCATGCAAAAAATGTAATTCAAATTTAAAAAGAAAATTATAAAACAATTTTTCAAAGGTATATTGGTTATAGGAAAAATATCTACAAAAAAAAAACAACGGGTATCGAATTTTTCGGGCTCCGGAAATCTTATTGTCTTTCGTTCGAATTTGTTTTCTCATTTATTAATGTGTGCATTGCCTATGATATTAAATTACAACTCTTGCAATATATTGTTCTATTTAAACTCATTAGAAACGACGAGAAACTATATAAATTTAAGTAAACCTAACCAAACAAACAAAACACAGAAATGTATAAAAAATATTTGTATGTGAACAAGTAATGCTTTATTAGGAAATAAATATACATACTAACAGATTGTTTTATATTAAAAAAAAAAAATTAACATTTTATAATTGCAAAAAAAAAACAAAAAGTAAATAGAGGAACGAATCGTTTGTATTTTTTGAATAAATTAAAAACAAAGTAAAAAACGAAATTATATATGTAAATTATATATAAACTGGTAATAAATTCAAATTCACATGATAAAAAAGCTACATTCTTGTCTCATTGACTGCGAGTGGGTGTGATGTGGTTATGTGATGCGCGTTGAGCAATGGCGATGAAATCGATAGGGACGTTCTTCGGTTTCGTTGATGGGTGGTCGATTTTGACATGGCGGTGTTATGTGATTGTTGAGAATTGATGTGACAGTTTTCGAAATTAGTATCGGCTGTATGCGGTTGTAGCCATTGTAGCCACTTTTGTAGCGTTCCAACTTGTGTGAGATGCGTTCAACTTCACTGCAAACCCATCGCTGACCTCGTTCACAGAATCCTTGAACCATGTCTGACTGTGTTTGTTGTGATTACGAATTGAAACTGAAAATAAAACAACATGTTGAGACATTCGTTTGAGACTTGAATGAGGAGTTGGTTTCTAACATGCCCCACGACTTGAACTACTTAAAATGTAATACTACGAGGAGCGTTCAATATATTCGGTATCGGGGTGAAGCTGTGGTTATATAAATGAATTGACTTATTTATCAAGTGATACTATTATTTTAGTGCATTCATGTAAAATTTCATATAAATGTGATTATTAATTCGCATTTTATCTCTAGTTAAATAGAATCATAATGGCAACTGAGACGAAGATGGTGAAAATTGAGCATCGCGCTGTAATTAAATTTCTCACTAAGCAAGGAAAAAGTCAAAAAATTATTCGTGAAGAGATGGCGGCTGTTTAACGGGATTACACACCTTTATTATCAACTGTGCAAAAGTGGTCAAGTGAGGCAGAGAGAGCATTGAAGACGACCCCCGCTCCGGCGCCCTGGCTACTGCTTGTATGGGAGAAAGCATCAAAGAAGTCGAAAAACTTGTTCTTGAGGATGCCCAAAAATAGGTCAAAATGATGGCAGAGATCACCAAGCTTTCAACTGGTATTATTCACACCGTTCTTCGTGACCATCTTAACCTTTTTCAGTACAAGGTGGGTGCCACGAATGCTCACAGCGCCACAGAGTGAGAATCGCATGCTGTAGAGAGCTTTTGGAGATGTGTAGTGAGAAAACGGACGGTGTTATGGATCAAATTGTTACTGGGGACGAAACATGGGTTCACCAATATGACCCTGAAATCAAACAAGAGTCCATGCAGTGGCATAAAAAAGAAACAGACACCCCGAAGAAGTTCAAAGTCACTCCGTCTGTCGGGAAGCTCATGTCCACAATTTTTTAGGACTCAAAGGGAATCTTGCTCATTGAGTACAAAAAGAGGTGAAACCATCAACGCCTTATCCTACGCTTCCACTTTGAATAATTTGCGGGATTAAAATTAAAAAGAAAAGACGGGGTAAACTCGCAGCGGGTGTGTCGTTTTTCATGACAACGCTTCTGTTCACACGGCGCGCGTTTCCAAGGCTTCTGCTCGAAATTGTGGTTTCGAAGAAATCCAACACCCACCCTATAGTCCAGACCTTGCCCCTAGTGATTATTTCCTGTTTCCGGATTTTAAAAAATGTCTTCGTGGATTTTCGGATGATGAAGAACTCAAGTCGGCAATAAATGCGTATATTGCAGAGAAAGAGGAAATTTTTTTTTTGAGGGTTTGAAAAAGCTTATCTCAAGATGTACCAAATGCATTGATGTTGGAGATTATATTGAAAAATAAAAACAATTTAAATTGAATTCGCATTTTCCTTCACATCGATACCGAGAACACATTGAACGTCCCTCGTAGGAAGTGTTATTCTTTTTCTACAAGAAATGTAAGCCCTGGAAAACTCAAAACAAACTTCGTGCACAGCATTTTGAGTCGACCGTATTCTTCAAACAGCTATCAGGCAAGAGTGTCATCTTTTGCGTGCTATTTAGAGTCATAGAACAACGAATGTATACTTATTCAAATTCACACAACACTCACAAGCGTTTAAAGGCCAACGCTCAACACTTGAATAGTTAACGGGTGTATGCTAATCTTGCGTAAATAGGTGGAATAGCAATTAGCACTGAACGTAATCAATTTTAACAACTTTCCTACGTGACTCGTTTTTGGTGGATAAAGATTAAATAATCTAAACGTTCAAAACCATAAACAATAAAATTTAAAATTTAAGAAGATTCGCGTCTAGAAGTTGTCATGGTAGTTCAACTTGTATATTTGTATTTGCAAACATGCGTGAGCTCTTGTTAGGAATACATATTAACTTTCATCACTGAACTTGTTTGTGTGTAACAGTCAATTATACCACTCCGTTACATCAAATTTGGCTATGATTAGACTATCAATTGGGATTTGATGACCCTTTCTGAATATGTTTTAAATAGCAGGAAATTGTCAGAGAAAGCAGCTCACTCAACACTTCACGAGGTGAAATTTAATTTTTCACCGCAGAAAGTTTTTTCAATAAACCAATAAATTACTTTTCAAGTCTCGCAGTCATTTTGTTCTATTTTTTTTGAATTTAAAAATATTGGTAAAAAAAATTGTTCAAATTCATGTACTATCAACAAATATGCAAAACTTTATAATAGTAATAATTGTTGGCGCGACAGTCCACAGGGCGACCAGGGCCTAACTTGCTCATCAAATACTAGTGTTGTGCGCGCTATTGCTCTCTCACGAGTAGAAGGGACCTACAGTTTTTTGCCGACTCCGAACGGCGAAGTTTCAGAAGCTTTCTTAGACAGTTATTACTCTTTGAGTGTTGCCAGCAACTCGATTGAGGTGTTGCAGTGAAAAATTCGAGGCGTTCAGTTAGGAATCGAATCTAGACCTTTCGGATTGTGAGCGTCGCACTCTACCACTACGCCACGGCGGCCACAAAAAATTAGTTGAATTGAAACTCAACTTAAGAGTCAATTGCAAACTACTCCGGTTTTAAATGGTAAAGAAACATTTAATGATTCACCCACTGCCTGTAGATCATTAGATTTCTGACAATCAAAAGTCATTAAATTCAATTTGGTATTCAACCCATTATTACTCATAAGCAGTAAGGTCATGACAAATAGGTATGATCGTTAAGGGCGAGCAATTTTATTCTCCATTGTCGATGCAGTCACCAAACAATAACGTAACTAATAATCCCGTCTTCTTGACATCAATGGTGTGGTTACAAGCAAAAACCCATTGTATTTTATTGTTCATAATAAAAATAAAAACCTCTCCTTTCTTCCGCTTTCTGTTTGAGTACTGGTCTCAGAATTGCTTAGATTTTCATTTAACAATTGCAAGCAAAACAATTAAAAAACCACACTTCATTTGATTTTTGAATTCTTTTGCTGGTACTCTGCATTCCTAATTATACCACCAGGTACGACTATGGTGGATTTTCGTTAAGCTTCCAGCTTTGGATATGCTTTAGCCCGTCTTTAATTCGTTTTTAATCAACTTCCACTAGAATTACCAAATTTAGCAAAACACGAAGCGTTGACAAAAATTAAAAAATTATGTTTAAATCCATGATTATTATTTTGTTTAACCAAAAAAAAAAAAAAAGAATGTAATGTCCCACTTTTGATCATCATGCAAAATATATAGTATTTCAGAATCAATCTTCTGCAGACTAGCCATCCGCTTTGCAAATAAAAACAAGCACATGTATTACGAAGTGGAAAATAAAGAAAGAATTGAAATGAACTAAAAAAAAATTGAATTCTTATTTTTGTGTAACTTTGTGTAGAAACGAAATTAAGTGCACAAACGCATTGTGAATGTTGAATAAAACCACGGTCATGCGCGACGAAAAGCGTGTCAAACGCCATCAGACAACGGGGCAGCTACAGTTGCTTACATAACTATTGTGCCAAACTCTGTTTAAAAGAAAAAAAAATCTTAATACCCTAACTACACGCTGGCATGAAGGAAAGAATAAGGAATGAAGTCAATTAGTTGCATGTAGTATTCACATCAATGGAGCCATATGTCTGTAGGATTCGAAATTAACCGTTTTCGAATGCCGTAAACTTCGCGATTCGAAATACGACCCCACAGAATTATTGAGGCAAATTATCATTCGTTCAATGAAAGGCAAAGAGTAAACATATACCTTAAATATATATGCTAAGCATATTAATAATACATACGTCGTGGTGCACGCGTCCGTATCATGTTACGGACATAGTTAAGACTAAGTGTTCACTTTTAGTAGTAGTAGTTAGTAATTTTAAGCTTAGACGTAATTTATTATAATTGGAATTTACTTTTAGTCTTAAGTTAGTCTTTAGTCTTACTCTCAGGTTAGGTTAAGTTATATATTTGCTATCCCAAGTTTTTGAATTTTTCCTGGCTGAAAATTACACTTTGAATGAAACACTTTAACAAAAACAGCAAAATTATCTAATAAGGAAGCCGAATGGTGAAGAAAAACATTTATTATCTTAGGTTAGTTTAAAGTATTTGTTAAGAGTCAGTAAGTTAGAGTTAAGATCAACAGATTATATTATTAAGCTAGCTTAAGTATTTTTGGTCTAGCATGTAAGTAAAACAAATAAGGGATAAATGAAAAAAACAAAAATACAAAAAAAAAGTAAACATCTGCCATAAGCAATAATTACTACAGATCTTTCTGAACTGCTTGGGGAACTAAAATTTATTTGTGATTATTACGACTTTGCATGTTTTTATTGCCAAAAAAAAAGGAATTGCAGATACTGTTTGTCGAGTTTTTAGGGAGAATGGCTACAACGGCAGGGCTGCCAGGAAAAAACTATTCGTATGTAATGTGGTCGCTGTGGCGTAGTGGGTAGAGTGCGACGCTCACACGCCGAAGGGTCTGGGTTCGACTCCCAGTTCCAACACCAATTTTTCTAATATTTCACGGCACCACCTCTTTCGAGCTGCTGGCAACACTCAAAGAGTAATAACTGTCTAAGAAAGCTTCTCAAATTTTGCCGTTCGGAGTCGGCAAAAAACTGTAGGTCCCTTCTACTCGTGAGAGAACAGTAGCGCGCACAACACGAGTAGTTGATAAGCAAGCTAGGCCCTGGTGCCCCTTTGGACTGTAGCGCCAACAATTATTATTATTATTATGTAATGTAATTAGAAAAAAAAAAATAGCTTTGCCAAAAACTTTGAGCCTGAGGGCTTAAAGTACTGAAAATCAGTTATTTTTGCAGACGAGAGCAAACATAATGTATTTTGCTCAGATGGTCGTGAAAAAATATGGGTCAAGGTAAATACACAGCTCAATCCAGAGAACCTATTACCGTCCGTAAAACATGATTAAAGTTCATTAATGGTATGGGACTGTATGTCATATTCGGTGTGGCCAATTTAGTCTTAATAAACGGGGAGTCAATTGGAAGACGACTCAAAAGAGTCCAAACTTATAATGCTTAACATTGATGCCTGTAGACTTGGCCCAATAATCTTGTCATGTATATTTCTAAGATGGAAGGAATCATTTTACTTTAGTTTTGTTGTTCACGGGTAAATGAAGTTTATTTGTTTTATTATTGTTGTTAATGTTCTTTGGATTACACTTTTAATTATTTCAATTATATTGTTCCATATATTCTAATATTTTCCCACATTTTAATAACAATTAAGTTTTGACCCAATAATTATGTGAGTGACTGTATATTAGGAGAATTGCCCGTTCTTTGTCAGATCTGTCACTTCTAAAATTATCTACTAAAACTGAAACTTGTTAACTAAAAACTATTATATTATTATCTGCTAAAACTGAACTGAAAATTGTTGTTTTCTCTTACTTCATTAGATGATCATTTAAAGAAAATAAAATAAATGATATATATGAACGTTTGTGTCTGTTATTTTTAAATTAACAATAATACGTTGATCGTGCCTGTGAGATCTGAAGTCGAAAATTGCATTCTATTTGCAATTTTCGACTTCAGAAATCATCAAATATGATATAGCTCCATATGATGGACACGGAACGAGAATGAATAAGAAAAACACTCCCACAGTTAATAAAGGCTAGATGCTTTGATATATTGTATTGGGAATACAAATTTATTTAAAAGATGGAGCCACCTACAATTTGTTGTGATAAGTGGAAAGGCGTAATAAGTGTTCCTGCGCGTCTTTTTAGTAGAGACATTACTTACCTCCTCGAAGCTGTCCGGACTTAAATGAACAGCATTTACGGGAAGTTTCGAATTTCGTTTTTAATTAAAGTAAAAGTGCAGCTGAAACCCATCGAATGCTTGTAGAAGTTTATGGTGAATCTGCTCCGATCGACAAATCATGCAGAAAGTGGGTGTGAAGCCTTAAAAGTGTTGATATTTGCATCGAAGAGAAAGACTGTCTTGACCAGCTCAATAATATTGAAGATGAAGAACTGGAGGGTTTACTTTATCAAGATCCGTACCAATGCAATGTGGCCTCGCAGTTGGGAGTGACACAGCGATAAATTTTCCTTCGGCTTAAAAAAATTGTGATATATTCAAAAGCAAGGAAATTGGTTACCATACCTGTTGAAGCCGAGAAATGTCGAAAAGAAATTTGTCACCTCCGAACTGCATCTTGGAAGATGTCAATGGATGGAAGTTTTCACTGGATCATAACTGGAGGTGAAAAGTTAATATACTTCAATAACCCCAAGAAAAAAAAATGCTTTGCAAAGCCTGGTAAACGGAACTAAAGTTTACGCTCTGCGTATGGTAGAAACAAATAAGTATGGTGTTTTATGAGCTGCTAAAATCTGACGAAACTATTGAGGGGGAAACTTTATAGACAAAAAAAAAGTTCTGTATTGCGAGAAAAACGTTCAAAAACAAACGAAAGGCATGACAAGGTGATTTTTCAACATGATAACGCTCGACTCCGTTTGGGTGTAGATGTCAAAACGTTTTTTGCAAACGTTGAAATAAGAGGTCTTACCCTCGGTGTATTCGCCGAAACTTGCTCCTTCCGACTATCCAACTACTGGCTTTTTCAACGGGTGCAAAGCGATTTGGATTCGGACCTTTTTAAGAAATCGAAGAATGGCTACATTTTGAAATCGATGCCAGAGAGGATTGATTTTTTTTAAATGGTATTCAAAAAATTCCATAAAATTGGGAAATGGAAATAGAAATAGAAAACGGAGTGAATTGATTTGTACTCCAAACATTTTAAAATTTTGACGTTTTCAAAAAACTTTAAAAGCGAACTTCATTCACTTTTAACGAAACATCCATTAAATTATGTTCCATTACTTGCTACTTGTATTGAGAATTGGAATGAAAAGGTGGAATGGAATTAAGTTCAAAAAATAATAACAGACCCTGTCTGGAAGTCAAGTTTTGTTTTGAAAACAAAGCTGTTTGGAGGCATGGGTATTGCCATGGACTATCGGACTTTATCACAAAACACTTTCAATTTGCAAAACACTCGAGTTCTGCTGTTTTCTAAATATTTAACCTTGATCTCATACGCATAGATATGTATGTTTATTTTAATCGGGACAGATTTTCAATTTCTTTCGGTTTTTCCTTGCACCTTGTACACCTTTATATCGCCAATACACGCTAGTTTGCATAGATCGTACATCAGCATATGATACATTAATTAAGGAATATTTTTAAGCGAAATATGTAGGTGCTTTCTTTTTTTTTAATGCATTTTTTTTTATTTTTTTTCAAATTCAATGTCTTACATGCTAGACAGAAAAATACATAAAACCAGCTTTCTAATGAAATCGAATGATCTTAATTCTAACTTACTGACCCTCTACAAGTACTCTAAGCTAACCAACGGATTTGATTTATCTAATACCTTTCGGATTCTAATAACATCTGATTTTATGCTTAAAATATATATGTATATTTATTAATCTCCAAGAAAATTAAGAAAAAACTTGGACTTCATGTTTTTTTTTGTGCTACTTATCCTAATTTATACCTACTTAAAGTACTTTAACCTAAATTTAAGCTTAAATCTACAATCCATAAACCAATTTATGGAACTATTGACATAGGACTTACCCATGTCCGTAAAAATACGGACGCGTGCACCAGGGCGTATTTGTTATTTATAAATGCTTAACATATGTGGTCGCCGTGGCGTAGTGGGTAGAGTGCGACGCTCACACGCCGAAAGGTCTAGGTTCGACTCCCAGTTCCAACACCAATTTTTCTAATATTTCACGGCACCACCTCTTTCGAGCTGCTGATAACACTCAAAGAGTAATAACTGTCTAAGAAAGCTTCTCAAATTTCGCCGTTCGGAGTCGGCAAAAAACTGTAGGTCCCTTCTACTCGTGAGAGAACAGTAGCGCGCACAACACGAGTAGTTGATGAGCAAGCTAGGCCCTGGTCCCCCTTTGGACTGTAGCGCCAACAATTATTATTATTAACATATATATGTAATACGCCGTGATGCACCTTTTTTGTGTTTTTGTTTTTATTTTTATTTTTTTGTCTTTTCTTGTATTTTTTTTGTATTTTTATAATATATTTTTTATTTTTTTTTTAACTCCTTACATCTACCTTGGCCTATGTGAGTTAGCCCTATGACTCAACTATACCATTTTTTACTTTAAGTATTTAGCGGCATCGAATGCTGGTTATGGTGTAGCCACCAGTAGAAATGCCGTGCTTTGTCTGTTACTGCTCTGTCTCGGGCAGAAATCGCTCTACTGAACCGTAGGAGATCCTCGTGGCTGCGAGCGACGTCCGGCTCGTATAAAAGTTGCCTTTTTACTGTTCGGCGTGCGACATGGAAGATGATAGGGCAGCCATCCTCATCTTGTATCAGACCTTTCGCGTCCAAGTAGACGAAAGTTTCAGGCGGAATAAAGCCGTTAAGGCGTACCCTCTCGTGGTACATTACGTTAGGGTAGTAAGCCCCAAAGGTCAGACTGTTGGTTGAAGTCATGGGTCGAGCAGTGTGACTCCGAATCAACTTAATAATAGAGTTATCAATCCTTATAAGGATACAGGACCTCGTTGGGATAGAATTTCTTGTAATCAGAGTGTTCGATATAAGCGAAGACAAGCCCGAAGGCACCGCCTTTCGAACACTGTAGGTGCTTTCTTTCTAGCATTTTAATTCACTTTGTTTTTAATTCACACTTGTTTAGTACAAAAGTTGGGCTCCACTTGTTTCAATAACATTCGCTTTTGTATGAGGCTTGTTTTGTGGCCAAACAACTTTTAGCTTTCTCGGACGAGAAATAGAAAACACTAAGTAAATCTTTGAAAAATCGATGTCTTGACGGACTGTACAAAATTTAAAACTTAATGGAAGAAAAAATCAAAACTTACGCTTATTGTTAATCCCGAAATTTGAGCGTTCAACATTTTCTTAAAACTTTTATGGATGAGCGTGGATTGTAAACTGAATAAGTGTACATATCCCTTGAAATTGTAATTGCATACAGTGAACCAAAAAAACTGGGACACTTATTACCTTCAAATTCAGCTTGAAAGATCTCAGCCATTTTTTAAAATTTTAAAACGAAATAAATTGCACATGAAACTGCAGTTCAATAAAATTTCAGTAATCCAAACACATTTATTGTTAATTTTTTAATTTTAGCAACTAATGGCTTAAATCAAAAATAGGGCAAATTCATCGGCCAAAAAAACAAACTGGTACACTTGTTTTCAAAGACCAGATATAATGTACCGTTCCTTTTATACCCGTATCTTTGATGAAAGATTACCTCCACTATTCTGTCAAGTTGTTAACAACAGCATATTTATGTAATTAAATTTTGTTGTTGAAAAAAATGGAAAATAAACAGACATCCCGTGACATGAAAGTTTTAATAATTGATAATTATGAACAAAATTATAGTATGCGCGAAATTTCTTCAGTGGTTAAGAAACCTAAATCAACAGTCTTCAATATTATAAAGTCTTTCAAAGATAACGGTTTTCTTCATCGCGTTTCAGGAAGTGGAAGACCTTCGAAAATTTCTACAGATCAAAGTAAACGAAGCATTTTAAGGTCGGTAAAAAGAAACTGTTAGGCAGAATTTTCCACTCAATTTGGACAATGATAGACAAGCATTCCGTCCCCCCGACTTAGACGAGGTGAAGATAGCAAAATCCAAACTGAAGTCGAACAAAGCTGATGGAGCGGACGGACTGTCCGCAGAACTATTTAAAGCAGCTGGAGATGACCTGGTTGGGCGCATGCACCAGCTCATCTGTAAAATATGGTCGGAGGAAAGCATGCCTGATGAGTGGAATCTCAGCGTCGTTTGCCCGGTTCACAAGAATGGAGACCCCTTTGACTGCGCCTACTACCAAGGAACTAGTCTCCCCAACATCGCATACAAGATCCTCTCTGCCGTATTGTGTGAGGGTCTGAAACCGTTTGTTCATGACCTGATAGGTCCCTATCAGTGTGGTTTCAGACCAGGGAGGTCCACTATAGACCAGATATTTACATTACGGCAAATCCTAAAAAAGACCCAAGAAGTGCTAGTCGACACTCACCACCTATTCGTCGATTTGAAGGCCGCATATGATAGTGTGCATAGAGACGAGCTATACAGTGCCATGTCTAGTTTTGGCACTCCTACCAAACTCGTCAGATTGTGTAGGATAACGATGGAGAACTCTCGATGCTCAGTCAAGGTCGGTAACGAACTCACCGAGACCTTTAATGTCAAAAAAGGTTTTAGACAAGGCGACGCACTGTCATGTGACTTCTTTAACAGCATCTTCGAGAAAATTGTCTGGTGTGGTGTGGTGTTGACTTGTAACTCACAAGTCAGAGGCACGATCTTCCAGAAGTCAGTTCAATTGCTAGCTTTCGCTGATGACATTGACGTGATTGGACGAACATAGCGAGCCGTGAATGAGGCGTTTGCTCGCATTGAAGAGGAAGCGGCTGAAATGGGTGAAATGAAAAACTAACGTTGCGCAAGTTGTGACTAAGGTGCAGCCTGAAATCAAAGAATCGCATCAGGACAAAACTAAGTACAAGCTGTCATCAAGGAAAGACACACAACATCGACGTCTCGGACGAAGCGTCACACTAGGCAGCAGAAACTTCGAGGTAGTCAATGAATTCGTCTACCTCGGCTCCGCGGTAAACAGGGACAACAACATCAGTACTGAAATCAAACAGAGAATCACTCTTGCCAATCGCTGTTTCTTTTGGCTCAAGAGGCAGTTGAGTAATAAAGCCCTCTCTCGAAGGACTAAACTCGCTTTATATGACAGCTTCATTATCCTCGTCCTACTTTATGGCGCGGAATCTTAGAAGCCTTTAATCTTTTCGAGAGAAAAGTCTTGCGTGCGATTTTTGGTCCTGTTTGCGTTGATGGCATCTGGAGGAGAAGATTTAATGACGAACTCTATGGGCTGTACAGCGACATGCGCCTTGTCAAGCGTCTACCGATACTACGCTTAAGATAGGTAGGCCATGTAGAGCGTATCGACACGACTGCTCCGGCCTGAAAAGTCTTTGAATCCGTGCCATTGGGACAACGCAACAGAGGACGACCTAGACTAAAGTGGCGCACACAAGTGGAGAAGGACCTCAACCAACTTGGAGTGCGTAACTGGAGACAGCTGGCGAAAGATCGTGCTGGCTGAAGAGACATGTTGGTTGAGGCCCAGGTCCACCCCGTACTGTAGCGCCACAAGATGAAGAAAGAATCAGCTGTGGAAATTGCCAAAACTTTGAAGAAAGAAAAAATTGCAGAAGTTGATCCGCAAAAAGTGGGAAATTTTTACATAAAAGCCCGCACACCTCCTAAAAAGGCAGCCTTATCTGAAAAGAAACATAAAAAAGAAACTGGAGTATGATATGAAGTACGTGCAGAATAGTACGTGGAATCAACTAATTTTTTGTGACGAATCAAAATTTAACATTTTCGGTAGGGATAGTCAACGCTTTTTGTGGAGGAGGGACGGAACTGCTTTGGATCCCAAAAATGTCACTTCTACAGTTAAGCACGGTGGTGGGAACATAATGGTTTGGGGTTCAATGGCAACAAACGAAGTTGGTTCTCTTCATGCAATTGAGGGAAAGAAATTTAACAAAGTTTGGATACGTTGATGTCCTAGAACGTTGTATCCCCGAAACCAAAGAAATATTTTGGACTACCGCTGGGTGTAATGCTGTTGCATGATAATGAACCAGAGCACATGGGCGCATCCCCCGCTGAGTCCGGATCTTAATCCCACAGAGCAGCTTTGGGCTGTTTAGAAAAGGCAGTTCGAAAAAGAACCCTTTGCACCAGAGAAGAGTTAGGGACGGCATTGTATAAAAAATGCCAAAAAATTCCATCGGGTGTAACAAAAAACCTGGTCAAATCGATAAACAGAAGATTGCAGGAAGTTATAACAACGCACAAAATATTTAAAAAAATAATTATTTTCATTTTTTGTAATTATCCCAGTTTTTTTTGGGCGATGAATTTGCACTATTTTAGATTTAAACCTTTAGTTGCTAAAATTAAAAAATTAACAATAAATGTGTTGGATTACTGAAACCGTATTGAACTGCAATTTTTTTCGTTTTAAAATATATAAAAATGGCTGAGATGTTTCAAGCTGAATTTGAAGGAATTTGAATTTGAAGTGTCCCAGTTTTTGGTATGAAGTGAGCGTCAAGATACAAATGTCTCTATAGGAAACATTTGTTGTGAACGTACTCTTATTTTTTTTTTTTGTTTGTTTGCTATGACATCTGTGAAAAATATTTAGTATACATCAAGTCATTGAACAGGCACATCATATTTTTTCATCGTGTTAAAAATTTCGAATTTTGTACCAGAAAGTGATGATTTGTGGAAAGCATTAATTTTTTGTTTTCATTTGAAGAAAAGTGCTGCAGAGTCGCATTGAATGCTTGTCGAGGCATATGGTGATCATGCTCTATCAGAAGCAACATGCAAAAGATGGTTTCAACGGTTCAGAAATAATGATTTTGATGTGAGAAATGAAGAACGTGGAAGACCACCAAAAAAGTTTGAAGACGCTGAATTGCAAACGATATTGGATGGAGATGACACTTTGAGTCAAAAGCAAATGGCAGCAATGTTAAATGTTGCACAACAAACAATTTCTGATCGTTTAAAAGCTATGGGAAAGATGCTAAAGTGTGGAAAATGGGTGCCACATGAATTGAATGAAATACAGATGGAAAACCGAAAAAACACTTGTTTTGCTTCAAAGACACGAAAGAAAATTGGTTTTGCATCGGTTGTTACTGGCGATGAAAAATGGATTTATTTTAAGAATCCTAAACGGAAAAAATCATGGGTTAATCTGGGACAACCATCAGCATCGACTGCAAAACCAGATCGATTCGGCAAGAAGACAATGGGGTGGGACCAGAAAGGTGTGCTGTACCACGAGCTCCTAAAACCTGGTGAAGCCGTTAATACTGATCGCTACCGACAACAAATTATCAATTTGAACCATGCATTGATCGAGAAACGACCAGAATGGCCCAGAAGACACGGCAAGGTAATTTTGCTCCATGATAATACACCTGCACACAAAGCAAAACCGGTTCAGGATACAATCAAAACACTTGGCTATTAGCAGCTTCCCCATCCGCCATATTCACCAGACTTGGCTCCTTCCGATTACCATTTGTTTTCATCGATGCGACACGCATTGGCTGAGTAGCACTTTGATTCCCACGAGGAGGTCGAAAATTGAGAGACTGATTGGTTTGCTTTAAAAGATGAATAATTTTATTGGCGTGGTATTCACAAATTGCCAGAAAGGTGGTCAAAATGTGTAGAAAACAATGGCCAATACCTTGAATAAAATGTTTTTACATTCCCATTAATAATTAGTCTTTTATTTTAAAAAAAAACGCTCATTTAATACCAGAAATGGAACAAAAAAATAAAAACTCGATCTTATTGTAAATCCCGAAACTTGTGCATTTAAAATTTTTTTTTCGTTAATTTTTCTGAAAAAACATGAATTGTGACCATAACAGGCGTACCTCCACACTAAAATTGTAGTTGTATAGATAAGAAACCTATAATGTATATTCCTCTCGATAAGTATTGGTGAAAAAAATAGAAGCCAAGCATGTCCGACTATAAGTTTTACTAGACAAGTTCCATGAGGCAAAGTTGTCTCGCGGATCAAGTTCACATAAAGTTACGAATGCTTTCCACTGTGCACACAGCTCAAGATCTTGAAACATAAGTTTGCAAACCTCTTTTCAATATAAACCAACAGACAACAAACCACCACTTCATCACAATGTCACTCACATTTTCGTTTTCTTGCGTAAATTCTCTCAGGCACTTCTACTCCTTGCCCCCGAATACACGCTTAAGCACTTTTCTAAAATATGTCCTGGAACACCTTTAACCTTGCTGTTCAATGAAGATCCAATTTGAAAATCACTTGTCTCTTCGGCAAGCGGACACGTCCCTTTGCCGGTCCGAAATGAAAAACAAACTGAGAAGCTTCCCCTCACGGGGGTGACGTTTTATACTACGCGACTAATTAGATTTTCCAAACGTAATTGATTGTTTCGGTTGGCCTTTTGCGCGCCTTCATTTGCCAAGGCCGTGGCAAGGGTATAGTAGAAGTGACGCCAGGGAAAGTGTTACGTTGGGGTTTAGGTTGTGCGAACATGGAATTATTACGTTTTTCGTTGAATGTCAAATGATTTGGGGCGTATTGAAGGTGGTTTTCTGTTTTAGTACTCTTTCTTGGTTTTGCCTTAAGTTAACTTTGGCCTTCTTAGAAGGGCAAGTTTGGTTTGGGGGATGTGAAAGTATTTGACAAATGCGTGGCGACGACAGCAGCATTTCTACTCGTACGTGAGTAGACGTTTATTTTGAGGTTAGAAAAGAGGATTAAGTCGTTGGGGTGTTAGCCACTTAGCTCTTACTCAAGGGGATTAAGGTCAAAGGACATGGGTTAACCAGGGGAACCGGATCTGAATATATAAGTTTTGCGAGCATATTCAAACAGTTTCTATAGGATCAGTGTCATTGAACTTAGTTAATTGATGTGCAATCAATCGTTGAAGAAATAACTTTGAAAAATGTAATTCAAACAAGGAAAATATTTCAAAGTAAAATGATAAGGCCCCAATAGTGGCGAATTGGTATTTGCTGGTTGCCTGTAATTGGTATTGTACTGGTATTGTCAGCAAGCGGGTCACTGATGAAGAGCTCCCGTTGCTTCAACAAGGCTTACATTGCACCGACCGATGTCTTCAAACTTAAAAAAAGTTGTTCGACAAGTCCATACGTTGACAAATTACTTTTCAATAATTTAACTGTTGGCGCTACAGTCCAAAGGGGGACCAGGGCCTAGCTTGCTCATCAACTACTCGCGTTGTGCTTTGAGTGTTGTCAGCAGCTCGAAAGAGGTGGTGCCGTGAAAAATTCGAAAAATTGGTGTTGAGCTGGGAATCGAACCGACACCCTTCGGCGTGTGAGCGTCGCATTCTACCCACTACGCCACGGCGACCACACTTTTCAATTCCATTTCTTTTCTTTTGAGTTTCAAGTGTTTTTTTTTAAAGAATGTGGCTTTTCAATTCCATTCTTAAAAAAAAAACATTTGAAATTCAAAAGTCAACACCGGAGGCATGACCTTAATAAATTTCATTCCGATTCTGATTTATGAGGATGTCTGATACGTGAAATGAATAAAACAAACAAAGCGAGGGGTCATTGAGGTCCGACCTAGAATAGAAAAGGTGGCGACTAGAAAGGATCCGCTGCAAAAATCAGGTAAGATAAAAGTTTGTGCTCTCATAAAGGGTAGAAGCTCAATATCAACAGCATATTGGGTAGAAAAATAATTAAAGGAGGTCAAGGACTTTGATCACCCTGCTCGGTAGCAAAGTAAAAAGACAGCAGTTTCAACAGTGAAATAAAGTGTAAAATCACTCTTGCTATTTTGCGCAACACCTCAACTTTTTCTGTCCTACTCTAAGCTACGAACTTCAGCCACAATTATAGCCGAAAAGAAAGGCTGATCCAAGGAAACCTTTACGTTATCAACAACGGTTGAGGAAGCCGTTTGTATTATCAGGGAAAATTTTTTCGTGTGATGTTTGATTCTATTTGCGTTGACATCATCTGAAGGAGAAGATGCAATCACAAATTAGACAAGCTTTATGGCGTCATGCTCTAACGGTAAAATCATGCAGGACGTATAGACAACCAGGACTGTAATCACGTAACTTTTTGAGCGACTATCGTCTTGAGGATCGACCAAAGCGATATCTTTGATAATTTGCATCACATAACCCACCTACTAACATCTCGTCTACGGTCTATTTCATACACAGTTTGAGCGCTACTGACCGTAATTATCTCATGTCACAATTGTACACACACAACAAAACAATGAGAACGTTATTCACATTACGAATGAGCGAACTGCTGTGCGAGAGGAGCTCATAAAATGTATGAAGTTTGATTTCAGGAAATATTTTTTTAAATAATTTTGCATCTACATTCATATATTCCTAAGCTGAGGACTATATCCAAAACATTCTGTAATTACTGATAACATTTTTTTTTTCTTACTTTTTTCTTAAAATTTTCACCACTTTCATGCCAGCCCAATGCAAAACGATAGTGAAATAACTATCGTCAATAACCGGTCGTCAGGACGATAGCGATAGGCAGTTTTGAGAGTACATGAAGCAACCAAAATGATATCGTTTAGTCGATATCGTTTTTTTTTTGTTTACGCGATGCAATACTCTCGTTTCAACGATATCGTCGCACGACAGTCGTCATCCGTGATTAGACCCCAGGCTAAAGAGTCTCCCGATTCTAACCACAACAGGGGTTGTGAATGGTTTTCAACCAACTTGGTGCGCGACACTGAAGTCAATTGGCAAAAGGTATGTTTTTTGAATCCCAGATTTCTGCCGACTTGTGACGTTAAATAAAAAGGAGCAGGTTATTGTTATGTTACATGACCAAAGCGGCGTAGTGCGTAGAGTGCGGCGCTCTCTCGACGAAGGTATATGTTCGAGTCCCGGCCGAACAACTCGAATTTTTCACGGCACCACCATTTTTGAGCTGCTGATAACAATCAAAGAATAATAACTTTTTAAGAAAATGCTTTTTAAAAGTTCGGCGTTTAAAGTCGGCAAAAAAATGTAAATCCCTTCTACTCCTGAGAGAACAGTAGCAAGCAGTTGATGACCACGCTTGTCCCTGGTCCCCCTGTGGGCTGCCGCGCCATACATTTATTATTATTAATAGGTTATTGTTACTTCTAGTGCATAGAGATCTGTGCTTCTCTCCAGAAGCAGGCACAAAATCTTGAAAAAATCACTCTGGCTGCGACTGGAATTATTTTCTTAGAGGCCGCCGTGGCGTAGTCGATAGAGTGCGACGCTCACACGCGGAAGGGCCTAGTTTCGATTCCCGGCTGAATACCTCGAATTTTTCACGGCACCACTTCTTTCGAGCTGCTTCATTCATTCAAAGAGTAATAACTGTCTAAGAAAGCTTCTTAAATTTCGCCGTTCGGAGTAGGCGCCGTTCGTAGTAGGCTAAAAACTGTAGGTCCATTCTACTGGTGAGAGAACAGTAACGGGCACAACACAAGTAGAGCAAGCTAAGCTCTGGTCCCCCTGTGGACTGTCGCGCCAACAATTAGTATTAGAAGCTCATGCTTCTCACCACTCATGCTTTTTAGTCTCACCGAATCCACGTTTAATTTAAACAGAATGCTGTCCGACTCACTCTCTTTTCGGCGCATTTCATTTCTGTACTGCCTTATGCCTCAGACAGGTCAAGTCTCCATTTAATTAACGAGAAATTGAGCCGAGAATGGAATGTACTCGAATTTTCACGGACGGCTTTAAAACTGTGGAGGGATCTGGAGTAGGGGCTCTCGTGAAAACGAAAACATTAACTTCGTACCACTTGAAGTAACCTTGTGACGATTATACAATCGAAAACTTTTGCGATTCTTATTGCCACAAACTATATTGTGAAGAGCAGATGTTAGAGTCCTCACAACCTCACTCAACTTTCTTAACAATTTTAAGATAGTTCAGGGAAGCAAGTCTTTCCTTAATTTGTTCGATAGACTAAATTCGCTGAGACTTGTCTGGATCACGGGACACCAGCGATTACTGAAGAGCTTACTAGGCAAGGATCAAAAGAAGCATTCGTAGGGTCCGAATCTACCTTGGGACTACCCGTGTCCTTGGTTACGGCTTCTGTCGACGGTTTAGTCTCCCAACAGTACAACCAGAGATGGCTCGACTCCTCAGGATGCAGGCTGACCAAGTGCAAGCTCCTGAACATCAGCAAGAAACACACAGCTTTCCTGCTATCTCTAGACAGAAAAGACTGCAGAGGAATTGTTACCGTACAAACGGGACGCGTCACTTTCGCTAAGCATTTAAATCTGCCCAAGCTTGGTGATAGCACCCTAGGCGATGCCTGTGGAGAAGGTGAGGACACTTTAGAAAAATTTTTCTGTCAATGTCCCGCCTTTGCTGGTATCAGGTGGCGCTAACGTGATGGGAACTGTAAAATAAGTCTCTCTATCGGAGAAGCGCTTACTGGTTTTCATTCGGAAAACCAAAAAATTAAATTAAATGCCTGGTAGTATAGTGGATGTACAATGGTGCAGTACTTTCCAACCCCCAACAAAAAATATTATTACGAAGTTTGCCTTTTATATTTCGGGATTAAGCAACACTAGTGCATTCTGGCAAATGTCAGCTCTATCGTAAAGTTTGACATTTTTGAGGTTACACGTACTCAGAACGTATTGACATACAAGCGCTATTCGCGTTGTTTATAGTTACTAAAAGATTCATCTCGCCCAAAATATGGAATTAAATCGTGAAAATTTTCGTGCAATTACTTTTTACAACTCTCGACGTGGGTTAACTCAACAACAGTGCATCGATGGACTTAATTCAATTTTTGGCGATGAGGCTCCATCAAGGACCAGTGTTTATCGATGGTATGGTCAATTCAAGCGAGTTCGTAGTTCACTGCAAGATGAATTTCGTGAAGGTCGTCCAAAATTAGTTGTTGTTCCGGAAACCATTGATGCTGTGCTCCAACTGATATTGCAAGAACGTCATTTGATCTATCGTGAGATTGAAACAACCTTAGGCATTAGTGGAACCAGCATACATTCAATACTGCATTACCATTCGACCGTCAAAAAAATTTGTTCGCGTTGGATCCCGCAGAAATTGTCAATCGCTCAAAAAAAAAGCTTATGTGGATTGGTCGAAAGAAATGCACCAAAAATACGATCGCGGTACTTCGAAACACGTCTATGATATCGTGACAGGTGGTAAATGTGGATTTACGCGTATGAGCCCGAAAGTAAACAGCAGTCGACTGAATGGGTGTCTCAAATTGAGCCAAATTCAACAAAAGCAGCACTTTCAAGCCAATGGTCGCCTTTTTTTCGGAAAAACTGGACATGTCGCAACCGTACCATTAGAACAAGGCAGAACAGTCGATTCTGAGTGGTACACAACCATTTGTTTGCCAGTTGTCTTCCAAGAAATCAGGAAAACCAACCGCCGAAGACGGATCACTCTTCACCGCGACAATGCGAGCTCTCAAACATCGGCTCAAACAACTGAAATTTTGAGCACTCAAGACATAGATTTGATGAGTCATCCGCCTTATAGTCCTGACCTGGCACCGAGTGACTTCTTTTTATTCCCGTACGTAAAAAATTAAATGAAAGGTCCTTTGACCTTTTGACCTTTTTCAACACCTGAAGAAGCGGTTAATGCGTTCAGAATGCATGTTTTGGAGATACCTCAATCAGAGTGGCAGAAGTGCTTCGACAGTTGGTTCAAACGCATGCAAAATTGTATAGATCTTAGTGCGGAATGTTTTGAAAAACAATAAAGCTATTTTCGGTGATTAATATTTGGTTTTTTCTCTAATCCCGAAATATAAAACGCAACCCTCGTAGGACTCACCGTATTATTTTTGGTGGGTGCTTGAGGGAGACTGGAGTGTAAGTGAGGTCACGACCCAATTATTACATGCTCAATATATAGAGGTACGTACTTATACAGTTTTGGACGAAACAATAAGGCCAGTACGGAAACAAATTTCTGTTATGACCTGAATACTTTTTAACTTTTTATTATTTATTTTTACTTTCCCTGTATTGAAACAATAATAAAATGAAACAAAAATGACAAAAATGCTTTTAGTTTTTCTATGAAAGCTAATATGATACTCGGTGGTCCTATTCTGTTGTTCGTCACTGTATACGCTGAGCCTGTGCATGAGGGTGCTGCCAGTTAAGTTTCTTTTTGTGGTAAGAAAATGCCTCCCACTTCTGTGTAAGGAAAGCGACAGACATGTGTATCACAATTGAAGGGTTCTGCTATGACAACTCACCCAGCGCAGCGGTCTTGTAACGAATCAGAGGTATGATGCATCATACTCTGTGATATTGTTGAACAACTATAAGCGGTGAGAAACTCTAGACATGAAATGAACACATGCCATTGCGAACTTTGCCAGTTAGAGACTTATTTGAAGGCTATATGGAATGACTTCTTCTTATGTGGCAAAATGATGGCAAGAAATGAAGCCAAGCAGGCTGCACTATGGTGCCACTGATCAGAGACACCAAAAACTAAGTTATGATGGCTATGTGAATAGCGTGGTGGCTGCGGGTTAGGTGAATGTTTAAAGAAAGCGTCTCTTGCATCTGTCTCCTTCCACTTTACCTCGATAACTTTTTGATGATTATAGGACTGCTGCACATGCAGTGATCCACAGTAACTGAAGCAGCAGAAGTGGATGTTTATAACGCCCCGATCCTTATCAAGAGGAATCACTGATCCTAGACTCAGAATCGTATTTAAGGCAACACTCAACACTCGTGCTGAAATTTTTGGTACTCTTTTTGTGTAAAACCCTGTTGGCTCTAAGTTCACGTCCAACGAACATATGCATTCTTGCCTTTTTTTGTTAAACGATGAAGTACATCCTAATTCAGCATATGTCCCCTTATACCGTTCAAACAAATTTTCCACTTGGTACAGATTTTCCACTAGTAAAGCAGACACTTCCTTCGCGTCGTCTCAGCATGCATGTGGAGTTCCAAAGCAATTACCTCTTCCATGACAAAACGTGGCAGCTGTCTATGACACCGTTTCAGATCGTACAAGGGTGTAATGATGGCTATCCGTAAAATCGTTGTGAGCAAAGACCGCCTACAGTCCACATCCTGTCCCCTCTCAGAAGGATTTCCAAAATTTAGATCAGACAAACAAAGGCCTTCATTTGTAAAAAAAATCCTTTATTTCTAACTAGATATTTTAACAGTTATATAAATCAAATACGTATTTCTGTATTTAGTAACGGGATCAAATAATAACTAGCTGCAGTGTGCTGCACAAGACTATTCGAGACGAGTGTTCACTGTGTTTGCTTACAACTTTCAACGTTTTTTGACGGGATGTAATTCAAAATCTGTCCAAATTATTGATGAGTGCACAAATCTTTTGATTTCTTTTTTCGCTCCTCGTTTGAGTTGCTCCTTCGGGTTCCCGGGATTGGCATGTAAGGCGATGCTGGACTGGAGTTTTGATCTGCAATGAGAAACACGCTTAGATCTAGGGAAGATGTGATAAGCTGAGAGTTGAGGCTACCATATGAACTTGACATTGAATGATTCATTCGGACGGGTTCACGGTCGCGATCCCGGTAGTTCTCGTGTGGGTTGTCTAACAGGGAGAAATTCTCCGACCGGGATAGCGAATGATTCCGTTGGCCCTCTGGACTCTGATTGTGAACGACGGAACGGTTTGAGATGCAGCTGTCGACGGGAAGGGTGTAGATGTCGTCGTCTTTGCAGTCGTCGAGGTAGTCCAACGGGAGGTTAGCGTTCATTCCTCTAAGGCTGTCACTCTGAATTCTTTGGTGTGAGATTAGATCTTTCGGATTTGAGTATGCCTCGAAGTCGATGGGATCGCTCTCCACTGGCCTGGAGATGGACGTCATTTGTGGTGGGGAATCTTGTGGCAGCGGTAGCAGTGGACCAGAGTGCATGCCGTTGGATTCTTTTTGATACTGATGCTTTCGCAACCGGGCTTTTTCTTTTGCCCGCTTTGCTTTGGCTTTCTCCTAAAAAACAAAATGGAAGAATTATAACGCAAACGTAAGTGTGGCGCGGAAGCAGGTTACCCTTTCTTGAAGCATTTTCGCTAGCTCCTTGTCCTGCGCCTCAATGGCTAGGAGTCGGTCTCGGTCTTCCAGCGTTAAGCCGTTTTGCTGTTCCATTTCTTGCAGTTTTCGTGCAAGTTCCTACGAACAAATTTTTAAGGGGAAGTTTTAAAAAGACATATGCACTTACCTCATCCTTCTTCTCTTGTTTGATTTTCTTGCTCATCTCCTTAATCTCATGCAAGGGAAGACCGATTTCTTGCAGGCTTGGATCGACATACAACTCAATATCATCGGCGCTCTCTTGCTGATGTTGACGCCTCTGATGAGATCCAGAACTTTCCAGATTTTCTCGTTGCGATCGCTGGAAGTTGAATTCGTCTCTTGGCCGCCTGTCGCCATCTGGTGGTGAATGTTTATTCCTATAGGCGCTTGATTTGGTGGGCTCAGGAATGAGTGACATTGCCGATTCGGATGCTTCAGAATACTGCACGATTTTGTCTATCGACGAAGAGTGTGGCATGTGCTGTGGACTGTGCCTGGTGCGACTCACATTGCAAGTCCGGCTTGAGACGTTTGAGACATGTGAAGAATCGTGAGAATCTGAGGATTTCCTAGACTGTCGACTCATTTGAGAATGCTCAAGTAACTGATGCAACTGCTCCGGATGGGAGTTAAGAAGGTTCACGGTTAAGGGGAGTCCGACATCCTGCAGATGCGGACTTTGAGAGACACTTGAGTTGTCTGTGTAAGGTATTTGATGGGCTTCCGGTTTACCGGCAAGGGGAAGGTTCACGTATATGCTCTGAAAAGACATTCCGTCGTTATTTGAACTTTAAGAATTTGTGGGTCATGTGATGTTACCTGCAGCTGGTCAGCAACTTTTTCACTTTCTTCCAACTCACGCTGCCTTTGTTCTTGTAGATCCCTCTCCAGTTTTTCAGCAATTTGCATGGCCACAAGTTTATCGTGCTCCTCCCTACAAAACAAATTCAAGTTTTAGTTTAGGTACTGAATCTTCTCAAACTTCATCCACTTACTGTTCGGAGAGATATCTCTTGTAGGATTCAATCTGCTTCTGAGCGTTCTCCTTTTCTTTGATTTGCTCGTTAAGTGCTGTTGGGAAATCGGTGCGAACTACCTCGTTGCGGTAACGATTTCCCTTATAAAAGTCATTAACTGAAATAATAGCGGTTAGTAATGGAATTCGTGCTTGGAACGTTGGGAAAAGGATTACTCTCTTGGGACTGCAGTTTGTATGCTAGGGCTCCATCTTCACGTACAAGCCATTCTTTGCAAACTGAAAACAAAATGGCGTGTGATTATTTGGTTTGTGATGGTGTCAAGAAATTAAGAAAAGAGTGTGTAACTGGTTGTATAACAAATAAAGTATTTTGGAATGGAGTAAACTTTGTAATGCGTAACAAAGTGGTAGCAAACTACTTTCTTTTTTGCTAAACACTATTCATCTTGGTATGCTAGAGACTTAAACACACCCAGATGTTTCAGTCTACACGGTGTTCCGTGGGTTGACTCTTAAAATCCCTCTAGGCCACTTTTTTTTATGTGTCCTAATGACTTCGATTTCAATCCCTGTTCGGCTGGAGAAACTTAGATCGTTTTAAGCTTTATGACCGTAGATGTTTGTGGCCGAAAAATGTTGCCATGCAGCTTGTACAATTTATAGTTCTGCTTTCCTCAGAGTTTCAAACAACGCAAATATGTTCAAATAGAAAACGTTTCCATTCAAAAGACCGAGGAGCAACGAAATAGCCTCCAGACTTTCCGGCGTCAGGCAGCAGGACTGGGATGTTAAAGGCAGGACTGGGATATTAAAGGCGATAGATAAATCTGTATTGTCTCTTACCCTAAGCAGTAAAATCCCAACTCTGTTTGAAACGTCGATGTAATGCCTTTTCCCTTGTTTCAAAAATGTTGTTCTATTCTGCTTTTCTACCTTTGTGCCTTTGACCGGTACTACCAATGTGTAGGGGAAGTCCTTGCTGACTGTAACGCTCGATTTCATCATTTCGTTATTTTCCTTTTTAGCATAAAACTTAATCGTTATTTTTTTTATTGTAGAAATATATTACTTTCCATTCTGTTCTATCGGGGGGCAAGAGATTGATTTTATGCTCACAAGATTTGCTGGTAAAAAACTGGTTCAAGTAGTTTTCCACGTCCTGATTCGAGGTGAAGGTTCTTGCATCCAAAAACTTTTGTAGGGAACAAGTAACAATCCGAAAGTGCTAATTTTAAAGCACATCCCACTAAAGCTGCCAAGGCTTTTGGTAGCGCATCAAAATTGTATGAGGCCACGTATTATTCTGGTGGAATAATACACCTTTTCTATTTATCAATTCTTGTTTCTTCTGTTTGAGTGCATTCTTCTTCTTCTTCTTGTGGCGCTTGTCCAACTTGGTTGAGTTCTTCTCCACTTGTGTGCGCCACCTTAGTCTAGGTCGTCCTCTGTTGCGTTGTCGCAATGGCACGGATTCAAAGACTTTTCGGGCCGGAGTAGTGGTGTCAATACGCTCTACATGGCCTAGCCATCTTAAGCTTTGTATCGGTAGACGCTTGACCAGACGCATGTCGCTGTACAGCCCATACAGTTCGTGGTTGAATCTAATCCTCCAGATGCCATCAACGCAAACAGGACCAAAAATCGCAAGCAAAACTTTTCTCTCGAAAAGACTAAGGGCTTCTAAGATTCCGCGCCATAAATATCAAGCGTGTTAAGTCCTTTCAGAGAGGGCTTTACCACTCAATTGCCTCTTGAGCCCAAAGAAACAGCGATTGGCAAGAGTGATTCTGCGTTTGATTTCGGTACTGATGTTGTTGTCACTGTTTACCACAGAGCCGAGGTAGACGATGTCCTTAACTACCTCGAAGTTTCTGCTGCCTAGTGTGGCGCTCCGTCCGAGACGTCGATGTTGTGTGTCCTTCCTTGATGACAGCATGTACTTTATTTCCCCCTCATTTACTGCCAGACCCGTTTTAGCCGCTTTCGCTTCAATGCCAGCAAACGCCTCATTGACGGCTCGCTGTGTTCGTCCAATCACGTCAATGTCATCAGCGTAAGCTAGCAATTGAACTGACTTCTGGAAGATCGTGCCTCTGGTGTTGACTTGTGAGTTTCGCACGATCTTCTCGAGGATGATGTTAAAGAAGTCACATGACAGTGCGTCGCCTTGTCTAAAACCTTTTTTAACATTGAAGGTCTCGGTGAGTTCATTGCCGAACTTGACGGAACAGAGAGTGTTCTCTATCGTCATCCTAACAAACTGACGAGTTTGGTAGGAATGCCAAACTAGACATGGCACTGTATAGCTCGTCTCTATGCACATTGTCATATGCGGCCTTGATATCGACGTATAGGTGGTGAGTGTAAATTTGCACTTCTTGGGTCTTTTCCAGGATCTGCCGTAATGTGAAGATTTGGTCTATAGTGGACTTCCCTGGTCTGAAACCACACTGATAGAGACCTATCAGGTCATGGACAAACGGTTTCAGACGCTCACACAATACGGCAGAGAGGATCTTGTATGCGATGTTGAGGAGACTAGTTCCTTGGTAGTTAGCGCAGTCAAAGGGTCTCCTTAGTTGTGAACCGGGCAAACGACGCTGAGATTCCACTCATCGGGTATACTTTCCTCCGACCATATCTTACAGGTCATCTCCAGCTGCTTTAAATAGTTCTGCGGACAGTCCGTCCGTCCGCTCAAGCAGCGTTGTTCGAATTGTTTGTGTGCATTATAATAATAAAAATAATTGTTGGCGCTACAGTCCAAAGGGGGACCAGGGCCTAGCTTGTTCATCAACTACTCGTGTTGTGCGCGCTACTGTTCTCTCACGAGTAGAAGGGACCTACAATTTTTTGCCGACTCCGAACGGCGAAATTTGAGAAGCTTTCTTAGACAGTTATTACTCTTTGAGTGTTGTCAGCAGCTCGAAAGAGGTGGTCCCGTGAAATATTAGAAAAATTGGTGTTGAACTGGGAGTCGAACCTAGACCCTTCGGCGTGTGAGCGGCGCACTCTACCCACTACGCCACGGCGACCAATTGTTTGTGTGCATTATAATAATAATAATTGTTGGCGCTACAGTCCAAAGGGGAACCAGGGCCTAGCTTGCTCATCAACTTCTCGCGTTGTGTGCGCTACTGTTCTCTCACGAGTAGAAGGGACCTACAGTTTTTCGCCGACTCCGAACGGCGAAGTTTTTGAGGTGCTTTTTCTTGGAGAGTTATTACTCTTTGAGTGTTGTCAGCAGCTCGAGAGAGGTAGTGCCGAGAGAAATTCAAAAAATTGTTGTTGAGCTGGGAGTCGAACCTATACCCTTGGCCTTCGAGTCAAGTTTGTTTGTCCTTTTTACACCAAGACCTCCTTTACATTTTTGAAAAAACCCAGTTTTCGTGGCCAGTAACAGTAAAAATGCATCAATCCTTTCACGTTTTCAAAGCAAATCACAGTCGATAATGCGACAAAGCAAATTTCTGTAAGAACATGAGCAACTAATGTGTCAAGCTTCGATATCAATCCTAGACGTTTCATGTACTTGTGGAAGGTCGTGTTATGCCTAATCGAATATTTCAGCAATCTCTCGAGCTGTTATTCAACGATTTGCATCGCCCAACGATCACCACACGATAAGGTGTGGTGCATCCTCAAGAGCGAAATTGCTGAAACGAAGACTTGCAAATCGGGATTCGGTTAACACATTTTCTCCGTACACGTCATATAATGTTCGCTTTGCTAGAACGCCATATTTACTTCTTTTTTGGGTGGAAAAGAGTAAAATACGTCGAAAATATTTTTTTGATCGTCCTTCGATCGAAGAAAAACGAATCCTCTTTTTTTTACAAACAAGCCTAACTTAACATAATCAGTTGTTTAAATATAAAGGGTGTCCCAACAAGAACGCAAGACTTAAATTTGGCGCATTTGAAAACAACGCATTCTCATTGTGAAATTGTTTTTCTAAAATGGTGAAAGTTTTGCGGCTACAGTTCGCAAATTGCGATCAATTTGGGGTTACAATAATGCTCCAAACGATTCAACTGTAAAGCGAGTAATGGAAAAATTTGCTGAAACTGAATCTGTATCTGATGTAAAGACAACAACGCGCCTTCGACCAGGTCGATCGACCGAAACTATCGCAGCAATACGTGATGATGTCGGTCAAACTCCATCCACCTAAATTCGACACCGAGCTCAGCAAATTGGTGTTTCCAAATCCACTATGCAGCGAATTTTGACGAAAGATTTGTATCTTCATGCATACAAAGTTCAATTGACTTAGGAACTGAAGCCAGCTGAACATGCACAGCGAAGGGAGTTCGTTCATTGGGTATTGGAGAGACAACATGAAAATGCTGATTTTGTCGATAAAATCGTCTTAAGTAACGAGGCCCATTTCCATCGCCTAGATCGTGCGATTTAACAATATTGGACTTTTTTCTTTGAAGTTTTTTGAAGTCGATGCTTTATGCGAATAAGCCGACGACAACTCAAGCCTTAAAAGAGAAAATTGGACGCTGCATTAATGAAATACCGCAGCATTTATGCAAAACGGTCATTGAAAATTTCATTAAAAGTATGTGCCAGCAAAGCCGCAGCGGCCATCTGACCGGTGTGTTATTCCACGCATAACCTCATTCTACCTATTTTACGATATAATAAAGAATTCACGTTTTTTTTAATATCTGCGTTTTATTTAAAATTTTAATCCTGCGTTCTTGTTGGGACACCCTTTATAAACGGTAAAGCCGTTAAGTGCGGAGTTGTTACGGTAATGCTGTTAAGTGCGAATTTGGCTGCGAAACAAAATCAACAAGATCAACTGTTGTCTTCAAACGATGTAACTCAGTGAATGACCCAATATTTTGGCTGGCGTCAAACTCCTGAACTCCGGCAATCAAGTCAGTTGACAACGAAGGCGAGGAGCTTAATGGATTATTAGAAAAATGCGTCGATCTATGATCTTCGTATTAATTTTTAAATTAAATAAAACGCGGTCATTTTTTTATAATTGGCGAGCACAAAAGGGATTGTTTATACCCTTAAATGACTGAAATGAAGTCACAGCACGGGCCAAAGGTATAAAGGAAGAGAGGGAAAGGTGGCACATTGGTTTTAAATGCCTGTCGATTGAAATGCGGGGGAAAAATTGGGCTGGGAAGAGCATTCCATATTCGTGTGGTGCGGCTGAAGAATGAGTCTTTAAACTTAACTGTACGTCCGAAGGTGGGCTTAAGAGTGAACGGGTGAGCATTCCTAGCCAGGCGGGTATTGCGAGTGAATTCCTGAAGGAGAGGAATGCAGCTGGCTAATCGTTAGAGCAATTTTTGTTGAAATAGCGACAAAATAGTGAAAGAGACAAGAAAGCAACATTTCTTCGATGTTCAACCGAGTCGATTGACTTCGCAGCATTATTATCACCAATAAGTTTTATCGCTCGCTGTTGGATTCTATATAACAGGTGTAGAGAGATCTTAGGAGCACCGGGCCAGATTGGAGCTTTATACTCAAGCTTTGGCCGGATGTACGCCTTGTACATTGTTGCCAGGTCAGAAGGGGTGAAATATTTCTTGCATCGCTTTAAGAAACCTAGACACTTCGCTGCATTTTTGGCGATCTCGAATATGTGGTCGTTCCACCTTAGTGTTGAGTTGATACACGTACCGAGGATGAAAAGTCGTTTATAATAAAATAAAAATGGTCTACAAAGAGTTACAGAACGTTTCTTTGAATCAATTACATCTTACTCTTAAGTAAAACAGGAACGTAAAGATAATAATCTGTGTTCCACTTTTAAATGGGTTCATTGCGTGTTCTAATGTGATAAACGCATAATGCATTCAACGCATGTACTGACTCACTTACTATGTGGGACGTTCTTACGCACATGGCTTCAATTGTCATCAGATCACTGAACTAGTCAAAATTAGACGGTTAAGAGAAAGTGGAAATAAAGAAACCCCTCTTAGGAGGGAAAAGCGAAAAAGCCGAAAAGCGAAAAAGTCGAAAAAAGAAATATAACGGCAAAGCCCGTCAGTTTATTTCTTTTGTTGGTCGATTTGCAATAGAATTTGAATAATTTATTTGACCTTTCACTTCTTTGCATTTCCAAATTTGTAGATATTTTTTTTTTTTTACGGAACTGTATTCATCAAATTTGTGTAAGCCTTCGAAAATTAGTTGGGACGTTTACTTTGAGACTATGTAGCGGCCGTTTGAAATAAGCAATACAAGGCAGAATAACCTGTACGCCCAAAAAGTAGGTTTTTTTGAGAAATGCAATTTTTACATACCATATTTATTTATACTGTGAGCGTCAAAATTGGGTAAACAAGTATATGATTACTGTACAAAGATGAAAATTGGGTCAAAACAACAACAAAACTCAAATTCCATTCATACACAAAAACAGCTTTATTCAATGTGATCAATTAAAACGTAAAAAGTAAAGTAAAAACAAAAACAAATACATTTGTTTAATGAAAATTATAACTACTTCATATATTACGAGTCAAAAGTGAGTAAACAGTATACATTTTTATGAACAAATGTACTTATTTAATGTTTAAAAAACTAAATTTAGTACTTTGTTGGTCCTCCTTTAGACTTTATTACTTGCTTGAGTCTACGTGGCATAGACATTACCAGTTTATTGGTGACATCGGGGAAAATTTTTTACCATTCTTCTGTTATAGCTTTTTTTCAGGTCCTCCTTGTTGTTAATAGTACTCTGTCGAATTCTTCTATCCAAATGCTCCCATAAGTGTTCTATTGGGTTAAGGTCTGTTGGTTGCTGGGGATGATCAAGCTGTTTTGGGGTCCTATAAAGCAACTATTCCTTAACAAGACGTGAGGTAGGATCATTGGGATCATTGTCTTGCTGAAAGATCCAAATCGTAGCTAAGCCTAATTAGTCTACGCCCGGTTGCTAGTTGTTCCTGAGAATATTTAGATAATCTTTCTTCCTCAATGTTATATCAATGAAGACAAGATTACCAACCCCAGATGCTGCTACACACCCCCACACCATTACTGAACCTCCCCCATGTTTCACGACCGGCCTAATATGTTTTTCAGTAAATTCTTCTTTTTTTGCTCTCCAAATTTTTTTATTCATATGGCTCTTAAAAATTTCGAAATTGCTTTCATCACTAAATAAAATGTTTTTCCAAAACGAAATGTCATTGTTCATATATTTTTTGCAAATTTTAAACGTTTTTGTTTATTAAGTTTTGAAACCATTGGCTTCTTTCTTTCCCTTCTGTCATACAGTAATCAGATATTTGTTTACTCACTTTTGACGTCCGAAATTTAAAAACAAATTCAAATCGTTGTAAGTGAGTGAATTGGAATGGCCAAAAGACAAAATGCTATACAGAGTCATTCAAGTTTTTTAGTTGCTTAATTAAGCAAGGTGAGATATTTACGAAGACAATTTTCAAATTTTACGAATGCTGCCTATTATATTTCAGATTTGGGCACCCCTTATGTTGCAAGCTGGCAACTGCCAGTTCAATCGTAAAGTTTCACATTTTTGAGGTTATACGTGCTCAGAACGTTTTGACAAGCGCTGTTTGTGTTGTTTACATAAACTTAAAAGATTCATCTCGTCCAAAAAAATGGAATTAGATCGTGAAAATTTTCGTGCGATTATTTCTTACAACTTTCTACGTGGATTAACTACACAACAGTGTATCGATGAACTTAATTCAATTTTTTGCGATAAAGCTCCATCAAAGACCAGTGTTTATCGATGGTATGGTGAATTAAACCGAGGTCATAGTTCACTCCAAGACGAGTTTCGTGAAGGTCGTCCAAAATCAGTTGTTGTTCCGGAAACCATTGATGCTGTGCGCCAACTGATATTGCAAGAACGTCATGTGACCTATCGTGAGATAGAGACAACCTTAGGCATTAGTGGGACCAGCATACATTCAATACTGCATTACCATTCGACCGTCAAAAAAATTTGTTCGCGTTGGATCCCACACAATTTGTTAATCGCTCAAAAAAAGGCTCGTGTCAAATACGACCGCGGTGCTTCGAAAAACGTCTATGACATCGTGACAGGTGGTGAATCGTGGATTTACGCGTTTGAGCCCGAAAGTAATAAGCAGTCGACTGTATGGGTGTTTCAAATTGAGCCAAATCCAACAAAAGTTTCTCGCGCACGAAGCACTTCCAAGCAAATAGTGTTTTTTTTTGGCAAAACTGGACATGTCGCACTCGTACCACTAGAACAACGCAGAACAGTCAATTCTGAGTGGCACACAATCGTTTGTTTGCCAGTTGTCTTCCAAGAAATCAGCAAAACCAACCGCCGAAGACAGATCGCTCTTCACCGCGACAATGCGAGCTCTCACACATCGGCTCAAACAACTGCATTTTTGAGCACTCAAGACATCGATTTGTTAAGTCATCCGCCATATAGTCCTGACTTGGCACCAAATGACTTCTTTTTATTCCAGTACGTAAAAAATAAAATGAAAGGTACTTTGACCTTTTGACCTTTTTCGACACCTGAAGAAGCGGTTAATGCGTTCAGAATGCATGTTATGGAGATACCTCAATCAGAGTGGCAAAAGTGCTTCGACAATTGGTTCAAACGCATGCAAAAGTGTATAGATCTTAATGCGGAATGTTTTGAAAAACAATAAAGCTATTTTCGATGATTAATATTTGTTTTTGTTCTCGAATCCCGAAATATAAAAGGCAACCCTCGTATAAAGATGAGTTTTTTTCAATTGATTGTGAAAAATCAAAACCCTCGGAACGCTTCACAGAATGATTTTGAGATAATTTTCGTCCATACTCAGTTTATAATACCATAGGGCCAACAGCCATAATTCGTTCATAGAGCCAACCAAAGAGTGGAAGACTCCGCAATGGCAGCTTTGCGAATTATTGTTGACTTTCTGCGCCCCATTCGTGGCAAATGAGTTTTTCTTTACATATCCACTGATTGTGAAATATACTTCAGTCGTTACTTTGAAAATTGATTTCTGAAAAACGATGAATTAATAAAATTTGTCAAAAGGGCAAATAGATAATTTTTTAAAATTTGCGAAGGATGATGCGGGTGGTAAAGTGCGACACATTTAGCGATAATGGACGAGAAGCGGGAACCTACAAATTATATTTCCGTACACTGGAAATAGGGATCCAAAAATAGAGGTATGTTACACGATGTGAGACTTCGCCATTCAAAGTGAATAGATTTTCATAAAACCACATTTGTGAAGAATATTGTTTGAAGGAGACTACAAAGCTACAATTAACAGAGAGGGCAAACATAATTCACAAAAATATGATTAGATAATTAATTTTGTGTAGAGTCTTCCTTTAGTGCTTTCCCATGCCAACATTAATGGACATTATTGGAATATTCGCCAGTGCAGCCACTGTTTTCGAATAATAATTGTATTGCGCGACAGGGCCAGGGACCAGGGCCTAGTTTGCTCATCAACTGCTCGTGTTTTGCGCATTCCTATTCTCTCACGAGTAGAAGGAAACTACCGTTTTTTGCCGACTTCGAACGGCGACGTTTGAGAAGCTTTTTTAGACAGATTTTACTCTTTGAGTGTTGCCAGCAGTTCGAAAGAGGTGGCGCCATAAAAAATTAGAGGTGTTCAGACTGGAACCGAACCTAGACATTTTGCGTGTGAGTGTCGCACTCTATCCATGCAAAATTGTGGAACGGAACTCAAGATGGCTTCGTTTGCTTTGACGCGGCACAAGGGTTGAGTGCTGCGTGGATTCAGAATTAGCACTGCCTTCAATTAATTCATTAGACTCAGGCAGAAGGTACAACGCACTCGATGGCAGAAAGATCGTAGGAAAGGTCACCCCTTCGGACGGCCAACCGGCGGAATTTAACGACTCATTTTGTCGTCGAATTGGAAATGTTGTAACAAATTGTGAAATTGATGGACAAGGGTGCAGACTGGCCGTTGTTTGCTGTTCATTTGAGGTGATGAGTGGTTTCCGCATATGCGTCAGTTGGTCTAGTTTCAGACACGATACGAGCAGTCATTGTGTACGTGATTCAACTGCAAGTTGTGTCATTTGACACACGTTTGGAATTACATTCAATTCAGTGCACTCCCATTTGGAAAGAAGATCTGCGCCATTGACGAGTGATCGCCACACAGAATTGACAATCAAAAGTCGTTGCGAGATGCACATTGCTTCTAAAGGCGTCCACTAAAATGACACAAAAAGCCACAGTCCACAGGGGACCAGGGCCTAGTTTGCTCATCAACTGCTCGTGTTGTGCGCGCTTCTGTTCTCTCACGAGTAGAAGGAAACCACAGTTTTTTGCCGACTCCGATCGGCGACGTTTGAGAAGCTTTCTTAGACAGTTATTACTCTTTAAGTGTTGGCAGCAGTTCGAAAGAGTTGGCGCCATGAAAAATTTGAGGTGTTCAGCCTGGAACCGAACCGAGACCTTTTGCGTGTGAGTGTCGCACTCTACCCACTACGCCACGGCGGCCACACTGTTTTCGAATACCATTGAGTCATTCTTGGATATCTTCAGAAAACCCGAAAAAGCCAGTAGTCGGAAGAAGCAATGTCTGGAGAAAACGGCAGATAAGCAAAGATGTCAAGCCACATGCGTCCTAGCGCTATCACGTTTCTGGACATTTTTACGTAATGCAAGGCTCAAAAGCATTAGTTGCAGTCGATAACATTTCCCATCAATGGTTTTGCCGTAAAACCATTTGCGACGTATGATTTTGAACGTAATATTTTCCCTTGGCTTCGATGTAGACGATGATAGAACTGGTTAACTAGGTACTGCATAGTGTTTTCTCTTCCTGGGGTTCACGCAGTATATCCACTTTTCATCTTAAGTATCGATCCCCTGCAGTTACCCCTTCTATTGGTGTTTGTCAAGAAGCAGTTTCGACTTGAAAAATCTCCTATCGACATCTCTCGGTTTCAACTCATACGGCAGCCAATTTCCTTGATTGAGAGTCAATCTTTAAGTGCACAAATTGCTGAGTCACTCTCAACGATTCTGTGAGTTCACTTTGCGTTTGATACAGATCTTGATTCAGTTAAGTCTCCAGTTCTTCATATTGAAAGTGATTGTACTGGCCAAGATGCTCTTTGTCTTTGTGGATAAAATCAGTTCTCTCTGTATGAACTAACGATTGGAGCACATTTAGCTTCTTCAGCTACACTTTACTTCCAATTTAAAAAGAAAATCAAGACTTTCAACTTGCAAATGCTGTTTATTTAAAATAAATCTGGATTTTTACAGCGCTTTTAACAGACGCTGTGGCGGACGTGGTGCAGTGGGTATAGTGCGACGCTCACATGCAGTTGGTTTAGGTTCGTTTCCCGGGTGAACACCTCGAATTTTTCACGGTATCACCTCTTTCGAGCTGTTACTCTGACCTCAAAGAGTAACAACTGTCTAACAAAGCTTCTCAAACTTCGCCGTTCGGAGTCGGCAAAAAACTGTAGGTCTTCTCTACTTGTAAGAGAACATTAGCGCGTACAACACGAGTAGTTGATAAGCAGGCTAGGCCCTGGTCCCCTGTGGACTGTCGCGCCATATAATTATAATTATTACAGGCGCTGATGTACATTTATTACTGCTGACAAATGTCACACCATTCCAGTGAAGTAGGTAATCGCTTCCAAGAACAGCCATAATTATAATTTGGAGGTGGCGCCATCTTTTGAGAACAGAATAAATTTAGTAAATGACAAAGGATTAAATTGGATAAGTTAAGTCTGGATTGGGCGATGAACGCCGGAGTGTAGCCAGGTGCACGTTTTTCCCTTTTCTACAACCTAACCTGTTAAGGCATGACACATCGGCCGAAGTAGACCAAGCGAGATGAAGATGGAATTATGGTAAGTAAAGCGAACCAAAGACTAGTATGGGAAATAATTTGGATGCTTTCCAGTTTGGATGACTATAGTTAGTTCCAGGCGGGTTTATTGCTCCCCATCATTTAACAGAGTTGTAGCCAGTAGCGTTACAAAAACGTTTCACCTCCATAGAGGAAGAACGTTGGAAAAGAAATACTGCCTTAAATTGCATGCTTCATATTCGGTTTTCTTCCAAAAGATGTAAACGACTTCAGAAGCACTCCTCCGCTCCTTTTGTTCACTCATTTGAAAGGGTTGCTAGTCATCCTTACCCTAACTGGTCATCCTTTCCTACAAAAAGTGGAAACACTGTGATCCTTACAAGGACTAAATGGATTCCAAGTCAACGCTTATACAAATTGTGACCACTCTATTATAATAAATGCGGTTACCTCTTTTAATGAATGATGCATCTAGTCAAAACCGGGCCCAAATCGCATCAAAAAAATGTTAATCTTTTCATAGAAAGAGTGAGGTTATAAAATCATTCCACCAAGATCGTCAGACTTTCTTAAAAAATTACCAGTGTAAAATTATTCTTTTATTGTTCTTTTCACTTTCCACTCCGGCAGAGCCGAAAGAATCGTAAAAATTCATAGCTGCTAGCAATGAAAGTTATACCAGCTCACATGACCTAATTTAGAGAAAAATTGTTTCTTCCCCTCTAAAAAGAAAGAATAAACAGTTTACTTAAATCTTCCAATGAAAAGGTATCGCTCAAGAATGAGTTAAGCTACAAGAGTGACTTCTATTCCTCTTCTGAACACAATTGATCATTAAGTCACAATGGCACTCTCCACAACATCAAGAGCACGCAAAGATCTCGTCATCAAGCATCATCCGGACGCGCACTCCACCCGCCACCCGACAATAATCAGACGTTCTTTTGTCACATGCCGGCCGATGCGTCAGAGGAGCCTTACTGCCGGCAACCCGCTCAATTATTCCATATTCATCAAAAATCGGAACGTGATAGCCTCAAAGACAGGATGGCCGCGTCGAAGCGAAATCAATAGACGAAGCCGATTGCTTGAGAACTCAAAATTGCGAAATCATTTCCGTCCTCTTTGCAGCCTAATCGGATCAATATTGATTGTCCAAGACTTATGTGTCCAGTTTCAGAAGAAATACCGGGGGAGCGCCACAGCCACACGGCCAAGTGAGCCGTTAAGAAAGCGAAAGGCGTGTCTCCCGATGATGGATCTCATAGAGCCTAATGAAAGGCGAGTGGTTTGAGGCACTTGACTTGTTTCGGGATTAGCAAGAGAGCTTGGCGGTCACGAACTTTCCAACCATTCATCACAATGCCACCGGTAAAGAACACCAACAAAAAGGAGAGAAAGAAAAAACCAACCGCGCCACTCCTCACTCCGCCAGCAGCGACTTGAATGCGACGCGAGGTTATGTATGTCAGCATTCTATTAGCGAAGCTGAATCAACGAAAAGACGTGGAAAAGTATACACATTCATGCGAAGTTGTGGAACGGAACTCAAGATGGCTTCGTTTGCTTTGACGCGGCACATGGGTTGGGTGCTGCGTGGATTCAGAATTAGCACTGCCTTCAATTAATTCATTAGACTTAGGCAGAAGGTACAACGCACTCGATGGCAGAAAGATCGTAGGAAAGGTCACCCCTTCGGACGGCCAACCGGCGGAATTTAACGACTCATTTTGTCGTCGAATTGGAAATGTTGTAACAAATTGTGAAATTGATGGACAAGGGTGCAGACTGGCCGTTGTTTGCTGTTCATTTGAGGTGATGAGTGGTTTCCGCATATGCGTCAGTTGGTCTAGTTTCAGACACGATACGAGCAGTCATTGTGTACGTGATTCAACTGCAAGTTGTGTCATTTGACACACGTTTGAAATTACATTCAATTCAGTGCACTCCCATTTGGAAAGAAGATCTGCGCCATTGACGAGTGATCGCCACACAGAATTGACAATCAAAAGTCGTTGCAAGATGTACATTGCTTCTAAAAGCGCCCATCAAAGCGACACGCTCGCCACAAAAAGCCACACCAGGGAGATATGAATTTTATCAGAGCCAATTAAAGATGAGGCAGATACAAGGTGACGAGAACAAGCGTCGACACTTGAAGAGACAGAAACACAACTCATTCACACGGAACTATTTTTAGTGCTTTCAACACTCCGGTTTCGTCTTCCTGGAAACAAGGCAAATGCTCTATGAAATTAGGGGTGAACATTCTGAATGGATGAATTGACGGATTTCTGGTTTTGTTTCGAATGCTGTCACTTGAACGAGCATCACCGTCAGCATTGTCTGTCTGGTGCAGGATTTTGGAGAGAAATAAGAGTCTTCTCACAGCAGGGAGTCGTTCGGGGCTTGATTTTCGAGTACAAATTCTGTGCGGTGATTAGTGCAACACTCTGCACCATTTGTCTTTGTAAAAGGGCATTTGCAAGGACACAAAACTGGAGAATCCAGAAAGGCGAACCTGAAAGCTGCGTTTCAAGCCCTCTTAGTGACGGCTCAAGGTTCGCTCTGACTACGTCAACAATTCATTCACATGACGGTAGTGATGAATGTTCTTCTGCTTCATCAACCTTATCAGAAGTGACACATTTGATGATGATTGACGCCAAACAAAAAGTCTCGTTGCTACCGCCTGATGACTTTAAACTCATAAGCACTTTTTCACACTCATTAAAAGTTTTCACATAGTGAACACGAACTAAAACTGATCATTGTGGCCGCCGTGGCGTAGTGTGTACAGTGCGACGCTCACACGCCGAAGGGTCAAGGTTCGATTGCCGGCTGAACACCTCGAATTTTTTCACGGCACCACCTCTTTCGAGCTGCTTCATTCATTCAAAGAGTAATAACTGTCTAAGAAAGCTTCTCAAACTTCGCCGTTCGGAGTCGGGAAAAAACTGTAGGTTCCTTCTACTCGTGAGAGAACAGGAGCGCACACAATACGAGTAGCTGATGAGCAAGATATACCCTGGTTCCCTGTGGACTGTCGCGCTACACAGTTATTAAAACTAATCACACACGTCAAGAGCCCTGTTGGGGACTAACGAAAAGAGGCCTCACAGCCACTCTAAACGGAATTATGAGACAGGACAGACATTGGACGTGGATAATAAACGAGTGGTCACTCCATGCCGCGGCTTCTTAAGACCTCTGCTTTGCACTGAAACGCGGTATTCGTATTCTTTATTTATTAGCGACATATCATTCTTGCAATGCAATTCCACTCTATGCACAAAATACCCATAACCACCGGAGCTGGAGCAGAAGTGCGAGCAACACTCTGAACGACATTTGGAAGTAAGTCACAGCAACTCTGCCGGATGAGAACCGCATGAGATTAGCCATAAACACGGAATCCTAAGCTCGTGTGGTACCAGCACAGAGCATCCCAATGAATTGTCATTAGATGTGATTTTGTTCCATTTTGTGTCTGTTCACACTAGTATCTGTCCTACTGATGAAAATGATGAAGACTTCTGCAGATGGGTACTGGACAGCATATGAACATTACAAACTGTAAAATATGTTTTGCAGAATGTGTTCAAAACCTATCAAGCCATAGTTTTGTTTGAGCCATTCTCTTTGGATTGGCCAACATACCTTTCACCTGCCTCTTGCTTCAGACATCAAGTTGATAGAAGCTCTTTTCTGTCTTTTCTTTATAATTGGAGGTACAAATTTATTCGATTCACATTCAAAACATGGCGCCACCTGCAAATTCTAGTTGAACAGGGAAGTCATTGTCTATTTCAGAAGAAGATTTCCCCATGACTCTGACCAAATTTCAAGACTCTCCCGCTGAACGTGTGTTCATATGCCTTGCTATCTAAAGCGGTGCATATACACAGAGTTCGTCGTTGAATCTTTCAAACACCATGAACGCGAGCTCCACTTGTTCTCAAAATGTTCTTTTTAAGAAAATCGAGTTCTTCCTAATCGGGATTTTTGTTTTTGTTGTCCTCTTCTTCTTCTTCTTGTGGCGCTACAGTCCGGTGTGGACCTGGGCCTCAACCAACATGCCTCTCCAGTCAGCACGATCTTTCGCTGTCTTCAGTTACGCACTCCAAGTTAGGTGATGTCCTTCTCCACTTGTGTGCGCCACCTTAGTCTAGGTCGTCCTCTGTTGCGTTGTCCCAATGGCTCGGATTCGGATTGTTGTTGTCTAGACCTTCGTACACCTCTGGTTCGCGGTAAATAATGGCAACAACATTGTTACCGGAATCAAATGCAGAATCGCTATTGCCAGTCGCTGGTTATTTAGATTTAAAAGGCAACGGAGCAATGGAGTCCCTTCGAAAGACTATGTTCTTGATAATCCCAGCCCAGTTTCACAACTTGAGCAAAAACTTTTCGAGAAAAAAATTCTGCGTGCGATTGCGATTTGAGTTGATGGTTTTATGGGAAGATTCAACTACAAACGATGCTTAGGATAGCTAGGCCATTTAAAGCGAGTGGACACCACTGATCCGACCCGAAAAACCTTCGAATTCGAGGTATTGGGAAAACGCAAAAACGGACGTCCTCCGTAATGATTGTGCACACAAGTGGAGGAAGACCTCAACCAACATGAAGGTCGCAATTGGAAGCGACTGGCGGGAGTCGTGGTTGGAAAGGCATATTGGTTGATCCCTTCTGAACTGTAGGGTCATACAAAAAAGGTGTCCTCATCCTTGCCTTTCATATTTCGGGATTGGGCAACCCTAGTGTTGCAATCTGGCAACTGCCAGCTCTATCGACAAGTTTGACATTTTTGAGGTTATACGTAATCAGAACGTATTGACATACAAGCGCTATTCGTGTTGTTTATAGTAACTAAAAGATTCATCTCGCCCAAAATATGGAATTAAGTCGTGAAAATTTTCGTGCAATTTTCCACTCTCGACGTGGATTAACTCAACAACAGTGCATCGATGGACTTAATTCAATTTTTGGCGATGAGGCTCCATCAAGGACCAGTGTTTATCGATGGTATGGTCAATTCAAGCGAGTTCGTAGTTCACTCCAAGATGAATTTCGTGAAGGTCGTCCAAAGTCATCAATCAATCAATGGTTCCGGAAACCATTGATGCTGTGCGCCAACTGATATTGCAAGATCATCATGTGAGCTATCGTGAGATAGAGACAACCTTATGCATTATTGGGATCAGCATACATTCAATATTGCATGAACATTTGACCGTCAAAAAAATTTGTTCGCTTTGGATCCCACACAATTTGTCAATCGCTCAAAAAAAGGCTCGTGTCGATTGGTTAAAAGAAATGTTCCAAAAATACGATCGCGGTGCTTCGAAACACGTCTATGACATCGTGACAGGTGATGTATCGTGGATTTATGAGTATAAGCCCGAAAGTAAGCAGCAGTCGACTGTATGCGTGTTTCAAATTGAGCCAAATCCAACAAAAGTTACTGGCGCATGAAGAACTTCCACGCAAATGGTCGCCTGTTTTTCGGAAAAACTGGACATGTCGCACTCGTACCACTAGAACAACGCAGAACAGTCAATTCTGAGTGGTACACAACCATTTATTTGCCAGTAGGCTTCCAAGAAATCAGGAAAACCAACCGCCGAAGACGGATCACTCTTCACCAAGACAATGCGGGCTCTCACACATCGGCTTAAACAACTGCATATTTGAGCACTCAAGACGTCGATTTGATGAGTCATCCGCCATATAGCCCTGACTTGGCACAGAATGACTTCTTTTTTGTCCCGTACGCAAAAATAAAATGAGAGGTCAACGTTTTCCGACACCTGAAGAAGCGGTTGATGCGTTCAGAATGCATGTTTTGGAGATACCTCAATCAGTATGGCAAACGTGCTTCGACAGTTGCCTCAGACGCATGCAAAAGTGTATAGATCTGAATGGGGAATATTTTGACAAACAGTAAAGCTATTTTCGATGATTAATATTTGTTTTTGTCCTCTAATCGCGAAATATAAAAGGCAACCGTCGTAAAAATGTGACTTCTGCTTCTGCAATATTTTGCCAACGAAAATGACGACTTCTGCTCGCAGTTGGGTACAATATTTACTTTTGTTGCAAAAAATGAAATTTTGGAAAAAAAACGAGGCCATCAAAAAAGGGTCTAATCGAAACATGACATTGGCTCCAAGACGTTTTCATCTTTGATCGGTTTCCGGGATTTAGTTTGTGTCCTTATATCTTTGTCAATCGCACACTACATCATTGAGACATTTACAATACGTGAGCATTCCCAGCAGGCCGTCAAAAGGAGGAAATGTATGTCCGATGCGTCACCGTACCCATTAAATTTAATCACTTGCGTGTCTTTTCCCCGAGGAGGACAAACAAAAGCCCGACTTCCAATACTTTACGAACAGAACGCAATTCCCTGTCTTCCATAGCGGTTGGCACATCGAACGAGTGCACGACCCCAGTTTGAGAGAAAATTTGCTAACTGCCAGCTTAGTGTTCATTCTGCTGTGAAATGCAGCACACTCTGCTGTGCTGCTTAATTACATTTCAATGATGCGTTGGGTTTTTCTGGAGTCTATCTATAGAATGAAAAACGGAAAACTCCCAAAAAGTTAAAAAAAGATCACGCAAGGAGTCAATGGGCATGTTGCCAGCCGAGATAGTAAGCGAGAGGCAATCCCCGTGAACTGAAGTTGCGCGACGTTCGGCTACGCAAACTACAAGATTTCAAAGCCAAAGTCATGGCAAGCAGTGCTCGGCCGGAGTTGGATGATTCATGTGAATGGCACGACCGCAGGCATAGTGACAGCAACGCAGAGTCATTAACAGATGCACTCTGGTGAACATTGGTGCTGAGGAACCTTGACAAGACCTTGGTGCGGTTGTCTGAGCGGAATGGTGACGCCGACGAATATAAAGAAATGTTTGAATTATTTATTGAATGTCTGTCCAAACTGGATACACAGCGATGTTGCTTTTGACTTAAATGAATTGGGAACTTCAGAGATCTTTGATGTAAGCAACCGTGTATTGCCTGGATAAGAGTTTTGGTCACATATTTTGGAAGGCGCAGTACAGTGGGGTCAATTGTTCTTGTTGTGATACTCAAATTTGTTGCTGTCCTGGTGTGTGCATTCATATTCGCCTCAACAGATACTTCAGAGTGTGTACCTTCCAGTGTCTGCTTCAAATCAGTTCGGTCCGTTGTGTGGTTTATTTATTCATTGATTTGTTTTTGTGAAACAAGATACATTACTCAAAGTGTTATCCATCGGAAGTGACTAATTTGTCCATCTCCTTGTTCATTTTGAAATACCATCACGAAAAAATAAGTCCTCTCTGGTATCGACCCAAACATTCTATCAATCAATCATTGTGCCATTCCTTGATCTGATAAGCTGACCCTCCAAATCGTTTTGCGTCCATTTAGAACGGCAGTAGTCTGAAGGAGCAAGGTCTAGGGAACACGACGCGTGTGATAAGACCTCCCATTCCAGCGTTTCCAGGGAGTTTTTGACCTCTTAAGCCACTTGGGGCTTAGGGTTATCATGTTGCAAAACTACCTTGTCATGCCTTCCAATCGTTTCTGACCATTTTCCCCACAGTGCAAGGATCAAAGGCATTAGTTGTAGCCTATAACGTTTCCCATTCGCCTTTTGGCTGCTCAAAATACTCAGCACTTGTCTGGTGCAACCAAATGCGAAGTAGGCCTTTTAAATCGTAAAGTTTGTTTTCGGCGCTGAAGTAGACAATGATGGAACTGGTAAGCAAGGCTTTGCTTTCTTCTTGAGGTTATCGCAGTATGTCCACTCTTTATCTCCAGTCACTATCCGGTGGAAGAGTGCCTTTTTGATGTCTCTGAAAAAGTTGTTCTGAGGAGGAAAGTCACCTTTCGACATCTCTCGGTTTTAGCTCATATGCCGCCCAATTTTCGTAATAATTATATTTGTTTGGCGCTACAGTCCACAGATGGGCTAGGCCCTAGCTTACTCATGAACTACTCGTGTTGTGCACGCTCACATATATTCTCTCATGAATGGAAGGGACCTACAGTTTCTTACCGACTCCGAACGACGCAATTTGAGAAGCTCTTTCTTAGACAGTTATTCCTCTTTGAGTGTTGTCAGCAGCTCGAAAGAGGTGGTGCCCTGAAAAATTCGAAAAATTTGTGTTGAACTGGGAATCGAAAATACCACGTATACCGGTATGAAGTGAGCGTCAAGATACAAACGTCTCGATAGGGAACATTTGTTGTGAACGAGCCCTTATTTTTTTTTTTTTGCTATGACATCTGTGAAAAATATTTAGTATACATCAAGTCATTGAACAGGCAACATCATATTTTTTCATCGTGTTAAAAATGTCGAATTTTGTACCAGAAAGTGATGATTTGCGGAAAGCATTTATTTTTTGTTTTCATTTGAAGAAAAGTGCTGCAGAGTCGCATCGAATGCTTGTCGAGGCATATGGTGATCATGCTCTATCAGAAGCAACATGCAAAAGATGGTTTCAACGGTTTAGAAATAATGATTTTGATGTGAGAAATGAAGAACATGGAAGACCACCAAAAAAGTTTGAAGACCCTGAATTGCAAACGATATTGGATGGAGATGACACTTTGAGTCAAAAGCAAATAGCAGCAATGTTAAATGTTGCACAAACAAACAATTTCTGACCGTTTAAAAGCTATGGGAAAGATCCAAAAGTGTGGAAAATAGGTGCCACATGAATTGAATGAAAGACAGATGGAAAACCGAAAAAACACAACAATTTTGCTTCAAAGACACGAAAGGAAATCGGTTTTGCATCTGATTGTTACTGGCGATGAAAAATGTATTTATTTTAAGAATCCTAAACGGAAAAAATCATGGTTTAATTTGGGACAACTATCAACATCGACTGCAAAACCAGATCGATTCGGCAAGAAGACAATGCAGTGTGTTTGGGGGGACCAGAGAGGTGTGCTGTACCACGAGCTCCTAAATCCTGGTGAAGCCGTTAATACTGATCGCTACCGACAACAAATGATCAATTTGAACCATGCATTGATCAAGTGGCCGCCGTGGCGTAGTAGGTAGAGTGCGACACTCACACGCAGAAAGTCTAGGTTTGATTCCCAGCTCAACACTAACTTTTCGAATTTTTCGCGGCACCACCTCTTTCGAGCTGCTGATAACATTCAAAGAGTAATAACTGTCTCAGAAAGCTTCTCAATTTTCGCCGTTCGGAGTCGGCAACAAACTGTAGGTCTCTTCCACTCGTGAGAGAACAGTAGCGCGCACAACACGTGTAGTTGATGGGCATATTAGGCCCTGGTCCCCTTGTGGACTGTCGCGCCAACAATTATTATTATTATTAGTGATCGAGAAACGACCAGAATGGGCCAGAAGACACGGCAAGGTAATTTTGCTCCATGATAATGCACCTCCACACAAACCAAAGCACTTGGCTGGGAGTAGCTACCTCATCCGCCGTATTCACCAGACTGGGCTCCTTCCGACTACCATTTGTTTTCATCGATGGGACACGCATTGGCTGAGCAGCACTTTGATTCCTACGAGGAGGTCGAAAATTGCGTGCCTGATTGGTTTGCTTTAAAAGACGAACAATTTTATTGGCGTGGTATTCACAAATTGCCAGAAAGGTTGTCAAAATGTGTAGAAAACAATGGCCAATATGTTGAATAAAATGTTTTTACTTTCCCATTAATAATTAGTGTTTTATTTTCAAACCGGTATACCTGGTAGACCTTCGGGTTAGGCACAGCGGGTACACCCCATTTCCCTACCTTTGGAAAGAAATCAAAACTTCCTTTATCCGAACGAAATCTGATTCTGCGGTTTAACTTTGAGTCTGACACGGATCAAGATCCAGCAAGGCGTTCAATTCCTCATCTTCGAACTTTTGGGACGGCTCTTTGTCTTTGGCGCTAAAATCACAACTGTTGAACCATTCTCCGTATAATTCATCGGTCGGAGTAGATTTGCAATCAACTTTTACAAGAATCTTAGGGGCGATCAACTGTAGTTTCCGCAAAATGTGTTTCTTTAAAACAAATCCGAACGCTTTCGTAGAGGAAAAATTATGCTTTCTAAGTAGACGCTGGTAACACACAAATGTAACACGTTTTTTATGAAGAAGGTAGTCGCTTCTCTTGTTAGGCACAACCTACAGGTGGCGCCATCTCTTGAAAACCCAATTCAGTTGTACCACACATAAGAAATTGTGTTAATTACGGGCTATTTAGTTTTTTCAATCGGACTCGAAATTGATATCGAATGCAAAATTTAGTTTGAAATTATGTTAGCTTTGAAAATACGAGGTCCGTTAATAAAAAAAAAAATGAGATTTCGATTTCGCGGTTGACATACTCTAAGTTTACGCTCCTTACAATATGTTTGTCATTAGTATGCTTTTTAATTAAAATTACAACAAAAGCCGATGATTTAATTCTGCTTCATATTTTATATTGTGTTCAAGACATCAACAGCAGCTGGCGCCACAAATCCTGCACGAAACACAGACGCCCGCGAAGATAACGGCACTTTTAATTGCTGTAACCTGAAGCCGAAGCCGTCAAAAGTGTACGCTCATCAGTCTGTCTCAAATGTTTTTTCCCTGCATACGCAGTATACATAAATATTTTAAGCAAAAGTGTAGTTATTTACTAGAAATACAAACTCAATTATATTTCCATCGTAATTGTCTAGTGCTTTTGGTGTTTATGAACAAAATTTGCTCAACGAAAAGAAATAGACGTAGGCAACCGGAAAATCATCATAAAACTTCACAACGAAGTTCAAAGTTACCGGCAGATGGCAAAAACTGTTGGACATCTGTTCGAACAGTTGTCCAAAATTTTGAAAGAACAGAAGTAATAACTTCCAAGCCCAGATCCGGGCGACCTCCTAAATTGACCCAGAGGGATTCCCGAAGCATTGTGCCGCAAATTAAAGTAAATTCTAGCAGAACTGCGCTCCAAATGGCCAAAAACGTTAAGCAATTTGAAAAAAAAATAAGTGCTTCCACAGCAAGAAGGATTTAAAGGAAAGCGGGCTATCATTATCGAGTTTTTCGAAAGAAGCCCTATATTTCTTTAATAAACCGACAGAAGCGCATTGCCTTTGCAAATGTATGTATGTAAATAAGCCCCCCAGAGTTTTGGCAGAAAGTTTTATTTTCTAACGAAAGTAAAGCTGTTGGGTATCAGCAATAAAATACAAAAAAAAAGATAAGCGAAGATGCATTTTAAGACAAGAAAATTCCCGTTATACGAAATGAAACCGAAATTTTGGTGTGCAAAATAATAGCACTACAAATAAAACGTCGTAAATAAAATGCAAAATTTAGTGGAATAGTACGGCTTTTATTTTTTTTATTTATACTACTGTTCTAGTACTTCGTCTTATAACCCTTATTTTTGAGCACAACGGCACAACGTCGTAGAGTCGATTAGTGCCTGACATCGCCGAATTGAAATATCCCTCCACGCAGCCTGCACAGCTTCCCATAGCTGTAGTGTATTTTTTGGTTTCGCTTTCAAAACAGATTTCTTAACATCTGTCCAAAGATTTTCAATGGGGTTTAGGTCTGCAGATTGCGGCGGCCATTCCAAACCCCATTCCTCGCAAAAAATTCCTTGGCCAATTTGCTCGTATGTTTCGGGTCATTGTCTTACTGCAGGACCTATCTGAGAGGCATATTCCACTCGGCGTAGGGCAACATGGTTTCCCTCATTATGCCAACATAAACTTCGGCGGTCATCATTGGTTTTATCCAAAATATAGGACCAGTACCGTTGTAGGAGAAGCATTCCCATATGTCAATTTTCGCGCCGCCGTGCTTAATGGTTTTTAAAGTGCACTCCGGTTTAAACTCTTGGTCCTTTTGCCTGCGAACAAATGTCCTGGTCCCAGGAGTTCCAAATAAAACAATTTTAGACTAATCTGTCCATAATATATTACGCCATTTGGTTACTTCCCAGTTCAAATGTTCTTGCGCAAATTGTTTTCTTTTATGAAGATGGACCTTTGTCAGCAAGGGTACTTTTCTGGGACTTCTGGCTGGTAGTTCCTTCTCTATCAACTTCCTTCTTATGGTTGATGTTGATACGGGCAGATTTAGTTCCTCTTTTATTTTGTTTGATGTGATGAATGGGCTTTGTTTCACTAATCTTATCATTCTTCGCTCGTCGGCAGAGGTTAATTTCGATTTTCTACCTCTTGTTTCTTCTTTTTCGACGCGTTTTTTTGCATTAGTAATCATTTTATTCGAACGACCAACGATTTCCCGAATAAATTTTGTACGTTTTTCCGTCAGAAATTTATTTTTTTTAAGTTCACGTTTCTTAGGAGTACAATGCACACCGCGACCCATTTTAATTGTTTATAACGTTGTATTTTAAAAATACTAGTTTCAAAATACTTATATATTTTTACTTAAATCTTTTGACGCACAAAAAAAAAAAAACTAAACACCACCAAACACTTCGAAAACACTTTTTAGAATAACATGGTGATATTTATTATTATAATATTATTTTGCACACCAAAATTTCGGTTTCATTGCGTATGACGGGAATTTTCTTGTCTTAAAATTCATCTTCGCTTAACTTGTTTTTTGCATTTTATTACTGATACCCAACAGATTTCCTACAATAAATATCGTGTCTTTACATGAGCATGGAGAAAAGTTATTAGCACCAAAGTGCAGGCCTCAACGTGGTGCTATTTTTATGCACAGAGCTGTAGGAATTATTGGAATATTCAGAAATACTCATTTAAAAGCAAATCAATGTTGAAGGACGTTATCAAAAAGGAATGGGACAAAATTACCCCTGAAAATTCAGCTAAGTTTGTTAGTACCATGAAAAAAGGGCTAAGAAGTTTTTTGACTTAGAGCACACTCAACGTATGCTACCTTATGTCGTTTACCGTTTAATTCTATTCTTCCCGCAAAATTGATTGTAAATTCATTTATAAATTTTTTTCGAGAGCTCCGAACTTCTAACCTCTTACAAAAGACATCTACGCCTCTAACAAACAAATCTAATATGCAAAAACAGCTTTAACAGACCTGAAAAATTCTCCACCAAAATAAAAAACATCGAATTTATGTTCTCGAAATCCATATAAAAATGTATTCCTTACGACAACTGTCGCAAGAGTTTACGAAATGTTTTAACATACGTGTTGATAATTAACCACTCTTTCTCAACTATCAAAACGCAAAATTAAATACAGTGAATACAAGCTCTTAAGATATTATGATCCAAAAAGTACCATTGCGCCCATTACGACTTGTAACATATGTTACGTACGTATGATACACGCATATTCCATTAAAAGTGTCAAAAACCGAGCGCGTGACAATGTTAATCCTAAACAGAGTGTAAACTCTTTAGAATGACCTAATGAATGAGCAGGCTATGTTGGAAAGCCTAAGCATTCTCATGGTTTCATATGCCCACCATAATTTAGTTAATTGCGTCTATGCCGTTATAATAAAGTGATTTTATCTGAACCTGCTGCAACCACCGTTTTCCTCAAATTGAACGCTGAATGTCAACGGAATGTTGGGACGGAATTCCCAACAGAATAGTGTAATTTTCAACATTGTTCACATACCCCACATTGAAAATCTCGCTCATAATGTCAGTTTTTTGTTAGGTATAGCTTCTCCTATTCGAATGTGACAATTTATCAATCATCTTAGCCTAGGCCGTCCTCTGTTGCGTTGTCCCTTTGGCTCTGGTTCGGGCCAGAGCAATGTTTTCATGGTTCTCGGTTTTAAAAAATAAAAACATCGTTTTCCCTTCGAGTTCTACACTCCTCCGCACCTCTTTGGAAAAGTACTAATCCTTGTTTCATATTAATCAATACCAAATATGCAATATGCATGGAGGTGACCTAATTTCTGGATTTAATAATGGAATTTCAGTGCCTAACGCCACAGGGTCTTTTTCACAAAGAATCGCAGATGACTTAAGGCGCCTTAGTTACTAATATTAATTTTGTTGGCGCTAAAGTCCAAAGGGGGACCAGGTCATAGCTTGCTCATCAACTGCTCGTGTTGTGCGCGCTACTGTTCTCTCACGAGTAGATGGAACCTACAGTTTTTCGCCGACTCCGAACGGCGAAATTTGAGAAGCTTTCTTAGACAGTTATTACACTTTGAGTGTTTTCAGCAGCTCGAAAGAGATGGTGCCGTGAAAAATTCGAAAAATTGGTGTTGAGCTGGGAATCGAACCTACACCCTACGGCGTATGAGCGTCGCACTCTACCCACCACGCCACGGCGGCCACAGGCGCCTTAGTTACCATTTTACAAAACTTAGATCATATCTTAAGCATGACAAACGCTCTAGGTTGTTAGAAAATGAGGCCCTTTCAATACCTCCGCATCCAATTGTACTAAAACTGAAAGCTAAGCATGAAGACTTCCGCCTGCTCCTCCAACTCGTCCAACTCGAACTTCAACCGCCTGGCCTGAGTCTGTAGACTCTTTAGAGCTGTCCCTCAAGGATCCTTCTGCGATATTAAATATTAAAACTGCCACTTCGCAGCTTCTGCAGAAGATCCTACCGCTCGATCAGGCAAAAACTAACAATTAGTGGTTCCTAATCTCAAAACCTGTAGCTGTCATCGCCCAACAAGGTCTTTGATTTTATCCATGATTCGGTTCATCTTGTTGTCTTTTCAATATGCGCAAGCTATCGCACCTCGGTCGATCTTGTGTTGCGGACGAAGTACACAAATCCATTTACTTCGTCTAAGATTGCTAAGCAGAACATCCGTATTCGGTATATATTCCTATAACTAGTTAATTTTTAAGTGGCGACCAAGTTCAGCTCACAAACTCAAAGTTAAAACTATTTATTTAAAAACTTGTTGAGAAAGCTTTGAAGGCTTCGGGGACTTTGATCGCTTTTAATTCACATCTCTATTTCAGAATCTAGTGATCTAGAGATCTAGTGAGTAAACCATGAGGGCATATCTCAAGTCCTGTCCGTCTAAAACGGATTGAAGCCGAAGTAGTTTTCCTTTCCTGGACCAGTTTGTTGATTCCTTCGATCACCGCTGTCATATAAGAACCTCATAAACAGCCTAGTTTTTTATCTAAGGTCGAAGTTATAAGGCTCCACAATTTTTAAGTTGGAGTATGAGTTCTAACCCTTTGCGCTTATACGTACATGAATCACGATTAAAATCAATACATTGCTACTGAAATAGGCAACGAGTCTTCTCTCCTATTTTTTTTTTACAAATTTCTAAGTATGTACTCCACACGAAAGTGTTACTTCACGATGATTACAATTTGTTGAGTCACGAAGTTCTAACATTTGAAAATTTTGTCAAAAGTTCTACTTTCCTCTGTCCTCTCCTCTGCAAGGTGAGGAAAGTGAATTTCTTTGCCTCAAAACCCGCCAAGCAACATCAAACTTCTTAAAACAGACAAAAATATCAAATCCCAACAAATACAACTTTCATTTTGAATGATCACAAAAACTCGTTCAAAATTATGCAATAATCACTGGCAACCACAGGTTGTCTCAGTTATTTAAAGCCACCTTTAGTGCCCAAATGCCGTTATTAAATCGCCTTCATTTGGTGTTGGCATGAAACAAGAATTCGCAGTGCTTCACGGCGAAACCTTACAAAGCCAAATGTCATGGTTGAACGGCATGCAAACCTGATGCGTGTGAACACAAATTGAAAATGACCGGGTTGTCAATTGATTAACGCCTCATGCCCTGAAACCATTAAATCAAATCAGGAAATTAAACTTCACTGGGTTCGGCCGAAATTATTGCATGCGAAAATACCAGAAGGTGTCTCCTTGCAGTGGGCACCTGAGCGGAATTATCTGTGTAAATAAGCAATTCGAGTGAGGGATACGAAACCACATTGATTGCTTTGATTGAAGGGCCACACCTTTCGCGTTCTGAGCTAGCTTCCCTTCGCACAGAATTATGTTTCGATATCCCTTATCGAGTGCCTGTGGAATACGCAATCGATAAGCAGCTGCACCCCAAGCCGCACGGGGTTCGGTGGCATTAGCTAATTACACACAAAGAAGAACTCAATTCAAAAGCGTTTTATCAGCTTAGGCAATATCCCGGAACGGAGCACATTGCTCGCCCATCCATTGACTGGTCGGCCGCATAAAAATCCATAATTGTAACGACCTCCACCAAAACAACTGGCGTGCTGGTATATTCGGGCAAAAGCCGGCAGTGTGTATCGCTCACCCCATCAACAGGCATAGCCAGCAAGCACATGCCGCACCACGTTCGTCCAGCCAGTGGACTGAATCTCTGGCTGAACAAATTGCGCAGTATTTCGCGAACTAATTCAGGTTCTGTTGATTGGCAGCAGGTGTTTGCCTCGGACGGTGGCGCTCTGTTTGCATACGAGACGGCAGCGTGTTCCCAATCATCAATCAAAACATAGCACAGCATCACCGAAGGAACTTTCTCTCAAAATTACATACTACTCGTAAAATTTTCAGCCAGCTTTCCCAAGGTAATTTGCCAGTGAAAGTTATGCTCATTAGCGCTCCGCGACGAAAGACCAGGCGGTGTGTAAGTATTACTAGGAGGCATGGAATTAGGCGAGCGAAACAAAGGAACGCCTAGAAGGCCGTGTTTAATACTAGACAGGATTACTAGTGGATTCGTTACCTTCGTTTACGTGTCCCCTCTTGGGCAGCGCATCCGTTTTGGGTTCACTCATGTTTTTGTGTTATTCTCTGTCCACACCAAACTGAAGAAGAAAAGAGGAAAAAAAAACAACACGTAGCACAAACACACATTCACTTGAAGCTTCACATTTTTTTGTGCCTTTCACCTTTGCACTCCAGGAATGCAACACATTCACTGTGAATTCTTGAATTAAAATAAATATGCAACGCGATGGAGGGATTTTTATGCGCAAAGCAAAATATCGAATTTAACTGGCTTCTGACTAGTAGGCGATTTGAAGAACTTCTCTACTTTGCATTCCTGAGTCGTTCTCTAGAATTATGAATTTTATTTTTCTCACTTTCCGCCCGACAACACAACACAGCACCTGGAGCGATCCGTTTGCGACTCGAACTCCACGAAAGAAATGCACCAATAATAATTTCCTTTGTTTCTCTCGCAGAGAAAACCGAGAAATTGTCCACAATGAATGAAAAACAAGACAAAACAAATTCCAGAGAAGGGAGATGGATAGTGTGTCTGAGGCAGACGACTGAGAGAGGTGGATACACAATGCGTCAGTCGGCACAGCTGGCTGTGATTGTACAGCACGAAGCGGAGGCTTATGATAAATGTCATGAGTTGGTCTCATGCATGGGAGGGTTCTTATATCGGGTTGAGATACCTGCTAGTAACAGTGGAGTCGGTAAATAGTGAGAAGGTTCGACTAGGTGATGAATCTAACGATATGAAATGCTGTAACCTAGTCGATGGTTCAAGTTAAAAATGAACATTTCGGTATTTTACATAATGTCGTTGCATTAATGTGAAAATAGAGTTTCGAGCATAGTTATAAGTTGTCAGTGGGATGTTTTAACAGTTGAAAAATGTTCTACCAGGTATGAAATGAGCGTTATTTTTTGAAAATAAAACACTAATTATTAATGGGAAAGTAAAAACATTTTATCCAAAGTATTGGCCATTGTTTTCTACACATTTTGACCACCTCTCTGGCAATTTGTGAATACCACGCCAATAAAATTGTTCGTCTTTTAAAGCAAACCAATCAGTCACTTAATTTTCGACCTCCTCGTGGGAATCAAAGTGCTGCTCAGCCAATGAATCGATGAAAACAAATTCTAGTCGGAAGGAGCCAAGTCTGATGAATACGGCGGGTGGGGTAGCTGCTCCCATCCAAGTGTTTTGACTATATCCTGAACCGGTTTTACTTTGTGTGCAGGTGCATTGTCATGAAGCAAAATTACTTTGCTGTGTCTTCTGGCCTATTCCGGTCGTTTCTCGATCAATGCCTGGTTCAAATTGATCATTTGTTGTCGGTAGCGATCAGTACTAACGGCTTCACCAGGTTTCAGGAGCTCGTGGCACAGCACACCTTTCTGGTCCCACCAAACACACAGCATTGTCTTCTTGCCGAATCGATCTGGTTTTGCAGTCGATGTTGATGGTTGTCCCAGATTGATTTTTTGATTTTGATTTGATTTGATTTTTGATTGATTTTTTCCATTTAGGATTCTTAAAATAAATCCATTTTTCATCGCCAGTAACAATCCGATGCAAAACCGATTTTCTTTCGTGTCTTTGAAGCAAAATTGTTGTGTTTTTTCGGTTTTCCATCTGTATTTCATTTAATTCATGTGGCAACCATTTTCCACACTTTTGGATCTTTCCCATAGCTTTTAAACGGTCAGAAATTGTTTGTTGTGCAACATTTAACATTGCTGCCATTTGCTTTTGACTCAAAGTGTCATCTCCATCCAATATCGTTTGTAATTCGGCCTCTTCAAACTTTTTTAATGGTCTTCCACGGTCTTCGTTTTAAAAACAGCCATGGCCAGGAAAGAATTAACAGTATATGAACGTCAAATAATTATTAATTGCCAAGAGCAAAGTACAAATTACGCCGTTCGGAGTTGGCAAAAAAATCTAGGTCCCTTCTACTTGTGAGAGAGCAGTAGCAATTCGGCGTCTTCAAACTTTTGTGGTGGTCTTCCACGTTCTTCATTTCTCACATCGAAATCACGATTTCTGAACCGTTGAAACCATCTTTTGCATATTGCTTTTCATAGAGCATGTTCATCATATGTCTCGACAAGCATTCGATGCGATTCTGCAGCACTCTTCTTCAAATGAAAAAAAAAAATAAACAAAAATTATCACTTTCTGGTACAAAATTGGACATTTTTAACACGAAGAAAAAATATGATGTTGTCCGTTCAATCACTTGATGTATACTAAATATTTTCCACAGATGTCATAGCAAACAAATAAAAAAAATATTGTCTCTTGACGCTTACTTCATACGGGTATACCTGGTATTATTCTTTGAGTGTTGTCAGCAGCTGGAAAGAGGTGGTGCCGTGAAAAATGCGAAGCGTTTAGTCCAGGAATCGAACCCGAACCTTCGACGTGTAAGTGTCGCACTTTACTTACTACGCTATGGTGGCCACAAATTGCTTTGCAAACGGAAAAATAAATGTCAAATTTCACATTTGCTCAGTCTGCTGATGGATTGCGAAGAAGTATTATATTCTTTCTTTCTTTCTCTTTCGTTAATCATTATAACCGATTATAAAATAAACATTGTATAATAAACTTGACGCTCACTTTATATCGGTATGCCTGATATTTCGTAAATCTACTCATAAACTTGAATGTTTTGTGACTTGTGGTGACTGTTGCTGTGAAAAAATAACCCCTTAATTCGATACCTGACTTTTTATATTCCCATTTTAAAAGCTGAGAAAGTCGCGGGTTTATATAAAATTCTCTAAGAATTGGAAAAATGGATTTAGTTTCACCAAATTTAAAGGGCTACAACAATAGCAGAAGGATAAACAGTAAGTAAGAATTCCCCTGCAAGAGGGAGAGGGATTATTTTTTCAAATAGTTCTTGTTAAAATTTAAGATTTCCTTAACTGCACATTTTTCATTGTTTGACAGACTTGGATAAAATTGAAATCAACTCTTTGTTTACAGTTTTATTCCCTTTGTATAGGGAAAATTCGTGGTCGCCGTGGCGTAGTGGGTAGAGTGAGACGCTCACACGCCGAAGGGTTTAGGTTCGACTCCCAGTTCAACACCAATTTTTCTAATATTTCACGGCACCACCTCTTTCGAGTTGCTGACAAAACTCAAAGAGTAATAACTGTCTAAGAAAGCTTCTCAAATTTCGCCGTTCGAAGTTGGCAAGAAACTGTAGGTCCCTTCTAATTGTGAGAGAACAGTAGCGCGCACAACACGAGTAGTTGATAAGCAAGCTAGGCCCTGGTCCCCCTTTGGACTGTAGCGCCAACAATTATTATTATTATTATTATTATTATTATTATTATTATAGGGAAAATTCAAAGAGTTAAACTTTATGAATATACACAGCGATACATTGTTTATGAAACTTTCAAATCTCAGCTTTGACTTTGTCATGCCATGACTTTGTGCATCATAGGGGGCGCCAGTAGCAAAAAATACATAGTTGACTATACATTTTTTGTTAGTGACGATCCCTATATGTTACGGAACTTGATGATGATGTGATGTGCTGTGCTTTGATGTGATGTGCTTTTTTTATCATGAATATCATCTCGGGGCATATCTTGGTCATCGCGTTGCTGACATTGGTTTAAATTCGTCACAATGTCATTGATATCTGTACATATCTACGACATTGTAATTGGTTTACAGGCCTTAATTATTGGACAACTTAAACTTTATAAGATTTGAGATGAAACTGCAAACTACGCCATACTGGGGTGTAAGGCACCTTTTCATAGGTGCAAACACCGGGAAATAAATTAATTCAGATCATCAGCCGCATAAACACCTAAAGCAGCACGTCCCTTAAAATGATGCGCATTTTTCAATTTCCTTATAATTTCAACGAAAGCGCGCGAAGCCAAATGCCTGCTTTTTGATTTGCGCACCTCATCTCCTATGACACTCGTCTCACGGATATGCCGTCTGGTGCGAGGAAACCCATAATCCAGCCGTGACGCTCATATAAGGTTGACTTGCCTTAAGTTCAGGAAGGACTATGGGCAGTAACTGAGCCAGGATGAAATGTTCTCGGATTCAAGACGATGGAGGGAGCTGAGGCCTTTGTTTCAAATGTATTTCCTATTTTTCTATTTTTGCTTTTCATTTACATCTAGCTATAAAAATACTTAAACTAGTTACGAGTACATCACTCTGCATTTTTAAAAAAGATCTTACTGGCCCTATCCGGGCTAGAGCTGGGACTTCTTGGAGAGAACAACAGCATCAGATTTCTTCTTCTTCTTGTTGTGGCGCTACAGTCCGGGGTGGACCTAGGCCTCAACCAACATGCCTCAACCAACATTCCTCCAGTTGCGCACTCCAAGTTGGTTGAGGTCCCTCCCCACTTGTGTGCTTCACCTTAGTCTAGATCGTCCTCTGTTGCGTTGTCCCAATGGCTCGGGTTCAAAGACTTTTCGGGCCGGAGCAGTGGTGTCCATACGCTCTACATGGCCTAGCCATCTTCAGCGTTGTATCCGTAGACACTTGACCAGGCGCATGTCGCTGTACAGCCCATAGAGTTCGTTGTTAAATCTTCTCCTTCAGATGCCATCAATGCAAACAGAATGAAAAATCGCACGCAAAACTTTTTTCTCGAATAAGGGCTTAGCTCTCGACTAAGGGCTTTCTCATCCGCCTTTTGTTACGTCAAGGTTTACGCTGAAGGAACGGCTGGCACCCCAAATCGTTTTGCATCTGTCGTACAAACCAAAAGTCATACAATTTACGGTTCAATGGCATTAGTTGTAGGCGATAACGTTTCTCATTAGTGGTGTAATCTTGTTTTAGCAGCTCGTAGTAAACAAAACTCGTCTTCTTCTTCTTCTTCTTGTCGCGCTACAGTCTGGGGTGGACCCGGACCAGGAGCACGATCTTCCACTAGCTCCAATTGCGCACTCCAGGTAGGTTGAGGTCCTTCTCCACTTATGTGCGCCATCTTAGCCTAGGCCGTCCAATGTTGCGTTATCCCAATGGTTCGGATTCAAAGACACATCCGGTTTTACACCTCTTTATATATAACCTTATGACAATTTTATAAACGGAAACCCTAATGCCCACCAACTACATTGTAAATAAGTGGGCGAAGTATTTTTAACTGTTGGAAAAGTTGTTGACCTCACTCAGCCGTCTCATCACGATAGTTTAGGAAAGTAAGTCCTTCCTCAACTCGGTCAGCAGACTAAAATTGTCTGGATTCCTGTACATCGTGAAAGACAAGAATCAAAGAACACAACTATATGACCCGTGCCCACTCTGGGACTGTCATCGTCCTTAGTCAGAACTTCCATAAGCAGGCCTCTCTTCCGCACAAGCAAAGATGGCAGTCTCCCGACAACACAAACAGAGATGGCATGACTTTTCAGAATGCAGGCGAAACAACCGTATGCTCCCAAACGTCAGCAAGAAATTCGCGGCATTTCTGCTATCCTTGACAGGAAAAACTGTGGATCGCTTGTTAGCATGCAAACGGGACACTTCTAACTCTACTTTTTCTCCTTCTTATGGCGATCTAAGAGTGATACTGTAGCGTCGAAGACAAAGAGCGTCTTCTTCTCCTTCTTCTTGTGGTGCTATAGTCCGGGGTGGACCTGGGCCTCAACCAACATGCCTCTCCAGCCAGCACGATCTTTCGCCAGCTGTCTCCAATTGCGCACTTCAAGTTGGTTGAGGTCCTTCTTCACTTGTGTGCGACATCTTAGCCTAGGCCGTCCTCTGTTGGGTTATCCCAACAAGAAGACTTTTCAGGCCGGAGCAGTGGTGTCTATACTCTCCACTAGGCATACCGGTATGAAGTGAACGCCAAGTTATAAACTTATTTTTTTTGCTTGCTATGACATCTGTGAAAAATATTTCGTATACATCAAGTCATTGAACAGACAACATCATATTTTTTCTTCGTGTTAAAAATGTCCAATTTTGTACCAGAAAGTGATGATTTGCGGAAAGCATTTATTTTTTGTTTTCATTTGAAGAAAAGTGCTGCAGAGTCGCATAGAATGCTTGTCGAGGCATATGGTGATCATGCTCTATCAGAAGCAACATGCAAAAGATGGTTTCAACGGTTTAGAAATAATGATTTTGATGTGAGAAATGAAGAACATGGAAGACCACCAAAAAAGTTTGAAGACCCTGAATTGCAAACGATATTGGATGGAGATGACACTTTGAGTCAAAAGCAAATGGCAGCAATGTTAAATGTTGCACAACAAACAATTTCTGACCGTTTAAAAGCTATGGGAAAGATCCGAAAGTGTGGAAAACGGGTGCCACATGAATTGAATGAAAGACAGATGGAAAACCGAAGAAACACTTGTGAAATTTTGCTTCAAAGACACGAAAGAAAATCGGTTTTGCATCGGATTGTTACTGGCGATGAAAAATGGATTTATTTTAAGAATCCTAAACGAATCCTAAACGACAACCATCAACATCGACTGCAAAACCAGATCGATTCGGCAAGAAGACAATGCAGTGTGTTTGGGGGGACCAGAGAGGTGTGCTGTACCACGAGCTCCTAAATCCTGGTGAAGCCGTTAATACTGATCGCTACCGACAACAAATGATCAATTTGAACCAGGCATTGATCGAGAAACCACCAGAATGGGCCAGGAGACACGGCAAGGTAATTTTGCTCCATAACAATGCACCTGCACACAAAGCCAAACCGGTTCAGGATTCAATCAAAACACTTGGCTGGGAGCAACTACCCCACCCGTCGTATTCACCAGACTTGGCCCCTTCCGACTACCATTTGTTTTCATCGATGGGACACGCATTGGCTGAGTAGCACTTTGATTTGATAAAAGACAAACAATTTTATTGGCGTGGTATGCACAAATTGCCAGAAAGGTGGTCAAAGTGTGTATAAAACAATGGCCAATACTTTGAATAAAATGTTTTTACTTTCCCATTTATAATTAGTGTCAAAAAACACAGCTTAACTCATTTCATACCGGTATACCTGGTATACAATTTTGAATGCGTTTAAACCAATTGCCGAAACACTCTTGTCACTCTGATTGAGGTATCTCCAAAAATGCATTCACACATTTCAGGTGTCGAAAAACGTTGACCTCTTATTTTATTTTTTACGTACGGGAATAAAAATAAGTCATTCCGTGCCAGGTTAGGACTATACGGCGGATGACTCATCAAATCGATGTTTTGAGATCTCAAAAATGCAGTTGTTTGAGCCGATGTGTGAGAGTGATCAGTCTTCGGCGGTTGGTTTTCCTTATTTCCTTGAAGTTAACTGGCAAACAAATGGTTGTGTACCACTCAGAATTGACGGTTCTGCGTTGTTCTAGTGGTACGGTTGCGAAATATGCAGTTTTTCCGAAAAAACAGGCGACCATTTGCTAGGAAGTGCTTCGTGCGCGAGCAACTTTTGTTGGATTTAGCTCAATTTGAAACACCCATACAGCCGACTGAAGTTTACTTTTGGGCTCAAACGCATAAATTCACGATTCATCACCTGTCACGATGTCATAGACGTGTTTCGAAGCACCGCGATCGTATTTTTGGAACATTTCTTTCGATCAATCGACACGAGCCTTTTTTTGAGCGATTGACAAATTGTGTGGGATCCAACGCGAACAAATTGTTTTGACGGTCAAATATTCATGCATTATTGAATGTATTCTGGTCCCACTAATGCCTTAGGTTGTCTCAATTTCACGATAGATCACATGACGATCTTGCAATATGAGTTGGCGCACAGCATCAATGGTTTTCGGAACATCAACTGATTTTGGACGCATTCCACGAAATTCGTCTTGGAGTGAACTACGACCTCGGTTGAATTCACCACACCATCGATAAACGCTGGTCCTTGATGGAGCTTCAACGCCAAAAATTGAATTAAGTTCATGGATGCACTGTTGTTAAGTTAATCCACGTCGAAAGTTGTAAAAAATAATCGCACGAAAATGTTCACAATTTAATTCCATTTTTTGGGCGAGATGAATCTTAAGTTACTGTTAACAACACGGATAGCGCTCGTATGTCAAAACGTTCTGAGTACGTATCACCTCAAAAATGTCAAACTTTATAATAGAGCTGGCTGTTGCCAGGTTGCAACACTAGGGTTGCCCAATTCTGAAATACAAAAGGCAACCTTTTGAATTTAATCGCTTTGAACCAGAAAAGCCTGCTAGAATAATCAATTACCATATAATTTAAATTAATTTTACGCAAACCTTAATTTGTCGATTTTTTTTTCAATGCAAGGGGCATACATATGTATTTTTGGATAAGTTAGAGCAAAAAATATGCGGACCTAATTTTCTAACTTTTCTTTTTGTTGTTATTAACTTTGAAAGAGCAATAAGCCAAAACGTGTAATGCTCATGAACATGAAAATCGCACTTGAAGTGTTGTCTTGACCATGTGTTGAAGTGCAAATGTTCGTGAATTCAACACAAAAGTGTAAAGAGGGTGCTAAAAATTATTTCTTAGTTTTAAATAAATAGATACTAGTTTTAATAAATCTAAAAAATAAAAAAAGTATTGATGCCGAAAGGCAAATAAACAATAAATTATTAGTTTAGCTTAGAGCGCTAGAATTTTGAACACGGGTGGAATTTAGATCAATTAATTTTTTTATTTTATTATTTCAAAAAAATACAAATTACTTTTCACAAATTTCGATTGTCTTCCGTTTGAGGTTCATTTTGAACTAGCTATACATTTTTGTCGATTCTAACCATTACACCTCACTCACGCTTCAAACAGATTTTTTACAAGAAGCTGTATGAAGGATAACAACTCTGACACTATTTTAGTAGTCTTCATTCACGCGGAGATGGTATTAGGCACAACACTTGCTGATCTTTTCACTGCACCGCATTACTGCTGGTACCGTAAGCTGAGACCTTGAATCAAAGCATTCATACTCACTCAGTACATGAGCACGTGATCAAAATGCATGAATGATGTATTCATTTGTACTACCGTACTCTCTCCTGCCGTGTTACTCTCAGAGTGCGTAACTCCCGCATGGGGTCAGTAAGTAGTTTTTGGAAACATATAAGTCGTACCTAGGTTAACCATTTTATTCCTAGTGTTAAGATAGCATTAGTAAAACAAAAATGAAATGCATTTTTAAACTTAAACTTAAACTGTAAAAAGGGTGAAGCCTCTAGCACCTCGAAACCCTTGCAGAAACTAACATTCAATCGACAAATTGTAACTGTCATAAAGAAAAGACGCGACCTATTCAATTTTAATCTTCAAGGTCCATGACAATATTCAAGCGTTTGCTTAAAGAGATCAATTTTTTTCTAAAGTCCAAAACGACTACCACGGTTTAAAAAAATCGATGAATTTGCACTAGTAGACCGTCTAAGAAAGTCTGCGAGAATGTTGAAACTAATCACAGGGTCATAAAAAATCAAAGATTATAAGACGGCTGTCTCAGTGACGGCTGTAAAACCACTTCCAAACAGTTTTTGGTGCATTCACGTTTCTTTGTGACCGTCACTTGGGGCTATTGACAAACACCATGGGAAAAGAGACCTAGGGCTTGGCCCAGGTCCACCCTGGATTGTAGCGCCACAAGAAGAAAAGGCTACAAACTTTAAAACGCCGAAGGTTCAGTTTCGATTCCCGGTTGAACACCTAGCATTTTTCACGGCACCACCTCTTTCTAGCTGCTGACAACAATCAAAGAGTAATGACTCTCTAAGAAAGCTTCTCAAACTTCGCCGTTCGGAGCCGGCAAAAAACTGTCCCTTTTACTCGTGAGAGAACAGTAGCGCATACAACACGTGCAGTTGATAAGCAATCTAGACACTGGTCCCCCTGTGGACTGTCGCTCCAACAATTATTATTATTATTAAGACGAAGCTTCTCAAACTTCGCCGTAGGGAGCCGGTAAAAAACTGTAGGTCCCTTCTACGCGTGAGTAGTGCGGACAACACGTGCAGTTGATGAGCAAGCTAGGTCCTGGTCGCCCTATGGACATGAAATAGTCAATTGTGATCGTTGAGTTGCTTGAGGGGCACTCCGCCATGGAGGCTTACCTTATAGGTCTTTAAAACAACATGCTTACGCATAAAGGATAGTATGTTGAGAAGGAAATGACCCATCTTCGAAAGTGTTCGTTTTTCCCTTCTTAGTTCATTGCTGTGTTTTATTTAAAAAATTTCAGTTTCCTCTGTAAATATTCGAGATGTCTTATTCCCAAATGTCGTACATTTCAACCAAAATTCATGGAAGTCATGGTCCATATGCGGCCTGATGCAACCTGCCCAACCGATCCGCTCCTGGCTGCATGGCCGTGCGAAAAGACTGGTGCACACACCCTATGCTCCGTTGCTTCGACCCACAAACTGATTTGTTTGCGGCACAATGCTTAAGAAAACTGGACGCTGTTCGTGCACGTGCATCTGCGGGTGCGGGTCAAATGGGCTTGCGTTCGTTTCGCTCCCTCGCGTTCACTGTGCCCTACAAGCAGGAAGTTACAAGTAAATAGACGACCCAACCACTCCCTACTGAAGGCAAAGGTAATCGAATTGATTCCGCATCCGAATTCTAGCGAATTCACATTCGATTCAATCACACCGCAGCCAGAGGCTAGAAGAGACGAGTAATGCTCCCAATTAAGAGGAACCACATGAATCATGCCCTCGCGGATGCACGCGGAGGAGGAAAAACGAAAAGCGAACGAAAAACAATAACAAAACGAAAAGTCTCCCTCCTTTTGAGCGGATCACATGTGTGCACACGGAGCATGTACTCTCGTACACTCTCGCACACAAGATACATAGGGGATGGCCGAACGGATGGATGGATGGATGGTTGGATGGATGACTCGGGAGCAGCGGCAAGACTGGGCCTATTCTGTGCGTTCTCTTGGGTGCGTCTGCACATCCGCGATCGCAGCGAGCACGATCAGTAGTTAAGGAAACCTCCGTTCGTTCGTACGACTGCCGAGCTCTCGAAATCTCCTCGGATCGGCCTGTGGATAGATTCACATCTTGCGGATTTGCGGAATACAAAGTGGAAAATTAAAAACAAAAACTGAAAACAGACTTTTTGTGTGTAACGTGTGACGCGAATTTGTGCTCGAGCAGTGCTCGCTTTGTGTGAAAAGTTCTGTCAAAGTGACGACACGGGTGTTCCATCTTCATTCGACCGGACGTCATCATCATCATCGCCCCGCGAGAGAGATCGCGTATTCCCCGGTGGCTTAGTAATCCGCCACTGCCGCGAGTTGGATACCCAGTCAACGTTAGATACATTATTTTTGGTGAAAAATAAAAACGAACGAGTACACGGCGAAGCGGCATAATTCATAAATCCACAAAGAACCGTCTTTGTGCGGAGCATGAAGTGTCTTGCGTTTGTTTCAGTTGTTGCGACGGCAGCGGCACTACGATGCGACCCTTAATGAGAGGGGGACTTTATTTTTAGCACGCACTCTGATGTATAAACTTATTTATAATTCATTTCCAAGTCATATATCTTTGATCCATTTCGTTTGAGTATCTGTGAGTGAGTGGGCTTCTCGTAAAAACGCGTAAAAACGTCCAAAAAAATCGAAAAACTAAAAAAAACAAAAGAACCGTGGAGAAAAAACGTGATCAACTCTCATGTATTTATTGCCGCTTCACTGAATTCGGACAGGAGGCAGTCCGCGGCGCGGTGGTGGCGACAGCGCGCTTACCTGCTTTTTACACACAAATTTTTTATGGTTTCCCCCGCACCCCGCCCACAAAAATAAAACATATGGTCAATGAAGGGACTAATTAAAAGTCAATTCTCCTGCGGCGCGTACACACTCGTTTACGATCAAATCTAAATCAAATTGTCACCGTTTACGAGAGGCAACGTGGCGCGCGTGTGTGCTGCTCTCTTCAAAGGAAAACAAAACGAAGTCACTTGAGCGATAAATTATCGTCTGATTCATACTAGATACGAGACCAAATTCAGAAAAGTAAGAAAACCAAAAAAAAAAGAAAAACAAAAGCAAAACAATGATTGCCAAAGACTCCAAGCCAAACCCAGTGAATTGTGTTGCCGCCTTAACTGATTGCCGTCAATAAATTCTCATTACCGCTATTCTTTGGAGCGAGTCGCATCGAACTGAGTATCGATTGCGTGTTAGTGTTTCTTTCGAACTGCAGGATATGTGGACATTATGCAGATCGCCATTGGGATACATTTAGTTTGTCTTCGTCTGTCATTGGTCCTGCCGTTGTTGGTGCTGCTGCTGTATGCTGTCGGTTCAACGAACGCCATGAAAGGTGAGTACGTTTGCATTTGCGTTTGCGTTTGCGTTTGAGGCCTGGGGTGACACAGCGGAACGTATTTTTAGGTTAGAGTGAAATTAGATTTGGTTTATCCTTCGTCGTCGTCGTCGTCGTTGTCTTAGTCTTTGGGGATGTTGGCAGCGAGTCTGCAGAGTCTGCGGCTTTGTCTATAGGGGTGCGCTGGGGAAGCTGTCAATCATCATTTGAGATTAACTGTAAATAGATTAGTCAGCAGCACAATTCGGTTAGACGTTCACTGTGAGGGAAATTGCTTTTAATTGAGAAGTAATTGAGATTGGAAATATGGACAATGCATAGCGAATTGTGAATTTGGAAATCTGAATGTTTGACAGCCTCGTTAAATTGGATTAGTTTGAATTAGGAAATCTGAATGTCTGACGGCTTCGTTTGAGGAAACACTGTGTTGAACAAAGGGGTGACGGGTATTTGGTTGAAATTTGATTTCGATTGTTGGGTATGCATTGTGGTCTCTTTCGTCCTTCCGTTAAGCAGATTTAATTAATTCTGAATTGATGCAATTGTACACGGAGATGGCGGTCGTAGTTGCACATAACAGATATGAAGAATGGATTCTATTTAGTTTGGGCGGTGCGATGAGTATTTATTCTTGCCGCTAGGTAATATCATTACAGCGCACTGGTTGGTCGAATAAGGCTATAGATGAGAAGTAAGACATTTGCCAAGCGAAAAATTGCTGCTACGGATCCATTTTTGTGTCTTTTTTTTTTGACGGTTATGGCGCATGGTCCAATTATGTTTTTCAGCCAATTTGTTTTTTTTTTTGGGAGCAACAAAGCCGAGCCACTTCCTGATAGAGTTTGACGCTGTCCTACGAAAAAAAAGGCATAATTTGTGCAAGACGTCTTATATACAGCTCTGTGCAAAAAAATAGCACCACGTTGAGGTCTGTACTTTGGATGCTAATTACTTTTCTCCATGCTCATGTAAAGACACGATATTTATTGTAGGACATCTGTTGGGTATCAGTAAAAAAAATGCAAAAAACAAGATAAGCGAAGATGCATTTTAAGACAAGAAAATTCCCGTTATTCGAAATGAAACCGAAATTTTGGTGTGCAAAATAATAGCACCATGTCATTCTAAGAAGTGTTTTCGAAGTGTTTGGTGGTGTTTAGTTTTTTTTTGTGCGTCAAAAGATTTAAGTAAAAATATTTAAGTATTTTGAAACTAGTATTTTTAAAATACAACGTTACAAACAATAAAAATGGGTCGCGGTGTGCATTGTACTCCTAAGAAACGTGAACTTAAAAAAAAATGAATTTCTGACGGAAAAACGTACAAATTTATTTGGGAATAAAATTATTACTAATGCAAAAAAAAACACGTCGAAAAAGAAGAAACAAGAGGTAGAAAATCGAAATTAACCTCTACCAACGAGCGAAGAATGATAAGATTAGTGAAACAAAACCCATTCATCACATCAAACAAAATAAAAGAGGAACTAAATCTGTCCGTTCAACATCAACCATAAGAAGGAAGTTGATAGAGAAGGAACTGCCAGTCAGAAGTCCCAGAAAAGTACCCTTGCTGACAAAGGTCCATCTTCATAAAAGAAAACAATTTGCGCAAGAACATTTAAACTGGGAAGTAACCAAATGGCGTAATATATTATGGACAGATGAGTCTAAAATTGTTTTATTTGGAACTCCTGGGACCAGGACATTTGTTCGCAGGCAAAAAGACCAAGAGTTTAAACCGGAGTGCACTTTAAAAACCATTAACCACGGCGGCGCGAAAATTGACATATGGGAATGCTTCTCCTACAACGGTACTGGTCCTATATTTTGGATAAAACCAATGATGACCGCCGAAGTTTATGTTGGCATAATGAGGGAAACCATATTGCCCTACGCCGAGTGGAATATGCCTCTCAGATAGGTCCTGCAGCAAGGCAATGACCTGAAACATACGAGCAAATTGGCCAAGGAATTTCTTGCGAGGAATGGGGTTCAAGTTATGGAATGGCCGTCGCAATCTCCAGACCTAAACCCCATTGAAAATCCTTGGACAGATGTTAAGAAATCTGTTTTGAAAGCGAAACCAAAAAATACACTACAGCTATGGGAAGCTGTGCAGGCTGCGTGGAGGGATATTCCAATTCGGCGATGTCAGGCACTAATCGACTCTATGTCACGACGTTGTGCCGCTGTGCTCGAAAATAAGGGTTATAAGACGAAGTACTAGAACAGTAGTATAAATAAAAAAAATAAAAACTGTACTATTCCACTAAATTTTGCATTTTATTTACGACGTTTTATTTGTAGTGCTATTATTTTGCACACCAAAATTTCGGTTTCATTTCGTATAACGGGAATTTTCTTGTCTTAAAATGCATCTTCGCTTATCTTGTTTTTTGTATCTTATTACTGATACCCAACAGATGTCCTACAATAAATATCGTGTCTTCACATGAGCATGGAGAAAAGTAATTAGCATCCAAAGTGCAGACCTCAACGTGGTGCTATTTTTTTTGCACAGAGCTGTACTTCGTTTGAATGGTGTACTGAAGACTCAAAAAGCGTGAACAAAGCAACCCGACCCAAAGGACCCCAATGCAGTAGGGTAAAGGCAATAGTGGTCGGCCACTTCACATTTTTTTTTTTTCACTTCGTATCGCTCCAGTTTCGAAAGGATTAGACGGACATTTTTTGTACAAATTCTATTAAATATTGAAACAAATGTTAATGGATACAAGAATTAATTTTTAATTCAACCCTCACCGTTTTCTAGATACAATTAAGTTAATGAAAAAAGTCACATTGCGCTAGTGGTCGGCCACTAAATTTTAATGATCGGCCAAGAAAATTCTAGTGGTCGGCCAGGTCCAATCAAACAATGAAAGAAAACATATTTACTGAACATATGATACTTTATTTCAATGTAAAATACTTGTCTATAATATTTTATTACTTCTAGTGTTCTGTTAACAGCTTGAATAGATAACTAGACAAAAAATAGTAACTTTAGAGGTGAGTGAGAGAGAGAATGTAAAGTTAGATTATAATTAAAGATCTTTAAAGTGCACAATGTGGCCGCCGTGGCGTAGTGGGTAGAGTGCGACGCTCACACGCCGAAGGGTCTAGGTTCGATTCATAGTTCAACACCAATTTTTTGAATTTTTCACGGCACCACCTCTATCGAGCTGCTGACAACACTCAAATAGTAATAACTGTCTAAGAAAGCTTCTCAACTTTCGCCGTTCGGAGTCAGCAAAAAACTGTAGGTCCCTTCTACTCGTGAGAGAACAGTAGCGCGCACAACAAGACCAGTTGATGAGCAAGCTAGGGCCTGATCCCCCATTAGACTGTAGCGCCAACAATTATTATTATTAAAGTGCACAATACTCGTATATAAAATCTGCTTTTGATGCTTCTGTGTAAGTTAGTTCTTTCAAGGATGTCCATTTGAAGTGGAACCAGGAAGGGCAAGAATCACAACCTATATTCTTGAGATTATCATCCTCAATATGGATTATAAGTTCTTCAAAACAATTATGATATATATTATTATATGTGATGCGACTGACAATGTCTTTGTGGATGAGATTGGAAAGTCGTCTGAAGATTGAAATTCCTAACGGTACTTATATTACATGAGGAAAAGGGTCAAAGTGGCCGACCACTAGAGAGGGGCCGGATACTAGTGCCGTTACCCTACAATGATTGTTGATTGACATACATCTACATACCTTCCGTTAGTTTTCATTGCTTTTCCAAATAATTGATGCGATTTCCCGTCAAAGGTAACTCATTTGGGTCCTGGTATTCAATCACTCCTCTCCAGGAATATAAACTTAACTATTTTTGAGTGTGGTGGTCGCCGTGGCGTAGTGGGTAGAGTTCGACGCTCACACGCCGAAGGGTCTAGGTTCGATTCCCGGCTGAACACCTCGAATTTTTTCACGGCACCATCTCTTTCGAGCTGCTGATAACACTCAGAGAGTAATAACTGTCTAAGAAAGCTTCTCAAATTTCGCCGTTCGGAGTCGGCAAAAAACTGTAGGTCCCTTCTACTCGTGAGAGAACAGTAACGCGCACAACACAAGTAGTTGATAAGCAAGCTAGGCCCTGGTCCCCCTTTGGACTGTCGCGCCAACAATTGTTATTATTATTATTATTTTGGAGTGTGAGCTATGAGTCAGAGTTTCATTGGGATTTGTTTTTATAAAATTATAGATGCTGCCATTAAAGCAGACCATGAATTCAATTGGATAGTTTCCTTAAAATTTTTAGAACGTTGATCGCATGCGAACGGACATAAAAAATTCCAACATAGAATAACTCCCAACAAACGCTGCTTCAGGACTCAACAGGCAATTGAGTAACAAAACCCTATTTCGCAGAGCAAGCTGGCCTTGCAGAACAGCTTGATCTGATCCTAGTTTTACTTGGACATTATTTAAAGCGGCAGATTTTCCGTGAGAATAGTGCTGGTTTTGGTCCTTTTTGTGTTGATGGCTTTTGGAGGAGGCAGTGGATGCTGTTTGGTGGAATGTTCTTATTCAAGGATCTGCAAATACAACGATCTAGATGGCTAGGCCATGTAGCGTATGGGTACCTCTGCCCCGGTTCGAAACATCTTTGAAGCTGTTGGGACAACGCAGTAGAGGATGGCTTAATTTGAGATGGCGCACGCAAGTGGAAAAAACTGGCTGGAGATGATGCTGGCTGAGGAGGCATTGGACGCTGTAACGTGGCTTGCCCCTATTTAAGGGTCTGCAAAACCACGATCTAGATGGCTAGCCCATCTAGAGCGTATTAACACTTCTGCTCTGGCTCGAAACGTCTTTGAAGCCGTTGGGACAATACAGTAAGGATGGCTTTGTTTGAGATCGCGCACGCAAGTGGAAAATAACTTCAACTAACTTAGAGTTTGCAATTGGTGGCAATTGGGGAGAGATGATGTTGGCTGAGGATCGTGCTGGTTGAGGTTTAGGTCCACTCCGGACTGTAGCACAACACAAAGAAAAAGAAGATATGAAGGTCCGTAGACTCGATCCATCTATAGGGTTATACGTATGCCCGGGGAATTATTTAAGAGCGATCTCTGGCTCATTTAATTGCTTTAACCTGTATAAGTCCATCTAAAACAAGATCACCGAAACGATCTTTAATTTTTCAACATATTACAACTAAGAATTTTAATCAGCTGCGTACTGCTAATAAAATGATTGGGATACGATCTAATTGCGCAATGCACCGTATTCTAAGACTGATTTAACTGAAAACAAACAATGGTCGCTCGTTATGATAAATCAGATTTGGTCGATCAGTGATCGAGATTTGCTCATGGTCTCTCTGAGGCGCATTATGTTTGCAAGCGAGAGAACGAGATTGAAATTGTGTTAAAATACTTCCGGACTAGAAAAACCTACTTGCGGTCAGAGGTGTTCAGAAGGTCTTACTGAGCTTTATAATACGAAGGTTGCCTTTTATATTTCGAGATTGGGCTACACTTTTGTTGCAATCTGGCAACTGCCAGCTCTATCGTAAAGTTTGACATTTTTGAGGTTATATGTACTCAGAACGTACTGACATACAAGCGCTATTCACGTTGTTTACAGTAACTTAAAAGATTCATCTCGCCCAGAAATGGAATTAGATCGTGAAAATTTTCGTGCGAATATTTGTTACAACTTTCGACGTGGATTAACTCAAAAACAGTGCATCGATGAACTTAATTCAATTTTTGACGATGAAGCTCCATCAAGGACCAGCGCTTATCGATGGTATGGTGAATGCAACCGAGGTCATAGTTCACTCAAAGACGAATTTCGTGAAGATCGTCCAAAATCAGTTGTTGTTCCGGAAACCATTAATGCTGTGCGATGCTGATATTGCAAGATCGTCATGTGACCTATCGTGAGATTGAGACAACCTTAGGCATAAGTGGGACCAGCGTACGTTCAATATTGCATGAACATTTGACCTTCAAAACAATTTGTTCGCGTTGGATCCCACACAATTTGTCAATCGCTCAAAAAAAGGCTCGTGTCGATTGGTCGAAAGAAATGCTCCAAAAATACGATCGCGGTGCTTCGAAACACGTCTATGACATCGTGACAGGTGGTAAATGTGGATTTACGCGTTTGAGCCCGAAACTAAACAGCAGCCGACTGTATGGGTGTTTCAAATTGAGCTAAATCCAAGAAAAGTTGCTCGCGCACGACGCACTTACAAGCAAATGGTCGCCTGTTTCTTCGAAAAAAAACTGGATACGTCGCAACCGTACCACTAGAACAACGTAGAACAATCAATTCTGAGTAGTAAACAACCATTTGTTTGCCAGTTTTCTTCCAAAAAATCAGGAAAACCAATCGCCGATTTGAAAAACAATAAAGCTATTTTCTATGATGAATACTTGTTTTTGTTCTCTAATCCCGAAATATAAAAGGCAACCCTCGTATTAGTTTTTCTTGAGTGTTATCCTCAGCTCGAAGTAGGTGGAGCCATGAATAAATATGCCGGCAAAACTATTTCTTTAAGTCCATACTGGAACCCCACCGCTTAAATTGAAGCACGTCCAAAGTTACTTTCGACGATTCAGTATAAAATATCTTATCAACGCTCTTATTTTTAAGAGCTAGCCCCATTCTCAAATTAAAGGCTTATAGACATGTTCTATTTCAGTGGATTTTCTAAGATTTTTGCGATTTTAATTTTTGTTCAATTTTTAATCCGGGTCTAAGCCAGTTTCTTCTTTTTTCCAATGATTTAAACGAAATTTCGTTGCTTCCATTTAACGCCTTTCTTATAAACCATAAATCCCCCTCCATCTTAAGTCTCTCCCTTTCACTCCCAGATGTATCACGCGAAAGTTGAAACTCTCAAACGCTACCCTCCTTTATTTTACGAAGAATCCATTGACACCTTGCCAAACATAACAAGTTCCAGACATCGTATGTCAGACTGAACACACTAGAGTTTCCACAAAAAATCAATCCCCCATCACAAGATTTTCGAAAGCGTTCATCAGAAATGTAAAAAAGTGACCACCTTCGAAGACAATCAATGAAAAACAGAAACAAATCATTCTCTAATTCGGATAATCTCATGGATTTTTGTACAGACTGCGGATTAAATGTGTGTCCATGTGGATGTGCGGCACACAATTTGAATGCGTGACGAATGAATGGGCATTTAAAAATAGACTCATTGAAAAAAGGGCACATTTCATTTTGACCCACTGAGACTTCATATTAAATCTATGCTCAATCTTTTTGAAATTGTACTCCGATTGAGGGAAATTAAAGTGATGTAGGTTCAAGGAAATACATTACGAATTTGCGGGGAATCGATTCAGAACAGAATTAAAGATAATTTAGGAAACTTTGCAGACGATCATAAGTTTCTGGTCATTGCTTTTTACTGCAATTCATTAGAACTTTTGAGAGTGGACTATCAATTAAAAGGATGTCTCAAATTTAACACGGACCAGTGGCATCTGTTCGCAGCATTATTCTATTGAGACAACATCTGCTTGTACAAACCGCGATATCTGTTTGCAGAGATGGAGTTTGTGTTTACTTCTTGGAGACAATCCATTCAGCACTATACAGTTTTTTCTTAAAATTTAACATCCTTTTCCGGAATCGTGTAGTTTAATAACTTCAGTCATTCGAAAGTGAACAAGGAATACCTTTGAACGGATGTCAGTCACAGCCTAGAAATTTGCAGAATGCTCAGACAAAGCGGTGGGTGGCCAATTAAGTAATTGCCGATTTCACTCATTAATGCCCTGAGTTGAACTTTTAGGTTTACTGACGTAATCGATATGTCAAACACATTTTTTTATTTAATGGTTGGTACTTCAGCTGTTATTATGGCCGCCGTAGCGTAGTGGGTAGAGTGCGACGCTCACACGCACCAGGTCTAGGTTAAATCTCCGGCTGAACACTTCGAATTCTTCACGGCACCATCTCTTTCGAGCTGCTGACAACAATCAAAGAGTAAAAAGGAAGCTTCTCAAATTTCGCCGTTCGGAGTCGGCAAAAAACTGTAGGTCCCCTCTACTCGTGAGAGAACAGTAGCGTGCATAACACGAGTAATTGATGAGCAATCTAGGCCCTGGTCCCTTGCGTTTGTGCTCTGGTCCTTTGCGGCATCTAATTATTATTATTATTACTTCAGCTGTCAATCAGCAAAAACGAATGTTTGATCGGTTCTGAAGTTTTTGTTTGGCGTCTTTTGGAAAATAAAAAATCAAAACGAACATTTTCGTCATATTTAGCGTTTGATTTCTGGAAAGGAAAAAACGCATCGCAAGCTCACAAGAGGCTATGCGCTGTTTATGATAACGAAGGCTTAAAAGAACGGCAGAGTCGAATTTGGTTTGGCAAATTTCGGTCTTGTAATTTTTCACTCAAAAATAAAAAACGCTCTAGTCGTCCAGAAGAAGTTGATAACGACCAAATCGAAGCATTAATCGATTCGGATCGTCATAGTAGACAACGAAAGATTGCAGAGAAGCTTCATGCACAACATTGAAAATCGTCTAAAGCAACTTTGAACAACATGAACTAAAACAGAAACATTTAGTACAACACACTGACATTAGCGATTTATTAGAGGAACACTATGAAAATGATTCATTTTTAAAACGATTGATAACTGGTAATGAAAAATGGGTTGTTAACAACAATGTTAATCGGATGAGGTCGTGGAGTAAATCTCGTAAACCAGCTCAAACAGCATCAAAAGCTGATATTCAGTTTGGTGGGATTACAAAGGAATTGTCTACTTTGAACTTTTACCAACCAATCGAACGATCAATTCAGATGTCTACATTGAACACCTAACAAAGTTGAACAATGCAATTGAAGAAAAGCAACCCGAATTGAAAAATCGAAAAGGTGTTGTATTCCCTCATGACAATGCAAGACGTCACATATCTTTGTCACTGTCACTCCACTCGGCAAAATCTATTGAAGCTTGGTTGGGATGTTTTGCCACAAGCACACATTAAGTCCTGATCATGCATCATGTGATTAATTTTGATTTATAATATATCTCCCTTCCGCCTTTTTGAAATTTTCGGTTATGAACAAAGCGCAACAGAGCTCGTATCTGACAATACTATACATCATTTGAAAGGTCTTGACATAACCTACAAAACGACGCTATGCGTGATTAGTTTGGATATTGCATTCATTAGTTATTGACGTGTAAACAGGGAGTTCACGTACGCCGAATATCGCGCTATTTTAAAGTTTTCCTTCGTTAAAGGCAAAACCGCTAGAGAAATGTTCCTGAGATTAATGGTGTGTTTGGGGATGGTACTCTATCACTTCGAACCGCGGAGGAATGGTTTCGACGATTCAAAGCCGGTGAAAACGACACCACTTATAAGCCAGCCGGCGGAAGACCTGTGACGACGAATACCGATCGAATCATGGAAATCATCGAGTTAGACGGGCATGTGGCATCTGAGTTAGTCACCAAACCATTTTCAACCATCTGCAGAAGGCTGGATACAAAAAAAAAGCTTGATGTTTGGGTGCCGCATGATTTAACGCAAAAAACCTTCTGGACCGAATCAATGCCTGCACTATGTTGCTGAAACGGAACGAACTCGATCCATTTCAGAAGCGGATGGTGACTGGCGACGAAAAATTGATCACATACGACAATATCAAGCTAAAGCGGTCGTGGTTGAAGGCCGGTGAATCGTCCCAAATAGTGACCGAGCCGGAATTGACGGCCAGGAAGGCTTTGCTGAGTGTTTGGTGGCATTGGAAGGGATTCATCCATATCGTGGAAAGTGGCTGTCTGAGTTCTTCGCAAATAAAAAGGGAGTTTCTACGAGGGGGTATTGCGAGGGTTGCCTTTTATATTTCGGGATTAGAGAACAAGAGCAAATAATAATCATCGAAAATAGCTTTATTGTTTTTCAAAATATTCCCCATTCAGATCTATACACATTTGCATGCGTTTGAACCAATTGTCGAAGCACTTTCGCCACTCTGATTGAGGTATCTCCAAAACACGCATCAACCGCTTCTTCAGGTGTCGAAAAACGTTGACCTCTCATTTTATTTTTTACGTACGGGAATAAAAAGAAGTCATTCGGTGCCAAGTCAGGACTATACAACGGTTGCCTCATCAAATTGATGTTTTGAGTGCTCAACAATGCAGTTGTTTGAGCCGAAGTGTGAGAGCTCGCATTGCCGTGGTGAAGAGTGATCCGTCTTCGGCGGTTGGTTTTCCTGATTTGTTGGAAGACAACTGGTAAACAACTTGTTGTGTACCACTCAGAATTGACTGTTCTGCGTTGTTCTAGTAGTACGAGTGCGACATGTCCAGTTTTTCCGAAAAACAGGCGACCATTTGCGTGGAAGTTCTTCGTGCGCCAGTAACAGTCGGCTGCTGTTTACTTTCGGGCTCAAACCCGTAAATCCACGATTCATCACCTGTCACGATGTCATAGACGTGTTTCGAAGCACCGCGATCGTATTTTTAGAGCATTTCTTTCGATCAATCGACATGAGCCTTTTTTTGAGCGATTGACAAATTGTGTGGGATCCAACGCGAACAAATTGTTTTGACGGTCAAATATTCATGCATTATTGAATGTATGCTGGTCCCACTAATGCCTTAGGTTGTCTCAATTTCACGATAGATCACATGACGATCTTGCAATATGAGTTGGCGCACAGCATCAACGAACTACGACCTCGGTGGACTTCAGCATACCATCGGTAAGCAATGGTCCTTGATGGAGCTTTATGGCCAAAAATTTAATTAAGTTCGTCGATGCACCTCTGTTGAGTTAATCCACTTCGAAAGTTGTAAAAAATTATTTCACGAAAATTTTCACGATCTAATTCCATTTTTTGAGCGAGATGAATCTTAAGTTACTATAAAAAACACGAATAGCGCTTGTCAATACGTTCTGAATACGTATAACTTCAAAAATGTCAAACTTTATGATAGAGCTGGCAGTTGCCAGATTGCAGCCTAGGGTTGCCCAATCCCGAAATACAAAAGGTAACCTTCGTAAGATTAAAAGGACATTTTTGGGATTTCTTAGCTTAAACTAAAGAACTAAAAGAAAGCTTAAAGAAAGGAACTAAAAAGTTTTGAATATATTAAAAAAAAAAGAATCATTATTATACATGTGCAATGGGCCTTCCTTTTTATATTACATTGTTGTACGCAAACTTCCCCGGAACACTAAAATTTCCAGGAGTTCAAAAAGCAGACGATCAAACCATTAGTTGCGTTCAATAATTTTCCCCGTCAATGGTTTTACCCTGTTATAGTAGCTCTTAGCCCAACACACCCGTTTGTTCCTACCATATGCACAGCATGAGTTCTGAACTGTGGATGTTTTTCTGATGTCATTCAAGAATCATTAATGGCCTTTCTGATATCTATCGGCTTCAAGTTATACAGCTCCCAATATCCTTGCTTTTGAATTAATCCAAATTGATTTGATCGAACGAAAATTTTCTGTGTCAATCCAACTGATTCAGCGAGATCATTCTGAGTTTTGTACAGATCTTGATCCAGCAAAGCCTCAAATGCCTCATTTTCAATATTGTTGAATCGGGCGAGACAGTATTTCTATTCGAGACTTTGAAACTGACACTTTTAAAGCTTCAAAACCTATTTCTCCATGATTTTTCGGTCAATGCAGATTCACCGTAAACTTTTACAAGCATTTAATGAACTTCATCTGGAGAATCGGAAAAGCAAAACGAATGTTGTTGTCTAAAATAGACGCTTACGGGAACTTATTGCTGCTGACAAATGCCACAACCCCTACAATAAAGTAGGTAGGCGCTGACAAGATCATACACAACTTGCAGATAGCGCCATTTTTTAAAAACTGAAAAAATTTGTATCCCCAGTAAATAATGTTTCAGGTGACATAGATCTATTTCGAATTTTTCGAGGTGAATTTTCTCGTAAAAATTATGAAAATTTACAAAGACAAAAAACTCGTACGAATCTTAAATTTAACCTCAGGAAGCACAGCTACACCATCCGCATCCGACACGTTGCGGATGTTGAAAGTATCAAGCAGAGAGTCGGCCTAAGGAGGTGGCAAAACACTGGATTGCGGGCAGGGCATTTCTTTACCCCGCATGTTTCACTAAACTGGTCGCAGAGCTTATGCACGCATGAGAGCCCTCCAGGCCGCTCGATCCTCCACCTTCGACCCTAACCCATCAACAAATATTCCCAATTGCAAGTATACGAGTTTATGGATTTGATGCAATTACCTCGTTCTACAAGGAATTGTATCTTAGACACGCCTCGGAAGTCTTGATGAAGGGGAAATCCGTACCACGTGGTAAAACCAACGAAATAAAGTCTGCGTTTCTCAGACTATCAAGGCGAGTAACTCTCGCAATGGCGCGGAGAAATCTAATCTCAGCATCTTGCATTCGCAATCTTGTTCTTCCGGTTACTTCGCAAATTTCATGGGCATTTTTTTTTTTTTATAATTGACGTGTGCAAAAGGTGTTGCGAGTACCCTTAAGTGACCGAATCAAGTCACAGCACGGGCCGAAGGTATAGAGGTAGAGAGGGAGAGGAGGTACCGATGCACGTTGGTTTTAAATGCCTGTGGATTGTAATGAGGACGAAAAATCGAGCTGGGAAGAGCATTCCAGATTCGTGTCGGGCGGCTAAAGAACGAGTCTCTGAATTTGATTGTACGCCCGAAAGGGGGCTTGAGGGTGAATTGGTGGGAATTCCTAGCGAAGCGTGTATTGTGGGTGAAATCTTGAAGGGGACTAATGCAACTGGCTAATTCATTTGAGCATTTCTTTTTAAAATAGCGATAAAAGAGTGACAACGACGCAACATTACGTCGGTGTTCTAACGAGTCAATCGACTTCGCAATATTACTGTCACTTATAAGTTTTATCGCTCGCTTTTGAATTCTATCCAGCAGGTGCAGGGAGGTCTTAGAAGCACCTGACCAAATAGGATCGTTATACTCAAGTTTTGGGCGTATGTAGGCCTTGTATATTGTAGCCAGATAAGAGGGGGTGAAGTACTTCTTGCATCGTTTAAGGAAGCCTAGACATTTCGCAGCATTTTTGGCGACCTCAAATATGTGATCGTTCCAACTAATTGTTGGGTTGATACACATACTGAGGATGGAAAGTCTTTTGGTTTCAACAACACAAGTGCCGTTCATGGATAACGGCTGATTATTTTGTGATTGCTTTAACGACAGTAGACAGTACTGGGTTTTGGAAGCATTAAATTCCACTCTATTCTTATTTCCCCAATCGATTATGCTGTCAAGGTCAGAATTTAATGTGCTTAACATACGCTGCCATTCCGAGTCTATGGCCGAAGTGGAGGGACGTGAGCCAAGGAACGAATATGAGAAGCTGAGGACAGTGTCATCAGCGAAGGAATGAATAGGATTAGAAGTAGCAGACAAGAGATCATTTATAAAAATGAGGAAGAGTGTCGGAGACAAAACTGAGCCCTGGGGAACACCAGCATTAATATGGTGAATATCAGACGTGAATCCATCCAAAACGACTTGTATTGAACGATTCGAAAGGTAATTTCTAATCCATTGAAAAAGAGACTCATCGATCCCAAACGTACACATTTTCGACAAGAGAGTCTGATGCCAGACCCTGTCAAATGCCTTTGAAATATCAAGCGCAACAATCTTGCTTTCTCCTAAATTGTGCAAAGATTGGTTCCACTTTTCAGTGAGATATCCCATCAGATCACCAGTGGAACGGTTGCTTCGGAAGCCGTACTGCCGGTCATTAACCCTTTGAGTGCCGGGAGCCGATATATCGGCTCCTTCTACACTCGCGAGAAGTGCCAGAGCCGATATATCGGCCCGCGCCTCGTAGCGCTTTACTATTCGCATTGCGGGAGAACTCTATCTCAAAATAAATTTGTAATACGTTATAAATGATCTAATTTCACTATGAGAGAATTAAAAAAAATAGTTTTTCGTTTTAACTCTTTGTGGACGACGACCTTTTCCTATCGCTTGGAGGTACCGAAGTCTAACATAAACACCGATGGTCGCCACTCAGGTGGATTTGGACCCTTATCGGTACTTGTCGACAGTGTTTTATATAACACAAAATAACATCGCATTGCCGCAGCGAAACGTAGGATCAGTTAGTTTCTCCACGATCGCAAACACGTTTTGTACGAGATAACTCAACTTTTACATCATTTATAAACATATATACCTTTGTTTTTTCTATAATTCTCAAATGAGTACAAAAAAACTAGTGTCATTGTTTCGTTCTGTATTTCATCTATAATACGCAGCTTTTTGAATCATGTAAATATCGTTTCTCGTTTGGTTTTTATAAGCATTTTCCCGAACCCTTGTAAAACTGTGAAATTCGGCCGGTTTTTCTCGCATAGGCACCTCCATTTCGCCCGGCACTAAACGGCTTAAGAAGCTTCCGGGACTTAAGATATTTCATTAGCTGACAGTTTATCAGCGTTTCCATGACCTTGGAGAGAAGGGACGTTAGTGTTATGGGTCGGTAGGAGGTGGGTGACGAGGATGCGACCTTTTAAGGGCCCCCATGCAGGATGACCAAGAGTATGCTCCCAAACGTCAGTCAGAAATCCGCGTTTTTCTGCTATCTCTAGACAGAAACGAGTGCAGACGACTTATCGGCGTACTAACGGCACACTTTACCTTCGCTATGCACCTAAGTCGGCTTGGGCTTAGTGATGTCACACTTTGCGACGCCTGTGGAGAAGGTGGAGACCCGAAACCATTAAGGAAGGAGATGGTCAACTGAACAGCTGATCAAAGAGCTGATTTACCCTTTGTCTATCGACCGTTTGACTGTTATTTACGTGTTCTTGTAGAGAAAACCCTAATTTGTGAAAGTTATTTACGTAACATCGAACATTACCTCATTTTACTCACACATTTATACGTTTCCCCTCAAAAATTGGAAAGATGACGGTTGATTCGTCAATTTTTGCCTTCAATAGTGTCAAACACTCGTAAATTGTCAACTGTTATTCGTGGGCCATTTTGTGTACATTCAAGAGAGTTGGAATAAGCCTTTAACACCAATCTCGGCCAATTCCTTTTTCCTCATCTACGAAGCTGCTTCAAAATTGATCAAGCCTGGCGAATCTAGCCTGGTAGAATCAGTACTATTAATTATCATTGCTTTGAAGGACAACGCCGACTATTCATCTACGACATCATCGCTTATTCTTTTTGTCAAACGGATGTTGTCATGAAATGGAGTTTTCTGGCGATCTTTGCCAACTCAATCAGTTCTTTAATTTCCTATGACCTGGTGCCAAGCTCTGTACAACTATGAACCGATATCACTTTAAGTGACTTGAGTCAACCTCGTGTCTGTCTTCCTTCTTTCCTTGCGTTCTTCGCTTATGAACGTTAAGCCTTAAACATTCCATATTCAGACAAGCGGAGGCTTCCCTTCAACAATATCGAAAAGGGGTTACAGGGTTTAAGCTTAGTAGTTGACAGTGTTTTCGTATCTACATCGACCTCTACTTTAACACGCGCAGATTAAAAAGAGCTCCACTTGATTTTGTTGGTGGGGTCCCACAATGTTGACCGCTGTCAACTGTGCTGTTCTGTCTGCTTGAACCTCTCCCATATGCGCCACATCCTCAATGTTTTTTTGCTCACAAAGTAAAAGTGCAAATTGTGGCTTTAATGTCACATTGCCACATTTGTATGTTACCTCAAGTCCATCTCACTACTTTCAGTTTCGTTCTTTGGCGATGGCTACATGAGCATGCCCCTTCAGGAGGCAAAGCTCTCAACCAACATTCGCATCAAATTCCGCACACAGCAGGAGAACGCATTCCTCTTCCTGGCCGACGGACGGACCGACTATTGCCTAATCCGCCTCGATGGCGGCATCATCAACTTTACTTTCAAAATCGACCGTGACGTCATTCAAGTGAGTACTTCCCCTGTGCGTCTATCCAATCCCGTCTCTCACAGACATGCACCCTTCCAGTTACTCTCACCAAAGAAGCAAAGACTGAACGACCTGGAGTGGCACGACATAGCCATTCAACGCTACGAAAGCAATATAACCCTCCAAGTGGACGCCAACATCATCCGCAAGACCCTGAAGACCGGTCTGACCGCATTCAACGTCCACTACGGGACCTTCCTGGGCGGCGTCGGCGACTTCAGGGCTGACTATGTCAAGGACATCAACAACTTCCGTGGATGCATCTCAGATGTGAGTTGAAGGTTTGACGGACGGCAAGTCCCGACTGATCCTCTCCACCGACTTAGGTTTTTTACAACAACATCAATTTGATCAAGAGGGCCAAGGAGAGGATTAACCATGCCACCAGCATTGGAGTCTCGTGGACCTGCAGCCCGGAGTTCGACGCAGACGTGAGTGACCCCATAAGCTTCCTCAACGATGACTCCTTCGGGCTAATGGTAAAGGAGATCAATACAGAAGCTGAATCGTGAGTTTGTGTCTTCTGTCTTGCATGTCTCTTCAGGTTCCCTTCCCTTTAGGGTCTTATTTGAGCTGAAAACCATTGAGCACACGGGACTGGTGTTCTTCAACGGCGGGTACGACTACATCCTCGTTGAGGTTCAGGACGACCTACTGCACGTGGTCTTCAACAAAGGCGGTAGCATTGTAAAACTGGCGCCCAACGTGAGCGTTTCCGATGGCAAGTGGCACAGCGTGCAAATTCTCTACGATGCCCTCAAAGTGGAGTGCATTGTGGACAGTATCGGAGTCACGGAGCAACACGCCAACATCACAGATATCCCAATCCAGTTGGAGAAAAGTTTTTTCGTAGGCGGTGTGCCGGATAAGATGCGGAGGAAGCTCCTGATCGAAGGCCTTAAGGTCAACGACCAGAGCCTTAAGGGTTGCATGCGTTCGATTCAAGTGAACGGTTACGCGCTCGGCTTCCCTCAGATGAAGGCCAGCAACAAGCTGTCCGTGGACTGCATTTGGAAGTACCCCTGCATCTATGAGAGCCCCTGCCTGCTTAGCGCGATCTGCAGCCAGTGGAGCGTCGACGAGTTTATCTGCTACTGCGACCAGAATTACTGCATCAAAGCCGACTTCCAAGGTCCTTTCAAGGTAACCTCGTCAATACTCAATTACGGAGTATTTCTGATGTCCTCGAGTTCTTTTAGATTTTCTCGGACCCCAGTCCGGAGGTGGAGCTGCTGAACATCGCCCCCCTTCAATTGCTGGAGGGCGGCACGATCTTCATAACCTCCGTCAATATCGACGTGCTTCTGGATTACAAGCGCTACGACATCCCCGAGTCCGCGATCCGCTTCATTGTAGTTCAGCAGCCGAAATTCGGCACGATCCTTCAGTATTCCAAGGAGAAGAACAATTTTGTGACCTCATGGAACTTCGGCCTGGTGGATTTAAGCACCGACAAGGTGAAGTACGTTCACAACGGCGCGGAGAACTTTAACGATCACGCCACAATTGACATGCAGATCGACGGTCCGGCGCACAAGCTTCCAGACCACATCCTGGGCAAGCATCGTTTTCTGTTGCACGCCAACGTCACCCCAGTAAACGATCCGCCACAGCTCCGAATTCCGCGCAACAAAATCCTCCGCGTGATCGAGGGCATCGAGAAGGTCCTGGACACTGATCTGTTTACCATTCAGGACCCGGACAGTCCAAAGGATGCGCTGATCTACACAATCATCCCACCAAAGAGCTCAAAGGAGACCTACGGCCACTTCGAGTTGAACGGCAAGACCACGGAGACTTTCTCGCAGATCGATGTTGATCAGGGAAAGGTCACGTATATCTACAACTCGACCACCACTGAGTCCTTCTCGTACAACATCAAGGTGCAGGTGTCCGACGGGATCGAAACCAGTGACACGGTGAACCTGCCGATATCCGTCCATCCCTTGGAACTGCGGCTCGTAAACAACACGGGCCTGATCATGATCCACAAGTCGTCGTTGCTTCTGACGCCGTTCAACCTCTCGATCGGGACGAACACCGCTGAAGAAAACATCGACATTCGGTACGACATCGTTAAGCCACCGCAGTATGGAGCCATCCAGCGGCTGCGGCAAATTGACTCTTCTTGGGTGAACGTGGAGTGGTTCACCGACAGTCAACTGCTTCTCAGCCATGTACGATACGTACACAATTTGGGCACGCCGTGGCAGGACGAGTTCAAGGTGAGAGAAAGTTTTGATTTTCTTCGACTTCCTTAAATTCTCCCTGTTTACAGTTTGTGGCCTCGCACGGACTCGTGGCGACACAGACCTTCGATTTCCGGATCACCTTCACCAGCCTACGGATCACGTCGATGAAACAGTCGGTGGTGGCAATCAACGGCTCCAAGGAGTTCATCTTCAACAACAATGTCCTCCTCTTCGAGACGGTTCCCTTGGTGACGTTCCCGCGTCACATCATCTACAAGATCCTCCAACCGACCAGGTATGGCTCGATTTTCGTCGAAGGATCGCGCAAGGCTGCAAAGGTAAGGACGTCCCCAGTCGGTTTTTGATATTTCACGGTCTGGTCTTTTCAGGAGAAGGACTCCTTCACCCAGTACGACGTGGACAAGAATCGCATCCGCTACGCCCTCCACCGGACTTCCTACTCGCCGTTTGTGGACTACCTGGATTTCGTGGTCTCCGTGCTGGAGTGTGACAATGTGATCGGCCGCCTGAAAATCATCTTCACGCCCCTGCCAGAGCACGAGAAAAAGCTCACATTCCAGACGAAGCAGGAGCTTCGAGTCCAAGAGGGTGATCGGGCTCTGATCACCAAGCATAACTTCGAAATCGTCTTTAACACATACGAGAGCCTCCGCTTCGTGGTCTCCATTCCGCCACAGCACGGCAGTCTTTGTCAGCAAGAGACCGCCAACGCAAAGCTCATTCCCCTGACCGAGTTCACATTGGAACAGCTGTTCCTGAATGAGGTCAACTACTGCCACGACGACACTGAGTCCGCCAATGACACCTTCAGTCTGCTGATCTTGTCTAACGAGGAGATCGACATGGAGTTCGTGTGCCAGATCGACGTCAAGATCAATTTGGTGAACGATAACGCCCCCTACCGGACGGTGGATCGCGTGTTCCATGTCGTCCGAGGATCTCTGCGCACGATAAATCAGGACGAGCTGCAGTACATGGACGCCGACGTGAACACGAACCTCTCCGAAATCCACTACATCCACGTGTCAAGCACCAACGGCGGCTTCTACAAGTCGGGTCAGTTCACGGACCAGTTCACCCAGGACGACATCAACAACAGACAGATAGTCTTCCAACACTCGGGCCCGGACATTGGGACGGCCTCGTTTATCGTCACCGACGGACAGTACGAGTCCACCGGGTCCATGGAGATCAACGCTTCGGAGCCATTTGTCTCCATGCTCTCGACGAACGCGACCACCGTTCAGGAGGGCAAATTCGTCATCCTCCGCAACAGGGACTTTGTGCTGGAGACAAATCTGGACATCAAGCTGGACGGCATCCATTACGAGGTGATAACACCGCCGTCTTACGGCATCCTGATGTACCTTGGCAGAAGAGCTAACGACTCGGTCCACCTCAAGGCGTCCAATCTGACGTCGCTAACGAACTTCACGCATCTGGACATCGAGCGGGATCGTCTGGTCTACTGGAACACTGAGATCGCTTCAATGGATGTTGTGCGGTAAGCACGAGATACCGGCTTCGGTAGCTGTGATGTGACTGTGACTCCCTCTATATTGTAGGTACCGCGTGGTGATCAAGAATACATCGGCTGAAGGCGAGGTGGTTTTCAGAATCTATCCGTCCGCCTATTGGGAGAACCTGCAGGTGAAGAAGAACCAGACGCTCTTCGTGGAGGAGTCAACTAGTGTGCAACTATCGAGAGACATCCTTGAGGTGAGCATGCAGTGGAGACAGACCAGGTCTGAACGAATTAATTTCCATTGCAGGTCTCTCACCCGAACATTTCACCGGGAGACATATCCTTCATGGTCAGGTCGCCCCCCATGCACGGCTATCTGGAGCTGCAGTCAATGCGGCCTGACGACGACTACAACTGCAAAATCTTCGATCAGTCCGCAATCAACACCAACAAGCTCTACTACATCCAGGCGGGCGTCAACCAATCAACAGACTACTTCACCTTCGATGTGACCAACGGCATCACCTGGCTCACTAACCTCATGCTCAAGATCGTCATCATCCCGGAGAAGCTCTACATGATCACTAACACAGTGACTGTCGTCGAAGGTGCGGGACATCGACTTGGGCTGTAGCCATTTTCTCACTGAACACCTCTTCTCTTTCAGGCAAGACAGTCCAACTCACTTCGTCCGACATCCAGTCCTTCTCCGAGTATTACCGGGGCAAGATCATGGAGTACAAGATCACGCGCCCTCCCTCCTCGGGCTTCATCATGGCGGGCAGCTCAAATGTCAAGCGATTCACACAGAAACAACTGGAGAGCGGCACCATTCACTACGCCCACAACGACAACGAGAACACGTCCGACTCGATGACTCTCATCGCGCTGGCCAGGAACAAGGAGAGCGTCCCCTTCGAGCTGAACATAGCAGTGATTCCCGTGAACGATGAGGTGCCCGTGGTGGCCATCAACACCGGACTACAAGTTTGGCATGGCGGCAAGTACGTCATCAAGAACAGCGACCTTAGTAAGTACCTCCCAGTGGGCACCATTTTCAGCTTCAAATTGACTTCTATCCTTGACAGTGGCCCGGGATCACGACACCCCGCCGGAGAACTTGACTTTCCACGTGAGTCACATCTACGGGGGCTTCCTGACGCTGAAGACCGACATGGCGTCGAAGATAAACCACTTCACCCAGGAACAGATAAACCGCGAGGAAGTGGTCTTCGTGCACGACGTGAACACGCGCCGCAATGAAATCGCGTTTTTCGTCAATGACGGCCTTTTTAACACCACTGAGCAGGTGCTGAACATCGCAATCAAACCGGTGGTCATCATCGAGGAGCGAAACGAAAACCTGCACGTCTTCCCGCTGACCAAGAAGCAGATTCTGCGGGAACATCTCATGTACAAGTGCTCAGACGACCAGCGGAAAATTCAGTACAACGTCACCATTCCCCCGAATCTCGGTCGCATCCTGTACGAGTTCATGGAGAACGGACACACGACAGAGATCCAGGCGTTCACGCAGGAGGACATTGACAACGGCCGGGTGTTCTACGAGCACACGGCCGTGATCTTGGAGTTCCGCGTCAATGATTCGTTCTACTTTGACGTAGCGGCCGAAGAGTCAGACAGACTGCTCAATCAGCGTTTCAACATCGAGATCTCAGTGTCATCGGGAGGCCTCTTGCGATTCCTGCCCGTGCCCAAGCTTCAGGTCGACGAAGGTGGCATGACGCCAATCAAGCTGGATTTTACCAAGATCTACGAATACCTGCGCACTAGGGCGGGCATCAACAGTCCCGAGCTATACGTCGAGGTCGTGCAGAAGCCGTACCATGGACGGATTCGGCAAGGGCACGACACGAAAGCCGAGAGTCGCATCAATCCGACAGAGTTCCTCACCAAGAAGGTGTTCTACGAACACGACCACTCGGACACCACCGAGGACACAGTCCTGATGTCGGTATTTCTGGCGCAAGGGTAAGTCTTCCCTTCAAACAATTGAGCCAAGCTAATTGTTTCCTCCTCCAGGAACATCCTCCTCTGCAATCTAACGATTCCCGTGACTATTGACCCTGTCAACGATCAGCCCTTTAAACTCGTTACGCAGGCTCCTCAGATGACAGTGGTGGAGAGCGAGAACCGGACGATTACCAGGAAACTCCTCCTGACCGAAGACAAGGACACGTCGGCTGAGGAGATCACCTACGAAGTGGTGAGCGGTCCCACGCTAGGAGTGCTCAAGAAGATCTCCGCCGATGGCGAGCCGGAGGACCTGATAATCTACTCCAATCAATTCACTCAGGCCGACATCAACAACAACCGAATCGTTTACGTCCACTTCGGGACGCCGCAGTCAACTAAGTTCACCTTTACCGTGTCCGACGGGCAATTCAGCCCGGCCTACGAGATCTTCACCATCAAGGTCGAGCCCATAAGCGTCCTCCCGACGGCTCGGCAAGTTCCCGTCTTCGTCCAGCAGGGTGCGTCAAGTGCACCCCTGCAGATGTCGAACCTAGCCCTGAAGACCAACATACAGCAGCACCGCTTGCTCTACAACATCACAAACTCGCCCCTGTACGGCATAATAGTGCTGCGGCACCAGCCGACGCTGCGTTTTTCGCAGGATCTCTTGGAGGACTCGCAAATCAGTTACATGCAGACCGATTTGGCCCGGTCCAACGACACATTCCAAGTCTACGCGTATGTGCCGCACACCAACTACGGCACTGTGGTGGACGTGCTCGTGCTCGTTGAGCCGATAATCAAAATCAACGACATTGCTCTAGGGTCGAAGGAGAACAAGGTCCGCCTCGAAGTCTCTCTTGCGACTAGCAGCCCGCTGTCAGTCAAGTTGAACAAGCTCTCATCCAAGTTCATCATCACCCGCCCGCCAGGCACGGGACAGATCAGGAAGATTATCCGCAGCTCCGGCGAGAGCGAGAGCCAGAACGAGCGCAGCACAGACACGTTCTCCTACAAGGAGTTACGCAGCGGTGTCATATACTTCGTCCCCTACGAGGCAGACCCCCAAGAGACCACCGACAGCTTCGAGTACAATCTTATCATCAAGCCGCAACAGGCACAGCAGATGCACCAGCAGGTGCAACCCGCACAGGCTGTGGTGAGCATCGACTACCAGAGCGACGAGGACCCCAACAAGTCGATCGTCGTACACAGCAGCGACTTTTCCATCGACTACATGGCCATAGTGTACTGCCTCATCCTGGTCCTGATCATCGTCCTCGTGCTCCTGGTAACGCTCAAATTCCGCTGCCTCCGGCAAAACAAGGTGAACCTCTGCAAGGATCATCCCCCTTCCTTGCCCTGCCCACCCGACCTGACATCCGTCAGCCCGAGCAACAACTACAACAACTCCGAGGTTGATTCCGTTCCAGTGACGGCCGCGTCCACTCCGTTGCCGTGCTTCAGCAACATCCCACACTGCAAAGTGATGCGCGTTGAGAGCTACAAAGTAAGCGGCACCGACTTCGACGAATACGACCCCGACTACGACCTGAAGGACGACCAGCGTGAGATCCAGCACATGGTCCCCAACCAGTACCAGCACTCGTACGCGGACAACGACACCTGGAGCTCGTCCTGCGACATGGCGAGCGACCTCGCCTACGCCACCGTCAAGTCCAATCAGCCGTCCAGCAATCCTCTGCTGCGAAGGAACCAGTACTGGGTGTAACCACCGACAACAGGGATGTGCTGCGCACGTGGTGGCGGCACTTTTTAGGTTAGGAACTAGATCGCTGCGGTCCGTTGTAATTATGTATTTATTCGGGGTAGCTCTGTAGGTTTTGTGTACTCCAGCCGTTGTGCGTTTCCTTTTTTATTTTACAGTTAATTTGTAGTTACCGTTAGTTTTGGAATATGAACAAATAAATGACAGAGATTTTACGAGCTAAATTTTTGACTCTCTGAACACACCCCTCCGTGTGGTGTGGCCGTCTTCAAAAAACACACACGTGGTTAGGAAGAAGTTATCTTAAATACGTTTTATTTTATAAACTTTAAACAGAGAAGGATAGAGAGAGGGGGAAAATATCTAAAAAGTATCACTGTCGATGGACGAATTCGTTGGCGGGAGCTTAATTCCTAGCAGGCGCCTTGTGGGAAGGGCGGCTTGGTTGAGGAAGGCGTCACTTGAAGGGCGGCATTGTCGTAGGAGTATTCTGTGGTTGTGGTGCTGTCCTCTGCCGGGTAGCGCGTGCTTACTGGAGTTGTCATTGTCAGCACTGTTGAGCCTTCAACGCCTAAAATGAAAAGAAAGTAAGTTTTGCGCCTGCAGCTGCTGTATGATTTAAGACTTACCAGTCACACTGAATATTTGCGAAGGCGGTCTGACTATGTCGTGCACATGCATTCCATTGGCGATCGTGGCGGACGTCATCTCCTTGCTTGATCTGTCTCCCTTTGCGGAAATGTTTGTGAGGAGCATTTTAACGCGACGTGTCTTTTTTAGCCAGCGAATTAACTTTATTCCTTTTGACAGCAGGACTAGAATGAGCAGGACAAGGACGACAGCGAGAATGACGTTTTGTTTAACCTGCATCGATCGCAGTTGACCTCGGAAGTCACCTTCTTTTGCGTAAACTGTGGAAAACAAAAATTAGATTAGTTGGCGCTTTTAAAATTTGGGTTCAGATGCAGAAAGTTTTGACATCGAAAGACAGTGAGAGGAAAAAGACTGGAAACTTATTTAGATTTATTGGAACTATGGAGTAAACCAAAGCCGAACCATTTGCTTAGATTGCATTTCTGTAAAATCATTTCTCAAAAATCGTTCACTTAGATGATCTTTTCTTTCTAGCATAGGCACTACAATTTATAGTACATATGCGCCTTAACACAGATCTTAAAAAGGTTGGGGTCTTACAACGTTCCCCACCTTCTCATTCTGTAAGAAATATTGGCCACAACATTGAAAACAAATTCTGAAGAAGCTTAGATCCTTAAACGTTTTGTTTGTCAGAAATAAAGTCTATATGTTCTCACAGAAAAATACAGAGTAGAGAAGAAAAAAATAGGAACCCGCTTTCATATTAGGTCCGTTCCAATAGCTCTGAATTGCGAATGTCTACGAATTTGCCCAAAAAACTACAAAAAAGCGTTCCATTAGCTGATTTTTTCGTAGAAGGGAAAGTTCATGAGAGAGCAAATATCTCCCCTCCCTACGAATTTCTACCGAAGAAAAAACTGCACGGCAGCAGCACGGTAGCAGCTGTCAAATCGAAAATAAAAAAACCTCTGACATTTCATATGTCTGATAGCTGTTTACGAATTTCTACGAAAAGGCGTTTCACAATTTTCGGTAGAGTTACTCTCTGCAAGAGAGATTTTTACCCAAACTACTCAACTACAAATTTCTGTACACAAATCAATTGGAACAGACCTCTTGACAGTAAAGCCGCGCAACAAAATACTAACAAACACCTGTATGTTCGCAAGTTCTTGTTATTTATGTCAATCATTGTCGAAGTTGCAAGGATATCGAAAAAAATAGAAGTGTTTCCTGGAATTTCATATTTCTGGCCGAAGTTTGCGATTCGATTCTGCGTGTATTCTCTGGTTCCGCTTGGATCGATGACATTTGAAGGAGAAGATTTAACGACGAACTTCGTGAGATACGCGGCGCCATGCGCTTGGTCGAGCGTCTTCTGATATAACGTATAAGATGTCTGGGCCATGTGGAGCATATGGTCACAGCCCGTAAAGTTTAAGAATCCGAGCCACAAGGGATTGGGACAAGGTGACCGAGACGTCCTTGTCTTATATTGCGCACGCACGTGAAGAAGCACCTCAATCAACTTAGTGTGTGCATTTGGCGAGAGATCGCGCTGGCTAGACGTTGATTGAAGCCCAGGTCCATGACGGACTGAAGCACCATAGAAAATAGAAGAAAGAATAGATTTTAAAACGATGGTAGGTAGGTTAAGGTGATGATGAATACACTTAGTCCCATACAGGACCATTGTGCTGCCACATCATGTGGGAAGAACCTAAAACTAGCTGGAGCCGATGATAAAGTTTAAAATGTAGGCAGGAGGGGTTTTATTGAGGTTATGTAGGCCGTTCCAAAGTGTTTGTGTCTGAGGCGCGAGTGCGCCGGGCATGTGCATAACAGGTGTAGGAGGGTTTCTGGTTCTTCCTCATCCCTGCAGCTTCTACAAAAATAGTTTGAGGGAGCCCCTAGCCTGCTAGCATGCTCGCCGACTAGACAGTGCACGGTTATGGCTCCCATGACCAGGCTTATGTCTGATCTTTTGAGCGATAGTAGCAGTCTGGAGCGTATGGGTTCAAGAGAGAGCCACACCTCCTTGGAGACGCGACAAAGGTTATGGTTAGACCATCTTTGATTAGTCTGATGGATCGCGTTCAAATGCAGTACTAACTTGCATGTAGCGAGAGGGATACCGAGGTGTTCGTGTTCCTGAAGTTGTGGTTGCGTTGTGGCAAGCCTGGACAATTCGTCTGCTTGGCAGTTACCCGGAATGTCTCTGTGACCTGTCACCCAGTACAGGCTAATGTAGAACTGCTAAGCCATCTCATCTAAGGATGTGCGGCAGTTCATAACCGTCTTGGAGTTTGTTGAGACAGTTTCCAGGGCCCTGAGTGCTGCCTGACTATCCGTAAGAATAACGATATCAGCTGAAGATATACTATTCCTCTTCAGCCAAGACAGTGCTTCGCGAATGGCCATTACTTCAACTTGGAAAACGCTACAGTGATTGGGAAGCCTAAATTTTAGACTAATGTTCAGATCCTCAGAGTAGACTCCGCAACCAACGCCTTCGTTTGTTTTTGATCCTACACGTAGCGTCAGCAACCCATTGTGGGTTCGCGGAGCACGCGTCTCGTTCAGGGATCATAACGCGGAAATTTTGTGTCACAAAGACCTTCGGTGCCGCATAGTCAAGGTTCTGGTATACAAAGTTTACTCTTTGAAGTATTCTTCAGTGTCCGTTTGACACGTTCCATTATAATGAGGAGATCAGTCTTATGGCTGTACTAGCCGCCGCCTGTTGGGCAAACAGATCTATGGGCATAAGGTTGAGAATGACGTCCAATGCATCTGATGGGGTGGTTCTTAGAGCACCGCAGATACATATGGTGGCCAGTCGCTGGACTTTTCTGATAGTGTTATAGTGGGAGGCTGTGTCTAGTGCAGGCCACCAAACTGCAACGCCATATAGTAGAATAGGGCGCACCACAGCCGTGTAGATCCAGGCCATTATATGCAGTTGGATATCCCATCTAGACCCAATAGCTCTTCTGCACATGTACAGCACTCTTTGGCTTAGCGTTTCCTGTCTAGCGTAAGTCCTAGGAACTTGGCTGTCTCGGAAAAAGAGCAGTGTTGGCCGCTGATGGTCGGTGGGTCAACATGGGAAACTTTGTATTTCCTGGAGAAGGGGACTAGTTATGTTTTTTCTAGCATTGATGCTTAGTCCGAAAGAGCGAAAGAGCATTTTACATACGGTCCAAAAAACGATGGTAGACAAGACAAGGTAAGGTAAGGTAAGGTAAGGTACAAGGGAAGTGATATGCATAAGGTGGCTTGAAAACTTGAAAACAACTTAGTCAAATTGTCGTTGTTTTTGTGGCACTACAGCCTCTTCAGCCAGAACGAACTTCTGTCAGCTGCCTCCATTTGCGCGCTTCAGTTTGCTTGAGGTCCTTCTTCACTTGTTTACGCCACCTTAGCATCAGCCCCCCTCTGCTGCGTTGTTCCAAAGCCTCGGATTCGAAAACTTTTCAAGGCGGAGCAGTGGTATCCATCCGCTCTACATGACCTAGCCATCTTAAGCGCTGTATCGGTAGACGCTTGACCAGGAGTATGTCACTGTACAGCCATACAGTTTGTACAGTGACAGTCGCTAAATCTTCTCCTCCAGATGCCATCAACGCAAACAGGACCAAAAATCGCACACAAAACTTTTCTCTCGAAAAGGCTAAGGGCTTCCTCATCCGCCTTTTCTAACGTCCAAGATTCCACACCATGAAGTAGGACTGGGATGACCAAGCTGCTATATAAACCAAGCTTAGTTCTTCGAGATTGAGCTTAATTACTCAATTGTCTCTTGAGCCGAAAGAAACAATGATTGGCAAGAGTGATTCTGCGTTTGATTTCGGCACTGGTGTTGTTGTCCCTATTTACCGCGAAGCCAAGGTAAGCGAAGTCCTTAACTACCTCGAAGTTTCTGCTGTGTGACGCTCTGTCCGAGACGTCGATGTTGTGTGTCCTTTCTTGATGGCAGCATGTATTTTGTTTTGCCCTCATTTGCCGGCAGACCCATATTAGCCGCTCTCACTTCAATGCCAGCAAACGCCATAGTCAAATTGAGCGTTTAGAAAATGTAAACCCCGCATCATAAGTCTTTTTACTCTTAGCAGAGTGAAAAAGCAATATAAGGTGCCCTTGATAAAGCGTGAAATCGGTCTAAACCAAATTGGTGTGCGGAATGAAAACAGCTGAAGCATGAGCTTATTGAGTTCAAATGCTATCCACCACAAGTGTCGGTTTGGGTGGCTTCTGCGAACATATTGTTTGTGGTTTCAGTTCAAATGATAATCCGAGAGCAACACTTTGAAGTTTTTTCGGTGAGAACGAAGTGGGTAGAGTGCGACGCTCACACGCCGAAGGTCCATTTTTGACTCTCAGCTCAACACGAATTTTTTGAATTTTTTACGGCACCACCTCTTTCGAGCTGCTGACAACACTCAAAGAGTAATAACTGTCTAAGAAAGCTTCTCAAATTTCGCCGTTCGGAGTCGGCGAAAAACTGTAGGTCCCTTCTACTCGTGAGAGAACAGTAGCGTGCACAACACGAGTAGTTGATCAACAAGCTAGGCCCTGATCCCCCTTTGGACTGTAGCGCCAACAATTATTATTATTATTAGTGATCGAGAAACGACCAGAATGGGCCAGAAGACACGGCAAGGTAATTTTTCTCCATGACAATGCACTTAACACAAAGCAAAACCGGTTCAGGATACAATCAAAACACTTGGCTGGGAGCACCTACCCCTCCCGCCGTATTCATCAGACTTGGCTCCTTCCGACTACCATTTGTTTTCATCGATGGGACACGCATTGGCTAAGCAGCACTCAGATTCCTACGAGGAATCAGAGTTGAGTGTCTGATTGGTTTGCTTTAAAAGACGAACAATTTCATTGGCGTGGTATTCACAAATTGCCAGAAAGGTGGTCAAAATGTGTAGAAAACAATGACCAATACTTTGAATAAAATGTTTTTACTTTCCCATTAATAATTAGTGTTTTATTTTCAAAAAAATACAACGAAGAAGTATAGTTAATGCTCCCAAGAAATGGAAACGAATAATACTAATATCGTCATCAGATGAATCAGTTCATAATTTAAAAGCGAATTCGGAACCCTTACAAATCGAAGAGGACACGAAATCAACGTAATTATGCACCAAATATAAGAAAAATGAAGAGAAATAGTGGAGAGGAATATGAAACAAAAGAGTCTAAGCATGTGAGTGGTGAACTTTTCGAAAATAAAGATAGACTTAGTTCCAAAAAATGTTTAAATGAAGTCGGATGAGGAAAGCTAATTTAGATTCTTTTTGGAAATTAGCAAGTTTGAAAAAAACAGAATTTCTTTTTGTATGGTTTGGTTCGAAAACAGTCAATAAAACAAAGACGACCCAGAAATTACGAAGGATATAATATGAGAAAATGTAGTTTTAAGTTTCATCTAAATGTACGGAATTCAGAAGTTTCTGCAAAACTTTTTTTTTTTGGATACTTTCAAGATATCTAACGGAAGATTCAGCCGTGTCTTAAATTCTAAACCACCTGGAACGGATGGTCGTGGTAAAAAGAGGTAAAGAAAAAATTAAACTGGTACGAGACTATATTTTGAGTTTTCCAGCACTTGAAGCCATTACACGAGATCATATCACACTTCAGGTCAAAAGTATCTATGTGCTGACTTAGATATTCGAAAAATAGTATATGGTACATACTCATACAATATATGCAAAAATGTGGTAAAAAAAAAAAATACATTTCGTGTGAAGGAGTGAACTTTCAGGAAAATATTCAATACGGAGTTCAACTTAAATTTTCTACTCATCGTAAAGACACGTGCCAAAGTGTGATTCGCTAAAACTAAAAATTGAATCATCCAATAATGAAGACGAGAAGTTGCATCTTATGGAAATTCATGATTCACATTTTAACAGTGCCAAAGAGGCTAGGAAAAGTTGAACAGATGACATATAAAAAACAAAATATATCCCGAGTGAATATTACGGATTCATATTTGATCTTCAGAAAGCCCTTTCTTATCCCAAACTTTCTATTTTGGTAGCTTATTATAAGTGCAACATGCACGTATACAATTTAGGATTTCATAATTTCCGCAAAATGCTAAAATGTATGTATGGGATGAAACAATCGCCTCAAGAGGATCACAGGAAGTTGAGTCATGCATCTTAAAGCACATTCAGGACATTACCACTCAGAAGCATATCATAGCTTACAGAGATGCCTGCTCAGGGCAAAATCGTATCATAGCTTTAATATGTCTTAAAATTGTTCAGTCATCTGATAAAAATGTTCAAACAGTTGGGCATAAATTTATGGTATCCGGTCATACTTTTTTGCCAAATGATCGCGATTTAGGTTTGACAGAAATTAAAAATAAAAAAATCGAATTATTTATACATGTCTATGCATAAATACAATTTAAAAGATTTATGTCTGTTTATGATTTATTTTTTTGTAGTACAAATGGCTCAGAAAGATTTCATTTTGACAAAGCAATAAAAAGAATCGACTAAAAATAGAAAGAAAAATACAAATCAAACAACACAACTAAAAGAATTAACGAAAAATAGAAAGAAGAACACCAATGGAGAAGATGTGTCTTGGCTCAAATACAAGGTATACGATTTTTTAAAAAAGGTCCATATATAAGGTTGCCAAATATCTCCCTTCCGCTTTTTTGCTCTTCATTCAATGCTTCATAAAAAGTGTTACAGTGATCGGATTTAGTTCAAATATGCGCCGTTTTGTTCGATAGTCTGTTTCTATTTAGACGGCAACTTCATAATAACCCCCTCGTAGAAGCCCCTCTCCTTATTTATGAAGAACTCGGACAGCCACTTTTCACAAGTCTTTTTTGAGTTCAACTTCACACCACCAAGATCGTTCGCCATGGACAGGAACAGGTGGTAATCACTTGGCGCTATGTCTGGGCTATATTATTGATGCGATAAATCCTCCCATCCGAGTTTCCGTAGCTTCTGACGAGTCATCAACGAAGTGCGTGGTCTGGCGTTGTCCTGGTGGAACACTACACCCTTTCTGTGAGCCAATTTTGGACGCTTCTGGTTGATCGCCTGATTCAAGCGGTCCAGTTGTTCGCAGTAGATGGTAAAATTAAGAGTATAGCGTCTATGAGCAGCTCATAGTGGATGATTCCCTTCTAATCCCACCAAACACACACCAAAGCCTTCCTGGCCGTCAATCCCGGCTTGGCCACTGTTTGGGACGATGCACCGGCCTTCAACCACAACCGCTTTCGCTTGATATTGTCGATATTGCCGCTTTAAAAATGGGTCGAGGTTGTTCCGTTTCAGCAGTAAATCGCAGTTGTGTTGATTTGGTCCAGAAAGTTTTTTGTGTGTCGAATCATGCGGCACCCAAACATCAAGCTCTGTTTTTTGTGTCCAGCCTTCTGCAGATGGTTTCAAATGGTTTGGTGACTATCGATATCACGAGATGCCAAATGCCGGTCTAACTCGATGATGTCCATGCTTCGATCGGTATTCGTCTTCACAGGTCTTCCGCCAGCTGGCTTATTCATGGTGTTGTTTTCACCGGCCCTGAATCGTCAAAATCATTCCTCGGCGGTTCGAAGTGATAGAATACCATCCTCCAAAACACTATTAATATCTAGGAACGTTTCTCAGGCGGATTCGCCTTTAACGAAGGAAAACTTTAAAATATCGCGAATTTCGGCGTTTGTGAACTCCCTGTTTACACGTCTATAACTGTTGAACGCAATATCCAAACTAATCATGCATAGCGTCGTTTTGTAGGACCTTTCAAATGATGTATAGTATTGCCACATACGAGCTCTGTGGCATTTTGTACATACTCGGAAAATTCAAAAGACAAAAAGGGGGAAGGGACAACCTTATATAAAGGTATATACGGTATGAAGTGAGCACCAAGATGCAAATGTCTCGATAGGGAACATTTGATGTGAACGAGCCCGTATTTTTTTTTTGTTCGATTGCTATGACATCTGTGAAAAATATTTCGTATACATCAAGTCATTGAACAGAGAACATCATATTTTTTCATCGTGTTGAAAATGTCGAATTTTGTGCCAGAAAGTGATGGTTTGCGAAAGGAATTAATTTTTTCATTTCATTTGAAGAAAAGTGCTGCAGAGTCGCATCGAATGCTTGTCGAGGCATATGGTGATCATGCTCTATCAGAAGCAACATGCAAAAGATGGTTTCAACGGTTCAGAAATAATGATTTTGATGTGAGAAATGAAGAACGTGGAAGACCACCAAAAAACCTATAACTGGTATATAGTATGTAATAATGTTTTTTTTGTTTGCCACGAAGGCTGTGGTATTTTTTTTTTTTGCCAAGAAGGCGTTTTTGTTTCAAATAATGAATTGTGATGTTTTTTTTGTTAATTAGTTAGTTTATTTAGTTTGAATTTTTTTTTTAATTTTACGAAGTTTTACGAATTCTATTTGCCTCAAATGAGTACATTTCAGAATGTGTGAATTTCAGAATCGTGGGAATAGCTGTCCTCAACTTCCGTATTTACTTTCATGGTCTCATGTTCCTCATCGCACACATTAAAATGGATTCTAGTATTGTGAATTGCGGCACCAACATTAATTATTTGTACAGCTTTTTGAGGCGAATAATGGAGCTGTCGGGCCCCGAGGCAACAGCGACACCAAATCTTCCATACCCCAGTTGTTCTTTCAACAACATTTGCAGAAGTGAAGTGATGCGGATTTGACAAAGCCCCGGCGCGATTGATCCGCCGGGTTCAACAATAATAATAATTGTTGGCGCGACAGTCCACAGCGGGGCCATTGCCTAGCTTCCTCACCAACTACTCGTGTTGTGCGCGTTACTGTTCTCTCACGAGTAGAAGGGACCTACAGTTTTTTGCCGACCCCGAACGGCGAAGTTTGAGAAGCTTTTTCTTAGGCAGTTATTACCCTTTGAGTGTTGTCAGTAGCTCAAAAGAGGTGGTGCCGTGAAAAATTCGAGGTGTTCAACCGGGAATCCAACCCGAGCCAACGAGCGTCGCACTCTATCCACTAAGCCACGGCGGATTTAATGATAGGCATGATTTTAACTAAAATAAAACTTAACAAAAATCGACCAAAGTTCATCTTTTTCAAAAATTGACAAAAAAAACTCTTATGAGTGCCGACTTTACATTCGCAGTTAGATCTTGGAAACTGAGGTGACAGTTGCGGAGTGCAACAACACCGAAAACACTAAAATCTATTCAAATGGGTGCAGAAGGCATGAATGTCATCGATGGTTTGCGCAGTATCTAGTGTACGTGTTCCAGAACGCTCCGACTGTCTTTTGACAATTTTCTTTCTCACAAACCAGTCACCCTTTAAGACTCCTTATCAAATTCTGCAACCCTTCTCCTAGCCACAAATGATTCACAGCAATTTATAAGACTTCGTCATTCAGTTAGGAACGGTAGAAATTCTTCCCAAAGACCTTATCTAATCGGCACAATCTCATGACCATCCTTTGCAGTGATGAATTTTGCGGATGTGGAGTCAGATAAAACAAAGACGTTGTAAACAGCACTCTAGCAACCGAAATGTAAACAAGAACACCTTTCGCCCGTCCCCATTCGACAGAGAAAGCAGATCTCCGCTGTCACTCCTACCTGGGCAGTATCGATTGCAATCGTTTTCGCTGTAATTGTGCGTTGCTGTGTTGCAAATATCCTCGCACTCCTCGCATCGTTCGCTGAAGGGCGAACAATATTCTTCGGTTGTGCACGCACGTCCTTGGAAGCACTTGGCCTGAAACTGGGCCATTGTGTAGCGAATGTTATTGTTTTTCCGAACCGAACAAATAATTTCCAAGCTCGAGTACAACTTCACAGATATTCGTTGTTAATGATGTGATCGACGATGACTCACATCTCTACGCGCACTCAGTTCGTCTCGCTTGCACTTAGCACTTTGGTTGGGAGCGCACGCATACACTCACACACACACACGGAGACTCTGCTCGAAGGAATTTGGCCAACACTCAGTTTGGGCACTCCACGAAAAAACCGGTCTTGTGGTTCGTTCACGCGAAAATCGATCACAAAGTGCGCCGCAATTGGGGAAAGGTGGTTGTGAGCGTCACTTGAATTGCGCGGTTACGAGATAGAGTCCGAATATCTGCTCACTTCCAACACGTAACGCAGACTAAAACCGCCTTCAGCATCTACGAGCCGACTAAGATCCAAATGCACCCAGAAGCACGTAGCTCTGAAGAAACCCGTTTCATAACTATTTATAGCGCAGGTAGCTGTGCGATGTCTGCGGAGTGGTAGATAGTCGACAAAGCGGTACCTGTTTTGGTACTACGTTGATGTCGATGGCAGACGGTGGCGATGATCACAGTTGAGCGGCGGTGGAGGGGGTAGCTGGTGCCACTTGACGTTTTAACTGCTGCTAGTGCGAGAGACGGATAGCTTCTCGTTTGATGCGTTTGTTTACCTGACTACCTGTGCCGTGCTCTTCTTCGACATGTATGAGTCGAAGGGTGATCGAAATGAACTTGTTCCGTAAACGAGACACGGTTGGGTACGCAAGTGTGGCTACAGTCGTGCTAACTTCGCTCATTTGGGTTATTTCTTAAAAAGAAGCGCTCAAAAATTAACGAAACTACAAGAAAATTTTCTTGCGTGGCGCAACAAAGGTTTTCACTTAACTCAGCTAAACACAATATATTGTAAGAGGTGCGGACAAACTTTGTACGTAGAAGATTGTTGAGTATTATGGTTTTCAACGGTGTTTTCTAATAATTGTTGGCAGAACGAATTGTTGTCTCCCTCTGGACCATGGCCTGGCTTGCTAGGAACTACCCGTACTGTGCGCGCTACTTTTCTCTCACAAGCAGAAGGAATCTTCAATTTCTTACCGACTCCGAACGGCGAAGTTTGATAAGCTTTTTCTTAGACAGCTATAACTCTTTGAGTGTTGTCAGCAGCTCAAAAGAGGTGGTGCCGTGAAAAATTCGAAAAATTCGTGTTGAGCTGGGAATCGAACCTAGACCTTCGGCGTGTGAGCATCGCATTCTACCCACTACGCGACGGCGGGAACGGTGGCGGCGTTTTGTAGCTATTGAATTTTTAAAAATTTTAGCTGCGTTAGTGAAAATAATTTTTCCACTGAAGGCTACATTAATTTTTGACTTAGGATTTTGTTTCGCTGTCAGAGAAATGAAAAAATACAATTCTAAAGGTTTGGATTGTTAGGAGTGTGCACAAGATCGAGTATGGAAAGTACACACACCTAAGAGTGTTTAAAAAATCTGCTGACAGCAGAAGTATATCGAATATATGTACGTCGAAAATAACAAATTTCGACGTATTTCCGATATTCTTCTGCTGTCAGCAGATTTTTTAAACACTCTTAGGTGTGTGTACTTTCCATACTCGATCTTGTGCACACTCTTAAAAATCCAGTTAGCACAAAATCAACGTATATTGCTAATTTTTCTTCCAGTACCAGTTTTTTTCAGACAAAGTCTCTAGGGTCTTGCCAGAAAACCAGGACTAGTTTACACTAAGCTCTGCAGATCTGTTTCTTCTCCAAGGTGCATGTCGTTTTGTTTTTATAAAACGTATAAACTACGAGGGGCGTTCAATATAGTCTCGGTATCGATGTGAAGGGAAATGCGAATTCAATTTAAATTGTTCTCATTTTTCAATATAATCTCCCCCAACATCAATACATTTGTTACATCTTGAGACAAGCTTTTTCAAACCCTCAAAAAAGTAAATTTCCTCTTTCTCTGCAAAATACCCATTTAGTACCGACTTAAGTTCTTCATCATCCGAAAATCCTTTTCCACGAAGACATTTTTTCAAATCCGGAAACAGGAAATCACTAGGGGCAAGGTCTGGATTATGTGTTGGATTTCTTCGAAACCACAATCTTGCGGAGCAGCCTTGCAAACTCGGGCCGTGTAAACAGGAGCGTTGTCATGAAGAAGAAACACACCCGCTGCGAGTTTACCCCGTCTTTCCTTTTTAATTTTAATCCCGCAAATTATGCAATGTGGAAGCGTAGTATGTGGCGTTGATGGTTTCACCTTTTTTTGCCTTCAATGAGCATGTTTCCCTTTGAGTCACAAAAAACTGTGGCCATGAGGTTCCCGACAGACGGAGTGACTTTGAACTACTTCATCATCAATAAGAAGAAGGCTGGTAAAGAAGAATTTACCTCCCAAAAGTCCCAGAAAAGTACCACTACCACTTTGCAAAAGAATACCTGAACTGGGAACCTTCTAAATGGCGTAATATATTATGGACGGACGAATCAAAAATAGTTTTGTTTGGTACTCCTGGGATCAGGACATGTCACGGGCGAAAAAACCAAGAGTTTCAACCGGAGTGTACTATCAACACTGTAAAGCACGGCGGAGCAAAAATAAACGTATGGGGATGCTCTGCCTATTACGAAGGCTACCTGTTATATTTCGCGATTGGGCTACCCTTCTGTTGCAATCTGGCAACTGCCAGCTCTATCATAAAGTTTGACATTTTTGAGGTTATACGTACTCAGGACGTTTTGACGAGCGCTATTTGTGTTGCTTACAGAAACTTAAAAGATTTATCTCGCCCAAAAAATGGAATTAAATCGTAAAAAATTTTCGTGCTAATATTTTTTACAACATTCGACGTGGATTCGTGGATGCATCGATGAACTTGATTCAATTTTTGACGATGAAGCTCCATCAAGGACCATTGTTTATCGATGATATGCTGAAGTCAACTGAGGTCATAGTTCACTCCAAGATGAATTTCATGAAGGTCGTCCAAAATCAGTTGTTATTCCGGAAGCCATTGATGCTGTGCGCCAACTGATACTGCAAGATCGTCATGTGACCTATCGTGAGATTGAGACAACCTTAGGCATAAGTGGGACCAGCGTACGTTCAATATTGCATGAACATTTGACCTTCAAAACAATTTGTTCGCGTTGGATCCCACACAATTTGTCAATCGCTCAAAAAAGGCTCATGTCGATTGGTCAAAAGAAATGCTCCAAAAATACGATCGCGGTGCTTCGAAACACGTCTATGACATCGTGACAGGTGATGAATCGTGGATTTATGCGTTTGAGCCCGAAAGTAAACAGCAGTCGACTGTATGGGTGTTTCAAATTGAGCCAAATCCAACAAAAGTTGCTCGCGCACGAAGCACTTCCAAGCAAATGGTCGCTGTTTTTTCGGAAAAAACTGGACATGTCACAACCGCACCACTAGAACAACGCAGAACAGTCAATTCGAGTGGAACAGAATCATTTGTTTGCCAGTTGTCTTCCAAGAAATCAGGAAAAACAACCGCCGAAGACGGATCACTCTTCACCACGACAATGCGAGCTCTCACTCATCGGCTGAAACAACTGCATTTTTGAGCACCCAAAACATTGATTTGATGAGTCATCCGGCGTATAGTGAACTTGGCACCGAATGACGTTTCTTTATTCCCGTACGCAAAAATAAAATTAGAGGTCAACGTTTTTCGAAACCTGAAGGAGCGGTTGATACGTTCAGAATGCATGTTTTGGAGACACCTCAATCAGAGTGGCAAAAGTGCTTCCACAATTGGTTCAAACGCATGCAAAAGTGTACAGATGTTAATGGGGAATATTTTAAAAAAACAATAAAGCTACTTTTGATGATTAACATTTGTTTCAGTTCTCTAATCCCGATATATAAAAGGTAACCCTCGTATGGTACTGTTCCCATATTTTGTATAAGTTCGATGATGGCCGCCAGCATAATGAGAGAGATCATGCTACCTTACAGCAAGAAAGTACCATGTACCATGGCCAAAAAATTTTTCCAAAGCAATGGAGTTCAACTTATGGAGTGGCCGCCTCAGTCTCCGGACCTGAATCCCATTGAAAACCTTTGGACAGATGTAAAGAAAGCTGTCTATAAATCAAGACCCAAAAATACAAAATAGCTTTAGGATGTTGTGCAGGTTGCGTGGAAAAATATTTCTGTTCAGCGATGTCAGGCCTTAATCGACTCCATCACAGTGTTTCGACGCTGAAAAAAAGGATTCTACGACCAAGTACTAACCCGATCAAAATAATAAAAACAAAATACCTCATAATTCCGGATAACGATCCTTTTCTAAATTCTGAATGCACTATTTTCTTATCTTGCTTATGAGTTATGGTAATGATGGGATAAGGATGCTGTGCCAAAAATATGATGTGCTCGCATGACGTTAGAAAATGTTATTAGCAAAATAGTTACAAAATAATAACAAAGTCGAACATGGTGCTATTATTTTACACAGTGCTGTACTTGAAGCAGAGCGTTTTTTTTTTATTTTTAATACATTTTTGCTTCCAATTCATAACAAACTTACGTATTAGACAAATAAAATACTTAAAACTAGTTGGACATACATTTGTTCTTTTTTAAAAACTAACTTACTGCCCCTCGACGGGACCTCTAAGCTAAACTTATCTTGAGGCAGAGCGTTGTCATATTGCAAATCCAGCTTTTCATGCCTTTCGGTTGTCTCTGTCCATTTTTCGCGCAATGCACGGCATGGTTGGAGTCGATAAGGTCTCCAATCAATAGTTTCCTCCCAGTTTTTAGCAGCTCATAGTATGCCACACCCGAACGGGCCTGCTACGTATATGCGGAGCATGGCATTCCAAACGTGGATGTTTTCCTTTGGCGTCGGTGTAGACGATGGCGAGACTAGTCATCTCCAGTTCAAATTTAGTTAAAAAAAATCTCTCCTTTGATGTCCTTCTGAGGTGAAAAATCGCCTTTCGACATCTCTCGCTTTCAACTCTTTCTTGCTTTTAAATAAATCCAAATTTCGCAAACCAACGAAAATTTTTTACTGAGTCACTTCCAACGATTCTTCGACTTCAATTTGCGCATGACACGGATCTTGATCCATTAAAGTCTTCAATTCCTTATTTTCAAATTCAATCAAGACCTTCTTTGTCGCGTTAACGCTAAATTTAGTGCTTTTAAGGCGCCAAAGGCACTCTCTGCATGACTAGTCGGTTGGAGAACATTCACTATAGATTTCCACAAGCATTCGATGGACTTCATTTTCACATTTTTTTTTCTCAATTTAAAAGTAAATTCAAAACTTTCCGCTTCAAAATGATATTTACTTAAGACAAACTTGGAAAATTTCGAAGACAAACGCTGAAGCACGCTAATTATAGCTGACAAATGTAACACATTTCCAATGAAGTAGGTGACCGCTTCCAAGATCAGCCACAACTTGCTAGTAGCGCCATCTTTTGATACAGATGTGCAATAAATAATCCGACGCTAGTAGGTCAGTGTTTAGTGGGATTTTTTGAAAGCGTGAATTAATTACTTACAAGCTTCAACATTTATACTGTTTTATCAAGTACGACGTCTATTGTAATGTAAAGGAGAATTTTCAAATTTCGAGGGCTACGAACTCGATTATCGATATCGACCGTGGCCGCCGTGTTGTAGTGGGTAGAGTGCGACGCTCACACGCCGAAGGTCTTAGTTCGATTCCCAGCTTAACACAAATTTTTCAAATAGTTCACGGCACCCCCTCTTTCGAGCTGCTGACAACACTCAATGAGTAATAACTGTATAAGAAACCGCTTCTCAAACTTCGCCGTTCGGAGTCGGTAAGAAACTGTAGGTTCCTTCTACTTGTGAAAGAACAGTAGCGCGCATGAGTAGCTGATGAGCAAGCTAGGCCTTGGTCCCTCTCTGGACAGTCGCGCCAGCCAATTATTATTATTATTATGTCGGCAAACTCGTCTCGAACATATGTTTGTAGTTTCAACTGTATTGCATATTTATTTTTTTCTGTGAGAGAAATAAAAGTTGTAAAAGTTATAAAAGTTTTGCGTGTTCGGCGATTTACTGCTGTCGAAAAAAATTAATCAAAAAATTCGCATTCGATTTTGTGTGAGGAATAGAGTTAAGTGCTCAAAACATTTGGAATGTGGCATACAGTGAGTGTACTCTGAGTCAAAAAATGTTAACAAGTGGCACCAGCTTTCGGAGAAGATCAAGATGATGTGAATGACACTTTAACTCAGACTCAATATAATATTTGCCTCACGTTTCACCAATTATTCAAAAGCTCAACATTTCAGCGAAGCGTAGGATTAACAAACAGCTGAAGACTCTTCTCGTCCTTTCCTCCGTTCTATCTGTGTTATTTGAATAGAATCTCCCTCACGTCGCTTTTCTACGCAAAACTTGTTTCCGAACATCGGAATTAGTCCACAGATTTGATGGCCCTCAGCACACGATGACACTGTTGATGATCTTTCAGCTAATTTCAATTCAAGTGATGTATGATTTGCTTGACTAATGGTGCCATCAAAAATCTTCCGACTTTGTTGCGAACTCATTGATCGCTTTCCGAATTCACACGCTTTCAGTAAGGTTTTGGTACACTTCGTGTCGATTGGGATGCTTGTCTTTTATCGTTTGAGTTTCTATGAGAGACTTAAATTTCCCAGTCAAAGTGATATTCAGTTGATTCACAGATGCAGATATGAACCCACATATGACTCGCTAAGCGTTGTACACTTATCTTATCCAAATGTCATAAATAAAAGAGACTTAAAGTCATACAAAGCTTGCGAATTTCGAAAGATTGCATGCTTTCTGTTGAAAAAATCGCGAGGTGAACAAACAACGATTCTTACCCAAACATCAGCGAAATTAGTATTTGTTGTAAAACCGTAAACATCCATAAATTCTAATGAAGCCTTCAAGTTAAGCAACTTGGCACTTTAAGTCTACAAGCTAATAAAATAGAAAGTTTATTATTCATTTGCCTCGGAGTCACACTGCTCCAGGCATCCCGTCAGGCAACAGTCTGGTCTTCGGAACTTACTGATCTGATGCAATGCACCATAGAAGGGTGGGATGTAATTGGTTTCTTCCACCTAAAGCATTTCTTTGTTGTGTAGGCTGTCCTCTCTAACCTTTCAGTTTGACAATTAGTGATGGAACATACGAGGGGTACCTCTGCTACATCGTTCATATGAGGGTTGCCTTTTATATTTCGGGATTAGAGAACAAACACAAATATTTATCACAAAAATTGCTATATAGTTTTCAAAATATTCCCCGTTAAGATCTATACACTTTTGCATGCGTTTGAACCAATCGTCGAAGCACTTTTGCCACTCTTATTAAAGTATCTTCAAAACATGCATTCTGAACGCATCAACCGCTTCTTCAGGTTTCGAAAAACGGTGACCTTTTTTTTATTTTTTACGTACTGGAATAAGAAGAAGTTATTCGGTGCCAAGTCAGGACTATACGGCGGATAACTCATCAAATCGATGTTTTGAGTGCTCAAAAATGCAGTTGCTTCAGCCGATGAGTGAGAGCTCGCATTGCGGTGGTGAAGAGTGATCCGGCTTAGGCGGTTGATTTCCTGATTTCTTGGAAGACAACTGGCAAACAACTGTTGACAAATTGTGTGGGAACCAACGCGAACAAATTGTTTTGACGGTCAAATGTTCATGCAATATTGAACGTACGCTGGTCCCACTTATGCCTAAGGTTGTCTCAATCTCACGATAGGTCACATGACGATCTTGCAGTATCAGTTGGCGCACAGCATCAATGGCTTCCGGAATAACAACTGATTTTGGACGACCTTCATGAAATTCGTCTTGGAGTGAACTATGACCTTAGTTGACTTCAGCATATCAATCGTCAAAAATTGAATCAAGTTCATCGATGCACTGTTGTTGAGTTAATGCACGTCGAATGTTGTAAAAAATAATAGCACGAAAATTTTCACGATTTAATTACATTTTTTGGGCGAGATAAATCTTTTAAGTTTCTGTAAGCAACACAAATAGCGCTCGTCAAAGCGTCCTGAGTACGTATAACCTCAAAAATGTCAAACTTTATGATAGAGCTGGAAGTTGCCAGATTGCAACACTAGGGCTGCCCAATCCTGAAATATAATAGGCAGCCTTCGTAATAGGAAAAGCATCCCCATACGTTAATTTTTACTCCGCCGTGCTTTACAGTGTTGATAGTACACTTCGGTTGAAACTCTTGGTTTTTTCGCCTGTGACAAAATGTCCTGATCCCAGGAGTACCAAACAAAACTATTTTTGATTCGTCCGTCCATAATATATTACGCCATTTAGAAGGTTCCCAGTTCAGGTATTCTTTTGCAAAGTGGTAGTGGTACTTTTCTGGGACTTTTGGGAGGTAAATTCTTCTTTACCAGCCTTCTTCTTATTGTTGTTTTCTGCCTCTTTTCTTTTCCATTTGAACTTATTTTTTGGCTTTTGCGATCATTTTATTTGAACACCCAACAATTTTTTTAAATTTGTAAGTCTTACCCTCAGAAAGTAATTTTTTTATTAAGGCACGTTAGTCGGGAGTACAATGCGCACCACGACCCATTTTACTTGGCTCACAACGTTGCACTTTGAAATATTAATTTTAATAGTTACAATCATATGCATTGAATTAGTTTATAACCAAAAAACATCCAAAAGACTGGTGTACTAGGGGCGTTCGATATATTCTCGGTATTGGGGTAAAGCTGCGATTATATATATAAATTGACTTATTTATCAAGTAATACTATTATTTTAGTGCATTCCTGTAAAATTTCATATAAATGTTATTCAATTCGCGTTTTATCTCTAGTTAAGCAGAATCCTTATGGCAACTGAGACGATGATGGTGAAAATTGAGCATCGCGCTGTAATTAAATTTCTCACTAAGCAAGGAAAAAGTCAAAAAACTATTCATGAAGAGATGGTGACTGTTTACCAGGGTTCCGCGCCTTCAATATCAACTTTGCGAAAGTGGCCAAATAAATTCAAGAGAGGCAGAGAGAGCATTGAAGACGACCCTCCTTCAGGCGCTGCTTGTACGGGAGAAAGCACCAAAGAAGTCGGAAACATGTTCTTGAGGATGCCCGAAGAAAGGTGAAAATGATGGCAGAGATCACCACGCTTTCAACTGGCACCATTCACACTATTCTTCATGACCACCTTAACCTTTCAAAGGTCAGTGCAAGGTGGGTGCCACGAATACTCACAGCGCCTCAGAAAAAAGTGAGAATCGCATGCTGTAGAGAGCTTTTGGAGATGTGTAGTGAGAACGCGGAAGGTGTTATGGATCGAATTGTTACTGGGGACGAAACATGGACTATGAATCTGAAAGCAAACAAGAGTCCATGCAGTGGCATAAAAAAGAAACAGACCCCCCAAAGAAGTTCAAATTCACTCCTTCTGTCGGGAACCTCATGGCCACAGTTTTTTGGGAGTCAAAGGGAATCTTGCTCATTGAGTACAAAAACAAAGGTGAAATCATCAACTGCCACATCCTACGCTTCCACTTTGCATAACTTGCGGGATTAAAATTAAAAAGGAAAGACGGGATAAACTCGCAGCGGGAGTGTTGCTTCTTCATGACAACGCTCCTATTCACACGGCGTGAGTTTCCAAGGCTACTGCGCGAGATTGTGGTTTCGAAGAAATCCAACACCTACCCTATAGTCCAGACCTTACCCCTAGTGATTATTTCCTGTTTCCGGATTTGAAAAAATGTCTTCGTGGGAAAAGATTTTCTAATGATGGAGAGCTCAAGTCGGCAATAAATGTTTATTTTGCAGAGAAAGAGGAATATATTTTTTTAAAGGTTTAAAAAAGCTTATCTCAAGATGTAACAAATGCATTGATGTTGGGGGAGATTATATTGAAAAATAAAAACAATTTAAATTGAGTTCGCATTTTCCTTCATATCGATACCGACAATGCCCTGGTACACTTCGAAAACGCCCCTCAGAATGACGTGGTGCTATTATTTTGCACATTTAAATTCCGGAAATTGCTGCATATCCGGAAACGGGGCCTCTTTTAATGACAAGATGCATTTTTTTATTAATTTGTTTATGGTTTTATGACTGATATAATAAAGATGTTGTGCAATAAATAAGAATCTCCTGAGTGGCCATAGGAAAAAGCAATTAGCATATTAGTGACAAAGTGGAACATGGTGCTATTATTTTGCACAGTGGTCATGGAAACGCTGATAAACCGTCAGCTAATGAAATATCTTGAGTCCCGGAAGCTTCTTAATGACCTGCAGTACGGCTGCCGAAGCAACCGTTCCACTGGTGATCTGATGGCATATCTCACTGAAAAGTGGAACCAATCTTTGCACAATGTAGGAGAAAGCCAGATTGTTGCGCTTGATATTTCAAAGGCATTTGACAGGGTCTGGCATCAGGCTCTCTTGTCGAAAATGCGTGCTTTTGGCGTCGATGAGTCTCTTCTTCAATGGATTAGAGATTACCTTTCGAACCGTTCAATGAAAGTTGGATTGGATGGGTTCAAGACTGATATTCACCATATTAATGCTGATGCTCCTCAGGGCTCCATTTTGTCTCCGACACTCTTCCTCATTTTCATAAATGATCTTCTGTATGTCACTTCTAATCCAATTCACTCCTTCGTTGATGACAGTACACTCAACTTCTCATATTCGTTCCTCGGCTCTCGTCCGTCCTCTTTGGCCATTGACTTGGAACGACAGCTTATGTTAAGCTCATTAAACTCCGATCTTGACAACATAATTGACTGGAGTAGAAAGAATAGAGTGGAATGTAATGCTTCCAAAATGCAGTGCTTTCTACTGTCACTCAAGCGATCTCTAAACAACCTACCACTATCTATGAATGACTTCTGGGTTGTTAAAACTGAACGACTTTCCATCCTCGATGCGTGTATCAACTCAACACTAAGTTGGAACGATCACATATTCGAGATCGCCAAAAACGCAGCGAAATGTATAGGTTTCTTAAAGCAATGCAAGAAATATTTCAACCCTCTGTACGCCTTTCAACAATATATGGTATACTATAAGGCGTACATTGAATATAACGCTCCTAATTGACCCGGTGCTCCTAAGACCTCTCTGCACCTACTAGATAGAATCCAACAGCGAGCGATATAACTTAATGGTGATAATAATGCTGCGAAGTCAATCGACTCGCTTAAACATCGAAGAAATGTTGCTTTCTTGTCTCTTTCACTATTTTATCGCTATTTCAACAAAAAATGCTCTAACGAGTTAGCCAGATGTATTCCTCCCCTTTAAGAATTCACCCGCAATACCCGCCACGCTAGGAATGCACACCCGTTCTCCCTTAAGCAAACCTTCAGACGTACAGTGAAGTTTAGAGAGTCGTTCTTGAGCCGCATTACACGAATATGGAATGCTCTTTCCAGCCCAACTTTTCCCCCAATTACAATCCACAGGCATTTAAAACCAATGACATCGGTACCTCCTTTCCCTCTCTTCCTCTATACCTTCGGCCCGTGCTGTGGCTTAATTTCAGTAATTTAAGGGCAGAAACAGTCCCTTTAGTGCGCGCTAATTATAAGAAAAACAAAAAACACTGAAATGGAAGACCTGACACCTGACACACCCGCCGAATACTCCAGACCTTGCTCCTACAGACTATTGAACAACTTTTTGGATTGATGCAAAATGATTTGAAGGTACACCAGTTTGTTTCCTTTGAAGAAATCGAAGAATGACTCAATAATTGCATCTACTCCAGGGAGGTCTCATTTTTTAGATGGTGATCAATGAAACTATTAGAAAGATGAGAACAAGTAGCCACTTTTGACGGATAATATTTAGATGTGGAATTTTGTTTTACGTGATCACCTGCCTTAACGGCTTATATCACGGGGAACCTTTTTCCCAAGAGTCGTAAGTAACGCAAGACTAAACGCCTTAGTTACCCAAGTACCAAACTGAGATCATGCTTGAGGGGCAATAACCCCACCTTGGTTTTGTGCGAAGCCTTTCTAAAACCTCTTCCGCTTTTTGGGTCGCAGGGCCCGGTTGAGAATGCAACTCCACACTGAGAAGAGATAGTTCCCTAACCGACTTGCCTAGCTCTGCTTAAACAATGAACTAGACAAGTCAGCTGTGGTAAACCACAGCCACCACGATACTCCCACAAGGGGGCCTACCGCACGGTTAGGCTGGGACCGAAGTTCCAGGGGCTCCTGACCTCCCGTGCCACCAGAATATAGCCTCTGGTCAAGCTGTCACTACCAGTCAGGTTCCCTCAAAGCCTGGGTCTGTTAGCCGCCTTCCCGCCACAGATGGTCTTTTCTCCATCAGTGATTCCGTTGACACTATAAATAGTGATACGGATGTGATTTTGAATCATGTGATTCATAAATCCAATCACATCACCTGGGGATAATACTTAGAGTGATGCATTTTTACTATTTTTCAATAACAATAACATTTCAGAGCACAACTTTTGTAGTCCCAAGAGATAAGTCTTTCGTTATAAGCCAAGTTGACCATCATAGGTTATTAATGCCTGCAACACATTGTATGCAATCATTTCAAATTTCAGGAGTTAGAATAATGACAAAGCAATTAGCGTCCGTTCGGCTGTCCAGCTAATTAGAAAATGTATTCTTCAGTTGTATAATAAAACTTGTCAAGATTGTTATAACGACGACACGACGTACGTTTCCAGTCTCATTAAGCAACAAACTACTAAATTTAATATGGAAGCAATTAGTTTTAGTACAAGTGACAGATTTTTCGTACAAGCACAATGGAAAAAAGTCTCATCCCAAACAATGTGAACTATAATTTATCGATGGAAGTGTAGCACCTGCAATCCAGTCACATGATACGCTTTGGTGCCTGCATGAAGCTTCTCTCAGATAAATGCATAACGATGCTTCAGTCACACCGCACCGGAATTTACGTCTTATGCACGAACTTGACGTTTTTACTGTGATGAGAAAATTATTTCCGGAATTTGTTCTCTCACCTTCGATGTAACGCTCACGCTAGCGCGAACGATTAGGCACGTATTCAAATTTTCAATAAACGCGAACGATTAGGCACGTATTCTAATTTTCAATTAAAATGTGTGGCTTTTGACGAACGGCCTTTTAATACAGAAAATGTGTTTTGCCTGAAAATGATCACGCCAAGTGACAACAATTGCGCAAGTGCAGTCAGCAGGTTAGGAAGATGCGGTTGAATGTTCCGTTGGTGAAAGTTCAAAACTTTTCATTTGAATACTGTTCCAAGGCGTCATAACAACATCCTAAGTTGCTGTCTAGATGAAAACAAATTATCGAACAAAGCGGCGTATATTTGAACTAGATACGATCACTGTAACAGTTTTTATGAAGCATTGAATAAAGAGCAAGAAAGCGGAAGGAAGATATTTGAGTAGTTAAAAAGTCAAAATTTTAATCAAGGTGAACCTTCGATATAGGCTTCGAAGTCTGGGTAGACTTGGGCCTCAACCAACATGCCTCTCCATTCGCCAGCTGCCTTCAGTTGCGCAACCCAAGTTGGTTGTGGTCCTTCTTCATTTGTGGGCGCCGCCTTCGGCCAGACTGTTAAATCTTCTCACTCCAAATGCCATCAACGCAAACAGGACCAAAAATCGCACGCCAAACTTTTCTCTCGAAAAGACAAAGGGCTTCCTCATCCGCCTTTGGTAACGTCCAAGTTTCGGTGCCATAGAGTAGGACTGGGTTGATCAAGGTGTTATACAAAGCGAGCTTAGTCCGTCGAGAGAAAGCTTTATTAGTTAATTGACTCTTGAGCTCAAAAAGACAGCGATTGGTAAGAGTAATTCTGCGTTGATTGCGGTACTGGTGTTGTTGTCTGAGGGAGACGAAGTCCTTGACTTCCTCCCAGTTTCTTCTGCCTTATGTACTACTCTGTCTGAGACGTCTATGCTGTGCGTCCTTCCTTGATGTCAGCAATGTACTCGTTTGGCCTCATTTACCGCCAGACCCATTTCAGCCGCTTCTGCTTAAGTGCCAAAAAGCGCATCATTGACGGCTCGCTGTGGTCGTCCAATCACATCAATGTGGTCCACGCAAGTTAGCAATTAAGCTGACTTTTGGAAGATCTTGCCTCTGGTGCTGACTTGTGAGTTACACACGATCTTCTGAAGGTTGATGTTAAAGACGATGCACGACAGCGCGTCGCCTTGTCAAAAACCTTTTTTGACATTTTAGGTCTTGGTGAGTTCTTTGTCGACCTTGACGGAACGGCGAGGGTTCTCCGCCATCTTCTTCTTCTTCTTCTTGTGGCGCTACAGTCCGGGGTGGACCTGGGCCTCAACCAACATGCCTCTCCAGCCAGCACGGTCTTTCGCCAGCTGTCTCCAGTTGCGCACTCCAAGTTGGTTGAGGTCCTTCTCCACTTGTGTGCGCCACTTCAGTCTAGGTCGTCCTCTGTTGCGTTGTCCCAATAGCTCGGATTCAAAGACTTTTCGGGCCGGAGCAGTGGTGTCCATACGCTCTACATGGCCTAGCTATCTTAAGCGTTGTATCCGTAGACGCTTAACCAGGCGCATGTCGCTGTACAGCCTATAGAGTTCGTCATTAAATCTTCTCCTCCAGATGCCATCAACGCAAACAGGACCAAAAATCGCACGCAAAACTTTTCTCTCGAAAAGACTAAGGGCTTCCTCATCCGCCTTTGCTAACGTCCAAGATTCTGCGCCATATAGTAGGACGGGGATGATCAAGCTGTTATATAAAGCTAGTTTAGTCCTTCTAGAGAGGGCTTTATTACTCAATTGCCTCTTGAGCCCAAAGAAACAGCGGTTGGCAAGAGTGATTCTGCGTTTGATTTCGGTACTGATGTTGTTGTCCCTATTTATCGCGGAGCCGAGGTAGACGAAGTCCTTGACTACCTCGAAGTTTCTGCTGCCTAGTGTGACGCTCCGTCCGAGACGTCGATGTTGTGTGTCCTTCCTTGATGACAGCATGTACTTCGTTTTGCCCTCATTTACCGCAAGACCCATTTTAGCCGCTTCCGCTTCAATGCCAGCAAACGCCTCATTGACGGCTCGCTGTGTTCGTCCAATCACGTCAATGTCATCAGCGTAAGCTAACAGTTGAACTGACTTCTGGAAGATCGTGCCTCTGGTGTTGACTTGTGAGTTACGCACGATCTTCTCGAGGATGATGTTAAAGAAGTCACATGACAGTGCGTCGCCTTGTCTAAAACCTTTTTTGACATTGAAACTCTCGGTGAGTTCGGTGCCGACCTTGACGGAGCAGCGAGAGTTCTCCATCGTCATCCTACACAATCTGACGAGTTTGGTAGGAATGCCAAAACTAGACATGGCACTGTATAGCTCGTCTCTATGCACACTGTCATATGCAGCCTTGAAATCGACGAATAGGTGGTGAGTGTCAATTTGCATTTCTTGGGTCTTTTCCAGGATCTGCCGTAATGTGAAGATCTGGTCTATTGTGGACTTCCCTGGTCTGAAACCACACTGATAGGGACCTATCAGGTCATGGACAAATGGTTTCAGACGCTCACACAATACGGCAGAGAGGATCTTGTATGCGATGTTCAGGAGACTAATCCCTCTGTAGTTGGCGCAGTCAAAAGGGGTCTCCTTTCTTGTGAACCGGGCAAACGACGCTGAGATTCCACTCATCGGGCATGCTTTCCTCCGACCATATCTTACAGATGAGCTGGTGCATGCGCCCAGCCAGGTCATCTCCAGCTGCTTTAAATAGTTCTGCAGACAGTCCGTCCGCTCCAGCAGCTTTGTTCGACTTTAGCTTGGATATTGCTATTTTCACCTCGTCTAAGTCGGGGGGACGGAATGCTTGTCTATCATCGTCCAAATTGAGTGGAACATTCTGCCTAACAGCGGGATTTGGGTCGTCATCGCCGTTTAGGAGTCTGCAGAAATGATCCTTCCAGATTCTCAGCACAGACTGCGACTCTACTACTAGTTGTCCATTTTGGTCCCGGCAGGCCTTGGTCCGAACCTTGTATCCTCCGGATAGCTGTTTTACCTTTCGGTAAAACTTTCGGACTTCATTCCTGCCAAAGCACCTTTCCATTTCCTCGACCGCGCGCTTCTCATGTTCCTTCTTCTGCCATCATCCTAATTAATTTGACGAGTTTGGTAGGAATACCAAAACTGGATATGGCTTTATATACAGTGAATCAATCCCATATCCGAAAACCATATTTCGACATATTAATTTCATTTCTGATCATAAATGAATTGTAATACTGCGCATTGAAAATAAGCCTCGAAATACCACCAGAAATATTTTCAATGCACATGATAAGAGAATCATCATTAGAGAAATAAAAAAAGCCCCAAACTTAGTGCCCAAAAACTAGCAGCAAATCTTCAACTTATCTTGAATAAAGATTTTTGCACAGAAACTCTAAAAAAATGCATCTGAGAACATGGATACAATGGTAGAGTTATGCGAAAAAACCCGTTCATTAGTTCCATAAACAAAAGAAAGAGACTAGAATTTGCTAAACAGTACAATTCCATGGAATTCGAATTCTGGAAAACTGTAATATTTACAGACGAGTCTAAGTTTAATGTACATGGGTCGGATGGCAGACAAATGGTTTGGCGAAAACCAAATTCGGAATATCCACCAATAAATACAAGAGGTACAATCAAACACGGTAGGGGATCAGTAATGGTGTGGCGGTGTTTCTCCGCAACTGGAGTGGGAAAACTACACATAATTGATGGAAGAATGGACCACAAGCAATATATTGAAATATTAAAACAAAATCTTAGACAAAGTGCTGTTCAAATGGGGCTCGAGAGCAATTATACCTATTATCAGGATAATGACCCCAAGCATAAGGCTTATGCAATTCGAATGTGGCTTCCTTACCTTTATAACTGTCGGAAAGTATTGGAAACACCTCCGCCTGATATTAATCCCATTGACAATTTGTGGGACGAGTTGGATCGAAAATTAAAAAAATTCAATATAAGGAACATAAAAGACCTAAAAGAAAGGCTTATTGAAGAATGGGCAAAAATAACACCTGAGTTTACTAAAAAATTAGTCAGATCTATGCAAAACCACCTTAAGCAGGTTCTTTCTAACAAAAGATACCACGTATACCGGTATGAAGTGAGCGCCAAGACACAAATGTCTCAATAGGTACATTTTTTGTGAACGAGCAATTATTTTTTTTTTTTGTTTGTTTGCTATGACATGTGTGAAAAATGTTAAGTATGCATCAAGTCATTGAACAAACAACATCATGTTTTTTCAACGTGTTAAAAATGTCGAATTTTGTACCAGAAAGTGATGATTTGCGGAACGCATTCATTTTTTGTTTTCATTTGAAGAAAAGTGCTGCAGAGTCGCATCGAATGCTTGTCGAGGCATATGGTGATCATGCTCTATCAGAAGCAACATGCAAAAGATGGTTTCAACGGTTCAGAAATAATGATTTTGATGTGAGAAATGAAGAACGTGGAAGACCACCACAAAAGTTTGAAGACGCCGAATTGCAAACGATATTGGATGGAGATGACACTTTGAGTCAAAAGCAAATGGCAGCAATGTTAAATGTTGCACAACAAACAATTTCTGATCGTTTAAAAGCTGTGGGAAAGATCCAAAAATGTGGAAAATGGGTGCCACATGAATTGAATGAAAGACAGATGGAAAACCGAAGAAACACTTGTGAAATTTTGCTTCAAAGACACGAAAGAAAATCGGTTTTGCATCGGATTGTTACTGTCGATGAAAAATGGATTTATTTTAAGAATCCTAAACGGAAAAAATCATGGGTTAATCTGGGGCAACCATCAACATCGACTGCAAAACCAGATCGATTCGGCAAGAAGACAATGCTGTGTGTTTGGTGGGACCAGAAAGTTGTGCTGTACCACGAGCTCCTAAGACCTGATGAAACCGTTAATACTGATCGCTACCGACAACAAATGATCAATTTGAACCATGCATTGATCGAGAAACGACCAGAATGGACCAGGAGACATGGCAAGGTAATTTTGCTCCATGACAATGCACCTTCACACAAAGCAAAACCGGTTCAGGATACAATGAAAACACTTGACTGGGAGCACCTACCCCACCCGTCGTATTCACCAGACTTGGCTCCTTCTGACTACCATTTGTTTTCATCGATGGGACACGCATTGGCTGAGCAGCACTTTGGTTCCTACGAGGAGGTCGAAAATTGGGTGTCTGATTGGTTTGCTCTAAAAGACAAACAATTTTATTGGCGTGGTATTCACAAATTGCCAGAAAGGTGGTTAAAATGTGTAGAAAACAATGGCTAATAGTTTGAATAAAATGTTTTTACTTTTCCATTAATAATTAGTTTTTTATTTTCAAAAAAAACGCTTATTTCATACGGGTATGCTACAAAATATTAAATGAAGAATAAAATGACCATTAGTCTACCAGTGTCGTGAAGGACGAATACGTTTTTGTTAATTTAATGAGAATTATAAAAAATTAAGTATACTTTCCTTGGAATGTTTGTATGAATTGTTGTTTTCTTTCTTTTCGCATATAATCTATAATAATAATAATTGTTGGCGCTACAGTCCAAAGGGGGACCAGGGCCTAGCTTGCTCATCAACTACTCGTGTTGTGCGCGCTACTGTTCTCTCACGAGTAGAAGGGACCTACAGTTTTTTGCCGACTCCGAACGGCGAAATTTGAGAAGCTTTCTTAGACAGTTATTACTCTTTGAGTGTTGTCAGCAGCTCGACAGAGGTGGTGCCGTGAAATATTAGAAAAATTGGTGTTGAACTGGGAGTCGAACCTAGACCCTTCGGCGTGTGAGCGTCGCACTCTACCCACTACGCCACGGCGACCACCGCATCTTATGCATTTGATCTATTTCAATTTTTTGTGAAAAATATATTGTGCGACCAGGGGTACGAATATGAAATTGATCCACTGTAGCTCGTCTCTATGCACACTGTCATATGAGGGCTTGAAATTGAGGAAGAGGTGGTGAGTATCGACTTGTACATCTTGTGTCTTTTCCAGGTTGTGCCGTTCAGTGACGATATGGTACATCGAGTACTTTTCTGCACTGAAGCCACACCAATAGAAACCTGTCTTAGTGTAGACAAATATTTTCAGACGCTTACACAATACGCCAGAATAGAGACAACAGGCAAACAGATAGAAAGGAAAGGCAGGAGGGGTTCAATGAAACCCAAATCAATGTAATTTGCGGGTTTCAAATTTTATTTTATACACTCCGCGTACTAGAAAACTACATTCTAACGACGAAGAATGAAATTCTTTATACAATTCTGTACACACCCTCATCCAGAATTCTTGAGAAATATAATTGGTGTGTAAGCAATCATTCTTCGCCTGATCAATTTTTAAACGAATTTCCCAATTCGGAGTATTCCCCACACAGTTAATGGGATATCATGCGTGATTTAAGCACACATTCCAAATAAGTAACTCTGCATTTAATTGTCATGGTTTTTAAAAGAAGTCTTCTTCTAGACAACTCATTCCTTCGAAGGATCCAGTCACATGTCTCGATCGCTCCCAAATCTTGTCACTTCTCGCCTTACATGCATAAAACACAAGTGAGATACAACGATGAAGACAACAAGTCACTTTAATGTCATTGTGCTCAAATTATCTAGACGTAGCCGTTCGTCATTTTTGAAATCTTTTAGGTCACTAACCCGCGACTACAAAAGCTGTCTTCGCATAGGTTCTGCGCAATTTCCCCAAATTCAAAACCTTCCCACAGCCTAATCAGTTCACCGATTGTGCATATCTCTAACCGCAGACGACCGCAGAGGCGATATCTCATTCTCCTCAAATTCCATTTAGCACGTTCGAACAGCCACCGCTGCCCACGCCCCTCTCGACACTTTGTCATTCACTCAGCAAAACGAATAAATGATTCAATTTGATAAGAACACTCATGACCTCTGCCTTCACAACAAACAACAACAACTGCGGAGGAGACCCTGCACAACATTGCCGGGGGTACGCACAGCGCATTCGTTCGACGACAAGTGACAAGCGTATCTGACTGCTGCCCTCCCTAAATACATCATTGCGACGATCACCCGAGCGCAATATGCAAAAAAAAAGCTGCGTAAAAGCTCTGCGCGACTATCTCTGAACTTGAATCAATTGTAGCGCACAAGGGAAACGCCGTCAATTAGCCGGCGGATTCGTCGTGTGACGGTTGTTGGTCGGGCTTGATTTCAATTTTCCGAGCGATAGTCGAGTGTCGGTGTCGGTGTCGGCGTGTCGATATCACACAGCCTTTAAGTAGTGATCGCGTTTTGAAAAAAAAAGAAGTCCTGTGACTCTGTGAAACATTCGCTTCAATGTAAGGCACTTTTATTATTTTGTTTATAATTTTGAAACTGTCCCTATGGGTGATTGTGCAACAGCTTAAGATTAAGAAACTACAAACACAGGGTTATCTGGATGATAATAGTTAATTTAAAGGCATACACTTCTGCGTCTACTTTACGCAGCCAAAAACACACGTCTGTGAGTTATAGCTTGTTGTGTGCAAACAGTGAAAAGCAAACATTGAATTAGCGTGTTCTAAATTTACGTGAATTTTCGCAATGTCAAGGCCGATCGTTTGACATTGCAAATATCGCGGCTGCATTGTTGATTTCGAAAAGCGTGAGATTTCAAAGATGTCTTTTGTTTTGTGAGCCAATATTCTGGATTTTGTTTAAGGTCTGCGATCAGTGATGGGTTCTGTCTCTGTGTCTGCCGTTTTCATCCGTTCGAGTCAGTGCGTCGCATCGAAAGAATTCAATCTCAAAATAATCTGTTTAAAAATAGATTTTAATTATTTGGAAAAAAAAATCTGAAAGTTAAATTATTGCCGCACCTTGTTGTTGATAATTGTTAAACGGCAAGTGAGACTAATTGCAGCCTCAATACGCAGGAATGAATCTGCTCTGATGTATATTCCAGCTGTTGAGCAATTTGTTGTAATTAAGAACTGCATAAATTGTGTATCAGCTCCAACAATTCGAGCTCTCACTGAGCTGGAGAAACTTCATCAAAATTTTCTCCGCCGCTTACATATTTGTTCAATTATATCAGAGAATATAGTCTGCTTCAATCATGTGATTAAATTGGGCCGCAATAGACATAACTCTTCCTCTTCTTCCGGTTTGAGGTAAACCTGAGCCACAATTGACATACATCGTTAGCCCGCATGGAATCCTCGTCCCTGCTCTGCAGTTTGAGGTAAACCTGGGCCACAATCGACAAACCTTTTCAGTCCACATGAGATCCTTGTCCCTCCTCCTTAGCACTACCTTTTGAGACTTCACCTGAAATACCTCTTCACTCATCATTCTTTAACACCAGGTTCTTTCGTTGTCCCAATTGCTTGTTTTGAAATACTTGCTGAATTTACACTAGGTGTGTTCCAGTACTTTTTGTATCAAATTCTGAAGTCTGTCATTTGTTAAGGAGTGGGGGTAAAACACTCTCAGAAAGCGGCAAAGTTCGGGAACGCAACTAAGCCAAATGTGTAAAGTATATCATTAAGGAATGACAAATTCACTTTTTCCCTACAGAAAACAAAAACAAAAACAACATTTAAGACACATACACAGAGATAGTCGGTCAATGCTCACTTATCTCTGTACCCACGCCAATTAATTTGATAGAAAACAAACAACTTACCCACAAAAATCTCTTGTGTTAAAGTGGGCAGTGGGCGCTCTCTCGAGAAGACGCTCATTTGACGTAAGACCCATTCTTCGATATACAGGAATAGACTTTGAATTGGTTTGGGTTGTTCACACAGTTTTTTATTGTTTGTTTCGAGTACGGGAACACAGCTACTGTGTTTTTGAAGAATAAACAGTGGGAACCATACAAAGGGAACACAGTTTGGTGAACTCGTGTACTGCACACACCCCAGGCCCTATGAAACGTTTTATTGCCAGTCTTGAAAGTCAGGGGTTCAAAAAGGTGGCCTCTTAAAGTTTTCTTCAAAATTGTCCCTGATAATAATAACTGTATGGCGCGACAGTCCACAGGGGACAAGGCCCTAGCTTACTCATCAAATATTCGTGCTGTTCGCGCTACTATTCTCTCGCGAGTAGAAGGGACCTACAGTTTATTGCCGACTCCGAACGGCGAAGTTTCAGAAGATTCTTTCTAGACAGTTATTACTCTTTGAATGTTGTCAACAGCTCAAACGAGGTGGTACTGTAAACAATGTGAAGTGTTTATTTAAGGAATCAAATCTCGATCTTCGGCGCATGGGAATAGCATTCTACCTTCTAAGCCACGGTGGCCACGACTTCGGAGCTTTATTATTCCCAATAAGTCCTATTGCTCGCTGTTGAACTCCTTCTTGTAGGTGCAAGGAGATCTTGTGAATTATACACCAGATTAGTTAAGGTTTGGGGAATAAACGCCAAAAGGGGTGAAATATTTTTTGTATCGGTTTGAGAAAAGTGTCTACTTCTCTGAGTTTTTGGCGATCTCAAATAGGTGACCGTTGCAAATTAGTGTTGACCTGATACACTTACGGAAGATGCAAAATCTTTCCATTTCATGGATAATCTGGCTATTTTGAGAACGTTTGAATAACACTATACAGCACTGTATTTTTTAAGCATTAAATTTCACTACATTCCTTGGACCCCAATCGATTACGTTGTCGAAATTTAATGGCTCAACATACGCTGCCATCCTTGTCCTTGTCCAAAGGCCGAAGGGTACTGGAAGGAAGTCGATTCTATAATATTGAAAGTGACAATAGGAAAGAGGAAAAGTATCGGAGACAAAATGGAGTCCTGTGGAACACCAGTATTAATTTTGGGAATATCAGACTTGAACCCATCCAAGACTCGAAAGGCAATTTCTAATCCATTGAAGAAGATATTCATCGAAACCAAAAGCAAGCTTTTTCGATTACAGAACCTGATGCCAAACGACGCCAGACTCTATCAAATACATTTACAGTATCAAGCGCAACGATCTTGCTTTCTCCTACATTGTGCAAAGATTGGTTTCACTCTTCGGTCAGATCACGAGCGAGCCTGTAGCTGCGGAAAATGTAATGCAGGTCTTAGAGGAGGATTCAAGATTTTTCATAAGCTGACGATATTTTTTTGACCCAGTTCCACCCAGGACGGAAACGTCACAAAAAGAAGAAGATGACGGTTTTTTAGCGTTTCCATAACTTTAGAAATAACGGACGAATATGCTCTGTACACGACAAGCTGGGCAAATGGTGTTTATATAAATATTAGCCCGCTACGCAATTATAATATATATGATTGTTGGCGCTACAGTAAACAGGGGGACCAGGGCCTAGCTTGCTCATCAACTACTTGCGTTGTGCGCGCTATTGTTCTCTCACGAGTAGAAGGAATCTACAGTTTTTTGCGGACTCCCAACGGCGAAGTTTTTTAGAAACTTTGTTCTTAAACAATTAATACACTTTGAGTGTTGTCAGCAACTCGAAAGAGGTGGTGCCGTGAAAAATTCGTGGTGTTCAGCTGGGAATCGAACCTGGATCCTCGACGTGTGAGTGTCGCCCTCTATCCACTACGCCACGGCGACCACCCCGCTATGCAATTAGGGGAAGTAATTGAATCAAACTTGATTTGATTTTTTGACAGATTTTATTTTACTTCTGTCCCTTTCAGACTGGATTTATGAATCACATGATTCAAAATCACATCCGTATCACTATTTATAGTGACAATGAAAACACTGAAAAAGTAAAGACCATCTGTGGCGGGATGGCGGCTAACAGACCCAGGCTTTGAAGGAACCTGACTGGTAGTGACAGATTGACCTGAGGCTATATTCTGGTGCCACGGGAAGTCAGGAGCCCCTGGAACTTCAGTTCCAGCCTGACCGTGCGGTAGGCCCTCTTGTGGGAGTATCGTGGTGGCTGTGATTTACTACCTAACATCGCGGGTAGAATCGAGGATAGTGTACTGTGCTGACTTGTCTAGTTGATTGTTCACCCACAACTATCCCTTCTCAGTGTGGAGTTGCATTCTCAACCGGGTGCTGCGACTCAGAGAGCGGAAGAGGTTTTAGAATGGCTTCGCATCATGATTGCCCCTCAAGCATGATCTCAGTTTGGTACTTGGGAAACTAAGGCTTGGGAAACTAGGAAAATTGACCCCGTGATAGGCAGGTGATCACGTAAAACCAAATCCCACATCTGTACTTCTGTCCCAACTTGTTCTTGCTTCTCTCAAATGTCTTTCATTTCCAGTTTTAAGGCGTGTGCAAAAATTTAAGTTTACTTCAAATCTCTTTGATGTACTCCTTGATTTGATTGCGAAACCGGCTGAAAGATTATGACGTCTGCATCGTGTCTCGTTCTATGCATAATTCCCACATCTGAGCACAAGACGGCTGTCGACACCCCCAATTAAAAAATCAAGCTGACAGTCCCATCTAAATTCATTTTGTTGTTGTCGCCCAGAACTTGATGCGACTGTTTGCCAAGAACAAAGTGGCCTTGCTAGTGTCATCCTGAGCAATCAAACTGTGAATGGTTTTTTCATAGGTTCTGATGTTTTTTTTTTAGGGAAGTGTACGATAAAAAATATTCTCGTTTGCAGAACGTGACAAATTTGCAAATTCGCACACTAATTGTGTGCTTTGAAAGCCGAATGCCTCAAGCGCGCGAAAAGATTAACGAATGCAAAGAATATTCATTAGCCGGGCTAGGAAGCATGACAGTGTGAATTTATTCATGGTGCAGACGCGTCTTTTGCCGTGAATCTAATTGGGTTGGGTTTGATGTTTATTTGGATAGACAATTTTTATCTGATTAAATTCATGTGGGTGCGTATTCGAAATATATTTTTGGAGACAACAGAAGTCGCAAGAAAAGTTGTTCAATCGTAGTGCTCTTCCGCCACGCGACAATAAAGTTTGTGTCTCGTGTGTGTGCCATTTAGTGTGTAGTTGTCCTTCATGGTGTCCACTTAATGAATTGAAACCAACAATTTATGGCAAGTGACGGTGTTCCCATGGTTGGAGTGTGAGGAAAGTTTCAAAAATCATCGAGTTTTTCCACAGATTCAACTCCACTTTATTTCGTGCGCATAAGCGGATTCTAAACTGACTTCAATTAAGATTCAATTCCTTCAAATCCTTGACAGATTTCAAGTTGATGCAGAGCAGCAGGACTATTATTCCTTCCTTTTCCAAATTGACCCAAAAGCTGTCGTGTCCTTGAGCTAAATCATCATCGTTTTGCACATATCAAGAATGCCCCTTAAATCGTGCTCATGCCCCAAATTTATTCATCGCGCCTGATAAGCATAAAATTACTTGCGAATCATTATTCCCAGTTTAGTCATTCGCACAAATGCCAATCTCTCACTGAACTCTGAACCCAAAAAACGTCACGATTCATGACGCATAACAAAACAGACAACCGCCGCGCAAAGTGCGCATGCAGCGTTCATGATTGCGGTTTATTTTAAAACAGACGATTATTTTAAATTGGAATGGACGACACTCTGAGATTTTTGCAGGCACGGCTGCTTCTGTGGAAAGTTGATATTCGTGCAGCCACAGCGGAATATCCAATTCCGGCTTGTGGTGTAAAATAAACACTGTTGCTTCATTAATACGTGGTTGTTTGGAAATTATCGGCGTCACCTGATGTAAGCAACATTTCAGATTTTTCCATAAAAAATCGAATTCTTTTCAATTTGGAGTCGACAAGAGAATCGAATTCAAATCGGCTTGCTGCGTTAGGGAACAAATCAGGTGTTCAATTGGTTTGGTTGGAGTGGGGAACCAGTGAGGGAACGAGACAAACGACTCTCTTTATGCTTGAATTTTATTTGACAGGGTATATGGTTCATCCATAACTCTGAGTGTTAAGACCTTTTCGAGCAACAGTTTGTAAATAACCGTCGAACCTCGGACGTGCCCAGGGGAAAGCTTCAGTCTGTCATCCTCCTCATTGTTTTTTGTTCTTTATCTACTTTTGAACTTTGCTGTAGGAGGCGTACTGGGGAGTGACGTAGTAATAAGTAGCGCCGTTTTCCATGAATGTGAGTAATTTTGGAAGCTTTATCCAAATATATACAAATATAACTTCTCATACTCATACTGTGAGTGCTACTGTTTCCTCTTGAGTAGAAGGGACCTAAAGTTTCTTGCGAACCCGAGTGACGACATATGAGAAGCTTTTTTTGTAAATAATTACTTACTTACTTATATGGCGCGATACTTCACAGGAGGACTAGGGCCTAGCTTGCTCATTGACTAATCGTGTTGTGCGCGCTACTGTTCTCTCACTAGTTAAAGGGACCTACAATTTTTTGCCGATTCCGAACGGCGAAATTTGAGAAGCTTTCATAGACAGTTATTACTCTTCGAGTGTTGTCAGTAGCTCGAAAGAGGTGGTGCATGGAAAATTCGAAAGATTCGAAAAATTCATATTGAGCTGAGATTTGAACCTAGACCTTCGGTTCACTCTACCCACTACGCCACAACGCACAGTGGGGCAGCTCCGTAATTATGTGTAGATTTTATTTGTTTACTTAGTAAATTAAAACCAACAACTGTGTAATTAGTTCAGGGGCTTTAATTGAGAGCATTTGTTTTTTTCTTTGTTTTAATGTTTGCATAATATCTTCTGTTCAGGCAAAAGTTTAGCATATCTATTAATTGGCCACATTTCTCAAATATGTCATTAAAGTAAATGTGGAAGCAGAAGTGCTAAACTTCTGCCGGAAATATAAGGTTGTCAAATATCCCCCTTCCGCCTTTTTGCCTTTTGAATTTTCCGGCTATGTACAAAGCGCTAAAGAGCTCGTATCTGACAAAATAATATACTTCATTTGAGAGGTCTTGACATAACCTACAAAACGCTATATATTTGATTAGTTCGGACATTGCGTTCAACAGTTATAGACGTGTAAACATGGAGTTCACTAACGGCGAAATTCGCGCTATTTTTAAGTTTTCCTTCGTTAAAAGCAAATCCGCTAGAGAAACGTTTCGTGAGATTAATGGTGTTTTGGGGCATGGTACTCTATCACTTCCAACCGCGAAGGAATGGTTTCGACGATTCAGAGCTGGTGAAAACGACACCATGGATAAGCCAGCCGGTAAAAGACCTGTGACGACGAATACCGATCGAATCATGGAAATTATCGAGTTAGACATGTGGCATCTCGTGACATAGCCCAGGAGATGGGAGTTAATCGACAAACCATTTTAAACCATCTGCAGGCTGGATGCAAGAAATGGTTGATGTTTGGGTGCCGCATGATTTGACGCAAAAAAACCTTCTGGACCGAATCAACGCCTGCGTTATGCTGCTGAAACGGAACGAACTCAACCCATTTTTGAAGCGGAGGGTGACTGGCGACGAAAAATGGATCACATACGACAAGCGAAAACGGTTGTGGATGAAGGCCGGTGAATGGTCCCAAACAGTGGTCAAGCCGGATTGACGGCCAGGGAGGTTTTGCTGTATATTTGGTGGGATTTGAAGGGAATCATCCACTATGAGCTGCTCCCATATGGCCAGACGCTTAATTCTACCATCTACAGCAAACGGCTGGACCGCTTGAAGCAGGCGATCCACAAGAAGCGTCCAGAATAGGAAGTGTGTGATAATCCACCAGGACAACGCCAGATCACACAATTCGTTGATGAGTCGTCAGGTGCTACGGCAGCTCGGATGGGAGGTCTTATAGCATGCACTATATAGCCCAGACATAGCGCCAAGTGATTACCACCTATTCCTGTCCATAGCGAACGCCTTTGGTGGTGTGAAGTTGAACTCAAAAGAGGCTTGTGAAAAGTGGCTGCCCGAGTTCTTCGCAAGTAAGGAGGGCGGCTTCTACGAGGGGAGTACTATGAAGTTGCTGTCTATGTGGAAACAGATTATCAAACAAAACGGCGCATATTTGAACTAAATCCGATCACTGAAATAGTTTTTGTGAAGCATTGAATGAAGAGCAAAAAAGCGAAAGGGAAATATTTGACAACCTTTTAAAGGGTGTCCTAACAAGAACGCAAGATTTAAATTTGGCGCCATTCGAATTGTCATTGTTTGACATTTGAACAATTATCATTGTTAGTTAGTAGAAGGTATAAGATTAATAAAAATGGAGCGCTACACGAATGAACAACGCATTCTCATTGTGAAATTGTTTTACCAAAATAGTGAAAGTTTTGCGGCTATAGTTCGCAAATTGCTCCAAAAGAGTCAACTGTAAAGCGATTAATGGAAAAGTTTGCTGAAACTGGGTCTGTAACTGATGTAAAGACAACAACGCACCTTCGACCAAGTCGGTCGACCGAAAATATCGAAGCAGCACGTGACGATGTAGCTCAAGTTCCATCCACCACAACTCGACACCGAGCTCAGCAAATTGTTGTTTCCAAATCCACTATGCAGCGAATTTTGACAAAAGATTTGCATCTTCATGCATACAAAGTTCAATTGACTCAGGAACTGAAGCCAGCTGAACATGCACAGCGAAGGGAGTTCGTTCATTGAGTATTGGAGAGAAAACATAAAACTGCTGATTTTGCCGATAAAATCATCTTTAGTAACGAGGCCCATTTCCATCGCCTAGATCGTTCGATTTAACACCATTGGACTTTTTTCTTTGGGGTTTTTTGAAGTCGATGCTTTATGTGAATAAGCCGACGACGACTCAAGCCTTAAAAGATGAAATTGGACGGTGCATTAATGAAATACCGCAGCATTTATGAAAAACGGTAATTGAAAATTTCATTAAAAGATCGCGTATGTGCCAGCAAAGCCGCGGCGAATACTAATTGGAGTCACTGTGGAGACAGTGGAGATCTAGGATGAGGGTACATACAAAACTTTTGCTTGACATTTGAGGCGTTATATTTTTTTACGTATTTACTAGGGTAGAATAGGTACTTGAAGCGACCGAAGTGCGTGAATCACAAAACGTGTTCAATCAAAGAATATATCGAAGGTTCAAACCATTCACGGTGACTGAAGCGCTTAAAGCTAGACTCACCGCTTTAAGAGCTTCAGTCACATTAACGATTCGATTGACGGCTGTTTGAATCGTTCACTGTGCGAAGTTCTATCCCGCTATGAATTGCCATCATTTACATTTAGCCGTCACATGACTGTCAGTCGACGCCATGAGGAAGAGTCCAACGAAATGAAAAGGAAAAGCACGCAAGGGGCCAACTTTTGTGAGATGAGAGCGTGGTTGTTCTTCTGTGAAGCAACCAAACTCAATGAATGCTTCGATAGATTCAGGAGGGGTCAATTTGAATCAATCGAGAGCCTCCCATTCTGTTAGAGATGTCATTAAAATTTTGCTTTCGTTTGGGGGGCCTATTGATGCCACGATTTGTGAAAAGAAAAACAGGAGTCAACCATGGGTATACCGAGTCGCGTACTTCTAAAAAGCTGTTTTTACATGACGTTAGTTCATGACCCGTCCTTTTTTCGGTTGATGTCATAGAGCAAGCTGATTTTGTAACAACTTTGTGGAAAACTGGGAACAGTTGCGAAGGAGGAAGGAAGCAGACAAGGAGATGATGACGGGATCAAATTGCACGATTACAGTGAAATGACCCTACTAAGTTGTGTGTAGTTCCACCTCATTGACGTCGCATGTAACCTTTTTCAGAACTATTTCGTGTTATTCCTGCAATTGCTTTCGCATAGATACAGGACAACAGAGCACCGCTTATAATAAGAATCCCTACTTATCGCTGAGCGTTGATTCATAACATTTAAAAGGGATCAATGCTAACAACCAGGAGTTTCCTTTGAAAGCACAATCATGCCTTGTCTGCTGCAAGACTGGACACCGCTGTACTGGGAAACAAGTTGGCACAGAACGATTTTTCGGCAGGCACTTCCTTGAGCATTTTTGAAATCGAAAAATCGGTGACGCATATCTCAGGTCTTATAACAGTGCAAATATTTGATCTACTGGCAGTTTGACTGGCCTTTCTTTTAGTATAGAAAGGGAATCAATCAGGCCCCCATTCGTGTCTTTCAATCCTCTCTTGCTAATTTATTCAGCTAGATGTAACCTGACCAGCCGTCACTCTGACTCCGCACAGACTTTACTCTCGGAGTCATTACCTCCTTGTGACAAAGGCGAGGTTCATGTTCGGCGACGTCTGATTTAGAATTAGGCTAGAGTTGGCTCCCTGACTTCGAAACTGATCCGGCTGTCCGGCTGTCCGGCTGTTCGGCTGTCCGGCTGTCCGGCTGTCCGGCTGTCCGGCTGTCCGGCTGTCCGGCTGTCCGGCTGTCCGGCTGTCCGGCTGTCCGAAAGGCAGTCAAATATCCTTGTTCTATGAACTTGAGAAAGTTGCTCAGGTTTCCACTAGTTGCAAATGCACCCACTTGCATCAAATCAAATGTCACACATACGCCTGAGTGGAGTTCGGTCATAAAATGTCATTCACATCAGCTGTGTTTTACGATTAGTGTCATATATCTCGACATCCTATTATCTGGGTTATCATCGCAGAACGAGTAGTTCCAACTGAAAAACCCGTCAAGCGGGTTTACAAGACGCTGACACCTGTAAACGTTCGAAACAGATTGAAGGACACGCTTGTCTGTATTTCAAGAGCGCAAAATGAGTGATTGCTGAGGAAGCAATCAAATCACTTTCATCTGACATGTGAAGCTGGCCTTTCAGCACTTCATCGCAGACCAGATAAGTCCTATCGCCAGTTGTTGCGGGAAAGCCGATTCAGTGAACTCGAAATGTGGGTCATGTGTGTACACCTTGAATTGAAAACCGGCAGGAGACGGCAGACACATCAAGAGAATCGCTAATTGATTGCATTGCTGTTGTGGAATACTTACGTCGCAGTGGGCTGTGTTATCGGTGGAAAGTTTTGATTGCTTTTAGTGAGATATAATTAAACTGCTGACATTTTTTTTTGAATTGGGGCATACATATATGGAATTTGAAATGTTGTTCGGCAGAAGTTCATCACCTTGCTGTAGCCAAGGTGCGCGCCAATTATAATAAATAAAACAAAAACATGAGACGACGTTGCATCTGCTGCAGGAACGTGCAATTATGCGTCAACACAGATGCCTACAAATGAATGCGATCTATCTACTGAAAATGATGATAGCTATCCAATACCTCGCCCGGTTACGAAGTCTAAGATAATAGAAATCGGACGCTGCCTGCCCGCAGCAGCGCACTAGAGTATCGACTTCAAAAATTTTTTGCAGAAGCTGTACGGCTCCGAACCTATTCCCCTTTCTTAAACCTTAGATACAAACCCTTTGGCCTTTTGTCTTTTAAGTGATCTATAACAATACTAATTGGGTGGCGCTACAGTTCACAGGGGGACCAGGACCTAGCTTACTCATCAACTACTCGTGTTGTGCGCGCTACTGTTCTCTCACGAGTAGAAGGGACCTACAGTTTTTTGCTGACTCCGAACAGCGAAGTTTGAGAATCTTTTCTCTTTGACAGTTAATACTCTTCGAGTGTTGTCAGCAGCTGGAAAGTGGTGGTGCTGTGAAAAATTCGGGGTGTTCAGCCGGGAATTGAACATAAATCTTCAGCGTGTGAGTCGCACTTTACCCTCTACGCCACTGTGGTCGTAGGACCTCAGAAAAACACCCTCTGGAATGATCTCAATTCCTCTTAGACAATGGTCTTCTTTACATCAATCTACCCACCCACCTTTTCTTCGTCTGCTTGTGGCGCTACAGTCCGGGATGGACCTGGACTTTAACGAACATGTCTCAGCAGCTGCCCCGAATCCGCCCACCTACTCATCTCCAATCCTCTAAAGCGCTGATGTTTCTTTCTCATTTAAACATTTCCCCGCAACAAGCTTAATCCGTTCACCTTCAGGTTCACGTTTACGAACTACAGTGCTGGCACCGCTTCAATCCGCAGTGGGCACGAAACAAGTACAAGGCAACCTTACGAGTTATATGTCGTCTGTGAAAACAGCTGACAGCTGGAGTTCATTTCGATGCGCTCTCTGAGTGGAGCAGCAAATTTAGTGTTTGGCAATACTTTCACAGCATGTCTGAACTCTGCATCGGTGCTCCGCTCCAACTGGCGGCCCACTGTTAACAGCTGCTGGTTTTGATTGCCGTAAAACCTGTGTGATGTATTGATTAATGTCAGCCGGGGCAAAGAGGCTTGTTCCCCGACAAGGTATTGCAATGGGTTGGGATATGTTAATTAATGAATGTGTGATAATGAGACGAGTTTGAGGCTTCATCAGCCGAATGCGGAGTGGGGGTGTATTGCAGCGGTGAAAGAGGAGAGTGTTGACAGCAGAAAGAAGAAAGGGGGTTGCAAATGAAAAGTAAAACTGCCGGGGCCGCTTTAGGAAAATGTTGGTGCTTCAGTATGCAACACTAACATCCAAATGCATCTTTTTTCGAAATTTATATGTCAGCTATGGAGCAACTTTGCTAGGTTTGAACATGTTGAGTCAGTGTCTCAGGCCAGTTTGAACCCGTTGTGTTGCCATACTCGAAGTCCAACTTTTTAAAATGACATTTTTTTAATTTATGATAAATTTTACTGTGTTAGAGCAAGCTATGTTGGAAATTTTTCAATTTTAAAATTATACCAGTCGTCTTCAATTTATGTCCACCTTGGGTCCGAATAATGAACTTGAGACGGTCGAAGAAAGCACTGCACGCAAGTGGCTTCGTGGTATTTTGGCCAATTCCCAGGGAAAATGCTTTTGTGGCTTGGGCCAAGGTTTGGTACCCTTAAAATGTCTTCAGCGGATTTGATTTCGGAGGATGCAGTGGTGGATCCATGTTTCGTCCATTGTGACATACCGTTGCAAAAAGTCCTGTTTATTCTGGCGAAGCAGCTCTAATTAGCTCTCAGAATCATCGATACGTTGTTGTTTTTGTCCATTGTGAGCAAACGTGGCACCTATTTCGAAAACAGCTTTCTGATGAGGAAATGTTCAAGCAAAATGGTATACACACTGCCTTCTGATATCTTCAAGGTGTCAGCTATCTCACGCAATTTCACTTTGCGGTTTTCCAAAACGATTTTCTGTTTTTTTTTTGACGTTGTCGGGTGTAACGAACTTAATTTGCCTTCCAGGGCATTCAGCATTGTTGGTGTCAGTATGTCTGCACGGTCGGTAATTTTGATGGAATAGAGTCGTTGTAAGACTTTTCAAACCATTGCTTAGCTGGCACGGTATTTTTTCCTATCAAAACGAATTGTTTAATCAACCTACGTAGTTCTGTTTTACCTATTGTTTTAAAAATCCCAAAAGCAGCCCCACTTGAAGCAGTATAACTTTTTTTTTTCATAAAAAAATATAATAATAATTTACGACAGTAAATAACAAAGCTGAAGTTCATACCTGTATAGAAAAAGAGCAATCAATTCTATTTACTTTACACAATTTCGTTGTGTGTTAAAAAATTGTAAATCTGAAAAAAAAGTAAAAAGGCTTGCGCTACACTGCTTAGTGGTTCATGCCCATGATATTTGCGCAATACAAGCATTAAAAGGGAGATCGTTGGAAATTTCGGAAATGCCAAATAATGCCCGAAATAGGTGCACTTAAATAACTCGTTCTTCCAAAGTGCAAAAATGTCCGTTTTTAGTTTTACACCATCGACAGAGAATATTTGAGGCTTTCTGAAAATCGTGGCTTCCTATTAAAGCCTCTTGGAACACGCTTGTTATTCTCCACCAAACATAAAACTACTTTCGGCAAAAGGTGTCCTTACAAAAAGCCAGCTATAGAAAACTGGTGGCAAAATTTGAAAATATTGCTAATGCAGTTTGAAGGCTAAATGTACGTCCTTTAAACAAATATGACATCATGTTCCTTATGGCTTATTTTAAAAAATATGCCAAATCGAATTTTCCTGAAAAAATGTCAAATTTCCAGAAGTTCAAAGTCCCCTTTGAGGTAGTCCTTCACCGAAAGGTGTCAATAGAAGTAAACAAATTTTCGCTTTCTAGGTTCTCAATAATGTATAATCGATAAATTTATAATAATTATATCATTTTAAGTATTTTTTTTTTCCACTGTTGCCCACTGTGCGGCGCAGCAGGTCGGAAGAGTTCTTTTTTCTTCTTCAAAGTGGGCTCTATGTCCTACAGTTGGATCATGTATCAGTCTCAATATTTGGCACAGTAGAGCTCGTTCTGCCTCGCACCTTGTGGTTGACGGTCGCCACTACCAGAAACCAATCTTCACCTTCCTCAGACCATTTTACCATGCACAACTCTGCATTGCGGCTCCGTCTCCTACTCTACTCTTGGCTCCATTGTTCAATAGCTGGAACGTATGTATGTCGGTCTTAAAATCGGAATTCGCTAGTCCGCTTTAACTTCAGTCAATATCTAAACTTTTGAAAAGGGTAGATAATTCTAATTGACCTGGCTACATATTTCCTCAAGACTTCGGCATCACAGCAGTCGCTTTAAATTAGCATAACCAAATGTTTGCTCGTGTCGACCAAACTCCTTATTCCTCTCATACCACAACAATGAGGCCTGAAAAGGTCACTCAAGACCAATCTGGAATAGGACTGGGACCTCTATTGACGAAAACAAAAAGGATTTAAGAAGCTAATTCGGGCTTCGAAAAGTGCCTCTTTTAAAGACTTTTGTGGGAAAATCGAAACACTCAGTGAAACCAGTAGACTAGTGAAAGTCCTCAAAAAGGACAAAGCAACGAGAAAACTAGACGGTACCTATACCGAGGCTAAGGCTGAGACCCTCCAACTCATGCCAGAGATTCACTTCCCTGGGAACCAGATCATAGTTGGCTCAAAACCAGTGCCGAATCCCGAAGCTGAAGATGAGCAGACAAATACTACACGTAGAAGCTGGTAGCTGGACTGATGAAGCCATCAAATACGTTGTTGCGTCTTTTGATGGTTTCAAGTCACCGGGCACCGATGGCATATATGTAGCTCTGCTGCAAAAGGGCATAGACCTTATACTGTCGGCTCTGAAAAGAATCTTCACTGCCAACCTTGCGCTGGCATACATTCCTTGGCGTTCAGTGAGCATAGCCTTCAAACTGAAAATTGGTTAAGGAGAAAAATTTCGGGCTTACCAGTCTCACTTCCTTCATGCTTAAAAGCTGGAAAAGGCTGGTCGAACTGCACCTGCGCATAAACGCTTTGCGATCACACCCTCTATCAGATGCAACATGCCTACTATCGCGGGAAAACTTGCGAGACTGCACTTCAAAATCACATCGGTAGAATTGAAAGTACACTTGGCAGGAAAGAATACGCACTGGGCATTTTCATCGACATAGAAAGTGCTTTCGCCAATGCAACTTTCGATGGCATGTGTAACGCGGCCAGGGAACACGGCGTAGAGGAATCATTGGTGTTGTGGATAAGAGCAATGCTAATGAGCAGGACTAAAATCGCGGAGGCGGAGTGTGACAAGTTTGTAATGTCGGGGGTTAACAGGGGCTGCACTCAAGGCGGCGTCCTGTCTCCTCTCCTATGGTGCATGCTGGTCGATTCTTTACTTTCCGCTTTGAATAGTTTCATCACCAACGACCAGGCTTAAGCAGATGATGTAGACGTACTTTTTACCGGACCATGCCTTGCGGCCGTCAGTGCAAGTGGGCAGGCGGGCCTTGACATGATCGATAACTGGTGTCCTAGGAATGGGCTTTCAGTCAACCCTCCTAAAACTGAGGTTGTTCTCTGTACGAGAAGGAGGAATACGAGCGGTCTGACTCAACTGGTACTTAAAGGCGTCAATATACCAGTTTCCAATGAAGCCAAACATCTAGGTGTTATCCTGGACAGAAAACTTCTCTGGAAAAGACACATTGATGCAAAAACCTCAAAGGCGCTGTCAAGCAGTGCAAGGGAGTTTTTGGCAAAACCTGGAGTCTATCACCCAAAAGATCCGTTTGGATCTGCACGGCAATGATAAGACCACTTCTCTCTTATGCATCAGTCGTTTGGTGGAACAAGCTTTCGCGCAAATACGTAACTGCTGCGTTCACCAAGCTTAAAAGAACATTCTGCCTCGCCTGCACAGAGGTTTTCTCCAGCACGCCTGGCTCTACTCTTGATGCTCTGATTAAAGATTAATTAATGGGATGTACACTCAAGGCCATCTCTCGATTAAAAAGGAATAGTCTTTGGTTCCACTTGCACTGGAGCTTTGATGACCTCGCACACCGCATCTCCTATGATACGAGTAATACTCTCATGGACATGCTGTCTGATGCGATGTCGCCAATAATAGAGTTGCGACGCTTATACAAAGTCGACTTTCCCCGTGTCTTGGGCTGGCTCTGGCCGGAAAGTGAACCAGGAAAAGAAATGTAGTCGAATTTTCGGAGTCGGAGGGTTCTGGAGCTGGGGCCTTCGATAACATCAGACTTCATGCCTCCTTAGGAAATTTGGCGTCGGTCTTCCAGGCGGAAGCCTTAGCGATCCTAATGGCCACCAACTATGTTGTAAAGAATAGGTTTAAAGGAAGAAGTATCTGCGTCTGCAGCGACAGTCAAGCTGTGCTTAAGGCCTTACTCAACCCTTTAACCACGTCCAAGATAGTTCCAAAGTGCAAGTCTTCCCTTAACTTGGTCGGCAGGCTGAATTTGCTAAGACTTGTTTGGGTCCCAGGACATCACGGGATTTTGGGAAACGAAATGGCCGATGAACTAGCTGGGCTAGGTTCAGCAGAGGCATTCGTAGGCCCCGAACCCACCTTGGGACTACCCGCATCCTTGGTCAGGGCCTCCGCCGATGGTTGAGTCTCCCTACAGCGCAACCAGAGATGGCGTGATTCTCCAGGATGCAGGGTGACCAACAGTATGCTCCTAAACGTCAGCAAGAAATCCGCATCTTTTCTACTATCTCTAGACAGAAACGAGTGCAGACGACTTGTCGACGTACTAACGGGACACTTTACCTTCGCTATGCACCTAAATCGGCTTGGGCTTAGTGATGTCACCCTGTGCGACGCCTGTGGAGAAGGTGAAGGCACTTCAGAGCACTTTCTCTGTCAGTGTCCCACCTTCGCTCGTATCAGATTGCCGAAAACCGAAACCGAAAACCGATTGAACCGAAAACCTAAGTTCTATACCACAGAAGCACCTCTTGGTTTTTCTTTGGAAAGCTAAGAAATTACATTAAATGCATGTTACTGCCTGGTAGTCTGGGAGCTCCAGTGGAGTTTATCCCAACCAACTGAGGCCTGTGCCTGTGCTAAAGAAGGACTCTGTGAAGTCTGTTGTGAATTAAATGGAATCCAAATAGACTTCCTTTTTGTGGATGTTTTGAAGAAAAGCTGTCATCAGAACCAACTTCTATTCTCGACGGCAACGTCTTCACATTCAAGAACTGCCGGACCACTTCTAGAAGCGTACAATCCCCCCTCTTTCCTTTACTCTGGAAAAATACTTTTACCAACTTTTATTCATTTCCCCCTTTCCACTTACTTTCAGATGAAATTCACAACATTCTGCGCTTCGTTGCTGTTGTCTCTGGTGCACTTGTGTGCATCATACAACATCCTCTTCATGGGACCGTTTCCTGCGCCCAGTCACTGGATGTGGCTGGAGAACTTTTCCAACGAGCTTCTGAGCCGAGGACACCACGTGACGGTTGTCACTAACTTTCGTGCCAAACAACCGCATGACAACCGCACCGAGGTGATCATTAATCCGAAGTTCGACATACCGAAGCGTTGTAAGTAAATCATGCGTCATATGTTCACTGCATCCGCTCACGGTCGTCATGTGCTCCGAGAGGAAGGCCGGCTTGTGACGGGCCACATGACGCAATTCTGACTTTAAGTTCTCATTCAACTGCTTTCAGATCCGAAAAGCGTCATCTTCGAGATGCGGTACAGCAGTGACTTTCAGAACCTGAAGATGTGGTGGGACTTGGGCGTACTGACCACCGAGCATGCACTCAACGACGTGAACGTCAAGAAGATCATTAGAAGTGATCAGAAATTCGATCTCATCGTGCTCGAGCAGTTCTTCCACGAAAGCCTTCTGATGTTCGCCCACAAATTCCGTGCTCCCATCGTCACGATTGGTAAGTGTGTCGACTGTTTGGCAGCGAAATTTCAAGTGTCTTTTGATTCCAGGCACCATGGGCTATGCGGACAATATGGACCACGCGATGGGCCTGCTCACACCCCTGTCTGTGATTCCTCATCTCCTGCTCTCCTACACCGACAACATGTCCTTCGCGCAGCGCGCTTACAACACTTATCTCTCCCTGTATGACTACGTCTTCCGCAGGTGGTACTACATGCCCCAGATGCAGGACATGGCCGAGCGGCACTTCACCAACTACGTCGAAGGTCTCAAAATCTCTCACTTTGAATTTAACTCAAAATTATGTCTTTCAGGTCCCCTGCCGTCCGTGCGTGCCTTGGAGAAGAATATTTCCATGATGCTCATCAACAGCCACCGCAGCATAGATTTGCCAAGACCAGGAATGCCTGGACTCGTGAACGTCGGCGGGATCCACATCAAGCCAGCAAAGCCATTGCCAAGTGACATTCAAGTAGGAGCCTCCTCCAATTGTGCGTACAGCATACCCCACTCACGATGTTTTGGAATTTCAGGAATTCATCGACAAATCCCAACACGGCGTGGTGTACTTCAGCCTGGGGTCGTACATGAAGAGCACCGACATGCCGCCGGAGAAAATCGGGGTGCTTCTGCGGGCCTTCGGCCAGCTCAAGCAGAACGTCCTGTGGAAGTACGAGGACGACAACCTGCGGAATCTCCCAAAGAACGTGATGATCAAGAGGTGGATGCTACAAAGCGACATTCTTGCAAACAAAAAAGTTCGCCTCTTCATAACCCACGGCGGTCTCTTCGGCACCCAGGAGGGCGTCCATTGGGGCGTGCCAATGCTGTGCGTGCCCCTCTACGGCGACCAGCATAGAAACACAATCAAGTCCGTCCGGGCCGGGTATGCCCTGCACCTTGACTTTGCACAGATGACCGAGTCGGAGATTGTCAGCAAAGTGGAAGCCATTGTCGATAATCCACAGTTCCAGAAACGGGCAGAGGAGGCCTCCGCCCTTTTCAGGGACAACGCAATTCATCCCATGGATGAGGCCATGTTCTGGATCGAGTACGTGATCCGGAATAAGGGCGCCCCACACCTGAAGTCGCACGCCGTGCATGTGCCCTTCTACAAGTACCTGCTGCTGGACGTGGTGTTTGCCTTCTTCGTGACACTCGCTTTGGCTGTGCTTGTGCTGTACAAAGTTCTAAAGGTTTTGCTCATTACCTGGAATGACATGTATCCCTACAAGACAAAGGGAGAATAGGAGGAACCTTGAGGTTCCATAATTGTATGTATGTTATGAATTAAATAAACTAGTCGTTTAGGGTGTTGATGTGAATTCGTTGAAGGACTGTGCTGAATTGAATTAGAGTTCGTGGGGTGTGACACTGGATCTGCATGTTCTTCTGGAGGGCTGAATGTTGTGTTGTTGGAAAACTTTTTTTTTTTTTGATGAGGTGGTTCTAAAGCCTTTACTGTCACTTTTATTGACTTTGGCAGTGTACACTTTGTCTATTTTTGATATTTAAAATGCTCCCTAGTTCAGTTTGATACAACGGCAAGGAAGCAATGCAGTCGCTCCCTCTGTTCTTTTCTCTGCTCTTCTGTCCCTAACACGTAACCTAAATACGCATCCTGATTGAGTCGAACTGCAACCAGCTTCAGACTGCTGAAATTTGCAAAGCGCTTATGACAGTGAGCCTAAATTTTGAAATGTGACAGGAAATTCAGCACAACAGAGACGCAAATCGTGTAAGCTGCGCAATTAAATTTTGACATGTGACAGGTAACAGATCGCTCAATAACTTCCGGGACTTGTGAGGGGCGTCACTAATAGAAAACGAAATAGTTATGTAAATTTGACAGGTGTCACTTGAATGTTTGTCCTTCTTAAAAAAAAAAATAGTATGAATTTTTTTTAGTGGCGCCCCCTATATGTCCCGGGGCTTATTGAGTGATCTGTTATCTGTCACATGTCAAAATTTAACTGCCCAGCTTAACCGATTTGCGTCTCAGTTGTGCTGAATTTCAATCCGCGATGGAATTCAAAAAAGTTTGATTGCTTTGAAATTGGCTGGAGAACCACAAGACACTATAGGTAGACCCATCCAGCACCTCAACGTGAATAAATTATTCGTATCTCAAACCATAGCTCGCTACCGTGTAGCCCTGCAAAATGTCATTAAAATGGTCGAAATGACAGTAGCATCGGCAAAGATGGTTCGAAGCTTGAATTGGGCGAAATCCACGTCGAAGTAGAACAAAAATGTTTCGTGAGCTGAACATACCGTTGGAACGTATGGAGCGGCGGTCATTAGTCATTATGTTATTTTATGTCCAACTCTGTGGAGCGCATACTGAAAAGTCAGCTTGGGCTCGAACCATTGAAATTTCAAAAAGCACACTGTCCTCCACTGTAACAGAAAAACGACGGAGTTGAAAGTGGGATTGAGTTGCCATGCTTGTCGATTTCTTCCGAGTCGGATTTTGTTATCGAAAAATGTACGGACAACAAGATGCGCGAGTTGAATTGCCAGAGGGGCCCTTTGAAAGTTTTCATCATCGGAAGACCGCTAGAAAGCAGACAGCACGGATAGTGATGGTTCGGGCCACCATGACCGCCTATGGTTGATCTCTGCCTGTGTTTTTAGACAGAGACATCAAAGCTAATGCCACCGTATTCTGAGGAACCATCTTAGGGTCAGAAATAAAGTTCTAAGCAAACAAACATTTCAGGCGGAAATTGCGTACGTTTTTCCTCGAGGATGCGAAGGTTGCTTTTTATATTTCGGGATTCGGCAGCCCTAGTGTTGCAATCTGGCAACTATCAGCTTTATCGACATTTTTGACGTTACACGTACTCAGAACGTTTTGACGTATGAGCGCTATTTGTGTTGTTTACAGCAACTTAAAAGATTCATCTTGCCTAAAAAATGGAATTAACTCAACAACCGTGCATCGATGAACTTAATTCAATTTTTGGCGATGAAGCTCCATCAAGGACCATTGTTTATCGATGGTATGGTGAAGAAAAGAGGGCACAAGTCATTGCGTTACATGCGTACGCTGGGAAAACCATCCGAGAGATTTCAGCTGACGTTGGATTTTCAAAATCCAGTGTTTCAAGAATTATTGCTCAACGCAAGGTCACTGGATCAATTGAATTGCGTTCAGGTGGACGCGTCTACAGTCCGCAGACGTCTTCTGGAAATCGGTCGAATTAACAACAAGACCTTTGAAAAAAGCAGTTATTGACCGAAAAAATGAGCCAGAAGCGGCTAAATTGGGCAAAGAAACATAAGGAATGGACAGTGGACAATTAGAAGAAAGTCGTTTTCTCGGACGAGAGTCACTTTGAGGTCCAAGGATACCAAAAGAAAAACTTCGACCCGGCCATATCGCTCAAGCACCACAACACTCCCCGAAGGTCGTGTTTTTGGTCTGTTTTACATTTAAAGGCTTGGAAGTCTTTAGCCAACAGAAGGTATGATGAACAGCACCAAATACGCAGAAGTTTTAACTCAAATGCTGCTTCCAACCATTCAGAGGAGACGTTGCGTAGCAAATTCAACAGGATTTTGCTCCATGTCACATCATATAAAAAAAATTGAAACAGTATTTTAATATTAATAATTGTATGGCGCGACAGTTCACAAGGGACCAGGGCCTAGCTTGCTCATTAACTATTCGTGTTGTGCACGCTACTGTTCTCTCACAAGTAGAAGGGACCTACAGTTTCTTGCCAACTCCAGACGGCGAAGTTTGAGAAGCTTCCTTAGTTATAATTCTTTGAGCGTTATCAGCAGCTCGAAAGAGGTGGTACCCTGAAAAAATCGAGGTGTTCAACCAGGAATCGAACCCAGACCTTCTGCGTGTGAGCCGCGCACTCTACGGCGACCACAACAGTATTTTTCAAACCATTAATTTGATGTTAATGATGATTTATGTCATTCCCCTGACCTCAATCCCATTGAGTATTTATGGGCAAAGGAAGGCTCAGGAAGAGAGACTACACCACCCAAACTAAGCTGATTTCGTCTATTGTTTATATAATATTTGGTTTCATTACGAAGAATATTAAAATATATGCGAACGACTTGTTTCATCAATGCCAAAAAGAATCAATGCACTCATAAAAGCCAAGGGAGGTCATATAAAGTATTAAAATTGACCTGTTTTATTTTCTTCTAATTTTAATTGAAAATAAAGTAAAATATATTGAACATTTTGTTTGTCTGTAGGGAACGACTGTAGGTTCTATTCCCCTTGTGGATGGTGGCATTACCCACAATACATATGTATACGAAGGTTGCCTTTTATATTTCAGGATTTGGCAACCCTAGTGTTGCAGTCTGACAACTGCCAGTGTTTGACATTTTTGAGGTTATACGTACTCAAAACGTTTTGACATACGAGCGGTATTTGTACTGTTGTGCAGTAACTTAAAAGATTCATCTCGCCCAAAAAATGGAATTAAATCGTGAAAACTTTCGTGCGATTATTTTTTACAACTTTCGACGTGGATTAACTCAACATCAGTGCATCGATGAACTTAATTCAATTTTTGGCGATGAAGCTCCATCAAGGACCAGTGATTATCGATGGTATGGTGAATTCAACCGAGGTCGTAGTTCACTCCAAGACGAATTTCGTGAAGGCCGTCCAAAATCAGTTCTTGTTCCGGAAACCATTGATGCATTGATTGTCATGTGACCTATCGTGAGATTGAGACACATAGGTCGAAAGAAATGCACCAAAATTACGATCGCGGTGCTTTAAAATACGTCTATGACATCGTGACAGGTGAGGAATCGTGGATTTACGCTTATGAGCCCGAAACTAAGCAGCAGTCGACTGTATGTGTGTTTCAAATTGAGCCAAATCCAACAAAAGTTGCTCGCGCGCACTCGCGCACGAAGCACTTCCAAGCAAATTGTCGCTTGTTTTTCTGGAAATACTGGACATGTCGCAACCGTACCACTATAACAACGCAGAACAATCGTTGAGTGGTACAAAACCATTTGTTTGCCAGTTGTCTTCCAAGAAATCAGAAAAACCAACCGCCGAAGACGGATCACTCTTCATCACAAGAATGCGAGCTCTCACACATCGGCTACATTTTTGAGCACTCAAAACATCGATTTGATGAGTCATCCACCATATAGTCCTGACTTGGCACCGAATGACTTCTTTTCATTCCCGCACGTAAAAAATAAAATGAGAGGTCAACGTTTTTTGACACCTGAAGAAGCGGTTGATGCGCTCAGAATACATGTTTTGGAGATACCTCAATCAGAGTGGCAAAAATGCTTCTACGATTGGTTCAAACGCATGCAAAAGTGTATAGATCTTAATAATTCTTGGCGCTACAGTCCAAAAGGGGACCAGGGCTTAACTTGCTCATCAACTGCTGGTGTTGTAGAAGGGACCCACAGTTGTTTGCCGACTCCGAACGGCGAAATTTGAGAAGCTTTCTTAGACAGTTATTACTCTTTGAGTGTTGTCAGCAGCTCGAAAGAGGTGGTGCCGTGATAAATTCGAAAAATTGGTGTTGAGCTTGGGATCGAACCTACACCCTTCGGCGTGTGAACGTCGCACTCTACCCACTACGCCACGGCGACCACATATAGATCTTATTGGGGAATATTTTGAAAAACAGTAAAGCTATTTTCGATGATTAATATTTGTATTTGTTCTCTAATCCCGAAATATAAAAGTCAACCCTCGTATTTCCATCAGACCGACTCACAAAGCGCGTCGACGAAGATTGGTTGCAGAACAATGTTCCACACAAAGAATTGTAAGTCCTCCGGCAGCAACCCCGTTTGAGATCTCTGTCTGGGATATTTTGAAGGTGAAAGTTAGCACTTAAAAACACCCACGCCTGGACCACCTCAGAGGGGCACTGCCCTAGGAATGTGCCGAAATACCACAGTGCCACTTGAGAGCAGCCGGCGGTACTTTCACTGAAAGTCGCAATACCACAACTCGCTCCAAAGTTGGACATGTTGAACATTAATGAAACAATTTGAAAACTGATGTCTTTTCCAAAATTTGTAACAGTTGGAATTCGCTCTATCGATTGGGCACATGTCCTCGGTTCAGTAAAGACACGATTTAGTCAAAACCATAATGGCTGTTTCACGGCACCACCTCTTTCGAGCTGCTGACAACAATCAAAGAGTAATAACTGTCTAAGAAAGCTTCTCAAATTTCGCCGTTCGGAATCGGCAAAAAACTGTAGGTCCCTTCTATTCGTGAGAGAACAGTAGCGCGCACAACACGAGTAGTTGATGAGCAAACTAGGCCCTGGCCCCCCTCTGGACTGTAGCGCCAACAATTATTATTATTATAATGGCTGCGGTACTGCCTTCAGTGCTCTGAGCCCAGCTTAAATGAGCTTTTTTCTGACTGACTTTTATGCAACTATTTTTTTATTAGCTCTTAGCAACTCATTTTTAAAGTTCTGTTGCTGGTCTTCAGCAGCACTTAACGGAGGTATAGAAGTCTTAGAATCACTCGTGCTAATCGCTTATTCTTGGGACTCAAGGGCAATAGAGGAATAGAGCTAAATTACCAAGTAGGCTGTGTGCAACACATTCGTAGACTACACTAAATAAATGAGAAAACCATGTTCTTTGTTTTTGGCATTAAAGTTGTGTTAAGTCCTGTTTGTGTTGCTGGTACCTGAAGGAGAACGTTTAATGACTCTGTAGGCTATGTGGTGGAATGACTCTTGTCAAGCTAGAAGACTAGTTCCTGATGGCTAGTTTAATAAAGAACGAAAATGCAGCCATAGATCGAAAGGCTCTGAATTCGAGCCATTGGGGAACTTAAATCAAATATGATGGTGGAGGACTTATACCAACATTGTGGGGAAAATAGGGGGTAACTGGTTCAAAATGTGACGAAGGACAAACTGGTTAAGGACCAGGTCTACCGCGGACTGAAGTGCCAACAGAAAAGAAGAGATAAACTCCTGGAATTTGATTTTACTAAAATCTGTTTCTGTATGAAGAAGACGCTTGTTTATTAGTTTGTAGCGCAAAAATGCACTCCAATAATGTGGTTTTTCTTGTGGTTGTCCCCGTTTGACTCTCTCTCTTATCCTTAAAACTAGAGAAGCCCTGACAGAACGACGTTACGTTACGGCTGAAAACGTAAAGACATCAGTGAAGGAGTAATAATAATAAGAAGTAGAATTGTATGGCGCGACAGTCCACAGGAGAACCCGGGCCTAGCTTGCCCATCAACTACTCGTGTTCGTGTTCGTGCGCGCTACAGTTCTCTCACGAGTAGAAGGGACATACGGTTTTTTGCCGACTGCAAACGGCGAAGCTTGAGAATCTTTTCTCTTTGACAGTTAACACATTTTGAGTGTTGTCAGCAGCCATAGAAAAATTCGATTTGTTCTGTCGGAAATGAAGGTGAAAGTGTGAGTGTCGCACTTTACCCTCTACGCTACTGTGGTCATAGGACCTCGGAAAAACACCCTCTGGAATGCTCTAAATACCTCTTAGATAATGGTCTTCTCCGCATCAGTATACCCACCCACCTTTCCTTAGTCGTCTTGTGGCGCTACAGTCCAGGATGGACCTGGGCCTTAACGAGCATGCCTCACAGTCAGCGTTGTCAGCAGTTCGAAAGAAGTGCCGCCGTTCGAGGTTTTCAGCCGAGAAGTGAATCTGGACTTTCGGGTGGCACTATACACACTACGGCACGGCCGGGAAGGAATAAAATCTTCTTCTTCTTCTTCTTCTTCTTCTTCTTCTTCTTCTTCTTCTTCTTCTTCTTCTTCTTCTTCTTCTTCTTCTTCTTCTTCTTCTTCTTCTTCTTCTTCTTCTTCTTCTTCTTCTTCTTCTTCTTCTTCTTCTTCTTCTTCTTCTTCTTCTTCTTCTTCTACTTCTCCTCCTTCTTCTTCGACTTCTCCTTCTCCTTCTGTTTCTTCTCCTCCTTCTTCTTCGACTTCTCCTTCTTCTTCTTCTTCTTCTTCTTCATCTTCTTCTTCTTCTTCTTCTTCTTCTTCTTCTTCTTCTTCTTCTTCTTCTTCTTCTTCTTCTTCTTTTTCTACTTCTCCTCCTTCTTCTTCGACTTCTCCTTCTCCTTCTGTTTCTTCTCCTCCTTCTTCTTCGACTTCTCCTTCTTCTTCTTCTTCTTCATCTTCTTCTTCTTCTTCTTCTTCTTCTTCTTCTTTATCTTCTTCTTCTTCTACTTCTTCTTCTTCTTCTTCTTCTTTATCTTCTTCCTCTTCTTCTTCTTCTTCTTCTTCCTCTTCTTCTTCTTTTTTCTTCTTCTTCTTCTTCTTCTTAATCTTCTTCTTCTTCTTCTTATTCTTCTTCTTCATCTTCTTCTTCTTCTTCTTTTTCTTCTTCTTCTTCTTCTTCTTCTTTATCTTCTTCTTCTTCTACTTCTTCTTCTTCTTCTTCTTCTTGTTCTTCTTCTTCTTCTTCTTCTTCTTCTTCTTCTTCATCGTCTTCTTCTTCTTCTTCTTCTTCTTCTTTATCTTCTTGTGGCGCTACAGTCCGGGGTGAAGAAGAAGATTAATATCCCTTGAGATTTGGGGCACCTTGGTCTTAAAATAAATGTTATAATTATTAACACAAGAAACATCAAATTCAGAATATATTTTGAATAGAATGACAAGTTCCTCGATTCGATCAATTTCATGCAACAAGTCCGTGGTGTCTTCCTTCCTTCTCAAAGCCGTAAACCTGGTTCATGTTTACACAGAAAGTTCCACTTCCCATTCAGTTCCCATGGACAGGCAACTACCAAGCCACCGTCCGAACACGGGAGCGATTACTCTATTCAATTAAAAAAAAAAGTAACGAAAATTCAAGAAAATTGTAACAGATTTTTCAAACAGTCTTCATCGCATACTCAAAGCATACTCTTAGGCGCAGTTTTTTTTTTTTTTTTGTGTTCCCATTCCTATGTACGGTTGAGTGTTGAGAGCTAATCTCTGATCTGTAACCAATTTGTGAACCATTTATGGACCAGCTTTAGAAAGCCCATTCGAGGCCTTAAAACGCCTATTGCTCTTGGGTAACTATTGGATCGTCTTTTTCACATTCACTAGTGCTCTGATTAATATGCTTCCAAGAACTGATTATAATCTGACTTAGCTCTGACAAAAAATTAATGTTGCTGATGTTCATTGTCGCAAGCGCTCGTTTTCCGATCTGTTTGCGTATATCAAGGACAGCAAGTTCGAAATTATCAGATGACAGATGAAAAAGTTTTATTCATTACATTTTTCTTTTGATATGTTATATAATATCTTTGTGGTAAGGAATTTCATCAATCAATCAATCGTTATTCTTCATTGTATAAAAGTAATTTTACAATTTGTTAGAGACTCAGCTTGCACAGAGATGTAGTATTAATGTTTTTAATACCGAGGTTCTTTTTGAACAGTAGTTTTTATCAAAAGGCATAGAAACAAAAAAACAATTGTAAAAAACCTTCAGTGAAGTGGTTAGGAATTTATAATTTGTAGCAGAGAATCATGTCATGTAAAAGTAGTGTTGAATTTGTAACTTATTCAATATTAACTGTTTGTTGCAGCTGTAATATGAGTTTATATATATCTTTACATAAATCAGATCAAATATTCACTCAAATCATTCTTAAGCAAAATGTCAGTCCTGCAAATAATGCTTTGGGTGTTAGAAATTTGACAGGAAAAAATTTCGTCATAAATTTTTGCATCGTACTGTACAACGTTGTGTTGTTTAAGTCTGTTCGTTTCATTGTTTGAAAATCCACTGATACATGATTTTTCCGTTCTGAAACCATGATTAATTTTTCTCATATATACTTTTTTAGGTAATGCTTGTAACACGTATGTTTATAAATATTAATTCAATATAAACGTTAAAATATGTTTTTTATTGCATTGTTGTGTGTGTTTATTTATCACGGTTTTGTCGCTATTTCAATAAGAAATGTTGATATGCATTTGAAGGTTGCATACATGCTTATCAAGAATTCACCCAGAAAACACACACCCAACTATTAATTCGCCCATCAGCCCTCTTTCGCCGTTCTGTTAAATTAAGAGACTCGTTCTTAAGACGTACAACGCGAATATTAAAAGTTCTTCCTAGAGCAACTTCTGCCAATAACTACAATTCACAGGCATTTAAAATCATTGTGCACCTCTGTATCTTCGGCACGTTCTGTGACTTAATTCCGGTCCTATAATGGTAAGCATCCACCAATTATTAAAAAAATCGTCCGTAAATCACAAGTCAACACCAGCGGCACGATCTGCCAAATGTCAGCTCAATTGCTGATGACATTGAAGTGATTGGGCGAACACAGCTCATTGACGAATGAGGCGTTTGATGGCATAAAAGCGGAAGCGGCTAAAATGGGTCTGCTGGTTACCGAGGGCAAGACAAAGTACATGCTGTCATCAAGAAAGGACACACAACATCGAGGTTTCGGACATAGCGTCACACTAGGCCGCAGAAACTTCGAGGAAGTCAAGGACTTCATCCACCTCGGCTTTGCGGTAAACAAGGACAACAATACCAGTACCGAAATCAAACGCAGAATCACTCTTGCCAATCGCTGTTGGGCTCAAGAGGCAATTGAGTAATAAAACCTTCCCTCGAAGGACTAAGCTCGGTTTGTATATATCTCTCGAAGGACTAAATTCGGTTTATATAATAGCTTTATCATCCCAGTCCTACTTTATGGCGCGGAATTTTCGACGTTAGCAAAGGCGGATGAGGAAGCTCTTAGTCTTTTCGAAAGAAAAGTTTTGCTTGCGATTTTTGGTCCTGTTTACGTTGATGGCATCTGGAGGAGAAGATTTAACGACCAACTCTATGGGCTGTACAGCGACATGCGCCTGGTCAAGCGTCGTCGGATACAACGCTTAAGATGGGTATGGACAACATTTGATACGGCCCATAAAATCTTCGCATCTGAGCCATTCAGACAACGCAACAGAGGGCGGTCGAGGCTAAGGTGGCGTACACAAGTGGAGAAGGACCTCAACCTACCTAAAGTGCGCAACTAGAGGCAACTAACCTAAGATCATGCTGACTGGATAGGCATGTTGGTCGAGGTCCAGGTCCGACTCGGACTGCAGTGCCACAAAAAAAAGAATTTTAAAAAAACCTCAATCTGAACCGTATTCCCTTAGCAGACTCCATCAAGTGTGACAGTCCACGAGGGAACCAGGGCCCAGCTTTTTCAGCAACTACTAGTGTAGTGAGTCTCACGAAAAGAAGGGACCACAGATTTTTGCCAACTGCAAATAGCGAAAATTAAAATTTTTTCAATAGATAATCTCTCAGTGCTGACAGCAGCTAAAAAGTGGTGGTATCGATGAAAATATGGGACGCTCAGTCTAGGAAAGGAACTTAGAACCATTGATGTGCTAGTCTCGCACATTACCCACAGTCTCCATCTACGTGCTATAAACAGAAAACCAAAAAAGTAGTGGTATTTACGTTGATGACCCTTGTCGAAAGCATTCTTCCAAACTTTACTTTCACCGAAGTCTAGTACAATGAAACAGTTTTTGAGTTTGAGCGTTCCAGCACAGTGTTTCCCAACCACGTCTGCTGTCGACTGAAGCAGAAGGAATTTGTGCAGCACTGTCTTGGATTCTGTTACTAAAAACCAACATTGGCTGTCATCAGAAAACACATGTTTTTCATCTGTAGATTTAAATGTTTGTTGTGTTTCTGAGCCTCTACAGTACCAGGTATACCGGTATGCAATAAGCGTTTTTTTTTTTAAATAAAACACTAATTATTAATGGGAAAGTAAAAACATTTTATCCAAAGTATTGGCCATTGTTTTCTCCACATTTTGACCACCTTTCTGGCAATTTTGAATACGACGCCAATAAAATTGTTCGTCTTTTAAAGCAAACCAAGAAGGCACCCAATTTTCGACCTCCTCGTAGGAATCAAAGTGCTGCTCAGCCAATGCTTGTCCCATCGATGAAAACAAATGGTAGTCGGAAGGAGCCACGTCTGGTGAATACGGCGGGTGGGGTAGCTGCTCCCAGCCAAGTGTTTTGATTGCATCCTGAACCGGTTTTGCTTTGTGTGCAGGTGCTTTGTCAAGGAGCAAAATTATCTTGCCGTGTCATCTGGCCCATTCTGGTCGTTTCTCGATCAATGCATGGTTCAAACTGATCATTTGACGTCGGTAGCGGTCAGTATTAACGGTTTCACCAGGTTTTAGGAGCTCGTGGCACAGCACACCTTTCTGGTCCCACCAAACACACAGTATTGTCTTCTTGCCGAATCGATCTGGTTTTGAAGTCGATGTTGATGGTTGTCCCAGATTAACCCATGACTTTTTCCGTTTAGGATTCTTAAAATAAATCTAAAAATTAAATAGCAATCCGATGCCAAACCGATTTTCGTTCGTGTCTTTGAAACAAAATTTCACAAGTGTTTTTTCGGTTTTCCATCTGCCTTTCATTCAATTCATGTGGCACCCATTTCCCACACTTTTGGATCTTTCCCATAGCTTTTAAACGGTCAGAAATTGTTTGTTGTGCAACATTTAACATTGCTGCCATTTGCTTTTGACTCCAAGTGTCATCTCCATCAAATATCGTTTGCAATTCGGCGTCTTCAAACTTTGTTGGTGGTCTTCCACGTTCTTCATTTGTCACATCAAAATCATTATTTCTGAACCGTTGAAACCATCTTTTGCATGTTGCTCCTGATAAAGCATGATCCCCATATGCCTGGACAAGCAATCGATGCGATTCTGCAGCACTTTTCTTCAAATGAAAACAATAAATTAATGCTTTCCGCAAATCATGACTTTCTGGTACAAAATTCGACATTTTTAACACGATGAAAAAATATGATGTTGTCTGTCCATTGACTTGATGTATACTAAATATTTTTTACAGATGTCATAGGAAACAAAAAAAAAAATAAAGGCTCGTTCAAAACAAATGTTCCCTATCGAGACATTTGTATCTTGACGCTCATTTCATGCCGGTATACCGGTATATTTGGTAGACAGCCCCATTTCGTTTCTCGAAATCTGTTTAAAGTCTTTAAAATGTCGATGCTACTCTCGCTACTGACCCGCTGTTCAAAACTTAAGAACATGTATCACTTCGATTAAAGTAATCAAATTTGAACATTTCCCATTCAGACTTTCATCATTGAGAAAATTAATTCCTTGTGCCGTTTCATTTCATAACAAAGCCGCAATAAATCAGCTCAACCACAATAAACTGTCAAAAAGTATGTCTAGACTCTGCAATCAGAAGACAGAACATTCCTTTCAAAATCAAACAGAAATAATTAGAAATTCCGCTGCTGCGTCTTTTACGAGGTCAGGTTAGCTGTTCCGCTTATCGGAACCACTTAAAGATAATTAAAAAGAATCAATAAAATTCAAATTTCGCATTTAATAGCAATCTTGTGGATTTAAAAACAAAATTCAACGTCGTTTTATTACTACCGCCTTATCAGCGCGTCGAGTGGGAGTACAAAATGCAGTCAAGTCTGAAATATAGCAAAACCCAACTGACAGCTCGTCAGATTGTGACTGGTTCATGGCGCCTGCCGCCTGTCGCCACCTAACAATAATAGGTCTGTTCCAATTGATTTTTGTACAGAAATTCGTAGTTGAGTAGTTTGCGTAAAAATCTCTCTTGCAGAGAGCAAGTCTACCGAAAATTGTGAAACGACTTTTCGCAGAAATTCGTGAGCAGTTATCAGATATATAATATGTCAGAGGTTTTTTATTGTCGATTTGACAGCCGTGCTGCTGCCCACAGTTTTTTCTTCAGCCGAAATTCGTAGGGATGGGAAATATTTTGCTCTCTCGTGAGCTTTCTCTTCTACGAAAAAATCAACTAATGGAACGCTTTTTCGTAGTTTTTCGGGCAAATTCGTAGAGATTTGTAGCAATTCAGAGCAATTGGAATGGTAATGATTTGGAGCAGTGCGATGAGTATAGGGTGGTGATTGAATAAAATGTAAGAATATTGGAAGAGTTTTCAATTTCAAATGAAAACGCATGTGGGAAGCGGAAATAAAGTAAAATATTGGTTGATGCCTGTTATGGAATCTGATCAGGTTAGTGGCAGTCAAACATCTCATGGGCCCGTTCATTCCATGTAGAATTTCGTGCTCTTTAAGAAAACTTTTAATAAATAAAAGACAAGCTTCACGCTAGGAAGCAAGACCAAGCCGTCAGAGTCTGCAGGACAATGAAAATGTTAAGAGCAGTCTTTTCAATTTAGCCTCAGCAACTGAAGCGTCATGCTTAATCATTTCGATCGTCGTGCTTTCAGTCGTGAGACTTAAAATACCTGCACTCCGCTTTATGTAACCTCTTTACCGATGTTACGGTCTTCATCTATATTTCAAACCTGGACGATTACATCTAAATATCCCTTTTTATAAAGTTTTGATCTTGCAAGTGAGCCAGACGTATTTATTTCAGAAAACCAACGACCTGGGTGGTTATCCTCCTCCGTAGGCATCGATGGGGTACCAGAAAACAATAAGAGGAGATATTATACACAACTTCATCGCTTTCGGCACTTGGATTTTATATGACAAAGTCTCTCTTATAATAAGTGGTTCGTTTATAACTTTCAATAAATAAGCCTTTTTCCATTGACTTGTATCAACATGGAAACTAGAGCACCCTGGTGGATTACTTTCAACGAAAATGGGGACACAACATTTTGACATTTTCAGCATTTGTATGATGAATTGTATTTAAACAATAGTTGTCCAAAGTTTAATTAATTAAAAACAAATGAATTCAATCCAAAATAAAAAGTAAATTACATCACAATTGGCAAAAGAAAAAGGCATAAGTGAAACTGGATCAATTTCTGTGAGTATGAATTCAAAGCAAACATAATTTTAAGGGCATTTTAATTTGCAGTCGAGTGGACCATCTGTGTAAGACAACGCTCTGGAGATGAATCCGAGTGGAAGGAAGACAGCTCATTGTGGTGCGACTATGTTACAGACACAATGCACAGAATTCCTAAAAGAGATTTGAACAATCAAAATGAACCTTTTAAATGGAAGCATGTGTTGAAAATGGGTTAGTCTTCACGTTCAGCCACAGGCTTAATGTGCCAACAAATTTATAAAAAAATTAAAACCAGGTGATGCAGTTATGGTAAGTTGATAGTTTATTAGTGGATGCAAGTACATAATACTTACAAAATTTGTACATTTTTGTAATAGGTGGACAAAGGCTATATGATAAGATCGGTGTACAAATGTTAAGGCCTCAATTTATGCTTGCAGGTAGAACCAAGGAAGATGCTGAAAATGATCGGCTCATTGCATCCGCAAGAATTCATGTGGAGCGCCGGATTGCAAGAATAAAAGATTTTAGGGTTTTAAACGAAAGTGTTAAATTCCATAGTCTTCCTTATTTAGATAACACTGTTAAAGTCATATGTACCTTCTGCAATCTCACTCCTCCCATCTTAAGCGATTACAAATTTTAAGAACAAAAAGTCAAATACATTGTAATGAAGTTAAATATTTTATTTATAAACGAAAAATAAAAGATATTTTTTCATTGAAAAAAGAAACACAAAATATCACTTTTTAATTTTTGAACAAAAAAAAAAAAAAAAAAAAAAACACGAACTTCACAAATTCAATCAAAACAAAAATAAATATCAACAAATATCCACTCTAATTGAATTGACCCGGCCAGCCTTCACCAGCTTTTCGCCCTCATGAAGTGGCCGAACAGTACCTCTAAAATACTCCACCACCTGTGTTATTTGTATTTTAATATTCACTCCAGCAGTCCTCTCCAGCAAGTGCTCTATTAAATAAAAAAGAAGAACATTTATTTTAGACGATTTAAAAAATACATTATTATCATTTTGTTCTTCACTTATAACCCGATTGGTTTGTTTACATTTTTCAAACTCCTCGTTCGTTATAAAATAACACTTCTACACATATAACAACACATTTATTCGATAATTGACTTTCTTCCACTGACATTTTTGCTCTAATTTAATTTATTTCAAACACTTTCTTATTAGATTTAATCAATTTATTTCATATTTGATTTTACATTCTCCATACAAACTTCTTTCCGCGTGCGAACTGTCAAAATTTTGTGTACTTATTTTAGTTCCAAAAAACTCCGATAGAAAAATGGTGATACAAGTCACTTGCTTCGACAACTTAAACGTGGATTTTATGTAGTTAAATGTATAATAAAATTAAATATATATAATAATAAATGTATAGATTTAGATTTTAGATTTTATTTATTGTGGCAATAGATTACATTTATGTGTTTGAATCTTACATTTTTAGAGAGGCGGTCATATTACCTTACTACTAAAATATTAATACAAGTCCTTAAATGATATATCACAGATTAATGAAGGAAAAGCCACAAAAACCTTCATTTTTGGTAATAAATGTATAAAATGAGTAGACAGAGTACTCAATATGACAGATGAACTTTAAAAGAAAGAGAAACAGGCAAATAAAACAAATCAAACAAGCAAAATATTTCCCCTCCATACGAATTTCTGCCGAAGAAAAGACTGTGGGCAGCAGCTCGGCAGGAGATGGCTGTCAAATCGAATATAAAAAAAAAATCTGACGTTTCATATGTCTGATAGCTGTTTGCGAATTTCAACGAAAAGTTGTTCTACAATTTTCCGTAGAGTTACTCTCTGCAAGAGAGATTTTTACCCAAACTACTCAACTACGAATTTCTGTACACAAATCAATCGGGACAGCCTTTTTGTGAAGTAAGGTAGATATATTTTCATTATTTACATGCAGGCACTTAAATTATTGTCTCAAACTAAAGGGCAGCATTTTGATATTATGTTTACAATTCAGTCGCTTATGTATCAGTTCATTTCGTCATTTGATATTAGTACAATGTTGTTCAAGTAGTTCTTCTAGTTACTCTAGGCATGTCGGTTATATTAGTTGGAGCTTATGCCTTGCATCTCTTTTACCTCAAATAAAGGGGACGGCAAGGAGGTACATCAATGGCTGATATTCTTGCAATGAGCAACACAATGAAATCCTGTTTCGCATACCTCCGCCAAGCACAAATCGCCTTTTCAAATCTAGAAATAACCGAAGCCGTCGTAGACTCGATCATCATCATCAATTTGCACATAGCATCGAACTCGGATCTTAAAAATTGATCCGGCATCAGTGTCTCTCTTAGAGCGCCATTTGGCACCTCCAGCGAGCTTAATGCCGCCACAGACGCCTTGTGACCCGTGCCAAGAACGATTTTCTTGTTTTAAGATTTCACTCGAAACTGTTTGTCTAATTCGCAAGAGACCATGTGCTCAATGCCACCTCACACGACCACCGATCTCTCAGAAATTTGCTTCCATTTCACGTGCTGATTGACTGTGTTAATGGCCATCTTTTACGAGTTATCAGCTTGGATCATATGACTGCGTCGCAACGTGAACGGAGGTGACGCGCTACGATTCGCACTCCATTTCCTGTTCACCGAGTCCGCTGTGGTGAATTGGCGGCCCATACACCATACCTGCGATAGCCCTGCTGTGCTACGGTGTGATGTGTGATGTGCGCCAGTCCATGTGACTGTGATGTGTGATGTAATAGAGACGCGAATAATGCAAGTGTGCTACAAATTAAAAAAAAACAAAAGCCAAGCGACACATATAACGGTGCGGTGTGATTAGTATTCTTCTTTCACCTCGCTGGTTGATCGTTGATGGTGGCGATGATGGTGACGAAATGGATTTCGCACATTGACTTTCGCTGGGGCCATCTAATAGATCGGTTAAGGCCTCGGCTATTTGACTATGGTGTTGTATGAACATGGGGCTTGTACCCGTTGGGAAATGCATGCAGATTGAAGGAGGGACATGATAACGGACAAAAAGTCATGATAAATTTTACATAAGGGTCAATGCTTATTAGAACACTCAGACATCGTGCTGCTCGTTGAAATTGATGCCCGATTTCTTCTTCTTCTTGTTGTGGCGCTACAGTCCGGGGTAGACCTGGGCCTCAACCAGCATGCCTTTCCAGCCACCACGATCTTTCGCCAGCTCCCTTTGCGCCAGTTGCGCACTCCAAGTTGGTTTAGGTTCTTCTCCACTTGTGTGCGCCACCTTAGACTTGGTCGTCCCAGGCGCATGTGGCTGTACAGCCCATAGAGTTCGTCGTTAAATCTTCTCCTCCAGATGACATCAACTCAAACAGGTCCAAAAATCGCACGCAAAACTTTTCTCTCGAAAAGACTAAGGGCCTATTCATCCGCCTTTAGTAACGGCCAGGTTTCCGCGTCATAAAGTAGGACTGGGATGATCAAGCTGTTATATAAAGCGAGCTTAGTCCTTTGAGAGAGGGCTTTATTACTGAATTGCCTCTTGAGCCCAAAGAAACAGCGATTGGCAAGAGTGATTTCGCGTTTGATTTAGAAACTGATGTTGTTGTCCGAAGTCGAAGTACTTGACTAACTCCAAGTTTCTGCTGCCTAGTGTGACGCTCTGTCCGAGACGTCGATGTTGTGTGTCCTTCCTTGATGACAGCAGTAAGTACGTTTTGCCCTCATTTACCGCCAGACCCATTTTAGCTGCTTCAGCTTCAATGCCAACAAACGCCTCATTGACGGCTCGCTGTGTTCGTCCAATCACGTCAATGTCATCAGCGTACGCTAGGAATTGAACTGACATCTGGAAGATCGAGCCTCTGGTTTTGACTTGTGAGTTTCGCACGATCTTCTCGAGGATGATGTTAAAGAAGTCACATGGCAGTGAGTCGCCTTGTCCAAAAACCTTTTTTGACACTAAATCTGTGAGTTCGTTACCGACCTTGACGGAGCAGCGAAAGTTCTCCATCATCATCCTACGCAATCTGACGAGTTTTATAGGAATGCCAAAACTTGAGATGGCGTTGTATAGCTCGTCTATATGCACACTGTCATATGCGGGCTTGAAATCGACAAATAGGTGGTGAGTGTCGACTTTCATTTCTTGGGTCTTTTCCAGGATCTGCCGTTATGTGAAGATCTGGTCTATTGTGGACTTCCCTGGCCTGAAACCACACTGATATGAACCTATCAGGTCACGGACAAACGGTTTCAGATGCTCACACAATACGGCAGAGAGGATCTTGTATGCGATGTTAAGGAAACTGATCCCTCGATAATTGGCGCAGTTAAAGGTCTCCTTTCTTGTGATCCGGGCAAACCACGCTGAGATTCCACTCATCGGCCATGCTTTCCTCCGACCATATCTTACAGATGAGCTGGTGCATGTGCCCAACCAACTCATCTCCTGCTGCTTTAAATAGCTCTGAGGGCAGTCCATCCGCTCCAGCACCTTTGTTCGACTTCAGCTTGGATATTGCTATCTTTACCTCGTCTAAGTCCGGAGGGCGGAATGCTTGTCTATCATCGTCCGAATTGAGTGGAACATTTTGCCTAACAGCGGAATTGGTGCTGTCATAGCCGTCAAGGAGTCAGCAGGAATGATCATTCAAGATTCTCAGCACAGACTGCGACTATACCACGAGTTGTCCATTTTGATCCCGACAGGTTTTGGTCCGAACCTTGTATCCTCCGGAAAGCTGTTTAACCTTTCAGTAAAACATTCGGACTTCATTCCTGCCATAACAACCTTCTATTTCCTCGACCGCGCGAGTTACGTATAACGTAGCTCACCAAATTGTTAAACTACACGATGGCACTTTTGCATCAGCAGAATGCCGGAAACCAGTAAACCAAACTCATCACAAAATCGAACGAGAAATGCTTGGCTCAGCAATTCTGTAATAAAAGAAATAAACCAAATTTCAAAAACCGGTTGGATTATTTGTTGGATACCCAAGTGTGCGGCCAAGCTATAGAAAGGAGCACTTGTTGCATTTTACTGGAAAATAAAAAGCATTTCTTAAGAGTGTGTAGCATAGCTGAAGGCAGCGGCACTCAACAAATGACTTGTAGTTTTTTTAATTCTCTTTTGCAATTTTCCATAAACAATTTAAGTAGCGCTTCTCATGCTCCTTCTTTTCTCTTCTGAGAAGCCGGTGTTCTTCCCTTCTTCGCTGTTCGTAGAGCTCACGAACAGCTCTCGTTGTTCGATGCAGCGTCGCCTTACAGGCGTCTTGTTTGGCTGCATGCGCTGGGTGCACTCGTCGTCAAACCATGGGTTCCTTCTGGATGGTGACGTGAAACCCAGCACATTAGTGGCAGCTTCTTTAATGGATTGTTGACAACGTTTCCAGTCTTCTTCTATGTTTATTGCAGGCAGCGTTGCACTCAGAGCGAGTTTCAGAGAGACTCGGTCGGTAAAGTTCCTAGCGATCTGTTACGATTGTAGCTTTCCGACATCAAACCATTCTGGCCTGTCTCGACTCCGTTGTTCTTTCGAAATCCGGGCTCTTACCTTGGCTACAACAAGGTGATGATCCGAGTCGATGTTTGCACCTCTGAAGGCTTGGACATCGAGAATATTGGAGGAGAGTCTGACGTCGATCGCAACGTGATCAATGTGGTTGTCGGTGGTTTAATCAGGGGATCGCCAGGTCCCTTTGTGGATGTTCAGGTGTGGAAACCGCGTGCTAGCTACAGAGAGATTCCACCCCGAGGTGAAGTCCAACAGCCTGAGTCCGTTTCCGGATGTGTTGTCGTGCAAGCTGTGTTTACCGATGACTCCAACAAAGATGTCCTCCTCCGCCTGATTTTTTAAGACGTAAAAATCTTGAAAGTGGATTTGATAAGAGTGGACGTCTTCCTCACCCAGAGGATCCCCTATCACAGGGTCGAATACAGTGTTCTACGATTACGACGCTCGTCAAACACTCAACACAAGAAAACATTGATACGGCAGGAGACATCCAACAGAGTCGATGTCTTCTTCTCTTTCAGAGTGCTTCTTACAATGCTCGCCGATCACGGCGCCAACACTGAAAACAAATCTCTTTTCTTAGCTCTCTAGAACGATCCCAAAAGTTGAACTTGTCATCAAAAAACTTCTTTTATCGCGGTGCTCGTTATGAAACTCAACGAGCACGATGCTCTTTGATTGTTTATACGCGATGCACCTGACTTTGTTAAAAAAAAAGTTTTCACTCACAAGTGATTCCAGTATGTTTAAGTAACATTACAGATCATATCAAGCACAATTTTCTTACAGCAAAGAGCGCCAAAGTGGTCACTAGGAGCAGACACTGTCGCAATCAGGGATCTTGATTTGAACCAAATTCCGCGTGTTAAATGAATTTCGGCTCCCTAAATCGAGCGCTACATTTTATAAAATTCCATTTCGATTTCACCGACAACGGCCGGCGGTAGCAACAGTTTTTGGTAGATTTCGCAAACACGCCACAATTTCTCGTTTAAATAAAACACATAAAAAATTACGAAGTGGTCGAAAATTATTTCTTTTTACTACTCTCGGGCGTATATTTTATGGCCCTAAGTGTTTGATAAGAAATTCAAGGCGCTATCGAACACATCTTCGGTGGATGTAGTTTTTGAGAGCAGTTTGAGGTCGAGTTTCGATTAAAAATGGAACTCGTGTAGACGGTATAGAGCGGAAAAAATGATTGAAGGAGTGGGCAATAATCATTTGTTTGTTTGCATAAATAAGCAAGCAGATGGTCACCGCAGGTTATTCAATGGCGTTAAATCACATCGTTTTTTGTGGCTCATTGAGTGAGGCGGTTTGATGAGCTTGCATGATTTACCAACGGTTCCGGTAGCGAGTTGTGTGGTGAAATCGCCCTTAAGTCGTGCAGTATGCGCCCTATACTGTTTTATGCTTAACTTTGATTGTTTTTGCTTGTTTTAAATTTCAAATGAAGTTTAAGACATGTTATTTGTGCCATAACGGTTGTTAAACATTCTTCTGTTGCCACCAGTAAATTAAGCAAAAGACTGCAAGCGTATACAACTTTTCCTAGGTTTGGTGAATGTGTTTATATTTGCAAAAATTTCGTCATGAATGGCTTGAGGGCTTTTGATGCTTGTTAACGGATCATGTGGAGCAGACCCGGAGCTACTTCAAACCCTTCCCATGCGTAGACTTATGGCAAAACGAGGATTGGCCAAGAAGCATATTCTTTTCATTAACATGTACCACCGGTTCACGAGAAGATTGCTTGTTGTTTCAGATAAGGATTCGGTGCTTTGATGCGAGCTAATGGGCTAAGCTGCTATTTATTTGAAAAGAATTGAAACCAGCAAACCTCAAGGGCTCAATCCTTGAGTTCAATGGTCTTCCAGGAAGAACTTACACCAAATGATTGAGCAACAGATCCAAAACTATTCCAGGGGTCCTTAACGCATTGCTGGAATGGTTTAATAATAATAATAATAATAATAATTGTTGGCGCTACAGTCCAAAGGGGCACCAGGGCCTAGCTTGCTCATCAACTTCTTCACTTCTGTTCTCTCACGAGTAGAAGGAACTTACAGTTTTTTGCCCACTGGAATGATATGGGTAGCACAAATTCATTCTGTCTGTTTTTTAAAAGATGGCGCCACCTGCAATTTGTGACTAATCTTGGAAATGATTCCCTACTTCATTGGAAAGTTGTGACATTTGTCAACGATATTTAGTGTACATCAGCGTCTGTTTTAGACAACGACATTGTTTTGTTTTAAGGAATATCTGGATATGTCTTAAGTAAACAGTATTTGTGGGAAGTGTTTTTGTCTTTTCAGTTGGAAGAGGAGTTCTTTCTGGAAGACCATGAGTGCAGTTAAGCCCATCAAAGTCTTGTAGAAGTTTATGGTGAGTCTACTCCGATCGATAAAGCGTGCAGTGAATTTCGTCGTCGATGCTTCTAAGGTGGTTAATATGGCTTCTTAGAGTTTTGTCCAGCTCAAACCTTTGCTCTTCTAGGTGAACAACCATGCCAAATGCAAAGTGAAGTCGCAGGTTCGATAAGATTAAACCAGCAAAGAATTTCCGTTTGGTTGGAGAAATTTGGACTCATCCAAAACCAAGGAAATCGGGTGCAGTACAAATTGAAACGCAATGATTTCGAAATGCGACTTTTCACTTCGAAACTTCTTGAAACGGAAGGGTTTCTTGCACCAGATCATGGCTATAAATGAAAAGGGGATTTAGTACGATAGTTTCAAAAGGAAAAATTAATATTTAAAGCCTGACGAATCCATTCCATCATCGGCTTCATGACAGTTTAAAGGTCAAGCTCCACATTTTGTGTGACCATACAGGTGCTTTTGCTGGACCGAAAGAAGCAGACGGCTACCCGCAGAACATTTTAAAGCAGCTGAGGATGACATTGTTGAGCGCATGCAGTGGCTCATCTGTGGGACATGGCCGGAGGAAAGCATGCCCGATGAGTTTAATCTCGGTGTCGTTTGTCCAGTCCGCGAGAAAGGGGTCTCCTTTGACCGCGCCAACTGTCGAGGGATCAGCTTCCTCAACATCGCGTACAAAATCCTCCTCTGAGGATTTGCCCACAATATGATAGATCCTTATCAGTGTGGTTCCAGGTCAGGGAGGTTCACGATAGACCAGATCTTCACTTGACGGCAGATCCTAAAAACACCTTAAAATACAAATCGACTCTCAGCACCCATTAGTCGATGCATATGACAGTGTACATCGGGACGAGCTATACAGTGCCATGTCTAGTTTTGGCATTTCTACCGAAGTTGTAGATTGTGTATGGATGACGATGGAACACTCTCGCTGCTTCGTCAAGGTCAGTAACGAACTCACCCAACCCTTCAATGTCAAAAACAGCTTTAGACAAGGCTAAGAACTGTCCTCGTAAAAAGATCGTGCGTAACTCACAAGCCAACGCCAGATTTACGGTCTTCCAAAAAACGGCTCAATTGCTACCATACGCGGACGATATTGACATGGGCAAACACAGCGAGCCGTCAATGAAGCATTGAAGCAGAAGCGTCTCAAATGGGTCTGTCGGTAAATGATGAACAGAGAACGTCTCGGACAGAGCGTCACACTAGGCAGCAGAAACTTCGAGGTAGTCAAGGACTTCGTCTACCTCATTATTTCGGTAAATAGGGACAACAACACCAGTGTCGAAGTTAAACGCAGACGCACTCTTGCCAATCGCTGTTTCTTTGGGCTCAAGAGGCAATTGAGAAATAAAACCTTTTCTCGAAGGACTAAGCTCGGTTTATATATATCTCTCGAAGGACTAAATTCGGTTTATATAATGGCTTAATCATCCCAGTCCTACTTTATGGCGCGGAAACCTGGACGTCACCAGAGGCGGATGAGGAAGCCCTTAGTCTTTTTGGGAGAAAAGTTTTGCGTGCGATTTTTGGTCTTGTTCTCGTTGATGGCATCTGGAGGAGAAGATTTAACGACGAACTCTACGGGCTGTACAGCGACGTACGCCTGATCAAGCGTCTACGGACACAACGCTTAAGAGGGCTAGACCATGTAGAGCGTATGGACACCACTGCTCCGGTCCGAAAAGTCTTTGAATCCGAGCCAACGCAGCGGAGGACGGTCGAGCCTAAGATGGCGCATACAATTGGAGAAGGACTTCAACCAACTTGGAGTGTGCAATTGGAGGTAGCTAGCGAAAGATCGCGCTAGCTGGAAAGGCATGTTGGTTGAGGCACAGGTCTACCCCGGCCTGTAGCGCAACAGGAAGAAGAAGAAGAAGACAGGTGTTGTGTACTACGAGCTGCTAAAACCAGGTAACTCCTTTGATGAGAAACGTAATCGCCTACAACCAATGCGATTGAACCGTAAATTGTATGACTTTCGGCTCTTACGACAGATGGAAATCGATTTGGGGGGTCAGCCGTTCGGGTCTTTTGAAGAAATCGAAGGATGGCCTTCTGATTGTATCGATGTTAGAGATTACATAGTTTTTGGAGATGGGAAATACAATAGTAGCCGCTCCCGGATATACTTTGATTGTTGTAATTTGTTGTTCAATACAAAAAACTAAGACAAACATCAAAAACGGACCAAATTAATAAGAAATTGTTTGGACATAGACAGCACAGACAGACATATACAGACGAACTCTGAAGTGACCAAATAGTTCGAACACCTAATAATAATTATAATTAGATGGCGCGACAGTTCACAGAAGGACGAGGGCCCAGCTTGCTCATCAACTCTGTTCTCTCACGAGTAAAATTCATCAACAGTTTTTTGTCGATTATGAGCGGCGAAGTTGGAGAAGCTGTTTTCTTAGACAGTTATTGCACTTTGAGTTTTGGTATTCAGTCGGGAATCGAACCTGAACCTTCGACGTGTGAGTGTCGCACTCTACCCACTACGCCATGGCGGCGGCTTGTACACCTTAACACCTTAAAAATAGAAACCTGAAGCTCTTCTGACCAACCAGACCGTAAAAACATTGGTGAAATCGTGATCGAACTCAGACACTTCCCCACTCTTGCTTGTATTCTACATTTTTGAAGATCCAATTTAGATTACTTCCTTGTTGTAGCCAAGGTTAAAACTCGAACATTATCAGAACCGGTGAAAATTTGCTGGTAGACACTTTGCTACCTGATTCTACAAGAAATTGTATAAAGCTTAGATTACTACATATACCCACGGCACCTTTCGTATTTTACTTTAGGAACTGTGTAGTTAAAACCTATAGCTTGGGCATCATTGGAAGTAAGCCTGTAAGTACAGTAGAAGGCGTGAAAAGTAATGCACTATCGTGCACAGCGCAATTTCAGGAGGGAACCAAAAATCAAACGCTTATGCAAATAAAAAAGTGCGACAAAAAGAAATGAACTCAAAGGCCTATCTGACAGAACGTTTCACTTTATTTGGAACTTCCTTCAACGGCTGTGTGCCCCACAAAGGCCCATTAGACAGAAGGTTTCACTAAATTTAGAACTTCCTCCAATAGCTATGGCGCCCCACAAAGGCCCATCAGACAGAAGGTTTCACTTAATTTGGAACTTCCTCCAATAGCTATTCCGCCCCACACAGGCCTGTCAAACAGAAGGTTTGCCTTAATTTGGAACTTTCTTCAACGGCTGTGGTGCCCCACACAGGCCTTTCAAACAGAAGATTTAAATTAATTTGGAACTTGGCTATGGCGCCCCACAAAGGCCCATCAGACAGAAGGTTTCACTTAATTTGGAACTTCCTTCAACGGCTGCGGTGCCCCATAAAGGCCCATTAGACAGAAGGTTTTACTTAATTTGGAACTTGGCTATGGCGCCCCACTGAGTCCCATCAGACAGAAGGCTTCACTTTATTTGGAACTTCCCTTAACGGCTGTGGTGCCCCACGCAGGCCTGTCAGACAGAAGATTTCACTTAATTTGGAACTTCCTTCAACGGCTGCGGTGCCCCATAAAGGCCCATTAGACAGAAGGTTTTACTTAATTTGGAACTTGGCTATGGCGCCCCACTGAGTCCCATCAGACAGAAGGCTTCACTTTATTTGGAACTTCCCTTAACGGCTGTGGTGCCCCACGCAGGCCTGTCAGACAGAAGATTTCACTTAATTTGGAACTTCCTTCAACGACTGCGGTGCCCCATAAAGGCCCATTAGACAGAAGGTTTTACTTAATTTGGAACTTGGCTATGGCGCCCCACTGAGTCCCATCAGACAGAAGGCTTCACTTTATTTGGAACTTCCCTTAACGGCTGTGGTGCCCCACGCAGGCCTGTCAGACAGAAGATTTCACTTAATTTGGAACTTCCTTCAACGGCTGCGGTGCCCCATAAAGGCCCATTAGACAGAAGGTTTTACTTAATTTGGAACTTGGCTATGGCGTCCCACTAAGGCCCATCAGACAGAAGGCCTCACTTTATTGGAACGTAGCGCCCCATAAAGGCTAACCAGCCAGAAGCTTTAAGTTAACTTGAACTTTCTGAAAGATGTCCTACTGTCATACACCATCCCCAAGAAGCAGGAGCAGAAGAACTTTTCTGAGAACTCCTCAAAGCAGCTGAACGTGTTCGAAGCCACTGCTGATCTGTACGATATAGGAAATCGGATAAAAGCATTTCCACTTAAAGGGACTTCAATGTAGTCTTAATGTAGTCTTATAATCCCTTACCAGTGCTGCCAGAGTGGTTCATGACAGCCCAATTTATTTACACTGCGGCAGATCTACGAGAAAAAAAAAAAAAAAACAAGTGTCCACGATGAAGGCTTTTCTGGCATGGAAGCACATGCTGATAAAATGCGTTTTTCGATCAACGGGGGCAACACGATGTACACTTTGTCAACCAGAAAGGATGGAGATGCCGCCCCAAGCTTGTACAGTGGGTCACATTTGACTTCGGCAGTAATAGGGACAACAAAATCATCCCTGTTGATGGACTGAATTCAAATGGCAAATGAGCAAAGGAGACCCAAGGCAAGCGTCCAACCCCAGTTATGCAACATTCTGATTACCCAGAGGTTTGCATTGGCCACGTCTGCTATGAAAATTCAAGTGTCAAAGAATATTGTCCCTAATTACAATCCAGTTTCGGGTTCGACTGAGACCTCGCAGATTTGGAAAACAGAAGACGGCCGACACGAGTGTGGTAGGAAGTGGAAATAGTGCTGTCCCGATTTTTTTTTTTTTGAGGTTGGGAAGCACTTCACTAAAGCACTTAGACTCAAAGACTGGTCCGTTGTAATACCAGGCAGTAGCCTTCAAGCGCTTCTGTGATGAAGAGCCTAGGTAAGCAGCTCCCACCACATCAGCGCCAATTAGCCACCATCTGATGCAAGCAAAGGCGGGATATTGACAGAAGAAGTGTTCAGCAGTGTCTTCACTTTCTCTGCAGGTGTCGCATAGCAAGCACACTTACGTGATTAGCCTCAGTCTTTCCTTTTCGCGACGTTTCTTCTATTCCTAATAAAAGTTACGGATTTCTTGGTGATGTTTGGGAGCATGCACTTGGTCAGTCTGCATCCGGAAGAGTCATGCCATCTCTGGTTGTGCTGTCTGGAGCAAGCAAGTTAGTCGGCAACTTCCCAAGATCCCGTGGTGTCCCGGGACCGAAGTCTTAGCGAATTTAGTGTCCCGACTAAATAAAGGGAAGATTTGCATTCCTATGTTATCTTGGAAGCAGTTAGAGAGTTGAGTAAGGCCTTAAGCACAGCTTGACTGTCGCTACAGACCCAAATACTTCACCTTTTCCACCTATTTCTCACAACATAGTTCGTGAAAATTATGATCACACACGTTTCCGCATGGAAAAGCGACGCGAAAGTACCTTAAGACTTGTGAAGCCAAGTGTTGTCGTTTTCCACGAATGCCACAGCTTCAGTTTCCTCCAACCTCTGAGTACATTCACTGCCAGTTTCTGGCCAGAGCCAGTCTTGGACACGGTTGTTGGTGTGCCCGCATCAGATGATATGTCCATTAGACTAATGTCGTAGGAGATGCGGTGCGAGAGGTTATCAAAGCTCCAGTGGAAATCGAACCACAGACCTTAGATTTGCATCCCATGATGTGGATGTCCCAGTGGCCGCCGTGGCGTAGTGGGTAGAGTGCGACGCTCACACGCCGAAGGGTCTAGGTTCGATTCCCGGCTGAACACCTCGAATTATTCATGGCACCACCTCTTTCGAGCTGCTGACAACACTCAAAGAGTAATAACTGTCTAAGAAAACTTCTGAAACTTTGCCCTTCGGAGTCGGCAAAAACCTGTAGGTCCCTATTCGTGAGAGAACAGTAGCGCGCACAACACGAGTAGTTGATGAGCAAGCTGGGCCTTGGTCCCCCTTTGGACTGTCGCGCCAACAATTATTTATTATGATGTGGATGTGCCGACTTACTGGTCCTCCAAAATCTTTCCCCGCTAAAATCGATCCTTCGCTATCAGTAATTATCATTCCCGCCGACAACACCTACTTGACACAGCTTAGGTCAGCTCATCTGATTCGCGTCCCGTTTTGGCATGAAATGAAAAATGATGTTACACCATTACCATCATCCATCTGCTGTCAGCAGCCGCCAATCGGCACAAAGCCGAAATCCAGGCGAGTCATCGCGGTCTCCAGAGTTCAAGGTGGCCCCCTCGATACACGAAAAATACACAAAAAAAAAAAAAAAACGTTACTCGAGACGAAATTCAATTAACTCAGCGCACTCTCATGACGGATCACGAATCCGCCACTAAGAGGATTAATTTTAAATATCAAACCAATTAAGTCCACAATGCGTCTTGACAATTGCCAGCAGATTGTGATGAAGTGTGTTGTATCGATGCCCGGCGATTTTTTGATGTTTCTGAACGCGCCTAAGCTGCGAGGCGGAAGTTAAGCGATGAGAATGGTAGCGTCAGAATGGTGAAATTAGTGTCGAAAGGCAAGTGCGCGGGGGTGGTGATGTACTGGTGTAATTCGTTTTGCATATGTTGGAGTTTAGACTTCGTTTTTTGCGGAACAGCGTTGCTTTCTAGAGATCTGCTTTCTAAGAGCGAGTGTGGAATTCTACGAGTGCTATGTAAAGAGGGATTTGACTTAAAAAAAAAGTTCTGGAACTACATGGCCTTCGGAACTGAACGAGTTCCGTGATTGCTGACGGATTCTCTTTGAAACTCTGAAAACTGACGGAAATACCGATTGAAGAAGATTGGAAATGTTGACAGGAAGTCATAAGAGCAGTCGCCACTGTTGTGCTGGGCTTGCTGTCTACCTCATCCAGAGGGAACCCAAGAAGACAAGACAGACGCCAAGACGCCAAGACGCCTAAAAGGCAATGCTACATTAGATGACGAGAGCTGTTCGTGAGCTCTTTGAACAGAGTAGAAGAGCGACGAACCGGCGTGCGGTCAAAGGAATGAAAAGGTGTTATAGTAGGAATAAAGTCCGAAAGAGGATAACCTACCGGATACAAAGTTCGGACCGAAGCCTGCCAGCAATAAAGTCGCAAGGCATTTTCCTTAACGACGATGACGACGACGATCACGACGATCACGAAGATCACAACGATCACGACGATGACGACCATAACAACCCCAATCCAACTATAAGGCAGCAGGTTCCACCTAATTTGGACGATGATGGACAGGAATTTCGCTTCCAACTGAGTCGAAGTTAAGACAGCAATAAAGAGACTGAAAACGAACATAGCTGCTTGGGCAGACGAACTGCCCGCAAGAGCTATGTCAAGCAGCTGGAGATGCTTTGGTCGGGTGCACGCGGCAGCTCATCTATAGCCTAAGGAAAGTATTTCCGATAAATGAAATTTCATTGTCGCGTCTTGGGGTCCACAAGAAAGGATACTCCTTTGATAGCGTCAATTATTGAGGGATCAACCTTCTCAACATCGTCGACAAGATCCTCTCTGCGTATTGCGTGAGCATCTTAAACTATTTGTGAACAACCTGTTACTATCGGTGTGGTTTCAGGCCAGAGAAGACTACAATAGATCAGATCTTCACCTTACAGCAGACCGTGGAAATGACCCTAGAAGTACAGGCCGACACTCACCACCTATTCATCGATTATAAGGCTGCATATGGACAGATTTTCATTTTACGGTAGATTCTGGAAAAAAGCTTAACGTACAAATCGACACATATTCTATTCGTCGCAGCATATGACAGTGTGCATGGGCACGAGCGATGCAGTGAAATGTGTCCAGCTTTCGCAAACTCATAAAATTTTAGAGGACTACGGTGGAGAACTCTCGTTGCTCCGCCAAAGTCGACAACAACTTCACATGCCAAAGTAGGTTTTAGACAAGGCTACGCACTGTCCTCTTGAGGAGATCGTGCGTAACTTACAAGTCAACACCAGAGGCACGATCTCCAAAAGGTCAGCTCAATTGCTAATATACGCGGATGACATTGACGTGATTGGACAAACACAACGAGCTGTCAATGAGGCATTGAAGCAGAAGCGGCTATAATGGGGCTGGCGGAAAATAATGGTAACTTAGAGTATGCGCTATCGTCAAGGAAGGACACACAACATCGACGTCTCGGACATAGAGTGACACTAGGCACCAGAAACTTCAAGGAAGTCAAGCACTTCGTCTATCACGGTACCGCAGAATCACTCTTGACATTCGCTGTTTTTTTGAGTCCAAGAAGCAATTGAGAAATAAATCCCAAGCTGGCCTTGTACAACAGCTTGGTCATATCAGTCCTGTTTCACGGCGTGGAAACTAGGACGTGAGCTAGCCGTTAGTCTTTTTTGAGAGAAAAGTTCTGCGTCTGTGTTTGGTCACGTTTGCGTTGATGGAGCATTTGGAGAGTAAATTCAAGGACGAACTTTAGCCTGTAACTGTTTAGGCGCCTTCGGATACACCGCTTAAAATGGTTATGTCATATTGAGCGCATGAATATCATTGCTTCAGCCCGAAATGTCTTCGAATCCGAGTCATTCGGATAACGCAACAGAGGAATAGGCTAAGGTGGGGCACGTAGGTGGAAAAGGACCATAGTTTACTTGGGAGTTTGCAATTGAAAGCAGCTGGCGGAAGACCTTACTGGCTGGAGAGACATGTAGTGCCACACAAAGAAGAAAAATAATTAACTGCCGACAATGACATTTCTGTTGACCATTGAGACGCTATGCTTGAGTTGTTATTATTTGAGTCTTTCGTCCCAATACCCAGAAGCTCATCATATGAAACGTGTTTCGTTTGTCCTAAGTTGTCTAAATTTTACGGACTGTTAGTAAATGCTGTCTCACTCGTTAACTTGTACATTTCCCACGATTTTCTCTGGTGTTTTAGAAGTCACGTGACACCTTGTCTTGTTGAAGGTCTTGCCAGTTTAGCAGGAGTTTTCCGTCATAGGCTTAAATAATCTTGAGAGTCCAATAGGTACATATGTCAAAACTATTATTGCAAGCAATGAGTCAGATTAGTGTCAACCTGCCCTGTCTTGGTCTTCAGGATCTGCTACAACTGGTTTCTTCTTCTTGTGGCGCTACAGTCCGGGGTGGACCTCGACCTCAACCAACATGCCTCTCCAGCCAGCACGATCTTCAACCATCTGCCTCCAGTTGCGCACTTCAAGTTGTTTGGGATCCTTCTCCACTTGTGTGCCCCACCTTAGCCTAGGCCGTCCTCTGTTGCGCTGTCCTTATGGCTCTGATTCGAAGATTTTTCGAGCCGTAGCTGTGGTCTCCATTCGCTCTACATGGCCTAGCCATCTTAGGGGTTGTATCCGAAGACGCTTGACCAGGCACATGTCGCTGTACAGCCCACACAGTTCGTCGTTAAATCGTTTCCTCCAGATGCCATCAATGCAAACAGGACCAAAAATCGCACGCAAGACTTTTCTCTCGAAAAGTCTTAGGGCTTCCTCATCCATCTTTGGTAACGTCCAGGTTTCCGCGCCATAAAGAAAGACTGGGATGATCAAGCTGTTATATAAAGCGAGCTAAGTCCTTCGAAAGAGGGCTTTTTTACTCAATTGCCTCTTCAGTCCAGAGAAACAGCGATTGGCAAGAGTGATTCTGCTTTTGATTTCGGTACTGATGCTGTTGTCCCTATTTACCGCGAAGCCGATGTAGACGAAGTCCTTAACTTCCTTGAAGTTTCTGCTGCTTAGTTTGAAGCTCTGTCCGAGACGTCAACGTTGTGTGTCCTTCCTTGACACAGCAAATATTCTAAGTTGTCATTATTTTCCGCCAGCCCCATTCTAGCCGCTTCTGCTTCAATGCCTAATTGACGGCTCGCTGTGATCGTCCAATCACGTCAATGCCGTCAGCTTAAGCTAGCAATTGAACTGACTTCTGGAAGATCGTGTCTCTGGTGTTGACTTGTGAGTTAAGCACGATATTTTCGAGGATGATGTTAAGGAAGTTACATGACAGTGGGTCGCCTTGTCTAAAACCTTTTTTGACATTGAAGGTCTCGGTGAGTTCGTTGCCGCCTTCGGCGGAGCAGCGAAAGCTCTCCATCGTCATCCTACACAATCTGACGAGTTTGGTAGGAATGCCAAAACTAATAATAATAATTGTTGGCGCTACAGTCCAAAGGGGAACCAGGGCCTAGCTTGCTTATCAACTACTCGTGTTGTGCGCGCTACTGTTTTCTCACGAGTAGAAGGGACCTACAGTTTTCTGCCGACTCCGAACGGCGAAATTTGAGAAGCTTTCTTAGACAGTTATTACTCTTTGAGTGTTGTCAGCAGCTCGAAAGAGGTGGTGCCGTGAAAAATTCGAAAAATTCGTGTTGAACTAGGAATCGAACCTAGAACCTTCGGCGTGTGAGCGTCGCACTCTACCCACTACGCCACGGCGGCCAAACTAGACATGGCATTGTATGGTAAAGGTCATCTCTATGCACACTGTCAAATGCGGCCTTGAAATCGACGAATAGGTGGTGAGTGTCGATTTTCATTTCTTGGGTCTTTTCCAGGATCTGTCGTTATGTGAAAATCTGGTCTATAGTGGACTTCCCTGGTTTGAAACCACACTGATAGGGACCTATCAGGTCATGGACAAATGGTTTCAGACGCTCACACAATACGGCAGAGAGGATCTTGTATGCGATGTTTAGGAGACTTATCCCTCTGTAGTTGGCGCAGTCAAAGGGGTCTCCTTTCTTGTGAACCGGGCAAACGACGCTGAGATTTCACTCATCGGCCATGCTTTCCTCCGACCATATCTTACAGATGAGCTGGTGCATGCGCCCAACCAGGTCATCTCCAGCTGCTTTAAATATTTCTGCGGACAGTCCGTCGCTTCAGCTTGGATATTGCTATCTTCACATCGTCTAAGTCGGGAGGACGGAATGCTTGTCTATCATCGTCCAAATTGAGTAAAACATTCTGCCTAACCGCGGAATTGGTGCCGTCATAGCCGTCAAGGACTCTGCAGAAATGATCATTCCAGATTGTCAGCACAGACTGCGACTATACCACGAGTTGTCCATTTTGATCCCGACAGGTTTTGGTCCGAACCTTGTATCCTCCGGAAAGCTGTTCAGTAAAACATTCGGACTTCATTGCTGCCATAACAACCTTCTATTTCCTCGACCGCGCGAGTTACGTATAACGTAGCTCACCAAATTGTTAAACTGCACGATGGCACTTTTGCATCAGCAGAATGCCGGAAAGCAGTAAACCAAACTCATCACAAAATCGAACGAGAAATACTTGGCTCAGCAATTCTGTAATAAAAGAAATAAACCAAATTTCAAAAACCGGTTGGATTATTTGTTGGATACCCAAGTGTGCGGCCAAGCTATAGAAAGGAGCACTTGTTGCATTTTACTGGAAAATAAAAAGCATTTCTTAAGAGTGTGTAGCATAGCTGAAGGCAGCGGCACTCAACAAATGACTTGTAGTTTTTTTAATTCTCTTTTGCAATTTTCCATAAACAATTTAAGTAGCGCTTCTCATGCTCCTTCTTTTCTCTTCTGAGAAGCCGGTGTTCTTCCCTTCTTCGCTGTTCGTAGAGCTCACGAACAGCTCTCGTTGTTCGATGCAGCGTCGCCTTACAGGCGTCTTGTTTGGCTGCATGCGCTGGGTGCACTCGTCGTCAAACCATGGGTTCCTTCTGGATGGTGACGTGAAACCCAGCACATTAGTGGCAGCTTCTTTGATGGATTGTTGACAACGTTTCCAGTCTTCTTCTATGTTTAGTGCAGGAAGCGTTGCACTCAGAGCGAGTTTCAGGGAGACTCGGTCGGTAAAGTTCCTTGCGATCTGTTGCGATTGTAGCTTTCTGACGTCAGACCTTTTTGCCCTGTCTCGACTCCGTTGCTCTCTCGATATCTGGGCTGCTACCTTGGCTACAACAAGGTGATGATCCTAGTCGATGTTTGCACCTTTGAAGGCTTGGACATCGAGAATATTGGAGGAGTGTCTGACGTCGATCGCAACGTGATCAATGAGGTTGTCGGTGGTTTAATCAGGGGATCGCCAGGTCCCTTTGTGGATGTTCAGGTGTGGAAACCGCGTGCTAGCTACAGAGAGATTCCACCCCGAGGTGAAGTCCAACAGCCTGAGTCCGTTTCCAGATGTGTTGTCGTGCAGGCTGTGTTTACCGATGACTCCAGCAAAGATGTCCTTGTTTCCCAGCTGACCGTTGAAAACTCCTAAAACGATTTTGGTGTCGTAGCTGGGGCAGCGTTCGTATGTTCGTTCTAGGAGATCATAGAAGTCATCCTTTGTGTTGTCATCCTTCTCCTCTGTCGGGGCGTGAGCGCGTATTAGGCTGATTTTCCCGAATTTGGCCTTGATGCGGATTGTCATGAGGCGTTCGCTGACGGGGTCGTAGCTCAAAACTTTTTGCCTCAGTCTGCCTCGAACCACAAATCCGCATCCGAATAAGCGCCGCCTTCTCTCTCTATACCAATCGCTGTAGTAGATATCGCAGGTCTTCATCGGTTTTTTGCAGGGCCGCACTTCCTGTATGGCGATAATGTCTGCTTTGTAGCAGTCCAGAGCCTCCGCAAGATGTTTAGCTGCACGTGGTCTGTTAAGAAACCTCACATTCCACGGGCAGAAGTGAAAATCATTGCCCTTATAACGTTTGCCGGGGTCTTCAACAGTTGGTCCTTCATTATCTGAGGCATTTCGGCGTTTCTGAACTATTTATTTTTTACGTGGTGAGAAAGTTAACCTCCCGCACAACCCATAGACTGTTAGGCCAGGCCCATTATTTAAACCCTCGGGCAGAGGGGTTCGCTGCATACATTGGTTCACCATACAACGGATGTTGTGATGGTTATCCAGGAGGCGCCGCGTGGAAGCTGTGTGTTAACTTCACCTGTACACTAACGAGGATAGTGTTGGCAGTTCGGCTTCTTGAGCGCAATCAACAACGTTACTTCGCGTGAACAGGCCCATGCCCCCCCCCATTACCCGTAACTGATTCCTTGGTATTTGAATTCAAGGGTAGGAAGGTTTTTTCTTTTGAATCTGATATATCACTCAAATATCAAGGCTTTCCTTGTCATAAGAATAAGCTGCAGCATTTCCAGCTGCAAAAATACCTTTAGCTCAAGCAGCTTTCTTTGATTTTAATTTCGTTGGTGTTTCTATAGGAAAGAAGGGTTCTTGGCCGTGAAACAAGTTTGCTTCCGTCTTATATTACAGATTTGTAACAGTCTTATCTTGGCACTGCCTGACTGCGCCCAAAAAATGATAAAGTCCGCACTGTAATTGAATCAAAGGCTAAATACTGTGAGCGTCAAAAGTGAGTAAACAAATATCTGATTACTGTATAAAGATGAAAATTGGGTCGAAACAACAACAAAACTCAAATTCCATTTAAACACAAAAACAGCTTTTTTCAATGTGATCAATTATTGAAAACATATTTATTTAGTGATGAAAGCAAATTCGAAATTTTTAAGAGCCATATGAATAAAAAAAATTTGGAGAGCAAAAAATGAAGAATTTACTGAAAAAAATATTAGGCCGGTCGTGAAACATGGGGGAGGTTCAGTGATGGTGTGGGGGTGTGTAGCAGCATCTGGGGTCGGTAATCCTGTCTTCATTGATAGTACAATGCGGAAGGAAGATTATCTTAATATTCTCAGGACCAACTTGCAACCGAGTGTAGACAAATTAGGTTTAGCTAGGAATTGGATCTTTAAGCAAGACAATGATCCTAAGCATACCTCACGTCTTGTTAAGGAATGGTTGCTTTATAGGACAGCTTGATCATCCCCGCAATCCAATTAACCCAATAGAACACTTATGGGAGCATTTGGATAGAAGAGTTCGACAGAGTACTATTAACAACAAGGAAGACCTGAAAAAAGCTATAACAGAAGAATAGTCAAAAATTTCCCCCGATGTTACCAACAAATTGGCAATTTCTATGCCACGTAGGCTCAAGGAAGTAACAAAATTTTAAAGGAGGACGAACAAAGTACTAAATTTAATTTTTTAAGCAATAAATAAGTACATTTGCTGATAGAAGTAGTTATAATTTTCATTAAAAAATGTATTTGTTTTTGTTTTTACCGTACTTTATTTTTTGAATATTTGATTACATTGAATAAAGCTGTTTTTGTGTTTAAATGGAATTTGAGTTTTGTTGTTGTTTTGACCAAATTTTCATCTTTATACAGTAATCAGATATTTGTTTACTCACTTTTGACACTCACAGTATCTCCCTTCCGCTTTTTTTTCATTCAATGCTTTATAAAAAGTGTTACAGTGATCCAATCCCACCAAACACACAGCAAAACCTTCCTAGCCGTCAATCTCGGCTTGGCCACTGTTTGGGACGATTCACTACCGTTTTCGCTTGATATTGTCGTACGTGATCCATTTTTCGTAGCCAGTCACCATCCGCTTCAAAAATGGGTCGAGTTCGTTCCGTTTCAGCAGCATATCGCAGGCGTTGATTCCGTCCAGAAGGTTTTCATCAAGCTTTTTTTTGTATCCAGCCTTCTGCAGATGGTTTAAAATGGTTTGGTGACTAACTCCGATGCCACGTGATGCCATATGTCGAAGGATAGCTTAATATCAGCGTGTATAGTCGCACCTTGTATGGAGCGGAGAAGAAAACTATTGTTTGGAATGCAGGCAATAACTCTATAACTTAAGAAGATCCTAACGCTTGGAGAGTTATTCGCCGGGCGGACTCTTGGCACAGCTGATTTGCTTGAATCACAACGGCGACAAATTTCAAACACTTATTTTTTAAATTAACTTTAAAGACTTCGCTTGCTCACGTACGTCATAAGGAAGTAAATATGCATAGTTGCCTGAATAAATTGACAGTCACAGCTTGACGATCAGTAACAGTGTGGGTTCACAAATTGAATTCAAAGTTGTTTAATTTCTATCGGAAAAGTCGCTGATACGTACCCTCCTTGCGGAAATAGTCTGCCAGGCTGGCATGTGGGTGTCATTTGATAAATTAAAAATATTGGACAGTAACAAGCCTCAAAAGGCGTCCAGAAGAATCGACGAATCAATGCTTGCCTGACATACTCCCACATCACAGTACCATGACGGCAAGACAAATATTCTTACACTCTTGGGCGGCACAGGATCAGGGCACTTTCAGATCAAACTTGACATCAAACTCAATGAAATCCTCAATTAGCGCCAGGATTTTTCTTACACCCTTGGGCAGCACAGGATCAGGGCGCTTTCAGATCAAACTTGACATCAAACTCAATGGCATCCTCTATTAGCGCCAGGATTCATATTTTTCCAGGGGCGATCAACAGAAAGGCGCAGAATAGTGAAAGGAAAGGCACCGACGAACACGCAAGCGGCAGAGAGGACAACGATTTCTTCAGTATCATGGGCTTGGGCAAAACGAGTGATATCAGCCACCATTCGCCATTGTGCGAGGACAAGAATTCTCGCACCTAAGGAAGCTTATGCCAGCGACGAAGCATGAAGCAAGGGAGCTTATGCCTGAGGAAGCGGAATGTATAAAAGAGATCGTATGGCGTATGGTGCAAGGCAGAGCGCATGCGTTTCTTTGATGAATTCTGTCACTTCTCCTCCGCGGCATGTGCTGTGACTTGAACTTGGGCACTTGTTGCCAAACGCAGTTTATGTCCAATCAGGGTGCACTTCCGCCATCCAAGACCACCGATTTTGGATGGAATGCAATTCATTTCTTTGGCTCACAACAGTTTTTCAGGAATCCAACCAAAACGCAAGTCCGCCTGATTCATGGCCAAAAGACGTCTAATCAAGCCACTTCCCAAACAGAAATATTTATTCTTTGAATACCTGAGAGCTGATTCACTCCACTCGAGTCTGTGACACTTGCTCGCCCCTGGTCTCTCAAGTTCACAATGAGTCACTCCTGGTCTCGGTGCGCCTCTCACATTGACCGCGTTCCACCGAATTTCTATTCAGCGAGTCTCCCTGAAGATGTTATCCACTGAGGATTTACGTCGTATACGCGAAGCTCTTCAAAATTCAGCCATGTCTCTGCATGACCACTGTTTCCAACTGAATTTTTTTTTCGTTGGCCTTGAAAGTTTTCTGTCATCCCCAAAGCCGATTACCATAATGACTCTACGTGCCCAGACTGAAGTCGTTTGCCAACAATCAGCTGTTTACAGCCGGCATCTCGTCGATTGCCTCTTCATTGATACCAGTCAATACCGATCGGCACCAGGCACCCACCGCTGCGCACGAGAGCACCCACTTCAGTTCTAGAGCTTCTGCGCTCTTCGGCTTAATGAATCCTTTTGCACGTAACTCACCGACTGAGTGAATGCGGATCACGTAATCCGGGGTTCCATGTTTGTGTGCGCTGCAGTGACGAATCGAAATTAGGGTGATTTGCAATTTTCCTCGTTTTCCTCGTCTTTCACGATGTAATCTGCTTCTTGACCGCAGGTCGTTAATTTGGTGGATGGATGAATTTTATTTTGAAGACCGTACGCTTGCTCGTCAGTGATGCAATGAACTGGGGAACTGGCGCAAAGCCTGAGCACCGTGGACCAGCATGAAGACATGTGGTGTCTTGTGGTGAAATTAGTGGTGCCTACGAGTGTCTTGGACAGCAATGCGGTTACGGGAAAGAAGAGGGGACGGAACTGTTCACTGGTTTGTGGTGGGAACTTAAAACTCTACGGAGATTTACTGTGGCAGTGGTCGCATGTGAATTTTATTCATGTGAGGCGAAATTTTCGGTTTAAGCTGGAAAATGCACTCACTGTGGAGGAATTTTGGGATTTTCGTTGTCCCGAATATTTAAGGACCTCTTCCAGTAATCCAGTGGGCGAAGTTTGTGTAACGTGAAACGTCTGTGAAATTGTGTTTTTGCGCACAGCTTGAGAAACGATTTTAAACGAGGAGTATGCAAGTAAGGAAACGCTGGCTCAAGCGGAAATAAGTTTCCCAGAGTCAACAACAGTAAAGCAGTTGCGGACATTGTTGCGAGAGGCTGTTCACGTGGAGAGCGACGACGCTGCAACCACGTAAGCTGACATGAGTCCGTCGGACGATTGTTCTATTAGGGACGCCGCTGCTAGCCACATTGTTACTAACGCTGCCCCCGCCGTTCCTAGCACACCCGCTGCCGCTGTCACCACCGCTGCCACCACCACTGCCACCACCGCTGTCACCACCGCTGTCACCACCGCCGCTATCCCACAGCAACCGCTGCCGCCGCCGTTGCTTTCGAGGAAGACCAAACGATGGAACGCGAGCTAGTGCAGTTAGAAAAAACAGGAGCTGCTAGTGTCGCGACGCAAAATTAAGGAGATGGAGGCCCAATGTTGACCGACGCCAGCCTCCGACCCGTCCGCAATGGAAACAATGCTACCGCGGTTCACGGCCGAAGATATGCAGGAGAAAGGGAAGCGGTTTGCGGAGGCAGAGGAAGTGTTCGAGCTGTTCAGATGTAGTGATCCGGCGAAGTTCATGTGCATCCGTCGTGCATTGGAGGGCACGGCCAAGCTCTTCGCACGTTCATTTGCACCAACCACCTACCAGGAGCTGATGGAAGGACTTATGGCTGAGTTCCGTCGATTGTACAGCCTGAACTATGTGTTCAGGAAGCTGAAGGCGCGGTCACTCAGGCCATCTGTGTCCGCAAGGCACTACGACTACTACCAACTTGGAGATGCAGGAGATCGCCTCATACGCCAACATCCCTGACGCCAATCTCGTTGAGCGCATACTGGAAGGTCTGAATCACCGCAGCAGCAATTCGGTTCCGCTGATGGCAGCAACAACGATGAGGCAGCTCTGGTCGTGACTGGAAAAATATGAAAGAGGACGAAACCGCAGCATTCCGCAAATCCCCGCCGCAAATCACACCGCAGTTCACACTAGCGCTATTCAGCAAGCCGTATTCCGACCGAAGATCACCGCCGCCTCTCCGAGCATTACCTCCGTCGAAGGAGCAGGCCGACGCTACAACTGTTCGCAGGTCGGACAATACCAGACGCTTAGCAGAAGCCATAGAATCGAGGTAGATTAATAGTCAAGATGGCCGAACTGAAATAGACTCTTAAAATTTTTCAATTTATTCTGTACGACGTAAGTAGATCTGGCAGCACTGAAGAAAGTAAATCAGCTAGTAGCGCGCGCCCTCAGCGTGTCAGGTTTGCTAACGTCACCAATTATATTTATTCTGTTCTGTACACTCAACGAGAGAAGACGCACTAATAAAGTGCAACAAACATTATGAAAGAGTTTTACAGGTGTATATATTCCTCACATTCGAAGGATGGACAAATCTGCTTGGACTTGAAGTGGAGCTCTACAAACCAGCAGAACAAACATTGATTGTGTTGGTGTAACCATGGAAAAGAAATGTTTCTTGAAACCACCAGGGCTATCAGGGACATGTAGCAATGCCTAGCATCACTTCAGGTTTGGCTGAAATATAAAATCCTTGTGAAGGCCCCTTTCTTATTTTGACTTCCAAGTAGCTCTTCGAATCTGAGGCATTGGAACAACGCAACAGAGGACGGCCTAGAATAACGTGGTGCACACAAGTGGAGAAGGACCTCAACCAACTTGGAGTGCGGAGCTGGAGGCAGCTGGCTAAAGATCGTGCTGGCTGGAGAGGCATGTTGGTTCAGGCCCAGGTAAACCCCGGACTGTCTGATTGTGTGCCACGAGAAGAAGAAGAAGTAGCTCTTTTCATCTTTTAGATAAAATCCTTAAGCGGTTGATAAAACTCATGAGTTGCTATGTCAGGCGGCTCTTTTGAGCATCAACGAAAGACGCTTTTTTATGAAAGTTCCCCAAATGACTGACTCATTCATTTTTCATTATTTTCACTTCAATCACTTACTCGCAATATAGTGTGTCTCCTTGGTCCGGATTGACCTTCATTTCACTCTTGTCCCTTTTTCGGATAAATTTAATTTTTATCCGGGGTGAACCTCGAACGCGTGCCTCTCCTACCAGGTGCGACTGAGTGCGCACTTCAATTTTGGTTGAGGTCCTTCTCCACTTACGTGACCCATCTCAGCCTAGGCCGTCTTCTGTTTGTTTCCCAAGTTTTGGATTCAAAGACTTTCGAGCCGCAGCAGTGGTGTCCATACGTCTTACATTTTAAGCTTTGAATTCAAAGAAGCTAGATCAGGCGCATGCGGCCATGCAACCCATGAAGTTCATCGTTAAGTCTTCTCCTCCAAATGCCATCAATGCATTTGGTACCAAAAAAGCAGGCAGAACTTCTCTCTCATCCGCTCCAAGACAAGGTCCAAGTTTCACGCCGGGAGGCAGGACTGAAGTTGTCATGCTGTTAAACAAAGCTTACCCAGGCTCTATTTTCAATTGCTTTAACATCGCAAAGGAACAGCAATTGGCAGAAGTGAATCTTTATTTGATTCCGATACTACTTGTTTTCCCTAGTTACCGCGGAGCCGAAGTAAACGAAGTTCACGAACAACTCGAAGTTTTTGTCATCTAATGTGAGGCTCTAGACGAGACGTCGATGTTGGATGTCCTTCCTTGACAACAGCGCTTTCTTTGCTCTGCTCTCATTTACCGTTTAAGCCGCTTCCACTTCAATGCCAGCAAAACACCTCATTGATGGTTAGCTGTGTTCGTCCGACCACAACAATGTCGTCCGCGTAAGCTAGCAGTTGAACTGATTTTTGGATTATCGTGAATCTGGTGTTGACTTGTGAGTTACGCACGATCTTCTTAAGAGGACAGCGCGGCGCCTTGTCTATAGCGTTTTTGACATTTGAGGTGACTTTTTGGCATCTTGGTGAGTTCGTTGCCGACCTCGACGGAGCAGAGTGGATTCTCCATTGTCATCCTACACAACCTACGACTTCGGTAGGAATGCCAAAGCTAGACATGGCACTGTATAGCTCATGCATAGAGAAACACTGTCATATGCGGCGATGAATAAGTGATGAGTGTTGATCTGTACTTCTTGGGCCTTTTCCCAAGATCTGCGGTAAAGTGAAGATCTGGTCTGTTGTGGACTTCCCTGGCCTGAAACCACAATTGAAACGATTCTCTTGGGCTATGGACAAACGGTTTCAGTCGTAAACACAATGAGGCAGATAGGATCCTTAAGGCGGTGTTGAGGATGCTAATATCGGACTCAAGAAGGCCTCCCTTGATGTGGACCGGACAAATGACTCTGAGATTCTATTCAAGGAGCATGCTTTTCTCCGACCATATGTTACAGATGAACTGGTGCATGTGCCCACCCCAACCATCTCCTGCTCCTTTAAATAGTAGGGTAAAACTTACATAAGAAATCGGAAAAAAACGATACGTGATTTCGAAGGATGTTTCGGAAGGATTGTTCTGTATGAGGTTGCGGGGGAGGTCCCAGGAGGAGGTCTTGTGATGTGATCTCGGGAGGAGGTCTCTTGAGAAGGTCTCGGTAGGTAGTCTTGGGTGGGGTCTCGGGTGGGGTCTCGAGTGGAGGTCTCGGGAGAAGATCTCGGAAGGAGATCTCGTGAGGCGGTCTCAGGAGGGGTCTCCGGTGAAAGTTTCGGAAAGAGGTTTCGGAAGGATTGTTCTGTATGAGGTTTCGGGGGGAGGTCTCCTGAGGAGGACTCGGGAGGAAGTCTCGGGTGCGGTCTCGGGTGGTGGTCATGGGAAAAGGTCTCGGCAGGACGTCTCGTGAGGTGGTCTCGGGAGGGGTCTCGAGAGGGGGTTTCGGAAAGATGTTTCAGAAGGATTGTTCTGTATGAGGTCTCGAGAGGAGGTTTCGTGAAGTTGTCTCGGAAGGGGCTTCGGGTGCAAGTTTCGGACAGAGGTTTAACAAGAGGGTTAACGTCACAACCGCGGTGTGTTTCACATTTGAGGCAGCGATCTTAACTCCTGTGAAAGAGTCAATAAAGTACAATACTAGTATCAATTGTAAGCCGCCGTAGAAAGGCAATTTTGACATAACACACCATTGCTCGCAGATTTTTGAAAAAGAATTTGGAGAGAACATCTTGGGATTAGAGTTTAACCCTCACAGTGCAACCTAAAGTCTTACACAGCTCCCTACAAAAGAGATCCTTCCTACTTCAGCTGCTTAGAAAGCTCTTCAAAGCAGGCAGTCTGGCGACTGGACTTGAAGTCTTCAGTACATACTATCTTAAACAGACTGCCAATAAATCATGATCAAAAAGATATTCTGCCTCAGTTCATCGATGTCCATTGACATTTAAAATACTGTCTCTTGAGGAGGTCTTGGGAGGAGGACTCGGGAGGAAGTCTCGGGTGGGGTCTCGGGTGGAGGTCTCGGGTGGAGGTCTCGTGAGCAGGTCTCGAGATGTGATCTCGGGAGGAGGTCTCTTGAGAAGATCTCGGTAGGAAGTCTCGGGTGGGGTCTCGAGTAGAGGTCTCGGGTGGAGGTCTCGGGAGAAGGTCTCGGGAGTCGTCTCGAGAGGAGGTTACGGAAGGATGTTTCGGAAGGATTGTTGTGTATGAGGTTGCGGGGGAGGTCCCAGGAGGAGGTCTTGTGATGTGATCTCGGGAGGAGGTGTCTTGAGAAGGTCGCGGTAGGTAGTCTAGGGTGGGGTCTCGAGTGGAGGTCTCGAGTGGAGGTCTCGGGAGAAGATCTCGGAAGGAGATCTCGTGAGGCGGTCTCAGGAGGGGTCTCCGGTGAAAGTTTCGGAAAGAGGTTTCGGAAGGATTGCTCTGTTTGAGATCTTGGGAGGCGGTTTCGGAAAAAGGTTTCGGAAGGATTGTTCTGTATGAGGTTTCGGGGGGAGGTCTCGTGAGGAGGACTCGGGAGGAAGTCTCGGGTGCGGTCTCGGGTGGTGGTCACGGGAAAAGGTCTCGGTAGGACGTCTCGTGAGGTGGTCTCGGGAGGGGTCTCGAGAGAGGGTTTCGGAAAGATGTTTCAGAAGGATTGTTCTGTATGAGGTCTCGGGAGGAGGTTTCGTGAAGTTGTCTCGGAAGGGGCTTCGGGTGCAAGTTTCGGACAGAGGTTTTGGAAGAATTGCTCAGTTTGAAGTCTCGGGAGGAGGTTTGGGAAAGAGGTTTCGAAAAGATGTTTCGGAAGCAGGGAAGTTTGCGATTTCGAGAGTAGGTCTAAAGGGGAGGTTGTAAGGCCTTCAACATATCTACATTCAGATCTGCACGTTGTGAAACGGCTTTCTTTACTCTACTCTAATCTCCTTTTTGGTGCACCATTTTTCAAACACATGTTCCAATATTTCCAACATACTCGTACCTCTAATCCTATACCATGCAAGTTTAATTAGTAGGCAGACAGTTTGAATATTCATCAGCTGATGAAATGAAGTCGTATCCGTTGATGATGACAATCTTTACGCAATGCCTTGGTCATGAAAATTAAATTAAATGAAATGTCAGTCTCGTTCTTGGATTCAGGAATCTGCATGTTATACAAAACCGCATGAGGGAGCGTTGGAGTGAAAAAATCGGTGCAAATTTTTCTTTAACGATGTTTGTGCCATTGGCACTCAAAGAAGAAGATTCACCGACGAGCGCTATAGACTGGTGGCATTGGTCGAGTCAAGCTTTAATGGATATAATGCTTAGAAAAGCTAGGACAAGGAAAGGACAGTTTCAGAGCAATTTAGACCCAACAAAGGACATCCGAGTCTGCCCGAATGGTAAAGGATTTAAGCCAAAATGAAGTAAAAATTTTTGGAGAGACAAGCTAATTGAGGCCCTGGTTCACCCTGCCCTGTGATTATGTGCGGCTGTGATCATTCAGAATTGTATAAATATTTATTATAAATGTCAAACATGAAGTTACATGTAACAATAATTTTCCTCACTACTGTTCTTACACATCCGAAATCCATTTTCTTATATTTCTATTTAATAATATCATACGACCACATCGTGTCATCGCGCAATTTTTTATACCAATATTGAGATTAAGGAATATTTTTTGTTGTGTGCACCGCTGCCCACGCGCGATGCCCTTTTTTGCATTTGAAATAAAAACCACATATTCATTCTGTTGAAGCGGTTCTAATCGAGAACATCGTCTTTTTTTTTGAATACTTTCTGGTTCGTTTAAATCCTTCGCAGTTTTTGGTTTAAAAAGGCTTAAACCAACTATCAACAATTATTAGCGAAAACATCACGACTGTTGAAAATGCTGTAAGCTTACGCTGTTGTATCCTACTGGCTTCTAAGGAAAGTTGTTGAAGAACACTGACAGAAGAGGTTTTTGAGATCTTTCCTCACTTGTTATTTTTGATTGATTTGATTGATTTTTGAATGGACGTCTAGGTAACCTTTTGGGGTATGCTTTCGAAAGTCCGTACAATCCACCAACTTATGTGTTGGAAAACACAACCGATGTGGCGGCCGTGGCGTTGTGGATAGAGTGCGACACTCACATGTCATTCGATTCCCGGCTGAACACCTCGAATTTTTCACGGCATCAGCTCTTTCGAACTGCTGACAGCACTGAAAGAGTAATGACTGTCTAAAAAAGTTTCTCCAAATTTCGACGTTCGGAATCGGCAAAACTGTAGGCCCCTTCTACTCGTGAGAGAACAGTAGCGCGCACAACACGAGTAGTTGTTGAGCAAGCTAGGCCCTGGTCCTTCTGTGAACTGGCGTACTGTGGGCCTCAACCAATATGCTTCTCCAGCCAGCACGATCTGTCGCCAGCTGCCTCCAGTTTTGCACTCCAAGTTGGTTAATGTCCTTCTCCACTTGTGTGCGCCATCTTAGCCTAGGCCGTCCTCCGTTGCTTTGTCCCAATAGCTCAGTTCGAAGACTCTGCGGTTCGAAGTAGTGGTGTCCATGCACTCTACAGGGCCTAGCCATCTTAAGTATTGTATCCGAAGACGCTTGACCAGGCTCATGTTGCTGTACAGCCTGTATACTTCGTCAGTATACGCTCCTCAGATGCCATCAACGCAAACAGGAACAAAAATCGCACGCAAAACTTTTTTCTCGAAAAGATGAAGGACTTCGACGTCCGCTTTTAGTAACGCTCAGGTTGATCTGGGATAATCAAGGTGTTATAAAGGGTGTCCCAACAAGAACGCAACGCATTTGGCGCCATTCGAACTGCCATTGTTGGACATCTAAACAATTAATATTGTTTGTTAGTAGAAAGTATAAGGTTAATAAAGCGCTACACGAATGAACAATGCATTCTCACTGTGAAATTGTTTTACCAAAATGGTAAAAGTTTCGCAAATTGCGATCAATTAATAATATAATAATAAAAATAACAATAATGCTCCAAAAGAGTCAGCTGTAAAGCGATTAATGGAAAAGTTTGCTGAAACTGGGTCTCTAACTGATGTAAAGACAACAACGCGCCTACGACCAGGTCGATCGACCGAAAATATCGCAGCAGTACGTGATGATGTCGCTCAAACTCCATCTACCTCAATTTGACACCGAGCTCAGGGAATTGGTGTTTCCAAATCCACTATGCAGCGAATTCTGATGAAAGATTTGCATCTTCATGCATACAAAGTTCAATTGACTCAGGAACTGGAGCCAGCTGACCATGAACAGCGAAGGGAGTTCTTTCATTGGGTATTGGAGAGACAACATGAAAATGCTGATTTTGCCAATAAAATCATTTTTAGTGACGAGGCCCATTTCTATCTTGATGGTTTCGTAAATAGGCAGAATTGTCGCATTTGGGGTGCGGAAAATCCTCGAGAAGCAAATGCATCCTGAACGTGTCTTGTGTTCTTGTTGGGACAGCCTTTATAAAGCGAGCTTAGTTCTCCGATAGAGGGCTCTATTACTCAATTGCCCCTTGAGCTCAAAGAAACAGCGACTGGCAAGAGTGAATCTGCGCTTGATTTCTGTATTGATTTTGTTGTCCCTTTTTGAATCATACATATCCTTAAGTCCTAATCAGTGTCCGCGAGTAATGAGGATGCGCCAAAAATATTTACCTCTAGTCTACAATGCCTCACTGAAAGAAAGATCGCTTCGCTTCAAATTAAATCTGCGTAACAAACACGCACCATTCCGAATTATCTCTGGTGAAATTCAGTTTTATGAAAGGTGGCATAACAGTGTTGGAAATCGTTAAATTCGTAACATGCTGTCCCTTACATCATGAAATACAAACAAAACTTTCCCTTAAGTCCATCAAATTCCCTCATTCCAGATGACAAGTGTTCTTTTCGGGTTCTAGTCCCCTCCCCACGATTACGTCAAACAATGTTTCCGCACGCTAAAATGACACAACATTTAGTTTGACCCTAGCATGTTTTGAAACATTTTTGCAACAAGATTGCGATGCGTCAAGGTTCATGGCCATTTGGTCAGTTTCGTGTTTTAGCTGCAAGTACTTCATGGTGAAATGGAAACTGAGTTGGATCTATGAAAGACTTGTGCCTCTGTAAAGCAAATCGTCATATCTCCCAAATTACCTGGCCATTCCTGTTTTAATCAGAACCAACAGCTTTTCGACGACACCCGAGGCAGAAGATCAAAATCAAAAGCATCTCACACGACCTTGGTGGCTTCTTCAATCCCATATCAATAATCGACAAGAGACATTCACCTTACCGTACAACGAAAGTGGTACGTGGTCACCCTCAAAAGATTGACACAACATGATAGCTGCAAACCTGTCTGGGTACCGGTACCTCAATAAGACCCAAACCCTTACCGGATGTTGGGTAATTTCCGAACTCGCACCGAAGACCCCATCAACCCTTCAAGCAGAACAGAACTATTTGCATCACGACACGAGCTTTAAGCGTATCTTGCAAATCATGGCGTGTGCCTCTTCATGTTCTTTTCTTCCTTACTCACTATGAGCACACAATTAATGAGAATTCAAATCATATCTCATTCAATTCAATGGAATCTCCACTTAATAATATAATCCACCCGGATACCCTTTACGCCAGCAGCAATAACCAACAACAACAGCAGCAACAACAAAACCACAGCTTGTGGAAGAATCTCAAACGAAAAAACAATTAGCTAAGCAAATACCCAAACTCGTCCACGAACACGTTCACGCTGTCGTCGTCGTTGAAGTTGTTTTTGTTTTGTTCGAATGTTTTGGCGGCCAACTAAAGAGAATCCTCTCGTTGTTTCTCCTTCAGAGCCTGGCACGCGCTCGTTTTCTCCACCCACGCACGAAACCGGGCTTCTTGGGACAGCGATTTGAAGATGAAACAATGCTCGCATCCGCAAATCCATCGGCGAAACAAAAAAAAGTGCGAAAGATCAATACAAAAGAGTTGGTGTGCGAACTTGACTATACGATTTTTGGTGGAGAGCAGCACGTCTCACAACAACACGATATCCGGGTCGTCATCCGAGCGTGCATATGCTAATGCAATATATACTAAACATTGGCCAATAGGGATGGCTATAATTGATGAACAACAGACGAAACTTGCTCAAGTGACATAATTGTTATTGTTTATCGGCCATCTGAAAGACTGCATTGGCCCACTTTCTTGAGAAGACGCGTCAGCTGTGCGATGGACTGTCAAATTGAACAGAAGGATATCGCAACACTAGACCCCGTCATCTGTCGCAGTTCACTCTTTCCGCGTGACTCCTTGCGGACGTCTTGGAGACTCCAGTTTTTTGACTTAACGCCACCACTACCACCAGTTTTACCGGTCACTCTTCTAATTCACATCCAGCAAAACATCTGCTTCGTACCCCCGGATACTGCCCAGACTGTAACCACTCACACAAGTCTGCTACAAAAAATCATGAAAAATCAAAAATAAACGATAACTTTCTCCGCGTAAAACACATAAGCATATCGCCGTACCAGAAGCATTTTTTTTTCATTCCTTTCGTTGTGTCTCAAAATGAAAAGAAAAGGAAAAGCCAACGAAACCAACCAACCAACCAGCCACACAAACAAACACCATCATTATCGATAGGCACACAACCACCAGTGTAATTATCATCTGAGGAAGATCTCTGTGTGTTCAGAGGAGAAGACAGAAGTTGTGTTAGTAGAGCGCAAGGTAACAAAACACACAACATAACAAATTCGCTTATATGCACAAAATACCTGAAGCTTTAAAAATCCCTCACTGTTTGGTCATAAATTTACCAGTTCGTGTCTGCTGAGACATTCAGTTAGTCTCTGGCTTTATTCCCGATCGGGCGTTCGCGTCTCTTCTCTCTCGTGCATATTTGTGTGTGGATTTTCCAAGGAAATTGTCTGTGATTTTAAAATAACAAAGCGACATCGTGGTCCGATTGCTGAATGATACGTCCCGCGGCAAAAGGAAAATAAAAACTTCAACAACACAACAAACAGAGTCTCCGTTCATCCGTCCAACCAATAGACGCAAGCTGCGAAAAACCAGTGAAAAAGCTGAAACGCTGCAGAAGCTACTATAAGCCTCGCTTCGTTTCATGACCCCAAAGTTGGCTCTGACATTAAATTGTTGCTTATTACTACTTAAGTCCGTGTGCCGATCGGTCGGGGTGTAGTTGCGTTGCAGTTGCCGCCTGCCTACAGCGATAGGTGTTATTTTGCTTTTATGGAAAATTTGTTTGTCTAGATTCAGATGCGGGATCCGTTATATAGAGCAAAGTGAATCGTGCCACGCAAAAATGTTTTAAAACCCAGAAAAAAAAGAGAGTGTGTGTTTCTAGATGTATCGACATTAAAAATTCCCACAAATATACATTGCTTTCGACAGAAGAAAAAAAATCTCAATCACCAGCAAAGAAAAGTGCTGAAAGCTCAGTCAACATGTTGCGGTTTCATTCGACGATAGTGGTCCTTGCGATTTGGTGAGTGTTTCCAAGTGCCAAGCATAAAATTTCAAAAATTCAAAATTCTATAAAATGCAGAAAATGCGACAGCTCCGTATGTTGATTGATGGAATTTCTGCTGGCTCAGTAGTGGCTCATAAAATCCATAATGTACACAAGTATGTCAACAGTAGCTGGATGGCATACAAATTACATGTTGCTTGCGATGGATAAGTGCCAAACTTGGCGAGGGGGGTTATGTTAATTTGTCTTGTCTCGATAAGGACCGATAGTTGGAGTCGTTGTCGTCGTCTATGTGTTTTTTTTTTCACTCTCACTTGTCACTTGCGTCTTCGTTTACCCCCCACCTAATTCAAATGTCAATGGCATAACACATTTGGTGACACCCGATGACACGTTCAACAGGGGCTTAGAATGAATTTGGGATCATTCGGGGCGGTCAAGGTTTGTTGGTGCTGAATTTTGTTTTTCTCTCTTTTGTGAATGGAATGTTTGATTTGAATAGATTCCTGTTTGGTGGCTGGTTGTACATTAATTTGGGTTTAAGTGTCATAATTTGAAAATACGTTCAGGATTGGAGTTCAAACTGGATCTCAGCTTGAGCAGTGACCAAACCTGACTGTGAAGCGATTTTGTTCGCATTTTATAGGGGCCTCCTTGGGGTAGGGATCCTGTTTGGTATATCTATGTTTTAAAGTTTGTTTTCTGTTTTTGTTTCTGTCTCTGAAATTAACGTGAATGCATGTGATTTGGTTCTTGCCTCGAAAGCAGCTTACATTCGTCATAAATTCTGGTGACAAGTTTGTGGTTTGTTAAACGGCGTTGAACTTAAAGAATTTGCGCCGAATTTGTTGGAGACATCTAAAGAAGGAATATGCACGATTATCAAACAATTCAAGTCACAAGGAAAGTGTTACGGCCTTAGCTTAATCAGGGCATAAGTGCAACGCAAGGAATCTTGCAGTGCACGGTTTCTTGGAATGATCAATTTGCATAAATCATGTTTTCTTTCTATGGAACCTGTTTTCGGTCACTTTACCAGCTGAGACTTTTGAGAGAGTTTGTTTTCGAACCTGTAACCTATTCCGGTTTCTTTGTCAATCATTTGATTGCGACAGTATTGTTGTGGTCCTTGACCTCCCCTGGTAACAGATTATAGCCTTTGGTCAATTTTTAAAATTTTACAGACAGAATGCCTGTGGAGTTAGCCACTGATTTATCTTCAGCGATTGTAGGAGAGACAATTTCTGAAGACGGTTTCTTTAGGCACCTACAAATAATAAACTTTTTCTTTAAATGGTTATAAAAATGTACAAAAAATGGCAACCATAACTTCTCATAAAAAAGTCTCTGTTACGGTTTGGGCAACATGTTCATTTCAAATGAACAGCGTGGTGGCATAAATCAATAAAGTAGGCTAAAAGAAAACGTTCAAGCCCGCAAAACTACCCTAAATTGCATATGTTCCCAAATAACGAAATGTTCAAAGTGCCCACGATCACGCAATATTTGAAATTCCAAAAAACCGAATTCAAAATTGTGGAAGCTTCGAAACAATAAAATTCCATAAAGCTCAAAATGCTCTAAGTGAAAATTCGGGAAATGTCCAAAATGAAAAATTCTGATGTGCAAAATATGTATAAAAGTCTAGAATCTAAAAGACCTAAAATATTTGAAAAGCCAAATTTTTGAAACCTTCAAATGGAGAAGGGCAACATGCCGACAGATGCGTCTCTTGCTGCAGCGAGGTTGCCTATTGCAGTTTCCTGCTGCATGGCCAAAAATTTGGAATCTTGTGCAATGAAGCTTCTGGTTTGTTTTCCTTAGCCTCTCCCAAGAGATCACCTGGAAGTTAAGAATTTTTATCTTTCTGAGACTCTCAAGTTTGCTCTCAGATGAGATCTGGATCAAGAAGAGGGGCAGTAGACGTTCAGATGGCATTCTTGACCGGACAGTGGAAAAGTGAAACAACATTCACGTCCTCAATTTTCATTTCTTTCAATGTTCTCCGGCTCAGCCGATACATCTAAATCTTTGAGCAGAACCGTCTGTAAGTTCTGATTTTTTAGTGTGAAGCTGTAGAACTCCTGTTGTGTTGCACAACGCTAACACAAACTCGGTGCACCGTGCAGTTATTTAAGAACATCTTATCCATTCTAAGCCTGCACTGGATTTCGGCACGGAGATGCACTGTCGTGTGACTTCTTGAATACTGCGCTGGAGAGTATAGTTTGGAGGGTAGTTGTAAACGCGGAAGGCACTATCTTCTACAAATCAGTACAATTCCCGGGATATGATGACATCGATATTATTGCACGTTCCCAGCAAGCCGTTGTAGAAGCATTCATGGTTCTTGAAGAGCGGTCTTGGAGTGAATGACGATAAAACGAAATAAATGCTGTCGACAAATATTCGATCCGTCGAACAACACCTGGATAGTGACAATTGATAGCTAAAACCTTGAGGTAGCTAAGGGTTTTTCTAGTTCGGAGCAAACGTGAATTGCACAAACCACACCTTAGTGCAGATTCGGCGCAGAATCACAATGGGGACCGGTATTATTTCGGTTTGTTGACTAAGAAAATGCTCTACAACACGCTAATCCTACCCGTACTCTTATGCAGAACCAAGTGCCGCACCATAAGCAAAATGGACCAAAAAAATGTTGATTCCTTTGAAAAAAAAAATTCTGCTACGACAAATGGTCCTGTTTTCGAGACTGCGAACTCTTTATCTTCTTCTTCTTGTTGTGCCGCTACAGTCCGGGGTGGTCCTGGGACTCAATCAACATGCCTCTCCAGCCAGCACGATCTTTCGCCAGCTGCCTCCAGCTGCGCACTCCAAGTTGGTTGAGGTCCTTCTTCACGTCCTCTGTTGCATTGTCCCAATGGCTTTGATTCGAAGACTTTCCGGGTCGGAGCAGAAGTGTCCATACGCTCTACATGGCCTAGCCATCTTTAGCGTTGTATCCGTAAACGCTTGACCAGGCGCATGTTGTTGTACAGCCCATACGGATCGTCATTAAATCTTCCCTTCCAGATGCCATCAACGCAAACAGGACCAAAAATCGGGCGCAGAACTTTTCTCTCAAAAAGACTAAGGGCTTTCTCATCCGCCTCTGATGACGTCCAGGTTTACGCGCCATAAAGTAGGACTGGGATGGTTAAGCTTTTATATAAACCAAATTTAGTCCTTCGGGAGATATATATAAACCGAGCTTAGTCCTTCGAGAGAAGGTTTTATTACTCAATTGCCTCTTGAGCCCGAAGAAACAGCGATTGGCAAGAGTTAGTCTGCGTTTGATTTCGACAATGGTGTTGTTGTCCCTATTTACCGCGAAGTCAAGGTAGACGAAGTCCTAAACTTCCTTCTGCTACCTAGTTTTAAGCTCTGTCCGAGACGTCGACGTTGTGTGTCCTTAGTTGACACAACAAATATTTTAAGTTGTCATTATTTTCCACCAGCCCATTCTAGCCGCTTCTGCTTCAATGCCTCATTGACGGCTCGCTGTGATCGTCCAATCATGTCAATGCCGTCAGCTTAAGCTAGCATTTGAACTGACTTCTGGGAGATCGTGCCTCTGGTGTTGATTTGTGAGTAACGCACTATCTTCTCGAGGATGATGTTGAAGAAGTCACATGACAGTGTGTCGCCTTGTCTAAAACCTTTTGAAGACATTGAAGGTCTCGGTGAATTCGTTACCGACCTTGACGGAGCAGCGAGAGTTCTCCATCGTCATCCTACACAATCTGATGACTTTGCTAGGAATGCCAAAACTAGACATGGCATTGTATAGCTCGTCTCTATGCATACTGTCATATACGGCCTTAAAATCGACGAATATGGTAGGTGGTGAGTGTCGATTTGCACTTCTTGGGTCTTCTCCAGGATCTGTCGTAAAGTGAAGATCTGGTCTATTGTGAACTTCCTGGTCTGAAACAACACTGATAGGGACATACAGGTCATGAACAAACGGTTTCAGACGCTCACACAATACGGCAGAGAGGATTTTGTATGCGATGTTAAGGAGACTAATTCCTCGGTAGTTGGCGCAGTCAAATGGGTCTCTATTCTTGTGAACCGGGCAAACGACGCTGAAATTCCACTCATCGACCGACCATATCTTACAGATGACCTGGTGCATGCGCCCAACCAATTCATCTCCAGTTGCTTTAAATAGTTCTGCGGGCAGTCCATCCGTTCAAGCAGTCCTCCTGTTCTGTTGGGCACAATGGACAATCAACGGCAAGTGGATGCCGACAGAAATTCCATGAAAGGAAAAGAAAAAAGCTCAATCCATGCAATAAACCTCTTAGGAGATTATAAAGGGTGATTTTTAAAAGTTATAGGAAAGTTTAAAAAAAAACACATAAAATTCAGAAAAATACATAAAATCATTATTTGTATCGACAGTACGGTCCATATAATTTAATGTTTCATGCAAATGTTGACCTTGACTGCGCCTTAAATGGTTCATCCGCTTAGTCCGTTCCAACTCTTTGCAACATTTCGGCCGGTATCTCACGAATATATGCTTAAATGTTGTCTTCTGTTGTTTGCATTTACAGACATGAGCTTTAACATCGTCCCACAACAAATAGTCTAAAGGCGTTAAATCACACGATCTAGGCGACCAATTGACCGGTCCCGAACGTGAAATAAAATGTTCACCGAACTCGCCTCTTAATAAGTCCATTGTTGCGTATGCTGTGTGGCATGTGGAACCGTCTTGTTAAAACCACATGTCATGCAAGTCAAGCTCTTGCATTTTGGGCAAAAAAAAGTTGGACATCATCCCACGGTAGCATTCACTATTCACAGATACGTTACGATTCCCATCATCTTTAAAGAAGTACGGTCCAATGATGCCAGCAGCCCATAAACCGCACCAAACGGTGACTTTTCTGGATGCATTGGTAGCTCTTGCAGTGCTTCTTGCTGATATTCACTCCAAAATCGATAACTCTGCTTATTTACGTGTCCATTGAGCCGAAAATGAGCTTCGTCGGTTTTTGACCATAAAACGGAAAAAGAGCGCGATGAACTTTCTTAACAGAGCACGCATTTTGATAATAAAATTCAACAATTTGCAAGCGTTATTCGTTTGTAAGACGATTCATGGTTAAATTCTAGACCAAACTGAAGATGTTTGACAGTGAAACGAAACACGAAACGTGCGTCAGCTGTTTAAACCAGTGTTGCCAAAAAGATAATAGCTAAAACATCACCCTTTATATGACACGACGAATTTTTTCGTCAAATTGAACATTTTGAGTTTTTTTCGGATTTTTAAGTATATCTTGTTTACAAAATTAGAGCAGTACATGTATAGAGTATATGACATGTTGTCGCTTTAGGTGTCTTTAATAGTGCCTCAAACAAGTTGGATAAAATTTAAAAATTTTAAAAATTTAATATTTGAAATATTAAGATTTGTGCACTCTGCCAATAATATCACAGAGCAAGATTTTTTGTGCAGAGATAATAGTACTTACCTGAAAAGCATTTAAAACTAAATCAGACCAAAAACTTTTTCAAAGCTGAAAATATTAAGAAAATGTGGCGAAAATACGAAATGAATGATATTTTAAAACAGCAAAGTGGTGAATTTCATGCAGGCCAGCAGGCTGCCATGGCATAGTGGGTAGAGTGCGACGCTAACACGCAGCAGGCCTAAGTCCGACTCCCAGCTTAACACGAACATACACTTTCGAACTGGTGACAATACTCAAAGAGTAATAACTGTCAAAGAAAGCTTCTCAAATTTCGCCGTTCGGAGTCGGCAGAAACTGACTGCCTCTCTACTCGTGAGAGAACAGTAGTAGTTGATGAGCCAGCTAGGCCCTGGTCCCTTTGGGGACTCTAGCGCCATCCAATTATTATTATTATTATGCACCGTTTTGTTCGATAATCTGATTTCACCTAGACGGCAACTTCATAATACCCCCCTTCGAAGAAGCCTTTTCCTTATTTGCGAAGAACTCGGACAGCCACTTTTCACAAGCCTTTTTTGAGTTCAACTTCACACCACCAAGGGCGTTCGTCATGGTTAGGAACAGGTGGCAATCACTTGGCGCTATGTCCGGGCTATACGGTGGATGCGATAAAATCTCCCATCCGAGCTCCCGTAGCTTCTGAAGAGTCATCAAAGAAGTGTGTGATCTGACGTTGTTCTGGCGGAAGACTACACCCTTTTCTGTTAACAAATTTCTCGACGCTTCTGGTCGATCGCCTGATTAAAGCGGTCCAGTTGTTCGCATAAGATGATAGAATTAAGCGTCTGGCCATATGGTAGCAGCTCATAGTGGATGATTCCTTCCAATCCCCCCAACACACAGCAAAACTTTCCTGGCCGTCAATCCCGGCTTGGCCACTGTTTGGGACGATTCACCGGCCTTCAACCACGACCGTTTTCGCTTGATATTGTCGTATGTGATCCATTTTTCGTGGTCAGTTACCACCCGCTTCAAAAATGGGTCGAGTTCGTTCCGTTTCAGCAGCATATCGCATGCGTTGTTCGGTCCAGAATTTTTTTTTTGCGTCAAATAATGCGGTACGCAAACATCAAGCTTATATTTTGGTGACTAACTCCCATCTCCTGGGCGATGTCACGAGATGCCACGTGCCGGTCTAACTCGATGATTTCCATGATTCGATCGGTATTCGTCGTCAGAGCTCTTCCGCCGGCTGGCTTATCCATGGTGTCGTTTTCACCGGCTCTGAATCTTCGAAACCATTTCTCCGCGGTTCGAAGTGATAGAGTACCATCCCCCAAAACACCATTAATCTCACGGAACGCTTCTCTAGCGCATTTGCCTTTAACGAAGGAAAACTTTAAAATAGCGCAAATTTCGGCGTTAGTGAACTCCATGTTCACACGTTTATAACTGTTGAACGCAGTTTCCAAACTAATCATGCATAGCGTCGTTTTGTAGGTTATGTCAAGACCTTTCAAATGAAGTATAGTATTGCCAGATACGAACGCTATAGCGCTTTGTACATAGCTGGAAAATTCAAAAGACAAATAGGCGGAAAGGAGATATTTGGCAACCTTATTTTAAAGACCATTTCCAAGGTGTTTTCCAACCCTGCTAGTATCACGGTAAACAGCTATGGTTTGAGACAGAAATTATTTATTCACATTGAGGTGGCCGCCGTGGAGTAGTGGATAAAGTGCGACGCTCACACGCTGAAGGGTCTAAGTTCGATTTCAGGTTAAACACCTCGAATTGTTCACGGCACCACCTCTTTCGATCTGCTGACAACACTCAAACAGTAATAACTGTCTAAGAAAGCTTCTCAAACTTCGCCGTTCGGAGTCTGCAAAAATCTGTAGATCCCTTCTACTCGTGATAGAACAGTAGCACGAGTAGTTGATCAGCAAGCTAGGCTCTGGTCCCAGCTGTCGCGTCAATAATTGTTATTATTATCTAAATTTCTTGAAGGTGTTCAATACTTTCTGATGTTTTGCATTTCGACAGTTTTGAATATTCCATTTTAAAAACTCTTTGTTTTTAAAATTTTGTCTCGAACAATGTCCATTGGACGTCGTATTATATCAATGTTTTAAATTTGAGTTAAGTGCTTAGTCGGGATGCACAAATTCATGTGGCTAACCTGAAATAACGACGGTTTGAGTGTGTTTTTTGCTTCCGAAGGCAGGCAGATTCAAAACTCCTGGTACGACTGATAACGTACCCAAATTTGTTATCCTTAGAATACATGAAGTCCCTATTCCTGCTCCTTTTTCAGCAATTGATATAAAAACTGTCCCTGGGAGCAGATCTTTGTTATAAGTCAAATGTCCAAGTCAAGCTTCAACAAAGGCGAATCTAACATGTAACAAAGTTTTTGTCAGTTGTTAAACTTCTCCTCGTAACTGATGAAACAACTGTCTAATTTCGGAAAACCTTTCAAGCCACTTCCAAAGCTATGGACTGTGAAGTTCGTTTGTTTTAATTAGTTACAACGTATTTCAAAACACAAGTCGATGTTGTCTTGTGTTTACGTAGGAGTCGTTTATTGCAAAAGCCAACTGGAAAAAGTTCCGCATTCGTTACCTTCCCATGTTTAGTTTTCTTCAAAAATGGCTTCAAATTGGAGAATAGATCCCAAACAAACCAATCGGAGTCCAAGGCGGAAACCAACCCTTCCACATCTAAGCCGTGCATTTGTGACTGTTCTTTCTACAACCAATTTGTCCCCCTGCCTGTAGCCTTTAAACAATGGAATAAAACTGCCATGAAACATGAAAATGCATTTATGATACCGTATTATACAAGACACGGTCTCGCCTGAGGAAGCCGCCCGCCGACACATCAGTCTGTGATGCAATCTTCGTTAAACATAATCGTGACTGGATGAGCACTCGCTGAGTCATTGTCGCTTCAAAGTAAACATAAAAAATGAGAAAGACGATGATAATCTCGAAAGTCATTGAAGGCGAACTGTTTACCCAGTCATCTGCAGGCGGTGTCTTATCAGGGAGTCAAGACTATCGATCGAAGTGCAAGTTGCGCTCCGGGCGGAAGTGTCGACGTTTCATGGGGAAACGGATTGTTGCTGTTGGAAGTTGAAACAGTAAGAATCGTATGATACTGAATGAAGGACAGAGGAGGGAAGCATAGTGGCTTCAAAGATGAATTTACAAACCTTCCGCATTCAATCAATAGCCGCCGTGTTGTACCCATTGCAACACAAGAGTTGACACTCATACGCCGATGGTCCCAGGATTAATTAAGGAACTTAACACCTCCAAATCTTTACGGTACCACCTTTTTTGAAATACTGACAACATCCACTGTCAATCTGTCTTTGAAACAGCTTCTCAGACTTCGCCGTTCAGAGTCGCCAAAGAAATGTAGGTCCTTTTTTTCGTGAGAGAACAGTAGCGTGCACAAAACGAGTAGTTAACGTGGAACCCTGAGCCTGATCGCCTCGTGGACTGTCATACCAGCGAATGTTTATTTAGCATCCAATAAAAGACTTGATTCAAAGTTCAAGAAGATTCCTGTTAGTACTCCATTGGACTGAAATTCCTATCAGGCGAGGATTCCTACCTGGGACATCACACAGTCAAATCCTAAGATGGTCGTATTGTAGGTCTAATTTAGCGGTGGTAGGAGTACGAGATTGGTCAATCGTCTTCGGATACATGCTTAAGATGGCTAGGCCATGCAGAGCATATGGACACCACTGCTCCGGCCTGAAAGGTCTTCGAATCAGCCATTTGAACGCAACAGAGGACGGCCTAGGCTAAAATGGCGCACACAAGTGGAGAAGGACCTCAACCGACTTGGAGTGCGCAATTGTAGGCAGTTAGCGGAAGATCGTGATGGCTGGATGGGCATGTTGGTTGAGGCCGAAGTTCACCCCGGATTGTATCGCCACAGGGAGAAGGAGAAAAAGAACAACAACAAGAAGAACAAGAACAAGAACAAGAAGAAAGAGAAGAAGAATAAGAAGAACAAGAAGAAGAAGAAGAAGAAGAAGAAGGAGGAGAAGAAGAAGAAGAAGAAGAAGAAGGAGAAGAAGAAGAAGAAGAAGAAGAAGAAGAAGAAAAAGAAGAAAAAGAAGAAGAAGAAAAAGAAGAAGAAAAAGAAGAAGAAGAAGGAGGAGGAGGAGAAGGAGAAGGAGAACAAGAACAAGAAGAAAGAGAAGAAGAATAAGAAGAACAACAAGAAAAAGAAGAAGAAGAAGAAGAAGGAGAAGGAGAAGAAGAAGAAGAAGAAGGAGAAGAAGAAGAAAAAGAAGAAGGAGAAGAAGAGGACTAAGAAGGAGAAGAAGAAGAAGAAGAAGAAGACTAAGAACGAGGAGAAGAAGAAGAAGAAGAAGACTAAGAAGGGGGAGAAGAAGAAGAAGAAGTGTGAGACACTTGGTTGTTGTGGTTCTTTCTGCAAAATTATGCCATTTTTCAAACGCTCGGCATAGTAGAGCCCAGTGCCAGTTTTGCGTTTCTTCCGGTCTTCGATTTAGAAGACTCCTTGTGCATCCCTTGAAAACAATTATCAAAACCGAACGTCCTCCATTTAAAGCCTGCTATTGCAACTTTTTTTGATCTGTGATGTAATACTAAGGTAACCAAAATTTATCAAATGCACCAATTTTAGCTTTAAGCTCGTCTTATGGTTACATTTGTTCTCCGAAGCGACCAAACGAGATAAATACTGCACAAGCGACTTTCTCCTTCCCATGTTTCATGCAAGAAATGCCTCACTTTGTCCTTGTCTTCTTTCTCAGCCGTCTCGCACATCTCTGATTGATAATCTGAAAATGCAAAATCATACATTTTTGAGAGGCTATCCGTTGTGGCAACGCTTTTCGAAACAGCTAGGTGTGGTTAATTAAAAACCCGACGTGTCACCGCAACAGATCTCCAAGGCTAAAAGAGAAAAAGAAGACTTAACGTATACAAGAACGACTCTCAACTTCTTTACATGCTCGAGCGATTATTCTTCGAAGACCGAGCTGGTTGGAATGCTGTTTCCTGTTCATTTTGTAGCGAAATGTACAAACATCTTCTCTTCCATACAAAATCAAGTCAATTTTAATATTCCTTTTATTTCTAAAAAGAGCCGTCTTTGTAGTCTTCTGCGAACTCCTGAGGATTTCTTTGTTTTGCAACTTTTAAGAATGCAGCATCCTCCTGGACAGCCGTAGCGCCTCTAGTGCTTGCTGCTGCAATCTTCCAATTAAAAACGGCTGCAGTCCACGTGATTTCAGCCCAGACTCAAGTTCACCAAGTTTTTCCACTGATTCCTGTCTTTCGTGTTGATCGTCATCCTCCTTTCTAATTCTCTTGTGGATATCATGCATCCAAGTTAGTCCTAGTCTGCTAATGGAATTAAGATCAGACTTGAATTCCTGCAGAAGCCTACGTGTAGTTAGAGAGCTGAACAAAACCAGGGAGGGCGCCTAAACAAAGCCCTTCCACCTGTCCATCACAATGCTGTTAATAGCACTTATCGTTGTCAAACGAACATCAAAACCACAAATTGGAAGGTACAAAACCACAGTTCTTACTGCGCATGTCCTGAAATCCAGTCTCTTCAAAACAACTGTTAGACTGATGCTTCACTCCTGTCCTGTCTCCCATGATCCACACAAGGCAGTTTCACCCCAAGCCTTCCCGAAGTCCACGCAAAATTGATTCCCCTTCGAATCGTTTACCTTTATCAAACTTTCAGCCATTCAAGTGCCACGTGCCCATGAAGGGCCTCCACACGCGCCCTTCCCTCCACCACCACCACCCCCTACAGCACAAGCCAAATAAATTTCGTCACACACTTTCGCATGAAGAATGCGCCTTTCCGAACCTGCCCCTGTTGATGATTGAGTGGTGACACTCCTCTACGACACCGCAACGATGATATAATAGACATATAATCGATTAGCTCAAGTTTTCACCGATAGCTCTCATCACGGGCCTGGTATCTGGAGCACGGCATAAATTAAATTTATGCCAACGTACTTTGCATATCTTTCGTCACCCACAGCGTCACACACAGGCACCTGTATGCGCCACCAACACAGCCGCCGAAAACTCATTTTCACTTTCATTAGCTGTCCGCACGCACACACCGCGTACCAGAGAGTCGTATCGAATCGAACTTGAAAGCGAAGACGACACTAATGCCCGTCAAATGCCCGGCCACACGTAGTCTGTTCGATGATGAGTAGAGGGGCTCTAGTGGCTGGTGGAATTTCCAAGGCACGGCAGTAATCCATTACGCTGCGCCGCGGCACCGTCCGTACAGCACGGCAACAATGAGAAAATGTTTCCGTTTTTCCCCTGACGGACGCAGATGCCAGAGATACTCGCTCGGGTACTCCACAGCAGCCGGATGGGTTTTGTAATTTTTTTTCTTTTCGATTTTGTGAGCTTTAGTTATTCATCTGTTTTTTTATTTTCGTGCTCACTTTAAGTGGGACACTTGACCTTTTGGCCGCCGCGCCGCACCGCTGCTGCTGGTGTTCTTCATCTGCCGCCTGTCTTCTTTCTGTGCTTCTTTGTCTCTGGGTGGCAGAGACCGATGTGCATATGGAAAACGAAACTGAAGCTGAAGCAGCCGAAGAGGAAAATGTTAATTGATCGAATTGGGCTCGTGCCAGCCAAGGCAGCGAAACAAAAGCTTCGATTGGGAAATGAAGACAAACACAGGGCTGATCTTCGATTCGTGTACCCTGTGCGCTGTGTATCTGTAATCGTGTTTTCGATTTGATCTCAGTTGCCGTTGCTGCGTCTACTGCGCTGGTGCGGTGGAAACTTTATTTTGTGATGATTATTAATGTTAAGCAAAACAAACTGATGATGGCGACAAATCGTTACGAAATTGATTGTGTCTCGAGTGTTGTCGCGTCGTCGCATAACACACACGCAAGAGAAAGTTGCAAGCAAAACAAAATTTTTATGACAGGCTTTGAGCTTGAAACGGCACCCGAAGAACGTAATGGATTGAGGCAATGTTTAGGAACGAAAACGAACGCTGCGAGAATCGCACAACTTCCATGTAAAAGCAGATGAATACCGGTGCTGGTGGTGGTGATTGTTTATCAGCCAGAGGCGGAGTAGGAGCGGATGATTATGGCAGAAGGGCTTACCTTGGAGGTGTGGCAAAGTGCTTGAGTTGCTGAGTATTTCTTCTTTCTTTATTATGAAACTTTATTTAATGACAGTCAATTGTTTTTCTTGCACCAGCGGCGATACTGCTGCACTCCTTGTGGCTTTTGGGGATTTTACATTTCTCTAATTTCTAACTGAACAAATGTCGAATCATGTAACAGGCGTCGACTTCTCTCACGTGTGCTTAGTCACAGAAAAAAATTAAATAAACCACACATCCTTTTTGAGGGCGTGCGACTTGAACGACAGAAGCGTAGTCCAAAATCACTTAACTCTTTTGCAGGACCTAGAAACTGGTTGCATTGTGGCCCTACACAATTCAATTTTATTATTCATTAAAGCTCTTTTATCTCTGATATGTCCCTGGATATATTCTGTATCAACCAATTTTTGCCACCCACCTGGCTTTCTTAATCTTTTTGATTATTTCAATTCGTTTCGAATTATCAAACTTCCATTTTGACCGACTTCTCAAATTTCGTTTTTAAAGTTGCTGGACTTATGCGCCCTATGCGTGATGCTCAACAGCTGATTGAGCGTCTTCATAAGTGCTAAGAGACTATTTTTCTCATCGGTCTCTTATGCGTATTTGAGTTTGAAGGTAAAATGCCTACGCTTATGTTATCCTTGTTTACGAGTTGATTGGGCTCCAGAACCAAACTTTAACTTCAGACCTTACGAATGGAAATCGGTTTACCGACTTACAGAGCTTATCCAACTTTTCAGGCTTATCCGGATTTTCGTTAATGCCCAACTCTCCTCTCTACATCAAATCAACAATAATAGTAGTAATTTGATGGCGCTACACAGGCATAGTTTGCTCATCAACTAAACGTGTTGTGCGCGCTGATGTTCTTCAACGAGTAGAAGGGACCTACAGGTTTTTACCGACTCCGAATGGCGAAGCTTGAGAAGCTGTTTTTAAACAGTATTACTCTTTGAATGTTGACATCAGCTCGGCAGAAAGTGTGCAGTGAAAATTTCGAGGTGTCCAACCGAGAATCAAACCTGGACCTTCGGCGTGTGAGCGTCACACTCTACCCACTACGCCACGGCGGCCACATCAAACTAACACATCACTCAATAAGTTCCATAGTCGTCTATGGATTTTTTTTTGTTAGTGGCGCCCCCTATATGTCCCGAGACTCATTGATCTGTTATTTGTTTGGTCAGACTTAATGGTCTTATCTGCATTATCCCCTTTAAATGACTATAACTTTGGCTTAAGACATTTGGGATAAGTTTTGCAGTGACAGACGCAGCAAACTTTGCAGATTTGGCAATTGTCCGGACGTTGCTTAAGTTATATTTCTCATATAACTTCCTCGTCCAACTGATACACGGGAAGTACAAATGAATTTGGTTCGTCTCTTGTGTTCGAAAATTTATTTTTATTGAAAAAAAAATACCTGCTTTTCGGAAATAACTACTTATCCAATCTTTCTGGTAAGTTTGCAAACCCATCTCTAAAAATTTATTCCTTCCTGGCATCGATCAAATCATTGAGTCAATATCTGATTTCTTCAAAAGACCCGGGTTCATGGACCTCTAAAATATTTTGCATCCGGTAGTTAGAATAAGGTCTAAGGACTACGACGATTGGGGTGAGGTCTCTCCTTTCACCGTTTTCAATACGTTTTTGAACGCTAAAGGCATCCGAGCGTTGCGAAATAATCTTGTCATACATTTCGGTCGTTTCGAGCCCCTTTTTAAGGCAGTGCACGACTTAAAAGTATTGGTTGTCAACAAAGATTTTGCCTTAAAGTAAACCACATCCGTCTGGTCCTACCATTTGTCAAGCAAAACCTTTGAACCATGGATGTTGTCGTTGGCGTCGATGTAGGGGACCATTGAGCGGGTTCACCAGGCTACGCATTATATTGTAGCAGTATAACAATTTTTCTGTGGGAGCCGTGGCGTAGTGGGTGGAGTGAGACGCTCACACGCCAAAGGATCTAGGTTCAATTCCCAGCCCAACACCAATTTTTCGAATTTTTCACGGCACCACCTCTTTCGAGCTGCTGACAACACTCAAAAAGTAATAACTGTCTAAGAAAGCTTCTCAAATTTCGCCGTTCGGAGTCGGCAATAAACTGTAGGTCCCTTCCACTCGTGAGAGAACAGTAGCGGGCACAACACGAGTAGTTGATGAGCAAGCTAGGCCCTGGTCCCCCCTGGTTCATCGGCCTTCAACCACGACCGTTTTCGTTTGGTATTTTCGTATGTGATCCATTTTTCGTCGCCAATTACCATCCGCTTCAAAAATGGGTCGAGCAGCATATCGCACGCGTTGATTCGGTCCAGATGGTTTTTTTGCGTCAAATCATGCGGCACCCAAGCATCAAGTTTTTTTATACCCAGCCTTCTGCACATGGCTTTAAATGGTTTGGTGACTAACTCCCATCTTCTGGGCCATGTCACGAGATGCCACATGGCAGTCTAACTCGATGATTTCCATGATTCGATCGGTATTCGTCGTCACAGGTCTTTCGCTGGCAGGCTTATCCATGGTGTCGTTTTTATCGACTCTGAATCTTCGAAACCATTTCTCCGCGGTTCGAAGTGATAGAGTACCATGCGCCAAAACACCATTAATCTCTAGAAACGGTTCTTTAGCGGATTTGCCTTTAACGAAGAAAAACTTTAAAATAGCGCGAATTTCGGCGTTAGTGAGCTCCAGGCTTGCAACTAATCAAGCATAGCGTCGTTTTGTAGGTTATGTCAAGACCTTTCAAATGAAGTATAGTATTGCTAGACACGAGCTGTGTAGCGCTTTGTACATAGCCGGAAAATTCAAAAGAGAAGAGGGCGGAAGGAAGATGTTTGATAAGCTTATATTTTACACATCGTCTCCTCCGCCTTATTTGGTTTTTTCGGTTTATTCAATGTATCTGTACCATGGACCATTTTTATTATTTGGCTTATGTTAATTTTTCCGTTATTCTATCCTACTATTCGGTCGCATTAAATTAAACAATGCCATAGCAGTGTTTCTTGTCCGAAGTTCTATTTTCTGTAAGGGATAGCTTGCTTCACACAATTTCGGTGATGCCTTACTTCATTCCTAATGATCTTTAACATCGAATTGCATTTTCGTCACATTTTATATTCTGATAATATATACGAAGTTCCCTTTCGATTTCTTGCTTTATTTTATTGAACCTAATACACTTCGAGACGAAAGGGGTCGTTGAGCTGAAGTAAGTGCCTCATAAGGAAAACAAAATGAACAACAACACACTTGCTGGCTGAGTCGGGGGTGATGAGCAGAACTCTTTGGCGCAGCTTATCGCAATGCTTGAGTGAATTCACTGCACGCTCTCATCATGATTAGCAAGGCTCACAACCAAAGACTAAGGTTTTTATCCATTTGTCACAGTTTGAAAACAGTTTGACGAAAATGGTCTTGGACATGTTTTTGAACTTAGTCGATTACTATTTAGAGTCAGAGTCCTGGATCTACTGCAAGTCTATCAACTTTAAGTATACAATTGGTGCACACTGTGTATCTTTACGATGAAGACTATTTTCGGCAATCACACTTACTGTTAAAGTCGAGAACCAAATCATCAAAATTTCACATTGGCACTGTGCTGCCATTTGTCCACCAGCAATTTAATTCTGGGTCGCCGTGGCGTAGTGGGTAGAGTGCGACGCTCACACTCCGAAGGGTCTAGGTTCGACTCCCAGTTCAACACCAATTTTTCTAATATTTCACGGCACCACCTCTTTCGAGCTGCTGACAACACTCAAAGAGTAATAACTGTCTAAGAAAGCTTCTCAAATTTCGCCGTTCGGAGTCGGCAAAAAACTGTAGGTCCCTTCTACTCGTGGGAGAACAGTAGCGCGCACAACACGAGTAGTTGATGAGCAAGCTAGGCCCTAGTCCCCCTTTGGACTGTAGCGCCAACAATTATTATTATTATTATTAATTTAATTCTGGTTTGTGTACAATTTGGCTTAATATTGTGCAAAAAAAATTGAATTCATTTATATAATTCTGCAGTCAGAAGCTTGCTACGTGAATACTCCTAGAACTAACGTCGAATTCCTTCTGCCAGTTGCTCTACAACACTCACTGGCTTGTAAAGACAAATAGAAAACTTACAACAGCGTCAAGAGTATTCATCTTATCCCCTGAGTTAACAACAAATCTGGCTTAACGGCCGGGAAAATCTTACATCCTTCAGAGGATAATCATCTGTACGTGATCTCCTGTGACAACCACTTTAATTTCACTTTGAATTGTAAGCAGACCCCGATTGCTTTGGCCAAGGGAAAGAAATTGTGTTCAAACAGGGCAACTACAGGTTGCACATATTTGCAGCATTCCAAGTGTCCACAGCAGCACAGCGCCCATCTCGACAAATTTGTTTTGAGCTTGCTTCTCAGGTCCGTGTGCATTCACCTCTTTGCATGATTCAGCCACATGAAATAGCAGTCAACTTTTGCACGTGACCATCGGTTTTACTGGTGGATAGAAGACCTTATCGCCTGTGAAATTTCGAATTTATAAACGACAGCCCTCACTTTGCTATCAAAATGGCGAAAATTCACTAAACAAATCGGCACACCTTTAACTTTAATTTGAACTGTCTCTCTTTCTGTCTTTTTCAAATATTTTTGCAAATAAAATTGACGCCTTGTGAATCAAATAATCTACGAAGCAGCAATTTGTCGTCAACATGCCCTTGCTTAGTAGGGTCCAAAACCACTTTGTGTCCAATTCACATACTTACAATCCACAAATTAAATGGCTCACAGTAGACCTTCAAAGAACTGCCCCAGCAAGGCAACATCATCCATAAGTAGCCATCTTCCTTCTACAAAGAGCAAACAAACGAAAGCTCTCCAAACAGATAAACAGACTCATCTCAAACAAATTGCCACAGTCTATCCTGATCGATCTCAACTAGGTGTTTAGACCTCCACATCATCCCATAAGTCTACTTCATCGAGCCAAGGGCATGCCGATGGAGAAATCATCAAGAGACTTTTCTTGCGTCCAGCTCTCAACGACCTTAATCCACATCCAAAAACCAATTTGTCTCAGGAACCATCATTGCTGGACACACTCCACGACAAAAGCCATAAACGTCCGCGCATATGGTACAAGAGCCACCCAGGAAGGTAGTCTCGTTGTGACTACAAGCACTTGTCCCGCTCCGAACAAGGTCAGCAGTCGTGGCCTCTCACTGTTTGTCTTGGCTCGTGTCTTCCTATGTTCAAGCGTCACGCACAGCACTAGTCATTGGCCAAGTACTCCACATCTCGATATCGGTGAGCAGCCGGCTTCAAATTGCTAAAGTGATCTTAATCAGTCTTCAGCGTGATTTGAGGCTCTCATCAGACTTTGTGAAGCACAATGGACTGTGGTGTAAATAGAGACGGCGGTGGGGTAAAGTCGCTGGCGCCCCTTTGTTGACTTATCAGTCAAGGCAGGCTGCTGATTTGCTCCGCCCCGGGTGGGAGTCCGAGTGGAGCTGTGCTTAGCTTTTTAGAAACCTCTAGGCAAAGCGTGCACTGGCCGCGCTCGGCCATGAATCCACCAGTTATACGGGTGCAAAAGTCAACAGGGAAGTAAAACATCTCAGTTCGAGAGACGAGGAAGTGAGGAGCCTTGGGGGTAATATGCGAGTGGCTACGTAAAGGCCTGCTGGGGTTGTAGACGCTGCAAACGAAACACTTTTGTTTTGATTTTCTGAAAGTACTTTTTCTGTCACAGAACCATTTGGCTAGCATTACCGTCCAAGAAACTTGTTTCGTTACTCACCTTGGCCTAAATCAACATCATCTATCCTCCTCCAGCACATCTTTCCAGTCAAAGCCTGCATTCTTTAAATTCAAGCCCCACACCTCAGAGATCTTTCCTGTTTCGTCAGCTCTCAGCTCGTCAATCATCAGCTGTTGACTCAAGACTCAACAACTATCCGCCGCCTAGCACCCGTCATTCCAGATTCCAATCGCTTATGTGTTAAACTTGAAACTTTTCGCACCCCCTGGAGAATACCTGTTTTCCATTCACACACTAAGCTCTCAATGTCTCACCCAAAGAAGGAGGCGCACTCGTCAATCGAACGCATAGCGCACCGCCAAGCTCATTAAGCGCCTCCGCAGATCGAATGTCATCAATTCAGCAGCGCGCACCCCTCTCGAAAGGTGTCGCCAGACCCCAGCAGATTTCTATCTTATTCGCCATGTTTGCCCGATCAATTATTCAGCTTGCGCGTGCTTAGACCCCGGGCGCATTCCAGGCGTCCTCAGCACACCACAGCGAGCAACTCGAAAATGATGTCAAACCTTGATGGCAAAACGGCCATTTCTCCCCTCATAGTCTTGATGACAACCCAACACGGCATTCGCCAATTTCACCATTCTTCGCCTCCTCAGCCACAAAGCGAGTTACTCAACCACTCTGCGCACTCCGCCCGAATAGGATCTGCTTGTTTGCTGAATTTTCTACGGCACGTGACACAAACAGGTTTTAATTTCACTCATCTATTGAGATTGAATAATAAGCTGTAATGGCGCGCTTCTTTCTTCTGATGCACAATAGGTACAAGCATCTCGGCTTGGTGCTGTTCACAAAGTCGCTGCATTTTCCATCGCTGAGGGGTGCGGGCTGGGTTCCGAGGAGGTGTCGCTATGATCATGGATTGTGTTTGAGCTGAATTGGTCTTGATCATGTTTCAGCCGTAGTGCTGTTGTGATGTTGTGGAACATTAAAAGGCATTTAACTGACGGTTGCTGTTACACAACACTGTCTTGCTTTTTGTGGTGGGAGTGAATTCAAAGGCAGACAGATTGATTCACTGTAGAAATCTGTGAGATTCAGTTCCGGTTCTGCGTGTATGAAGGAATTCCCTGAGTGTGTAATCTTCACTTTGGAGTGAAAATTTTCCGTGAAGAGAAACGAGAAAGAACATAAACAAATCGAATGGCATTGGAAATCAGTTGGCTATATGCCAAGGTTTGCTATTTTTTTTCTCGCTGTGTTCGAGGTTTATATTGAATTTTATTTAGATGTAAAATTCTTCCAATCACTCGAAGCCTAGTCAATTTCGTAAGCTACAACTGTTGACTCTGAATTGTAGGGCAGACCATCGAACTTCGGATGAACACAGGGTGAATGACTTGAACCCCAACTTTTTAAATATTGTTGTGTCAAAAATGTGGGAAAATACATCAATTTTCAAATTGTATCAGTTGTATTCGATTTGTTCACATTAACGGCGAATTGTAGTCTTTGGACGTCCGAAGAAGGCATCGCACACCGAAGGCAAGTGGCCCATTCCCGGGGAAGTGCCAGTTTAATTTGGTCCAAAAGTTGGTATTTTTTAGTACCAAACTTTACCTTCAAAACACTCTAGACATTGAAATGCAACGGTGTGTCCGTAGAACTTGCAATTCATTGTGTGGAAGAAATGAAGAGTGGAACTTTGTTTTTCAACTAATTTTGGTTGACAAGTTCTTTGTAAGACGGTAAAGCGTCTCGCTGAAGTGTCCACGGTCTCCAATACCGCACAGGGCTTCGATACTGCCTCTGGTTAGGTGGTTTCATTGTACGCAGCCGTTCCAGATGATGTGATTGGATCTTATGAATCACATGATTCAAAAATCACATCCGTATCATTATTTCTAGTGACAACGGAAACACTGATGGAGAAAATACCATCTTGTGGCGGGATGGCGGCTAACAGACCCAGGTTTTGAGGGAGCCTTACTGTTGACAGTGATAACTTGACCAGAGGCTACATTCTGGTGCCACGCGAGGTCAGAAGCCTCCGGAACTTCGGTTCCAGCCTGACCGAGCGGTAGGCCTCCTTGTGGGAGTAACGTGGTGACTGTGGTTTGCCATCTAACATCGCGGGTAGAGTCGAGGAATGTTCTTTTCTGACTTATGTAGTTATTTGTTTGCCGATGGCTAGGCAAGGCGGTTAGGGGACTATTCCGGGTCAGTGTGGAGTTGCATTCTCAACCAGGCGATGTGACCCAGAGAGCGAAAGAGGTTTTAGGACTGCCTCGCCTCAAACCAAGGTGGGATGATTGTCTCTCACGCATGATCTCGATTGGGTAACTAGTCCTGAGTAATTTACAACTCTTGGAAAAATAGACTCCGTGATAAAAAGCCTTAAAGGCAGGTGAGCACTCAAAACCAAATCCCACATCTGCACGGGGCCGCATTAATTTTGACACAACAGGCCAAACACATGAGCGGAGAACGACGAACGACGATCGAGGGGTTTTGGGAGCCCAAACCTTTTTGATGACTGTCCGGAAGTGTGAACATTCGAAGAACTTTTCTGGCAAGGAACCTCGATTTTCTTTGTTGGCACATTTTCCAGAACCAATGGCAACTCATCGAAAGAAGTTAGCAACTCACAACTTTTGTGCAAGAGAAGCAACTCCTTCGCTTTCTGGACTCAAACTTATTTCTGCTCCTCTGCAAGGTCGTTTGCTTTTTAGTACTTTAATGGTTTGTGCCCAAGCTGATTTCAACAATATGCTCAGCTCAGGACACATTTTTGTTCCATTTTGACTCGAATTTTGCTCTATCCGGGCCTTCACTGTCCGAATCATTACTGCCGATGTTGCTCTAAAATTTTGCCAAGTATCTCCCCTCCGCTTTTTTGCTCTTCATTCAATGCATCATAAAAAGTTTTACAGTGATCGGAATTAGTTCAATTATGCGCCGTTTTGTTCGATAATCTAATTCCATCTAGACGGCAACTTCATAATACACCCCTCGTAGAAGCCCCCCTCCATATTTGCGGAGCAATTCTGACAGCCATTTTTTACAAGCCTCTTTTGAGTTCAACTTCACACCACCAAGGGCGTTCGCCATGGACAGGAACAGGTGGTAATGACTTGGCGCTATGTCCGGGCTATATGGTAGATGCGATAAAACCTCCCATCCGAGCTCCCGTAACTTCTGACGAGTCATCAACGAAGTGTGTGGTCTGGCGTTGTCCTGTTGGCCAATTCTGGACGCTTCTGGTCGATCGCCTGCTTCAAGCGGTCCAGTTGTTCGCAAAAAATGGTAGAATCAAGCGTCTGACCAAATAGGAGCAGCTCATAGCGTATGATTCCCTTCCAATCCCACCAAACACACAGCAAAACGTTCCTGGCCCTCAATCCCGACTAGGTCACTGTTTAGGACGATTCACTAGCCTTTAACCACTACCGTTTTCGCTTGGTATTGTCGTATGTGATCCATTTTTCGTCGCCAGTCACCATCCGCTTCAAAAATGGGTCGAGTTCGTTCCGTTTCAGCAGCACATCGCAGGCGTTGATTCGGTCCAGAAGGTTTTTTTGCGTCAAATCATGCGGCACCCAAACATCAAGCTTTGTTATATCCAGCCTTCTGCAGATGGCTTAAAATTGTTTGGTGACTAACTCCCATCTCCTGGGCGATGTTACTAGATGCCACATGCCGGTCTAACTCGATGATTTCCATGATTCGATCGGTATTCGTCGTCACAGGTCTTCCGCCGGCTGGCTTATCCATGGTGTCGTTTTCAACGGCTCTGAATTATCGAAACCATTCCTCCGCAGTTCGAAGTGATAGAGTACCATCCCCCAAAACACCGTTAATCTCACGGAACATTTCTTTAGCGGATTTGCCTTTAACGAAGGAAAATTTTGAAATAGCGCGAATTCCGGCGTTAGTGAACTCCAGATTTACACGTCTATAATTATTGAACGCAATATCCAAACTAATCATACCCAGTGTCGTTTTGTAGGTCATGTCAAGACCTTTCAAATGAAGTATAGTATTGCCAGATACGAGCTCTATAGCGCTTTGTACATAGCCGGAAAATTCAAAAGACAAATAGGCGGAAGGGAGATATTTGGCAACCTTATTTTAATGACCACCTCCAAGGTGTTTTCCAACCCTGCTAGTATTGCGGTAAAGAGCTATGGTTTGAAACAGAAATTATTTATTCACATTGAGGTGGCCGCCGTGGAGTAGTTGTTAAAGTGCGACGCTCACACGCTGAAGGGTCTAGGTTCGATTTCAGGTTAAACACCTCGAATTGTTCACGGCACCACCTCTTTCGATCTGCTGACAACACTCAAACAGTAATAACTGTCTAAGAAAGCTTCTCAAACTTTGCCGTTCGGAGTCGGCAAAAAACTGTAGGTCCATTCTACTCATGAGAGAACAGTACCACGCACAACACGAGTAGTTGATGAGCAAACTAGGCCCTGGTCCCCCTTTGGACTGTCGAGCCAACAATTATTATTATTATGTTGAGGTGCTTAAGGGGTCTTACAATAGTCACTTGTGGTTTTCCAACGAATGAGTGAATGAATTCCATTGAATATTTTTTCTTTGTTTTTTTTTTTTAACAATTTTGACGCAAATCTTATAAACAAACAAAATTATGTGGCATGTGTCAAAATTTGAACTCACTTCCATGAACGGTTTGAATATTATAGCAGTTGGCTGCAGTTCGAGTTAGTCAGGATGTATACTTGTAACATAAATTGAACATACTCGCCTTTCCCTGAGTTTCTTACCCATTATCAGACCTCTTTGGAACAAAAAAACAAAAGAAAACGATTCAGGGACAGTTGAAAGCCGTCAGCATTCTATGTGTGTTGACTTGTGAGTGACGCATAATCTTTTCAAGTCTTGGACTGGGTTCTCGATGACAACAGGAACCATCAGCTCCATATACCAGCTTACTTGAACCATTAGCTCCATATACAGTCTGATGATGTTTTAAACTGCAATCCCTTCAAAGCGGATTTTATTCCGATCGTCTTGTACTTGAGTTTGCAAGTGAAAACAGATTTTATTGGAATGTCGTCTTACGTTCCAAAGATCTTGATTGTGTTAAAATCTGACTTCTTCTTTGTTGGTGATCCCCCGAAAACTTGTTAGATCTCTAACAAGCTAATCGCCGTAACTTTACAGGCACACCACGCTCCGATGACCTCTGGATGGTTGAGGAAGTGATGGCGCTTCCTGTGGGTCACTCACATACGTCAGACATTTGATCAAAATTCTCAATCATCTTGTCAATATCGTGGGCCATGCAATGAATAATTTTGATGCGCGGATTTTGATTGGACACTCATCCTTTCACATTACAATCTTGAATCTGTCGCAGAAGGGCATTCATGTTCTCGATAAGACCCTGTCATACAAAAGGAATGATAATCTCTAAGTTATTATAAAATAACTAATAATAGACAGAAGCTACCAACCTTCAACCGAAATGTATGCTGAAAGCTAACTCATCCTATTCAGCTAATCCCAAAGCAAAGGTATTCCCGCTGACATATATGCGCCGTAAATTTCAGAGGAACCTGTCTCGAAGCTCGAATTGGATACCTACTCCAATGATAATGTTATCACTTCGGATTCCCGAAAAAATTTGCTGACCTTTGGTAAACTCCATAGGAAACTTGTTTCGGCTATCACAAGTTTGGAAATAAATTACACAAGACATCAGCTCTGTCCCTCAAAGCACTAGGGGAGACGTGTTTCTGTTTGTGAATAATTAAAACTGAAAAACATTCGCGTACAGTGGGTGATTGAAATGATGAACGCATGGGTTGTATCGTCTAGTCCAAACTTCAGATGATTAATTGACCAATAAGCTATATTTTGAAACTCATGCTCATCGCGTGGCTTCTAGATTCGATTGAAACGCTTGAAAGTTGCTGACCTCAAAGCTGTTGATGAGCGCAGATCGCGACGTTAATCGCCGCACATAAATGCTGTCGTTGGCACCCTGCGCGGCCGCATCTACTTCCTGCCAATGCAGACTCGGCAGCAGCTTAGATTCGCTCTAGTTTTGAAAAACCAAAAAAAATCGTCTGTCAATCGAAGGCTGACAGGCAATCAGCTCTGATTATCTGCCGACCTTGTGACAGGAAGATGGTTTCTGGTTTCACTCAGTCAAGGTAGCCCCGTTTGCAACGCGATAAAAGTCGCCTTTGACATTAAATTAATCGCACTTTCCAGACGGACTTAATTCGATTGACAAATTTTTAAATTTGTGAGGGGGACTTTAATTGGGTCCACGACGGAATTTTGCAGCCAAGTGTGTGACCTTCAAGCGATTTGAACTCGTTTTGTTGGAGCAGGAATTGGATGCTCCGTTTGAAAGCAAAAACCTTCGTAAAGCTCATGGAGTGACTGTTGTCAACAAAGAACCTAAGAGTCGTTCCCGTGTGTCTTGAAATTTCCCTCTCAGACCGCTCTAGACACGTTGTCTCAAGGCAGCAAGCCCCTTGACTGAGATTCTTCCGCTCAATAAGTCAACTCAAAGACAAGGAACAAATATCGGCTAACCCTTCAAATTAATTAACAAACTTATTCATATTGCCTTTGCCCATCCCCGGGTGATCAATGAGTTAACTTCCTGCTTCAAGAGCACGCAACTTGTCGAATTCCATTCAAGTTACCTCTCAGGTTCAAGTTCATTGGGTAAAGTGTCTTATTACTTGCACAGTCCTAGTGGCAAGATCATACATTACCTCGTTCCACACTAATGACGCCGTGCAGTCAGTCGTCACGCAAGATATCTGATCTATGAGCGCCACATGCACTTGGCAGTCAATGACTCGAAGACTTAAGGCCCTCATTGTGTTTCCATTCTTTTCGTTATTTATGATTTTAATTCAAGACAAAAGCGAAGGTGGCATAATGTGGGTAGGCTTGCCAGGAGCAGGAAGGATCGAGTGTTTAATGCGCAAATGTTGGGTTTGGCAAACGTTTTGCAGACACTTGACACTCTCAGTGTCGGCAGCAATTTGAAAGAAGTCGAAGATATTCATTAGAGCTGACTGCAAGAAAAAGATAAACGAAACAAAGTCTAGCTCTGTGACCGTTTGGTTTTAAGCTGAAGGGTTAATTTTGGAGCGGAAGGCATGGCAAATGGAAAAAAGCAGATTTAAAGTTTATATTGAGCTGACGCGGACGAGGTGCTTATGCGCATCTGATGCAGAGCTAATGCAGAGCCGATGCAGAGCTATACCGATCTGATGCAAAGCTGATACGAACATGATGTAAAGCTGATGCAGAGCAATGTGCACCTGATGTGCACCTAATGCGGATCTGATGCAAATCTGATGCAGGGCTGAAGTAGAGCTGATGGAGAGCTGATGTAGAGTTGATGTAGGGCTGATGCAGGGCTGATACAGGGCTGATGCAGGGCTGATGCAGAGCTGATGCAGATCTGATGCAGAGTTAATGCAGAGTTGATGCAGAGTTAATGCAGAGTTGATGCAGGGCTGATGCAGAGCTATGAGCAGCTGATGCGCAGTTGATGCACAGCTGATGCAGAGCTGATGCAAAGGTGATGTAAGCTGAGGTGATGTGATGCTGATGCGCAGGTGATACAGAGCTGATGCAGAGTTGATGCGAAGCTGATGCAAACATGATGCAAAGCTGATGTGAACCCAATGTAGAGCTGATGCAGAGTTGATGCAGAGCTGATGTAGATTTGATGCATTGCTGATGCAGGGCTGATACAGAGTTGATGCAGGGCTGATGTGGATCTAATACTGAGTATATGTGCACCTGATGCTGAGATCGTACTGTGCTAATGTTGAGCTGATGCAGAGTTGATGCAGAGCTGATGCAGAGCTTATACGGACTTGATGCAGGGCTGATGCAGAGCTGCGAGTGAGGTGATGCGCACCTGATGCTGAGCTCACACTGTGCTAATGTTGAGCTGAGGCAGAGCAATGCGCACCTGATGAGGATCTGATGCAGAGCTTATACAGAGCTGATGCAGAGTTGATGCAGGGCTGATGCATGGCTGATGCAGGGCTGATGCAGGGCTGATGCAGGGCTGATGCAGGGCTGATGCAGGGCTGATGCAGAGCTGATGCAGAGCTGATGCAGAGCGATGAGCAGCTGATGCAGAGTTGATGCGCAGTTGATACGCAGATGATGCAGAGCTAATGCAAAGATGATATAAGCTGAGCTGATGTAGTGCTGATGCACAGGTGATGCAGAGCTGATGCAAAGCTGTTGGGCAGCTGATTCTGAGTTTATATTGAGCTAAAACTGAGCTGATGCGAATCATGCTTTCACCCTTTTACCCTAAATTCTTTAGAAATCGGCTGTTTTAGTGCCAACTTTAAACAAACGAATTTTGAGTATAACGCTCAGGGTATCGTACCAAATGATCCAACTTCTCGAAGGGGATATTTTTCTATTAATAGTATACGACGTGCTTATGCAACTTCAATTTCTCTGCATCACTGAAGCTTCCTTTAAAGTTTCTGCGAGGACTGTCTTATACAAGCCCATTTCCATCACAGTTTAGGCATAGCACCGCCTGTGTTGTAGCTCTTAATACTCGCTTTTTGACTATCCATCTGAGTTTTATAAATTGACCGTAACTACAAATATTGATTTAGCAGACAATTTCAATCCGTTAAGTAAATTTAGACCCCGTGATGAAGTCACTGTCCGAGTCGCGCCGCCATCACTAAACTGGTAAAAGATTTATCTTCGCCCTCTAAACAAATTGTTAGAATTCTAACCAGAAGCCTCATCATCAGATTCCAAACCCGATCGACTGATTAGTTCCTTCACGTCATTTAACGGTGATAATTGCACCAAATCGCCGTTCACCTCAGTCACAGAACAAAGTCGTGGCCGGTTCTTAAGTGAACCGACGCTCTTGCGTAACAAGCAATTTTGTTTCTTTTTCGGTTTTGGGGAAAGTTAACACTTGCGGCATCTATTTTGGGATTCATTGCTCGCCGTGCGCTTCGCTTCCCTCGTCGGATAGAATCAGATAAACTCAAGCTCAACGGAGAACGTGCCATCTTAATTGATTTATGCCCAAACTCAGTTGACGTTCACGTTTCTGTAGACTCAAGCCTAATGAAAGCCTAATATTTGAATAAAAGAAGAAAAATATGAACAAGGCGCATACATACGCTGAGGGCCAAGTGAAAGCCACGCCGCGCCATCGCTATCGATGACACGATCACCATCTTCTCGGCACGGTATCCGCGGCAAATCGACTCCGACCGCCAGACGTTCATCTTGAGCAGGGTGAATACAAAATGAGGGAGAGGCCAGAGATGAAGAAACGAAACCATATTCGATGAGATAAATAAAGCAGAAGCCGCAATGATGCGACGCCTTGCACCGACTCCCGCCACCAGTGGACCAGAGCAACAGAGAAAGTCTGTACACAGTGGAGATCTTCAGCAGATCTGTTGTGTTGGTAGGGTTTTGTCTGAATTTTGTGCTGTTGTGCCTCCACACCCCGCACAGGCTGAGGCATGCAAATTTGCCCCGATGTTGCGTTCTCCCTCGTTGAGGTGCTTTCATATTTTTATACGTTACAAAATGAGCTCTACGCTGCTGGGATGCTGTGATTTGCATGTCACGTAGAGAGGAGCATTTGCAGTTTATGCAATAGGGACCACAACGCTCGGCCATTACCGATGCGTTTTCTTCAGCGGGCATAAGTGGCACATGGGAAAGAGAGATGGTGCTGGCGCCCTTTGATCTCCAATATTGGGCGGTGAACGCATTTGAATCCGTGAGATATTTGAAAGTTGATGTGATGAGATAACTGCGTTTCGATCTTAGCCGAATCGGTTTCGATTGTGTAACTGACGCTTCAAGGCCTTTCCCAAAAGATTACAGTTTCACTTATCACTCGGCGATGATCACCGATCGGACGATGATGACATCGGCGTGTTAGCCGATCGTGCGAATGATTGTGGGATGACATGCAGTTTGGTAGTGTGACGACATGGCTGCTTCACTCACCTGCTTTGGATACAACTGATGAATATGAGCGGTGTTCAGTCATTATCCCCACGACGTGCGTTGCGGCACTGTCACGTTTGCTGAACGAGTTCGGCCACATGGAAAGCAATGTCTAACGAGATTTTCAGTTCAAGGAAGTGAAAGAGGTGCGATTTGATAGGAAAGAGGTAAAGAGAAGGTTGTAACGATGCAGTCGAGATGTGTAGCCACCATTAGTGGTGCTCGTGGTCCACGGGCCTTTTTGCACTCTCTGCAGGCTTGACTATTATAAGGCTCTGTAACAAAAAAACCATTTTATAGAGAGGGAGAATCGTTGAGAAGAAATGAACGTTGCCCAAAATTGTGGCTAATCATAACTTTTTTCAGGTATACCTTCACTTCTTCATCATCTTGTTGTGGCGCTACAATCCGGGGTGGACCTGGGCCTCAACCAACATGCCTCTTCAGCCAACACGATCTTTCGCCAGTTGTCTCCAGTTGCGCACTCCTAGTTAGTTGAGGTCCTTCCTTACTTTTATGCGCCACCGTAGTCAAGGTCGTCCTCTGTTGCGTTGTCCCAATGGCACGGATTCATAGACTTTTCGGGCCGAAGCAGTGGTATCCATACGCTCTGAATGGCCTAGCTAGTTACCTTTAATTTCGAAAACCAATTCCGTGTACTATCTGCGACGAGGGCACACTCACGTCAGATTCAAAGGTTATTGAAACGTAGTCATTTGAAGCGTTGTCCAAGTAGACCCTTAAATCAGAATATGCCGCCATCTTCTTCCTCAGCTACTATCAGAAAGTTATCCTTTCACAGTTCAAAGAATCCATCATCTGGACAACAAACAGATTTAGGTCGCCTACAAAAGGACAGGGAAGACTGAGACGCTAGCTTGGTGCTTAGAGAGTAGGCTCCTGAGCCACGATGTCCATAGCCACTTCAAAGTTTTTGTTGTTTAGCGTTTTTTTTTGTCCGAAATGTAAATGATTTTCGTCTTTCATTGCTTCTTCCCTGTCTTTCTTGTTTGTCATCTACATTCAAGAAAACGTCCCATTCACGGCTCTCTGTGTCATTAAAATGTGAACGGATATTAGCGTTGATTTTTGAATTGCTAAAAATTTTGACAATTCCTCAGTCCTTGTCTTAAACCTTTCCGAGGAAACGTGAGTTTCCTTCCTTTACAATCGAAATAATTTCCAAAGTCGGGATTAAGCTGCTTAGTCTTCTACTCACACTGGAGCTTTGATGACCTCGCACACCGCATCTCCTATGATACTACTCTCATGGACATGCCGTCTGATTCGAGGTCGCCAATAATACAGTTGCCACGCTTATACAAAGTCGACTTTCCCCGTGTCCTGGACTGGCCGTGGCCAGAAACTGAACCGGGAATGGAATGTAGTCGGATTTTTTACGGACAGCTCCAAGACAACGGAGTGTTCTGAAGCTGGGGCCTTCGTAGAAAACGACAACATCAGACTTCACGCCTCCTTAGGTAAATTCGCGTCGGTCTTCCAGGCGGAAGCCTTCGCGATCCTAATGGCCACCAACTATATTTTGGGAGATTAGGTGGAAGGGAAGAAGTATCTGCATCTGCAGCGACAGTCAAGCTGTGCTCAAGGCCTTACTCAACCCTTTAACCGCTTCCAAGATAGTACAAGAATGCAAGTCTTTCCTTAATTTGGTTGGCAGGCTGAATTCGCTAAGACTTGTCTGGGTCGCGGGTCATCACGGGATCCTGAGAAACGAAACTGCCGATGAACTAGCTAGGCTAGGTCCAGCAGAGGTATTTGTAAGGCAGGAACCCACTTTGGGATTACCCGAGTCCCTGGTCAGGGTCTCCGTCGATGGTTGGGTCTCTCCACAGCACAACCGGATATGGCGTGACTCTCCAGGATGCAGGGTGACCAAGAGTATGCTCCCAAACGTCAACAAGAAATAAGCGTCTTTTCTGCTATCTCTAGACAGAAACGAGTGCAGACGACTTGTCGGCGTACTAACGAGACACTTTACCTTCGCTGAGCCTCGGCTTGGTCTTAGTGATGTCACACTCTGCGACGCCTGTGGAGAAAATGAAGACACTTCAGAGCACTTTCTCTATCAGTGTCCTGCTTTCGCTCGTATCAGGTGGCGGTTATTTGGCGCTGATGTGGTGGGAACTGAAAACCTAAGTTCTATTTCACAGAAGCGCATCTTGGTTTTTCTTCGGAAAACCAAGAAAGTATATTATATTATACCAGTATTTGAGTCTGAACGCTCCAGTGTAGTTTATCCCAACCTCCAACAAAAAAAAATAGCTGCTTACGCTGTGTTTTGATTGGCGCTGTCATAAGCACTTGTAAAGTCGACAAATAATTGGTTGGAGCGTGCATTTCTTCCATCATTTCTAGGACTTACCACCATGTGAAAATCTGCATTCTATCCTTGTCTTCCTCTTCATTTGGCGGTACTGCCGGGGTTGTCAAGGTCCTCAATCCTCAAGCCTCCCCAGCTATGATTGTCTTAGCTACCTGCGTCCTATTTCGCGCGCCGAGTTGAGTGAGGTCCTTGCCTCATGCGTTAGGCATAAGTTTCTTGGGTGTCCTTCATTGCGTTGAAGTGCTAGTTTAGAGTTGAAAATCTTTCCGACTGGAATAATGTTGTCAATGCGGTCTACATGGCATTATCATTTTTGACCTTGTACCCGTAAAAGTGTATCTGGGCTCATGTCGCTGTTGAGTCCGTACTGTTTGTCATTGAGTGTTCTTCAGGGGAAAGTTGTCGATAGCTGTCAATTTGGCAAGATGGCAGTAGCGATCGTTGGTACAGCTCTAGTCAAACCAACAAGCAACCCCCACATGGTGCCTTCTGGGTAGTCAGCAATAGTGAACCAACGTGTTTGGCGGCCCCTTGTCAAGTGATTCAAAGCAGATCCCAGCTTCCTAGGGTAAGGGCTCACTGCCTTATAGAGGAAGAGCAAAAAGAGAGTTCAGAACTGACAAGGAGCGAGCTTACTCTATGGATATCAAAAACAACAATTTGCAACTATTCCTGGTTACTGGTTAACAGGAATCAATTAAGCATGGTGTTCTTTTCAATGCACGACAAGCAAGCGGAATTGGTTTTATAAAGGACAAGTTTTGTACAATGGATCAGAGGTTGCTTGCATTCAAAAAGCAGTGAGTAGCAAGAATGACCTCATATGGAATCCGAAGTAGGACGTCATTTAATAATAATGGCGCGACAATCCACTGGTCCACCTGCCTAGCATGCTCATCAACTACCCATGTTGTGAGCGCTACTGTGCTCTCACGACTTGAAGGGACCTACAGTTTTTGCCAACTCCATACGGCGAAGTTTTTAAAGCTTTTTCTTAGACAGTCATTACTCTTTCACCTCGTTTCAGATCGAAAGAGGGGGTTTCGTGAAAAAATCGAGGCATTGAGCCAGGAATCGAACCTATGCCTTCGGTGTGTGAGCGTCGCACTCTAACCGCTACGCAACGGATGTCATTTCTGTTATTGAAGTTCCGGAATTGTTTAAAGTCCAGGCTACCTGCTGGAGTTGAGTTTAGATTTTCTAGAATTTATTCTGCGTGACACGCGTGAAAAATCTTGAAATCCTGAAACCATGTCAAATTATTGAAAAATGAATTCAATATAAAGAAAACAAGGAAGTTGTGGGTGAATGCATCGACAAAATCGCTAAAGGTCCGAGGTTCGTTTTCAGCAATGATCACCACCTCTTTCAAGTTGCTCACATAATACACGGAAGATCCCTTCTACTCGTGGAAGAATCATTTTACGGACAACAGAACTTTACTCTTTTCTGAAGAAGATTAAGCCCTAATCCCTTTGTGATTGCACTGTCATTTAATTTATTTATTTACGATGGAACTTCTGTGATCGCCGTGGCGTAATGTGTTATATGCGAAACTAACATGCCGGAGGTCCCAGGTTCGATTCATTCCCGGACTGAACAGCGTTAAATTTTTTCGCGGCACCACCTCTTGCGAGCTGCTGATAAGACACAACGCTTTTTAAACTTCGCCATTCAAAGTCGGTTAAAAACCGTTAGTCCATTCTTGTCATCATAAAACATGAGCAAGCCAAACACGAGTAGTTTACGAGCAAGCTGGGCCCTGGTCCCCCTTAAGACTGTAGCGCCATTCAATCTGTACGGGTATTGTATAAGCTGATTGAAGTTCTTCTGATGCATCTAGTTCACGCTTTAAATTATTCATGCCGAAACTACGCAACAAGGCCGAAACCCAAACTCAGAACGAAAAGACCCCTCGTTTACTATTTCTAGATCTAAAAACAATATTAATTTAAATCCATTTCCAATGCCATGTTAACTGTACGAGGGTTGCCTTTTATATTTTGGGATTAGCGAACAAAAACAAATATTAATTAAAATCTATACACTTTTGCATGCGCTTGAACCAACTGTCGAAGCACGTTTGTCACTCTAATTGAGGTATCTCCAAAACACGCATCAACCGTTTCTTCGGGTGTCGAAAAACGTTGACCTCTCATTTTATTTTTTACGTACGGGAATAAAAAGAAGTCATTCGGTGCCAAGTCAGGACTATACGGCGGATGACTCATCAAATCGATGTTTTGAGTGCTCAACAATGCAGTTGTTTGAGCCGATGAAGAGTGGTCTGTCTTCGGTGGTTGGTTTTCCTGATATTTTGGAAGAAAACTGGCAAACAAATGGTTGTTTACTACTCAGAATTGATTGTTCTACGTTGTTCTAGTGGTACGGTTGTGACATGTCCAGTTTATACGAAAAACCAGGCAACCGTTTGCTTGGAAGTGCTTCGTGCGCGACCAACTTTTGTTGGATTTGGCTCAATTTGAAAACATCCATACAGTCAACTGCTGTTTCGATAGTCGACTGTTGTTTTGCTTTCGGGCTCAAACGCGTAAATCCACGATTCATCTCCTGTCACGATGTCATAGACGTGTTTCGAAGCACCGCGATCATATTTTTGGAGCATTTCTTTCGACCAATCGACACGAGCCTTTTTTTGAGCGATTGACAAATTGTGAAGGATCCAACGCTAACAAATTTTTTTGACGGTCTAATATTCATGCGATATTGAATGTATGCTGATCCCACTAATGCCGAAAGTTGTCTCAATCTCACGATAGGTCACATGACGATCTTGCAATATCAGTTGGTGCACATAATCAAGGGTTTCCGGAACAACAACTGATTATGGACGACAATCAAGAAACTCGTCTTGGAGTGAACTACAACCTCGGTTGAATTCACCATACCATCGATAAACACTGAATTGAATTAAGTTCATCGACGCACTGTTGTTGAGTTCTACGTCGAAAGTTGTGAAATAAGCGCACAAAAATTTTCACGATTTAATTCCACTTTTTGGGCGAGATGAATCTTTAGAGTTGCTGTAGACAACACAAATAGCGCTTGTGTGTCAAAACGATCTGAGAACGTATAACCCCAAAAATGTCAAACTTTACGATAGAGCTGGCAGTTGCCAGATTGCAACACTAGGGTTGCCCAATCCTGAAAAATAAAAGGTAACTAGGAGTCCGATTAGACATACATAAAGGAAAGCGTTTTCTAGAGTGTTCCACTCTGGCAAAACCACTGCATAAGCTTTTCCATCTGTCCTACTCTTCAGGGCTCTTTCCGAGTAAGTTTAAAACTGCATTTGTCCAGCCCGTCCCTAAAAAGGGCGAATGTTCGTCACCCACCTCCTACCGACCCATAGCACTAACGTCCCTTCTCTCCAAGGTCATGGAAACGCTGATAAACCGTCAGCTTATGAAATATCTTGAGTCCCGGAAGCTTCTTAATGACCGGCAGTACGGCTTCCGAAGCAACCGTTCCACTGGTGATCTGATGGCATATCTCACTGAAAAGTGGAACCAATCTTTGCACAATTTAGGAGAAAGCAAGATTGTTGCGCTTGATATTTCAAAGGCATTTGACAGGGTCTGGCATCAGGCTCTTTTGTCGAAAATGCGTGCTTTTGGGATCGATGAGTCTCTTCTTCAATGGATTAGGAATTACATTTCAAATCGTTCAATACAAGTCGTTTTGGATGGATTCAAGTCTGATATCCACTATATTAATGCTGGTGTTCCCCAGGGCTCTGTTTTGTCTCCGACACTCTTTCTCATTTTTATAAATGATCTCTTGTCTGCTACTTCTAATCCTATTCATTCCTTCGCTGATGACAGTACCCTCAGCTTTTCATATTCGTTCCTTGGCTCACGTCCCTCCACTTCGGCCTTAGACTCGGAACGGCAGCGTATGTTAAGCACATTAAATTCCGACCTTGACAGCATAATCGATTGGGGAAATAAGAATAGAGTGGAATTTAATGCTTCCAAAACACAGTGCTATCTACTGTCGTTAAAGCGATCACAAAATAATCAGCCGTTATCCATGAACGGCACTTGCGTTGTTGAAACCGAAAGACTTTCCATCCTCGGTATGTGTATCAACCCAACAATAAGTTGGAACGATCACATATTTGAGGTCGCCAAAAATGCTGCGAAATGTCTAGGTTTCCTTAAACGATGCAAGAAGTACTTCACCCCCTCTGATCTGGCTACAAAATACAAGGCATACATACGCCCAAAACTTGAGTATAACGCTCCTATCTGGTCAGGTTCTCCTAAGACCTCCCTGCACCTGCTGGATAGAATTCAAAAGCGAGCGATAAAACTTATAGGTGACAGTAATATTGCGAAGTCGATTGACTCGTTAGAACACCGACGTAATGTCGCGTCGTTGTCACTTTTTTACCGCTATTTCAACAAGAAATGCTCAGACGAATTAGCCAGTTGCATTCCTCCCCTTCAAGAATTCACCCGCAATACACCCCTCGCTAGGAATGCCCATCAATTCACCCTCAAGCCCTCTTTCGGACGTACAGTCAAATTCAGAGACTCATTCTTTAGCCTCACTACACGAATCTGGAATGCTCTTCCCAGCTCGATTTTTCCTCCTCATTACAATCCACAGGCATTTAAAACCAATGTGCATCGGTACCTCCTCTCCCTCTCTTCCTCTATACCTTCGGCCCGTGCTGTGACTTGATCCGGTCACGCGTCAATTATAAAAAAAAAAAAAAAAACTCGCCAGTTAATTTGTCCTGCAATAGATATGTCGTCGAGTGGCAATTCATAGAGATAAGTAGGACTGCGTTTGTTGAAAACTTTGAGAGTGGCATTTTGAATATTGGACCCACAGCGTTTTTCCTATGATCCGTTCTAACAGCCATATTTGAAAATTTTGCATTTAGCTTTCGGATTAACAATCGGAGAGATAATGACCTTTGTCCAAATAATGGGAAATATATATCGTTCTGCCTATACAGACATATTAGACAAAGGCAAGACTATCTTGAAAGCCAGACTAAACCCTAGGTCTCGTCCACACTCCAAACATTGTTGCTCAAGAATGAAAGGCCCAATTCCTTATAAACCTCAGTGTCATTACTGAGTCTTTTTTCTGTTTAATCAACCGAAGGGTACTCCATCGTTCAAATTTATTGAGGACAATTCTGGGATGTGGCCGCGGTAGAGTACGATACTCCCACGCTGAAGATCCAGATTAAATTCCAGGCTGAAAACATCGAATTTTACACGGCACCATCGAACTATTGGTGATGATGGCCGCCGTGGCATAGTGGGTAGAGTGCGACGCTTGCACCCCGATGTCTATGTTCGATTTTAAACTGAATCCCCCTTAATTTTTCACGGCACCACCTCTCTCGAGCTGCTGACAACACTCAAAAAGTAATAACTATCTAAGGAAGCTTCTCAAACTTCGCCCTTCGGAATCGGCAAAAAACTGTATATACGTTCTACTCCTGATAGAAAGCAGCACGCACAACACGAGTAGTTGATGAGCAAGGTAGGCCCAAACTCCAAATTCATGCCACCTTCGAGAACATTTTTTCCTCCGCGCACAGGATAAGGCTAGTAATTAACCAACTTGCTCTTTTCTCTAGTACACTCTTTCGTCTGGTGGCCACTGTCCGAGCGCCATCTCTCCTTCTCAGCAGGATGGTTTCGCAGTTTTTCCTCCAGTTTTAGTCGGCCACAGGTTACATTTCTTATCGCGTCAAACATCCGTCGTATTTTCATTCCGAGGACTGAAGCATTTCTTTATTTAGAGTTCCAAATTAGCTTTATTTTAGAATTTGACCCAAGTTGTCGATGCTATACATCACAGACGGGATAAGTCAATAAATGTCAATCGCTCCACAGCGTCACGAAAACGAAATATGACTTTCTTCCTATCACTGAGCCTACCGCGCCTTGTCTCTATGTGTCATGAGGCGAAAACATGGGCCCGTCGAATACGAGAGATCTTAAATCTCACCACAAAACGGTGGAGTTAAAAAAAGAACAACTCGAACTCGCAAATTTCATGTTCTCTTCCAGAGTTTATTGTTTTATCGTTACAACCAACACTTCTAGATATTTGAATCATCATGAGTACACACCTAAACGTCAGTCCAGCCGTCAAGGTAGGGAAGTTTTTGCTTGGAAAGCCCGTTGACGTTTAGAAGACTATGCTAAGTTTGACGGCAAATTATTGAACTTAACCGTAACCAACAGAAAGGAATAGTTGATTGAGATTATCTAAATTACTAATGCTGTCTTCCAGAGCAAACATTACGTCTAACCAACACCATAAGCTAGCGGTCCAATTTTTCCCAGCGTCATAAGTTTCGAACAAAGTTTTCCTGGACTACAGCAAGATTGATCAAATAAGGGAAAGTTAAAGCCCATCAAATTAAAGGTTCACGTTGCTCAAAGCTGTGTCGAAATTGTTAAAGCCTACAATTTCATTCCAAGAGAAGCATAATCTCGTGCATTTCCCTTCAAATGAATGCCTATGTCACTCCCACATCAGTGAATCCAACTTTCAGTTTCCACGCAGATATAATTTCCCCATGTCCTCACTAAACCGACTTTAATTTTGCTTTCGAACCCCAACCAAAACGCTTTTTTTTGTATATTGTGCGTTAAGTGCGTGGCGGGCCCAGTGCAGAGGACCGTAGACCCGCTAATGAATTGAACAAAAAAAACGAGCAACCAAGCCGAGAATAAATTGCAGAGCCAATCGTCCTGAGACCGGTTCTTTAATCAGATGGTATGAGTTAACCATTTAAGGTGTGATCTGCCCATTGGCGTTAAAAATCCAAAATGTGAACAAAAAGTGCCTTACTCACGGGCAACCAGAGAAAGTCAGTTGAGAGGAGAAATCATTTACTTAGCACATGTGATGTCACTGCTTCTGTCAATAAATCGAATGTGTTCAGCGATGGTAACCCGTTTTGCGTGCAAGACAAAGCGTGAACCTATATGTGCGCAAATATACAGAGGAGCAAATGTCTCATGAAACTTGTGGTTCTGATACCAGATGAGGCTAATGACCTACCACAGCTTAGCCGGTTCGAATGTTGACAATTGACCCTTGGCGTGCTCTGTAAACTGCCTGATTTGTGTACACTAACTCGTTTTTGAATTATAAATTTTTTAGAATTTTCAAAAACAATTCCGGAAAATCCAGAACGCTAGCAGAAAAACTGGTACCTCGGTAAAGAGCAGGCGCCCAAGTCAAATTCTCACCCAAACGACGGCAACAGTCAATTGCACAAAGAGAAAATGAGCCCAAGCCGCACAAGCTCACTTGTTACCGGTCCTTGCTTGTTGCAAGGCCAGTACGCTTGTCTGCAGCCAGCCAGCCAGCCAGTTTGGTTAATTATTCATAAGGCACATTCTTGTCACCTCCAAGTGCAGCTCTGGTGGCGTGTGACACGCCAGCCGCCCTCCTCCGCATCCCGCTTGGTTTCTAAAACACAGAAACACAACAGAAAGCAGGCGATCTGTCAATACAGAATGCAACTCTGCATTCGCGAATTGCGTAATAAAGCCAACGATCATAGAACACGTCACGACGTTGATGTAAGCCCACGCGATTCGCAGCTCCCCCGCACACGCACACCAATCGAAAGTCTGACTGCACACCGTTCCGCCGGTGTGTGCGGCTGTGAAATTCCCGCCACATGACCTTTGCCTGGCGCCGAATCTTTCCGGAGAAGGTGCGCAAAGGGCCGGTACAACGGCTGCATGCAGTCGCTGCACCGGGCCGCATTGGAAGCCAGTTTTCGAATCACGGCCAGTGGGTTTCGAGAGTGAGAGTATCTCGATGACGAAAGCCGCTAAGTACTTGCCCCTCGGCACTCTACACACACAGCCAACCACGCATGCAGACAATGGAGCGTATTCAATTGAAGACTGACGTCGTCAGCGCTCTCTGCTTGGCATGACGAGCGAACGGGTCTTGAACCAGTTGTGTGCGTTCCGGTAGATGCCGTGGGGAGTCTGGTGAGCGCTGCATTTCTCACATGAACCGGTGGGAGGCTGTGGCAAAACAACCGGAAGTTGTACCGTAGACCTGTTTTGTTCTCTGATATCACCAATAAATAGTCGTTAAATGGCGTTTCGACTTTCCCTTGGTTGAGGAATTCAACGGTTTTGTTGTTTTTTGGTTTTCTTTCGCAAGCCCTTAGGCGATTACTTTCGATTAAACGGAAAAAGTTGGTCAACGAGCATGAAGTCCATCATTGTCTGGCTGAAAGCATCTGTTTTCTGATGGATAGAGGTAGAAGCTGGGGGAGGGGGGGAGGAGAGTAACTGGCACCCATCGGATACACTCGGTTGAAGGTTTAATTGGTTGCATCGTCAAGCAGCGGTGTAGCTTGTGGGAAGTGCAAGGGATTGCATTGTAGGTGTCCGGTAACATCAAACCTGTAATTCTATTTTATCAACTTCACATCTGACGTCTTTTTCAATGTTTGGACTGTAAATGACTTTTTGGGTTTCAGTGTCAAATCTCTCAAGCATGATTTCTCGATCAAAAGACTTTCCAAACATTTTCAAACAGTCGCAATTATCTCCTCACCCCTTTTCTTTGCTGAACCTCTTTATAAGTCAATGAAAGCATCCTTGACCATCAATTGGTCAATTCGCGCACAAACTCGCACAACCTTTCTCTAACACAACAGAGCAGTGCTCATAGCAAAAGCAAGCCTCCTCTGACATTGCTCCAAATTTTCAACAGTCCCCCGCGAAACTTTTTAATTGTTTAACACTTCGCAAGTGCGCCTCAAGAGGACGCAAACTCAGCCTCCCAAACGCAATTATTTCAAGTAATGACAAGACTCTCGAGTGCGAATTGGCAGCAGGAGCGTCGAGCCGTTACCGAGGAACGTGCCACTCTCAAGTGGACGAAGCATTGTACTGGATGGGTGGCAATCTTGACATCAATCAATTATCTGCTACTCGAAAGGAACGTCAACTAGAGGCACCACAATTAGTTTGAAATCTCAGTTTTGCTGGACCTGTGTCCAAACGTGCGCCAATACACATCCAACGCCCAAACGAGTTCCCCACTGCGAACGAAGCAAACTCATAAATAACCGACTAATCCCGTTGCAGACTACCAGCTGGGGCGTAAACGCTCTCAAATGCTCGCCTGGTTTCCCCCTGCCGATACCGACCGATGGGATGATTTATGCTGAACCTCGGCCGGAGCAATTGGATTTATGTCAGTCTGCGCTTTTGCGAAACGTTTTTACGATCAAAAAATGCCACAACAATGACACTTTCGATGGATAAGTTCACATCGCATTGCCTGACGTCGTCTTCCTTCTCACTCGCTCCCCACTGAATGATCTGAAAAGTCTCAGATTGATGGAATGCCAAAGGTTTTTTTTGCAAAGAAACTCTGTTATCGCATTACGGTGACAGACAGCGTCGCCATCGCGAAATATGTGTTTATCTTGCAGTAATAAGCAATAGCTGGTGCCTGGCTTTTGTATCGATGCTGTGGATGATGTCATTCGGGCCGGCTGTTCCTAGTTTACGATGTATGACAGTCAGCCAAAATGTAAGCTCGATCAGCACGATCAAGTGGAATTCTTTCGATGAGAGTCGGATAAGGAGCGGTATGCAGAGGATTTGATGGAATTTTGACAATTACGTTGTACTTCGGTGATTGTCTCAAAGTCTTGCTTTGAATTCTGTATGGTCATGAATATGAAGTTGTTTTCAATTCGATGATAAGCTTTGAGTTGTCACGTCGCCTTTTGTAGTTTTGAAAAGCAGAAATGCTTAAAAAATAAAATGTGGCAAGTGACTTGACCAGATTTCCTATTTCTGAACATTACATATTTTAATGAAATATCAAAAGTGCTTGCAGTTGTTTTCCAAAACTCACACAATTTATTGACCAACCAGGGATCACTGAGGCTGCGTCTCTAAAACATAATTCGTGGAAAATTTTTACGCGGCATTGTTACGTACAGCAGACATAAGAAACTCTCACAGTATCGAATGTTTTTAAATTGTACATTCTTTTACTTCTTCATGTGGGACTACAGTCCGACCTGTGCCTCAACCAACATGCTTCTCCAGCCAGCATGATCTCTTGCCAGTTGCCGATAGTTATGCACTCCAAGTGTGTGTGAGCCTAAACTGTCCTCTGAGGAGCTGTCTCGTGATGGTTCGGATAGGAAGACTTTTCGGGCCGGAGCAGTTGTGTTCATACGCTTTACATGGCCTAGCCATCTTACTCGGTATACCGGTATGAAGTGAGCGTCAAGATATAAATGTCTCGATAGAGAACATTTGTTGTGAACGAGCCCTTATATATTTTTTGTTTGTTTGCTTTGACATCTGGGAAAAATATTTAGTATACATCAAGTCATTGAACAGACAACATCATATTTTTTCATCGTGTTAAGAATGTCGAATTTTGTACCAGAAAGTGATGATTTGCGGAAAGCATGCTTGACGAGGCATATGGTGATCATGCTCTATCAGAAGCAACATGCAAAAGATGGTTTCAACGGTTTAGAAATAATGATTTTGATGTGAGAAATGAAGAACGTGGAAGACCACCAAAAAAGTTTGAAGACGCCGAATTGCAAACGATATTGGATGGAGATGACACTTTGAGTCAAAAGCAAATGGCAGCAATGTTAAATGTTGCACAACAAACAATTTCTGATCGTTTAAAAGCTAAGGGAAAGATCCAAAAGTGTGGAAAATGGGTGCCACATAAATTGAATGAAAGACAGATGGAAAATCGAAAAAACACTTGTGAAATTTTGCTTCAAAGACACGAAAGAAAATCTGATTTGCATCGGATTGTTACCGGAAAAATGGATTTAATTTAAGAATCCTACACGAAAAAAATCATGGGTTAATCTGGGACAACCATCAACATCGACTGCAAAGCCAGATCAATTCGGCAAGAAGACAATGCTGTGTGTTTGGTGGGACCAGAAAGGTGTGCTGTACCACGAGCTCCTAAAACCTGATGAAGCCGTTAATACTGATCGCTATCGATAACAAATGATCAATTTGAACCATGCATTGATCGAGAAACGACCAGAATGCGCCAGAAGACACGGCAAGGTAATTTTGCTCCATGACAATGCACCTGCACACAAAGCAAAACCGGTTCAAGGTACAATCAAAAGACTTGACTGGGAGCAACTACCCCACCCGCCGTATTCACCAGACTTGACACCTTCTGACTACCATTTATTTTCATCGATGGGACACGCATCGGCTGAGCAGCACTTTGATTCCTACGCGGAGGTCCAAAATTGGGTGTCTGATTGGTTTGCTTCAAAAGACGAACAATTTTATTGGCGAGGTAATCACAAATTACCAGAAAGGTGGTCAAAATGTGTAGGAAACAATGGCCAATACTTTGAATAAAATGTTTTACTCTCCCATTAATAATAAGTGTGCTATTTTAAAAATGTTCATTTCATATCGGTATATCTGGTATAAAAGGCAACCCTCGTACCACTCTGTAGCCCCGCATATATAGTTCAAACAAACTACGCTGTCGACCTCATACCTGTGTATGCCGCCCTACTAGTTGCGTCGAATAACAGGGGAAAAAAATGAAAAACTGAAATGACGGGCAACAAATGAACGTGAATTATTCATTCCTTGTGTTGTGCTTCTCCTGTACTCTTCAAACTACCGGCGTCACAGAGACGCACCCAATCCTTCTTCTGCGTCGTTTTAGAGACACACTCAATTATCCTCCTACGAATGGGCTTGCGCCCTGAGGTGAAACTTTATCACAACCAATTCGCCTCCCAAGCTAGAGCAGTCTCCCTCCAACTTCTTACACCAATTGGTTGATGTCTTCTCTACTTGTGTACGCTCAACCGAAGTCTTCCTCTGTAGAGTTGTCACATGACAGCAAGGTGCTCTTTCTTTTCAACATTGTATGTTTTGATAGGTTTGTTAACTACCCTAGCAGAGCAGCGAGACTCCTGCCTCTATTTAACATGGCGTCGTAGGTTCTTATCCAATGCACGCTGTGATACACTGTCTTAAAAGCGGTGATAGGTGTCGACTTGTACTCTTTCCCAGGATCTGCCGCAGTGCGATCTGTTTAATAGTAGACTTCATACTTACTCATACATATAGCGGACTGGAACGTTTCTTCACGAATTATTCAAGGCGTTAATGCAGAATAGCGAGAGAAACACGCTCATTTCACCGTCTCCTACTTTCATCCATGTCTGCAGCTTTTTCATACTTCAACTCCACCTCTTGTTTGGTGCTTCACTCTCAACAGACTTTGTTTCACAAACTTTACACAAGATCAGAGAATAAATCACATAAAGCAATTCATTTCCCCAAAATAGACCCGAGTCGTCGCAGTCGATGCTGTGGGAGGTAAGATGTCATCACCCGATCACAGCTACATTCGTCTCAATCTATCACCCACCCACTCCTCTATCAACCATGACGTCGCCACCAGTTGAGTGGACCGGTAATCTGTGCTGTTGGCCTTTTTCGCCTGTGTATAGTGCTTCGGCTTATTCATTGACAGAATAAATGAGTGGGAATCATCCGCCCACTCGTGCATCGCAGTCGTGTCCACAGTCGTCGTCGAGAACTTGAATCAAAACACAGATGTTCTCAGATTTTCTGCGCGTCTTAGATCTGCTTTCTTCAAAAGTTAACCTGAAAGTTGACCTCATTGCCACTTCAACCAGAACAGGAAAGGAAGCAAATCCTTCCGCCTACTGCCAATTTACCGCCGATTTGAAAGCGATTTCTTTAGAAAGGATTTCACTTTCTTTTTCGACATCATCCAGTTCGCCTTACATTCACCCATTCACTTCGCTTGCTCCCGCTGTCGATCTGGCTTGGTTCACAAATGTCACAGAGACTTGTGTGTCCTCGTTTCAGATTTCAAGCTCTCCCCAGTTGGGGATCACACGCAGGTGGCTGTCTGGTTGGCTGCCTATCCCACTTCCATTCCCTGACTCTCGATTGGTCACGATTTGCACGCATTCTTGCATCTGTCGAACTGCACTCGCTCTATGCACACATGCGTCGATGCAATCGCTAATTTTCTGTGTGAAGCGAAAGAATTCTATCGCAAAGGCCTTGGGAGCATGCAAGCCATTGACACACTTCGAGCCAAAATCGGCAGCTTCGTATGCAAAATCCGCGCACTTGCATTAGTTCGAGACGTCGATTTCATACACCTCCTGCATTTTAATCAGTGGCGGCTGCACTGCGCCAAATTCCACAGAAATTGCCGCACGACGAAAGAATTTGAGATCATCTCACGGGTAGGGGCTAATCAATGCGCCGCTGTCGGATGTTCTCGGCTGTGCGATGGAAGTGGAATTGTCACCAAATGATGGCTGGTCAAGGCCGCACCAAACGTCACGACTCTGCGTCAGCCGTCAAATGAAAGTGCAAGAGGTTGGAGGAGGTTTTACAGCTTCTGCCATGATTTGGTATCAGAATATTTATGGTTTAGAAGTCTCATAAATAGGGGAATATTCAGAAGACCAAGGTAGCTGTAAATTAAACTTTATGACTCCTAAAACCTTGAGAATCGCATCATGAAAATGAGTCAAGGTAACGGCTGTTGAATGCTGATTTGCGGGCATTCGTGATTTATGATGTCGCTGAAACTATCGTTTTTATAACGCTCCATCTGGTTGATTGGCCTACAGGGGGAACACTTTAAGGTGTGGAAGACGAAGTGTAGGGATGCAAGCCAAAATTCATTTTTTTCCCAAAACTAAGAAAAGAGGAATCTTCACTTCACTCTACACTCCAAATTGAGCTAAAATTCTTTTAAAACTGGCTTTAAATTCTAAAAGAGTACTAAATGGGTACTAAATTTGTACATACTGTGTACTCCATGTGTACTTAATGTATACTAAATGTGTACAAAATGTGTACTAAATTTGTACTTAATGTGTACTCAATGTAAACTTAATGTATACTAAATGTGTAAAAAATGTGTACTAAATTTGTACTAAATGTGTACTAAACGTGTACTAAATGTGTACTCAATAAGTACTAAATGTGTTCTATATTTGTGCTAAATGTCTATTTGATGTGTCCCCGCTGTGTTCTCAATATATACTAAAATTGTACCAAATATGTACTAAATTCGTACTTAATTTGTACTAAATGTGTACTAAATGTGTACTAAATTTGTACTAAATGTGTACTTAATTTATACTTAATGTGTACTCAATAGATACCTAGTGTGTCCTAAATTTGTGCTTAATAACTTGTATATGTGTCCTCAATGTGTACTTAATGTATACTAAAATTGTACTAAATGTGTACTAAATTCGTACTAAGTTTGAACTAAATGTGTACTTAATGTGTACTCAATGGGTACTTAGTGTGGATTAAATGTGTAGTATATTTGTACTAAATTTATACTAAATGTGTACTAAAATGTACTAAAAATGTATCAAAGTATTATAAATAGTTAGTAGATGTGTGGAGAAACTATGATCCAGATGAGCAAGAAGGAGAAACATCCAAAGCGGAGAACTCACAAAAACAATAAGGGATGCACGAAAAGACACTACCAATCGTTTAGTGGGAATGAGAAAGCAAAGAAATCAGGCACCGTTAAACGCGGAAGTGCTCAGGACTGAAAATATAAAGTCAACTGGCTGCGATAACATGAAACATTTGACATTTTATAGATTTTGCGTACATGCCCCATCGTCAATGGGTGTGGCAATCTATTCACGGTCGGAAGGTACTGTTCGGTATGACTGACGGGTGTGGTCTATGAGTTGCTGCAAACGAATGAAGCAACCAAAGACGAGTTCTATCAAGGTGAGCAACGCTTAGCAAATGTTACAAAACATGCTTATAAACATTCAAATGAAATACCCCATTTCACCACTAAAGTCAAACTTTAGCGATTGCCTTATGCTATATGTCCTGGCTTCTCAAACTGGATGAAATCGCAAAAAGCTTTTTATTCTCGACGTGCAGTTTGTTTCCACAATTGGCAATTCATTGAAATGTTCAAATCGGAAAAAAATTTGAGAATATTTGAAAATTGTACGAGCAACAAAAAGCAATGAAAAACACACCAAGAAGCGCATTCCTCAATGTAGGACACCTCAAGCTTCGGATTTTCCCGTCAAAAGTTACAGTCAAATGCTCAAAACACGACTTAATTTGCTCTGACATTATTACGCCGACGTCAGCTGAAAGTAAGTGGTGGTTTTAGAGGTCGTAAACGCTGCCGCACGTGGTCTCAAAAGTTTAACTGGTATTTGTTTGGGTGAAGAAGATTATGTTTGCTTTACGACGTCATTACGCATGGATTATGCATTTCGAGGCTTTGGGTCAGGGTTGAGTTGATAGAACGAACAATTAAGCCCTGGGCAGTTGCAGTTAAGTGCAAATTCTGAGGAAGAAATAAAAGTGAATGTGCATTGTAATCAGAAGAAGGTCACAGCCAAATGTGATGAGAATGAAATCAGTGGAGTTTTGAAGAGTTACTGGTTCATTGGGGAACTTAAAACATTTTCAGAGTTAAGGGGCGACAACAGCAACAGCATTAGTTGAAACATGCCACACAGGCACAGTGTCAGCCACATCACAATCATTTTTTTTGGCGCAGAATCTTGAACCTTATTAAAAGCGGATTAGGAAGGCGTGAGTCTTTTTGGAAGAAGTTCTACTTGCGAATTTTGGTCCTGTTTGCAATGATTAGAGGACATTCAACAACGAACTTTATGGTCTGAAAGTTGGCATGCGATCAGCGTCTTCGGATAGATTACTCAAGATGGCTGGAGCATATGGACACCATTGCTTCGGCCGGAGAAGCCTTTGGAACCGAGCCTGGGGTGAAATGGGTCAACTTGACGTGCGAAATTGGAAACTGCTGGCTAGAGACCGTACGAGATGGAGAGACGTGCTGGTTGGGGCCCAGGTCCACCAAGGACTGTAGCATTGAACAAGGTTATGATGACGTGAAATTATTTCTATTTGCATACATGGACCCAGAACATAGGATGAGAGACAAGGCAAAGCGAATTTTTTTCTAAGGTTGAGAAACACATTCAAAAATTGGTCCATTGTACAACCTGGCAACGTTGGTTACAGGCCAAAGCGAGTCGTTTGGAGTCGGTAAAAAAGTGTAGGTTCCTTCCACTCGTGAGAGAACAGTAGCGCGCACAACACGAGTAGTTGATGAGCAAGCTAGGCCCTGGTCCCCCTGTGGACTGCGTTTTGCTGTGTGTTTGGTGGGATTGGAAGGGAATCGTCCACTATGAGCTGCTCCCATTTGGTCAGACGCTTAATTCTACCATCTACTGCGAACAACTGGACCGCTTGAAGCAGGCAATCGACCAGAAGCGTCCAGAATAGGCCAACAGGAAGGGTGTAGTATTCCACCAGACGCGTCCAGAATTTGCCAACAGGAAGGGTGCAGTGTTCCACCAGGATAACGTCAGACCACACACTTCGTTGATGACTCGTCAGAAGCTACGGGAGCTCGGATGGAAGGTTTTATCGCATCTACTATACAGCTCGGACATAGCGCCAAGTTATTACCACCTGTTCCTGTCCATGGCAAACGCTGTGGTGGTGTGAAGTTGAACTCAAAAGAGGCTTGTGAAAAGTGGCTGTCCGAGTTCTTCGCAAATTAAGAGAAGGCTTCTACGAGGGGGGCTTCTACGGAGGGGGGGCTTCTACGCGGGGGGCTTCTACGAGGGGGACTTCTACAAGGGGGGCTTCTACGAGGGGGGTATTATGAAGTTGCCGTCTAGGTGGAAACAGATTATCGAAAAAAATGGCAACGAGCTTAATCCGATCACTGTAACACTTTCTATTAAGCATTGAATGAAGAGCAAAAAAAGGAGGGAAAGGAGATATTTTACAACCTTATATATCGCGCTATTTAGAAGGTTCCCAGTTCAGTTCTGCTTTTGCGAAATCTTTTCGTTTTAGTTGGTTGATTTTTGACAGTAGTGGTACTTTTCTGGGACTTCTAGCAGGTTCTGGGACTTCAGGCCGCTCAGTATTCTGCCGCTTTGCCACTTGTCGCTCATTGCGTGGCTGGCCAGGGCTTAATGTGACACTCTGTCCAAGACGTCAATGTTGTGCGTCCTTCCTTGATGATAGCATGTACTTCGTTTTGCCCTAATTAACCACCAGACCCATATTAGTCGCTTCCATTTCAAAGCCAGCAAGCGCCTCATTGAAGTCTCGCAGTGTTTGTCCAATCACATCAATGTCATCAACTTAAACTAGCAGTTGAACTTACGTTCGGAAGATACTGCCTGGGGATTGGACTTGTATGTTACGCACAATCTCCTCGAGAATAATGTTGATCGGACGTGGTCACGGATGCTCTTAAAAAAAACCTTTAATTGGTTTAAGGATGAAGCAATAGGAACTACTGATCCGCGTCTAGCCCATTTTTTTTGTTTTTTTTTTTTTGTTTGAGGTTGGGATAAACTACACTGGAGCTCTCAGACTCAAATACTGGTTCATTGTACTACCAGGCAGTAACCTTCATTTAATGTACTTTCTTGGTTTTCCAAAGAAAAACCAAGATGCGCTTTTGTGAAATAGAACTTAGGTTTTCAGTTCCCACCATGTCAGCGCCAAATAACCGCCACCTGATACGAGCAAAATCAGGACACTGACAGAGAAAGTGCTCTGAAGTGTCTTCACCTTCTCCACAGGCGTCGCAGAGTGTGACATCACTAAGCCCAAGCCGACTCAGGTGCATAGCGAAGGTAAAGTGTCCCGTTAGTACGTCAACATGTCGTCTGCACTCGTTTCTGTCTAGAGATAGCAGAAAAGACGCGGATTTTTTGCTGAAGTTCGGGAGCATACTCTTGGTCACCCTGCATCCTGGAGAGTCACGCCATCTCTGGTTGTGCTGTAGGGAGACCCAAACCATCGACAGAGGTCCTGACCAAGAACACGGGCAGTCCCAAGGTGGGTTCGGGCCCTACTTAGGCCTCTGCTAAGCGTAGCCTAGCTAGTTCATCGGCAATTTCGTTTCCCAGGATCCCGTGATGACCCGGGACCCAGACAAGTCTTAGCGAATTCAGCCTTTTAACCCACTTAATGGAGATGTGACCACTTAGTGGAGATGTGACCAGCCCGCCAACTCTACTTTCTCTCGGGAGCATCGCATTTTAGACAAGAAATACTCTGTATAGGTGATGATTAAAAAGACGGTGAGAGGTTTAAGAAGACCGCCCCTGCTCGCACTAATCTGTACTTGGCGCCTTCTTCTTGAGACATATATCTACTCTTCAATCAACAGATGGTATAGAGTAGCTTTTGGCCAACAAACCTCTGTCCCAGCCCTATTCTTACCCACTTAGCACCTCACGAAGTTTATGTTTGTCTACAGTTCATACCAGCCAACATTGCGTAACGCCGTCAAAAATTTCAAAATACATGCGTCGATATACCCAGGCTTCCTCACCCGCCCTTCATCTTCAATTTTACTAAGCGAGATCTGTGATCGATTTTGATTGATCTAAAATCCACAATCAGATTTTTAGATTAACAACCGTGTAAGGTCTTGAACCTATAAAGGAAGCGGTCCACGCGTCCGTCTAGACCGCCCATTAAAAAAGTTGAATATCCATGATTTGGGTCGTAAAACATGGAGGTTGCTCAATCAGAAAATCGCCATTAATACAAAATCGACGGTTTTCATGTGTGATTGATGCAAATTTAGGCCTCTTCCTTGTGGAGTCATGGGGAACGTTTAGTGGCATGTTTGGTCATAAGAATGAGAGTGAATTTGATCCGCTTAAGAGAATTCATGAAATGCGGGGGAATTGAAGGCTTTTGGCAAGGTTAGACGTGGAGCTAAAATTGTGTGCCAAAAATCAATATTCATGGAGAATGATCTTAATTTCCTGGACGGTATCGCAAAGTTCTTTCTCAAGTCGGGTCAAATGACCCTTCGGTCGAAGATCATCAAAGCCCTCGCCAAGCACATGCCTCTTCAAATCTTACATTGCCAACTCCACACCATCCTTTGATGCGGCGTGCGGCACACCCACGTGTGAGGCGCTCAAATTATACCCGGTTAGGCCGTCTTTTATTGCCGCTGTTTCGTCGTAAATCCCTCGTTTTATTTCACATGTGGACCATTTCGGGGCACACATCGAGTTGTTCTTCTTGTCTAACAGAAACTGTCGCATAATTTGGCGGTTTAATGGTCGTTTCGGGCGTTTGGTGTCGCCCCGTAGATCAGTGTAAGTGCGCCGGCGACCTTGGAAAACCAATAATCGCCAATCAATCATTTCCGTGTTTGTTTTGTTTTGAGTCTGCTGTCGCCCACAATCGATCCGGACACATGGCGCTCACACAATGGTCTGAAGCTTGGCGTGCTGACGTGATTCATGTCTCTGCCGAGCTGGAATGATGTCAAAGCCTCGCTTGCAGACAGCGGGAGCTTACCAACGTGCGCACAGCTCACGCTAGGAAATGCCAACGTAACAGCCACTCTGGTTTTGTGGGAAGTGAGATTCACCCTTTTCCGCGAATGACTGAGCACGAAGCACGTTTCTCATTAGCACGCGGCTGCTGATTAACTTAGTGCGGAGGTTTGTGTAATCTCCGTCAGGCTGATGACCAGTTTGTTGGCATTTGCATGCCTTGCTGCTTGATGTCCGATTTGACATGGACTCTGGCGCATATGTAAATATCTTCTAACGTCTCTCCTCTGTCTTCCCTTGCAGGTGCACCATAACGCAGGTCACATCATACACCACCCCCAACGATCTTCTTCCGAACGCCCAGAAGGCCCTTTTATCAGAATCAACAAAATCCCTAATCAACTGCTCCGCGGATGATAATTACGATGTGTGTCCACCCAGCAAGTTCCGTCTGCCGACGGGCGAGTGCAATAACATCGTTCACCGGAATTGGGGTGCCCGCGGAGACATCTTCACTCGACTCCTCGAGCCCGACTATGCCGATGGTAAGAATGTCCTGCCTCCCACACTGCTGAAGGTCTCTTAAATGAACGCTTGTTTCAGGCATAAGTCAACCACGTACATCAAGCAAGTCCAGCGAGCTGCCGTACGCCGAATCGATTATTGCCAGCCTGCAAAGCCACATCGAGCCAGAACTGAGACATCCACACATCACTGCCATGCTGCCCGCCTGGGGACAGCTGCTCGCCGGCGACTTGGTCGAGTACACCGAGCTTCCATCGTCCATCAAATGCTGCCACGCCGACAGACTGACCGCCGACCACAAGCACTGCTACGTGATGACGGGCAACGACTGCAAGGAGTACAAGCGATCCACTCCCGGCGTCGATGCAAGCTCTTGCGGCAAACGTAAGTTGTTCGGTGTCCCACAAACTTATTTGAAAGCTTTTCCCTTTACAGTGAAGCGCCAACAAATGAACACTGCCTCGTCGTACATTGACGGTTCTGGTCTTTACGGCAGCACATCCGACGACTTCCAGAGCATCCGCACCTTCAGTAAGGGTGGCGTGAAGATCGACGAGTGCAAGAACTGCCAGGCACGTGGCGCCACTGGTGCCCTGCATCGTGCCCTCCTCCAGGAGCACAACTTTGTCGCCGAACAGCTGGCCGACCTAAACCCGACCTGGACCGAGGAGACGCTGTTCCTTGAAGCACGCCGGATCATAATTGGACAGATTCAGCACATCACCTACAATGAATTCTTGCCACTGGTCCTCGGCCAGGAAACCACTGCCAGAGATGATCTAAAGTGAGTCTCCAACCGACTTAAGTCGAACCAAAAATGACACACTCTCCTTTGCAGGCTCACCCCAGAGAAATACTTCACCAACTACTCCAGCAGCAACCGTGGCGGCATCTACAACGAATTCGCCACCAGCGCGGTCCCAGCCTTCCTCACCATGTATCCACCGGAGATGGTAAGATCGCTACGAGCGTGGAAGATTGCCCATCACTCAGGAGATTGCTTTTCTTTCAGATAAGTCCATCCATGTCGGCCACATCGCTTTTGAAGATCGCCGCTCTGCAGAAGTCCCTTGTCCCACCGAGCGTCACCCCCAGCGGATGGAGCGAGCTGGCACTGGCCATTCACCGCGGACGCGATCACGGAATTCCATCGTACCTGCACGCCCTAGACCTGTGCGAGCAGCGCTTCGCTGACAACGACATGTCCAACATTACCTTTGACAAGCTGTCCAGCGTAGCAAACATTCCTGAGGAATCCGTCACCATGCTGAAGGACATTTACGAGTAAGTGTTCATCGACCCCCACGTCCTTCCCTGTCTCACTCTTGTTGTTCTCCTAGAAATGCCCAGGACATCGATCTACTGGTCGGTGCTCTCCTAGAGAATCCCGCTGTTGGCTCTCTATTCGGACCGACTATCACCTGCCTCCTGACCAAGCAGTTCGCCCAGCTGAAGATGACCGATCGCTTCTGGTATGAGAACGAGATCCCTCCTTCCTCCTTCAACTTGGACCAGTTGAAGGCCATCCGTCAGACAACCCTCTCCGGCCTCCTCTGCTCCACCACACAGGTCAAGAAGGCTCAGCCAAAGGCCTTCATACGCGAGGATAGCTTCTTGTGAGTTCACCGTAATCCACCTCCAAAGAAACAGAGTTCACGCACCTTCTTCAATTTACAGAAACTCACTCCTGTCCTGCAGCCAACTGCCGAAAGTTGACCTCCGCGCCTGGAAGGCCGATCCCTACGAGGAAGAGCACAAGGAGCGCATCGAGGACGAGCCCCACGTCAAGGAGGCCATGAAAGACCTCAGTCCCGAGCTGGTGCAGGCCGCCGTCGAGCGCGCAAAGGAAGAGCTCAACGCCAGAAAACGCTTCGAATATGATTCCTGGCTCTTGCGTAAGTCACATTCATCGTCTCCCTTTGAATCTCCAATCACCCTGTGTTTCTTTCAGAGGGAGGTATCGACGCCAGATCCCCCGACGGTGTTGCCGCCTCGTTCAGCAAAGCCAACCGCGCCGCTCTCCTGCTGGCCAATACCTCGCTGATGTTCGAGCTCACCTCCAATGAAATCTTAAACACCTTGAACCAAATCACGCGCAGAAAGCGTCAAGTCTTCGACGGCAACGCCTTCAATCGCAACGAACTCACCGAGACTCTGCAGACCATTGACATTAGCACTTTCCTTTCAGGAAACGTGAATGCCCGTCAGAGCGTCGAGCCGAACTGCGACGACCCTCCCACACCATGCGACGCCAAGAGCCCCTTCCGAACATTCACCGGCTACTGCAACAACCTACGCAACCCCAACTGGGGCAAGTCCCTCACTGTGTTCTCCCGTCTGCTACCGGCACAGTACGACGACGGCGTCTCCAAGCCCCGCATACTATCCATAACCGGGACGACGCTTCCGAACCCGCGCACCATCTCGACCCTCATTCATCCGGACATTTCCAACCTCCACACTCGCTACTCGCTGATGGTCATGCAGTTCGCACAGTTTGTGGACCACGACATCACCATGACTCCAATCCACAAGGGCTTCCACGAGTCCATTCCCAGCTGCCGTCGTTGTGACTCCCCGCAGACGGTCCACCCTGAGTGCAACCCCTTCCCGGTGCCACCTGGCGACTACTTCTACCCCGAGGTGAACGTGACCAGCGGCGAAAGGTTGTGCTTCCCCTCGATGAGATCCCTTCCCGGCCAGTTAACCCTTGGACCCCGCGACCAGATCAATCAGAACACCCACTTCCTGGACTCTTCCATGATCTACGGCGACAACAACTGCATAGCCAACAAGCTCCGCGGGTTCTCCGGCCGTCTCAACTCCACCATCCACCCGATCCGCGGTAAGGAGCTCCTGCCCCAGAGCAACAACCATCCCGAGTGCAAGTCCCGAAACCGCCTCTGCTTCATTGCCGGAGACGATCGCGCCTCCGAACAGCCCGGCCTGACCACCATACACACGATCTTCTTGCGTGAGCACAACCGAATCGTCGAGGGCCTGCGCGGTGTCAACCCCCACTGGACCGGTGACCAGCTGTACCATCACGCCAGACGCATCGTCGGTGCCCAATTCCAGCACGTCACTTTCAACGAATTCCTGCCACGTATCCTCAGTTGGAACGCTGTCAACCTCTACGGCCTCAAGCTCCTGCCTCAGGGGTATTACAAGGACTACAACCCCTCATGCAGTCCAATCGTCTTCAACGAATTCGCAGCCGCCGCCTTCCGAATTGGTCACTCTCTGCTGCGCCCACACATCCCTCGTTTGAGCGTTAACCACCAACCCGTCGACCCACCCCTACTGCTGCGCGACGGATTCTTCAAGATGGACACCCTTCTGCAGCCCGGAATAATTGACGAAATCAGTCGCGGTCTCGTTGCCACCCCTATGGAGACCCTGGATCAGTTCATCACCGGCGAGGTGACCAACCACCTCTTCGAGGACAGAAAGATTCCGTTCTCCGGCATCGACTTGATCGCCCTAAACATTCAGAGAGGTAGGCCGTCTTCGCAGTGTTTCAGGTCCAACAGTCACTCTAAACTCCCTTTCCAGCTCGTGACCACGGAGTCCCGTCGTACAACAACTATCGCGCTCTCTGCAACTTGAAACGCGCCAACACCTGGTCGGACCTCAGCCGCGAAATTCCCCCAGAAGTGATCAACCGTTTCAAGAAGATATACTCCTCCGTTGACGACATAGATCTCTTCCCCGGCGCCATGACCGAACGTCCCCTGCAGGGTGGCCTGGTTGGTCCCACTCTGGCATGCATCATTGGCATTCAGTTCAGACAGCTGAGGAAGTGTGATCGATTCTGGTGAGTGGTCAACATTGGCGGGATTTCAATTTGGTCGTTACCCATTGACTTTCCCTTCCCAGGTACGAGAACGACATCCCAGCTGTAAAGTTCTCCGAAGCGCAACTGGCCGAAATAAGGAAGTCGACTCTGGCCAAGGTCATTTGTGAGAATCTGGAAATTCCCGGCGACATGCAACGCGCTGCCTTCGACCTGCCCAGCAACTTCTTGTAAGCTTCCAACCCCTAGAACGCAGCCTGCATGCACTGACCTTTGTTTGATTACAGAAATCCACGAGTTCCATGCCAGTCAATGCCACAGATAGACCTGAGCGCCTGGCGCGAAAATGTCCAGGGATGCCAGATTGGAAACCGCCAGATTCAAGTTGGGGAGTCCGCCTTCCCGTCGCCGTGTACTAGCTGCGTTTGCTCTGCGGATGGGGTGAGTTGTTGGGAAAGTGGGAACGAACAGCAAGTTTAACAATTAGGTTAGGTCAGCGTGCAAGTTTTCATTTTATTTCATTTCCACCACACTTTTGCCTTTTTCTTAATTTCAAGTGGTTGCGAAATATGGTTTGGATTGGGTACACGATGTTCTGGTTGAGTGGTGTTTTGCGTTGTTCGTTAGTCGGGGCACGTTTCTTTCAGTTACCGAAACCAAGCTGCCTGGCACCCACGATTATTTCGTTCTTTTAGCGGAAATTCAATTCAGGAGGCTCGAAATCAATTTTTCTTTGAGAAGCAGTTTTGCTAATCGTCTGGTTTTCACATCAATTTAGCGGGCTTGGCAAAAAGAATTTCCTAGAGGAAGGTATGGTCCTTCGTCATCAAGAATTTTGGGACCAGGGACAAATCCGATGAACCACTGGACATCAAGGATATCAATAATTTTTTTTATCTATTCTCTCTATTTCCTAGTTATTCTATATATTTCGAAAAAAATGTAGGAAAATACGTCCTTCGAAAGCGACTAATTTTTCTGGGAGTTTTTGAATGCGATCATGGAAAAAGTTATGTCCTCTGGCAACGATCCATTTAGCGATTTTTCTATTTCTTCAAAAGACCCCCCAAATCTTGTTGCATTTGTCAAAAAAATCAGAAGTCGGAAGGGGCAAGTTCTGGAGAATACGACGAGTGGGGTAAGAACTCCAATTTCAGCGTTTGCAAACAGTTTTTTACCGCTACAGCCACGTTGGTTCAGGCATTATCATATTGCAAAATCGCCTTTTGAAACATGCTTTTCTGATGATGCAATGGAAGACCCAAACGTATTAGTTCTGGTCGACAACGTTCCCATCAAAGGTTTCACATGTTTTTAAAAGCTTGTAGTATACTCGTTCCACAGGCGTCTGGTCTCATCTTATGCAGAGCATTCGAACAGTGGAGGTATTTCTTTGGTGTCAATGTGGACGGTGATGCAACAAGTTTATCAGGCTTTACATTGTAGTTCATCATCATCTCCAATCACAATTCGGCGGAAAATCCCGTCGTTCGATGTGTTTCGAGAAGCAATTCCGAGATGAAAAGTCGCCTTTCAACATCTCTCGGAGTACCTACGGTCCTTGCTTTGAATAAAGCAATTCCAAGAAGAATAGTCGCCTTTCAAAATCTCTTGGAGTACCTAGTGTCCTTGTTTTAAATAAATCTAAACGGAAATCGCTTGTGGAGTCACTCTCAACAATTCCGCGAGTTAACTTTGGGTTTTGGCAACGATGTTCATCCAATATAGCCTCCAATTTCTCATTTCCAAACTTCTGGAGCTTGTCAAGACGCTCTTTATCTTCGACGCTAAAATCATCACAGTGAAGAGTCGAAACTTTTTCTTCTTCTTCTTGTGGCGCTACAGTCTGGGGTGAACCTGGGCCTCAACCAACACGCCCCGTGCTGGCTGGACCACGATCTTTCGCCAGCTGTCTCCAGTTGCGCACTACAAGTTGGTTGAGGTCCTTCTCCAATTGTGTGCGTCATCTAAGCCTAGGCCGTCCTCTGTTGCGTTGTCCCAATGGCTCGGATTCAAATACTTTTCGGGCCGGAGCAGTGGTGTCCATACGCTCTACATGGCCTAGCCATCTTAAGCGTTGTACCCGTAGACACTTGACCAGGTGCATGTCGCTGTACAGCTCATAGAGTTCGTTGCTATATCTTTTCCTCTAAATGCCATCAACGCAAACAGGACCAAAAACCGTAAGCAAAACTTTTCTCTCGAAAAGACTAAGGGCTTCCTCATCCGCCTTTGCTTACGCCCAAGATTCCGCGCCACAAAGTAGGACGGAAATGATCAAGCTGTTATATAAAGTGATCTTAGTCCTTCGAGAGAGGGCTTTATTACTCAATTGCCTCTTGAGCCCAAAGAAACAGCGATTGGCAAGAGTGATTCTTCGTTTTATCTCCGTACTGATGTTCTTGTGCCTGTTTACCGCGGAGCCGAAGTCCTCAACTACGTCGAAGTTTCTGCTGCCTAGTGTGACGCTCTGTCCGAGACGTCGATGTTGTGTGTTCTTCCTTGATGACAGCATGTACTTAGTTTTGCCCTTAAGAGTCGACACTACAAACCATAAACTTCTACAAGCATCTAATTGAAAGATAAATCAAAACTTTCCGCAAATGATGTTTGCTTAAGACAAATTCGGACGTTCTCGAAAAAAAGTATTGTTGTCTGAGACAGACGCTGATGGACACTCATTAATAATTCTACTGCACGACAGTCCATAGGGGGACCACGGCTTATCTTGCTCCTCAACTAATCGTGTTGTGCGCGCTACTGTTCTTTCACGAATAGAAGGGACCTACAACTCCGAACGGCGAAGTTTGAGAATCTTTTCTTTTTGACATTTAATACTCTTCAAGTGTTGTCAGCATGTGGAAAGAGGTGGCGTGTGAGCGTCGTATTCTACCCACTATGGCACGGTGGCCACAACTTAATAGGTCCGTTCCTATTGCTACGAATGTCTACGAATTTGCCCGAAAAACTACGAAAAAGCGTTCCATAAGCTGCTCATGAGAGAGCAAAATATTTCCCCTCCTTATGAATTGCTGTCGAAGAAAAATCTGTGGGCAGCAGCACAGCAGCAGATGGCTGTCAAAGTGAAAACAAAAACACCTCTGACCTTTCATGCATCCGATAGCTGCTTACGAATTTCTACGAAAAATCGTTTCACAAGTTTTGGTAGAGTTACTCTCTGCAAGAGAGAATTTTACCCAAACTACTCAACTACGAATTTTTGTACACAAATGAATTGGAACAGACCTATTATAGCTAGCAAATTCAAACCCTTCCAATGTAGTAGGTAATAGCTTCCAATATCATCCGCAGTTGCAGGTAGCGCCATCTTTTGAACGCTTATTAATTTATACCCCTAATACATCATGTTTCTGGAGCAATGAGTATACTACAAAATATTAATCGACGACTGCGCACAAAACCAGTTCGCTGCATGTTAAAAAGGCGCGCGAAGTTTAACCGACTTATACTTGTCGCATGACAGTACATATCCCTGTCAAAATTCGGAACTAGTTTTAAACTTATTGGAGATGAGTTTTCTTCGAGGTACTTTGGTGTAGAAAATTTTTGTTTTTTTTTTTTGTGGCGATTGGGATAAACTACACTGTAGCGCTTAGGCTCAAATACTGGTCCATTGTACTACAAGGTTGAAGAAAAACTTAGGGAAAGAGCCTAAATTTCACGCCAGACGTCAATTTCATTTGTTAAGATCTGAAGTTTGGTCTTCAATAGACTGAGGTACAACGAAATTTCACGTAATTTGTGCCAGAAATTCAGGACATATAAAAAGTGTTTGAAGGACGGGCAGACAGACCGAAGCTTTACAAATTTCCTTCTATCCAAATGAAACTTAAAAAACGTTGAGAAGATTCAATAGTTCTAAGAAGTCCGTTGAGCAGTGTTATACAAACAAAAAATAAATAAGGGCTTCTTCACAACAAATGTTTCCTATCGAGGCATTTGTATCTTGACGCTCCGGTATACCTGGTAAGCATGTTACAAGGCCGTCTTGCCTCTCCATATCGACAGAAACCCAACCTCTCCTAGGGAACATGCGGGTCACAAAGAAAAATGATGAGGATGATTATATCTAAATAAGCTTTTCTAAAAGAGGCTTGACAATGTTGCAAACGTTGATCATTTGTATACTTTACCGAAATGAAAACGTCGAGCTGTATGAATAAAGTGACAGTGACAGTTTGATGATATGTGACTAAGTGCGTTCACAAAATTGTCAAGTCCGCATAAAAAACCCATCATCAAGGGAAGTCGCGGTTATACATACACACCACAGACCACAAAGTCTAGGCGTTATACGTTTGTTGGTTAAGTCAGAGTCGTGCCAGACAGGAGCCTCGTGCAATGGTATGCATGAAAAAATCTATGTCAACGATTTTCTGTTCTTACTAATAATAACAGATCGCTCAATAAATCACGGAGCATATAGGGGGCGCCACAAACAAAAATTATTAATTTCATATATTTATTGTTAGAGACGCCCCCTATGTGGTACATATGTCCTGGGACTTATTAAATGATATGTTATATAGTGAAGGTAATTGGTTTCTGAAAGCTAAACTTCTTGTCTATTCAAGCCCTAAGGCATCTACAGTGCTCCGAGTAGTCCGAATTAAAAGCACCCATTTGAATGTGAATGTAATTGGGAAGGGAACTGTTTTAGCGCCTTGTATTTTTGTAGGGTTTGCATTAGTCTCTCTCTTGGAAAAGATTTTTCTAATTTAGATAGATTCATTTGCAAAGCATTTTGCATGTGTAGGTAGTGTGTTCCTGGAGCAAATACAGCTGTACATGTATACCGAAATGAAATGAACGTTTTTTTTAGAAAATAAAACACTAATTATTAATGGGAAAGTAAAAACATTTTATTCAAAGTACTGGCCATTGTTTTCTACACACTTGGACCACCTTTTTGGCAATTTGTGAATACCACGCCAATAAAATTGTTCGTCTTTTGAAGCAAACCAATCAGACACCCAATTTTCGACCTTCTCGTAGGAATTAAAGTGCTGCTCAGCCAATGCGTGTCCCATCGATGAAAACAAATGGTAGTCGGAAGGAGCCAAGTCTGGTGAATACGGCGGGTGGGGTAGGTGCTCCCAGTCAAGTGTTTTGATTGTATCCTGAACCGGTTTTGCTTTGTGTGCAGGTGCATTGTCATGGAGCAAAATTACCTTGCCGTGTCTTCTGGCCCATTCTGGTCGTTTCTCGATCAATGCATGGTTTAAATTGATCATTTGATGCCGGTAGCGATCAGTATTAACAGTTTCATCAGGTTTTAGGAGCTCGTGGTACAGCACACCTTTCTGGTCCCACCAAACACACAGCATTGTCTTCTTGCCGAATCGATCTGGTTGTGCAGTCGATGTTGATGGTTGCCCATAATTTTTCCTTTTAGGATTCTTAAAATAAATCCATTTTTCCTTTAGCAATCCGATGCAAAACCGATTTTCTTTCGTGTCTTTGAAGCAAAATTTCACAAGTGTTTTTTCGGTTTTCCATCTGTCCTTTATTCAATTTATGTGGCACCCATTTTCCACACTTTTTGATCTTTCCCATAGCTTTTAAACGGTCAGAAATTGTTTGTTGTGCAACATTTAACATTGCTGCCATTTGCGTTTGACTCAAAGTGTCATCTTCATCCAATATCGTTTAAAATTCGGCGTCTTCAAACTTTTTTGGTGGTCTTCCACGGTCTTCATTTCTCACATCAAAATCATTATTTCTGAACCGTTGAAACCATCTTTTGCATGTTGCTTCTGATAGAGCATGATCACCATATGCCTCGACAAGCATTCGATGCGACTCTGCAGCACTTTTCTTCAAATGAAAACAAAAAATTAATGCTTTCCGCAAATCATCACTTTCTGGTACAAAATTCGACATTCTTAACACGATGAAAAAATATTATGTTGTCTGTTCAATGACTTGATGTATACTAAATATTTTTCCCAGCGAAGAAACAAAAAAAAAATAAGGGCTTGTTCACAACAAACGTTCCCTATCGAGACATTTGTATCTTGACGCTCACTTCATACCGGTATATAGTTGACAGCAAACATTACAATATCAACACCGTACACTATTTACGATAATTATCGTAAATAGTGTAGGACTAAGTACTGCACGTTGTGATAATTGGTACCATGTTCGAAAGATTTATTACTCTGTACTTGGGCAAAAAATGTTTTATGTTTGTAAAAAAGTTTTGAACAATTTTTATGATTTCCTTGGAAAAGTAAAGCTAAATCAGTTTGTATATTAAAGCTTCAAACCGTGTCAAATGCTTTTCAACTTCTAACAGCATTAATCCAGTTGACTCTTTTGATTGGAATTCACGTTTGACATGTGTTCTTATCTTCGCAATTTGATCATTTGGTCCCCGTGGCGTAGTGCGTAGAGTGCGACGCTCTTACGCCGAAGGGTCTAGCTTCGACTCCCAGCTCAGCACCAATTTTTCGAATTTTTCACGGCACCACCTTTTTCGAGCTGCTGACAACACTCAAAAAGTAATGACTGTCTAAGAAAGCTTCTCAAATTTCGCCGTTCGGAGTCGGCAAAAAACTGTAGGTCCCTTCTACTCGTGAGAGAACAGTAGCGCGCACAACACGAGTAGTTGATGAGCAAGCTAGGCCCTGGTCGCCCTGTGAACTGTCGCGCCAACAATTATTATTATTATTAATTTGATCCTACGTACTGTGAGAACGTTAAAATCCAAATTAAAAATCGGGGAGAATTTTATTAGAAGTTAATAGGTGTGTTCCCGTACTCGAACAAACAACACAAAACAGTACAAAACAACAAAACCTAACACAAAGTTTTTTCCCGTATACTGAAAAGAAAGCTTTACGTCAAATGAACGCTCTATCGAGAGTAAATTTTTTCCCACCCTTCCCATTTTAACACAAGAAACTGTCGTGGGTAGGTTGTTGGTTTTTCGTCAAATTAATTGGTGTGCGTACAGAGATAAGTGAGCATTGACCAACTATCTTTGTGTATGTGTCTTAAATTTTACTGTTGTTTTTGTTTCCTATGGCGAAAAAGTGAATTTGACATTTCTTAATGACATACTTTACACATTTGGTTCAAATGCGTTCCCGTACTTTGACTCTTCCTGAAAAAGATTTACCCCCACTTCTTAACAAATGACAGCTTTCATGGTAGAGAAAGTCAAGAAACTACTTAAACTCACCTAATTAGAGCTGAATATTTTGCTTTATGAATTTTTTAAAGTTTACCAGTAAGCATCTATAGGTATTGGGGTCATTTTGATTTTCCAAGACTTCCAGCAATCTGGAAAATATTAAAATTTAAGGCAATCGTTTAAAATAAAAGGTTTAAGATGCTGTATCAATTGTTGGAAGGCTCTTAACAACGTTTATGTCATCCAATGACGACTGAGTCTCCCGACAACATAAACAGAGGTGGCATGACTCTCCAGGATGCAGGCTGACCAAGTGCATTCAAACGTCAGCAAGAAATCTGCAGTTTTTCTTTCTGTTAATAAAATAGACTGCAGACGACTTGTTGGCGTACAAACGCGGCACTTCATCTTCGATTACCACTTTAGTGTGCTCTGGGTGACGGTAGCCTACGCGACGGCTGTAGAGAAGGTGAAGACACTGGAAAGCACTTGCTTTGTAAATGTTCCGCCTTTGCTCCGTTTAGGTGGCGTCTGTTTGGCGTTGATGTGGTGGAAGCTAGGTTATTTATCACAGAAGCGCTTGTTGGTTTTCCTCTGGAGAACCAAACAATTACATTAAGTGAAGGTAACTGCCTGGCAGTACAATGAACTAAATATTGAGTGCAGTGTTTCCTAACCTCCAAAAATACATGCCCTCTAACCAAGGGGTTTTCTTATTCATTAGATTCTTAATCATTTATTTTAGCTTTGTTTCAATTATTCTAAAAGTTAATTCAGGGCTTAACTAAACGAAATTTGTGACAGTATTAGGGATGTCAATTGATGTAGATCAATCAATGAGGTGAGGAAGAGTTAACTTAACTGCTGAAAAAAAAAATTAATGACCCACCTCATCCTGTTCGAATGCCAAACATAATTGATATCAAACTTCTCCATTCTTTGTTTTCTGCAAAAGCTGTGCTAGACAACAATTTTTTTTCCCAAACAACAAACAAACAAATTCACATTTCATTTCTTTCAGCCTCAATGTGCATCGCTCAGAATCACCGATTGTGGACAGCTCATACGACAATGGCCGCGAGACGCCATTCTGCGCGACGAAGTGTGCAACTCTCAGTGCGGCATTTACTTGCGCGGGAATAACTTTGGTGCGTCTGGTCCAGCAGTGAATCCCTCCACAAGACGCATTCAACGGTCGAGACCACAGAATCTCTTCAAATTTCCCGACCTTACACCGTTTGTCAGTTCGTAGAAATGGAAACATAGTCCCACGCCCGCGAGGACACCTCAAGGCGAAGCAATTAATTTAAACAAGTAAATTTAAACAGATGAACAAATGGAAGCACACGAGAGAAGAAGAAAGAAAAAATACAGTTATTGTAGTAGCTATAGTGTAAATTGTAAATATTCTTGGACGTATGTATGTATATGTTAAAAGAAAACTTACCAATGAAACAGCGTTTCCCGCGTCGATAAATAAATGCAAAATAATTTATTTAAACCCACACGCATCGAATATCGATTATTTGTAGACAAACACCCTCGTCCCCGGAACTGACCACTCCAGTGGCCGGTCGTGCAAACCGATTTAGAAAAAATAAATGCAATAAGTTACATGCTAAATTGATGGATGCTAGTGCGACGCATTTAGACGCGTCGCGGCCACTTACAGTAAAATGTTCACAAGTAATCGGTTGTCCTAGATGATATTAGAATCTTTTTGTTATACGTTACCAATTATTTAAATAAAATAAAAAATATTAAAAAAAATGTGAAGTCTTCATTGAGTGACTGAGGGTTGCATGGGAGAATGGGCCTGAGACGCACTTCGTAGCGCCTTTTGGCACAAGCACTAGGTCCGCTCCAATTGCTCTGAAGTGCAACAAATGTCTACGAATTTCCCCGACAAATTCGCCAGAGGGGATTCAATTAGCCAATTTTTTCGTTGAAAAGAGAGCTCTTGAGAGAGTAAAATATTTCCCCTCCCTACAAATTCCTGCCGAAGAAAAATCTGTGGACAGCAGATGGCTGTCAAAGTAAAAAAGAAAAGAAACCTTTGACATTTCATATAATGTGTGTTCCCGTACCCGAAAAAACTACACAAAATAACACAAAATAACACAATATGTTTTACGTCAAATGAGCGCTCTCTCGAGAGACTTAAATATTTCCCCACCCTTCCCATTTTAACACAAGAAATTTTTGTGGGTAGGTTGTTGGTTTTCTGTCAAATGAATTAGTGGGCATACAGAGATATATAAGAATTGACGTTGTTGTTTTTGTTTTCTGTATCCAAAAGGGAATTTGACATTTCTTAATGACATACTTTACACATTTATTTTACATGCGTTCCAGTCCTTTTCCTTTTTCTGAGAGAGATTTACCCCCAATACTTAACAAATGACAGACTTCCGAGTTTAGCACAGAAAGTACTGGAACACATCTATATAGACCTGTGACGACGAATACAGATCTAATCATGGAAATCATCGTGTTAGACCGGCATGTGGCAACCTCATGACATCGCCCAGGAGATGGGAGTTAATCACCAAACCACCATCTGCAGAAGGCTGGATACAAAAAAAACTTGATGTTTGGGTGCCGCATGATTTGACGAAAAAAAACCTTCTCGACCGAATCAACGCCTGCGATATGCCGCTGAAACGGAACAAACTCGACCCATTTTTAAAGCGGATGGTGAATGGCGACGAAAAATGGATCACATACGACAATATCAAGCGAAAACGGTAGTGGTTAAAGGCTGATGAATCGTCCTAAACAGTGGCCTAGTCGGGATTGAGGGTCAGGAACGTTTTGCTGTGTGTTTGGTGGGATTGGAAGGGAATTATACGCTATGAGCTGCTCCCATTTGGTCAGACGCTTTATTATGCCATCTACTGCGAACAACTGGACCGCTTGAAGCAGGCAATCGACCAGAAGCGTCCAGAATTGGCCAACAGGACAACGCCAGACACACTTCGTTGATGACTCGTCAGAAGTTACGGGAGCTCGGATGGGAGGTTTTATCGCATCTACCATATAGCCCGGACTTAGCGCCAAGTCATTACCACCTGTTCCTGTCCATGGCGAACGCTCTTGGAGGTGTGAAGTTGAACTCAAAAGAGGCTTGTGGAAAGTGGCTGTCCGAGTGTTTCGCAAATAAGGAGAAGGCTTCTACAAGGGGAGCTTCTACGAGGGGAGTACTACGAAGTTGTCGTCTGGGTGGAAACAGATTATCGAACAAAATGGCAACGAGCTTAATCCGATCACTGTAACACTTTCTATTAAGCATTGAATGAAGAGCAAAAAAAGGAGGGAAAGGAGATATTTTACAACGTTATATATCGCGCTATTTAGGAGGTTCCCAGTTCAGTTCTTCTTTTACGAAATCTTTTCGTTTTAGTTGGTTGATTTTTAACAGTAGTGGTACTTTTCTGGGGCTTCTGGCAGGTTCTGGGACTTCAGGCCGCGCAGTATTCTGCCGGTTTGCCACTTGTCGCTCGTTGCGTGGCTGGCAAGGGCCTTTTGTGACACTCTGTCCAAGACGTCAATGTTGTGCGTCCTTCCTTGATGACAGCATGGTACTTCGTTTTGCCCTCATTAACCAGCAGACCTATTTTAGCAGCTTAAGCTTTAATGCCGGCAAACACCTCATTGACGTCTCGCAGTGTTTGTCGAATCACGGCACTGTCATCCCCTTAAACTAGCAGTTGAACTTACGTTCGGAAGATATTGCCTGGGGATTGGACTTGTAAGTTACGCACAATCTTCTCGAGAATGATGTTGAAGAAGTTATATGGCAGGGCATAGGCTTGTCTAAAGTTTTTTTTGGACATTGGAGGTCTCGGAGCGTTCTTTTGTGAACTTGACAAAGTAGCGAGAGTTACCCATTGTCATCCTAGACAAAGTGACGAGATAAATTACAAGTCCCAAAATGAAATTAAGTATCATGCTTTGCTGTGTTCCTCGATATTCTTCAAAAGTATTAATAAAGTTAATAAATGGAAATGGTGGCCGCGTTGGCGTAGTGGGTAGAGTGCGACGCTCACACGCCGAAGGGTGTAGGTTCGATTCCCAGCTCAACACCAATTTTTAGAATTTTCGAGCTGCTGACAACACTCAAAGAGTAATAACTGTCTAAGAATGCTTCTCAAATTTCACCGTTCGAAGTCGGCAAAAAGCTGAAGGTCCCTTCTGTGGTACTCGTGAGAGAACAGTAGCGCGCACTTTAGAGTGTAGCGCCAACAATTATTATTAAATGGATCATTACCGGTATACTTTTAGTGTGGCAATGCAGTACAGATTGGTCCCTTGTGTATGTGCAAATTTATTTTTTTCTTTTTTACCAAATCCATGTATAAAAAGGATATAATTTTTAAATTGACTCTTTCCTGTCTCGCTCATTTAGTTGTTCCATCTTGGAAATGCTCTTTTTTGAACGCCTTGTCCGTTTACGAGACCCGAAAGTATGAGTAACGTCAAACTGCTGCATTAATGCAAGATTTCATAAATTTGCACAAATGCATTACTATTTATCAAGCCAAACTCATTCAATGTGTCATTTCCTGAAAGGGTGTGCAAAGAACAGAAAATTGACGCGTCCAGTCCGAGAAACATTTACGTATATGGAGATGGTTTCGTTTTGGTCCGCAACTGTACACTTCCCAACAGACTGTAATTTTATCAAAAACAAATTAAATGTCTTGACAACGAATAAAAACCATCTGACCAATTTAGACGAGTCACATATCTAATCAAATGTTAAGTACTAAAAGCTGCTGCCGTCCCCCATCAAATGGGAAGTTCAAATAAACACCAGCAACCCTTTTACCGCATTCAATAGCACGAGACAATACCGCGTTTAGTTTTCACACTCTTATCAAACTCTTGAGATTTTTGGGGCAGCGAACAGCGACCCATCATTGATGAGTTTGCAGGGATAGAAACGGACGCAACCCGACGATTTTTAAAAGAAGGCGAAATTGGACTTCTGCATTGCAATTCAGATTGTATTCATATTCTTGTAAGATCCAAGATGCGCTAGTTTATCTTACGAGTACCTATCGTTGGCCTGCAGATCAAAGGTTTCCCTTTACCTAAAGCATTCATTTCTGGTTACCACGATTCAGAAACTCACCATTCCACTTTCTGTTTTGTTTAATTTTTATTTTTTTTATTCAATAAATTGCATTTTCTTTATTTAAGTTTAGGACGTCAGCTTAGAAGAACTCCAAGAGTTACGAGACATCATGGTAGCTCTTAGGAATGGTCCCATCCATGTCAAAGCATTTGCAGGAACACAAGGCCACTGGGCACTCGGAGTTTTGACTGAAAACCAAGCACAATGATATTCGTTTTTTCACAGTCAGAGATAACCTCACCTGAACCATTGCATTATATGCTCCGTGTGGCCACCGTGTCGACAAGTCTGACACCATGAAAACCATTTTGAGAAAGACTTGGACTGCCAAGCAAGAGTCTCTTGACCGAATGCGCTTTGCGGTGGCGTATGAACTGTGGTTCCCATGTGCAGGAGACATAGTGAACACCTTGGCAGTGGTTTGCGGCAGCTTGGACAGGAAGAAAGCTGCAAAAGAAAACGTGTAAGCGAGTCTGACGGGCCCAGGGATGTTAGACGATCTTTACCTTGTTTACATGTGAGGTCACGTTGCGCAGTCGAGCATCGTCCTGCAGGGCACTGGATACAGATTTTCCGCAGAAGTTGCAAAGAAGGAACACAGTCCGTGCTGTTGTAGGTGTGGCGCGAATATTCTGCATGTTTATTTCGAGTTCTGCACGCTTCTCCCAGAGGCGCCATGAGTCAAGGAGATTCAAGTAACTTAAGGGAACAGTTTATGATGAATTTGGATGACCGTGAGGGTGGGACTTTACCTTGAATTCCAGTACTGTATGCGACTGTCCGAAAAGAGCTCATTGTGAAAGAACCAAATAGCGATCAGACATACTGTCTGCACATCATCTGTGCGGTCAATGTAGCTCTGGAGTATACTGATGCCCTCAAGAGACTCTCCAGTCAGCAGCAAGCCATTTAAGTCGCCCTTTTCAATCGAGGATTGAATGCAAAACTTTACGTATTCGGCTAACTTGCTTTCGCTTAGGTACTTGCACGCGAACGCGACTCTGTCTGCGAGCGATATGCCCTCTTCTTTCTGTAAAAAAACGATCATGCACCAAAAAACAGAGAGGATGAGATGAGGACTCACCAGAACGGCTTCGAAATTTTCATTCTCCGCGGAAATGAACGAGAATATCACTCGCAAGTGGGGATCATTGATCTGCGTATTTGCATTTGACCGTTGTGATCTCCACACGTTGTTGGCGTTGTCCGCGTTAAAGCTGGACAAAGCTATCGCTGCTATTCTGTATATACTGGGATCTTCAATCTGAAAATTAATAAGAAGAATACAATAAGTGATGAAGTGAAGTGAGGGCGGGCTTGGAGTGGCTATGCACCTTGTCATCAGCATTGGAAAGAATGTCGCAGGCTTGAATAACTTTCAAGTGGAACACATAAATCATTGCCGCTCTGGAGAATTCCTGCAAGAGAAAGAAAAAACACATTTAGCATGTTCCGAGTTTGTTCTCAGGCTTACCTTGTTGTCGCAAAGGGTCTTTATAAATCTGTCCATATCCTGGTCAAAGGTCCACCCGCAAAGCTTCAGTGCGGCGTCACGCTGTTCACTCCTTCGGGAAACAGATGCGTTACAAGGAGCTCTCGAGATTTATCTGTCTATCTCACCTGTAGCACACCAGGTTGCTGGAATTTTTGATTGTATCAGGCCACTGTAGGACGTGAGATTCAATTCCAGATGAAGGCACTTCATCGGTTGGTGGCGTCTGACCGATGCGAAGGACACTCCTCAACCCAATCATTCGATCCCGCTGATGAATGTGGAGAAGGGTTTTCCAGACCTTCTTTAAGTATGTGCTGTTTAGGAAGTCGCCGAAGTGCCTTAACTCTGCCTGAAATCAAGTGGGCGCTGGGAAATGTTCTTTCACCTTTCAGTAGCTTACCTTCAGTCCATAATTGTGCTGAGCTCGTTTACGAATCGTCTCGGAGATGTCCTCGTCGGTAAGGTCGGAGAACCGAAATGTGGACACTGTGGATAGTTCCGTTGAATCAACGCTGATCTGAGTGGACAGAGAGGTCTTCACTGGACGCATTGCTAGGCCGGTTGATATCTTTAGCTGGTTGTTCCAAATCATTGCGATTTTCGGTGGTATCCGGAAGTCGGTGATGCTGCCTAAAGTGAAAGAGTTAATTTCTTCAGCAGACCCGTGTCGCATGTGAACAAACCAGACTCAGACAGGACGAGAATCCTCTCAAAATCTGTTGGGTGCCAGGACACAGACGATACACTGTTATTCTTGTTCGAATAGAACTTCGAATGAAAGGGTGTGTACTGGTTCTTGGTGTGATACAGCTCCCTGGTATTGTCCACGTCCACGCAGTGAATGTCATACATGTACACGAATGGAGAATCCCTTTGAAGGGCTGATAGGAGACACGACCTTGAACAGAAAACGGGAATTACAACTGAATAGAGTTGACTATGGTGAAGTGCACCTTGTAGGACACCAGGTAATGGCAATGTTATCTTTTGAGGACTGAATCTGCTTCACGGGCTTGTCGATGCTGCGCAAATCCCAAACCAGAATGACAGAGTCTAGGTAACTGCTTAGGTAATTACCATTTGGGGCCACGGCAAGGCCGTGAACTGCTTTTGTATTAAGAGATGTGCATGTCGCCGAACTCTCTACGGAATAAAAAAGGAATGAGATAACACATATGGGATGGGATTTACTTACGGCGAAGGTCAAAGAGCTTGATCATCTTCTGACTCATTCCAGCGATGAGGATGCGATGATTTCTGTCCCAACAGAGTGAATGTGCTGATTCTGCTAAACCAAAGAAGTTGGCTGAAATTGAAACGAAAGGGAAGGAAGGAATTTAACTTTTAAAAAGATCTTGTTGGGGTCGACATCTGGTAAATGATGTCTGGTGGCACCACGGTCGCTTTCATCCAAAATTCATTTAGAAATATCAGAAGACGACGAATGATAAGAACAAAGTTCGGCGGTCAAACAACTTGAGAACTTCTTTCCCGTGGAATACTGACATTAATGCGCAAATCCGCTCCATCTAGAAGGAAGTTTTGATGGGAACAACTGTACGAATGCTTTGTACACAAATTTAATTCATATAAACTGACTGCGACAACCCAAGAGCGAATAACCTTCAAGCGGCAAATGTCCCGAACACACGTTTTATTTCAGAGTCTCCTGGGATTCATAAAACAACCACCCCTACCACCAGAATACTTCACACGTTGCTCGAACGTTGCTTCACAGGCACCAGAACTCACTTGTTTCTTTCGGAAATCCGATGCCAATGTCCCATATTGTTATACACGAATCGGACCGATTCCTGTCGTGTCCAATGGCAAGCACATTTGTCTCCAAATGATTCCAGGCAAGGCACAAGCACGACCGTTGCTGTCGTGGGGCTACAAAAGAAACTCACTTTAGTCACAGAATTATCCATAATCTCGAAAAAACTTTACTGAATTCCAAATTTTGATCGATGTTCGATTCAAAATTGCATATTCCAACCTTCCCATCGGCCAGGCCGACAGCCACGATGGTATCTTTGTGAAACGAGGGCTGCAGGCATCGCACATACTGATAACGAATATCTGAGGCTAGGAACGATGCAGTCAGCTTGGAGGAGATAACTATATCACGACCTGAAACAGAGCAACAAAATCATTGGCGCTGCGTAGTTCGAAATTGAGCGAGGCGACGGTTTGCCCCTGTGTACTTTTGTGAGGTTCCAGCTCGCTCCTCGGATTCACGTGATAAAGATTGATCTCCTGACCCCAGGTAACGAATCTGTCTTGACAGTTGGGAAACCAACTCAGTCCGTGAATTATGCCATTCATCACTTGTAAATTTTCAGCAACTGTGTGTTATAAACTGCGGAGATAAAAACATTACGCGAGGAAAAGGTCCAAACAGCACTCTATCAAAAACAACAATCGCCAGCCACTGGCTGTCAGTTTGACAGCAATGGAGGTGGTCGCGCTGATGGTTATGGCGAGTGGACGGAAATGTATCATGAGAGTTTTTGCTTTAGATTCAGGGGCTGCTCACCTTTTGATGGCGTAGGGAGAAGCACAAAGCAGATGTTATGAATCGTGTGCTGATACGACAGACAGTGTTTATTTGTAAGTAGACTTTTTTGATGGTGAAACTCAAAGAAAAACAAAAGAAAAAATTGCTTTTTGGATAAAGGGGCTTCCCATTTAACCATCTGAGCCTAATTTTTTTCTTCATTTTGTTCTTAGAAATTCACATGCAAAACTCTTCAAATCCATGCAATTACATGAATTGCAAAGAATTGAATAAGAATGTAAGGCTCCAGCACATAGAATAATTTATATGCGCCAGCGTCAGCAATACTTTGCCGATACATAAAAATATATGTGTTCTTATGGGAAGTGGCACATACACCAACGCTGCTGCTCAGGCGACGGATGTAGTAGCACAACTTTTTACTTTTCTCTCTCCCTCAGCGTTGACAATCAACACATTGTGACATTCTAAGAGATTTGTTTTTAATTTTTAATAACCGTTTGTTAGAGCTAGGTTGACTTAATATTCTTATTTTATTCTCAAGGCCGTGAAAAATTATTCTGGATTGTATGGTTTCTCAGAGTCTTACGCAAAAAAACCATGCACATCTTGATCAAAGTATAAAGTCCGGACCTAAAATCGACAGTTGCTTCTTTTGGTATTAATTTATTCTTTTAGTTTAGCCTTACTTTTACCTTAGTCCATCGAGTAACTTGTCTGGATGCCTATTTGCAAAATAAAAATCAGACCGCTCGACAGTATAACCAAAACAAATTGGATTTAAAACTTCTGTCAATTGAAATCAGCTGTGCGTTAAAGTATTCATTGTGTCATTCCCTTTCTTAGGTACTTCACCATCAACGGATACTTTGACGCTACGCATGTAAAGTGTTCTACGTGCTAGAGTCATTAAGGACACGCATGCGGGAAACACCGATTTCAAAAAATACCTGAAGCACACTTCTGTCACGAAAATCGAACTCAAGAATCTTAACTTAATTAATCAGTCTCTTTAATCAAACACGGAGAAAATAGGTCTATTAAAATTCAATTGTGCACAGAAATTTGAAGTTGAATACAGAAACCGTTAAGGAAGGAGATGGTCAAGTGTACAGCTGATTTCCCCTTTATCAATCGACCGTTTGACTATTATTTACTTGTTCTTGTAGAAAAACCCCAATTTCTGAAAGCTATTTACGTAACATCGAACATTGTCTCATTTTACTCGCACACCTATACATTTCCCCTCCAAAATTGGGAAGATGGCGACTAATACGTCAATTTTTGCCTTCAGTAGTGTCAAACACTCGTAAATTGTCAACTGTTCGTGAATTCGTCAGCCTTTTTTTGTACATTACACAACGCGTTCGGAAAATCCACTGCAAATTGTTTGCTTTCTCCTTCTGACAATTTGAAGAGTGAAGAGAGATCCACCGTATAGGCAGTTCACACGTATTCTCTTTTAAAAACAAAAAAAAAAAACCTGTCTGTGAATCAGCTGTTCAGGAGGGGAATTGATATAAGAAACGCTGTCAAAATGAATTCAAGGGCGAAATGCTCACATCCAGGGTGCGCGAAATTCTCATATCCAGGGTGCGCGAAATCCCCATATCCAGGGTGCGCGAAATCCTCAAATCCAGGGTGCGCGAAATCCTCAAATCCAGGGTGCGCGAAATCCTAAAATCCAGGTTCGCGAAATCCTCATATCCAGGGTGCTCAAAATCCTCATATACAGGGTAACTGGTAACTTATAACTGGTAACTGGTAACTGGTAACTGGTAACTGGTAACTGGTAACTGGTAACTGGTAACTGGTAACTGGTAACTGGTAACTGGTAACTGGTAACTGGTAACTGGTAACTGGTAACTGGTAACTGGTAACTGGTAACTGGTAACTGGTAACTGGTAACTGGTAACTGGTAACTGGTAACTGGTAACTGGTAACTGGTAACTGGTAACTGGTAACTGGTAACTGGTAACTGGTAACTGGTAACTGGTAACTGGTAACTGGTAACTGGTAACTGGTAACTGGTAACTGGTAACTGGTAACTGGTAACTGGTAACTGGTAACTGGTAACTGGTAACTGGTAACTGGTAACTGGTAACTGGTAACTGGTGGTTTATTTTAGTTAGTTACAGTCACCAGTCACCAGTCACCAGTCACCAGTCACCAGTCACCAGTCACCAGTCACCAGTCACCAGTCACCAGTCACCAGTCACCAGTCACCAGTCACCAGTCACCAGTCACCAGTCACCAGTCACCAGTCACCAGTCACCAGTCACCAGTCACCAGTCACCAGTTACCAGTCACCAGTCACCAGTCACCAGTCACCAGTCACCAGTCACCAGTCACCAGTCACCAGTCACCAGTCACCAGTCACCAGTCACCAGTCACCAGTCACCAGTCACCAGTCACCAGTCACCAGTCACCAGTAACCAGTCACCAGTAACCAGTCACCAGTCACCAGTCACCAGTCACCAGTCACCAGTCACCAGTCACCAGTCACCAGTCACCAGTCACCAGTCACCAGTCACCAGTCACCAGTCACCAGTCACCAGTCACCAGTCACCAGTCACCAGTCACCAGTCACCAGTCACCAGTCACCAGTCACCAGTCACCAGTCACCAGTCACCAGTCACCAGTCACCAGTCACCAGTCACCAGTCACCAGTCACCAGTCACCAGTCACCAGTCACCAGTCACCAGTCACCAGTCACCAGTCACCAGTCACCAGTCACCAGTCACCAGTCACCAGTCACCAGTCACCAGTCACCAGTCACCAGTCACCAGTCACCAGTCACCAGTCACTGGTCACTGGTGACTGGTGACTGGTGACTGGTGACTGGTGACTGGCGACTGGTGAATGGTAACTGGTAACTGGTAACTGGTAACTGGTGACTGGTGACTGGTGACTGGTGACTGGTGACTGGCGACTGGTGAATGGTGACTGGTAACTGGTAACTGGTAACTGGTAACTGGTAAATGGTAACTGGTAACTGGTAACTAGTAACTGGTAACTGGTAACTGGTAACTGGTAACTGGTAACTGGTAACTAGTAACCGGTAGCTGGTAACTGGTAACTGGTAACTGGTAACTGGTAACTGGTAGCTGGTAACTGGTAACTGGTAACTGGTAACTAGAAACTGGTAACTGGTAACTGGTAACTGGTAACTGGTAACTGGTAACTGGTAACTGGTGACTGGTGACTGGTAACTGGTGACTGGTGACTGGTGACTGGTGACTGGTGACTGGTGACTGGTGACTGGTGACTGGTGACTGGTGACTGGTGACTGGTGACTGGTGACTGGTGACTGGTGACTGGTGACTGGTGACTGGTAACTGGTAACTGGTAACTTGTAACTTGTAACTGGTAACTGGTAACTGGTAACTGGTAACTGGTAGCTGGTAACTGGTGACTGGTAACTGGTAACTGGTAACTGGTAACTGGTAACTGGTAACTGGTAACTGGTAACTGGTAACTAGTAACTGGTAACTGGTAACTGGTAATTGGTAACTGGTAACTGGTAACTGGTAACTGGTAACTGGTAACTGGTAACTGGTGACTGGTAACTGGTGACTGGTGACTGGTAACTGGTAACTGGTAACTGGTAACTGGTAACTGGTGACTGGTAACTGGTGACTCGTGACTGGTAACTGGTAACTGGTAACTTGTAACTTGTAACTGGTAACTGGTAACTGGTAACTGGTAACTGGTAGCTGGTAACTGGTGACTGGTAACTGGTAACTGGTAACTGGTAACTGGTAACTGGTAACTGGTAACTGGTAACTGGTAACTGGTAACTGGTAACTGGTAACTGGTAACTGGTAACTGGTAACTGGTAACTGGGTACTGGTTATTGGTAACTGGTAACTGGTAACTGGTAACTGGTAACTGGTAACTGGTAACTGGTAACTGGGTACTGGTTATTGGTAACTGGTAACTGTCAGTTGGTAACTGGTAACTGGTAACTGGTAACTGGTGGCTGGTAACTGGTAACTGGTAACTGGTAACTGGTAACTGGTAACTGGTAACTAGTAACTGGTAACTGGTAACTGGTAACTGGTAACTGGTAACTGGTAACTGGTAACTGGTAACTGTCAGTTGGTAACTGGTAACTGGTAACTGGTAGCTGGTAACTGGTAACTGGTAACTGGTAACTGGTAACTGTCAGTTGGTAACTGGTAACTGGTAACTGGTAACTGGTGGCTGGTAACTGGTAACTGGTAACTGGTAACTGGTAACTGGTAACTGGTAACTGGTAACTAGTAACTGGTAACTGGTAACTGGTAACTGGTAACTGGTAACTGGTAACTGGTAACTGGTAACTGGTAACTGGTAACTGTCAGTTGGTAACTGGTAACTGGTAGCTGGTAACTGGTAATTGGTAATTGGTAACTGGTAAGTCGTGACTGGTGACTTGTGACTTGTGACTGGTGACTGGTGGTTTATATTAGTTAGTTACTGGTGGCTGGTGACTGGTGACTGGTGACGCGAAATCCTCATATCCAGGGTGCGCGAAATCCTCATATCCAGGGTGCGCGAAATCTTCAAATCCAGGTTGCGAGAAATCCTCAAATCCAGAGTGCGCGAAATTTTCATATCCAGGGTGCGCGAAATTCTCAAATCCAGGGTGGGCGAAATCCTCATATCCAGGGTACGCGAAATCCTCATATCCAGTGTGCGCGAAATCCTCAAATGCAGGGTGCGCGAAATCCTGGTATCCAGGGTGCGCGAAATCCTCATATCCAGGGTGCGCGAAATCCTCATATCCAGGGTTGCGCGAAATCCTCATATACAGGGTGGGCGAAATCCTCATATCCAGGGTGATCGAAATCCTCAAATCCAGGGTGCGCGAAATCCTTAAATCCAGGGTACGCGAAATCCTCAAATCCGGATTGCGCGAAATTCTCATATCCAGAGTGCGCGAAATTCTCATATCCAGGGTGCGCGAAACCCTCAAATCCAGGGTGCGCGAAATCCTCATATCCAGTGTGCGCGAAATCCTCAAATCCAGGGTGCGCGAAATCCTTAAATCCAGGGTACGCGAAATCCTCAAATCCGGATTGCGCGAAATTCTCATATCCAGAGTGCGCGAAATTCTCATATCCAGGGTGCGCGAAACCCTCAAATCCAGGGTGAGCGAAATCCTCAAATCCAGGGTGCGCGAAATCCTCATATCCAGGGTACGCGAAATCCTCAAATCCAGGGTGCGGGAAATCCTCAAATGCAGGGTGCGCGAAATCCTGGTATCCAGGGTGCGCGAAATCCTCATATCCAGGGTGCGCGAAATCCTCATATACAGGGTGGGCGAAATCCTCATATCCAGGGTGATCGAAATCCTCATATCCAGGGTGGGCGAAAAAGTCATATCTAGGGTGCGGGAAATCGCCATATCTAGGGTGCGCGAAATCCTCAAACCCAGGGTGCGCGAAACCCTCAAATCCAGGGTGCGCGAAATCCTCATATCCAGTGTGCGCGAAATCCTCAAATCCAGGGTGCGCGAAATCCTTAAATCCAGGGTACGCGAAATCCTCAAATCCGGATTGCGCGAAATTCTCATATCCAGAGTGCGCGAAATTCTCATATCCAGGGTGCGCGAAACCCTCAAATCCAGGGTGAGCGAAATCCTCAAATCCAGGGTGCGCGAAATCCTCATATCCAGGGTACGCGAAATCCTCAAATCCAGGGTGCGGGAAATCCTCAAATGCAGGGTGCGCGAAATCCTGGTATCCAGGGTGCGCGAAATCCTCATATCCAGGGTGCGCGAAATCCTCATATACAGGGTGGGCGAAATCCTCATATCCAGGGTGATCGAAATCCTCATATCCAGGGTGGGCGAAAAAGTCATATCTAGGGTGCGGGAAATCGCCATATCTAGGGTGCGCGAAATCCTCAAACCCAGGGTGCGCGAAACCCTCAAATCCAGGGTGCGCGAAATCCTCATATCCAGTGTGCGCGAAATCCTCAAATCCAGGGTGCGCGAAATCCTTAAATCCAGGGTACGCGAAATCCTCAAATCCGGATTGCGCGAAATTCTCATATCCAGAGTGCGCGAAATTCTCATATCCAGGGTGCGCGAAACCCTCAAATCCAGGGTGAGCGAAATCCTCAAATCCAGGGTGCGCGAAATCCTCATATCCAGGGTACGCGAAATCCTCAAATCCAGGGTGCGGGAAATCCTCAAATGCAGGGTGCGCTAAATCCTGGTATCCAGGGTGCGCGAAATCCTCATATCCAGGGTGCGCGAAATCCTCATATACAGGGTGGGCGAAATCCTCATATCCAGGGTGATCGAAATCCTCATATCCAGGGTGGGCGAAACCGTCATATCTAGGGTGCGGGAAATCGCCATATCTAGGGTGCGCGAAATCCTCAAACCCAGGGTGCGCGAAACCCTCAAATCCAGGGTGCGCGAAATCCTCATATCCAGTGTGCGCGAAATCCTAAATTCCAAGGTGCGCAAAATCCTCATATCCAGGGTGCGCGAAATCTTCAAATTAAGGTTGCGCGAAATCCTCAAATCCAAAATGCGCGAAATTCTCATATCCAGGGTGCGCAAAATTCTCAAATCCAGGGTGGGCGAAATCCTCATATCCAGGGTACGCGAAATCCTCAAATCCGGATTGCGCGAAATTCTCATATCCAGAGTGCGCGAAATTCTCATATCCAGGGTGCGCGAAACCCTCAAATCCAGGGTGAGCGAAATCCTCAAATCCAGGGTGCGTGAAATCCTCATATCCAGGGTACGCGAAATCTTCAAATTAAGGTTGCGCGAAATCCTCAAATCCAGGGTGAGCGAAAACCTCATATACAGGGTGCGCGAAATTCTCATATCTAGTGTGCGCGAAACCCTCAAATCGAGGGTGCGCGAAATCCTCATATCCAGGGTGATCGAAATCCTCATATCCAGGGTGGGCGAAATCCTCAAATCCAGGGTGCTCGAAATCCTCATATCCAGGGTGCGCGAAATCCTCAAATCCGGATTGCGCGAAATTCTCATATCCAGAGTGCGCGAAATTCTCATATCCAGGGTGCGCGCAACCCTCAAATCCAGGGTGAGCGAAATCCTCATATCCAGTGTGCGTGAAATCCTCAAATCCAGGGTGCGCGAAATCCTCAAATCCAGGGTGCGCGAAATCCTCATATCCAGGGTACGCGAAATCCTCAAATCCGGATTGCGCGAAATTCTCATATCCAGAGTGCGCGAAATTCTCATATCCAGGGTGCGCGCAACCCTCAAATCCAGGGTGAGCGAAATCCTCATATCCAGTGTGCGTGAAATTCTCAAATCCAGGGTGCGCGAAATCCTCAAATCCAGGGTGCGCGAAATCCTCATATCCAGTGTGCGCGAAATCCTCAAATCCAGGTTGCGCGAAATCCTTAAATCCAGGGTGAGCGAAAACCTCATATACAGGGTGCGCGAAATCCTCATATCTAGTGTGCGCGAAACCCTCAAATCGAGGGTGCGCGAAATCCTCATATCCAGGGTGATCGAAATCCTCATATCCAGGGTGGGCGAAATCCTCAAATCCAGGGTGCTCGAAATCCTCATATCCAGGGTGCGCGAAATCCTCAATTCCAGGGTGGGCGAAATCCTCATATCCAGGGTGCGCGAAATCGTCATATCCAGGGTGCGCGAAATCCTCAAATCCAGGGTGCGCGAAATCATCAAATCCATGGTGCGCGAAATATTCATATCCAGGGTGCGCGAAATCCTCATATCCATGGTGCGCGAAATCCTCAAATCCAGGGTGCGCGAAATCCTCAAATCCAAAGTGGGCGAAATCCTCATATCCAGGGTGCGCGAAATCCTCAAACCCAGGGTGGGCGAAATCCTCATATCCAGGGTGCGCGAAATCGTCATATCCAGATTGCGCGAAATCCTCAAATCCAGGGTGCGCGAAATCCTCAAATCCAGTCACCAGTCAACTGGTAACTGGTAACTGGTAGCTGGTAACTGGTAACTGGTAACTGGTAACTGGTAACTGATAACTGGTAACTGGTAACTGGTAACATGTAACTGGTAACTGGTAACTGGTTACTGTTAACTGGTTACTGGTAACTGGTTACTGGTAACTGGTAACTGGTAACTGGTAACTGGTAACTGGTTACTGGTAACTGGTAACTGGTAACTGATAACTGGTAACTGGTAACTGGTAACTGGTAACTGGTAACTGGTTACTGGTAACTGGTTACTGGTAACTGGTTACTGGTAACTGGTAACTGGTAACTGGTAACTGGTAACTGGTAACTGGTAACTGGTAACTGGTAACTGGTAACTGGTAACTGGTAACTGGTAACTGGTAACTGGTAACTGGTAACTGGTAACTGGTAACCGGTAACTGGTATCTGGTAACTGGTAACTGGTAACTGGTAACTGGTAACTGGTAACTGGTAACTGGTAACTGGTAACTGGTAACTGGTAACTGGTAACTGGTAAGTGGTAAGTGGTAACTGGTAAGTGGTATCTGGTAACTTGTAACTGGTAACTGGTAACTTGTAACTGGTAACTGGTAACTGGTAAGTGGTAAGTGGTAAGTGGTAACTGGTTAGTGATAACTGGTAAGTGGTAACTGGTAAGTGGTAAGTGGTAACTGGTAAGTGGTAACTGGTAACTGGTAACTGGTAACTGGTAACTAGTAATTGGTAACTGGTAACTGGTATCTGGTAACTTGTAACTGGTAACTGGTAACTGGTAACTGGCAACTGGTAACTGGTAACTGGTAACCGGTAACTGGTAACTGGCAACTATTAACATGTAACTGGTAACTCGTGACTGGTGACTGGTGACTTTTGACTGGTGACTGGTGACTGGTGACTGGTGACTGGCAACTGGTAACTGGTAACTGGTAAATGGTAACTGGTAACTGGTAACTGGTAACTGGTAACTGGTAACTGGTAACTGGTAACTGGTAACTGGTAACTCGTAACTGGTTACTGGTAACTGGTAACTGGTAACTGGTAACTGGTAACTGGTAACTGGTAACAGGTAACTGGTAACTGGTAACTGGTAACTGGTAACTGGTAACTGGTAGCTGGTAACTGGTAACTGGTAACTGGTAACTGGTAACTGGTAACTGGTAACTGGTAACTGGTAACTGGTAACTGGTAACTGGTAACTGGTAACTGGTAACTGGTAACTGGTAACTGGTAACTGGTAACTGGTAACTGGTAACTGGTAACTGGTAACTGGTAACTGGTAACTGGTAACTGGTAACTGGTAGCTGGTAACTGGTAACTGGTAACTGGTAACTGGTAACTGGTAACTGGTAACTGGTAACTGGTAACTGGTAACTGGTAACTGGTAACTGGTAACTGGTAACTGGTAACTGGTAACTGGTAACTGGTAACTGGTAACTGGTAACTGGTAACTGGTAACTGGTAACTGGTAACTGGTAACTGGTAACTGGTAACTGGTAACTGGTTACTGGTAACTGGTAACTGGTAACTGGTAACTGGTAACTGGTAACTGGTAACTGGTAACTGGTAACTGGTAACTGGTAACTGGTAACTGGTAACTGGTAACTGGTAACTGGTAACTGGTAGCTGGTAACTGGTAACTGGTAACTGGTAACTGGTAACTGGTAACTGGTAACTGGTAACTGGTAACTGGTACCTGGTCAGTCGTTCGTAAATATTCAATACGAAAAGACGTATTTCGGCTGTAGTGTGTGGTTACCGTGGCAACCGAGAAAACAAACAGCAATTTCGACGAGAAAAAATTTGTTTTTGAACAAAAAAATATATAATTAAAAAATATTTAAAAACTCGAAAATCCGGAATTTCCCAGAAATGGGAACGGAAAAAACAATAAGTGAAGTGATTCGTGAATGTGTAGATATGGAGGAAGATTCCTCCATATCTACAAAAGACGTTTCCGACTGCGAGAGCATAAGCGGTGCAAAACGGAGAAAGACCCTCAAGCCTAAACAATCATTGTTTGACCGGCAACTCAAACTCAGTGAAGCTGCAAAAAAGCAGCTTATAGAGCAAACTAGAAGCGGTAAAAAAAATCGCTATGCCAAGCTGGCTTCCTCTGAAGCTGATGAACTTGCTGCCGCTGAAAAAGAGCTGGCAGAGAAAATCAAACAAAAGAATGAGCTGGAGGACTTTATTAAAGCCCTCCAACAAAAGCTCGAAGCTAAACGGGCCCAGCAGCAGCAACAACAACAGCAGCAGCAGGAACACCAGCAGCTGCAGAAAAAACAACAGCAGCAACAACATCAGCAGCAACAGCAGCAGCAACAACAAGTGCAGCAGCAACAACAACAGCAGCAGAAACAACAACAACAACAGAAGCAGCGACAACAACAGCAGCAGCAACAACAACAACAGCAGCGGCAGAAACACCAGCAACAGTAGCCAAAAACAAAACAGAGGGTGCCGCCGATAAACATCAGCGGTATGGAAACCGCAGATACTCTTCAGGGATGTGAGTTATCTGTGGGGGAAGAATTTTTTATCAAAAATAGGGGAAATGAAAAACAAGCTGTCCACTGCTTAACAGAGGACAGCTTTGAAAAGATCAAGAATTCTCTGACGACAGTTGGAGTGGAGTTTTCCACATTCACCCTAAAAAGTGAGAAGGTACACACCGTCCTTCTTAGGGGTTTGGCTGCGTCCACTGAGCCGGAGAGCGTTTTGAAGGCTCTTCAAAAATTGAAGGTAGAAGGCGTGGAGTTTGTGGCGGTTCGTCGCTTTTCCACTGTCCGCTCCAGAACACCGCCTGTACATCTGCTTCCCCTCTTCCTGGTCCAGGTATCTCCGGGGAGCAAACTGGAATGTTTGAGGGGCATTATGCTCCTCAATAACCAGGAGGTCTCCTGGGAGAGACTCAGGAGGACGAAACAGATGCTTCTCTGCGCAAGATGCCAGTCCTTTGGCCATGCGGCGGCGAACTGCAACAAGCAGCCTCGTTGCGGCAAATTCGCAGGGATGCATCTGCCTGCGCAGTGTCCCCTTGGAGAGGGAAAAGTTGAGGACAGGGCGCGCCTTAAGTGCGTGCACTGTGGTGCTGGTGGACATCCATCTAGCTATAGGGGCTGTCCAAAGGTCAAGCAACTCCACAAAGAGTTGCTTAAGAAAGATCCTCGAAAAAGAACTAAAGCGGCGGATTCAAGGCCAATGCCAAGAACTCCAGCCACACCTGTTACGCCGGTCATCTCCTACGCCCAGATGGCGTCAGGTGGGCGACCGGCACAACAGACATTGCGGGCAGTAACGCCGACACCGGTAGGGGCCCCAAATATGGGAATTCCCGAATTGGTTAATCTTGTGTCAACAATGATGACCAAGATTGAACAATTTGAAGAGCGTTTAGTGCGAATGGAGCGAGTCCTTTCGTCGAGACCCGCTGGGTCAGGTGCGTATCCATAAAAATGGATAGACCGATAGACCGTCCTTTCCCAGAAGTGGGTCTTATTTAGATCTAATGCTAATAGACAGACGACTGACACTACGAGACGTAGACACTCGCACTAGGAATTGTCTGACAACGGTGGAGTACGACAGTGATCACTGTGGTCTGGCCGCAGTTATTCAGTTCCCGAACGAGCTGGTGGAGCTTGAAGAGTTCGCGGAGACACATCCTTTCGATTATCGAAGGGCATGTTGGCCGCGTTTTTCTAGGATCCTATCCAGAGAACTACGTTCGAGCGAGATGACGCCACCTTCGAACAGAAACCTGACAAACGAAGAGGTTGACAGGTGCCTCATACAAGTAGATGACGTGATTAAACGTACCATGCACAGGACGCTTCCTAAGGTATCACCTACGACAGATGGCGACATTTATCGTAACGATACCATCGACGCACTGCACGTGCGAAAAAGCAGACTGCTATCGAGAATAAAAACTCTGTACAGACGCTTTACCGACCCAAACGACCCGGAAATACGATCGCTCAAGTCACAGCTGAAGAACATCCAGAAGTTGATTCGGATGAACTACAGAATTGCTGTCAGTTCGTATTGGGGAGATAGGAGTCGGGCCGTGCGTTCTAACGGTCCGGGTATGTTTCCCCAAATCAACCGAATTTTCCGAAGGAGGGGTCATAACGACTTGGAGGCTGTTCGACTTGACAGGACAACCGACAATATAAATATACTGACTTCGGTTGGCATAGATCCGGATGAGCTCGGGCTTGACAATGAGTTCTTCATTGTTGAGGATGCTCAAGAGAAGGTGGAGGCAATAGGAGCTGTTTTTCAGGAAGTGTACACGGTCAACGAGTCCTGTAGGCCGAACCACGACCTGGAGAACAGAGCCCTGCTGAACCACGTCTACCTTCGAAATGAGATACAGCAGTGGCGTTCTGAGAATCCTGGATTTACCAGATTCGATGACGAAAATCAGGCAACCAATGCCATCGCCCAAGATGGCTCCAATGCCATTCTCATTTCGAAGGAGGAACTCAAACACATCTTCAACGGCTTGAAGAACAAAGAGTCGTCTGGTATAGACGGGATACCGAATATAGTGCTGCGCCATCTCCCTGACGAGGCGATGGAAATATACACAATACTGTTCAACAATGCACTGAGTAATGCACATTACCCAGCGCATTGGAAGACGGCAGTAGTGCAACCCATCCCCAAAGATTCCTCGCTTCCGAAAAATCTTCGGTCGATAAGTCTCCTACCTTGCATAAGCAAGGTTTTCGAGAAGATTGTCAATATAGTCCTGATCCAGTGGACTGAGGACAACAAAATTATACCGTATAACCAGTTTGGATTTAGGGCGAGGCATGATACCGTACATGCCGCGTCACAATTGGTTTCGGACATTCAGTGGAACAACCAAAAAACCCAGTGCACCGGGGCCTGTCTCGTTGACTTGGAAAAGGCATTCGACACCGTATGGCTAGAAGGCCTCTTTTTTAAGTTGACGAGGATGGGTATAAGCAAACCGCTGCTTTACACGATCTTCAATATGGTAACAGGTAGGAGTTTTGTTGTCAAGAGTGGCAACAAAGTTTCCACAAATGTTTTCCAAATAAAAAATGGGCTCCAGCAGGGTGCAGTAAACTCACCAATCCTGCTCCATGCGCAACTTGATCGCGTTCGCCGACGATTGGGTTGCATACCGGACGGCACCAAACATAGAGGTCATAAACGTGCTCCTGCAGCGTGACTTCGAAGAAATCCAGCGATTTTGCGACGACTGGAAGTTGAAAATCAATTTCCAGAAGTGTGAAACTATCCTCTTCCGGACTCCATTATACAGGACCTCAAGGGACACGAAGAAGAATTGGCGCAAGTTCGAAATATTGCACCCACAGGGTCAGCCACTAGCCGTAAAGAGTGTAGTGAGATATCTTGGCATTATGTTGGACCAGTATCTGTATAGTGGTATCCATGTAGATGCAGCTTTGACGAAAGCTAAAAAAGGCTTCGCTATGGCAAGGGGATTGTTTTACAGCAGCCAACTTGACGCCAAAGTGAAGCGAATCTGCTATACGGCCCTCATCCGGCCAATCATGGTATATGGCTGCCCGGTGTGGTTCAATGTGAGTCCTTCCCAAATGGAAAAGATGAGGGTCTTCGAGAGACAATGCCTTCGCGCATGTCTCAAGAAGTACAGAACCCCGGAATCTGATTACAAGAAGTTCTATCCTAATAAGGTCTTGTATAACGAAGCAAACGTGAACAGGGTTGATAATTTTATTATTAAGCTTATTCGGAGGCATGTTGCACGAGCCATGACCTCTGAGAACGATCTCATATTTGGGGCCTACTACCCAAATGACGAGTACCACGAGAGCGCTCGCCGAAGGGGTTTCATTCCGCCGGAAGCGTTCTTATATCTTGACCGCATTGGACTGATTCAAGATGCGGATGCATGTCCACTTATTTACCACGTGATGAGAAGGACAGTGGACAGGAGACTGATGTACGACGCCAACGTTGCAAATGTTAGTCGAGATGCTCTCCGGTTCAGCACATCCGTCTCCATCCGCGATAGGATGGAAACGGATAAGGACCGAGGGTTCTATTGGTGGTTAGAGCCACACCAAGAGCCCCAGCTGTCGTCAGCCTAATTAGGTTAAGATTGGCCCCCCACGGCCAACTCACATCTAGTATAAGTTAGGATAAGTTAATAATTAAGATTAAACTAAAATAGTGTAAAAAATAAAAACAACAAACAACAACAAAAAACACAAAAACCCAAACAAAAGATCAAAAATATGTAAAAAATGTAAAAGAAAATGTTAGTCGTAAGTATCTTTAAGTTAGAATAGGTTATATTAAGTAATATTAAGTTTTTATAAAAAAATTATAGACAATTAAGTTTTTTCAAATATTTTCTTAGTTTTAAATAAATAAACATCAGTATTAATAAATTACAAAGAAAAAAAATGTACTGATGCTAATTAGTTTAGCTTAGAGCGCCCGCATAGGGCCAGTAAGTGAATATGAGATTTCATATCAGATGTACCTAGGTTAAGCATTTTGTTCCTAGCGTTAAGTTATCATTAGTTGAAAAAAAATAAAAATGAATTTTAAACTAAAACTAACTGGCAACTGGCAACTGGTAACTGGTAACTGGTAACTGGTAACTGGAAACTGATAACTGGTAACTGGTAACTGGTATCGTGTAACTGGTAACTGGTATCGTGTAACTGGTAACTGGTAACTAGTAACTGGTAACTGGTAACTGGTAACTGGTAACTGGTAACTGGTAACTGGTAACTGGTAACTGGTAACTGGTAACTGGTAACTGGTAACTGGTAACTGGTAACTGGTAACTGGTAACTGGTAACTGGTAACTGGTAACTGGTAACTGGTAACTGGTAACTGGTAACTGGTAACTGGTAACTGGTAACTGGTAACTGGTAACTGGTAACTGGTAACTGGTAACTGGTAACTGGTAACTGGTAACTGGTAACTGGTAACTGGTAACTGGTAACTGGTAACTGGTAACTGGTAACTGGTAACTGGTAACTGGTAACTGGTAACTGGTAACTGGTAACTGGTAACTGGTAACTGGTAACTGGTAACTGGTAACTGGTAACTGGTAACTGGTAACTGGTAACTGGTAACTGGTAACTGGTAACTGGTAACTGGTAACTGGTAACTGGTAACTGGTAACTGGTAACTGGTAACTGGTAACTGGTAACTGGTAACTGGTAACTGGTAACTGGTAACTGGTAACTGGTATCGTGTAACTGGTAACTGGTAACTGGTAACTGGTAACTAGTAACTGGTAACTGGTAACTGGTAACTGGTAACTGGTAACTGGTAACTGGTAACTGGTAACTGGTAACTGGTAACTGGTAACTGGTAACTGGTAACTGGTAACTGGTAACTGGTAACTGGTAACTGGTAACTGGTAACTGGTAACTGGTAACTGGTAACTGGTAACTGGTAACTGGTAACTGGTAACTGGTAACTGGTAACTGGTAACTGGTAACTGGTAACTGGTAACTGGTAACTGGTAACTGGTAACTGGTAACTGGTAACTGGTAACTGGTAACTGGTGGTTTATATTAGTTAGTTACTGGTGGCTGGTGGCTGGTGACTGGTGACTGGTGACTGGTGATTGGTGACTGGTGATTGGTGACAGGCGACTGGTGACTGATGATTGGTGACTGGTTACTGGTAAATGGTAACGTGTAACTGGTAACTGGTATCGTGTAACTGGTAACTGGTAACTGGTAACTGGTAACTGGTAACTGGTAACTGGTAACTGGTAACTGGCAACTGGTAACTGGTAACTGGCAACTGGTAACTGGTAACTGGTAACTGGTAACTGGAAACTGGTAACTGGTAACTGGTAACTGGTAACTGGTAACTGGTACCTGGTAACTGGTAACTGGTAACTGGTAACTGGTAACTGGTAACTGGTAACTGGTAACTGGTAACTGGTAACTGGTAACTGGTAACTGGTAACTGGTAACTGGTAACTGGTAACTGGTAACTGGTAACTGGTAACTGGAACTGGTAACTGGTAACTGGTAACTGGTAACTGGTAACTGGTAACTGGTAACTGGTAACTGGTAACTGGTAACTGGTAACTGGTAATTGGTAATTGGTAACTGGTAACTGGTGGTTTATTTTAGTTAGTTACTGGTGACTGGTGACTGGTGGTTTATTTTAGTTAGTTACTGGTGGCTGGTGGCTGGTGACTGGTGACTGGTGGCTGGTGACTGGTGACTGGTGACTGGTGACTGGTGACTGGTGACTGGTGACTGGTGGTTTATATTAGTTAGTTACTGGTGGCTGGTGGCTGGTGACTGGTGACTGGTGACTGGTGACTGGTGACTGGTGACTGGTGACTGGTGACTGGTGACTGGTGACTGGTGACTGGTGACTGGTGACTGGTGACTGGTGACTGGTGACTGGTGACTGGTGACTGGTGACTGGTGACTGGTGACTGGTGACTGGTGACTGGTGATTGGTGACAGGCGACTGGTGACTGATGATTGGTGACTGGTAACTGGTAACGTGTAACTGGTAACTGGTAACTGGTAACTGGTAACTGGTAACTGGTATCGTGTAACTGGTAACTGGTAACTGGTAACTGGTAACTAGTAACTGGTAACTGGTAACTGGTAACTGGTAACTGGTAACTGGCAACTGGTAACTGGTAACTGGCAACTGGCAACTGGTAACTGGTAACTGGTAACTGGTAACTGGTAACTGGAAACTGATAACTGGTAACTGGTAACTGGTAACTGGTAACGTGTAACTGGTAACTGGTAACTGGTAACTGGTAACTGGTATCGTGTAACTGGTAACTGGTAACTGGTAACTAGTAACTGGTAACTGGTAACTGGTAACTGGTAACTGGTAACTGGTAACTGGCAACTGGTAACTGGTAACTGGTAACTTTAAACTGGAAACTGGTAACTGGTAACTGGTAACTGGTAACTTGTAACTGGTAACTGGTAACTGGTAACTGGTAACTGGCAACTGGTAACTGGTAACTGGTAACTGGTAACTGGTAACTTGTAACTAGTAACTGGTAACTGGTAACTGGTAACTGGCAACTGGTAACTGGTAACTGGTAACTGGTAACTGGAAACTGGTAACTGGTAACTGGTAACTGGTAACTTGTAACTGGTAACTGGTAACTGGTAACTGGTAACTGGTAACTGGCAACTGGTAACTGGTAACTGGTAACTGGAAACTGGTAACTGGTAACTGGTAACTGGTAACTTGTAACTGGTAACTGGTAACTGGTAACTGGTAACTGGTAACTGGCAACTGGTAACTGGTAACTGGTAACTGGTAACTGGTAACTGGAAACTGGTAACTGGCAACTGGTAACTGGTAACTGGTAACTGGAAACTGGTAACTGGTAACTGGTAACTGGTAACTTGTAACTGGTAACTGGTAACTGGTAACTGGTAACTGGTAACTGGCAACTGGTAACTGGTAACTGGTAACTGGTAACTGGTAACTGGTAACTGGAAACTGGTAACTGGTAACTGGTAACTGGTAACTGGTAACTGGTAACTGGTAACTTGTAACTGGTAACTGGTAACTGGTAACTGGTAACTGGTAACTGGTAACTGGTAACTGGTAACTGGTAACTGGAAACTGGTAACTGGTAACTGGTAACTGGTAACTGGTAACTGGTAACTGGTAACTGGTAACTGGTAACTGGTAACTGGTAACTGGTAACTGGTAACTGGTAACTGGCAACTGGCAACTGGTAACTGGTAACTGGCAACTGGCAACTGGTAACTGGTAACTGGTAACTGGTAACTGGAAACTGATAACTGGTAACTGGTAACTGGTAACTGGTAACGTGTAACTGGTAACTGGTAACTGGTAACTGGTAACTGGTATCGTGTAACTGGTAACTGGTAACTGGTAACTAGTAACTGGTAACTGGTAACTGGTAACTGGTAACTGGTAACTGGTAACTGGTAACTGGTAACTGGTAACTGGTAACTGGTAACTGGTAACTGGTAACTGGTAACTGGTAACTGGTAACTGGTAACTGGTAACTGGTAACTGGTAACTGGCAACTGGTAACTGGTAACTGGTAACTGGTAACTGGTAACTGGTAACTGGTAACTGGTAACTGGTAACTGGTAACTGGTAACTGGTAACTGGTAACTGGTAACTGGTAACTGGTAACTGGTAACTGGTAACTGGTAACTGGTAACTGGTAACTGGTAACTGGTAACTGGTAACTGGTAACTGGTAACTGGTAACTGGTAACTGGTAACTGGTAACTGGTAACTGGTAACTGGTAACTGGTAACTGGTAACTGGTAACTGGTAACTGGTAACTGGTAACTGGTAACTGGTAACTGGTAACTGGTAACTGGTAACTGGTAACTGGTAACTGGTAACTGGTAACTGGTAACTGGTAACTGGTAACTGGTAACTGGTAACTGGTAACTGGTAACTGGTAACTCATATCCAGAGTGGGCGAATTCCTCATATCCAGGGAGCGCGAAATCCTCAAATCCAGGGTGCTCGAAGTCCTCATATCCAGGGTGCGCGAAATCCTCAAATTCAGGGTGGCCACCACCAGTCACTAGTAACTGGTAACTGGTAACTGGTAACTGGTAACTGGTAACTGGTAACTGGTAACTGGTAACTGGTAACTGGTAACTGGTAACTGGTAACTGGTAACTGGTAACTGGTAACTGGTAACTGGTAACTGGTAACTGGTAACTGGTAACTGGTAACTGGTAACTGGTAACTGGTAACTGGTAACTGGTAACTGGTAACTGGTAACTGGTAACTGGTAACTGGTAACTGGTAACTGGTAACTGGTAACTGGTAACTGGTAACTGGTAACTGGTAACTGGTAACTGGTAACTGGTAACTGGTAACTGGTAACTGGTAACTGGTAACTGGTAACTGGTAACTGGTAACTGGTAACTGGTAACTGGTAACTGGTAACTGGTAACTGGTAACTGGTAACTGGTAACTGGTAACTGGTAACTGGTAACTGGTAACTGGTAACTGGTAACTGGTAACTGGTAACTGGTAACTGGTAACTGGTAACTGGTAACTGGTAACTGGTAACTGGTAACTGGTAACTGGTAACTGGTAACTGGTAACTGGTAACTGGTAACTGGTAACTGGTAACTGGTAACTGGTAACTGGTAACTGGTAACTGGTAACTGGTAACTGGTAACTGGTAACTGGTAACTGGTAACTGGTAACTGGTAACTGGTAACTGGTAACTGGTAACTGGTAACTGGTAACTGGTAACTGGTAACTGGTAACTGGTGGTTTATATTAGTTAGTTACTGGTGGCTGGTGGCTTTTGACTGGTGACTGGTGACTGGTGATTGGTGACTGGTGATTGGTGACAGGCGACTGGTGACTGGTGACTGGTAACTGGTAACTGGTAACTGGTAACTGGAACTGGTAACTGGTAACTGGTAACTGGTAACTGGTAACTGGTAACTGGTAACTGGTAACTGGTAACTGGTAACTGGTAACTGGTAACTGGTAACTGGTAATTGGTAATTGGTAACTGGTAACTGGTGGTTTATTTTAGTTAGTTACTGGTGACTGGTGACTGGTGGTTTATTTTAGTTAGTTACTGGTGGCTGGTGGCTGGTGACTGGTGACTGGTGGCTGGTGACTGGTGACTGGTGACTGGTGACTGGTGACTGGTGACTGGTGGTTTATATTAGTTAGTTACTGGTGGCTGGTGGCTGGTGACTGGTGACTGGTGACTGGTGACTGGTGACTGGTGACTGGTGACTGGTGACTGGTGACTGGTGACTGGTGACTGGTGACTGGTGACTGGTGACTGGTGACTGGTGACTGGTGACTGGTGACTGGTGACTGGTGACTGGTGATTGGTGACAGGCGACTGGTGACTGATGATTGGTGACTGGTAACTGGTAACGTGTAACTGGTAACTGGTAACTGGTAACTGGTAACTGGTATCGTGTAACTGGTAACTGGTAACTGGTAACTGGTAACTAGTAACTGGTAACTGGTAACTGGTAACTGGTAACTGGTAACTGGTAACTGGTAACTAGTAACTGGTAACTGGTAACTGGTAACTGGTAACTGGCAACTGGTAACTCGTAACTGGCAACTGGCAACTGGTAACTGGTAACTGGTAACTGGTAACTGGTAACTGGAAACTGATAACTGGTAACTGGTAACTGGTAACTGGTAACGTGTAACTGGTAACTGGTAACTGGTAACTGGTAACTGGTATCGTGTAACTGGTAACTGGTAACTGGTAACTGGCAACTGGTAACTGGTAACTGGAAACTGGAAACTGGTAACTGGTAACTGGTAACTGGTAACTTGTAACTGGTAACTGGTAACTGGTAACTGGTAACTGGTAACTGGTAACTGGCAACTGGTAACTGGTAACTGGTAACTGGTAACTGGTAACTTGTAACTAGTAACTGGTAACTGGTAACTGGTAACTGGCAACTGGTAACTGGTAACTGGTAACTGGTAACTGGAAACTGGTAACTGGTAACTGGTAACTGGTAACTTGTAACTGGTAACTGGTAACTGGTAACTGGTAACTGGTAACTGGCAACTGGTAACTGGTAACTGGTAACTGGAAACTGGTAACTGGTAACTGGTAACTGGTAACTTGTAACTGGTAACTGGTAACTGGTAACTGGTAACTGGTAACTGGTAACTGGCAACTGGTAACTGGTAACTGGTAACTGGTAACTGGTAACTGGTAACTGGAAACTGGTAACTGGCAACTGGTAACTGGTAACTGGTAACTGGAAACTGGTAACTGGTAACTGGTAACTGGTAACTTGTAACTGGTAACTGGTAACTGGTAACTGGTAACTGGTAACTGGTAACTGGCAACTGGTAACTGGTAACTGGTAACTGGTAACTGGTAACTGGTAACTGGAAACTGGTAACTGGTAACTGGTAACTGGTAACTGGTAACTGGTAACTGGTAACTGGTAACTTGTAACTGGTAACTGGTAACTGGTAACTGGTAACTGGTAACTTGTAACTAGTAACTGGTAACTGGTAACTGGTAACTGGTAACTGGTAACTGGCAACTGGTAACTGGTAACTGGTAACTGGAAACTGGTAACTGTTAACTGGTAACTGGTAACTTGTAACTGGTAACTGGTAACTGGTAACTGGTAACTGGTAACTGGCAACTGGTAACTGGTAACTGGTAACTGGTAACTGGTAACTGGAAACTGGTAACTGGAAACTGGTAACTGGTAACTGGTAACTGGTAACTGGTAACTGGTAACTGGTAACTGGTAACTGGTAACTGGTAACTGGTAACTGGCAACTGGTAACTGGTAACTGGTAACTGGCAACTGGTAACTGGTAACTGGTAACTGGTAACTGGAAACTGATAACTGGTAACTGGTAACTGGTAACTGGTAACGTGTAACTGGTAACTGGTAACTGGTAACTGGAAACTGGTATCGTGTAACTGGTAACTGGTAACTGGTAACTAGTAACTGGTAACTGGTAACTGGTAACTGGTAACTGGTAACTGGTAACTGGCAACTGGTAACTGGTAACTGGTAACTGGAAACTGGTAACTGGTAACTGGTAACTGGTAACTTGTAACTGGTAACTGGTAACTGGTAACTGGTAACTGGTAACTGGTAACTGGTAACTGGTAACTGGTAACTGGCAACTGGTAACTGGTAACTGGTAACTGGTAACTGGTAACTTGTAACTAGTAACTGGTAACTGGTAACTGGTAACTGGCAACTGGTAACTGGTAACTGGTAACTGGTAACTGGAAACTGGTAACTGGTAACTGGTAACTGGTAACTTGTAACTGGTAACTGGTAACTGGTAACTGGTAACTGGTAACTGGTAACTGGTAACTGGTAACTGGCAACTGGTAACTGGTAACTGGAAACTGGTAACTGGTAACTGGTAACTGGTAACTGGTAACTGGTAACTGGTAACTGGCAACTGGTAACTGGTAACTGGTAACTGGAAACTGGTAACTGGTAACTGGTAACTGGTAACTTGTAACTGGTAACTGGTAACTGGTAACTGGTAACTGGTAACTGGTAACTGGTAACTGGCAACTGGTAACTGGTAACTGGTAACTGGAAACTGGTAACTGGTAACTGGTAACTGGTAACTTGTAACTGGTAACTGGTAACTGGTAACTGGTAACTGGTAACTGGCAACTGGTAACTGGTAACTGGTAACTGGTAACTGGTAACTGGTAACTGGAAACTGGTAACTGGTAACTGGTAACTGGTAACTGGTAACTGGTTACTGAAAACTGGTAACTGGTAACTGGTAACTGGTAACTGGTAACTGGTAACTGGTAACTGGTAACTGGTAACTGGTAACTGGTAACTGGTAACTGGTAACTGGTAACTGGTAACTGGTAACTGGTAACTGGTAACTGGTAACTGGTAACTGGAAACTCGTAACTGGTAACTGGTAACTGGTAACTGGTAACTGGTAACTGGTAACTGGTAACTGGTAACTGGAAACTCGTAACTGGTAACTGGTAACTGGTAACTGGTAACTGGTAACTGGTAACTGGTAACTGGTAACTGGTAACTGGTAACTGGTAACTGGTAACTGGTAACTGGTAACTGGTAACTGGTAACTGGTAACTGGTAACTGGTAACTGGTAACTGGTAACTGGTAACTGGTAACTGGTAACTGGTAACTGGTAACTGGTAACTGGTAACTGGTAACTGGTAACTGGTTACTGGTAACTGGTAACTGGTGACTGGTGACTGTTGACTGGTGACTGGTGACTGGTGACTGGTGACTGGTGACTGGTGACTGGTGACTGGTGACTGGTGACTGGTGACTGGTGACTGGTGACTGGTGACTGGTGACTGGTGACTGGTGACTGGTGACTGGTGACTGGTGACTGGTGACTGGTGACTGGTGACTGGCGACTGGTGAATGGTGACTGGTAACTGGTAACTGGTAACTGGTAACTGGTAACTGGTAACTAGTAACTGGTAAATGGTAACTGGTAACTGGTAACTAGTAACTGGTAGCTGGTAACTGGTAACTGGTAACTGGTAACTGGTAACTGGTAGCTGGTAACTGGTAACTGGTAACTGGTAACTAGTAACTGGTAACTGGTAACTCGTAACTGGTAACTGGTAACTGGTAACTGGTAACTGGTAACTGGTAACTGGTAACTGGTAACTGGTAACTGGTAACTGGTAACTGGTAACTGGTAACTGGTAACTGGTAACTGGTAACTGGAAACTCGTAACTGGTAACTGGTAACTGGTAACTGGTAACTGGTAACTGGTAACTGGTAACTGGTAACTGGTAACTGGTAACTGGTAACTGGTAACTGGTAACTGGTAACTGGTAACTGGTAACTGGTAACTGGTAACTGGTAACTGGTAACTGGTAACTGGTAACTGGTAACTGGTAACTGGTAACTGGTAACTGGTAACTGGTAACTGGTAACTGGTAACTGGTAACTGGTAACTGGTAACTGGTAACTGGTAACTGGTAACTGGTGACTGGTGACTGGTGACTGTTGACTGGTGACTGGTGACTGGTGACTGGTGACTGGTGACTGGTGACTGGTGACTGGTGACTGGTGACTGGTGACTGGTGACTGGCGACTGGTGAATGGTGACTGGTAACTGGTAACTGGTAACTGGTAACAGGTAACTGGTAACTGGTAACTGGTAACTGGTAACTGGTAACTGGTAACTGGTAACTGGTAACTGGTAACTTGTAACTAGTAACTAGTAACTGGTAGCTGGTAACTGGTAACTGGTAACTGGTAACTGGTGACTGGTGACTGTTGACTGGTGACTGGTGACTGGTGACTGGTGACTGGTGACTGGTGACTGGTGACTGGTGACTTGTGACTGGTGACTGGTGACTGGTGACTGGTGACTGGTGACTGGTGACTGGTGACTGGTGACTCGTGACTGGCGACTGGTGAATGGTGACTGGTAACTGGTAACTGGTAACTGGTAACTGGTAACTGGTAACTGGTAACTGGTAACTGGTAACTGGTAACTGGTAACTGGTAACTGGTAACTGGTAACTGGTAACTGGTAACTGGTAACTGGTAACTGGTAACTGGTTACTGGTAACTGGTAACTGGTGACTGGTGACTGTTGACTGGTGACTGGTGACTGGTGACTGGTGACTGGTGACTGGTGACTGGTGACTGGTGACTGGTGACTGGTGACTGGTGACTGGTGACTGGTGACTGGTGACTGGTGACTGGTGACTGGTGACTGGTGACTGGTGACTGGTGACTGGTGACTGGCGACTGGTGAATGGTGACTGGTAACTGGTAACTGGTAACTGGTAACTGGTAACTGGTAACTAGTAACTGGTAAATGGTAACTGGTAACTGGTAACTAGTAACTGGTAGCTGGTAACTGGTAACTGGTAACTGGTAACTGGTAACTGGTAGCTGGTAACTGGTAACTGGTAACTGGTAACTAGTAACTGGTAACTGGTAACTCGTAACTGGTAACTGGTAACTGGTAACTGGTAACTGGTAACTGGTAACTGGTAACTGGTAACTGGTAACTGGTAACTGGAAACTGGTAACTGGTAACTGGTGACTGGTGACTGGTGACTGGTAACTGGTGACTGGTGACTAGTGACTGGTGACTGGTGACTGGTGACTGGTGACTGGTGACTGGTGACTGGTGAGTGGTGACTGGTGACTGGTGACTGGTGACTGGTGACTGGTGACTGGTGACTGGTGACTGGTGACTGGTAACTGGTAACTGGTAACTTGTAACTTGTAACTGGTAACTGGTAACTGGTAACTGTCAGTTGGTAACTGGTAACTGGTAACTGGTAACTGGTGACTGGTAACTGGTAACTGGTAACTGGTAACTGGTAACTGGTAACTGGTAACTGGTAACTGGTAACTGGTAACTGGTAACTGGTAACTGGTAACTAGTAACTGGTAACTGGTAACTGGTAACTGGTAACTGGTAACTGGTAACTGGTAACTGGTAACTGGTAACTGGTGACTGGTAACTGGTGACTGGTGACTGGTAACTGGAAACTGGTAACTGGTTACTGGTAACTGGTAACTGGTAACTGGTAACTGGTTACTGGTTACTGGTAACTGGTAACTGGTAACTGGTAACTGGTAACTGGTAACTGGTAACTGGTAACTGGTAACTGGTAACTGGTAACTGGGTACTGGTTATTGGTAACTGGTAACTGGTAACTGGTAACTGGTAACTGGTAACTGGTAACTGGTAACTGGGTACTGGTTATTGGTAACTGGTAACTGTCAGTTGGTAACTGGTAACTGGTAACTGGTAACTGGTGGCTGGTAACTGGTAACTGGTAACTGGTAACTGGTAACTAGTAACTGGTAACTGGTAACTGGTAACTGGTAACTGGTAACTGGTAACTGGTAACTGGTAACTGGTAACTGTCAGTTGGTAACTGGTAGCTGGTAACTGGTAACTGGTAACTGGTAACTGGTAACTGGTAACTGTCAGTTGGTAACTGGTAACTGGTAACTGGTAACTGGTGGCTGGTAACTGGTAACTGGTAACTAGTAACTGGTAACTGGTAACTGGTAACTGGTAACTGGTAACTGGTAACTGGTAACTGGTAACTGGTAACTGGTAACTGGTAACTGTCAGTTGGTTACTGGTAACTGGTAACTGGTAGCTGGTAACTGGTAACTGGTAACTGGTAGCTGGTAACTGGTAACTGGTAACTGGTAATTGGTGACTTGTGACTTGTGACTGGTGACTGGTAACTGGTAACTGGTAACTGGTAACTGGCAACTGGTAACTGGTAACAGGTAACTGGTAACTGGTAACTGGTAACTGGTAACTGGTAACTGGTAACTGGTAACTGGTAACTGGTAACTGGTAACTGGTAACTGGTAACTGGTAACTGGTAACTGGTAACTGGTAACTGGTTACTGGTAACTGGTAACTGGTAACCGGTAACTGGTAACTGGCAACTATTAACATGTAACTGGTAACTCGTGACTGGTGACTGGTGACTTTTGACTGGTGACTGGTGACGCGAAATCCTCATATCCAGGGTGCGCGAAATCCTCATATCCAGGGTGCGCGAAATCTTCAAATCCAGGTTGCGAGAAATCCTCAAATCCAGAGTGCGCGAAATCCTCATATCCAGGGTGCGCGAAATCCTCATATCCAGGGTTGCGCGAAATCCTCATATACAGGGTGGGCGAAATTCTCATATCCAGGGTGATCGAAATCCTCATATCCAGGGTGGGCGAAACCGTCATATCTAGGGTGCGGGAAATCGCCATATCTAGGGTGCGCGAAATCCTCAAACCCAGGGTGCGCGAAACCCTCAAATCCAGGGTGCGCGAAATCCTCATATCCAGTGTGCGCGAAATCCTCAAATCCAGGGTGCGCGAAATCCTTAAATTCAGGGTGAGCGAAAACCTCATATCCAGGGTGCGCGAAATCCTCATATCCATTGTGCGCGAAATCCTAAAATCCAGGGTGCGCAAAATCCTCATATCCAGGGTGCGCGAAATCTTCAAATTAAGGTTGCGCGAAATCCTCAAATCCAAAATGCGCGAAATTCTCATATCCAGGGTGCGCGAAATTCTCAAATCCAGGGTGGGCGAAATCCTCATATCCAGGGTACGCGAAATCCTCAAATCCGGATTGCGCGAAATTCTCATATCCAGAGTGCGCGAAATTCTCATATCCAGGGTGCGCGAAATCCTCATATCCAGGGTACGCGAAAGCTTCAAATTAAGGTTGCGCGAAATCCTCAAATCCAGAGTGCGCGAAATTCTCTTATCCAGGGTGCGCGAAATTCTCAAATCCAGGGTGGGCGAAATCCTCATATCCAGGGTACGCGAAATCCTCAAATCCAGGGTGCGGGAAATCCTCAAATGCAGGGTGCGCGAAATCCTGGTATCCAGGGTGCGCGAAATCCTCATATCCAGGGTGCGCGAAATCCTCATATACAGGGTGGGCGAAATCCTCATATCCAGGGTGATCGAAATCCTCATATCCAGGGTGGGCGAAACCGTCATATCTAGGGTGCGGGGAATCGCCATATCTTGGGTGCGCGAAATCCTCAAACCCAGGGTGCGCGAAACCCTCAAATCCAGGGTGCGCGAAATCCTCATATCCAGTGTGCGCGAAATCCTCAAATCCAGGGTGCGCGAAATCCTTAAATCCAGGGTGAGCGAAAACCTCATATCCAGGGTGCGCGAAATCCTCATATCCAGTGTGCGCGAAATCCTAAATTCCAGGGTGCGCAAAATCCTCATATCCAGGGTGCGCGAAATCTTCAAATTAAGGTTGCGCGAAATCCTCAAATCCAAAATGCGCGAAATTCTCATATCCAGGGTGCGCAAAATTCTCAAATCCAGGGTGACCGAAATCCTCATATCCAGGGTACGCGAAATCCTCAAATCCGGATTGCGCGAAATTCTCATATCCAGAGTGCGCGAAATTCTCATATCCAGGGTGCGCGAAACCCTCAAATCCAGGGTGAGCGAAATCCTCATATCCAGTGTGCGTGAAATCCTCAAATCCAGGGTGCGCGAAATCCTCAAATCCAGGGTGCGCGAAATCCTCATATCCAGGGTACGCGAAATCTTCAAATTAAGGTTGCGCGAAATCCTCAAATCCAGAGTGCGCGAAATTCTCATATCCAGGGTGCGCGCAACCCTCAAATCCAGGGTGAGCGAAATCCTCATATCCAGTGTGCGTGAAATCCTCAAATCCAGGGTGCGCGAAATCCTCAAATCCAGGGTGCGCGAAATCCTCATATCCAGGTTGCGCGAAATCCTCAAATCCAGGTTGCGCGAAATCCTTAAATCCAGGGTGAGCGAAAACCTCATATACAGGGTGCGCGAAATCCTCATATCTAGTGTGCGCGAAACCCTCAAATCGAGGGTGCGCGAAATCCTCATATCCAGGGTGATCGAAATCCTCATATCCAGGGTGGGCGAAATCCTCAAATCAAGGGTGCTCGAAATCCTCATATCCAGGGTGCGCGAAATCCTCAATTCCAGGGTGGGCGAAATCCTCATATCCAGGGTGCGCGAAATCGTCATATCCAGGGTGCGCGAAATCCTCATATCCATGGTGCGCGAAATCCTCAAATCCAGGGTGCGCGAAATCCTCAAATCCAGGGTGGGCGAAATCCTCATATCCAGGGTGCGCGAAATCCTCAAACCCAGGGTGGGCGAAATCCTCATATCCAGGGTGCGCGAAATCGTCATATCCAGGGTGCGCGAAATCCTCAAATCCAGGGTGCGCGAAATCCTCAAATCCAGTCACCAGTCAACTGGTAACTGGTAACTGGTAGCTGGTAACTGGTAACTGGTAACTGGTAACTGGTAACTGGTAACTGGTAACTGGTAACTGGTAACTGGTTACTGGTAACTGGTAACTGGTAACTGGTAACTGGTAACTGATAACTGGTAACTGGTAACTGGTAACTGGTAACTGGTAACTGGTAACTGGTAACTGGTAACTGGTAACTGGTAACTGGTAACTGGTAACTGGTATCTGGTAACTGGTAACTGGTAACTGGTAACTGGTAACTGGTAACTGGTAACTGGTAACTGGTAACTGGTAACTGGTAACTGGTAACTGGTAACTGGTAACTGGTAACTGGTAACTGGTAACTGGTAAGTGGTAAGTGGTAACTGGTAAGTGGTAACTGGTAACTGGTAACTGGTATCTGGTAACTGGTAACTGGTAACTGGTAACTGGTAACTGGTAACTGGTAACTGGTAACTGGTAACTGGTATCTGGTAACTGGTAACTGGTAACTGGTAACTGGTTACTGGTAACTGGTAACTGGTAACTGGTAACTGGTAACTGGTATCTGGTAACTGGTAACTGGTAACTGGTAACTGGTAACTGGTAACTGGTAACTGGTAACTGGTAACTGGTAACTGGTAACTGGTAACTGGTATCTGGTAACTGGTAACTGGTAACTGGTAACTGGTAACTGGTTACTGGTAACTGGTAACTGGTAACTGGTAACTGGTAACTGGTAACTGATAACTGGTAACTGGTTACTGTTAACTGGTTACTGGTAACTGGTTACTGGTAACTGATAACTGGTAACTGGTAACTGGTAACTGGTAACTGGTAACTGGTAACTGGTAACTGGTAACTGGTAACTGGTAACTGGTATCTGGTAACTGGTAACTGGTAACTGGTAACTGGTAACTGGTAACTGGTAACTGGTAACTGGTAACTGGTAACTGGTAACTGGTAACTGGTAACTGGTAACTGGTAACTGGTAACTGGTAACTGGTAACTGGTAAGTGGTAAGTGGTAACTGGTAAGTGGTAACTGGTAACTGGTAACTGGTAACTGGTAATTGGTAACTGGTAACTGGTATCTGGTAACTTGTAACTGGTAACTGGTAACTGGTAACTGGCAACTGGTAACTGGTAACTGGTAACTGGTAACTGGTAACTGGTAACTGGTTACTGGTAACTGGTAACTGGTAACCGGTAACTGGTAAATGGTAACTGGTAACTGGTAACTGGTAACTGGTAACTCGTAACTGGTTACTGGTAACTGGTAACTGGTAACTGGTAACTGGTAACTGGTAACTGGTAACTGGTAACTGGTAACTGGTAACTGGTAACTGGTAACTGGTAACTGGTAACTGGTAACTGGTAACTGGTAGCTGGTAACTGGTAACTGGTAACTGGTAACTGGTAACTGGTAACTGGTAACTGGTAACTGGTAACTGGTAACTGGTAACTGGTAACTGGTAACTGGTAACTGGTAACTGGTAACTGGTAACTGGTAGCTGGTAACTGGTAACTGGTAACTGGTAACTGGTAACTGGTAACTGGTAACTGGTAACTGGTAACTGGTAACTGGTCAGTCGATCGTAAATATTCAATACGAAAAGACGTATTTCGGCTGTAGTGTGTGGTTACCGTGGCAACCGAGAAAACAAACAGCAATTTCGACGAGAAAAAATTTGTTTTTGAACAAAAAAATATATAATTAAAAAATATTTAAAAACTCGAAAATCCGGAATTTCCCAGAAATGGGAACGGAAAAAACAATAAGTGAAGTGATTCGTGAATGTGTAGATATGGAGGAAGATTCCTCCATATCTACAAAAGACGTTTCCGACTGCGAGAGCATAAGCGGTGCAAAACGGAGAAAGACCCTCAAGCCTAAACAATCATTGTTTGACCGGCAACTCAAACTCAGTGAAGCTGCAAAAAAGCAGCTTATAGAGCAAACTAGAAGCGATAAAAAAAATCGCTATGCCAAGCTGGCTTCCTCTGAAGCTGATGAACTTGCTGCCGCTGAAAAAGAGCTGGCAGAGAAAATCAAACAAAAGAATGAGCTGGAGGAATTTATTAAAGCCCTCCAACAAAAGCTCGAAGCTAAACGGGCCCAGCAGTAGCAACAACAACAGCAGCAGCAGGAACACCAGCAGCTGCAGAAAAAACAACAGCAGCAACAACATCAGCAGCAACAGCAGCAGCAACAACAAGTGCAGCAGCAACAACAACAGCAGCAGAAACAACAACAACAACAGAAGCAGCGACAACAACAGCAGCAGCAACAACAACAACAGCAGCGGCAGAAACACCAGCAACAGTAGCCAAAAACAAAACAGAGGGTGCCGCCGATAAACATCAGCGGTATGGAAACCGCAGATACTCTTCAGGGATGTGAGTTATCTGTGGGGGAAGAATTTTTTATCAAAAATAGGGGAAATGAAAAACAAGCTGTCCACTGCTTAACAGAGGACAGCTTTGAAAAGATCAAGAATTCTCTGACGACAGTTGGAGTGGAGTTTTCCACATTCACCCTAAAAAGTGAGAAGGTACACACCGTCCTTCTTAGGGGTTTGGCTGCGTCCACTGAGCCGGAGAGCGTTTTGAAGGCTCTTCAAAAATTGAAGGTAGAAGGCGTGGAGTTTGTGGCGGTTCGTCGCTTTTCCACTGTCCGCTCCAGAACACCGCCTGTACATCTGCTTCCCCTCTTCCTGGTCCAGGTATCTCCGGGGAGCAAACTGGAATGTTTGAGGGGCATTATGCTCCTCAATAACCAGGAGGTCTCCTGGGAGAGACTCAGGAGGACGAAACAGATGCTTCTCTGCGCAAGATGCCAGTCCTTTGGCCATGCGGCGGCGAACTGCAACAAGCAGCCTCGTTGCGGCAAATGCGCAGGGATGCATCTGCCTGCGCAGTGTCCCCTTGGAGAGGGAAAAGTTGAGGACAGGGCGCGCCTTAAGTGCGTGCACTGTGGTGCTGGTGGACATCCATCTAGCTATAGGGGCTGTCCAAAGGTCAAGCAACTCCACAAAGAGTTGCTTAAGAAAGATCCTCGAAAAAGAACTAAAGCGGCGGATTCAAGGCCAATGCCAAGAACTCCAGCCACACCTGTTACGCCGGTCATCTCCTACGCCCAGATGGCGTCAGGTGGGCGACCGGCACAACAGACATTGCGGGCAGTAACGCCGACACCGGTAGGGGCCCCAAATATGGGAATTCCCGAATTGGTTAATCTTGTGTCAACAATGATGACCAAGATTGAACAATTTGAAGAGCGTTTGGTGCGAATGGAGCGAGTCCTTTCGTCGAGACCCGCTGGGTCAGGTGCGTATCCATAAAAATGGATAGACCGATAGACCGTCCTTTCCCAGAAGTGGGTCTTATTTAGATCTAATGCTAATAGACAGACGACTGACACTACGAGACGTAGACACTCGCACTAGGAATTGTCTGACAACGGTGGAGTACGACAGTGATCACTGTGGTCTGGCCGCAGTTATTCAGTTCCCGAACGAGCTGGTGGAGCTTGAAGAGTTCGCGGAGACACATCCTTTCGATTATCGAAGGGCATGTTGGCCGCGTTTTTCTAGGATCCTATCCAGAGAACTACGTTCGAGCGAGATGACGCCACCTTCGAACAGAAACCTGACAAACGAAGAGGTTGACAGGTGCCTCATACAAGTAGATGACGTGATTAAACGTACCATGCACAGGACGCTTCCTAAGGTATCACCTACGACAGATGGCGACATTTATCGTAACGATACCATCGACGCACTGCACGTGCGAAAAAGCAGACTGCTATCGAGAATAAAAACTCTGTACAGACGCTTTACCGACCCAAACGACCCGGAAATACGATCGCTCAAGTCACAGCTGAAGAACATCCAGAAGTTGATTCGGATGAACTACAGAATTGCTGTCAGTTCGTATTGGGGAGATAGGAGTCGGGCCGTGCGTTCTAACGGTCCGGGTATGTTTCCCCAAATCAACCGAATTTTCCGAAGGAGGGGTCATAACGACTTGGAGGCTGTTCGACTTGACAGGACAACCGACAATATAAATATACTGACTTCGGTTGGCATAGATCCGGATGAGCTCGGGCTTGACAATGAGTTCTTCATTGTTGAGGATGCTCAAGAGAAGGTGGAGGCAATAGGAGCTGTTTTTCAGGAAGTGTACACGGTCAACGAGTCCTGTAGGCCGAACCACGACCTGGAGAACAGAGCCCTGCTGAACCACGTCTACCTTCGAAATGAGATACAGCAGTGGCGTTCTGAGAATCCTGGATTTACCAGATTCGATGACGAAAATCAGGCAACCAATGCCATCGCCCAAGATGGCTCCAATGCCATTCTCATTTCGAAGGAGGAACTCAAACACATCTTCAACGGCTTGAAGAACAAAGAGTCGACTGGTATAGACGGGATACCGAATATAGTGCTGCGCCATCTCCCTGACGAGGCGATGGAAATATACACAATACTGTTCAACAATGCACTGAGTAATGCACATTACCCAGCGCATTGGAAGACGGCAGTAGTGCAACCCATCCCCAAAGATTCCTCGCTTCCGAAAAATCTTCGGTCGATAAGTCTCCTACCTTGCATAAGCAAGGTTTTCGAGAAGATTGTCAATATAGTCCTGATCCAGTGGACTGAGGACAACAAAATTATACCGTATAACCAGTTTGGATTTAGGGCGAGGCATGATACCGTACATGCCGCGTCATAATTGGTTTCGGACATTCAGTGGAACAACCAAAAAACCCAGTGCACCGGGGCCTGTCTCGTTGACTTGGAAAAGGCATTCGACACCGTATGGCTAGAAGGCCTCTTTTTTAAGTTGACGAGGATGGGTATAAGCAAACCGCTGCTTTACACGATCTTCAATATGGTAACAGGTAGGAGTTTTGTTGTCAAGAGTGGCAACAAAGTTTCCACAAATGTTTTCCAAATAAAAAATGGGCTCCAGCAGGGTGCAGTAAACTCACCAATCCTGCTCCATGCGCAACTTGATCGCGTTCGCCGACGATTGGGTTGCGTACCGGACGGCACCAAACATAGAGGTCATAAACGTGCTCCTGCAGCGTGACTTCGAAGAAATCCAGCGATTTTGCGACGACTGGAAGTTGAAAATCAATTTCCAGAAGTGTGAAACTATCCTCTTCCGGACTCCATTATACAGGACCTCAAGGGACACGAAGAAGAATTGGCGCAAGTTCGAAATATTGCACCCACAGGGTCAGCCACTAGCCGTAAAGAGTGTAGTGAGATATCTTGGCATTATGTTGGACCAGTATCTGTATAGTGGTATCCATGTAGATGCAGCTTTGACGAAAGCTAAAAAAGGCTTCGCTATGGCAAGGGGATTGTTTTACAGCAGCCAACTTGACGCCAAAGTGAAGCGAATCTGCTATACGGCCCTCATCCGGCCAATCATGGTATATGGCTGCCCGGTGTGGTTCAATGTGAGTCCTTCCCAAATGGAAAAGATGAGGGTCTTCGAGAGACAATGCCTTCGCGCATGTCTCAAGAAGTACAGAACCCCGGAATCTGATTACAAGAAGTTCTATCCTAATAAGGTCTTGTATAACGAAGCAAACGTGAACAGGGTTGATAATTTTATTATTAAGCTTATTCGGCGGCATGTTGCACGAGCCATGACCTCTGAGAACGATCTCATATTTGGGGCCTACTACCCAAATGACGAGTACCACGAGAGCGCTCGCCGAAGGGGTTTCATTCCGCCGGAAGCGTTCTTATATCTTGACCGCATTGGACTGATTCAGGATGCGGATGCATGTCCACTTATTTACCACGTGATGAGAAGGACAGTGGACAGGAGACTGATGTACGACGCCAACGTTGCAAATGTTAGTCGAGATGCTCTCCGGTTCAGCACATCCGTCTCCATCCGCGATAGGATGGAAACGGATAAGGACCGAGGGTTCTATTGGTGGTTAGAGCCACACCAAGAGCCCCAGCTGTCGTCAGCCTAATTAGGTTAAGATTGGCCCCCCACGGCCAACTCACATCTAGTATAAGTTAGGATAAGTTAATAATTAAGATTAAACTAAAATAGTGTAAAAAATAAAAACAACAAACAACAACAAAAAACACAAAAACCCAAACAAAAGATCAAAAATATGTAAAAAATGTAAAAGAAAATGTTAGTCGTAAGTATCTTTAAGTTAGAATAGGTTATATTAAGTAATATTAAGTTTTTATAAAAAAATTATAGACAATTAAGTTTTTTCAAATATTTTCTTAGTTTTAAATAATAATAATAAACATCAGTATTAATAAATTACAAAGAAAAAAAAAGTACTGATGCTAATTAGTTTAGCTTAGAGCGCCCGCATAGGGCCAGTAAGTGAATATGAGATTTCATATCAGATGTACCTAGGTTAAGCATTTTGTTCCTAGCGTTAAGTTATCATTAGTTGAAAAAAAATAAAAATACATTTTAAACTAAAACTAACTGGTAACTGGTAACTGGTAAGTGGTAACTGGTAACTGGTAAGTGGTAACTGGTAACAGGGTACGCGAAATCCTCAAATCCAGGGTGGGCGAAATACTCATATCCAGGGTGCGCGAAATCCTCAAATCCAGGGTACGCGAAATCCTCAAATCCATGGTGCGCGAAATCCTCATTTCCAGGGTGCGCGAATCCTCATATCCAGGGTGGGCGAAATCCTCATATCCAGGGTGCGCGAAATCCTCATATTCAGGGTGGGCGAAATACTCATATCCAGGGTGCGCGAAATCCTCAAATCCAGGGTACGCGAAATCCTCAAATCCATGGTGCGCGAAATCCTCATTTCCAGGGTGCGCGAATCCTCATATCCAGGGTGGGCGAAATCCTCATATCCAGGGTGGGTGAAATCCTCATATCCAGGGTGGGCGAAATCCTCATATCCAGGGTGCGCGAATTCCTTATATCCAGGGTGGGCGAAATCCTCATACCCAGGGTGCGCGAAATCCTCAAATCCAGGGTGCGCGAAATCCTCATATTCAGGGTTCACGAAATCCTCAAATCCAGGGTGCGCCAAATCCTCATATCCAGGGTGGGCGAAATCCTCATATCCAGGGTGCGCGAAATCCTCAAATCTAGGGTGCGCGAAATCCTCATATCCACGGTGGGCGAAATCCTCAAATCCAGGGTGCGCGAAATCCTCATATCCAGGGTGGGCGAAATCCTCATATCCAGGTTGCGCGACATCCTCATATCCAGGAAGCGCGAAATCCTCATATCCAGGGTGGGCGAAACCGTCATATCTAGGGTGCGGGAAATCGCCATATCTAGGGTGCGCGAAATCCTCAAACCCAGGGTGCGCGAAACCCTCATATCCAGGGTGGGCGAAATCCTCATATCCAGGTTGCGCGACATCCTCATATCCAGGAAGCGCGAAATCCTCATATCCAGGGTGCGCGAAATCCTCAAATCTAGGGTGCGCGAAATCCTCATATCCACGGTGGGCGAAATCCTCAAATCCAGGGTGCGCGAAATCCTCATATCCAGGGTGGGCGAAATCCTCATATCCAGGTTGCGCGACATCCTCATATCCAGGAAGCGCGAAATCCTCATTTCCAGGGTGCGCGAATCCTCATATCCAGGGTGGGCGAAATCCTCATATCCAGTGTGCGCGAAATCCTCAAATCCAGGGTGCGCGAAATCCTTAAATCCAGGGTGAGCGAAAACCGGTGTGGTTCAATGTGAGTCCTTCCCAAATGGAAAAGATGAGGGTCTTCGAGAGACAATGCCTTCGCGCATGTCTCAAGAAGTACAGAACCCCGGAATCTGATTACAAGAAGTTCTATCCTAATAAGGTCTTGTATAACGAAGCAAACGTGAACAGGGTTGATAATTTTATTATTAAGCTTATTCGGCGGCATGTTGCACGAGCCATGACCTCTGAGAACGATCTCATATTTGGGGCCTACTACCCAAATGACGAGTACCACGAGAGCGCTCGCCGAAGGGGTTTCATTCCGCCGGAAGCGTTCTTATATCTTGACCGCATTGGACTGATTCAGGATGCGGATGCATGTCCACTTATTTACCACGTGATGAGAAGGACAGTGGACAGGAGACTGATGTACGACGCCAACGTTGCAAATGTTAGTCGAGATGCTCTCCGGTTCAGCACATCCGTCTCCATCCGCGATAGGATGGAAACGGATAAGGACCGAGGGTTCTATTGGTGGTTAGAGCCACACCAAGAGCCCCAGCTGTCGTCAGCCTAATTAGGTTAAGATTGGCCCCCCACGGCCAACTCACATCTAGTATAAGTTAGGATAAGTTAATAATTAAGATTAAACTAAAATAGTGTAAAAAATAAAAACAACAAACAACAACAAAAAACACAAAAACCCAAACAAAAGATCAAAAATATGTAAAAAATGTAAAAGAAAATGTTAGTCGTAAGTATCTTTAAGTTAGAATAGGTTATATTAAGTAATATTAAGTTTTTATAAAAAAATTATAGACAATTAAGTTTTTTCAAATATTTTCTTAGTTTTAAATAATAATAATAAACATCAGTATTAATAAATTACAAAGAAAAAAAAAGTACTGATGCTAATTAGTTTAGCTTAGAGCGCCCGCATAGGGCCAGTAAGTGAATATGAGATTTCATATCAGATGTACCTAGGTTAAGCATTTTGTTCCTAGCGTTAAGTTATCATTAGTTGAAAAAAAATAAAAATACATTTTAAACTAAAACTAACTGGTAACTGGTAACTGGTAAGTGGTAACTGGTAACTGGTAAGTGGTAACTGGTAACAGGGTACGCGAAATCCTCAAATCCAGGGTGGGCGAAATACTCATATCCAGGGTGCGCGAAATCCTCAAATCCAGGGTACGCGAAATCCTCAAATCCATGGTGCGCGAAATCCTCATTTCCAGGGTGCGCGAATCCTCATATCCAGGGTGGGCGAAATCCTCATATCCAGGGTGCGCGAAATCCTCATATTCAGGGTGGGCGAAATACTCATATCCAGGGTGCGCGAAATCCTCAAATCCAGGGTACGCGAAATCCTCAAATCCATGGTGCGCGAAATCCTCATTTCCAGGGTGCGCGAATCCTCATATCCAGGGTGGGCGAAATCCTCATATCCAGGGTGGGTGAAATCCTCATATCCAGGGTGGGCGAAATCCTCATATCCAGGGTGCGCGAATTCCTTATATCCAGGGTGGGCGAAATCCTCATACCCAGGGTGCGCGAAATCCTCAAATCCAGGGTGCGCGAAATCCTCATATTCAGGGTTCACGAAATCCTCAAATCCAGGGTGCGCCAAATCCTCATATCCAGGGTGGGCGAAATCCTCATATCCAGGGTGCGCGAAATCCTCAAATCTAGGGTGCGCGAAATCCTCATATCCACGGTGGGCGAAATCCTCAAATCCAGGGTGCGCGAAATCCTCATATCCAGGGTGGGCGAAATCCTCATATCCAGGTTGCGCGACATCCTCATATCCAGGAAGCGCGAAATCCTCATATCCAGGGTGGGCGAAACCGTCATATCTAGGGTGCGGGAAATCGCCATATCTAGGGTGCGCGAAATCCTCAAACCCAGGGTGCGCGAAACCCTCATATCCAGGGTGGGCGAAATCCTCATATCCAGGTTGCGCGACATCCTCATATCCAGGAAGCGCGAAATCCTCATATCCAGGGTGCGCGAAATCCTCAAATCTAGGGTGCGCGAAATCCTCATATCCACGGTGGGCGAAATCCTCAAATCCAGGGTGCGCGAAATCCTCATATCCAGGGTGGGCGAAATCCTCATATCCAGGTTGCGCGACATCCTCATATCCAGGAAGCGCGAAATCCTCATTTCCAGGGTGCGCGAATCCTCATATCCAGGGTGGGCGAAATCCTCATATCTAGTGTGCGCGAAATCCTCAAATCCAGGGTGCGCGAAATCCTTAAATCCAGGGTGAGCGAAAACCTCATATCCAGGGTGCGCGAAATCCTCATATCCAGTGTGCGCGAAATCCTAAATTCCAGGGTGCGCAAAATCCTCATATCCAGGGTGCGCGAAATCTTCAAATTAAGGTTGCGCGAAATCCTCAAATCCAAAATGCGCGAAATTCTCATATCCAGGGTGCGCAAAATTCTCAAATCCAGGGTGACCGAAATCCTCATATCCAGGGTACGCGAAATCCTCAAATCCGGATTGCGCGAAATTCTCATATCCAGAGTGCGCGAAATTCTCATATCCAGGGTGCGCGAAACCCTCAAATCCAGGGTGAGCGAAATCCTCATATCCAGTGTGCGTGAAATCCTCAAATCCAGGGTGCGCGAAATCCTCAAATCCAGGGTGCGCGAAATCCTCATATCCAGGGTACGCGAAATCTTCAAATTAAGGTTGCGCGAAATCCTCAAATCCAGAGTGCGCGAAATTCTATTATCCAGGGTGCGCGCAACCTTCAAATCCAGGGTGAGCGAAATCCTCATATCCAGTGTGCGTGAAATCCTCAAATCCAGGGTGCGCGAAATCCTCAAATCCAGGGTGCGCGAAATCCTCATATCCAGTGTGCGCGAAATCCTCAAATCCAGGTTGCGCGAAATCCTTAAATCCAGGGTGAGCGAAAACCTCATATACAGGGTGCGCGAAATCCTCATATCTAGTGTGCGCGAAACCCTCAAATCGAGGGTGCGCGAAATCCTCATATCCAGGGTGATCGAAATCCTCATATCCAGGGTGGGCGAAATCCTCAAATCCAGGGTGCTCGAAATCCTCATATCCAGGGTGCGCGAAATCCTCAATTCCAGGGTGGGCGAAATCGTCATATCCAGGGTGCGCGAAATCCTCAAATCCAGGGTGCTCGAAATCCTCAAATCCAGTCACCAGTCAACTGGTAACTGGTAACTGGTAGCTGGTAACTGGTAACTGGTAACTGGTAACTGGTAACTGGTAACTGGTAACTGGTAACTGGTAACTGGAAACTGGTAACTGGTAACTGGTAACTGGTAACTGATAACTGGTAACTGGTAACTGGTAACTGGTAACTGGTAACTGGTAACTGGTTACTGTTAACTGGTTACTGGTAACTGGTTACTGGTAACTGGTAACTGGTAACTGGTAACTGGTAACTGGTATCTGGTAACTGGTAACTGGTAACTAGTAACTGGTAACTGGTAACTGGTAACTGGTAACTGGTAACTGGTAACTGGTAACTGGTAACTGGTAACTGGTAACTGGTAACTGGTAACTGGTAACTGGTAACTGGTAAGTGGTAAGTGGTAACTGGTAAGTGGTAAGTTGTAACTGGTAACTGGTAAGTGGTAAGTGGTAAGTGGTAACTGGTTAGTGATAACTGGTAAGTGGTAACTGGTAAGTGGTAAGTGGTAACTGGTAAGTGGTAACTGGTAACTGGTAACTTGTAACTGGTAACTGGTAACTGGTAACTGGCAACTGGTAACTGGTAACTGGTAACTGGTAACTGGTTACTGGTAACTGGTAACTGGTAACCGGTAACTGGTAACTGGCAACTATTAACATGTAACTGGTAACTCGTGACTGGTGACTTTTGACTGGTGACTGGTGACTGGTGACTGGCAACTGGTAACTGGTAACTGGTAAATGGTAACTGGTAACTGGTAACTGGTAACTGGTAATTGGTAACTGGTAACTGGTAACTCGTAACTGGTAACTGGTAACTGGTAACTGGTAACTGGTAACTGGTAACAGGTAACTGGTAACTGGTAACTGGTAACTGGTAACTGGTAACTGGTAACTGGTAACTGGTAGCTGGTAACTGGTAACTGGTAACTGGTAACTGGTAACTGGTAACTGGTAACTGGTAACTGGTAACTGGTAACTGGTAACTGGTAACTGGTAACTGGTAACTGGTAACTGGTAACTGGTAACTGGTAACTGGTAGCTGGTAACTGGTAACTGGTAACTGGTAACTGGTAACTGGTAACTGGTAACTGGTAACTGGTAACTGGTAACTGGTCAGTCGTTCGTAAATATTCAATACGAAAAGCCGTATTTCGGCTGTAGTGTGTGGTTACCGTGGCAACCGAGAAAACAAACAGCAATTTCGACGAGAAAAAATTTGTTTTTGAACAAAAAAATATATAATTAAAAAATATTTAAAAACTCGAAAATCCGGAATTTCCCAGAAATGGGAACGGAAAAAACAATAAGTGAAGTGATTCGTGAATGTGTAGATATGGAGGAAGATTCCTCCATATCTACAAAAGACGTTTCCGACTGCGAGAGCATAAGCGGAGAAAGACCCTCAAGCCTAAACAATCATTGTTTGACCGGCAACTCAAACTCAGTGAAGCTGCAAAAAAGCAGCTTATAGAGCAAACTAGAAGCGATAAAAAAAATCGCTATGCCAAGCTGGCTTCCTCTGAAGCTGATGAACTTGCTGCCGCTGAAAAAGAGCTGGCAGAGAAAATCAAACAAAAGAATGAGCTGGAGGACTTTATTAAAGCCCTCCAACAAAAGCTCGAAGCTAAACGGGCCCAGCAGCAGCAACAACAACAGCAGCAGCAGGAACACCAGCAGCTGCAGAAAAAACAACAGCAGCAACAACATCAGCAGCAACAGCAGCAGCAACAACAAGTGCAGCAGCAACAACAACAGCAGCAGAAACAACAACAACAACAGAAGCAGCGACAACAACAGCAGCAGCAACAACAACAACAGCAGCGGCAGAAACACCAGCAACAGTAGCCAAAAACAAAACAGAGGGTGCCGCCGATAAACATCAGCGGTATGGAAACCGCAGATACTCTTCAGGGATGTGAGTTATCTGTGGGGGAAGAATTTTTTATCAAAAATAGGGGAAATGAAAAACAAGCTGTCCACTGCTTAACAGAGGACAGCTTTGAAAAGATCAAGAATTCTCTGACGACAGTTGGAGTGGAGTTTTCCACATTCACCCTAAAAAGTGAGAAGGTACACACCGTCCTTCTTAGGGGTTTGGCTGCGTCCACTGAGCCGGAGAGCGTTTTGAAGGCTCTTCAAAAATTGAAGGTAGAAGGCGTGGAGTTTATGGCGGTTCGTCGCTTTTCCACTGTCCGCTCCAGAACACCGCCTGTACATCTGCTTCCCCTCTTCCTGGTCCAGGTATCTCCGGGGAGCAAACTGGAATGTTTGAGGGGCATTATGCTCCTCAATAACCAGGAGGTCTCCTGGGAGAGACTCAGGAGGACGAAACAGATGCTTCTCTGCGCAAGATGCCAGTCCTTTGGCCATGCGGCGGCGAACTGCAACAAGCAGCCTCGTTGCGGCAAATTCGCAGGGATGCATCTGCCTGCGCAGTGTCCCCTTGGAGAGGGAAAAGTTGAGGACAGGGCGCGCCTTAAGTGCGTGCACTGTGGTGCTGGTGGACATCCATCTAGCTATAGGGGCTGTCCAAAGGTCAAGCAACTCCACAAAGAGTTGCTTAAGAAAGATCCTCGAAAAAGAACTAAAGCGGCGGATTCAAGGCCAATGCCAAGAACTCCAGCCACACCTGTTACGCCGGTCATCTCCTACGCCCAGATGGCGTCAGGTGGGCGACCGGCACAACAGACATTGCGGGCAGTAACGCCGACACCGGTAGGGGCCCCAAATATGGGAATTCCCGAATTGGTTAATCTTGTGTCAACAATGATGACCAAGATTGAACAATTTGAAGAGCGTTTGGTGCGAATGGAGCGAGTCCTTTCGTCGAGACCCGCTGGGTCAGGTGCGTATCCATAAAAATGGATAGACCGATAGACCGTCCTTTCCCAGAAGTGGGTCTTATTTAGATCTAATGCTAATAGACAGACGACTGACACTACGAGACGTAGACACTCGCACTAGGAATTGTCTGACAACGGTGGAGTACGACAGTGATCACTGTGGTCTGGCCGCAGTTATTCAGTTCCCGAACGAGCTGGAGGAGCTTGAAGAGTTCGCGGAGACACATCCTTTCGATTATCGAAGGGCATGTTGGCCGCGTTTTTCTAGGATCCTATCCAGAGAACTACGTTCGAGCGAGATGACGCCACCTTCGAACAGAAACCTGACAAACGAAGAGGTTGACAGGTGCCTCATACAAGTAGATGACGTGATTAAACGTACCATGCACAGGACGCTTCCTAAGGTATCACCTACGACAGATGGCGACATTTATCGTAACGATACCATCGACGCACTGCACGTGCGAAAAAGCAGACTGCTATCGAGAATAAAAACTCTGTACAGACGCTTTACCGACCCAAACGACCCGGAAATACGATCGCTCAAGTCACAGCTGAAGAACATCCAGAAGTTGATTCGGATGAACTACAGAATTGCTGTCAGTTCGTATTGGGGAGATAGGAGTCGGGCCGTGCGTTCTAACGGTCCGGGTATGTTTCCCCAAATCAACCGAATTTTCCGAAGGAGGGGTCATAACGACTTGGAGGCTGTTCGACTTGACAGGACAACCGACAATATAAATATACTGACTTCGGTTGGCATAGATCCGGATGAGCTCGGGCTTGACAATGAGTTCTTCATTGTTGAGGATGCTCAAGAGAAGGTGGAGGCAATAGGAGCTGTTTTTCAGGAAGTGTACACGGTCAACGAGTCCTGTAGGCCGAACCACGACCTGGAGAACAGAGCCCTGCTGAACCACGTCTACCTTCGAAATGAGATACAGCAGTGGCGTTCTGATAATCCTGGATTTACCAGATTCGATGACGAAAATCAGGCAACCAATGCCATCGCCCAAGATGGCTCCAATGCCATTCTCATTTCGAAGGAGGAACTCAAACACATCTTCAACGGCTTGAAGAACAAAGAGTCGACTGGTATAGACGGGATACCGAATATAGTGCTGCGCCATCTCCCTGACGAGGCGATGGAGTAATGCACATTACCCAGCGCATTGGAAGACGGCAGTAGTGCAACCCATCCCCAAAGATTCCTCGCTTCCGAAAAATCTTCGGTCGATAAGTCTCCTACCTTGCATAAGCAAGGTTTTCGAGAAGATTGTCAATATAGTCCTGATCCAGTGGACTGAGGACAACAAAATTATACCGTATAACCAGTTTGGATTTAGGGCGAGGCATGATACCGTACATGCCGCGTCACAATTGGTTTCGGACATTCAGTGGAACAACCAAAAAACCCAGTGCACCGGGGCCTGTCTCGTTGACTTGGAAAAGGCATTCGACACCGTATGGCTAGAAGGCCTCTTTTTTAAGTTGACGAGGATGGGTATAAGCAAACCGCTGCTTTACACGATCTTCAATATGGTAACAGGTAGGAGTTTTGTTGTCAAGAGTGGCAACAAAGTTTCCACAAATGTTTTCCAAATAAAAAATGGGCTCCAGCAGGGTGCAGTAAACTCACCAATCCTGCTCCATGCGCAACTTGATCGCGTTCGCCGACGATTGGGTTGCATACCGGACGGCACCAAACATAGAGGTCATAAACGTGCTCCTGCAGCGTGACTTCGAAGAAATCCAGCGATTTTGCGACGACTGGAAGTTGAAAATCAATTTCCAGAAGTGTGAAACTATCCTCTTCCGGACTCCATTATACAGGACCTCAAGGGACACGAAGAAGAATTGGCGCAAGTTCGAAATATTGCACCCACAGGGTCAGCCACTAGCCGTAAAGAGTGTAGTGAGATATCTTGGCATTATGTTGGACCAGTATCTGTATAGTGGTATCCATGTAGATGCAGCTTTGACGAAAGCTAAAAAAGGCTTCGCTATGGCAAGGGGATTGTTTTACAGCAGCCAACTTGACGCCAAAGTGAAGCGAATCTGCTATACGGCCCTCATCCGGCCAATCATGGTATATGGCTGCCCGGTGTGGTTCAATGTGAGTCCTTCCCAAATGGAAAAGATGAGGGTCTTCGAGAGACAATGCCTTCGCGCATGTCTCAAGAAGTACAGAACCCCGGAATCTGATTACAAGAAGTTCTATCCTAATAAGGTCTTGTATAACGAAGCAAACGTGAACAGGGTTGATAATTTTATTATTAAGCTTATTCGGAGGCATGTTGCACGAGCCATGACCTCTGAGAACGATCTCATATTTGGGGCCTACCACCCAAATGACGAGTACCACGAGAGCGCTCGCCGAAGGGGTTTCATTCCGCCGGAAGCGTTCTTATATCTTGACCGCATTGGACTGATTCAGGATGCGGATGCATGTCCACTTATTTACCACGTGATGAGAAGGACAGTGGACAGGAGACTGATGTACGACGCCAACGTTGCAAATGTTAGTCGAGATGCTCTCCGGTTCAGCACATCCGTCTCCATCCGCGATAGGATGGAAACGGATAAGGACCGAGGGTTCTATTGGTGGTTAGAGCCACACCAAGAGCCCCAGCTGTCGTCAGCCTAATTAGGTTAAGATTGGCCCCCCACGGCCAACTCACATCTAGTATAAGTTAGGATAAGTTAATAATTAAGATTAAACTAAAATAGTGTAAAAAATAAAAACAACAAACAACAACAAAAAACACAAAAACCCAAACAAAAGATCAAAAATATGTAAAAAATGTAAAAGAAAATGTTAGTCGTAAGTATCTTTAAGTTAGAATAGGTTATATTAAGTAATATTAAGTTTTTATAAAAAAATTATAGACAATTAAGTTTTTTCAAATATTTTCTTAGTTTTAAATAAATAAACATCAGTATTAATAAATTACAAAGAAAAAAAAAGTACTGATGCTAATTAGTTTAGCTTAGAGCGCCCGCATAGGGCCAGTAAGTGAATATGAGATTTCATATCAGATGTACCTAGGTTAAGCATTTTGTTCCTAGCGTTAAGTTATCATTAGTTGAAAAAAATTAAAAATGCATTTTAAACTAAAACTAACTGGTAACTGGTAACTGGTAAGTGGTAACTGGTAACTGGTAAGTGGTAACTGGTAACAGGGTGCGCGAAATCCTCAAATCCAGGGTGGGCGAAATACTCATATCCAGGGTGCGCGAAATCCTCAAATCCAGGGTACGCGAAATCCTCAAATCCATGGTGCGCGAAATCCTCATTTCCAGGGTGCGCGAATCCTCATATCCAGGGTGGGCGAAATCCTCATATCCAGGGTGGGTGAAATCCTCATATCCAGGGTGCGCGAATTTCTTATATCCAGGGTGGGCGAAATCCTCATACCCAGGGTGCGCGAAATCCTCAAATCCAGGGTGCGCGAAATCCTCATATTCAGGGTTCGCGAAATCCTCAAATCCAGGGTGCGCCAAATCCTCATATCCAGGGTGGGCGAAATCCTCATATCCAGGGTGCGGGAAATCCTCAAATCTAGGGTGCGCGAAATCCTCATATCCAGGGTGGGCGAAATCCTCAAATCCAGGGTGCGCGAAATCCTCATATCCAAGGTGGGCGAAATCCTCATATCCAGGTTGCGCGACATCCTCATATCCAGGAAGCGCGAAATCCTCATATCCAGGGTGGGCGAAATCCTCAAATCCAGGGTGGGCGAAATCCTCAAATCCAGTGTGTGCGAAATCCTCAAATCCAAGGTGAGCGAAATCCTCATATCCAGGGCGGGCGAAATCCTCAAATCCAGGGTGCGCGAAATCCTCATATCCAGGGTGGGCGAAATCCTCATATCCAGGGTGGGCGAAATCCTCATATTCAGGGTTCGCGAAATCCTCAAATCCAGGGTGCGCGAAATCCTCATATCCAGGGTGGGCGAAATCCTCATATCCAAGGTGCGCGAAATCCTAATATCCAGGGTGGGCGAAATCCTCATATCCAGGGTGCGCGAAATCCTTATATCCAGGGGGGGCGAAATCCTCATATCCAGGGTGAGCGAAATTCTCAAATCCAGGGTGCGCGAAATCCTCATATTCAGGGTTCGCGAAATCCTCAAATCCAGGGTGCGCGAAATCCTCATATCCAGGGTGGGCGAAATCCTCATATCCAGGGTGCGCGAAATCCTCATATCCAGGTTGCGCGAAATCCTCATATTAAGGAAGCGCGACATCCTCATATCCAGGGTGCGCGAAATCCTCAAATCCAGGGTGGGCGAAATCCTCAAATCCCGTGTGTGCGAAACCCTCAAATCCAAGGTGAGCGAAATCCTCATATCCAGGGTGGGCGAAATCCTCATATCCAGGGTGCGCGAAATCCTCAAATCTAGGGTGCGCGAAATCCTCATATCCAGGGTGGGCGAAATCTTCAAATCCAGGGTGCGCGAAATCCTCATATCCAGGGTGGGCGAAATCCTCATATCCAGGTTGCGCGACATCCTCATATCCAGGAAGCGCGAAATCCTCATATCCAGGGTGGGCGAAATCCTTAAATCCAGGGTGGGCGAAATCCTCAAATCCAGTGTGTGCGAAATCCTCAAATCCAAGGTGAGCGAAATCCTCATATCCAGGGCGGGCGAAATCCTCAAATCCAGGGTGCGCGAAATCCTCATATCCAGGGTGGGCGAAATCCTCATATCCAGGGTGGGCGAAATCCTCATATTCAGGGTTCGCAAAATCCTCAAATCCAGGGTGCGCGAAATCCTCATATCCAGGGTGGGCGAAATCCTCATATCCAAGGTGCGCGAAATCCTAATATCCAGGGTGCGCGAAATCCTCATATCCGGGGTGGGCGAAATCCTCATATACAGGGTGCGCGAAATCCTAATATCCAGGGTTCGCGAAATTCTCATAACCAGGGTGCGCGAAATCACCATATCCAGGGTGAGCGAAATCCTCATATCCAGGGTGTGCGAAATCCTCATTACCAGGGTGCGCGAAATCCTCATATCCCGGGTGCGCGAAATCCTCATATCCGGGGTGGGCGAAATCCTCATATACAGGGTGCGCGAAATCCTCATATCCAGGGTGCGCGAAATCCTCATTTCCAGGGTGGGTGAAATCCTCAAATCCAGGGTTCGCGAAATCCTCATATCCTGGGTGTGCGAAATCCTCATATTCAGGGTGGGCGAAATCCTCAAATCCAGGGTTCGCGAAATCCTCATATCCAGGGTGCGCGAAATCCAAATATCCAGGGTGGTCACCAGTCACCAGTCACCAGTCACCAGTCACCAGTCACCAGTCACCAGTCACCAGTCACCAGTCACCAGTCACCAGTCACCAGTCACCAGTCACCAGTCACCAGTCACCAGTCACCAGTCACCAGTCACCAGTCACCAGTCACCAGTCACCAGTCACCAGTCACCAGTCACCAGTCACCAGTCACCAGTCACCAGTCACCAGTCACCAGTCACCAGTCACCAGTCACCAGTCACCAGTCACCAGTCACCAGTCACCAGTCACCAGTCACCAGTCACCAGTCACCAGTCACCAGTCACCAGTCACCAGTCACCAGTCACCAGTCACCAGTCACCAGTCACCAGTCACCAGTCACCAGTCACCAGTCACCAGTCACCAGTCACCAGTCACCAGTCACCAGTCACCAGTCACCAGTCACCAGTCACCAGTCACCAGTCACCAGTCACCAGTCACCAGTCACCAGTCACCAGTCACCAGTCACCAGTCACCAGTCACCAGTCACCAGTCACCAGTCACCAGTCACCAGTCACCAGTCACCAGTCACCAGTCACCAGTCACCAGTCACCAGTCACCAGTCACCAGTCACCAGTCACCAGTCACCAGTCACCAGTCACCAGTCACCAGTCACCAGTCACCAGTCACCAGTCACCAGTCACCAGTCACCAGTCACCAGTCACCAGTCACCAGTCACCAGTCACCAGTCACCAGTCACCAGTCACCCACCAGTCACCAGTCACCCACCAGTCACCAGTCACCAGTCACCAGTCACCAGTCACCAGTCACCAGTCACCAGTCACCAGTCACCAGTCACCAGTCACCAGTCACCAGTCACCAGTCACCAGTCACCAGTCACCAGTCACCAGTCACCAGTCACCAGTCACCAGTCACCAGTCACCAGTCACCAGTCACCAGTCACCAGTCACCAGTCACCAGTCACCAGTCACCAGTCACCAGTCACCAGTCACCAGTCACCAGTCACCAGTCACCAGTCACCAGTCACCAGTCACCAGTCACCAGTCACCAGTCACCAGTCACCAGTCACCAGTCACCAGTCACCAGTCACCAGTCACCAGTCACCAGTCACCAGTCACCAGTCACCAGTCACCAGTCACCAGTAACTGGTAACTGGTAACTGGTAACTGGTAACGTGTAACTGGTAACTGGTAACTGGTAACTGGTATCGTGTAACTGGTAACTGGTAACTGGTAACTAGTAACTGGTAACTGGTAACTGGTAACTGGTAACTGGTAACTGGTAACTGGCAACTGGTAACTGGTAACTGGCAACTGGTAACTGGTAACTGGTAACTGGTAACTGGAAACTGGTAACTGGTAACTGGTAACTTGTAACTGGTAACTGGTAACTGGTAACTGGTAACTGGTAACTGGTAACTGGTAACTGGTAACTGGTAACTGGTAACTGGTAACTGGCAACTGGTAACTGGTAACTGGTAACTGGTAACTGGTAACTGGAAACTGGTAACTGGTAACTGGTAACTGGTAACTGGTAACTGGTAACTGGTAACTGGTAACTGGTAACTGGTAACTGATAACTGGTAACTGGTAACTGGTAACTGGTAACTGGTAACTCATATCCAGGGTGGGCCAAATCCTCATATCCAGGGTGCGCGAAATCCTCAAATCCAGGGTGCTCGAAGTCCTCATATCCAGGGTGCGCGAAATCCTCAAATTCAGGGTGGCCACCACCAGTCACTAGTAACTGGTAACTGGTAACTGGTAACTGGTAACTGGTAACTGGTAACTGGTAACTGGTAACTGGTAACTGGTAACTGGTAACTGGTAACTGGTAACTGGTAACTGGTAACTGGTAACTGGAAACTCGTAACTGGTAACTGGTAACTGGTAACTGGTAACTGGTAACTGGTAACTGGTAACTGGTAACTGGTAACTGGTAACTGGTAACTGGTAACTGGTAACTGGTAACTGGTAACTGGTAACTGGTAACTGGTAACTGGTAACTGGTAACTGGTAACTGGTAACTGGTAACTGGTAACTAGTAACTGGTAGCTGGTAACTGGTAACTGGTAACTGGTAACTGGTAACTGGTAACTGGTAACTGGTAACTGGTAACTGGTAACTGGTAACTGGAAACTCGTAACTGGTAACTGGTAACTGGTAACTGGTAACTGGTAACTGGTAACTGGTAACTGGTAACTGGTAACTGGTAACTGGTAACTGGTAACTGGTAACTGGTAACTGGTAACTGGTAACTGGTAACTGGTAACTGGTAACTGGTAACTGGTAACTGGTAACTGGTAACTAGTAACTGGTAACTGGTAACTGGTAACTGGTAACTGGTAACTGGTAACTGGTAACTGGTAACTGGTAACTGGTAACTGGTAACTGGTAACTGGTAACTGGTAACTGGTAACTAGTAACTGGTAGCTGGTAACTGGTAACTGGTAACTGGTAACTGGTAACTGGTAACTGGTAACTGGTAACTGGTAATTGGTAACTGGTAACTGGTAACTGGTAACTGGAAACTCGTAACTGGTAACTGGTAACTGGTAACTGGTAACTGGTAACTGGTAACTGGAAACTGGTAACTGGTAACTGGTAACTTGTAACTGGTAACTGGTAACTGGTAACTGGTAACTGGTAACTGGCAACTGGTAACTAGTAACTGGTAACTGGTAACTGGTAACTGGTAACTGGTAACTGGTAACTGGTAACTGGTAACTGGTAACTGGTAACTGGTAACTGGTAACTGGTAACTGGTAACTGGTAACTGGTAACTGGTAACTGGTAACAGGTAACTGGTAACTGGTAACTGGTAACTGGTAACTGGTAACTGGTAACTGGTAACTGGTAACTGGTAACTGGTAACTGGTAACTGGTAACTGGTAACTGGTAACTGGTAACTGGTAACTGGTAACTGGTAACTGGTAACTGCTAACTGGTAACTGGTAACTGGTAACTGGTAACTGGTAACTGGTAACTGGTAACTGGTAACTGATAACTGGTAACTGGTAACTGGTAACTGGTAACTGGTAACTGGTAACTGGTAACTGGTAACTGGTAACTGGTAACTGGTAACTGGTTACTGTTAACTGGTTACTGGTAACTGGTTACTGGTAACTGGTAACTGGTAACTGGTAACTGGTAACTGGTAACTGGTTACTGGTAACTGGTTACTGGTAACTGGTAACTGGTAACTGGTAACTGGTATCTGGTAACTGGTAACTGGTAACTGGTAACTGGTAACTGGTAACTGGTAACTGGTAACTGGTAACTGGTAACTGGTAACTGGTAACTGGTAACTGGTAACTGGTAACTGGTAACTGGTAACTGGTAACTGGTAACTGGTAACTGGTAAGTGGTAAGTGGTAACTGGTAAGTGGTAAGTTGTAACTGGTAACTGGTAACTGGTAACTGGTTACTGGTAACTGGTAACTGGTAACCGGTAACTGGTAACTGGCAACTATTAACATGTAACTGGTAACTCGTGACTGGTGACTGGTGACTTTTGACTGGTGACTGGTGACTGGCAACTGGTAACTGGTAACTGGTAAATGGTAACTGGTAACTGGTAACTGGTAACTGGTAACTGGTAACTGGTAACTGGTAACTGGTAACTCGTAACTGGTTACTGGTAACTGGTAACTGGTAACTGGTAACTGGTAACTGGTAACAGGTAACTGGTAACTGGTAACTGGTAACTGGTAACTGGTAACTGGTAACTGGTAACTGGTAACTGGTAACTGGTAACTGGTAACTGGTAACTGGTAACTGGTAACTGGTAACTGGTAACTGGTAACTGGTAACTGGTAACTGGTAACTGGTAACTGGTAACTGGTAACTGGTAACTGGTAACTGGTAACTGGTAACTGGTAACTGGTAACTGGTAACTGGTAACTGGTAACTGGTAACTGGTAACTGGTAACTGGTAACTGGTAACTGGTCAGTCGTTCGTAAATATTCAATACGAAAAGACGTATTTCGGCTGTAGTGTGTGGTTACCGTGGCAACCGAGAAAACAAACAGCAATTTCGACGAGAAAAAATTTGTTTTTGAACAAAAAAATATATAATTAAAAAATATTTAAAAACTCGAAAATCCGGAATTTCCCAGAAATGGGAACGGAAAAAACAATAAGTGAAGTGATTCGTGAATGTGTAGATATGGAGGAAGATTCCTCCATATCTACAAAAGACGTTTCCGACTGCGAGAGCATAAGCGGTGCAAAACGGAGAAAGACCCTCAAGCCTAAACAATCATTGTTTGACCGGCAACTCAAACTCAGTGAAGCTGCAAAAAAGCAGCTTATAGAGCAAACTAGAAGCGATAAAAAAAATCGCTATGCCAAGCTGGCTTCCTCTGAAGCTGATGAACTTGCTGCCGCTGAAAAAGAGCTGGCAGAGAAAATCAAACAAAAGAATGAGCTGGAGGACTTTATTAAAGCCCTCCAACAAAAGCTCGAAGCTAAACGGGCCCAGCAGCAGCAACAACAACAGCAGCAGCAGGAACACCAGCAGCTGCAGAAAAAACAACAGCAGCAACAACATCAGCAGCAACAGCAGCAGCAACAACAAGTGCAGCAGCAACAACAACAGCAGCAGAAACAACAACAACAACAGAAGCAGCGACAACAACAGCAGCAGCAACAACAACAACAGCAGCGGCAGAAACACCAGCAACAGTAGCCAAAAACAAAACAGAGGGTGCCGCCGATAAACATCAGCGGTATGGAAACCGCAGATACTCTTCAGGGATGTGAGTTATCTGTGGGGGAAGAATTTTTTATCAAAAATAGGGGAAATGAAAAACAAGCTGTCCACTGCTTAACAGAGGACAGCTTTGAAAAGATCAAGAATTCTCTGACGACAGTTGGAGTGGAGTTTTCCACATTCACCCTAAAAAGTGAGAAGGTACACACCGTCCTTCTTAGGGGTTTGGCTGCGTCCACTGAGCCGGAGAGCGTTTTGAAGGCTCTTCAAAAATTGAAGGTAGAAGGCGTGGAGTTTGTGGCGGTTCGTCGCTTTTCCACTGTCCGCTCCAGAACACCGCCTGTACATCTGCTTCCCCTCTTCCTGGTCCAGGTATCTCCGGGGAGCAAACTGGAATGTTTGAGGGGCATTATGCTCCTCAATAACCAGGAGGTCTCCTGGGAGAGACTCAGGAGGACGAAACAGATGCTTCTCTGCGCAAGATGCCAGTCCTTTGGCCATGCGGCGGCGAACTGCAACAAGCAGCCTCGTTGCGGCAAATGCGCAGGGATGCATCTGCCTGCGCAGTGTCCCCTTGGAGAGGGAAAAGTTGAGGACAGGGCGCGCCTTAAGTGCGTGCACTGTGGTGCTGGTGGACATCCATCTAGCTATAGGGGCTGTCCAAAGGTCAAGCAACTCCACAAAGAGTTGCTTAAGAAAGATCCTCGAAAAAGAACTAAAGCGGCGGATTCAAGGCCAATGCCAAGAACTCCAGCCACACCTGTTACGCCGGTCATCTCCTACGCCCAGATGGCGTCAGGTGGGCGACCGGCACAACAGACATTGCGGGCAGTAACGCCGACACCGGTAGGGGCCCCAAATATGGGAATTCCCGAATTGGTTAATCTTGTGTCAACAATGATGACCAAGATTGAACAATTTGAAGAGCGTTTGGTGCGAATGGAGCGAGTCCTTTCGTCGAGACCCGCTGGGTCAGGTGCGTATCCATAAAAATGGATAGACCGATAGACCGTCCTTTCCCAGAAGTGGGTCTTATTTAGATCTAATGCTAATAGACAGACGACTGACACTACGAGACGTAGACACTCGCACTAGGAATTGTCTGACAACGGTGGAGTACGACAGTGATCACTGTGGTCTGGCCGCAGTTATTCAGTTCCCGAACGAGCTGGTGGAGCTTGAAGAGTTCGCGGAGACACATCCTTTCGATTATCGAAGGGCATGTTGGCCGCGTTTTTCTAGGATCCTATCCAGAGAACTACGTTCGAGCGAGATGACGCCACCTTCGAACAGAAACCTGACAAACGAAGAGGTTGACAGGTGCCTCATACAAGTAGATGACGTGATTAAACGTACCATGCACAGGACGCTTCCTAAGGTATCACCTACGACAGATGGCGACATTTATCGTAACGATACCATCGACGCACTGCACGTGCGAAAAAGCAGACTGCTATCGAGAATAAAAACTCTGTACAGACGCTTTACCGACCCAAACGACCCGGAAATACGATCGCTCAAGTCACAGCTGAAGAACATCCAGAAGTTGATTCGGATGAACTACAGAATTGCTGTCAGTTCGTATTGGGGAGATAGGAGTCGGGCCGTGCGTTCTAACGGTCCGGGTATGTTTCCCCAAATCAACCGAATTTTCCGAAGGAGGGGTCATAACGACTTGGAGGCTGTTCGACTTGACAGGACAACCGACAATATAAATATACTGACTTCGGTTGGCATAGATCCGGATGAGCTCGGGCTTGACAATGAGTTCTTCATTGTTGAGGATGCTCAAGAGAAGGTGGAGGCAATAGGAGCTGTTTTTCAGGAAGTGTACACGGTCAACGAGTCCTGTAGGCCGAACCACGACCTGGAGAACAGAGCCCTGCTGAACCACGTCTACCTTCGAAATGAGATACAGCAGTGGCGTTCTGAGAATCCTGGATTTACCAGATTCGATGACGAAAATCAGGCAACCAATGCCATCGCCCAAGATGGCTCCAATGCCATTCTCATTTCGAAGGAGGAACTCAAACACATCTTCAACGGCTTGAAGAACAAAGAGTCGACTGGTATAGACGGGATACCGAATATAGTGCTGCGCCATCTCCCTGACGAGGCGATGGAAATATACACAATACTGTTCAACAATGCACTGAGTAATGCACATTACCCAGCGCATTGGAAGACGGCAGTAGTGCAACCCATCCCCAAAGATTCCTCGCTTCCGAAAAATCTTCGGTCGATAAGTCTCCTACCTTGCATAAGCAAGGTTTTCGAGAAGATTGTCAATATAGTCCTGATCCAGTGGACTGAGGACAACAAAATTATACCGTATAACCAGTTTGGATTTAGGGCGAGGCATGATACCGTACATGCCGCGTCATAATTGGTTTCGGACATTCAGTGGAACAACCAAAAAACCCAGTGCACCGGGGTCTGTCTCGTTGACTTGGAAAAGGCATTCGACACCGTATGGCTAGAAGGCCTCTTTTTTAAGTTGACGAGGATGGGTATAAGCAAACCGCTGCTTTACACGATCTTCAATATGGTAACAGGTAGGAGTTTTGTTGTCAAGAGTGGCAACAAAGTTTCCACAAATGTTTTCCAAATAAAAAATGGGCTCCAGCAGGGTGCAGTAAACTCACCAATCCTGCTCCATGCGCAACTTGATCGCGTTCGCCGACGATTGGGTTGCGTACCGGACGGCACCAAACATAGAGGTCATAAACGTGCTCCTGCAGCGTGACTTCGAAGAAATCCAGCGATTTTGCGACGACTGGAAGTTGAAAATCAATTTCCAGAAGTGTGAAACTATCCTCTTCCGGACTCCATTATACAGGACCTCAAGGGACACGAAGAAGAATTGGCGCAAGTTCGAAATATTGCACCCACAGGGTCAGCCACTAGCCGTAAAGAGTGTAGTGAGATATCTTGGCATTATGTTGGACCAGTATCTGTATAGTGGTATCCATGTAGATGCAGCTTTGACGAAAGCTAAAAAAGGCTTCGCTATGGCAAGGGGATTGTTTTACAGCAGCCAACTTGACGCCAAAGTGAAGCGAATCTGCTATACGGCCCTCATCCGGCCAATCATGGTATATGGCTGCCCGGTGTGGTTCAATGTGAGTCCTTCCCAAATGGAAAAGATGAGGGTCTTCGAGAGACAATGCCTTCGCGCATGTCTCAAGAAGTACAGAACCCCGGAATCTGATTACAAGAAGTTCTATCCTAATAAGGTCTTGTATAACGAAGCAAACGTGAACAGGGTTGATAATTTTATTATTAAGCTTATTCGGCGGCATGTTGCACGAGCCATGACCTCTGAGAACGATCTCATATTTGGGGCCTACTACCCAAATGACGAGTACCACGAGAGCGCTCGCCGAAGGGGTTTCATTCCGCCGGAAGCGTTCTTATATCTTGACCGCATTGGACTGATTCAGGATGCGGATGCATGTCCACTTATTTACCACGTGATGAGAAGGACAGTGGACAGGAGACTGATGTACGACGCCAACGTTGCAAATGTTAGTCGAGATGCTCTCCGGTTCAGCACATCCGTCTCCATCCGCGATAGGATGGAAACGGATAAGGACCGAGGGTTCTATTGGTGGTTAGAGCCACACCAAGAGCCCCAGCTGTCGTCAGCCTAATTAGGTTAAGATTGGCCCCCCACGGCCAACTCACATCTAGTATAAGTTAGGATAAGTTAATAATTAAGATTAAACTAAAATAGTGTAAAAAATAAAAACAACAAACAACAACAAAAAACACAAAAACCCAAACAAAAGATCAAAAATATGTAAAAAATGTAAAAGAAAATGTTAGTCGTAAGTATCTTTAAGTTAGAATAGGTTATATTAAGTAATATTAAGTTTTTATAAAAAAATTATAGACAATTAAGTTTTTTCAAATATTTTCTTAGTTTTAAATAATAATAATAAACATCAGTATTAATAAATTACAAAGAAAAAAAAAGTACTGATGCTAATTAGTTTAGCTTAGAGCGCCCGCATAGGGCCAGTAAGTGAATATGAGATTTCATATCAGATGTACCTAGGTTAAGCATTTTGTTCCTAGCGTTAAGTTATCATTAGTTGAAAAAAAATAAAAATGAATTTTAAACTAAAACTAACTGGCAACTGGCAACTGGTAACTGGTAACTGGTAACTGGTAACTGGAAACTGGTAAGTGGTAACTGGTAACAGGGTACGCGAAATCCTCAAATCCAGGGTGGGCGAAATACTCATATCCAGGGTACGCGAAATCCTCAAATCCATGGTGCGCGAAATCCTCATTTCCAGGGTGCGCGAATCCTCATATCCAGGGTGGGCGAAATCCTCATATCCAGGGTGCGCGAAATCCTCATATTCAGGGTGGGCGAAATACTCATATCCAGGGTGCGCGAAATCCTCAAATCCAGGGTACGCGAAATCCTCAAATCCATGGTGCGCGAAATCCTCATTTCCAGGGTGCGCGAATCCTCATATCCAGGGTGGGCGAAATCCTCATATCCAGGGTGGGTGAAATCCTCATATCCAGGGTGGGCGAAATCCTCATATCCAGGGTGCGCGAATTCCTTATATCCAGGGTGGGCGAAATCCTCATACCCAGGGTGCGCGAAATCCTCAAATCCAGGGTGCGCGAAATCCTCATATTCAGGGTTCACGAAATCCTCAAATCCAGGGTGCGCCAAATCCTCATATCCAGGGTGGGCGAAATCCTCATATCCAGGGTGCGCGAAATCCTCAAATCTAGGGTGCGCGAAATCCTCATATCCACGGTGGGCGAAATCCTCAAATCCAGGGTGCGCGAAATCCTCATATCCAGGGTGGGCGAAATCCTCATATCCAGGTTGCGCGACATCCTCATATCCAGGAAGCGCGAAATCCTCATATCCAGGGTGGGCGAAACCGTCATATCTAGGGTGCGGGAAATCGCCATATCTAGGGTGCGCGAAATCCTCAAACCCAGGGTGCGCGAAACCCTCATATCCGGGGTGGGCGAAATCCTCATATCCAGGTTGCGCGACATCCTCATATCCAGGAAGCGCGAAATCCTCATATCCAGGGTGCGCGAAATCCTCAAATCTAGGGTGCGCGAAATCCTCATATCCACGGTGGGCGAAATCCTCAAATCCAGGGTGCGCGAAATCCTCATATCCAGGGTGGGCGAAATCCTCATATCCAGGTTGCGCGACATCCTCATATCCAGGAAGCGCGAAATCCTCATTTCCAGGGTGCGCGAATCCTCATATCCAGGGTGGGCGAAATCCTCATATCCAGTGTGCGCGAAATCCTCAAATCCAGGGTGCGCGAAATCCTTAAATCCAGGGTGAGCGAAAACCTCATATCCAGGGTGCGCGAAATCCTCATATCCAGTGTGCGCGAAATCCTAAATTCCAGGGTGCGCAAAATCCTCATATCCAGGGTGCGCGAAATCTTCAAATTAAGGTTGCGCGAAATCCTCAAATCCAAAATGCGCGAAATTCTCATATCCAGGGTGCGCAAAATTCTCAAATCCAGGGTGACCGAAATCCTCATATCCAGGGTACGCGAAATCCTCAAATCCGGATTGCGCGAAATTCTCATATCCAGAGTGCGCGAAATTCTCATATCCAGGGTGCGCGAAACCCTCAAATCCAGGGTGAGCGAAATCCTCATATCCAGTGTGCGTGAAATCCTCAAATCCAGGGTGCGCGAAATCCTCAAATCCAGGGTGCGCGAAATCCTCATATCCAGGGTACGCGAAATCTTCAAATTAAGGTTGCGCGAAATCCTCAAATCCAGAGTGCGCGAAATTCTATTATCCAGGGTGCGCGCAACCTTCAAATCCAGGGTGAGCGAAATCCTCATATCCAGTGTGCGTGAAATCCTCAAATCCAGGGTGCGCGAAATCCTCAAATCCAGGGTGCGCGAAATCCTCATATCCAGTGTGCGCGAAATCCTCAAATCCAGGTTGCGCGAAATCCTTAAATCCAGGGTGAGCGAAAACCTCATATACAGGGTGCGCGAAATCCTCATATCTAGTGTGCGCGAAACCCTCAAATCGAGGGTGCGCGAAATCCTCATATCCAGGGTGATCGAAATCCTCATATCCAGGGTGGGCGAAATCCTCAAATCCAGGGTGCTCGAAATCCTCATATCCAGGGTGCGCGAAATCCTCAATTCCAGGGTGGGCGAAATCGTCATATCCAGGGTGCGCGAAATCCTCAAATCCAGGGTGCTCGAAATCCTCAAATCCAGTCACCAGTCAACTGGTAACTGGTAACTGGTAGCTGGTAACTGGTAACTGGTAACTGGTAACTGGTAACTGGTAACTGGTAACTGGTAACTGGTAACTGGAAACTGGTAACTGGTAACTGGTAACTGGTAACTGATAACTGGTAACTGGTAACTGGTAACTGGTAACTGGTAACTGGTAACTGGTTACTGTTAACTGGTTACTGGTAACTGGTTACTGGTAACTGGTAACTGGTAACTGGTAACTGGTAACTGGTATCTGGTAACTGGTAACTGGTAACTAGTAACTGGTAACTGGTAACTGGTAACTGGTAACTGGTAACTGGTAACTGGTAACTGGTAACTGGTAACTGGTAACTGGTAACTGGTAACTGGTAACTGGTAACTGGTAACTGGTAAGTGGTAAGTGGTAACTGGTAAGTGGTAAGTTGTAACTGGTAACTGGTAAGTGGTAAGTGGTAAGTGGTAACTGGTTAGTGATAACTGGTAAGTGGTAACTGGTAAGTGGTAAGTGGTAACTGGTAAGTGGTAACTGGTAACTGGTAACTTGTAACTGGTAACTGGTAACTGGTAACTGGCAACTGGTAACTGGTAACTGGTAACTGGTAACTGGTTACTGGTAACTGGTAACTGGTAACCGGTAACTGGTAACTGGCAACTATTAACATGTAACTGGTAACTCGTGACTGGTGACTTTTGACTGGTGACTGGTGACTGGTGACTGGCAACTGGTAACTGGTAACTGGTAAATGGTAACTGGTAACTGGTAACTGGTAACTGGTAATTGGTAACTGGTAACTGGTAACTCGTAACTGGTAACTGGTAACTGGTAACTGGTAACTGGTAACAGGTAACTGGTAACTGGTAACTGGTAACTGGTAACTGGTAACTGGTAACTGGTAACTGGTAACTGGTAGCTGGTAACTGGTAACTGGTAACTGGTAACTGGTAACTGGTAACTGGTAACTGGTAACTGGTAACTGGTAACTGGTAACTGGTAACTGGTAACTGGTAACTGGTAACTGGTAACTGGTAACTGGTAACTGGTAGCTGGTAACTGGTAACTGGTAACTGGTAACTGGTAACTGGTAACTGGTAACTGGTAACTGGTAACTGGTAACTGGTCAGTCGTTCGTAAATATTCAATACGAAAAGCCGTATTTCGGCTGTAGTGTGTGGTTACCGTGGCAACCGAGAAAACAAACAGCAATTTCGACGAGAAAAAATTTGTTTTTGAACAAAAAAATATATAATTAAAAAATATTTAAAAACTCGAAAATCCGGAATTTCCCAGAAATGGGAACGGAAAAAACAATAAGTGAAGTGATTCGTGAATGTGTAGATATGGAGGAAGATTCCTCCATATCTACAAAAGACGTTTCCGACTGCGAGAGCATAAGCGGAGAAAGACCCTCAAGCCTAAACAATCATTGTTTGACCGGCAACTCAAACTCAGTGAAGCTGCAAAAAAGCAGCTTATAGAGCAAACTAGAAGCGATAAAAAAAATCGCTATGCCAAGCTGGCTTCCTCTGAAGCTGATGAACTTGCTGCCGCTGAAAAAGAGCTGGCAGAGAAAATCAAACAAAAGAATGAGCTGGAGGACTTTATTAAAGCCCTCCAACAAAAGCTCGAAGCTAAACGGGCCCAGCAGCAGCAACAACAACAGCAGCAGCAGGAACACCAGCAGCTGCAGAAAAAACAACAGCAGCAACAACATCAGCAGCAACAGCAGCAGCAACAACAAGTGCAGCAGCAACAACAACAGCAGCAGAAACAACAACAACAACAGAAGCAGCGACAACAACAGCAGCAGCAACAACAACAACAGCAGCGGCAGAAACACCAGCAACAGTAGCCAAAAACAAAACAGAGGGTGCCGCCGATAAACATCAGCGGTATGGAAACCGCAGATACTCTTCAGGGATGTGAGTTATCTGTGGGGGAAGAATTTTTTATCAAAAATAGGGGAAATGAAAAACAAGCTGTCCACTGCTTAACAGAGGACAGCTTTGAAAAGATCAAGAATTCTCTGACGACAGTTGGAGTGGAGTTTTCCACATTCACCCTAAAAAGTGAGAAGGTACACACCGTCCTTCTTAGGGGTTTGGCTGCGTCCACTGAGCCGGAGAGCGTTTTGAAGGCTCTTCAAAAATTGAAGGTAGAAGGCGTGGAGTTTATGGCGGTTCGTCGCTTTTCCACTGTCCGCTCCAGAACACCGCCTGTACATCTGCTTCCCCTCTTCCTGGTCCAGGTATCTCCGGGGAGCAAACTGGAATGTTTGAGGGGCATTATGCTCCTCAATAACCAGGAGGTCTCCTGGGAGAGACTCAGGAGGACGAAACAGATGCTTCTCTGCGCAAGATGCCAGTCCTTTGGCCATGCGGCGGCGAACTGCAACAAGCAGCCTCGTTGCGGCAAATTCGCAGGGATGCATCTGCCTGCGCAGTGTCCCCTTGGAGAGGGAAAAGTTGAGGACAGGGCGCGCCTTAAGTGCGTGCACTGTGGTGCTGGTGGACATCCATCTAGCTATAGGGGCTGTCCAAAGGTCAAGCAACTCCACAAAGAGTTGCTTAAGAAAGATCCTCGAAAAAGAACTAAAGCGGCGGATTCAAGGCCAATGCCAAGAACTCCAGCCACACCTGTTACGCCGGTCATCTCCTACGCCCAGATGGCGTCAGGTGGGCGACCGGCACAACAGACATTGCGGGCAGTAACGCCGACACCGGTAGGGGCCCCAAATATGGGAATTCCCGAATTGGTTAATCTTGTGTCAACAATGATGACCAAGATTGAACAATTTGAAGAGCGTTTGGTGCGAATGGAGCGAGTCCTTTCGTCGAGACCCGCTGGGTCAGGTGCGTATCCATAAAAATGGATAGACCGATAGACCGTCCTTTCCCAGAAGTGGGTCTTATTTAGATCTAATGCTAATAGACAGACGACTGACACTACGAGACGTAGACACTCGCACTAGGAATTGTCTGACAACGGTGGAGTACGACAGTGATCACTGTGGTCTGGCCGCAGTTATTCAGTTCCCGAACGAGCTGGAGGAGCTTGAAGAGTTCGCGGAGACACATCCTTTCGATTATCGAAGGGCATGTTGGCCGCGTTTTTCTAGGATCCTATCCAGAGAACTACGTTCGAGCGAGATGACGCCACCTTCGAACAGAAACCTGACAAACGAAGAGGTTGACAGGTGCCTCATACAAGTAGATGACGTGATTAAACGTACCATGCACAGGACGCTTCCTAAGGTATCACCTACGACAGATGGCGACATTTATCGTAACGATACCATCGACGCACTGCACGTGCGAAAAAGCAGACTGCTATCGAGAATAAAAACTCTGTACAGACGCTTTACCGACCCAAACGACCCGGAAATACGATCGCTCAAGTCACAGCTGAAGAACATCCAGAAGTTGATTCGGATGAACTACAGAATTGCTGTCAGTTCGTATTGGGGAGATAGGAGTCGGGCCGTGCGTTCTAACGGTCCGGGTATGTTTCCCCAAATCAACCGAATTTTCCGAAGGAGGGGTCATAACGACTTGGAGGCTGTTCGACTTGACAGGACAACCGACAATATAAATATACTGACTTCGGTTGGCATAGATCCGGATGAGCTCGGGCTTGACAATGAGTTCTTCATTGTTGAGGATGCTCAAGAGAAGGTGGAGGCAATAGGAGCTGTTTTTCAGGAAGTGTACACGGTCAACGAGTCCTGTAGGCCGAACCACGACCTGGAGAACAGAGCCCTGCTGAACCACGTCTACCTTCGAAATGAGATACAGCAGTGGCGTTCTGATAATCCTGGATTTACCAGATTCGATGACGAAAATCAGGCAACCAATGCCATCGCCCAAGATGGCTCCAATGCCATTCTCATTTCGAAGGAGGAACTCAAACACATCTTCAACGGCTTGAAGAACAAAGAGTCGACTGGTATAGACGGGATACCGAATATAGTGCTGCGCCATCTCCCTGACGAGGCGATGGAGTAATGCACATTACCCAGCGCATTGGAAGACGGCAGTAGTGCAACCCATCCCCAAAGATTCCTCGCTTCCGAAAAATCTTCGGTCGATAAGTCTCCTACCTTGCATAAGCAAGGTTTTCGAGAAGATTGTCAATATAGTCCTGATCCAGTGGACTGAGGACAACAAAATTATACCGTATAACCAGTTTGGATTTAGGGCGAGGCATGATACCGTACATGCCGCGTCACAATTGGTTTCGGACATTCAGTGGAACAACCAAAAAACCCAGTGCACCGGGGCCTGTCTCGTTGACTTGGAAAAGGCATTCGACACCGTATGGCTAGAAGGCCTCTTTTTTAAGTTGACGAGGATGGGTATAAGCAAACCGCTGCTTTACACGATCTTCAATATGGTAACAGGTAGGAGTTTTGTTGTCAAGAGTGGCAACAAAGTTTCCACAAATGTTTTCCAAATAAAAAATGGGCTCCAGCAGGGTGCAGTAAACTCACCAATCCTGCTCCATGCGCAACTTGATCGCGTTCGCCGACGATTGGGTTGCATACCGGACGGCACCAAACATAGAGGTCATAAACGTGCTCCTGCAGCGTGACTTCGAAGAAATCCAGCGATTTTGCGACGACTGGAAGTTGAAAATCAATTTCCAGAAGTGTGAAACTATCCTCTTCCGGACTCCATTATACAGGACCTCAAGGGACACGAAGAAGAATTGGCGCAAGTTCGAAATATTGCACCCACAGGGTCAGCCACTAGCCGTAAAGAGTGTAGTGAGATATCTTGGCATTATGTTGGACCAGTATCTGTATAGTGGTATCCATGTAGATGCAGCTTTGACGAAAGCTAAAAAAGGCTTCGCTATGGCAAGGGGATTGTTTTACAGCAGCCAACTTGACGCCAAAGTGAAGCGAATCTGCTATACGGCCCTCATCCGGCCAATCATGGTATATGGCTGCCCGGTGTGGTTCAATGTGAGTCCTTCCCAAATGGAAAAGATGAGGGTCTTCGAGAGACAATGCCTTCGCGCATGTCTCAAGAAGTACAGAACCCCGGAATCTGATTACAAGAAGTTCTATCCTAATAAGGTCTTGTATAACGAAGCAAACGTGAACAGGGTTGATAATTTTATTATTAAGCTTATTCGGAGGCATGTTGCACGAGCCATGACCTCTGAGAACGATCTCATATTTGGGGCCTACCACCCAAATGACGAGTACCACGAGAGCGCTCGCCGAAGGGGTTTCATTCCGCCGGAAGCGTTCTTATATCTTGACCGCATTGGACTGATTCAGGATGCGGATGCATGTCCACTTATTTACCACGTGATGAGAAGGACAGTGGACAGGAGACTGATGTACGACGCCAACGTTGCAAATGTTAGTCGAGATGCTCTCCGGTTCAGCACATCCGTCTCCATCCGCGATAGGATGGAAACGGATAAGGACCGAGGGTTCTATTGGTGGTTAGAGCCACACCAAGAGCCCCAGCTGTCGTCAGCCTAATTAGGTTAAGATTGGCCCCCCACGGCCAACTCACATCTAGTATAAGTTAGGATAAGTTAATAATTAAGATTAAACTAAAATAGTGTAAAAAATAAAAACAACAAACAACAACAAAAAACACAAAAACCCAAACAAAAGATCAAAAATATGTAAAAAATGTAAAAGAAAATGTTAGTCGTAAGTATCTTTAAGTTAGAATAGGTTATATTAAGTAATATTAAGTTTTTATAAAAAAATTATAGACAATTAAGTTTTTTCAAATATTTTCTTAGTTTTAAATAAATAAACATCAGTATTAATAAATTACAAAGAAAAAAAAAGTACTGATGCTAATTAGTTTAGCTTAGAGCGCCCGCATAGGGCCAGTAAGTGAATATGAGATTTCATATCAGATGTACCTAGGTTAAGCATTTTGTTCCTAGCGTTAAGTTATCATTAGTTGAAAAAAATTAAAAATGCATTTTAAACTAAAACTAACTGGTAACTGGTAACTGGTAAGTGGTAACTGGTAACTGGTAAGTGGTAACTGGTAACAGGGTGCGCGAAATCCTCAAATCCAGGGTGGGCGAAATACTCATATCCAGGGTGCGCGAAATCCTCAAATCCAGGGTACGCGAAATCCTCAAATCCATGGTGCGCGAAATCCTCATTTCCAGGGTGCGCGAATCCTCATATCCAGGGTGGGCGAAATCCTCATATCCAGGGTGGGTGAAATCCTCATATCCAGGGTGCGCGAATTTCTTATATCCAGGGTGGGCGAAATCCTCATACCCAGGGTGCGCGAAATCCTCAAATCCAGGGTGCGCGAAATCCTCATATTCAGGGTTCGCGAAATCCTCAAATCCAGGGTGCGCCAAATCCTCATATCCAGGGTGGGCGAAATCCTCATATCCAGGGTGCGCGAAATCCTCAAATCTAGGGTGCGCGAAATCCTCATATCCAGGGTGGGCGAAATCCTCAAATCCAGGGTGCGCGAAATCCTCATATCCAAGGTGGGCGAAATCCTCATATCCAGGTTGCGCGACATCCTCATATCCAGGAAGCGCGAAATCCTCATATCCAGGGTGGGCGAAATCCTCAAATCCAGGGTGGGCGAAATCCTCAAATCCAGTGTGTGCGAAATCCTCAAATCCAAGGTGAGCGAAATCCTCATATCCAGGGCGGGCGAAATCCTCAAATCCAGGGTGCGCGAAATCCTCATATCCAGGGTGGGCGAAATCCTCATATCCAGGGTGGGCGAAATCCTCATATTCAGGGTTCGCGAAATCCTCAAATCCAGGGTGCGCGAAATCCTCATATCCAGGGTGGGCGAAATCCTCATATCCAAGGTGCGCGAAATCCTAATATCCAGGGTGGGCGAAATCCTCATATCCAGGGTGCGCGAAATCCTTATATCCAGGGGGGGCGAAATCCTCATATCCAGGGTGAGCGAAATTCTCAAATCCAGGGTGCGCGAAATCCTCATATTCAGGGTTCGCGAAATCCTCAAATCCAGGGTGCGCGAAATCCTCATATCCAGGGTGGGCGAAATCCTCATATCCAGGGTGCGCGAAATCCTCATATCCAGGTTGCGCGAAATCCTCATATTAAGGAAGCGCGACATCCTCATATCCAGGGTGCGCGAAATCCTCAAATCCAGGGTGGGCGAAATCCTCAAATCCCGTGTGTGCGAAACCCTCAAATCCAAGGTGAGCGAAATCCTCATATCCAGGGTGGGCGAAATCCTCATATCCAGGGTGCGCGAAATCCTCAAATCTAGGGTGCGCGAAATCCTCATATCCAGGGTGGGCGAAATCCTCAAATCCAGGGTGCGCGAAATCCTCATATCCAGGGTGGGCGAAATCCTCATATCCAGGTTGCGCGACATCCTCATATCCAGGAAGCGCGAAATCCTCATATCCAGGGTGGGCGAAATCCTTAAATCCAGGGTGGGCGAAATCCTCAAATCCAGTGTGTGCGAAATCCTCAAATCCAAGGTGAGCGAAATCCTCATATCCAGGGCGGGCGAAATCCTCAAATCCAGGGTGCGCGAAATCCTCATATCCAGGGTGGGCGAAATCCTCATATCCAGGGTGGGCGAAATCCTCATATTCAGGGTTCGCAAAATCCTCAAATCCAGGGTGCGCGAAATCCTCATATCCAGGGTGGGCGAAATCCTCATATCCAAGGTGCGCGAAATCCTAATATCCAGGGTGCGCGAAATCCTCATATCCGGGGTGGGCGAAATCCTCATATACAGGGTGCGCGAAATCCTAATATCCAGGGTTCGCGAAATTCTCATAACCAGGGTGCGCGAAATCACCATATCCAGGGTGAGCGAAATCCTCATATCCAGGGTGTGCGAAATCCTCATTACCAGGGTGCGCGAAATCCTCATATCCCGGGTGCGCGAAATCCTCATATCCGGGGTGGGCGAAATCCTCATATACAGGGTGCGCGAAATCCTCATATCCAGGGTGCGCGAAATCCTCATTTCCAGGGTGGGTGAAATCCTCAAATCCAGGGTTCGCGAAATCCTCATATCCTGGGTGTGCGAAATCCTCATATTCAGGGTGGGCGAAATCCTCAAATCCAGGGTTCGCGAAATCCTCATATCCAGGGTGCGCGAAATCCAAATATCCAGGGTGGTCACCAGTCACCAGTCACCAGTCACCAGTCACCAGTCACCAGTCACCAGTCACCAGTCACCAGTCACCAGTCACCAGTCACCAGTCACCAGTCACCAGTCACCAGTCACCAGTCACCAGTCACCAGTCACCAGTCACCAGTCACCAGTCACCAGTCACCAGTCACCAGTCACCAGTCACCAGTCACCAGTCACCAGTCACCAGTCACCAGTCACCAGTCACCAGTCACCAGTCACCAGTCACCAGTCACCAGTCACCAGTCACCAGTCACCAGTCACCAGTCACCAGTCACCAGTCACCAGTCACCAGTCACCAGTCACCAGTCACCAGTCACCAGTCACCAGTCACCAGTCACCAGTCACCAGTCACCAGTCACCAGTCACCAGTCACCAGTCACCAGTCACCAGTCACCAGTCACCAGTCACCAGTCACCAGTCACCAGTCACCAGTCACCAGTCACCAGTCACCAGTCACCAGTCACCAGTCACCAGTCACCAGTCACCAGTCACCAGTCACCAGTCACCAGTCACCAGTCACCAGTCACCAGTCACCAGTCACCAGTCACCAGTCACCAGTCACCAGTCACCAGTCACCAGTCACCAGTCACCAGTCACCCACCAGTCACCAGTCACCAGTCACCAGTCACCAGTCACCAGTCACCAGTCACCAGTCACCAGTCACCAGTCACCAGTCACCAGTCACCAGTCACCAGTCACCAGTCACCAGTCACCAGTCACCAGTCACCAGTCACCAGTCACCAGTCACCAGTCACCAGTCACCAGTCACCAGTCACCAGTCACCAGTCACCAGTCACCAGTCACCAGTCACCAGTCACCAGTCACCAGTCACCAGTCACCAGTCACCAGTCACCAGTCACCAGTCACCAGTCACCAGTCACCAGTCACCAGTAACTGGTAACTGGTAACTGGTAACTGGTAACGTGTAACTGGTAACTGGTAACTGGTAACTGGTAACTGGTATCGTGTAACTGGTAACTGGTAACTGGTAACTAGTAACTGGTAACTGGTAACTGGTAACTGGTAACTGGTAACTGGTAACTGGCAACTGGTAACTGGTAACTGGCAACTGGTAACTGGTAACTGGTAACTGGTAACTGGAAACTGGTAACTGGTAACTGGTAACTTGTAACTGGTAACTGGTAACTGGTAACTGGTAACTGGTAACTGGTAACTGGTAACTGGTAACTGGTAACTGGTAACTGGTAACTGGCAACTGGTAACTGGTAACTGGTAACTGGTAACTGGTAACTGGAAACTGGTAACTGGTAACTGGTAACTGGTAACTGGTAACTGGTAACTGGTAACTGGTAACTGGTAACTGGTAACTGATAACTGGTAACTGGTAACTGGTAACTGGTAACTGGTAACTCATATCCAGGGTGGGCCAAATCCTCATATCCAGGGTGCGCGAAATCCTCAAATCCAGGGTGCTCGAAGTCCTCATATCCAGGGTGCGCGAAATCCTCAAATTCAGGGTGGCCACCACCAGTCACTAGTAACTGGTAACTGGTAACTGGTAACTGGTAACTGGTAACTGGTAACTGGTAACTGGTAACTGGTAACTGGTAACTGGTAACTGGTAACTGGTAACTGGTAACTGGTAACTGGTAACTGGTAACTGGAAACTCGTAACTGGTAACTGGTAACTGGTAACTGGTAACTGGTAACTGGTAACTGGTAACTGGTAACTGGTAACTGGTAACTGGTAACTGGTAACTGGTAACTGGTAACTGGTAACTGGTAACTGGTAACTGGTAACTGGTAACTGGTAACTGGTAACTGGTAACTAGTAACTGGTAGCTGGTAACTGGTAACTGGTAACTGGTAACTGGTAACTGGTAACTGGTAACTGGTAACTGGTAACTGGTAACTGGTAACTGGTAACTGGAAACTCGTAACTGGTAACTGGTAACTGGTAACTGGTAACTGGTAACTGGTAACTGGTAACTGGTAACTGGTAACTGGTAACTGGTAACTGGTAACTGGTAACTGGTAACTGGTAACTGGTAACTGGTAACTGGTAACTGGTAACTGGTAACTGGTAACTGGTAACTAGTAACTGGTAACTGGTAACTGGTAACTGGTAACTGGTAACTGGTAACTGGTAACTGGTAACTGGTAACTGGTAACTGGTAACTGGTAACTGGTAACTGGTAACTAGTAACTGGTAGCTGGTAACTGGTAACTGGTAACTGGTAACTGGTAACTGGTAACTGGTAACTGGTAACTGGTAATTGGTAACTGGTAACTGGTAACTGGTAACTGGAAACTCGTAACTGGTAACTGGTAACTGGTAACTGGTAACTGGTAACTGGTAACTGGTAACTGGAAACTGGTAACTGGTAACTGGTAACTTGTAACTGGTAACTGGTAACTGGTAACTGGTAACTGGTAACTGGCAACTGGTAACTAGTAACTGGTAACTGGTAACTGGTAACTGGTAACTGGTAACTGGTAACTGGTAACTGGTAACTGGTAACTGGTAACTGGTAACTGGTAACTGGTAACTGGTAACTGGTAACTGGTAACTGGTAACTGGTAACAGGTAACTGGTAACTGGTAACTGGTAACTGGTAACTGGTAACTGGTAACTGGTAACTGGTAACTGGTAACTGGTAACTGGTAACTGGTAACTGGTAACTGGTAACTGGTAACTGGTAACTGGTAACTGGTAACTGGTAACTGCTAACTGGTAACTGGTAACTGGTAACTGGTAACTGGTAACTGGTAACTGGTAACTGGTAACTGATAACTGGTAACTGGTAACTGGTAACTGGTAACTGGTAACTGGTAACTGGTAACTGGTAACTGGTAACTGGTAACTGGTTACTGTTAACTGGTTACTGGTAACTGGTTACTGGTAACTGGTAACTGGTAACTGGTAACTGGTAACTGGTAACTGGTTACTGGTAACTGGTTACTGGTAACTGGTAACTGGTAACTGGTAACTGGTATCTGGTAACTGGTAACTGGTAACTGGTAACTGGTAACTGGTAACTGGTAACTGGTAACTGGTAACTGGTAACTGGTAACTGGTAACTGGTAACTGGTAACTGGTAACTGGTAACTGGTAACTGGTAACTGGTAACTGGTAACTGGTAACTGGTAAGTGGTAAGTGGTAACTGGTAAGTGGTAAGTTGTAACTGGTAACTGGTAACTGGTAACTGGTTACTGGTAACTGGTAACTGGTAACCGGTAACTGGTAACTGGCAACTATTAACATGTAACTGGTAACTCGTGACTGGTGACTGGTGACTTTTGACTGGTGACTGGTGACTGGCAACTGGTAACTGGTAACTGGTAAATGGTAACTGGTAACTGGTAACTGGTAACTGGTAACTGGTAACTGGTAACTGGTAACTGGTAACTCGTAACTGGTTACTGGTAACTGGTAACTGGTAACTGGTAACTGGTAACTGGTAACAGGTAACTGGTAACTGGTAACTGGTAACTGGTAACTGGTAACTGGTAACTGGTAACTGGTAACTGGTAACTGGTAACTGGTAACTGGTAACTGGTAACTGGTAACTGGTAACTGGTAACTGGTAACTGGTAACTGGTAACTGGTAACTGGTAACTGGTAACTGGTAACTGGTAACTGGTAACTGGTAACTGGTAACTGGTAACTGGTAACTGGTAACTGGTAACTGGTAACTGGTAGCTGGTAACTGGTAACTGGTAACTGGTAACTGGTAACTGGTAACTGGTAACTGGTAACTGGTAACTGGTAACTGGTAACTGGTAACTGGTAACTGGTAACTGGTCAGTCGTTCGTAAATATTCAATACGAAAAGACGTATTTCGGCTGTAGTGTGTGGTTACCGTGGCAACCGAGAAAACAAACAGCAATTTCGACGAGAAAAAATTTGTTTTTGAACAAAAAAATATATAATTAAAAAATATTTAAAAACTCGAAAATCCGGAATTTCCCAGAAATGGGAACGGAAAAAACAATAAGTGAAGTGATTCGTGAATGTGTAGATATGGAGGAAGATTCCTCCATATCTACAAAAGACGTTTCCGACTGCGAGAGCATAAGCGGTGCAAAACGGAGAAAGACCCTCAAGCCTAAACAATCATTGTTTGACCGGCAACTCAAACTCAGTGAAGCTGCAAAAAAGCAGCTTATAGAGCAAACTAGAAGCGATAAAAAAAATCGCTATGCCAAGCTGGCTTCCTCTGAAGCTGATGAACTTGCTGCCGCTGAAAAAGAGCTGGCAGAGAAAATCAAACAAAAGAATGAGCTGGAGGACTTTATTAAAGCCCTCCAACAAAAGCTCGAAGCTAAACGGGCCCAGCAGCAGCAACAACAACAGCAGCAGCAGGAACACCAGCAGCTGCAGAAAAAACAACAGCAGCAACAACATCAGCAGCAACAGCAGCAGCAACAACAAGTGCAGCAGCAACAACAACAGCAGCAGAAACAACAACAACAACAGAAGCAGCGACAACAACAGCAGCAGCAACAACAACAACAGCAGCGGCAGAAACACCAGCAACAGTAGCCAAAAACAAAACAGAGGGTGCCGCCGATAAACATCAGCGGTATGGAAACCGCAGATACTCTTCAGGGATGTGAGTTATCTGTGGGGGAAGAATTTTTTATCAAAAATAGGGGAAATGAAAAACAAGCTGTCCACTGCTTAACAGAGGACAGCTTTGAAAAGATCAAGAATTCTCTGACGACAGTTGGAGTGGAGTTTTCCACATTCACCCTAAAAAGTGAGAAGGTACACACCGTCCTTCTTAGGGGTTTGGCTGCGTCCACTGAGCCGGAGAGCGTTTTGAAGGCTCTTCAAAAATTGAAGGTAGAAGGCGTGGAGTTTGTGGCGGTTCGTCGCTTTTCCACTGTCCGCTCCAGAACACCGCCTGTACATCTGCTTCCCCTCTTCCTGGTCCAGGTATCTCCGGGGAGCAAACTGGAATGTTTGAGGGGCATTATGCTCCTCAATAACCAGGAGGTCTCCTGGGAGAGACTCAGGAGGACGAAACAGATGCTTCTCTGCGCAAGATGCCAGTCCTTTGGCCATGCGGCGGCGAACTGCAACAAGCAGCCTCGTTGCGGCAAATGCGCAGGGATGCATCTGCCTGCGCAGTGTCCCCTTGGAGAGGGAAAAGTTGAGGAAGTGCGTGCACTGTGGTGCTGGTGGACATCCATCTAGCTATAGGGGCTGTCCAAAGGTCAAGCAACTCCACAAAGAGTTGCTTAAGAAAGATCCTCGAAAAAGAACTAAAGCGGCGGATTCAAGGCCAATGCCAAGAACTCCAGCCACACCTGTTACGCCGGTCATCTCCTACGCCCAGATGGCGTCAGGTGGGCGACCGGCACAACAGACATTGCGGGCAGTAACGCCGACACCGGTAGGGGCCCCAAATATGGGAATTCCCGAATTGGTTAATCTTGTGTCAACAATGATGACCAAGATTGAACAATTTGAAGAGCGTTTGGTGCGAATGGAGCGAGTCCTTTCGTCGAGACCCGCTGGGTCAGGTGCGTATCCATAAAAATGGATAGACCGATAGACCGTCCTTTCCCAGAAGTGGGTCTTATTTAGATCTAATGCTAATAGACAGACGACTGACACTACGAGACGTAGACACTCGCACTAGGAATTGTCTGACAACGGTGGAGTACGACAGTGATCACTGTGGTCTGGCCGCAGTTATTCAGTTCCCGAACGAGCTGGTGGAGCTTGAAGAGTTCGCGGAGACACATCCTTTCGATTATCGAAGGGCATGTTGGCCGCGTTTTTCTAGGATCCTATCCAGAGAACTACGTTCGAGCGAGATGACGCCACCTTCGAACAGAAACCTGACAAACGAAGAGGTTGACAGGTGCCTCATACAAGTAGATGACGTGATTAAACGTACCATGCACAGGACGCTTCCTAAGGTATCACCTACGACAGATGGCGACATTTATCGTAACGATACCATCGACGCACTGCACGTGCGAAAAAGCAGACTGCTATCGAGAATAAAAACTCTGTACAGACGCTTTACCGACCCAAACGACCCGGAAATACGATCGCTCAAGTCACAGCTGAAGAACATCCAGAAGTTGATTCGGATGAACTACAGAATTGCTGTCAGTTCGTATTGGGGAGATAGGAGTCGGGCCGTGCGTTCTAACGGTCCGGGTATGTTTCCCCAAATCAACCGAATTTTCCGAAGGAGGGGTCATAACGACTTGGAGGCTGTTCGACTTGACAGGACAACCGACAATATAAATATACTGACTTCGGTTGGCATAGATCCGGATGAGCTCGGGCTTGACAATGAGTTCTTCATTGTTGAGGATGCTCAAGAGAAGGTGGAGGCAATAGGAGCTGTTTTTCAGGAAGTGTACACGGTCAACGAGTCCTGTAGGCCGAACCACGACCTGGAGAACAGAGCCCTGCTGAACCACGTCTACCTTCGAAATGAGATACAGCAGTGGCGTTCTGAGAATCCTGGATTTACCAGATTCGATGACGAAAATCAGGCAACCAATGCCATCGCCCAAGATGGCTCCAATGCCATTCTCATTTCGAAGGAGGAACTCAAACACATCTTCAACGGCTTGAAGAACAAAGAGTCGTCTGGTATAGACGGGATACCGAATATAGTGCTGCGCCATCTCCCTGACGAGGCGATGGAAATATACACAATACTGTTCAACAATGCACTGAGTAATGCACATTACCCAGCGCATTGGAAGACGGCAGTAGTGCAACCCATCCCCAAAGATTCCTCGCTTCCGAAAAATCTTCGGTCGATAAGTCTCCTACCTTGCATAAGCAAGGTTTTCGAGAAGATTGTCAATATAGTCCTGATCCAGTGGACTGAGGACAACAAAATTATACCGTATAACCAGTTTGGATTTAGGGCGAGGCATGATACCGTACATGCCGCGTCACAATTGGTTTCGGACATTCAGTGGAACAACCAAAAAACCCAGTGCACCGGGGCCTGTCTCGTTGACTTGGAAAAGGCATTCGACACCGTATGGCTAGAAGGCCTCTTTTTTAAGTTGACGAGGATGGGTATAAGCAAACCGCTGCTTTACACGATCTTCAATATGGTAACAGGTAGGAGTTTTGTTGTCAAGAGTGGCAACAAAGTTTTCAAGAGTGGCAACAAAGTTTCCACAAATGTTTTCCAAATAAAAAATGGGCTCCAGCAGGGTGCAGTAAACTCACCAATCCTGCTCCATGCGCAACTTGATCGCGTTCGCCGACGATTGGGTTGCATACCGGACGGCACCAAACATAGAGGTCATAAACGTGCTCCTGCAGCGTGACTTCGAAGAAATCCAGCGATTTTGCGACGACTGGAAGTTGAAAATCAATTTCCAGAAGTGTGAAACTATCCTCTTCCGGACTCCATTATACAGGACCTCAAGGGACACGAAGAAGAATTGGCGCAAGTTCGAAATATTGCACCCACAGGGTCAGCCACTAGCCGTAAAGAGTGTAGTGAGATATCTTGGCATTATGTTGGACCAGTATCTGTATAGTGGTATCCATGTAGATGCAGCTTTGACGAAAGCTAAAAAAGGCTTCGCTATGGCAAGGGGATTGTTTTACAGCAGCCAACTTGACGCCAAAGTGAAGCGAATCTGCTATACGGCCCTCATCCGGCCAATCATGGTATATGGCTGCCCGGTGTGGTTCAATGTGAGTCCTTCCCAAATGGAAAAGATGAGGGTCTTCGAGAGACAATGCCTTCGCGCATGTCTCAAGAAGTACAGAACCCCGGAATCTGATTACAAGAAGTTCTATCCTAATAAGGTCTTGTATAACGAAGCAAACGTGAACAGGGTTGATAATTTTATTATTAAGCTTATTCGGAGGCATGTTGCACGAGCCATGACCTCTGAGAACGATCTCATATTTGGGGCCTACTACCCAAATGACGAGTACCACGAGAGCGCTCGCCGAAGGGGTTTCATTCCGCCGGAAGCGTTCTTATATCTTGACCGCATTGGACTGATTCAGGATGCGGATGCATGTCCACTTATTTACCACGTGATGAGAAGGACAGTGGACAGGAGACTGATGTACGACGCCAACGTTGCAAATGTTAGTCGAGATGCTCTCCGGTTCAGCACATCCGTCTCCATCCGCGATAGGATGGAAACGGATAAGGACCGAGGGTTCTATTGGTGGTTAGAGCCACACCAAGAGCCCCAGCTGTCGTCAGCCTAATTAGGTTAAGATTGGCCCCCCACGGCCAACTCACATCTAGTATAAGTTAGGATAAGTTAATAATTAAGATTAAACTAAAATAGTGTAAAAAATAAAAACAACAAACAACAACAAAAAACACAAAAACCCAAACAAAAGATCAAAAATATGTAAAAAATGTAAAAGAAAATGTTAGTCGTAAGTATCTTTAAGTTAGAATAGGTTATATTAAGTAATATTAAGTTTTTATAAAAAAATTATAGACAATTAAGTTTTTTCAAATATTTTCTTAGTTTTAAATAATAATAATAAACATCAGTATTAATAAATTACAAAGAAAAAAAAAGTACTGATGCTAATTAGTTTAGCTTAGAGCGCCCGCATAGGGCCAGTAAGTGAATATGAGATTTCATATCAGATGTACCTAGGTTAAGCATTTTGTTCCTAGCGTTAAGTTATCATTAGTTGAAAAAAAATAAAAATGCATTTTAAACTAAAACTAACTGGTAACTGGTAACTGGTAAGTGGCAACTGGTAACAGGGTGCGCGAAATCCTCAAATCCAGGGTGGGCGAAATACTCATATCCAGGGTGCGCGAAATCCTCAAATCCAGGGTACGCGAAATCCTCAAATCCATGGTGCGCGAAATCCTCATTTCCAGGGTGCGCGAATCCTCATATCCAGGGTGGGCGAAATCCTCATATCCAGGGTGGGTGAAATCCTCATATCCAGGGTGGGCGAAATCCTCATATCCAGGGTGCGCGAATTCCTTATATCCAGGGTGGGCGAAATCCTCATACCCAGGGTGCGCGAAATCCTCAAATCCAGGGTGCGCGAAATCCTCATATTCAGGGTTCGCGAAATCCTCAAATCCAGGGTGCGCCAAATCCTCATATCCAGGGTGGGCGAAATCCTCATATCCAGGGTGCGCGAAATCCTCAAATCTAGGGTGCGCGAAATCCTCATATCCAGGGTGGGCGAAATCCTCATATCCAGGTTGCGCGACATCCTCATATCCAGGGTGCGCGAAATCCTCATATCCAGGGTGGGCGAAATCCTCAAATCCAGGGTGGGCGAAATCCTCAAATCCAGTGTGTGCGAAATCCTCAAATCAAAGGTGGGCGAAATCCTCATATCCATGGCGGGCGAAATCCTCAAATCCAGGGTGCGCGAAATCCTCATATCCAGGGTGGGCGAAATCCTCATATCCAGGGTGGGCGAAATCCTCATATTCAGGGTTCGCGAAATCCTCAAATCCAGGGTGCGCGAAATCCTCATATCCAGGGTGGGCGAAATCCTCATATCCAAGGTGCGCGAAATCCTAATATCCAGGGTGGGCGAAATCCTCATATCCAGGGTGCGCGAAATCCTTATATCCAGGGGGGGCGAAATCCTCATATCCAGGGTGAGCGAAATTCTCAAATCCAGGGTGCGCGAAATCCTCATATTCAGGGTTCGCGAAATCCTCAAATCCAGGGTGCGCGAAATCCTCATATCCAGGGTGGGCGAAATCCTCATATCCAGGGTGCGCGAAATCCTCATATCCAGGTTGCGCGAAATCCTCATATCCAGGAAGCGCGACATCCTCATATCCAGGGTGCGCGAAATCCTCAAATCCAGGGTGGGCGAAATCCTCAAATCCAGTGTGTGCGAAACCCTCAAATCCAAGGTGAGCGAAATCCTCATATCCAGGGTGGGCGAAATCCTCATATCCAGGGTGCGCGAAATCCTCAAATCTAGGGTGCGCGAAATCCTCATATCCAGGGTGGGCGAAATCCTCAAATCCAGGGTGCGCGAAATCCTCATATCCAGGGTGGGCGAAATCCTCATATCCAGGTTGCGCGACATCCTCATATCCAGGAAGCGCGAAATCCTCATATCCAGGGTGGGCGAAATCCTTAAATCCAGGGTGGGCGAAATCCTCAAATCCAGTGTGTGCGAAATCCTCAAATCCAAGGTGAGCGAAATCCTCATATCCAGGGCGGGCGAAATCCTCAAATCCAGGGTGCGCGAAATCCTCATATCCAGGGTGGGCGAAATCCTCATATCCAGGGTGGGCGAAATCCTCATATTCAGGGTTCGCGAAATCCTCAAATCCAGGGTGCGCGAAATCCTCATATCCAGGGTGGGCGAAATCCTCATATCCAAGGTGCGCGAAATCCTAATATCCAGGGTGGGCGAAATCCTCATATCCAGGGTGCGCGAAATCCTTATATCCAGGGGGGCGAAATCCTCATATCCAGGGTGAGCGAAATTCTCAAATCCAGGGTGCGCGAAATCCTCATATTCAGGGTTCGCGAAATCCTCAAATCCAGGGTGCGCGAAATCCTCATATCCAGGGTGGGCGAAATCCTCATATCCAGGGTGCGCGAAATCCTCATATCCAGGTTGCGCGAAATCCTCATATCCAGGAAGTGCGACATCCTCATATCCAGGGTGCGCGAAATCCTCAAATCCAGGGTGGGCGAAATCCTCAAATCCAGTGTGTGCGAAATCCTCAAATCCAAGGTGAGCGAAATCCTCATATCCAGGGTGGACGAAATCCTCAAATCCAGGGTTCGCGAAATCCTCATATCCAGGGTGCGCAAAATCCTCATATCCAGGGTTCGCGAAATTCTCAGATCCAGGGTGCGCGAAATCCCCATATCCAGGGTGGGCGAAATCCTCATATCCAGGGTGCGCGAAATCCCCATATCCAGGGTGCGCGAAATCCTCATATCCAGGGTGCGCGAAATCCTCAAATCCAGGGTGCTCGAAATCCTCATATCCAGGGTGCGCGAAATCCTCAAATCAAGGTTGGGCGAAATCCTCATATCCAGGGTGCGCTAAATCCTCATACCCAGAGTGCGCGAAATCCTCATATCCCGGGTGCGCGAAATCCTCAAATCCAGGGTGGGCGAAGTCCTTAAATCCAGGGTGCGCGAAATCCTCAAATCCAGGGTGGGCGAAATCCTCATATCCAGGGTAGGTGAAACCCTCAAATCTAGGGTGCGCGAATTCCTCATATCCAGGGTGCGCGAAATCCTCATATCCGGGGTGGGCGAAATCCTCATATACAGGGTGCGCGAAATCTTCATATCCAGGGTGCGCGAAATCCTCATTTCCAGGGTGGGTGAAATCCCCAAATCCAGGGTTCGCGAAATCCTCATATCCAGGGTGCGCAAAATCCTCATATCCAGGGTTCGCGAAATTCTCATAACCAGGGTGCGCGAAATCCTCATATCCAGGGTGTGCGAAATCCTCATTACCAGGGTGCGCGAAATCCTCATATCCAGGGTGCGCGAAATCCTCATATCCGGGGTGGGCGAAATCCTCATATACAGGGTGCGCGAAATCCTCATATCCAGGGTGCGCGAAATCCTCATTTCCAGGGTGGGTGAAATCCTCAAATCCAGGGTTCGCGAAATCCTCATATCCAGGGTGTGCGAAATCCTCATATTCAGGGTGGGCGAAATCCTCAAATCCAGGGTTCGCGAAATCCTCATATCCAGGGTGCGCGAAATCCAAATATCCAGGGTGGTCACCAGTCACCAGTCACCAGTCACCAGTCACCAGTCACCAGTCACCAGTCACCAGTCACCAGTCACCAGTCACCAGTCACCAGTCACCAGTCACCAGTCACCAGTCACCAGTCACCAGTCACCAGTCACCAGTCACCAGTCACCAGTCACCAGTCACCAGTCACCAGTCACCAGTCACCAGTCACCAGTCACCAGTCACCAGTCACCAGTCACCAGTCACCAGTCACCAGTCACCAGTCACCAGTCACCAGTCACCAGTCACCAGTCACCAGTCACCAGTCACCAGTCACCAGTCACCAGTCACCAGTCACCAGTCACCAGTCACCAGTCACCAGTCACCAGTCACCAGTCACCAGTCACCAGTCACCAGTCACCAGTCACCAGTCACCAGTCACCAGTCACCAGTCACCAGTCACCAGTCACCAGTCACCAGTCACCAGTCACCAGTCACCAGTCACCAGTCACCAGTCACCAGTCACCAGTCACCAGTCACCAGTCACCAGTCACCAGTCACCAGTCACCAGTCACCAGTCACCAGTCACCAGTCACCAGTCACCAGTCACCAGTCACCAGTCACCAGTCACCAGTCACCAGTCACCAGTCACCAGTCACCAGTCACCAGTCACCAGTCACCAGTCACCAGTCACCAGTCACCAGTCACCAGTCACCAGTCACCAGTCACCAGTCACCAGTCACCAGTCACCAGTCACCAGTCACCAGTCACCAGTCACCAGTCACCAGTCACCAGTCACCAGTCACCAGTCACCAGTCACCAGTCACCAGTCACCAGTCACCAGTCACCAGTCACCAGTCACCAGTCACCAGTCACCAGTCACCAGTCACCAGTCACCAGTCACCAGTCACCAGTCACCAGTCACCAGTCACCAGTCACCAGTCACCAGTCACCAGTCACCAGTCACCAGTCACCAGTCACCAGTCACCAGTCACCAGTCACCAGTCACCAGTCACCAGTCACCAGTCACCAGTCACCAGTCACCAGTCACCAGTCACCAGTCACCAGTCACCAGTCACCAGTCACCAGTCACCAGTCACCAGTCACCAGTCACCAGTCACCAGTCACCAGTCACCAGTCACCAGTCACCAGTCACCAGTCACCAGTCACCAGTCACCAGTCACCAGTCACCAGTCACCAGTCACCAGTCACCAGTCACCAGTCACCAGTCAACTGGTAACTGGTAACTGGTAACTGGTAACTGGTAACTGGTAACTGGTAACTGGTAACTGGTAACTGGTAACTGGTAACTGGTAACTGGTAACTGGTAACTGGTAACTGGTAACTGGTAACTGGTAACTGGTAACTGGTAACTGGTAACTGGTAACTGGTAACTGGTAACTGGTAACTGGTAACTGGTAACTGGTAACTGGTAACTGGTAACTGGTAACTGGTAACTGGTAACTGGTAACTGGTAACTGGTAACTGGTAACTGGTAACTGGTAACTGGTAACTGGTAACTGGTAACTGGTAACTGGTAACTGGTAACTGGTAACTGGTAACTGGTAACTGGTAACTGGTAACTGGTAACTGGTAACTGGTAACTGGTAACTGGTAACTGGTAACTGGTAACTGGTAACTGGTAACTGGTAACTGGTAACTGGTAACTGGTAACTGGTAACTGGTAACTGGTAACTGGTAACTGGTAACTGGTAACTGGTAACTGGTAACTGGTAACTGGTAACTGGTAACTGGTAACTGGTAACTGGTAACTGGTAACTGGTAACTGGTAACTGGTAACTGGTAACTGGTAACTGGTAACTGGTAACTGGTAACTGGTAACTGGTAACTGGTAACTGGTAACTGGTAACTGGTAACTGGTAACTGGTAACTGGTAACTGGTAACTGGTAACTGGTAACTGGTAACTGGTAACTGGTAACTGGTAACTGGTAACTGGTAACTGGTAACTGGTAACTGGTAACTGGTAACTGGTAACTGGTAACTGGTAACTGGTAACTGGTAACTGGTAACTGGTAACTGGTAACTGGTAACTGGTAACTGGTAACTGGTAACTGGTAACTGGTAACTGGTAACTGGTAACTGGTAACTGGTAACTGGTAACTGGTAACTGGTAACTGGTAACTGGTAACTGGTAACTGGTAACTGGTAACTGGTAACTGGTAACTGGTAACTGGTAACTGGTAACTGGTAACTGGTAACTGGTAACTGGTAACTGGTAACTGGTAACTGGTAACTGGTAACTGGTAACTGGTAACTGGTAACTGGTAACTGGTAACTGGTAACTGGTAACTGGTAACTGGTAACTGATAACTGGTAACTGGTGGTTTATTTTAGTTAGTTACTGGTGACTGGTGACTGGTGGTTTATTTTAGTTAGTTACTGGTGGCTGGTGACTGGTGATTGGTGACAGGTGACTGGTGACTGGTTACTGGTAACTGGTAACGTGTAACGTGTAACTGGTAACTGGTAACTGGTAACTGGTAACTGGTAACTGGTAACTGGTAACTGGTAACTGGTAACTGGTAACTGGTAACTGGTAACTGGTAACTGGTAACTGGTAACTGGTAACTGGTAACTGGTAACTGGTAACTGGTAACTGGTAACTGGTAACTGGTAACTGGTAACTGGTAACTGGTAACTGGTAACTGGTAACTGGTAACTGGTAACTGGTAACTGGTAACTGGTAACTGGTAACTGGTAACTGGTAACTGGTAACTGGTAACTGGTAACTGGTAACTGGTAACTGGTAACTGGTAACTGGTAACTGGTAACTGGTAACTGGTAACTGGTAACTGGTAACTGGTAACTGGTAACTGGTAACTGGTAACTGGTAACTGGTAACTGGTAACTGGTAACTGGTAACTGGTAACTGGTAACTGGTAACTGGTAACTGGTAACTGGTAACTGGTAACTGGTAACTGGTAACTGGTAACTGGTAACTGGTAACTGGTAACTGGTAACTGGTAACTGGTAACTGGTAACTGGTAACTGGTAACTGGTAACTGGTAACTGGTAACTGGTAACTGGTAACTGGTAACTGGTAACTGGTAACTGGTAACTGGTAACTGGTAACTGGTAACTGGTAACTGGTAACTGGTAACTGGTAACTGGTAACTGGTAACTGGTAACTGGTAACTGGTAACTGGTAACTGGTAACTGGTAACTGGTAACTGGTAACTGGTAACTGGTAACTGGTAACTGGTAACTGGTAACTGGTAACTGGTAACTGGTAACTGGTAACTGGTAACTGGTAACTGGTAACTGGTAACTGGTAACTGGTAACTGGTAACTGGTAACTGGTAACTGGTAACTGGTAACTGGTAACTGGTAACTGGTAACTGGTAACTGGTAACTGGTAACTGGTAACTGGTAACTGGTAACTGGTAACTGGTAACTGGTAACTGGTAACTGGTAACTGGTAACTGGTAACTGGTAACTGGTAACTGGTAACTGGTAACTGGTAACTGGTAACTGGTAACTGGTAACTGGTAACTGGTAACTGGTAACTGGTAACTGGTAACTGGTAACTGGTAACTGGTAACTGGTAACTGGTAACTGGTAACTGGTAACTGGTAACTGGTAACTGGTAACTGGTAACTGGTAACTGGTAACTGGTAACTGGTAACTGGTAACTGGTAACTGGTAACTGGTAACTGGTAACTGGTAACTGGTAACTGGTAACTGGTAACTGGTAACTGGTAACTGGTAACTGGTAACTGGTAACTGGTAACTGGTAACTGGTAACTGGTAACTGGTAACTGGTAACTGGTAACTGGTAACTGGTAACTGGTAACTGGTAACTGGTAACTGGTAACTGGTAACTGGTAACTGGTAACTGGTAACTGGTAACTGGTAACTGGTAACTGGTAACTGGTAACTGGTAACTGGTAACTGGTAACTGGTGGTTTATTTTAGTTAGTTACTGGTGACTGGTGACTGGTGGTTTATTTTAGTTAGTTACGGGTGGCTGGTGACTGGTGATTGGTGACAGGTGACTGGTGACTGATGATTGGTGACTGGTTACTGGTAACTGGTAACGTGTAACGTGTAACTGGTAACTGGTAACTGGTAACTGGTAACTGGTAACTGGTAACTGGTAACTGGTAACTGGTAACTGGTAACTGGTAACTGGTAACTGGTAACTGGTAACTGGTAACTGGTAACTGGTAACTGGTAACTGGTAACTGGTAACTGGTAACTGGTAACTGGTAACTGGTAACTGGTAACTGGTAACTGGTAACTGGTAACTGGTAACTGGTAACTGGTAACTGGTAACTGGTAACTGGTAACTGGTAACTGGTAACTGGTAACTGGTAACTGGTAACTGGTAACTGGTAACTGGTAACTGGTAACTGGTAACTGGTAACTGGTAACTGGTAACTGGTAACTGGTAACTGGTAACTGGTAACTGGTAACTGGTAACTGGTAACTGGTAACTGGTAACTGGTAACTGGTAACTGGTAACTGGTAACTGGTAACTGGTAACTGGTAACTGGTAACTGGTAACTGGTAACTGGTAACTGGTAACTGGTAACTGGTAACTGGTAACTGGTAACTGGTAACTGGTAACTGGTAACTGGTAACTGGTAACTGGTAACTGGTAACTGGTAACTGGTGGTTTATTTTAGTTAGTTACTGGTGGCTGGTGACTGGTGATTGGTGACAGGTGACTGGTGACTGATGATTGGTGACTGGTTACTGGTAACTGGTAACGTGTAACTGGTAACTGGTAACTGGTAACTGGTAACTGGTAACTGGTAACTGGTAACTGGTAACTGGTAACTGGTAACTGGTAACTGGTAACTGGTAACTGGTAACTGGTAACTGGTAACTGGTAACTGGTAACTGGTAACTGGTAACTGGTAACTGGTAACTGGTAACTGGTAACTGGTAACTGGTAACTGGTGGTTTATTTTAGTTAGTTACTGGTGACTGGTGACTGGTGGCTTATTTTAGTTAGTTACTGGTGGCTGGTGACTGGTGATTGGTGACAGGTGACTGGTTACTGGTAACTGGTAACGTGTAACTGGTAACTGGTAACTGGTAACTGGTAACTGGTAACTGGTAACTGGTAACTGGTAACTGGTAACTGGTAACTGGTAACTGGTAACTGGTAACTGGTAACTGGTAACTGGTAACTGGTAACTGGTAACTGGTAACTGGTAACTGGTAACTGGTAACTGGTAACTGGTAACTGGTAACTGGTAACTGGTAACTGGTAAGTGGTAACTCATATCCAGAGTGGGCGAATTCCTCATATCCAGGGTGCGCGAAATCCTCAAATCCAGGGTGCTCGAAGTCCTCATATCCAGGGTGCGCGAAATCCTCAAATTCAGGGTGGCCACCACCAGTCACTAGTAACTGGTAACTGGTAACTGGTAACTGGTAACTGGTAACTGGTAACTGGTAACTGGTAACTGGTAACTGGTAACTGGTAACTGGTAACTGGTAACTGGTAACTGGTAACTGGTAACTGGTAACTGGTAACTGGTAACTGGTGGTTTATTTTAGTTAGTTACTGGTGACTGGTGACTGGTGGTTTATTTTAGTTAGTTACTGGTGGCTGGTGACTGGTGATTGGTGACAGGTGACTGGTGACTGATGATTGGTGACTGGTTACTGGTAACTGGTAACGTGTAACTGGTAACTGGTAACGTGTAACTGGTAACTGGTAACTGGTAACTGGTAACTGGTAACTGGTAACTGGTAACTGGTAACTGGTAACTGGTAACTGGTAACTGGTAACTGGTAACTGGTAACTGGTAACTGGTAACTGGTAACTGGTAACTGGTAACTGGTAAGTGGTAACTCATATCCAGAGTGGGCGAATTCCTCATATCCAGGGTGCGCGAAATCCTCAAATCCAGGGTGCTCGAAGTCCTCATATCCAGGGTGCGCGAAATCCTCAAATTCAGGGTGGCCACCACCAGTCACTAGTAACTGGTAACTGGTAACTGGTAACTGGTAACTGGTAACTGGTAACTGGTAACTGGTAACTGGTAACTGGTAACTGGTAACTGGTAACTGGTAACTGGTAACTGGTAACTGGTAACTGGTAACTGGTAACTGGTAACTGGTAACTGGTAACTGGTAACTGGTAACTGGTAACTGGTAACTGGTAACTGGTAACTGGTAACTGGTAACTGGTAGCTGGTAACTGGTAACTGGTAACTGGTAACTGGTAACTGGTAACTGGTAACTGGTAACTGGTAACTGGTAACTGGTAACTGGTAACTGGTAACTGGTAACTGGTAACTGGTAACTGGTAACTGGTAACTGGTAACTGGTAACTGGTAACTGGTAACTGGTAACTGGTAACTGGTAACTGGTAACTGGTAACTGGTAACTGGTAACTGGTAACTGGTAACTGGTAACTGGTAACTGGTAACTGGTAACTGGTAACTGGTAACTGGTAACTGGTAACTGGTAACTGGTAACTGGTAACTGGTAACTGGTAACTGGTAACTGGTAACTGGTAACTGGTAACTGGTAACTGGTAACTGGTAACTGGTAACTGGTAACTGGTAACTGGTAACTGGTAACTGGTAACTGGTAACTGGTTACTGGTAACTGGTAACTGGTGACTGGTGACTGTTGACTGGTGACTGGTGACTGGTGACTGGTGACTGGCGACTGGTGAATGGTGACTGGTAACTGGTAACTGGTAACTGGTAACTGGTAACTGGTAACTGGTAACTGGTAACTGGTAACTAGTAACTGGTAGCTGGTAACTGGTAACTGGTGACTGGTGACTGTTGACTGGTGACTGGTGACTGGTGACTGGTGACTGGTGACTGGTGACTGGTGACTGGTGACTGGTGACTGGTGACTGGTGACTGGTGACTGGTGACTGGTGACTGGTGACTGGTGACTGGTGACTGGTGACTGGCGACTGGTGAATGGTGACTGGTAACTGGTAACTGGTAACTGGTAACTGGTAACTGGTAACTGGTAACTGGTAACTGGTAACTGGTAACTGGTAACTGGTAACTGGTTACTGGTAACTGGTAACTGGTGACTGGTGACTGTTGACTGGTGACTGGTGACTGGTGACTGGTGACTGGTGACTGGTGACTGGTGACTGGTGACTGGTGACTGGTGACTGGTGACTGGTGACTGGTGACTGGTGACTGGTGACTGGTGACTGGTGACTGGTGACTGGCGACTGGTGAATGGTGACTGGTAACTGGTAACTGGTAACTGGTAACTGGTAACTGGTAACTGGTAACTAGTAACTGGTAAATGGTAACTGGTAACTGGTAACTGGTAACTGGTAACTGGTAACTGGTAACTGGTAACTGGTAACTGGTAACTGGTAACTGGTAACTGGTAACTGGTAACTGGTAACTGGTAACTGGTAACTGGTAACTGGTAACTGGTAGCTGGTAACTGGTAACTGGTAACTGGTAACTGGTAACTGGTAACTGGTAACTGGTAACTGGTAACTGGTAACTGGTAACTGGTAACTGGTAACTGGTAACTGGTAACTGGTAACTGGTAACTGGTAACTGGTAACTGGTAACTGGTAACTGGTAACTGGTAACTGGTAACTGGTAACTGGTAACTGGTAACTGGTAACTGGTGGTTTATATTAGTTAGTTACTGGTGGCTGGTGGTGGTTTATATTAGTTAGTTACTGGTGGCTGTGGCTGGTGACTGGTGACTGGTGACTGGTGACTGGTGATTGGTGACTGGTGACTGGCGACTGGCGACTGGTGAATGGTGACTGGTAACTGGTAACTGGTAACTGGTAACTGGTAACTGGTAACTGGTAACTGGTAACTGGTAACTGGTAACTGGTAACTGGTAACTGGTAACTGGTTACTGGTAACTGGTAACTGGTGACTGGTGACTGTTGACTGGTGACTGGTGACTGGTGACTGGTGACTGGTGACTGGTGACTGGTGACTGGTGACTGGTGACTGGTGACTGGTGACTGGTGACTGGTGACTGGTGACTGGTGACTGGTGACTGGTGACTGGTGACTGGCGACTGGTGAATGGTGACTGGTAACTGGTAACTGGTAACTGGTAACTGGTAACTGGTAACTGGTAACTAGTAACTGGTAAATGGTAACTGGTAACTGGTAAATGGTAACTGGTAACTGGTAACTGGTAACGGGTAACTGGTAACTGGTAACTGGTAACTGGTAACTGGTAACTGGTAACTGGTAACTGGTAACTGGTAACTGGTAACTGGTAACGGGTAACTGGTAACTGGTAACTGGTAACTGGTAACTGGTAACTGGTAACTGGTAACTGGTAACTGGTAACTGGTAACTGGTAACTGGTAACTGGTAACTGGTAACTGGTAACTGGTAACTGGTAACTGGTAACTGGTAACTGGTAACTGGTAACTGGTAACTGGTAACTGGTAACTGGTAACTGGTAACTGGTAACTGGTAACTGGTAACTGGTAACTGGTAACTGGTAACTGGTAACTGGTAACTGGTAACTGGTAACTGGTAACTGGTGGTTTATATTAGTTAGTTACTGGTGGCTGGTGGCTGGTGACTGGTGACTGGTGACTGGTGATTGGTGACTGGTGATTGGTGACAGGCGACTGGTGACTGATGATTGGTGACTGGTTACTGGTAACTGGTAACTGGTAACTGGTAACTGGTAACTGGTAACTGGTAACTGGTAACTGGTAACTGGTAACTGGTAACTGGTAACTGGTAACTGGTAACTGGAAACTCGTAGCTGGTAACTGGTAACTGGTAACTGGTAACTGGTAACTTTTAACTGGTAACTGGTAACTGGTAACTGGTAACTGGTAACTGGTAACTGGTAACTGGTAACTGGTAACTGGTAACTGGTAACTGGTAACTGGTAACTGGTAACTGGTAACTGGTAACTGGTAACTGGTAACTGATAACTGGTAACTGGTAACTGGTAACTGGTAACTGGTAACTGGTAACTGGTAACTGGTAACTGGTAACTGGTAACTGGTAACTGGTAACTGGTAACTGGTAACTGGTAACTGGTTACTGGTAACTGGTAACTGGTGACTGGTGACTGTTGACTGGTGACTGGTGACTGGTGACTGGTGACTGGTGACTGGTGACTGGTGACTGGTGACTGGTGACTGGTGACTGGTGACTGGTGACTGGCGACTGGTGAATGGTGACTGGTAACTGGTAACTGGTAACTGGTAACTGGTAACTGGTAACTGGTAACTGGTAAGTGGTAACTCATATCCAGGGTGGGCGAAATCCTCATATCCAGGGTGCGCGAAATCCTTATATCCAGGGGGGGCGAAATCCTCATATCCAGGGTGAGCGAAATTCTCAAATCCAGGGTGCGCGAAATCCTCATATTCAGGGTTCGCGAAATCCTCAAATCCAGGGTGAGCGAAATCCTCATATCCAGGGTGGGCGAAATCCTCATATCCAGGGTGCGCGAAATCCTCATATCCAGGTTGCGCGAAATCCTCATATCCAGGAAGTGCGACATCCTCATATCCAGGGTGCGCGAAATCCTCAAATCCAGGGTGGGCGAAATCCTCAAATCCAGTGTGTGCGAAATCCTCAAATCCAAGGTGAGCGAAATCCTCATATCCAGGGTGGACGAAATCCTCAAATCCAGGGTTCGCGAAATCCTCATATCCAGGGTGCGCAAAATCCTCATATCCAGGGTTCGCGAAATTCTCATATCCAGGGTGCGCGAAATCCCCATATCCAGGGTGGGCGAAATCCTCATATCCAGGGTGCGCGAAATCCCCATATCCAGGGTGCGCGAAATCCTCATATCCAGGGTGCGCGAAATCCTCAAATCCAGGGTGCTCGAAATCCTCATATCCAGGGTGCGCGAAATCCTCAAATCAAGGTTGGGCGAAATCCTCATATCCAGGGTGCGCTAAATCCTCATACCCAGAGTGCGCGAAATCCTCATATCCAGGGTGCGCGAAATCCTCAAATCCAGGGTGGGCGGAGTCCTTAAATCCAGGGTGCGCGAAATCCTCAAATCCAGGGTGGGCGAAATCCTCATATCCAGGGTAGGTGAAACCCTCAAATCTAGGGTGCGCGAATTCCTCATATCCAGGGTGCGCGAAATCCTCATATCCGGGGTGGGCGAAATCCTCATATACAGGGTGCGCGAAATCTTCATATCCAGGGTGCGCGAAATCCTCATTTCCAGGGTGGGTGAAATCCCCAAATCCAGGGTTCGCGAAATCCTCATATCCAGGGTGCGCAAAATCCTCATATCCAGGGTTCGCGAAATTCTCATAACCAGGGTGCGCGAAATCACCATATCCAGGGTACGCGAAATCCTCATATCCAGGGTGTGCGAAATCCTCATTACCAGGGTGCGCGAAATCCTCATATCCAGGGTGCGCGAAATCCTCATATCCGGGGTGGGCGAAATCCTCATATACAGGGTGCGCGAAATCCTCATATCCAGGGTGCGCGAAATCCTCATTTCCAGGGTGGGTGAAATCCTCAAATCCAGGGTTCGCGAAATCCTCATATCCAGGGTGTGCGAAATCCTCATATTCAGGGTGGGCGAAATCCTCAAATCCAGGGTTCGCGAAATCCTCATATCCAGGGTGCGCGAAATCCAAATATCCAGGGTGGTCACCAGTCACCAGTCACCAGTCACCAGTCACCAGTCACCAGTCACCAGTCACCAGTCACCAGTCACCAGTCACCAGTCACCAGTCACCAGTCACCAGTCACCAGTCACCAGTCACCAGTCACCAGTCACCAGTCACCAGTCACCAGTCACCAGTCACCAGTCACCAGTCACCAGTCACCAGTCACCAGTCACCAGTCACCAGTCACCAGTCACCAGTCACCAGTCACCAGTCACCAGTCACCAGTCACCAGTCACCAGTCACCAGTCACCAGTCACCAGTCACCAGTCACCAGTCACCAGTCACCAGTCACCAGTCACCAGTCACCAGTCACCAGTCACCAGTCACCAGTCACCAGTCACCAGTCACCAGTCACCAGTCACCAGTCACCAGTCACCAGTCACCAGTCACCAGTCACCAGTCACCAGTCACCAGTCACCAGTCACCAGTCACCAGTCACCAGTCACCAGTCACCAGTCACCAGTCACCAGTCACCAGTCACCAGTCACCAGTCACCAGTCACCAGTCACCAGTCACCAGTCACCAGTCACCAGTCACCAGTCACCAGTCACCAGTCACCAGTCACCAGTCACCAGTCACCAGTCACCAGTCACCAGTCACCAGTCACCAGTCACCAGTCACCAGTCACCAGTCACCAGTCACCAGTCACCAGTCACCAGTCACCAGTCACCAGTCACCAGTCACCAGTCACCAGTCACCAGTCACCAGTCACCAGTCACCAGTCACCAGTCACCAGTCACCAGTCACCAGTCACCAGTCACCAGTCACCAGTCACCAGTCACCAGTCACCAGTCACCAGTCACCAGTCACCAGTCACCAGTCACCAGTCACCAGTCACCAGTCACCAGTCACCAGTCACCAGTCACCAGTCACCAGTCACCAGTCACCAGTCACCAGTCACCAGTCACCAGTCACCAGTCACCAGTCACCAGTCACCAGTCACCAGTCACCAGTCACCAGTCACCAGTCACCAGTCACCAGTCACCAGTCACCAGTCACCAGTCACCAGTCACCAGTCACCAGTCACCAGTCACCAGTCACCAGTCACCAGTCACCAGTCACCAGTCACCAGTCACCAGTCACCAGTCACCAGTCACCAGTCACCAGTCACCAGTCACCAGTCACCAGTCACCAGTCACCAGTCACCAGTCACCAGTCACCAGTCACCAGTCACCAGTCACCAGTCACCAGTCACCAGTCACCAGTCACCAGTCACCAGTCACCAGTCACCAGTCACCAGTCACCAGTCACCAGTCACCAGTCACCAGTCACCAGTCACCAGTCACCAGTCACCAGTCACCAGTCACCAGTCACCAGTCACCAGTCACCAGTCACCAGTCACCAGTCACCAGTCACCAGTCACCAGTCACCAGTCACCAGTCACCAGTCACCAGTCACCAGTCACCAGTCACCAGTCACCAGTCACCAGTCACCAGTCACCAGTCACCAGTCACCAGTCACCAGTCACCAGTCACCAGTCACCAGTCACCAGTCACCAGTCACCAGTCACCAGTCACCAGTCACCAGTCACCAGTCACCAGTCACCAGTCACCAGTCACCAGTCACCAGTCACCAGTCACCAGTCACCAGTCACCAGTCACCAGTCACCAGTCACCAGTCACCAGTCACCAGTCACCAGTCACCAGTCACCAGTCACCAGTCACCAGTCACCAGTCACCAGTCACCAGTCACCAGTCACCAGTCACCAGTCACCAGTCACCAGTCACCAGTCACCAGTAACTGGTAACTGGTAACTGGTAACTGGTAACTGGTAACTGGTAACTGGTAACTGGTAACTGGTAACTGGTAACTGGTAACTGGTAACTGGTAACTGGTAACTGGTAACTGGTAACTGGTAACTGGTAACTGGTAACTGGTAACTGGTAACTGGTAACTGGTAACTGGTAACTGGTAACTGGTAACTGGTAACTGGTAACTGGTAACTGGTAACTGGTAACTGGTAACTGGTAACTGGTAACTGGTAACTGGTAACTGGTAACTGGTAACTGGTAACTGGTAACTGGTAACTGGTAACTGGTAACTGGTAACTGGTAACTGGTAACTGGTAACTGGTAACTGGTAACTGGTAACTGGTAACTGGTAACTGGTAACTGGTAACTGGTAACTGGTAACTGGTAACTGGTAACTGGTAACTGGTAACTGGTAACTGGTAACTGGTAACTGGTAACTGGTAACTGGTAACTGGTAACTGGTAACTGGTAACTGGTAACTGGTAACTGGTAACTGGTAACTGGTAACTGGTAACTGGTAACTGGTAACTGGTAACTGGTAACTGGTAACTGGTAACTGGTAACTGGTAACTGGTAACTGGTAACTGGTAACTGGTAACTGGTAACTGGTAACTGGTAACTGGTAACTGGTAACTGGTAACTGGTAACTGGTAACTGGTAACTGGTAACTGGTAACTGGTAACTGGTAACTGGTAACTGGTAACTGGTAACTGGTAACTGGTAACTGGTAACTGGTAACTGGTAACTGGTAACTGGTAACTGGTAACTGGTAACTGGTAACTGGTAACTGGTAACTGGTAACTGGTAACTGGTAACTGGTAACTGGTAACTGGTAACTGGTAACTGGTAACTGGTAACTGGTAACTGGTAACTGGTAACTGGTAACTGGTAACTGGTAACTGGTAACTGGTAACTGGTAACTGGTAACTGGTAACTGGTAACTGGTAACTGGTAACTGGTAACTGGTAACTGGTAACTGGTAACTGGTAACTGGTAACTGGTAACTGGTAACTGGTAACTGGTAACTGGTAACTGGTAACTGGTAACTGGTAACTGGTAACTGGTAACTGGTAACTGGTAACTGGTAACTGGTAACTGGTAACTGGTAACTGGTAACTGGTAACTGGTAACTGGTAACTGGTAACTGGTAACTGGTAACTGGTAACTGGTAACTGGTGGTTTATTTTAGTTAGTTACTGGTGACTGGTGACTGGTGGTTTATTTTAGTTAGTTACTGGTGGCTGGTGACTGGTGATTGGTGACAGGTGACTGGTGACTGGTTACTGGTAACTGGTAACGTGTAACGTGTAACTGGTAACTGGTAACTGGTAACTGGTAACTGGTAACTGGTAACTGGTAACTGGTAACTGGTAACTGGTAACTGGTAACTGGTAACTGGTAACTGGTAACTGGTAACTGGTAACTGGTAACTGGTAACTGGTAACTGGTAACTGGTAACTGGTAACTGGTAACTGGTAACTGGTAACTGGTAACTGGTAACTGGTAACTGGTAACTGGTAACTGGTAACTGGTAACTGGTAACTGGTAACTGGTAACTGGTAACTGGTAACTGGTAACTGGTAACTGGTAACTGGTAACTGGTAACTGGTAACTGGTAACTGGTAACTGGTAACTGGTAACTGGTAACTGGTAACTGGTAACTGGTAACTGGTAACTGGTAACTGGTAACTGGTAACTGGTAACTGGTAACTGGTAACTGGTAACTGGTAACTGGTAACTGGTAACTGGTAACTGGTAACTGGTAACTGGTAACTGGTAACTGGTAACTGGTAACTGGTAACTGGTAACTGGTAACTGGTAACTGGTAACTGGTAACTGGTAACTGGTAACTGGTAACTGGTAACTGGTAACTGGTAACTGGTAACTGGTAACTGGTAACTGGTAACTGGTAACTGGTAACTGGTAACTGGTAACTGGTAACTGGTAACTGGTAACTGGTAACTGGTAACTGGTAACTGGTAACTGGTAACTGGTAACTGGTAACTGGTAACTGGTAACTGGTAACTGGTAACTGGTAACTGGTAACTGGTAACTGGTAACTGGTAACTGGTAACTGGTAACTGGTAACTGGTAACTGGTAACTGGTAACTGGTAACTGGTAACTGGTAACTGGTAACTGGTAACTGGTAACTGGTAACTGGTAACTGGTAACTGGTAACTGGTAACTGGTAACTGGTAACTGGTAACTGGTAACTGGTAACTGGTAACTGGTAACTGGTAACTGGTAACTGGTAACTGGTAACTGGTAACTGGTAACTGGTAACTGGTAACTGGTAACTGGTAACTGGTAACTGGTAACTGGTAACTGGTGGTTTATTTTAGTTAGTTACTGGTGACTGGTGACTGGTGGTTTATTTTAGTTAGTTACGGGTGGCTGGTGACTGGTGATTGGTGACAGGTGACTGGTGACTGATGATTGGTGACTGGTTACTGGTAACTGGTAACGTGTAACGTGTAACTGGTAACTGGTAACTGGTAACTGGTAACTGGTAACTGGTAACTGGTAACTGGTAACTGGTAACTGGTAACTGGTAACTGGTAACTGGTAACTGGTAACTGGTAACTGGTAACTGGTAACTGGTAACTGGTAACTGGTAACTGGTAACTGGTAACTGGTAACTGGTAACTGGTAACTGGTAACTGGTAACTGGTAACTGGTAACTGGTAACTGGTAACTGGTAACTGGTAACTGGTAACTGGTAACTGGTAACTGGTAACTGGTAACTGGTAACTGGTAACTGGTAACTGGTAACTGGTAACTGGTAACTGGTAACTGGTAACTGGTAACTGGTAACTGGTAACTGGTAACTGGTAACTGGTAACTGGTAACTGGTAACTGGTAACTGGTAACTGGTAACTGGTAACTGGTAACTGGTAACTGGTAACTGGTAACTGGTAACTGGTAACTGGTAACTGGTAACTGGTAACTGGTAACTGGTAACTGGTAACTGGTAACTGGTAACTGGTAACTGGTAACTGGTAACTGGTAACTGGTGGTTTATTTTAGTTAGTTACTGGTGGCTGGTGACTGGTGATTGGTGACAGGTGACTGGTGACTGATGATTGGTGACTGGTTACTGGTAACTGGTAACGTGTAACTGGTAACTGGTAACTGGTAACTGGTAACTGGTAACTGGTAACTGGTAACTGGTAACTGGTAACTGGTAACTGGTAACTGGTAACTGGTAACTGGTAACTGGTAACTGGTAACTGGTAACTGGTAACTGGTAACTGGTAACTGGTAACTGGTAACTGGTAACTGGTAACTGGTAACTGGTAACTGGTAACTGGTAACTGGTAACTGGTAACTGGTGGTTTATTTTAGTTAGTTACTGGTGACTGGTGACTGGTGGCTTATTTTAGTTAGTTACTGGTGGCTGGTGACTGGTGATTGGTGACAGGTGACTGGTTACTGGTAACTGGTAACGTGTAACTGGTAACTGGTAACTGGTAACTGGTAACTGGTAACTGGTAACTGGTAACTGGTAACTGGTAACTGGTAACTGGTAACTGGTAACTGGTAACTGGTAACTGGTAACTGGTAACTGGTAACTGGTAACTGGTAACTGGTAACTGGTAACTGGTAACTGGTAACTGGTAACTGGTAACTGGTAACTGGTAACTGGTAAGTGGTAACTCATATCCAGAGTGGGCGAATTCCTCATATCCAGGGTGCGCGAAATCCTCAAATCCAGGGTGCTCGAAGTCCTCATATCCAGGGTGCGCGAAATCCTCAAATTCAGGGTGGCCACCACCAGTCACTAGTAACTGGTAACTGGTAACTGGTAACTGGTAACTGGTAACTGGTAACTGGTAACTGGTAACTGGTAACTGGTAACTGGTAACTGGTAACTGGTAACTGGTAACTGGTAACTGGTAACTGGTAACTGGTAACTGGTAACTGGTAACTGGTAACTGGTAACTGGTAACTGGTAACTGGTAACTGGTAACTGGTGGTTTATTTTAGTTAGTTACTGGTGACTGGTGACTGGTGGTTTATTTTAGTTAGTTACTGGTGGCTGGTGACTGGTGATTGGTGACAGGTGACTGGTGACTGATGATTGGTGACTGGTTACTGGTAACTGGTAACGTGTAACTGGTAACTGGTAACTGGTAACTGGTAACTGGTAACTGGTAACTGGTAACTGGTAACTGGTAACTGGTAACTGGTAACTGGTAACTGGTAACTGGTAACTGGTAACTGGTAACTGGTAACTGGTAACTGGTAACTGGTAACTGGTAACTGGTAACTGGTAACTGGTAAGTGGTAACTCATATCCAGAGTGGGCGAATTCCTCATATCCAGGGTGCGCGAAATCCTCAAATCCAGGGTGCTCGAAGTCCTCATATCCAGGGTGCGCGAAATCCTCAAATTCAGGGTGGCCACCACCAGTCACTAGTAACTGGTAACTGGTAACTGGTAACTGGTAACTGGTAACTGGTAACTGGTAACTGGTAACTGGTAACTGGTAACTGGTAACTGGTAACTGGTAACTGGTAACTGGTAACTGGTAACTGGTAACTGGTAACTGGTAACTGGTAACTGGTAACTGGTAACTGGTAACTGGTAACTGGTAACTGGTAACTGGTAACTGGTAACTGGTAACTGGTAACTGGTAACTGGTAACTGGTAACTGGTAACTGGTAACTGGTAACTGGTAACTGGTAACTGGTAACTGGTAACTGGTAACTGGTAACTGGTAACTGGTAACTGGTAACTGGTAACTGGTAACTGGTAACTGGTAACTGGTAACTGGTAACTGGTAACTGGTAACTGGTAACTGGTAACTGGTAACTGGTAACTGGTAACTGGTAACTGGTAACTGGTAACTGGTAACTGGTAACTGGTAACTGGTAACTGGTAACTGGTAACTGGTAACTGGTAACTGGTAACTGGTAACTGGTAACTGGTAACTGGTAACTGGTTACTGGTAACTGGTAACTGGTGACTGGTGACTGTTGACTGGTGACTGGTGACTGGTGACTGGTGACTGGCGACTGGTGAATGGTGACTGGTAACTGGTAACTGGTAACTGGTAACTGGTAACTGGTAACTGGTAACTGGTAACTGGTAACTGGTAACTGGTAACTGGTAACTGGTAACTGGTAACTGGTAACTAGTAACTGGTAGCTGGTAACTGGTAACTGGTGACTGGTGACTGTTGACTGGTGACTGGTGACTGGTGACTGGTGACTGGTGACTGGTGACTGGTGACTGGTGACTGGTGACTGGTGACTGGTGACTGGTGACTGGTGACTGGTGACTGGTGACTGGTGACTGGTGACTGGTGACTGGTGACTGGTGACTGGCGACTGGTGAATGGTGACTGGTAACTGGTAACTGGTAACTGGTAACTGGTAACTGGTAACTGGTAACTGGTAACTGGTAACTGGTAACTGGTAACTGGTAACTGGTAACTGGTTACTGGTAACTGGTAACTGGTGACTGGTGACTGTTGACTGGTGACTGGTGACTGGTGACTGGTGACTGGTGACTGGTGACTGGTGACTGGTGACTGGTGACTGGTGACTGGTGACTGGTGACTGGTGACTGGTGACTGGTGACTGGTGACTGGTGACTGGCGACTGGTGAATGGTGACTGGTAACTGGTAACTGGTAACTGGTAACTGGTAACTGGTAACTGGTAACTAGTAACTGGTAAATGGTAACTGGTAACTGGTAACTGGTAACTGGTAACTGGTAACTGGTAACTGGTAACTGGTAACTGGTAACTGGTAACTGGTAACTGGTAACTGGTAACTGGTAACTGGTAACTGGTAGCTGGTAACTGGTAACTGGTAACTGGTAACTGGTAACTGGTAACTGGTAACTGGTAACTGGTAACTGGTAACTGGTAACTGGTAACTGGTAACTGGTAACTGGTAACTGGTAACTGGTAACTGGTAACTGGTAACTGGTAATGGGTAACTGGTAACTGGTAACTGGTAACTGGTAACTGGTAACTGGTAACTGGTAACTGGTAACTGGTAACTGGTAACTGGTAACTGGTAACTGGTAACTGGTAACTGGTGGTTTATATTAGTTAGTTACTGGTGGCTGGTGGCTGGTGACTGGTGACTGGTGACTGGTGACTGGTGATTGGTGACTGGTGACTGGCGACTGGCGACTGGTGAATGGTGACTGGTAACTGGTAACTGGTAACTGGTAACTGGTAACTGGTAACTGGTAACTGGTAACTGGTAACTGGTAACTGGTAACTGGTAACTGGTAACTGGTAACTGGTTACTGGTAACTGGTAACTGGTGACTGGTGACTGTTGACTGGTGACTGGTGACTGGTGACTGGTGACTGGTGACTGGTGACTGGTGACTGGTGACTGGTGACTGGTGACTGGTGACTGGTGACTGGTGACTGGTGACTGGTGACTGGTGACTGGCGACTGGTGAATGGTGACTGGTAACTGGTAACTGGTAACTGGTAACTGGTAACTGGTAACTGGTAACTAGTAACTGGTAAATGGTAACTGGTAACTGGTAAATGGTAACTGGTAACTGGTAACTGGTAACGGGTAACTGGTAACTGGTAACTGGTAACTGGTAACTGGTAACTGGTAACTGGTAACTGGTAACTGGTAACTGGTAACTGGTAACGGGTAACTGGTAACTGGTAACTGGTAACTGGTAACTGGTAACTGGTAACTGGTAACTGGTAACTGGTAACTGGTAACTGGTAACTGGTAACTGGTAACTGGTAACTGGTAACTGGTAACTGGTAACTGGTAACTGGTAACTGGTAACTGGTAACTGGTAACTGGTAACTGGTAACTGGTAACTGGTAACTGGTAACTGGTAACTGGTAACTGGTAACTGGTAACTGGTAACTGGTAACTGGTAACTGGTAACTGGTAACTGGTGGTTTATATTAGTTAGTTACTGGTGGCTGGTGGCTGGTGACTGGTGACTGGTGACTGGTGATTGGTGACTGGTGATTGGTGACAGGCGACTGGTGACTGATGATTGGTGACTGGTTACTGGTAACTGGTAACTGGTAACTGGTAACTGGTAACTGGTAACTGGTAACTGGTAACTGGTAACTGGTAACTGGTAACTGGTAACTGGTAACTGGAAACTCGTAGCTGGTAACTGGTAACTGGTAACTGGTAACTGGTAACTTTTAACTGGTAACTGGTAACTGGTAACTGGTAACTGGTAACTGGTAACTGGTAACTGGTAACTGGTAACTGGTAACTGGTAACTGGTAACTGGTAACTGGTAACTGGTAACTGGTAACTGGTAACTGGTAACTGGTAACTGGTAACTGGTAACTGGTAACTGGTAACTGGTAACTGGTAACTGGTAACTGGTAACTGGTAACTGGTAACTGGTAACTGGTAACTGGTAACTGGTAACTGGTAACTGGTTACTGGTAACTGGTAACTGGTGACTGGTGACTGGTGACTGGTGACTGGTGACTGGTGACTGGTGACTGGTGACTGGTGACTGGTGACTGGTGACTGGTGACTGGTGACTGGTGACTGGTGACTGGTGACTGGTGACTGGCGACTGGTGAATGGTGACTGGTAACTGGTAACTGGTAACTGGTAACTGGTAACTGGTAACTGGTAACTGGTAAGTGGTAACTCATATCCAGGGTGGGCGAAATCCTCATATCCAGGGTGCGCGAAATCCTTATATCCAGGGGGGGCGAAATCCTCATATCCAGGGTGAGCGAAATTCTCAAATCCAGGGTGCGCGAAATCCTCATATTCAGGGTTCGCGAAATCCTCAAATCCAGGGTGAGCGAAATCCTCATATCCAGGGTGGGCGAAATCCTCATATCCAGGGTGCGCGAAATCCTCATATCCAGGTTGCGCGAAATCCTCATATCCAGGAAGTGCGACATCCTCATATCCAGGGTGCGCGAAATCCTCAAATCCAGGGTGGGCGAAATCCTCAAATCCAGTGTGTGCGAAATCCTCAAATCCAAGGTGAGCGAAATCCTCATATCCAGGGTGGACGAAATCCTCAAATCCAGGGTTCGCGAAATCCTCATATCCAGGGTGCGCAAAATCCTCATATCCAGGGTTCGCGAAATTCTCATATCCAGGGTGCGCGAAATCCCCATATCCAGGGTGGGCGAAATCCTCATATCCAGGGTGCGCGAAATCCCCATATCCAGGGTGCGCGAAATCCTCATATCCAGGGTGCGCGAAATCCTCAAATCCAGGGTGCTCGAAATCCTCATATCCAGGGTGCGCGAAATCCTCAAATCAAGGTTGGGCGAAATCCTCATATCCAGGGTGCGCTAAATCCTCATACCCAGAGTGCGCGAAATCCTCATATCCAGGGTGCGCGAAATCCTCAAATCCAGGGTGGGCGGAGTCCTTAAATCCAGGGTGCGCGAAATCCTCAAATCCAGGGTGGGCGAAATCCTCATATCCAGGGTAGGTGAAACCCTCAAATCTAGGGTGCGCGAATTCCTCATATCCAGGGTGCGCGAAATCCTCATATCCGGGGTGGGCGAAATCCTCATATACAGGGTGCGCGAAATCTTCATATCCAGGGTGCGCGAAATCCTCATTTCCAGGGTGGGTGAAATCCCCAAATCCAGGGTTCGCGAAATCCTCATATCCAGGGTGCGCAAAATCCTCATATCCAGGGTTCGCGAAATTCTCATAACCAGGGTGCGCGAAATCACCATATCCAGGGTACGCGAAATCCTCATATCCAGGGTGTGCGAAATCCTCATTACCAGGGTGCGCGAAATCCTCATATCCAGGGTGCGCGAAATCCTCATATCCGGGGTGGGCGAAATCCTCATATACAGGGTGCGCGAAATCCTCATATCCAGGGTGCGCGAAATCCTCATTTCCAGGGTGGGTGAAATCCTCAAATCCAGGGTTCGCGAAATCCTCATATCCAGGGTGTGCGAAATCCTCATATTCAGGGTGGGCGAAATCCTCAAATCCAGGGTTCGCGAAATCCTCATATCCAGGGTGCGCGAAATCCAAATATCCAGGGTGGTCACCAGTCACCAGTCACCAGTCACCAGTCACCAGTCACCAGTCACCAGTCACCAGTCACCAGTCACCAGTCACCAGTCACCAGTCACCAGTCACCAGTCACCAGTCACCAGTCACCAGTCACCAGTCACCAGTCACCAGTCACCAGTCACCAGTCACCAGTCACCAGTCACCAGTCACCAGTCACCAGTCACCAGTCACCAGTCACCAGTCACCAGTCACCAGTCACCAGTCACCAGTCACCAGTCACCAGTCACCAGTCACCAGTCACCAGTCACCAGTCACCAGTCACCAGTCACCAGTCACCAGTCACCAGTCACCAGTCACCAGTCACCAGTCACCAGTCACCAGTCACCAGTCACCAGTCACCAGTCACCAGTCACCAGTCACCAGTCACCAGTCACCAGTCACCAGTCACCAGTCACCAGTCACCAGTCACCAGTCACCAGTCACCAGTCACCAGTCACCAGTCACCAGTCACCAGTCACCAGTCACCAGTCACCAGTCACCAGTCACCAGTCACCAGTCACCAGTCACCAGTCACCAGTCACCAGTCACCAGTCACCAGTCACCAGTCACCAGTCACCAGTCACCAGTCACCAGTCACCAGTCACCAGTCACCAGTCACCAGTCACCAGTCACCAGTCACCAGTCACCAGTCACCAGTCACCAGTCACCAGTCACCAGTCACCAGTCACCAGTCACCAGTCACCAGTCACCAGTCACCAGTCACCAGTCACCAGTCACCAGTCACCAGTCACCAGTCACCAGTCACCAGTCACCAGTCACCAGTCACCAGTCACCAGTCACCAGTCACCAGTCACCAGTCACCAGTCACCAGTCACCAGTCACCAGTCACCAGTCACCAGTCACCAGTCACCAGTCACCAGTCACCAGTCACCAGTCACCAGTCACCAGTCACCAGTCACCAGTCACCAGTCACCAGTCACCAGTCACCAGTCACCAGTCACCAGTCACCAGTCACCAGTCACCAGTCACCAGTCACCAGTCACCAGTCACCAGTCACCAGTCACCAGTCACCAGTCACCAGTCACCAGTCACCAGTCACCAGTCACCAGTCACCAGTCACCAGTCACCAGTCACCAGTCACCAGTCACCAGTCACCAGTCACCAGTCACCAGTCACCAGTCACCAGTCACCAGTCACCAGTCACCAGTCACCAGTCACCAGTCACCAGTCACCAGTCACCAGTCACCAGTCACCAGTCACCAGTCACCAGTCACCAGTCACCAGTCACCAGTCACCAGTCACCAGTCACCAGTCACCAGTCACCAGTCACCAGTCACCAGTCACCAGTCACCAGTCACCAGTCACCAGTCACCAGTCACCAGTCACCAGTCACCAGTCACCAGTCACCAGTCACCAGTCACCAGTCACCAGTCACCAGTCACCAGTCACCAGTCACCAGTCACCAGTCACCAGTCACCAGTCACCAGTCACCAGTCACCAGTCACCAGTCACCAGTCACCAGTCACCAGTCACCAGTCACCAGTCACCAGTCACCAGTCACCAGTCACCAGTCACCAGTCACCAGTCACCAGTCACCAGTCACCAGTCACCAGTCACCAGTCACCAGTCACCAGTCACCAGTCACCAGTCACCAGTCACCAGTCACCAGTCACCAGTCACCAGTCACCAGTCACCAGTCACCAGTCACCAGTCACTGGTAACTGGTAACTGGTAACTGGTAACTGGTAACTGGTAACTGGTAACTGGTAACTGGTAACTGGTAACTGGTAACTGGTAACTGGTAACTGGTAACTGGTAACTGGTAACTGGTAACTGGTAACTGGTAACTGGTAACTGGTAACTGGTAACTGGTAACTGGTAACTGGTAACTGGTAACTGGTAACTGGTAACTGGTAACTGGTAACTGGTAACTGGTAACTGGTAACTGGTAACTGGTAACTGGTAACTGGTAACTGGTAACTGGTAACTGGTAACTGGTAACTGGTAACTGGTAACTGGTAACTGGTAACTGGTAACTGGTAACTGGTAACTGGTAACTGGTAACTGGTAACTGGTAACTGGTAACTGGTAACTGGTAACTGGTAACTGGTAACTGGTAACTGGTAACTGGTAACTGGTAACTGGTAACTGGTAACTGGTAACTGGTAACTGGTAACTGGTAACTGGTAACTGGTAACTGGTAACTGGTAACTGGTAACTGGTAACTGGTAACTGGTAACTGGTAACTGGTAACTGGTAACTGGTAACTGGTAACTGGTAACTGGTAACTGGTAACTGGTAACTGGTAACTGGTAACTGGTAACTGGTAACTGGTAACTGGTAACTGGTAACTGGTAACTGGTAACTGGTAACTGGTAACTGGTAACTGGTAACTGGTAACTGGTAACTGGTAACTGGTAACTGGTAACTGGTAACTGGTAACTGGTAACTGGTAACTGGTAACTGGTAACTGGTAACTGGTAACTGGTAACTGGTAACTGGTAACTGGTAACTGGTAACTGGTAACTGGTAACTGGTAACTGGTAACTGGTAACTGGTAACTGGTAACTGGTAACTGGTAACTGGTAACTGGTAACTGGTAACTGGTAACTGGTAACTGGTAACTGGTAACTGGTAACTGGTAACTGGTAACTGGTAACTGGTAACTGGTAACTGGTAACTGGTAACTGGTAACTGGTAACTGGTAACTGGTAACTGGTAACTGGTAACTGGTAACTGGTAACTGGTAACTGGTAACTGGTAACTGGTAACTGGTAACTGGTAACTGGTAACTGGTAACTGGTAACTGGTAACTGGTAACTGGTAACTGGTAACTGGTAACTGGTAACTGGTAACTGGTAACTGGTAACTGGTAACTGGTAACTGGTAACTGGTAACTGGTAACTGGTGGTTTATTTTAGTTAGTTACTGGTGGCTGGTGACTGGTGATTGGTGACAGGTGACTGGTGACTGATGATTGGTGACTGGTTACTGGTAACTGGTAACGTGTAACTGGTAACTGGTAACTGGTAACTGGTAACTGGTAACTGGTAACTGGTAACTGGTAACTGGTAACTGGTAACTGGTAACTGGTAACTGGTAACTGGTAACTGGTAACTGGTAACTGGTAACTGGTAACTGGTAACTGGTAACTGGTAACTGGTAACTGGTAACTGGTAACTGGTAACTGGTAACTGGTAACTGGTAACCGGTAACTGGTAACTGGTGGTTTATTTTAGTTAGTTACTGGTGACTGGTGACTGGTGGTTTATTTTAGTTAGTTACTGGTGGCTGGTGACTGGTGATTGGTGACAGGTGACTGGTGACTGATGATTGGTGACTGGTTACTGGTAACTGGTAACGTGTAACTGGTAACTGGTAACTGGTAACTGGTAACTGGTAACTGGTAACTGGTAACTGGTAACTGGTAACTGGTAACTGGTAACTGGTAACTGGTAACTGGTAACTGGTAACTGGTAACTGGTAACTGGTAACTGGTAACTGGTAACTGGTAACTGGTAACTGGTAACTGGTAACTGGTAACTGGTAACTGGTAACTGGTAACTGGTAACTGGTAACTGGTAACTGGTAACTGGTAACTGGTAACTGGTAAGTGGTAACTCATATCCAGAGTGGGCGAATTCCTCATATCCAGGGTGCGCGAAATCCTCAAATCCAGGGTGCTCGAAGTCCTCATATCCAGGGTGCGCGAAATCCTCAAATTCAGGGTGGCCACCACCAGTCACTAGTAACTGGTAACTGGTAACTGGTAACTGGTAACTGGTAACTGGTAACTGGTAACTGGTAACTGGTAACTGGTAACTGGTAACTGGTAACTGGTAACTGGTAACTGGTAACTGGTAACTGGTAACTGGTAACTGGTAACTGGTAACTGGTAACTGGTAACTGGTAACTGGTAACTGGTAACTGGTAACTGGTAACTGGTAACTGGTAACTGGTAACTGGTAACTGGTAACTGGTAACTGGTAACTGGTAACTGGTAACTGGTAACTGGTAACTGGTAACTGGTGGTTTATTTTAGTTAGTTACTGGTGACTGGTGACTGGTGGTTTATTTTAGTTAGTTACTGGTGGCTGGTGACTGGTGATTGGTGACAGGTGACTGGTGACTGATGATTGGTGACTGGTTACTGGTAACTGGTAACGTGTAACTGGTAACTGGTAACTGGTAACTGGTAACTGGTAACTGGTAACTGGTAACTGGTAACTGGTAACTGGTAACTGGTAACTGGTAACTGGTAACTGGTAACTGGTAACTGGTAACTGGTAACTGGTAACTGGTAACTGGTAACTGGTAACTGGTAACTGGTAACTGGTAACTGGTAACTGGTAACTGGTAACTGGTAACTGGTAACTGGTAAGTGGTAACTCATATCCAGAGTGGGCGAATTCCTCATATCCAGGGTGCGCGAAATCCTCAAATCCAGGGTGCTCGAAGTCCTCATATCCAGGGTGCGCGAAATCCTCAAATTCAGGGTGGCCACCACCAGTCACTAGTAACTGGTAACTGGTAACTGGTAACTGGTAACTGGTAACTGGTAACTGGTAACTGGTAACTGGTAACTGGTAACTGGTAACTGGTAACTGGTAACTGGTAACTGGTAACTGGTAACTGGTAACTGGTAACTGGTAACTGGTAACTGGTAACTGGTAACTGGTAACTGGTAACTGGTAACTGGTAACTGGTAACTGGTAACTGGTAACTGGTAACTGGTAACTGGTAACTGGTAACTGGTAACTGGTAACTGGTAACTGGTAACTGGTAACTGGTAACTGGTAACTGGTAACTGGTAACTGGTAACTGGTAACTGGTAACTGGTAACTGGTAACTGGTAACTGGTAACTGGTAACTGGTAACTGGTAACTGGTAACTGGTAACTGGTAACTGGTAACTGGTAACTGGTAACTGGTAACTGGTAACTGGTAACTGGTAACTGGTAACTGGTAACTGGTAACTGGTAACTGGTAACTGGTAACTGGTAACTGGTAACTGGTAACTGGTAACTGGTAACTGGTAACTGGTAACTGGTAACTGGTAACTGGTAACTGGTAACTGGTAACTGGTAACTGGTAACTGGTGACTGGTGACTGGTGACTGGTGACTGGTGACTGGTGACTGGTGACTGGTGACTGGTGACTGGTGACTGGTGAATGGTGACTGGTAACTGGTAACTGGTAACTGGTAACTGGTAACTGGTAACTGGTAACTGGTAACTGGTAACTGGTAACTGGTAACTGGTAACTAGTAACTGGTAGCTGGTAACTGGTAACTGGTGACTGGTGACTGTTGACTGGTGACTGGTGACTGGTGACTGGTGACTGGTGACTGGTGACTGGTGACTGGTGACTGGTGACTGGTGACTGGTGACTGGTGACTGGTGACTTGTGACTGGTGACTGGTGACTTGTGACTGGTGACTGGTGACTGGTGACTGGTGACTGGTGACTGGTGACTGGTGACTGGTGACTGGCGACTGGCGACTGGCGACTGGTGAATGGTGACTGGTAACTGGTAACTGGTAACTGGTAACTGGTAACTGGTAACTGGTAACTGGTAACTGGTAACTGGTAACTGGTAACTGGTAACTGGTAACTGGTAACTGGTTACTGGTAACTGGTAACTGGTGACTGGTGACTGTTGACTGGTGACTGGTGACTGGTGACTGGTGACTGGTGACTGGTGACTGGTGACTGGTGACTGGTGACTGGTGACTGGTGACTGGTGACTGGTGACTGGTGACTGGTGACTGGCGACTGGTGAATGGTGACTGGTAACTGGTAACTGGTAACTGGTAACTGGTAACTAGTAACTGGTAAATGGTAACTGGTAACTGGTAACTGGTAACTGGTAACTGGTAACTGGTAACTGGTAACTGGTAACTGGTAACTGGTAACTGGTAACTGGTAACTGGTAACTGGTAACTGGTAACTGGTAGCTGGTAACTGGTAACTGGTAACTGGTAACTGGTAACTGGTAACTGGTAACTGGTAACTGGTAACTGGTAACTGGTAACTGGTAACTGGTAACTGGTAACTGGTAACTGGTAACTGGTAACTGGTAACTGGTAACTGGTAACTGGTAACTGGTAACTGGTAACTGGTAACTGGTAACTGGTAACTGGTAACTGGTAACTGGTAACTGGTAACTGGTAACTGGTAACTGGTGGTTTATTTTAGTTAGTTACTGGTGGCTGGTGACTGGTGATTGGTGACAGGTGACTGGTGACTGATGATTGGTGACTGGTTACTGGTAACTGGTAACGTGTAACTGGTAACTGGTAACTGGTAACTGGTAACTGGTAACTGGTAACTGGTAACTGGTAACTGGTAACTGGTAACTGGTAACTGGTAACTGGTAACTGGTAACTGGTAACTGGTAACTGGTAACTGGTAACTGGTAACTGGTAACTGGTAACTGGTAACTGGTAACTGGTAACTGGTAACTGGTAACTGGTAACTGGTAACCGGTAACTGGTAACTGGTGGTTTATTTTAGTTAGTTACTGGTGACTGGTGACTGGTGGTTTATTTTAGTTAGTTACTGGTGGCTGGTGACTGGTGATTGGTGACAGGTGACTGGTGACTGATGATTGGTGACTGGTTACTGGTAACTGGTAATTGGTGACTGGTTACTGGTAACTGGTAACGTGTAACTGGTAACTGGTAACTGGTAACTGGTAACTGGTAACTGGTAACTGGTAACTGGTAACTGGTAACTGGTAACTGGTAACTGGTAACTGGTAACTGGTAACTGGTAACTGGTAACTGGTAACTGGTAACTGGTAACTGGTAACTGGTAACTGGTAACTGGTAACTGGTAACTGGTAACTGGTAACTGGTAACTGGTAACTGGTAACTGGTAACTGGTAAGTGGTAACTCATATCCAGAGTGGGCGAATTCCTCATATCCAGGGTGCGCGAAATCCTCAAATCCAGGGTGCTCGAAGTCCTCATATCCAGGGTGCGCGAAATCCTCAAATTCAGGGTGGCCACCACCAGTCACTAGTAACTGGTAACTGGTAACTGGTAACTGGTAACTGGTAACTGGTAACTGGTAACTGGTAACTGGTAACTGGTAACTGGTAACTGGTAACTGGTAACTGGTAACTGGTAACTGGTAACTGGTAACTGGTAACTGGTAACTGGTAACTGGTAACTGGTAACTGGTAACTGGTAACTGGTAACTGGTAACTGGTAACTGGTAACTGGTAACTGGTAACTGGTAACTGGTAACTGGTAACTGGTAACTGGTAACTGGTGGTTTATTTTAGTTAGTTACTGGTGACTGGTGACTGGTGGTTTATTTTAGTTAGTTACTGGTGACTGGTGACTGATGATTGGTGACTGGTTACTGGTAACTGGTAACGTGTAACTGGTAACTGGTAACTGGTAACTGGTAACTGGTAACTGGTAACTGGTAACTGGTAACTGGTAACTGGTAACTGGTAACTGGTAACTGGTAACTGGTAACTGGTAACTGGTAACTGGTAACTGGTAACTGGTAACTGGTAACTGGTAACTGGTAACTGGTAACTGGTAACTGGTAACTGGTAACTGGTAAGTGGTAACTCATATCCAGAGTGGGCGAATTCCTCATATCCAGGGTGCGCGAAATCCTCAAATCCAGGGTGCTCGAAGTCCTCATATCCAGGGTGCGCGAAATCCTCAAATTCAGGGTGGCCACCACCAGTCACTAGTAACTGGTAACTGGTAACTGGTAACTGGTAACTGGTAACTGGTAACTGGTAACTGGTAACTGGTAACTGGTAACTGGTAACTGGTAACTGGTAACTGGTAACTGGTAACTGGTAACTGGTAACTGGTAACTGGTAACTGGTAACTGGTAACTGGTAACTGGTAACTGGTAACTGGTAACTGGTAACTGGTAACTGGTAACTGGTAACTGGTAACTGGTAACTGGTAACTGGTAACTGGTAACTGGTAACTGGTAACTGGTAACTGGTAACTGGTAACTGGTAACTGGTAACTGGTAACTGGTAACTGGTAACTGGTAACTGGTAACTGGTAACTGGTAACTGGTAACTGGTAACTGGTAACTGGTAACTGGTAACTGGTAACTGGTAACTGGTAACTGGTAACTGGTAACTGGTAACTGGTAACTGGTAACTGGTAACTGGTAACTGGTAACTGGTAACTGGTAACTGGTAACTGGTAACTGGTAACTGGTAACTGGTAACTGGTAACTGGTAACTGGTAACTGGTAACTGGTAACTGGTAACTGGTAACTGGTAACTGGTGACTGTTGACTGGTGACTGGTGACTGGTGACTGGTGACTGGTGACTGGTGACTGGTGACTGGTGACTGGTGACTGGTGACTGGTGACTGGTGACTGGTGACTGGCGACTGGTGAATGGTGACTGGTAACTGGTAACTGGTAACTGGTAACTGGTAACTTGTAACTGGTAACTGGTAACTGGTAACTGGTAACTGGTAACTAGTAACTGGTAGCTGGTAACTGGTAACTGGTGACTGGTGACTGTTGACTGGTGACTGGTGACTGGTGACTGGTGACTGGTGACTGGTGACTGGTGACTGGTGACTGGTGACTGGTGACTGGTGACTGGTGACTTGTGACTGGTGACTGGTGACTTGTGACTGGTGACTGGTGACTGGTGACTGGTGACTGGTGACTGGTGACTGGTGACTGGTGACTGGCGACTGGCGACTGGTGAATGGTGACTGGTAACTGGTAACTGGTAACTGGTAACTGGTAACTGGTAACTGGTAACTGGTAACTGGTAACTGGTAACTGGTAACTGGTAACTGGTAACTGGTAACTGGTTACTGGTAACTGGTAACTGGTGACTGGTGACTGTTGACTGGTGACTGGTGACTGGTGACTGGTGACTGGTGACTGGTGACTGGTGACTGGTGACTGGTGACTGGTGACTGGTGACTGGTGACTGGTGACTGGTGACTGGTGACTGGCGACTGGTGAATGGTGACTGGTAACTGGTAACTGGTAACTGGTAACTGGTAACTAGTAACTGGTAAATGGTAACTGGTAACTGGTAACTGGTAACTGGTAACTGGTAACTGGTAACTGGTAACTGGTAACTGGTAACTGGTAACTGGTAACTGGTAACTGGTAACTGGTAACTGGTAACTGGTAGCTGGTAACTGGTAACTGGTAACTGGTAACTGGTAACTGGTAACTGGTAACTGGTAACTGGTAACTGGTAACTGGTAACTGGTAACTGGTAACTGGTAACTGGTAACTGGTAACTGGTAACTGGTAACTGGTAACTGGTAACTGGTAACTGGTAACTGGTAACTGGTAACTGGTAACTGGTAACTGGTAACTGGTAACTGGTAACTGGTAACTGGTAACTGGTAACTGGTAACTGGTAACTGGTAACTGGTAACTGGTAACTGGTGGTTTATATTAGTTAGTTACTGGTGGCTGGTGGCTGGTGACTGGTGACTGGTGACTGGTGACTGGTGATTGGTGAGTGGTGACTGGCGACTGGCGACTGGTGAATGGTGACTGGTAACTGGTAACTGGTAACTGGTAACTGGTAACTGGTAACTGGTAACTGGTAACTGGTAACTGGTAACTGGTAACTGGTAACTGGTAACTGGTAACTGGTAACTGGTTACTGGTAACTGGTAACTGGTGACTGGTGACTGTTGACTGGTGACTGGTGACTGGTGACTGGTGACTGGTGACTGGTGACTGGTGACTGGTGACTGGTGACTGGTGACTGGTGACTGGTGACTGGTGACTGGCGACTGGTGAATGGTAACTGGTAACTGGTAACTGGTAACTGGTAACTGGTAACTGGTAACTAGTAACTGGTAAATGGTAACTGGTAACTGGTAACTGGTAACTGGTAACTGGTAACTGGTAACTGGTAACTGGTAACTGGTAACGGGTAACTGGTAACTGGTAACTGGTAACTGGTAACTGGTAACTGGTAACTGGTAACTGGTAACTGGTAACTGGTAACTGGTAACTGGTAACTGGTAACTGGTAACTGGTAACTGGTAACTGGTAACTGGTAACTGGTAACTGGTAACTGGTAACTGGTAACTGGTAACTGGTAACTGGTAACTGGTAACTGGTAACTGGTAACTGGTAACTGGTAACTGGTAACTGGTAACTGGTAACTGGTAACTGGTAACTGGTAACTGGTAACTGGTAACTGGTAACTGGTAACTGGTAACTGGTAACTGGTAACTGGTAACTGGTAACTGGTAACTGGTAACTGGTAACTGGTAACTGGTAACTGGTGGTTTATATTAGTTAGTTACTGGTGGCTGGTGGCTGCTGACTGGTGACTGGTGACTGGTGATTGGTGACTGGTGATTGGTGACAGGCGACTGGTGACTGATGATTGGTGACTGGTTACTGGTAACTGGTAACTGGTAACTGGTAACTGGTAACTGGTAACTGGTAACTGGTAACTGGTAACTGGTAACTGGTAACTGGTAACTGGTAACTGGTAACTGGTAACTGGTAACTGGTAACTGGAAACTCGTAGCTGGCAACTGGTAACTGGTAACTGGTAACTGGTAACTTTTAACTGGTAACTGGTAACTGGTAACTGGTAACTGGTAACTGGTAACTGGTAACTGGTAACTGGTAACTGGTAACTGGTAACTGGTAACTGGTAACTGGTAACTGGTAACTGGTAACTGGTAACTGGTAACTGGTAACTGGTAACTGGTAAATGGTAACTGGTAACTGGTAACTGGTAACTGGTAACTGGTAACTGGTAACTGGTAACTGGTAACTGGTAACTGGTAACTGGTAACTGGTAACTGGTAACTGGTTACTGGTAACTGGTAACTGGTGACTGGTGACTGTTGACTGGTGACTGGTGACTGGTGACTGGTGACTGGTGACTGGTGACTGGTGACTGGTGACTGGTGACTGGCGACTGGTGAATGGTGACTGGTAACTGGTAACTGGTAACTGGTAACTGGTAACTGGTAACTGGTAACTGGTAAGTGGTAACTCATATCCAGGGTGGGCGAAATCCTCATATCCAGGGTGCGCGAAATCCTTATATCCAGGGGGGGCGAAATCCTCATATCCAGGGTGAGCGAAATTCTCAAATCCAGGGTGCGCGAAATCCTCATATTCAGGGTTCGCGAAATCCTCAAATCCAGGGTGAGCGAAATCCTCATATCCAGGGTGGGCGAAATCCTCATATCCAGGGTGCGCGAAATCCTCATATCCAGGTTGCGCGAAATCCTCATATCCAGGAAGTGCGACATCCTCATATCCAGGGTGCGCGAAATCCTCAAATCCAGGGTGGGCGAAATCCTCAAATCCAGTGTGTGCGAAATCCTCAAATCCAAGGTGAGCGAAATCCTCATATCCAGGGTGGACGAAATCCTCAAATCCAGGGTTCGCGAAATCCTCATATCCAGGGTGCGCAAAATCCTCATATCCAGGGTTCGCGAAATTCTCATATCCAGGGTGCGCGAAATCCCCATATCCAGGGTGGGCGAAATCCTCATATCCAGGGTGCGCGAAATCCCCATATCCAGGGTGCGCGAAATCCTCATATCCAGGGTGCGCGAAATCCTCAAATCCAGGGTGCTCGAAATCCTCATATCCAGGGTGCGCGAAATCCTCAAATCAAGGTTGGGCGAAATCCTCATATCCAGGGTGCGCTAAATCCTCATACCCAGAGTGCGCGAAATCCTCATATCCAGGGTGCGCGAAATCCTCAAATCCAGGGTGGGCGAAGTCCTTAAATCCAGGGTGCGCGAAATCCTCAAATCCAGGGTGGGCGAAATCCTCATATCCAGGGTAGGTGAAACCCTCAAATCTAGGGTGCGCGAATTCCTCATATCCAGGGTGCGCGAAATCCTCATATCCGGGGTGGGCGAAATCCTCATATACAGGGTGCGCGAAATCTTCATATCCAGGGTGCGCGAAATCCTCATTTCCAGGGTGGGTGAAATCCCCAAATCCAGGGTTCGCGAAATCCTCATATCCAGGGTGCGCAAAATCCTCATATCCAGGGTTCGCGAAATTCTCATAACCAGGGTGCGCGAAATCACCATATCCAGGGTACGCGAAATCCTCATATCCAGGGTGTGCGAAATCCTCATTACCAGGGTGCGCGAAATCCTCATATCCAGGGTGCGCGAAATCCTCATATCCGGGGTGGGCGAAATCCTCATATACAGGGTGCGCGAAATCCTCATATCCAGGGTGCGCGAAATCCTCATTTCCAGGGTGGGTGAAATCCTCAAATCCAGGGTTCGCGAAATCCTCATATCCAGGGTGTGCGAAATCCTCATATTCAGGGTGGGCGAAATCCTCAAATCCAGGGTTCGCGAAATCCTCATATCCAGGGTGCGCGAAATCCAAATATCCAGGGTGGTCACCAGTCACCAGTCACCAGTCACCAGTCACCAGTCACCAGTCACCAGTCACCAGTCACCAGTCACCAGTCACCAGTCACCAGTCACCAGTCACCAGTCACCAGTCACCAGTCACCAGTCACCAGTCACCAGTCACCAGTCACCAGTCACCAGTCACCAGTCACCAGTCACCAGTCACCAGTCACCAGTCACCAGTCACCAGTCACCAGTCACCAGTCACCAGTCACCAGTCACCAGTCACCAGTCACCAGTCACCAGTCACCAGTCACCAGTCACCAGTCACCAGTCACCAGTCACCAGTCACCAGTCACCAGTCACCAGTCACCAGTCACCAGTCACCAGTCACCAGTCACCAGTCACCAGTCACCAGTCACCAGTCACCAGTCACCAGTCACCAGTCACCAGTCACCAGTCACCAGTCACCAGTCACCAGTCACCAGTCACCAGTCACCAGTCACCAGTCACCAGTCACCAGTCACCAGTCACCAGTCACCAGTCACCAGTCACCAGTCACCAGTCACCAGTCACCAGTCACCAGTCACCAGTCACCAGTCACCAGTCACCAGTCACCAGTCACCAGTCACCAGTCACCAGTCACCAGTCACCAGTCACCAGTCACCAGTCACCAGTCACCAGTCACCAGTCACCAGTCACCAGTCACCAGTCACCAGTCACCAGTCACCAGTCACCAGTCACCAGTCACCAGTCACCAGTCACCAGTCACCAGTCACCAGTCACCAGTCACCAGTCACCAGTCACCAGTCACCAGTCACCAGTCACCAGTCACCAGTCACCAGTCACCAGTCACCAGTCACCAGTCACCAGTCACCAGTCACCAGTCACCAGTCACCAGTCACCAGTCACCAGTCACCAGTCACCAGTCACCAGTCACCAGTCACCAGTCACCAGTCACCAGTCACCAGTCACCAGTCACCAGTCACCAGTCACCAGTCACCAGTCACCAGTCACCAGTCACCAGTCACCAGTCACCAGTCACCAGTCACCAGTCACCAGTCACCAGTCACCAGTCACCAGTCACCAGTCACCAGTCACCAGTCACCAGTCACCAGTCACCAGTCACCAGTCACCAGTCACCAGTCACCAGTCACCAGTCACCAGTCACCAGTCACCAGTCACCAGTCACCAGTCACCAGTCACCAGTCACCAGTCACCAGTCACCAGTCACCAGTCACCAGTCACCAGTCACCAGTCACCAGTCACCAGTCACCAGTCACCAGTCACCAGTCACCAGTCACCAGTCACCAGTCACCAGTCACCAGTCACCAGTCACCAGTCACCAGTCACCAGTCACCAGTCACCAGTCACCAGTCACCAGTCACCAGTCACCAGTCACCAGTCACCAGTCACCAGTCACCAGTCACCAGTCACCAGTCACCAGTCACCAGTCACCAGTCACCAGTCACCAGTCACCAGTCACCAGTCACCAGTAACTGGTAACTGGTAACTGGTAACTGGTAACTGGTAACTGGTAACTGGTAACTGGTAACTGGTAACTGGTAACTGGTAACTGGTAACTGGTAACTGGTAACTGGTAACTGGTAACTGGTAACTGGTAACTGGTAACTGGTAACTGGTAACTGGTAACTGGTAACTGGTAACTGGTAACTGGTAACTGGTAACTGGTAACTGGTAACTGGTAACTGGTAACTGGTAACTGGTAACTGGTAACTGGTAACTGGTAACTGGTAACTGGTAACTGGTAACTGGTAACTGGTAACTGGTAACTGGTAACTGGTAACTGGTAACTGGTAACTGGTAACTGGTAACTGGTAACTGGTAACTGGTAACTGGTAACTGGTAACTGGTAACTGGTAACTGGTAACTGGTAACTGGTAACTGGTAACTGGTAACTGGTAACTGGTAACTGGTAACTGGTAACTGGTAACTGGTAACTGGTAACTGGTAACTGGTAACTGGTAACTGGTAACTGGTAACTGGTAACTGGTAACTGGTAACTGGTAACTGGTAACTGGTAACTGGTAACTGGTAACTGGTAACTGGTAACTGGTAACTGGTAACTGGTAACTGGTAACTGGTAACTGGTAACTGGTAACTGGTAACTGGTAACTGGTAACTGGTAACTGGTAACTGGTAACTGGTAACTGGTAACTGGTAACTGGTAACTGGTAACTGGTAACTGGTAACTGGTAACTGGTAACTGGTAACTGGTAACTGGTAACTGGTAACTGGTAACTGGTAACTGGTAACTGGTAACTGGTAACTGGTAACTGGTAACTGGTAACTGGTAACTGGTAACTGGTAACTGGTAACTGGTAACTGGTAACTGGTAACTGGTAACTGGTAACTGGTAACTGGTAACTGGTAACTGGTAACTGGTAACTGGTAACTGGTAACTGGTAACTGGTAACTGGTAACTGGTAACTGGTAACTGGTAACTGGTAACTGGTAACTGGTAACTGGTAACTGGTAACTGGTAACTGGTAACTGGTAACTGGTAACTGGTAACTGGTAACTGGTAACTGGTAACTGGTAACTGGTAACTGGTAACTGGTAACTGGTAACTGGTAACTGGTAACTGGTAACTGGTAACTGGTAACTGGTAACTGGTAACTGGTAACTGGTAACTGGTAACTGGTAACTGGTAACTGGTAACTGGTAACTGGTAACTGGTAACTGGTAACTGGTAACTGGTAACTGGTAACTGGTAGTTACTGGTGACTGGTGACTGGTGGTTTATTTTAGTTAGTTACTGGTGGCTGGTGACTGGTGATTGGTGACAGGTGACTGGTGACTGATGATTGGTGACTGGTTACTGGTAACTGGTAACGTGTAACTGGTAACTGGTAACTGGTAACTGGTAACTGGTAACTGGTAACTGGTAACTGGTAACTGGTAACTGGTAACTGCTAACTGGTAACTGGTAACTGGTAACTGGTAACTGGTAACTGGTAACTGGTAACTGGTAACTGGTAACTGGTAACTGGTAACTGGTAACTGGTAACTGGTAACTGGTAAGTGGTAACTCATATCCAGAGTGGGCGAATTCCTCATATCCAGGGTGCGCGAAATCCTCAAATCCAGGGTGCTCGAAGTCCTCATATCCAGGGTGCGCGAAATCCTCAAATTCAGGGTGGCCACCACCAGTCACTAGTAACTGGTAACTGGTAACTGGTAACTGGTAACTGGTAACTGGTAACTGGTAACTGGTAACTGGTAACTGGTAACTGGTAACTGGTAACTGGTAACTGGTAACTGGTAACTGGTAACTGGTAACTGGTAACTGGTAACTGGTAACTGGTAACTGGTAACTGGTAACTGGTAACTGGTAACTGGTAACTGGTAACTGGTAACTGGTAACTGGTAACTGGTAACTGGTAACTGGTAACTGGTAACTGGTAACTGGTAACTGGTAACTGGTAACTGGTAACTGGTAACTGGTAACTGGTAACTGGTAACTGGTAACTGGTAACTGGTAACTGGTAACTGGTAACTGGTAACTGGTAACTGGTAACTGGTAACTGGTAACTGGTAACTGGTAACTGGTAACTGGTAACTGGTAACTGGTAACTGGTAACTGGTAACTGGTAACTGGTAACTGGTAACTGGTAACTGGTAACTGGTAACTGGTAACTGGTAACTGGTAACTGGTAACTGGTAACTGGTAACTGGTAACTGGTAACTGGTAACTGGTAACTGGTAACTGGTAACTGGTGACTGGTGACTGTTGACTGGTGACTGGTGACTGGTGACTGGTGACTGGTGACTGGTGACTGGTGACTGGTGACTGGTGACTGGTGACTGGTGACTGGTGACTGGCGACTGGTGAATGGTGACTGGTAACTGGTAACTGGTAACTGGTAACTGGTAACTGGTAACTGGTAACTGGTAACTGGTAACTGGTAACTGGTAACTGGTAACTGGTAACTAGTAACTGGTAGCTGGTAACTGGTAACTGGTGACTGGTGACTGTTGACTGGTGACTGGTGACTGGTGACTGGTGACTGGTGACTGGTGACTGGTGACTGGTGACTGGTGACTGGTGACTGGTGACTGGTGACTTCTGACTGGTGACTGGTGACTTGTGACTGGTGACTGGTGACTGGTGACTGGTGACTGGTGACTGGTGACTGGTGACTGGTGACTGGCGACTGGCGACTGGTGAATGGTGACTGGTAACTGGTAACTGGTAACTGGTAACTGGTAACTGGTAACTGGTAACTGGTAACTGGTAACTGGTAACTGGTAACTGGTAACTGGTAACTGGTAACTGGTTACTGGTAACTGGTAACTGGTGACTGGTGACTGTTGACTGGTGACTGGTGACTGGTGACTGGTGACTGGTGACTGGTGACTGGTGACTGGTGACTGGTGACTGGTGACTGGTGACTGGTGACTGGCGACTGGTGAATGGTGACTGGTAACTGGTAACTGGTAACTGGTAACTGGTAACTAGTAACTGGTAAATGGTAACTGGTAACTGGTAACTGGTAACTGGTAACTGGTAACTGGTAACTGGTAACTGGTAACTGGTAACTGGTAACTGGTAACTGGTAACTGGTAACTGGTAGCTGGTAACTGGTAACTGGTAACTGGTAACTGGTAACTGGTAACTGGTAACTGGTAACTGGTAACTGGTAACTGGTAACTGGTAACTGGTAACTGGTAACTGGTAACTGGTAACTGGTAACTGGTAACTGGTAACTGGTAACTGGTAACTGGTAACTGGTAACTGGTAACTGGTAACTGCTAACTGGTAACTGGTAACTGCTAACTGGTAACTGGTAACTGGTAACTGGTAACTGGTAACTGGTAACTGGTAACTGGTAACTGGTAACTGGTAACTGGTAACTGGTAACTGGTAACTGGTAACTGGTAACTGGTGGTTTATATTAGTTAGTTACTGGTGGCTGGTGGCTGGTGACTGGTGACTGGTGACTGGTGACTGGTGATTGGTGAGTGGTGACTGGCGACTGGCGACTGGTGAATGGTGACTGGTAACTGGTAACTGGTAACTGGTAACTGGTAACTGGTAACTGGTAACTGGTAACTGGTAACTGGTAACTGGTAACTGGTAACTGGTAACTGGTAACTGGTAACTGGTAACTGGTTACTGGTAACTGGTAACTGGTGACTGGTGACTGTTGACTGGTGACTGGTGACTGGTGACTGGTGACTGGTGACTGGTGACTGGTGACTGGTGACTGGTGACTGGTGACTGGTGACTGGTGACTGGTGACTGGTGACTGGCGACTGGTGAATGGTAACTGGTAACTGGTAACTGGTAACTGGTAACTGGTAACTGGTAACTAGTAACTGGTAAATGGTAACTGGTAACTGGTAACTGGTAACTGGTAACTGGTAACTGGTAACTGGTAACTGGTAACTGGTAACGGGTAACTGGTAACTGGTAACTGGTAACTGGTAACTGGTAACTGGTAACTGGTAACTGGTAACTGGTAACTGGTAACTGGTAACTGGTAACTGGTAACTGGTAACTGGTAACTGGTAACTGGTAACTGGTAACTGGTAACTGGTAACTGGTAACTGGTAACTGGTAACTGGTAACTGGTAACTGGTAACTGGTAACTGGTAACTGGTAACTGGTAACTGGTAACTGGTAACTGGTAACTGGTAACTGGTAACTGGTAACTGGTAACTGGTAACTGGTAACTGGTAACTGGTAACTGGTAACTGGTAACTGGTAACTGGTAACTGGTAACTGGTAACTGGTAACTGGTAACTGGTAACTGGTAACTGGTGGTTTATATTAGTTAGTTACTGGTGGCTGGTGGCTGCTGACTGGTGACTGGTGACTGGTGATTGGTGACTGGTGATTGGTGACAGGCGACTGGTGACTGATGATTGGTGACTGGTTACTGGTAACTGGTAACTGGTAACTGGTAACTGGTAACTGGTAACTGGTAACTGGTAACTGGTAACTGGTAACTGGTAACTGGTAACTGGTAACTGGTAACTGGTAACTGGTAACTGGAAACTCGTAGCTGGTAACTGGTAACTGGTAACTGGTAACTGGTAACTTTTAACTGGTAACTGGTAACTGGTAACTGGTAACTGGTAACTGGTAACTGGTAACTGGTAACTGGTAACTGGTAACTGGTAACTGGTAACTGGTAACTGGTAACTGGTAACTGGTAACTGGTAACTGGTAACTGGTAACTGGTAACTGGTAAATGGTAACTGGTAACTGGTAACTGGTAACTGGTAACTGGTAACTGGTAACTGGTAACTGGTAACTGGTAACTGGTAACTGGTAACTGGTTACTGGTAACTGGTAACTGGTGACTGGTGACTGTTGACTGGTGACTGGTGACTGGTGACTGGTGACTGGTGACTGGTGACTGGTGACTGGTGACTGGCGACTGGTGAATGGTGACTGGTAACTGGTAACTGGTAACTGGTAACTGGTAACTGGTAACTGGTAACTGGTAAGTGGTAACTCATATCCAGGGTGGGCGAAATCCTCATATCCAGGGTGCGCGAAATCCTTATATCCAGGGGGGGCGAAATCCTCATATCCAGGGTGAGCGAAATTCTCAAATCCAGGGTGCGCGAAATCCTCATATTCAGGGTTCGCGAAATCCTCAAATCCAGGGTGAGCGAAATCCTCATATCCAGGGTGGGCGAAATCCTCATATCCAGGGTGCGCGAAATCCTCATATCCAGGTTGCGCGAAATCCTCATATCCAGGAAGTGCGACATCCTCATATCCAGGGTGCGCGAAATCCTCAAATCCAGGGTGGGCGAAATCCTCAAATCCAGTGTGTGCGAAATCCTCAAATCCAAGGTGAGCGAAATCCTCATATCCAGGGTGGACGAAATCCTCAAATCCAGGGTTCGCGAAATCCTCATATCCAGGGTGCGCAAAATCCTCATATCCAGGGTTCGCGAAATTCTCATATCCAGGGTGCGCGAAATCCCCATATCCAGGGTGGGCGAAATCCTCATATCCAGGGTGCGCGAAATCCCCATATCCAGGGTGCGCGAAATCCTCATATCCAGGGTGCGCGAAATCCTCAAATCCAGGGTGCTCGAAATCCTCATATCCAGGGTGCGCGAAATCCTCAAATCAAGGTTGGGCGAAATCCTCATATCCAGGGTGCGCTAAATCCTCATACCCAGAGTGCGCGAAATCCTCATATCCAGGGTGCGCGAAATCCTCAAATCCAGGGTGGGCGAAGTCCTTAAATCCAGGGTGCGCGAAATCCTCAAATCCAGGGTGGGCGAAATCCTCATATCCAGGGTAGGTGAAACCCTCAAATCTAGGGTGCGCGAATTCCTCATATCCAGGGTGCGCGAAATCCTCATATCCGGGGTGGGCGAAATCCTCATATACAGGGTGCGCGAAATCTTCATATCCAGGGTGCGCGAAATCCTCATTTCCAGGGTGGGTGAAATCCCCAAATCCAGGGTTCGCGAAATCCTCATATCCAGGGTGCGCAAAATCCTCATATCCAGGGTTCGCGAAATTCTCATAACCAGGGTGCGCGAAATCACCATATCCAGGGTACGCGAAATCCTCATATCCAGGGTGTGCGAAATCCTCATTACCAGGGTGCGCGAAATCCTCATATCCAGGGTGCGCGAAATCCTCATATCCGGGGTGGGCGAAATCCTCATATACAGGGTGCGCGAAATCCTCATATCCAGGGTGCGCGAAATCCTCATTTCCAGGGTGGGTGAAATCCTCAAATCCAGGGTTCGCGAAATCCTCATATCCAGGGTGTGCGAAATCCTCATATTCAGGGTGGGCGAAATCCTCAAATCCAGGGTTCGCGAAATCCTCATATCCAGGGTGCGCGAAATCCAAATATCCAGGGTGGTCACCAGTCACCAGTCACCAGTCACCAGTCACCAGTCACCAGTCACCAGTCACCAGTCACCAGTCACCAGTCACCAGTCACCAGTCACCAGTCACCAGTCACCAGTCACCAGTCACCAGTCACCAGTCACCAGTCACCAGTCACCAGTCACCAGTCACCAGTCACCAGTCACCAGTCACCAGACACCAGTCACCAGTCACCAGTCACCAGTCACCAGTCACCAGTCACCAGTCACCAGTCACCAGTCACCAGTCACCAGTCACCAGTCACCAGTCACCAGTCACCAGTCACCAGTCACCAGTCACCAGTCACCAGTCACCAGTCACCAGTCACCAGTCACCAGTCACCAGTCACCAGTCACCAGTCACCAGTCACCAGTCACCAGTCACCAGTCACCAGTCACCAGTCACCAGTCACCAGTCACCAGTCACCAGTCACCAGTCACCAGTCACCAGTCACCAGTCACCAGTCACCAGTCACCAGTCACCAGTCACCAGTCACCAGTCACCAGTCACCAGTCACCAGTCACCAGTCACCAGTCACCAGTCACCAGTCACCAGTCACCAGTCACCAGTCACCAGTCACCAGTCACCAGTCACCAGTCACCAGTCACCAGTCACCAGTCACCAGTCACCAGTCACCAGTCACCAGTCACCAGTCACCAGTCACCAGTCACCAGTCACCAGTCACCAGTCACCAGTCACCAGTCACCAGTCACCAGTCACCAGTCACCAGTCACCAGTCACCAGTCACCAGTCACCAGTCACCAGTCACCAGTCACCAGTCACCAGTCACCAGTCACCAGTCACCAGTCACCAGTCACCAGTCACCAGTCACCAGTCACCAGTCACCAGTCACCAGTCACCAGTCACCAGTCACCAGTCACCAGTCACCAGTCACCAGTCACCAGTCACCAGTCACCAGTCACCAGTCACCAGTCACCAGTCACCAGTCACCAGTCACCAGTCACCAGTCACCAGTCACCAGTCACCAGTCACCAGTCACCAGTCACCAGTCACCAGTCACCAGTCACCAGTCACCAGTCACCAGTCACCAGTCACCAGTCACCAGTCACCAGTCACCAGTCACCAGTCACCAGTCACCAGTCACCAGTCACCAGTAACTGGTAACTGGTAACTGGTAACTGGTAACTGGTAACTGGTAACTGGTAACTGGTAACTGGTAACTGGTAACTGGTAACTGGTAACTGGTAACTGGTAACTGGTAACTGGTAACTGGTAACTGGTAACTGGTAACTGGTAACTGGTAACTGGTAACTGGTAACTGGTAACTGGTAACTGGTAACTGGTAACTGGTAACTGGTAACTGGTAACTGGTAACTGGTAACTGGTAACTGGTAACTGGTAACTGGTAACTGGTAACTGGTAACTGGTAACTGGTAACTGGTAACTGGTAACTGGTAACTGGTAACTGGTAACTGGTAACTGGTAACTGGTAACTGGTAACTGGTAACTGGTAACTGGTAACTGGTAACTGGTAACTGGTAACTGGTAACTGGTAACTGGTAACTGGTAACTGGTAACTGGTAACTGGTAACTGGTAACTGGTAACTGGTAACTGGTAACTGGTAACTGGTAACTGGTAACTGGTAACTGGTAACTGGTAACTGGTAACTGGTAACTGGTAACTGGTAACTGGTAACTGGTAACTGGTAACTGGTAACTGGTAACTGGTAACTGGTAACTGGTAACTGGTAACTGGTAACTGGTAACTGGTAACTGGTAACTGGTAACTGGTAACTGGTAACTGGTAACTGGTAACTGGTAACTGGTAACTGGTAACTGGTAACTGGTAACTGGTAACTGGTAACTGGTAACTGGTAACTGGTAACTGGTAACTGGTAACTGGTAACTGGTAACTGGTAACTGGTAACTGGTAACTGGTAACTGGTAACTGGTAACTGGTAACTGGTAACTGGTAACTGGTAACTGGTAACTGGTAACTGGTAACTGGTAACTGGTAACTGGTAACTGGTAACTGGTAACTGGTAACTGGTAACTGGTAACTGGTAACTGGTAACTGGTAACTGGTAACTGGTAACTGGTAACTGGTAACTGGTAACTGGTAACTGGTAACTGGTAACTGGTAACTGGTAACTGGTAACTGGTAACTGGTAACTGGTAACTGGTAACTGGTAACTGGTAACTGGTAACTGGTAACTGGTAACTGGTAACTGGTAACTGGTAACTGGTAACTGGTAACTGGTAACTGGTAACTGGTAACTGGTAACTGGTAACTGGTAACTGGTAACTGGTAACTGGTAACTGGTAACTGGTAACTGGTAACTGGTAACTGGTAACTGGTAACTGGTAACTGGTAACTGGTAACTGGTAACTGGTAACTGGTAACTGGTAACTGGTAACTGGTAACTGGTAACTGGTAACTGGTAACTGGTAACTGGTAACTGGTAACTGGTAACTGGTAACTGGTAACTGGTAACTGGTAACTGGTAACTGGTAACTGGTAACTGGTAACTGGTAACTGGTAACTGGTAACTGGTAACTGGTAACTGGTAACTGGTAACTGGTAACTGGTAACTGGTAACTGGTAACTGGTAACTGGTAACTGGTAACTGGTAACTGGTAACTGGTAACTGGTAACTGGTAACTGGTAACTGGTAACTGGTAACTGGTAACTGGTAACTGGTAACTGGTAACTGGTAACTGGTAACTGGTAACTGGTAACTGGTAACTGGTAACTGGTAACTGGTGGTTTATTTTAGTTAGTTACTGGTGACTGGTGACTGGTGGTTTATTTTAGTTAGTTACTGGTGGCTGGTGACTGGTGATTGGTGACAGGTGACTGGTGACTGATGATTGGTGACTGGTTACTGGTAACTGGTAACGTGTAACTGGTAACTGGTAACTGGTAACTGGTAACTGGTAACTGGTAACTGGTAACTGGTAACTGGTAACTGGTAACTGGTAACTGGTAACTGGTAACTGGTAACTGGTAACTGGTAACTGGTAACTGGTAACTGGTAACTGGTAAGTGGTAACTCATATCCAGAGTGGGCGAATTCCTCATATCCAGGGTGCGCGAAATCCTCAAATCCAGGGTGCTCGAAGTCCTCATATCCAGGGTGCGCGAAATCCTCAAATTCAGGGTGGCCACCACCAGTCACTAGTAACTGGTAACTGGTAACTGGTAACTGGTAACTGGTAACTGGTAACTGGTAACTGGTAACTGGTAACTGGTAACTGGTAACTGGTAACTGGTAACTGGTAACTGGTAACTGGTAACTGGTAACTGGTAACTGGTAACTGGTAACTGGTAACTGGTAACTGGTAACTGGTAACTGGTAACTGGTAACTGGTAACTGGTAACTGGTAACTGGTAACTGGTAACTGGTAACTGGTAACTGGTAACTGGTAACTGGTAACTGGTAACTGGTAACTGGTAACTGGTAACTGGTAACTGGTAACTGGTAACTGGTAACTGGTAACTGGTAACTGGTAACTGGTAACTGGTAACTGGTAACTGGTAACTGGTAACTGGTAACTGGTAACTGGTAACTGGTAACTGGTAACTGGTAACTGGTAACTGGTAACTGGTAACTGGTAACTGGTAACTGGTAACTGGTAACTGGTAACTGGTAACTGGTAACTGGTAACTGGTAACTGGTAACTGGTAACTGGTAACTGGTAACTGGTAACTGGTAACTGGTAACTGGTAACTGGTAACTGGTAACTGGTAACTGGTAACTGGTAACTGGTAACTGGTAACTGGTAACTGGTAACTGGTAACTGGTAACTGGTAACTGGTAACTGGTAACTGGTAACTGGTAAGTGGTAACTCATATCCAGAGTGGGCGAATTCCTCATATCCAGGGTGCGCGAAATCCTCAAATCCAGGGTGCTCGAAGTCCTCATATCCAGGGTGCGCGAAATCCTCAAATTCAGGGTGGCCACCACCAGTCACTAGTAACTGGTAACTGGTAACTGGTAACTGGTAACTGGTAACTGGTAACTGGTAACTGGTAACTGGTAACTGGTAACTGGTAACTGGTAACTGGTAACTGGTAACTGGTAACTGGTAACTGGTAACTGGTAACTGGTAACTGGTAACTGGTAACTGGTAACTGGTAACTGGTAACTGGTAACTGGTAACTGGTAACTGGTAACTGGTAACTGGTAACTGGTAACTGGTAACTGGTAACTGGTAACTGGTAACTGGTAACTGGTAACTGGTAACTGGTAACTGGTAACTGGTAACTGGTAACTGGTAACTGGTAACTGGTAACTGGTAACTGGTAACTGGTAACTGGTAACTGGTAACTGGTAACTGGTAACTGGTAACTGGTAACTGGTAACTGGTAACTGGTAACTGGTAACTGGTAACTGGTAACTGGTAACTGGTAACTGGTAACTGGTAACTGGTAACTGGTAACTGGTAACTGGTAACTGGTAACTGGTAACTGGTAACTGGTAACTGGTAACTGGTAACTGGTAACTGGTAACTGGTGGTTTATTTTAGTTAGTTACTGGTGACTGGTGACTGGTGGTTTATTTTAGTTAGTTACTGGTGGCTGGTGACTGGTGATTGGTGACAGGTGACTGGTGACTGATGATTGGTGACTGGTTACTGGTAACTGGTAACGTGTAACTGGTAACTGGTAACTGGTAACTGGTAACTGGTAACTGGTAACTGGTAACTGGTAACTGGTAACTGGTAACTGGTAACTGGTAACTGGTAACTGGTAACTGGTAACTGGTAACTGGTAACTGGTAACTGGTAACTGGTAACTGGTAAGTGGTAACTCATATCCAGAGTGGGCGAATTCCTCATATCCAGGGTGCGCGAAATCCTCAAATCCAGGGTGCTCGAAGTCCTCATATCCAGGGTGCGCGAAATCCTCAAATTCAGGGTGGCCACCGCCAGTCACTAGTAACTGGTAACTGGTAACTGGTAACTGGTAACTGGTAACTGGTAACTGGTAACTGGTAACTGGTAACTGGTAACTGGTAACTGGTAACTGGTAACTGGTAACTGGTAACTGGTAACTGGTAACTGGTAACTGGTAACTGGTAGCTGGTAACTGGTAACTGGTAACTGGTAACTGGTAACTGGTAACTGGTAACTGGTAACTGGTAACTGGTAACTGGTAACTGGTAACTGGTAACTGGTAACTGGTAACTGGTAACTGGTAACTGGTAACTGGTAACTGGTAACTGGTAACTGGTAACTGGTAACTGGTAACTGGTAACTGGTAACTGGTAACTGGTAACTGGTAACTGGTAACTGGTAACTGGTAACTGGTAACTGGTAACTGGTAACTGGTAACTGGTGGTTTATATTAGTTAGTTACTGGTGGCTGGTGGCTGGTGACTGGTGACTGGTGACTGGTGATTGGTGACTGGTGATTGGTGACAGGCGACTGGTGACTGATGATTGGTGACTGGTTACTGGTAACTGGTAACTGGTAACTGGTAACTGGTAACTGGTAACTGGTAACTGGTAACTGGTAAGTGGTAACTGGTAACTGGTAACTGGTAACTGGTAACTGGTAACTGGTAACTGGTAACTGGAAACTCGTAGCTGGTAACTGGTAACTGGTAACTGGTAACTGGTAACTGGTAACTGGTAACTGGTAACTGGTAACTGGTAACTGGTAACTGGTAACTGGTAACTGGTAACTGGTAACTGGTAACTGGTAACTGGTAACTGGTAACTGGTAACTGGTAACTGGTAACTGGTAACTGGTAACTGGTAACTGGTAACTGGTAACTGGTAACTGGTAACTGGTAACTGGTAACTGGTAACTGGTAACTGGTAACTGGTAACTGGTAACTGGTAACTGGTAACTGGTAACTGGTAACTGGTAACTGGTAACTGGTAACTGGTAACTGGTTACTGGTAACTGGTAACTGGTGACTGGTGACTGTTGACTGGTGACTGGTGACTGGTGACTGGTGACTGGTGACTGGTGACTGGTGACTGGTGACTGGTGACTGGTGACTGGTGACTGGCGACTGGTGAATGGTGACTGGTAGCTGGTAACTGGTAACTGGTAACTGGTAACTGGTAACTGGTAACTAGTAACTGGTAGCTGGTAACTGGTAACTGGTAACTGGTAACTGGTAACTGGTAACTGGTGACTGGTGACTGTTGACTGGTGACTGGTGACTGGTGACTGGTGACTGGTGACTGGTGACTTGTGACTGGTGACTGGTGACTGGTGACTGGTGACTGGCGACTGGCGACTGGTGAATGGTGACTGGTAACTGGTAACTGGTAACTGGTAACTGGTAACTGGTAACTGGTAACTGGTAACTGGTAACTGGTAACTGGTAACTGGTAACTGGTAACTGGTAACTGGTAACTGGTAACTGGTAACTGGTAACTGGTTACTGGTAACTGGTGACTGGTGACTGTTGACTGGTGACTGGTGACTGGTGACTGGTGACTGGTGAGTGGTGACTGGTGACTGGTGACTGGTGACTGGTGACTGGTGACTGGTAACTGGTAACTGGTAACTGGTAACTGGTAGCTGGTAACTGGTAACTGGTAACTGGTAACTGGTAACTGGTAACTGGTAACTAGTAACTGGTAAATGGTAACTGGTAAATGGTAACTGGTAACTGGTAACTGGTAACTGGTAACTGGTAACTGGTAACTGGTAACTGGTAACTGGTAACTGGTAACTGGTAACTGGTAACTGGTAACTGGTAACTGGTAACTGGTAACTGGTAACTGGTAACTGGTAACTGGTAACTGGTAACTGGTAACTGGTAACTGGTAACTGGTAACTGGTAACTGGTAACTGGTAACTGGTAACTGGTAACTGGTAACTGGTAACTGGTAACTGGTAACTGGTAACTGGTAACTGGTAACTGGTAACTGGTAACTGGTAACTGGTAACTGGTAACTGGTAACTGGTAACTGGTAACTGGTAACTGGTAACTGGTAACTGGTAACTGGTAACTGGTGGTTTATTTTAGTTAGTTACTGGTGACTGGTGACTGGTGGTTTATTTTAGTTAGTTACTGGTGGCTGGTGGCTGGTGACTGGTGATTGGTGACAGGTGACTGGTGACTGATGATTGGTGACTGGTTACTGGTAACTGGTAACGTGTAACTGGTAACTGGTAACTGGTAACTGGTAACTGGTAACTGGTAACTGGTAACTGGTAACTGGTAACTGGTAACTGGTAACTGGTTACTGGTAACTGGTAACTGGTAACTGGTAACTGGTAACTGGTAAGTGGTAACTCATATCCAGAGTGGGCGAATTCCTCATATCCAGGGTGCGCGAAATCCTCAAATCCAGGGTGCTCGAAGTCCTCATATCCAGGGTGCGCGAAATCCTCAAATTCAGGGTGGCCACCACCAGTCACTAGTAACTGGTAACTGGTAACTGGTAACTGGTAACTGGTAACTGGTGACTGGTAACTGGTAACTGGTAACTGGTAACTGGTAACTGGTAACTGGTTACTGGTAACTGGTAACTGGTAACTGGTAACTGGTAACTGGTAACTGGTAACTGGTAACTGGTAACTGGTAACTGGCAACTGGTAACTGGTAACTGGCAACTGGTAACTGGTAACTGGTAACTGGTAACTGGAAACTGGTAACTGGTAACTGGTAACTGGTAACTGGTAACTGGTAACTGGTAACTGGTAACTGGTAACTGGTAACTGGTAACTGGTAACTGGTAACTGGTAACTGGTAACTGGTAACTGGTAACTGGTAACTGGTAACTGGTAACTGGTAACTGGTAACTGGTAACTGGTAACTGGTAACTGGTAACTGGTAACTGGTAACTGGTAACTGGTAACTGGTAACTGGTAACTGGTAACTGGTAACTGGTAACTGGTAATTGGTAACTGGTAACTGGTAACTGGTAACTGGTAACTGGTAACTGGTAATTGGTAATTGGTAACTGGTAACTGGTGGTTTATTTTAGTTAGTTACTGGTGACTGGTGACTGGTGGTTTATTTTAGTTAGTTACTGGTGGCTGGTGGCTGGTGACTGGTGACTGGTGGCTGGTGACTGGTGACTGGTGACTGGTGACTGGTGACTGGTGACTGGTGACTGGTGACTGGTGACTGGTGACTGGTGACTGGTGGTTTATATTAGTTAGTTACTGGTGGCTGGTGGCTGGTGACTGGTGACTGGTGACTGGTGACTGGTTACTGGTGACTGGTGACTGGTGACTGGTGACTGGTGACTGGTGACTGGTGACTGGTGACTGGTGACTGGTGACTGGTGACTGGTGACTGGTGATTGGTGACAGGCGACTGGTGACTGATGATTGGTGACTGGTAACTGGTAACGTGTAACTGGTAACTGGTAACTGGTAACTGGTAACTGGTATCGTGTAACTGGTAACTGGTAACTAGTAACTAGTAACTGGTAACTGGTAACTGGTAACTGGTAACTGGTAACTGGCAACTGGTAACTGGTAACTGGCAACTGGCAACTGGTAACTGGTAACTGGTAACTGGTAACTGGAAACTGATAACTGGTAACTGGTAACTGGTAACGTGTAACTGGTTACTGGTAACTGGTAACTGGTAACTGGTATCGTGTAACTGGTAACTGGTAACTGGTAACTAGTAACTGGTAACTGGTAACTGGTAACTGGTAACTGGTAACTTGTAACTTGTAACTGGTAACTGGTAACTGGTAACTGGTAACTGGTAACTGGTAACTGGCAACTGGTAACTGGTAACTGGTAACTGGTAACTGGTAACTGGTAACTGGAAACTGGTAACTGGTAACTGGTAACTGGTAACTGGTAACTGGTAACTGGTAACTGGTTACTGGTAACTGGTAACTGGTAACTGGTAACTGGTAACAGGTAACTGGTAACTGGTAACTGGTAACTGGTAACTGGTAACTGGTAACTGGTAACTGGGTACTGGTTATTGGTAACTGGTAACTGGTAACTGGTAACTGGTAACTGGTAACTGGTGGCTGGTAACTGGTAACTGGTAACTGGTAACTGGTAACTGGTAACTAGTAACTGGTAACTGGTAACTGGTAACTGGTAACTGGTAACTGGTAACTGGTAACTGGTAACTGGTAACTGGTAACTGGTAACTGGTAACTGGTAACTGTCAGTTGGTTACTGGTAACTGGTAACTGGTAGCTGGTAACTGGTAACTGGTAACTGGTAACTGGTAGCTGGTAACTGGTAACTGGTAACTGGTAACTGGTGACTTGTGACTTGTGACTGGTGACTGGTGGTTTATATTAGTTAGTTACTGGTGGCTGGTGACTGGTGACTGGTGACGCGAAATCCTCATATCCAGGGTGCGCGAAATCCTCATATCCAGGGTGCGCGAAATCTTCAAATCCAGGTTGCGAGAAATCCTCAAATCCAGAGTGCGCGAAATTCTCATATCCAGGGTGCGCGAAATCTTCAAATCCAGGGTGCGCGAAATCCTCATATCCAGGGTGCGCGAAATCCTCATATCCAGGGTTGCGCGAAATCCTCATATACAGGGTGGGCGAAATCCTCATATCCAGGGTGATCGAAATCCTCATATCCAGGGTGGGCGAAACCGTCATATCCAGGGTGCGGGAAATCGCCATATCTAGGGTGCGCGAAATCCTCAAACCCAGGGTGCGCGAAACCCTCAAATCCAGGGTGCGCGAAATCCTCATATCCAGTGTGCGCGAAATCCTCAAATCCAGGGTGCGCGAAATCCTTAAATCCAGGGTGAGCGAAAACCTCATATCCAGGGTGCGCGAAATCCTCATATCCAGTGTGCGCGAAATCCTAAAATCCAGGGTGCGCAAAATCCTCATATCCAGGGTGCGCGAAATCTTCAAATTAAGGTTGCGCGAAATCCTCAAATCCAAAATGCGCGAAATTCTCATATCCAGGGTGCGCGAAATTCTCAAATCCAGGGTGGGCGAAATCCTCATATCCAGGGTACGCGAAATCCTCAAATCCGGATTGCGCGAAATTCTCATATCCAGAGTGCGCGAAATTCTCATATCCAGGGTGCGCGAAATCCTCATATCCAGGGTACGCGAAATCTTCAAATTAAGGTTGCGCGAAATCCTCAAATCCAGAGTGCGCGAAATTCTCTTATCCAGGGTGCGCGAAATTCTCAAATCCAGGGTGGGCGAAATCCTCATATCCAGGGTACGCGAAATCCTCAAATCCAGGGTGCGGGAAATCCTCAAATGCAGGGTGCGCGAAATCCTGGTATCCAGGGTGCGCGAAATCCTCATATCCAGGGTGATCGAAATCCTCATATCCAGGGTGGGCGAAACCGTCATATCTAGGGTGCGCGAAACCCTCAAATCGAGGGTGCGCGAAATCCTCATATCCAGGGTGATCGAAATCCTCATATCCAGGGTGGGCGAAATCCTCAAATCCAGGGTGCTCGAAATCCTCATATCCAGGGTGCGCGAAATCCTCAATTCCAGGGTGGGCGAAATCCTCATATCCAGAGTGCGCGAAATCGTCATATCCAGGGTGCGCGAAATCCTCAAATCCAGGGTGCGCGAAATCATCAAATCCATGGTGCGCGAAATATTCATATCCAGGGTGCGCGAAATCCTCATATCCATGGTGCGCGAAATCCTCAAATCCAGGGTGGGCGAAATCCTCATATCCAGGGTGCGCGAAATCCTCAAACCCAGGGTGGGCGAAATCCTCATATCCAGGGTGCGCGAAATCGTCATATCCAGGGTGCGCGAAATCCTCAAATCCAGGGTGCGCGAAATCCTCAAATCCAGTCACCAGTCAACTGGTAACTGGTAACTGGTAACTGGTTACTGGTAACTGGTAACTGGTAACTGGTAACTGGTAACTGGTAACTGGTAACTGGTAACTGGTAACTGGTAACTGGTAACTGGTAACTGGTAACTGGTAACTGATAACTGGTAACTGGTAACTGGTAACTGGTAACTGGTAACTGGTAACTGGTTACTGTTAACTGGTTACTGGTAACTGGTAACTGGTAACTGGTAACTGGTAACTGGTAACTGGTAACTGGTAACTGGTAACTGGTAACTGGTAACTGGTAACTGGTAACTGGTAACTGGTAACTGGTAACTGGTAAGTGGTAAGTGGTAACTGGTAAGTGGTAAGTTGTAACTGGTAACTGGTAAGTGGTAAGTGGTAAGTGGTAACTGGTTAGTGATAACTGGTAAGTGGTAACTGGTAAGTGGTAAGTGGTAACTGGTAAGTGGTAACTGGTAACTGGTAACTGGTAACTGGTAATTGGTAACTGGTAACTGGTATCTGGTAACTTGTAACTGGTAACTGGTAACTGGTAACTGGCAACTGGTAACTGGTAACTGGTAACTGGTAACTGGTAACTGGTAACTGGTTACTGGTAACTGGTAACTGGTAACCGGTAACTGGTAACTGGCAACTATTAACATGTAACTGGTAACTCGTGACTGGTGACTGGTGACTTTTGACTGGTGACTGGTGACTGGTGACTGGCAACTGGTAACTGGTAACTGGTAACTGGTAAATGGTAACTGGTAACTGGTAACTGGTAACTGGTAACTGGTAACTGGTAACTGGTAACTGGTAACTGGTAACTGGTAACTGGTAACTCGTTACTGGTTACTGGTAACTGGTAACTGGTAACTGGTAACTGGTAACTGGTAACTGGTAACTGGTAACTGGTAACAGGTAACTGGTAACTGGTAACTGGTAACTGGTAACTGGTAACTGGTAACTGGTAACTGGTAACTGGTAACTGGTAACTGGTAACTGGTAACTGGTAACTGGTAACTGGTAACTGGTAGCTGGTAACTGGTAACTGGTAACTGGTAACTGGTAACTGGTAACTGGTAACTGGTAACTGGTAACTGGTAACTGGTAACTGGTAACTGGTAACTGGTAACTGGTAACTGGTAACTGGTAAATGGTAACTGGTAACTGGTAACTGGTAACTGGTAACTCGTAACTGGTTACTGGTAACTGGTAACTGGTAACTGGTAACTGGTAACTGGTAACTGGTAACAGGTAACTGGTAACTGGTAACTGGTAACTGGTAACTGGTAACTGGTAACTGGTAACTGGTAACTGGTAACTGGTAACTGGTAACTGGTAACTGGTAACTGGTAACTGGTAACTGGTAACTGGTAACTGGTAACTGGTAACTGGTAACTGGTAACTGGTAACTGGTAACTGGTAACTGGTAACTGGTAACTGGTAACTGGTAGCTGGTAACTGGTAACTGGTAACTGGTAACTGGTAACTGGTAACTGGTAACTGGTAACTGGTAACTGGTAACTGGTAACTGGTCAGTCGTTCGTAAATATTCAATACGAAAAGACGTATTTCGGCTGTAGTGTGTGGTTACCGTGGCAACCGAGAAAACAAACAGCAATTTCGACGAGAAAAAATTTGTTTTTGAACAAAAAAATATATAATTAAAAAATATTTAAAAACTCGAAAATCCGGAATTTCCCAGAAATGGGAACGGAAAAAACAATAAGTGAAGTGATTCGTGAATGTGTAGATATGGAGGAAGATTCCTCCATATCTACAAAAGACGTTTCCGACTGCGAGAGCATAAGCGGTGCAAAACGGAGAAAGACCCTCAAGCCTAAACAATCATTGTTTGACCGGCAACTCAAACTCAGTGAAGCTGCAAAAAAGCAGCTTATAGAGCAAACTAGAAGCGATAAAAAAAATCGCTATGCCAAGCTGGCTTCCTCTGAAGCTGATGAACTTGCTGCCGCTGAAAAAGAGCTGGCAGAGAAAATCAAACAAAAGAATGAGCTGGAGGACTTTATTAAAGCCCTCCAACAAAAGCTCGAAGCTAAACGGGCCCAGCAGCAGCAACAACAACAGCAGCAGCAGGAACACCAGCAGCTGCAGAAAAAACAACAGCAGCAACAACATCAGCAGCAACAGCAGCAGCAACAACAAGTGCAGCAGCAACAACAACAGCAGCAGAAACAACAACAACAACAGAAGCAGCGACAACAACAGCAGCAGCAACAACAACAACAGCAGCGGCAGAAACACCAGCAACAGTAGCCAAAAACAAAACAGAGGGTGCCGCCGATAAACATCAGCGGTATGGAAACCGCAGATACTCTTCAGGGATGTGAGTTATCTGTGGGGGAAGAATTTTTTATCAAAAATAGGGGAAATGAAAAACAAGCTGTCCACTGCTTAACAGAGGACAGCTTTAAAAAGATCAAGAATTCTCTGACGACAGTTGGAGTGGAGTTTTCCACATTCACCCTAAAAAGTGAGAAGGTACACACCGTCCTTCTTAGGGGTTTGGCTGCGTCCACTGAGCCGGAGAGCGTTTTGAAGGCTCTTCAAAAATTGAAGGTAGAAGGCGTGGAGTTTGTGGCGGTTCGTCGCTTTTCCACTGTCCGCTCCAGAACACCGCCTGTACATCTGCTTCCCCTCTTCCTGGCCCAGGTATCTCCGGGGAGCAAACTGGAATGTTTGAGGGGCATTATGCTCCTCAATAACCAGGAGGTCTCCTGGGAGAGACTCAGGAGGACGAAACAGATGCTTCTCTGCGCAAGATGCCAGTCCTTTGGCCATGCGGCGGCGAACTGCAACAAGCAGCCTCGTTGCGGCAAATGCGCAGGGATGCATCTGCCTGCGCAGTGTCCCCTTGGAGAGGGAAAAGTTGAGGACAGGGCGCGCCTTAAGTGCGTGCACTGTGGTGCTGGTGGACATCCATCTAGCTATAGGGGCTGTCCAAAGGTCAAGCAACTCCACAAAGAGTTGCTTAAGAGAGATCCTCGAAAAAGAACTAAAGCGGCGGATTCAAGGCCAATGCCAAGAACTCCAGCCACACCTGTTACGCCGGTCATCTCCTACGCCCAGATGGCGTCAGGTGGGCGACCGGCACAACAGACATTGCGGGCAGTAACGCCGACACCGGTAGGGGCCCCAAATATGGGAATTCCCGAATTGGTTAATCTTGTGTCAACAATGATGACCAAGATTGAACAATTTGAAGAGCGTTTGGTGCGAATGGAGCGAGTCCTTTCGTCGAGACCCGCTGGGTCAGGTGCGTATCCATAAAAATGGATAGACCGATAGACCGTCCTTTCTCAGAAGTGGGTCTTATTTAGATCTAATGCTAATAGACAGACGACTGACACTACGAGACGTAGACACTCGCACTAGGAATTGTCTGACAACGGTGGAGTACGACAGTGATCACTGTGGTCTGGCCGCAGTTATTCAGTTCCCGAACGAGCTGGTGGAGCTTGAAGAGTTCGCGGAGACACATCCTTTCGATTATCGAAGGGCATGTTGGCCGCGTTTTTCTAGGATCCTATCCAGAGAACTACGTTCGAGCGAGATGACGCCACCTTCGAACAGAAACCTGACAAACGAAGAGGTTGACAGGTGCCTCATACAAGTAGATGACGTGATTAAACGTACCATGCACAGGACGCTTCCTAAGGTATCACCTACGACAGATGGCGACATTTATCGTAACGATACCATCGACGCACTGCACGTGCGAAAAAGCAGACTGCTATCGAGAATAAAAACTCTGTAAAGACGCTTTACCGACCCAAACGACCCGGAAATACGATCGCTCAAGTCACAGCTGAAGAACATCCAGAAGTTGATTCGGATGAACTACAGAATTGCTGTCAGTTCGTATTGGGGAGATAGGAGTCGGGCCGTGCGTTCTAACGGTCCGGGTATGTTTCCCCAAATCAACCGAATTTTCCGAAGGAGGGGTCATAACGACTTGGAGGCTGTTCGACTTGACAGGACAACCGACAATATAAATATACTGACTTCGGTTGGCATAGATCCGGATGAGCTCGGGCTTGACAATGAGTTCTTCATTGTTGAGGATGCTCAAGAGAAGGTGGAGGCAATAGGAGCTGTTTTTCAGGAAGTGTACACGGTCAACGAGTCCTGTAGGCCGAACCACGACCTGGAGAACAGAGCCCTGCTGAACCACGTCTACCTTCGAAATGAGATACAGCAGTGGCGTTCTGAGAATCCTGGATTTACCAGATTCGATGACGAAAATCAGGCAACCAATGCCATCGCCCAAGATGGCTCCAATGCCATTCTCATTTCGAAGGAGGAACTCAAACACATCTTCAACGGCTTGAAGAACAAAGAGTCGACTGGTATAGACGGGATACCGAATATAGTGCTGCGCCATCTCCCTGACGAGGCGATGGAAATATACACAATACTGTTCAACAATGCACTGAGTAATGCACATTACCCAGCGCATTGGAAGACGGCATTAGTGCAACCCATCCCCAAAGATTCCTCGCTTCCGAAAAATCTTCGGTCGATAAGTCTCCTACCTTGCATAAGCAAGGTTTTCGAGAAGATTGTCAATATAGTCCTGATCCAGTGGACTGAGGACAACAAAATTATACCGTATAACCAGTTTGGATTTAGGGCGAGGCATGATACCGTACATGCCGCGTCACAATTGGTTTCGGACATTCAGTGGAACAACCAAAAAACCCAGTGCACCGGGGCCTGTCTCGTTGACTTGGAAAAGGCATTCGACACCGTATGGCTAGAAGGCCTCTTTTTTAAGTTGACGAGGATGGGTATAAGCAAACCGCTGCTTTACACGATCTTCAATATGGTAACAGGTAGGAGTTTTGTTGTCAAGAGTGGCAACAAAGTTTCCACAAATGTTTTCCAAATAAAAAATGGGCTCCAGCAGGGTGCAGTAAACTCACCAATCCTGCTCCATGCGCAACTTGATCGCGTTCGCCGACGATTGGGTTGCATACCGGACGGCACCAAACATAGAGGTCATAAACGTGCTCCTGCAGCGTGACTTCGAAGAAATCCAGCGATTTTGCGACGACTGGAAGTTGAAAATCAATTTCCAGAAGTGTGAAACTATCCTCTTCCGGACTCCATTATACAGGACCTCAAGGGACACGAAGAAGAATTGGCGCAAGTTCGAAATATTGCACCCACAGGGTCAGCCACTAGCCGTAAAGAGTGTAGTGAGATATCTTGGCATTATGTTGGACCAGTATCTGTATAGTGGTATCCATGTAGATGCAGCTTTGACGAAAGCTAAAAAAGGCTTCGCTATGGCAAGGGGATTGTTTTACAGCAGCCAACTTGACGCCAAAGTGAAGCGAATCTGCTATACGGCCCTCATCCGGCCAATCATGGTATATGGCTGCCCGGTGTGGTTCAATGTGAGTCCTTCCCAAATGGAAAAGATGAGGGTCTTCGAGAGACAATGCCTTCGCGCATGTCTCAAGAAGTACAGAACCCCGGAATCTGATTACAAGAAGTTCTATCCTAATAAGGTCTAGTATAACGAAGCAAACGTGAACAGGGTTGATAATTTTATTATTAAGCTTATTCGGAGGCATGTTGCACGAGCCATGACCTCTGAGAACGATCTCATATTTGGGGCCTACTACCCAAATGACGAGTACCACGAGAGCGCTCGCCGAAGGGGTTTCATTCCGCCGGAAGCGTTCTTATATCTTGACCGCATTGGACTGATTCAGGATGCGGATGCATGTCCACTTATTTACCACGTGATGAGAAGGACAGTGGACAGGAGACTGATGTACGACGCCAACGTTGCAAATGTTAGTCGAGATGCTCTCCGGTTCAGCACATCCGTCTCCATCCGCGATAGGATGGAAACGGATAAGGACCGAGGGTTCTATTGGTGGTTAGAGCCACACCAAGAGCCCCAGCTGTCGTCAGCCTAATTAGGTTAAGATTGGCCCCCCACGGCCAACTCACATCTAGTATAAGTTAGGATAAGTTAATAATTAAGATTAAACTAAAATAGTGTAAAAAATAAAAACAACAAACAACAACAAAAAACACAAAAACCCAAACAAAAGATCAAAAATATGTAAAAAATGTAAAAGAAAATGTTAGTCGTAAGTATCTTTAAGTTAGAATAGGTTATATTAAGTAATATTAAGTTTTTATAAAAAAATTATAGACAATTAAGTTTTTTCAAATATTTTCTTAGTTTTAAATAAATAAACATCAGTATTAATAAATTACAAAGAAAAAAAAAGTACTGATGCTAATTAGTTTAGCTTAGAGCGCCCGCATAGGGCCAGTAAGTGAATATGAGATTTCATATCAGATGTACCTAGGTTAAGCATTTTGTTCCTAGCGTTAAGTTATCATTAGTTGAAAAAAAATAAAAATGCATTTTAAACTAAAACTAACTGGTAACTGGTAACTGGTAAGTGGTAACTGGTAACTGGTAAGTGGTAACTGGTAACAGGGTGCGCGAAATCCTCAAATCCAGGGTGGGCGAAATACTCATATCCAGGGTGCGCGAAATCCTCAAATCCAGGGTACGCGAAATCCTCAAATCCATGGTGCGCGAAATCCTCATTTCCAGGGTGCGCGAATCCTCATATCCAGGGTGGGCGAAATCCTCATATCCAGGGTGGGTGAAATCCTCATATCCAGGGTGGGCGAAATCCTCATATCCAGGGTGCGCGAATTCCTTATATCCAGGGTGGGCGAAATCCTCATACCCAGGGTGCGCGAAATCCTCAAATCCAGGGTGCGCGAAATCCTCATATTCAGGGTTCGCGAAATCCTCAAATCCAGGGTGCGCCAAATCCTCATATCCAGGGTGGGCGAAATCCTCATATCCAGGGTGCGCGAAATCCTCAAATCTAGGGTGCGCGAAATCCTCATATCCAGGGTGGGCGAAATCCTCAAATCCAGGGTGCGCGAAATCCTCATATCCAGGGTGGGCGAAATCCTCATATCCAGGTTGCGCGACATCCTCATATCCAGGGTGCGCGAAATCCTCATATCCAGGGTGGGCGAAATCCTCAAATCCAGGGTGGGCGAAATCCTCAAATCCAGTGTGTGCGAAATCCTCAAATCAAAGGTGGGCGAAATCCTCATATCCAGGGCGGGCGAAATCCTCAAATCCAGGGTGCGCGAAATCCTCATATCCAGGGTGGGCGAAATCCTCATATCCAGGGTGGGCGAAATCCTCATATTCAGGGTTCGCGAAATCCTCAAATCCAGGGTGCGCGAAATCCTCATATCCAGGGTGGGCGAAATCCTCATATCCAAGGTGCGCGAAATCCTAATATCCAGGAAGCGCGACATCCTCATATCCAGGGTGCGCGAAATCCTCAAATCCAGGGTGGGCGAAATCCTCAAATCCAGTGTGTGCGAAACCCTCAAATCCAAGGTGAGCGAAATCCTCATTTCCAGGGTGGGCGAAATCCTCATATCCAGGGTGCGCGAAATCCTCAAATCTAGGGTGCGCGAAATCCTCATATCCAGGGTGGGCGAAATCCTCAAATCCAGGGTGCGCGAAATCCTCATATCCAGGGTGGGCGAAATCCTCATATCCAGGTTGCGCGACATCCTCATATCCAGGAAGCGCGAAATCCTCATATCCAGGGTGGGCGAAATCCTTAAATCCAGGGTGGGCGAAATCCTCAAATCCAGTGTGTGCGAAATCCTCAAATCCAAGGTGAGCGAAATCCTCATATCCAGGGCGGGCGAAATCCTCAAATCCAGGGTGCGCGAAATCCTCATATCCAGGGTGGGCGAAATCCTCATATCCAGGGTGGGCGAAATCCTCATATTCAGGGTTCGCGAAATCCTCAAATCCAGGGTGCGCGAAATCCTCATATCCAGGGTGGGCGAAATCCTCATATCCAAGGTGCGCGAAATCCTAATATCCAGGGTGGGCGAAATCCTCATATCCAGGGTGCGCGAAATCCTTATATCCAGGGGGGCGAAATCCTCATATCCAGGGTGAGCGAAATTCTCAAATCCAGGGTGCGCGAAATCCTCATATTCAGGGTTCGCGAAATCCTCAAATCCAGGGTGCGCGAAATCCTCATATCCAGGGTGGGCGAAATCCTCATATCCAGGGTGCGCGAAATCCTCATATCCAGGTTGCGCGAAATCCTCATATCCAGGAAGTGCGACATCCTCATATCCAGGGTGCGCGAAATCCTCAAATCCAGGGTGGGCGAAATCCTCAAATCCAGTGTGTGCGAAATCCTCAAATCCAAGGTGAGCGAAATCCTCATATCCAGGGTGGACGAAATCCTCAAATCCAGGGTTCGCGAAATCCTCATATCCAGGGTGCGCAAAATCCTCATATCCAGGGTTCGCGAAATTCTCATATCCAGGGTGCGCGAAATCCCCATATCCAGGGTGGGCGAAATCCTCATATCCAGGGTGCGCGAAATCCCCATATCCAGGGTGCGCGAAATCCTCATATCCAGGGTGCGCGAAATCCTCAAATCCAGGGTGCTCGAAATCCTCATATCCAGGGTGCGCGAAATCCTCAAATCAAGGTTGGGCGAAATCCTCATATCCAGGGTGCGCTAAATCCTCATACCCAGAGTGCGCGAAATCCTCATATCCAGGGTGCGCGAAATCCTCAAATCCAGGGTGGGAGAAGTCCTTAAATCCAGGGTGCGCGAAATCCTCAAATCCAGGGTGGGCGAAATCCTCATATCCAGGGTAGGTGAAACCCTCAAATCTAGGGTGCGCGAATTCCTCATATCCAGGGTGCGCGAAATCCTCATATCCGGGGTGGGCGAAATCCTCATATACAGGGTGCGCGAAATCTTCATATCCAGGGTGCGCGAAATCCTCATTTCCAGGGTGGGTGAAATCCCCAAATCCAGGGTTCGCGAAATCCTCATATCCAGGGTGCGCAAAATCCTCATATCCAGGGTTCGCGAAATTCTCATAACCAGGGTGCGCGAAATCACCATATCCAGGGTGCGCGAAATCCTCATATCCAGGGTGTGCGAAATCCTCATTACCAGGGTGCGCGAAATCCTCATATCCAGGGTGCGCGAAATCCTCATATCCGGGGTGGGCGAAATCCTCATATACAGGGTGCGCGAAATCCTCATATCCAGGGTGCGCGAAATCCTCATTTCCAGGGTGGGTGAAATCCTCAAATCCAGGGTTCGCGAAATCCTCATATCCAGGGTGTGCGAAATCCTCATATTCAGGGTGGGCGAAATCCTCAAATCCAGGGTTCGCGAAATCCTCATATCCAGGGTGCGCGAAATCCAAATATCCAGGGTGGTCACCAGTCACCAGTCACCAGTCACCAGTCACCAGTCACCAGTCACCAGTCACCAGTCACCAGTCACCAGTCACCAGTCACCAGTCACCAGTCACCAGTCACCAGTCACCAGTCACCAGTCACCAGTCACCAGTCACCAGTCACCAGTCACCAGTCACCAGTCACCAGTCACCAGTCACCAGTCACCAGTCACCAGTCACCAGTCACCAGTCACCAGTCACCAGTCACCAGTCACCAGTCACCAGTCACCAGTCACCAGTCACCAGTCACCAGTCACCAGTCACCAGTCACCAGTCACCAGTCACCAGTCACCAGTCACCAGTCACCAGTCACCAGTCACCAGTCACCAGTCACCAGTCACCAGTCACCAGTCACCAGTCACCAGTCACCAGTCACCAGTCACCAGTCACCAGTCACCAGTCACCAGTCACCAGTCACCAGTCACCAGTCACCAGTCACCAGTCACCAGTCACCAGTCACCAGTCACCAGTCACCAGTCACCAGTCACCAGTCACCAGTCACCAGTCACCAGTCACCAGTCACCAGTCACCAGTCACCAGTCACCAGTCACCAGTCACCAGTCACCAGTCACCAGTCACCAGTCACCAGTCACCAGTCACCAGTCACCAGTCACCAGTCACCAGTCACCAGTCACCAGTCACCAGTCACCAGTCACCAGTCACCAGTCACCAGTCACCAGTCACCAGTCACCAGTCACCAGTCACCAGTCACCAGTCACCAGTCACCAGTCACCAGTCACCAGTCACCAGTCACCAGTCACCAGTCACCAGTCACCAGTCACCAGTCACCAGTCACCAGTCACCAGTCACCAGTCACCAGTCACCAGTCACCAGTCACCAGTCACCAGTCACCAGTCACCAGTCACCAGTCACCAGTCACCAGTCACCAGTCACCAGTCACCAGTCACCAGTCACCAGTCACCAGTCACCAGTCACCAGTCACCAGTCACCAGTCACCAGTCACCAGTCACCAGTCACCAGTCACCAGTCACCAGTCACCAGTCACCAGTCACCAGTCACCAGTCACCAGTCACCAGTCACCAGTCACCAGTCACCAGTCACCAGTCACCAGTCACCAGTCACCAGTCACCAGTCACCAGTCACCAGTCACCAGTCACCAGTCACCAGTCACCAGTCACCAGTCACCAGTCACCAGTCACCAGTCACCAGTCACCAGTCACCAGTCACCAGTCACCAGTCACCAGTCACCAGTCACCAGTCACCAGTCACCAGTCACCAGTCACCAGTCACCAGTCACCAGTCACCAGTCACCAGTCACCAGTCACCAGTCACCAGTCACCAGTCACCAGTCACCAGTCACCAGTCACCAGTCACCAGTCACCAGTCACCAGTCACCAGTCACCAGTCACCAGTCACCAGTCACCAGTCACCAGTCACCAGTCACCAGTCACCAGTCACCAGTCACCAGTCACCAGTCACCAGTCACCAGTCACCAGTCACCAGTCACCAGTCACCAGTCACCAGTCACCAGTCACCAGTCACCAGTCACCAGTCACCAGTCACCAGTCACCAGTCACCAGTCACCAGTCACCAGTCACCAGTCACCAGTCACCAGTCACCAGTCACCAGTCACCAGTCACCAGTCACCAGTCACCAGTCACCAGTCACCAGTCACCAGTCACCAGTCACCAGTCACCAGTCACCAGTCACCAGTCACCAGTCACCAGTCACCAGTCACCAGTCACCAGTCACCAGTCACCAGTCACCAGTCACCAGTCACCAGTCACCAGTCACCAGTCACCAGTCACCAGTCACCAGTCACCAGTCACCAGTCACCAGTCACCAGTCACCAGTCACCAGTCACCAGTCACCAGTCACCAGTCACCAGTCACCAGTCACCAGTCACCAGTCACCAGTCACCAGTCACCAGTCACCAGTCACCAGTCACCAGTCACCAGTCACCAGTCACCAGTCACCAGTCACCAGTCACCAGTCACCAGTCACCAGTCACCAGTCACCAGTCACCAGTCACCAGTCACCAGTAACTGGTAACTGGTAACTGGTAACTGGTAACTGGTAACTGGTAACTGGTAACTGGTAACTGGTAACTGGTAACTGGTAACTGGTAACTGGTAACTGGTAACTGGTAACTGGTAACTGGTAACTGGTAACTGGTAACTGGTAACTGGTAACTGGTAACTGGTAACTGGTAACTGGTAACTGGTAACTGGTAACTGGTAACTGGTAACTGGTAACTGGTAACTGGTAACTGGTAACTGGTAACTGGTAACTGGTAACTGGTAACTGGTAACTGGTAACTGGTAACTGGTAACTGGTAACTGGTAACTGGTAACTGGTAACTGGTAACTGGTAACTGGTAACTGGTAACTGGTAACTGGTAACTGGTAACTGGTAACTGGTAACTGGTAACTGGTAACTGGTAACTGGTAACTGGTAACTGGTAACTGGTAACTGGTAACTGGTAACTGGTAACTGGTAACTGGTAACTGGTAACTGGTAACTGGTAACTGGTAACTGGTAACTGGTAACTGGTAACTGGTAACTGGTAACTGGTAACTGGTAACTGGTAACTGGTAACTGGTAACTGGTAACTGGTAACTGGTAACTGGTAACTGGTAACTGGTAACTGGTAACTGGTAACTGGTAACTGGTAACTGGTAACTGGTAACTGGTAACTGGTAACTGGTAACTGGTAACTGGTAACTGGTAACTGGTAACTGGTAACTGGTAACTGGTAACTGGTAACTGGTAACTGGTAACTGGTAACTGGTAACTGGTAACTGGTAACTGGTAACTGGTAACTGGTAACTGGTAACTGGTAACTGGTAACTGGTGGTTTATTTTAGTTAGTTACTGGTGACTGGTGACTGGTGGTTTATTTTAGTTAGTTACTGGTGGCTGGTGACTGGTGATTGGTGACAGGTGACTGGTGACTGATGATTGGTGACTGGTTACTGGTAACTGGTAACGTGTAACTGGTAACTGGTAACTGGTAACTGGTAACTGGTAACTGGTAACTGGTAACTGGTAACTGGTAACTGGTAACTGGTAACTGGTAACTGGTAACTGGTAACTGGTAACTGGTAACTGGTAACTGGTAACTGGTAACTGGTAACTGGTAACTGGTAACTGGTAACTGGTAACTGGTAACTGGTAACTGGTAACTGGTAACTGGTAACTGGTAACTGGTAACTGGTAACTGGTAACTGGTAACTGGTAACTGGTAACTGGTAACTGGTAACTGGTAACTGGTAACTGGTAACTGGTAACTGGTAACTGGTAACTGGTAACTGGTAACTGGTAACTGGTAACTGGTAACTGGTAACTGGTAACTGGTAACTGGTAACTGGTAACTGGTAACTGGTAACTGGTAACTGGTAACTGGTAACTGGTAACTGGTAACTGGTAACTGGTAACTGGTAACTGGTGGTTTATTTTAGTTAGTTACTGGTGACTGGTGACTGGTGGTTTATTTTAGTTAGTTACTGGTGGCTGGTGACTGGTGATTGGTGACAGGTGACTGGTGACTGATGATTGGTGACTGGTTACTGGTAACTGGTAACGTGTAACTGGTAACTGGTAACTGGTAACTGGTAACTGGTAACTGGTAACTGGTAACTGGTAACTGGTAACTGGTAACTGGTAACTGGTAACTGGTAACTGGTAACTGGTAACTGGTAACTGGTAACTGGTAACTGGTAACTGGTAACTGGTAACTGGTAACTGGTAACTGGTAACTGGTAACTGGTAACTGGTAACTGGTAACTGGTAACTGGTAACTGGTAACTGGTAACTGGTAACTGGTAACTGGTAACTGGTAACTGGTAACTGGTAACTGGTAACTGGTAACTGGTAACTGGTAACTGGTAAGTGGTAACTCATATCCAGAGTGGGCGAAATCCTCAAATCCAGGGTGCTCGAAGTCCTCATATCCAGGGTGCGCGAAATCCTCAAATTCAGGGTGGCCACCACCAGTCACTAGTAACTGGTAACTGGTAACTGGTAACTGGTAACTGGTAACTGGTAACTGGTAACTGGTAACTGGTAACTGGTAACTGGTAACTGGTAACTGGTAACTGGTAACTGGTAACTGGTAACTGGTAACTGGTAACTGGTAACTGGTAACTGGTAACTGGTAACTGGTAACTGGTAACTGGTAACTGGTAACTGGTAACTGGTAACTGGTAACTGGTAACTGGTAACTGGTAACTGGTAACTGGTAACTGGTAACTGGTAACTGGTAACTGGTAACTGGTAACTGGTAACTGGTAACTGGTAACTGGTAACTGGTAACTGGTAACTGGTAACTGGTAACTGGTAACTGGTAACTGGTAACTGGTAACTGGTAACTGGTAACTGGTAACTGGTAACTGGTAACTGGTAACTGGTAACTGGTAAGTGGTAACTCATATCCAGAGTGGGCGAATTCCTCATATCCAGGGTGCGCGAAATCCTCAAATCCAGGGTGCTCGAAGTCCTCATATCCAGGGTGCGCGAAATCCTCAAATTCAGGGTGGCCACCACCAGTCACTAGTAACTGGTAACTGGTAACTGGTAACTGGTAACTGGTAACTGGTAACTGGTAACTGGTAACTGGTAACTGGTAACTGGTAACTGGTAACTGGTAACTGGTAACTGGTAACTGGTAACTGGTAACTGGTAACTGGTAACTGGTAACTGGTAACTGGTAACTGGTAACTGGTAACTGGTAACTGGTAACTGGTAACTGGTAACTGGTAACTGGTAACTGGTAACTGGTAACTGGTAACTGGTAACTGGTAACTGGTAACTGGTAACTGGTAACTGGTAACTGGTAACTGGTAACTGGTAACTGGTAACTGGTAACTGGTAACTGGTAACTGGTAACTGGTAACTGGTAACTGGTAACTGGTAACTGGTAACTGGTAACTGGTAACTGGTAACTGGTAACTGGTAACTGGTAACTGGTAACTGGTAACTGGTAACTGGTAACTGGTAACTGGTGGCTTATTTTAGTTAGTTACTGGTGACTGGTGACTGGTGGTTTATTTTAGTTAGTTACTGGTGGCTGGTGACTGGTGATTGGTGACAGGTGACTGGTGACTGATGATTGGTGACTGGTTACTGGTAACTGGTAACGTGTAACTGGTAACTGGTAACTGGTAACTGGTAACTGGTAACTGGTAACTGGTAACTGGTAACTGGTAACTGGTAACTGGTAACTGGTAACTGGTAACTGGTAACTGGTAACTGGTAACTGGTAACTGGTAACTGGTAACTGGTAACTGGTAACTGGTGGTTTATTTTAGTTAGTTACTGGTGACTGGTGACTGGTGGTTTATTTTAGTTAGTTACTGGTGGCTGGTGACTGGTGATTGGTGACAGGTGACTGGTGACTGATGATTGGTGACTGGTTACTGGTAACTGGTAACGTGTAACTGGTAACTGGTAACTGGTAACTGGTAACTGGTAACTGGTAACTGGTAACTGGTAACTGGTAACTGGTAACTGGTAACTGGTAACTGGTAACTGGTAACTGGTAACTGGTAACTGGTAACTGGTAACTGGTAACTGGTAACTGGTAAGTGGTAACTCATATCCAGAGTGGGCGAATTCCTCATATCCAGGGTGCGCGAAATCCTCAAATCCAGGGTGCTCGAAGTCCTCATATCCAGGGTGCGCGAAATCCTCAAATTCAGGGTGGCCACCACCAGTCACTAGTAACTGGTAACTGGTAACTGGTAACTGGTAACTGGTAACTGGTAAATGGTAACTGGTAACTGGTAACTGGTAACTGGTAACTGGTAACTGGTAACTGGTACCTGGTAACTGGTAACTGGTAACTGGTAACTGGTAACTGGTAACTGGTAACTGGTAACTGGTAACTGGTAACTGGTAACTGGTAACTGGTAACTGGTAACTGGTAACTGGTAACTGGTAACTGGTAACTGGTAACTGGTAACTGGTAACTGGTGGTTTATTTTAGTTAGTTACTGGTGACTGGTGACTGGTGGTTTATTTTAGTTAGTTACTGGTGGCTGGTGACTGGTGATTGGTGACAGGTGACTGGTGACTGATGATTGGTGACTGGTTACTGGTAACTGGTAACGTGTAACTGGTAACTGGTAACTGGTAACTGGTAACTGGTAACTGGTAACTGGTAACTGGTAACTGGTAACTGGTAACTGGTAACTGGTAACTGGTAACTGGTAACTGGTAACTGGTAACTGGTAACTGGTAACTGGTAACTGGTAACTGGTAACTGGTAACTGGTAAGTGGTAACTCATATCCAGAGTGGGCGAATTCCTCATATCCAGGGTGCGCGAAATCCTCAAATCCAGGGTGCTCGAAGTCCTCATATCCAGGGTGCGCGAAATCCTCAAATTCAGGGTGGCCACCACCAGTCACTAGTAACTGGTAACTGGTAACTGGTAACTGGTAACTGGTAACTGGTAACTGGTAACTGGTAGCTGGTAACTGGTAACTGGTAACTGGTAACTGGTAACTGGTAACTGGTAACTGGTAACTGGTAACTGGTAGCTGGTAACTGGTAACTGGTAACTGGTAACTGGTAACTGGTAACTGGTAACTGGTAACTGGTAACTGGTAACTGGTAACTGGTAACTGGTAACTGGTAACTGGTAACTGGTAACTGGTAACTGGTAACTGGTAACTGGTAACTGGTAACTGGTAACTGGTAACTGGTAACTGGTAACTGGTAACTGGTAACTGGTAACTGGTAACTGGTAACTGGTAACTGGTAACTGGTAACTGGTAACTGGTAACTGGTAACTGGTAACTGGTAACTGGTAACTGGTAACTGGTAACTGGTAACTGGTAACTGGTAACTGGTAACTGGTAACTGGTAACTGGTAACTGGTAACTGGTAACTGGTAACTGGTAACTGGTAACTGGTAACTGGTAACTGGTTACTGGTAACTGGTGACTGGTGACTGGTGACTGTTGACTGGTGACTGGTGACTGGTGACTGGTGACTGGTGACTGGTGACTGGTGACTGGTGACTGGTGACTGGCGACTGGTGAATGGTGACTGGTAACTGGTAACTGGTAACTGGTAACTGGTAACTGGTAACTGGTAACTGGTAACTGGTAACTGGTGACTGGTGACTGTTGACTGGTGACTGGTGACTGGTGACTGGTGACTGGTGACTGGTGACTGGTGACTGGTGACTTGTGACTGGTGACTGGTGACTGGTGACTGGTGACTGGTGACTGGTGACTGGTGACTGGTGACTGGCGACTGGCGACTGGTGAATGGTGACTGGTAACTGGTAACTGGTAACTGGTAACTGGTAACTGGTAACTGGTAACTGGTAACTGGTAACTGGTAACTGGTAACTGGTAACTGGTAACTGGTAACTGGTTACTGGTAACTGGTAACTGGTGACTGGTGACTGTTGACTGGTGACTGGTGACTGGTGACTGTTGACTGGTGACTGGTGACTGGTGACTGGTGACTGGTGACTGGTGACTGGTGACTGGTGACTGGTGACTGGTGACTGGCGACTGGTGAATGGTGACTGGTAACTGGTAACTGGTAACTGGTAACTGGTAACTGGTAACTGGTAACTAGTAACTGGTAAATGGTAACTGGTAACTGGTAACTGGTAACTGGTAACTGGTAACTGGTAACTGGTAACTGGTAACTGGTAACTGGTAACTGGTAACTGGTAACTGGTAACTGGTAACTGGTAACTGGTAACTGGTAACTGGTAACTGGTAACTGGTAACTGGTAACTGGTAACTGGTAACTGGTAACTGGTAACTGGTAACTGGTAACTGGTAACTGGTAACTGGTAACTGGTAACTGGTAACTGGTAACTGGTAACTGGTAACTGGTAACTGGTAACTGGTAACTGGTAACTGGTAACTGGTAACTGGTAACTGGTAACTGGTAACTGGTAACTGGTAACTGGTAACTGGTAACTGGTAACTGGTAACTGGTAACTGGTAACTGGTAACTGGTAACTGGTAACTGGTAACTGGTAACTGGTAAGTGGTAACTCATATCCAGAGTGGGCGAATTCCTCATATCCAGGGTGCGCGAAATCCTCAAATCCAGGGTGCTCGAAGTCCTCATATCCAGGGTGCGCGAAATCCTCAAATTCAGGGTGGCCACCACCAGTCACTAGTAACTGGTAACTGGTAACTGGTAACTGGTAACTGGTAACTGGTAAATGGTAACTGGTAACTGGTAACTGGTAACTGGTAACTGGTAACTGGTACCTGGTAACTGGTAACTGGTAACTGGTAACTGGTAACTGGTAACTGGTAACTGGTAACTGGTAACTGGTAACTGGTAACTGGTAACTGGTAACTGGTAACTGGTAACTGGTAACTGGTAACTGGTAACTGGTAACTGGTAACTGGTAACTGGTAACTGGTGGTTTATTTTAGTTAGTTACTGGTGACTGGTGACTGGTGGTTTATTTTAGTTAGTTACTGGTGGCTGGTGACTGGTGATTGGTGACAGGTGACTGGTGACTGATGATTGGTGACTGGTTACTGGTAACTGGTAACGTGTAACTGGTAACTGGTAACTGGTAACTGGTAACTGGTAACTGGTAACTGGTAACTGGTAACTGGTAACTGGTAACTGGTAACTGGTAACTGGTAACTGGTAACTGGTAACTGGTAACTGGTAACTGGTAACTGGTAACTGGTAACTGGTAACTGGTAACTGGTAAGTGGTAACTCATATCCAGAGTGGGCGAATTCCTCATATCCAGGGTGCGCGAAATCCTCAAATCCAGGGTGCTCGAAGTCCTCATATCCAGGGTGCGCGAAATCCTCAAATTCAGGGTGGCCACCACCAGTCACTAGTAACTGGTAACTGGTAACTGGTAACTGGTAACTGGTAACTGGTAACTGGTAACTGGTAACTGGTAACTGGTAACTGGTAACTGGTAGCTGGTAACTGGTAACTGGTAACTGGTAACTGGTAACTGGTAACTGGTAACTGGTAACTGGTAACTGGTAGCTGGTAACTGGTAACTGGTAACTGGTAACTGGTAACTGGTAACTGGTAACTGGTAACTGGTAACTGGTAACTGGTAACTGGTAACTGGTAACTGGTAACTGGTAACTGGTAACTGGTAACTGGTAACTGGTAACTGGTAACTGGTAACTGGTAACTGGTAACTGGTAACTGGTAACTGGTAACTGGTAACTGGTAACTGGTAACTGGTAACTGGTAACTGGTAACTGGTAACTGGTAACTGGTAACTGGTAACTGGTAACTGGTAACTGGTAACTGGTAACTGGTAACTGGTAACTGGTAACTGGTAACTGGTAACTGGTAACTGGTAACTGGTAACTGGTAACTGGTAACTGGTAACTGGTAACTGGTAACTGGTTACTGGTAACTGGTGACTGGTGACTGGTGACTGTTGACTGGTGACTGGTGACTGGTGACTGGTGACTGGTGACTGGTGACTGGTGACTGGTGACTGGCGACTGGTGAATGGTGACTGGTAACTGGTAACTGGTAACTGGTAACTGGTAACTGGTAACTGGTAACTGGTAACTGGTAACTGGTAACTGGTAACTAGTAACTGGTAGCTGGTAACTGGTAACTGGTGACTGGTGACTGTTGACTGGTGACTGGTGACTGGTGACTGGTGACTGGTGACTGGTGACTGGTGACTGGTGACTTGTGACTGGTGACTGGTGACTGGTGACTGGTGACTGGTGACTGGTGACTGGTGACTGGTGACTGGCGACTGGCGACTGGTGAATGGTGACTGGTAACTGGTAACTGGTAACTGGTAACTGGTAACTGGTAACTGGTAACTGGTAACTGGTAACTGGTAACTGGTAACTGGTAACTGGTAACTGGTAACTGGTAACTGGTTACTGGTAACTGGTAACTGGTGACTGGTGACTGTTGACTGGTGACTGGTGACTGGTGACTGTTGACTGGTGACTGGTGACTGGTGACTGGTGACTGGTGACTGGTGACTGGTGACTGGTGACTGGTGACTGGTGACTGGTGACTGGCGACTGGTGAATGGTGACTGGTAACTGGTAACTGGTAACTGGTAACTGGTAACTGGTAACTGGTAACTAGTAACTGGTAAATGGTAACTGGTAACTGGTAACTGGTAACTGGTAACTGGTAACTGGTAACTGGTAACTGGTAACTGGTAACTGGTAACTGGTAACTGGTAACTGGTAACTGGTAACTGGTAACTGGTAACTGGTAACTGGTAACTGGTAACTGGTAACTGGTAACTGGTAACTGGTAACTGGTAACTGGTAACTGGTAACTGGTAACTGGTAACTGGTAACTGGTAACTGGTAACTGGTAACTGGTAACTGGTAACTGGTAACTGGTAACTGGTAACTGGTAACTGGTAACTGGTAACTGGTAACTGGTAACTGGTAACTGGTAACTGGTAACTGGTAACTGGTAACTGGTAACTGGTAACTGGTAACTGGTAACTGGTAACTGGTAACTGGTAACTGGTAACTGGTGGTTTATATTAGTTAGTTACTGGTGGCTGGTGGCTGGTGACTGGTGGCTGGTGACTGGTGACTGGTGATTGGTGACTGGTGACTGGCGACTGGCGACTGGTGAATGGTGACTGGTAACTGGTAACTGGTAACTGGTAACTGGTAACTGGTAACTGGTAACTGGTAACTGGTAACTGGTAACTGGTTAGTGGTAACTGGGAACTGGTGACTGGTGACTGGTGACTGGTGACTGGTGACTGGTGACTGGTGACTGGTGACTGGTGACTGGTGACTGGTGACTGGTGACTGGTGACTGGTGACTGGTGACTGGTGACTGGTGACTGGTGACTGGCGACTGGTGAATGGTGACTGGTAACTGGTAACTGGTAACTGGTAACTGGTAACTGGTAACTGGTAACTAGTAACTGGTAAATGGTAACTGGTAACTGGTAACTGGTAACTGGTAACTGGTAACTGGTAACTGGTAACGGGTAACTGGTAACTGGTAACTGGTAACTGGTAACTGGTAACTAGTAACTGGTAACTGGTAACTGGTAACTGGTAACTGGTAACTGGTAACTGGTAACTGGTAACTGGTAACTGGTAACTGGTAACTGGTAACTGGTAACTGGTAACTGGTAACTGGTAACTGGTAACTGGTAACTGGTAACTGGTAACTGGTAACTGGTAACTGGTAACTGGTAACTGGTAACTGGTAACTGGTAACTGGTAACTGGTAACTGGTAACTGGTAACTGGTAACTGGTAACTGGTAACTGGTAACTGGTAACTGGTAACTGGTAACTGGTAACTGGTAACTGGTAACTGGTAACTGGTAACTGGTAACTGGTAACTGGTAACTGGTAACTGGTAACTGGTAACTGGTAACTGGTAACTGGTGGTTTATATTAGTTAGTTACTGGTGGCTGGTGGCTGGTGACTGGTGACTGGTGACTGGTGACTGGTGATTGGTGACTGGTGATTGGTGACAGGCGACTGGTGACTGATGATTGGTGACTGGTTACTGGTAACTGGTAACTGGTAACTGGTAACTGGTAACTGGTAACTGGTAACTGGTAACTGGTAACTGGTAACTGGTAACTGGTAACTGGTAACTGGTAACTGGTAACTGGTAACTGGTAACTGGTAACTGGTAACTGGTAACTGGTAACTGGTAACTGGTAACTGGTAACTGGTAACTGGTAACTGGTAACTGGTAACTGGTAACTGGAAACTCGTAGCTGGTAACTGGTAACTGGTAACTGGTAACTGGTAACTGGTAACTGGTAACTGGTAACTGGTAACTGGTAACTGGTAACTGGTAACTGGTAACTGGTAACTGGTAACTGGTAACTGGTAACTGGTAACTGGTAACTGGTAACTGGTAACTGGTAACTGGTAACTGGTAACTGGTAACTGGTAACTGGTAACTGGTAACTGGTAACTGGTAACTGGTAACTGGTAACTGGTAACTGGTAACTGGTAACTGGTAACTGGTTACTGGTAACTGGTAACTGGTGACTGGTGACTGTTGACTGGTGACTGGTGACTGGTGACTGGTGACTGGTGACTGGTGACTGGTGACTGGTGACTGGTGACTGGTGACTGGTGACTGGTGACTGGCGACTGGTGAATGGTGACTGGTAACTGGTAACTGGTAACTGGTAACTGGTAACTGGTAACTGGTAACTGGTAAGTGGTAACTCATATCCAGGGTGGGCGAAATCCTCATATCCAGGGTGCGCGAAATCCTTATATCCAGGGGGGGCGAAATCCTCATATCCAGGGTGAGCGAAATTCTCAAATCCAGGGTGCGCGAAATCCTCATATTCAGGGTTCGCGAAATCCTCAAATCCAGGGTGAGCGAAATCCTCATATCCAGGGTGGGCGAAATCCTCATATCCAGGGTGCGCGAAATCCTCATATCCAGGTTGCGCGAAATCCTCATATCCAGGAAGTGCGACATCCTCATATCCAGGGTGCGCGAAATCCTCAAATCCAGGGTGGGCGAAATCCTCAAATCCAGTGTGTGCGAAATCCTCAAATCCAAGGTGAGCGAAATCCTCATATCCAGGGTGGACGAAATCCTCAAATCCAGGGTTCGCGAAATCCTCATATCCAGGGTGCGCAAAATCCTCATATCCAGGGTTCGCGAAATTCTCATATCCAGGGTGCGCGAAATCCCCATATCCAGGGTGGGCGAAATCCTCATATCCAGGGTGCGCGAAATCCCCATATCCAGGGTGCGCGAAATCCTCATATCCAGGGTGCGCGAAATCCTCAAATCCAGGGTGCTCGAAATCCTCATATCCAGGGTGCGCGAAATCCTCAAATCAAGGTTGGGCGAAATCCTCATATCCAGGGTGCGCTAAATCCTCATACCCAGAGTGCGCGAAATCCTCATATCCAGGGTGCGCGAAATCCTCAAATCCAGGGTGGGCGAAGTCCTTAAATCCAGGGTGCGCGAAATCCTCAAATCCAGGGTGGGTGAAATCCTCATATCCAGGGTAGGTGAAACCCTCAAATCTAGGGTGCGCGAATTCCTCATATCCAGGGTGCGCGAAATCCTCATATCGGGGGTGGGCGAAATCCTCATATACAGGGTGCGCGAAATCTTCATATCCAGGGTGCGCGAAATCCTCATTTCCAGGGTGGGTGAAATCCCCAAATCCAGGGTTCGCGAAATCCTCATATCCAGGGTGCGCAAAATCCTCATATCCAGGGTTCGCGAAATTCTCATAACCAGGGTGCGCGAAATCACCATATCCAGGGTACGCGAAATCCTCATATCCAGGGTGTGCGAAATCCTCATTACCAGGGTGCGCGAAATCCTCATATCCAGGGTGCGCGAAATCCTCATATCCGGGGTGGGCGAAATCCTCATATACAGGGTGCGCGAAATCCTCATATCCAGGGTGCGCGAAATCCTCATTTCCAGTGTGGGTGAAATCCTCAAATCCAGGGTTCGCGAAATCCTCATATCCAGGGTGTGCGAAATCCTCATATTCAGGGTGGGCGAAATCCTCAAATCCAGGGTTCGCGAAATCCTCATATCCAGGGTGGTCACCAGTCACCAGTCACCAGTCACCAGTCACCAGTCACCAGTCACCAGTCACCAGTCACCAGTCACCAGTCACCAGTCACCAGTCACCAGTCACCAGTCACCAGTCACCAGTCACCAGTCACCAGTCACCAGTCACCAGTCACCAGTCACCAGTCACCAGTCACCAGTCACCAGTCACCAGTCACCAGTCACCAGTCACCAGTCACCAGTCACCAGTCACCAGTCACCAGTCACCAGTCACCAGTCACCAGTCACCAGTCACCAGTCACCAGTCACCAGTCACCAGTCACCAGTCACCAGTCACCAGTCACCAGTCACCAGTCACCAGTCACCAGTCACCAGTCACCAGTCACCAGTCACCAGTCACCAGTCACCAGTCACCAGTCACCAGTCACCAGTCACCAGTCACCAGTCACCAGTCACCAGTCACCAGTCACCAGTCACCAGTCACCAGTCACCAGTCACCAGTCACCAGTCACCAGTCACCAGTCACCAGTCACCAGTCACCAGTCACCAGTCACCAGTCACCAGTCACCAGTCACCAGTCACCAGTCACCAGTCACCAGTCACCAGTCACCAGTCACCAGTCACCAGTCACCAGTCACCAGTCACCAGTCACCAGTCACCAGTCACCAGTCACCAGTCACCAGTCACCAGTCACCAGTCACCAGTCACCAGTCACCAGTCACCAGTCACCAGTCACCAGTCACCAGTCACCAGTCACCAGTTACTGGTAACTGGTAACTGGTAACTGGTAACTGGTAACTGGTAACTGGTAACTGGTAACTGGTAACTGGTAACTGGTAACTGGTAACTGGTAACTGGTAACTGGTAACTGGTAACTGGTAACTGGTAACTGGTAACTGGTAACTGGTAACTGGTAACTGGTAACTGGTAACTGGTAACTGGTAACTGGTAACTGGTAACTGGTAACTGGTAACTGGTAACTGGTAACTGGTAACTGGTAACTGGTAACTGGTAACTGGTAACTGGTAACTGGTAACTGGTAACTGGTAACTGGTAACTGGTAACTGGTAACTGGTAACTGGTAACTGGTAACTGGTAACTGGTAACTGGTAACTGGTAACTGGTAACTGGTAACTGGTAACTGGTAACTGGTAACTGGTAACTGGTAACTGGTAACTGGTAACTGGTAACTGGTAACTGGTAACTGGTAACTGGTAACTGGTAACTGGTAACTGGTAACTGGTAACTGGTAACTGGTAACTGGTAACTGGTAACTGGTAACTGGTAACTGGTAACTGGTAACTGGTAACTGGTAACTGGTAACTGGTAACTGGTAACTGGTAACTGGTAACTGGTAACTGGTAACTGGTAACTGGTAACTGGTAACTGGTAACTGGTAACTGGTAACTGGTAACTGGTAACTGGTAACTGGTAACTGGTAACTGGTAACTGGTAACTGGTAACTGGTAACTGGTAACTGGTAACTGGTAACTGGTAACTGGTAACTGGTAACTGGTAACTGGTAACTGGTAACTGGTAACTGGTAACTGGTAACTGGTAACTGGTAACTGGTAACTGGTAACTGGTAACTGGTAACTGGTAACTGGTAACTGGTAACTGGTAACTGGTAACTGGTAACTGGTAACTGGTAACTGGTAACTGGTAACTGGTAACTGGTAACTGGTAACTGGTAACTGGTAACTGGTAACTGGTAACTGGTAACTGGTAACTGGTAACTGGTAACTGGTAACTGGTAACTGGTAACTGGTAACTGGTAACTGGTAACTGGTAACTGGTAACTGGTAACTGGTAACTGGTAACTGGTAACTGGTAACTGGTAACTGGTAACTGGTAACTGGTAACTGGTAACTGGTAACTGGTAACTGGTAACTGGTAACTGGTAACTGGTAACTGGTAACTGGTAACTGGTAACTGGTAACTGGTAACTGGTAACTGGTAACTGGTAACTGGTAACTGGTAACTGGTAACTGGTAACTGGTAACTGGTAACTGGTAACTGGTAACTGGTAACTGGTAACTGGTAACTGGTAACTGGTAACTGGTAACTGGTAACTGGTAACTGGTAACTGGTAACTGGTAACTGGTAACTGGTAACTGGTAACTGGTAACTGGTAACTGGTAACTGGTAACTGGTAACTGGTAACTGGTAACTGGTAACTGGTAACTGGTAACTGGTAACTGGTAACTGGTAACTGGTAACTGGTAACTGGTAACTGGTAACTGGTAACTGGTAACTGGTAACTGGTAACTGGTAACTGGTAACTGGTAACTGGTAAGTGGTAACTCATATCCAGGGTGCGCGAAATCCTCAAATCCAGGGTGCTCGAAGTCCTCATATCCAGGGTGCGCGAAATCCTCAAATTCAGGGTGGCCACCACCAGTCACTAGTAACTGGTAACTGGTAACTGGTAACTGGTAACTGGTAACTGGTAACTGGTAACTGGTAACTGGTAACTGGTAACTGGTAACTGGTAACTGGTAACTGGTAACTGGTAACTGGTAACTGGTAACTGGTAACTGGTAACTGGTAACTGGTAACTGGTAACTGGTAACTGGTAACTGGTAACTGGTAACTGGTAACTGGTAACTGGTAACTGGTGGTTTATTTTAGTTAGTTACTGGTGACTGGTGACTGGTGGTTTATTTTAGTTAGTTACTGGTGGCTGGTGACTGGTGATTGGTGACAGGTGACTGGTGACTGATGATTGGTGACTGGTTACTGGTAACTGGTAACGTGTAACTGGTAACTGGTAACTGGTAACTGGTAACTGGTAACTGGTAACTGGTAACTGGTAACTGGTAACTGGTAACTGGTAACTGGTAACTGGTAACTGGTAACTGGTAACTGGTAACTGGTAACTGGTAACTGGTAACTGGTAACTGGTAACTGGTAACTGGTAACTGGTAACTGGTAACTGGTAACTGGTAACTGGTAACTGGTAACTGGTAACTGGTAACTGGTAACTGGTAACTGGTAACTGGTAACTGGTAACTGGTAACTGGTAACTGGTAACTGGTAACTGGTAACTGGTAACTGGTAACTGGTAACTGGTAACTGGTAACTGGTAACTGGTAACTGGTAACTGGTAACTGGTAACTGGTAACTGGTAACTGGTAACTGGTAACTGGTAACTGGTAACTGGTAACTGGTAACTGGTAACTGGTAACTGGTAACTGGTAACTGGTAACTGGTAACTGGTAACTGGTAACTGGTAACTGGTAACTGGTAACTGGTAACTGGTAACTGGTAACTGGTAACTGGTAACTGGTAACTGGTAACTGGTAACTGGTAACTGGTAACTGGTAACTGGTAACTGGTAACTGGTAACTGGTAACTGGTAACTGGTAACTGGTAACTGGTAACTGGTAACTGGTAACTGGTAACTGGTAACTGGTAACTGGTAACTGGTAACTGGTAACTGGTAACTGGTAACTGGTAACTGGTAACTGGTAAGTGGTAACTCATATCCAGAGTGGGCGAATTCCTCATATCCAGGGTGCGCGAAATCCTCAAATCCAGGGTGCTCGAAGTCCTCATATCCAGGGTGCGCGAAATCCTCAAATTCAGGGTGGCCACCACCAGTCACTAGTAACTGGTAACTGGTAACTGGTAACTGGTAACTGGTAACTGGTAACTGGTAACTGGTAACTGGTAACTGGTAACTGGTAACTGGTAACTGGTAACTGGTAACTGGTAACTGGTAACTGGTAACTGGTAACTGGTAACTGGTAACTGGTAACTGGTAACTGGTAACTGGTAACTGGTAACTGGTAACTGGTAACTGGTAACTGGTAACTGGTAACTGGTAACTGGTAACTGGTAACTGGTAACTGGTAACTGGTAACTGGTAACTGGTAACTGGTAACTGGTAACTGGTAACTGGTAACTGGTAACTGGTAACTGGTAACTGGTAACTGGTAACTGGTAACTGGTAACTGGTAACTGGTAACTGGTAACTGGTAACTGGTAACTGGTAACTGGTAACTGGTAACTGGTAACTGGTAACTGGTAACTGGTAACTGGTAACTGGTAACTGGTAACTGGTAACTGGTAACTGGTAACTGGTAACTGGTAACTGGTAACTGGTAACTGGTAACTGGTAACTGGTAACTGGTAACTGGTAACTGGTAACTGGTAACTGGTAACTGGTAACTGGTAACTGGTAACTGGTAACTGGTAACTGGTAACTGGTAACTGGTAACTGGTAACTGGTAACTGGTAACTGGTAACTGGTAACTGGTAACTGGTAACTGGTAACTGGTAACTGGTAACTGGTAACTGGTAACTGGTAACTGGTAACTGGTAACTGGTAACTGGTGGTTTATTTTAGTTAGTTACTGGTGACTGGTGACTGGTGGTTTATTTTAGTTAGTTACTGGTGGCTGGTGACTGGTGATTGGTGACAGGTGACTGGTGACTGATGATTGGTGACTGGTTACTGGTAACTGGTAACGTGTAACTGGTAACTGGTAACTGGTAACTGGTAACTGGTAACTGGTAACTGGTAACTGGTAACTGGTAACTGGTAACTGGTAACTGGTAACTGGTAACTGGTAACTGGTAACTGGTAACTGGTAACTGGTAACTGGTAACTGGTAACTGGTAACTGGTAAGTGGTAACTCATATCCAGAGTGGGCGAATTCCTCATATCCAGGGTGCGCGAAATCCTCAAATCCAGGGTGCTCGAAGTCCTCATATCCAGGGTGCGCGAAATCCTCAAATTCAGGGTGGCCACCACCAGTCACTAGTAACTGGTAACTGGTAACTGGTAACTGGTAACTGGTAACTGGTAACTGGTAACTGGTAACTGGTAACTGGTAACTGGTAACTGGTAACTGGTAACTGGTAACTGGTAACTGGTAACTGGTAACTGGTAACTGGTAACTGGTAACTGGTAACTGGTAACTGGTAACTGGTAACTGGTAACTGGTAACTGGTAACTGGTAACTGGTAACTGGTAACTGGTAACTGGTAACTGGTAACTGGTAACTGGTAACTGGTAACTGGTAACTGGTAACTGGTAACTGGTAACTGGTAACTGGTAACTGGTAACTGGTAACTGGTAACTGGTAACTGGTAACTGGTAACTGGTAACTGGTAACTGGTAACTGGTAACTGGTAACTGGTAACTGGTAACTGGTAACTGGTAACTGGTAACTGGTAACTGGTAACTGGTAACTGGTAACTGGTAACTGGTAACTGGTAACTGGTAACTGGTAACTGGTAACTGGTAACTGGTAACTGGTAACTGGTAACTGGTAACTGGTAACTGGTAACTGGTAACTGGTAACTGGTAACTGGTAACTGGTAACTGGTAACTGGTAACTGGTAACTGGTAACTGGTAACTGGTAACTGGTAACTGGTAACTGGTAACTGGTAACTGGTAACTGGTAACTGGTAACTGGTAACTGGTAACTGGTAACTGGTAACTGGTAACTGGTAACTGGTAACTGGTAACTGGTAACTGGTAACTGGTAACTGGTAACTGGTAACTGGTAACTGGTAACTGGTAACTGGTAACTGGTAACTGGTAACTGGTAACTGGTAACTGGTAACTGGTAACTGGTAACTGGTAACTGGTAACTGGTAACTGGTAACTGGTAACTGGTAACTGGTAACTGGTAACTGGTAACTGGTAACTGGTAACTGGTAACTGGTAACTGGTAACTGGTAACTGGTAACTGGTAACTGGTAACTGGTAACTGGTAACTGGTAACTGGTAACTGGTAACTGGTAACTGGTAACTGGTAACTGGTAACTGGTAACTGGTAACTGGTAACTGGTAACTGGTAACTGGTAACTGGTAACTGGTAACTGGTAACTGGTAACTGGTAACTGGTAACTGGTAACTGGTAACTGGTAACTGGTAACTGGTAACTGGTAAGTGGTAACTCATATCCAGAGTGGGCGAATTCCTCATATCCAGGGTGCGCGAAATCCTCAAATCCAGGGTGCTCGAAGTCCTCATATCCAGGGTGCGCGAAATCCTCAAATTCAGGGTGGCCACCACCAGTCACTAGTAACTGGTAACTGGTAACTGGTAACTGGTAACTGGTAACTGGTAACTGGTAACTGGTAACTGGTAACTGGTAACTGGTAACTGGTAACTGGTAACTGGTAACTGGTAACTGGTAACTGGTAACTGGTAACTGGTAACTGGTAACTGGTAACTGGTAACTGGTAACTGGTAACTGGTAACTGGTAACTGGTAACTGGTAACTGGTAACTGGTAACTGGTAACTGGTAACTGGTAACTGGTAACTGGTAACTGGTGGTTTATTTTAGTTAGTTACTGGTGACTGGTGACTGGTGGTTTATTTTAGTTAGTTACTGGTGGCTGGTGACTGGTGATTGGTGACAGGTGACTGGTGACTGATGATTGGTGACTGGTTACTGGTAACTGGTAACGTGTAACTGGTAACTGGTAACTGGTAACTGGTAACTGGTAACTGGTAACTGGTAACTGGTAACTGGTAACTGGTAACTGGTAACTGGTAACTGGTAACTGGTAACTGGTAACTGGTAACTGGTAACTGGTAACTGGTAACTGGTAACTGGTAACTGGTAACTGGTAACTGGTAACTGGTAACTGGTAACTGGTAACTGGTAACTGGTAACTGGTAACTGGTAACTGGTAACTGGTAACTGGTAACTGGTAACTGGTAACTGGTAACTGGTAACTGGTAACTGGTAACTGGTAACTGGTAACTGGTAACTGGTAACTGGTAACTGGTAACTGGTAACTGGTAACTGGTAACTGGTAACTGGTAACTGGTAACTGGTAACTGGTAACTGGTAACTGGTAACTGGTAACTGGTAACTGGTAACTGGTAACTGGTAACTGGTAACTGGTAACTGGTAACTGGTAACTGGTAACTGGTAACTGGTAACTGGTAACTGGTAACTGGTAACTGGTAACTGGTAACTGGTAACTGGTAACTGGTAACTGGTAACTGGTAACTGGTAACTGGTAACTGGTAACTGGTAACTGGTAACTGGTAACTGGTAACTGGTAACTGGTAACTGGTAACTGGTAACTGGTAACTGGTAACTGGTAACTGGTAACTGGTAACTGGTAACTGGTAACTGGTAAGTGGTAACTCATATCCAGAGTGGGCGAATTCCTCATATCCAGGGTGCGCGAAATCCTCAAATCCAGGGTGCTCGAAGTCCTCATATCCAGGGTGCGCGAAATCCTCAAATTCAGGGTGGCCACCACCAGTCACTAGTAACTGGTAACTGGTAACTGGTAACTGGTAACTGGTAACTGGTAACTGGTAACTGGTAACTGGTAACTGGTAACTGGTAACTGGTAACTGGTAACTGGTAACTGGTAACTGGTAACTGGTAACTGGTAACTGGTAACTGGTAACTGGTAACTGGTAACTGGTAACTGGTAACTGGTAACTGGTAACTGGTAACTGGTAACTGGTAACTGGTAACTGGTAACTGGTAACTGGTAACTGGTAACTGGTAACTGGTAACTGGTAACTGGTAACTGGTAACTGGTAACTGGTAACTGGTAACTGGTAACTGGTAACTGGTAACTGGTAACTGGTAACTGGTAACTGGTAACTGGTAACTGGTAACTGGTAACTGGTAACTGGTAACTGGTAACTGGTAACTGGTAACTGGTAACTGGTAACTGGTAACTGGTAACTGGTAACTGGTAACTGGTAACTGGTAACTGGTAACTGGTAACTGGTAACTGGTAACTGGTAACTGGTAACTGGTAACTGGTAACTGGTAACTGGTAACTGGTAACTGGTGGTTTATTTTAGTTAGTTACTGGTGACTGGTGACTGGTGGTTTATTTTAGTTAGTTACTGGTGGCTGGTGACTGGTGATTGGTGACAGGTGACTGGTGACTGATGATTGGTGACTGGTTACTGGTAACTGGTAACGTGTAACTGGTAACTGGTAACTGGTAACTGGTAACTGGTAACTGGTAACTGGTAACTGGTAACTGGTAACTGGTAACTGGTAACTGGTAACTGGTAACTGGTAACTGGTAACTGGTAACTGGTAACTGGTAACTGGTAACTGGTAACTGGTAAGTGGTAACTCATATCCAGAGTGGGCGAATTCCTCATATCCAGGGTGCGCGAAATCCTCAAATCCAGGGTGCTCGAAGTCCTCATATCCAGGGTGCGCGAAATCCTCAAATTCAGGGTGGCCACCACCAGTCACTAGTAACTGGTAACTGGTAACTGGTAACTGGTAACTGGTAACTGGTAACTGGTAACTGGTAATTGGTAACTGGTAACTGGTAACTGGTAACTGGTAACTGGTAACTGGTAACTGGTAACTGGTAACTGGTAACTGGTAACTGGTAACTGGTAACTGGTAACTGGTAACTGGTAACTGGTAACTGGTAACTGGTAACTGGTAACTGGTAACTGGTAACTGGTAACTGGTAACTGGTAACTGGTAACTGGTAACTGGTAACTGGTAACTGGTAACTGGTAACTGGTAACTGGTAACTGGTAACTGGTAACTGGTAACTGGTAACTGGTAACTGGTAACTGGTAACTGGTAACTGGTAACTGGTAACTGGTAACTGGTAACTGGTAACTGGTAACTGGTAACTGGTAACTGGTAACTGGTAACTGGTAACTGGTAACTGGTAACTGGTAACTGGTAACTGGTAACTGGTAACTGGTAACTGGTAACTGGTAACTGGTAACTGGTAACTGGTAACTGGTAACTGGTAACTGGTAACTGGTAACTGGTAACTGGTAACTGGTAACTGGTAACTGGTAACTGGTAACTGGTAACTGGTAACTGGTAACTGGTAACTGGTAACTGGTAACTGGTAACTGGTAACTGGTAACTGGTAACTGGTAACTGGTAACTGGTAACTGGTAACTGGTAACTGGTAACTGGTAACTGGTAACTGGTAACTGGTAACTGGTAACTGGTAACTGGTAACTGGTAACTGGTAACTGGTAACTGGTAACTGGTAACTGGTAACTGGTAACTGGTAACTGGTAACTGGTAACTGGTAACTGGTAACTGGTAACTGGTAACTGGTAACTGGTAACTGGTAACTGGTAACTGGTAACTGGTAACTGGTAACTGGTAACTGGTAACTGGTAACTGGTAACTGGTAACTGGTAACTGGTAACTGGTAACTGGTAACTGGTAACTGGTAACTGGTAACTGGTAACTGGTAACTGGTAACTGGTAACTGGTAACTGGTAACTGGTAACTGGTAACTGGTAACTGGTAACTGGTAACTGGTAACTGGTAACTGGTAACTGGTAACTGGTAACTGGTAACTGGTAACTGGTAACTGGTAACTGGTAACTGGTAACTGGTAACTGGTAACTGGTAACTGGTAACTGGTAACTGGTAACTGGTAACTGGTAACTGGTAACTGGTGGTTTATATTAGTTAGTTACTGGTGGCTGGTGGCTGGTGACTGGTGACTGGTGATTGGTGACTGGTGATTGGTGACAGGCGACTGGTGACTGATGATTGGTGACTGGTAACTGGTAACTGGTAACTGGTAACTGGTAACTGGTAACTGGTAACTGGTAACTGGTAACTGGTAACTGGTAACTGGTAACTGGTAACTGGTAACTGTTAACTGGTAACTGGTAACTGGTAACTGGTAACTGGTAACTGGTAACTGGTAACTGGTAACTGGTAACTGGTAACTGGTAACTGGTAACTGGTAACTGGTAACTGGTAACTGGTAACTGGTAACTGGTAACTGGTAACTGGTAACTGGTAACTGGTAACTGGTAACTGGTAACTGGTAACTGGTAACTGGTAACTGGTAACTGGTAACTGGTAACTGGTAACTGGTAACTGGTAACTGGTAACTGGTAACTGGTAACTGGTAACTGGTAACTGGTAACTGGTAACTGGTAACTGGTAACTGGTAACTGGTAACTGGTAACTGGTAACTGGTAACTGGTAACTGGTAACTGGTAACTGGTAACTGGTAACTGGTAACTGGTAACTGGTAACTGGTAACTGGTAACTGGAAACTGGTGACTGGTGACTGGTGACTGGTGACTGGTGACTGGTGACTGGTGACTGGTGACTGGTGACTGGTGAATGGTGACTGGTAACTGGTAACTGGTAACTGGTAACTGGTAACTGGTAACTGGTAACTGGTAACTGGTAACTGGTAACTAGTAACTGGTAGCTGGTAACTGGTAACTGGTAACTGGTAACTGGTAACTGGTAACTGGTGACTGGTGACTGTTGACTGGTGACTGGTGACTGGTAACTGGTAACTGGTAACTGGTAACTGGTAACTGGTAACTGGTAACTGGTAACTGGTAACTGGTAACTGGTAACTGGTAACTGGTAACTGGTAACTGGTAACTGGTAACTGGTAACTGGTGACTGTTGACTGGTGACTGGTGACTGGTGACTGGTGACTGGTGACTGGTGACTGGTGACTGGTGACTGGTGACTGGTGACTGGTGACTGGTGACTGGTGACTGGTGACTGGTGACTGGTGACTGGTGACTGGTGACTGGTGACTGGTGACTGGCGACTGGTGAATGGTGACTGGTAACTGGTGACTGGTAACTGGTAACTGGTAACTGGTAAATGGTAACTGGTAACTGGTAACTGGTAACTGGTAACTGGTAACTGGTAACTGGTAACTGGTAACTGGTAACTGGTAACTGGTAACTGGTAACTGGTAACTGGTAACTGGTAACTGGTAACTGGTAACTGGTAACTGGTAACTGGTAACTGGTAACTGGTAACTGGTAACTGGTAACTGGTAACTGGTAACTGGTAACTGGTAACTGGTAACTGGTAACTGGTAACTGGTAACTGGTAACTGGTAACTGGTAACTGGTAACTGGTAACTGGTAACTGGTAACTGGTAACTGGTAACTGGTAACTGGTAACTGGTAACTGGTAACTGGTAACTGGTAACTGGTAACTGGTAACTGGTAACTGGTAACTGGTAACTGGTAACTGGTAACTGGTGGTTTATATTAGTTAGTTACTGGTGGCTGGTGGCTGGTGACTGGTGACTGGTGACTGGTGATTGGTGACTGGTGACTGGCGACTGGCGACTGGTGAATGGTGACTGGTAACTGGTAACTGGTAACTGGTAACTGGTAACTGGTAACTGGTAACTGGTAACTGGTAACTGGTAACTGGTGACTGGTGACTGGTGACTGTTGACTGGTGACTGGTGACTGGTGACTGGTGACTGGTGACTGGTGACTGGTGACTGGTGACTGGTGACTGGTAACTGGTAACTGGTAACTGGTAACTGGTAACTGGTAACTGGTAACTGGTAACTGGTAACTGGTAACTGGTAACTGGTAACTGGTAACTGGTAACTGGTAACTGGTAACTGGTAACTGGTAACTGGTAACTGGTAACTGGTAACTGGTAACTGGTAACTGGTAACTGGTAACTGGTAACTGGTAACTGGTAACTGGTAACTGGTAACTGGTAACTGGTAACTGGTAACTGGTAACTGGTAACTGGTAACTGGTAACTGGTAACTGGTAACTGGTAACTGGTAACTGGTAACTGGTAACTGGTAACTGGTAACTGGTAACTGGTAACTGGTAACTGGTAACTGGTAACTGGTAACTGGTAACTGGTAACTGGTAACTGGTAACTGGTAACTGGTAACTGGTAACTGGTAACTGGTAACTGGTAACTGGTAACTGGTAACTGGTAACTGGTAACTGGTAACTGGTAACTGGTAACTGGTAACTGGTAACTGGTAACTGGTAACTGGTAACTGGTAACTGGTAACTGGTAACTGGTAACTGGTAACTGGTAACTGGTAACTGGTAACTGGTAACTGGTAACTGGTAACTGGTAACTGGTAACTGGTAACTGGTAACTGGTAACTGGTAACTGGTAACTGGTAACTGGTAACTGGTAACTGGTAACTGGTAACTGGTAACTGGTAACTGGTAACTGGTAACTGGTAACTGGTAACTGGTAACTGGTAACTGGTAACTGGTAACTGGTAACTGGTAACTGGTAACTGGTAACTGGTAACTGGTAACTGGTAACTGGTAACTGGTAACTGGTAACTGGTAACTGGTAACTGGTAACTGGTAACTGGTAACTGGTAACTGGTAACTGGTAACTGGTAACTGGTAACTGGTAACTGGTAACTGGTAACTGGTAACTGGTAACTGGTAACTGGTAACTGGTAACTGGTAACTGGTAACTGGTAACTGGTAACTGGTAACTGGTAACTGGTAACTGGTAACTGGTAACTGGTAACTGGTAACTGGTAACTGGTAACTGGTAACTGGTAACTGGTAACTGGTAACTGGTAACTGGTAACTGGTAACTGGTAACTGGTAACTGGTAACTGGTAACTGGTAACTGGTAACTGGTAACTGGTAACTGGTAACTGGTAACTGGTAACTGGTAACTGGTAACTGGTAACTGGTAACTGGTAACTGGTAACTGGTAACTGGTAACTGGTAACTGGTAACTGGTAACTGGTAACTGGTAACTGGTAACTGGTAACTGGTAACTGGTAACTGGTAACTGGTAACTGGTAACTGGTAACTGGTAACTGGTAACTGGTAACTGGTAACTGGTAACTGGTAACTGGTAACTGGTAACTGGTAACTGGTAACTGGTAACTGGTAACTGGTAACTGGTAACTGGTAACTGGTAACTGGTAACTGGTAACTGGTAACTGGTAACTGGTAACTGGTAACTGGTAACTGGTAACTGGTAACTGGTAACTGGTAACTGGTAACTGGTAACTGGTAACTGGTAACTGGTAACTGGTAACTGGTAACTGGTAACTGGTAACTGGTAACTGGTAACTGGTAACTGGTAACTGGTAACTGGTAACTGGTAACTGGTAACTGGTAACTGGTAACTGGTAACTGGTAACTGGTAACTGGTAACTGGTAACTGGTAACTGGTAACTGGTAACTGGTAACTGGTAACTGGTAACTGGTAACTGGTAACTGGTAACTGGTAACTGGTAACTGGTAACTGGTAACTGGTAACTGGTAACTGGTAACTGGTGGTTTATTTTAGTTAGTTACTGGTGACTGGTGACTGGTGGTTTATTTTAGTTAGTTACTGGTGGCTGGTGACTGGTGATTGGTGACAGGTGACTGGTGACTGATGATTGGTGACTGGTTACTGGTAACTGGTAACGTGTAACTGGTAACTGGTAACTGGTAACTGGTAACTGGTAACTGGTAACTGGTAACTGGTAACTGGTAACTGGTAACTGGTAACTGGTAACTGGTAACTGGTAACTGGTAACTGGTAACTGGTAACTGGTAACTGGTAACTGGTAACTGGTAACTGGTAACTGGTAACTGGTAACTGGTAACTGGTAACTGGTAACTGGTAACTGGTAACTGGTAACTGGTAACTGGTAACTGGTAACTGGTAACTGGTAAGTGGTAACTCATATCCAGAGTGGGCGAATTCCTCATATCCAGGGTGCGCGAAATCCTCAAATCCAGGGTGCTCGAAGTCCTCATATCCAGGGTGCGCGAAATCCTCAAATTCAGGGTGGCCACCACCAGTCACTAGTAACTGGTAACTGGTAACTGGTAACTGGTAACTGGTAACTGGTAACTGGTAACTGGTAACTGGTAACTGGTAACTGGTAACTGGTAACTGGTAACTGGTAACTGGTAACTGGTAACTGGTAACTGGTAACTGGTAACTGGTAACTGGTAACTGGTAACTGGTAACTGGTAACTGGTAACTGGTAACTGGTAACTGGTAACTGGTAACTGGTAACTGGTAACTGGTAACTGGTAACTGGTAACTGGTAACTGGTAACTGGTAACTGGTAACTGGTAACTGGTAACTGGTAACTGGTAACTGGTAACTGGTAACTGGTAACTGGTAACTGGTAACTGGTAACTGGTAACTGGTAACTGGTAACTGGTAACTGGTAACTGGTAACTGGTAACTGGTAACTGGTAACTGGTAACTGGTAACTGGTAACTGGTAACTGGTAACTGGTAACTGGTAACTGGTAACTGGTAACTGGTAACTGGTAACTGGTAACTGGTAACTGGTAACTGGTAACTGGTAACTGGTAACTGGTAACTGGTAACTGGTAACTGGTAACTGGTAACTGGTAACTGGTAACTGGTAACTGGTAACTGGTAACTGGTAACTGGTAACTGGTAACTGGTAACTGGTAACTGGTAACTGGTAACTGGTAACTGGTAACTGGTAACTGGTAACTGGTAACTGGTAACTGGTAACTGGTAACTGGTAACTGGTAACTGGTAACTGGTAACTGGTAACTGGTAACTGGTAACTGGTAACTGGTAACTGGTAACTGGTAACTGGTAACTGGTAACTGGTAACTGGTAACTGGTAACTGGTAACTGGTAACTGGTAACTGGTAACTGGTAACTGGTAACTGGTAACTGGTAACTGGTAACTGGTAACTGGTAACTGGTAACTGGTAACTGGTAACTGGTAACTGGTAACTGGTAACTGGTAACTGGTGGTTTATTTTAGTTAGTTACTGGTGACTGGTGACTGGTGGTTTATTTTAGTTAGTTACTGGTGGCTGGTGACTGGTGATTGGTGACAGGTGACTGGTGACTGATGATTGGTGACTGGTTACTGGTAACTGGTAACGTGTAACTGGTAACTGGTAACTGGTAACTGGTAACTGGTAACTGGTAACTGGTAACTGGTAACTGGTAACTGGTAACTGGTAACTGGTAACTGGTAACTGGTAACTGGTAACTGGTAACTGGTAACTGGTAACTGGTAACTGGTAACTGGTAACTGGTAACTGGTAAGTGGTAACTCATATCCAGAGTGGGCGAATTCCTCATATCCAGGGTGCGCGAAATCCTCAAATCCAGGGTGCTCGAAGTCCTCATATCCAGGGTGCGCGAAATCCTCAAATTCAGGGTGGCCACCACCAGTCACTAGTAACTGGTAACTGGTAACTGGTAACTGGTAACTGGTAACTGGTAACTGGTAACTGGTAACTGGTAACTGGTAACTGGTAACTGGTAACTGGTAACTGGTAACTGGTAACTGGTAACTGGTAACTGGTAACTGGTAACTGGTAACTGGTAACTGGTAACTGGTAACTGGTAACTGGTAACTGGTAACTGGTAACTGGTAACTGGTAACTGGTAACTGGTAACTGGTAACTGGTAACTGGTAACTGGTAACTGGTAACTGGTAACTGGTAACTGGTAACTGGTAACTGGTAACTGGTAACTGGTAACTGGTAACTGGTAACTGGTAACTGGTAACTGGTAACTGGTAACTGGTAACTGGTAACTGGTAACTGGTAACTGGTAACTGGTAACTGGTAACTGGTAACTGGTAACTGGTAACTGGTAACTGGTAACTGGTAACTGGTAACTGGTAACTGGTAACTGGTAACTGGTAACTGGTAACTGGTAACTGGTAACTGGTAACTGGTAACTGGTAACTGGTAACTGGTAACTGGTAACTGGTAACTGGTAACTGGTAACTGGTAACTGGTAACTGGTAACTGGTAACTGGTAACTGGTAACTGGTAACTGGTAACTGGTAACTGGTAACTGGTAACTGGTAACTGGTAACTGGTAACTGGTAACTGGTAACTGGTAACTGGTGGCTTATTTTAGTTAGTTACTGGTGACTGGTGACTGGTGGTTTATTTTAGTTAGTTACTGGTGGCTGGTGACTGGTGATTGGTGACAGGTGACTGGTGACTGATGATTGGTGACTGGTTACTGGTAACTGGTAACGTGTAACTGGTAACTGGTAACTGGTAACTGGTAACTGGTAACTGGTAACTGGTAACTGGTAACTGGTAACTGGTAACTGGTAACTGGTAACTGGTAACTGGTAACTGGTAACTGGTAACTGGTAACTGGTAACTGGTAACTGGTAACTGGTAACTGGTGGTTTATTTTAGTTAGTTACTGGTGACTGGTGACTGGTGGTTTATTTTAGTTAGTTACTGGTGGCTGGTGACTGGTGATTGGTGACAGGTGACTGGTGACTGATGATTGGTGACTGGTTACTGGTAACTGGTAACGTGTAACTGGTAACTGGTAACTGGTAACTGGTAACTGGTAACTGGTAACTGGTAACTGGTAACTGGTAACTGGTAACTGGTAACTGGTAACTGGTAACTGGTAACTGGTAACTGGTAACTGGTAACTGGTAACTGGTAACTGGTAACTGGTAAGTGGTAACTCATATCCAGAGTGGGCGAATTCCTCATATCCAGGGTGCGCGAAATCCTCAAATCCAGGGTGCTCGAAGTCCTCATATCCAGGGTGCGCGAAATCCTCAAATTCAGGGTGGCCACCACCAGTCACTAGTAACTGGTAACTGGTAACTGGTAACTGGTAACTGGTAACTGGTAAATGGTAACTGGTAACTGGTAACTGGTAACTGGTAACTGGTAACTGGTACCTGGTAACTGGTAACTGGTAACTGGTAACTGGTAACTGGTAACTGGTAACTGGTAACTGGTAACTGGTAACTGGTAACTGGTAACTGGTAACTGGTAACTGGTAACTGGTAACTGGTAACTGGTAACTGGTAACTGGTAACTGGTAACTGGTAACTGGTAACTGGTAACTGGTGGTTTATTTTAGTTAGTTACTGGTGACTGGTGACTGGTGGTTTATTTTAGTTAGTTACTGGTGGCTGGTGACTGGTGATTGGTGACAGGTGACTGGTGACTGATGATTGGTGACTGGTTACTGGTAACTGGTAACGTGTAACTGGTAACTGGTAACTGGTAACTGGTAACTGGTAACTGGTAACTGGTAACTGGTAACTGGTAACTGGTAACTGGTAACTGGTAACTGGTAACTGGTAACTGGTAACTGGTAACTGGTAACTGGTAACTGGTAACTGGTAACTGGTAAGTGGTAACTCATATCCAGAGTGGGCGAATTCCTCATATCCAGGGTGCGCGAAATCCTCAAATCCAGGGTGCTCGAAGTCCTCATATCCAGGGTGCGCGAAATCCTCAAATTCAGGGTGGCCACCACCAGTCACTAGTAACTGGTAACTGGTAACTGGTAACTGGTAACTGGTAACTGGTAACTGGTAACTGGTAACTGGTAACTGGTAACTGGTAGCTGGTAACTGGTAACTGGTAACTGGTAACTGGTAACTGGTAACTGGTAACTGGTAACTGGTAACTGGTAACTGGTAACTGGTAGCTGGTAACTGGTAACTGGTAACTGGTAACTGGTAACTGGTAACTGGTAACTGGTAACTGGTAGCTGGTAACTGGTAACTGGTAACTGGTAACTGGTAACTGGTAACTGGTAACTGGTAACTGGTAACTGGTAACTGGTAACTGGTAACTGGTAACTGGTAACTGGTAACTGGTAACTGGTAACTGGTAACTGGTAACTGGTAACTGGTAACTGGTAACTGGTAACTGGTAACTGGTAACTGGTAACTGGTAACTGGTAACTGGTAACTGGTAACTGGTAACTGGTAACTGGTAACTGGTAACTGGTAACTGGTAACTGGTAACTGGTAACTGGTAACTGGTAACTGGTAACTGGTAACTGGTAACTGGTAACTGGTAACTGGTAACTGGTAACTGGTAACTGGTTACTGGTAACTGGTGACTGGTGACTGGTGACTGTTGACTGGTGACTGGTGACTGGTGACTGGTGACTGGTGACTGGTGACTGGTGACTGGTGACTGGTGACTGGCGACTGGTGAATGGTGACTGGTAACTGGTAACTGGTAACTGGTAACTGGTAACTGGTAACTGGTAACTGGTAACTGGTAACTGGTAACTGGTAACTAGTAACTGGTAGCTGGTAACTGGTAACTGGTGACTGGTGACTGTTGACTGGTGACTGGTGACTGGTGACTGGTGACTGGTGACTGGTGACTGGTGACTGGTGACTTGTGACTGGTGACTGGTGACTGGTGACTGGTGACTGGTGACTGGTGACTGGTGACTGGTGACTGGCGACTGGCGACTGGTGAATGGTGACTGGTAACTGGTAACTGGTAACTGGTAACTGGTAACTGGTAACTGGTAACTGGTAACTGGTAACTGGTAACTGGTAACTGGTAACTGGTAACTGGTTACTGGTAACTGGTAACTGGTGACTGTTGACTGGTGACTGGTGACTGGTGACTGGTGACTGGTGACTGGTGACTGGTGACTGGTGACTGGTGACTGGTGACTGGTGACTGGTGACTGGTGACTGGTGACTGGCGACTGGTGAATGGTGACTGGTAACTGGTAACTGGTAACTGGTAACTGGTAACTGGTAACTAGTAACTGGTAAATGGTAACTGGTAACTGGTAACTGGTAACTGGTAACTGGTAACTGGTAACTGGTAACTGGTAACTGGTAACTGGTAACTGGTAACTGGTAACTGGTAACTGGTAACTGGTAACTGGTAACTGGTAACTGGTAACTGGTAACTGGTAACTGGTAACTGGTAACTGGTAACTGGTAACTGGTAACTGGTAACTGGTAACTGGTAACTGGTAACTGGTAACTGGTAACTGGTAACTGGTAAGTGGTAACTCATATCCAGAGTGGGCGAATTCCTCATATCCAGGGTGCGCGAAATCCTCAAATCCAGGGTGCTCGAAGTCCTCATATCCAGGGTGCGCGAAATCCTCAAATTCAGGGTGGCCACCACCAGTCACTAGTAACTGGTAACTGGTAACTGGTAACTGGTAACTGGTAACTGGTAACTGGTAACTGGTAGCTGGTAACTGGTAACTGGTAACTGGTAACTGGTAACTGGTAGCTGGTAACTGGTAACTGGTAACTGGTAACTGGTAACTGGTAACTGGTAACTGGTAACTGGTAACTGGTAACTGGTAACTGGTAACTGGTAACTGGTAACTGGTAACTGGTAACTGGTAACTGGTAACTGGTAACTGGTAACTGGTAACTGGTAACTGGTAACTGGTAACTGGTAACTGGTAACTGGTAACTGGTAACTGGTAACTGGTAACTGGTAACTGGTAACTGGTAACTGGTAACTGGTAACTGGTAACTGGTAACTGGTAACTGGTTACTGGTAACTGGTGACTGGTGACTGGTAGCTGGTAACTGGTAACTGGTGACTGGTGACTGTTGACTGGTGACTGGTGACTGGTGACTGGTGACTGGTGACTGGTGACTGGTGACTGGTAACTGGTAACTGGTAACTGGTAACTGGTAACTGGTAACTGGTAACTGGTAACTGGTAACTGGTAACTAGTAACTGGTAGCTGGTAACTGGTAACTGGTGACTGGTGACTGTTGACTGGTGACTGGTGACTGGTGACTGGTGACTGGTGACTGGTGACTGGTGACTGGTGACTTGTGACTGGTGACTGGTGACTGGTGACTGGTGACTGGTGACTGGTGACTGGTGACTGGTGACTGGCGACTGGCGACTGGTGAATGGTGACTGGTAACTGGTAACTGGTAACTGGTAACTGGTAACTGGTAACTGGTAACTGGTAACTGGTAACTGGTAACTGGTAACTGGTAACTGGTAACTGGTTACTGGTAACTGGTAACTGGTGACTGGTGACTGTTGACTGGTGACTGGTGACTGGTGACTGTTGACTGGTGACTGGTGACTGGTGACTGGTGACTGGTGACTGGTGACTGGTGACTGGTGACTGGTGACTGGTGACTGGCGACTGGTGAATGGTGACTGGTAACTGGTAACTGGTAACTGGTAACTGGTAACTGGTAACTGGTAACTGGTAACTAGTAACTGGTAAATGGTAACTGGTAACTGGTAACTGGTAACTGGTAACTGGTAACTGGTAACTGGTAACTGGTAACTGGTAACTGGTAACTGGTAACTGGTAACTGGTAACTGGTAACTGGTAACTGGTAACTGGTAACTGGTAACTGGTAACTGGTAACTGGTAACTGGTAACTGGTAACTGGTAACTGGTAACTGGTAACTGGTAACTGGTAACTGGTAACTGGTAACTGGTAACTGGTAACTGGTAACTGGTAACTGGTAACTGGTAACTGGTAACTGGTAACTGGTAACTGGTAACTGGTAACTGGTAACTGGTAACTGGTAACTGGTAACTGGTAACTGGTAACTGGTAACTGGTAACTGGTGGTTTATATTAGTTAGTTACTGGTGGCTGGTGGCTGGTGACTGGTGACTGGTGACTGGTGACTGGTGATTGGTGACTGGTGACTGGCGACTGGCGACTGGTGAATGGTGACTGGTAACTGGTAACTGGTAACTGGTAACTGGTAACTGGTAACTGGTAACTGGTAACTGGTAACTGGTAACTGGTTAGTGGTAACTGGGAACTGGTGACTGGTGACTGGTGACTGGTGACTGGTGACTGGTGACTGGTGACTGGTGACTGGTGACTGGTGACTGGTGACTGGTGACTGGTGACTGGTGACTGGTGACTGGTGACTGGCGACTGGTGAATGGTGACTGGTAACTGGTAACTGGTAACTGGTAACTAGTAACTGGTAAATGGTAACTGGTAACTGGTAACTGGTAACTGGTAACTGGTAACTGGTAACTGGTAACGGGTAACTGGTAACTGGTAACTGGTAACTGGTAACTGGTAACTAGTAACTGGTAACTGGTAACTGGTAACTGGTAACTGGTAACTGGTAACTGGTAACTGGTAACTGGTAACTGGTAACTGGTAACTGGTAACTGGTAACTGGTAACTGGTAACTGGTAACTGGTAACTGGTAACTGGTAACTGGTAACTGGTAACTGGTAACTGGTAACTGGTAACTGGTAACTGGTAACTGGTAACTGGTAACTGGTAACTGGTAACTGGTAACTGGTAACTGGTAACTGGTAACTGGTAACTGGTAACTGGTAACTGGTAACTGGTAACTGGTAACTGGTAACTGGTAACTGGTAACTGGTGGTTTATATTAGTTAGTTACTGGTGGCTGGTGGCTGGTGACTGGTGACTGGTGACTGGTGACTGGTGATTGGTGACTGGTGATTGGTGACAGGCGACTGGTGACTGATGATTGGTGACTGGTTACTGGTAACTGGTAACTGGTAACTGGTAACTGGTAACTGGTAACTGGTAACTGGTAACTGGTAACTGGTAACTGGTAACTGGTAACTGGTAACTGGTAACTGGTAACTGGTAACTGGTAACTGGTAACTGGTAACTGGTAACTGGTAACTGGTAACTGGTAACTGGTAACTGGTAACTGGTAACTGGTAACTGGTAACTGGTAACTGGTAACTGGTAACTGGAAACTCGTAGCTGGTAACTGGTAACTGGTAACTGGTAACTGGTAACTGGTAACTGGTAACTGGTAACTGGTAACTGGTAACTGGTAACTGGTAACTGGTAACTGGTAACTGGTAACTGGTAACTGGTAACTGGTAACTGGTAACTGGTAACTGGTAACTGGTAACTGGTAACTGGTAACTGGTAACTGGTAACTGGTAACTGGTAACTGGTAACTGGTAACTGGTAACTGGTAACTGGTAACTGGTAACTGGTTACTGGTAACTGGTAACTGGTGACTGGTGACTGTTGACTGGTGACTGGTGACTGGTGACTGGTGACTGGTGACTGGTGACTGGTGACTGGTGACTGGTGACTGGTGACTGGTGACTGGCGACTGGTGAATGGTGACTGGTAACTGGTAACTGGTAACTGGTAACTGGTAACTGGTAACTGGTAACTGGTAAGTGGTAACTCATATCCAGGGTGGGCGAAATCCTCATATCCAGGGTGCGCGAAATCCTTATATCCAGGGGGGGCGAAATCCTCATATCCAGGGTGAGCGAAATTCTCAAATCCAGGGTGCGCGAAATCCTCATATTCAGGGTTCGCGAAATCCTCAAATCCAGGGTGAGCGAAATCCTCATATCCAGGGTGGGCGAAATCCTCATATCCAGGGTGCGCGAAATCCTCATATCCAGGTTGCGCGAAATCCTCATATCCAGGAAGTGCGACATCCTCATATCCAGGGTGCGCGAAATCCTCAAATCCAGGGTGGGCGAAATCCTCAAATCCAGTGTCTCAAATCCAGTGTGTGCGAAATCCTCAAATCCAAGGTGAGCGAAATCCTCATATCCAGGGTGGACGAAATCCTCAAATCCAGGGTTCGCGAAATCCTCATATCCAGGGTGCGCAAAATCCTCATATCCAGGGTTCGCGAAATTCTCATATCCAGGGTGCGCGAAATCCCCATATCCAGGGTGGGCGAAATCCTCATATCCAGGGTGCGCGAAATCCCCATATCCAGGGTGCGCGAAATCCTCATATCCAGGGTGCGCGAAATCCTCAAATCCAGGGTGCTCGAAATCCTCATATCCAGGGTGCGCGAAATCCTCAAATCAAGGTTGGGCGAAATCCTCATATCCAGGGTGCGCTAAATCCTCATACCCAGAGTGCGCGAAATCCTCATATCCAGGGTGCGCGAAATCCTCAAATCCAGGGTGGGCGAAGTCCTTAAATCCAGGGTGCGCGAAATCCTCAAATCCAGGGTGGGCGAAATCCTCATATCCAGGGTAGGTGAAACCCTCAAATCTAGGGTGCGCGAATTCCTCATATCCAGGGTGCGCGAAATCCTCATATCCGGGGTGGGCGAAATCCTCATATACAGGGTGCGCGAAATCTTCATATCCAGGGTGCGCGAAATCCTCATTTCCAGGGTGGGTGAAATCCCCAAATCCAGGGTTCGCGAAATCCTCATATCCAGGGTGCGCAAAATCCTCATATCCAGGGTTCGCGAAATTCTCATAACCAGGGTGCGCGAAATCACCATATCCAGGGTACGCGAAATCCTCATATCCAGGGTGTGCGAAATCCTCATTACCAGGGTGCGCGAAATCCTCATATCCAGGGTGCGCGAAATCCTCATATCCGGGGTGGGCGAAATCCTCATATACAGGGTGCGCGAAATCCTCATATCCAGGGTGCGCGAAATCCTCATTTCCAGTGTGGGTGAAATCCTCAAATCCAGGGTTCGCGAAATCCTCATATCCAGGGTGTGCGAAATCCTCATATTCAGGGTGGGCGAAATCCTCAAATCCAGGGTTCGCGAAATCCTCATATCCAGGGTGCGCGAAATCCAAATATCCAGGGTGGTCACCAGTCACCAGTCACCAGTCACCAGTCACCAGTCACCAGTCACCAGTCACCAGTCACCAGTCACCAGTCACCAGTCACCAGTCACCAGTCACCAGTCACCAGTCACCAGTCACCAGTCACCAGTCACCAGTCACCAGTCACCAGTCACCAGTCACCAGTCACCAGTCACCAGTCACCAGTCACCAGTCACCAGTCACCAGTCACCAGTCACCAGTCACCAGTCACCAGTCACCAGTCACCAGTCACCAGTCACCAGTCACCAGTCACCAGTCACCAGTCACCAGTCACCAGTCACCAGTCACCAGTCACCAGTCACCAGTCACCAGTCACCAGTCACCAGTCACCAGTCACCAGTCACCAGTCACCAGTCACCAGTCACCAGTCACCAGTCACCAGTCACCAGTCACCAGTCACCAGTCACCAGTCACCAGTCACCAGTCACCAGTCACCAGTCACCAGTCACCAGTCACCAGTCACCAGTCACCAGTCACCAGTCACCAGTCACCAGTCACCAGTCACCAGTCACCAGTCACCAGTCACCAGTCACCAGTCACCAGTCACCAGTCACCAGTCACTGGTGACTGGTGACTGGTGACTGGTGACTGGCGACTGGTGAATGGTGACTGGTAACTGGTAACTGGTAACTGGTAACTGGTAACTGGTAACTGGTAACTAGTAACTGGTAAATGGTAACTGGTAACTGGTAACTGGTAACTGGTAACTGGTAACTGGTAACTGGTAACTGGTAACTGGTAACTGGTAACTGGTAACTGGTAACTGGTAACTGGTAACTGGTAACTGGTAACTGGTAACTGGTAACTGGTAACTGGTAACTGGTAACTGGTAACTGGTAACTGGTAACTGGTAACTGGTAACTGGTAACTGGTAACTGGTAACTGGTAACTGGTAACTGGTAACTGGTAACTGGTAACTGGTAACTGGTAACTGGTAACTGGTAACTGGTAACTGGTAACTGGTAACTGGTAACTGGTAACTGGTAACTGGTAACTGGTAACTGGTAACTGGTAACTGGTAACTGGTAACTGGTAACTGGTAACTGGTAACTGGTAACTGGTGGTTTATATTAGTTAGTTACTGGTGGCTGGTGGCTGGTGACTGGTGACTGGTGACTGGTGACTGGTGATTGGTGACTGGTGACTGGCGACTGGCGACTGGTGAATGGTGACTGGTAACTGGTAACTGGTAACTGGTAACTGGTAACTGGTAACTGGTAACTGGTAACTGGTAACTGGTAACTGGTTAGTGGTAACTGGGAACTGGTGACTGGTGACTGGTGACTGGTGACTGGTGACTGGTGACTGGTGACTGGTGACTGGTGACTGGTGACTGGTGACTGGTGACTGGTGACTGGTGACTGGTGACTGGTGACTGGTGACTGGCGACTGGTGAATGGTGACTGGTAACTGGTAACTGGTAACTGGTAACTGGTAACTGGTAACTGGTAACTAGTAACTGGTAACTGGTAACTGGTAACTGGTAACTGGTAACTGGTAACTGGTAACGGGTAACTGGTAACTGGTAACTGGTAACTGGTAACTGGTAACTAGTAACTGGTAACTGGTAACTGGTAACTGGTAACTGGTAACTGGTAACTGGTAACTGGTAACTGGTAACTGGTAACTGGTAACTGGTAACTGGTAACTGGTAACTGGTAACTGGTAACTGGTAACTGGTAACTGGTAACTGGTAACTGGTAACTGGTAACTGGTAACTGGTAACTGGTAACTGGTAACTGGTAACTGGTAACTGGTAACTGGTAACTGGTAACTGGTAACTGGTAACTGGTAACTGGTAACTGGTAACTGGTAACTGGTAACTGGTAACTGGTAACTGGTAACTGGTAACTGGTAACTGGTAACTGGTGGTTTATATTAGTTAGTTACTGGTGGCTGGTGGCTGGTGACTGGTGACTGGTGACTGGTGACTGGTGATTGGTGACTGGTGATTGGTGACAGGCGACTGGTGACTGATGATTGGTGACTGGTTACTGGTAACTGGTAACTGGTAACTGGTAACTGGTAACTGGTAACTGGTAACTGGTAACTGGTAACTGGTAACTGGTAACTGGTAACTGGTAACTGGTAACTGGTAACTGGTAACTGGTAACTGGTAACTGGTAACTGGTAACTGGTAACTGGTAACTGGAAACTCGTAGCTGGTAACTGGTAACTGGTAACTGGTAACTGGTAACTGGTAACTGGTAACTGGTAACTGGTAACTGGTAACTGGTAACTGGTAACTGGTAACTGGTAACTGGTAACTGGTAACTGGTAACTGGTAACTGGTAACTGGTAACTGGTAACTGGTAACTGGTAACTGGTAACTGGTAACTGGTAACTGGTAACTGGTAACTGGTAACTGGTAACTGGTAACTGGTAACTGGTAACTGGTAACTGGTAACTGGTAACTGGTAACTGGTAACTGGTAACTGGTTACTGGTAACTGGTAACTGGTGACTGGTGACTGGTGACTGGTGACTGGTGACTGGTGACTGGTGACTGGTGACTGGTGACTGGTGACTGGTGACTGGTGACTGGTGACTGGCGACTGGTGAATGGTGACTGGTAACTGGTAACTGGTAACTGGTAACTGGTAACTGGTAACTGGTAAGTGGTAACTCATATCCAGGGTGGGCGAAATCCTCATATCCAGGGTGCGCGAAATCCTTATATCCAGGGGGGGCGAAATCCTCATATCCAGGGTGAGCGAAATTCTCAAATCCAGGGTGCGCGAAATCCTCATATTCAGGGTTCGCGAAATCCTCAAATCCAGGGTGAGCGAAATCCTCATATCCAGGGTGGGCGAAATCCTCATATCCAGGGTGCGCGAAATCCTCATATCCAGGTTGCGCGAAATCCTCATATCCAGGAAGTGCGACATCCTCATATCCAGGGTGCGCGAAATCCTCAAATCCAGGGTGGGCGAAATCCTCAAATCCAGTGTGTGCGAAATCCTCAAATCCAAGGTGAGCGAAATCCTCATATCCAGGGTGGACGAAATCCTCAAATCCAGGGTTCGCGAAATCCTCATATCCAGGGTGCGCAAAATCCTCATATCCAGGGTTCGCGAAATTCTCATATCCAGGGTGCGCGAAATCCCCATATCCAGGGTGGGCGAAATCCTCATATCCAGGGTGCGCGAAATCCCCATATCCAGGGTGCGCGAAATCCTCATATCCAGGGTGCGCGAAATCCTCAAATCCAGGGTGCTCGAAATCCTCATATCCAGGGTGCGCGAAATCCTCAAATCAAGGTTGGGCGAAATCCTCATATCCAGGGTGCGCTAAATCCTCATACCCAGAGTGCGCGAAATCCTCATATCCAGGGTGCGCGAAATCCTCAAATCCAGGGTGGGCGAAGTCCTTAAATCCAGGGTGCGCGAAATCCTCAAATCCAGGGTGGGCGAAATCCTCATATCCAGGGTAGGTGAAACCCTCAAATCTAGGGTGCGCGAATTCCTCATATCCAGGGTGCGCGAAATCCTCATATCCGGGGTGGGCGAAATCCTCATATACAGGGTGCGCGAAATCTTCATATCCAGGGTGCGCGAAATCCTCATTTCCAGGGTGGGTGAAATCCCCAAATCCAGGGTTCGCGAAATCCTCATATCCAGGGTGCGCAAAATCCTCATATCCAGGGTTCGCGAAATTCTCATAACCAGGGTGCGCGAAATCACCATATCCAGGGTACGCGAAATCCTCATATCCAGGGTGTGCGAAATCCTCATTACCAGGGTGCGCGAAATCCTCATATCCAGGGTGCGCGAAATCCTCATATCCGGGGTGGGCGAAATCCTCATATACAGGGTGCGCGAAATCCTCATATCCAGGGTGCGCGAAATCCTCATTTCCAGTGTGGGTGAAATCCTCAAATCCAGGGTTCGCGAAATCCTCATATCCAGGGTGTGCGAAATCCTCATATTCAGGGTGGGCGAAATCCTCAAATCCAGGGTTCGCGAAATCCTCATATCCAGGGTGCGCGAAATCCAAATATCCAGGGTGGTCACCAGTCACCAGTCACCAGTCACCAGTCACCAGTCACCAGTCACCAGTCACCAGTCACCAGTCACCAGTCACCAGTCACCAGTCACCAGTCACCAGTCACCAGTCACCAGTCACCAGTCACCAGTCACCAGTCACCAGTCACCAGTCACCAGTCACCAGTCACCAGTCACCAGTCACCAGTCACCAGTCACCAGTCACCAGTCACCAGTCACCAGTCACCAGTCACCAGTCACCAGTCACCAGTCACCAGTCACCAGTCACCAGTCACCAGTCACCAGTCACCAGTCACCAGTCACCAGTCACCAGTCACCAGTCACCAGTCACCAGTCACCAGTCACCAGTCACCAGTCACCAGTCACCAGTCACCAGTCACCAGTCACCAGTCACCAGTCACCAGTCACCAGTCACCAGTCACCAGTCACCAGTCACCAGTCACCAGTCACCAGTCACCAGTCACCAGTCACCAGTCACCAGTCACCAGTCACCAGTCACCAGTCACCAGTCAAGTCACCAGTCACCAGTCACCAGTCACCAGTCACCAGTCACCAGTCACCAGTCACCAGTCACCAGTCACCAGTCACCAGTCACCAGTCACCAGTCACCAGTCACCAGTCACCAGTCACCAGTCACCAGTCACCAGTTACTGGTAACTGGTAACTGGTAACTGGTAACTGGTAACTGGTAACTGGTAACTGGTAACTGGTAACTGGTAACTGGTAACTGGTAACTGGTAACTGGTAACTGGTAACTGGTAACTGGTAACTGGTAACTGGTAACTGGTAACTGGTAACTGGTAACTGGTAACTGGTAACTGGTAACTGGTAACTGGTAACTGGTAACTGGTAACTGGTAACTGGTAACTGGTAACTGGTAACTGGTAACTGGTAACTGGTAACTGGTAACTGGTAACTGGTAACTGGTAACTGGTAACTGGTAACTGGTAACTGGTAACTGGTAACTGGTAACTGGTAACTGGTAACTGGTAACTGGTAACTGGTAACTGGTAACTGGTAACTGGTAACTGGTAACTGGTAACTGGTAACTGGTAACTGGTAACTGGTAACTGGTAACTGGTAACTGGTAACTGGTAACTGGTAACTGGTAACTGGTAACTGGTAACTGGTAACTGGTAACTGGTAACTGGTAACTGGTAACTGGTAACTGGTAACTGGTAACTGGTAACTGGTAACTGGTAACTGGTAACTGGTAACTGGTAACTGGTAACTGGTAACTGGTAACTGGTAACTGGTAACTGGTAACTGGTAACTGGTAACTGGTAACTGGTAACTGGTAACTGGTAACTGGTAACTGGTAACTGGTAACTGGTAACTGGTAACTGGTAACTGGTAACTGGTAACTGGTAACTGGTAACTGGTAACTGGTAACTGGTAACTGGTAACTGGTAACTGGTAACTGGTAACTGGTAACTGGTAACTGGTAACTGGTAACTGGTAACTGGTAACTGGTAACTGGTAACTGGTAACTGGTAACTGGTAACTGGTAACTGGTAACTGGTAACTGGTAACTGGTAACTGGTAACTGGTAACTGGTAACTGGTAACTGGTAACTGGTAACTGGTAACTGGTAACTGGTAACTGGTAACTGGTAACTGGTAACTGGTAACTGGTAACTGGTAACTGGTAACTGGTAACTGGTAACTGGTAACTGGTAACTGGTAACTGGTAACTGGTAACTGGTAACTGGTAACTGGTAACTGGTAACTGGTAACTGGTAACTGGTAACTGGTAACTGGTAACTGGTAACTGGTAACTGGTAACTGGTAACTGGTAACTGGTAACTGGTAAGTGGTAACTCATATCCAGAGTGGGCGAATTCCTCATATCCAGGGTGCGCGAAATCCTCAAATCCAGGGTGCTCGAAGTCCTCATATCCAGGGTGCGCGAAATCCTCAAATTCAGGGTGGCCACCACCAGTCACTAGTAACTGGTAACTGGTAACTGGTAACTGGTAACTGGTAACTGGTAACTGGTAACTGGTAACTGGTAACTGGTAACTGGTAACTGGTAACTGGTAACTGGTAACTGGTAACTGGTAACTGGTAACTGGTAACTGGTAACTGGTAACTGGTAACTGGTAACTGGTAACTGGTAACTGGTAACTGGTAACTGGTAACTGGTAACTGGTAACTGGTAACTGGTAACTGGTAACTGGTAACTGGTAACTGGTAACTGGTAACTGGTAACTGGTAACTGGTAACTGGTAACTGGTAACTGGTAACTGGTAACTGGTAACTGGTAACTGGTAACTGGTAACTGGTAACTGGTAACTGGTAACTGGTAACTGGTAACTGGTAACTGGTAACTGGTAACTGGTAACTGGTAACTGGTAACTGGTAACTGGTAACTGGTAACTGGTAACTGGTAACTGGTAACTGGTAACTGGTAACTGGTAACTGGTAACTGGTAACTGGTAACTGGTAACTGGTAACTGGTAACTGGTAACTGGTAACTGGTAACTGGTAACTGGTAACTGGTAACTGGTAACTGGTAACTGGTAACTGGTAACTGGTAACTGGTAACTGGTAACTGGTAACTGGTAACTGGTAACTGGTAACTGGTAACTGGTAACTGGTAACTGGTAACTGGTAACTGGTAACTGGTAACTGGTAACTGGTAACTGGTAACTGGTAACTGGTAACTGGTAACTGGTAACTGGTAACTGGTAACTGGTAACTGGTAACTGGTAACTGGTAACTGGTAACTGGTAACTGGTAACTGGTAACTGGTAACTGGTAACTGGTAACTGGTAACTGGTAACTGGTAACTGGTAACTGGTAACTGGTAACTGGTAACTGGTAACTGGTAACTGGTAACTGGTAACTGGTAACTGGTAACTGGTAACTGGTAACTGGTAACTGGTAACTGGTAACTGGTAACTGGTAACTGGTAACTGGTAACTGGTAACTGGTAACTGGTAACTGGTAACTGGTAACTGGTAACTGGTAACTGGTAACTGGTAACTGGTAACTGGTAACTGGTAACTGGTAACTGGTAACTGGTGGTTTATTTTAGTTAGTTACTGGTGACTGGTGACTGGTGGTTTATTTTAGTTAGTTACTGGTGGCTGGTGACTGGTGATTGGTGACAGGTGACTGGTGACTGATGATTGGTGACTGGTTACTGGTAACTGGTAACGTGTAACTGGTAACTGGTAACTGGTAACTGGTAACTGGTAACTGGTAACTGGTAACTGGTAACTGGTAACTGGTAACTGGTAACTGGTAACTGGTAACTGGTAACTGGTAACTGGTAACTGGTAACTGGTAACTGGTAACTGGTAACTGGTAACTGGTAACTGGTAAGTGGTAACTCATATCCAGAGTGGGCGAATTCCTCATATCCAGGGTGCGCGAAATCCTCAAATCCAGGGTGCTCGAAGTCCTCATATCCAGGGTGCGCGAAATCCTCAAATTCAGGGTGGCCACCACCAGTCACTAGTAACTGGTAACTGGTAACTGGTAACTGGTAACTGGTAACTGGTAACTGGTAACTGGTAACTGGTAACTGGTAACTGGTAACTGGTAACTGGTAACTGGTAACTGGTAACTGGTAACTGGTAACTGGTAACTGGTAACTGGTAACTGGTAACTGGTAACTGGTAACTGGTAACTGGTAACTGGTAACTGGTAACTGGTAACTGGTAACTGGTAACTGGTAACTGGTAACTGGTAACTGGTAACTGGTAACTGGTAACTGGTAACTGGTAACTGGTAACTGGTAACTGGTAACTGGTAACTGGTAACTGGTAACTGGTAACTGGTAACTGGTAACTGGTAACTGGTAACTGGTAACTGGTAACTGGTAACTGGTAACTGGTAACTGGTAACTGGTAACTGGTAACTGGTAACTGGTAACTGGTAACTGGTAACTGGTAACTGGTAACTGGTAACTGGTAACTGGTAACTGGTAACTGGTAACTGGTAACTGGTAACTGGTAACTGGTAACTGGTAACTGGTAATTGGTAACTGGTAACTGGTAACTGGTAACTGGTAACTGGTAACTGGTAACTGGTAACTGGTAACTGGTAACTGGTAACTGGTAACTGGTAACTGGTAACTGGTAACTGGTAACTGGTAACTGGTAACTGGTAACTGGTAACTGGTAACTGGTAACTGGTAACTGGTAACTGGTAACTGGTAACTGGTAACTGGTAACTGGTAACTGGTAACTGGTAACTGGTAACTGGTAACTGGTAACTGGTAACTGGTAACTGGTAACTGGTAACTGGTAACTGGTAACTGGTAACTGGTAACTGGTAACTGGTAACTGGTAACTGGTAACTGGTAACTGGTAACTGGTAACTGGTAACTGGTAACTGGTAACTGGTAACTGGTAACTGGTAACTGGTAACTGGTAACTGGTAACTGGTAACTGGTAACTGGTAACTGGTAACTGGTAACTGGTAACTGGTAACTGGTAACTGGTAACTGGTAACTGGTAACTGGTAACTGGTAACTGGTAACTGGTAACTGGTAACTGGTAACTGGTAACTGGTAACTGGTAACTGGTAACTGGTAACTGGTAACTGGTAACTGGTAACTGGTAACTGGTAACTGGTAACTGGTAACTGGTAACTGGTAACTGGTAACTGGTAACTGGTAACTGGTAACTGGTAACTGGTAACTGGTAACTGGTAACTGGTAACTGGTAACTGGTAACTGGTAACTGGTAACTGGTAACTGGTAACTGGTAACTGGTAACTGGTAACTGGTAACTGGTAACTGGTAACTGGTAACTGGTAACTGGTAACTGGTAACTGGTAACTGGTAACTGGTAACTGGTAACTGGTAACTGGTAACTGGTAACTGGTAACTGGTAACTGGTAACTGGTGGTTTATATTAGTTAGTTACTGGTGGCTGGTGGCTGGTGACTGGTGACTGGTGACTGGTGATTGGTGACTGGTGATTGGTGACAGGCGACTGGTGACTGATGATTGGTGACTGGTTACTGGTAACTGGTAACTGGTAACTGGTAACTGGTAACTGGTAACTGGTAACTGGTAACTGGTAACTGGTAACTGGTAACTGTTAACTGGTAACTGGTAACTGGTAACTGGTAACTGGTAACTGGTAACTGGTAACTGGTAACTGGTAACTGGTAACTGGTAACTGGTAACTGGTAACTGGTAACTGGTAACTGGTAACTGGTAACTGGTAACTGGTAACTGGTAACTGGTAACTGGTAACTGGTAACTGGTAACTGGTAACTGGTAACTGGTAACTGGTAACTGGTAACTGGTAACTGGTAACTGGTAACTGGGAACTGGTAACTGGTAACTGGTAACTGGTAACTGGTAACTGGTAACTGGTAACTGGTAACTGGTAACTGGTAACTGGTAACTGGTAACTGGTAACTGGTAACTGGTAACTGGTAACTGGTAACTGGTAACTGGTAACTGGTAACTGGTAACTGGTAACTGGTAACTGGTAACTGGTAACTGGTAACTGGTAACTGGTAACTGGTAACTGGTAACTGGTAACTGGTAACTGGTAACTGGTAACTGGTAACTGGAAACTGGTGACTGGTGACTGGTGACTGGTGACTGGTGACTGGTGACTGGTGACTGGTGACTGGTGAATGGTGACTGGTAACTGGTAACTGGTAACTGGTAACTGGTAACTGGTAACTGGTAACTGGTAACTGGTAACTGGTAACTAGTAACTGGTAGCTGGTAACTGGTAACTGGTAACTGGTAACTGGTGACTGGTGACTGTTGACTGGTGACTGGTGACTGGTAACTGGTAACTGGTAACTGGTAACTGGTAACTGGTAACTGGTAACTGGTAACTGGTAACTGGTAACTGGTAACTGGTAACTGGTAACTGGTAACTGGTAACTGGTAACTGGTAACTGGTAACTGGTAACTGGTAACTGGTGACTGTTGACTGGTGACTGGTGACTGGTGACTGGTGACTGGTGACTGGTGACTGGTGACTGGTGACTGGTGACTGGTGACTGGTGACTGGTGACTGGTGACTGGTGACTGGTGACTGGTGACTGGTGACTGGTGACTGGTGACTGGTGACTGGTGACTGGTGACTGGTGACTGGCGACTGGTGAATGGTGACTGGTAACTGGTAACTGGTAACTGGTAACTGGTAACTGGTAACTGGTAAATGGTAACTGGTAACTGGTAACTGGTAACTGGTAACTGGTAACTGGTAACTGGTAACTGGTAACTGGTAACTGGTAACTGGTAACTGGTAACTGGTAACTGGTAACTGGTAACTGGTAACTGGTAACTGGTAACTGGTAACTGGTAACTGGTAACTGGTAACTGGTAACTGGTAACTGGTAACTGGTAACTGGTAACTGGTAACTGGTAACTGGTAACTGGTAACTGGTAACTGGTAACTGGTAACTGGTAACTGGTAACTGGTAACTGGTAACTGGTAACTGGTAACTGGTAACTGGTAACTGGTAACTGGTAACTGGTAACTGGTAACTGGTAACTGGTAACTGGTAACTGGTAACTGGTAACTGGTAACTGGTGGTTTATATTAGTTAGTTACTGGTGGCTGGTGGCTGGTGACTGGTGACTGGTGACTGGTGATTGGTGACTGGTGACTGGCGACTGGCGACTGGTGAATGGTGACTGGTAACTGGTAACTGGTAACTGGTAACTGGTAACTGGTAACTGGTAACTGGTAACTGGTAACTGGTAACTGGTAACTGGTAACTGGTAACTGGTAACTGGTAACTGGTAACTGGTAACTGGTGACTGGTGACTGGTGACTGTTGACTGGTGACTGTTGACTGGTGACTGGTGACTGGTGACTGGTGACTGGTGACTGGTGACTGGTGACTGGTGACTGGTGACTGGTAACTGGTAACTGGTAACTGGTAACTGGTAACTGGTAACTGGTAACTGGTAACTGGTAACTGGTAACTGGTAACTGGTAACTGGTAACTGGTAACTGGTAACTGGTAACTGGTAACTGGTAACTGGTAACTGGTAACTGGTAACTGGTAACTGGTAACTGGTAATTGGTAACTGGTTACTGGTAACTGGTAACTGGTAACTGGTAACTGGTAACTGGTAACTGGTAACTGGTAACTGGTAACTGGTAACTGGTAACTGGTAACTGGTAACTGGTAACTGGTAACTGGTAACTGGTAACTGGTAACTGGTAACTGGTAACTGGTAACTGGTAACTGGTAACTGGTAACTGGTAACTGGTAACTGGTAACTGGTAACTGGTGGTTTATATTAGTTAGTTACTGGTGGCTGGTGGCTGGTGACTGGTGACTGGTGACTGGTGATTGGTGACTGGTGACTGGCGACTGGCGACTGGTGAATGGTGACTGGTAACTGGTAACTGGTAACTGGTAACTGGTAACTGGTAACTGGTAACTGGTAACTGGTAACTGGTAACTGGTAACTGGTAACTGGTAACTGGTAACTGGTAACTGGTAACTGGTAACTGGTAACTGGTAACTGGTGACTGGTGACTGGTGACTGTTGACTGGTGACTGGTGACTGGTGACTGGTGACTGGTGACTGGTGACTGGTGACTGGTGACTGGTGACTGGTGACTGGTGACTGGTGACTGGTGACTGGTGACTGGTAACTGGTAACTGGTAACTGGTAACTGGTAACTGGTAACTGGTAACTGGTAACTGGTAACTGGTAACTGGTAACTGGTAACTGGTAACTGGTAACTGGTAACTGGTAACTGGTAACTGGTAACTGGTAACTGGTAACTGGTAACTGGTAACTGGTAACTGGTAACTGGTAACTGGTAACTGGTAACTGGTAACTGGTAACTGGTAACTGGTAACTGGTAACTGGTAACTGGTAACTGGTAACTGGTAACTGGTAACTGGTAACTGGTAACTGGTAACTGGTAACTGGTAACTGGTAACTGGTAACTGGTGGTTTATATTAGTTAGTTACTGGTGGCTGGTGGCTGGTGACTGGTGACTGGTGACTGGTGATTGGTGACTGGTGATTGGTGACAGGCGACTGGTGACTGATGATTGGTGACTGGTTACTGGTAACTGGTAACTGGTAACTGGTAACTGGTAACTGGTAACTGGTAACTGGTAACTGGTAACTGGTAACTGGTAACTGGTAACTGGTAACTGGTAACTGGTAACTGGTAACTGGAAACTCGTAGCTGGTAACTGGTAACTGGTAACTGGTAACTGGTAACTGGTAACTGGTAACTGGTAACTGGTAACTGGTAACTGGTAACTGGTAACTGGTAACTGGTAACTGGTAACTGGTAACTGGTAACTGGTTACTGGTAACTGGTAACTGGTGACTGGTGACTGTTGACTGGTGACTGGTGACTGGTGACTGGTGACTGGTGACTGGTGACTGGTGACTGGTGACTGGTGACTGGTGACTGGCGACTGGTGAATGGTGACTGGTAGCTGGTAACTGGTAACTGGTAACTGGTAACTGGTAACTAGTAACTGGTAGCTGGTAACTGGTAACTGGTAACTGGTAACTGGTAACTGGTGACTGGTGACTGTTGACTGGTGACTGGTGACTGGTGACTGGTGACTGGTGACTGGTGACTGGTGACTTGTGACTGGTGACTGGTGACTGGTGACTGGTGACTGGTGACTGGTGACTGGCGACTGGCGACTGGTGAATGGTGACTGGTAACTGGTAACTGGTAACTGGTAACTGGTAACTGGTAACTGGTAACTGGTAACTGGTAACTGGTAACTGGTAACTGGTAACTGGTAACTGGTAACTGGTAACTGGTAACTGGTAACTGGTAACTGGTAACTGGTAACTGGTAACTGGTAACTGGTAACTGGTTACTGGTAACTGGTAACTGGTGACTGCTGACTGTTGACTGGTGACTGGTGACTGGTGACTGGTGACTGGTGACTGGTGACTGGTGACTGGTGACTGGTGACTGGTGACTGGTGACTGGTGACTGGTGACTGGTGACTGGTGACTGGTGACTGGCGACTGGTGAATGGTGACTGGTAACTGGTAACTGGTAACTGGTAACTGGTAAATGGTAACTGGTAACTGGTAACTGGTAACTGGTAACTGGTAACTGGTAACTGGTAACTGGTAACTGGTAACTGGTAACTGGTAACTGGTAACTGGTAACTGGTAACTGGTAACTGGTAACTGGTAACTGGTAACTGGTAACTGGTAACTGGTAACTGGTAACTGGTAACTGGTAACTGGTAACTGGTAACTGGTAACTGGTAACTGGTAACTGGTAACTGGTAACTGGTAACTGGTAACTGGTAACTGGTAACTGGTAACTGGTAACTGGTAACTGGTAACTGGTAACTGGTAACTGGTAACTGGTAACTGGTAACTGGTAACTGGTAACTGGTAACTGGTAACTGGTAACTGGTAACTGGTAACTGGTAACTGGTAACTGGTAACTGGTAACTGGTAACTGGTAACTGGTAACTGGTAACTGGTAACTGGTAACTGGTAACTGGTAACTGGTAACTGGTAACTGGTAACTGGTAACTGGTAACTGGTAACTGGTAACTGGTAACTGGTAACTGGTAACTGGTAACTGGTAACTGGTAACTGGTAACTGGTAACTGGTAACTGGTAACTGGTAACTGGTGGTATATTTTAGTTAGTTACTGGTGACTGGTGACTGGTGGTTTATTTTAGTTAGTTACTGGTGGCTGGTGGCTGGTGACTGGTGATTGGTGACAGGTGACTGGTGACTGATGATTGGTGACTGGTTACTGGTAACTGGTAACGTGTAACTGGTAACTGGTAACTGGTAACTGGTAACTGGTAACTGGTAACTGGTAACTGGTAACTGGTAACTGGTAACTGGTTACTGGTAACTGGTAACTGGTAACTGGTAACTGGTAACTGGTAACTGGTAACTGGTAACTGGTAAGTGGTAACTCATATCCAGAGTGGGCGAATTCCTCATATCCAGGGTGCGCGAAATCCTCAAATCCAGGGTGCTCGAAGTCCTCATATCCAGGGTGCGCGAAATCCTCAAATTCAGGGTGGCCACCACCAGTCACTAGTAACTGGTAACTGGTAACTGGTAACTGGTAACTGGTAACTGGTGACTGGTAACTGGTAACTGGTAACTGGTAACTGGTAACTGGTAACTGGTTACTGGTAACTGGTAACTGGTAACTGGTAACTGGTAACTGGTAACTGGTAACTGGTAACTGGTAACTGGTAACTGGTAACTGGTAACTGGCAACTGGTAACTGGTAACTGGCAACTGGTAACTGGTAACTGGTAACTGGTAACTGGAAACTGGTAACTGGTAACTGGTAACTGGTAACTGGTAACTGGTAACTGGTAACTGGTAACTGGTAACTGGTAACTGGTAACTGGTAACTGGTAACTGGTAACTGGTAACTGGTAACTGGTAACTGGTAACTGGTAACTGGTAACTGGTAACTGGTAACTGGTAACTGGTAACTGGTAACTGGTAACTGGTAACTGGTAACTGGTAACTGGTAACTGGTAACTGGTAACTGGTAACTGGTAACTGGTAACTGGTAACTGGTAACTGGTAATTGGTAACTGGTAACTGGTAACTGGTAACTGGTAACTGGTAACTGGTAATTGGTAATTGGTAACTGGTAACTGGTGGTTTATTTTAGTTAGTTACTGGTGACTGGTGACTGGTGGTTTATTTTAGTTAGTTACTGGTGGCTGGTGGCTGGTGACTGGTGACTGGTGGCTGGTGACTGGTGACTGGTGACTGGTGACTGGTGACTGGTGACTGGTGGTTTATATTAGTTAGTTACTGGTGGCTGGTGGCGGGTGACTGGTGACTGGTGACTGGTGACTGGTAACTGGTAACTGGTAACTGGCAACTGGTAACTGGTAACTGGCAACTGGCAACTGGTAACTGGTAACTGGTAACTGGTAACTGGAAACTGATAACTGGTAACTGGTAACTGGTATCGTGTAACTGGTAACTGGTAACTAGTAACTAGTAACTGGTAACTGGTAACTGGTAACTGGTAACTGGTAACTGGTAACTGGTAGCTGGTAACTGGTAACTGGTAACTGGTGACTGGTGACTGGTGACTGGTGACTGGTGACTGGCGACTGGTGAATGGTGACTGGTAACTGGTAACTGGTAACTGGTAACTGGTAACTGGTAACTAGTAACTGGTAAATGGTAACTGGTAACTGGTAACTGGTAACTGGTAACTGGTAACTGGTAACTGGTAACTGGTAACTGGTAACTGGTAACTGGTAACTGGTAACTGGTAACTGGTAACTGGTAACTGGTAACTGGTAACTGGTAACTGGTAACTGGTAACTGGTAACTGGTAACTGGTAACTGGTAACTGGTAACTGGTAACTGGTAACTGGTGGTTTATTTTAGTTAGTTACTGGTGACTGGTGACTGGTGGTTTATTTTAGTTAGTTACTGGTGGCTGGTGGCTGGTGACTGGTGATTGGTGACAGGTGACTGGTGACTGATGATTGGTGACTGGTTACTGGTAACTGGTAACGTGTAACTGGTAACTGGTAACTGGTAACTGGTAACTGGTAACTGGTAACTGGTAACTGGTAACTGGTAACTGGTAACTGGTAACTGGTAACTGGTTACTGGTAACTGGTAACTGGTAACTGGTAACTGGTAACTGGTAACTGGTAACTGGTAACTGGTAAGTGGTAACTCATATCCAGAGTGGGCGAATTCCTCATATCCAGGGTGCGCGAAATCCTCAAATCCAGGGTGCTCGAAGTCCTCATATCCAGGGTGCGCGAAATCCTCAAATTCAGGGTGGCCACCACCAGTCACTAGTAACTGGTAACTGGTAACTGGTAACTGGTAACTGGTAACTGGTGACTGGTAACTGGTAACTGGTAACTGGTAACTGGTAACTGGTAACTGGTAACTGGTTACTGGTAACTGGTAACTGGTAACTGGTAACTGGTAACTGGTAACTGGTAACTGGTAACTGGTAACTGGCAACTGGTAACTGGTAACTGGCAACTGGTAACTGGTAACTGGTAACTGGTAACTGGAAACTGGTAACTGGTAACTGGTAACTGGTAACTGGTAACTGGTAACTGGTAACTGGTAACTGGTAACTGGTAACTGGTAACTGGTAACTGGTAACTGGTAACTGGTAACTGGTAACTGGTAACCGGTAACTGGTAACTGGTAACTGGTAACTGGTAACTGGTAACTGGTAACTGGTAACTGGTAACTGGTAACTGGTAACTGGTAACTGGTAACTGGTAACTGGTAACTGGTAACTGGTAACTGGTAACTGGTAACTGGTAACTGGTAATTGGTAACTGGTAACTGGTAACTGGTAACTGGTAACTGGTAACTGGTAACTGGTAACTGGTAATTGGTAATTGGTAACTGGTAACTGGTGGTTTATTTTAGTTAGTTACTGGTGACTGGTGACTGGTGGTTTATTTTAGTTAGTTACTGGTGGCTGGTGGCTGGTGACTGGTGACTGGTGGCTGGTGACTGGTGACTGGTGACTGGTGACTGGTGACTGGTGACTGGTGACTGGTGGTTTATATTAGTTAGTTACTGGTGGCTGGTGGCTGGTGACTGGTGACTGGTGACTGGTGACTGGTAACTGGTAACTGGTAACTGGCAACTGGTAACTGGTAACTGGCAACTGGCAACTGGTAACTGGTAACTGGTAACTGGTAACTGGAAACTGATAACTGGTAACTGGTAACTGGTATCGTGTAACTGGTAACTAGTAACTAGTAACTGGTAACTGGTAACTGGTAACTGGTAACTGGTAACTGGTAACTGGTAACTGGTAGCTGGTAACTGGTAACTGGTAACTGGTGACTGGTGACTGGTGACTGGTGACTGGTGACTGGTGACTGGTGACAGGTGACTGGTGACTGGTGACTGGTGATTGGTGACAGGCGACTGGTGACTGATGATTGGTGACTGGTAACTGGTAACGTGTAACTGGTAACTGGTAACTGGTAACTGGTAACTGGTATCGTGTAACTGGTAACTGGTAACTAGTAACTAGTAACTGGTAACTGGTAACTGGTAACTGGTAACTGGTAACTGGCAACTGGTAACTGGTAACTGGCAACTGGCAACTGGTAACTGGTAACTGGTAACTGGTAACTGGAAACTGATAACTGGTAACTGGTAACTGGTAACTGGTAACGTGTAACTGGTTACTGGTAACTGGTAACTGGTAACTGGTATCGTGTAACTGGTAACTGGTAACTGGTAACTAGTAACTGGTAACTGGTAACTGGTAACTGGTAACTGGTAACTGGTAACTTGTAACTGGTAACTGGTAACTGGTAACTGGTAACTGGTAACTGGTAACTGGTAACTGGCAACTGGTAACTGGTAACTGGTAACTGGTAAGTGGTAACTGGTAACTGGAAACTGGTAACTGGTAACTGGTAACTGGTAACTGGTAACTGGTAACTGGTAACTGGTAACTGGTTACTGGTAACTGGTAACTGGTAACTGGTAACTGGTAACTGGTAACTGGTAACTGGTAACTGGTAACTGGTAACTGGTAACTGGTAACTGGTAACTGGTAACTGGTAACTGGTAACTGGGTACTGGTTATTGGTAACTGGTAACTGGTAACTGGTAACTGGTAACTGGTAACTGGTAACTGGTAACTGGTAACTGGGTACTGGTTATTGGTAACTGGTAACTGTCAGTTGGTAACTGGTAACTGGTAACTGGTAACTGGTGGCTGGTAACTGGTAACTGGTAACTGGTAACTGGTAACTGGTAACTAGTAACTGGTAACTGGTAACTGGTAACTGGTAACTGGTAACTGGTAACTGGTAACTGGTAACTGGTAACTGGTAACTGGTAACTGGTAACTGGTAACTGGTAACTGGTAACTGGTAACTGGTAACTGGTAACTGGTAACTGGTAACTGGTAACTGTCAGTTGGTAACTGGTAACTGGTAACTGGTAGCTGGTAACTTATAACTGGTAACTGGTAACTGTCAGTTGGTAACTGGTAACTGGTAACTGGTGGCTGGTAACTGGTAACTGGTAACTGGTAACTGGTAACTGGTAACTGGTAACTAGTAACTGGTAACTGGTAACTGGTAACTGGTAACTGGTAACTGGTAACTGGTAACTGGTAACTGGTAACTGGTAACTGGTAACTGGTAACTGGTAACTGGTAACTGTCAGTTGGTTACTGGTAACTGGTAACTGGTAGCTGGTAACTGGTAACTGGTAACTGGTAGCTGGTAACTGGTAACTGGTAACTGGTAACTGGTGACTTGTGACTTGTGACTGGCGACTGGTGGTTTATATTAGTTAGTTACTGGTGGCTGGTGACTGGTGACTGGTGACGCGAAATCCTCATATCCAGGGTGCGCGAAATCCTCATATCCAGGGTGCGCGAAATCTTCAAATCCAGGTTGCGAGAAATCCTCAAATCCAGAGTGCGCGAAATTCTCATATCCAGGGTGCGCGAAATCTTCAAATCCAGGGTGCGCGAAATCCTCATATCCAGGGTGCGCGAAATCCTCATATCCAGGGTTGCGCGAAATCCTCATATACAGGGTGGGCGAAATCCTCATATCCAGGGTGATCGAAATCCTCATATCCAGGGTGGGCGAAACCGTCATATCCAGGGTGCGGGAAATCGCCATATCTAGGGTGCGCGAAATCCTCAAACCCAGGGTGCGCGAAACCCTCAAATCCAGGGTGCGCGAAATCCTCATATCCAGTGTGCGCGAAATCCTCAAATCCAGGGTGCGCGAAATCCTTAAATCCAGGGTGAGCGAAAACCTCATATCCAGGGTGCGCGAAATCCTCATATCCAGTGTGCGCGAAATCCTAAAATCCAGGGTGCGCAAAATCCTCATATCCAGGGTGCGCGAAATCTTCAAATTAAGGTTGCGCGAAATCCTCAAATCCAAAATGCGCGAAATTCTCATATCCAGGGTGCGCGAAATTCTCAAATCCAGGGTGGGCGAAATCCTCATATCCAGGGTACGCGAAATCCTCAAATCCGGATTGCGCGAAATTCTCATATCCAGAGTGCGCGAAATTCTCATATCCAGGGTGCGCGAAATCCTCATATCCAGGGTACGCGAAATCTTCAAATTAAGGTTGCGCGAAATCCTCAAATCCAGAGTGCGCGAAATTCTCTTATCCAGGGTGCGCGAAATTCTCAAATCCAGGGTGGGCGAAATCCTCATATCCAGGGTACGCGAAATCCTCAAATCCAGGGTGCGGGAAATCCTCAAATGCAGGGTGCGCGAAATCCTGGTATCCAGGGTGCGCGAAATCCTCATATCCAGGGTGCGCGAAATCCTCATATACAGGGTGGGCGAAATCCTCATATCCAGGGTGATCGAAATCCTCATATCCAGGGTGGGCGAAACCGTCATATCTAGGGTGCGGGAAATCGCCATATCTAGGGTGCGCGAAATCCTCAAACCCAGGGTGCGCGAAACCCTCAAATCCAGGGTGCGCGAAATCCTCATATCCAGTGTGCGCGAAATCCTCAAATCCAGGGTGCGCGAAATCCTTAAATCCAGGGTGAGCGAAAACCTCATATCCAGGGTGCGCGAAATCCTCATATCCAGTGTGCGCGAAATCCTAAATTCCAGGGTGCGCAAAATCCTCATATCCAGGGTGCGCGAAATCTTCAAATTAAGGTTGCGCGAAATCCTCATATCCAGGGTGCGCGAAATCTTCAAATTAAGGTTGCGCGAAATCCTCAAATCCAAAATGCGCGAAATTCTCATATCCAGGGTGCGCAAAATTCTCAAATCCAGGGTGACCGAAATCCTCATATCCAGGGTACGCGAAATCCTCAAATCCGGATTGCGCGAAATTCTCATATCCAGAGTGCGCGAAATTCTCATATCCAGGGTGCGCGAAACCCTCAAATCCAGGGTGCGCGAAATCCTCAAATCCAGGGTGCGCGAAATCCTCATATCCAGGGTACGCGAAATCTTCAAATTAAGGTTGCGCGAAATCCTCAAATCCAGAGTGCGCAAAATTCTCATATCCAGGGTGCGCGCAACCCTCAAATCCAGGGTGAGCGAAATCCTCATATCCAGTGTGCGTGAAATCCTCAAATCCAGGGTGCGCGAAATCCTCAAATCCAGGGTGCGCGAAATCCTCATATCCAGTGTGCGCGAAATCCTCAAATCCAGGTTGCGCGAAATCCTTAAATCCAGAGTGAGCGAAAACCTCATATACAGGGTGCGCGAAATCCTCATATCTAGTGTGCGCGAAACCCTCAAATCGAGGGTGCGCGAAATCCTCATATCCAGGGTGATCGAAATCCTCATATCCAGGGTGGGCGAAATCCTCAAATCCAGGGTGCTCGAAATCCTCATATCCAGGGTGCGCGAAATCCTCAATTCCAGGGTGGGCGAAATCCTCATATCCAGGGTGCGCGAAATCGTCATATCCAGGGTGCGCGAAATCCTCAAATCCAGGGTGCGCGAAATCATCAAATCCATGGTGCGCGAAATATTCATATCCAGGGTGCGCGAAATCCTCATATCCATGGTGCGCGAAATCCTCAAATCCAGGGTGGGCGAAATCCTCATATCCAGGGTGCGCGAAATCCTCAAACCCAGGGTGGGCGAAATCCTCATATCCAGGGTGCGCGAAATCGTCATATCCAGGGTGCGCGAAATCCTCAAATCCAGGGTGCGCGAAATCCTCAAATCCAGTCACCAGTCAACTGGTAACTGGTAACTGGTAGCTGGTAACTGGTAACTGGTAACTGGTAACTGGTAACTGGTTACTGGTAACTGGTAACTGGTAACTGGTAACTGGTAACTGGTAACTGGTAACTGGTAACTGGTAACTGGTAACTGGTAACTGGTAACTGGTAACTGATAACTGGTAACTGGTAACTGGTAACTGGTAACTGGTAACTGGTAACTGGTAACTGGTAACTGGTAACTGGTAACTGGTTACTGTTAACTGGTTACTGGTAACTGGTAACTGGTAACTGGTAACTGGTAACTGGTAACTGGTAACTGGTAACTGGTAACTGGTAACTGGTAACTGGTAACTGGTAAGTGGTAAGTGGTAACTGGTAAGTGGTAAGTTGTAACTGGTAACTGGTAAGTGGTAAGTGGTAAGTGGTAACTGGTTAGTGATAACTGGTAAGTGGTAACTGGTAAGTGGTAAGTGGTAACTGGTAAGTGGTAACTGGTAACTGGTAACTGGTAACTGGTAATTGGTAACTGGTAACTGGTATCTGGTAACTTGTAACTGGTAACTGGTAACTGGTAACTGGCAACTGGTAACTGGTAACTGGTAACTGGTAACTGGTAACTGGTTACTGGTAACTGGTAACTGGTAACCGGTAACTGGTAACTGGCAACTATTAACATGTAACTGGTAACTCGTGACTGGTGACTGGTGACTTTTGACTGGTGACTGGTGACTGGTGACTGGCAACTGGTAACTGGTAACTGGTAACTGGTAAATGGTAACTGGTAACTGGTAACTGGTAACTGGTAACTGGTAACTGGTAACTGGTAACTGGTAACTGGTAACTGGTAACTGGTAACTGGTAACTGGTAACTGGTAACTGGTAACTGGTAACTGGTAACTGGTAACTGGTAGCTGGTAACTGGTAACTGGTAACTGGTAACTGGTAACTGGTAACTGGTAACGGGTAACTGGTAACTGGTAACTGGTAACTGGTAACTGGTAACTGGTAGCTGGTAACTGGTAACTGGTAACTGGTAACTGGTAACTGGTAACTGGTAACTGGTAGCTGGTAACTGGTAACTGGTAACTGGTAACTGGTAACTGGTAACTGGTAACTGGTAACTGGTAACTGGTAACTGGTAACTGGTAACTGGTAACTGGTAACTGGTAACTGGTAACTGGTAACTGGTAACTGGTAACTGGTAACTGGTAACTGGTAACTCGTAACTGGTTACTGGTAACTGGTAACTGGTAACTGGTAACTGGTAACTGGTAACTGGTAACAGGTAACTGGTAACTGGTAACTGGTAACTGGTAACTGGTAACTGGTAACTGGTAACTGGTAACTGGTAACTGGTAACTGGTAACTGGTAACTGGTAACTGGTAACTGGTAACTGGTAACTGGTAACTGGTAACTGGTAACTGGTAACTGGTAACTGGTAACTGGTAACTGGTAACTGGTAACTGGTAACTGGTAACTGGTAGCTGGTAACTGGTAACTGGTAACTGGTAACTGGTAACTGGTAACTGGTAACTGGTAACTGGTAACTGGTAACTGGTAACTGGTAACTGGTAACTGGTAACTGGTAACTGGTAACTGGTAACTGGTAACTGGTAACTGGTAACTGGTAACTGGTAACTGGTAACTGGTTACTGGTAACTGGTAACTGGTAACTGGTAACTGGTAACTGGTAACTGGTAACTGGTAACTGGTTACTGGTAACTGTTTACTGGTAACTGGTTACTGGTAACTGGTAACTGGTAACTGGTAACTGGTAACTGGTAACTGGTAACTGGTAACTGGTAACTGGTAACTGGTTACTGGTAACTGGTACCTGGTAACTGGTAACTGGTAACTAGTAACTGGTTATTGCTAACTGGTAACTGCCAGTTGGTTACTGGTAACTGGTAACTGGTAACTGGTAACTGGTAACTGGTAAGTGGTAAGTGGTAACTGGTAAGTGGTAAGTGGTAAGTGGTAACTGGTAACTGGTTAGTGATAACTGGTAAGTGGTAACTGGTAAGTGGTAAGTGGTAACTGGTAACTGGTAACTGGTAACTGGTAACTGGTAACTGGTAACTGGTAACTGGTAACTGGTAACTGGTAACTGGTCAGTCGTTCGTAAATATTCAATACGAAAAGACGTATTTCGGCTGTAGTGTGTGGTTACCGTGGCAACCGAGAAAACAAACAGTAATTTCGACGAGAAAAAATTTGTTTTTGAACAAAAAAAAATATAATTAAAAAATATTTAAAAACTCGAAAATCCGGAATTTCCCAGAAATGGGAACGGAAAAAACAATAAGTGAAGTGATTCGTGAATGTGTAGATTTGGAGGAAGATTCCTCCATATCTACAAAAGACGTTTCCGACTGCGAGAGCATAAGCGGTGCAAAACGGAGAAAGACCCTCAAGCCTAAACAATCATTGTTTGACCGGCAACTCAAACTCAGTGAAGCTGCAAAAAAGCAGCTTATAGAGCAAACTAGAAGCGATAAAAAAAATCGCTATGCCAAGCTGGCTTCCTCTGAAGCTGATGAACTTGCTGCCGCTGAAAAAGAGCTGGCAGAGAAAATCAAACAAAAGAATGAGTTGGAGGACTTTATTAAAGCCCTCCAACAAAAGCTCGAAGTTAAACGGGCCCAGCAGCAGCAACAACAACAGCAGCAGCAGGAACACCAGCAGCTGCAGAAAAAACAACAGCAGCAACAACATCAGCAGCAACAGCAGCAGCAACAACAAGTGCAGCAGCAACAACAACAGCAGCAGAAACAACAACAACAACAGAAGCAGCGACAACAACAGCAGCAGCAACAACAACAACAGCAGCGGCAGAAACACCAGCAACAGTAGCCAAAAACAAAACAGAGGGTGCCGCCGATAAACATCAGCGGTATGGAAACCGCAGATACTCTTCAGGGATGTGAGTTATCTGTGGGGGAAGAATTTTTTATCAAAAATAGGGGAAATGAAAAACAAGCTGTCCACTGCTTAACAGAGGACAGCTTTGAAAAGATCAAGAATTCTCTGACGACAGTTGGAGTGGAGTTTTCCACATTCACCCTAAAAAGTGAGAAGGTACACACCGTCCTTCTTAGGGGTTTGGCTGCGTCCACTGAGCCGGAGAGCGTTTTGAAGGCTCTTCAAAAATTGAAGGTAGAAGGCGTGGAGTTTGTGGCGGTTCGTCGCTTTTCCACTGTCCGCTCCAGAACACCGCCTGTACATCTGCTTCCCCTCTTCCTGGTCCAGGTATCTCCAGGGAGCAAACTGGAATGTTTGAGGGGCATTATGCTCCTCAATAACCAGGAGGTCTCCTGGGAGAGACTCAGGAGGACGAAACAGATGCTTCTCTGCGCAAGATGCCAGTCCTTTGGCCATGCGGCGGCGAACTGCAACAAGCAGCCTCGTTGCGGCAAATGCGCAGGGATGCATCTGCCTGCGCAGTGTCCCCTTGGAGAGGGAAAAGTTGAGGACAGGGCGCGCCTTAAGTGCGTGCACTGTGGTGCTGGTGGACATCCATCTAGCTATAGGGGCTGTCCAAAGGTCAAGCAACTCCACAAAGAGTTGCTTAAGAAAGATCCTCGAAAAAGAACTAAAGCGGCGGATTCAAGGCCAATGCCAAGAACTCCAGCCACACCTGTTACGCCGGTCATCTCCTACGCCCAGATGGCGTCAGGTGGGCGACCGGCACAACAGACATTGCGGGCAGTAACGCCGACACCGGTAGGGGCCCCAAATATGGGAATTCCCGAATTGGTTAATCTTGTGTCAACAATGATGACCAAGATTGAACAATTTGAAGAGCGTTTGGTGCGAATGGAGCGAGTCCTTTCGTCGAGACCCGCTGGGTCAGGTGCGTATCCATAAAAATGGATAGACCGATAGACCGTCCTTTCCCAGAAGTGGGTCTTATTTAGATCTAATGCTAATAGACAGACGACTGACACTACGAGACGTAGACACTCGCACTAGGAATTGTCTGACAACGGTGGAGTACGACAGTGATCACTGTGGTCTGGCCGCAGTTATTCAGTTCCCGAACGAGCTGGAGGAGCTTGAAGAGTTCGCGGAGACACATCCTTTCGATTATCGAAGGGCATGTTGGCCGCGTTTTTCTAGGATCCTATCCAGAGAACTACGTTCGAGCGAGATGACGCCACCTTCGAACAGAAACCTGACAAACGAAGAGGTTGACAGGTGCCTCATACAAGTAGATGACGTGATTAAACGTACCATGCACAGGACGCTTCCTAAGGTATCACCTACGACAGATGGCGACATTTATCGTAACGATACCATCGACGCACTGCACGTGCGAAAAAGCAGACTGCTATCGAGAATAAAAACTCTGTACAGACGCTTTACCGACCCAAACGACCCGGAAATACGATCGCTCAAGTCACAGCTGAAGAACATCCAGAAGTTGATTCGGATGAACTACAGAATTGCTGTCAGTTCGTATTGGGGAGATAGGAGTCGGGCCGTGCGTTCTAACGGTCCGGGTATGTTTCCCCAAATCAACCGAATTTTCCGAAGGAGGGGTCATAACGACTTGGAGGCTGTTCGACTTGACAGGACAACCGACAATATAAATATACTGACTTCGGTTGGCATAGATCCGGATGAGCTCGGGCTTGACAATGAGTTCTTCATTGTTGAGGATGCTCAAGAGAAAGTGGAGGCAATAGGAGCTGTTTTTCAGGAAGTGTACACGGTCAACGAGTCCTGTAGGCCGAACCACGACCTGGAGAACAGAGCCCTGCTGAACCACGTCTACCTTCGAAATGAGATACAGCAGTGGCGTTCTGAGAATCCTGGATTTACCAGATTCGATGACGAAAATCAGGCAACCAATGCCATCGCCCAAGATGGCTCCAATGCCATTCTCATTTCGAAGGAGGAACTCAAACACATCTTCAACGGCTTGAAGAACAAAGAGTCGACTGGTATAGACGGGATACCGAATATAGTGCTGCGCCATCTCCCTGACGAGGCGATGGAAATATACACAATACTGTTCAACAATGCACTGAGTAATGCACATTACCCAGCGCATTGGAAGACGGCAGTAGTGCAACCCATCCCCAAAGATTCCTCGCTTCCGAAAAATCTTCGGTCGATAAGTCTCCTACCTTGCATAAGCAAGGTTTTCGAGAAGATTGTCAATATAGTCCTGATCCAGTGGACTGAGGACAACAAAATTATACCGTATAACCAGTTTGGATTTAGGGCGAGGCATGATACCGTACATGCCGCGTCACAATTGGTTTCGGACATTCAGTGGAACAACCAAAAAACCCAGTGCACCGGGGCCTGTCTCGTTGACTTGGAAAAGGCATTCGACACCGTATGGCTAGAAGGCCTCTTTTTTAAGTTGACGAGGATGGGTATAAGCAAACCGCTGCTTTACACGATCTTCAATATGGTAACAGGTAGGAGTTTTGTTGTCAAGAGTGGCAACAAAGTTTCCACAAATGTTTTCCAAATAAAAAATGGGCTCCAGCAGGGTGCAGTAAACTCACCAATCCTGCTCCATGCGCAACTTGATCGCGTTCGCCGACGATTGGGTTGCATACCGGACGGCACCAAACATAGAGGTCATAAACGTGCTCCTGCAGCGTGACTTCGAAGAAATCCAGCGATTTTGCGACGACTGGAAGTTGAAAATCAATTTCCAGAAGTGTGAAACTATCCTCTTCCGGACTCCATTATACAGGACCTCAAGGGACACGAAGAAGAATTGGCGCAAGTTCGAAATATTGCACCCACAGGGTCAGCCACTAGCCGTAAAGAGTGTAGTGAGATATCTTGGCATTATGTTGGACCAGTATCTGTATAGTGGTATCCATGTAGATGCAGCTTTGACGAAAGCTAAAAAAGGCTTCGCTATGGCAAGGGGATTGTTTTACAGCAGCCAACTTGACGCCAAAGTGAAGCGAATCTGCTATACGGCCCTCATCCGGCCAATCATGGTATATGGCTGCCCGGTGTGGTTCAATGTGAGTCCTTCCCAAATGGAAAAGATGAGGGTCTTCGAGAGACAATGCCTTCGCGCATGTCTCAAGAAGTACAGAACCCCGGAATCTGATTACAAGAAGTTCTATCCTAATAAGGTCTTGTATAACGAAGCAAACGTGAACAGGGTTGATAATTTTATTATTAAGCTTATTCGGAGGCATGTTGCACGAGCCATGACCTCTGAGAACGATCTCATATTTGGGGCCTACTACCCAAATGACGAGTACCACGAGAGCGCTCGCCGAAGGGGTTTCATTCCGCCGGAAGCGTTCTTATATCTTGACCGCATTGGACTGATTCAGGATGCGGATGCATGTCCACTTATTTACCACGTGATGAGAAGGACAGTGGACAGGAGACTGATGTACGACGCCAACGTTGCAAATGTTAGTCGAGATGCTCTCCGGTTCAGCACATCCGTCTCCATCCGCGATAGGATGGAAACGGATAAGGACCGAGGGTTCTATTGGTGGTTAGAGCCACACCAAGAGCCCCAGCTGTCGTCAGCCTAATTAGGTTAAGATTGGCCCTCCACGGCCAACTCACATCTAGTATAAGTTAGGATAAGTTAATAATTAAGATTAAACTAAAATAGTGTAAAAAATAAAAACAACAAACAACAACAAAAAACACAAAAACCCAAACAAAAGATCAAAAATATGTAAAAAATGTAAAAGAAATGGGCGAAATACTCATATCCAGGGTGCGCGAAATCCTCAAATCCAGGGTACGCGAAATCCTCAAATCCATGGTGCGCGAAATCCTCATTTCCAGGGTGCGCGAATCCTCATATCCAGGGTGGGCGAAATCCTCATATCCAGGGTGGGTGAAATCCTCATATCCAGGGTGGGCGAAATCCTCATATCCAGGGTGCGCGAATTCCTTATATCCAGGGTGGGCGAAATCCTCATACCCAGGGTGCGCGAAATCCTCAAATCCAGGGTGCGCGAAATCCTCATATTCAGGGTTCGCGAAATCCTCAAATCCAGGGTGCGCCAAATCCTCATATCCAGGGTGGGCGAAATCCTCATATCCAGGGTGCGCGAAATCCTCAAATCTAGGGTGCGCGAAATCCTCATATCCAGGGTGGGCGAAATCCTCAAATCCAGGGTGCGCGAAATCCTCATATCCAGGGTGGGCGAAATCCTCATATCCAGGTTGCGCGACATCCTCATATCCAGGAAGCGCGAAATCCTCATAGCCAGGGTGGGCGAAATCCTCAAATCCAGGGTGGGCGAAATCCTCAAATCCAGGGTGGGCGAAATCCTCAAATCCAGTGTGTGCGAAATCCTCAAATCCAAGGTGAGCGAAATCCTCATATCCAGGGCGGGCGAAATCCTCAAATCCAGGGTGCGCGAAATCCTCATATCCAGGGTGGGCGAAATCCTCATATCCAGGGTGGGCGGAATCCTCATATTCAGGGTGCGCGAAATCCTCAAATCCAGGGTGCGCGAAATCCTCATATCCAGGGTGGGCGAAATCCTCATATCCAGGGTGAGCGAAATTCTCAAATCCAGGGTGCGCGAAATCCTCATATTCAGGGTTCGCGAAATCCTCAAATCCAGGGTGCGCGAAATCCTCATATCCAGGGTGGGCGAAATCCTCATATCCAGGGTGCGCGAAATCCTCATATCCAGGTTGCGCGAAATCCTCATATCCAGGAAGCGCGACATCCTCATATCCAGGGTGCGCGAAATCCTCATATCCAGGGTGGGCGAAATCCTCATATCCAGGGTGGGCGAAATCCTCGTATTCAGGGTTCGCGAAATCCTCAAATCCAGGGTGCGCGAAATCCTCATATCCAGGGTGGGCGAAATCCTCATATCCAAGGTGCGCGAAATCCTCATATCCAGGGTGGGCGAAATCCTCATATCCAGGGTGGGCGAAATCCTCATATCCAGGTTGCGCGACATCCTCATATCCAGGAAGCGCGAAATCCTCATATCCAGGGTGGGCGAAATCCTTAAATCCAGGGTGGGCGAAATCCTCAAATCCAGTGTGTGCGAAATCCTCAAATCCAAGGTGAGCGAAATCCTCATATCCAGGGCGGGCGAAATCCTCAAATCCAGCTCATATCCAGGGTGGGCGAAATCCTCATATCCAGGGTGGGCGAAATCCTCATATCCAGGGTTCGCGAAATCCTCAAATCCAGGGTGCGCGAAATCCTCATATCCAGGGTGGGCGAAATCCTCATATCCAAGGTGCGCGAAATCCTAATATCCAGGGTGGGCGAAATCCTCATATCCAGGGTGCGCGAAATCCTTATATCCAGGGGGGGCGAAATCCTCATATCCAGGGTGAGCGAAATTCTCAAATCCAGGGTGCGCGAAATCCTCATATTCAGGGTTCGCGAAATCCTCAAATCCAGGGTGCGCGAAATCCTCATATCCAGGGTGGGCGAAATCCTCATATCCAGGGTGCGCGAAATCCTCATATCCAGGTTGCGCGAAATCCTCATATCCAGGAAGCGCGACATCCTCATATCCAGGGTGCGCGAAATCCTCAAATCCAGGGTGGGCGAAATCCTCAAATCCAGTGTGTGCGAAATCCTCAAATCCAAGGTGAGCGAAATCCTCATATCCAGGGTGGACGAAATCCTCAAATCCAGGGTTCGCGAAATCCCCATATCCAGGGTGAGCGAAATCCTCATATCCAGGGCGGGCGAAATCCTCAAATCCAGGGTGCGCGAAATCCTCATATCCAGGGTGGGCGAAATCCTCATATCCAGGGTGGGCGAAATCCTCATATTCAGGGTTCGCGAAATCCTCAAATCCAGGGTGCGCGAAATCCTCATATCCAGGGTGGGCGAAATCCTCATATCCAAGGTGCGCGAAATCCTAATATCCAGGGTGCGCGAAATCCTCAAATCTAGGGTGCGCGAAATCCTCATATCCAGGGTGGGCGAAATCCTCAAATCCAGGGTGCGCGAAATCCTCATATCCAGGGTGGGCGAAATCCTCATATCCAGGTTGCGCGACATCCTCATATCCAGGAAGCGCGAAATCCTCATATCCAGGGTGGGCGAAATCCTTAAATCCAGGGTGGGCGAAATCCTCAAATCCAGTGTGTGCGAAATGCTCAAATCCAAGGTGAGCGAAATCCTCATATCCAGGGCGGGCGAAATCCTCAAATCCAGGGTGCGCGAAATCCTCATATCCAGGGTGGGCGAAATCCTCATATCCAGGGTGGGCGAAATCCTCATATTCAGGGTTCGCGAAATCCTCAAATCCAGGGTGCGTGAAATCCTTATATCCAGGGTGGGCGAAATCCTCATATCCAAGGTGCGCGAAATCCTAATATCCAGGGTGGGCGAAATCCTCATATCCAGGGTGCGCGAAATCCTTATATCCAGGGGGGGCGAAATCCTCATATCCAGGGTGAGCGAAATTCTCAAATCCAGGGTGCGCGAAATCCTCATATTCAGGGTGCGCGAAATCCTCAAATCCAGGGTGCGCGAAATCCTCATATCCAGGGTGGGCGAAATCCTCATATCCAGGGTGCGCGAAATCCTCATATCCAGGTTGCACGAAATCCTCATATCCAGGAAGTGCGACATCCTCATATCCAGGGTGCGCGAAATCCTCAAATCCAGGGTGGGCGAAATCCTCAAATCCAGTGTGTGCGAAATCCTCAAATCCAAGGTGAGCGAAATCCTCATATCCAGAGTGGACGAAATCCTCAAATCCAGGGTTCGCGAAATCCTCATATCCAGGGTGCGCAAAATCCTCATATCCAGGGTTCGCGAAATTCTCATATCCAGGGTGCGCGAAATCCCCATATCCAGGGTGGGCGAAATCCTCATATCCAGGGTGCGCGAAATCCCCATATCCAGGGTGCGCGAAATCCTCATATCCAGTGTGCGCGAAATCCTCAAATCCAGGGTGCTCGAAATCCTCATATCCAGGGTGCGCGAAATCCTCATATCAAGGTTGGGCGAAATCCTCATATCCAGGGTGCGCTAAATCCTCATACCCAGAGTGCGCGAAATCCTCATATCCAGGGTGCGCGAAATCCTCAAATCCAGGGTGGGCGAAGTCCTTAAATCCAGGGTGCGCGAAATCCTCAAATCCAGGGTGGGCGAAATCCTCATATCCAGGGTAGGTGAAACCCTCAAATCTAGGGTGCGCGAATTCCTCATATCCAGGGTGCGCGAAATCCTCATATCCGGGGTGGGCGAAATCCTCATATACAGGGTGCGCGAAATCTTCATATCCAGGGTGCGCGAAATCCTCATTTCCAGGGTGGGTGAAATCCCCAAATCCAGGGTTCGCGAGATCCTCATATCCAGGGTGCGCAAAATCCTCATATCCAGGGTTCGCGAAATTCTCATAACCAGGGTGCGCGAAATCACCATATCCAGGGTACGCGAAATCCTCATATCCAGGGTGTGCGAAATCCTCATTACCAGGGTGCGCGAAATCCTCATATCCAGGGTGCGCGAAATCCTCATATCCGGGGTGGGCGAAATCCTCATATACAGGGTGCGCGAAATCCTCATATCCAGGGTGCGCGAAATCCTCATTTCCAGGGTGGATGAAATCCTCAAATCCAGGGTTCGCGAAATCCTCATATCCAGGGTGTGCGAAATCCTCATATTCAGGGTGGGCGAAATCCTCAAATCCAGGGTTCGCGAAATCCTCATATCCAGGGTGCGCGAAATCCAAATATCCAGGGTGGTCACCAGTCACCAGTCACCAGTCACCAGTCACCAGTCACCAGTCACCAGTCACCAGTCACCAGTCACCAGTCACCAGTCACCAGTCACCAGTCACCAGTCACCAGTCACCAGTCACCAGTCACCAGTCACCAGTCACCAGTCACCAGTCACCAGTCACCAGTCACCAGTCACCAGTCACCAGTCACCAGTCACCAGTCACCAGTCACCAGTCACCAGTCACCAGTCACCAGTCACCAGTCACCAGTCACCAGTCACCAGTCACCAGTCACCAGTCACCAGTCACCAGTCACCAGTCACCAGTCACCAGTCACCAGTCACCAGTCACCAGTCACCAGTCACCAGTCACCAGTCACCAGTCACCAGTCACCAGTCACCAGTCACCAGTCACCAGTCACCAGTCACCAGTCACCAGTCACCAGTCACCAGTCACCAGTCACCAGTCACCAGTCACCAGTCACCAGTCACCAGTCACCAGTCACCAGTCACCAGTCACCAGTCACCAGTCACCAGTCACCAGTCACCAGTCACCAGTCACCAGTCACCAGTCACCAGTCACCAGTCACCAGTCACCAGTCACCAGTCACCAGTCACCAGTCACCAGTCACCAGTCACCAGTCACCAGTCACCAGTCACCAGTCACCAGTCACCAGTCACCAGTCACCAGTCACCAGTCACCAGTCACCAGTCACCAGTCACCAGTCACCAGTCACCAGTCACCAGTCACCAGTCACCAGTCACCAGTCACCAGTCACCAGTCACCAGTCACCAGTCACCAGTCACCAGTCACCAGTCACCAGTCACCAGTCACCAGTCACCAGTCACCAGTCACCAGTCACCAGTCACCAGTCACCAGTCACCAGTCACCAGTCACCAGTCACCAGTCACCAGTCACCAGTCACCAGTCACCAGTCACCAGTCACCAGTCACCAGTCACCAGTCACCAGTCACCAGTCACCAGTCACCAGTCACCAGTCACCAGTCACCAGTCACCAGTCACCAGTCACCAGTCACCAGTCACCAGTAACTGGTAACTGGTAACTGGTAACTGGTAACTGGTAACTGGTAACTGGTAACTGGTAACTGGTAACTGGTAACTGGTAACTGGTAACTGGTAACTGGTAACTGGTAACTGGTAACTGGTAACTGGTAACTGGTAACTGGTAACTGGTAACTGGTAACTGGTAACTGGTAACTGGTAACTGGTAACTGGTAACTGGTAACTGGTAACTGGTAACTGGTAACTGGTAACTGGTAACTGGTAACTGGTAACTGGTAACTGGTAACTGGTAACTGGTAACTGGTAACTGGTAACTGGTAACTGGTAACTGGTAACTGGTAACTGGTAACTGGTAACTGGTAACTGGTAACTGGTAACTGGTAACTGGTAACTGGTAACTGGTAACTGGTAACTGGTAACTGGTAACTGGTAACTGGTAACTGGTAACTGGTAACTGGTAACTGGTAACTGGTAACTGGTAACTGGTAACTGGTAACTGGTAACTGGTAACTGGTAACTGGTAACTGGTAACTGGTAACTGGTAACTGGTAACTGGTAACTGGTAACTGGTAACTGGTAACTGGTAACTGGTAACTGGTAACTGGTAACTGGTAACTGGTAACTGGTAACTGGTAACTGGTAACTGGTAACTGGTAACTGGTAACTGGTAACTGGTAACTGGTAACTGGTAACTGGTAACTGGTAACTGGTAACTGGTAACTGGTAACTGGTAACTGGTAACTGGTAACTGGTAACTGGTAACTGGTAACTGGTAACTGGTAACTGGTAACTGGTAACTGGTAACTGGTAACTGGTAACTGGTAACTGGTAACTGGTAACTGGTAACTGGTAACTGGTAACTGGTAACTGGTAACTGGTAACTGGTAACTGGTAACTGGTAACTGGTAACTGGTAACTGGTAACTGGTAACTGGTAACTGGTAACTGGTAACTGGTAACTGGTAACTGGTAACTGGTAACTGGTAACTGGTAACTGGTAACTGGTAACTGGTAACTGGTAACTGGTAACTGGTAACTGGTAACTGGTAACTGGTAACTGGTAACTGGTAACTGGTAACTGGTAACTGGTAACTGGTAACTGGTAACTGGTAACTGGTAACTGGTAACTGGTAACTGGTAACTGGTAACTGGTAACTGGTGACTGGTGACTGGTGACTGGTGACTGGTGAATGGTGACTGGTAACTGGTAACTGGTAACTGGTAACTGGTAACTGGTAACTAGTAACTGGTAAATGGTAACTGGTAACTGGTAACTGGTAACTGGTAACTGGTAACTGGTAACTGGTAACTGGTAACTGGTAACTGGTAGCTGGTAACTGGTAACTGGTAACTGGTAACTGGTGACTGGTGACTGGTGACTGTTGACTGTTGACTGGTGACTGGTGACTGGTGACTGGTAACTGGTAACTGGTAACTGGTAACTGGTAACTGGTAACTGGTTACTGGTAACTGGTAACTGGTGACTGGTGACTGTTGACTGGTGACTGGTGACTGGTGACTGGTGACTGGTGACTGGTGACTGGTGACTTGTGACTGGTGACTGGTGACTGGTGACTGGTGACTGGTGACTGGTGACTGGTGACTGGTGACTGGTGACTGGTGACTGGTGACTGGCGACTGGTGAATGGTGACTGGTAACTGGTAACTGGTAACTGGTAACTGGTAACTGGTAACTGGTAACTGGTAACTGGTAACTGGTAACTGGTAACTGGTAACTGGTAACTGGTAACTGGTAACTGGTAACTGGTAACTGGTAACTGGTAACTGGTGACTGGTGACTGTTGACTGGTGACTGTTGACTGGTGACTGGTGACTGGTGACTGGTGACTGGTGACTGGTGACTGGTGACTGGTGACTGGTGACTGGTGACTGGTGACTGGCGACTGGTGAATGGTGACTGGTAACTGGTAACTGGTAACTGGTAACTGGTAACTGGTAACTGGTAACTAGTAACTGGTAAATGGTAACTGGTAACTGGTAACTGGTAACTGGTAACTGGTAACTGGTAACTGGTAACTGGTAACTGGTAACTGGTAACTGGTAACTGGTAACTGGTAACTGGTAACTGGTAACTGGTAACTGGTAGCAGGTAACTGGTAACTGGTAACTGGTAACTGGTGACTGGTGACTGTTGACTGTTGACTGGTGACTGGTGACTGGTGACTGGTAACTGGTAACTGGTAACTGGTAACTGGTAACTGGTAACTGGTTACTGGTAACTGGTAACTGGTGACTGGTGACTGTTGACTGGTGACTGGTGACTGGTGACTGGTGACTGGTGACTGGTGACTGGTGACTGGTGACTGGTGACTGGTGACTGGCGACTGGTGAATGGTGACTGGTAACTGGTAACTGGTAACTGGTAACTGGTAACTGGTAACTGGTAACTGGTAACTGGTAACTGGTAACTGGTAACTGGTAACTGGTAACTAGTAACTGGTAGCTGGTAACTGGTAACTGGTAACTGGTAACTGGTGACTGGTGACTGTTGACTGTTGACTGGTGACTGGTGACTGGTGACTGGTGACTGGTGACTGGTGACTTGTGACTGGTGACTGGTGACTGGTGACTGGTGACTGGTGACTGGCGACTGGTGACTGGTGACTGGTGACTGGTGACTGGCGACTGGTGAATGGTGACTGGTAACTGGTAACTGGTAACTGGTAACTGGTAACTGGTAACTGGTAACTGGTAACTGGTAACTGGTAACTGGTAACTGGTAACTGGTAACTGGTAACTGGTAACTGGTAACTGGTAACTGGTAACTGGTAACTGGTAACTGGTAACTGGTAACTGGTAACTGGTAACTGGTAACTGGTAACTGGTAACTGGTAACTGGTAACTGGTAACTGGTAACTGGTAACTGGTAACTGGTAACTGGTAACTGGTAACTGGTAACTGGTAACTGGTAACTGGTAACTGGTAACTGGTAACTGGTAACTGGTAACTGGTAACTGGTAACTGGTAACTGGTAACTGGTAACTGGTAACTGGTAACTGGTAACTGGTAACTGGTAACTGGTAACTGGTAACTGGTAACTGGTAACTGGTAACTGGTAACTGGTAACTGGTAACTGGTAACTGGTAACTGGTAACTGGTAACTGGTAACTGGTAACTGGTAACTGGTAACTGGTAACTGGTAACTGGTAACTGGTAACTGGTAACTGGTAACTGGTAACTGGTAACTGGTAACTGGTAACTGGTAACTGGTAACTGGTAACTGGTAACTGGTAACTGGTAACTGGTAACTGGTAACTGGTAACTGGTAACTGGTAACTGGTAACTGGTAACTGGTAACTGGTAACTGGTAACTGGTAACTGGTAACTGGTAACTGGTAACTGGTAACTGGTAACTGGTAACTGGTAACTGGTAACTGGTAACTGGTAACTGGTAACTGGTAACTGGTAACTGGTAACCGGTAACTGGTAACTGGTAACTGGTAACTGGTACCTGGTAACTGGTAGCTGGTAACTGGTAACTGGTAACTGGTAACTGGTGGTTTATTTTAGTTAGTTACTGGTGACTGGTGACTGGTGGTTTATTTTAGTTAGTTACTGGTGGCTGGTGGCTGGTGACTGGTGATTGGTGACAGGTGACTGGTGACTGATGATTGGTGACTGGTTACTGGTAACTGGTAACGTGTAACTGGTAACTGGTAACTGGTAACTGGTAACTGGTAACTGGTAACTGGTAACTGGTAACTGGTAACTGGTAACTGGTAACTGGTAACTGGTAACTGGTAACTGGTAACTGGTAACTGGTAACTGGTAACTGGTAACTGGTAACTGGTAACTGGTAACTGGTAACTGGTAACTGGTAAGTGGTAACTCATATCCAGAGTGGGCGAATTCCTCATATCCAGGGTGCGCGAAATCCTCAAATCCAGGGTGCTCGAAGTCCTCATATCCAGGGTGCGCGAAATCCTCAAATTCAGGGTGGCCACCACCAGTCACTAGTAACTGGTAACTGGTAACTGGTAACTGGTAACTGGTAACTGGTAACTGGTAACTGGTAACTGGTAACTGGTAACTGGTAACTGGTAACTGGTAACTGGTAACTGGTAACTGGTAACTGGTAACTGGTAACTGGTAACTGGTAACTGGTAACTGGTAACTGGTAACTGGTAACTGGTAACTGGTAACTGGTAACTGGTAACTGGTAACTGGTAACTGGTAACTGGTAACTGGTAACTGGTAACTGGTAATTGGTAACTGGTAACTGGTAACTGGTGGTTTATATTAGTTAGTTACTGGTGGCTGGTGGCTGGTGACTGGTGACTGGTGACTGGTGATTGGTGACTGGTGATTGGTGACAGGCGACTGGTGACTGATGATTGGTGACTGGTTACTGGTAACTGGTAACTGGTAACTGGTAACTGGTAACTGGTAACTGGTAACTGGTAACTGGTAACTGGCAACTGGTAACTGGTAACTGGCAGCTGGTAACTGGTAACTGGTAACTGGTAACTGGTAACTGGTAACTGGTAACTGGTAACTGGTAACTGGTAACTGGTAACTGGTAACTGGTAACTGGTAACTGGTAACTGGTAACTGGTAACTGGTAACTGGCAACTGGTAACTGGTTACTGGTAACTGGCAACTGGTAACTGGTAACTGGTAACTGGTAACTGGTAACTGGTAACTGGTAACTGGTAACTGGTAACTGGTAACTGGTAACTGGTAACTGGTAACTGGTAACTGGTAACTGGTTACTGGTAACTGGTAACTGGTAACTGGTAACTGGTAACTGGTAACTGGTAACTGGTAACTGGTAACTGGTAACTGGTAACTGGTAACTGGTAACTGGTGGTTTATATTAGTTAGTTACTGGTGGCTGGTGGCTGGTGACTGGTGACTGGTGACTGGTGACTGGTGACTGGTGATTGGTGACTGGTGATTGGTGACAGGCGACTGGTGACTGATGATTGGTGACTGGTTACTGGTAACTGGTAACTGGTAACTGGTAACTGGTAACTGGTAACTGGTAACTGGTAACTGGTAACTGGTAACTGGTAACTGGTAACTGGTAACTGGTAACTGGTAACTGGTAACTGGTAACTGGAAACTCGTAGCTGGTAACTGGTAACTGGTAACTGGTAACTGGTAACTGGTAACTGGTAACTGGTAACTGGTAACTGGTAACTGGTAACTGGTAACTGGTAACTGGTAACTGGTAACTGGTAAGTGGTAACTCATATCCAGAGTGGGCGAATTCCTCATATCCAGGGTGCGCGAAATCCTCAAATCCAGGGTGCTCGAAGTCCTCATATCCAGGGTGCGCGAAATCCTCAAATTCAGGGTGGCCACCACCAGTCACTAGTAACTGGTAACTGGTAACTGGTAACTGGTAACTGGTAACTGGTAACTGGTAACTGGTAACTGGTAACTGGTAACTGGTAACTGGTAACTGGTAACTGGTAACTGGTAACTGGTAACTGGTAACTGGTAACTGGTAACTGGTAACTGGTAACTGGTAACTGGTAACTGGTAACTGGTAACTGGTAACTGGTAACTGGTAACTGGTAACTGGTAACTGGTAACTGGTAACTGGTAACTGGTAACTGGTAACTGGTAACTGGTAACTGGTAACTGGTAACTGGTAACTGGTAACTGGTAACTGGTAACTGGTAACTGGTAACTGGTAACTGGTAACTGGTAACTGGTAACTGGTAACTGGTAACTGGTAACTGGTAACTGGTAACTTTTAACTGGTAACTGGTAACTGGTAACTGGTAACTGGTAACTGGTAACTGGTAACTGGTAACTGGTAACTGGTAACTGGTAACTGGTAACTGGTAACTGGTAACTGGTAACTGGTAACTGGTAACTGGTAACTGGTAACTGGTAACTGGTAACTGGTAACTGGTAACTGGTAACTGGTAACTGGTAACTGGTAACTGGTAACTGGTAACTGGTAACTGGTAACTGGTAACTGGTAACTGGTAACTGGTAACTGGTAACTGGTGGTTTATATTAGTTAGTTACTGGTGGCTGGTGGCTGGTGACTGGTGACTGGTGACTGATGATTGGTGACTGGTGACTGATGATTGGTGACTGGTTACTGGTAACTGGTAACTGGTAACTGGTAACTGGTAACTGGTAACTGGTAACTGGTAACTGGTAACTGGTAACTGGTAACTGGTAACTGGTAACTGGTAACTGGTAACTGGTAACTGGTAACTGGTAACTGGTAACTGGTAACTGGCAACTGGTAACTGGTAACTGGTAACTGGTAACTGGTAACTGGTAACTGGTAACTGGTAACTGGTAACTGGTAACTGGTAACTGGTAACTGGTAACTGGTAACTGGTAACTGGTAACTGGTAACTGGTAACTGGTAACTGGTAACTGGTAACTGGTAACTGGTAACTGGTAACTGGTAAATGGTAACTGGTAACTGGTAACTGGTAACTGGTAACTGGTAACTGGTAACTGGTAACTGGCAACTGGTAACTGGTAACTGGTAACTGGTAACTGGTAACTGGTAACTGGTAACTGGTAACTGGTAACTGGTAACTGGCAACTGGTAACTGGTAACTGGTAACTGGTAACTGGTAACTGGTAACTGGTAACGGGTAACTGGTAACTGGTAACTGGTAACTGGTAACTGGTAACTGGTAACTGGTAACTGGTAACTGGTAACTGGTAACTGGTAACTGGTAACTGGTAACTGGTAACTGGTAACTGGTAACTGGCAACTGGTAACTGGTAACTGGTAACTGGTAACTGGTAACTGGTAACTGGTAACTGGTAACTGGTAACTGGTAACTGGTAACTGGTAACTGGCAACTGGTAACTGGTAACTGGTAACTGGTAACTGGTAACTGGTAACTGGTAACTGGTAACTGGTAACTGGTAACTGGTAACTGGTAACTGGTAACTGGTAACTGGTAACTGGTAACTGGTAACTGGTAACTGGTAACTGGTAACTGGTAACTGGTAACTGGTAACTGGTAACTGGTAACTGGTAACTGGTAACTGGTAACTGGTAACTGGTAACTGGTAACTGGTAACTGGTAACTGGTAACTGGTAACTGGTAACTGGTAACTGGTAACTGGTAACTGGTAACTGGTAACTGGTAACTGGTAACTGGTAACTGGTAACTGGTAACTGGTAACTGGTAACTGGTAACTGGTAACTGGTGGTTTATATTAGTTAGTTACTGGTGGCTGGTGGCTGGTGGCTGGTGACTGGTGACTGGTGACTGGTGACTGGTGACTGGTGATTGGTGACTGGTGATTGGTGACAGGCGACTGGTGACTGATGATTGGTGACTGGTTACTGGTAACTGGTAACTGGTAACTGGTAACTGGTAACTGGTAACTGGTAACTGGTAACTGGTAACTGGTAACTGGTAACTGGAAACTCGTAGCTGGTAACTGGTAACTGGTAACTGGTAACTGGTAACTGGTAACTGGTAACTGGTAACTGGTAACTGGTAACTGGTAACTGGTAACTGGTAACTGGTAACTGGTAACTGGTAACTGGTAACTGGTAACTGGTAACTGGTAACTGGTAACTGGTAACTGGTAATTGGTAACTGGTAACTGGTAACTGGTAACTGGTAACTGGTAACTGGTAACTGGTAACTGGTAACTGGTTACTGGTAACTGGTAACTGGTGACTGGTGACTGTTGACTGGTGACTGGTGACTGGTGACTGGTGACTGGTGACTGGTGACTGGTGACTGGTGACTGGTGACTGGTGACTGGTGACTGGTGACTGGTGACTGGTGACTGGTGACTGGCGACTGGTGAATGGTGACTGGTAACTGGTAACTGGTAACTGGTAACTGGTAACTGGTAACTGGTAACTGGTAACTGGTAACTGGTAACTAGTAACTGGTAGCTGGTAACTGGTAACTGGTAACTGGTAACTGGTGACTGGTGACTGTTGACTGTTGACTGGTGACTGGTGACTGGTGACTGGTGACTGGTGACTGGTGACTGGTGACTTGTGACTGGTGACTGGTGACTGGTGACTGGTGACTGGTGACTGGCGACTGGTGACTGGTGACTGGTGACTGGTGACTGGTGACTGGTGACTGGCGACTGGTGAATGGTGACTGGTAACTGGTAACTGGTAACTGGTAACTGGTAACTGGTAACTGGTAACTAGTAACTGGTAAATGGTAACTGGTAACTGGTAACTAGTAACTGGTAGCTGGTAACTGGTAACTGGTAACTGGTAACTGGTAACTGGTAACTGGTAACTGGTAACTGGTAACTGGTAACTGGTAACTGGTAACTGGTAACTGGTAACTGGTAACTGGTAACTGGTAACTGGTAACTGGTAACTGGTAACTGGTAACTGGTAACTGGTAACTGGTAACTGGTAACTGGTAACTGGTAACTGGTAACTGGTAACTGGTAACTGGTAACTGGTAACTGGTGGTTTATTTTAGTTAGTTACTGGTGACTGGTGACTGGTGGTTTATTTTAGTTAGTTACTGGTGGCTGGTGGCTGGTGACTGGTGATTGGTGACAGGTGACTGGTGACTGATGATTGGTGACTGGTTACTGGTAACTGGTAACGTGTAACTGGTAACTGGTAACTGGTAACTGGTAACTGGTAACTGGTAACTGGTAACTGGTAACTGGTAACTGGTAACTGGTAACTGGTAACTGGTAACTGGTAACTGGTAACTGGTAACTGGTAACTGGTAACTGGTAACTGGTAACTGGTAACTGGTAACTGGTAACTGGTAACTGGTAACTGGTAAGTGGTAACTCATATCCGGGTGCTCGAAGTCCTCATATCCAGGGTGCGCGAAATCCTCAAATTCAGGGTGGCCACCACCAGTCACTAGTAACTGGTAACTGGTAACTGGTAACTGGTAACTGGTAGCTGGTAACTGGTAACTGGTAACTGGTAACTGGTAACTGGTAACAGGTAACTGGTAACTGGTAACTGGTAACTGGTAACTGGTAACTGGTAACTGGTAACTGGTAACTGGTAACTGGTAACTGGTAACTGGTAACTGGTAACTGGTAACTGGTAACTGGTAACTGGTAACTGGTAACTGGTAACTGGTAACTGGTAACTGGTAACTGGTAACTGGTAACTGGTAACTGGTAACTGGTAACTGGTAACTGGTAACTGGTAACTGGTAACTGGTAACTGGTAACTGGTAACTGGTAACTGGTAACTGGTAACTGGTAACTGGTAACTGGTAACTGGTAACTGGTAACTGGTAACTGGTAACTGGTAACTGGTAACTGGTAACTGGTAACTGGTAACTGGTAACTGGTAACTGGTAACTGGTAACTGGTAACTGGTAACTGGTAACTGGTAACTGGTAACTGGTAACTGGTGGTTTATATTAGTTAGTTACTGGTGGCTGGTGGCTGGTGACTGGTGACTGGTGACTGGTGATTGGTGACTGGTGACTGGTGATTGGTGACAGGCGACTGGTGACTGATGATTGGTGACTGGTTACTGGTAACTGGTAACTGGTAACTGGTAACTGGTAACTGGTAACTGGTAACTGGTAACTGGTAACTGGTAACTGGCAACTGGTAACTGGTAACTGGCAACTGGTAACTGGTAACTGGTAACTGGTAACTGGTAACTGGTAACTGGTAACTGGTAACTGGTAACTGGCAACTGGTAACTGGTAACTGGTAACTGGTAACTGGTAACTGGTAACTGGTAACTGGTAACTGGTAACTGGTAACTGGTAACTGGTAACTGGTAACTGGTAACTGGCAACTGGTAACTGGTAACTGGTAACTGGTAACTGGTAACTGGTAACTGGTAACTGGTAACTGGTAACTGGTAACTGGTAACTGGTAACTGGTAACTGGCAACTGGTAACTGGCAACTGGCAACTGGTAACTGGTAACTGGTAACTGGTAACTGGTAACTGGTAACTGGTAACTGGTAACTGGTAACTGGTAACTGGTAACTGGTAACTGGTAACTGGTAACTGGTAACTGGTAACTGGTAACTGGTAACTGGTAACTGGTAACTGGTAACTGGTAACTGGTAACTGGTAACTGGTAACTGGTAACTGGCAACTGGTAACTGGTAACTGGTAACTGGTAACTGGTAACTGGTAACTGGTAACTGGTAACTGGTAACTGGTAACTGGTAACTGGTAACTGGTAACTGGTAACTGGTAACTGGTAACTGAAACTGGTAACTGGTAACTGGTAACTGGTAACTGGTAACTGGTAACTGGTAACTGGTAACTGGTAACTGGCAACTGGTAACTGGTAACTGGTAACTGGTAACTGGTAACTGGTAACTGGTAACTGGTAACTGGTAACTGGTAACTGGTAACTGGTAACTGGTAACTGGTAACTGGTAACTGGTAACTGGCAACTGGTAACTGGTAACTGGTAACTGGTAACTGGTAACTGGTAACTGGTAACTGGTAACTGGTAACTGGTAACTGGTAACTGGTAACTGGTAACTGGTAACTGGTAACTGGTAACTGGTAACTGGTAACTGGTAACTGGTAACTGGTAACTGGTAACTGGTAACTGGTAACTGGTAACTGGTAACTGGTAACTGGTAACTGGTAACTGGTAACTGGTAACTGGTAACTGGTTACTGGTAACTGGTAACTGGTAACTGGTAACTGGTGACTGGTGACTGTTGACTGGTGACTGGTGACTGGTGACTGGTGACTGGTGACTGGTGACTGGTGACTGGTGACTGGTGACTGGTGACTGGTGACTGGTGACTGGTGACTGGTGACTGGTGACTGGTGACTGGTGACTGGCGACTGGTGAATGGTGACTGGTAACTAGTAACTGGTAACTGGTAACTGGTAACTGGTAACTGGTAACTAGTAACTGGTAGCTGGTAACTGGTAACTGGTAACTGGTAACTGGTGACTGGTGACTGTTGACTGGTGACTGGTGACTGGTGACTGGTGACTGGTGACTGGTAACTGGTGACTGGTGACTGGTGACTTGTGACTGGTGACTGGTGACTGGTGACTGGTGACTGGTGACTGGCGACTGGTGAATGGTAACTGGTAACTGGTAACTGGTAACTGGTAACTGGTAACTGGTAACTGGTAACTGGTAACTGGTAACTGGTAACTGGTTACTGGTAACTGGTAACTGGTGACTGGTGACTGTTGACTGGTGACTGGTGACTGGTGACTGGTGACTGGTGACTGGTGACTGGTGACTGGTGACTGGTGACTGGTGACTGGTGACTGGTGACTGGCGACTGGTGAATGGTGACTGGTAACTGGTAACTGGTAACTGGTAACTGGTAACTTGTTACTGGTAACTAGTAACTGGTAAATGGTAACTGGTAACTGGTAACTGGTAGCTGGTAACTGGTAACTGGTAACTGGTAACTAGTAACTGGTAGCTGGTAACTGGTAACTGGTAACTGGTAACTGGTAACTGGTAGCTGGTAACTGGTAACTGGTAACTGGTAACTAGTAACTGGTAACTGGTAACTGGTAACTGGTAACTGGCAACTGGTAACTGGTAACTGGTAACTGGCAACTGGTAACTGGTAACTGGCAACTGGTAACTGGTAACTGGTAACTGGTAACTGGTAACTGGTAACTGGTAACTGGTAACTGGTAACTGGTAACTGGTAACTGGTAACTGGTAACTGGTAACTGGTAACTGGTAACTGGTAACTGGTAACTGGTAACTGGTAACTGGTAACTGGTAACTGGTAACTGGTAACTGGTAACTGGTAACTGGTAACTGGCAACTGGCAACTGGTAACTGGTAACTGGTAACTGGTAACTGGTAACTGGTAACTGGTAACTGGTAACTGGTAACTGGTAACTGGTAACTGGTAACTGGTAACTGGTAACTGGTAACTGGTAACTGGTAACTGGTAACTGGTAACTGGTAACTGGTAACTGGTAACTGAAACTGGTAACTGGTAACTGGTAACTGGTAACTGGTAACTGGTAACTGGTAACTGGTAACTGGCAACTGGTAACTGGTAACTGGTAACTGGCAACTGGTAACTGGTAACTGGTAACTGGTAACTGGTAACTGGTAACTGGTAACTGGTAACTGGTAACTGGTAACTGGTAACTGGTAACTGGTAACTGGTAACTGGTAACTGGCAACTGGTAACTGGTAACTGGTAACTGGTAACTGGTAACTGGTAACTGGTAACTGGTAACTGGTAACTGGTAACTGGTAACTGGTAACTGGTAACTGGTAACTGGTAACTGGTAACTGGTAACTGGTAACTGGTAACTGGTAACTGGTAACTGGTAACTGGTAACTGGTAACTGGTAACTGGTAACTGGTAACTGGTAACTGGTAACTGGTAACTGGTAACTGGTAACTGGTAACTGGTTACTGGTAACTGGTAACTGGTTACTGGTAACTGGTAACTGGTGACTGGTGACTGTTGACTGGTGACTGGTGACTGGTGACTGGTGACTGGTGACTGGTGACTGGTGACTGGTGACTGGTGACTGGTGACTGGTGACTGGTGACTGGTGACTGGTGACTGGTGACTGGTGACTGGTGACTGGTGACTGGTGACTGGTGACTGGTGACTTGCGACTGGTGAATGGTGACTGGTAACTAGTAACTGGTAACTGGTAACTGGTAACTGGTAACTGGTAACTGGTAACTAGTAACTGGTAGCTGGTAACTGGTAACTGGTAACTGGTAACTGGTGACTGGTGACTGTTGACTGGTGACTGGTGACTGGTGACTGGTGACTGGTGACTGGTGACTGGTGACTGGTGACTTGTGACTGGTGACTGGTGACTGGTGACTGGTGACTGGTGACTGGCGACTGGTGAATGGTAACTGGTAACTGGTAACTGGTAACTGGTAACTGGTAACTGGTAACTGGTAACTGGTAACTGGTAACTGGTAACTGGTAACTAGTAACTGGTAGCTGGTAACTGGTAACTGGTAACTGGTAACTGGTGACTGGTGACTGTTGACTGGTGACTGGTGACTGGTGACTGGTGACTGGTGACTGGTGACTTGTGACTGGTGACTGGTGACTGGTGACTGGTGACTGGTGACTGGCGACTGGTGAATGGTAACTGGTAACTGGTAACTGGTAACTGGTAACTGGTAACTGGTAACTGGTAACTGGTAACTGGTAACTGGTAACTGGTTACTGGTAACTGGTAACTGGTGACTGGTGACTGTTGACTGGTGACTGGTGACTGGTGACTGGTGACTGGTGACTGGTGACTGGTGACTGGTGACTGGTGACTGGTGACTGGTGACTGGTGACTGGTGACTGGTGACTGGTGACTGGTGACTGGTGACTGGCGACTGGTGAATGGTGACTGGTAACTGGTAACTGGTAACTGGTAACTGGTAACTTGTTACTGGTAACTAGTAACTGGTAAATGGTAACTGGTAACTGGTAACTGGTAGCTGGTAACTGGTAACTGGTAACTGGTAACTAGTAACTGGTAGCTGGTAACTGGTAACTGGTAACTGGTAACTGGTAACTGGTAGCTGGTAACTGGTAACTGGTAACTGGTAACTAGTAACTGGTAACTGGTAACTGGTAACTGGTAACTGGTAACTGGTAACTGGTAACTGGTAACTGGTAACTGGTATCTGGTAACTGGTAACTGGTGACTGGTGACTGGTAACTGGTGACTGGTGACTAGTGACTGGTGACTGGTGACTGGTGACTGGTGACTGGTGACTGGTGACTGGTGAGTGGTGACTGGTGACTGGTGACTGGTAACTGGTAACTGGTAACTTGTAACTTGTAACTGGTAACTGGTAACTGTCAGTTGGTAACTGGTAACTGGTAACTGGTAACTGGTAGCTGGTAACTGGTGACTGGTAACTGGTAACTGGTAACTGGTAACTGGTAACTGGTAGCTGGTAACTGGTGACTGGTAACTGGTAACTGATAACTGGTAACTGGTAACTGGTAACTGGTAACTGGTAACTAGTAACTGGTAACTGGTAACTGGTAACTGGTAACTGGTAACTGGTAACTGGTAACTGGTAACTGGTAACTGGTGACTGGTAACTGGTGACTGGTGACTGGTGACTGGTAACTGGTAACTGGTAACTGGTTACTGGTAACTGGTAACTGGTAACTGGTAACTGGTAACTGGTAACTGGTAACTGGTAACTGGTAACTGGTAACTGGTAACTGGTAACTGGGTACTGGTTATTGGTAACTGGTAACTGGTAACTGGTAACTGGTAACTGGTAACTGGTAACTGGTAACTGGTAACTGGTAACTGGTAACTGGGTACTGGTTATTGGTAACTGGTAACTGTCAGTTGGTAACTGGTAACTGGTAACTGGTAACTGGTGGCTGGCAACTGGTAACTGGTAACTTGTAACTGGTAACTAGTAACTGGTAACTGGTAACTGGTAACTGGTAACTGGTAACTGGTAACTGGTAACTGGTAACTGGTAACTGTCAGTTGGTAACTGGTAACTGGTAACTGGTAGCTGGTAACTGGTAACTGGTAACTGGTAACTGGTAACTGGTAACTGTCCGTTGGTAACTGGTAACTGGTAACTGGTAACTGGTGGCTGGTAACTGGTAACTGGTAACTGGTAACTGGTAACTGGTAACTAGTAACTGGTAACTGGTAACTGGTAACTGGTAACTGGTAACTGGTAACTGGTAACTGGTAACTGGTAACTGGTAACTGGTAACTGGTAACTGGTAACTGGTAACTGGTAACTGGTAACTGGTAACTGGTAACTGGTAACTGGTAACTGGTAACTGGTAACTGGTAACTGGTAACTGGTAACTGGTAACTGGTAACTGGTAACTGGTAACTGGTAACTGGTGACTTGTGACTTGTGACTGGGGGTTTATATTAGTTAGTTACTGGTGGCTGGTGACTGGTGACTGGTGACGCGAAATCCTCATATCCAGGGTGCGCGAAATCCTCATATCCAGGGTGCGCGAAATCTTCAAATCCAGGTTGCGAGAAATCCTCAAATCCAGAGTGCGCGAAATTCTCATATCCAGGGTGCGCGAAATCTTCAAATCCAGGGTGCGCGAAATCCTCATATCCAGGGTGCGCGAAATCCTCATATCCAGGGTTGCGCGAAATCCTCATATACAGGGTGGGCGAAATCCTCATATCCAGGGTGATCGAAATCCTCATATCCAGGGTGGGCGAAACCGTCATATCCAGGGTGCGGGAAATCGCCATATCTAGGGTGCGCGAAATCCTCAAACCCAGGGTGCGCGAAACCCTCAAATCCAGGGTGCGCGAAATCCTCATATCCAGTGTGCGCGAAATCCTCAAATCCAGGGTGCGCGAAATCCTTAAATCCAGGGTGAGCGAAAACCTCATATCCAGGGTGCGCGAAATCCTCATATCCAGTGTGCGCGAAATCCTAAAATCCAGGGTGCGCAAAATCCTCATATCCAGGGTGCGCGAAATCTTCAAATTAAGGTTGCGCGAAATCCTCAAATCCAAAATGCGCGAAATTCTCATATCCAGGGTGCGCGAAATTCTCAAATCCAGGGTGGGCGAAATCCTCATATCCAGGGTACGCGAAATCCTCAAATCCGGATTGCGCGAATATCTCATATCCAGAGTGCGCGAAATTCTCATATCCAGGGTGCGCGAAATCCTCATATCCAGGGTACGCGAAATCTTCAAATTAAGGTTGCGCGAAATCCTCAAATCCAGAGTGCGCGAAATTCTCTTATCCAGGGTGCGCGAAATTCTCAAATCCAGGGTGGGCGAAATCCTCATATCCAGGGTACGCGAAATCCTCAAATCCAGGGTGCGGGAAATCCTCAAATGCAGGGTGCGCGAAATCCTGGTATCCAGGGTGCGCGAAATCCTCATATACAGGGTGATCGAAATCCTCATATCCAGGGTGGGCGAAACCGTCATATCTAGGGTGCGGGAAATCGCCATATCTAGGGTGCGAGAAATCCTCAAACCCAGGGTGAGCGAAACCCTCAAATCCAGGGTGCGCGAAATCCTCATATCCAGTGTGCGCGAAATCCTCAAATCCAGGGTGCGCGAAATCCTTAAATCCAGGGTGAGCGAAAACCTCATATCCAGGGTGCGCGAAATCCTCATATCCAGTGTGCGAGAAATCCTAAATTCCAGGGTGCGCAAAATCCTCATATCCAGGGTGCGCGAAATCTTCAAATTAAGGTTGCGCGAAATCCTCAAATCCAAAATGCGCGAAATTCTCATATCCAGGGTGCGCAAAATTCTCAAATCCAGGGTGACCGAAATCCTCATATCCAGGGTACGCGAAATCCTCAAATCCGGATTGCGCGAAATTCTCATATCCAGAGTGCGCGAAATTCTCATATCCAGGGTGCGCGAAACCCTCAAATCCAGGGTGAGCGAAATCCTCATATCCAGTGTGCGTGAAATCCTCAAATCCAGGGTGCGCGAAATCCTCAAATCCAGGGTGCGCGAAATAATCATATCCAGGGTACGCGAAATCTTCAAATTAAGGTTGCGCGAAATCCTCAAATCCAGAGTGCGCAAAATTCTCATATCCAGGGTGCGCGCAACCCTCAAATCCAGGGTGAGCGAAATCCTCATATCCAGTGTGCGTGAAATCCTCAAATCCAGGGTGCGCGAAATCCTCAAATCCAGGGTGCGCGAAATCCTCATATCCAGTGTGCGCGAAATCCTCAAATCCAGGTTGCGCGAAATCCTTAAATCCAGGGTGAGCGAAAACCTCATATACAGGGTGCGCGAAATCCTCATATCTAGTGTGCGCGAAACCCTCAAATCGAGGGTGCGCGAAATCCTCATATCCAGGGTGATCGAAATCCTCATATCCAGGGTGGGCGAAATCCTCAAATCCAGGGTGCTCGAAATCCTCATATCCAGGGTGCGCGAAATCCTCAATTCCAGGGTGGGCGAAATCCTCATATCCAGGGTGCGCGAAATCGTCATATCCAGGGTGCGCGAATTCCTCAAATCCAGGGTGCGCGAAATCATCAAATCCATGGTGCGCGAAATATTCATATCCAGGGTGCCCGAAATCCTCATATCCATGGTGCGCGAAATCCTCAAATCCAGGGTGCGCGAAATCCTCAAATCCAGGGTGGGCGAAATCCTCATATCCAGGGTGCGCGAAATCCTCAAACCCAGGGTGGGCGAAATCCTCATATCCAGGGTGCGCGAAATCGTCATATCCAGGGTGCGCGAAATCCTCAAATCCAGGGTGCGCGAAATCCTCAAATCCAGTCACCAGTCAACTGGTAACTGGTAACTGGTAGCTGGTAACTGGTAACTGGTAACTGGTAACTGGTAACTGGTTACTGGTAACTGGTAACTGGTAACTGGTAACTGGTAACTGGTAACTGGTAACTGGTAACTGGTAACTGATAACTGGTAACTGGTAACTGGTAACTGGTAACTGGTAACTGGTAACTGGTAACTGGTTACTGTTAACTGGTTACTGGTAACTGGTAACTGGTAATTGGTAACTCGTGACTGGTGACTGGTGACTTTTGACTGGTGACTGGTGACTGGTGACTGGCAACTGGTAACTGGTAACTGGTAAATGGTAACTGGTAACTGGTAACTGGTAACTGGTAACTGGTAACTGGTAACTCGTAACTGGTTACTGGTAACTGGTAACTGGTAACTGGTAACTGGTAACTGGTAACTGGTAACTGGTAACTGGTAACAGGTAACTGGTAACTGGTAACTGGTAACTGGTAACTGGTAACTGGTAACTGGTAACTGGTAACTGGTAACTGGTAACTGGTAACTGGTAACTGGTAACTGGTAACTGGTAACTGGTAACTGGTAACTGGTAACTGGTAACTGGTAACTGGTAACTGGTAACTGGTAACTGGTAACTGGTAACTGGTAACTGGTAACTGGTAACTGGTAACTGGTAACTGGTAACTGGTAACTGGTAACTGGTAGCTGGTAACTGGTAACTGGTAACTGGTAACTGGTAACTGGTAACTGGTAACTGGTAACTGGTAACTGGTAACTGGTAACTGGTAACTGGTAACTGGTAACTGGTAACTGGTAACTGGTAACTGGTAACTGGTAACTGGTAACTGGTAACTGGTAACTGGTAACTGGTAACTGGTAACTAGTAACTGGTAACTGGTAACTGGTAACTGGTAACTGGTAACTGGTAACTGGTAACTGGTAACTGGTAACTGGTAACTGGTAACTAGTTACTGTTAACTGGTTACTGGTAACTGGTAACTGGTAACTGGTAATTGGTAACTCGTGACTGGTGACTGGTGACTTTTGACTGGTGACTGGTGACTGGCAACTGGTAACTGGTAACTGGTAAATGGTAACTGGTAACTGGTAACTGGTAACTGGTAACTGGTAACTGGTAACTGGTAACTCGTAACTGGTTACTGGTAACTGGTAACTGGTAACTGGTAACTGGTAACTGGTAACAGGTAACTGGTAACTGGTAACTGGTAACTGGTAACTGGTAACTGGTAACTGGTAACTGGTAACTGGTAACTGGTAACTGGTAACTGGTAACTGGTAACTGGTAACTGGTAACTGGTAACTGGTAACTGGTAACTGGTAACTGGTAACTGGTAACTGGTAACTGGTAACTGGTAACTGGTAACTGGTAACTGGTAACTGGTAACTGGTAACTGGTAACTGGTAACTGGTAACTGGTAACTGGTAACTGGTAACTGGTAGCTGGTAACTGGTAACTGGTAACTGGTAACTGGTAACTGGTAACTGGTAACTGGTAACTGGTAACTGGTAACTGGTAACTGGTAACTGGTAACTGGTAACTGGTAACTGGTAACTGGTAACTGGTAACTGGTAACTGGTAACTGGTAACTGGTAACTGGTAACTGGTAACTGGTAACTGGTAACTGGTAACTGGTAACTGGTAACTGGTAACTGGTCAGTCGTTCGTAAATATTCAATACGAAAAGACGTATTTCGGCTGTAGTGTGTGGTTACCGTGGCAACCGAGAAAACAAACAGCAATTTCGACGAGAAAAAATTTGTTTTTGAACAAAAAAATATAACATGTAACTGGTAACTGGTAACTGGTAACTGGTAACTGGTAACTGGTAACTGGTAACTGGTAACTGGTAACTGGTAACTGGTAACTGGTAACTGGTAACTGGTAACTGGTAACTGGTAACTGGTAACTGGTAACTGGTAACTGGTAACTGGTAACTGGTAACTGGTAACTGGTAACTGGTAACTGGTAACTGGTAACTGGTAACTGGTAACTGGTAACTGGTAACTGGTAACTGGTAACTGGTAACTGGTAACTGGTAACTGGTAACTGGTAACTAGTAACTGGTAACTGGTAACTGGTAACTGGTAACTGGTAACTGGTAACTGGTAACTGGTAACTGGTAACTGGTTACTGTTAACTGGTTACTGGTAACTGGTAACTGGTAACTGGTAATTGGTAACTCGTGACTGGTGACTGGTGACTTTTGACTGGTGACTGGTGACTGGTGACTGGCAACTGGTAACTGGTAACTGGTAAATGGTAACTGGTAACTGGTAACTGGTAACTGGTAACTGGTAACTGGTAACTGGTAACTCGTAACTGGTTACTGGTAACTGGTAACTGGTAACTGGTAACTGGTAACTGGTAACTGGTAACAGGTAACTGGTAACTGGTAACTGGTAACTGGTAACTGGTAACTGGTAACTGGTAACTGGTAACTGGTAACTGGTAACTGGTAACTGGTAACTGGTAACTGGTAACTGGTAACTGGTAACTGGTAACTGGTAACTGGTAACTGGTAACTGGTAACTGGTAACTGGTAACTGGTAACTGGTAACTGGTAACTGGTAACTGGTAACTGGTAACTGGTAGCTGGTAACTGGTAACTGGTAACTGGTAACTGAAACTGGTAACTGGTAACTGGTAACTGGTAACTGGTAACTGGTAACTGGTAACTGGTAACTGGCAACTGGTAACTGGTAACTGGTAACTGGCAACTGGTAACTGGTAACTGGTAACTGGTAACTGGTAACTGGTAACTGGTAACTGGTAACTGGTAACTGGTAACTGGTAACTGGTAACTGGTAACTGGTAACTGGTAACTGGCAACTGGTAACTGGTAACTGGTAACTGGTAACTGGTAACTGGTAACTGGTAACTGGTAACTGGTAACTGGTAACTGGTAACTGGTAACTGGTAACTGGTAACTGGTAACTGGTAACTGGTAACTGGTAACTGGTAACTGGTAACTGGTAACTGGTAACTGGTAACTGGTAACTGGTAACTGGTAACTGGTAACTGGTAACTGGTAACTGGTAACTGGTAACTGGTAACTGGTAACTGGTAACTGGTTACTGGTAACTGGTAACTGGTTACTGGTAACTGGTAACTGGTGACTGGTGACTGTTGACTGGTGACTGGTGACTGGTGACTGGTGACTGGTGACTGGTGACTGGTGACTGGTGACTGGTGACTGGTGACTGGTGACTGGTGACTGGTGACTGGTGACTGGTGACTGGTGACTGGTGACTGGTGACTGGTGACTGGTGACTGGTGACTTGCGACTGGTGAATGGTGACTGGTAACTAGTAACTGGTAACTGGTAACTGGTAACTGGTAACTGGTAACTGGTAACTAGTAACTGGTAGCTGGTAACTGGTAACTGGTAACTGGTAACTGGTGACTGGTGACTGTTGACTGGTGACTGGTGACTGGTGACTGGTGACTGGTGACTGGTGACTGGTGACTGGTGACTTGTGACTGGTGACTGGTGACTGGTGACTGGTGACTGGTGACTGGCGACTGGTGAATGGTAACTGGTAACTGGTAACTGGTAACTGGTAACTGGTAACTGGTAACTGGTAACTGGTAACTGGTAACTGGTAACTGGTAACTAGTAACTGGTAGCTGGTAACTGGTAACTGGTAACTGGTAACTGGTGACTGGTGACTGTTGACTGGTGACTGGTGACTGGTGACTGGTGACTGGTGACTGGTGACTTGTGACTGGTGACTGGTGACTGGTGACTGGTGACTGGTGACTGGCGACTGGTGAATGGTAACTGGTAACTGGTAACTGGTAACTGGTAACTGGTAACTGGTAACTGGTAACTGGTAACTGGTAACTGGTAACTGGTTACTGGTAACTGGTAACTGGTGACTGGTGACTGTTGACTGGTGACTGGTGACTGGTGACTGGTGACTGGTGACTGGTGACTGGTGACTGGTGACTGGTGACTGGTGACTGGTGACTGGTGACTGGTGACTGGTGACTGGCGACTGGTGAATGGTGACTGGTAACTGGTAACTGGTAACTGGTAACTGGTAACTTGTTACTGGTAACTAGTAACTGGTAAATGGTAACTGGTAACTGGTAACTGGTAGCTGGTAACTGGTAACTGGTAACTGGTAACTAGTAACTGGTAGCTGGTAACTGGTAACTGGTAACTGGTAACTGGTAACTGGTAGCTGGTAACTGGTAACTGGTAACTGGTAACTAGTAACTGGTAACTGGTAACTGGTAACTGGTAACTGGTAACTGGTAACTGGTAACTGGTAACTGGTAACTGGTATCTGGTAACTGGTAACTGGTGACTGGTGACTGGTAACTGGTGACTGGTGACTAGTGACTGGTGACTGGTGACTGGTGACTGGTGACTGGTGACTGGTGACTGGTGAGTGGTGACTGGTGACTGGTGACTGGTAACTGGTAACTGGTAACTTGTAACTTGTAACTGGTAACTGGTAACTGTCAGTTGGTAACTGGTAACTGGTAACTGGTAACTGGTAGCTGGTAACTGGTGACTGGTAACTGGTAACTGGTAACTGGTAACTGGTAACTGGTAGCTGGTAACTGGTGACTGGTAACTGGTAACTGATAACTGGTAACTGGTAACTGGTAACTGGTAACTGGTAACTAGTAACTGGTAACTGGTAACTGGTAACTGGTAACTGGTAACTGGTAACTGGTAACTGGTAACTGGTAACTGGTGACTGGTAACTGGTGACTGGTGACTGGTGACTGGTAACTGGTAACTGGTAACTGGTTACTGGTAACTGGTAACTGGTAACTGGTAACTGGTAACTGGTAACTGGTAACTGGTAACTGGTAACTGGTAACTGGTAACTGGTAACTGGGTACTGGTTATTGGTAACTGGTAACTGGTAACTGGTAACTGGTAACTGGTAACTGGTAACTGGTAACTGGTAACTGGTAACTGGGTACTGGTTATTGGTAACTGGTAACTGTCAGTTGGTAACTGGTAACTGGTAACTGGTAACTGGTGGCTGGCAACTGGTAACTGGTAACTTGTAACTGGTAACTAGTAACTGGTAACTGGTAACTGGTAACTGGTAACTGGTAACTGGTAACTGGTAACTGGTAACTGGTAACTGGTAACTGTCAGTTGGTAACTGGTAACTGGTAACTGGTAGCTGGTAACTGGTAACTGGTAACTGGTAACTGGTAACTGGTAACTGTCCGTTGGTAACTGGTAACTGGTAACTGGTAACTGGTGGCTGGTAACTGGTAACTGGTAACTGGTAACTGGTAACTGGTAACTAGTAACTGGTAACTGGTAACTGGTAACTGGTAACTGGTAACTGGTAACTGGTAACTGGTAACTGGTAACTGGTAACTGGTAACTGGTAACTGGTAACTGGTAACTGGTAACTGGTAACTGGTAACTGGTAACTGGTAACTGGTAACTGGTAACTGGTAACTGGTAACTGGTAACTGGTAACTGGTAACTGGTAACTGGTAACTGGTAACTGGTAACTGGTAACTGGTAACTGGTGACTTGTGACTTGTGACTGGGGGTTTATATTAGTTAGTTACTGGTGGCTGGTGACTGGTGACTGGTGACGCGAAATCCTCATATCCAGGGTGCGCGAAATCCTCATATCCAGGGTGCGCGAAATCTTCAAATCCAGGTTGCGAGAAATCCTCAAATCCAGAGTGCGCGAAATTCTCATATCCAGGGTGCGCGAAATCTTCAAATCCAGGGTGCGCGAAATCCTCATATCCAGGGTGCGCGAAATCCTCATATCCAGGGTTGCGCGAAATCCTCATATACAGGGTGGGCGAAATCCTCATATCCAGGGTGATCGAAATCCTCATATCCAGGGTGGGCGAAACCGTCATATCCAGGGTGCGGGAAATCGCCATATCTAGGGTGCGCGAAATCCTCAAACCCAGGGTGCGCGAAACCCTCAAATCCAGGGTGCGCGAAATCCTCATATCCAGTGTGCGCGAAATCCTCAAATCCAGGGTGCGCGAAATCCTTAAATCCAGGGTGAGCGAAAACCTCATATCCAGGGTGCGCGAAATCCTCATATCCAGTGTGCGCGAAATCCTAAAATCCAGGGTGCGCAAAATCCTCATATCCAGGGTGCGCGAAATCTTCAAATTAAGGTTGCGCGAAATCCTCAAATCCAAAATGCGCGAAATTCTCATATCCAGGGTGCGCGAAATTCTCAAATCCAGGGTGGGCGAAATCCTCATATCCAGGGTACGCGAAATCCTCAAATCCGGATTGCGCGAATATCTCATATCCAGAGTGCGCGAAATTCTCATATCCAGGGTGCGCGAAATCCTCATATCCAGGGTACGCGAAATCTTCAAATTAAGGTTGCGCGAAATCCTCAAATCCAGAGTGCGCGAAATTCTCTTATCCAGGGTGCGCGAAATTCTCAAATCCAGGGTGGGCGAAATCCTCATATCCAGGGTACGCGAAATCCTCAAATCCAGGGTGCGGGAAATCCTCAAATGCAGGGTGCGCGAAATCCTGGTATCCAGGGTGCGCGAAATCCTCATATACAGGGTGATCGAAATCCTCATATCCAGGGTGGGCGAAACCGTCATATCTAGGGTGCGGGAAATCGCCATATCTAGGGTGCGAGAAATCCTCAAACCCAGGGTGAGCGAAACCCTCAAATCCAGGGTGCGCGAAATCCTCATATCCAGTGTGCGCGAAATCCTCAAATCCAGGGTGCGCGAAATCCTTAAATCCAGGGTGAGCGAAAACCTCATATCCAGGGTGCGCGAAATCCTCATATCCAGTGTGCGAGAAATCCTAAATTCCAGGGTGCGCAAAATCCTCATATCCAGGGTGCGCGAAATCTTCAAATTAAGGTTGCGCGAAATCCTCAAATCCAAAATGCGCGAAATTCTCATATCCAGGGTGCGCAAAATTCTCAAATCCAGGGTGACCGAAATCCTCATATCCAGGGTACGCGAAATCCTCAAATCCGGATTGCGCGAAATTCTCATATCCAGAGTGCGCGAAATTCTCATATCCAGGGTGCGCGAAACCCTCAAATCCAGGGTGAGCGAAATCCTCATATCCAGTGTGCGTGAAATCCTCAAATCCAGGGTGCGCGAAATCCTCAAATCCAGGGTGCGCGAAATAATCATATCCAGGGTACGCGAAATCTTCAAATTAAGGTTGCGCGAAATCCTCAAATCCAGAGTGCGCAAAATTCTCATATCCAGGGTGCGCGCAACCCTCAAATCCAGGGTGAGCGAAATCCTCATATCCAGTGTGCGTGAAATCCTCAAATCCAGGGTGCGCGAAATCCTCAAATCCAGGGTGCGCGAAATCCTCATATCCAGTGTGCGCGAAATCCTCAAATCCAGGTTGCGCGAAATCCTTAAATCCAGGGTGAGCGAAAACCTCATATACAGGGTGCGCGAAATCCTCATATCTAGTGTGCGCGAAACCCTCAAATCGAGGGTGCGCGAAATCCTCATATCCAGGGTGATCGAAATCCTCATATCCAGGGTGGGCGAAATCCTCAAATCCAGGGTGCTCGAAATCCTCATATCCAGGGTGCGCGAAATCCTCAATTCCAGGGTGGGCGAAATCCTCATATCCAGGGTGCGCGAAATCGTCATATCCAGGGTGCGCGAATTCCTCAAATCCAGGGTGCGCGAAATCATCAAATCCATGGTGCGCGAAATATTCATATCCAGGGTGCCCGAAATCCTCATATCCATGGTGCGCGAAATCCTCAAATCCAGGGTGCGCGAAATCCTCAAATCCAGGGTGGGCGAAATCCTCATATCCAGGGTGCGCGAAATCCTCAAACCCAGGGTGGGCGAAATCCTCATATCCAGGGTGCGCGAAATCGTCATATCCAGGGTGCGCGAAATCCTCAAATCCAGGGTGCGCGAAATCCTCAAATCCAGTCACCAGTCAACTGGTAACTGGTAACTGGTAGCTGGTAACTGGTAACTGGTAACTGGTAACTGGTAACTGGTTACTGGTAACTGGTAACTGGTAACTGGTAACTGGTAACTGGTAACTGGTAACTGGTAACTGGTAACTGATAACTGGTAACTGGTAACTGGTAACTGGTAACTGGTAACTGGTAACTGGTTACTGTTAACTGGTTACTGGTAACTGGTAACTGGTAATTGGTAACTCGTGACTGGTGACTGGTGACTTTTGACTGGTGACTGGTGACTGGTGACTGGCAACTGGTAACTGGTAACTGGTAAATGGTAACTGGTAACTGGTAACTGGTAACTGGTAACTGGTAACTGGTAACTCGTAACTGGTTACTGGTAACTGGTAACTGGTAACTGGTAACTGGTAACTGGTAACTGGTAACTGGTAACAGGTAACTGGTAACTGGTAACTGGTAACTGGTAACTGGTAACTGGTAACTGGTAACTGGTAACTGGTAACTGGTAACTGGTAACTGGTAACTGGTAACTGGTAACTGGTAACTGGTAACTGGTAACTGGTAACTGGTAACTGGTAACTGGTAACTGGTAACTGGTAACTGGTAACTGGTAACTGGTAACTGGTAACTGGTAACTGGTAACTGGTAACTGGTAACTGGTAACTGGTAACTGGTAACTGGTAACTGGTAACTGGTAGCTGGTAACTGGTAACTGGTAACTGGTAACTGGTAACTGGTAACTGGTAACTGGTAACTGGTAACTGGTAACTGGTAACTGGTAACTGGTAACTGGTAACTGGTAACTGGTAACTGGTAACTGGTAACTGGTAACTGGTAACTGGTAACTGGTAACTGGTAACTAGTAACTGGTAACTGGTAACTGGTAACTGGTAACTGGTAACTGGTAACTGGTAACTGGTAACTGGTAACTGGTAACTGGTAACTAGTTACTGTTAACTGGTTACTGGTAACTGGTAACTGGTAACTGGTAATTGGTAACTCGTGACTGGTGACTGGTGACTTTTGACTGGTGACTGGTGACTGGCAACTGGTAACTGGTAACTGGTAAATGGTAACTGGTAACTGGTAACTGGTAACTGGTAACTGGTAACTGGTAACTGGTAACTCGTAACTGGTTACTGGTAACTGGTAACTGGTAACTGGTAACTGGTAACTGGTAACAGGTAACTGGTAACTGGTAACTGGTAACTGGTAACTGGTAACTGGTAACTGGTAACTGGTAACTGGTAACTGGTAACTGGTAACTGGTAACTGGTAACTGGTAACTGGTAACTGGTAACTGGTAACTGGTAACTGGTAACTGGTAACTGGTAACTGGTAACTGGTAACTGGTAACTGGTAACTGGTAACTGGTAACTGGTAACTGGTAACTGGTAACTGGTAACTGGTAACTGGTAACTGGTAACTGGTAACTGGTAACTGGTAACTGGTAACTGGTAACTGGTAACTGGTAGCTGGTAACTGGTAACTGGTAACTGGTAACTGGTAACTGGTAACTGGTAACTGGTAACTGGTAACTGGTAACTGGTAACTGGTAACTGGTAACTGGTAACTGGTAACTGGTAACTGGTAACTGGTAACTGGTAACTGGTAACTGGTAACTGGTAACTGGTAACTGGTCAGTCGTTCGTAAATATTCAATACGAAAAGACGTATTTCGGCTGTAGTGTGTGGTTACCGTGGCAACCGAGAAAACAAACAGCAATTTCGACGAGAAAAAATTTGTTTTTGAACAAAAAAATATAACATGTAACTGGTAACTGGTAACTGGTAACTGGTAACTGGTAACTGGTAACTGGTAACTGGTAACTGGTAACTGGTAACTGGTAACTGGTAACTGGTAACTGGTAACTGGTAACTGGTAACTGGTAACTGGTAACTGGTAACTGGTAACTGGTAACTGGTAACTGGTAACTGGTAACTGGTAACTGGTAACTGGTAACTGGTAACTGGTAACTGGTAACTGGTAACTGGTAACTGGTAACTGGTAACTGGTAACTGGTAACTGGTAACTGGTAACTGGTAACTAGTAACTGGTAACTGGTAACTGGTAACTGGTAACTGGTAACTGGTAACTGGTAACTGGTAACTGGTAACTGGTTACTGTTAACTGGTTACTGGTAACTGGTAACTGGTAACTGGTAATTGGTAACTCGTGACTGGTGACTGGTGACTTTTGACTGGTGACTGGTGACTGGTGACTGGCAACTGGTAACTGGTAACTGGTAAATGGTAACTGGTAACTGGTAACTGGTAACTGGTAACTGGTAACTGGTAACTGGTAACTCGTAACTGGTTACTGGTAACTGGTAACTGGTAACTGGTAACTGGTAACTGGTAACTGGTAACAGGTAACTGGTAACTGGTAACTGGTAACTGGTAACTGGTAACTGGTAACTGGTAACTGGTAACTGGTAACTGGTAACTGGTAACTGGTAACTGGTAACTGGTAACTGGTAACTGGTAACTGGTAACTGGTAACTGGTAACTGGTAACTGGTAACTGGTAACTGGTAACTGGTAACTGGTAACTGGTAACTGGTAACTGGTAACTGGTAACTGGTAACTGGTAACTGGTAACTGGTAGCTGGTAACTGGTAACTGGTAACTGGTAACTGGTAACTGGTAACTGGTAACTGGTAACTGGTAACTGGTAACTGGTAACTGGTAACTGGTAACTGGTAACTGGTAACTGGTAACTGGTAACTGGTAACTGGTAACTGGTAACTGGTAACTGGTAACTGGTAACTGGTAACTGGTAACTGGTAACTGGTAACTGGTAACTGGTAACTGGTAACTGGTCAGTCGTTCGTAAATATTCAATACGAAAAGACGTATTTCGGCTGTAGTGTGTGGTTACCGTGGCAACCGAGAAAACAAACAGCAATTTCGACGAGAAAAAATTTGTTTTTGAACAAAAAAATATATAATTAAAAAATATTTAAAAACTCGAAAATCCGGAATTTCCCAGAAATGGGAACGGAAAAAACAATAAGTGAAGTGATTCGTGAATGTGTAGATATGGAGGAAGATTCCTCCATATCTACAAAAGACGTTTCCGACTGCGAGAGCATAAGCGGTGCAAAACGGAGAAAGACCCTCAAGCCTAAACAATCATTGTTTGACCGGCAACTCAAACTCAGTGAAGCTGCAAAAAAACAGCTTATAGAGCAAACTAGAAGCGATAAAAAAAATCGCTATGCCAAGCTGGCTTCCTCTGAAGCTGATGAACTTGCTGCCGCTGAAAAAGAGCTGGCAGAGAAAATCAAACAAAAGAATGAGTTGGAGGACTTTATTAAAGCCCTCCAACAAAAGCTCGAAGCTAAACGGGCCCAGCAGCAGCAACAACAACAGCAGCAGCAGGAACACCAGCAGCTGCAGAAAAAACAACAGCAGCAACAACATCAGCAGCAACAGCAGCAGCAAAAACAAGTGCAGCAGCAACAACAACAGCAGCAGAAACAACAACAACAACAGAAGCAGCGACAACAACAGCAGCAGCAACAACAACAACAGCAGCGGCAGAAACACCAGCAACAGTAGCCAAAAACAAAACAGAGGGTGCCGCCGATAAACATCAGCGGTATGGAAACCGCAGATACTCTTCAGGGATGTGAGTTATCTGTGGGGGAAGAATTTTTTATCAAAAATAGGGGAAATGAAAAACAAGCTGTCCACTGCTTAACAGAGGACAGCTTTGAAAAGATCAAGAATTCTCTGACGACAGTTGGAGTGGAGTTTTCCACATTCACCCTAAAAAGTGAGAAGGTACACACCGTCCTTCTTAGGGGTTTGGCTGCGTCCACTGAGCCGGAGAGCGTTTTGAAGGCTCTTCAAAAATTGAAGGTAGAAGGCGTGGAGTTTGTGGCGGTTCGTCGCTTTTCCACTGTCCGCTCCAGAACACCGCCTGTACATCTGCTTCCCCTCTTCCTGGTCCAGGTATCTCCGGGGAGCAAACTGGAATGTTTGAGGGGCATTATGCTCCTCAATAACCAGGAGGTCTCCTGGGAGAGACTCAGGAGGACGAAACAGATGCTTCTCTGCGCAAGATGCCAGTCCTTTGGCCATGCGGCGGCGAACTGCAACAAGCAGCCTCGTTGCGGCAAATGCGCAGGGATGCATCTGCCTGCGCAGTGTCCCCTTGGAGAGGGAAAAGTTGAGGACAGGGCGCGCCTTAAGTGCGTGCACTGTGGTGCTGGTGGACATCCATCTAGCTATAGGGGCTGTCCAAAGGTCAAGCAACTCCACAAAGAGTTGCTTAAGAAAGATCCTCGAAAAAGAACTAAAGCGGCGGATTCAAGGCCAATGCCAAGAACTCCAGCCACACCTGTTACGCCGGTCATCTCCTACGCCCAGATGGCGTCAGGTGGGCGACCGGCACAACAGACATTGCGGGCAGTAACGCCGACACCGGTAGGGGCCCCAAATATGGGAATTCCCGAATTGGTTAATCTTGTGTCAACAATGATGACCAAGATTGAACAATTTGAAGAGCGTTTGGTGCGAATGGAGCGAGTCCTTTCGTCGAGACCCGCTGGGTCAGGTGCGTATCCATAAAAATGGATAGACCGATAGACCGTCCTTTCCCAGAAGTGGGTCTTATTTAGATCTAATGCTAATAGACAGACGACTGACACTACGAGACGTAGACACTCGCACTAGGAATTGTCTGACAACGGTGGAGTACGACAGTGATCACTGTGGTCTGGCCGCAGTTATTCAGTTCCCGAACGAGCTGGTGGAGCTTGAAGAGTTCGCGGAGACACATCCTTTCGATTATCGAAGGGCATGTTGGCCGCGTTTTTCTAGGATCCTATCCAGAGAACTACGTTCGAGCGAGATGACGCCACCTTCGAACAGAAACCTGACAAACGAAGAGGTTGACAGGTGCCTCATACAAGTAGATGACGTGATTAAACGTACCATGCACAGGACGCTTCCTAAGGTATCACCTACGACAGATGGCGACATTTATCGTAACGATACCATCGACGCACTGCACGTGCGAAAAAGCAGACTGCTATCGAGAATAAAAACTCTGTACAGACGCTTTACCGACCCAAACGACCCGGAAATACGATCGCTCAAGTCACAGCTGAAGAACATCCAGAAGTTGATTCGGATGAACTACAGAATTGCTGTCAGTTCGTATTGGGGAGATAGGAGTCGGGCCGTGCGTTCTAACGGTCCGGGTATGTTTCCCCAAATCAACCGAATTTTCCGAAGGAGGGGTCATAACGACTTGGAGGCTGTTCGACTTGACAGGACAACCGACAATATAAATATACTGACTTCGGTTGGCATAGATCCGGATGAGCTCGGGCTTGACAATGAGTTCTTCATTGTTGAGGATGCTCAAGAGAAGGTGGAGGCAATAGGAGCTGTTTTTCAGGAAGTGTACACGGTCAACGAGTCCTGTAGGCCGAACCACGACCTGGAGAACAGAGCCCTGCTGAACCACGTCTACCTTCGAAATGAGATACAGCAGTGGCGTTCTGAGAATCCTGGATTTACCAGATTCGATGACGAAAATCAGGCAACCAATGCCATCGCCCAAGATGGCTCCAATGCCATTCTCATTTCGAAGGAGGAACTCAAACACATCTTCAACGGCTTGAAGAACAAAGAGTCGACTGGTATAGACGGGATACCGAATATAGTGCTGCGCCATCTCCCTGACGAGGCGATGGAAATATACACAATACTGTTCAACAATGCACTGAGTAATGCACATTACCCAGCGCATTGGAAGACGGCAGTAGTGCAACCCATCCCCAAAGATTCCTCGCTTCCGAAAAATCTTCGGTCGATAAGTCTCCTACCTTGCATAAGCAAGGTTTTCGAGAAGATTGTCAATATAGTCCTGATCCAGTGGACTGAGGACAACAAAATTATACCGTATAACCAGTTTGGATTTAGGGCGAGGCATGATACCGTACATGCCGCGTCACAATTGGTTTCGGACATTCAGTGGAACAACCAAAAAACCCAGTGCACCGGGGCCTGTCTCGTTGACTTGGAAAAGGCATTCGACACCGTATGGCTAGAAGGACTCTTTTTTAAGTTGACGAGGATGGGTATAAGCAAACCGCTGCTTTACACGATCTTCAATATGGTAACAGGTAGGAGTTTTGTTGTCAAGAGTGGCAACAAAGTTTCCACAAATGTTTTCCAAATAAAAAATGGGCTCCAGCAGGGTGCAGTAAACTCACCAATCCTGCTCCATGCGCAACTTGATCGCGTTCGCCGACGATTGGGTTGCATACCGGACGGCACCAAACATAGAGGTCATAAACGTGCTCCTGCAGCGTGACTTCGAAGAAATCCAGCGATTTTGCGACGACTGGAAGTTGAAAATCAATTTCCAGAAGTGTGAAACTATCCTCTTCCGGACTCCATTATACAGGACCTCAAGGGACACGAAGAAGAATTGGCGCAAGTTCGAAATATTGCACCCACAGGGTCAGCCACTAGCCGTAAAGAGTGTAGTGAGATATCTTGGCATTATGTTGGACCAGTATCTGTATAGTGGTATCCATGTAGATGCAGCTTTGACGAAAGCTAAAAAAGGCTTCGCTATGGCAAGGGGATTGTTTTACAGCAGCCAACTTGACGCCAAAGTGAAGCGAATCTGCTATACGGCCCTCATCCGGCCAATCATGGTATATGGCTGCCCGGTGTGGTTCAATGTGAGTCCTTCCCAAATGGAAAAGATGAGGGTCTTCGAGAGACAATGCCTTCGCGCATGTCTCAAGAAGTACAGAACCCCGGAATCTGATTACAAGAAGTTCTATCCTAATAAGGTCTTGTATAACGAAGCAAACGTGAACAGGGTTGATAATTTTATTATTAAGCTTATTCGGAGGCATGTTGCACGAGCCATGACCTCTGAGAACGATCTCATATTTGGGGCCTACTACCCAAATGACGAGTACCACGAGAGCGCTCGCCGAAGGGGTTTCATTCCGCCGGAAGCGTTCTTATATCTTGACCGCATTGGACTGATTCAGGATGCGGATGCATGTCCACTTATTTACCACGTGATGAGAAGGACAGTGGACAGGAGACTGATGTACGACGCCAACGTTGCAAATGTTAGTCGAGATGCTCTCCGGTTCAGCACATCCGTCTCCATCCGCGATAGGATGGAAACGGATAAGGACCGAGGGTTCTATTGGTGGTTAGAGCCACACCAAGAGCCCCAGCTGTCGTCAGCCTAATTAGGTTAAGATTGGCCCCCCACGGCCAACTCACATCTAGTATAAGTTAGGATAAGTTAATAATTAAGATTAAACTAAAATAGTGTAAAAAATAAAAACAACAAACAACAACAAAAAACACAAAAACCCAAACAAAAGATCAAAAATATGTAAAAAATGTAAAAGAAAATGTTAGTCGTAAGTATCTTTAAGTTAGAATAGGTTATATTAAGTAATATTAAGTTTTTATAAAAAAATTATAGACAATTAAGTTTTTTCAAATATTTTCTTAGTTTTAAATAAATAAACATCAGTATTAATAAATTACAAAGAAAAAAAAAGTACTGATGCTAATTAGTTTAGCTTAGAGCGCCCGCATAGGGCCAGTAAGTGAATATGAGATTTCATATCAGATGTACCTAGGTTAAGCATTTTGTTCCTAGCGTTAAGTTATCATTAGTTGCAAAAAAATAAATATGCATTTTAAACTAAAACTAACTGGTAACTGGTAACTGGTAAGTGGTAACTGGTAACAGGGTGCGCGAAATCCTCAAATCCAGGGTGGGCGAAATACTCATATCCAGGGTGCGCGAAATCCTCAAATCCAGGGTACGCGAAATCCTCAAATCCATGGTGCGCGAAATCCTCATTTCCAGGGTGCGCGAATCCTCATATCCAGGGTGGGCGAAATCCTCATATCCAGGGTGCGCGAAATCCTCATATTCAGGGTGGGCGAAATACTCATATCCAGGGTGCGCGAAATCCTCAAATCCAGGGTACGCGAAATCCTCAAATCCATGGTGCGCGAAATCCTCATTTCCAGGGTGCGCGAATCCTCATATCCAGGGTGGGCGAAATCCTCATATCCAGGGTGGGTGAAATCCTCATATCCAGGGTGGGCGAAATCCTCATATCCAGGGTGCGCGAATTCCTTATATCCAGGGTGGGCGAAATCCTCATACCCAGGGTGCGCGAAATCCTCAAATCCAGGGTGCGCGAAATCCTCATATTCAGGGTTCGCGAAATCCTCAAATCCAGGGTGCGCCAAATCCTCATATCCAGGGTGGGCGAAATCCTCATATCCAGGGTGCGCGAAATCCTCAAATCTAGGGTGCGCGAAATCCTCATATCCAGGGTGGGCGAAATCCTCAAATCCAGGGTGCGCGAAATCCTCATATCCAGGGTGGGCGAAATCCTAATATCCAGGTTGCGCGACATCCTCATATCCAGGAAGCGCGAAATCCTCATATCCAGGGTGGGCGAAACCGTCATATCTAGGGTGCGGGAAATCGCCATATCTAGGGTGCGCGAAATCCTCAAACCCAGGGTGCGCGAAACCCTCAAATCCAGGGTGCGCGAAATCCTTAAATCCAGGGTGAGCGAAAACCTCATATCCAGGGTGCGCGAAATCCTCATATCCAGTGTGCGCGAAATCCTAAATTCCAGGGTGCGCAAAATCCTCATATCCAGTGTGCGCGAAATCCTCAAATCCAGGGTGCGCGAAATCCTTAAATCCAGGGTGAGCGAAAACCTCATATCCAGGGTGCGCGAAATCCTCATATCCAGTGTGCGCGAAATCCTAAATTCCAGGGTGCGCAAAATCCTCATATCCAGGGTGCGCGAAATCTTCAAATTAAGGTTGCGCGAAATCCTCAAATCCAAAATGCGCGAAATTCTCATATCCAGGGTGCGCAAAATTCTCAAATCCAGGGTGACCGAAATCCTCATATCCAGGGTACGCGAAATCCTCAAATCCGGATTGCGCGAAATTCTCATATCCAGAGTGCGCGAAATTCTCATATCCAGGGTGCGCGAAACCCTCAAATCCAGGGTGCGCGAAATCCTCAAATCCAGGGTGCGCGAAATCCTCATATCCAGGGTACGCGAAATCTTCAAATTAAGGTTGCGCGAAATCCTCAAATCCAGAGTGCGCGAAATTCTCATATCCAGGGTGCGCGCAACCCTCAAATCCAGGGTGAGCGAAATCCTCATATCCAGTGTGCGTGAAATCCTCAAATCCAGGGTGCGCGAAATCCTCAAATCCAGTGTGCGCGAAATCCTCAAATCCAGGTTGCGCGAAATCCTTAAATCCAGGGTGAGCGAAAACCTCATATACAGGGTGCGCGAAATCCTCATATCTAGTGTGCGCGAAACCCTCAAATCGAGGGTGCGCGAAATCCTCATATCCAGGGTGATCGAAATCCTCATATCCAGGGTGGGCGAAATCCTCAAATCCAGGGTGCTCGAAATCCTCATATCCAGGGTGCGCGAAATCCTCAATTCCAGGGTGGGCAAAATCCTCATATCCAGGGTGCGCGAAATCCTCAAACCCAGGGTGGGCGAAATCCTCATATCCAGGGTGCGCGAAACCGTCATATCCAGGGTGCGCGAAATCCTCAATTCCAGGGTGGGCGAAATCCTCAAATCCAGGGTGCGCGAAATCCTCAAATCCAGTCACCAGTCAACTGGTAACTGGTAACTGGTAGCTGGTAACTGGTAACTGGTAACTGGTAACTGGTAACTGGTAACTGGTTACTGGTAACTGGTAACTGGTAACTGGTAACTGGTAACTGGTAACTGATAACTGGTAACTGGTAACTGGTAACTGGTAACTGGTAACTGGTAACTGGTAAGTGGTAAGTGGTAACTGGTAAGTGGTAAGTTGTAACTGGTAACTGGTAAGTGGTAAGTGGTAAGTGGTAACTGGTTAGTGATAACTGGTAAGTGGTAACTGGTAAGTGGTAAGTGGTAACTGGTAAGTGGTAACTGGTAACTGGTAACTGGTAACTGGTAATTGGTAACTGGTAACTGGTATCTGGTAACTTGTAACTGGTAACTGGTAACTGGTAACTGGCAACTGGTAACTGGTAACTGGTAACTGGTTACTGTTAACTGGTTACTGGTAACTGGTTACTGGTAACTGGTAACTGGTAACTGGTAACTGGTAACTGGTTACTGGTAACTGGTAACTGGTAACTGGTAACTGGTTACTGGTAACTGGTAACTGGTAACTGGTAACTGGTAACTGGTAACTGGTAACTGGTAACTGGTAACTGGTAACTGGTAACTGGTAACTGGTTACTGGTAACTGGCAACTGGTAACTGGTAACTGGTAACTGGTTACTGTTAACTGGTTACTGGTAACTGGTTACTGGTAACTGGTAACTGGTAACTGGTAACTGGTAACTGGTTACTGGTAACTGGTAACTGGTAACTGGTAACTGGTAACTGGTAACTGGTAACTGGTAACTGGTAACTGGTAACTGGTATCTGGTAACTGGTAAGTGGTAAGTGGTAACTGGTAAGTGGTAAGTTGTAACTGGTAACTGGTAAGTGGTAAGTGGTAAGTGGTAACTGGTTAGTGATAACTGGTAAGTGGTAACTGGTAAGTGGTAAGTGGTAACTGGTAAGTGGTAACTGGTAACTGGTAACTGGTAACTGGTAATTGGTAACTGGTAACTGGTATCTGGTAACTTGTAACTGGTAACTGGTAACTGGTAACTGGCAACTGGTAACTGGTAACTGGTAACTGGTAACTGGTAACTGGTAACTGGTAACTGGTTACTGGTAACTGGTAACTGGTAACCGGTAACTGGTAACTGGCAACTATTAACATGTAACTGGTAACTCGTGACTGGTGACTGGTGACTTTTGACTGGTGACTGGTGACTGGTGACTGGCAACTGGTAACTGGTAACTGGTAAATGGTAACTGGTAACTGGTAACTCGTAACTGGTTACTGGTAACTGGTAACTGGTAACTGGTAACTGGTAACTGGTAACTGGCAACTGGTAACTGGTAACTGGTAACTGGTAACTGGTAACTGGTAACTGGTAACTGGTAACTGGTTACTGGTAACTGGTAACTGGTAACCGGTAACTGGTAACTGGCAACTATTAACATGTAACTGGTAACTCGTGACTGGTGACTGGTGACTTTTGACTGGTGACTGGTGACTGGTGACTGGTGACTGGCAACTGGTAACTGGTAACTGGTAACTGGTAACTGGTAACTGGTAACTCGTAACTGGTTACTGGTAACTGGTAACTGGTAACTGGTAACTGGTAACTGGTAACAGGTAACTGGTAACTGGTAACTGGTAACTGGTAACTGGTAACTGGTAACTGGTAACTGGTAACTGGTAACTGGTAACTGGTAACTGGTAACTGGTAACTGGTAACTGGTAACTGGTAACTGGTAACTGGTAACTGGTAACTGGTAGCTGGTAACTGGTAGCTGGTAACTGGTAACTGGTAACTGGTAACTGGTAACTGGTAACTGGTAACTGGTAACTGGTAACTGGTAGCTGGTAACTGGTAACTGGTAACTGGTAACTGGTAACTGGTAACTGGTAACTGGTAACTGGTCAGTCGTTCGTAAATATTCAATACGAAAAGACGTATTTCGGCTGTAGTGTGTGGTTACCGTGGCAACCGAGAAAACAAACAGCAATTTCGACGAGAAAAAATTTGTTTTTGAACAAAAAAATATATAATTAAAAAATATTTAAAAACTCGAAAATCCGGAATTTCCCAGAAATGGGAACGGAAAAAACAATAAGTGAAGTGATTCGTGAATGTGTAGATATGGAGGAAGATTCCTCCATATCTACAAAAGACGTTTCCGACTGCGAGAGCATAAGCGGTGCAAAACGGAGAAAGACCCTCAAGCCTAAACAATCATTGTTTGACCGGCAACTCAAACTCAGTGAAGCTGCAAAAAAGCAGCTTATAGAGCAAACTAGAAGCGATAAAAAAAATCGCTATGCCAAGCTGGCTTCCTCTGAAGCTGATGAACTTGCTGCCGCTGAAAAAGAGCTGGCAGAGAAAATCAAACAAAAGAATGAGCTGGAGGACTTTATTAAAGCCCTCCAACAAAAGCTCGAAGCTAAACGGGCCCAGCAGCAGCAACAACAACAGCAGCAGCAGGAACACCAGCAGCTGCAGAAAAAACAACAGCAGCAACAACATCAGCAGCAACAGCAGCAGCAAAAACAAGTGCAGCAGCAACAACAACAGCAGCAGAAACAACAACAACAACAGAAGCAGCGACAACAACAGCAGCAGCAACAACAACAACAGCAGCGGCAGAAACACCAGCAACAGTAGCCAAAAACAAAACAGAGGGTGCCGCCGATAAACATCAGCGGTATGGAAACCGCAGATACTCTTCAGGGATGTGAGTTATCTGTGGGGGAAGAATTTTTTATCAAAAATAGGGGAAATGAAAAACAAGCTGTCCACTGCTTAACAGAGGACAGCTTTGAAAAGATCAAGAATTCTCTGACGACAGTTGGAGTGGAGTTTTCCACATTCACCCTAAAAAGTGAGAAGGTACACACCGTCCTTCTTAGGGGTTTGGCTGCGTCCACTGAGCCGGAGAGCGTTTTGAAGGCTCTTCAAAAATTGAAGGTAGAAGGCGTGGAGTTTGTGGCGGTTCGTCGCTTTTCCACTGTCCGCTCCAGAACACCGCCTGTACATCTGCTTCCCCTCTTCCTGGTCCAGGTATCTCCGGGGAGCAAACTGGAATGTTTGAGGGGCATTATGCTCCTCAATAACCAGGAGGTCTCCTGGGAGAGACTCAGGAGGACGAAACAGATGCTTCTCTGCGCAAGATGCCAGTCCTTTGGCCATGCGGCGGCGAACTGCAACAAGCAGCCTCGTTGCGGCAAATGCGCAGGGATGCATCTGCCTGCGCAGTGTCCCCTTGGAGAGGGAAAAGTTGAGGACAGGGCGCGCCTTAAGTGCGTGCACTGTGGTGCTGGTGGACATCCATCTAGCTATAGGGGCTGTCCAAAGGTCAAGCAACTCCACAAAGAGTTGCTTAAGAAAGATCCTCGAAAAAGAACTAAAGCGGCGGATTCAAGGCCAATGCCAAGAACTCCAGCCACACCTGTTACGCCGGTCATCTCCTACGCCCAGATGGCGTCAGGTGGGCGACCGGCACAACAGACATTGCGGGCAGTAACGCCGACACCGGTAGGGGCCCCAAATATGGGAATTCCCGAATTGGTTAATCTTGTGTCAACAATGATGACCAAGATTGAACAATTTGAAGAGCGTTTGGTGCGAATGGAGCGAGTCCTTTCGTCGAGACCCGCTGGGTCAGGTGCGTATCCATAAAAATGGATAGACCGATAGACCGTCCTTTCCCAGAAGTGGGTCTTATTTAGATCTAATGCTAATAGACAGACGACTGACACTACGAGACGTAGACACTCGCACTAGGAATTGTCTGACAACGGTGGAGTACGACAGTGATCACTGTGGTCTGGCCGCAGTTATTCAGTTCCCGAACGAGCTGGTGGAGCTTGAAGAGTTCGCGGAGACACATCCTTTCGATTATCGAAGGGCATGTTGGCCGCGTTTTTCTAGGATCCTATCCAGAGAACTACGTTCGAGCGAGATGACGCCACCTTCGAACAGAAACCTGACAAACGAAGAGGTTGACAGGTGCCTCATACAAGTAGATGACGTGATTAAACGTACCATGCACAGGACGCTTCCTAAGGTATCACCTACGACAGATGGCGACATTTATCGTAACGATACCATCGACGCACTGCACGTGCGAAAAAGCAGACTGCTATCGAGAATAAAAACTCTGTAAAGACGCTTTACCGACCCAAACGACCCGGAAATACGATCGCTCAAGTCACAGCTGAAGAACATCCAGAAGTTGATTCGGATGAACTACAGAATTGCTGTCAGTTCGTATTGGGGAGATAGGAGTCGGGCCGTGCGTTCTAACGGTCCGGGTATGTTTCCCCAAATCAACCGAATTTTCCGAAGGAGGGGTCATAACGACTTGGAGGCTGTTCGACTTGACAGGACAACCGACAATATAAATATACTGACTTCGGTTGGCATAGATCCGGATGAGCTCGGGCTTGACAATGAGTTCTTCATTGTTGAGGATGCTCAAGAGAAGGTGGAGGCAATAGGAGCTGTTTTTCAGGAAGTGTACACGGTCAACGAGTCCTGTAGGCCGAACCACGACCTGGAGAACAGAGCCCTGCTGAACCACGTCTACCTTCGAAATGAGATACAGCAGTGGCGTTCTGAGAATCCTGGATTTACCAGATTCGATGACGAAAATCAGGCAACCAATGCCATCGCCCAAGATGGCTCCAATGCCATTCTCATTTCGAAGGAGGAACTCAAACACATCTTCAACGGCTTGAAGAACAAAGAGTCGACTGGTATAGACGGGATACCGAATATAGTGCTGCGCCATCTCCCTGACGAGGCGATGGAAATATACACAATACTGTTCAACAATGCACTGAGTAATGCACATTACCCAGCGCATTGGAAGACGGCAGTAGTGCAACCCATCCCCAAAGATTCCTCGCTTCCGAAAAATCTTCGGTCGATAAGTCTCCTACCTTGCATAAGCAAGGTTTTCGAGAAGATTGTCAATATAGTCCTGATCCAGTGGACTGAGGACAACAAAATTATACCGTATAACCAGTTTGGATTTAGGGCGAGGCATGATACCGTACATGCCGCGTCACAATTGGTTTCGGACATTCAGTGGAACAACCAAAAAACCCAGTGCACCGGGGCCTGTCTCGTTGACTTGGAAAAGGCATTCGACACCGTATGGCTAGAAGGACTCTTTTTTAAGTTGACGAGGATGGGTATAAGCAAACCGCTGCTTTACACGATCTTCAATATGGTAACAGGTAGGAGTTTTGTTGTCAAGAGTGGCAACAAAGTTTCCACAAATGTTTTCCAAATAAAAAATGGGCTCCAGCAGGGTGCAGTAAACTCACCAATCCTGCTCCATGCGCAACTTGATCGCGTTCGCCGACGATTGGGTTGCATACCGGACGGCACCAAACATAGAGGTCATAAACGTGCTCCTGCAGCGTGACTTCGAAGAAATCCAGCGATTTTGCGACGACTGGAAGTTGAAAATCAATTTCCAGAAGTGTGAAACTATCCTCTTCCGGACTCCATTATACAGGACCTCAAGGGACACGAAGAAGAATTGGCGCAAGTTCGAAATATTGCACCCACAGGGTCAGCCACTAGCCGTAAAGAGTGTAGTGAGATATCTTGGCATTATGTTGGACCAGTATCTGTATAGTGGTATCCATGTAGATGCAGCTTTGACGAAAGCTAAAAAAGGCTTCGCTATGGCAAGGGGATTGTTTTACAGCAGCCAACTTGACGCCAAAGTGAAGCGAATCTGCTATACGGCCCTCATCCGGCCAATCATGGTATATGGCTGCCCGGTGTGGTTCAATGTGAGTCCTTCCCAAATGGAAAAGATGAGGGTCTTCGAGAGACAATGCCTTCGCGCATGTCTCAAGAAGTACAGAACCCCGGAATCTGATTACAAGAAGTTCTATTCTAATAAGGTCTTGTATAACGAAGCAAACGTGAACAGGGTTGATAATTTTATTATTAAGCTTATTCGGAGGCATGTTGCACGAGCCATGACCTCTGAGAACGATCTCATATTTGGGGCCTACTACCCAAATGACGAGTACCACGAGAGCGCTCGCCGAAGGGGTTTCATTCCGCCGGAAGCGTTCTTATATCTTGACCGCATTGGACTGATTCAGGATGCGGATGCATGTCCACTTATTTACCACGTGATGAGAAGGACAGTGGACAGGAGACTGATGTACGACGCCAACGTTGCAAATGTTAGTCGAGATGCTCTCCGGTTCAGCACATCCGTCTCCATCCGCGATAGGATGGAAACGGATAAGGACCGAGGGTTCTATTGGTGGTTAGAGCCACACCAAGAGCCCCAGCTGTCGTCAGCCTAATTAGGTTAAGATTGGCCCCCCACGGCCAACTCACATCTAGTATAAGTTAGGATAAGTTAATAATTAAGATTAAACTAAAATAGTGTAAAAAATAAAAACAACAAACAACAACAAAAAACACAAAAACCCAAACAAAAGATCAAAAATATGTAAAAAATGTAAAAGAAAATGTTAGTCGTAAGTATCTTTAAGTTAGAATAGGTTATATTAAGTAATATTAAGTTTTTATAAAAAAATTATAGACAATTAAGTTTTTTCAAATATTTTCTTAGTTTTAAATAAATAAACATCAGTATTAATAAATTACAAAGAAAAAAAAAGTACTGATGCTAATTAGTTTAGCTTAGAGCGCCCGCATAGGGCCAGTAAGTGAATATGAGATTTCATATCAGATGTACCTAGGTTAAGCATTTTGTTCCTAGCGTTAAGTTATCATTAGTTGCAAAAAAATAAAAATGCATTTTAAACTAAAACTAACTGGTAACTGGTAACTGGTAAGTGGTAACTGGTAACAGGGTGCGCGAAATCCTCAAATCCAGGGTGGGCGAAATACTCATATCCAGGGTGCGCGAAATCCTCAAATCCAGGGTACGCGAAATCCTCAAATCCATGGTGCGCGAAATCCTCATTTCCAGGGTGCGCGAATCCTCATATCCAGGGTGGGCGAAATCCTCATATCCAGGGTGGGTGAAATCCTCATATCCAGGGTGGGCGAAATCCTCATATCCAGGGTGCGCGAATTCCTTATATCCAGGGTGGGCGAAATCCTCATACCCAGGGTGCGCGAAATCCTCAAATCCAGGGTGCGCGAAATCCTCATATTCAGGGTTCGCGAAATCCTCAAATCCAGGGTGCGCCAAATCCTCATATCCAGGTTGCGCGAAATCCTCATATCCAGGGTGCGCGAAATCCTCAAATCTAGGGTGCGCGAAATCCTCATATCCAGGGTGGGCGAAATCCTCAAATCCAGGGTGCGCGAAATCCTCATATCCAGGGTGGGCGAAATCCTCATATCCAGGTTGCGCGACATCCTCATATCCAGGAAGCGCGAAATCCTCATATCCAGGGTGGGCGAAATCCTCAAATCCAGGGTGGGCGAAATCCTCAAATCCAGTGTGTGCGAAATCCTCAAATCCAAGGTGAGCGAAATCCTCATATCCAGGGCGGGCGAAATCCTCAAATCCAGGGTGGGCGAAATCCTCATATTCAGGGTTCGCGAAATCCTCAAATCCAGGGTGCGCGAAATCCTCATATCCAGGGTGGGCGAAATCCTCATATCCAGGGTGAGCGAAATTCTCAAATCCAGGGTGCGCGAAATCCTCATATTCAGGGTTCGCGAAATCCTCAAATCCAGGGTGCGCGAAATCCTCATATCCAGGGTGGGCGAAATCCTCATATCCAGGGTGCGCGAAATCCTCATATCCAGGTTGCGCGAAATCCTCATATCCAGGAAGCGCGACATCCTCATATCCAGGGTGCGCGAAATCCTCATATCCAGGGTGGGCGAAATCCTCATATCCAGGGTGGGCGAAATCCTCGTATTCAGGGTTCGCGAAATCCTCAAATCCAGGGTGCGCGAAATCCTCATATCCAGGGTGGGCGAAATCCTCATATCCAAGGTGCGCGAAATCCTCATATCCAGGGTGGGCGAAATCCTCATATCCAGGGTGGGCGAAATCCTCATATCCAGGTTGCGCGACATCCTCATATCCAGGAAGCGCGAAATCCTCATATCCAGGGTGGGCGAAATCCTTAAATCCAGGGTGGGCGAAATCCTCAAATCCAGTGTGTGCGAAATCCTCAAATCCAAGGTGAGCGAAATCCTCATATCCAGGGCGGGCGAAATCCTCAAATCCAGGGTGGGCGAAATCCTCATATCCAGGGTGGGCGAAATCCTCATATCCAGGGTGGGCGAAATCCTCGTATTCAGGGTTCGCGAAATCCTCAAATCCAGGGTGCGCGAAATCCTCATATCCAGGGTGGGCGAAATCCTCATATCCAAGGTGCGCGAAATCCTAATATCCAGGGTGGGCGAAATCCTCATATCCAGGGTGCGCGAAATCCTTATATCCAGGGGGGGCGAAATCCTCATATCCAGGGTGAGCGAAATTCTCAAATCCAGGGTGCGCGAAATCCTCATATTCAGGGTGGGCGAAATCCTCATATCCAGGGTGCGCGAAATCCTCAAATCCAGGGTGGGCGAAATCCTCAAATCCAGTGTGTGCGAAATCCTCAAATCCAAGGTGAGCGAAATCCTCATATCCAGGGTGGACGAAATCCTCAAATCCAGGGTTCGCGAAATCCCCATATCCAGGGTGGGCGAAATCCTCATATCCAGGGTGCGCGAAATCCTCATATCCAGGGTGCGCGAAATCCTCATATCCAGGGTGCGCGAAATCCTCAAATCCAGGGTGCTCGAAATCCTCATATCCAGGGTGCGCGAAATCCTCAAATCAAGGTTGGGCGAAATCCTCCTGCTCACTGGTGCTCGCTGGCAGCTGCTCACTGGTGCTCGCTGGCAGCTGCTCACTGGTGCTCGCTGGCAGCTACTCACTGGTGCTCGCTGGCAGCTGCTCACTGGTGCTCGCTGGCAGCTGCTCACTGGTGCTCGCTGGCAGCTGCTCACTGGTGCTCGCTGGCAGCTGCTCACTGGTGCTCGCTGGCAGCTGCTCACTGGTGCTCGCTGGCAGCTGCTCAATGGTGCTCGCTGGCAGCTGCTCAATGGTGCTCGCTGGCAGCTGCTCAATGGTGCTCGCTGGCAGCTGCTCAATGGTGCTCGCTGGCAGCTGCTCAATGGTGCTCGCTGGCAGCTGCTCAATGGTGCTCGCTAGTGCTCGCTGGTGCTCGCTGGCAGCTGCCCGCTAGTGGTCGCTGGTGCTCGCTAGCGGTCGCTGGTGCTCGCTAGCGGTCACTGGTGCTTGCTAGTGGTCGCTGGTGCTCGCTAGTGGTCGCTGGTGCTCGCTAGTGGTCGCTGGTGCTCGCTAGTGCTCGCTGGCAACTGCTCGCTGGTGCTGGCTGGCAGCTGCTCGCTGGTGCTGGCTGGCAGCTGCTCGCTGGTGCTGGCTGGCAGATGCTCGCTGGTGCTTACTGGTGCTTACTGGCAGCTGCTCACTGTTGCTCGCTGGTGCTCGGTGGCAGCTGCTCGGTGGCAGCTGCTCGCTGGTGCTCGGTGGCAGCTGCTCGCTGGTGCTCGCTGGCAGCTGTTCACTGGTGCTCGCTGGCAGCTGTTCATTGGTGCTCGCTGGCACCTGTTCACTGGTGCTCGCCGGTGCTCGCTGGCAGCTGCTCACTGGTGCTCATCGGTACTCGCTGGCAGCTGCTCACTGGTGCTCGCTGGCAGCTGCTTACTGGTGCTTGGTGGCAGCTGCTCACTGGTGCTCGCTGGCAGCTGCTCACTGGTGCTCGCTGGCAGCTGCTCACTGGTGCTCGCTGGCAGCTGCTCACTGGTGCTCGCTGGCAGCTGATCACTGGTGCTCGCTGGCAGCTGTTCACTGAAGCTCGCTGGCAGCTGCTCACTGGTGCTCGCTGGCAGCTTCTCACTGGTGCTCGCTGGCAGCTGCTCACTGGTGCTCGCTGGCAGCTGCTCACTGATGCTCGCTGGCAGCTGCTCACTGGTGCTCGCTGGCAGCTGCTCACTGGTGCTCGCTGGCAGCTGCTCACTGGTGCTCGCTGGCAGCTGCTCACTGGTGCTCGCTGGCAGCTGCTCACTGGTGCTCGCTGGCAGCTGCTCACTGGTGCTCGCTGGCAGCTGCTCACTGGTGCTCGCTGGCAGCTGCTCACTGGTGCTCGCTGGCAGCTGCTCACTGGTGCTCGCTGGCAGCTGCTCACTGGTGCTCGCTGGCAGCTGCTCACTGGTGCTCGCTGGCAGCTGCTCACTGGTGCTCGCTGGCAGCTGCTCACTGGTGCTCGCTTGCAGCTGCTCAATGGTGCTCGCTGGCAGCTGCTCACTGGTGCTCGCTGGTGCTCGCTGGCAGCTGCTCGCTGGTGCTCGCTGGCAGCTGCTCGCTGGTGCTCGCTGGTGCTCGCTGGCAGCTGCTCGCTGGTGCTCGCTGGCAGCTGCCCGCTAGTGGTCGCTGGTGCTCGCTAGTGGTCGCTGGTGCTCGCTAGCGGTCGCTGGTGCTCGCTAGCGGTCGCTGGTGCTCGCTAGTGGTCGCTGGTGCTCGCTAGTGGTCGCTGGTGCTCGCTAGTGGTCGCTGGTGCTCGCTAGTGCACGCTGATGCTCGCTAGTGCTCGCTGGCAACTGCTCGCTGGTGCTGGCTGGCAGCTGCTCGCTGGTGCTGGCTGGCAGCTGCTCGATGGTGCTGGCTGGCAGATGCTCGCTGGTGCTTACTGGCAGCTGCTCGCTGGTGCTTACTGGCAGCTGATCACTGTTGCTCGCTGGTGCTCGGTGGCAGCTGCTCGGTGGCAGCTGCTCGCTGGTGCTCGGTGGCAGCTGCTCGCTGGTGCTCGCTGGCAGCTGTTCACTGGTGCTCGCTGGCAGCTGTTCATTGGTGCTCGCTGGCACCTGTTCACTGGTGCTCGCCGGTGCTCGCTGGCAGCTGCTCACTGGTGCTCATCGGTACTCGCTGGCAGCTGCTCACTGGTGCTCGCTGGCAGCTGCTTACTGGTGCTTGGTGGCAGCTGCTCATTGGTGCTCGGTTGCAGCTGCTCACTGGTGCTCGCCGGTACTCGCTGGCAGCTGCTCGTTGGTGCTCTCTATTGCTCGCTGGCAGCTGCTCGCTGGTGCTGGCTGGCAACTTCTCACTGGTGCTGGCTGGCAGCTGCTCGCTGGTGCTCACTGGTGATCGCTGGCAGCTGCTCGCTGGTGCTCGCTGGCAGCTGCTCACAGTTGCTCGGCGGCAGCTGTTCGGTGGCAGCTGCTCACTGGTGCTGGTTGGTGCTCGCCGGCAGCTGCTCACTGGTGCTCGCTGGTGCTCGGTGCAGCTACTCTCTGGTGCTCGGTGCAGCTGCTCGCTGGTGCTCGCTGGCAGCTGCTCGCTGGTGCTCGCTGGCAGCTGCTCACTGGTGCTCGCTGGCAGATGCTCACTGGTGCTCGCTGGTGCTCGCTGGCAGCTGCTCGCTCGTGCTCGCTGGCAGGAGTTCGCTGGTGCTCGCTGGCAGCTGCTCGCTAGTGCTCGCTGCTGCTAGCTAGTGCTCGCTGATGCCCGCTGGCAGCTGCTCGATAGTGCTCGCTGGCAGCTGCTCGCTGGTGTTCGCTGGCAGCTGCTCGCTGGTGTTCTCTGGCAGCTGCTCGCTCGCGCTCGCTAGTGCTCGCTGGTCCTCGCTGGTGCTCGCTGGTCCTCGCTGGCAGCTGCTCGCTGGTCCTCGCTGGCAGCTGCTCGCTGGTGCTCGCTGGCAGCTGCTCGCTAGTGCTCGCTGGTCCTCGCTGGTCCTCGCTGGCAGCTGCTCGCTGGTCGTCGCTGGCAGCTGCTCGCTGGTCCTAGCTGGCAGCTGCTCGCTAGTGCTCGCTGGTCCTCGCTGGCAGCTGCTCGCTGGTCCTCGCTGGCAGCTGCTCCTTGGTCCTCGCTGGTCCTCGCTGGCAGCTGCTCGCTGGCAGCTGCTCGCTGGCCCTCGCTGCTCGCTGGCCCTCGCTGGTAGCTGCTCGCTGGTGCTTGCTGGCAGCTGCTCACTGGTGCTCACCGGCAGCAGCTCGCTGGTGCTCGCCGGCAGCAGCTGGCTGGTGCTCGCCGGCAGCAGCTGGCTGGTGCTCGCCCTCAGCAGCTCGCTGGTGCTCACCGGCAGCAGCTCGCTGGTGCTCGCCGGCAGCAGCTCACTGGTGCTCGCTGGTGCTCGGTGCAGCTGCTCTCTGGTGCTCGGTGCAGCTGCTCGCTGGTGCTCGGTGCAGCTGCTCGCTGGTGCTCGCTGGCAGCTGCTCGCTGGTGCTCGCTGGCAGCTGCTCACTGGTGCTCGCTGGCAGCAGCTCACTGGTGCTCGCTGGTGCTCGCTGGCAGCTGCTCGCTCGTGCTCGCTGGCAGCTGCTCACTGGTGCTCGCTGGCAGCAGCTCACTGGTGCTCGCTAGTGCTCGCTGCTGCTAGCTAGTGCTCGCTGATGCCCGCTGGCAGCTGCTCGATAGTGCTCGCTGGCAGCTGCTCGCTGGTGTTCGCTGGAAGCTGCTCGCTGGTGTTCTCTGGCAGCTGCTCGCTCACGCTCGCTAGTGCTCGCTGGTCCTCGCTGGCAGCTGCTCGCTGGTCGTCGCTGGCAGCTGCTCGCTGGTCCTCGCTGGCAGCTGCTCCTTGGTCCTCGCTGGCAGCTGCTCGCTGGTCCTCGCTGGCAGCTGCTCGCTGGCCCTCGCTGCTCGCTGGTCCTCGCTGGTAGCTGCTCGCTGGTACTCGCTGGCAGCTGCTCGCTGGCCCTCGCTGCTCGCTGGCCCTCGCTGGTAGCGGCTCGCTGGTGCTTGCTGGCAGCTGCTCACTGGTGCTCGCCGGCAGCAGCTCGCTGGTGCTCGCCGGCAGCAGCTGGCTGGTGCTCCCCCTCAGCAGCTCGCTGGTGCTCGCCCTCAGCAGCTCGCTAGTGCTCGCCGGCAGCAGCTCGCTGGTGCTCGCCGGCAGCAGCTCACTGGTGCTCGCCGGCAGCAGCTCGCTGGTGCTCGCCGGCAGCAGCTCGCTGGTGCTCGCCGGCAGCAGCTCGCTGGTGCTCGCCGGCAGCAGCTCGCTGGTGCTCGCCGGCAGCAGCTGGCTGGTGCTCGCCCTCAGCAGCTCGCTGGTGCTCGCCGGCAGCAGCTGGCTGGTGCTCGCCCTCAGCAGCTCGCTGGTGCTCGCCGGCAGCAGCTGGCTGGTGCTCGCCCTCAGCAGCTCGCTGGTGCTCGCCCTCAGCAGCTCGCTAGTGCTCGCCGGCAGCAGCTCGCTGGTGCTCGCCGGCAGCAGCTCACTGGTGCTCGCCGGCAGCAGCTCACTGGTGCTCGCTGGCAGCAGCTCACTGGTGCTCGCTGGCAGCTGCTCGCTGGTCCTCGCTGGCAGCTGCTCGCTGGTCCTAGCTGGCAGCTGCTCGCTGGTGCTCGCTGGTCCTCGCTGGCAGCTGCTCGCTGGTCCTCGCTGGCAGCTGCTCGCTGGTCCTAGCTGGCAGCTGCTCGCTGGTGCTCGCTGGTCCTCGCTGGCAGCTGCTCGCTGGTCCTCGCTGGCAGCTGCTCCTTGGTCCTCGCTGGCAGCTGCTCGCTGGTCCTCGCTGGCAGCTGCTCGCTGGTCCTCGCTGGCAGCTGCTCGCTGGTGCTCGCTGGCAGCTACTCGCTAGTGCTCGCTGGTCCTCGCTGGTCCTCGCTGGCAGCTGCTCGCTGGTCCTCGCTGGCAGCTGCTCGCAGGTCCTAGCTGGCAGCTGCTCGCTGGTGCTCGCTGGTCCTCGCTGGCAGCTGCTCGCTGGTCCTCGCTGGCAGCTGCTCCTTGGTCCTCGCTGGCAGCTGCTCGCTGGTCCTCGCTGGCAGCTGCTCGCTGGCCCTCGCTGGTAGCTGCTCGCTGGTGCTCGCTGGCAGCTGCTCACTGGTGCTCGCCGGCAGCAGCTGGCTGGTGCTCGCCCTCAGCAGCTCGCTGGTGCTCGCCCTCAGCAGCTCGCTAGTGCTCGCCGGCAGCAGCTCGCTGGTGCTCACCGGCAGCAGCTCACTGGTGCTCGCCGGCAGCAGCTCACTGGTGCTCGCCGGCAGCAGCTCATTGGTGCTCGCCGGCAGCAGCTCATTGGTGCTCGCCGGCAGCAGCTATGTTTCTCGCCGGCAGCTGCTCACTAGTGCTCGCTGGTGCTCGCTGGCAGCTGATCGCTGGTGCTCGCTGGCAGCTGATCGCTGGTGCTCGCTGGCAGCAGCTCGCTGGTGCTCGCCGGCAGCAGCCCATTGGTGCTCGCTGGTGCTCGCCGGCAGCAGCCCACTGGTGCTCGCTAGTGCTCGCCATCAGCAGCTCACTAGTGATCGCTGGTGCTCGCCGGCAGCTGCTCACTGGTGCTCGCTGGTGGTCGCTGGCAGCTGCTCGCTTATGCTAGCCTGCAGCTGCTCACTGGTGTTCGCTGGCAGCTGCTCACTGGTGCTCGCTGGTGCTCGCTGGCAGCGGGTCACTCGTGCTCACTGGCAGCGGGTCACTGGTGCTCGCTGGCAACGGCTCGCTGGTCCTCGCTGGCAGCTGCTCTCTGGTCCTAGCTGGCAGCTGCTCGCTGGTGCTCGCTGGTCCTCGCTGGTGCTCGCTGGTCCTCGCTGGCAGCTGCTCGCTGGTCCTCGCTGGCAGCTGCTCGCTGGTCCTCGCTGGCAGCTGCTCGCTGGCCCTCGCTGGTAGCTGCTCGCTGGTACTCGCTGGCAGCAGCTCGCTGGTGTTCGCCGGCAGCAGCTCATTGGTGCTCGCCGGCAGCAGCTATGGTTCTCGCCGGCAGCTGCTCACTAGTGCTCGCTGGTGCTCGCTGGCAGCTGATCGCTGGTGCTCGCTGGCAGCTGATCGCTGGTGCTCGCTGGCAGCTGATCGCTGGTGCTCGCTGGCAGCAGCTCGCTGGTGCTCGCCGGCGGCAGCCCATTGGTGCTCGCTAGTGCTCGCCGGCAGCAGCCCACTGGTGCTCGCTGGTGCTCGCCATCAGCAGCTCACTAGTGATCGCTGGTGCTCGCCGGCAGCTGCTCACTGGCGCTCGCTGGTGATCGCTGGCAGCTGCTCGCTTATGCTCGCCTGCAGCTGCTCACTGGTGTTTGCTGGCAGCTGCTCACTGGTGCTCGCTGGTGCTCGCTGGCAGCGGGTCACTCGTGCTCACTGGCAGCGGGTCACTGGTGCTCGGTGGCAGCTGCTCGCTGGTCCTCGCTGGCAGCTGCTCGCTGGTCCTAGCTGGCAGCTGCTCGCTAGTGCTCGCTGGTCCTCGCTGGCAGCTGCTCGCTGGTCCTCGCCGGCAGCTGCTCGCTGGTCCTCGCTGGCAGCTGCTCGCTGGTGCTCGCCGGCAGCAGCTCGCTGGTGCTCGCCGGCAGCCGCTCGCTGGTGCTCGCCGGCAGCAGCTCGCTGGTGCTCGCCGGCAGCAGCTGGCTGGTGCTCGTCCTCAGCAGCTCGCTGGTGCTCGCCGGCAGCAGCTCGCTGGTGCTCGCCGGCAGCAGCTCACTGGTGCTCGCCGGCAGCAGCTCACTGGTGCTCGCCGGCAGCAGCTCACTGGTGCTCGCCGGCAGCAGCTCACTGGTGCTCGCCGGCAGCAGCTCACTGGTGCTCGCCGGCAGCAGCTCACTGGTGTTCGCCGGCAGCAGCTCACTGGTGTTCGCCGGCAGCAGCTCACTGGTGCTCGCCGGCAGCAGCTCACTGGTGCTCGCCGGCAGCAGCTCACTGGTGCTCGCCGGCAGCAGCTCGCTGGTCCTCGCTGGCAGCTGCTCGCTGGCCCTCGCTGGTAGCTGCTCGCTGGTACTCGCTGGCAGCTGCTCGCTGGTGCTCACTGGTCCTCGCTGGCAGCTGCTCGTTAGTCCTGGCTGGCAGCTGCTCGCTGGTCCTCGCTGGCAGCTGCTCGCTGGCCCTCGCTGGTAGCTGCTCGCTGGTACTCGCTGGCAGCTGCTCGCTGGTGCTCGCTTGCTGCTGCTCTCTGGTGCTCGCCGGCAGCCGCTCGCTACTGCTCGCTGGCAGCTGCTCACTGGTGCTCGCTGGCAGCTGCTCACTGGTGCTCGCCGGCAGCAGCTCGCTGGTGCTCGCCGGCAGCAGCTGGCTGGTGCTCGCCCTCAGCAGCTCGCTTGTGCTCGCCGGCAGCAGCTCGCTGGTGTTCGCCGGCAGCAGCTCGCTGGTGCTCGCCGGCAGCAGCTCACTGGTGCTCGCCGGCAGCAGCTCACTGGTGCTCGCCGGCAGCAGCTCACTGGTGCTCGCCGGCAGCAGCTATGGTTCTCGCCGGCAGCCGCTCGCTGGTGCTCGCCGGCAGCCGCTCGCTGGTGCTCGCCGGCAGCCGCTCGCTGGTGCTCGCCGGCAGCAGCTCACTGGTGCTCGCCGGCAGCAGCTCATTGGTGCTCGCCGACAGCTGCTCACTAGTGCTCGCTGGTGCTCGCCGGCAGCAGCTCGCTGGTGCAGCAGCTCATTGTTGCTCGCCGGCAGCAGCTATGGTTCTCGCCGGCAGCTGCTCACTAGTGCTCGCTGATGCTCGTTGGCAGCTGATCGCTGGTGCTCGCTGGCAGCTGATCGCTGGTGCTCGCTGGCAGCAGCTCGCTGGTGCTCGCTGGTGCTCGCTGGTGCTCGCCATCAGCAGCTCACTAGTGCTCGCCATCAGCAGCTCACTGGTGATCGCTGGTGCTCGCCGGCAGCTGCTCACTGGTGCTCGCTGGTGGTCGCTGGCAGCTGCTCGCTAGTGCTCGCTGGTGCTCTTTGGCAGCTGCTCGCTGGTGCTCTTTGGCGGTCGCTGGTCCTCGCTGGCAGCTGCTCGCTGGTGCTCGCTGGCAGCTGCTCACTGGTGCTCGCCTGTCCTAGCAGGCAGCTGTCCGCTGGCAGCTGCTCGCTGGTGCTCCCTGGCAGCTGCTCACTGGTGCTCGCCTGTCCTAGCAGGCAGCTGTTCGCTGGCAGCTGCTCGCTGGTGCTCGCTGGCAGCTGCTCGCTGGTGCTCGCTGGCAGCTGCTCGTTGGTGCTCGCTGGCAGCTGCTCGTTGGTGCTCGCTGGCAGCAGCTCGCTAGTGCTCGCTGGCAGCAGCTCGCTAGTGCTCGCTGGCAGCAGCTCGCTAGTGCTCGCTGGCAGCAGCTCGCTAGTGCTCGCTGGCAGCTGCTCGCTGGTGCAAGCTGGCAGCTGCTCGCTGGTGCTCGCTGGCAGCTGCTCACTGGTGCTCGCCTGTCCTAGCAGGCAGCTGTTTGCTGGCAGCTGCTCGCTGGTGCTCGCTGGCAGCTGCTCGTTGGTGCTCGCTGGCAGCTGCTCGTTGGTGCTCGCTGGCAGCTGCTCGCTAGTGCTCGCTGGCAGCTGCTCGCTAGTGCTCGCTGGCAGCTGCTCGCTGGTGCTCTTTGGCGGTCGCTGGTCCTCGCTGGCAGCTGCTCGCTGGTGCTCGCTGGCAGCTGCTGGCTGGTGCTCGCTGGCAGCTGCTCGCTGGTGCTCGCTGGCAGCTGCTGGCTGGTGCTCGCTGGCAGCTGCTCGCTGGTGCTCGCTGGCAGCTGCTCGCTGGTGCTCGCTGGCAGCTGCTCGCTGGTGCTCCCTGGCAGCTGCTCACTGGTGCTCGCCTGTCCTAGCAGGCAGCTGTTCGCTGGCAGCTGCTCGCTGGTGCTCGCTGGCAGCTGCTCGCTGGTGCTCGCTGGCAGCTGCTGGCTGGTCCTCGCTGGCAGCTGCTCGCTGGTGCTCGCTGGCAGCTGCTGGCTGGTGCTCGCTGGCAGCTGCTGGCTGGTGCTCGCTGGCAGCTGCTGGCTGGTGCTCGCTGGCAGCTGCTCGCTGGTGCTCGCTGGCAGCTGCTCGCTGGCAGCTGTTCGCTGGTGCTCGCTGGCAGCTGTTTGCTGGTGCTTGCTGGCAGCTGTTTGCTGGTGCTCGCTGGCAGCTGCTCGCTAGTGCTCGCTGGCAGCTGCTGGTTGGTGCTCGCTGGCAGCTGCTGGCTGGTGCTCGCTGGCAGCTGCTGGCTGGTGCTCGCTGGCAGCTGCTCGCTAGTGCTCGCTGGTGCTCGCTGGCAGCTGCTCGCTGGTGCTCGCTGGCAGCTGCTCGCTGGCAGCTGTTCGCTGGTGCTCGCTGGTAGCTGCTCGCTGGTGCTCGCTGGCAGCTGCTCGCTGGCAGCTGTTCGCTGGTGCTCGCTGGCAGCTGCTCGCTGGTGCTAGCTGGCAGCTGCTGGCAGCTGCTGGCTGGTGCTCGCTGGCAGCTGCTCGCTGGTGCTCGCTGGCAGCTGCTGGCTGGTGCTCGCTGGCAGCTGCTGGCTGGTACTCGCTGGCAGCTGCCGGCTGGTGCTCGCTGGCAGCTGCTGGCTGGTGCTCGCTGGCAGCTGCTGGCTGGTGCTCGCTGGCAGCTGCTGGCTGGTGCTCGCTGGCAGCTGCTGGCTGGTGCTCGCTGGCAGCTGCTCGCTGGTGCTCGCTGGCAGCTGCTTGCTGGTGCTCGCTGGCAGCTGCTCGCTGGTGCTCGCTGGCAGCTGCTCGCTGGTGCTCGCTAGCAGCTGCTTGCTGGTGCTCGCTGGCAGCTGCTCGCTGGTGCTCGCTGGCAGCTGCTCGCTGACAACTGTTCGCTGGTGCTCGCTGGTAGCTGCTCGCTGGTGCTCGCTGGCAGCTGCTCGCTGGCAGCTGTTCGCTGGTGCTCGCTGGCAGCTGCTCGCTGGCAGCTGCTCGCTGGCAGCTGTTCGCTGGTGCTCGCTGGTAGCTGCTCGCTGGTGCTCGCTGGCAGCTGCTGGCTGGTGCTCGGTGGCAGCTGCTGGCTGGTGCTCGCTGGCAGCTACTGGCTGGTGCTCGCTGGCAGCTGCTGGCTGGTGCTCGCTGGCAGCTGCTGGCTGGTGCTCGCTGGCAGCTGCTCGCTAGTGCTCGCTGGCAGCTGCTGGCTGGTGCTCGCTGGCGGCTGCTCGCTGGTGCTCGCTGGCAGCTGCTGGCTGTTGCTCGCTGGCAGCTGCTCGCTCGTGCTCGCTGGCAGCTGCTCGCTAGTGCTCGCTGCAGCTAGCTGGTGCTCGCCGGTGTTCGCTGGCAGCTGCTCGCTGGCAGCTGCTCGCTGGTGCTCGCTGGCAGCTGCTCGCTGGTGCTCGCTGGCAGCTGTTCGCTGGTGCTCGCTAGTGTTCGCTGGCAGCTGCTCGCTAGTGCTCGCTGGCAGCTGCTCGCTGGCAGCTGCTCACTGGTGCTCGCTGGCAGCTGCTCGCTGGTGCTCGCTGGTGCTTCCTGGCAGCTGCTCGCTGGTGCTCGCTGGCAGCTGTTCGCTGGTGCTCGCTGGTGGTCGCTGGCAGCTGCTCGCTGGTGCTCGCTGGCAGCTGCTCGCTAGTGCTCGCTGGCAGCTGCTCGCTGGTCCTCGCTGGCAGCTGCTCGCTGGTCCTCGCTGGCACCTGTTCGCTGGTGCTCGCTGGCAGCTGCTCGCTGGTGCTCGCTGGCACCTGTTCGCTGGTGCTCGCTGGCAGCTGTTCGCTGGTCCTCGCTGGCAGCTGTTCGCTGGTGCTCGCTGATGCTCGCTGGCAGCTGCTCGCTTGTGCTCGCTAGTGCTCGCTGGTGCTCGCTATTGCTCGCTGGCAACTGCTCGCTGGTGGTCGCTGGCAACTGCTCGCTAGTTCTCGCTAGTGCTCGCTGGCAGCTGCTCGCTAGTGCTCGCTGGCAGCTGCTCGCTAGTGCTCGCTGGCAGCTGCTCGCTAGTGCTCGCTGGCAGCTGCTCGCTAGTGCTCGCTGGCAGCTGCTCGCTAGTGCTCGCTGGCAGTTGCTCGCTAGTGCTCGCTGGCAGCTGCTCGCTGGTGCTTTTTGGTGGTCGCTGGTACTCGCTGTTTTTTTTTATAATTGACGCGTGCAGGTGTTGCGTGTACCTTTAAGTGCCGGATCAAGTCAGCACGGGCCGAAGGTATAGAGGAAGAGAGGGAGAGGAGGTACCGATGCACATTGGTTTTAAATGCCTGTGGATTGTAATGAGGAGGAAAAATCGAGCTGGGAAGAGCATTCCAGATTCGTGTAGTGCGGCTAAAGGACGAGTCTCTGAATTTAACTGTGCGTCCGAAAGAGGGCTTGAGGGTGAATTGGTGGACATTCCTAGCGAGGCGTTTATTGCGGGTGAATTCTTGAAGGGGAGGAATGCAACTGGCTAATTCATCTGAGCCTTCTTGTTAAAATAGCGATAAAAGAGTGACAACGACGCGACATTACGTCGGTGTTCTAACGAGTCAATCGACTTCTCAATATTACTGTCACCTATAAATTTTATCGCTCGCTTTTGAATTCTATCCAGCAGGTGCAGGGAGGTCTTACAAGCACCTGACCAAATAGGAGCGTTATACTCAAGTTTTGGGCATATGTACGCCTTGTATATTGTAGCCAGATCAGGGGGGGTGAAGTACTTCTTGCATCGTTTAAGGAAACCTAGACATTTCGCAGCATTTTTGGCGACCTCAAATATGTGGTCGTTCCAACTAATTATTGGGTTAATACACATACCTAGGATGGAAAGTCTTTCGGTTTCAACAATGCAAGTGCCGTTCATGGATAATGGCTGATTATTTTGTGATCGCTTTAACGACAGTAGACAGCACTGGGTTTTGGAAGTATTAAATTCCACTCTATCTATTTCCCCAATCGATTATGCTGTCAAGGTCAGAATTTAATGTGCTAAACATACGCTGCCATCTTTCCAAGTCTATGACCGAAGTGGAGGGACGTGAGCCAAGGAACGAATATGAAAAGCTGAGGGTACTGTCATCAGCGAAGGAATGAATAGGATTAGAAGTAGCAGACAAGAGACCATTTATAAAAATGAGGAAGAATGTCGGAGACAAAACTGAGCCCTGGGGAACACCAGCATTAATATAGTGAATATCAGACTTGACTCACTCCGAAGAAGCAGTCAAAACATTTCGGGTTGTTTTTTATTAATCAAAAACTGCTCCTGCTTTTCGGTTATATAGCCATAATGATTGTTCACTTCTGTTTAGTTTAGTTTCATCGCCCAAGCTGAGCAGACGGAAGCGGAGTTTGAATTTATGAACCGGTTTCGTGAAGATCAGTGTTGAGGTTTTGGGGTTTTACGATAACTGTGTGAGTGAACAACTTTAATGTGTGCACTTCAATTTTTTACTGCATATTGTTCACCTTTTCACCTTGCTGTGCTGCAACTGGTAAGATTTCTCCTTTATAACGAATAAGTTGAATATCAATTGACCCAGTTTGCGGATCGAAAGAGTTCGATTTGCATTTATAAGTACGGTTACAATTAAGATTTGAAAATTTATCTTAATCAAAAAGTATTGGATAGTTTGTTTAATGTTTTAAAAAAAAAGCTTAGTAAGTCATTGGAACCGGTGGCCAAGTTTTAGTGAACGAATAAATTTAAAAATAAGACGCGTAAGCTGTTTAAGGAAAATACGCTTTTCTCAAGATCTTACGTTTGCGTGTGGCATATGAAGCCTGCGTTAACAATTTAGTCCTGACACCAAAAATTCAAAATCATGGAAATTAGTTCGAAATCGATTGGATACAAAAATACTCCCGAAAACGTATCTGCTTTACAAAGCATTTTTGGATTTGTCAATGATCAAGGTGGGAAGGGGCATAAGTTGTTATATTTCGCTTTAACTAATGCTCAAAAAGTGTCACCGAAATACTCCTATGAACCAGATTATTTTAAAAGTGTCTATATGAATTTCAATTTGAATAATTAGGTCGCAGTGAATTAGAGTTATTTCAAAATATTGACTTATATATACAACATGTTTATTTTTACATTTATTTGAAAGTTTGCTGTTGTTTGTTTTTACTTGCTCGTAGGCTTTGGCGACAAGCTCCCAGTCGTTTAATCTTATTTCTCAAAGAAATACGTGATTACATCGAAATAAAACAAATAAATAAATTGTATTCTTGCTTTCAATTTTATCTTTTACAATTCTCTCGCGATTGCAAGGGCTTGGATATTTGCAATCATTCGATATGCGAAAGTTTATTCGGTTCACTAAACATGTGTTAGATAGCACTTTATTTATGTATAATTTACAATAAACGAAGTTTTGCATTAAACAATAGCAATACATATGTCTAATTTTTTCCGATTATTATATGAGTTATGATTGATTGCACTGATTGTATTTGGATGAGAAGATTCAACGACAAATATGGGCTGTACGGCGACATGCCTGATTAAGAGTCTTCGAATACAACACTTGAGATGGCTAAGTAATGTAAAGCATATGTACATCACTGCTCGGGCTCAAAAACTCTTCGAATTTGAGCCATTGGACGGCCTAGCCTTAGAATTGCGCAACTGGAGGCAGCTGGCGAGAGAACCTAATGGCTGCAGAAAAATGTTGATTGGGGCTCAGCTCCACCTCGGACTGTACAAAAAGAAAACGAAGAAGATGGGCATAATAGAGAAGTCCAACGTGTGTCAGGTTTCTTTTTGAATGGCTGTACGATGCGAAAATGGATCAGCATCAGTGATAGTTTAGTACAATCTGTGGTCGAATGATAGGTCCAAAGTCAAATCTAAGCTCAGGAGCAAGCAATCTTTCAGAAACAATACACTGGAACACTCAGACTCGAAAACCGGTTCATTGTACTGGACGTTGCTTAGGCACAGCAATGTTAAAGATTAAATTCCTTACATTGTTACCTGAGATGAAAGAATTTTGAGTTCTAGCCCCTAGTTCACTCCTCTCCACTCCACGCCTTATCTGAATGCGAGATCGCTTGCGAAATACTCATAGAAAAAGCCCGGTACATCATCATATTTTAACTAACCAAAAGTTGTCGAAAAATTTTTGAGGGTTGAGTTCAGATATAAATGGGATACTAAATATACGTAAATGAGCATTTATTACAAAGCATTTTGCCACAAATAAGCCGCTAAGAACGATTTTTAAACAAAAAAGTTGTAATATGTCAGATTTTACAAAAAATATAAAGAAAGATGTACTTTAAGTAATAAAATGAAGAGAGAAACAATCTTGTTTTTTATATCTGAAAACATGCGAAAGCAAGGATACTCGTTAAATTAACGAAAATATATGACGATATGTTCGCGCACATTCATAACTAATAAGTTGCTATAAAATTTTCACCAACAGGCACATACAATATCGGACTATATAGCACCTAATAGCATTGGTTAAATTTTTCCCGATAAAAAAAATTAAGGAAACTATAACAAAAAATACAGCAATCCAATAAAAAGAGCTGCAATAAAACTAAAGCACGAGCATATTGCATCACCTGCACTTGATTTTCCCTTTGTTGTTCTTTGTTTCTGTTTTATTGTAAATTAAATATTACATTTGATACGATCACACGATGTTGCATAGTGCTCTCCTTTGCAATTTATAAGTAAAACATAGAACTTGAAATTTTAAGTGTAAAAAAGTTTTAAAAATAGCATGTAGCAAATACTCTACAGAATTTAAGGAAAAGATTAACACGTATTTTTATGGCGGGGAAGTAGGTAACCGCATTGCCAAAAAAATGGGATCCCCCATTCCGACATTTCCCGTATAATTAGCAGATTTCGTAGTTCTGGATATCTTGATACTATATATCGTGGCGGAAGACCTCAGAAAACTACCGTACGTGATGATCAAGGAAAAGTCCGTGTCATTAAAAAGGATCCCTTTTTATTCGCAAAAGCGATAGGAAGTGAACTAAACTTGAATATATCCAAAAAATCTTTCCAGCGAAGGGTAAGGAAAGCCGGTTTTCTTTTCGACCGAGGTCGGAATCTCACCAAAAAACCAAATGGCATGACTTGCGTTTGCAAAATCACATATTAACTGAACCATTGTCAAATGGAAAATAGTTTTATTTTCAGATGAATCCAAATTGAATATAAAGGGTTCTGATGGAATAAAACAAGTGCGAAGACCAAGAGGCGAGCGGCTGAATTAACGATTTACAAAGGGTAGAATAAAGCATGGTGGAGGCAATACTTTGATCTGTGGATGTTTTTCTAGTCAGAGAATAGGACTGATTTACAGAATAAACAGAATAATGAATCGTTTCATGTATAAGAAGAAAAGATGCCCTTTTATTTTTTTTTTTTTTTGTTTTATAATTGACGCGTGCAAAAGGCGTTGCGAGTACCCTTAAGTGACCGGATGTACCAGCATGACACTGATCCAAAGCACACCGCTAAAATTGTGCAAAATTGGTTTTTGGAAAATAAAATCACCGTTTTTAACTGACCAGCCAACAGATCTGAATCCTATAGATAATCTATTGGAAATTGTAGAAAGTGAAAAGTGCAAGAACAAAGTTTATTTATTTGCTCAAACGGAAATGGCTTGGAAAAGTATTCCTTCGTAAATTATAAGAAACTTTATTTAATCGATGCCCTGCAAATGTAAAGCTATTATCAAAAATAATGGATTTGTTAAACAAAATTTTTTTAAGAATAGGTGCTTTAGTTTTGTCGCAACTCTTTTTTGAATTGCTCAATTTTTTCTTGCAGTTATTTCAATCTTGAAGTAGCTTTTTGCTTTTTGGTTTTATTAAGTCTATTGTTTATCTAAATTACAAAAATAACTTCTTCTTTACTCAAAAATACAGTATGAAATATCATGGGGTTGTGCCTATTATTATAAAATAGAGCCATTTTTAATTAAATAAAAATATGCAATAAGAATTATGACCAAAGTTAATCGTAGAACACCCAGTTTTGAAATTTTCAAAGCCCTTAAAATTCTCCTACTAAGCCATCTGTACTACTATAAGGTATTAAGAATATTTTTTGACAACTCCGGCTACTACAAATTACGCATCAATTTCAAACACGTCGCCGCTATTCCAACTATACATAGGACTCATTTCTGACATTTCCTTTATGTTACTGCCACTAGCTTACTTATTTTAATACCTCTGAACCTTAGGTGTGAGAGAAGGAAAATAGTATTTTTGAATAATGGTAAAAATTGGTTCTTCTTAGTTTCCTTATTTGTTCTTGTATTCTTGTGATTAAATATGTATTTTCAATTCAATTTAAATTATTCAGTAGCCAATTCGATACAATTCATGAAAGTAATTACATAACAAGTTAGAGATTTAGGAGAGTTCCCTTAACAACTGTAATTCAGTGTATTTATAAAATAAAGTTTCTATTTGCTGCTTTATTTTACTTTAAATTACAAAAATAAGATTTATGTAAATCTATTGAAATTAAGCAGTTTTATCCAGAAAAATGTAACGAAATGCCATTGAGTGCTTTTGTGTTGTCCGACACTGTATGTAAAGGACTCTCCAATTAGGACTTGGCAACTTTAAGTTTATTTTGTACTCTTACACAAATCATTAAATTGAAGCTGTCAACTTGTTCAGTGAAATTTATAGTAAAGAACAAGAATGAACAATATCTGGAAACTATAAAAATTTTCTTCCGAAATTCACTCTCGGTGACAACAACTTCAAGAACATTAACTCCCATTTTCGTCCGTGGCATACATAATGCCCTCCAATAACAAGTTTAGTAAAAAAAATTAGTGAACATATTCCAAGGTTGCCGAGTCAGTTGGTCGAAGTTACAAAAATACTGCTTTCGTTCAGGCATCCGTAGAACACGATCGAAATCATTTAATTCCACGGCGTTCCGAAGATTTGTGCATCGCTCGCTTGGTTGATGCTCATATTAGATTTTGGTAAGTTGACTAAGTACTTGAAGCCGATGATTGATTTCTGGAAGATATGCATCAAGACGATGCATTTCAGCTCAAAATCATCTAATTCTTCTTCAGCTCAATTTTGGCTCATGACGACGTTAATGGACCATGGCCTTTCGAAAGGATGCTAAAACAAGCCCAACAGCACACGTTACAATCGATTTATTGAAAAGCAAGCTTGTTGAGCGTGATATCTCAAGAAATGGGCCCAGTCCATTGACTGCTTGCTTCGTGCGACTTAACGCCGTTTGGATATTTTCTGTAAGGCTTTTTTTCGTTATTGTTTTATGCTATCAAGCCGACGACATTGGAAGATGTTCGAATGTATCCAAGTGGGGTTTGTGTCGGCATTTATGAAAGAAACGATCAAATTCTATACGTACATGACTGCATTCTTGTTGTCGAATGCGTCATTCCATTTCAACCCTTGAACTTGTTTGCACTGACTGTTGTACATACATTGTACATACAAGCAACTACTTGATAAGAACAGAAAAGATTTAAGTTCGTTCACACTTTTGCTTCTAGAGAAAAAACAGACCACGTCCTGTTCGGCTTGAATTATCTCACGCAACTGTTTTGGCGTAGTTCGGTCAAACAAAAAACATTGACGCGCAACCTTGAAATTAAGAACTAAAGAAAAAACGTAAAAACCCAGACATCTGGGGTCCCCAGATACGAAATTTTCTCAAGTAAGCTCTGATGATATCTTTAATTGCAAATTTCTCTGAATTTTACCATTTCGACAAACGTAACATTTTATTTGAGAGTATAGATATGGAGTGTGTTGCTGGTAACAGTTCTTTAAACGTCAAGGGACTCTTAAAAATTTCCCCTCATTCGCGGGGAAAATATGTTACCCGCAGTGCAGGTGGCATTAAATAAAAAACAGCAACTCATATGAGGCATTCTGATGAATTGACATGCGAGAAAAGTGACTGAAGTCCTCAGTAGGCGATTAATTTTAACACATGACATGAATATTAGGAAGGTCACCGTTCATTTTAAACGCTAAATGAAGACTTTCACATTCTTGCCTTTCCATGCACTACGCTTGATGAAAGTGATGTCGGAAAGTGATGGTGGCGCAGGTATGATAATGGTAAATGCCTATGAAAACTTATGCGAAACGGGTGAAACAGAAAGTGTTCATAATGACTCCTCCAGCGATGTCTATAAGTTGCCCGTTGTCGTTCATACCTGTCAAATTGTTCTTCGCAGTTAGCCGTACATCTGCTTCTGTATACAGTTAAAAGTAAATTTATCGGTTGTGGCGCAGACTCATTAAAATTTGTATATGAAATTAATTTCTTTTGACAGAATGCTGCAAAAGATAGAAAATCAGCTGAGTCGGAGATACTAGTTTAAAAGTCGGTAATTATGTTCAAAGTGATCCAAAAGTATTGAAGATGAAGAAAATATTCATTGACAAACTATACTGACGTGGTTATCATTAATGAATTTTATCATATAAATAATTAATTTAATTAATTAATAATCGGAGGCCTCACTGACCATCATAATCTTGTCAAAGAAGAAATAAAAGGGACAGTAAATTAAAACCCTTGAAGAATTGGATGTTTATTTCGTTACTTAAAAAAATTAGAAAGAAAAAAGAAGTTATGTTTACTTATCCAAACGAATCCAAATCATGCTAGGCTTAAATTGTATTACGATAGAATCAGTCGGGAAATCAAATCGGAAATAAATACTTTACCAGTAAACTAGCTTATAATGTTGGAAACTCTAAAAGAGAATGGCAAGTTGTCAACGAATTTTTTAACAAGAATAAAGCTCGATCTGATATTGTTTTGCTAAATAAAGATTCGGAGATTTCGGAACCTTTAGAAGTCGCCAATTTATTTAATACTTTCTTTTCCAAAATAGGTCCTAATCAGAAAAATCATAATGCTAACTCTGCATATTTTACTGATAATATTGTACAGGAATCAAACCTCCAACCACAAAGTATTTTAAGAAATTTACACGCCTTGAAATACAAAAAATTATAAACTCTCTCAAGGCGTCTAGCTCTTTATCATCTGATAATATATCAAGTAAGGTATTGAAAATATTTCGTTTCAGATTTTAGACGTTCTATGTTTTATGTTTAACAATTGTGTGTTTAAAGGTGTTTTTTTCCGGTTTGTCTCAAAACTGCGGGGGTAATACCTTTGCATAAAAAGGATGACACTACCCTGGTGAATAGCTATCCTCCTATTTCTCTTTTGTCAGTTTTTTTCATAAGTATTCGAAAAGGGTATAAAACGTAGAATGTTAGCCTTTCTAGATAAGACCCACTTTTGTAGGGATCTTCAGTTTGGCTTTCGGAATGCTAGATCTACGGAAAGTGCTTTATTGAAACTGCTTGGAGAAATATACGAGTATTGTAGTTTGAATTCATTGTCAATCCCTGCTTATCTTTTTATTGACTTAACGAAGGCCTTTGATCTGGTTAACTACAATATACTGCCAAAATAATTGTTTAATGCGGGCTTTCGAGGTTTCGTTCTTGAATGGTTTACTTCGTACTTATTAAATCGTAAGCAAGTGGAAAAAAATGAAAAACGTGTTCAGTTCCGTGGGCGCTTATAACATTGGTGTTCCTCAAAACTCTGTATTGGGTCCGCTATTGTTTCTTGTATATGTAAATTCGTTATTCGTCCAGCTTTTACAGCCTTCGATGATACAGCCATCTCCTATGCAAGCAACAATTATCTAAGTCTACTATCCGATGTAAATAATGATTTAGATATTTTGAGAAGATGGTTCAAGAAACATAATTTACTTATCAGCAATAAAACCAAGTTTAAGTTAATGAACATAAAGGGTTTAATATATAAAGATTTACCTATATACTACCACTCACCTCGTCTTTCTTGACTCATTCAAATATGTCTGATGTATCAACTTTTAATGCAGATCTAAACTGTAGTAAGGATTGTTTTAAAACAGAGTGTGTTGATAGTTTTGAGTACCTAGGCATAATTTTGGGCAGTAAATTATCTTGGACAGCACACGCAACTTATCTTAAACAATATTTAAATAAAATCATTTGACACATGTACCATTTTAGCCTTTTCTGCAATTTGCAAATTTGATATGGTCTTCTTAACTCAAAAATACAGTATGGAATATCATGGGGTTGTGCCTATTATTATAAAATAGAACCATTTTTAATTAAATAAAAATAAGCAATAAGAATTATGACCAAAGTTAATCGTAGAACACCCAGCTTTGAAATTTTCAAATCCCTTAAAATTCTTCCACTAAGACATCTGTACTACTATAAGGTATTAAGAATATTTTTTGACAACTCCGGCTACTACAAATTACGCATCAATTTCAAAACACGTCGCCGCTATTCCAATGTCTAGGCTTCCTTAAACGATGCAAGAAATACTTCACCCCCTCTGATCTGGCTACAATATACAAGGCGTACATACGCCCAAAACTTGAGTATAACGCTCCTATTTGGTCAGGTGCTTCTAAGACCTCCCTGCACCTGCTGGATAGAATTCAAAAGCGAGCAATAAAACTTATAGGTAACAGTAATATTGCGAAGTCGATTGACTCGTTAGAACACCGACGTAATGTCGCGTCGTTGTCACTCTTTTATCGCTATTTTAACAAGAAGGCTCAGATGAATTAGCCAGTTGCATTCCTCCCCTTCAAGAATTCACCCGCAATAAACGCCTCGCTAGGAATGTCCACCAATTCACCCTCAAGCCCTCTGTCGGACGCACAGTTAAATTCAGAGACTCGTTCTTTACCCACATTACACGAATCTGGAATGCTCTTCCCAGCTCGATTTTTCCTCCTCATTACAATCCACAGGCACTTAAAACCAATGTGCTTCGGTACCTCCTCTCCCTCTCTTCCTCTCCTTCGGCCCGTGCTGTGACTTGATCCGGTCACTTAAGGGTACTCGCAACACCTTTTGCACGCGTCAATTCTAAAAAAAACTATACATACGACTCATTTATCACATTTCCTTTATGTTACTGCCCCACGCTTATTTATGTTAATACCTCTGAACCGTAGGTGTGAGAGAAGGAAAATAGTATTTTTGAATAATGGTAAAAATTGGTTCTTCTTAGTTTCCTTATTTGTTCTTGTATTCTTGTGATTAAATATGTATTTTCAATTCAATTTAAATTATTCAGTAGCCAATTCGATACAATTCATGAAAGTAATTACATAACAAGTTAGAGATTTAGGAGAGTTTCCTTTACAACTGTAATTCAATGTATTTATAAAATAAAGTTTCCATTTGCTGCTTTATTTTACTTCAAGGGAAAAGCTACCAACAAAAACCCTTACCTTAATCTTAAACCTACTATTGCACACTTAATTGAGCAATTAGTATATGTTCCGAAAGAGAACAATTATTGTAGAATTTTATTTGGATTTTATTTAACATAGTAATTATAAGGTTGACGCAGGTTATATCATAAAAAAAATATGTATTTTATTTCAATGAAATTAATGGAATTACATTGTTTACACATGATACGAATACAAAATAGTTTAATTTTGATTTTTGCAAAATTATTGCATTGAAAGGTTTTTTTTTTTTTTTGTGATTTTCGATTAAAGGAGTTTGAATGTCGAATACTTTCTATGGCCACTGTATGTGTTGACAGCAACTTTGTACAAGATTTAAACTATTCCTAAGGCACACAACACGTAACTCAAATTAATGTTAAAAAAATAAACTGCGGGTACATACGATCACAAACAAATCTGTTTATCTGATTTTCCAAACTACTCGTCGAAAATAACGTTTTAAATATTTCAAATCAAATGCATCATCAGCATGAGCTTCAATTTTTCAGAACTATGAACAACTTCGTCTACCTGTAGCACGAAAATTGATCTTATCAAAAAATTGCGGTTGATTTAAAAGACTCTAAGCCATGACAGCTTACTAACGCAATTTATTTTTGCAGCCAAGTAATCGCATCTACTAGATCAGCGCATATTCGGTTACAAGTCATAAACAAATGTATACCATCATTAAATATATATTTACGCTGTAGTTTGAATGTGGTCTTAATTGGCTTGCATTTAATAACACTACCATAACTGAGCTGGTCACAAGAACTCAAATATATAGACTCTTCCATAATGGTTAGGGACGACATTCAATCAGTCGCACAGTAGTGAACATAAAAAGCCTATAAAGCTGCCAATTTGAATTAAATGGCAAATATATGTCTCTTTGAAGTTTGATGCGATCTTAATTATTTTTGAATGAGAGAAGATTTATTTTGGGCCGCATGATGATACAAATTTGAAATCTTCAAACAGAACCTAGAAATACGTGGTGAAGAGGATACATAGGATCACATAGTGTGGGGAAGAAAAGTCGTCTTTTTCATTTCTGTTGTTTGTTCAGGATGGTTTTTCTTGGATGAAGGATTGAATAAAGAGTCGGATGACTTAATAACTGTAGGTTTGGGTATTGGTGCTCTCATATTACTTCGTTCACATCTTCATTGAGAAGATCATGCGTCAACAGCAGAGGCACGATCTTCTAAAAGACAGCTTAGTTAAGCTAATACGGGTGACAACAGGGTGATTGGATAGCAATAGCGAGTCGTTAATGAGGTGTTTATTGGCATCTGAGCCGATGCAGCTGAAATTGGTCTGCCTGTAAATGAGGACAACGGGAATTATATGCTGTCGTCAAGAAAAGACGCACAACTTCCTCCTTTGAATATAGGGTCACAACAGTCAGCAATAACTTAGAGGTAGTCAAGGGTTCAGTCCACTTCGGCAGAGTCCAAGAAAACTCAACTTAACTTTAAGAGGTGTACGGCTGCATGCGCCTGTCAAGCGTCTTCAAATATAACGTTGGACGATGTAGGGGGCCATGCTTAGGTTCAAATCCGAACACTTCGGACAACGCAATAGGAGGCGGATTAGACTGAAGTGGCACATACAAGAAGAGACGGATCTCAATCACCTAGGAATACGCAACTAAAGGCATCTGCCGAGAGATCGTGCTGGTTGAAGGGGTATTTTGGTTCAGACCTAGCTCCACCCTGGACTGTTGCGGCACACGAAGAAGAAGAAGACCTAGTGGCATTATAAGGCAGATGAAAAAACGGACAAAGACTTCAATGAGTGATTGGATGGACACGCAGATAGTTTTCCATGGATAGCCGGATGTATTAACGGATAAGGAGTAGTAATAGAATAAATTGGGTCCAATAATTCGGTGACAAACGACAGACAAAAACGTCACCAGGGCCAAGCGTGCTCATCATAAACTCGTGTTGCTCGTTACTGATCTCTTACAAAAAGACAGTAACTAACTGCTTTTTAAAAACTACAAGTCGTAAAATTTGAGAAGATTTTTTATTGGTAATTATTACTCTTTGAGTGTTGTCGCTCTAAAGAAGTGGTACTGTGAAAAATGCATCGTGTTATGGAACCTGTCACCTGCGACGTGTGCGTGTTGCACTGTACCCCCAACAATACCCTAGAGAGTCGTATTAGTAGTATTACGAACAGTTTGTCTGATAAGGAGTCGTACAGAGTAAATGGGTAGAGGGATAAAGATTCGAATAAATATCTTCATCTTGTTGTGGCGCTACAGTCCGGAGTGGACCTGGGCCTCAACCAACATGCCTCTCCAGCCAGCACGATCTTTCGCTAGCTGTGTCCAGTTGTGCACTCCAGGTTGGTTGAGGTCCTTCTCCACTGGTGTGCGCCACTTTAGTCTAGGTCGTCCTCTGTTGCGTTGTCCCAATGGCACGGATTCAAAGACTTTTCGGGCCGGAACAGTGGTGTCCATACGCTCTACATGGCCTAGCCATCTTAAACGTTGTATCCGTAGACGCTTGATCAGGCCCATGTCGCTGTACAGCCCATAGAGTTCGTCGTGAATTCTTCTCCTCCAAATGCCTCCAATCGCACGCAACACTTGTCTCTCGAAAAGATTAAGGGCTTCCTCATCCGCCTTTGCTAACGTCCGAGATTACGCGCCATAAAGTAGGACGGGGATGATTAAGCTGTTATATAAAGCAAGCTTAGTCTTTCTCGAAAGGGCTTTATTACTCAATTGCTTCTTGAGCCCAAAAAACAGTGATTGGAAAGAGTGATTCTGCGTTTGATTTTCGTACTGATGTTGTTGTAACTATTTACCGTGGAGCCGAGGTAGACCAAGTCCTTAACTACTTTCAAGTTGCTGTATCCTAGTCTGATACTTTGTCCAAGATGTCGATGTTGTGTGTCCTTCCTTGATGACAGCATGTACTTAGCTTTACCGCCATTTACCGCCACACCCATTTTAGCGCCTTCGGCTTCAATGCCAGCAAACGCCTCATTGACAGCTCGCTGTGTCCGTCCAGTCACGTCAATGTCATCAGCGTAAGCTAGCAATTGAACTGACTTCTGGAAGATCGTGCCTCTGGTGTTGACTTGTGAGTTTCTGCTCTTCCCTTCTTCTCTGTTCGTAGAGCTCACGAACAGCCCTCCTTGTTCGATGCAGTGTCGCCTTATAAGCGACTTGTTTAACTGCGTGCGCTTGCTTGCACTCGTCGTCTAACCATGGGTCAAACCATGGATTCCTTCTAAATAAATACTTTAACAAAAAAAACAGAAGATCGGTCCGTTGCTAATTCGAATTAGTAGTACTTCGTCTTTGCCCACTTGTCAGCATCGATGTTAAACTTGTTTGTAAAATATTCTTTTTGTCTTTGTCTTTTTACATGGTTTCTATTCAACCTATAAAATATTGACAGCTTAATAGCGATCCCAAATTGTCTCAAGAGCTTGCATAATTTTACATGGCTTACATTGTTATTTTTTTAAATAGGTGATATATATTAATCAAATCACTTACCTAAGAACTAAAATCTAATCCGTTGTGGCGAATGTCAATATCTGTTTTATATTCATTATTATAATCGCCAACAAAAAATAGATCAAACATACCAGTATCGCTTCGTAATCAATTAAAAAATATAATTTGTATATTTAATTCCTTTCACTTTTCCGAGGCTCTTCGTTTTCCTCCCGACAAACATAAATGAAAAAATTCGGAGTCTTCGGCAATTCTTGTTTACATCTTTGTAAATACCGCATGTCAGCGGTTAAACACGAATTCTATTTTCTTTTCAATTCTCTCTGAATGTTATCCAATTGTGAGGAAAGCGTAAGACAATCGCAACCATAAAAAGTGATAAAAAAAGTAATGGCAAGTGTTCTTTGCAGAATCGATAGGCAACAATAAATTACCTTAAAACTCTGAACACATGTTCATCACGTGGGTATGGAAAAAAGCATAGGAGGCATATTATTTATTTGCGTAAGACAAATAGCACACCTGGCGATATTCGTTTTATCTCGCCGAAGTAATGTCTTGCGAGAAACATTAAACGAACAGCAATGTTTGAAGAGATAGGGGAGATGGTCATTTTTATTTTTTTTTTTGTTTTTCTAGGGAAATATGTACCATAATGAAACCAAAAGGGAAGGATACCGTGAACCTATAAATCTTGTAAGTCGTTTATAAATTGAAAGGAATGACAAGTGTTACAAGTGATCCAAAAAATGTTCTGAGTGAGACAAAAAGGTGAGGCATGTACAATGAAACTTCTATTAACCGATTCCCTCTTAGTCCGATGCCGGTCTTTAAGAACAATTTCTAAATTAATATTCCTATGCGTGTATGTCATCTTCAACAGACCCAAATTCCGGACACGTGAATGTACTTAGCGCCTTCAAAGCAGCTTAAGTCCTAATAAGACACATGTAAAACAAAATCAAATACAGTACATTTTCGATTTACGCAACTAATGAAAACAAGGGTATTTGCAAAAACTGAGGTTGTTGCAATAATCGCGTTTATATTTCAATTCAAGATGAGAAGCGAAAACAACGAAAAACAACACTTGCAAATACGTTTATTAAATACAACCAATATTTATTTATTTTAATGGAAAATCGATCCCCAAACTGCGGTGATAAAAGACGAATTCCGTATCTCTTTCTAAAACCTGCCACCCAACCAATGCTCGCATTAAAAGATTCTGGGCTTTCCTTTATATTCGCATTCAATGAGGAAGCCTTTGTCTTGAGGACCTCGCTGGATAGCGGCACATTTTGCTGTCTTTGTTTTAGGAACCATTTTTACATATTCGGGTATTCGCCAGCCTTTCCCGGGTCCACATTCGGTATCGGAAACAATTTTTTTATTTCTCCCTCTCTTCCTTTTATTGTACTAATTGTAGATTTATGCACATTGCACTCACGGTGTAATGAACGTATGGAAGCTCCTTTCTTAATCTTTTCTAAAATTTCACTTCTATTTCTAAGTGATAATTTTAGAATTTTTATTGACATTAATTTTTAAAACTCAAAAGAGACTACTTACTGCACTGAATTCATTAAACTAACAAACATGCTTTCAGTACTTCCATTTTTTTACTTAGAAGTAGTGGTAAAATAACTGCCGAGAGAAAATGTAAAGTGAAGGAAAACAACAAAGATTGTAAAGAAAACATGCATAAGAGAACAAAAGCGAGTAACTTTCTTTTTAAAGTGTACCGCGTTCACAATGTTTTAAATTGAGCTGTTGCGAAAACCGAGGAGTTGTATAAATCGAGAGTTGCGTGAATCGAGAACGTACTGTATAAAACAAGTCAATTCTACAAAATTTTGTTTCAGTAACCAAAAATAGGTAGAAGAAGCGAAGCATTTTTCCAGTCTGCCATAATATAAGGTTGTCAAAAATCTCCCTTCCACCTTTTTGTCTTTTAAATTTTCCGGCTATGTACAAAGCGCTACAAAGCTCGTATCGTATACATCATTGAAAGGTCTTGACATGATTCCTTTGGATATTGCGTTCAACAGTTATAGACGTGTAAACACGGAGTTCACTAACACCGAAATTCGCGCTATTTAAAAATTTTCCTTCGTTAAAGGCAAATCTGCTAGAGAAACGTTTTGTAAGATTAATGGGGTTTTCGGGGGATGGTACTCTATCATTTCGAGCCGCGGAGGAATGGTTTCGACGATTCAGAGCCGGTGAAAACGACACTATGGATAAGCCGGCGGAAGACCTGTGACGACGAATACCGATCGAATCATGGAAATAATCGAGTTAAATCGGCATGTAGCATCGCGTGACATTGCCCAGGAGATGGGGGTTAGACACCAAACCATTTTAAACCATCTGCAGAAGGTTGGATACAAAAAGAGCTTGATGTTTGACAGCCGCAAGATTTGGCGCAAAACGCTGCTGAAACGGAACGAACTCGATCCATTTTTGAAGAGGATGGTGACTGACGACGAAAACTGGATCACATACGACAATTTCAAGCAAAAACGGTCGTGGAATGGAAGGAAATTTTGCACTATGAGCTGCTCCCATATGGCCAGATTCTACCATCTACTGCGAATAACTGGACCACTTGAAGCAGGCGATCAACCAGAAGCGTCCAGAATTGGCCAACAGTTTCTTCTTAGTATTCAACTGTGAATATTTGTAAATAAAGGGGCAGAGAGCTCTTATTGTGTTATCTTGAGTTTCCAAATTTTGCAGTGATTTTCCGGGTTTTGCAGGATATATCAAAAGTATATATACTAGATTGCAGATTCGTTTCAACATTGAAACCGATTATATCAGCAGAATAAATACATGTGTCATCAGCTAATAAGGCAGTATCACAATTGGACAATCCTTGCATGTCAGACGTATGAAACACTTCAATCAATAAGTCCCGGAACAGACATAAAGTAGGCGCCAGTAATAAAAATACATATTATTTTCAGGAAGTAAAAACATTCAATTGATGCCTGTCAAAATTTTCATGACAACTGATTATTAGAGTACTTCAAGTGACGCTACTTTTGCGATTTTTAAAACAATGAAAAAAAAAACAGAATTTCGTGTACTGATTAAAGATTGCCTTTTCATGTTAAAAAAACCGTCCAAGCTCAACAATGGCTTGAAAAGTGTAACAGGGACTCTAATCCATTTAAAACAACTATTTGTCGGCGGTAGGCTGACTGCAATAGACAGCAACGATGCTGAAGGCCCTGGAAGGCCAGCTGAGGTGGTTACACCTGAAAACGCCCAAAAGTTCACAAAATCGTTTTGAAAAACAATAAAGTAAAATTGCGTGAGATAGCTGACACCTTATAGATATCAGAAGGCAATGTGTACACAAATTTGCCTGAACATTTTTTTCTTTATAATTGGCGCGCACTAAAGGGATTGTTTATAACCTTAAATGACTGGAATTAAGTCACAGCATGGGCCGAAGGTATAGAGGCACATTGCTCTTAAATGCCTCTGGATTGAATTAGGTCCGCTGTGAGCAAACGTGGCACCCATTTCGAAAACAGCTTTCTTATGGATTGAACGACTTCCCATCCTCTGTACGTGTATCAACTCAACACTAAGTTGCAACGATCACATATTCGAGATCACCAAAAATGCAGCGAAATGTGTAGGTTTCTTAAAGTGATGGAAGAAATATTTCACCCCTTCTGACCTGGCAACAATATATAAGGCGTACATTCGCCCGAAATTTGAGTATAACGCTCCTATCTCTGCACCTATTAGGTAAAATCCAACATCGAGCGATGAAACTCATTGGCGATAATAATGCTGCGAAGTCAATCGACTCGCTTGAACATCGCTATTTCAACAAAACATGCTCTAACGAGTTAGCCAACTGCATTCCTCCCCTTCAAGAATTCACCCGCAATACCCGCCTCGCTAGAAATGCTCACCCGTTCACCCTTAAGCCCACCTTCGGACGTACGCCGCACCACACAAATATGGAATACTCTTCCCAGCCCAATTCCCTCCCCAACCACTCTATTACAATCCACAGGCATTTAAAACCAATGTCCATCGGTACCTCCTTTCACTCTCGTCCTTTTTGCCTTCGGCCAGTGCTGTGACTTAATTTCAGTCATTTAAGGGTATAAACAATCCCTTAACTGCGCGCCAATTATATAAAAACAAGAAACTTTAAAACTGGCAAAAAAATTTATGATGTTCTTCAATTCATAAATGTCACACCGGAAATTTCAAATTAAAACTGCTTCGATTTGAAGATATTGGTATGTGACAAAAAATATAAAGTGTCCAGTGTGTGTAACATCTGTACAGATTTAAGTTTTGATTAAACAGTTTTTAGCTTACGTGAAATCATTAAGATATTTAACGAGGTGGTGAAAATAATTTTATTTACGCTAAATTCAGTAATTGGCGGTGGTAAATTTCAATCCCTTCATATTCTATTCGAATGAAAGAGGAGGACACTTTGAAAAAAAAGTTGTAATATAAACCACTTCATTCTCTCTTCCAGACTATCAGCAACAAGAAGTTGTAAACCATAATTCTAGGGTTTCCAACCGAATATGTGCGGATAAAAGAATTGGAACAAAAGAGAAGTGAAAGAAATCGAAACACTGCACTCAATCGACCCATTGAGAAATGTTGAAATGAGAGAGCATGTAATTTAGTGTAAACGTAGAAGTGGATATATGTATGTCCAAATATTCAATAGCCAGAGGTTTTATTTACAATACGTGATTTTGACATCAATAAGCATGTCTTCGTCTAATTTGGCAATTCTGTTAAGACGATCCCACCATTGATACTTTGGAAAGTAATTTTATATATAAAACAAGCAACCAATGACAACCAACGATCAAAAATTTATATCCAAAGTCCATGATGATAGTGCGAAAATGATGGTTTTCCATTTTAATCGGCAACTAATTGAGTATGAAACTGAAATCGGCAAGAAAAATGCAATGACTATACATTTTTGACGGGGAATAATTAAAAACCAGTTTCAACCTTGGGCATTTTGTGCGAAATGCAATTAAATGCAAAGCAAATGATTTTGTTATTGAGTACGTTCAGTTTCAAATTGTTTTGTATAAATACGGCGTTGAACTTATTCGAATCATGGTGAAAGCAATCACTAACTTATTCTTTATAACTGCGATCCGGAATCTCTCTGAATAATTGTGGTTCGTCATTCATTTCACTTGAATTCGTTCACGATAGACTCGTGTTATGACTATTGGATAATTTAATTGTACCCAGACAAGTAATAACCTTGTAATGCACAACGTTTTAATGCATTTCTCAGAGCGTCTTTGTGTCATGTTTTTACTGAGATTTGAAATTCAATATAAGCGATATTTAGAATACTAAGTCAACGATGTCGGTGTCGCAAATTTATGCAGTAGCATCTGTCAATTGGTCACGACTTTGCGCTATGCACAGAAAGCTAATTGAGGCGTACTCCTTAGAACTTATGCAAACGTCTAACCGCTTTAATTAATTACAATGCGTATTTATTGTTTAAACAAGAGCTAGATGTGTTTAGAGTTGGAAATTGTTTGTATACATTTACAATTTTTTGCTCTCACACCAGCTTTTTGATCTAGACTACGATGTAAGAAAGTAGATGCTTTCTAGGTTTTGCTGTGGCCATACATTTGATTTTTTGTACAGAAATATTACCGCTCTTATTATGCAGGAGAAACTTTCTTTCCTTCGTCGGCTTTTTTGGTCACTGTCGATTTTCAATAAAACCAGGTTATTTCATTGTTATTATCCCAAAGATTCGGCAGGGATTGCTGCCTTCATCAGGAGATCTTTTTTTTATTGAAACAAATCATTTTACATGCATACGTAGTAAAAATGCAATTAAACAAATGAACAATAGACTAACATTAATTTTGTTGTTGTTATAAGTCGTAGATGTTATTTAAAATTATTGTTATTGAGAACAAAAAAAATAGATTCACAAAAACCTAAATATTGAGCTCTTCTTTGTGTGAAGCTTAGTCTTGAATGATGTGAAATTTGAATTTCGAATTCAAAATAATATGTCTAAGCCGTTACAAGCATTGAATATAATAATTGTTGGCGCTACAGTTCAAAGGGAGATCAGGGCTTCGCTTGATCATCAACTACTCGTGTTGTGCGCGCTATTGTTCTCTCACGAGTAGAAGGGACCTACAGTTTTATGCCGACTCCGAACGGCGAAATATGAGAAGCTTTCTTAGATAGTTATTACTCTTTGAGTGTTGTCAGCAGCTCGAAAGAGCCACTACCCACTACGCCTCGGCGACCGAGCTCTGAATAAACGGCAGATATGTTCTGTATGTTCTGTTTCCTATTCATATTGTTGTTGGACTTGATTATGTGCAGGGTTTCCAGAGTGTACCTTTTGCTGGTATGTTTTTCCGTTTGCAGGATTTTGACCTCATCAAGGTTGGATAGATTGTTAGTCTGAACGCAATGATTAGCTAATGCTGTTGTCACTAAGTTCTTCTTGTTGATGTCTGATTTATGACCAGCCAGTCTTTGACTGTTTAGTGGTACCTTTGTAACATAAATTACAGGATTCATTGTCTTTGCCGTTACAGTTGATTTTTTGTAGACAACGTCAGTGTTCAGTCTTCCTTTCTCTGTTTCTGATTTAAGTCTGGTGAAAACCGATGCCAATGTACTCGAAGACTTGAACGCTAGTTTTATATTGTAGCAGCGACCAGCAATTACGCTCTTGAAATTTGGGATGTACACCATGCTTTTGTAGATGCGAGGTTTGTCGGTGTTTCAAAGTGTTTGTTGTATTTGTATTGAGTTATTAAGTTCCTTATATGTTTCGCCGGATAACCATTGCCCATAAGGATATCTGCGACAATTCGTTCGTTATGGAACTTTCTGTCACTTAGTTTGAACACTTTTTAAGCCAAGTTAGAAGCTGTGTTTGTTAAAATGTGCTTGGCTTGGTTGGAACGATAGTTGACTAGTCTCTCTGAAGCTGCGTCTTTTTTGTACCAGTCGAAACAAAGATGGTCACGTTCCCGATGAACTTTAACGTAAAGAAATGCTACTGCGTTCAGCTTCTCGTATTCTACTGTGAACTTTATTTTGTCATTAAAATTGTTGAGAGCAAGTAGCAAACTGTCTATGACGTTGCGATCGATCACAGCAAATATTTCATCCACATATTTATACATTGCTTTCGGCTTTTGTACCTTTTGAAAACATACATCTAAAAGGTCCAATACCAAATCAGCGATGGTAGGCGAGAGTGGGTTACCCATCGGCATGCCGTAAACCTGCTTAAAGATTGTGTATTTGTATTGCGGGTAGTTGTTTTCTTTTAAGCAAAACTCTAAGATGTCCAGGAATTTCCTTATGTTAAGACTAATGATGTTAAGCGAGTTGTGAAGGGATGTTTGCAAAAAGCAACACAGCGTCGTATGATACCAGAACATCGTTTCAATCTAATTTAACATGTCTAGCCTTTCTTTTTACATTGTGAGTTGTTTGTAATGTGTTGTAATATCTGTTCGATGTATCTAAAAAGTTCATAGCACGCCAGTCTCATAGATACTGTAATTAGTCTCAGAGGCATATTTTGCTTACGGATTTTCGGAATTCCAGATATACAGGGTATTTGGGTTGTGTATGTAGTCATTACGGCTTTTTCACAAGGAACCCTATTAACCTAGTATGAATGTTAATTGGATCACCTCAATGAAATGTTTAAAAGGGACAAATTCTGTGCTGTTCGAGGTTGAATCACTATACCACGAATACTGATCAACTGATGTTTCAAATGTGGATCCCAAAGTATTGGAACATAGACATGTATATCGGATGGGGAAACAATCCAGAAGGGGACCAAAGCCTAGCTCCTCTTTCTCTTACCAGTGACGTCAGCAGCTCTAGCTGGGTGTCTTGATACAGTCGTCGGCAAATTAATTTCGACATATTTTACTTTATTTTCAGTTATAACTAGAAAAAAGTAACACAGGTCAATTTTACTACTTTTTACGGCCTCCCTTGGCTTTTATGAGTGCGTTGACTCTTTTTGGCACTGATGAAAAAAGTCGTTCGTTAATTTCTTCGTAATGAATCTAAATATCAGTAATAGACGAAATCACCTTAGTTTTTGTGGTGCAGTCTCTCTTCCCGAGCCTTCCTTTGGTAACTGCCCACAGATTCTCAAATGGATTCATGACAGGGGAGTTGCCAGGCCAATCCAGAACATCAATTTTGTGGTTTGCAAAATACTGTTTCATTTTTTTATGTGAGACGTGGAGCAAGACCCTGTTAGAAAATGTGATTTATAATTAGAAATTTGTAATTTGTACGTCTGAATGGTTGAAAGCAGCATTTGAGTTAAAACTTCTGCGTATTTGGTGCTGTTCATCATACCTTCTATTGGCTTAAGACTTCCAGGGCCTTCAAATGTAAAACAGCCCCAAAGCATAACTGTGTGAGGGTGTTTTGGCGCTTGAACGATTTGGCATGATCGGAGTTTTTCTTTCGGACTTTTTCTAACCAGAATTACCCGGTATCCTTGGGCGTCAAAATGACTCTCGTCCGAGAAAACAACATTCTTCCAATTGTCCACTGTCCATTCCTTATGTTTCTTAGTCTAATCTTAAATCCGATTGGATTCAATTAATCCAGTGACCTTGTGTTGAGCAGTAATCCGTGAAACACTGGATTTTGAAACTCCAACGTCAGCTTAAATCTCTCGGATGTTTTTCCGAGCGTGTGCATGTAACGCATGCCCTCTTTTCTTTTAAAATATGCATGAAGATGAAGTCTTAACAAATAATAATTAGTTGTATGATTTAATTTTTTTTTCCCTAAAAAACAGCAACTTGCCTCTTAGAACAGCCAAATTAAACTAATTGTCGATTGAATCGCTAGTCGATAAATTTATCGATTGATTTCCCATTCGGTAACTCAATCGATATGTTATTCTATCACCGTGAATGAAAAAGTCATATTGTGAATATTTTACAATTTGACAAGAAAATTAAAATGTCATAATCATAATTTGGCGCTTATAATTTAAAGGGTGAAGTTCATATATTAGATGAATAAAGTAATATGAATTCTGTAATGCTATGGTTAGTTTCAGATGACGAAATTGTCGATTTCCATGAAATAACACTCAAAAGAAGCCGGTTAAGGGATAGTTCAAACCCATTAGAAATGGACGCCAAACTGTAAATACATTAATAATTCTCATTATATGTTGAGAGTATACAGTTGTTAATTGTTGCAGTTTTCTGACGTATTTCCGACTCTCTAAATATGCGTTTAAGGACCTTCTTGACGAAATAGAACCAAAACTGAGACCCAAGAAGAGGTAATCTTCGACACCCAGCATTATTCAACTTTCGACAACTTTGCGGTTCTGTGCACAGGGTTCATACAAAATTGGAATTGGAAACGAACTTTACGTTGGTTTAGCGCAATCAACAGTCTCCTTTCTCCTCAAAGAAATGCTGACAGTTCCGGAGACTCACATTTGTAACAAAAGTATAAACTTAAGCTATTCGGATACTGAAAAACGTCGGGCTAGAATGTTTTTCTTCGAAAGAAGTGGCATACCTAGAGTAATTGGTTGCGTTGATGGTACGCATGTGAAAATTGTTGCTCCAGAAAAACAATTTCAACATGTGTATTATAATCGCAAGGTTTTTTGAGATTTAAGGCAATGGTAGTACGTTTGGTGACAAATACGAGTATAACATTGAAATGTAGTATGTTTTCCTTATATATTCCTCTGACGAACTCTTTTAATTGCAAATCTTCCTGATTTTTTACTTGTTCTTTTAACAAATTCAATTTATTTTCTTGTAATTGTAAAGATGGCACACTAAGCTTCCTGGATTTCGGTGTTTCAAATTCAAAATTGTTATTGTAATCCTTATTTTCATCAGTTGGGTCGTTCTCAGTTTGGTTGATTTCTCCTGACCCAAATTCATTGCCAGGTGGATCGACAACGGTTTCCATCTCTACGAAGCTTATAATATTTTCTTCTAACGCCGTAAAAACATGCATCTTGTTTGGACCACCTCCCGTGGACTTCAACTCTTGCCTGTTTGCAGATTTTTTCTTTTTTATTTTGAATTTCAAGTCAGTCCAAGCCTCAGAATGAGTTAAAAGTTATTAATTGGCTAATATTACATAATGTTTTCTTACCTTAATCCATTTTTCCCAATCACGCATAGGAGGTCCATGGCTGTTCAATACTTCAGTTAATTTTTCCCACCTGTGTTTAGCTTGCGTTCTTCCGCAAACTCCTTTAGCGATGTATAAGTAATATATATAGCGATAAATATACTCATACTCGATACTCACATCTTCACCACAAAGTTTTTCGTCGACAAGTAGCGACCGCAAATTTGCAAACGCTAAAAAATAGCTGTCAAATCGACGAATATCAATTGCGATCGACATTCACAATACCAAACTTAAGAATCGACAATCGATAGCTAGCGATAATCAATCGACAATCGACGCTCGCAATAAGGGCCAATGACTAACAAAAACATTTAAAATAGGGCATATAGTCCATAGCCTACTTAAACTTACCAAAATATTTGAAGAAGAAAACGTGCAAACCATAGCCTGCTCTCAAAAATTCAAAAAAAAATTGCTTGTCCCAATTAATATGCACACGATTGTAAACGCTTAGTGTTCAGTTCTGGAATCGAACTTGAAATTTCGGCGTGCCAATATCGCATTTTACTCATTACGCTACGGCGACCGTTAAGATCTATGGATCAAAAATACAATTTGGAGCCAGCGTCCCTGGGTCCAACGCTTGCATTTTCGTACCAACTAGTTTAACCCTTATCGGATGTATTTAATTTGCAACGTAGTGGTCGAACATAATTTTATTACAAATACAGGATTATGAATCATGTGATTAGAACGGTTCTATGTTTTGGAGTCTGAGGGCAAACATGCGTTCGAAAAGGACTGATTCCCATTGTTTTTTTACCATCGAGACCTTCCCTTCGAACTACTCATCCACAATATTATATACATATAATCACTCACTAAACATTGAGAATTTTAAAATCATTACGTTTCTAAACTACTAAAGAAAGTGTTTGTAAAAAAATAATGAAAATGAAAAGCAACTCGCGTGAGGCGCGCTTTAATTCACGTGTAGAGAGTTGCTGTGGTTTGTTCCCGGCGATATTTTGAGAAGATTTCGTAGACAATTGACATTGGCAGGAGTCTCGAATGGGGCTATGGCTTGGAAATTGGAGGACACACAGTCTAGGCAAGAACAGACTGAGTTCGATTTTACTTTGCTTATTCTTCTGTTCTGTGGCCGATTTGGCGTAATGGGTAGAGTGCGACACTCACACGCCAAAGGTCTAAGTTGGATTCCCGGCTCAACACCTTGAATTTTTGACGGTACCATCTCTTTCGAGCTACTGAGAACACTCAAAGAGTAGCAGCTGTCTAAGAAAAAGCTTCTCAAACTTCGCCGTTCTGAGTCGGCAAAAAACTGTAGGTCCCTTCTGCTCGTGAGAGAACAGTGGCGCGCACAACACGAGTAGTTGATAAACAAGCTAGGCCCTGGTTTCCTGTGGACTGTCGCGCCATCCAATTATTATTATTATTCTGTCGTGAAATAGTTTGAAATGAAATTTGAAAAACTAATACCTATTGGTACCTTAGAAATGCAGACACGCCCATCAGAAATCATTTAAAAATTAATTAGTTAGTTTTGACTAAGCTTCCTGTATAGCCAAGAACAAAGCAACATTTTTCTTTGACGAGACAATTTAGTTATGAATTTTAAATATGACTTAAAATCGCAGATTAAGTGTTTATGGAAATTTAATTAGCTTATGATGGTTTTGACAAAACCAGAAATGCATTGCTCTCAGTGTCTTCGCATTACAAATGTCGACATCACATTCATTCATACGTACATATGTACAGGGAAGAGGGAAATATATGTTGGTTAAGCCTCAGATCCACCCGGACTGTAGCGCCAAAAAAAGAAGAAGAAAGTATGTTTAAACAGGTAGTGATATGTAAGGGAGGAACACATTTGGCCTCTTCGCTGTGCGGTGCGCAATGTTCAGAGTTTGGTTATCATGGCCAAGAGCGTGGGCGTTAATTCAGTTACAATACGTTAACTCTTCATTGGTAGCAGCTTTGTCATAAGACCATGAAGAAAATTTTTATTAAAAGGATCCAAAGTTTAAGTCGTCTTAGAAATCAGAGACATACGTTATTGCATCGCAATTCGTGATTCATGTTTCGAAAGGGATTTTCCGCGAAAATGTATATTTTTATTTTTTTTTAATTTGAGGGTAAAAACATCCAACGTCTCTGAATTCGCAAAGACTGATCGCTGGTAGGGAAAATCAATATTTTGATCAACAATAGGCGGCACAGGGTCATGCTGACTGATTTTATTGTGAATATTGTAAAGTCTTAAGGACATCCGATTCACGCATGATAGGGACACTTGTCACAGTCCCAATCGGTCTCATGCGCACCTCAATTTCATATCACGTTATGAACCGTCTTGGCAACGTCAATTGGACAACTAAAGGCTGCGATTTGACCTCTTTCATTTTTTTTTATGGGAAACCCTTAGGACGTAGGTTATGCCAAAAGTCCGAAACCATTTAAGATCAATATTATTTATACAATTGATGTATAAATCCGAAATAATCAACAAAGTATTGCAAAATAGAGGCTAAGGTCTGTTATTGACGCAGGGGCGTATCGGGTAGAGTCCGACACTCCCACGCCAAGGTCCCAATTTGGTTCGCGGCTGAGCACCTCGCATTTTTCAAGATATTACCGAGCTGTTGACAACTGTCTAAAAAAAAATTTCTCAAAATTTAGGTTATTTCTGCTTGCGAGAGGATAGGAGCGCGCACAGCACGAGTAGCTAGACTCTGGTCCCTTTGTAGTCTGTCGCACCATCAAATAAGTTAATAAAATTTCTTCAACAACAGGACTATATTACCCTGTTGCTCAGTGATCCAGATAATCTCCCTTCGTTTGTTGACTTTGTAAACGGTTAATTCCTAAGGATTAATTTTATTGAATACTGTATGTGTATCTTTTGCGATTACTCTGGTTGTCAAGATTGGGAACCTTGCAATTAGTTCTAAGTGCAACAGCTGATTCTTTATTCTACTTTTGTGCTTCGTGTAAATACTTTTAACGGTAACCCTAAGGGATGTATAACGGATATACCCTCTGATGTAAGGACACCAATGATCTAGCTGCGGCATATATACAAAGTTAAATTTCAATATGTCCAGGAGTGACTCTGGCCAGTAACTGAGTCAGGAGGGGAATGTACTCTTATCTAGAACTGGGGATTTCGTGGAAAACGACAACATTACTCTACTGTCCTTGTACATCACTATCAGTAAATTTAGGTCGGTTTTTCAAGCGGAAGCCTTTCTGATTGCCACGTAATACACTGTGAAGAACATGTTCAAGCGGCGCAGTATTTCCGTCTATAGTGAAAGCCAAACTGTGCTTGGCAGAGCTCAACGCTCAACAAGTAGGTTGACTGCTCTTAAATTAGTTTAGAAATTCAAGTATTCCCTCGAATTGGTCGACAGATCGAATTCGTTAATTGTCTGGGTGTCGAAACACCACAGGATCAAGGGAAACGAGATTCCCGATGAACTTGCTAGACGAGAATCGAAAGAGATACTCATAGGGCCCGAACCCATCTTGGCTTAACTCTTTAGGCGCAGGATCACCAAGCGCATCTCCAAATAGAAAAGACTGCAGACGACTTGTTGGCGTATTAATAGGATACTTCATATTCGCTAAGCACTTAAGTGTGCTTCGACTAAAACTACTGCGACACCTTTGAAGAAAGTGAAAACTGCAAACCACTTCCTCAGTCACTGTCTCGAACCGAGTGGCAGCTGTTTGGTACTGATGTGGTTAGAACTGAAAAGCCAGACTTTTCAGTTCCAATCGCATCATAGAAGTGTTTGCTAGTATCATCATCACTGAAGTTCTCTCGAAGATCAAGAGAATACATAAAATGTAGGTTAGTGTCTGTTTTTACCATAGTCTGAGCGCCTCAGTGTAGTATTTCCCAAAATAAAAAATATACTTTAAATGATTTAGTTCCTTAAACAAGTTTTAATTTCAAGGCCTGCGGGTTGCCAAATCATACTCAATAACTTCGAAAAACCCTGGTTATTTTTATTCCAATTTTAAACATGCTGACAACGTAAAAAAAGCCTTTAAAGGATACTTAATAATTGAGCTCACTGAATAATTGCTATTACTGTACGTTTATTTTCACATACAAAGATGAAGAGTCTGATTGTCGAAGAAGCCTTTAAAGGATACTTAATAATTGAGCTCACTGAATAATTGCTATTACTGTACGTTTATTTTCACATACAAAGATGAAGAGTCTGATTGTCGAAGAAGCTTTTTTCTTTTAGAAAATGTTCAGAAAATCAAACGCAGCGTTGTGCTGCAGAGAGGCAATGCATTCGAACGTGACCCAAACTTTGCCTAATGTTGGCGGCAGATACGTGTTACATAGAAGTTAATTCCAAACATGTCATTTCAAATGAAAGATTTCGTTTAAAAAATGAACTACAATTTATTGCTCATATAAGCAGTACAGATAACAAAAGATTATTACCCATATTTTTAGTTTTTATGACCAGTTAACACTGGGCAATCCCATCTTGACCTTCTCTGCGATTAAGGACCAGATACAATCTATTGCATCACCAACGGTGAATTAAAAAAAAAAACGAAAAAACATTTCTAGTTGATAGGGGAGGTTAGGCAGACTGTCTGTATATGCCCTGACGAGTAAACACAAATCCATTCTAATTCCTCTATCATCTGAGGCAGTTAAAATTGTAATAAAATAATCCCATCAACAAGCGATAAGGGCAATAAAAAAAGAGGCCAGAAAAAGGTGTCGTCAAAGCATAGGAGATATTCTGTGTCAGTGGAACTGCGGGATATTTTGACACCCAATGAGGTGAAAAATGTTGAGATGGAATGTTGAAAAATATTTTATTTCAATTCAAAGAAAATGTCATTTTCCGAATTGTTTTGTAAATCTGTCCGTGCAAAATTTATGTGTTTGACAACTTTAGGATGAATCAGCAATTGCATGACAACTTTCCAATTTTCAACATTTTGATGGCCAATAAAGTCACCCTTGCTTGTCTGCATCACCCAAAAAATAGAGTTATCAAAATTGGGGGACCGAATTCACTACTTCGTCACATTCTAGATAATTCCTTCCAATCCTTAAATGAACTAAACCTAAACTTGTATGCCGTCGTTCGAGACTCAAAAGTCAACTGCATAAGATGTTCCCGTTCCCGAATCCATTTTTACAGCACACATTGAATAGTTTTGGTTGCTTGCTTGGTTGTTATTCGGTCATTTAAAACTTATCCCTGAATTCGTGTGACACCAAACAGCACGTTTCCTGCCAGCTGAGCCGGCCTTCTTTCAGCAACACCTAGTTCCCCGCTTTCTCGGCTGGTCTTAATAATAATTAAGTGGTGCTACAGTCCACTGGGTGACCAGGGCCACAAACCACCTAAAACAGACATGCGTCTTTAGCCCTCTTTGCCTCCGAGGAATTTTTGACAGCTTGTTGTTTTTGCAGGGTATGTGAAAACATGCGAGCTGTTGTAGTCAGCTGATTGCCTTCCCCTCCCGAAATGGTGGTGGAATATCTTAGAACTTTAAATTTACAAAACTACAAATTACCTAGGTTTACAAATTATATTGTATTTGCACATTTATAGATATCAGTAGAATGAATCAAGGAATATGGTGCAGTTATCTCTTCATCTTTCAAAGAGAGAAGAAAAGAAACGTAGCTTTCTGTTATTGTAATCTAGTAACATTGACTGTATTATGCGTATATGTAAAATGTATAGAATTTTTAAATGCGTTTAATTGGGCTGCAGCCTACTACGCACAATTTGACTTACATTTGGATTAGTCAATGTATGAGGCACATAATTTGTTTAGTCAAATCTTAAAATTTGTTGTTATTTCAAATTCAAATTGGTCACCTATTCTACCACAGAAAGTAGGGAAAATCGATCAGCTGGTCTCTAAAGTACAAACGTTCGTAAGGTACAATCATACATATTTATGGTAGTCGGATGACTGGAAATGGACTGAAAATTTACTTAAAATGGTTACCAAAGAATAATGAAATTTAAATTTTCACTCTCTAAACACAAATTGTTCACAGATTACTCACCTATTTAATTTTGCCGGTATACCGGTATGAAGCGTCAAGATAGAAATGTCTCGATAGGGAACATTTGTTGTGAACGAGCCCTTATTTTTTTTTTTTTTTGTTGCTATGACATCTGTGAAAAATATTTAGTATACATCAAGTCATTTAACAGACATCATCATATTTTGTCATTGCGTTAGAAATGTCGAAATTGGTACCAGAAAGTGATGATTTGCGGAAAGCATTAATCTTTTGCTTTCATTTGAAGAAAAGTGCTGCAAAATCGCATCGAATGCTTGTCGAGGCATATGGTGATCATGCTCTATCAGAAGCAACATGCAAAAGATGGTTTCAACGGTTGAGAAATAGATTTTGATGCGAGAAATGAAGAACGTGGAAGACCACCAAAAAAGTTTGAAGACGCCGAATTGCAAACGATAATGGATGGAGATGACACTTTGAGTCAAAAGCATATGACAGCAATGTTAAATGTTGCACAACAAACAATTTCTGACCGTTTAAAAGCTATGGGAAAGATAAAAAATTGTGTAAAATGGGTGCCACATGAATTAAATGAAAGACAGATGGAAAACCGAAAAAACACTTGTGAAATTTTACTTCAAAGACACGAAAGAAAATTGATTTTGCATCGGATTTTTACTGGCGATGAAAAATGGATCTATTTTAAGAATCCTAAACGGAAAAAATCATGGCTTAATCTGGGACAACCATCAACATCGACTGCAAAACCAGATCGATTCGGCAAGAAGACAATGCTATGTGTTTGGTGGGACCAGAAAGGTGTGCTGTACCACGAGCTCCTAAAACCTGGTGAAACCGTTAATACTGATCGCTACCGACAACAAATGATCAATTTGATCCATGCATTGATCGAGAAACGGCCAGAATGGGCCAGAAGACACGGCAAGGTACTTTTGCTCCATGACAATGCACCTGCACACAAAGCAAAACCGGTTCAGGATACAACCAAAACACTTAGCTGGGCGTAGCTACCCCACCCGCCGTATTCACCAGACTTGGCTCCTTCCGACTACCATTTGTTTTCATCGATGGGACACGCAATGGCTGAGCAGCACTTTGATTCCTACAAGGAGGTCGAAAATTGGGTGTCTGATTGGTTTGCTTTAAAAGACGAACAATTTTATTGGCGTGGTATTCACAAATTGCCAGAAAGGTGATCAAAATATTTAGAAAACAATGGTCAATACTTTAAATAAAATGTTATTACTTTCCCATTAATAATTTGTGTTTTATTTTCAAAAAACAACATTTCATACTGGTATACAGGTCTGTCTATTAAAATCTACAAAAGTCTGCAGCGAAAGAAACATCTTATGTTAGAATTCCAATTCTTGGAACCTCAAAACTATTTAAAGCAAGACTTTAGCTTATAAAGCCCTTTGCATAAGAAAGCCTGAGGGGGAATACTACATAATTGAATCCCTCTCTGATAAATAAATGTCTTATATTACAGAGTATACAACCCTTAAAATTATTCACAATCAAATTTCTCTCATTCCCAAACTCTCTCACACACCAAACCCTATCTGACTGATAATCAAGTTAATTCTAAAATCAATATCTACAACAATAAAAGGCTTTTACGCAAACAAGTACATGAGAGAGCACCAACTGTTCAAAGACACCAGCAAATGTGCTGAAAATGAGGTGAATTTGAAACTCATTCTGTTTTTATTGAAATTCGAACATCAATTTGATCTCGCCCTCTTGCCCTCACAGCTCCCACATTGCTCAGGTTAAACAACAAAGCACTTCATCGGAACACGTAATATTCACTGAACACCCATTCAAGTTGCACGTCATTTCCCATGTTTATGAAAATATTGTTTATCTCCACTGCATGTCAGCTAACATAATTTGCTGCCAATATTGGAGGAGAAACGTGTACTCTTTAATCACTAGTTAACTTAATCGCTTCTAGTTTACATGTTTTATCAGCAAAACAAATTTATTGCTCAATTCTATTGTTCGAGATAACAAGGGGCACAAACGATATTCACATTCATGCGATAATCCTGTTCCCTCTCTGGCCACGAAACAAAACAGCAACCACCACCAACACCAACATCACCACCTCAATGATGAAAAGCCACTGCGAGTGGCTCTCATTGAAATGGCCATATTCCAAATCGAAACATCACCCAACAGTTCAGTTTCAGTGTCGATCGTCAGTGTTGAGGTTCACTTCAGCGAGTCTCTATCGCGTCCCGTCTCAATCGGTCGGTTCCGAGAATTTCCGTGCGGTCTGTGCTGATGCTTCTTCGTCATTTTTCGTCAATCACCGAGCAAGTACCGTAGAAATGATCCATTAAGCATTATTAACACTTAATTGCTGCGACGCGGAAACGTATTTTTTTTTTCGTTCAAACTTGAACTCATTCGAAGACAGTAACCGGTTAAGCTAGACAACAAAGGGTCGGCAAGAGTGCGCGTCTCTTAGGCTGTATCCGCGGTGCTTTGTGATTCTATTTTGACCGTCAGGTAGGTTGAGTGTGCCATCTGCGGGTGCTAAAAATAAGGAGATTTTATTTTCTTGTAAGTGACGTTGCATGCGACTGTGGCACGCGACCCATAAAATCGCTGCTTCTTTGCAGACCTTCGCTTGTTTGTGCGGATGGTGCACTTGGTGAAGTGACTTCCTCGTACAGTGCTAAAATAAGACTCATCTCAGTGTGCGAATGCATTCATCATTCGTCATGCGTTGAGCTTCGACGATGTCGTATAAATGTCGGCCTTATCTATTTATCTCGCCTCCGCCAAATATCTGTCGGAGATTACATGGATTACCATAAAGTCTGAAAATAGTACGTCTGTGCATTATCGTCGTCGTCCGTTTTAATGGAATGTGAAATGTGTTCCTCCACGGTGAATTGTCACAGTAATTGGCTGCTCTCACGTGCCAACTACGGTCGCAGCCACACGAGTGTACGCATTTTTGTAGTAATTTCGAAGAGTGCCAAGTGCCATCACATCAAATTTCGCTTTGGCAAGCAAAACTGTCTGCTTTCAGAGGTGATCTTTAATTTTGAATTTATCAATGAAAAACCGAAAATGACGCTGCGACCGGCATCTTTGTCGAGCATTTCCGTTGCGATGTGAAAGGTGTCGGTGTTTTTTTTTTTTTGTGACTGAGAGTGAAAAATATCTCCTGCACGTTTGAATATAATTCACGTCAGAAATTTGAGAGATGTAAACAAGCAGCTGCACCGATTTATTTTCAGGTTCTTGAATTTATAGTAAAAATGTTTTGGAATCTTTTTCCAAATAAAAGTTTATTGTCGGGTGAAAATTTAATCGACTCCGTGACATTTATTCATATTGTTCTAAAACCTTGGAATCCAACAAATTTTTGGAGTCAAAAATTGTTAGATATTAAGTGGTGAAATGCCTTTCGGTCTTCTACTCTCTACCGTTTCAGTCAGTCAAACCCAAACCACCCTAGATTTTTCAAGAGAAACCTTGAGATTGAGATTCTCGTTGACTAGTTCATTGACAGTTTTGTGTTATCATCAAATACTTAAAGACACAACGAGTACAAATTATTTGCACCATTTCTACACTTTTGTTTGTCATGTTTGTTTGGAATTGAAAAAAGGTTTCATATGTATTATATAAAAAACCATTCTAAAACCTGGAGCATTCGATCCAGATATACTCTAATTTACCGTCTAAAGCTTTCTGGAGGGTTGTAAATTAGCTCTTTCTGACGGAGGCAACCTCTTATTAGCCTCAAATCAATGGCGCGTGAGTGGTAAAATGTAGAGGCCAGCAGACATGTGATGCGAAACAATTTCTGTTTCGCCGTTCAATCTGCTCTATAAATCAAGGCTTAAGAAGGAGCACAGAAATTTCCCCGTATTGCACATAAACTGCGTTACATACTGTTCTGTACTGTTCTAGTGCTCTATGTTTAACTGGTTGTTCTGTTGATCGGGGTGAGGAGCATGGTTTCTAGAAGAGCCTACCAAAACAGCGCACTTTTAATTGTAGCTCTGACAATACAAGCAAATGAAAATGGTTGTCTTTCTTTGGCGAAGTTTTTAACATTGCTGTTTCTGTTTGGATAAACCCTTTCTCTTTCCGGCTTTAGGCTTTAGTTAATTTTATTTTTATTTCCGCGAAATGGCAAAATGTTTGCATTTAAATAGACTGAGCGCAACATCTTTTGGGGAGATATTTGATGGGGTGGTGTGATAAATAAACATGGGAACAGCAAATTTAAACGTAGTCTGCCTCTTCTAGTTTTATCTTTTTGCAGTAGCCTCAATACCACTCTACAACAGAATCTAAAATGTATAACGTCCTATATCCAGCCGTTCAAAGAAAATCCAAGGATTTTTGGTCCAAATGTCTACATTTCTTCAACGCGCGCAAAGGAAAAGTAATGCAACAAAGGGTGTGGGATTTCATACAATTTTCAACAAGCCCCAATATTTTTGTTCTATCCCAAGCCTCCCAGTTTTCTGAAAGTTTGCCAGTCAGCCTCATCGTAATATAAGCTTGGAATGTCTTTGTATTACCCTATAAAAGTTTTGTTTTCCATTTTTCTTTATTCAAGGCTTCGTTAAGGTTGGTTTGGTCGAGGTGACTGTTGTTTTTTTTTTGAGAACATGGTCTTCCTCCGTAGAATATGGTTCAGGGCCCTTTGATTCCCTGAATTATTTTTCGAAACCCTGCACAATTAGGGGAAAATAATGCTTGGGCGAATGTTCTAAGTATGTATCTTGTCATTAAAACAGATCCCGTTACCGGAAATTTAAATCGAATTTAAATCGTGCAAAATAATAACATCACGTCATTCTGAAGAGCGTTTTCGAAGTGTACACCAGTGATTTCGTGGTGTGCATTGTATTCCCGAGAAACGAGCCTTAATAAAAAAAAATAATCCGAAACTAACCCCGGCCGATGAACAACAAGTAGCAAAATTAGTCAAACTTAACTTAGAAATAAACGCTAAGAAAATAAAAGAGGAGTTAAATTTACCCATGGTGACATCAACAATAAGCAGAAGGCTGGTAAAGAAGAATTTACCTGCCAGAAGTCCCAAAAAAGTACCACCACTCTCAAAAATAAACTTACTAAAGCGAACCAAATTTGTGAAAGAACAGCTGAACTGGGAACCTTCTAAATGGCGCAATATATTATGGACGGATGAATCCAAAATAGTTTCATTTAATACTCCTGGGACTAGTTCGCATTTGTTTGCAGGCGAAGAAACCAACCGGTGTGTACTATGAATGTGGGGGACTCTTTTTTTTATTATGGTACTAATCGCATTTTTTGAATAAAACCGACGATGATCGCCATAGTTTATGTCAGCATAACGAGAGAAACCATGCTACCTTACGAAATATGACGCTTAGATGGATACTACAGTAAGACAATGACACTAAACATACGAGCGAATTAGCCAAAAAAAAAATTCAAAGCAATGGAGTTCACCCGAATCCTATTGAAAACCTTTGGACAGATGTAAAAAAAGAAGTGGCCGCCGTGGCGTAGTGGGTAGAGTGCGACGCTCACACGCCGAAGGGTCTAGATTCGATTCCCAGCTCTACTGCTCGAATTTTTCACGGCACCACCTCTTTCGAACTGCTGACAACACTCAAAGAGTAATAACTGTCTAAGAAAGCTTCTCAAACTTCGCCGTTCGGAGTCGGCAAAAAACTGTAGGTCCCTTCTACTCGTGAGAGAACAGTAGCGCGCACAACACGATTTGATGAGCAAGTTAGGCCCTGGTCCCCCTGTGAACTGTCGCGCCAACAATTATTATTATTATTAATTACAGATGTAAAAAAAACAGCTGTATATGAAGCAAAACCCAAAAATACAAAACAGTTATGGGATGTTGTGCGGGTTGCGTGGAATATACTACCAAATACTCAATCAATAAAAATAAAAAAAACAAACAACCTCACTTTTTCATGAACTTTTACTTCGTATTTATACATTTTTGCACTTGGTGCTATTATTTTGCACACTCCAAATTCGGTGTCATTCCGGACAACTTGCTTTTTCTAAGTTCAGAATGCACTTTTTTCTTATGATGTTTAGGAGTTTTATAACTGATGGGATAATAATGTTGTGCAGAAAATATATGTGTTTGCATGACGTTAGGAAAAAGTTATTAGCAAATGGCTTAGAATGTATCACTATTCTCATCCGGAGTGCACCAAAGATTTTATCCAAAACACTTTATATAGGAAATTTTTATTGAACACAAATACCAGGTATACCGGTATGAAAATAAAACACAAATTATTTATGGGAAAGTAAAAACATTTTATTTAAAGTATTGGCCATTGTTTTCTTAATATTTTGATCACCTTTCTGGCAATTTGTGAATACCACGCCAATAAAATTGTTCGTCTTTTAAAGCAAACCAATCAGACACCCAATTTTCGACCTCCTTGTAGGAATCAAAGTGCTGCTCAGCCAATGCGTGTCCCATCGATGAAAACAAATGCTAGTCGGAAGGAGCCAAGTCTGGTGTTTTGATTGTATCCTGAGCCGGTTTTGCTTTGTGTGCAGGTGCATTGTCATGGAGCAAAAGTACCTTGCCGTGTCTTCTGGCCCATTCTGGCCGTTTCTCGATCAATGCATGAATCAAATTGATCATTTTTTGTCGGTAGCGATCAGTATTAACGGTTTCACCAGGTTTTAGGAGCTCGTGGTACAGCACACCTTTCTGGTCCCACCAAACACACAACATTGTCTTCTTGCCGAATCGATCTGGTTTTGCAGTCGATGTTGATGGTTGTCCCAGATTAACCCATGATTTTTTAAGTTTACGATTCTAAAAATAAATCCATTTTTCATCGCCAGTAACAATCCGATGCAAAACCGATTTTCTTTCGTGTCTTTGAAGCAAAATTTCACAAGTGTTTTTTCGGTTTTCCATCTGTCTTTTATTCAATTCATGTGGCACCCATTGTCCACACTTTTGGATCTTCCCCATAACTTTTAAACGGTCAGAAATTGTTTGTTGTGCAACATTTAACATTGCTGCCATTTGCGTTTGACTGAAAGTGTCATCTTCATCCAATATCGTTTGCGATTCGGCGTCTTCAAACTTTTTTGGTGGTCTTCCACGTTCTTCATTTCTCGCATCAAAATCATTATTTCTGAACCGTTGAAACCATCTTTTGCATGTTGCTTCTGATAGAGCATGATCACCATATGCCTCGACAAGCATTCGATGCGATTTTGCAGCACTTTTCTTCAAATGAAAACAAAATATTAATACTTTCCGCAAATCATCACTTTCTGGTACAAAATTCGACATTTTTAACACGATGAAAAAATATGATGTTGTCTGTTCAATGACTTGATGTATACTAAATATTTTGTTACAGATGCCATAGCAAACAAACAAACAAAAAATAAGGGCTCGTTCACAACAAATGTTCCCTATAGAGACATTTGTATCTTGACTCTCACTTCATACCGATATACTTGGTAAAAATAGGAGAAAATATGTGCGAGGGTAAATTACAAAAAATGAGAATAAGAATGTCTTAATATCCGTCGGATAAAGAAATGCTATTAGAATTAAAGAGCCAGAATGCCAAGACTCTTGGATGTGTGGAAATAAATCCGACGAGCACTGTCATCACACGAAACTATTAACCACAACTTAAACACAATTTATATATGAAAAACATCAACGACAAGACTTTCTTATAATTCACTTTCAATTGAAGTAATTGTAAATCAAACATTCTTTTGCATGTGGCGTGCTGATTGACATTTAATCTATTGATTGGATAAAATTTTCATTATCATTCCCTTTTGGTCTGCAAACAAAATGAAACACACACGTCAGCAGAACCACGTTAGTTTATCTTGTCAAAAGAGCATTTGATAAAACTTTGACATACAATATCGACGTCCCGGAAAGAGCGTCACACTATGCAGCAGAAACTTTGAGGTAGTCTAGGACTTCGTCTATTCCGGCTCCGTGGTAAATAGGTACAACAACATCAGTACCGAAATCAGACACAGAATCGCTCTTGCATATCACTGTTTCTTTGGGCTCAAGAGGCAATTGAGTAATAAAGCCCTCTCTCGAAGGACTAAGCTCGCTTTATGTAACAGTTTGAGCATCCCAGTCCTACTTTATGGCGCGGAAACCTGAACGTTACTACAATCGAATGGGGAAGCCTTTAGTCTTATCGAGACAAATGTTTTGCGTGCGATTTTTGGTCTTGTTTGCGCTGATAACATCTGGAGAGAAGATTTAACGACGAACTCTATGGGCTGTACAGTGGCATGCGTCTGATCACGCCTCTTCGGATACAACGCTTAAGATGATTAGGCCATGTAGAGCGTATGGACACCACTGATCCGGCCTCAAAAGTCTTTGAATTTGCGGCACTGGGACAACGCAACAGAGGACGGCCTAGGCTAAGTTGGCGCAAACAAGTAAAGAAGGACCCCAACCAACTTGGAGTCCGCAATTGGATACAGCTGGCGAAGCAGGCATGTTGGCTGAGGCTCAGGTCCACCCCGGACTGTAGTGCAAGAAGAAGAAGGAGGAATCGTAGGTGTGAAACAAAGTAATTTTTAAACATTTGGATGAAAGAGAGAAAGAATTTCTCTTAAGGTGTTTATAAACGGGTCTACTTCCGACAGGTTATCTTTTTGAGAAAATTTGAGCTTATTGATTGCTTCTTCTAAATTGTCCATCGACCGTTCGACTGTTATTCACGTTTTTTGGTATATATAAGTCCAATTTCTGCAAGTTATTTACGTGGCATCGTACATTGTCTCATGTTACATTGCCGCAATATGGCGGCTACTTCGTCAATAGTGCCAAGCACTAGTTAAGTGTCACTGGTCGTAAATTCGTCAGCCATCTTATGTATATTCTTCTAAATTGTACTGCCACGAAGTGGAGTTTTTTCGACAGATCCACCCCGGACTGTGAAAATTGTATAGATGCTATGGTTCTGATACAACACCAATAGATTTTAGGACAGTTTTTGGTTTAACTTGGTTTCGGTAATTTCGATATACCGCACTGCAGAAACCAAGTAAATGTTAACTTTTCACAGACCGCATTTCTCTCCATGAATCACTGCAATAATTGCTATAAGCTTCTGTAAGGAAAGGCTAAGTAAAAAAAATTGTTGTCGAAATATAAGACGTCTGGCGTAAGCAATTGTCATTAATTAGTCAGCCTAGTGCGAAGAATTTGAAAACGACGTAAAAACTATTACAGTCAAAAAAGATTGACTTAGCCTGGCAGCTGCTCTACTCTATTGACTTTACTTTTATAAAATTAATGAACTTCGGTCATATAAGCGTTCATTTCCAACGACTCAAAAGCGAACGCGAAGAACAATGAAACGCTGGGCAATTAATACCTCCTTCATTTCCTTCTTCTTATTCAGTTCCCAGTGAATAGCATAAAAGACTCAGTCATATATGCGCAGCTCCTCACTGTTACAACAATTAAGTTAAGTATTTCGTTTAGGAAATGAGCCCGTCAGATGTCCTCTGTAAAAGGTATGGACACATTTTTGTAGGGCATAGGGTGAACGAAGAGTCGCTCGTCCTTATCGAAGTAATATTCTGTGTACGAATATTGGTCACGTTCCAATACTACGTTCTTTGCGTTCTAACAATCCTAGGAAGTTTTGCTGACATACTAAAATTACACAAATTTTGCCGTTCTGAGAACGCAGAAAGCTGTAGGCGCCCTATTTTCATAAGGGAACAATGGACGCTGTAAAGTGATTCCGTTTAAATTGCAGTATCATCTTATTATTATTGTAAAATAAATATGCAACTAAACGATATGCACACACATGCGTAAGTTTAATTTATAAGAGATCATTTGCAACCTGAACAGCTCTGCCATAGTAGATTCAAACAATTCCTTTAGCATCCGTTGTATCCTTTTCTCAATAAAATCTCTTTATCATTTTTTTTTTTTGCTTCACGTCTTTAAAAGCTCGTCCATCTCATAATGGTCTTGAAAGAAAATAATTAACCAACAAATGTGTGGAGTTTTAAAGTAGTTTTAAGTATACAAAATAATTTACTATTTTCTTCTTTATTTCCCGATGGATCAATTGACCATGAACATCCACGTCATGGGATGTACAATCAATGCAGTCTCCCGTCTTAAAAGGAATGGTCTTTGGTTCAACTCGCACACGAACTTTTATGACCTCACACACCGCACCTCCTATGACACTAGCCTCATGGACATGCTGTCTGATGCGAGGTTACCAATGATCCAGCTGCGTCGCTCATACAAAATCGACTTTCCCCGTGTCCAAAACTGGTTCTGGCCAGAAACCGAACCGGGAATGGAATGCAGTCGGATTTTTACGCACTGCTCCAAAACGATGGAGAGATCTGGAGCTGGGGCCCTTCGGGGAAGACGACGTCATTAGACTTCACATCTCCTTTGGTAGTTTTGCGTCGTTCTTCCAGGCGAAGGCGTGTGTGATCCTAATGGCCACTAACTATAATGAGAAGAATAGGTGGAAGGGGCTAAGTACCTGTATCTGTAGCGACAGCCAAGCTGTTCTTAAGGCCTAACTCAACCCATAGACCACTTCCATGGTAGTCTAGAAATTCAAGTCCTGCCTTAATTTGGCCGGTAGAGTGAAGTCGCTTTGACTTATCCTAGTCCCGGGGCATCACGGGATCATTGGAAACGAGATTGCCGACGAACTAACTAGACAAGGCTCAAAAGAGGCATTTGTACGGCCCAAACCCACTTTGGGGCTACCTGCATCCTTGGTCAGGGCCTCTGTCGACGGTTGGGTTTCCCAACAGCACAACCAGAGATGGCATGACTCTTCAAGATGCAGGCTAACCAAGTGCATGCTCCCAAACGTCAGCAAGAAATCTGCGGCTTTTCTGTTATATTTAGATAGAAAAGAGTGCAGACGACTTGTCGGTGCACTAACGGGACATTTCACCTTTCCAAAGCACTTAAGTCGGCTTTTTCTTAGTGATGGCACCCTTTGCGATGCCTGTGGAGTTTTTGGTGACACTTCAGAGTACTTTCTCTGTCAATGTCCCGCCTTTGCTCGTATCAGATGGCTGCTGTTTTGCGCCGACGTGGTGGGAGCTGAAAACCTTAGCTCTTTAAAAAGCGTGTTCTGCTTTTGTTCCGAAGGCCAAGAAACCACAATAAATGAAGGTTACTGCCTGGCTGTTAAACCAGTGGAGTAACCAACCTCCGACAAAAAAAAAATAATAGACCATGAACATTAGCATTTCATTTAGAATTCCTCGTTTTTATTTCAAGTTTTGTCCTTTTTCTGAACAATTTTTATATCTGCAAGTTTATATTCGATTTTAATTACTTGACTTAAAATGGTTTCTTCAATATGGATTTAACAGCTTTGAATTTAAAGCAGCCTTTAACTAAACATAAAACTGTTATTGTCTATTTTTTTAGTAAGCTCAAAACTTCATCATAGTATACAAATGAACAATGTCTGCAAATCATAAATATGTAGTTTAAAAAACATGTTGTCTATGACCTATTGGAAAGTGTTTTTCTAGTTAAAGACTTGTTTGTTTCGCCTAGACCCACAATTAAACAGCTACAATGGCTCCAACGAATAATCGGACAAGGGTTCTGATTATTTTTCAAGTTTATGTTTATTCTTTCATATATCAAACATTTAATGAAAAACTCAACATAGCGGTTAGAAACCGGAACAAAACTCATTTTATGCTTCACAACAAAAAATCGGACAACCTGGAAAATATTGTTAAAACTTCTGTTATTGTTCACAAAATGTACATACCTCTTGGCGAAACTCGTTTCACATTCATACAGTAATTTAAATTCATACAGTCATTTTTTGAAGTGGTAAGCAAGCATCTTTTGAAGTTAGACAATTGAATTTGAAATTAAATGTTGAAGGGAAAACAGTTAAAAAAATTGCTGAAATAGTCAGAAAAAGTAAATCTACTGTCCACGACAACTAGGTACAACAAAGAGTTCAGATTGTCTGATAAAAGTAAAGTGCGGTAAGGCAAAATACTCAATGAAAGAGATGAACAGTTAATTTTTTAAAGAAATAAAAAATATCTATTTTAAGCAGCTAAGAACTTACAAATATTGTTAAAAGAAAGAAGTGAAAAAGATGTTTGCTTAAATACTGTCCCAAATACTATTATTTTTGTTTTTAATTTGAAGGTTTTTTTTGTGGTCGCCGTGGCGTAGTGGGTAGAGTGCGACGCTCACACGCCGAAGGGTCTAGGTTCGACTCCCAGTTCAACACCAATTTTTCTAATATTTCACGGCACCACCTCTTTCGAGCTGCTGACAACACTCAAAGAGTAATAACTGTCTAAGAAAGCTTCTCAAATTTCACCGTTCGGAGTCGGCAAAAAACTATAGGTCCCATCTACTCGTTAGAGAACAGTAGCGCGCACAACACGAGTAGTTGATGAGCAAGCTAGGCCCTGGTCCCCCTTTGGACTGTAGCGCCAACAATTATTATTATTTAATTTGAAGGTTTTTTTCACTGATGAAAACAAATTTAATTTGCATGGATCAGATGTCAAAGTGTTTCTCTGGTGGCGACCGAATGAAGAGTTTCTGTACAATAAGAAGAGATTATATAATGGTTTGGGGCTGCATTTGCACAACAAATTAGGCATTTTAAGTGATTTTGCGTTTAACCAGAACACACACTTTACAAGTAGCAAAACTCTTATTGATCCACAACTCTCCCAAGTTGTTACAGACACCTGCACAGTGTCCAGACTTTAATGTTTTTGAGCATCTTTGGGAAGAACTCGGTAGGCGAATATACGAATCAAAGTTCAATTTATTGACAGTGTTTAAAAACGGTTGGGTAAAGGCATGGCCAACATCAACACACAATTTTTAGTTATTTTTCGTTTTTGTCCGATTATTTGTTCCGCTGTATAAAATGAGGTTGATTCCTATTGTTATGTTATTAACCGCTACGTTGAGCTCTTCTTTAAATGTCTGTTTTTGTGTCATGTCAGGACTATACGGCGGATGACTCATCAAGTGCTCAAAAATGCAGTTGTTTGAGCCGATGTGTGAGAATTCGCATTGTCGTGGTAAAAAGTGATCCGTCTTCGGCGGTTGGATTTCTTTATTTCTTGGAGAACAACTGGTACACATATGGTCGTGTATCACTCAGAATTGACTTTTCTGTGTTGTTCTAGTGGTACGGTTGCGATATGTCGAGATTTTCCGAAAAAACAGGTGACCATTTGCGTGGAAGTGCTTCGTGCGCGAGTAACTTTTGTTAGATTTGACTCAATTTGAACCACCCATACAGTCGACTGCTGCTTACTTTCGAGCGCATACGCGCAAATCCACGATTCATCACCTGTCACGATGTTATAGACGTGTTTCCAAGCACCGCGATCGTATTTTTGGAGCATTTCTTTCGACCAATCGACACGAGCCTTTTGTTTTAACGATTGACGAATTGTGTGGGATCCAACGGGAACAAATAGTTTTGAAGGTCAAGGGTTCATGCAATATTGAATGTATGCTGGTCCCACTAATGCCTTAGGTTGTCCCAATCTCACGATAGGTCACATGAGATCTTGCAATATTAGTTGGCGCACAGCATCAATTTCCGGTTTCCGGAACAACAACTAACTTTGGACGACCTTCACGAAATTCGTCTTGGAGTGAACTACGACCTCCACCATAACTACCAAACCACCGATAAACATTGGTCCTTGATGGAGCTTCATCGCTAAAAATTGAGTTAAGTTTACCGATGCATTGTTGTTGAGTTAATCCACGTCGAAAGTTGTAAAAAATAATCGCACGAAAATGTTCACGAATTTATTCCATTTTTTGGGCGAGATGAATCTTTTAAGTTACTATAAACAACACAAATAGTGCTCGTATGTCAAAACCTTCTGAGTACGTACAACCTCCAAAATGTCAAACTTTACGATAGAGCTGGCAGTTGCCAGATTGCAACGCTAGAGTTGCCCAATCCCGAAATATAAAAGGCAACCTTCATAGTTTTTTTACTTGAAAAATAATCAGAACTCTTGTCGGGTTAATCGTTGGAGCAACTGTCATCACGTTTCACTTACAGACAAACGGTTATATCCAAACTATTAAATTGTTCCCTAGAAAATTAATCCCAGTTTTTTAAGACATCCTTTGTGTACGGATATGACTGAGACGTTTTTGATACAAGTTTTCGGCAACTAATGCGTTAATTCAATTTGTTACTCTTCCGAGACTAACAGAAATCTGACAATGTACACTTCTGTCTTTAATTTTTCAATTTTTCACCCATCATTGAAGCCCATATTAGGTCAACAAGCTTCAGGGACCTAATTCCTTGTGCGCCCATTTGTTTCTATATGTTCATCTTTTTTCTTTAATCCACCTCAGTAGTCAGTGCTTCCAGTGAACAATTAAGCTTTTTTATAAGTTCTTGGCTATCCGGAGTAACAAAAGATTTTGCAAAAAATCTGTCACCTGCTTTATACATCTGACAGCTAATTCTTCTATGAAAGCCCTAAGCAAAGATGCCTTAAGTCATCAGCCCGTCATCATCATCAAATTCCAATAAAGTTCTTCACAACATAGTTTGTGACCATTTGGAACCTAGGAATGGAACCTATGGAATGGAATCTCAAATACCGAGCCATAGAATGCGATGTTGTTCGGACAACCTCGATTTCAGCATTTCTTATATGGCTGTAAACTATAAGCCTACATCACAGCTGATTTTTGTCCTTCCCTTAGACGTGTCCATGAGCTAAAGAAAATACTTTACACCTTTCCAACAGCCTGATCCTCGGGGCTTATTACCTCAATATTTTGTATTTTGAGAAGGTACGGCATTCCTATATTCAGATATGATGGGTCTGGTTCACGACAGGTAGGGATACCCTATAATTTTCCACTTCGTACGTCGAACAGTGAACCGGCGACACTTGTATGAATCGAACGTCGGAAGCAGCCGTGAGGATCCGCTTCGGGTCGCTCTACTGACCCGGAGAGCGACCTTTCTCTCCGTCCGAGATAGGAGGGAATCTGGAAAAGAACGTCACCTGTACTGGTGGCTATGTTCAACTCGGCCCCGGCTTCCGTTAATTTGTCTTTATACGTTTGATATGTATACTTATTGTAGTATTGTCAGTTGGGCAGTCTGTCACCAGTTTTAAGTTTATACAATTAAAAAGTCAGAAAATTATAAAAAAACACGAAAAATAAAAAAACAAAAAACAATAATACTTTTCACCTCATGATGTGAATAACAGCAGGAAACGGAGACGGTAGAGAAGTGCATGTAATATATATACTTGTTTAAACGATCAGAAGTGCAGTGTTGAGCATTAGTTACGAAAGCTTATTGCAACAAAATACAAAAAGACGTCGAAAGCTGAAAAGGATATTCTAGACGATTGAGCCCTTTTCTTTTTAAAATCAAGTATCTACGTCGGCAGCGTGACTTCAATGTTTTTGAAGGCAAGCCTCCTATTCAAACTAACAGCCAATTCATTCGTTGTATGTAGAAGTACAGTCAGAGCACTCTATATCGTCGTTGGGAGAGAACTTCGCCTCTAAAAGGATAAAAGTGAAAGTCTTGTCTTAGTACACTATTCGTCGAATATGCTTGGATTTGAATGTACACTGTAATTCTTTCTAATTTAACTCTCGCAGTGTTGACCCTCGGAATTGGGTTCTCGAATTTCAAATTTAATCTTGTGATTGTGGGAGATTAGGAGGTACTTCATACAAATAAAAAAACATGTCAAAATCTCTAAGGAAGTGTTGGCGTGGTGGCCGGCGATAAAAACTTTTTGAATTGTTGTAGGCATTAGTAACAAAAGAATTTCCTTATCTCAAGACTTATTTGGTCACGTAAATAGATGATCAGTTAATCAAAGATTGACGTTTCGACTGGACAACCTTTAATTAATTAAAAAAAAAATTTGGACATCAAGGAAATCTTAAATCTATTGTCACTTCAAGTATACACTGTAATCGCAAAGAAGACTTGCGCCACTTGCTTCTGATTAGAAAGACACGCGCTTCAAAAGATATGTTTTACGTAATAAAATTCTGTTTAAACAAGTGAAACACAATTTAATTCATTAAGTGTACCTATTTTGTGTTGACGCTTGTAATCCTATGCTTCTTCAAGAGACAAGGGGTCCTAATTAAAAATTATCCGGCACAACTTGACGCTTGAATTGAACAAGTGGATGCATTGATTAAAAGCGAAATGCACTTACTGATAATCAATTATTGTCTGTCAACGTTCTTCTGAATGCAGGTGGCTCATCAAATTCAACCATACCGTTTTTTTCATTCTGAAAGATCATTAATTGGTTTTAATCAAATTCCTGTTTGTATTGGTGTTTACTTACAATCAGACTTTAATCACTGTGCGATTTGATAAACCGATCAACAATAATTGAAGAATGTATGTAAGGGGCGGTTCGAACTAGAAAGACTTCCACTTTAGTAGAAACATTATTGGAAAGTGAATAAGAACGAAGCATGTGTTAGGTGCTTCATGTTAAGGTAAAATTGTAAATTGTTTTACCAGCAAAGATAGGTGCTTATTCGCAGATGGCTGAACATAATTATGAGAATTTTTTAAGTGACTATAAGTTAAATTTGCCTGCACGACAACCCATCCGGAAACGGACTCAGGCTGTTGGACTACGCCTCGGGGCGGAGCCTCTCTGTGGCTAGGACGTGGTTCCCATACCTGAACATTCACAAAGCAACCTGGCAGTCTCCTAATCAATCCAGCATCAACCAAATAGATCACGTTGCGATCGACGTCAGATACTCGTCCAGTATTCTCGATGTTCGAACCTTCCGAGGTGCAAACATCAACTTGGATCATCACCTTGTTGTAGCCAAGGCAAGAATCCGGATTTCGAGAGATCAGCGGAGTCAAGACAGGACAATACAATTTGACGTCGGAAGGCTACAACCGCAACAGGTCGCTGGGAACTTTGCTGACCGAGTCTCCCTGAAACTCGCTCAGAGTTCGACGCTGCCTACACTGACCATAGAAGAAGACTGGAAACTTTGTCAAAAAGCCATCAAAGAAGCTGCCACTGATGTGCTGGGTTTCACGTCACTACCCAGAAGGAACCCATGGTTTGACGACGAGTGCAGGCAAGCGCATACAGCCAAGCAAGACGCCTATAAGGCAACGCTGCATCGAACGACGAGGGCTGTTCGTGAGCTCCACTAATAAAATGTTTTATCCAAGCTTTTAAATTGTTTCCAAGAAAATTAATCCCAGTGTTTTAAGAAATCCATTGTGTACGAATATGACTGCGACGTTTTCGATACAAGTTTTCGGCAACTGATGCATTGGTCTCACCAAATTCAAATTTGTTGCCCTTCAGGGACTCAAGTGACAACAGTGTACACTTAAGTTTTCAATTTTTCAATTTTCACTCATAATTGAAGCCATTATTAGGTCAACAAGCATAAGGGACCGAATTCTTTGGGCGCCCATTTGTTTCTTTATACTCGTCGTATTTAAATAATCCACCTCAATACTTACTGCTACCACATTTGTTAAAGTTCTTGGCAATCTAAAATAAAAAAAGCTTTTGCAAAAAGTTTGCCACCTGCCCTAAAGCCCTAAACAAATATGCCTTAAGACCAACGAATTCGGGTCCTAAGAATACTTCTTCTGAATTTTGTCTGGCAAAGTCATCAGCTGCATCGAACGACGAGGGTTGTTCGTGAGCTCTACGAACAAAGAAGAAGAAAATAGCACCAGCTTCTCGGAAAAAAAGAACAAGGAGCATGAGAAGCGCGCCGTCGAGGAAATGGTGATAAGATCTTATGTCGAGAATGAAGTCAGAAAATTTTACGGAAAGGTAAAGCAGCTATCCGGCGGATACAAGGTACGGACCGAAGCCTGCCGGGATCAAAATGAACAACTTGTGGTAGAGTCGCAGTCTGTGCTTATAATCATTTCTGCAGACGCTGTTTCTTTGGACTCAAGATGCAATTGAGTAATAAGGCCCTCTCTCGAAGGACTAAGCTCGCTTTATTTAACAGCTTGATCATCCCAGTCCTACTTTATATGAAGCATGGACGTTACTAAAAGCGGATGAGGAAGCCCTCAGTCTTTTCGAGAGAAATGTTTTGCGTGTGATTTTTGGTCCTGTTTGCGTCGATGGAAACTGGAGGAAAAGATTTAACGACGAACTCTATGGGCTGTACAACGACATGCGCCTGGTCAAGTTTCTACAGATACAACGCTTAAGATAGCTAGGCCATTTATATTGTATGGATACCACTGTTCAGGGCCGAAAAGTCATTGAATCCCAGCCATTGGGACAACGCAACAGAGGACGGCCTAGACTAAGGTGGCGCACACAAGTGGAGAAGGACGTAAACCAACGCAACTGGAGGCAGCTAGCGAAAGATCGTGATGACTGGAGAAGCATGTTGGTTGCGACCCAGGTCCACCCGGATTGTAGCGCCACGAGAAGAAGTAGAAACAAATTCATTAATTAAGGTTCAATACATTGTGGTTCCCGTTCTCCATGCAAATCGTAAGTTCCAGGAACTTTAAGCACATCTTCTTATATTAAGTGTATTGCTGAAATCGATGATCATATAGTGTAGAAGCATTGTCAACTGAAAAATTGCTTTGACATCTAATATAAGAAAAAAAAATTCTAACAATTTTTTTGCAGGAGATGTTGTATAATAGAAACTTTTTCCATATGGTCCCCGAGCAGGGACGGGAAGGTATTCACCGATTCGCAGCAGAGGAAGACTTCAACTTCGCATTCATTCTGCCGAGGGCTCCTTATTTCGGCTGTCCGTGGAAAGCGACCGTGAAGTCTGCGGACCGCAGGAAGTGCACAAATTGGGTACAGGAGCAACCCAACCTTATTGCTGGAAAAGTCGTCGTCGTCCACAAAGACAGTAGTCCGCCACAACAGTAAGCAATAGGACGAGTGGAGGCGGTCGACGCAGGGGCAGGAGGGAGAGGTCAGGGTCAAAGACGTAAGGATCAGGAGCGGCCCAATTGTTGAGTTAGCAGTGCCTCCAATAGAAGAAGAATGTTGAATCCTATAGCCTTTCATAGGAACTTATTTCGAACCCCGCGGCACACCGTGTTTACATCACTTTCCATTGCCTTTTCCGTTTGTCAGCGACCTTGGTACTTCTATCAGTTAGATGCTGTTTATTCAATTTGCAGCAGGGTGTCTGAGTATCCTGCTGGTCACGACTTCCAATCAATCTTTAGACTTAATAGTTCAGAATCATGTGCTAAATATAGAGTCATAACATATCACTCTTTTAGTCCCCGGCGGCACCCCTATATGTGCCACCAAATAAAATTGCTCATTTAATATTTTTTTTTATTAGTGGTGCGAAACTTATTGGGTGATATGTTAGAGATATTCCGGGCAGTTCTAAGTTCTTCAATAAGGTAGGCTTGCCTTTTGTGTTGTTCATACAAAAGAATACCGATCCTCATTCAATTAAAACAGACTATGCAACAACTCTTGCCAAAGAGATCAGGTGTTATTATAGTTGCGATGGTATTTATCGAACATTATGAATTTGGTGACCATGAAAATGGGCTGAGGAAGATGAATTCTTAATGCTTTCCGCGTCATTCAAAATACCCTGATAGCTTAAGATTTCGTAGCGTCTTCAAACAATTTGTCACTTAAAGTGGAGAAGGATATCCCGGTGACAAATACGAGGGGCGTTCAGAATAATCTTGGTATAGTGGTGAAAGCAAACAAGAGTCCATGCAGTGTCTCCAGTAACAATTCGATCCCTAACACCGTCCGCATTCTCACTACACATCTCCAAAAGCTCTCTACAACATGCGATTCTCACTTGTTTCTTAGGCGCTGTGAGCATTCGTGGCACCCACCTTGCACTGACCTTTTAAAGGTTAAGATGTTCATGAAGAATGGTGTGAATGGCACCAGTTGAGAGCTTGGTGATCTCTGTCATCATTTTCACCTTTATTCGTGCATCCTCAAGAACAAGTTTTTCAACTTCTTTGATGCTTTCTCCCGTACAGGCAGTAGCCGGGCGAAGGAGCGGGGGTCATCTTCAATGCTCTCTCTGCCTCTCTTGAACTCACTTGACCACTTTTGCACAGTTGATAATGAAGGTGCGGAACCCTGGTAAACAGCCATGAATAGAATTTTGACATTTTCCTTGCTTAGTGAGAAATCTAATTACGGCGCGATGCTGAATTTCTACCATCATCGTCTCAATTGCCATTATGATTCTGTTTAGCTAGAGATAAAACGCGAATTAATAATCACATTTATATGAAATTATGATTGCACAAAAATAATAGTATTACTTGATGAATAAGTTAATTTATATATGTAACCACAGATTCACCCTGATACTGTGATTTTGTTAAGTGATTCTGTTAAGTGATTTTGGCACATGCGCTGCTAAGTGTCCTCCGATGAGTGCATTAATCTAATTGTAGTGAAAAAGCTTCTCTAAAGCTGGCAATCAGCCCATGATTCGTAGAGGACGATTAGTCTCACAACTAAAGTGACGATTTAACCACACGCGGTTTACAATTAAAACCAAAGAAAAACGAATTTGATTCAAAACTTCACTCCGTGAAGAAAGTTTGACATCAAATCAATACAATTGAAAACATAATTCCACCTTCTTAGAAACAGCATTTCCTGACCACAGCCTGTTGATCCTACCCCAACACCAGAAGAATTCGATTAAGTCAATTCTGTTCAAATGCAATATGAGAGCGTGTCTCTAAACGCATCAGACGATCACTGCCTTGGAGTGATGCTGAAAATCAGTAGTTTACACAATTAAATTGTCCTCTGCCACTTGCAAGTGCAAAACGCTGTTAATTGATTCATTGTGTTGCAGTGGTGTCAATAAACAGATGCACCCTCCTTCCTCCCTCGCAGTTCATGTGTCAGTGACACTAATCGAATGGGATACGACGACGGCTACACACTAGTCAATTAATGGAAAATTGTGTGCAAACATAGCCTATGAGCTTGGCCAATCGAAAATTGATTAGAATGATTAAGACCGACTTAGTCATAACGACTTAAGAAAACAAACAGAGTTAAATATATATTCCAAATTAAAGCATCTTCTTTACTGACTCTAAGAAGAAAGATGAACACACCTAATAATGATGATGTCATTAGAGGTGGCTTAGCTCAGACAATCATGGATCTTGTCAGACAATTAAAGATGCCGAAAATTGGCATTTATTGGACAATTCGTTTGCATTTCTTCATTTGTTTCAATTAAGCGACACATTTATGCTGAGAATAGTTGAGCTTTATCGTTTGTTAGCGCACACACGATCAATGTGGATGTCACATAAAAGTTCAAGCATTTCTGGAAGACACTTTATGTGCTCCGGTCAGGGTGTTAGCTTCAAATGATTAAGTAAATTGACTTAGATGAAGATAAGAGATAGAGTGAGACTTGTGATGCAGGTATGTTAGTTTTAATTTGTTTATGAAAGCAATTAGAGCCAATGGGAACATTTAAATAGCACTTTCTGTTTAATTTTATAGGGATAGGTGAAACCGGGAAGCTTCTGACGCGTTCCATGTGACGCATTCCATGTGACGCATTCTAGGTGGCGCATTCCATGTGACGCATTCCATGTGACGCGTTCCATGTAACACGTTCCATGTAACGCGTTCCATGTGTCCGAACGGTATCTGTGCTGCCAACGGACAAAAGTTTGGTCTTCAAAGTTTCCAACCAAAATTGTATTCGCTTATATGCTCTGCTTCTCCAACAAAGGTTTGAAATACGTCACGCTCCACTTCAAATAAAAGACAGTGAGTATTCCTGTCTACAACTCCGAAGTGGCTAGTCATCGCTCAAACGATGACAAATATTCGTTCGGCAGAATCTTACTCGTCGATCAGATCGTAATGAGGTTGTGGCCTCAAACAAGTTTCTACGGTTTTTTCCAAACCCCGATCTGTTGATATTCGTTTATGGGGCTAAGCAGACTATAACCTTGAATTGGAAGAGACGATGAAAGAATTTAGGTTATTGACTACAGCTGGCCGATGATTAATGTTGATTGTGCATTTTATGAAAACTTTCGAGGTACCCGACAAATTTTGTATTGAACAAGAAGAGCTTGTAAATATTTGCCCATTTATTAGTTTTCTCGTTGTATAAACAAATAAATTCACAACTATGGAGTTTTTAAAGATCAATACTAAAAATAAATGCAAATCTTAATCCAAGCATATCGGCCCGAGTCATGAGAAGTTGTTTATGGTATTCAAGGTTTCGTTGTGTGTCACTTCTGTTACACATATAAAATTAAATCCATTTCCATCAAGCTTAAAAATTGGGGCTATCTCCAAACGTTTCACGGGATTTTTGGCGAACTTATTAGCTCCAACAAACGTTTATATTTTAATACAAAATTTATTTTAACATATTTCTTCCTCTCTTCTTCTTCTTCTTCTTCTTCTTGTGGTACTACAATCCGTGGTGGATCTGGGCCTCAACCGGCATGCCTCTCCAGCCAGCACGATGTTTCGCCAGCTGCCTCCAGTTAAGTACTCCAAATTGGTTGAGGTCTTTCTCCACTTTTGTGCGCCACCTTAGTCTAGGCCGTCCTCTGTTGTGTTATCCCAATAGCTCGGATTCAAAGACTTTTCGGGCCGGAGCAGTAATGTACATACGCTATACATGGCCTAGCTATCTTAAGCGTTGTATCCGAAGACGCTTAACCAGGCGTATGTCGCTGTACAGCCCATAGAGTTCGTCGTTCAATCTTTTCCTCCAAATGCCTCAAATCGCACGCAAAACTTTTCTCTCGAGAAGACTAACAGCTTCCTCATCCGCCTTTGGAAATGTCCAGGTTTCCGCGCCATAAAGTAGGAATTTCAACTTCTTTAACTAAGTAAAAAAAAGAGACATCAAACGACATACTATTGAAATACTTGTCCCGACAAGCCGGACATACATCTCGGCAAATGAAATATTATACAAAACAAAATTATAGAATTAATTATAGGATTTGTTTAAAAAATTGAAGACAACGAAACAAAACAACTTTATTCTGAAATGTATTGCCCATTTTGAGCAATGACCTTTTGCTTCTGCCTTCCGACTGCATCATAGTTCCTCGCCCATAGAACGTCAGGTTTTTATCAGCAAAATATGAAAATGGAAGGTAAAAGTTCAAAGTATACAATTCCTTTCTAATCCCACCAAACTTACAACATAACTTTCTTTTGATGAATATCATTAGCTTTTGATGTTGTTTGCCCTGATTCAGCGCTCCACGATCTCCTCCGATTGACTTTGTTGTAAAAAACCCATTTTTCATTTCCAGTTACCAAGCTTTTTCATTACATTTCTTGAGATGATGTTAATGCGTTGTGTTAAATGATTTTCGTTCAGTAAACGTTCTTTCAATGCATATACGAGATACATGAAGCTTCTTGCAATCTCCGATCCGAATCGATTATTGCTTTGATTCGGTCGCCATCGACTTCAACTGGACGACCAGAGCATTTTTCATCTTTGAATGGAAAACCACCAGAACGAAATTTGGTAAACAAATTTTGATTAGCAGTTCTTTTAAATCATCGTCATCAACCAGCACATAACGTTTTGCAAGCTTGTGATAAAGTTTTTTCCTTCGTGGAAATTACAAAAAAAAAAAACAAAAATGACGAAAATGTTCATTTTGATCTTCCATTTTGCAACCAACGCCAAACAAAAACTACACAACCGGTCAAAAATGTTTGTATCGATTGACAGTTGAAGTATCAACTATCAAATAACAAGATGTGTTTGAATTTTCAATTATATCAAAAAAACTTAAACATCAACTAAGGCATCTATGAGTGAAATCCACAATTAGTTAGTTGCACAATAATAAATTTCCCAAATGTTAAATTTCACCAAAATGTCGTCAATTTACTCCCATGTATTAGTCCTTCAAATGTAGTTGATTGGCCAATATACAAAATTTAAAATAAACCTCATAAGAAAAATAATAAAATCCTTTGAAGACATACTTTGTGTGAACGCAGACGATTGCAATGCAGCATACATCATTAGGCATTTTTTTTTCAATATCAACAAAGTTTGTTGATTATACTTCTCTGTTTAATACTTCCATCAAAGGTCCAGTGGACTTGGATTTTTTGTGTCTCCGAAATGTTTCGCCATTCTTCTATTATATTGTTCTTAAGCATAGTTTTGAAGGTAATGATGTGTTTCCGAATTCAACTTTCGAGGAAATTTCATAATGCTCTTAGGATTCAGCTCCGGATGTAAGGAAGGTATCCGCAACTGATTTTTAATATTACTGTAGTAGGATATTAACGAATGTAATAGAATAATGAGAATCGAAGAGAGCATAGACCAATTACAAAAAAAAAATTGTAGGTTAGGATAACACTCTGCATTGATTGTAAAATAGTAGTCTACCATATAAGCAGGAGTTGAAAAGATCGGACGAAATAAAGAAAGATCAAAATAACGACTTTCAGTTTAAAGTTTAAAATTACACAACATAATTCACATTTTGCGCGATATGATTGGAGTCATTATCTTGTAGAAACCAAAAATCTTCTCTGTACCAACCTTTGAACTTTGTAGTTAATTATGTTTCAGAGCATTTATATAATGTATTCGTTTGATGACAGATTCAATAAACATAATTTTACGTATACTGTGGCCACCACACAATCTTTTTTTTAATTTTTAACGCATTTTAATTAACATGTAGTGAAGGACAAAAAATAAATACGCCTGCAACCATTTAAAGATTTAATCTATTTCAGTTTATTAAAGATTTTTTTCACTAAACACTGCTGCAAATAGTAGGCACAATTCTGATACATATGTAATTTGTAAAGAAATAAGTTCCTTTTGGGAAAATTGTTCAATATTGTAGAAAAGATGCATTTTAATGTGCACAAAAAAATTAATACATTTCGATGTAATTAAATAATTTCGTATTGTAATTTTCACTCATCACTCCAAAGAATGTTTTCACTTTTTTTATGCCGTGATCGTCAGACCACATTTTATGCTGGGAAGTAAACATCTTTCTACGGTCATTTTGTTTTCCTTTTTGCTAAGCATTGGAACTTCCCTTAGTTCCTGGATGGAAATTTGGACCCCACAAGCCTTCAAAATCATGTTAAAAACGTCCTTTTTTGCTTCTCACACTATTAAAGGGGTTTTTTTTATGGTTTTTCATAATTGCCCCGAATTTCTTCTTCACCTTTGAGTTTTTACTATATTCCGATACGAAAATTCGTCACTTTTAATTTTTCTAATGATCTCCCTTTTCTCATAGAAACAATGTTTGTTACACACCATTTCTTTCTTTCTGACAGAGGGTAAAAGAGGAAAAAAACAGATTTATGTCTGGAAGAGTGTGACGTTATTTGTACATCACGGTATAATAATCTGATTATATATTTTTGAAAAATACTTAACACCTCGAATTTTTCACGGCTCCTCTCGAGCTGCTGACAACATCAAAGAGTGTTATTACTCTTACTGTCTAAAAAATCTTCTCAAGTTTCGCTGTTCGGAGTCGGCAAAAAAAACTGTAGGTCCCTTCTATTCGTGAGAGAACAGTAGCGCGCACAATACGAGTAGTTGATGAAGAAGCTAGGCCCTGGTCACCCTGTAATCTGTCGCGTCAACAATTATTATTAACAAAATCTGTGTTTCTTTTTTATTGATATATGGGACATTTAACATCGTTCCTTGACTCAACTGTTTTTTCAAAGTTCTTTAGATGGTCTCATCGGATAAAGTTTTGCTAGGCCTCTACCTTAAGCATCAAATTGCGGGTTAAGGCACACTAGTTGTACAACGGTGTTTCATATTCACGACAATCTCAAGGCTATGAAATAATGGAATCCGTAAAAACATAATTACCTTTTCCTGTCTAAAAAAATGATCGAACTCTCCCAATGACTTTTTTGAATACCGTATGAGTTTTATAAGTTTTTCTTCCAGCATTACAATTCCCCTTCCTTTATTTTCAATGATTTTTATTAGATATATTAATTATCTCGTCAAAAGATTCAAAAGCAATGAAATCTTTCTTTCGGAAAAATAATAATTCAAACTTAAGTTTGATGTTTTAAAACTATGTGAAAATAGGTGTGTTCCCGTACTCCAAACAAATAACAGTGCAGAACCACGCAAATCAACTCAAAGTCCGTTCCCGTATATTGAAAAAATGGGTTTTACGTCAAATGAACGCTCTCTCAAGAGAGTAAAACATTTCCTCATCCTGTCCATTCCAACACAAGAAATTTGTGTGGGTAGGTTGTTGGTTTTCTGTCAAATTAATTGGTGTACATACAGAGGTAGGTGAGCATTAACCCATTTTTTCTGTGTATGTGTCTCAAATTTTCTTGTTGTTTTTGTTTTGTGTAACTAAAAAGTGAATTTGACATTTATTAACGACAAAGTTTACACATTTGGCTTAGATGCGTTCCCGTACTTTGCCTCTTTCTGAGAGAATTTTATTCACATTAGCAGTAGCAAATGACACACTTCAGAATTTTGTGCAAAAGGTACTGGAACAAATTTAATATCTATGGAAAAAAGTCTAGCTCTCTATGTTTCATATTACCTGAGGTATAGAAGTTCGAAAATTACGTTTACCGTTTGTTTGTTTGCAAGCAGACCTATACTACGGCTCTCCAGTATTTTCGGCCCAATAAATGTGAAATTAACAGTATTAATTAACAATTTGTTTAAAAATTGTTGTGCCAAGTTGATCACATGATTCAAAAATCGCATCTGTCAAACTATTCATAGTGTCAACGAAAACACTGATAGAGAACCATTTCGTGGCGAGATGGCGGCTAACAGGCCCAGGTCTTGAGAGAGCCTGGCTGGTACTGACAGCTTGCCCAAAGATATCATTCTGGTGCAACGGGAGGTCAGGAGTCCTTTTCAGCCTCACCGAGTTTTGGGCCTCCTTGTGGGGGTATCGTGGTGGCTGTGGTTTACCACCTAACATCGCGGGTAGAGTCGAGGAAAGTGTACTGTGCTGACTTGTCTAGTTATTTGTTAAGTCATGGCTAGGCAAGGCGGTTGGGGCACTGTCCCGGCTCAGTGTGGAGTTGCATTCTCAAAAATGGCTGCGACCCAGAGAGTGGAAGAGGTTTTAGGGAGGCCTCGTATCAAACCAAGGTCTGGTAATTGTACCTCAAGCCTGATCTCAGTTTGGTATTTGGAAACTAAGGCGTTTAGTCTTGCGTTATCTTGGGATCCGTGTTATAAACCGTTAAGGCAGGTGATCACGTAAAACCTAATCCAACATCTGTGCCAAGTCGATGCAGAACCATTAACTCACGACAAAATGTACTTTACAAGTTTAAATTGAAATGCGCAGTTTGAGAAGCTTTGGTCCTCAAGTGTTGTTTAAGATACGAAAAGTGAATGGTCCCCAAAAATGCGAGGTGTCAATTCAAGAGCCATTTTTGGGATCCTAGACTATTGAGCTGAATCGTCTCGAAGTTAGAATGATGAATGATCGTGCTTGTTGAGTGTGTTGCCTCGTGTTGGAATGATGAGGAATCGTGCTTGTTGTGCGTGCTGGAAGGCACAATCAGCGGGCGATTTGAAGCTATGTATGGCTACTCTTCTTGCCAATTAGCAATAAAAATTTAATCTAACGCACGTTTTCGGACGGCGATTCATTGGACTCAATTTCCAACGACTCGACCATAATTCCGGGTGCTTTTTCGATTTCAGTGTTGGCTATATACTCTTTCAATGCGGTTGAGATTTTTGCATACATCAATGACTAACGCAGCTTTAAAGTAAATGGTCAAGCGGCGTTAAATCGCACATGTTTTCATATAAAACGCTCACCATTCTTACTATTCAATAAATCAATTGTAACGTATGCTGTTTGATTTGGTTTTACGTGAACACCTGCCCTTACGGCTTATATCACGGGAAACCTTTTTTCCAAGAGTTGTAGGTAACGCAAGACTAAACGCCTTGGTTACCCAGGTACCAAACTGAGATCATGCTTGAGGGGCAATCACACCACCTTGGTTTGATGCGAAGCCTTTCTAAAACCTCTTCCGCTCTCTGGGTCGCAGCGCCCGGTTGAGAATGCAACTCCACACTGAGAAGGGATAGTCCCCTATCCGTCTTGCCTAGTTGTGCTTGAACAATCAACTAGACATGCTAGCACAGTACACTATCCTCAACTCCACCCGCGTTGTTAGGTGGTAAACCACAGCCACCACGATACTCCCACAAGGGGGCCTACCGCACGGTCAGGCTGGAACCGAAGTTCCAGGGGCCCCTGACCTCCCGTGGCACCAGAATATAGCCTCTGGTCAAGCTGTCACTACCAGTCAGGTTCCCTCAAAGCCTGGGTCTGTTAGCCGCCATCCCGCCACAGATGGTCTTTTCTCCATCAGTGATTCCGTTTTCACTATAAATAGTGATACGGATGTGATTTTGAATCATGTCATTCATAAATCTAGTCACATCATCTGGATGAAACGTATGCTGTGTGACTTGTGGTAACATCCTCTTAAAACTTCATGTCGCCGAAGGCTATCCTCAAATTTGATGCAATAATGCTTGTGGCCGCCGTGGCGTTGTGGGTAGAGTGCGACACTCACCCGGCGAAGGTCCGGGTTCAATTCCCGGCTGAACACCTCGAATTTTTTCACGGCGCCTCCTCTTCCGAGCTGCTGACAACACTCAAAGAGTAATAACTGTCTAAAAAAATCTTCCCAAGTTGTCGCTATTCGGAGTCGGCAAAAAACTGTAGGTCCCTTCTATTCGTGAAAGAACAGTAGCGCGCACAACACGAGTAGTTGATGAGCAAGCTAGGCCCTGATCCCCCTGTGGACTGTAGCGCCACCCAATTATTATTATTATTATTAACACTAACCCTTCATAGTAACGTAACGATCAACAACAAAAAAAACGCCCCAAGGAGCTTCTATTTATGAATGAAGTGATTTTTCATATTACCCTGCCAATCACACATAGTTCGACAAACCCATTGTGCGTGCACATTCATCGTCTTGGAGCATCTTCTTCGGGAAACAATTGGAGAACGTATTTCACTTCAAATTGTCCATATTGTATGGATGAAAATCAACCTCATTGACCACAATGCGCGTAGTATTAATGTGCTCTTCGCAACCCTGCGCACTGACATGGCAACATCACACAGCGGATAGATAGACTTAATTTTTTTCAGGAAACTTGTTATTGCCTCTCAACATTATGATCGAAAATTAAAGTTAACGTTCGTAAAGTTGCGGTCACCGACTCAGAATTTCATAATAGAATTTATATGACTGGCAGGCGTTGCTCGTTGGAACTTCGATGAAAATGTTGAATTTACTTCATCAATTGGGACAATTTGATAATTAGTGAAAAGATTCATGTCCACAAATCAAATTCAAGATTGTAATTCCCGTCTTGGAAAACCCCCTATTTATATTCGATGGTGCAACAGTCCACTAGAGGACCAGAGCTCACTACACTCCACGACCATCATAGGCGTTATCCATAAAAAAATGGTCTTGTGACCATCGACCACGAACAGAGACTAACGAACAGTGGAAAAAGAGAAGGGCTTAGACTTTCCTGACAGCTACCATTGACAGAGGGCAAACAACGAAGTAAGCGGCTCCACCTGGCAAAAAAAGAAACATTCCTCGACTAACTGATGGGCTCGGACTTCCCATCAGTCTATGAGTCTATGAACTGCTTTCCTTTCGACTTTTTCTTGTTTTCAAACCTGCAGAGCTCAGTTCAAAATTCAGTTTCAGAAACAAATCACGTCTATTCGCAGCTTTTCTGCGCTTAACTTCTGTTTCAGGGAAATCCTTGAAAACCTATATCTCCAGCAATTACCGTCGTTTCTTGAGCCAAGAAATGTTTTTTTTTTCACATCCTCACAGTTTTCTCGATGTATATACGGTTGCTACCATAAATAGGTTAACAAGACACAATTTTGAAAAGACTGTGTAAGTTTGTTTCGTCGGGCGAGAGCTCTATTACTCAATTACCTCTTGATCTCAAAGAAACAGCGATTGGCAAGAGTGATTCTGTGTTTGATTCCGGTATTGGTGTTATTGCCCCTATTTACCTCGGAGCCGATGACTTGTGAGTTACGCACGATCTTCTCGAGGATGATATTAAAGAATTCACATGACAGTGCGTTACCTTGTCTAAAACCTTTTTTGACACTGAAGGTCTCGGTGAGTTTGTTACCGACCTTCTCCATCGTCATCTTACACAATCTTACGTGTTAAGTAGGAATGCCAAAACTAGACATGGCATTGTATAGCTCGTCTCTATGCACACTGTCAAATGCGGCCTTAAAATCGACGAGCGGGTGGTGAGTGTCGATTTGTACTTCTTGGACCTTTTCCAGGATCTGCCGTAAATTGAAGATCTGGTCTATCGTGAACTTCTATGGCCTTTAACCACACAAATAGTGACCAATCAGGTTGTAGACAAAAGGTTTCACACGCTCACACAATACGGCGGAGAAGATTTTGTATGCGATGTTTAGAAGACTGATCCCTCGATAATTGGCGCAGTCGAATGGGTCTTCTTTATTGTGGACCAGGCAAACGACGTTAAGATTCCACTCATCGGGTATGCTTTCCTCCGACCATATCTCACAGATGGGCTGGTGCATGCGCCCAATCGGATCATTTCCAGCTGCTTTAAAAAGTTCTGCGGGCAGTCCGTCTGCTCCAGCAGCTTTGTTCGACTTCAGCTTCGATTCTTGTCTATCATCGTCCAAATCAAGCAGAACATTCTGCCTAACAGCGGAATTGGGGTCGTTATCGCCGTTGAGGAGTCTGCCGAAATGATTCTCAGTACAGATTGCGACTCTACGAATTATTGGCACTACAGTCCAAAGGGGGACCAGGGCCTAGCTTGCTCATCAACTACTCATGTTGTGCGCGCTACTGTTCTCTCACGAGTAGAAGGGACCTACAGTTTTTTGCCGATTCCGAACGGCGAAATTTGAAAAGCTTTCTTAGACAGTTATTACTCTTTGAGTGTCGTCAGCAGCTCGAAAGAGGTGGTGCCGTGAAAAATTTTAAAAATTGGTGTTGAGCTGGGAATCGAACCTAGACCCTTCGGCGTGTGAGCGTCGCACTCTACCCACTACGCCACGGCGACCACACTTCGACTCTACTACATGTTATTTATTTGGATCCCGGCAGGCTTCGGTTCTGCCTTTCGCTACAACTTTTGGACTTCGTTCCTGGCAGAACACCTTTCCATTTCCTCGACAACGCGCTTCTCATGCTCCTTATTTTTTCTTCTGAGAAGGCGGTGCTCTTCCCTTCTTCCCTGTTGGTAGATCTCACGAACACCCCTAGTTGATCGATGCAGTGTTGCCTTAAAGGCGAATTGTTCGGCTGCATGCGCTTGCCTCCACTCGTCGTCAAACCATGGGTTTCTTCTGAGTGATGACGTGCAACCCAGCACAACAATGGTAGCTTCTTTGATGACTTCTTTACAACATTACCAGGTTTCTTCTATAGTTAGTGCAGGCAGTATAAGTTTCTAAACGAGTTTCAGGGAAACTCTTTCGGCGGTAATTACTCGTAAAAAAGTGTTAATGTTATTAAAACATAAAAATTCAAATCCCTTCACTTCACATCAATTTAACGCGTTCCAAAAGTAGCTTAAGATGGAACTAACAACCGCATTGGCCCCTCATTTATTGCCTACTGCGGGTATAGTTTTTACACTCTTCTGCTGTTATTTTGGTCCACTCGTATTTAATAAGGACGTCACAGAGTTGGACTCTTCTTTTGCAGAATAACTCAGATTTTTGGAGCTGGCGGGAGAGATCATTATTTAAAATTAATTTTGTTCTCGAATCTTGGCGCTCTGATCTAATTCTGGGAAGACGAAGTATAAGAATTGGATCGATTCTATTCAGAGTTTTAAATGCTTTAATAACCTTACAAATTGCTGTCGATGATTTTCAATGGCTATTCTTTTTTATGTAGCCAAATATTTAAATTTTTACACATTTTTATTCTTTTTTTAATTTTTTATGTTGATGGTAGAATTTCAAAATTTTGAAAATGACACTTCGCTTAAAAAAAAGTCTGATCTCGTTCAGAAACTAAGGTGAATTTTTGTATTTAAGTGCCTAATTACAACACAGACTCTTCCAACAAAAAGAGGGCTGTGATTCACGATTTGTTTCGCAACCTCTTTATGGTATTATATGTGTGAGAAATGACAGAAAAAACAAAGTTTTTAACATAGCGACAAAAAATAACAGAAAGCATCCTTCGATCGATTAGTTTAGTTTCTGTTGTGTTGTCGTCTTGTTGAAGAACAATGCCGAATTCGACGAGGGAACAATTTGGCTTTTATTATATTCTGAAGCGACGAAGCACTGCCAAAAATGTGTCTACGATGCTGCAAGTAAATGTTTCTGGTTTCGTCCTCTGGAGTATTTCTTGATCTTTGGGCAGTGAACAGATTATACGAGGCTTGTTCAAACATTTTTGTGAATTTTCATTTTTCTCAGAAAGTATTTATTTACTCATCAATTTCTATTCTGTCCCCCTCAGATATACTCGTATTACACTTGTGTCAGGGTTTTTTCCAATCCATCTCTATAATGCACGTTTTGATACGAACTTGAGCTCTCTCAGTGATTCTGTTTTTTTCTTTTCAATCGTCGCAAAACGCCGTTCTTTCATGGGTCTATTAAATCTTGGGAGCGGAAAAAAGTCGCAAAGGGTCAAATCTGGCAAATACCGTAACTGAGGCATGATTACGGTGACGAGTGACATTTTCTTCGCATTGCTTCTCACAAGCGCCGCATAACTTGAAGACAATATTTTGATTGATTGTAAGACCATGTTGTTAGACCTCCAAATGCACTTCCCTACGGAAATCAAGAAAAAACAATCAACGAAACCTGATCGAACTCGGTGTGCCTTTTGGCCTTGGTTCTCCTGCGCTCTTCCATTGGGCTGATTGGACTTTGGTTTCGATGTCATAGCTATATACTCAAGATTCCACACCAGTAGTTGCCCTTTAAAGCAAATCTGGGTCGCCGTTGACGTCATTCAACAACTCCTAAGCGATGCACATGCGACAGTTTTTTGGTCAAACTGAATTTTTCGAACGAGCTTCTCTGCGACACGCCTTATGCCCAAAATTTACGAACAAATACATGGCATGAGAAAATCGATATGCATCTTCTCACGATTCCTTATAACAACCTTCTTCTTCTTATTATTATTCTCCTTATTCTTGTGGCGGTACAGTCTGAGCTGGACCTGGGCCTCAACCAACATGCCTCTCCAGCCAGCAGTCTATGGGCTGTACAGCGACATGCGTCTGGTCAAGCGTCTACGGAAACAATCTTTTTCACTTCCTCAACATTTGCATTGGTTGTTAATGTGCTAGGGCGTCCAGGAGAAACCAAGCTGTCCATCAGCGTCACAGTGACGTAGAGTTGCTGATAGATTTTGAGAGGGATCGTACGAATAGAAGAGTTCTTCTCCTTTCTTGAAACACTGCATCTTATTATTACTTCATTCAAACCCCGATACATTTCCAAAAGCTGTGCTGGCAACACACAACTTGGGAAATTCTTCATAAAAAGGAATATTTATTTTAAGCATACGATATATTCCACGGTATGCCGATTGACGTTCCGTTCGTGACGAAGCGTTGAATTTTTCAGCCCAATTGTGCCAAATCGAACGTAATCCAATTGCAAACGGACTGAGTCGTCCAAATTTATTTGACTTTCTCTTGAAAATTTGAACTGAAAACACGCAAAGTGTGGTTTACGGCGTGCAGGAAATCGAATTGATTTTGGTGGACCATGTCTCCACGTAAAGTGGGAATTCCCAAAATTTCATATATTTCATTTTCTTAATTTTTTCAGTGCAATATCCATCAAAATGAACAAACAACTGCTATTCTTCTTGGCTACAGTTGGCATTCTACTATCTTGTGTGAAGGCAAATCCTCTTCTTAAATCATCCGTTACCGAAATTTTAATTCTCCACAACAATGACATGCATGCACGCTTCGAGCAAACCAACGTGAATGGGGCTAAGTGCGCCATAGAGGATCAAAACACAAACAAATGCTATGGTGGTTTTGCCAGAACTGCTCACGAGTAAGTTGACAGAATGAATTTCACCCTTGCGACTGCAATCAAATCGATTTTTTCAGAATTCGAAAATTCCGTGAAGAAGCAAAGACCACGGGACCACCAGTTCTTTACCTCAATGCTGGTGACACCTACACCGGCACCCCATGGTTCACTGTGTTCAAGGACAACATTACTGCGGCCTTCCTCAACAAGCTATCCCCCGATGCAATTGTAAGGTGTTTACAGCACAAAATAATTTATATCGCTTAAGATTCTGGTTTTATGTAGTCTCTGGGAAACCACGAATTCGATGAAGGAGTTAGTGGGCTTGTTCCATTCCTTAAGGAAGTAGAATTCCCCGTATTGGCATGCAACTTGGATCTCTCTAAGGAGCCAGATCTGGAGGCTGAGAAGAGCTTACAAAACTCAACTGTTCTTACTGTGGGTGGTCACAAGGTTGGCATCATTGGGTACGTGACACCGGAAACCAAGGACCTGACGATACCAAACAATGTTGAATTCAAACCGGAAATAGATGCCATCAAGTTAGTTACCCCCACATTTCTTGTATGAAAAGATCACGCTTCATAGTCTTGTTTCAGTGAAGAGGCAAAGAAAATGACGGCTGAGGGAATTCAAATCATCATTGCTCTTGGTCATTCGGGCTATCAAAAGGATCAAGAAATTGCAGCGCAATGTCCTGATGTTGATATTGTCATTGGAGGACATACTAACACTTTCCTGTACACTGGCCCGCAGCCCGATGCCGAGAGACCCGAGGGTCCTTATCCAAAAGTGGTTACTCAAGCCAGCGGAAAGCAGGTTCCGGTCGTGCAGGCCTACGCTTACACCAAGTATCTTGGAAAGCTTCATGTTCAGGTATGTGGTGATATTTTTCTTTCATTTAAAGATTTAACTCTTGCGTTGATTGTTTTCGTTTCGTGTTATTTTGATATAAACCTCAAAGACTCACGTCACGATAAAGAATTTTTCGGGCATGTGGTTGAGATGTTGGAGTTCACAATTTGATTCTTAGGAACCTTTCGTCATATAGAACTATGTCACTACCATCTGCGCGAAGTGTCCATGAAATGTGGAAAGCGTACAGAGGAATGCCAACCTAACAAAACCACACACAACCATCTATAGGCTCAACTGAATGTGAATTCGTTACACTCTAAACTGCCACTTCATGTGAACAAAGTGAGACCCTTCGTTTCCTTAATTCGATGGACAATGAACTAGAATTGTAAAAAATAGTTGTTCTTGTTGGAGGCTTGGAATCACTAGACTGGAGCATGAGTGGCTCGAGAACTAGTTCATTGCACTACCATCCATGAACCTAATTTCAAGTTATTTCTTTGTCTTCCGGAGGAATATCAACACGCACTACTACAATAAAAAGCCTAGGGTTTCAGCTCCAACCACATCAGCCGCCACCTGATCCGAGCAAAGACATTGACAGAGGGAGCGGCCTGCAGTGTCTTGGCCTTCTCTACAGGCTAGAGTTTCATCACCTAGTCCAAGCTCACTCAAGTGCTAAGCAAATGTGAAGTGTCCTGTTAGTACTTTAACAAGCAGTCAGTATACTTTCCTGTCAAAAGATAGCAGGAATGTCAAGAATTTCGTGCTGACGTTTGGAAGCATGTGCTTGGTCAGCCTGCATCCTAGAGAGTGATGCCATTACTTGTTGTGCTTGTGGTGTAAGACCCAACTGTCGATGGAAGCCAAGGACGCAGGCAGTTCCAATGTGGATTCGGGTAGTATGAATGCCTGTCTTGTTCTTTGCAAGTTTATCGGCAGACTCTTTGACAGTAATCCCATGTTGTCGCTAAGCTCAAACAAGTCTCTAAGGGAAGACTTGCATGCCTGTACTATCTTGTAAGTGGTAAGAGGGTTGAGCAAGGCCTTAAACACAGCTTGGCTGTCTCTACAGACGCAGATAATGCATGCCTTCCATCTTCACAAAAATTGAGTGGTCATTAGAATTGCCAACGTTTCCGTTTTGAAGACCAACGCGAAGTCGTGTAAAGTCAAATATTGTCGTTTTCCACGAAGGCCCCAGCGCGTAAGGCTGTACTTGAAAATTCGATCACACTCTCTCCCCTCATTGTCTAACCAATCATGAACACAGAGAAATTATTCGTGTCCTTGCATCAGATGGCATATTCGTGAGTTTGAACTTAAGAAGACGTAGATTATTGCAAATAAGACAGTTCAAATCTCACAACGACATCAGTAGATTTTCGAACGAAGAAGGCAGTTGGGATGCGGACTGCTCCACATCTAACAAGCTTTTCCTTTTCGTCTCTTTAATCCACACTAGTAAATGGGGGGGATATGTACATCAAGCCCAACTCCAATTTATAAACCAGCTTAATCACGCTGCAAAATCGACTACATCCGAATTTAATTAACTTTCTTGTTTGCATTTCAGTTTGACGCAGAAGGAAATCTGATAGAATTCGATGGCGAGCCAATCCTTCTTAATGCGGACATACCACGGGACTCCGACATCTTACAGTTGTTGGAAGTATACAGGCCAAATATCACAGCGCTCGAGAACGCAATTGTCGGCTACACGAAAGTTCATTTGGATGGCAGTAGGACTGTGTGCCGGGTAACCGAGTGCAATTTGGGAAATTTGATCGCCGACAGTATGGTGTATGCGAGAACCCTTGACGATCAAGGTGGTAAATATTGGACAGACACCGCCATTGCCTTCATTCAGGGTGGAGGTAAGTCGACATAATCCTAACATTATTGATCATATCATGGTTGTGTTTACTTTCACAGGCATTCGGAACTCCATTGAAAAGCGCTCCGATGGTGCCATCACCGAAAGTGATATCCTCTCCGTTCTGCCCTTTGGTAATGATCTCTTCTTAACCAAAGTGTCGGGAAAGACAATTCGCAACGCTTTAGAGCGTTCGGCGGAAATTTACGATACGGACTCCAACGGAGGATTCTTGCAAGTGTCCGGCATTCGAGTTGTCTACAATCTGACGAACCCCGTCGGTGAGCGCGTGCAAAGCGTCGAGGCCTTGTGCACCGAATGCGAAGTCCCCTACTACATGGATCTGGATGACAACGAGATGTACAATGTGATTCTGCCAGAGTTCCTCTTGAAAGGTGGCGATGGGCACAAGTTTGATGAGGAAAATGGTTCCAGTCAGCGCCTGCGGCAAATTGACAGTGACACACTGACGGACTTCATTAAGACGCGCAAGTTTGTATACCCGGGTATCGAAGGACGGATAACATGGGTTGGCAAGAAGCCCGACGCAGGTGATAGCGGAGTAAACCTAGCTGGCTCCGTGGCAACGATACTTGCGGCTATTACTGTAAGACACTTAATAAACTAATTCCTATTTTAAACCCAAACCAGTCTTAAACAAATGAATTACCTTAAGTGCATTTGTGGAAAGAACAAAATTTGTTGTTTTGTTTTTTTTTTTTTAGAACTATGTGAATACTTTCTGAACAGAGTGTGTTGTATTTGTACAGTAATTCTTAGTCTTCCATGTGCATAAAATGTGTAAAGTGAAAGAGAATAAAATTAATTTATACAAAAAACGTCGGCCTATGCTTTAGACTGTTTGGGAGCAAGTTGAAAAGTACTTTTTTTCACCCAAGGCTAGTTAGCCATATCTTAGAGGTACGTCGTGCAAGGACTGTACCCTGTGCTCGGTGCCTGAGTTGTAAGTCGTCACAATTCCGAATTGAATGGGGTCTTTGAGCGGTCTCTACTCACGGTTTCTGTAAACAGAATCGATTGCCGGACATGAAGTTTAGAGCAAACTTAATATTTTCGTATCGAAAGGGCCGTGAAAAGAGAACATATTCCATCAATTCCGAAGGTGTCCTTGAGCGGCGCTAGAATCTTTGCACCAGAAATCAATATTATCGAAGCAATCCTTAAACATTGAACGAAAACATCAGAAGCGAAAGCAGCAAGGTTTTGGAAAATAAGTATGTTAGAGTGTTTGACTGTAAAATTTAACGTCCTAATTTGCGACAAAAAAAAAATTTAAAAAAAAACTCAAAGAGTTCGAAAGCAGTTTTGAGGTGGGCAATCGGCAGTGTAGTGTCATGAGCAAGTATGTTATTGCGGATTTTTGTTTAGAGGATAATAGACATCTTTTTCATGGAACGAAGTAACTTAACTTTATATTGTATGTATCGCCTATTTTGAGCAATGACCTTTTGTCATCATAATTCCACATTCATAAAACTTCTGACTTTGATCAGCAAAAACTGAACCAGGTTCGATTCGACATCATCATCATTATTGAAATTTTTAGCATTCAAGAAGTTTTGTAGAGATCGAAGCAATCAGATGGTGCAAGGTCAGGACTATATGACGTGGCGGATGTAGCAAAACATCCGAACCAAGCTTCAATAATTTTTGCCAAAGTGATCAAAGATGTGTGTAACCTTGCATTCTCATGACGGAATACAACACCTTTCTGATTTGTCAATTCGGGCCGCTTTTCTTCAATAGATAATAATTAAATGGCGCGACAGTCCACAAGTCAGTGCCGAAATGAAACGCAGAATCACTCTTGTAAATCGCTGTTTTTTTGGGCTCAAGAGGCAATTGAGTAATAAAGCCCTAAGGACTAAGCTCGCCTGATCATTTCAGTCCTACTCTACGCGGAAATGTGGACTTTACTAATTGCTTGATAAGGAAGCAATTAGTCTTTTAAAGAGAAAAGTTTTGTGTGTGATTTTTAGTTCTGTTTGCGTTGATTTCGCATTTGGAGGAGAAGATTTAACGACGAATTCTATTGGCTGTACAGCGACATGCGCCTCGGTATGCGTCTTCGGATACACCTCTGCTTCGTACTGAAAAGTCTTCGAATCTGAGCAATTGGGACAACGTAACAAAAGTAGGCCTAGGCTTAGGTGGCGAACACAAGTGGAGAAGAACCGCCACCAACTTGGAATGCGCAGTGGGAGGCAGCTAGCGAAAGATCGCGGTAACTGGAGAGATATGTTTGTTTGAGGCCCAGGACCACCCTAGACTGTTGCGCCACAAGGAAAAGAAGAAGACAGTCCCCAAGGGATCCAGGGCTAAGCTTGCTTATCAACTACTCGTGTTGTGCACTCTACTGTTTTCTCACGAGTAGAGGGGATAGACAGTTTTACCGACTCCGAACGGCGATAATTCGAGGTGTTCAGCCAGAAATCGAACCTGAACCTTTGGCGTATTCTACCCACTACGCCACGACTGCATTGTTCAATTTTGTTATTTGTTCAAGGTGGACATCTGAATTTATCGTTCGGTTGGGTGGTGAAAATTCAAAGTAGACAATTCCTTTGTAATCCCACCAAACTTATAACATAACTTTCTTTTGATGAATATCATCAGCTTTTGGTGTTGTTTGACCTGGTTACCCAGGCTTTGTTCATGATTTTTCCGATTAACAATATTTCAAACAACACATTTTTCATCACCATCAATTATTTTAAAAATGTATAATTTTCATTACGTTTCGCTGATGTTATAGTGTTAAATGATTTTCTTTCTATTCATAAGGACCCCATATATAAATTAGGCATAGCAAACAATATCTCACGTGTTGTAATAAAAATTAAAAATAAAAAAATACCGAAATTACGAAGGTTGCCTTTTATATTTCGGGATTAGGCAACCCTAGTGTTACAATATAGCAATAGCCAGATCTATCGTTAAGTTCAACAGTTTTGACGCTATACGTACTCAGAACGTTTTGACATACGAGCGCTATTTGTGTTGTTTACAGTAACTTAAAAGATTCATCTCGCCCAAAAAATTTATTAAAATCATGAAAATTTTCGTGCGATTATTTTTTACAACTTTCGACGTGGATTAACACAACAACAGTGCATCGATGAACTTAATTCTGTTTTTAGCGATGAAGCTCCATCAAGGACCAGTGTTTATCGGTGGTATAGTGAATTCAATCGAGGTCGTTTTTCACTCCAAGACGAATTTTGTGAAGGTTGTCCAAAATTACTTGTTGTTCCGGCCATTGATGCTGTGCGCCAACTGATATTGCAAGATCGTCATGTGACCTATCGTGAGATTGAGACAACCTAAGGCATTAGTGGGACCAGCATACATTCAATATTGCATGAACATTTGACCGTCAAAAAAATTTGTTCGCGTTGGATCCCACACAATTTGTCAATCGCTCAAAAAAAGGCTCGTGTCGATTGGTCGAAAGAAATGCTCCAAATATACGATCGCGGTGCATAAAAACACGTCTATGACATCGCGACAGGCGATGAATCGTGGATTTACGCGTATAAGCCCGAAAGTAAACAGTAGTCGACTGTATGGGTGTTTCAAATTGAGCCAAATCCAACAAAAGTTGCTCGCGCACGAAGCACTTCCAAGCAAATGGTTACCCGTTTTTTCGGAAAAACTGGACATGTATGTCGCAACCGTACAACGTGGTCGCCGTGGCGTAGTGGGTAGAGTGCGACGCTCACACGCCGAAGGGTCTAGGTTCAATTCCCAGCTCAACACCAATTTTTCGAATTTTTCACGGCACCACCTCTTTCGAACTGCTGACAACACTCAAAGAGTAATACCTGTCTAAGAAAGGTTCTCAAATTTCGCCGTTCGGAGTCGGCAAAAAAACTGTAGGTCTCTTCTACTCGTGAGAGAACAGTAGCGCGCACAACACGAGTAGTTGATGAGCAAGCTAGGCCCTGGTCCCCCTATGGACTGTAGTGCCAATAATTATTAATTATTAACCGTACCACTAGAACAAGGCAGAACAGTCAATTCTGAGTGGTACACAACCATTTGTTTGCCAGTTGTCTTCCAAGAAATAAGGAAAACCGAACGCCGAAGACGGATCACTCTTCACTACGACAATGCGAGCTCTCACACATCGGCTCAAACAACTGCATTTTTGAGCACTCAAAACATCGATTTGATGAGTCATCCCCCATATAGTCCTACCTAGGCACCGAATGACTTCATTTTATTCCCGTACGTAAAAAATAAAATGAGTGGTCAACGTTTTTCGACTCCTGAAGAAGGGGTTGATGTGTTCGGAATGCATGTTTTGGAGATACCTTAATCAGAGTGGCAAAAGTGCTTCAACAATTGGTTCAAACGCATGCAAAAGTATTATTCTTAATGGGGGAATATTTCGAAAAACAATAAAGCTATTTCCGATGATTAATATTTGTTTTTGCAATCTAATCTCAAAATATAAAAGGCAACCCTCATATTGCATTGATTTGGTCGTCACGAAATTTAACTGGACGACCAGTGTGTTTGAGTGAAAAATCATCGGAACGAAATTTGGCAAACCAATTTGGACACTGCCGTTCTGATAAAACTTTGACACCATAAACAGTACACAACTTTTTGTGAGCTGGCGTTGCGCTTTTTCCTTTATGAAAATAGAAAAGCAAAATTTAACCAATATCTTCGTTTTAATTTTCCATTTTTTAACAGACGACAAACAAAAATTACATACTACTGAAGTACCAACTATCGAATAATTAAATGTGTTTGACATTTCGACTACGTCAACAGTTCAACAACTCATTTCTGCAGATTTCTTAATGGCGATGACGGCCCCAATCCCGTTGTTAAACAGAATGTTCCACTCAATTTGGACAATAGTAGAAAAGAATTTCGTCCCCGAGTAAGACGAAGTCAAAGCTATATCGAAACTGAAGGCAAACAAAGCTGCTGGAGCGGACGGACTGTTGGCAGAACTATTCAAAGCCACTGGAGATGACCTGAAGAGGTAGACCCAAGAAGTACAGATCAAAACTGAACACCTAATCGTTGATTTCTAGGCGGTATACTATTATGGCATTGGGACGAGATTTAAAGTGCAAATTTCTAGTTTTGGCATCCCTACCAATTTCATCAGATTGTGGAGGATGACGGTAAAAAACTCTCTCTGCTCCGTCAAGATCGATAACGAACTCACCGAGAAGTTCAAAGTCAAAAAAGGTTTTAGCACTTAGTCTCCTTGGTCCTTTTGGTCCTTTATGCGATGGCATTTGGAGGAGAAGATTAAAGGAAAAACTTTATGCTTAACTTTTATCAATTGTCTTTAGATACAACGGTTAAGATATGGAGTGAAAAGTCCTTGAAGCGCAGCAATCGAGACAGCGCAATAGAGGCACAAGTTGAGGCGGCGCACACAACTGAGGAAGGACCTCAACCAACTTAGAGTGCGTAACTGAAAGGCAGCTGGCGAGAGATCGTGCTGGTTGGAGAGGCATGTTGTAAGAGGCCCAGGTCCGCCGCGGACTGTAGCGCCACACGAAGAAGAAGAACATTGAACCGCACGGAGCAACCATAAGCATTGGCTGGTAAGAGCCTTCTAGAAAAAAAACCTCCATCCTGGCATTAAGATCAGAAAAATCGCCTTTCACTTATTTTAGAACACTTTTCACATTTTATGCAAACAGACCCACAGTTCGACACTGACTGCTCGTACTGTCCGGATATTGAGTACTTGCGCCAATTTTTGTGGTTTCCGTAACAGCGTCGTAATAAAGAAAATTTGTTTTTTTATAATTGGCGCGCGCTAAAGGGTTTGTTTGTACCCTTAAGTGACCGTAATTAAGTCACAGCCCGTGTCGAAGGTATAGAGGCAGAGAGGGAAAGGAGGTACCGATGCACATTCGTTTTAAATGCCTGTGGCTTGTAATGAGAGAGAAAAGTTGGGCTGGAAAGAGTGTTTCATATTCGTGTGGTGCAGCTGAAGAACGAGACTCTTAATTTTACCGTAAATCCGAAGTTGTGATTAAGGGTGAACGGGTGTGCAATCCTAGCAAGGCGAGTATTGCGGATGAATTCTGAAGGGGAGGAATGCAACTGGCTTACTCATTAGATCAATTTTTGTGATGTTCTGAGAGTCTATGGACTCTGCTTACTTTACTATATTCGTTTTATCATTCACTGTTGGATTCTATCTTGTAGGTGCAGAAAGGTTTCAGGAGCATCAGACCAGATAGGAACGTTATACACAAGCTTTGGGCGCATGTACGCCTTATATACTTTTGCCAAGTCAAAAAGGTTGAACTATTTTTTGCATGACTTTAAGAAACCTAGACATTTCGCTGCATTTTTTGGCAAAACCGGAGTCGTACGGAATATCAGCACTGATATGGTGAATATCAGACATGAACCCATCCAATACAACATATGTTGGGCTGTTCGAAAGGTAATTTCTAATCCATTGAAGAAAATATTTACCGATTTCATGGCTTCCGATTTCTGAACATTTATTTTCGAACAACAACCTAGATCTTGGGAGAATGATCACTTTACGGAAAATATGTCCGACTCCCAAAACAAGCTATCATCTGAATTCCTATCTTTATTTAACGAAGCTTCTATCTAACTAAAAATCATTAGTCCTTTCCACATTCCAGTGGTTCTCTGCAGTAACCTAATTAAATTTTAAAAATATTCACATTATAGTGGCTTAATAAATGTTAAGACCCGGAGACTGTAGAAAGTGCCTGGCGTGCGTCGTCGTATAACCATCTGTTAGGTAATGACAGATTAGCACAGTCGCTTATGTTAATTCAGTATTCCAAAGTCAAGGCTGATTAGAATAAAATGTTGTTTCCCTTATCAATTAGAATGTTTTGCCTTATTTTGAAATTAAAATCTATTTACTCACACTAAATATATGCGTTCTTGTTTATACAGATTTACAGAAGTAGTAAATGACGCATTTCACTTGTTTTGTAGTATTTTTTTTTTACTCACAGTAGCAAAGAACTGTAACACAGCATCATCATTTCACCGCTATTTCAGCGATGCTTCAGCAAGTTCTTCTTCTCTACAATCTTTGTGCTTGTACTTTGATAAATAAGAATAAGACAAAACAAATTGGGCGATGCTGCAGGAGCCAATGGAAGCTTCTTAAGCAACAACTCTTTTCTCACAAGTACAGGCCCCCCCTCCAGTATTTCTGTTGCAATGCACGCATGCAGTACTTTTTTCTCAAAAAGATTAAGGGCTTCCTTATCCGACTTAGTCCTTCGAGAGAGGGCTGCTGCATGAGCCCAACCAGGTCATCACCAGCTGTAGCAGCTTTTTTTCGACTTCAGGTTTGATATTCCTACCTTCACCTCGTATAAGTCGGGGGGATGGAATTCTTGTCTATCATCGTCCAAATCGGGCAGAACACTCTGACTAACAGCGGAATTGGGGCCATCATCGCCGTTAAGGAGTCGGCAGAAGTGATCCTTCCAGATAAATAACGTAAGATCTCTTCAAATCGGTTTCGTGTCATGCATGAGGTAACTCCTGGATGATGAGTATCAATGCTCTTATCCCAGCATAATCTGTAACGCCATGTTCTTTTGTAACTCGACAAGAGTAAGATATCAACAAAATTCTTGATTTCTTCTACAGTTATTCGAAAGTTTTCTTTTTTCTGAAGCGCAACAGTTAGTAAGCTTCATCGTCAAAAAACATCTCGGAAAATTGTATGAGACTGTCTTTGTTTAAAACAAAGTCAAGTATAGTTGACTTCTTTTCAGGCTTTGATGGCATATCCTTTTGTTTCCATTTTCTTCTAGGACTAAGCTTCATAAGCAGTTCTTCGAAGCGAGGTGTGGATGTAGATAGCTCCTGTTCATGCTCTTCTATCAATGGAATTCCTGCAGCGTTTTCTAATACTCCTTCAGTTGATGGAACATTGATCATTGTACCTCGGCTTCAGGAACAATTTTCGACGATCGAGGCTGCAAATATCCCCTGCATCCTCGCGTGCACTGTCCTCATCACTTAAATCGACATTGTCAGGTGGTGCGATAAATATATCCACAGAAATAATTGGGCTGATATAATTTCATAAATACTGAATCTAAACATCGAAAACAATAATTTTAAAGAAACGTCCACGGTGTCTAGTATTCCCGATGCACCTTAAGTGGGGCGTTGCACAAACCTAAATAAATTGTGAACAAAAATATAAAATAGCGTGGTTTTCTTTATATTTATCAATAGTCCAATTCATACATATGCGTAAATAAAACATATAAGTTAACGTGGGAAAATCTAAATCAAATGCATTCCCACTCGCAGTCGTTCCCAAAAGTGTAAAATTCAAACGAGACACGCGCAACACTCAACCATTGCACACGCACTGGACGACGAATGCTGACGCTGCGTCTGCAAACCCGATGCACCTGACGTTCATTGGGTATAAATAGGTAGTTGATAAGAAATTATGAGCTTCTTGTGTATTTGGTCTTCCTATTCTCCTCATGAAATAAAAATTATTGTTTTTTGAAGTTCTAATAAAATAGTTTTTTAACTTGTACAAGTCATATTATTACAATGACATTTAGCAATTATTACTTACGTTTTCCTGGAGCACATGTTGGGTAACAATTACAAAACACAAATAACTGGTAAAAATAAATGACAGCGCGTGAAAATTTTTTGAAGGGCTTCTATGTTGAACTAAAAGGCGTCATTATTTGAAAAAAATTACTAAATACACCCCAACTTGTTAAACAATTTTAAATTTGATGGAAAATGTTGATGCACCTTAGATGGGGCGGTGGTATAATATGGCTTAAATATCTTTTTAAAAGCAACTTCAATTGTTTAAATTTGCTTATTGAGGAAACGCTTTTAAAACAATACCTTCACTTTCCTGTTTACTTACTCACTGACTGGCAAGCGTTACAGACTTAATGCAAATCTCTTTGGACTACATGACATGTAACTAAGGACAGTTTTAATATTGAATTCAATGGAAAAGAATTAAAAGAATTTATAAACCAATAATAATAATTATAATTGGATGGCGCTACAGTCCACAGGGGGACCAATGCTTGCTTGCTTGCTCATGATCTACTGATGTTGTGCGCGCTACTCTTCTCTCACGAGTAGAAGGGACCTACATTTTTGTGCCGACTCCGAACGACGAAGTTTGGGAAGCTTTTTCTTAGACAGTTATTACCAGAAACCAATAAGGAAGGAAATGGTCAACTGAACAGCTGATCAAACAGCTGATTTCCCCTTTGTCCATCGACCTTTTGACTGTTATTTACGTGTTTTAGTAGACATAACCTCAAATTCTGAAAGTTATTTACGTATCATCGAACATTGTCTCACTTTACTTACACATGTTATACGTTTTGATTTATATGCCCTCTCCTTCTAACAGTGGGAAGAGTGAGGAGATCCACCGTATAGATAGTTCACACGTATTCTCATTTGAAAACAAACAAAATCTTTTTTGTGCGTCAGCTGTTCAGGAGGGGAAATGTTATAAAAAACGCTGTCAAAATGAATTCAAGGACGGGAGACGAGGGAGTTGACTGTCTCCCTATTCTTCTTCTTCTTCTTGTGGCGCTACAGTCCGGGGTGGACCTGGGCCTCAACCAACATGCCTCTCCAGCCAGCACGATCTTTCGCCAGCTGTCTATAGTTGCGCACTCCAAGATTTCCTTCTCCACTTGTGTGCGCCACTTTAGTCTAGGTCGTCCTCTGTTGCCTTGTCTCAATGGCTCGGATTCAAAGACTTTTCGGGCCGGAGCAGTGGTGTCCATAGGCTCTACATGGCCTAGCCATCTCAAGCATTGTATCCGTAGACGCTTGACCAGGCGCATGTCGCTGTACAGCCTATAGAGTTCGTCATTAAATCTTCTCCTCCAGATGCCACCAACGCAAACAGGACCAAAAATCGCAACCAAAACTTTTCTTTCGAAAAGACTAAGGGCTTCCTCATCCGCCTTTGCTAACGTCCAAGATTCTGCGGCATATAGTAGGACGGGGATGATCAAGCTGTTATATAAAGCGAGCTTAGTCCTTCGAGAGAGGGCTTTATTACTCAATTGCCTCTTGAGCCCAAAGAAACAGCGATTGGAAAGAGTGATTCTGCGTTTGATTTCGGTACTGATGTTGTTGTCCCTGTTTACCGCGGAGCCGAGGTAGACGAAGTCCTTGACTACCTCGAAGTTTCTGTTGCCTAGTGTGACGTCACTAGGCAACAGAAACAGAAACAGAAACTGTCTCCCTATTGGTCTCTGGTTATTACTCTCTGAGTGTTGTCAGCAGCTCGGAAGAGGAGGTGCCGTGGAAAATTCGATGTATTCAGCCAGGAATCGAACCTGGACCTTAGGCGTCTGAGTGTTGCATTCTACCCACTACGCCCCGGCGTCCAATATAAACCAATACAGTCGTATAAATGTGTGTTTGTATAAATACCTTTCTTTAGATTCATTCTCCCCTCGTAGTACTCGTTATCTTTCCTTTCGGCCGACAGTGTCGAGGCATATTTTCATCGATGATGATGACAATGTCTTCGACCTGCAAACGGTGTCTCTTCTGCTCAGCGTTGGTAAGTACTCCGTCTACGCCAAAATTGGTATGTCAGTAACTTATCTAATTACTTCTATATATCAACTTGAAGAGCCTTATAGTAAATAATTCGATGTTAGTATCTCATCGTCACATGATTCAAGAAAAACCAATTTGGTTGGAAGTTCATTTCAAATTCGATTTCTGCCATGACGCTTCTAAGCAATACCTCATTGAAGTTGACAAGAGTACGTGATATTATTTCTTGGTCTTCCAGAGGAAAACCAGCAAGCACTTCTGAGATAAAGAGCTTTGGTTTAAGGCTTCCAACATGCCAGCTCCAAACAGCCGCCACTTGTTTCGAGAAAGTGCTTTCACCTTCTCTACAGACGTCGCACCATAAGAGTACAGTCACCATTAGAATAGCATGCGTTTCCGCCTAGAAGACCGACGCGAAATTACTTGAAGGGGTGTGAAGTCTAATATTGTCGTTTCCACAAATGCACCAGCTCCAAATCGCTCTATCGTCTTGGAGCCATCCGTGGAATCCGAGTACAATCCCTTCTCGGTTCAGTTTCTACCCAGAGCCAATCCTGGACATGGGAAAATTCAACTTTGTATGAACGACGTAACATGATTGTTGGTGTACCCACATTATAATAATAATTGTTGGCACGACAGTCCACAGGGTGACCAGGGCCTAGCTTGCTCATCAACTACTCGTGTTGTGCGCGCTACTGTTTTCTCACGAGTAGAAGGGACCCACAGTCTTGTGCTGACTCCGAACGGCGGAGTTTGAGAAGCTTTCTGAGACACTTATTACTCTTTGAATATTGTCAGCAGCTCAAAAGAGGTGGTGCTGTGAGAAGTAACCACATTAAACGGCATTATAATGGACTTGTGCGAGGTCATCAAAGCTCTAGTTTGAGTTGAAACATAGTACCGTAGAGACCTTATCTTATCATTCTGTATAGATCCATACACCGAAGTTCCCGAAGAACATAAATTATGTTTGCCCCCTTCAAGGAAAATCAATCTCTCTGAAAAAAGGTGACAATGGGCAGCAACTACCTTGAGGAAAGCAATTGAGTAAGAAAGCCCTTCTTCGAAAGGCTGCGCTAATTTTCTATAACACCTCCTTCATCTTCGTCTAGCGGTATGGAACAGAAGATTGGACGTTATGTATGGCAGACGAAGATGATCTTATTCTTTTCGGGTTAAAAGTTCTAAGTGTGATTTAAGTTCCTGCTGGCGTTGAAAGCATCTGAATATGAAATCTCAACGAACAACTCCATAGTCTGCACGGCGGCACCAATCTAATCGCATTAGATGATTAAGTCATGCAGACGAAACGGATAAAACTTATCCAGCCAAACCCACAGAAGACGACATCGTCTGTGATTAAGGAGAAGGTGATCAACCAGCGTGGGATGAGAAACTAAAAACAGTTAACAAAAGACCATGCCAACTGGAAAAGCATGTTAGTTGATGTGCAGCTTCACCAAATCTTTATATGTACACCTAATTCTGTTCTTACACGGTAGATTGGTTCCAGAAAAAAACGTGTAAAAGACATAGATCGTATGCAAAAATTGGTGATTAGTTCCTAATCTCAAAAACCTATTAAAATTATTGAAAAACAAGGATATAAATATAAAATATTTCTTGGCTTACCTTTTATCTTAACGCGTTAAATATAATGTAACGTTGGAAAAACTAATTTGCCAATACAAAATTTCTTTTCCAAACACGTCTGATGGCATTGATAATACACAAATTATGAACACATTTCATTTGCTCTGACCAGTAAATTTGCTTGTATGCACAAAAAGGGAATTCCCTTAAATTTTTGATATGCACATACTCCGCAAAAATTAAATTTGACAAAACAAAATGTAAGAACAAAAAAATTCAAATCGTGCTAAATGGAATAGAGTCGTGTAAAAAAATTAAAAATATTTTATTTTCAGACCGTGTTATATCAAAACCGTGTAAAATCAGAATTAGGTGTACTGAGTTTGACCACTTAAAGAAACTGAATCTATTCGGAAGCAATCTCTGAAGAAAAATAATATTTATTTATATTTTGTCTGTATTCGGGGTTCCATATTTTACGGCTAGCCAAAGAATGGAATGGATTTAATTTCCAAATCCGAAGGTGATACAAAATATCCCCCCAGGACCTTACTAATCGACCACCTCAGTGTTCATTTCCAACATGATATAATTTTTAATAAATAGTTTGTTGTTGGTTTTTTCTACTGACAATAATAATTCTAAGTTTACTTTCAAACTATTATAAGAATTATAAGGAATTATAAGAAAGAAATCGGAAAGTTCCTGAAAGCTTCCCTGTGCGTTTTAAATTTGATATTCATTTTCAAATTTTTCAAAATCAGCCCAATAAACCACCGCTCCTACAGAATGTTAGTTTTCAATCACTTTCTTTCCTCTAAATATCTTCTTACCACTGCCACTGCCATCTATGAATGAATTACAACATCCCGTCTTACCTTACTGGTATTGTCGTCAGACGTCTCGCACATCGACCGCCCCAACACCAAATGTCAGCTGAAGCAACACGCAAATAAAACAACACCACACAGAGCAATGTCAAAAGTGCTTACAATAACTGATAATTGACGTATTCGCCGTGTACACAAGATTTTATTTTTGTTGTGTCTGAGTGAAAACATCAAAATGAAAGTGCAAATTTGTCCTCAAATCAAAAACAAATGCAAATACGCCGAAGGTGATGTGTAGAACCTCATCAAATTTGCTACCGGCCGCTCGGAAACGACCCGTAATCGTCGCGAACTTCGTGTGAAAAAGTCTCATGGAATACGTGTGAAGCAGCAAAGCAATCAGAACGCAACCGAACAAAAAACATCCCAACATCTTGATGTGGGTGAAAATGTCTGATTTTTACTCTTGACACCCTTAATAGGCGTTCTTAAAATTAGTGGCCCTTTCAAAACCCTTAAACAATTAATCGGTATTCAGTTGGAAACACTTTTCAGCCGGGCATTCCTTAACCGGTGCCTGTAACACGTCGGAGATACCTGGCATCTTGTCATAATCGCCTCTGATTGGAGTTTTGTGTACATCGAGCAAAAGTGTTTGACGATCAGCGTGTAGTTGACAATTTCAGTGTTTGTCACCGACTTTGATGATCGGAGAACAGGTGTTTTCAAACTATTCGGAACTGGTGTGCTTATCTTACCGCGTTCGGTGTGGAGCCCGGGAAGCTCGCAATATAGGTAATTGATCAGCTTTGGCCCGTTGACCTACTATTAATAGCAGTCGTTGAACCTGTTGCGTAGAGCTGCCCGATAAGCGGTCGACGAACCGTCGGTCCCCTACTACTCAACTGACAGTTGCAAGCACACGGATCGATCGAATTCATCAAAAAGAGGTAATTAATGTCACACTTTGCGGTTGTTTGTCAACCAAATCTACACCTCGACGTGGGCGCATATAAAAATGTCGTTGTCTCGGTAGATATCGGTCAAGTTACGCAAGAGCCGGAGGAATTGTAGATTTTGATTCGAATGCAGAGGGGGATCGGAGAACGGTTCCATATTTACACACTTGGTGCTCGGCGAGGTGCCGTTCCGTTGGCCGGTGATGTCTCAATAAGTAGACTATTGGCGTGCTTTTGATTGTGAATCTGGGTTAAGCGATAAATTGCTAGAACGCGCTCGTAGGCGAGCAGCTTATCAAATTTGCTCGATTTGTGTAGATCGGGAAAGAAAATATTGGTCGACGATGTGTTGCTTTCATTCCTTCTTCAGTCATTCTTCTGAATTGTGATGATGATGTCTTCTAGTTTTTTTTATTCCTAGAGAGTAAAACTGTTAAGATAATTAGGTGTCTTGAACGCTCACTGTGAGAAATGGGTTTCGTAGATTTTTGCTACCCAGTTGTTTTTAAACTAAACGTTGATTTATTAAGAAAGGAATAATAAGGATATTTTGATTTGTTAAAAACGGAACAAAACAAAATATCCTTACAATTTATCACTATAAAATTTCTGTAACTGATAAATGCGCGCAAGCCAAAAAACAGCCATCCATGCATTGTGTTGAATTTAAGGCAATAGTACCCAGTATTGCGCAGCACCAACAGGACAGAACTTTACTCTTCATGAGGCTAACGATTACTAACCTTTAGCCAAATGCCTTAAAGACAGCTTCATATGTAGAATATTTCATTTGTAAAGAAATTTGTACACCAGTTTATTCTATTTTAATGACAATAAATAAATTGATCGCCGAACAGCAGGCCAAGTACAATGATTTTTCAATGACAAGGATTCAAATGATATTGAATATATTCAAATGATGTTAAACGAAACATACAAGCAAACGAAGATCGCAAAGACAGCACCAATAACTAGGCAGACAATCCTGGTGGTCCTTTATTCGGTTAACTCTTAAAAAATATATTAAAGAATTTCTTCCGAAATCTTGAAACTGGACTAGAATCCACGACACGTGAAGTAGACAATGTTTCTGGAGCCTGTTTGTTAGTTAATACATAGGTATGTTCCAATTGCTCTGAATTGCTACGAATGTCTATAAAGGACGTTCCATTGGCCGATTTTTTCGTAACTGTCAAAGTGAAAATATAAAAACCTTAGACATTTACATTTGATTGTGCGAATGTATACGAAAAGTCGTTTAGCTAGTTTCGGCAGAGTTACTCTCTCCAAGAGAGATTTTTACCCAAATTACTCAACTACGAATTTCTGTACACAAATGAATTGGAACATACCTAATATTTGTATTGTGTACATTTTTAAAAAAGTTTAACTTTGTAACCAAACGATAATTTCTGGTCCTAGAAATTTATTTCTCATGAGTAAAATTGGAAACTTTTAATCAACCCATCCGTAGCTCTCTTACAGGACTTAAAAATATATTAATGTGACTGAAAATAATATAGTAGATGCCTTCGATTATCGTCGAAGATAGAAATGTTCCCATCAACAATTAAGAATGGGTGGTGCACTGCTTTGTATCCAATCAACTTCAAATCAACTTCGATCGGCCCACACAGGTGCACCGTACTTTAAGACTGATTGGAAAATCGTTTTGAAAATTAGTTGTTTGTTATCAATACTAAGTTTTGATTTACGTTTGATAAAAGGATATAGGATTTTAATGATTAGGTTTCCTTCGCGATATATGATTTTCAAATGTGAGTTTTTTTTTTATCAAAAGTTACTCGAATCTGAGCCATTGGAACAATGCAACAAAGGACAGTCTAAGGTCTAAGTCAAAGGTGGCGCACACAGGTGGAGAAAGACCTCAAAAAAAATTGAGGTGCGCAATTGGAGGCAGGTAGTGGAAAATCGTGCTGGCTGGAGAGGCATGTTGGTTGAGAGTCCACCCCGGACTGTACCACCACAAGAAGAAGAAGAAGAAAAGCTCCTTAATACTTACAGCTTTTAGACTACTCAATGGTAGTCGAGTTCAATTGTTGATTCCTTTGATGTTTTCTGCGTCGAGAAAACCACATAGCCGGAGATTTGATTTTTCATCTGAAGCAGAATAACTGAAACGCATCAAGTGCATTTTGAAGAGAAGTTAGCGTGTCCTGTGCTAAGATCTTGGATGAGGACAGAGCTGTGTCATCAGAAAACAAAGCTGGAAAAGTGTTACCATTAGGTACTGGCATTTCGGAAGTGGAAATATTAAATAAAATGGGAGCCTATACCGAACCATGAGTTTCGCCAGAGTGAGTGGTATATAACGACGACACTTATTTCCGGACCCTACTTAAAATCATTCGGGACTTTTGCTTTTTTTCCTACATTGGCCGTCTCTTTTGAACAATTACAACTAAGAGTTTGAATATATAATCCATTAATAAAATTCCTAGATGGCTCGGCAGTCCACAAAATGACTAGGGGCTAGCTTCCTCGTCAACGACTCGTATTTGTGCATGCTACTGTTCTCTGACGAGTTGACAAGAGGTTTTCTTTGTCGACTCCGAAAGGCAAAAATTTGAGAAATTTTTTTTTCAGAAATAGACAAAGACAGTCTTTGAGTATTGTCAGCAACTTGATGGAGGTGTAGCCGTGAAAAAGTTCGGGAATAGAACCTAGGATTTTCGACATGTGAATGTCGCACCTAACCCTCTATACCAAGGGTGCCACTTTTTTTAAATAATGGTTTTTAGGAAATTGTCCACAATCTTGTCACTTTTCAGCATACTAGAATACAGTTTTGGAGGCAATATAATAACTCTGCCTGCAGTATTTTTAAAGTTATTCGTAGAGCCATCTATTTTCGCTTGGAGCTTTAACCTTGGTAAGTATTTTATAAATCTAGAAAGCCGCCACCTGACCGTTATGCTGCCGATTGGGTTCCCCAGGAAGTGGAGGGTTAAGAAAACTGCACCTTTGAAATATTATATTTTAGTATGTGTAGATATCATTTAAAGCCAAACAAAAATCGAAATACTGATGTACACTTTAAAAACGACATGGTGATATTATGACATGGTGGTATTATTTTGTACAATATAAATTCGGTTGCATTTTCGGTTAAACCCTGCAATTTGTTCTTATATTGTTTATGGGCTTTATGACTGATGTAATGAAGATGTTGTGCAATATATAATACACATATGAGGCGCTTGCCTGATGAAAGGAAATAGTAACTAGCATAATAGTGACAAAGTCTAACATAGTGTTATTATTTTGCACAGTGCTGCACACATCTCCGATCCCACCTTAAACTGTAATTGTCGCAAGTGATTGACAAATTTGTATAAACAGTCCCCACAGTTTTTTATTTAAAAAATATTAGAGGCTACTTATTGCACAAACTTTTATAGTTAATGTTAGCGTTTGTATATGAAATCATATATTCCCTATCCACTTGAGTACTGCACCTTCTGTAGAGGTCAAAATTATCTCTATTTTGTTTGGAGCATACGTTGTCATATAATATCTCTTGTTTTGTTTCCTCACCGGGTGCAATACGAATACATAAGATGATATGTTTCTTGGAAGAAGATTTGTTTACGTTTCAATTTTGCCACGCCACGAAACAGGAGCTCCTGACTCTTTTCGGAATCCAAGTATAAAGCAGGAGCAGAGCAACACCAGTTGAATGCCATAATGAGTAAATGCGACGCTAATACTTCCTTCGTAATTTTTCAAAGGTACCACCTTCTTTCATATTCTGACAATTTAATATCTATAAAAAATGCAATAAAATTTTATCAAATATCCCCACACGAAGTCGGAAAAAAAAACTGTAGGTTCCATCTGCTTGTGGGAGAGCATGCATCGTCTCGGCCATTGATGAAAGCACACTTTTACGAACAAGAAATTTGCACCACTTCATTTAGGGCATTTAAACATTTCATATTTTTTTACTGGAAATGTAAATATTCACTCAGCTAGTGAATTGTCGCAAGCGAAGCTTATTGATAAAAAAGGCAACTAATTTTGTGTTTTGACTTTTAATGATTCAGTGGCCGCCGTGGAGTAGTGAGTAGGGTGCGACACTCACTCAGGTTCGATTTCCGGCTGAACGCCTCGCATTTTTCACGGCACTACCTCTTTCGAGCTGCTAACAACACTCAATTAGTAGTACAGTTTAAGAAAAAGCTTCCTCGTTCAGAGTCGACAAAAAACGGTAGCTTCCTTCCACATATATCGAGAAGAGTCCAAACAGCTACAGAACAGTAGCGCGCACAGCACAAGTAGTTGATGAGCAAGCTAGGCCCTAGTCCCCCTGTGGACTGTAGCTCCACTCAATTATTACCATTAAAGATTACTAGAATTGGTCAAATCCTAGTAAAAGGTCACACATAGAACAAATTTTTGACTTCACAATTTTTTCACGAAATGGCTACGTATTTAAACGCCTTACACATGGGCGACAGAAACTTAGGTTCCTTCTCTAGGATCCTTGGCTGCAGTGGGGTAGTGGGACGTGTGCATCCAGATTCGATTATCGGACAGAACACTGAGCATATTTCCAGGCACGTCGTCTTCGAGTTGCTGAAAACACCAAAAAGTTATAATGGCCGTTGGGTCCCTTTTACTCATAAGATAAACTCGAGTTGTTGATGAGCAAGCTAGACCGAGGTCCCCTGTGGAATGTCGTGCCATCCAATATATCTAAGACCCTGTTCGGTTTTGGTTTTTTTTTCTGTTTTTTGTTCGAAGTGGACAACTCAATGTCCGACGACGTATCTTTAGTGGTGTTTTTTTCGCAGACTCACGAACGAACGCTAGCAATCCCTAGTTTGGTAAATATTCGAATGCCCATCAGGCACTGGAAGGCATGCGATTTAAACTGGAAAACAGTCCAGGGGCTGTTCTGCAATTTGTCTGAGGTGTTTGAAAAATTAAATGAAGATGAGATGGCGGTAATTGCGTTCGTTTGTTTTGGTAGTGGAACGTTAACTCAATTAATTGAAGAAAATGTGCAATCGACATCGTGTATCACTTTCAAAATTTATATTTTTACGATCTCATAGAAGTACGAAGCAGGATAAGCCATTAGTTGCTGTGTCAAAGTATTAAGAAAAGCAGACGGGAATCGGGTAATTTGTTGAAATGTTTATGTACGTAAACGCCGATTTGAAGGATAATCAAGGAGTTTAGGAGTTAACAGACTGCACAAGGGCTAAGGAATTTAAGATATTGAGTGTGATCATAACAACCAAAAGGCTTCCTCAAATGCATTCAAATAATTGAACGCATAAAAGTACATTTTGCCAGAAAGCACTTAAATTAAGTTGATCTGACACAGACATGAGTTCATCATTGGGGTAGTTCACCAATTGGCCTCAAAAAGGCGAGTAGTACTTCTACTCGCAGGTTGTAAATGAAACACATCCAACGAAAGCTGTACCAAGCGCCATACGATGCCTCGCTAATCCTTTTTCATTTGCCTTTAGATCAGTTAGAGGCTTTCAAAACTCGGGTTTTGACCTGTACTTGATTCACTAATTTCAATCCTTTACATTATCCTAGATTCATGTTCCCAAATGTGTTTCTTTCAATTTTGGTCTTAGAGTCTTTTTCGCTCTGTCGCCTTTGTGGGAAAAGATCCCTGATCTTCGTGGAACTGACAATTTCGAATAACTTGGTAACATTTGGCAATGCTTGTGCACACTTTAAACATGAAAACACTGAACTGAGTAAAAATGTTGTGTCCACTTAAGCCAACATTTAAGCGAAGCAAAACAAGTCATTTGGAGCCACTCTGTCAGTAGTCAATTTAAATGAAAATTTGAAGAACACAAGAAGTAGAATTGTGTAAGATTATCCATTTGACGTTCATTTTCCATGAACAACTGCGATTATTAGTTGCTCTAGAAAACCAACAATCCGGGAAGCGTCCTTGTGTTAAAAGTTCCTCTACACAGCTTAAATTCAATTTAATGTTCAGCAACTCGTGCAACCGCCGATGATGTTTATTATTCAATAATCGATAACCGCAGACAAAGTTCTCACATCCTTCGCGTCTGAAACTAATTTCTTAAGCGGCGAACCCTTTCAAACACAAGTTGACTCATTCGTCAGACGCCGTACATGTCAAAGATAATCTCAAAGACAACCAATTATAAGAAAAGAAACAAACATGCAGTTCGGCGAAATGACGTAACTCCTCAGACAACCACAGCAAATAAAAATAAAACAAAAATCCCATTAATTTAACACGTGCTAGTCCGCCTAGTCGACTGGCTACGTAAGACCTAATTTGACACAATCACTTTGTCTGGCCCTAGAAGCTCTTTACAATTCTATCTGATGCGTGTCCTTACATGCGTTCAGTCAGAAATGATTCAGCAGTCACATCAGCAGACGCAGACGAACATTTCACAAGAATATTCCGCCGGTCCGCTCCCTTCTAGTCATCAAAACAAGCAAAAAGTGCTACTCCCACTAGTTGGTATTCTTGCTTTTGTTTTTGTCTCGGAGTAAGTTCTGTGACTCGTGTGTCCTTGACACTGGAAGCCATTGAAATGGTCATTTATGATTAAACAATCTTGTCGCAGGGGATGCCTGAGACGTGCTTAGACGTCCCATTCGTTGTGCTGTCACATATGTTTTGTTGCAGTTGAGTGAGTTGCTGAGTCAAAGCAGGAAGCACTGTACTCTCGGTGGGTTTAAAAACATCCACTTTGACTCACTAGCAAGGGTAGACGATTGTTAATTGTTATGTTCTTGCACTGACTCACAGAAACTTTGCGTTAAAAAAGTTAAGCCCCCACAGGGTAAATTCGTGGTACAAATCCGTTTCATGACATAAACAGTTGCTGCAAAAAAGGAGGACAATGTGGCATGTGTGTGTGAGACGAAGGAGCCTTCAACTGTTTTTAACCGACTTCACTGAGTCAGCCAATAAAGGAAAAGAATGAACATCCGAAGGAAGGAAATTGAGAGGGATGTCGTACTTGTACTTTTTGCTTTCAAGGACCTTGCTGATGTCTTTGTTCAAAGGCAAAGAAAAAATATGCTGGAAATGTGTCTGCCTTGGGTGTGCAAAATATTCCCTGAAGTGTGAGATGCACTTTCATAATAATATTCAAAAACGCGTTTCCTATGTCCTTTCACTGCGAAAGAGGATCCATCTTATTTTGTTCAGGAATTAATTACCGTGAGTTACCTCTGGAAAGTTTACTCCTATTTATCGAAAATTGTTTCGAACTTTATTCTGGCCGATAGGAGCTTCTTTGCAATATTTGCTATTGGCTAAGACGAATTCTAACGCTACCAGCTGGACACTTGAATATTTTTTTGACAAAAAAAACTTTTGACAAATATTTTTAGTACGCCTTCTTCAACGCAGCTCGTTGCTCATTGCTTTCAATTCTTTTAGAAAAGTACACAACAACATATAACGAGTAACAGATTTTCTGTGCTGAGAACATCAATGTGCCTCGTTTCTTTATTTTTAAAAAGCCAAAAGCCTGCTAGTTATTATTGCTAGACCACTTCTTCAACGCCTTCCTCGAGAATTTGGAATGTGTTATGTGCCATCGTTTCATTTCTTATTTGCTTATCTTAAATCGTTCTGACGCATCAGTTGTTACATTACATTATTCACATATCAAAGTGGTAAGTCCGCGAAAACCGCTTGATACCCGGATATTGGAAAAAATTCATGGAGGGAACAATGACGATACAATTTAACTTCGCAGAAAATTGTCTGGCCCTTAGTTATTAAACGAACAAACGGATTTGAGGATAAACAACGCTTAAGATGCCTAGGCCATGTAGAGGGTATGGACACCACTGCTCCGGTCCGAAGTCTTCGAAATAAAGCCGCCGATACAACGAAACAGATGGGAACATAAATTGAGGTGGCGCACACAAGTGGAGAATGACCTCTACCAACTTGGAGTGAGGAATTGGAGGCAGCTATCGAAAGATCGTGCTGGCTGGAGAAGCATGTTGGTTGAAGCACAGGTCCATCCCAGACTGTAGCGCCACAAGACGAAGAAGAAGATTTAAGAATAAAATCGCGATACACCCAAAATCCCTCAATGCCAAAATGCTCAAAGTACGAAACGAACCAAATCTGCCACATTGTGTGAGCGTCTGAGACCGTTTGTCAATAACCTGATTGGTCCCTGCCAGTGTGGCCTCAGGCCAGGAAAGTCCACGATAGACCAGATCTTCACGGTTTATCGTGGACGGCAGATCCTGGAAAAGATCCAAGCAGTACAAATCGACACTCATCACCTATTCACCGACTTTAAGGCCGCATAGCGCTGTCTAAATATGGCATTCCTACCAAAAAAAAATGGCGGAGAACTCTCCTTGTTCCTTTAAGATCCGTAACGGACTCACCGTAATCTTTAATGAAAAAAATGTTTCAGATGAGGCGAAGTGCCGTCATGCGACCTTTTCAACATAATTCTTGAAAAGACCATGTGTAACTCACACATTAACACAAGAGGCAGGAATAAGTTAATTTGGTACCTTCCGCGGATGACATTGAGGTTAAAGTGAAAGTGGTCAAAGTGGGTCAAGCGGTAAATGAGGGCAAAATGAAGTCGACAAGCAAGGACATTCAATATCGACATATGGAAGAGAGCTTCACATTACACAGAAGAAACTTCAAGACAGTCAAAGACTCCGTTTACCTCGGCTCCGCGGTATATAGGGACAACATCAGTACCGAAATCAAACGCTGAATCACTCTTGCCAATTGCTGTTTCTTTGGGATCAAGAGGAAATTGAGTTATAAAGCCCCCTTGAAGACCTAAGTTTGCTTTATATAACAGTTTGATCATCCCAGTCCTACTTTATGGAGTGGGACGTTATCAAAAGCTGATAAGGAAGCCCTAGTCTTTTCGAGAGAAAAGTCTTGCGTGCGATTTTTGGTCCTGTATGCGTTGATGGCATTTGGAGGAGAAGATATAATGACGAGCTCTGATAAAGCGTGTTCTAATGAAACGATTAAGATGGCAACGCCAAGTAGAGCGTATGAACACCACTACTACATCAAATATCCCCACACGAAGTCGGAAAAAAACTGTAGGTTCCATCTGCTTGTGGGAGAGCATGCTCAACTAAAGAATCAATCTTCTCGGCCCTTGATGGATGCACATAAACTCCACTTTTACGAACAAGAAATTTGCACCACTCCATTTAGAGTATTGTTTAAACTTTTCATATTTTTTTACTGGAAATGTAAATATTCACTCAGCTAGTGAACTGTCGCAAGCGAAGCTTATTGATAAAAAAGGCAACTAATTTTGTGTTTTGACTTTTAATGATTCAGTGGCCGCCGTGGGGTAGTGGGTAGGGTGCGACACTCACATGCTGAAGGTTAAGGTTCGATTTCCTGCTGAACGCCTCGCATTTTTCACGGCACTACCGCTTTTGAGCTGCTGACAACACTCAAAGAGTAGTACAGTTTAAGAAAAAGCTTCCCCGTTCAAAGTCGACAAAAAACGGTCCCGAAGAGGTCCGAAGAGTCTTCGAATCTGAGCCATTGAGACAACTCAACAGAGGACGGCCTCGGCTAAGGTGGTTTACAAAAGTGCAGACAATTTGAAATGCGCAATTGGAGACCGCTAGCGAGAGATCGTGTTGGCTGGAGAGGCATGTTGTTAGAGGCCCAGGTCCACCTCGATTGTAGCGCCACACAAAGGGGAAGAAGTTTTGGACTTTAACTTGCCTACACTATTTTGAATAGACTGACGTGCAATATTTTTTTTTGCAAATCATGGTTCTATTCGAAATGCGATGCACAACGATCATATTCATGAAACTCACTTTTGGTTGAATTAATACGAGTACGTCAATAAACAAAGCTGTCGTTTTTGGTGTTATGATGGTCCTCAAGTGTATGTTAGAAGACCATCTGCAAAAGCTTTTTGTTTCGTGGAATATTGGTCAGAACATCTAAAAAAATTAATTCTGGCTAGAACATTACTGTTCATGGAGACCGCCATAGATTCATGCTTACTGACATTGTTTTTATAAAATGAACGACTTTGTTGTACTGAAGCTATGTATGATTCAACAAAGCCGCACAATACCTGTGTGATGTATGATAGTGGCAAAAAAGATTTACTGAAGGAAACGTTTGGTAACTTCACAGCTTCACGTTGCAGTCCCATGACCTTCCGGCGGTTTTACATCGATTGGTTTGGGGGACATGTAATAAGCTCACAAGACCGAAACGATTACCCACTTTTTTTTGCTAATTTAGTGCCCTAAATGTTGGCAAAAATCAGTAAATACATGTACTGAGTTAGTCTTCCAGGGATGCATATTCGCTACTGGACAAAAAAAAAAAACACTGGAATGCAGTCAATGAAGTTCATCCCATACCCAAATAGATCTAAGCAACGAATTTGTTTGCCATATACAGTTACGGACAAAACAATAGGACCACTCAATATAATTTTAACTTTCATAGAAAAACTGAAAGTATAACTTTTGTCAGTTTTATTTCATTTAATTATTGTTTCAATTAAGGAAAAATAAAAAAAAAACATTAAAAGTATTCAGGTCATAACAAAAAATATTTTTTTTCTATAAAAAGCGTGAATAGAAAGGGGCAAAATATTAAGACCACCATAAAAAATGTGATAAATTCATAGTTATTGTACGATGTTCTTTAACTTTTCTTAATATTTAAGAATATCAACTATATCATTTATTTTTTTATAATAGAACGCACTCTTCGGGGCATGGATTCGACCAGTCTGCGGCAAGTGATTCTCGGTATGGCGCACCAGCTGATTGAATTTTGCCCCATAGCTCTTCTTTATTTTTTTGCCTTTTCAGCTCCAAGGGAATTTTTCACGATTCCCCACAAGTTTTCCAGGGGATAAAGGTCTAGAGATTGGGAGGGTCAGGTCAGGTCAGGTCAGGTCAGGTCATGGGATCGACATTATGCTCTTGTAACCACCTTTTTACCTTGCCCGCCGTATGCTTCGGGTCGTTATCGTGCATAAACAGCCACTTCAGTGGTATTTCTCACTCAGCGTACACGAGCATCATTTCTTCCAATATTTTGGTGTACAAATGCTGGTCCATGGTCCATCCTTTATCCAATATAATGGACCAACTGCATACTATATAAAGCATCCCCAAACCGTAATATTTCCGCCTCCATGTTTTACGGTTTTACTTGAGTACTGAGACTGGTATGCCGAATTTTTTTGGACGTCTGACGCACCTCTTACCATCTGATCCCACCAAATTTATCTTACTTTCATTCGACCAACGAATATTTCGCCATTTTTTTTTCCTTTTCTGGGCTTATCCATTCGAGATGTTTATTAGCAAATTGGTATATACTTGTTTTAAGTTTTTTGGCAAGAAGTTGTGTGAGGCTTCTTCCAAAGATATTTTGTCCTTCTAGCCTCTTTCACACTGTTCTAGAACAAACAGGCAAATCCAGTTCATGTTTGATGTTTGTAGCTGAAAAAACGGGTCTTTTTGTGACAAGCGTTTAATGTGGACGTCATCTTTTGAAGACTTTTTGCGTGGACGACCTGTTGGCATATGAGATTTTTGCGGTTATAGTGCATTAAAAACAAATGTCTTTCTCCACTAGTATGAACACCTCCCGCTATGACTTTCCATCCTGTGTATGTTTTCGGAATGGGACACACGGTTGCAGAGTTGTGCACGCTGCGGCACATTTTACCTGCTTTAATGAATAATTCGATGCATTTTAACATACAGATATGGTAATTTCTTCACTTAGAGTGAATTGGCTTAAAAATAATACAAGACAGAGTTATTCACACTAAAAAAACAATTAAGTTGGTCTTATTCTTTTGTCCGAATGTTGAGGCAGTTTTTTTATTGGTAAAATAGTACCGTTACCAACAAAGAGAAATATGCAAACATAATTCATATTAAATTTTAGATTTAGTTTTAGATTTTATTAATTGTGCCAATAGATTACATTTATGTGTTTGAATCTTACATTTTTAGAGATGCGGTCATATTACCTTGCTACTAAAATATTAATACAAGTCCTTAAATGATATATCACAGATTAATTTGAAGGAAAAGCCACAAAAACCTTCATTAAAATATTAAATTTTATTTCAGTGAGAATAGGTTAAATGTTCGATGTTTTCGTACTGGTCTTATTGTTTTGTCCATCACTGTATAAAAAAGAATGAAATCCTCATACCCAATGCAGTGAAGATGATATATCTCTTGGACCTCCAAAAGCTACAAACCAAATTTTAATCCAAATATCTCAAACAAAAAAATGATGATTTCTCTCCAAACGCATACGATGTAGATACAAAAAATTGCATCACCCTGCGCATTATCACAAGCCTGAATCAAATTCACGGTATTGCCTAGCCCAACATCCGCCCCACAAATTATACCCTCCACAAGATGAATTGACCATTTTACCATAAATCAACTTAAACTCTCCCCACTCTGGGCACCAGTTCTGAGGATTTCCCTTCATTGTGACATAAAAACTTTCATGAAGTTTCAGCACGCTGGTAGCCACCCTTGCGCTGGGCGGAATCAACTATTTCATTTCTAGCAGAAGCAGGGGCGGTTGTGATATAGTTCACTTAATTATTCGGTGCCAGAACAACAGTTCTTTTGTTGTGCAGCGCTGGCAAATGTCTGTATTGCCTCATTGAATGGCGCTCCCCATTTGGACCGCCATTCGACTTAATGAAGGAAATTCTGTAACAAAGTGAAGTTTTTTTTTTTGTCCTCAGACTCAACCGACGCAGCGAGAACAAAACAATACGCGTATCTGAGCCCCCATCGGAAGACGGTGCTGGACGGTAAGTAGTTACGCAAAAGTTTTAAACGAGCACAAATTGGATATCGTTCGGAGGGCGGCGGACAATCGGGGTGACGCGACCGAAAAGGAGGTCAACTGAATGCTCCTGTCATTTCCATTGGATGAAGTTCTATTTGTGTTCGAAAGGGAAGCAATTAGTGAGTCATCTCGAATTACTTCGCGGCAAGGATATACGCGCGTGGGTGCGGTGAGGGTATGTGAACAACCTCTGGGGCGTCTCCTCACACAACAGCGTACTGGGCAACAGGAAATTTAGTTCCTTCTCTAGGATCCTGTTTTGTATTTTTTTGCTTTAAGTGGACAATGAACTCATCTCCTACTTGCGCACTCAATGTCCGAAGGGCGACGACGACGTATCATTAGTGATGACTTTTTCGGAGACACGCGCGCTAACGCTAGAGCAAGTCCTGGCTTGATAAATGTTCGAATGTCCATGCGGTACTGGAAGGCATGCAAATCACTAAGGACAGTTCTGGGGTTGTTGAGAAATTCATCCTAGGCGTTTGAAAAATGAAATGATAATGAGGGAGCGGTAATAGTTTTCATTAGTTTTGATAGTAGGTCGGTAACTGAGTTAAATAAAGAAAACATGCAATCGACGTTGTGTATCACCTACAAATGTAGAATTCTCAAACTCAATGCTGTACAAAGCAATAAAAAAATTGGATGCTGTATCAAACTATAGACTAAGATAAGGAGACGGGAATTGGCATTCCTTAACGGTGGAGTGAGAAAACGTTAAATCCTTTCATGAACTTTCATGTCTTCATACGAATAGATGTTCAAACTTCCAAGAGTCCATCGGGCTTCTTGACGAAAGCAGTGATTTAAATGTGGTGGTTATGGACGTGTAGAACGAGTTAAAATGCAAAGAATCAGTGACGTGTACCGGGGACGGGATAATAGCAGCCAACGAGTTACTGAGTGTACTTGAATAGAAGGACAATTATTAGAGGAGGAACTTAACTCTTCTCGCGCAGGAAAGATGATAGCATAGTTTAAACCTTGACATAAGTACATTTCTGACTCAGAAGTCTGTCTCATACAACTGACCTAAGAGGATACCCTTCTGTAGATGAACAATAACGACGACGCACAACAAGAACACAAAACAATGGTTCGGAATGTAACAACTTTTCATGTTGGGAACAAAATGGTTTTCGTCAAAAACTTCACTTGCAGAAGCTCTTGTAAAAAAGACAAAACATCAAAATACTCCTTGCACTTTCTTTTCGATTCTTCTTCTTCCAAAATGTTTTTTCAAAATAAAACACCTGGAAGGATAAAAAATGCAAAACTTCATCCAGAGACTGGAAACCAGAATTCACTTTTGTAATAAATAACTTAGATTTCCAGCTCCCAGCACATTGGCGCCAAATACACGCCATTGACACAGAAAGTGCTCTGAAGTGTCTTCACCTTCTCCACAGGCGTTGTAAAGGGTGTCATCACTAAGCTCAGGCCGACTTAGGTGCTTAGCGAAGGTGAAGTGTCCCGTTTGTGCAAGTCTGCACTCAAAAGATAACAGAAAAGCCACAGATTTCTTGCTGACGTTCGGGAAAATGTACGTTGTCAGCCTGCATCCTGGAGAGTTATGTCATCTCTGGTAGTGTTGCTGGGAGACCCAACCAACCCTAACCAAGGATGAAGGTAGTCACAAGGTTGTTTCGAGCCCAACGAATGTCTCTTTTGAACTTTGTCTAGCTGTCCTGGGGCCCAAGTCGTGCGAATTTGTTACGAAAATCATGGTTTTATTCGACTTCAGTCTGCCGACCATATTAAGGGAAGACTTGCATTGGGACTATCTTGGAAATGGTTAAATGGTTGAGTAAGGCATTAAGCACAGCTTGGCTGTAGCTACAGACACAGACATGTAGCCTCTTCCACCTATTTTTCACAATATTGTCAGGATCGCAAACGTCTTCCACGATGGTCCCAGCTCCAGATGCATCCGTCGTCTTCTAGCCGTCCGTGAAAATCCGACTGCATTCCCTTCCAGTTTCAGTTTCTAGCCAGAGTCAGTCCTGGACATAGAGAAAGTCGACTTTGTATAAGCGACGCATCATTGGTGACCTCGTTTCAGACGGCATGTTCATTAACTAGTGTCATAGACGATGCGGTGTGTGAGGTCATCAAAGACGGTGCAGTAATTAACGTGAGTTTTTTTTAAAGGGGTACAGGATTTCGAAACGGAATAAAACAAAAATGATTTTTTTGACTTGTCATGAAATTTGCCAGATAATGTTCTGGCATTTTAATTTAAATAGGCTTTAGTGGCATTTATCTCCACATTTGGCTTGGATGTGGTCTGCTCTAGAAGTCCGATTTCGATGCATTTCCATATATATTTCGCCGTATATCGGGAATAATGCGACAGAAGTTGTCCTTTAAGGGATCATTTTGGGCTTATCTGGGCTTATCGACGTAGACCAGTGATTGTTTTCACAGAAAAGAGTAAAGCCTAGTAAAACCTCATCATCATGAAGGCCAACACATTCCGTATCGTGAAACTATGCGTTTATCAAATGTTTTCTTAAATGAATCAATTGTGGCGGGAGCTGTGTGATATGTTGTACCGACTTGTTAAAAAATACACAGGAACTATCACCACTTCAAATACGGTAAATATGATTACAAACGTATGAGTATGTATATCCCTGGACTAAATACGCTAGATGTATTTCGAAGAAAACCATGATTTTCAAAACAAATTTGAACGAGTTGAATATGTGGATCAGGCTTCGTCTTTGGAAGTACCAAACCAAAATTAATCCTTTGACAATTGACAAATAGGCCGCCATTTAAAAGAGCTTTGCCAGTTTAAATGTGGTGTCCATACGCTCTACATGGTCTAGTCATCTTAAGCGTTGTATCTGTAGACGCTTGACCAGGCGCATGTCGCTGTACAGCCTATGGAGTTCGTCATTAAATCTTCTCCTCCAAATGCCACCAACGCAAACAGGACCAAAAATCGCACGCAAAACTTTTCTCTCGAAAAGATTAAGGGCTTCCTCATCCGCCTTTGCTAACGTCCAAGATTCTGCGACATATAGTAGGACGGGGATGATCAAGCTGTTATATAAAGCGAGCTTAGTCCTTCGAGAGAGGGCTTTATTACTCAATTGTATCTTGAGCCCAAAGAAACGGCGATTGGCAAGAGTGATTCTGCGTTTGATTTCGGTACTGATGTTGTTGTCCCTGTTTACCGCGGAGCCAAAGTAGACGAAGTCCTTAACTACGTCGAAGTTTCTGCTGCCTAGTGTGACGCTCCGTCCAAGACGTCGACGTTGTGTGTCCTTCCTTGATAACAGCATGTACTTCGTTTTGCCCTCATTTACTGCCAGACCCATTTTAGACGCTTCCGCTTCATTGCCAGCAAACGTTTCATTGACAGCTGGCTGTGTTCGTTCAATCACGTCAATGTCATCAGCGTAAGCTAACAATTGAACTGACTTCTGGAAGATCGTGCCTCTGGTGTTGACTTGTGAGTAACGCACGATCTTCTCGAGGATGATGTTAAAGAAGTCACATGACAGTGCGTCGCCTTGTCTAAAACCTTTTTTGACATTGAAGGTCTCGGTGAGTTCGGTACCGACCTTGACAGAGCAGCGAGAGTTCTCCATCGTCATCCTACACAATCTGACGAGTTTGGTAGGAATGCCAAAACTAGACATGGCACTGTATAGCTCGTCTCTATGCACACTGTCATATGCAGCCTTGAAATCGACGAATAAGTGGTGAGTGTCAATTTGCATTTCTTGGGTCTTTTCCAGGATCTGCCGTAATGTGAAGATCTGGTCTATTGTGGACTTCCCTGGCCTGAAACCACACTGATAGGGACCTATCAGGTTATGGACAAATGGTTTCAGACGCTCACACAATACGGCAGATAGGATCTTGTACGCGATGTTCAGGAGACTAATCCCTCTGTAGTTGGCGCAGTCAAATGGGTCTCCTTTTTTGTGAACCGGGCAAACGACGCTGAGATTCGACTCATCCGGCATGCTTTCCTCCGACCATATCTCACAGATGGGCTGGTGCATGCGCCCAATCGGGTCATTTCCAGCTGCCTTAAATAGTTCTGCGGTCCGTCCGCTCCAGCAGCTTTGTTCTTAATTATAATAGTAATTGGGACCAGGGCCTAGCTTGCTCGTCAACTACTCGTGTTGTGCGCGCTACTGCTCTCTCACAAGTAGGAGGAATCTACAATGTTCTGCCGACTGCGTGCGGCGAAGTTTGAGAAGCTTTTTCTTAAACAGTATTACTCTTTGAGTGCTGCCAGCAGCTCGAAAGCGGTGGTGCCGTGAGAAATTTAAAGTGTTCAGCCGGGAATCGAACCTGGACTTATTCTTAGAGTGTTGTCAGCAAATTGTGACGAAAAACATTCGTTTCAGGAATGAAACCTAAAACGTTCAACATGTGAGTGTGCGATCATATCCACTAAAACACGACTGCGCACCTTGACTATTAGAAATCAATATAACCATCTTTTTCTTCAACTTCTTATTCTTCTTGTGGTGCTACAGTGCTGGGTGGACCTGGGCCTCAACCAACATGCCTCTCCAGCACGATCTTTTGCTAGCTGCCTCTAATGGCGCACTCCAAGTTGGTCGAGGTCCTTCTACACTTGTGTGCGCCATCTTAGCCTAGGCCGTCCTCTGGCTCAGATTCAAAGACTCTTCGGACCTCTTCGGGGGTAGTAGTGTCCATACGCTCTACATAGCCTAGCCATCTTAAGCGTTGTATACTAAGGCGATTGATCAGACGCATGTCGCATCTACTCCTCCAGATGCCATCAACGCAAACAAAATATGCTTAGTGTGACGCTCTGCCCGAGACGTCGATATTGTGTGTCCTTTCTTGATGACAGCATGTACTTTGTTTTGCCCTTGTTAACCAGACCGATTTTAGCCGCATCCGCTTCAATGCCGGCAAACGCCTCATTGAAGGCTCACTGTGTTCGTCCAATCGCGTTAATGTCATCAGCGTAAGCTAGCAATTGAACTGACTATCGGAAGATCGTGCCTCTGGTGTTGTCTTGTGAGTTACGCACAATGTTCTCGAGTATAATTTGATGAGTTTAATAGAAAGGCCAAAACTATGCCACTTTATGCACAAAGTTATATGCGGCCTTAAAATCGACGAATAGGTGGTGAGTGCCGATTTGCACTTCTTGAGTCTTCTCCAAGAACGGCCGTAAGATGAAGATCTGGTCGTGGATCTATAGACCACTTAATCCTTGACATTACTTCTGTTTCGAACACGCTGTATATATCAAGGAGCCTGAAAGATTTCCTTTGACTCATCGGTGTAAATCTAGTTTTCATGCGCCAACTGGAATCTTGGTGCTGTTTTTGTTACTTGTTTTGTTACACAATCATTTATTTGGCGTGAACATTTTTTTTAAAGATAGTCCAAAGAATTATGTTTGTTAGAAAGACAAAATTTGACTTAGGAACGGTTGAACGCAGATGTGGCGGAATACAATAGCTGTAGGTTAAGCAGAGCAAAGAATAGCTCTTAAACGCCGGACCAATACCAATATCCTGTTTGGTAATCGGGTAACATTGGGTAGCTCATACAAAAACATCGTTCGATAACGACGGTCGCCATCGAAGGAAAGATAGCACCATTCGCGCCATTTGAGTGCTCTCTGATTTCATTGCTCAACTTGCGTTACAAAAAATGAGAAATCGACAGTCTCATGTATTCCCTTTGTATTTTTATGCGCATCCTGCCACTTCTTGTTCAATTGGACTGTAGCAGTGGTTTACCTTATGAGCTCCTCGAAAAATCTAAACAGAATGGAAAGTCTTAAGTAAGCTTCACTACATCTTCTCATGAGCACATAATATATTAGAAAATAAGTCCTTTATCCACATTCAGCCTACTAAATATGTCTACACGTTACTCAATTGAGTGTATGGCGAAATCGGCCAGTTCTTTGCAATAAGCATTTAAGAGGTTAACACAGGCGTATCACCCTATGCGTTTGACATGAGCGACCATCGGGAGTTTTGTAAAAGGACATGGAATAAGAGTGAACGGGTATAATGACTGTTGACGTAATCAACTCTATGAGAACTTTGTTTGCCCCTCCATTGACACGTTCCGAAAAAGGGAACTTTTTACGAAAGGCTCTACAGTTCTTGGTTGTCTTGCTCTTTTTTGTTTGCAGATTTAAGGTTCTTTATGATACTCATATGCCCTGGAATATAAATTTCTTCGCTACCACTCAGTTTAAAACACAGACTTTGTTTCTTTGACCTTGTTAGTATTATGTGCGTACATCTCATCTTGCCAGAAGGGAGTCTTATATAACAAAAGTTTTTTTTTAATTTAAAGTATTGTGGCAATTCACACTTAAGAAATTTAGAACGTCATCTACGTGCACCAACGGCTACACCTTTTTCTATTCACCACGAAGAATACTTGACATCAGTAGTATTCAAACAATTTGGTGCTATTGTGTTCGTGTTTCGTTGGCGGATTCCGTCACGGCCATTCTGAATGCCATTGAAGTCATCAATGCCACCAGCTTACCACTTCGAAGAGCCCCTACTGTTCGCCACAAGGCGACCAACACTGCAATTGATCCCTTAACGTCACCTTGCTAGCTTTGCACTTCAAAAGTGCACAGACACACTCGCACGCCAAGCAAACATGTTATATCCTTCAGCGACACAGAGACCCCCCGAGGAGTTGTCTCCTTGAAGCTGAAGTCCCTCCCATTCCTCTGGCAGACTTAAATAATAAATCGACACTGCTAACTGGATCTCCTCGCATTCACCCACTCGAAAGGACATTCGATACCTCATTTGACTTTGTTTCGTAATGTGCCATAAGACTGGAAGACAGCCACCATTGGGGATGTCGTAATTTCTGATTCAATTCAATTCAAGGAGTTTCTTCCCTTCGTTTATCCCGTGTTTGAGGAGCGGAAGGGGGAGGGACCCTATTGCATGCGATGCATAAATCAAATTAACTTATGCTCCGCAGTGTGGGAACTTATTCACGGGGAGGAGCCATCCTTGGAGGTGGGTCACTCGCAAGCACTCGCTTCGTTTGGTGGAAACCCATAGAGGTCATGTTTGTTAGTTTTTACTTCTACACAACTTGGCGCTGTCCCTCGGCTTTTTGTGTCCGTGGCCCGCACCTACTTGCCGGGGTTTCTGGAAAGTAATCAGAAGCAACAGCTGCTGGTGAATGCTTAAAAACTTTTGAATTCATTTTCATAAAATCAGAAATTAAATATACTCTCAGCTGTGCAACGTCTTCGTGTGCAATCCTTTAAGGGACCTGGCAGCCAAGTCGGAGGTTGATGGTGCATCAAAATTTAATGTGCGTTCATTTTGCATAACTCGTTGGAAAGCGATTTTCCTCTCGTTGGCTGGGAATTGAATTGAAGATCTTTATCGGTGGTGAAGATGAAGCTCTTCACTTTGATTCCTTTGCAAGGACACCACCGAAAGCAATGTCATCTGGTTAATTAGAAGTGGTAAAGTTTTGCGATCAAATTTGCCAATAAAGTGTCCACTGCGTCAAGTGGATATCAATAAAATCGGATTGAGTGACACCGCGCATTGGATAAGGAAGAGGGAGTAAGGTGTGTCGTTTGTGTACATGTTTCGCAAGAGAAAGACAAGTGTGTTGGACGAAAGGAGATTTACTTCTCGGTATGTCGATGAAAATGATCAGGTTTTAAGACAAAAAAAAAATGTTCAAAAATTCATGGGTTTCACATCGTTCAATAAGTCCAGGGACTGACATGAAGAGGGCGCCACTGACAAAAAATCTGTAGCTCGTTGCCACAAGTATGTCCTACTTGGAGTTAATTAAAAGGCGAGGAGTCGATTTATGTATACAATATTTTATTTAGATAAGTTATCATCTGCGATTTCAATGTAAGTATTGGTCAGTGTCACTATCCCACTGCTAGTTATTATCTGTGTGACTTTCTAATTGCGAGTGTCTTTTGTGTGACCCAACCCATTCCTTTTATTGCTCCGTAGGCACATGCCCACGTTGCATCCCTCGGCGTTGGTGGGATGCGAAGGATATCCTCTTGTGCGTCGCGGGCACCGTTGGGTTCGTTGGGTTGTTTACCCAACGACGTACGGACCGCGATCGCAGATGTTATTTTTGCGAGGAAGGATATCCTCGCGTGGGTTATGTGCCGTTGGGTTAGGTCACGTACCGCGATGTGCTGCTGAGTGTGCCGTTGCGTAGTCCGTTTAGTATGCTCAGCTGCACTGGTTGGCCGGACCGTTGGTGTGGTTGTCCGCCACAAGTACTCCCCCTCCAGTGACTGCGTCACGGATTTAGTTGGAAGCGCACTTGTTTCCTTGATGCCCTAGAATACGTTCTAAGTGCTTCGCTTCTGGTATTGGTTGCAGTGGATGTTGATGATGATGTTAATGTGGATGGTTGTGGTAGGCTGGATGGGCTATTGCTGCGTGGATGCTGTCGATCTTCTTCAATTGTAGTGGATGATGGTGATGTGATGAGGTTGATGCGGGAATATGCGTCTGCTACAACGTTGTCTCCACCAGAAACAAACTGAATTCTTGTCGAGAATCGGGCAATTTCCTCTAGTTGCCGGGCTACGCGATCACAGGCGTGATCTGATTTCTGGTCGAATGCATATATCAACGGCTTGTGGTCTGTGAGGATAATGAGTTCGCTGCCTTCGATAAGGTGACGAAAATGCCTTACTGCTCTGTATATGGCCAAGAGCTCTCGGTCGTACACCTTGTATCCCGATTCTCTCGAAGTTAGTTTCTGGGAGAAGAAACCAAGAGGCTGGATCTTGTCGCCGATGCGCTGGTCTAGTGCGGCTCCAATTGCTGAATCTGATGCGTCACATCGGAGGATTAAGGGAACACCTGAACGTGGATGGGCTAGTTGCACTGCATCCCTCAGTTTGTTTTTGCATTGGTTGAATGCTTCCTCTGCTTCAGGTGTCCACTGGATTGGCTTTTTGTCTCCTTTCTTAGCTCCGATTGTCAGGTTTACCAGCGGAGTTTGTGTCGTTGACGCACCAGGCATACAGCTACGGTAGAAGTTCCAGGCTCCTAGAAACTTCCGCAGTTTGTCCATCGTTGCTGGCTTAGGATAATTGGTCAAGGCCTCAACCCGGTCCGTGGGAGGCTTTATCCCAGCTTTGTTGACGGTGTATCCTAAGTATCGCACTTCCGGGTGTCCGAAGCAACACTTGGATACGTTGATGGTTAGTCCAAACTGCTGAAGTCTCTCGAAGACGATGCGCAAGTGTTGGCGATGCATCTCTTCGTTTGGCGACGCGATGATGATGTCGTCAATGTAGCAGAAGCAGAAACTGTGTCCATAAATCGTTGCATCGTCTGCGCTGCGTTGCACAATCCAAATGTCATCACGTTGAATTCGAAGAGACCGAATGGTGTGATGACGGCTGTCTTGGATCGGTCTTCTGGGGCGAGTGGTATCTGGTTATATGCTTTCTGCAAGTCCAGTGTGGTGAAGATGGTGCAGCCGGTGAGTTGATGGCTGAAGTCTCGAAGATGTGGTATGGGATACCTGTCGGGAACGGTGATTTTGTTGAGGCGACGGTAGTCACCGCACGGTCTCCATCCACCAGATTTCTTCTGCACCATTTGCAGGGGAGATGCCCACTCGCTGTTTGCTGGCTTGCAAATTCCCAGTCGGACCATGTTGTCAAATTCATCCTTCGCTGCTTTGAGTTTATCGCCGGCTAACCGACGAGCTCTTTCCGCAACTGGATGTCCTCTGACAACAACGTGATGTTGGACGTGATGATCTGCAACGCATTTGTTGTCGTCGCGCGTGATGTCAACGAAGTCCCTCAGTATGTCGGCGAAGCGATTGGTTTCATCGATCGTTTTCAGCGATGGTTGGGAGCTGCTGACTACGCTGCCGCAAACGCTTAATTTGGTGATGTTATCACTAAGCGTTCGGCGTTTTAAGCGTATCGTCAAGTCGAAGTGATCGATGAAATCCGCTCCTATGATCGGCTGTTGAACATCGGCTATGATGAAAGTCCAACGAAACTCGCGTCGAAGTCCCAGATCGAGTACCAGAGTTCTTGTACCATATGTTGGCATTGCAGTACCATTGGCAGCGTAAAGTTGACGCGATGTAGTTGTCGGGTTTTCGGCAAATTTTTTCGGTAGGACAGAAATATCGGCGCCGGTGTCAACTAGGTAAGATGCGCCGCTGATTCTGTCCTTTATTTGTAGGCGGTGACAGTTGTAGTTGCCGTGAGCGACCGCCTTTATGCCCAGCGGCGATCCTAGTTTTCCGAATGTTTCGGACAACCGGCACGACAATTACGCGCCTCATCTCCAAACTTCTGGTGGTAGTAGCACAACCCATTCTTGTTAGTCTGGGTGAGTCTGGACCTACTTTTCGATCTGGTTCGGGATGTTGATCTTCTTCGTGAGGTCGATCGCTGGCTTCGTGGACTCTCCATCTTCAATTGATGAATCTCCTGACGTAGAAATTGAATAGACTTCCTGATGTCGTCCAACGTTGAATCGGCTTGTCTATTGATGACTTGGATGTCCTGTGTGGGCTGCAAAGGGGTCGAAACAGGGCACAGCTGTGCGTTGGACATGTCGAAGATTTTGTCGGCGACTTCGACTAGCTTATCCAAGTCTTCTTGTCCTGTTGCCAGCAACACTGAGCGCATGTTTTCGGGCAGTCTATCGAAGAACAATGTTCTCATGATAGACGTATCACAGCGACCGCCAGCAAGATGCCTCATGTGCGCCAAGATGTCGGATGGTTTTCTGCCAATCATATCTTCGCCCCGAAGCATTCGTCGGAACTGCGACTCTGGTGATGGAGCGAAATGGTGGATGAGTCGCTCTTTGAGTGTGACGAATTTGTTGGCTGATGGTGGATTATTTGCTAGGTCTTCTACGGCTCTTAAGGCGTCGCCTTCAAGACAAACTAGCAAATTGGCGTACCGTTCGTCGTCGTTGACCACACCTCCAAGTTTGAACGCCAATTCCACTTGAGTCAGCCACAGCTGAGGATACTCCGGGTTGAATTTCGGCAAGTTCGCACGTTGGAGACTATGCTCCGACGGTTGACTGTTCGGTAGTAACGGAGCTGGATGTTGTACGGTTGCTCCAGAACCTGACGAAGATTGCGCTTTGAAGTCAAGCTTGAGCGACTCGATTGCTTCATTTGCCGCCTGAAGCTGATCGCGAAGTTGTTTTATCAACTCGGTGTTGACTTCGTCTGTGGCCATTGTTTCGCGATCACTTTCAACGTCAGATTCGAACACTAGCTTCCGTTTACTCCGTAACTCGTAGGACATTTACAAACACGATTTTGTCAATAACGAAACTTCAGATCGTTTCTGAAATCACGTCGGGGTCACCAATTTGTAGCTCGTTGCCACAAGTATGTCCTACTTGGAGTTAATTAAAAGGCGAGGAGTCGATTTATGTATACAATATTTTATTTGGATAAGTTATCATCGGCGATTTCAATGTAAGTATTGATCAGTGTCACTATCCCACTGCTAGTTATGATCCGTGTGACTTTCTAATTGCGAGTGTCTTTTGTGTGACCCAACCCATTCCTTTTATTGCTCCGTAGGCACATGCCCACGTTGCATCCCTCGGCGTTGGTGGGATGCGAAGGATATCCTCTTGTGCGTCGCGGGCACCGTTGGGTTCGTTGGGTTGTTTACCCAACGACGTACGGACCGCGATCGCAGATGTTATTTTGCGTGGAAGGATATCCTCGCGTGGGTTATGTGCCGTTGGGTTAGGTCACGTACTGCGATGTGCTGCTGAGTGTGCCGTTGCGTAGTCCGTTCAGTATGCTCAGCTGCACTGGTTGGCCGGACCGTTGTTGTGGTTGTCCGCCACAAATCCATATTATTTTTCGGAAGTGCAAACATTCAAATGATTCCTTTCAAATTTTCACAACAATCTAATTATTAGGTTACAAGTTCAAGTGGCGCTACTTTTGGGATTTAAAAAAAGGAAGAAACAAAATTTCGAGTATTGATGATTTTTGATGGAAAAAAAAGTGTGAAAGCTCAGCGATGGCTTGAAAGTGTTACAGGGACTCTGATTCATCAAAAATAACTACAGTATAAACTCGGTTTACGCAACTAATAGCAATTACGGCGGTTTCAATAACCGAGGTTGTTGCACTTATTGGGTAAAATTTTTTTTGTATAAGAGATGGTACTCAAATGTTTATATTTCTATATACAAAATGGCAATGAAATACAAAGCACGTTTTTGAAACCAAAAGAAATCGTTATTTGTTGAATACATTTTTATTTAATAAGAAAACAAAAGGTTAGAAACATATACGAAAATGAATAAACATATGTGATGCATAGAGTAAAATATTATGGTTCTTTCTTTTTTAAAGAAGGTAGATATTTTAGACTGCTCTTTTTTGCGATTCAATATTTTTCAAAAACTGTCCTCTCTTTTGTTTTTGTAGAGTTAAAACATCCTCTATTAAAATGTTGTTCACTTCGACCCATTTTTGTTGAAGGATCGAACAAAAACTGTTTTAACCTCTGATTAAGCGGTGGCCGGAGCGTCGCAATTTGTAGAGGACTCAACGTGTTCGTGGAGCCAATCAGTGCTATCTTCAATCGAATTCCGGATATTGGGGACAATTTTATCAAGCAGATTGGAAACGGATGAAATCAATTTTCTTTCCTTTAAGATATTTGTAGACAATGTAGATAATTGAAGGTCGTCCACCTCGTCCCAATTACTCTTGGTAGGCATTAACATATTCTAAATTTTTTGATAGTATAAGGATCTACTTTTTCCCATGCATTTGCTTGTACACAAGTTGTATCCCTTAATTGAACGCTTTTATTTTTGTATGCAAATCAATGCCCTCACTGGCAACTTAGTACGCCAATAAACTTTTTTGTATAATAAGTAAATAAATAAATAGAAAAATTAATAAATTATTAAATAATGATTTAAATAAGTAAATAAATAAATAACTAAGATAAAATCTGGGATAAAAAAGGTCTATAAAAATAAATAAATAATTAATAGTCAGTGAGCTTTGTATACAACTAAGAAGTAATATAGCATCAGTCTTGAATTAATAAGTTCATTTACCAGTGGATTATCGGCTAAAATACATCTTCAAAAAATCTTTCGGTGCATGTATCCTAACAGAGATGATTTCAACATTAGCTTTATAGTGCAAATCACGCGTAATGTGATGTCAGGAGAGGTTAAGCGTCATTTTCAGTATTTTGTTTTGCTGTATTTGCAAGCTTTTTACGCGAGACTTAGCGCAATCACCCCATACTTGACAGCCGAACACCGAATTTGCAAAATAACTTTTTGCACAAGTATTTTATTGTCATTTGAAAGTGAGGATATTCCATTTTTTAAAAGGATATAGCGTTTTAATTAATTTAATTATTTTCAATTTACTTTAAATTTTCATTTACTGAGGTATGGGATAACTATCTCCGCGGCATTTTTTAAATTTGTCTCTTGTTCTATGTGACGAATATACCATATAGTGAAATCATCAGCGTGCAGGGCGAAATCACATTCCGCTAAATGAGGGAAATGAGACAGGTACAAGTTAAACAAGATCGGTGCAAGAACTGACCCCTGCATCTACATTATAACAGACAAGAAGTACTAATATTGACATGAACTTTATAACATCGATTTGATAAAAAAAAAAAACTTTGAATAACCTTGCAAGAAACGAAAACAGACCATTTTATTCAATAGGCCAATATGCCACACTGGCCGCCGTGACGTAGTGGGTAGAGTGCGACGCTCACACGCCGAAGGGTCTAGGTTCGATTCCCGGCTGAACACCTCGAATTTTTCGCGGCACCACCTCTTTCGAACTGCTGACAACACTCAAAGAGTAATATTATACTGTCTATAAAAAGCGTCTCTAACTTCGCCGTTCGGAGTCAGCAAAAAACTGTAGGTACCCTCTACTCGTGAGAGAACAGTAGGGCGCAAAACACGAGTAGTTGATGAGCAAGCTAGGCCCTAGTCCCCCTGTGGACTGTCGCTCCAACAATGATTATTATCAGTTATCAGTTCATCATCGCTTTGCAGTTCATTGTCTTTAGCATGACACGGAGCATTGTCAAAAAGCAGCAGTGCCTTCTTCTCTAGTCCATTTGAATTGAAACAATTTCTTACCTGTGAAGAAAAACTCATAAGCGCAAACACTAAAATTTGTATTATTTTTCGTTCATCTAAAAAAAAAACACGTTGTTTGAGTAAAAGGAATGTCATCCATGCATTCTTCTTTGCTTTATATGTAACAGTCTTGTTCTCAAAATGTTTTAATGCTCTTGGATTGGCTGCTTTACCAATGACAAACAGGTTTACCTTGTGCATCCATAATGCATTTGTGCACGCAAGGAATGTTACTCTTTTCTTGCTTACTTTTCGACCTGGCGTTGACGATTCATTAAAGTATTTATTAAAACTGTTTTGTTTGGTAATATTCTGTAGAATAATCCAGATTATAGATTTGATCAGCGGTTAATTTAAGTTCCTCTATTTTTTTTTTAAATTGCATTACGAAAGGTTCAACAAGTTCACATTTATTGGACAACTTTTCGCCAAAAATTTTTAAAATTCGAATAACATGTCGTTTTTTTAAATTTCGCAATCCATTCGTTGCTAGCGTTAAATAATGATTTTTCCCTTATATCGTTATGCAATTAAATTGTCTTTGACTTCAAAATTCCATTAGAAAGCGGAATATGTTTAGTTTCTTTCTTTTGAAACCACCTATATAACGCCTTTTCCATTTGTGAATATTCAGAAGTCTTAAGGATACGAAGGTCGCCTTTTATATTTCGGGATTGGGGAACCCTAGTGTTGCGATCTGACAGCTGCCAGCTCTATCGTAAAATTCTTCTTTAAACGTACTCAAAACGTTTTGACATACGAGCCCTATTTGTGTTTTTTTATAGTAGCTTAAAAAATTCATCTCATCAAAAAAATGGAATTAAATCGTGAAAATTTTCGTGCGATTATTTTTACAACTTTTGACGTGGATTAACTCAACAACAGTGCATCGATGAACTTAGTTCAATTTTTGGCGATGAAGCTCCATCAAGGACCAGTGTTTATCGATAGTATGGTGAATTCAACCGAGGTCATAGTTCACTCCAAGACGAATTTCGTGAAGGTCGTCCAAAATCGGTTGTTGTTCCGGAAACTATTGATGCTGTGCGCCACCTGATATTGCAGGATCGTCATGTGACCTAACGTGAGATTAAGACAATCTTAGGCATTAGTGGGACCAGCATACATTCAATATTGCATGAACATTTGACCGTCAAAAAAATTTGTTCGCGTTGGATCCCACACAATTTGTCAATCGCTCAAAAAAAGGTTCGTGTCGATTGTTCGAAAGAAATGATCCAAAACTACTATCGCGGTGCTTCGAAATATGTATATGACATGGTGACAGATCATGGATTTACGCGTATGAGCCCGAAAGTAAAAGCAATCGACTGTATGGGTGTTTCATTCAATTGAGTCCAATCCAACAAAAGATACTCGCGCACGAAGCACGTCCAAGCAAATGGTCGTCTGTTTTTTCAAAAAAAAATTAGCATGTCGGAACCGTACCACTAGAACAACTCAGAACAGTCAATTCTGAGTGGTACACAACCATTTGTTTGCCTTTTTGTCTTCCAAAAACAAAAAAAACAACCGCCGAAGACAGATCACTCTTCACCACGACAATGCGAGCTCTCACACATCGGCTCCAACAACTGAATTTTTAGCACTCAAAACATTTGATGAGTCAACCGCCGTATAGTCCTGACTTGGCACCGAATGACTTCTTTTTATTAGCGTACGTAAAAAATAAAATGAGAGGTCGTCGTTTTTCGACACCTGAAGAAGCGGTTGATGCGTTCAGAATGCATGTTTTGGAGATACCTCAATCAGAGTGACAAAAGTGCTTCGACAATTTGTTCAAACGCATGCAAAAGTGTATAGATCTTAATGGGGATAGTTTCGAAAAACAATAAAGCTATTTTCAATGATTAATATTTGTTTTTGTTCTCTAATCCCGAAATATAAAAGCCAACCCTCGTAACGCGTTTTCCCGGTCCAGATGCAGCTCTCGTCACAAATTGTCTAAGACTGCTTCCCTTCGCTTTTATCCGGATTATTGTTGACTTTTTCGCATTATATTTTTTACAAACTGAAATACCCTTATCGACTTCGAATAAAATGTCACTTATGTTTTTAATACATAATTTAGTAATATTTCTTGTAACACCTATCCTGATCGAATTTCGCGTATGTACTAATGAAAGTGGAACCCATCTAAAGAAACACAATAGGATGGTAAATATATTTACAAAGAATTCTATCTAGACCCACACCAAACTAAATTCCTGCAAAATAACGACAGACGTAACCAACCAAAAGGAGAACACGCAAATAAAAATCAGATGAACAAGTTGCACTGATCGAGGTAACCTTTTTGAAAAGTTGCACTAATATAGTCAATACTTGCTACGACTTTAATGTTGCGAAAATCGAGGAGTTGCGCGAATCCAGGGTTGCGTTAACTGACTTCGTACTGTATTTGTCGGTGATATGCAGACACGAACGATACTGAATGCTCTGGAAGGTCAATTAAGGTGGTGACACCTGAAAACGTCATAAAAGTACACAAAATCGTTTTGGAAAACTGCAAAGCGAAATTGCTTGAGATAGCTGACACCTTTAAGATACCAGAAGGCTGTTTTCGAAATCGCGTTTGCTCATAATGAACCAAAAACAAAAACGTGTTGATGATTTTGAGAGCTGTTTGAAGCTATTTCACCAGAATAGACAGGATTTTTTTACATGGCCAAATTGCACGAATTGGGCTTTTTGAATTGCTTCCCAATCACCGTATTCTCCAGATCTGGCCCCAGCGTCTTCTACCTCTTTTTAAACCTCAAAAAGCTGCATCTCGGTGAGGTTTACAGGGGCTGTCCTCAAGGCGGCGTCCTGTCATCTCTCTTTTGGCGCATACTGGTCGATTCTTTGCCTTCCGCTTTGAACTGATCTTACACTAACGCCCAGGCTTATGCGTGGATGGTGTAGCCGTACTGGTTTCCGGACCATGCCTTGCGACCGTTTGTGCAAGTGGACAGGTGGCTGTTGCCATGATCAATAACTGTGTAGGAATAGGCTTTCAGTCAACCCTCTCAAAACTGAGTTTGTTCTCTTCACGAGAAGGAGAAATGTGACTGGTCTGACTCAACTAGAACTTAAAGGCGTCACTTTCTAATGATCCCGAATATAAAGGTGTTATCCTGGACAGAAAACTTCTTTGGAATAACACATTGAGACGAAAACCTCCAAGGCGCTGTTAGTGCTCTGGCAGTGTAAGGGAGTTTTTGGCAAAACCTGGAGTCTATCACCCAAAAGATCCGTTTGGACCTACAGGGCAATGATAAGACCTCTCCTCTCATCTCATATGAATCAGTCGTTTGGTGGAACAAGCTTTCGTGCAAATACGTGACTGTTGATTTCACCAAGCTTCAAAGGACCGTTTGTATCGGCTCCTTCCACAGCACGCCTGGCGCTGCTCTTGATGCACTTATCAATCTCCCTCCCCTTGACCTCCACATCATGAGATGTACACTCAAGGCCATCACTCGATTCAAAAGGAATGGTCTTTGGTTCGACTCGCACTGGAGTTTTGATGAACTCGCACACTGCATCTCCTATGATACTACTTTCATGGACATCTCGTCTCATGCGAGGCCAATAATACAGTTGCGACGCTTATACAAAGTCGACTTTTCCCGTGTCCTGGACTGGCTCTGGCCAGAAACTGAACCGGGAAAGGAATGATCTTCACGGACGGTTCCAACACGCAGAGGGTTCTGGAGCCGGGGTCTTCGTGGAAAACGACAACATCAGACTTCACGCCTTCTTACGTAATTTCGCGTCGGTCTTCCAAAAAGGTTTGCGATCCTTATGGCCACCAAATATATTGTGAAGAATAAGTGGAAGGGCAGAAGTATTTGCGTCTGCAGCGACAGCTAAGCTGTGCTGAAGGCCCTACTCAACCCTTTAACCACTTACAGGATAGTCTACGAATGCAATTCTTTCCTTAATTTGGTCGGCAAGCTGAATTTGCTAAGACTTGTCCCGGGACATCACGGGATCAATGGAAACGAGATTGCCGATGAACTAGCTAGGCAAGGTTTAGAAGTGGCATTCGTGGGGCCACCTTGGGACTACCAGCATCCTTGGTGAGGGCCTCCATCGACGGTTGCGCCTCTCTACAGCACAACCAAAGAGTGCGTATGCCGGATGACCAAGAGTATGCTCCCGAACTTCAGCAAGAAATTAGGGTCTTTTCTATTATCTCTAGACAGAGTGCAGACGATTTGTCGGCGTACTAACGGGACACTTTACCTTCGTTATGCACCTAAGTCGGCTTGGGCTTAGTGATGTCACCCTTTGCGACGCCTGTGGAGAAGATTAAGACCCTTCAGAGCACTTTTTCTGTCAGTGTTACGCTTTTGCTCGTATCAGGTGGTGGCTGTTTGGCGCTGATGTGGTGGGAACTGAAAACCTAAATTTTATATCACAGAAGCGCCTCTTGGTTTTTCTTCGGAAAACCAAGAAATTACATTAAATGAAGGCTACTGCCAGTTTTTGAGTGCAGTATTTCCCAACCTCAGAAAGAAAAATGCGTTGCCTGCGTTCTAAAGATAGTTTGAGCTTGACTTCGGTCATTTTGAGCCTTCAGTTTCCGAACCATTTCTGCCGATGTTGCTGTTTTTTATAACCACCCCCATGGCGTTTTGCAACGGTGTCAGAATTACGGCAATGTGCACTGATTTGAGAAACAAATCATTTATTCTCCTGGAGGTCTAACGATAGTTACTTGAGTTTTCCAGCCAAATATAAATCAATCACGGCTAAATTCCATCACGGATCCGAGGCGCAAATTCATTAAAATTCTTACAAATAATACGCCTGTCATGTTTCAAAGTTTGAACTTACGGTCTTGAACGGTTTATAATGTATAACAGTCTAAAATTGATTGGATTTGATTGTAATAAATTAAAACCATTTAATATGAAGGAACCTAAGGGCGTCAAAAGCATTGGGCTACATTTAAAATAAAGCAGATGCTGCTACTGTTAGATAGGCGATAATGCGCTCTTATCTACCACGACACAGATCCATCAATTGATAATAAAGCGCTGATATAACCTACACTCCCATTTGCACAAAGTGTTTCATTTGAACGGCAGTGTCCTCCTTCAATAAAATCAAAGACACGCGAAAAGAAATCAACAACCCTGAACGAATGCCACTTAGCAACTCCAGTCGAAATCCAAGTGCACGCAATTTATTGTAACAGAAAATCCTTGCACTTACCTTTCCCCAGGATAAGCCAAGGACATTACTCCGCATAGCCATCACAAAGGAAACAATCACGCTCGAGTATTGTTTGCATTTGTTTCCCCCTCGCTGCGGGGCATTCTCCTTGCGCCGGGGAGTCCTGGAAACGAAACTTGTGCTCTTTATTGCACATAAAGTGCATTTGTGCACCACCTACCCTCCATATCGCTCAAAGTCAATGCGAATTTTGATAGGGGATCACTACTAGTCCCCCTCTGCTATGATTGAACATAAAAATTTAAACCGAAAAAGGAACAGAAATGCGGCCATTTGTTGTACCCTTGCAAAGAGGTCCCCACCATCGAAAGTGGGAATGGAAATGAAAGTCATTTGCCGAATCCATTCAACTGTGAGAGATCCTTTTTGATGGGATTGTGCGCTGAATGCAATACAAGGGTATCCATTTCAGAGTACCAGATAAGCGGACCCACATCTCAAGACCGAGTGCACTTGGCTGCACATCGGACAATGGTTTCGCATGAGGTATGCAAACAAAATTGTAGTCTATCCCCGTGGTCGCGGGAATGTGGGGCAACGAAATGTGAGGGGATGTGTTATCATTCAAGTCCTTGACCTACCCCATCTTCAGAAGCAGTGCCCATCGCCATTGATTTGTGCTGGGCTGAGGCGAGTGTGTATCACATTTGAGAAACGCAAACGCATCCAATCGAACCCTTGTCCAGGGAAATATGATGACTTCATTGAATCCGCATAAGAAGGGGAGTCCTGTAACAATGAATAAGCATAAAGAGAGCTCCTCTTAAAGGGATCCTTGGACTGTACATGTGTGTTGGAGGATACTGACCGTAGGGTTCCGCTTCTTCTTCATCGATGCCATTTATTGCGACAATCAAAATTTATTGCCGGGTCATGATTGGACGAAATCTTTGATCATAACCCATGTGTCTCCCACGGACCACTGGTCTTTGTTGCAACTCCTTCTTGGTGGTCAACGAATGGCTTTATCTCATGCTGCATTTTGATGTGCAAAAATGCTTCCCGGGGGATAGTTTCGTCAGGGTTTCGACATTTTTTTCTTGTTCACTTTCTAAAATGGATGCGGAACAGCATGCAACGAAGGAGAACATCGTTCAAGAACCATTTTCAAAAATTGGGAAAATACCCATAATTCTTGTGGTAAAATAGAAGCTATGCATGACCAAAACCTGAGTGTGTTGAAAGGACAACTAAACATAATTTATTTGGCGCGTTATATGCCATAATTTATTTTCACAAGGAAGAAACTCACTCATTTAATTGATGCCCCATGAAGTAATCGACACAGAACATGCATACCCTGTTGCGTATGTGAAACCTTATTTTTCCCACCAGCAATCTTTGCATTGCCATTGACTTAATTGAAACGCAACTTTCCCATTTGCCCTTGCTTAGCAGTCATTGAAAGCAGGATATAGCCAAGGTTGCAATTGAAGTGATTTAGTTGACTGCGTTTCAATTTAATTACAAACAGAGACCAAGACGATGAGGAAATAAATTACTTTTCCCTTGTTTTTTTCTCAGGGACTTTCCAGCGAGAGCTATTCTATTCTATTGTTGAAGAAAGCTCTCATAAAAAGTGATTTTTTTTATGGAAGCTATAGAATTGAAGTTTGGGAATAAAAATTAGGCAGGTATCTTTTCCTTAACCCATTTCAACTGAAGCCGTGTGCAGTTTAATTGGGACAGACGAATATTTCAATATATTTTACTTTATTTTCGCTTAAAATCAGAAAAAATATAACACTGGCCAATTCTAATACTTTATATAGCCTCCCTTGGCTTTTATAAGTGCGTTGAGTCTTTTTGGCATTTATAAAACAAGTGTACCAGTATGAAATGAGCGCTTTTTTTGAAAGTAAAAAACTAATTATTAATGGGAAAGTAAAAACATTTTATTCAAAGTATTGGCCATTGTTTGCTACACATTTTGACCAACTTTCTGGCAATTTGTGAATACCACGCCAATAAAATTGTTCGTCTTTTAAAGCAAACCAATCAGATACCCAATTTTCGAACTCCTCGTAGGAATCAAAGTGCTGCTCAGCCAATGCGTGTCCCATCGATGAAAACAAATGGTAGTCCAAGTCTGGTGAATACGGCGGGTGGAGTAGATGCTCCCAGCCAAGTGTTATGATTGTATCCTGAACCGGTTTTGCTTTGTGTGCAGGTGCATTGTCATGGAGCAAAATTACCTTGCCGGGTCTTCTGGGGAATTCTGGTCGTTTCTCAATGAATGCATGGTTCAAATTGATCATTTGTTGTCGGAAGCGATCACTATTAACGGTTTCACCAGGTTTTAGGAGCTCGTGGTACAGCACACCTTTCTGGTCCCACCAAATACACAGCATTGTCTTCTTGCCGAATCGATCTGGTTTTGCAGTCGATGTTGATGGTGGTCCCAGATTAACCCATGAGTTTTTCCGTTTCGGATTCTTTTTTTCATCGCTAGTAACAATCCCATGCAAACCCGATTTTCTTTCGTGTCTTGAAGCAAAATTTTACAAGTGTTTTTTCGGTTTTCCATCTGTCTTTCATTCAATTCATGTGGCACCCATTTTCCACACTTTTGGATCTTTCCCATAGCTTTTAAACGGTCAGAAATTGTTTGTTGCGCAACATTTAACATTGCTGCCATTTGCTTTTTACTCAAAGTGTCATCTCTATCCAATATAGTTTGCAATTCGGCGTCTTCAAACTTTTTTGGTGGTCTTCCACGTTCTTCATTTTTCACATCAAAATCATTATTTCTGAACCGTTGAAACCATCTTTTGCATGTTGCTTCTGAAGGAGCATGATAACCATATGCCCCGACAAGTATTTGATTCGACTCTGCAGCAATTTTCTTTAAATGAAACCAAAAAATTAATGCTTTCCGCAAATCATCACTTTCTGGTACAAAATTCGACATTTTTAACACGATGAAAAAATATGATGCTGTCTGTTCAATGACTTGATCTATACTAAATATTTTTCACAAATGTCATAGCAACAAACAACAAAAAAAAAAATAAGGGCTCGTTGGCAACAAATGTTCCCTATCGAGACATTTGTATCTTGACGCTCACTTCTTACCGGTATACCTGGTATAATCAACCCTGGCAAGGCACGTTTTGACATGCAAAGGGAGTGGACAACAACAGGCGCTCAAGTAAATGCGTCTTCAGTACGTAGGCGTCTTCTGGAAGTTGATCGAAAGTCAACAAAGCCTTTGAGAAAACAGCTGTTGACCGAAAAAATAAACATAACAATGGGCAGTGGACAATTGGAAGAAAGTTGTTTTCTCGGACGAGAGTCACTTTGAGGCCCAAGGATATTGGGTAAGCGTCGTGAGAAAAAATCCGAAAGAGAAACTCCGACCTTCCACATTAGTAATTCGCAAACAGCAAAATTGATGTTCTGGATTGGCCTGGCAACTCCCTTGATCTCAAGCCAATTGAGAATCTGTGGGTAATTACGAAAGAAAGGCTCAGGAAGAGAGACTGTACCACAAAAACTAAGCTGATTTCGTCTATTATTGATATTTGGTTACATGACGAAGAAATTTAGGTATACCCGGTATACCAGGTATACCCGTATGAAGTGAGCGTCAAGATACAAATGTCTCGATAGGGAACATTTGTTGTGAACGAACCCTTATTTTTTTTTTTGTTTGTTTGTTGCTATGACATTTGTGAAAAATATTTAGTATACATCAAGTCATTGAACAGGCAGCATCATATTTTTTCATCGTGTTAAAAATGTCGAATTTTGTACCAGAAAGTGATGATTTGCGAAAAGCATTAATTTTTTGTTTTCATGTGAAGAAAAGTGCTGTAGAGTTGCATCGAATGCTTGTCGAGGCATATGGTGATCATGCTCTATCAGAAGCAACATGCCAAGGATGGATTTTGATGTGAGAAATGAAGAGCGTGGAAGACCACCAAAAAAGTTTGAAGACGCCGAATCGCAAACGATATTGGATGGAGATGACACTTTGAGTAAAAAGCAAATGGCAGCAATGTTAAATGTTGCGCAACAAACAATTTCTGACCGTTTCAAAGCTATGGGAAAGATCTAAAAATGGGGAAAATGGGTGCCACATAAATTAAATAAAAGACAGATAGAAAACCGAAGAAACACTTGTGAAATTTTGCTTCAAAGACGAAAGAAAATCGGTTTTGCATCGGATTGCTAAGAATCCTAAACGGAAAAAATTATGGGTTAATCTGGGACAACCATCAACATCGACTGCAAAACCAGATCGATTCGGCAAGAAGACAATGCTCCTAAAACCTGGTGAAACCGATAATACGGATCGCTACCGACAACAAATGATCAATTTGAACCATGCATTGATCGAGAAACGACCAGAATGGGCCAGAAGACACGGCAAGGTAATTTTGCTCCATGACAAGCACCTGCACACAAAGAAAAACCGGTTCAAGATACAATCAAAACACTTGGCTGGGAGCAGCTACCCCACCCGCCGTATTCACCAGACTTGGCTCCTTCCGACTACCATTTGTTTTCATCGATGGGACACGCATTGGCTGAGCAGCACTTTGATTCCTACGAGGAGGTCGAAAATTGGGTGCCTGATTGCTTTGCCTTAAAAGACGAACAATTTTATTGGCGTGGTATTCACAAATTGCCAGAAAGGTGATCAAAATGTGTATAAAACAATGGCCAATACTTTGAATAAAATGTTTTTACTTTCCCATTCTAATTAGTAATGGGAAAGTTTTATTTAAAAAAAAAAACTTATTTCATACCGGTATACCTGGTACTATTTGTTTCAAAACCTTATCGTTATGTTTTGTTGTCTTGCGTTTCCGCCCTTAATGACCCTTCCGATTGGATTCAATTAATTTAGTGACCTTGTGTTGAACAGTATTACTTAAAACACTGAATTTTGAAAGTCCAACGTCAGCTGAAATCTCTCGGATGATTTTCCCAATGTAGGCATGTAAGGCAACAACTTGTGCGCTCTTTTCTTTTGAAATATCAAAGATGATGAAGTCTTTAAAAATAATGTTTGAAATTGTATGTTTTCATTTTTGTCCTTAAAAACAGCAACTTACCTCGTAGAACAGACGAATTAAATTAAATGACTAACAAAAACATTCAAAATGAGACCAAGCAATGGAAGGCAACTGAGCTGTTTCCTGCATAAAATATTGTGTAGGACAAAATTTTCTAGTTGGCGCTTGTACTCTACGGACAAGAAGTTCTAGTTCAACCGTAAAAGCACTTAATGGTAGTGTTGCTGCAATTTACGCGTTATTCTAAGTTCTAAGTTCTTTGTTGGTTTGGTTCTGTTCGGTTGAATTCAACAGTACACTTCAGGATTAGAAAAGGGATTTGGATTAACGTGATCATCTGCCTTATTGTCTTATACCCGGGCGTCCATTTTGCCAAGAGAAGTAGAAAATGCAAGATTAGACGGCTTGGTTACCAAAGCACCAAATTAAAACAGATCATGCTTCGGGAATACTCACTCCATATTGGTTGGTGCGAGGTCATTTTAAAATCTCAGCTGCTGTCTGAGTTATAACACCTCAATGAGAACACTTATTCCCCTAACTGCCTGGCCAAACCATGGCTTAACAACGAAATAGACTTGTCAGCACAATACACAAACCTTGACTCTGCCTGCGATTTTGGGTTTGAAACCATAGCTACCCCGATACAGCTAGAAAAGAGTCAGGAGCGCTGGAATCAAACTGCACGGTAACATGTCTCCAGTAACATATCCCCTGGTGATTTGATGTCATATCTCACCGAAAAATGGAACCAATCTTTGCACAATATAGGAGAAAGCAATATTGTTATTGCGCTTGATATTTCAAAAGGATTTGGCAGGGACTGGCATCAGGCATTATTGTCGTGCGTGCTTTCGGTGTCGATAAATCTCTTCTTCAATGGATTAGAAATTACCTTTCGAACCGTTCAATTTAAAATGTGTTGGATGCTATCAAGTCTGATATCCAAAACATATAAATGCTAAAACCTAATTCTAAAATCGGTCACTTTTAATCCAATTCCCTCGCTCATGACAGTGCCCTCAGCTTCTTATGGTCGTTTTTCGGCTCTTGAGCCTCCTATTCGGCCATAAACTTGGAACGGCAGCGTATGTTAAGCACATTACATTACGATCTTGACAGCATAATTGATTGGGGTAAAAAGAATAGAGTCGAGTTTAAAGCTTCCCAAACCCTGTGCTAATGGAGCGGACGGACTGTGCGAAGAACTATTTAAAGCAGCTGGGATGATCTGTTTGGAGTATGCACCAGCTTATCTGTAAGATATATTCGGAGGAAAGAACGCCACAAGCAAGAGACCTCTTTGACTGCGTTAATTATCGAGGAATCAGCATCCTCTACATCGCATACAAGATCCTCTCTGCCGTAATGTGTGAGCGTCTGAAACCATTTGTCCATAACCTGACAGGTCCCTATGAGCGTGGTTTCAGGCCAGGAAATTTCAAGATAGACCAGATCTTCACTTTACGGGGATCCTTGAAAAGACTCAAGATGTACAAATCGACACCCGCCACCTATTTGTCGATTTAAAGGCCGCATACGAATGTGTGCAAGGCAAGGGGCAAGCTATAAAGTGTCATGCCTAGTTATGGGATTTCTAACAAACTCGTCAGATTGTGTGGTATGACGATGGAGAACTCTCGCTGCTCAGTTAAAGTCGAGACACCGAGACCTTCAATGTCAAAAACGGTTTTGGACAAGGCGACGCACATTCCGACGTCATGTGACTTCTTCAACATCTTCCTCGAGAAGATCATGCGTAACTCACAAGTCAACACCAGAGCCACGATCTTGTTAGCTTACGCTGATGACATTAACGTGATTGAACGAACACAGCCAGTTGTCAATGAAACGTTTGCTGGCATTGAAGCGGAAGCGTCTAAAATGGGTCTGGCAGTAAATGAGGGCAAAACGAAGTACATGCTGTCATCAAAGAAGGACACACAACATCGACGTCTCAGACAGAGCGTCACATAAGGTAGCAGAAACTTCGAGATAGTCAAGGACTTCGTCTACCTAGGCTTCCCTCTTGCCAATGGCTGTTTCTTTGGGCTCAAGAGACAATTGAGTTATAAAACCCTCTCTCGAAGGACTAAGCTCGCTTTATTATTAACAGTTTGATCCTACCAGCTCTACTTTATGGTGCGTAAGCCTGGACGTTACTAAAGGGGATAAGGAAGCAACTTAGTCTTTTCGAGAAAAATGTATTGCATACGAGTTATGGATCTGTTTGCGTTGATGGTATCTGGAGCGGAAGATATAATGACGAACTTTATGTGCTACACAGCGATATGTGCCTGGTCAAGCGTCTTTTGACACAACGCTTAAAATGGCTAGGTCATGTAGATTGCCTGGAAACCACTGCTCCGGTCCGAAAAGTCTTCGAATCTGAGCCATTAAGACGACGCAACAGAGGCGCACACAAGTGAAGAAGGACCTCAACCATCTTGTAGTGAGCAATTGGAGGCAGCTAGCGAAAGATCGCGGTAGCTCGAGAGGCATGTTGTTTGAGGCCCAAGTCTACCATAGACTGTAGCGCCACAAAAAGAAGAAAAAACTCAGTGTTGTCTACAGTCAATAAAGCGATCCCAAAATAACCAGCCGTTGTGAATGAATGACTCCAACGTCGTTGAAATCGAACGACTTACCATCCTCGGTTTATTAATCAACTCAACATTAAGTTGGTACGATCACATATTTGAGATCGGGAAAAATGCAGCAAAATGTCTATGTTTCTTATAGCGATGCAAGAAATACTTTTCAACTTTTGGATACAGAATATTAGACGTGGATACAGAATATTAGACGTATATCCGTCCAAAGCTTGAGTAATACTCTTCCATCTGGTCTAGAGCTCCCAAAACTTCCATGCACCTACCATATAGAATTCAACAGCGAGCGATAAAACTTATTAGTAATAATAATAGTGCCAAGTCAAAAATATGCTGTAATGAGTCAGCCAGCAACATTCCATCCCTTCAAGAATTTACACACAATACTGGCCTTACTACCATGTAATGTCCACCCGTTCACCCTTAAGCCTACTTTCGGACGTACAGTTAGGCTTAGAGACCCGATCTTCAGTTCCACCACACGAATATGGATTGCTCTTTCCAGTTGAAATGTTTCCTCTCTAAAACCAATATCATCTCCTCCATCATCACCTCCTCTACCGTCACCACCCTTTCCCTCATTCCCTCTATACCTTCGGAACGTGCCGTGACTTAATATTGGTCCCTTAAGGGTTCCAAACAATCCCTATAGCGCACGCCAGTTTAAAAGAGAATTGTCAGGATGAAACTTAGTTTCAGAGAGCCCTTACCTCCTGTGGTACCATCCAGTCGAGCTTTGGCACCATGATACTCTCAATTAGATTTTCAAACACCCAGAAAAGATAATTCTACACCATACCTAACTTCGCACTCCTGCTGGGAAAGGAGCCATTATGAATCGTCGCCTGCCAAACGCTTCCCTAGTAAATCATCTCCCATAAGTCGTGAATGTGAACGTACAGAGGATGATCGCTAAACCAAGCCTCGGAACTATTTCCGCACAAGCAAGCATCTAAGTCGCTTAGTTGCCTGAATTAACCGTGTCCTTGCTAAGATGAAATTTACCTTTTCACTTAGCGAGTAACACGTCTCGAAACTGTATGCCACTCTGTAATTATAACAGGTATCCCATCTTCCCTACTACGTACGAGAGTAGATGGTCTAGGAAGTCTTTTCGTTCATTAAGACCTTACCCCCTCAATCTCAGCAGCCCTTGGTGTTGGTATGCCTCTCATAACGACGGGAAATTATCTCTCATGCCTATTTGAAGGTGGAATGGCAGTGATTCCATGAGGACTTTGAAGGTGGCAGTAAGTTGTCACTCGATAAAACGACACTTTTGACATATTCGTAAAACTTTAGGTGGGCGACCTATTGTGGCAGTTTATGTTTTCCGTCCGCCAATTTGAGAATCAGAGTTGAAAGTGAATAGAAGCTTCTTGTTTTCTAGCTCCTGCTTGCACTGGTATTCCAATCTATGTAGAAAGTCTGGTCAGAGCCATCGTTGCTCCAAAAGTCTGATCAAAATACAAGCTATTGCAGCTCCAAAGGTCAGCCTCAAGTTATTAGAAGAAGTCGATTCCGTCTGTCCAAGCTCAAGCACTGAGGAATCATTAGCAACAAATGTCTTGAAAATGATGATTGATATCGCACTTAAATTCTACCCTCTGCCAAATTTAAGTTCACATTTCAAGATTGCCATGAGAGGAAAACTACTTGCAAACTGTTTTCACAATCCTTTTCGTTTACCCCTTAGCACACAATCTTCTGACAGAACAGTCGGATCCAATAGCCAATTACTGCTCAATCCAATTGCTTGTTAACGTAAATTAACCCCTCTTCCATCACACAAACGTCAGCGGATGCGTCCTTTGTCATTGCAATGCAGCAGTATTCAATCAAAGTGAAACGAAGCGTAGTGCACTTTGCAGAGGGTTTGCCCCAGTCCACCTTCCACATCATCCCCACCCCAACAAGGACACAGGACACACTACAAATTCTAGTTAATTAAACCATTCTGTCATGGCAAAAGAAAACACAAACTCAAACGACCGCATACTCTGCGTTGCCTGAAGACCCTCTAAACAGATGCACACGTATCAATTACTCTCGGGAGCGACCGTGTTTGATAGGAGAACTTTCTTGCTGCCACCCGACAAGATGGATCACTTTAGTGATAAAACAAAAAAAAATCGACCGGAACCTAAGGGTGCAAGTCAACCACGTAGCTCTGAAAGGAGTAGCTCAAGACAGGGGAGGTACCGTAGATATCCTGATTTCCCTGAAGGTTGATCTGGATTGGAAAGTTGAATTTTTACATTTTGCTTCGTTTAATTAAACGGGGGTGAGATTGACCGGGGAGAATTCCTGCACAAAGAGACAGAATGATGCAACTGAGCGGGAGCATAAATTTAATTTTATAACCAAGTATCCTTCAAGATGTGAAACGGAGGGGAACGCAAAACAGACATCTTTCACCTCCTGTTGAGCGGAACGACCCTCGATTTTTTCCTTGACACTGCCTCTCTTTCTACTCAGCTTTACACCCTTACAAGTTTCCCAGTTAAATTAATTTACAATTAAAACGGCGAACAAAAAAACGAGCGAGACTGTGGAAGTTGAGAAGCTACTTTCGCGTCGGTATTTGAGTTTCTTGTTGCTTCCCTCCGCGTTGTGTTGTGCTTTCTTTTGTTTTTGTTTTTTTTTTGTCATCATCAAGGTCTTTTGCTAAGTGAATGTAATGTCGATTTTTCTGAAACTGTGTTCTCCGTACCGAGATGAAGTTGGAGTGCAACTTGCTTAATTAACAAGAATCGCATTATTTTGCGGGATGTTTTCATTTTAGTACTTTGAATGATAATCCAAAATCGATTACTGGCTGGGGAGTATTGTTCAACACTCAAAGCTACATTTTATAAATATGGAATGACAGATATCCCTCTACAGCACTGCGCCTTCGAACTTTTTGGTATTTCAAGAGTGCACATCTTGAACAAATGAAATAAGCGGGAATTGTTAACTAGACTTCGCAATCGCTTAAGGGCTAAAAATGGCAGACAGAAAATCATATTGGGTATATAAGTTAATTCGTGTGGGTTCTTATGGCAATTTGTGGAATATATCCCAAAAGAACTGCGACGGCTTGGCAGCCAATAATTAATCAGAATATTCTGTTTTGATGTGAACCGTATTTTAGTGAAAGCGTACTGCATAAACCGGAACAAATTTTAGTCAGAAAGGGGCAAGATTTGGGTTACAAGGCTGCTGGGGTAAAGCTTCCCATCCACTGTTTTCCAAATAGTTCTTAACCGGAGTAGCAAAGTGGGGCCTAGCGCTGTCATTTATTTATTTATTTACTTTTTTCAAGCAGATGAAAGTTTTTAAAATTTTACGTTAAAACTTAAGTTAGAGGTTTAGAACATATTGATCCTTTACAGCTATGATATGGTGATATACATATAAGTCATTAGTTATGGATTATGTGTATATGATTAATTAAAGGAAAACTACTAACAAAAACCCTTAAGTGATACTTAACCTAGTATTGCATTGGGCCGTCAGTTTTTCAAGAATTTTCCTTTTGATATAGTCTTATCAATATGTACTAATGTGGTGATACCTGGTATACCGGTATGAAATAAAATGTTTTTTGAAAATAAAACACTAATTATTAATGTGAAAGTAAAAACATTTTATTCAAAGTATTGGCCATTGTTTTCTACACATTTTGACCACCTTTCTGGCAATTTGTGAATACCACGCCAATAAAATTGTTCGTCTTTTAAAGCAAACCAATCAGATACCCAATTTTCGAACTCCTCGTAGGAATCAAAGTGCTGCTCAGCCAATGCGTGTCCCATCGATGAAAACAAATGGTAGTCGGAAGGAGCCAAATCTGGTGAATACGGCGGGTGGGGTAGCTGCTCCCAGCCAAGTGTTTTGATTGTATCCTGAACCGGTTTTGCTTTGTATGCAGGTGCATTGTCATGGAGCAAAATTACCTTGCCGTGTCTTCTGGCCCATTCTGGTCGTTTCTCGATCAATGCATTGTTCAAATTGATCATTTGTTGTCGGAAGCGATCAGTATTAACGGTTTCACCAGGTTTTAGGAGCTCGTGGTACAACACACCTTTCTGGTCCCACCAAACACACAGCATTGTCTTCTTGCCGAATCGATCTGTTTTTGCAGTCGATGTTGATGGTTGTCCCAGATTAACCCATAATTTTTTCCGTTTAGGTTTCTTAAAATAAATCCATTTTTCATCGCCAGTAACAATCCGATGCAAAACCGATTTTCTTTCGTGTCTTTGAAGCAAAATATCACAAGTGCTTTTTCGGTTTTCCATCTGTCTTTCATTCAATTCATGTGGCACCCATTTTCCACACTTTTGGATCTTTCCCATAGCTTTTAAACGGTCAGAAATTGTTTGTTGCGCAACATTTAACATTGCTGCCATTTGCTTTTTACTCAAAGTGTCATCTCCATCCAATATCGTTTGCGATTCGGCGTCTTCAAACTTTCTTGGTGGTCTTCCACGTTCTTCATTTTTCACATCAAAATCATTATTTCTGAACCGTTGAAACCATCTTTTGCATGTTGCTTCTGATAGAGCATGATCACCATATGCCTCGACAAGCATTCGATGCAACTCTGCAGCACTCTTCTTCAAATGAAAACAAAAAATTAATGCTTTCCGCAAATCATCACTTTCTGGTACAAAATTCGACATTTTTAACACGATGAAAAAATATGATGCTGTCTGTTCAATGACTTGATGTATACTCAATATTTTTCGCAGATGTCATAGCAAGCAAACAAAAAAAAAACAAATAAGAGCTCGTTCACAACAAATGTTCCCTATCGAGACATTTGTATCTTCACGCTCAATTCATACCTGTATATCTGGCAGTTGAGTTAGGAGTTCATTATCAGATAAAGAGCAATTTTTACAGAAACCTGTGTTAAATTTATTAAAAAGATAACCAGTGAAGTTGACGTTGGCTTTTACGTGAAGTCTTCTTGTGGAAAAGTGTCAAGCCAGGTTGAGCACCAGTTTTAAAAGTTTGTTCTGACATCTTTGCAATTTCAACTTATGGGTTTTGGTATTGCTGTCGAACGTAGGTAAGTCTGGTACAAAGATATTGAACAGAGTAGGTACATACCCATGGGAAACGCCATGTTCAATTTGTTTGATGTATAATTGATAGTTTTCAATTATTGCTACAAAGTTTCTGTCAGCGAGGAAACTTTGAATCAATTTGTTGATATGTAGCGGGAAGTTTAGCTTATATAGTTTGTGAACTAGCGCATCATGCCACAGTGTGCCAATTGGTTTTTCGATGTGTAGTAGCACAAGGCCTGTTGACTCTTTCGTTCTAAATTTGTCACGTACATGATTTTTGATTCTCGCTATTTGGTGGCAAGGTTATGCCCCTTTCTGAACCCAAATTGTTTTTGTCCATCACATATGTATGGATTATATCTTCGACAACTTTATAAAAAGCTTAGTAGTAGCGTTAAGCAAGCTGATGGGTTACAGACCTGCTTTGGTTTTCTCCGGATTTTCCAGGTTTTGCAATGGGCACAATAGACGATGTAGATAGACACAGTTTTAAGAGCTTTCAAGACGGCAAATTATTGGTAAGTGTCTGGTCGCATATTCCGGGTGTCTTTCGGCTACTGCTCTTTTCAAACGGATTAATCGTGTTCGATAGCGTTTTCCATTAACGGTTTTACTTAGTTTTAGCATTTCAAGATACAATACACCCTTCTCATCCCACTAGAGCATTACCTTCATGCCATGGATATTCGACTTTGGATTTAGTTGATTAGCCGGGTTTCACATATGATTTTTTGCACTTGGAGTTGTGGTATTGGATCCATTCTTCATCACCAGTAAAAATCCAATGCAAAAAAAGACTTCCATTTGTGGCGTTCAAGCTACATTTCGGACATGTAAAACCGCCTTTCGACGTCTAACGTCTGAAACGTTTCGAAACGGCTACTTAAGCGACACCCAAAGATTCTACGAGCTCTCCTTGTGTTTGGCAATAGTCTTCTTAGAGTAATGCTTCCAGTTTTTTACCACCAATGTACGAAGACTTTCGGCAGCAATATTCTTCATATTCATATTTCTAGTTGAAGAAGAATAAAAACAATTGGGTGATACTACAGTTCACAGGGGGACCAGGACCTAGCTTGCTCATCATCTACTCGTGTTGTGCGCGCTACTGTTCTGTCACGAGTAGAAGCGACCTATAGTTTTTTGCCGACTCCTAACGGTGCAGTTTGAGAAGGTTTTTCTTAAACAATTAATGCTCCTTGGGTGTTGTCCCAATGTAAGGCAGCTCGCAAAAGGTGGTGGAAAAATGGAAAAATTCGAGGTTTTTGCAGCCGGGAATCGAACCTGGACCTTCGGTGTGTGAGTATCGCACTCTACCCACTTCGCCACGACGAAACCTCAAAAGCACTTTTTTAGGCATAAATTGGAAATATTTGAGTAAACCAGAATTATTGTTGTTTCAAATGAATGACATATACTGAAATGACGTACACAGACAGTGGCTTTCCAACGCATGTTCCAATGGAATAATACAGGTTACGCCATCTCTTAGCAAACCGCACGAAAGTTAAACACCCTATACGAATTAATACTCTGACTGAAATAGTTATTTGGTTAAAAAGGACTTGGAGTAGAAATCTCGGCCAATGCCAGTGCAGGAGATGTTCAGAGCAAACTTAACAGTTTTTCTTATTCTTCTTTGTAGAAAAGACAAACAAATCAGACTTAATTACCCATTCATCGATTCATTTGAATTTTTTGATGTAACAACAAGCGGAAACTCAGAAATGAAACATCTTTGAATGCAACAACTTGATAATTGGGTCAGTCTTCTTAAAATGACTTACCAGATCCTCTCTATTGTTTTGTGTAAACGTCCCAAACTATCTTTTCTTAGGAGTGCGGTCAGGAAAGCCCATCATTGACCAAATCGCTTTCAAACTACATAAGATTATGGAAAAGATTCAAATGAACAGATCCCCTTATTCGTCGATTTTAGGGACCCCGAGGCTTTACAGTTCCATGTTTAGTTTCGGTATTTCTACCAACTCGACAGATTATGCAAGAAGACGACGGAGAGCACTCGCTGTTCTTTTAAGGTCTCCAACGAGCTCACTGAAAAACGGCTAAGATAGGTCCGGCGATAAATAAGAACAAACCTTTTTTCACGCTGTCGCCAGGGAGGGACTTTTCGGACAGACCGTCACTTGGAGGTCGTCGTTTTAGGAAATCGTGTAAAACTAACGAGACACAGTCTTCCGAAATTCAGTTCAACTGCTTGTTTACGCGGACAACATTGACATGACTCGACGAACATAGCGAGCCGTCAATGAGGAGTTTGCTACCATTGAAGTGGAAGCGGCCACAGTGGGTATGGCTAGCCGTTGGTTCTTTTAGCCTAAAAGGCAATTGAGTAATCAAGCCCTCTCCAATAACTAAGCTGCCCTTGTATAACAATTACGTCATCCTGTCCTGCTTTACCCACTTAGAAAAATTCTGCAGCGATTTTTGGTCCTGCTTGCACTGAAGGCATTTGAAGGGAAAATTAAATGACGAACTGTACGGTGGTCGATCGTTTTCAATTACATCGCTAGAAAGACGCCACTAAATCTTCGAATGGGACAACGCAACAGAAGCCCAGGTTTCAATGGCTCACACAAGCAGAGAAGGACCTCAAACCTTCCTCCGAAGGTGTGATTAAGAGTGAACGGGTGTGTATTCCTAACGTGGCGAGTATTGAAGGGGAGGAAGGAGGAGGGCTTACGTATTAGAGCACGTTGTACTTAAGCTTTGGGCGCATGTATGCTTTAAATTTTGTTGCCAGATATTTCGCTGCATATTTGGCAATCTCGAATATGTGATAATTCCAACTTAGTGTTGAGTTGATACACATACCGAGGATGGAAAGTCTTTCAGTTTCAACAATGCAGGAGCCATTCATAGATAATGGCAGGTTGTTTTGAGATCGCTTGAGTGACAGTAGACAGCACTGAGTTTTGGAATCATTAAATTCCACTTTATTCTTTTTACCCCAATCAATTATGCAGTCAGGTTCGGAATTAAGTGAACGTAACATACGCTGACTCTTCCAAGTCTATATCCGAAGAGAACGGTCGAAAGCCGAGGAACGAATATGAAAACCTGACGGCATTGCCATTAGCGAAGGAGTGAATTGGAAAAGAAGTGACAGATAGGAGATCATTTATAAAAATGAGGAAGAGTGTCAGAGACAAAACGGAGCCCTGGGGAACACCAGCATTAATATGTTGAATATCACACTTGAACCCATCCAATACAACTTGTATTGAACGATTCGAAGAACAAGAGAGCCTTATGCCAGACTCTGTCAAATGTTTTTCAAATATCAAGTGAAACTATCTTTCTCCTACATTGTGTAAAAATTGGTTCCATTTCTCGGTGAAATAAGACATCAAATCACCAGTGGACCTGTTGCTGCGGAAGTTGCATTTCAATATATTTCATAAGCTGATTTATCAAGGTTTCCAGGAATTTGGAAAGTAGGGACGTAAGTGCTATGGGTCGGTAGGAGGTGGGCAATGATCGTTCGCCATTTTTAGGGACGGGCTGGACAAATGCTGTTTTCCACTTCCTCGCAAAGAGGCCTAAAGAGTAGGACAAATGGAAAAGCTTACGCAGTGGTTTTACCAGAGTAGAGGAACACATCTTCAGAAGAACGAGGGCTATTCCATTCGGACCAGCGGATTTGTGCATGCTAAGATCTTTGAGTTCTCTTGCAATTGTTCGAGTGCGAAAATAAACTTCTCCCATGGAAAAATGCACGCTCTCGAGCACAGGCGCGGACAAATCACAAGGCTGACTGTAAAATGTGCAGCTGAGAGATTTGCTTTGAAGAGCTGACAGCTGGAATGCCATTGCAAATGAGCGTTGCAATTGAAGACGAGACGGAATTCTTTACGTTATTTGCGAATAACTAAAAGTTTTTGCTGCCCTTGGGACAATGCAGCATATATTGCCTCAACTTTAAATCATAGGAGAATTTAACATGTCTTATTAATGCATTGCAATCATTTCGGGTCATTTTGAATTTCGTCCGGTTTTTCTCAGAAGGATTGGCTTTGAAAGTCCGAAAGTTTATTTCTCTCAACCTGATGATTATTTCTCTCGTTGCAGCTCGAGTCATACCAAGCGTTTGTCTTGGGCTTGATACTCTTCACTCTGTATGGAATGAAGAATTTCATACCCGATAAAAAAATTGTTTGCAATCCCATGTAGTGCCACACAAAGCAGAAGAAGACACGACATGGCTTCAATTATCGTTGGCAATATTTTTGTCACTCTATTAGGATTTCAATTCAAAAACACTTTGTCGGTAAATATTTTCTACAAGGGAAAATAAATGAAAACTTCTCCACTATGCCATGCGACCCTTAACACAATTGTAACAATTTTAACCCACATCAAAATGACGGGATAATTTTGAAAAGGAATCTTCTAACTCATCAGAGACCATTGCAACAAGCCACTGCTTGGAACTTATTCCGCCAATAAGCTACCTCATACGAATTGCAAAGATCCCTTCCATTGCGCCCGGGGCGAGGGCGGATTTCAAAGAGAAATCCTTGTGCATCATTAGTGCATTCGTAATGTCCTTTATCGTTATTAACTCCCATCAAGCGAAAGGTATTCCGCTTAAGCTCAGATCATTATGCGAGCACTATCCGTTTCGTTGATGGGTGTGTGCGTTCGTTCCCGAGGAATTAACACAAACGTAAATTATGCAGAAACAATTTCCATTACGGAACTTTCGCTGAAATCCACTCCTTAATAGTTACCAAAGTCAATTCGAAATGTAATCACATTCTATGGCTGATACCGGGGCAATCCTTTTATGGGGAAAACGAAGAGCGCAACGACGTTTTCACCTTTAGTGTCCTTGATGCACTTTATCCCCTGCACGGGTGTCATGCAGCAACAGTTCCCTGCTCAGCAGTTTGCATTTGAGTGGCGAGGGGTTGGGAGAAAGTTGAAAACAATGGCACCCAACGTCAACACTGGTAATCCTCTTCTAGTTAACCAATTTGGGGGTGTACACGTGAACATATTTCTATTCACTGTGGTGTGCACAGCGGGCTTCATGCGAAGGAATGTGTAACACAGAAGGATTCGGAACGTTCAACACATCTGGGTCCTGATGGCTTCCACACATAAATTTGTATTCGTGTGCAAGCATCTTTGAAGAAATGACTTGGTGGCAAGTTGCAAGTGCTTATGGGACGTGCCCTGATTAAATGATTTTGTTGTGTTCTACGAGCACAGATGTGTTGATTTGTAGACGGGACTTAAGTGCTGAAGGAATCCTCTTCTCTGCACATAAACGACAAACCTAAATGCAATGAACTTAGAGGATGCACATATTCTGCAGCGCTGGAATTTAATTTGTCAAGAAATCTTCAATAATGTACGAATATTGATCCAATTTAAGGGCCTGAATATTTAGATCAAACTAAATTTAAACCGAATTTAAATAACGTTTCCGCACATTTCCGCATTAAGTGTTGCCCTATATACCTGTTTTGCGTCTTTGAAAAATGGCATTGATACAGATACAGATACAGAAAGCACTGAAGCTTAGATTAAGCTGCGCGTGCCTTTTTAATTGATCCCATTCTTTTGGATTTGCCACCTCACACAAAGATATCAGTATTTCAGCTATCTCGCGTATAAAGGGTCGAATTGTCCGGGACTTTGTTGAGCCATGAGGAGATTGTATGCGACCATTAACAGAAGATTCCAAAATCACTAAACGATCTAGCGGGAGCGCCTTTATGGGGACAGCAACATAAAACCGCACAGTCTTTGCAGGATTTCCAATTGCCGGTGACGAACTATACCGTGAAGAGCGTGTGAAAGGACAGAATGAGATGTATGCAGCCAGAGCTGTGCTTCTTCTTGCGCTACAGTCCGGAGTAAAATTGGTCATCGACCAACATACCCTTTAGCCAACACGGTGTTTTGCCAACTGCCTCGAATTGCATACTCCAAGTTGTTTTCTGTTCGTCTCCGCTTGTGTGCGCCATCTCAACCTACGGCGACCTCTGTTGTGTTGTCCCGATGCCTTCGAATCGAAGGAGCAGTGGTCTCTATACGCCCTGCATGACCTAGCCGAAGATGTCGTTGATTCTTGTCCTCCAAATGCCAATACCACAACCAAAAATCTCTCGCAGAATTTTTCTCTCAACAAGACTAAGGGTTTCTTCATTCGCAGAAGTACTGGAATGATCAAGCTGTTATATAAATCAAGCCCAGTCTTTCGAGAGAGGGCTTCAATACTCAAATGCCTCTTGACACAAAGAAGTCAAGAGTGATTCAGCGTATGATTTCGGTACTGATGTTGTTGTGCCTATTGACCGGGAAGCCGAGGTAGACGAAGTCCTCAACTACCTCGAAGTTTCTACTGCCCTCTGTGACGCTCTGTCCGAGACGTTGACATTGTGTGTCCTTCCTTGATGACAGCATGTACTTCGTTTTGCCCTCAATAACCACCAGGCAAACGCCTCACTGACGGTTCATCAGTGTAAGCTAATAATTGAATTGACGTTTGTAAAATCGTGGCTCTAGTGTTGACTTGTGAGTTATGCACGATCTTCTCGAGGATGATGTTGAAGAAGTTACATGACAGTGCGTCGCCTTGTCTAAAACCTTTTTTGACATTGAAGGTCTCGGTTAGCTTATTATCCTACACAATCTGACGAGTTTGGAAGGAATGCCAAAAATATAAAATATGGCACATTATAGCTTGTCTCTATGCAGACTTTCATATGCGGTGAGTGTCGCTTTGTACTTCTTGGGTCTTTTCCAGGATCTGCCATAAAGTGAAGATCTGGTCTATCGTGGCCTTGTACACTACCGCATTGAAAAGACGGTTTTCCTCATGTTTCATTTTCGGCCCGATAATCTTGTTAGGCTGGTTATGATGTGTGCTTGAACCAGGTTACTTTTTGTTTAAAACAATGGAAACTTTGGATAACTTTTTCTCTGTAATACTTCACTTAGGCGTCTTGGCATAGAATCCGCTAAATTTTGTGTGTCTGCGGCTGTTAGTCTCCTCCGTTCTTCCACTATTATGTTCTGCAGCATGTCTCTGGAAGCAATGGTATGTCTACGAATTCTAAGTTTGAGCAAGTCCCACAAATGCTTTTTGAGATTCCGGTCCGTAGACTGGGGAATTGTTTGCAATTGATTTTTAAAGTTACATTGTACATGTTTTGGGTCCAACTTTGCCCCAACTTTGCAGTAAACTATCTAATATTATTCCGTTACCCAAAAAGAACAATGCACTTGTTCCTTCAGATTTTCGACCAATCAGTATGGCGTGCTTCTTATCCAAAGCTTTAGAAAAGATTCTTGCCAATCAGATTATTGGGTACATTAATGCAAACAGCTTAATGTCAAGTTGGCAATCTGGCTTCAGAACAGAACATAACTGTGAATCTGCAGTAATGAACGTTATTACAGATCTCAGGCAATCATTAGATAATGGCGATGTTGGAGTTTTAGTTCTCCTTGATTTCTCAAAAGCCTTCGATTGCATAGATCATTCCTTGCTGATTATGAAACTTAAACAAAATTTAAACTTTTCCTCATCGTCATCAAGACTGCTGGAAATGTATTTGCACAACCGTGTCCAAAAGGTGATTACAGACATTTTTGTCTCTGACCCATTTAACAGCAGTTTAGGTGTGCCACAAGGTTCTGTATTATGACCTCTATTGTTTTCAATGTTTAACAATGACCTTCCACAGGTAGTACAAAATTGTAACGTGCACATGTACGTAGATGATGTATCAATTTATTTGGCACGACGGATAGGTTTAAGTGAGGACTGTATTGCAAGAATCAATGAAGATCTTCGTAATATTGGAGAGTGGGCGGCAATCAATAAATTGAAACTCAACCCACTGAAATATACAGTCTCATATGATGATATGATATAAGTGAACTTTCGCCTATAGTTCTTATGGAAATATCATTTCTACTGAAACAAGTGTTAAATATCTTGGATATTATATCAATTCCACCCTTACGTGTTGTGATGCTGTCAGAAATACCATCAGAAACATTTACGCTGGCCTGCGGTACCTGCGACAGTCATCCTACTTCTTAAAGAAGTAATTGAAAATTCGTCTTTTTAACTTACAATTGTTCGGTGTATCCTTGTGTTGACTATGAGTGTAATAGAAGGTTGAATGTAGCGTTTAATGACTGTGTTCCTTTTATTTATAATGTTCCCAGATATTGTAGTGTTACTCATTTAAAAACGAGTGTTGTTGGTGTAAATCTGAAAGATTTTAGAAATTATACAAAATTATTCATCATGAATGTCCCGAGACTTTCTAACATTTGCACATTCTTCACGTGGCCTGAAATTAATTTTACCTCGTTTCACACATTGTGTTGGAGAACAATGACCGAATTCGACAAAAAACTGTTTGCATATATAACTAATAACAATATCACAATAACCTTTCGATCTCATTTTACTTTATTATATAACTAATGTTCCTTCCTGTAACTGTAAATTGAATTTAATTATGTATGTAACTTTTTTTTATGTTATCACTTTTCTATGCTTCTAAAAGATATATATATCTTGTAGCATTATGTAAAAAAATATAACTTAATTAATGAAATGTTTGTAGTCGAAATGTTTGTATCTTTTTAAATGTGACTCAATTGGTCCATTGTTGATTCAATAAATGTAAGCTTGCCCACGCCGGTAGCGGCCATACATCCTCGAACCCAAATTCCGCTTCCTCCATGCTTTACTGTTGGGACTTATTTCTGCTTTTCAAAAGCTGTATCTTTTTTCTTCATACTAGCTTTCTACCTTTTACTCCAAAAAATACCAGATTTTCTCCCATAGTAAAAAGTGACTTTGTTTCAAAATTCTGGAGTTTAGAAATTAATTCATTTACAAAATCCATGCGTTTCTGTTCATTAATATCTGAAACATTTGAATTCTTACTAGCTACTTGGCTCTAATACCCTGAATTTAATTTAATTCTTCGCCAGATAGTTTCATTGAATATTGTTTTGCACAAGGTTGGGGGATGTTAGCTAAACAATGCCCACAATGTCCCCGCTCTTTTAATGAGTATGGACGACCATCTCTGGGCTTTGGCAAGATAAAACCGGCCGAAACGTAAACGGTGAGTTATCATGTTGAATTGAAATGAGTCCTCTCCCTACTAGCTTCTTCTTCTTCTTCTTCTTGTGGCGCTACAGTCCGGGGTGGACCTGGGCCTCAACTAACATGCCTCTCCAGCCAGCACGATCTTTCGCCAGCTGTCTCCAGTTGCGCACTCCAAGTTGGTTGAGGTCCTTCTCCACTTGTGTGCGCCACTTCAGTCTAGGTCGTCCTATGTTGCGTTGTCCCAATGGCTCGGATTCAAAGATTTTTCGGGTCGGAGCAGTGGTGTCCATACGCTCTACATGGCCTAGCCATCTTAAGCGTTGTATCCGTAGACGCTTAACCAGGCGCAAGTCGCTGTACAGCCTATAGAGTTCGTCATTAAATCTTCTCCTCCAGATGCCATCAACGCAAACAGGACCAAAAATCGCACGCAAAACTTTTCTCTCGAAAAGACTAAGGGCTTCCTCATCCGCCTTTGCTAACGTCCAAGATTCTGCGCCATATAGTAGGACGGGGATGATCAAGCTGTTATATAAAGCTAGTTTAGTTCTTCTAGAGAGGGCTTTATTACTCAATTGGCTCTTGAGCCTAAAGAAACAGCGGTTGGCAAGAGTGATTCTGCGTTTGATTTCGGTACTGATGTTGTTGTCCCTATTTACCGCGGAGCCGAGGTAGACGAAGTCCTTAACTACCTCGAAGTTTCTGCTGCCTAGTGTGACGCTCCGTCCGAGACGTCGATGTTGAGTGTCCTTCCTTGATGACAGCATGTACTTCGTTTTGCCCTCATTTACCGCAAGACCCATTTTAGCCGCTTCCGCTTCAATGCCAGCAAACGCCTCATTGACGGCTCGCTGTGTTCGTCCAATCACGTCAATGTCATCAGCGTAAGCTAACAGTTGAACTGACTTCTGGAAGATCGTGCCTCTGGTGTTGACTTGTGAGTTACGCACGATCTTCTCGAGGATGATGTTAAAGAAGTCACATGACAGTGCGTCGCCTTGTCTAAAACCTTTTTTGACATTGAAGGTCTCGGTGAGTTCGGTACCGACCTTGACGGAGCAGCGAGAGTTCTCCATCGTCATCCTACACAATCTGACGAGTTTGGTAGGAATGCCAAAACTAGACATGGCACTGTATAGCTCGTCTCTATGCACACTGTCATATGCAGCCTTGAAATCGACGAATAGGTGGTGAGTGTCAATTTGCATTTCTTGGGTCTTTTCCAGGATCTGCCGTAATGTGAAGATCTGGTCTATTGTGGACTTCCCTGGTCTGAAACCACACTGATAGGGACCTATCAGGTCATGGACAAATGGTTTCAGACGCTCACACAATACGGCAGAGAGGATCTTGTATGCGATGTTCAGGAGACTAATCCCTCTGTAGTTGGCGCAGTCAAAGGGGTCTCCTTTCTTGTGGACCGGGCAAACGACGCTGAGATTCCACTCATCGGGCATGCTTTCCTCCGACCATATCTTACAGATGAGCTGGCGCATGCGCCCAGCCAGGTCATCTCCAGCTGCTTTAAATAGTTCTGCGGACAGTCCATCCGCTCCAGCAGCTTTGTTCGACTTTAGCTTGGATATTGCTATCCTCCCTCCCTACTAGCTGCTTTACATTTTTATTCATTAGGAATCTTGTCAACGTCGCTATGTCAATGCATAGTCCTTAAGGTGTTGCTTGGATTCAGTCTGTGAACGACCATCCATTAAATGTTGGATGTCCTTTCTCCGACTTTACCGTTGGAAGCCCCGGCACAGTCCAATCGCCTGGACAATCATAAAAACTGTTAACTTGTTCAAATTTCTTCCCCATTCGACTGCTGCGGGCAGTTTTGTGACCTCTATCGCTCCTGCACAAACTTCTCTCTAATTACTGCCAAGTTTGCCCTCTGTCCGTCATTGCGTTGGTATTTCTTGCTTTCACTCTCCCTTCCACTGCGAATTCTCGCTTCATTTAGTCATGTCAAATACTTTATACATCCATGTCTCCATTTAAGCAGGCAAACCCAAGATAGCACAAAAACGAATCCAATGCACAAGAACATCGGGATATCATCCCTCCGGAGAGCAATAAAACGACATCCTTCCGCTGCATAGTTCTTCGATTCTGTGGAGTAAAGGGATGTGAGGGGCTGGTGAGCAGTGACGCTAACCGGACTAGCCCTCGAGTCGTTCATGTCCCCCGGTTTGAAATTTATCTTCCGCGTAACTTACACTTCTCCCGCATGTAATGCCACGGATAAACGAGCTTCGAAACGAGCAGCAAAAACGGGGGAAGGAATTAAACTGAAAAGCAAACTATTCCCGATATCGGGCGGTGGCAGGAGTGAAGCCAGCGCCACCATTAGGGAGTCATCGTGCGCTATTCATTTTTATCTCCGTGATTATGTGACAGGTCCGCCAAATGCTCGAATATATTGGACACGGTTTCAGTGATTTCAACGGGAACGCAGATTTGCCCCGCCAGCATCGTAGACTACGATAATACCGCGTAAAGAATGCATTTCGGGGATAATAAAATCGCTGGGGGTGCCACTGCTACTGCGGAGGGTGCATGCCAGAGTGGATGTGAATAGAGCTCTGCAAGTTGAGATTTATTTCCTGTTTAGTGTTGGAACGTAATCCTTAAAGATAATCGAACGTATAAAGTGCGGTGGATTCATGCATTTACTGAATTTGGACAAAGACAATCCCTGGTGTCCTTGCTTTGAAAATTTAGATGCTTGATCTTATTTAATTAGTCAGTGCGTAAAAGATGGTTAGGCGTGTGTATTATTCCTGTAGAGCAGAGGAGAGAATTGCGGCTTGGAGTGGGAAAGATTTGCTGTTGCTAAATTTGAAATACATTTTGTATGTCACTCCATAGATCAGGGAGTGTCCTTCTAGTCCTGACAGGGCCAGTTCCTTCTAGTCCGCACAGGGCTAGTTGCAGAGGACTAGATTGAAGTTTGATGTGGGATGGGCTCGTAAGCGCAGTTGACATTTTCTAGTTGTGCTTATGACGCACAGAGGTGGCCTTGCATGGGGAATCCGGAAATAAATCTGTAACTTTTGAACCCCTTAACCAATCTTGACGTAATTCGGAATAAGGTATCAGTGCCGTAAGATCCTCCTGCTATCAAATTGATGATATAATATAAAGGATAACGGAGTAAACTTAAGTTAAAAAGTCGAAAAACGCACTATTTTAGTTTAATTGCATAAAAAAATTGTTGATACCAATTTACGAAAATAAGTTTAGACTCAAAACAAAGATGGAATTTATAGTTATATAGAAAAATTACATTCAATGCTATTTACTAACACACAAAACAAAATAAACATTGAGAGTACAGTCCAAAGCAGAAGTATTCCTTCCTGTAATTGCTGGCCTTAACAACAAGCCTAGAAAACATGTAGTCAAAACAACTATTGATGCAGTTAGAGGATGAAATGTATTCCCTTCCAAATAAATGTAACGTCATGTACAAAGGTGGCTTATTTTTAAGAATATGCCACATTAATTTTTTTTTAAAACGTTCAATTTTTTAACTTTCAAAGTCCCAACTTTCAGCTAGTCGTACACAGCTTGTTTGAAGTCAACAAAATTTTGACTTCCTAAGTTCTCATATGCATATGTAGAACCGAAAAATCATCGATACCACTGTGTCGAGAAAATTAATTCATTTTACGTATATTTTTTCCTCTGGAGCAACACTGTGGGTTGTCCTGTGTTGCGTATTCGAAATTATTTCGGGCCGGAACCATGGTGTGCATACGCTCTACATGGTCTAGTCTAAGCATAACATGCGAAGACACTAGGCCGAGGGCGTGGATATCCCATTTGAAGCAAGTCAGGTATACTCAAGGTGTAATACAAACGCAATTTGATCTTTGAAAAGAGAGCTTAAATCTTGAGCTCAAGGATACAACAGATGGCAAGACCACTTCCATGTTTCATTTTGATAATAATAACATCTTCCTTATCTAAAGCAGACCTTAGGTAGGTTAAGTCCTTGACTACTTCTAAGGTTTTGCTGCGCATTGTGACATTCAGACCTCGATGCTATGTATCCTTCCTTAGTGTCGATATAATTGGCGTTTTCGTAATTTTTTGTGGCACCTTAGGCTCTTCTTTTTAAATTCCAGCTAACAACTTATAAACAACAAGCTGTGCTTGTCCAGTTAGCAGTTTCGCATGACTGATGTGTTGAGTAGTCTGATTTTTTGACAAGGCTCTTTACAAACCTTGATAGTTTGACGAGTTTGGCTGGAATGCCAAAATAAGACATTGCACAATATAACTGCTCCCTTTTCACGCATCCAAATTCAATCATTAATCGGTTGAAAGGTTCTGGCTATGTACTATGTACTTCAAAATCTTCCATAACGTGAAAATCAAGTTGACTTACCTTCCCTTTTATTCAACTTCATTTCCACTTCATTTTCATTATTAATCAAACAAAAAATAAGGAAGCGCACAGCTGTCACAGTCGATTACGTCTTATCTTTACGTCCTCAGCTCAATATATTACAATTTGAAAATGTTAAAGCTTAAGACTATAATGAATATATGATACATATATAGGTGTCCGTTTAAAAACAAGGGCTCGACGGATGAACAATTGTCTTACATAGTTTCTGAATCTGTTTAATTTAGCGTCCTGTCTTAACATCGGGGTGTTCAGATCCGTGTGTCGATGGTGCTGACGGTTTCCTCACTTTTAAATTTCTAAAATCCAACAATATTCTTATTCATTCAATATCCCATAAACCCACAATCAATTCAATGAAAAAATGTTCAAAATTTATTTTGAAATTTTTCCGCCCAAAACAAGCCTCACGATAAACTCAGCCCATGAGCGCCATTCAAAACCGAAACAGGCCGGCATCGCAGCTGTGTGTTCCCTGGACATGCAAGATTTCTAGGAAATCCTCCAGAATGTTGGCCTCATTTTGTATTCAAGTCAAAGTGCGCTTAGACTACAATGCTTCTGAATTGAATTGATTATGGCTTCATCATCAAATTATGCTCGGCTTCGCTCAGAACTGCAGTAGCGCCTGCTCAATAACAACTAAGCAAACTTTGAATGATTGTTATTCACCCAATTGCTTGTATTGACGTTGTACATGCAGGCGTGCGGGAATTTAAACACTTGTTAGGGGAGACATGCTTCGGATTCAGCCTAACTTGCAAAGTTGCTTTGAAGTGTATTGGTTTCCAGGAAATGTTGTCTTTTCGTGAAGACAATTTATGCGCGGAACTCTTTGAAGAAATCAACACTCGACTCAACTTAAGGAGCCAGAAAGAAACGACGTTATCCTTTTCCTCTTCTTAACTACACTGTTGTCTGTTGTTTTTTGTGGATATTCCTCGAAAGACAAAATAACCCAGATTCGGTCTTTTCAAACAACCTTATGCTTGTTGATTATAACAGTTAAAAAGTTGAAAAACGCACTATTTTAGTTTAATTGCATAAAAAAAAGTTGTTGATACCAATTTACTAAAATAAGTTTAGGCTCAAACCAAAGATAGAATTTATAGTTATATAGAAAAATTACATTCAATGCTATTTACTAACACACTTTCGTTGTAAAAAATTTTAAAGTCGGAATTTAGTATAATAAGGCTTGTGCTTCACTACTAAGTGGTTCATGTCCATGGTAGTTCGGAATCATAGGAAAATTAAAAAAAATGTCGAAAAATGCCCGCGATTGCTCCACTTAAACGACTCGTTCTCGAAAAATTGCAAAAAAGTGATTTTTTTTATTTTTGCACCATTGGCAGTGAATATTTCAAGCGGTGGAGCTGCTGGGAGCACGTTTGTTATGCTCCACCAAACATGAAAGTTGTTTTAGAATAAGGACTAATAAAAATCAAATAGAAAAAAAGGAAAGAATTCTGCCCAGAAATTTGACGAGGTGAAAGAATACACTCGAACTTGAAAAAAAGCAACAAGTATTTATTTTCGGTTGTGGATGTAGAATACACGAAGTTGAATTGTCCACCCAAACTTCACAGTAAGCATTCATCTATCAGGAAATCATTAACACCCACCAAGATCGATCGACAGTCAACACGATCCACAAGCATCACAATTGATCACCAATTGCATTTCTGCGGAAACCAACATATGCGTGCATGTGCGTTTGCGGAAGTTTACCGTTTTAGGATGGGGAAGGAAAGACAAAATAACCCAGATTCGGTCTTTTCAAACAACCTTATGCTTGTTGATTATAACAGCCCTCGTCCTTCGCTAGCAACATACATATATCTTCGCCATGAAGTTCATCCACATTTTTGTTCTAAATGGAGTAATGCAAACCGTTCAAAACTTTGATCCTCCATCGAGAGCTACTCACTTAACCTCGAAGCAGATTATACGACATCAGAGCACAATTCCCGCCTGCAAGTCGTAAATCAGTTTTATTTTCAAACTTCAATGCTAGATTTGATATGTTTGCGCATATCGCATCTAAATGCAAATTTTCCAATCAATTCTTACCACCCGCCACAGGGGACGCATTCGACTGGAGATCCACAAAACGGAAGATAAGGAAAAATAATTTTAATTTTATGATTTCTATAGGAAAATCAAAGTTCCCTCACTGTGTAAGTGCTCGCATTTGTCATTGGCGGTGTCAATTCTTCTCATTTACGTCGCAATTCCGGTTTATGGCCTTGTTGCTTGCTCCCTGCGAATATTCCGTCCTTGACGCGAAGGAGAACAAACGCATTCAGCGCTGGCATTGGAGTAGGAGTCATGCCTGACCATGCTATTGCGTTGAAAGTTAAATTGAAAAATCAAATAAAAAGCAGTCGTCAAATAATCTGTCCGAGTATAAAAAAACAAAAGAAAATGCGCTTAAGTGCGGACATACATTTTTCGATCGTGCCCTGATTAGACTTTGTGTTGGTGTAAGTTCGTAAGAAATACAAGGTCACGTTTATGTTTGGACAACGTTTAGAATTTGCTCAGATTATCGGGAAAAGAATAATTTGTTATGTGTAGTGAGTTAAAGTGAATACCAGCGTTTTTGTTGAACGTCTCTGATGGGGACGATTTAGCTTTTAAACGTCAGAACTTGTGGTGTATTTAGCGCTGCGTAGCAGTATGAGGGTTTTGACTCAACACCTGCAAGACGAGGAGCAAAGTGATGTGAACCAAAGATCATCAAAGCATCACCAGCATGTGTGAATAGAGGGTCTAATTTTCTTTAATTAAATAGAAGAATCAATTTGAGTTCTCTCAGTTTAATGTGTTTTTGGATTGACTAGGCGCAAACATTAAGACGGCTCCCGTTAAAGATAGGTGCTCCTGACGATGATTTTTCTGTGAAAATTTCTGATCTCCGTATTTTCCAAATCCAGAAGGAGGTTTCTGCGGATTAACTATTTACAACATCGTCAGCATTTCTCTTGATCTCGTTCATTACATCCGAAGGGAGGGATTTGAAGATGTATCGTATATGTGCTTGGTGAAAGCGTCCCGAATTATCAAATCGAAAAGGTGTTGTATTGCATCCTAACAATGCAAGGCTACACATTTTTGGTCACTCGGCAAAACTTATTGGAGCTTGGTTGGGATATTTTACCACAACCACCATATCTTCCTGACCTGGCACCAACTGCTTACTTTTTATTTCGATCCTTGCAAAGCTCCGTGAATGGTAAAATTTGCAATAAGGATGGTGTCAAATCGTAAAAACCTGAAGTTTTACGAGGAATATGTTGCCTGAAAGATGACAAATAGTGATTGCTCAAAATGGGCAGCACATTATAGATCATGCACATTTCGTCGGATGAAAAAATTGTCTTTTATTTATTTTATTTTTATTCTAAAGAATTATTTTGCTAACAACCCTATAGTTTGGTTTTAAAAAGAATTTCTATTTTCCTTTCTTCTATTTGCTTCCCTGAAAATAACAGGTCCACTTAATCTTAAAGCACGTACAAAATTATTTACTTTCTTGCGACCTCACTGTCTTGCCTAAACTCTGTAACTTGAAATATTCCGATCTAGTAATTTACGTTGGTTTTTTCGTTTCATATTTATCTTATTGTTTTTCAAATTCCGTAGCGTTAGCATATTTGTTGTTATGTTTTTTATTACAGTATGGCAAGTGGTAAATAAATAGCGAACCGATAATTTTCCAATTTTAAAGCATCGCCTTGAGTGGCTTTGTCCGCCAAAACACCGATGAGATCATCTCCTTCTTCATAGACAATCAATTTGTTCGGGCATCATTTCAGAAGTTTTTCCTTACCTCCAGGGTGATCCAAATGATTAAGCGCAGTTAATATTTTCGACAACTTCACAGCCTCGTCTTTTACAGTTTTTACAACATTATCATGGGCAAAGGGCCGCCGTGGCGTAGTGGGTAGAGTGCGACGCTCACACGCCGAAGGGTCTGGGTTCGATTCCCAGCCCAACACCAATTTTTCGAATATTTCATGGCACCACCTCTTTCGAGCTGCTGACAACACTCAAAGAGTAATAACTGTCTAAGAAAAGCTTCTCAAATTTGGCCGTTCGGAGTCGGCAAAAAACTGTAGGTCCCTTCTACTCGTGAGAGAACAGTAGCGCGCATACCACGAGTAGTTGATGAGCAAGCTAGGCCCTGGTCCCCCTCTGGACTGTAGCGCCAACAATTATTATTATTATGGGCAAAGGGAGTTTTTCCTTAGCGTTAGAATATAACATTTTTAACCGTTTCTGTAAGATTATTTCTTCCTATCTATTGCCTAAAATAGTCTAGTACGAGCGACATCAAAATATATGTTACGGATAAGTGCAATGTGCAAGATTGGACATCTATGTAATTCTCTGGCAAACTATCTATCTTATCTTTCGCAAGGGAAATAATATTCCATGTTCTTCTTATTCAACATCATAAGCTTTAGTTAAAGATGTACAAAACGATATAAAACTTATGGCGAACATGTGGGAAAAATATTTCCAAAAACAACAGATTGTAGCAAAAGAATTCACTGAAATCTGGCAGCACTGACAAAGAACTGACAAGGTGACGAAGGAAACGGAGAGAGGACATCCGTTTTGTGTTTTCTTGATATGTTTTTATAGGTTAATAAAACGGAATTATTTTGATCGTCTCTGAAGACTTAAGAGGAGAAAAACCTCAATCAGTTCAAAATTTGAAACTTTAAGAAGGCAAGCACATGAACAGGTCCATTCCATGCTGTGGGACCCAAGTAAAACCCCGATTGTTTTTGCCTCAGAAGGAATCCAGAGTGTAAATCCCAAAAAATGTCCAGTACTTCCAGAACTTTGTAAGGCCTAAGAGAGACAACCACCAAAACCGTTCGAATAAAAAGGAACTACAAACTGACCTGCATCTCCTCTGGATCTCAATATTTATCCCCATCCTCAATTATAATTGGTTGAAAGTTATTTCCAAAAAAAAAAAAAAAACATCTGTTTCTGAAGCACTCTAACGCATATGACTGTCGCAGAACAGATTTAAGATTGCGTCTGGTTCTACATCGTTCAATCAGCTTTGTTAGAAATCATTCATTAAAGACTGAACTAATCAGGTGTGTTGTTGTTTGTGTTTGGTTGTTGTTCTCCCATTATGTGGTCTAGAGCATAAGGGAGAATAGGAAAGAGCTAGGTGTCTTCTGTAATATGTAGGAATAAGTGATTGAATTAAAATTGAATTCCTTAGTCAGCTCAATTAAAATCAAGGATCATCGTTGACGTGAACTTATTATCAGGTCTTACTTTCTGTTAAGCCAAATGCATCGAGGGTGTCAACCAGGACGGTTTATCACGAAAGACCAGTAGTTCCTCTGAGAAAACGCCTAACTGGTAGGCGAATCTGAAGGGTCCATTAATATTTACGTCCTTGGGGTGTTGTGCCGCATTCAACGCCTGCATATTGCTTGAAATTAACTTTCCTTATGCGATTTCTTTCCACACGTGAAGTGAAACCAAATAATCTGACAGAAAACCAATAACTTACCCGCAAAATTTTCTTGTGTTAAAATGGGAAGGGTAGACAAATATTTTACCCTATCGAGAGAGCGCTCATTTAACCTAAAACCCATTTTTTCGATATACGGGAACGGACATTGTGTTGGTATGTGTTGTTTTGTACTCTTTTGAGTTGTTTGTTCGGGTACGGGAACACACGTATAATCCAGCCAGCACAATGCCGGCTGCCTCTAATGGCAGATTCAAAGATGTTTGAGGTACTTTTCAACTTTTGTGCACCATCTCAACCACGGCTGTCCACTGTTGGGTTGTCCGAATGGCTCGGAATCGAAGGGTCTTAGGGCCGGAGCAGTGGTGTCGATACTCTATACATGGCACGACCAGGCTCATCTCGCCGTAAAGCCCATAAACTTCGTCGTTGAATGTTCTTCTTCAAATGCCATCAATGCAAACAGGTCCAAAAATCGCAAGCAGAACTTTTCTCTCGAAAAAGAGTGATGCTTCTTCAGCCGCTTTTAGGAGGATTTTTTTAGCAGGATTGGTACGATCAAGCTGTTAAACAAACCCCGCTAAGTCGAGGGCTCAAAAAACCAGCGATTGGCGAGGGTGATTTTGCGTTTGATTTCGGTGGTGATACGTGGTGATACGAGTATTGTTGTGTCTACTTACCGCGGAGTCGCGGTAGACGAAATTCTTGGCAACGAAGTTTCTGCTACCTGATTTGACGTTCTGTCGAGGCGTCTATGTTGAATGTCCTTTTTTGATGACAGCATGTACTTCGTTTTGCCCTCATTAACCACCAGACCGGCATACACCTCATTGACGACTCGCTGTGTTCGTCCAATCACGTCAATGTCATCAGCAAACGCTAGCAATTGAACTGACTTTTTCAAGATCATACCTCTGGTGTTGACTTGTTTGTTACGCACTATCTTCCCAAGAATGATATTAAAAACTTGACATGGCAGTCGGCTATGGATTTTTTGTTCGTGGCACCCCTATTTATCCCGGGACTTAATGAGTGATTGTTATATTAAAAATCGTTTCTAATAAGAACAACTCTTTTGAAATTGAAATTTATTTTTATTTAAAAATCAAAGTACAGAAAAGAGTTGCATTCGTTTTAATCCGCCTAAAAAATGTGTTTTTTTTTTTTTTTTCATAAGCTTAGAAAAATTATCTGAGAAACTTATGTTGATGTGAAAACGAAACATACCAAAATAAGCGGTTTAATGAATGAACAAAAAAAAAAAAATCAACTGATCTCCCCGACGGGGAATTGAACCCCGGTCTCCCGCGTGACAGGCGGGGATACTGACCACTATACTATCGAGGATGTTGAAAATCTGTGTGCTTAACTTTGGTGTTGAATATAGCTTATGTTGAAGACAGTTTTATATCTATGTTAAAATTGTTATAGTTTACTAATTGGTTCTCTTTTCTTATTTTAGGTATGCTGTGATTTTCGTTGTTAGAGTCTGCTTGCATGAAGGTAAATAAATGCATTTTTTTTTCTAAGCAAATTACAACGTGGTGAGTAATAAGTTTAATGGATAAACAGCAACATAATGAAATCAAATTTAAAGTGATATTGTTTGCTCCTGTAACCATGACAAATTATCAAAATTGGGTTGGCAAAATGTATAACGGGTGACAAGGGCACAGTGGATACGCGATATGCTTTTTAATATTCACGCAATCTACTACAAATGACACTTCGTATCCGCTTTGTTTGGTGCGCAAAACAAAAGTGGTCTTTGTTAGGCCACGTCACGGGTCAGTTATAGAATAATATAAAAAGAGTTAGGCAAGGACTTCGTTTACCTCTGACTGAATAGGGTTGTTGCCTAGTATTAACTCACTCTTTGGCATATCTGGTTGTAAGGTTCAGAAGGTCATCGAGTGATAGAGCCCTCTTTTAAAGCACTAAGCTTTGTGGACCTTTATCAGCCCTGCATTGTGACGGAGAAATAAGTGCGGTTCTTAAACGAATGTGGAAGCCTTTGATTATATAAATAATGTATTGCGTGGGATTTTTGGTTTATTTGCGTTGAGTGTATCCGTCTAGAGGCGCAATGGTTATGGATGAGGACTATTTAGTCTGACAACCAAGCTCCGGTCCTAAAGTTTTTGGTTCTCAAGAATTGGTCGTCGTCGGCTTTTTCTGTCACAACACATATACAACACGGTAAAAATGTAAATAAATAAATATGTAACAGACATACATAAGATATTGTTTTAAACTCTGAAATTATATATTTAAGTTTCTTTTAAAATTGGCGCGCACTAAAGGGATTGCTTATATCCTTAAGTGACTGGAATTAAGTCACAGCACGGGCTGAAGGAATAGAGGAAGAGAGATAAAAGAGGTACCGATGCACATAGGTTTTCAATGCCTGTGGATTCTAATGCGGGACAAAGTTGGGCTGGGAAGAGCATTCCATATTCGTGTGGTGCGGCTAGAGAACGAGTCTGTAAACTAAACTATACGTCCGAAGTTGGGCTTAAGAATGAACGGGTAAGCATTCCTAGAGAGGCGGGTATTGCGAGTGAATTCTCTAAGGGGGGGAATGCAGATGGCAAACTCGTTACAGTATTTTTTGTTAAAATACTAATAAAATAGCGATACAGACGTAATATTACGGCGATGTTCTAGTGAGTCAATTAACTTCGCAGCATTATTATTTCCAGCGAGTTTTATCGCTCACTATTCTTGGTAGGTGCTGGGAGGTCCTAGGCGCTCCATACCAGATAGACAGTGTGGGATCCATCCGGGTCAGCGGATTTGTGCATGTTTGAATCTTTGCCACGTGATTGTCTTTGGTTTGATTCTCTACATTCTGTGAAAAATGAAGGATTTCATACCAAACAATTTTTTTTTTAAATGCATCCACGTCACTATCAAGAAAGCATAGCGACCAGTTAAAATACATAAAAAAAAGTTATTTAAGAGGCCCCAGTTAGCTTTCTCGTAAATCCAAACTGTTCTTTTTGCTGAGCAGGCAGTCTTTATCGAAAAAACTGTTTAGTGGTTTCAATGTGACATGAATTACAGCGTTCGTTGCTTTTGTCCTTTCAGTTGTTTCTGTCGAACACGCCAGTTTTGCTTCCTTTGTCCGATTTTTATTTAAATTTGATAAAGACCGCTGTCAATGCACTCAAAATATTCGATACTCAAAATATAGATATGCAGAGACGCTAGGACACACATAAGCTAATAATAAAAACAACTTTCTGTATAATCGTTAGGGTCGGTAGACAACAGGCTCATCCCGGACTTTGGCAAAAAAAAATTCAGGGGTTGCTTGTTCGTTTATTATTATTTCTTGCCCATAGGAGAGCTGATCACAACACGGTATACCAAAGCAATTTAATAATTTTAAAGCAGCCATCTTTTTTTTTAAATGTAATATACTTGTTTTATTTTTGTAAACGAAGTATAAAAACTAGGTAATTAATCATAAAATACTTAAGTTTGCCAAAGAATTAATGATTATTAACTTTTGATATTATTTCAATAATTACATATATTATGTGAAAACAGAATTAAAATGTGCTACACTAATGTACCGTTCTGCCCATTTATACGCACAATTCAATGTCGTTGAATAGAATTGAAAAACCAAGAAAATGGTAAACTGAAGTACTACCCGTTGCAATTGTGCGTACAAAAGGGCATCACGAATTGCTGATCACTTGCAGTCTAACTTGGTCGTATGCACACAATTGATTTTGAAGCTACGACTTTAGCAGAATGTAACGAGTCGATAGATTGAACGAGCAATCGGTTATTTACCCCTATATACTTTTGAGGACTCTCATGAATCTAATTTATAACAAATTTAGTGTAAATAAAGCGAAATCACTGACTTTACTTTCCGCCACAATTTATTTATTTATTTACAGTTACGGACAAAACAATAGGACCACTGAAGATCATTTTAACTTTCATAGAAGAACTAAAGGGATTTTGTAACTTTTGTCATTCTTATTTCATTTTTTTATTGTTTCAACAAGGGAAAAATAAATATAAATTATAAAAAGCTGAAAAGTATTAAGGTCATAAAAAAAATATATATTTTTCTATAAAAGGCGTGAATAGAAAAGAACAAAACAATAAGACCATCATAAAAATGTGGTAAATTCATAGTTAATGTACGACGTTCTTTAACTTTTCTTAATATTCAGAATTATTAAGAACATCCTTTATTTTTTTTATAATAGCACGCACTCTTGGGGGCATTTATTCGACCAGATTGCGGCAAGCAGATTGAATTTTGTTCCATAACTATTCTTTTCTATTTATTTATGATACATTGAGTCAAATGCTCTCTCGATGAACAAATAATAATGACATCAAACTATTATCAAAACCAGCACGTATTTCATCACTAATCTTAGGTAAAGCGGTTATACAATTATGCTTCTTCCAAGAACAGACTAAGGGTTCGTTAGAAGGTTTTACTTATAAGGGGAAAATTGTGACAAGGCTGAATTTATTGGTACCTAATGTAGGTGGTTTAGGAACAGGAATAATTTTACAATTCTGTCACTGTTTTGATAAAAGCAGTAGTCACAATTATCGTGTTGAAAATGTATATATATAAAATACCGTCCAATCCAATTGCTTTCGATCGTGTTGAGAAAACAAAATTTGCATCAGTAGTTTTATCAACACACTGAAGTGGAATTCTAGGCATTCGTGTCAAAAAAGGGGATCGAGGCATTTAAGGCGTTTGAATGTGGTACAGCGTTTCTAATATGTAAAAGTAATCCTCAATCACCCGCAAAGTTTCTGCTTTGTGTTTGCTTTGTTCCTTTATTCTTCAAACCTCATTGTTCACAAAGATTTGCGGATATTCGTAGTTTTAAAGGATGGAGTCTGTCAAACTTTTACACCAAAAGGTCCGCCCAAACACGATTTTTCTGAGAACTTTCATACTAAAAATCTATGACAAGGACATACCAAACTATGTCAAATAATTTGATTTACGAGTTTTTGATCATATAATGAAAAAAGGTCCTACTAAAAAATTAAACCTTTGGTTGACATTTTAAAGAAGCAACATGCCGTTGGCTCCTTTTTTTCTTGTTTCGATTTTAAGGAAGATATGAAATCTTTCATATCTTTGGATAATTTGAGATTTTGAGATGAACCCGCAGCCCAACCGTCTCTTCTTACGTGAGCCTTCTTCTAATTTCCCAATAACCATTTTCCGAATACAATTCAAAGCTTAGACATCTATGTCTTTGTATTCTTAGACGTTTGACTATGAGCTAGGCAACACACAGTCTGTAGACTTTGTCGTAAAATTTTCCGCTTAATTGTAATATAATTAATATATTAATATATTAATTATTAATATATATATAATTTGTTGAACACAAGGAGAATAAAGTATTAAACACATAACTTTACTCTGGAAATGACCAATAGCTTTCTTTTTCGCTTTTAAATATGTTTTTGAAAGAAAGGGACGACCGACCCATCTTGATAATTTTTTGGCGGTTTTTATAAGTCAATTGCAATTGCAATTGTCCCTAGTTGTTCTCTAGTTCCGAAGTTACTTAAAATTGTGAAGCTCATAGGAACGATCTGTCGAAGATGAAGATGTCACGCGTCATTCCACGATGTCACGCGTCATTCCACGATTTATTCTCATTTGCGTTTGTTCATATAAGCATATAATCCAAATTTTGCATGATCCTGCCGCTGCTGTTGATTTGTTCGATAAACAATTAAAGAGTTGCATTTTCGTTTTTGAGATTCAAGAAAACGGTACAGGGAGACAGTCGCCATCTCCATCTCACACAATTTTAACATGATTTTGTACCGCTTACTTACAGGTGGTGTGTGTTCTACACATTTTAGATCTTTGCCATAGTCTGGCGCAGAGTAAATTTCTGATAAAGGACGTTTTAGACAGGAAAGTGGTAAGTACAAAACAGACTGTTTATAATTTGTTTCACATCGGTACACACAACCCACAAAAAGGATTCTCATACGTAGCGTTACAAACAATGATAGCAAGTGTAGTCCTTAGGGGTCTCATTTCATAATAATATGGTAACAACACTTCGTTTCCACCTACCCGGCATTCTCTCTTTTCGCAGATTGTTGTATGAGCTTGCATTCTAAGCTCTACTCATCTTTGGTTAGCTAGCAATTCAATTCGACCTTAGCCTTGACGTTTCTATCTTCGTTTGTTGTTGATTTCGTTAACCAAAAAATGACATCATCACCAGTTCTTGTCAAGGACCCAATTGATGATCACAAATTGCCAAGTACCACAAGTTGCACTTTGGGGAGAGATCAAAGTTAAAATTAATTTCTATACAACGACCAAATTAAGAAAACATAACAGCCCTTTGATTAAATATACCAAATTCTTTAATAATAATAATAACAATTGGGTGGCGCTACAATTTACAGTAGGACCAGGACCTAGCTTGGTCATCAGCTACTCCTGTTGTGCGCGCTATTGTTCTCTCACGAGTAGAAGGGCCCTATAGTTGTTTGCCAATTCCGAACGGCGAAGTTTTAGAATCATTTTCTTAGGCAGTAATTACTCTTTAAGTGTTGTCAGCAGCTCGAAAGAGGTGGTGCCGTGAAAAGTGCGAAGTGTTCAGCCGTGGATCGAACCTGGATCTTCAGCGTGTGAGTGTCACACTGCACCCACTACGCCACGGCGGCCATCAAAATTTATAAACTTCCAAAATTCCGAAAAGCCATAAATCCTCAAATAGGAAATAAAATCACTGATTCCAAGTGTCGCACGTACTTCAATCCGCAGGCATTTCTTTGTCATTCTTTTCTCAGAATTGTAATTCCTTAAATGTTCACTTAATGTTAATAAAAGGCATGTTTTTTACCTTAAGGACCTTAAAGCTTTAGATTCCGGTATCCGGTCCTCTGACATAGTTTTAAATTTGTATATTTAAAGTTCAGTTGCCACTTATAGGCACAATGCATTACTTTTCCCTTCACCACTACTCAATTTGGTATCCCAAACAAAAACACAAAACGAAAGAAAAACAAAAACACACAAACATGTGTACACCTTCGAAACCGGGGACTGGGGCAACGTCAACTCCTCTGCTCAGACGCAACGAACACAACATACAACGAAATCAAAAGTAATGCGAAAGAGGCAGCACACGAAAAAGCAACGCTAATGCTAGAGTGAAGAGAAGGAATCAGATTCGGTACAGTTGCACTTGTGCAAGGTTTCGTCGTTCACTTCCCTACACTCAGCACGACCGTCTTCCCGCCTGGTGCTGCAGCATGATGGCAAACAAAAGCAATTCTAAACAACACAAACACTAAAGGCGACGAGAATCTTCTGCTCCACCGCAAGACTGCAGCCTTGGCTATGGATTACCGCGCACTAGTGGAACAAGTGAGAAAAGCAACCCTCACAAGTTGTGCATCTCATGCCAATAAAACAGGTAATAAAATACGACGACAGATACAACTGCACGGGGGGCGACGGAGCAGCAGCAGCAGCGACGACGGCGGCCGCGCACGGATCTGCACGAACGGCAGGGTAACCCGCTTACCGTAATTACTGGGCTTAATAGCCCATCGTGCGGTCTGGTTGCTTCCTCGGACGCAAAGCAACATACTCACCTAGTCACTGAGCCGTCGCATAACTTACCCGGCTCAACATGTTTTTCGTAGAGCCCCGAGCCCTCACTGAAATGGAATATCATGTCGAGGATTTTATTGCCACCAGGGGATAGCTAAGGGAGTGAAGCATCGTCGCCATCTTCGCCGGGTGGGTGATGGGTATTTTAATGGCACTCTCGTCTGCACGATGGCAAGTGACTGCTGCGCGCCGCATAATTTCGTTTGCAGAAATATTTCTGTTTTCTGTTCGCAAGCAACTGATTGGGGGTCCATTTAATTAAGCGATGAATGGGTAGATTTGCTATGTTGAACTGGTATGCATGTTCTACTTGTTGCCGATAGCAGTACTCCACACTGTCAAGGTTAAACTTTGATTGGCTAAATGCACCTGTTGAATCCGGCGCTGTGGTTGGTTAGAACGAGTTGCTGGTTTTTCAAACATCGCTTGAGCAATCATAGTGAGTTCGATTCGCTTTCTATCTTGATTATTATCTGAAATTTTCTTAAGAAAAAAAAAAAACAGCGGGCTTTTCAACAACATTTTGTTGGTATCTGTTGTAAAGTCAAGTATTTACTAAACCCAGCCATTTAAGCTCTCATGATTGCGAACGAAAAAGCTCTCCACCAATGAGCCCGAAATTTTTTAATAGATAACTTTTAACAATACTAAATATACCGGTATGCAGTGAGCGTCAAGATACAAATGTCTTGATAGGGAACATTTGTTGTGAACGAGCCCTTATTTTTTTTTTGTTTGTTTGCTATGACATCTGTGAAAAATGTTTAGTATACATCAAGTCATTGAACAGACAACATCATATTTTTTCATCGTGTTAAAAATGTTTTTAAAAATTTTGTACCAGTAAGTTATGATTTGCGGAAAGCATTAATTTTTTGTTTTCATTTGAAGAAAAGTGCTGCAGAGTCGCATCGAATGCTTGTCGAGGCATATGGTGATCATGCTCTATCAGAAGCAACATGCAAAGATGGTTTTAACGGTTCAGAAATAATGATTGTGATGTGAGAAATGAAGAACGTGAAGACGCTGAATTGCAAACGATATTGGATGGAGATGACACTTTGAGTAAAAAGCAAATGGCAGCAATGTTAAATGTTGCGCAACAAACAATTTCTGACCGTTTAAAAGCTATGGGAAAGATCCAAAAGTGTGGAAAATGGGTGCCACATGAATTGAATGAAAGACAGATGGAAAACCGAAAAAGCACTTGTGATATTTTGCTTCAAAGACACGAAAGAAAATCGGTTTTGATCGGATTGTTACTGGCGATGAAAAATGGATTTATTTTAAGAATCCTAAACGGAAAAAATCATGGGTTAATCTGGAACAACCATCAACATCGACTGCAAAACCAGATCGATTCAGCAAGAAGACAATGCGGTGTGTTTGGTGGGACCAGAAAGGTTTGCTGTACCGCGAGCTCCTAAAACCTGGTGAAACCGTTAATACTGATCGCTACCAACAACAAATGATCAATTTGAACCATGCATTGATCGAGAAACCCCACCCGCCGTATTCACCAGACTTGGCTCCTTCCGACTACCATTTGTCTTCATCGATGAGACATGCATTGGCTGAGCAGCACTTTGATTCCTACGAGGAGGTCGAAAATTGGGTGTCTGATTGGTTTGCATTAAAAGACGCACAATTTTATTGGCGTGGTATTCACAAATTGCCATAAAGGTGATCAAAATGTGTAGAAAACAATGGCCAATAATTTGAATAAAATGTTTTTACTTTTTCATTAATAATTAGTGTTTTATTTAAAAAAAAGTCATTTCATACCGGCATACCTAGTATGTTGGAAAGGAAGTTTACAGTAAAATCGGCATCACGATACCACCTCTTGCGGCCTCTTTTGCGTCCATTTTCGACCGGATATTCTTAAAATGTGATCTTTTTCTTCAGTTTTAATATACCACAGTACCCGTTTTGACTGTCAAAAGTCAACAATGAAACATGGCTGCGGTGCGGTGAGAGAGAGAATATTTGGATACTCGTAATTGCTTTTCATCACCAGTCGCAATTTAAAGCAAATGACTGTATATCTTCTTTTTGAATGGCCCTATATTCCGCGGTGGACCTGGGCCTTTACTAACATGCCTCCCCAAACAGATCGATGTCTCGCCAGTTTTACACTTTAAGTTGGTTGAGATCATTCTCCACTTGTGTGTTGTCCTCTGTTGCGTTTGCCAAATGAATCGGATTGGAAGTAGCAATGATGCCAATACGCTGTTAAGCGCAGTATTCGAAGACATTTTACCAGGCGTATGCTTCCGTACAGCGGCAAAGTTCGTGGAATCTTCTCCTGCAAAAGTCATCAACGCAAACTGAACCAAAATTCGAACGCAGAATTTTTTCTCGAGACGACTTATGGTTCCTTTCTGCACTGATTTGTACTCCCTATTCACCGCGGTGTCGAGATTAACAGAGTTCTTGAATATCCCGAACAGGCTGCTGCCTATTGTGCCACTCGGTTCGAGGTGTCGATGTTGAGTGTCCTTCTTTGATGACAGCATGTACTTTGTTTTGCCTTCATTTTAAACGCTTCCACTTCAATGCCGGCAAACGATTCATTCTTTGAAGATTCGCTGTGTTCATTCAAGCACGTCAAAGTCGTCTGCGTAAGCTAACAACTGAGCAGACTTTTAAAAAATCATTCTTCTGGTGCTGACTGGTGAGTTTTGCTCAATTTTCCCAAGAATGATGTTGACGAAGTCACATAAAAGTGTGTCGCCTTGTCTAATATCTTTGTTCACATTAAAGGTCTAGGTAAGTTTATTACCGGCCTTGGCGACGGTTGTCCATCATCAATCTGACGAGTTGGGTAGCAATGGCAAAACTAGACATGTCACTGTGTAGCCTGCATCTATGCGCACTGTCATATGCGACTTTAAAATCAACGAATTGGTGGTAGATGTCGTTCTGTACTTTTTGGGTAAGGTCTAGGATCTGCCGTAAAGTAAAGATTTGTTTTATCGTTGACTTCCCTGGCCTGGAACCACAATATTAAAAACCGTTTCAGGCGTTTACACAACACACGAAATTGAGTAGTCTGATCCCACGGTAGTAGACATAACCAAAAAGAAAGAAAAGGCTATAATTCAGACCTTAAAAAATGCCTTTTGATGTCTGTGGGCTGCAATTCATACAGCAGTCAGTTACCTGCTTTTCGAGATGTTTACATCTCCAGAAGTCTTCATTTTGAGTTTGTGATTATTATTTTCATACGCAAAGCCTCCAATTATTCACCTTCACCGTGTCACCTCTAATACGTTCACGTAAAACATTAACCTCCCCTCGAAAATTCATCACATGCGATGGTTTTCGTATGTTCTTTGCTAAGTAAAACTTCCTCCAAAAACACTTCAATCCGTTATGCCATTAAGATGCTTTTGGCTGTGGGTCCAAAGCAAAGACCAGTGTACACCGGAGATGTAAAAATACCCCCTCATTGAAAGCACACCATTTCAGGACGTATGTCCAACGGCAAACGTTATTAAGAACATCATTACCTTTTGAATTTTTGAGTTTTTAAAACAATTTAGGCTGACATAGCCAAAGCAGTTTGTTAGACAACTTTTATATTCCTTTTTTATTTTGCTACTTTACCAATTTTCAAAACTTCACATTATCCACCAGCAAAGGGTGTTTCAAAAAGAGTTTTTGAACACCTTTACTAGCAGCAACAATATTTTCCAACTGAAAATAAAATACAACGTCATGGAAGTGGCTGCCTTGGCTGGCTTTGGAATCTTTATTTCTGTCAGCTCAATTTTTCGAGACATTGCTCTTGGGGCTTACGGAGTTAATAACAACATTTCCTTGGATTGTTGGCAGAATATCCATTCTTCACGGTCTTTTACACAATACAAGTCTTGAGGAGTTAGATCGAATGTCAGAAGTGCCACCATATCTTGTGATAAGATTTGGGAATTGAGAGTGCAATCCTAAAGGAGCCGCTGGTCGATTGCAGTAAAGAAAAACTTGTTTAACATTGCTCATCGTTGACAGACACCTTGTTCCGAGGCAATGATGCCACCCCTCCACAGCTGGCAGCAAATTGTCACTCTTTGTGGATGCGTAGACTTCTTTTCGATTACAGCATATGGGCTTTCTGATATTCAAGTGATGCAGTCCCTTTTAAAACGTACAAGGCAGGGATAAAAAATTAGAAGGTACAGTCCTTAAGTCTAAGACTCAATCTGTAAAACGTTGACAAATTGAATGATTATTTACTCACAGCTTTCAAGTCAAAAGCACTTAATAATTAATAATTGTATGGCGCGACAGTCCACACGGATATCAGGGCCTAGCTTGCTCATCAACTGCTCTTGTTGTGCGCGCTACTGTTCTCTCACGAGTAGAAGGGACCTACAGTTTTTTGCCAACTCCGAACGCCAAAGTTTGAAAGCTCTCTTAGGCAGTTATTACTCTTTGAGTGTTATCAACAGCTCGAAAGAGGTGGTGCTGTGAAAAATTGGAGGTGTTGAGTCGGGAATCGAAACTAGACTTTCAGCGTGTGAGCGTCACACTCTATTTTTGTAAGTTTAAAAATGCATTTTTTATTTATCAATTAATTTTCTTAAACCTAGACAAAATACTTAACTAGTTTATCATTTATTTAAAACTTACAAATCTATCTTACTGGACCTAAGCGGGCACTCTAAGTTAATCTGTTCTTAATTTATAGTGCTTTTCAGCTTCTTGATATTTTTCTTTTGTAAATATTTACATTATTTACTTGGAGTGTCGCACTCTACCCACTACGCCACGGTGGCCACAGTCCAGTCAAAGGCAATTAAATAACACAAAACCTTCCTGCAGGCTAGTGCATGATGTTAAGATCGTTTTAGTTACGTGTCAAGATACCATTGTCTAAAAACGCTATGAATTGAAAAATTACCTACTGGTAGGACTCCGTTTCATTGAACATTTTTTCCGGAACTTAATTCTGAGGTGCATGAATTTTCGTCAAAATAAAGAAAATATCCTAATCATTTTTAAGGTTTCGTTTTCAGAAACGAAACACACACCCTGTAAAATATAGTAATGACTTATTTGAGGGACCTGAAAAAGTTACTATTAATTGGAAATTTGAATATGTGTAAGTTTACTGAAGCAGATTATACTTGCATATAAATAGATGGTTTCGTTTTCAATTCAGTACACTTTTTGATTCGTACATGTTTGTGTGCGACATACAATTTACTTAATATGTATTTGGCTGTTAAGATCCTACAAACTTGACACAAAATCCAATCTATTTAGAACCCATCAAATTAAGACTAAAATTTAACAAAGCACAATTACCTATGGAAAATGTGTTTTTCCAAATTTTCATACGTGGTATGACAGATGATCTTGCTTGTCAAACTGAAACCGTTAAATTTCAAGTTGAGCGTGTTCCAGAGTATGAATTTGTTTTTTAAGTCGAACTGATTGCAAAAAAAAACCTTTCGCCTAGCTTGAAACACCCTGTTTGAGCTCATCTCAAAAGTATTCAAGTTCGAAAAGAAATGAGAAACAAAAGAAACATATTGTATGTACACAGACACCAACCAATTCATGCCGATCGCTCGTCCCATGTGCACAGAATACAGTACTGGCATCCACGACCGCGGCGAGCGACGGCCAACAACAGCAAATACAAATCGGTTTTGCCTGATCCGTTGCTACTGATGTTTGCTGTCCAGAAATCACGTTCCCTCGTTTGCATAGAGAGTCGAGTCGCTAAAAGAGGCTGCTTTGCATTTTAATTTATCGCCAGTCGCGCTGCCTATCTGACCGACCACAGCACGAGCATAGATAACTCAAGAGTTTTTGAATTGCGAGCTGAATTTTTGTGTTTTGACATTTGGCGAATGGAAAACGACTGCACTCAGTTGGTACGGGTTTTGCGCGCATTTCTGCGTACCATCCCTCCGTCACTAGCGATCCCGCGATTGGCAGCAACTCCGTTTCTCATTGTTAGAGTCATCTGCGCTTGGCCATGATGGTGATGTTGCTTTTTATAGCCTTCCTCCGTCATGGTACTATTCCTCCAATTTTACGCAGCGACACTCACACAAGGGAGTTTCGCGCGTCGCCGTATGTTGCAATGGCAAGCACAATTCTGCGCGTCGTCTTCGTCGTCAAATGGGGCGGTGGCGGTGGAAGCGGACGCAAGTTGTGTATTAAGCCAATCGTTTGGGATGCGAATTGTGTGTGCTTTGGCAAGTTCCCTGCGTCGGTCGCCCCACTCGGCGGATGTCTATCGGGCTAGCGCATTGCATGCAGCAAGTGTACGAGGCACCACTACCACCAGGCGGGTGCCTTTGGTGGGTACTCGCAGCCAGGTCCCCTCCTACCACTGTTGTTGCTAGTCACATAGTCGTCGCATAGTAGGGTACGATGGTGGAGAGACCTCGCTCGTAAACAGAGACACTGGCGAAGAAGAAAGAATACACACCACACAGCACTCAGCAGTTGTGTGTCGATGCGAAGGAGGTGGTCGCAGAAGGGAAGACTTGGCGTTTAATTCACAAACTCTGACAGACGACGGGGCGAGAAATTGCCAGTCTCTTGTTGTCGATGAGAGAGTTTGGTTGTTGCGTTTTTGTTCATACTCGCCGTCGCCTTTTTGTAACGCTCTCAGAATCGAATCGTGAACCACGATACTCTCCCAAGACTGTTATCGAAAGCATCACGTTGTCTTGGTCCCGTGCTCGACGATCACAGCACTGCACGCTTCCGTTCAGTTTGCTACCATCCTCGAGTGCAGCCGGGAATCCTCGGTCCAAAATCGCGCGCGCCCCAGACACGCGAAAAAGAGTATCACTCGCAAAAACTTTGTCGTTAATTGAGTCGGGTATTTGGAAATTTTGCGCATACAGGTGAAAACCGGTTGTCTGCCTAGCCACTGGTCAGTCAGCCAACCAACAAACAAACCGACCGACAGTGCTCCCTATGGGATCGTCGCCGTTATCATCGCTGCCGTCTTTACCGTCGTCCGTCGCCGTGTGTTTGCCTTCGTCACCGCGGCGGGTCAATTAAATTCAGAAAACGTAATCGCCGTCGAACCTCCTCCTTGCTCGGTTTAGGATTTTGGTTTGATTTGTATTGGGTTCAAAGCTAGATCTGTGTGAAAACCACCACCACCACCATCACCACCGGCACACAATACTGGTGTGTTGCTTAACAGTGGCCGCGTGCGTGTGGTTGTCGTATTGATGATTTCGCGGTTTTGTGCGGCCTACTCCATTACAAGTTCGTCTCCTCTTTTCAGATCGTTTTGTTGGTTCTTCTTTCGTTTCTTTCTCGTGCCATCCGCTCCACCATACATTTCACTTCGTTTCGCTTCGATTTTCTTTACACGACGTGCGACATGCGAGTGTGCATGTGTGTTGAAAACTAGGCAAAACAGAGAAATACCAATAATTGCAAGTGAAAAACGAGGCGAGACACAGAACGAGCCCACCAAAGTAGGAGAGAGAGAGTAAGAGAGAGAGAAAAAAGAGAAACTGAAAAAGAAAACAAAACGCGACAAAACAACAAATACCAGTTAAAAATAGCAACAAAGTTTTTGTTTTTGCTTTTCTCCTTTCGTTTTTGGCCAAATCGCCGCGGCACTACCAGTGCTCGGCGGCTAACGCCGTCTCGTGGTCTTGGAACGTGGATGTGCGAATCTGAATCCGAGTCCGAATTCGAATGCGATGCAATTGTTAAAACGAGCGAACGGCCAGCATATCGGAGGCAAGTTGGAAACCTGATAGGCCAGTCCGAGTGGTTTGGGAGGATATTTCGACACCTCTCGCCTGAGTGAATACCGTGTCACACAGAAATTACGGTCAAACAGTTGTGTGTCGTGGTGGTGCTACTGCTGCAAGGACACGAGGTAAGGTTTTGCAAATTTGTGTCAGTTAGTTTTCAATAATCTTCCGTGACAGCGCAGGCAAATGTAACAACTTGTCTAGAATATGCAAAGTTTGCTTCTGACGTTTGCTATGCACAACACGCCAATTTTGCTCTGAAATGAGACGTCCTTAAACTTGTGTAAGAAAGGGATAATCGCTTGGTAAAATAAATTTACAGAGTTTCAGTTTTATCGGTATGACTTTGTTTTTTTTTAAGCGCTGTTTAATTGAGTCATACAATTTGTCGATTTTAAGCATGTTTAGAGAACAGAGTGACTAGAAGTTTTTTTTTGCAATTTTCTTCTGCGCTGCATACGTTTTTTTAGATATCCCATTTCGGTATATTTCCTTTGCTAACTCATACACTTGTGTAAGATTCAAAATGATATGTCTTTGCCGTTTTATTGGTTAGAAATCTGATAACTATTTTAAATTGGGAGAACCTTTATTTATTTCAATTTAAAAATTCGTTTGGTTCTGTTCTAACTTTCTACTAAAAATGTTGTTTGCGTTTTCAAAAAAGTTTTTGATTTAGAAAATATCCATACTTTCTTCGTATAATCTGTCGAAGGAATGAGTACTCGAACTATTTCTAAATATTTTATTATTTAAGTAGGATGGATGAAATGCTGTCTTTCGAAAAAAGGCTCGAAAAAAAGTTAAAAAACCTTGAAAAGCTCGGACTTTTAAAATATAACAGAAAACACAAAAATTACTGTCTGAAACTGATAAACTCCAAATTCGATAGCAACACCATTCAATGAATTTAAAGAAAGCGACGTACATGACGACCAAAACTTCCTTGCCAGGTGTATTTTTTTATCCTTCTTAAACTTGTTGGATTTTGGGGATTCTAGCTTTCTTGTGCAATTTAAAATGCTTTAATTTTCAGAATGTTGTTCCGAACTATTTCGGAACAGGAGTACGGAAACCAAAACTCTGTCCGTATCATTTTTGACTGATGATGCATTTTTTAAAGGGTGTCAGAAAATGGTGAGGACAATTTCATCCTAACAAACCGCGACACCTCTCGAAAGCTTATGACTTTTTCTTCAGACTAGTTCCTAAGCATTTCGGTGTTTATGAACTATACAACGCTTAAGATGGCTAGGCAATCTTATCGGCTGGAGCTGTGGTATCCATAGCGTATGGACACCACTGCTCCAGCCCGAGAAGTCTTTGAATCCGAGCCATTTGGATAACGCAGCAGAGGACGGCCTAGGCTAAAGTGGCGCACGCAAGTGGAAAAGGACCTTATCCAACATGGAGTGCGAAATTGGAGGCGAAAGATCGTGCTGGCTGGAGAGGCATGTTGGTTGAGGCCCAGGTCCCCCCGGACTGTAGCGCCACAAGAAGAAGAAGCATCAAATACTTAATTTTGTAAACGTAAAGCTGATGTGTTAACGTTGATGGTGGTATTGGCGGTACCTCGTCTTCAACCATTTGTCATCATTGTGATCGAAAGATATCGTTTTTTTAAGTCTCTTCGTCTTCTTCTCTTTATTTCTAAATCAATGTTCTGAAATATTAAAAAAGAACTAAAATTTGCTATTAGCTGTTAGACTGCACTGATTTCGGTGCTGTTGCCCACTTGTAAAAACCGTCACTTTTGCTACCCATGAAGAAAATACCAGTCGGAGAGACAGTCGGATTCTCGGATTCCCACGTGCACCCGGAACTGAACTTACCGATAAAGAATATTTGGGGTTAATATGGTAGATGTGCATAGATGATGTGGCCGCCGTGGCGTAGTGGTTAAAGTGCGACGCTAACACGCAGAAGATCTATGTTCGATTCCCGGCTGAACACTTCGATTTTTTTACGGCAACAACTCTTTCGAGCTGCTGACAATACTCAAAGAGTAATAACTGTCTAGGAAAGCTTCTCAAACTTCGCCGTTCGGAGTTGGCAAAAAACTGTAGGTCTCTTCTACTCGTGAGAGAACAATAGCGCGCACAACACGAGTAGTTTTAGAGCAATCTAGGCCCTAGTCCCCTTTGGACTGCCGCGCCATACAATTATTAGCACATAGATGATTTCAAAGATCATTTACACGCCAAAGTCTTCCCTTGCACCTTCTCTTTCAAATTCCTAAATGTACTGTTGTTATACGAAAAGCTTCTCAAAATATCGTTCGGAGTCTGAAGAAAACTACAAACCTCTGTAATCGTAATAGAACAAAAGCACGCGCAACACGAATAGTTGCTGAAAAAGCTAAACTTTGACTACTCAGATTTTATTTTGTATTTTAATCACAATGTGTTTGCTATTATTTTGACACTTCACCTAAAAATAAAGTGCATCTGCCGCTCTGGCTCTTCCACAACCAGAGCACTTAACTGTCATATAATGGATGGATTCGATACTCAGTTTTGGATGCTTCCCAGCTCCACATCAAAGATAACATATCAACTCCCCAACGAACTCCAGCTGCAGTCCTCGATGGGCAGAGTCAGGACAGGCCCTTATTCGTGCCCAGTAGTACAAACGCTAATACCTGCGATAAGCGTGACAAATTTAAAACGGATATCAAGGTGAACTAAGTCATCCACGCGTCCGATCCTCCTTGCGCTCCTCTTCTTCTTTCGCATCTCCAAAAGAATACATTAACGTCGGGAACTTTCACCGCCCTGTCGATTAATCACTGTCAGATTATTCCATTAGCGGAAGGGATATCCGTCCGAACCGCCTGCTCCCGTCGATCGTTAATCACGCGCAAAATAATTAGCACGCGAAGTGTTTTCAGCGCGAAATGGATGTCAAAACAAATTTTCTCGCCCGTTAATTCGGATTGAGGCGGCTGCCGCATGTTTTCGTGGTGACACAGAGCAGGTACTCCCACTGCTGCCAAAAAAAGGAAGACAATCCAACGCACTTGAGTATTTTGCGTAGGTTACGCGAAAGCTAATGAACCTTATGATCGCCTTGTTGCACTCACCGGGCTGGTTGGTGTTGGGCGGAGATACGTAATGCAATGGCAGACGAAAATGTAATTAATTATGAAAAGCAGTCATAAATTCCTTTGTTTTCTATTATTCCTTCTAATTACGGGGAGGAGTGACGACAGCTGACGTTAGTGGCGGTCAACATAGACCTTGGTTCCCCAGGGGGCGAGGAGCAGAGGGAATTCATTTAAATTTACAGCACAAATGTCAATGGCCTGTAGCGTGACAAACAGCCACGGTGTCTGGTCTTGGCAATCGGTGGCGACCCGGTGGGGTCGGCGGTGAAGGAATGCTGTTTTTGAAGCCTTCAATTTTCGAGGGTAATTGAGTGTTGGACTTCGATTAAGTTGTTGAATGACATGACACGCTAGCAGTTCACAAGTCGTATGACCGACCTTGAAAAGACTTAATGATCAGCTGCTTGGTATAGTTTATGAAATTCAGAGCACTGTCACCATTCACGTCCAACTAAGGCATTTAATTGAAGATGAACTAAATTGTTCGTTTGTGCGATCCTAGGTTAAGTTTCAATTTTAGAATGCAATTAGAAATTTTTAAAAGGTATGACAGAATTTTAATCAACTTGCTTTTCATTCTAAGAAGAGTACTTAAGATGACTTGGGAGTGTGGTAGACCGATCCATAGTTATATTTTAGATTTGTGGAGTATTTTACAAGAATATGCGATTGACGGTCCCCTGTTACTACAATTGCAGCAACTGTTTTTGGATAGACGGTAGGCAACTAATTCCGTTCACCGTGGGTTGAGCTTCAACAAGTGTGCGTTTTGAAAAATATTCTTTTTACCAATGGTTGTTGGAACGCAACGTTGTGGTCGCCGTGGCGTAGTGGGTAGAGTGCGACGCTCACACGCCGAAGGGTGTAGGTACGACTCCCAGCTCAACCCCAATTTTTCTAATTTTTCACGGCACCACCTCTTTCGAGCTGCTGACAACACTCAAAGAGTAATAACTGTCTAAGAAAGCTTCTCAAATTTTGCCGTTCGGAGTCGGCAAAAAACTGTAGGTCCCTTCTACTCGTGAGAGAACAGTAGCGCGCACAACACTAGTAGTTGAAGAGCAAGCTAGGCCCTTGTCCCCCTTTGGATTGTGGCGCCAACAATTATTGTTATTATTGTTGGAACGCATCCGAACCGAGGCACGTGTCACATTGGGAAATTTGAGGATAAGTCATTTTCTATTCACCAATGTTCCTACATCTCTCCAGACGGTACTCCATTTCGCACTCAAAAGGTATGTGGCCGTATGTGCTGAACTTGCATAACGGTGAGCGTGAACAAGTTCGAGATTATGTTCCTTTCCAAAACGCCTGTTCAATGCACTCTTCACGTTAGTGGACTTCCATTGGAACAACTAGAGACTGTGGGTATATCGGGTTATTCACGAGTGATGGATGGAGTTTAGGAATGGCCAAGCTGGATCAATTTTGAAGTATCTGGGAAGATCAGTACTAAGAAAAACCGTGCTTGGTATCAAAGACAAGTTACGGGTTTTGAACTCAGTATTTGTGCTTAAACTTAGATATGGTCTTGAAATATAGCAAGCAAGTCGATGTAAGAATAATATGATAATAAGAACACAGGCTGCCGAGGTGTGATTTTTCGTGCTGTTGCTAGGTTTCTTCCCCAACATAGACTTAGAAACGGGACGGCGTGGATTTATTCATTGTTGAGCAGTTATTTCTTCGAACGGAAAGGGCTATATGTCGTTGGCTTGGCCATCAATCATCATCAATTCCCAAGCGTGCCTCAGATGCAACTCCATCAGGTAGGCTATTTCTTCTGGCAGTCCCAGGGTGAGATGGGCCATAAACTCGCCTGGTTGCACTTGAAAATATCTTCTGATGAGTTCGAGTTCATGACGGAGGATCGAGTCGTCTCTCGTGCGTGCCTTTGCTTCATTACCCCATTAGTGAAATTTACTAATTTATTTTCTTTCTGCAAATTGTTCCAAAATGTATGTAATTGCATTGATCATCCAGACCATGTTGCAGTGTATTGTGGTAATTGGACAATTAAAATTTTGGGCTATTCGGTGACAGAGATCGGCATACGCATTTTATCATCAGTATTTTTCAACTGGTGTTGCACTACGTAGAGTAGTTTATACTCGTATCTTCTCTCTTTATAATTGGAGCGCACTTAGAGGATTGTTTATACCCTTAAGTGACCGGCATAAGTCACAGCTCGGGCCGAAGCTATAGAGGAAGAGAGGAAAAGGAGGCACCGATGCACATTTGTTTTAAATGCCTGAGGGTTCTAATGAGGGGGAAAAGTTGGGCTGGAAAGAGCATTTCATATACGAGTCTCTAAACTTAACTGCACACCCGAAGTTGGGCTTAAGGGTGAGCGGGTGTGCATGACTAGCAAGGCGGGTATGGCGAGTGAATTCTTGAAGGGGAGGAATGCAGCTGGCTGACTTAGTACAGCATTTTTTGTAGCGATAAAATAACGACAAAGACGCAACATTTCAACGAGTAGATTGACTTCGCAGCATTGTTCTTAAAAAATTGCCAATTTTTAAGGAATGTTTGCAAAGATAATTCACGTGCATTTAAATCACGCCATCTTGTGCTAAAGCGGAAATGCATGAAAACCTTAATGGCATGGTATTTGAAATGTTTGACTCTATTCAAAGGTCATCGCGGGTAGATATGAGTTAAAACCACAAGTATGAGACTCAGACATCCAGGGCACAAGCTACAACCTAAAGGGTACAAATTTCCGTCACCTAAAAGTGCAATCCGCCGTGGCCGAAGGTCTAGGTTCGATTCCCGGCTGAACACCTCGAATTTTTCACGGGACCACCTCTTTCAAACTGCTGATAACACTCAAAGGGTAATAACTCTCTAAGAAAAAGCTTCTCAAATTTCAACTTTCAATACCTCCTACTCTCGAGAGAACAGTAGCACGCGCAACATGATTAGTTGGTGGTCGCTTTGGGGACTGTTGCGTCATCCAATTATTATTAGAAGTGCAATCCGCAGTGTTCTTGGGTTTGCTTCATTCAATTATAATAGATTATCCCTCTTCATATTCCAGTTTTGTTGCGTGATTTTTAAGATTATAAAATATCCTCTTAATTGTTTGAAAACTATTTTTTTTTGGTTCTTCGCCTATGTGGGTGTAAGCTTATGTTTGTATAATTGAAATCGTAAACGGGTGAGTCAAATATCTGCCTTTTAAGAGCTTGTTGCCGCATTTCCACAATTTGTTCCCAAAGGATCCATGTTGTACCTCTAAATGAAATTAAATACCCATTGAATCAAAGAGTCAAATCAATAAGTCGCATCCTTTCTTTTTGTTTGAAACGCGATGAATGTTAGCTGGTATTTTTAATTCAATAAGAAAGTGCCTCGAAGGCAGACAGATGTAACGTTTGTGGTTTGAGACTTGTAGTATTGCCTAAAGTAGCTAATTGTACTTGAACTATGACTTAACAATCGTCCTGTTGCTGTGATGTAAGTACGTCGACATCATAGAATTTGTAACAAAAGCTGTCCGCAGTGCAGGAGTTTTAAGGATCTTACAGTGTTGTAACAACAAAAAATCTTGTTCTTGACAAGAACTTTAAATTTACTTTAACGGACCTGGGCTCAGATGTGTCCCTCTGATTATATGCAAAATGTTTGAATTCAGTGCTAGGGAAGTATGCGGATATGTTAGAAAACATTTTTGATATCATTATTTTTCTTGATGAAACAATTCTGAATGGACTGCATATAACATTAAAAGACTCCCCTATAGAAATTTACGCAATAAATTAAAATGCAATTCTTGAAGCGACTGCAAGTACGACCACTTATAGTTGCCACATTTTAAGAACACTGCATACTTTTGAACTGTTCTATATAACAATAATAATAATAATTGTTGGCGCGACAGTCTACAGGGGACCAGGGCCCAGATTGCTCATCCACTACTCGTGTTCTGCGCGCTACTGTTTTCTCACGAATAGAAGGGACCTACAGTTTTTTGCCGACTCCGAACGGCGAAGTTTGAGAATTTCTTAGACAGCTGTTACTCTTTGAGTGTTGCCTGCAGCTCGAAAGAAGTGGTGCCGTGAAAAATTCGAGGTGTTCAGCTAAGAATCGAACCTAGACCCTTCGGGGTGTGAGCGTCGCACTCTACCCATTACGCCACGACGGCCAGCACTGTTCTATATGACTCGTGGTAATCCCACATAGGTGGCTGTTGTTGATGTTGGGTAATTGAGTTGCGTGTACGTTGACTGAAAACTTGTAGGATAAAAACATTGAACTCACTTGTTGTCCGCATAAAAACAGAGAAGATAGAGTTTTACGGACTCGGAGGCTTCATCACAGCTTTAAACTCAGGTTAGTGAAAATTGAAAAGAGTTAACTGCTTTATACAGTGAAGTCCCTCTAAAATGGACAACTCATCAGACAAAAGGCCTCCGCTTCTTCTAAAGTAAAGGAAACAACAAATTTTCACATTTACTTCATTTTTTATTCATTCATTCATTAAAAACAGAGAAAATGTTGTGTATGTTAAATTTCAAGCATCTGTTATTGAATTTCGAAACAAATCTGTCCAAAATCTTATTCCAACCATTTCGAAAAAAAAATAAGCATGGACATTCGATTTTACAGACCAGTGCAACAAAAGAGCATCATGGATCATACCTCATAAGCAACACAACAACTTGTCATCATTTTAAGCGATGTAACGCACTCCTAAGCCAGGATTCTAAACACCATTTACAAAAGTTGTTGGCACTATAAATGAGCTAAGTTACCCATTTTGGTTACGTCTTACAGTTTTGGGATATTAACAGTACTATAAACCTAACTGAGCTAACTTAACGTAATTTTCCTTGTTTATACCTGCAAAGATAAAACATTTGGCAAAATTGAATTCTGAAATCGAAAACTCAGATCTGTCTGATCGTGAACTTCGAAATGGTATGCTGCCAAATTAAATTTGTCTTTATTATTAGACAACTTTAGTTTGTCTTGGTGACATTTGGCTTAGATCACTCAAAGAGTATTAACTGTCTAAAAACGCTTCTCAAACTTCGCCGTTTGAAGTCATCAAAACCCTGTAGGTCCCTTTTACTCGTGAGAAAATGATAGTGCGCACAACACGAGTAGTTGATGAACAAGCTAGACCCTGGTCCCCCTGTGGACTATAGCGCTACCCAATTATTATTATTATTTGGCTTACAAATTTTAAAATCAGTTGGAGCCTTTTATGCTAGATCTTCATTAGCCAGTTTCAAAAATTTGAGACCAAATTCTAGCTCTTTGAAAACATGGTTATATCAAGAGAAGTCATATTTCAGGTAATCCCAAAATTCGATAAACGCACTGTTTATCAAATTCATAGGGCAAGTCTGTTTTTGTTTTTCTTTTAAGGTTGATACTATAGGGAAGGACCTTGGCGTTAGCCAACATCTACCTAGAATAGTCTTCCTTTTGCTGCCGCCAAGTTGTTTAATGTCCCCTTGCAAAGCTTTACTGTCTAGAGTCTCGTTGAATTTGTTCTTATCCGATTCGAGCGTTACAATTTGAAAATACAAAATCAATTGTTTCTTATCGTTGCACCTGCTGTGCCTTAATTCGAAATGCGTATGTACAAAACGCTTTTAAGTTTTGAATAGAAAAAGTTGCTTGTACGTCATTTAAAAGAGAGTTGTTCACTGAAAGGGAATTCTCTATCAACATGCAGTGAGCAAAATAAGTTAACGTACAATCTTGGGTCGTCAAACGTCATAATATTCAATGACATATGGCCGAAAACATGGTAAAATTAATATTTTGTAGGACCTCCCTTTTTACTAACAAGCGACGACGCATGCTTTTAACTAAGGCTTCTGTTATATTTTTGTCAATTCTCTTGCTAGCGCTGACTTCATTGTATTTTTTGAAGTAATGTCATTTTTTCTGATTCTCCTGCCCAACAATTCCCACATATTTTCGACGGGACTAATGTCCAGTGTTTGTGGTGGTGTCTTAAGTTGTTTGCAGTTATATGGTAGCCACTAAGGTGTGCTTCGGATCGTTGTCCTGCTGAAACAAGAACGTTACAACATCAAGCCCCAGTTTCTCCAAACTCTGCTTAAGATTTGCTCTCCCATCACCTTATCAATTAAGGCAAGATTCCCTACTCCAGCTGTTGCAGTGCACCCCCAAACCATCACGCTACCGTGGTGTTCCCGTTCTCCACGCTTTCTACACCCAATGACCATTGAATACGAAAATGTTATATTTTGTTTCATCACTAAATACGACTCTATCTCAAACTGAATCTGAAGAAAGCTTACATCTTTTTCCTATTCACTTACGATATTAATAGTCTTTTGCGTGGTGTTCTAGGTTTATACCCATGTCGGTGCAGAACATTTCTTACCGTTTGGGAATGAACATATTTTTGGGAGCTCTGTAAAACTTCTTATTTCGCCAACAAATACTTCGATATTTGGCGTTCTTCTCTATACGATAACTTTTTCACTCGACCAGGCCGAGGTTTCGAAATTAAATTACCGTTGTTACCTTATGTATTAATAATTGCTTGTAACTGGAATGTGGTTGACCAACAACTGACCGATTTCGCGAAAGGACTTTTTTTTCCAAGTACATTATAGTATTGCGCACTTCAATACGAATTTCGCGACCACGTCCCATTTTGACTGATCTTTAAAGCACTTACTTCGGAAATGATTATTCTAGTGCGAGAAGAAATGTTTCTAATTCATATTTTTGCCAAACATAAGTCTAAAACCTGTTCCAAGAAGTACATAAAAGCGCAAGGGTCTTTAGCATATTTGAATAGGTTTTTATTTAGTGAAAACTAAGTGTGCGTTGAAAAATTTCGTTTACCCAATTTTCGACCTCCTCGTAGGAATCAAAGTGCTGCTCAGCCAATGCGTGTGCCATCGATGAAAACAAATGGTAGTCGGAAGGAGCCAAGTCTGGTGAATACGGCGGGTGGGGTAGCTGCTCCCAGCCAAGTGTTTTGATTGTATCCTGAACCGGTTTTGCTTGGCGTGCAGGTGCATTGACATGGAGCAAAATTACCTTGCCGTGTCTTCTGGCCCATTCTGGTCGTTTCTCGATCAATGCATGGTTTAAATTGATCATTTGTTGTTGGTAGCGATCAGTATTAACGGTTTCGCCAGGTTTTAGGAGCTCGTGGTACAGCACACCTCTCTGGTCCCACCGAACACACGGCATTGTCTTCTTGCCGAATCGATCTGGTGTTGGTGTTGGATGTTGATCGTTGTTCCAGATTAACCCATGATTTTTTCCGTTTAGGATTCTTAAAGTAAATCCATTTTTCATCGCCAGTAACAATCCGATGCAAAACCGATTTTCTTTCGTGTCTTTGAAGCAAAATTTCACAAGTTTTTTTTCGGTTTTCCATCTGTCTTTCATTCAATTCATGTGGTACCCATTTTCCACACTTTTGGATCTTTCCCATAGCTTTTAAACGGTCAGAAATTGTTTGTTGTGCAACATTTAACATTGCTGCCATTTGCTTTTGACTCAAAGTGTCATCTCCATCCAATATCGTTTGCAATTCGGCGTCTCCAAACTTTTTTGGTGGTCTTCCACGTTGTTCATTTCTCATATCAAAATCATTATTTCTGAACCGTTGAAACCATCTTTTGCATGTTGCTTCTGATAGAGCATGATCATCATATGCCTCGACAAGCATTCGGTGCGACTCTGCAGCACTCTTCTTCAAATGAAAACAAAAAATTAATGCTTTCCTCAAATCATCACTTTCTGGTACAAAATTCGACATTTTTAACACGATGAAAAAATATGATGTTGTCTGTTCAATGACTTGATGTATACTTAATATTTTCACAGATGTCTTAGCAAACAAACAAAATAAGGGCTCGTTCACAACAAATGTTCCCTATCGAGACATTTGTATATTGACGCTCACTTCATATACGTATACCTGGTAAATACCACAGAAAAAGCGTGGTACCTTCCGATTCGACTTAAATTTTCGCTCCATAAATGATTTTTTTCTCAAATTCAATTTCGTGAACGGCACTTCACTTATTTCTTATTTTATGTAGCACCTACTACGCGGAGCTTGGGAATCATTGTGACTGTACTTCAAACAATTTGGTCTTTCTTTTCTAGAAGTTTGGATTCTTTTAGCTAAAACGCTTTTGTTCACGCCGATGTTTCGATGTGTCGATCAGATGCCGACGTTGCGCGATTTTAAGGTCCATTGCACTTTCCTTTCTTTTATTTCCGTGTTAATTTAACTGGTGCTTTTAGGAGTGCATATTCTTTGATTTAATTTCATTTAGTACAGAATATAGAGAACACCTCGTCTGTGAGCCATAACTTTCTTAAGTGTTCTCCAGAGCTAAAAAGTGTTGTTGTTTTCTAACCTCGATTTCTGCTTTAAACTTTATAAATTTTCCTTCATTCAACCATATACCTCTTCATTATATTCTGTTCTTACTTAAATTAAATCTTATAACTTATATTGGAAATTAAGTATTGAAATCAAGTTATTTCTCGGAATCTCCAATGTAACGAATTGTTTGGATGCAATGCAAATGTTCTTCTCTTTTGCCGTCCCTTCTTCTTCTTGCTATGGCGCTACAGTCCAACATGCCTCTTCAACCAGTACCATCTTTCGCCATCTGCCTCCAGTTGCGCGTTTTAAGCTTTGAGCAGCTAGGACACTTGATATGGCTCTAGCCACCAATAAAAATACCTTTCCCTTTCCCTTTCATATCATAGATTACTCGGACTTACGGTTCCTACATTGCTCCCATAGAGCAGCCGTTTCTCCACTATAGAGAAGTAGACTTACCTCTGCACAGATACAAGATACAGATACATGCGTACTCTCATGATATACGTCGTTTGGGTAGTAACCTCCGATTATCAGTTCGTTTTCCTAAGTCATTGCTCGTGCAACATATCTTTGAAGCAGCTAAATAATAAAATTGTCCAGCCTATTCACGTTTGATGCACTGTACAAGATTTCATTGACATAAAACTTCTTGTACTCAGATTCTGGGGTTCTGCACATCTTAAGGCAATCCCGAAGACATTGCCTTTCGAAGACCCTCATCCCTTCCATCTGGGAAGGACTAAAGTTGAACCACACCAGACAGCCATACACCATGATTGGTCGTTATCTGCTCCCAGTAACAAATAACCTTAACTATGGAATCGAGTTGGCTCCTGTAAAACAACCTGCTTGCCAAAGCGAAAGCTTTTCTGGCAAGATGCCGAACTTATTCCAGTTTTAATTTGTACCCCTTGAAGCCTCGTACAACGGAGTTCGAAACATGATGGTTTCACACTTCTGGAAGTTGATTTTCGACTTCCAGTCGTCTCAAAGTTCCTGCATTTTCTCGAAGTCACGCTGAAAGAGAATATTAATGATCTTAATCCTCGGTGTTGTCCTGTACGCGATTTAATTGTCAGCGAATGCGATCGGGTGTTACATTGCACCAATTAATTCAATTCAATTCCGGGACTGACTCAAAGGAGGCGCCACTAAAAAGAAACAATTCATATTATTTTTAGGAACTGCAAACATTCATGAGAATCTGATTATTAGGTTAAAAGTTACAGTGCTTCAAGAGACGACACTTTTACGATTTTTAAAACAATGAAAGAAACAGAATTTTGAATGTTGATTCTTCTTCTTCTTGCGCTACACTCCGGGGCCTCAACCAACATGCCTCTCCAGTCAGCACGATCATTCGCCAGCTGTCTCCAGTTGCGCACTATAAGCTGGTTGAAACTGGTAAACTCAATCTGTGACTGCCTAGAAGATTCAGCTGCGCAATTTTAAGCCCTCTTCGAGACGTTGCTGTTTAGTGTCCTTCCTTGACGACTTCATTTTGCCCTCGTTAATCCCGACCTACTTTGACCACTTCCACTTTAATGCTAGCAAATGAGTCCAATCACCTCAATGTCACCTGACTTTTGGAAAATCGTTGACTTGTGAGATCTTCTCAAGAATAATTTTAAAGAAGTCACTGAAGAGTGCGTCACATTGTCTAAAACTCTTTTGAAATTGAAGGTCTCGTTGAGTTCGTTGCAGGCCGTGAAGGAGTCGATAATCGTCATGGTATACAATCTACGGAGTTTGGCAAGGATGCCAAAACTAGACACACCACTGCATAGCTCGTCTCTATGCACATTGTCATAGGCAACCTTAAAAGCTACGTATAGCTAGTGAATGTCGATTTGTACTTCTTGAGTCTTTTGCAGGATCTGCCGTAATGTGAAGATCTGGTCTATCGTGAACTTCCCTGGCCTGTAACCACACTGATAGGGACATAACAGGTTGTCGACAAACGTTTTTAAACGTTCACACAATATTGCCATCTTCATTTCGTCTATCATCGTCCAATTTGAGAAGAACATTCCGCCTAACAGCGCAATTTGGGCCGTCACCGCCGTTAAGGGGTCTACAAAAATTCCACCACAAGCTGTCCGCTTTGATCGCGGTAGGCTTCGGTCCGAACGTTGTACCCACCGGACACCTAGCATTTTTTCGATTGCGCCCTTCTCATTCTCCTTCTATTTTCTTCTGAGAAGCCGGTGCTTTTCCCTTCGTAGTGCTCACGAGCAGTCCTGTTCGATGTTGTTCAATGCATAGCGGTGCCTTATTGGCGTTGTGTTTGTCTGCATGTGCATACCTGCACTCGACGTCAAACCATGGATTAATTCTGCGTGCTGACGTGAAACCCGTGCTGGAATCCGCAGCACATTCCTTGATTGTTTCTTAATACGAAAGGGTTGCCTTTCATATTTCGGGATTAGAGAACAAAAACTGATATTAATCATCGAAAATAGCTTACTTCTTTTTCAAAATATTCCCCATTAAGATCTATACACTTTCGCATACGTTTGAACCCATTGTCGAAGCACTTTTGCCACTGTGATTGAGGTATCTCCAAAACCGCTTCTCCAGGTGTCAAAAAACGAAACCTCTCATATTATTTTTTAGGTACGGGAATAAAACGAAGTCATTCAGTGCCAATTCGGGACTATACGGTGGATGACTCATCAAATTTTTTGAGTGCTCAAAAATGCAGTTGTTTGAGCCGATTGTGTGAGAGCTCGCGTTGTCGTGGTGAAGAGTGGTCCGTCTTCGGCGGTTGGTTTTCCTGATTTCTTGGAAGACAACTGGCAAACAAATGGTTATGTACCACTCAGAATTGACTATTCTGTGTTGTTCTAGTGGTACGGTTGCGACATGTTAAGTTTTTCTGAAAAAACAGGCGACCATTTGCGTGAAAGAGCTTCGCGCACGAGCAACTTTTGTTGGATTTGAGTCAATTTGAAGCACCCATACAGTCGACTACTGTTTACTTTCGAGCTCATACACTTAAATCCACGATTCATCACCTGTCACGATGTCATAGACGTGTTTTTAAGCACCGAGATCGTATTTGTGGAGCATTTCTTTCGACCAATCGACACGAGTCTTGTTTTGAGCGATTGACAAATTGTGTGGGATCCAACGCGAACAAATTTTTTTGACGGTCAAATGTTCATGCAATATTGAATGTATGCTGGTCCCACTAATGCATAAGGTTGTCTCAATCTCACGATAGGTCACATGACGATCGTGCAATATCAGTTGGCGTACAGCATCAATGGTTTCCGGAACAACAACTGATTTTGGACGACATTCACGAAATTCGTCCTGGAGTGAACTACGACCTCGGTTGAATTCACCATTCCATCGGTAAACACTGGTCCTTGATGGAGCTACATTACAAAAAATTGAATTAAGTTCATCGACGCACTGTTGTTGAGTTAATCCACGTCGAAAGTTGTAAAAAATAATCCCACGAAAATTTTCACGATTTAATTCCATTTTTTGGGCGAGATGAGTCTTTTAAGTTACTGTAAACAACACAAATAGCGCTCGTATCTCAAAACGTTCTGAATACGTATAACCTCAAAAATGTCAAACTTTACGATAGAGCTGGCAGTTGCCAGATGGCAACACTAGGGTTGCCCAATCCCGAAATATAAAAGGCAACTGTTTTTGTAACATTGCCAGTCTTCTTCTATAGTTAGTGCATGCAGCGTCGAACTCTGAGCGAGTTTCAGGGAGCATCGGTTGGCAAAGTTCCCAGCGATCAGTTACGATTGCAGCTTCCCGACATCAACCCGTTCAGTCTTTCACCCTCCCCTTAAATTGTTGGCACACTTTAACCATTTGCTATAAAGTAGCAATTCCATGACTTCATCAGGACAAATTCTCAGAGCTGCGTAATACCATTTCATCTTTTAACTCCTTCCAATGTACTTTCTACCCATTTTTTTTATGTGTAGGTAACAAACTTACGAACGAGGATAAATCTTTTCTTTCCGGAACACATCCAACACTTGATGCGGCTTTTATATTAGTCGTTTATTTTGTGTTTTAAATACAGCTTTTCCAAGACATTGTACTACACACACACACACTGACTTACACCGCAAGAAGACTCTCCACCTGGAAGGATTGCAGACGGATAAGTATGTTTCTTCAATTGGAAAGGGATCTTAACTAAGTGTTGTATTCTTGCTTACTCATACAATCTAATATATGACTTACCCTACCTGTGTCGAGGACAAAACCCTACAAGACCTTCTCTGCTGAACGAGCCAACATTTCAACACATCGCCCACTCCAAAAGTCATAGATCAGCAAAAAATCCAAACGGCTGCTACAATACAACCACAAATTATACCAATTTACAACCAAGCCTCCAAACAATCGATTCTCGCCACACATCCGTCATCAGGCCAAGTTTATTCTCAATTGAGCCGTTTAAAGCAATTCCAAATGACATTCATTGAACCACAAAAGACGGCTATCATTCAAATCTCTCGAGGGAAAAATATGAGTGCGGGTGCGTGTGCAGTGGGGCACGGGTGCCTTTGAAACCCGTCACCGAATGGAATATGAAAATTTTATGAGATTTCCCTCCCCATCTAGCACTGGCACGTTGCTGCCCACAAGGAAATTAATATGTTCACTCCGTGTGGCGTTATCGCATCAATAATCGAATTGTCTGGCCGGCTTCTATTTATCCTCTGAGCTCACCTAATGGCTGAACGTGGCCAGTTACCGGCACTCCTTTTCCGTGCAAATTAAGAAATGGGTCTGCGTTGTCGTCGGTTGGCCGTCACTGTCTGTCGGGGCAGCGTGAAAGGTTAACCGACGCCAGTAACGCAACATTAGGGATGTTGTGCTGGGTATCCACGGTCATAATAGCGAAACGAAGCCAGTCAGTGGATGAGTGTGTGCTTGCGACGGAAATTTGCTTCTTTCCCCTCACTTGATTGTATCTGCGATTAGGTTGAGTTGTTTCTTAGCGGAGGGCGGAAGAAGCAATAAAAGTAAAAAAGGCGAACTTTTCTGGAGGCGAAGGAGTTTCGTAATGTGTCATCGCTTGGCCTTGAATTGCTTTCGTTGTTTGCACAGACTTTTGTTGACGTCGTATTTGTGGGGCACGTGAATTGTACATTGCTCTCCCACCCACGGTGATGAGTTTGTTTTTGGTCTAACCAAAAACTTGCACCCACTAAATTAAGTTAATTACTCCCAACGCGGGTGCATCATCAGCGTCCATCCTTGTGCCACACACCGCACCCTAATGACCTTCTGCCAACTAAATGGTCCGTACCTACCCCAACACAACACATTTGTCGCCGAGCAGATGTTCGTTCGCCACACGGTTTGGAGCCGCTACCACTTACATGACATAATTTCATTCGTACATTACACCACAAAGAAAATGAAAATACTAAGGCGGGCCATTAGCATTCGTTTGAATGCATGCGTCGCGTGCAGCACTGCTGCAACCAGGAGGGACGTGCAAGACACTCAACCAACAACCACAGGTGTCTCCGCCGCATTTCCTTTCGTTCTTTGAAATAAGTTGGTTGGTTTCTTTTACAGGAAAAGTGTGCACAGTCGTGGGAAGAATTTGATGTGACAGCTGAGTCGTTTGATTCTTTATTTAAACGTTTTAATTTACGGAGACCCTCGCGGAAATGATGCAATGAACCATGCCAAAAGCATCAGTATCTGCACAAAGATTAGAAACTTCAGCTTAACGATTCACTTAAAACCTTTTGATCTGAATTTAAGAAAGTATCAGGAAAAAAAAGTAAAAAAAAATACGCCATCTTGTCTCCCCGACGGGGAATTGAACCCCGGTCTCCCGCGTGACAGGCGGGGATACTAACCACTATACTATCGAGGATGTTGAAATTTTCGTTGCTTGATGATGACAGGGTGACGCAGTATTTTTAAAGTAAGTGAAAGATGGTTTTTGGTTCGACGACGAGTGTAGGCAGGCGCATGCAGCCAAACAAAAAGCATACTAGGCAATGCTGCATCGAACGACAAAAGCTGTTTGTGATCTCTTCAAACAAAGAAGAAGGGAAGAGAACCGGCTTCACAGAAGAAAAAAGAAAGAGCACGAGAAGCGCGCGGTCCAGGAAATAGGGAGGTGCTATGGCAGGAATGACGTCCGAAATAATAATAAAACAGTTATCCGGTGGTTACAAGCCTCGGACAGAAGCCTGCCGCGACCAAAATGGACAACAGTCGGTGCTGAAAATCTGAAAGAATCATTTCTGCAGACTTCTAAACGGCTATGAAGATGCAAATCCCGCTGTAAGGCAGAATGTCCCACTCAATTTGGACGACGATGGACAAGAATTCAGTCCCCCCGACTTCGACGAGGTCAAGATAGCAATATCGAGACTGAAGTCAAACAAAGCTGCTGGCGCGGACGGACTATCCGCAGAGCTGTTCAAAGCGGCTGGGGATGAGCTACTTGGGTGCATGCACCAGCTCATCTATGAGATATGGTCGGAGGAAAGCATGCCCGACGAGTGGAATCTCAGCATCGTTTGTCCGGTCCACAAGAAAGGAGACCCCTTCGACTGCGCCAACTACGGCGGGATCAGTCTTCTTAACATCGCATATAGGATTTCCTCTGCCGTACTGTGTGAGCGCCTGAAACCGTTCGTCAACAACCTGTGGTTTCAAGCCAGGGAAGTCCACAATAGACCTGATCTTCACACTGCGGCAGATTCTGGAGAAGTCCCAAGAAGTAAAAATCGACACCCACCATCTATTCGTCGATTTTAAGGTCGCGTATGACAGCGTGCATAGAGACGATCTATACAGTGCCATGTCTAGTTTGGGCATCTTTACCAAACTCGTCAGATTGTGTAGGATTACGATGGAGAACTCTCGCTGCTCCGTCAAGGTCGGTACCGAACTCATCGAGACCTTCGATGTCAAAAAAGGGCTTAAACAAGGCGACGGGCTGTCATGCGACTTCTTTAACATCATTCTTGAGGGGATCGTGCGGAACTCACACGTCAACACCAGAGGCGCGATCTTCCACAAGTCCGTTCAACTTCTAGCTTATGCAGATGACATTGACGTGATCGGCCGAACTCAGCGAGCCGTCAATAAGGCGTTTGCTAGCATCGAAGCGGAAGCGGCTAAAGTGGGACTGGTGGTAAACGAGGCCAAAACGAAGTATATATTGTCATCGAAGAAGGACGCAGAACATCGACGTCTCGGACAGAGCGTCACTATGGGCAGCAGACACTTCGAGGTAGTCAAGGACGTCGTCTATCTCGGCTCCGCGGTGAATGGGGACAACAACATCAGTACTGAAATCAAGCGCAGAATCACTCTTGCCAATCGCTGTTTCTTTGGGCTTAAGAGGCAATTGAGTAATAAAGCCCTCTCCCGAACGACCAAAGTGACTTTGTACAACACCTTGATCATCCCAGTCCTGCTTTACGGCGCAGAAACCTGGACGCTACTAAAAGCGGATGAGGAAGCCATTGTTCTCTACGAGAGAAAAGTTCTGCGTGCGATTTTTGGTCCTGTTTGCGTTGATGGCATCTGGTGGAGAAGATTCAACCACGAACTGTATGGGCTGTACGGCGGCATGAGCCTAGTCAAGCGTCTACGGACGCTTAAGGTGGCTAGGCCATGTAGAGCGTATGGACAGCACTGCTCCGGGCCGAAGAGTTTTCGAATCCGAACCACAGGGACAACGCAACAGAGGACGTCCTAGACTGAGATGGCGCACACAAGTGGAAAAGGACATCAACCAACTTGGAGTGCGCAATTGGAGGCAGCTGGCAAGAGATCGTGCTAGCTGGAGAGGCATGTTGGTTGAGGCCCAGGTGCACCCCGGACTGTAGCGCCATCCGAAGAAGAAGAAGAAATATGGTTTTGTAATCCAATGATGGTTTGAAATCAGTCTTTACAACGCAGGCGGCAACAAGAAAGCTTCACTGAACTAACATAAATTAAACATAAAAAAAATTAACATTAAAGTTTTAAGTTAGCTTAACAATTAGATTTTTCCCCATTTCCTCTTGAATAAGACCATGAACACAAAACTCATGAAAATGCGTTTCACAGTTTTGGAATGATCAGAAATTAAAGCGAGACTTGCCTTCAAGTATTAAATGTAACACAAAAATCAGCAGAATAAGACCTTTTAGGATTTTCGCAGTGAATGTAAGTTTGCTGATGTGCTAATTGCAAGCGAAACGAAGCTGAGCCACAAAGACTCTCTGAGGTACATAAACTATCAAGTAATTGGAAAAGATCGAAGATGGAAGGGTCGCTTCTTTGAATAGATTGTATATACACTTGTGCTCATATAATTAAGTCAGGGTAGGTTTAAAGGGTGCAGAGAATTCGATCAATATATTACTTGTAATAATATATAAAAAATATGCATACACAGTTATTCTTATTGAATAATACCAAAACTTAAAACGCATTTAGATCATCGTTGAGTAACTTAAAATAATTCAAATGTTCAAATTTATTCACTATTGCTTATAAAATTAAACCACCTTTCAAAAAAGTATTACGCCTATAAAAAATTGTTGAAATAGAATCTTTAAGAAGTAAAAGCTTACATTGAGTTGTTAATACCGTGTTGGAAAACCGTTGTTTTTAATAACTGCCTTACACCTTCCCTGCATAGACAACACCAGATTCTGCAGATTGATGGAGGATGTTTACCCGCTCCTGCTTTATTATTTCCAACAATTCGGCTTTGCTGGATACTTTTTGAGTGGTAACTGATTTCTGGTCTTTAATTTGTTGTGGCCAATTTAAAACCCTTATGTGTTCTTATGTGACCCGCGAAGTATGCTTGGCATCATTGTCGTGCTGAAAAGTCAAATCATCTACACAATCACCTTTTAGATGAGTGTCTAAAAGATTCTTGTAAATTTCATCGGTCACTTTTCCCGTTATCTCCACAATCGGACCTACGCCAGACTATGTAATAAAACATTCCCATATCATTACTCAACCTCATCCCTGTTTGATATTTTTTTTTGTGTAATTTGGGTCCAGTTCTTTGCACGGGGGACGTCTTATGTATGGTTTGTCATCATTACGAAACAAATTAATCGCTCCACATAATCAAATCCCAAAATTGTTTGTACTTAGTTAAACGCTCTTTAGCAAATTGCAATCTTTTTAATTGGTTTTTCTTTGACATGTTCGGCTGTCTTTTCCCAATGCGTTCATTTAAGTTATTTTCTACCGGACACCAATTTGTGATGACAATTTCACATCGTATGAGTTTTCCATAGCCGCTCTTATTTCCGTTGACCTTGAAAATAGAACAATTTTGCTCAAACGGGCAATTAGTCGATCCTCAGCAAGGGTAGTTTTTCGCGGCTTAAGTCGTGGCAAATTCTCAAACGTTTTATTTGCACTTTTTACTCTTGTCACATAATCTAAATTTAATTGTAGACCACATTTATGCCTCCGTGCTATGTGATCCGTTTTCTTTCATTTGACTGTTAACCAAATTAAAAATTTCGCAACACATTTGCTTTCAAGCGTGTTTTATTAGCGGCCAGACAAGTGTCAGCTTATAAATGAAAAAATTAAGAAAAATGTTTTTTTGGAAAATTAAAAAAGTGAGGCAGTTATTCGTTATACTCTTTTATTGGCGACACTCTTGCCATCTGAGTAACGAAATAAAAATGTTATAAAAAAACAGAAAAAATTAATACGCCATCATTTCCTAATTGCTTCTCGCTTTGTACACATGCTCACTAAATTACTTTCGCAAAATTGAAATAACAAGTGAGGGTCTATTAATCAATTTTCTTGATTAAAATCAGGAAGTTTCAAAGCATTTTATAGGACCCAGATATCTAAGGACTTTGACATAAAGTGAAAATTGGACATCCTCCCAGAGACATATTTTTCTTAATAATTGACGCCCGCCAAAGGGGGAACATTTGTACCCTAAAGTGCCAGAATGAAGCCAAAGCATGGACCGAGGATATATTGAGAAACAGAAGGAGAATATCTGTGCACATTGATGTCAAATGCCTGTGGATTGTAAAAAGTGGAGGGAAGTTGTGCTGGACAGAACATTCCATATTTGTTTTATACGATTAAAGAACCAGCCTCTTAATTTAATTGTTATTAACGGGGAGGGTTTTAGAGTGAACATTCAATGCATGGCATTTATTGTCAGTGACCTCTTGAAAGAAAGGAATGCCACTAGCTAATTTATTTGAGTACTTATTATAAAATAGCGACATTTGTAGTATTATGACATTACTACAGTGTTCTACCAATTCGATTCACTTCGCAGTATTTCCAGTACCGATAATTTTTATCGCAGCCGGTCAGTGGAAGCATCAAAATCTAAATTTAAGTTGCTAAACATACGCCCGGAGAAGGCCAGAAACGAATATGACACATCACTCAATAAGTCCCGGGATTGACATATAAGGGGCGCCACTAAAAATAAATCCATATTACTTTTAAGTTAAAAGTTACAGTGCTTTAAATGAAGTTACTTTTGCGATTTTTAATACAATGGAAAAAACAGAATTTCGTGTGTTGATTAAACACCGCTTTTTGGTGGGAATACCAAACCAGCAATGGCTTGAAGAGTGTTACAGAGACCCTGCTAAATCAAAAGCAACTATTTGTCGGTGACGTGACTACAGACGTGAATGATACTGAACGCTCTGGAAGGCCAATTGAGGTGGTTTCACCTGAAAACGTGAAAAAAGTACACACATCGTTTTGGAAAATCGCAAAGTTAAATTGCGTTAGGTAGCTGACACCTTAAAGATATGAGAAGGCAGTGTGTATACTATTTTGCATGATCATTTGTCCATCAGAAAACTGTTTTCGAAATTGGTGCCGCATTTTCTCACAATTGACCAAGAACAACAAATTATCGATCATTCTGACAACTGTTTGGAGCTGTTTCCAGAATAGACAGGATTTTTTGCATCGCTATGTCAAACATGCATCCACCACTACTAAATCAAATCAGCAATCAGCGAAGTGGACAGCAGCCGGTGAACCAGAACAGGTTGACACCTGTCCAGAAACACAGAGGTCGGCGGGCAAGATTATGGCATCCGTATTTTGGGATGCGCACGGAATTTTATTCATCGACTATCTTGAGAAAAGTTTCAACAGCGATTGCTACACGACATTATTGGTGCATTTGAAGCATGAAATTGCAGACAAAGAAGAAAAAATTCTCCTCCACCAAGACAATGCACCGTGTCACAAGTCATTAGCCAAAGATAAATCGTTCTATAAAAAAGTTATCGAAATGTTAGATTGACATTAAAATTTGACAGGCATAATTTGAATGTTTGTACTTCCTAAAAATAATGTAGATTTTTTGTTAGTGGCATCCCCTCCAGGGACTTATTGAGTGATGTGCTAAAAAGCGAGGTTACTGTCACCAAATACGCAAGAGCTTTTATGGAAGCGGCAGATAAGAGATCTTTATTGAAAATTTGGAAAACAGAGGCCTGGGAAACGTAGGATAAATTTAGTGAATACCAGACTTATACAACAAAACACAACTTGTATTTATCGTTTCGAAAGTAAGTTTCTATTCCATTGATCCCATAAGCTTGCACCTTCAATAAAAGAGACGGATGAGAAATCTCTGTTTTTTACTAAAATTTGTATTGAAACCGATGTATTAATGATATCATCGTAAATATTGAGAACAGGTGCAGGATTTGGTTTAACGTGATCACTTGCCTTGACGGCTTATATCACGTGATCCATTTTCCTACGACAACGCAAGACTAAACGCCTTAGTTATCTAAGTACCAAGCTTGAGGGACAATCACACCACCTTGGTTTGATGCGAGGCCTTCCTAAACCCTCTTTCGTTCTCTGGGTCGCAGCACCCGGTTGAGAATGCAACTTCACACTGGACTGGGATAGTCCCCAAACCGACTTGCCTAGCCGTGTGCTAACAAATAACTAGACAGGTTAGCACAGTACACTATCCTCGACTCTACCCGCGTTGTTAGGCCACCACGATACTCCCACAAGGGGGCCTACCACTCGCTCAGGCTGGAACCGAAGTTCCAGGAGCTAATGACCTCCCATGCCATCAAAATATAGCCTCTGATCAAGTTATCACTGTTGGCCGTCATCCCACCTATAGACGTTCTTTTCTCCATATGTGTTTCCGTTGGCACTATAAATAGTGATACGGATGTCATTTTGAATTAATTCATAAATCCAGTCACATCATCTGGAGAATATTAAGAATAATACAAAATTGAGTGTTATGGTCCTATCCAGGTCATTGTTACTCACCCAAGACCATAAAACAATCGAAACAGTTCACCCGGTTAACGTGATCCGAAAATATCGTATTTCTGCATCTAGTGACTAGTGTGCTTTAAGCTAAGTACTTAAGCAGAAGGAATTAACCTCAATATCACTTCCATCATCAATGCGACTTTTGTCTACCTGCAACCTGTGATGCCGATACGTTATGATTTCTAAACACATTCACTTTCTCATCATCGTACTCTCATTCATTACTCTCAGGGAAGAATGAAAATAAATGAAGGATAAACATTTATTAAATACCATTAGAGTTGTTTGTGTGATTAGTAGACTACCATAGGCTATGTGATGTTACTACTTTAGCTGATAGAAATTCAACGTCCTCGATAGTATAGTGGTCAGTATCCCCGCCTGTCACGCGGGAGACCGGGATTCAATTCCCCGTCGGGGAGTTCAGAGCATTTTTTTTTTATTCAATAATGTTTATGCCGATGTTGTTTTTTAATGTCTAATGTTCACATATAATCGTTGTAGATGAAATTTCTTTGCTTATAAGAAAAAAAAGACAACGATCTACAATATGGTCACATGTAAACAGTTTGTTGGTACGAGTGGCAAGAAGGTTTCTTTTAAGCAGGGTGCGATGAATTCACAAATTCTTTTCACTGTTTTCAAAAGTGAATTAATTGGCTCCATGCAATACCTGAAAGCGTATACAGGCGATTGGATTGCGTACGGGATAGCGCCGACGATTGAGGTCATTAATATCTTTTATATATTGTTCAGTTTCTATTTTCCTTTTCCACTAATGGAAGGAATTGAATATTGATAAAATTAAAATATGTAAATGGTTTCTCGTATGCGAGTTAAATGTCTGTTTTCGTTAGAAGAATCAAAATCGTTTCACCTCTCCATTTTTCAAATTTTTTCTTCGAAGTCAATACCATACCATATATTGTAGGTAAAAGTGGGATCCTGCAAATGTTAGATCATGTTAGGGCCATGGTGAAATTATAATCAGTTAAACTCTTTATAAAAATACTCAAGTTTTCAATTGCGTTACGATTATCTTGATCATATCGTCAAGGAAATATGCTGCCCAATGAGGTCCTCTTCATGTAGAGAGTACTTTTGTCCTCACGGCGTATGTCGTTCTATTTGATTATAGCCATTTTTCACAATGCCAACTGAATACAGCTACAGTTGTCCGCTGATCTGCCTAAACTGGCTTAGCAAAGCGTTTTCTGGCTAAAAACAGTTTGGTGAGACAACAGGTTATGCATTTCGACCATTCGAATGTTCTAAATCGTGTCTAGTAGAAGGAAATGGATTGTTGGGATGCATGATATGAAGGAAAAGAATCCATGTTATGAGCAATGACTTTGTCCCGGTTCTGCTAGGCTTTGCATTTCCTCTTAATTTCCCGGCTAAACACCTCCAATTTTTCATGACACCACCTCTTTTGAGTTGCTGACAACACTCTGAATAGTAGCGCGCATAACACGAGTAAGCTAGACCTTGGTCCCTCTGTAGACTATAGCGCCAACCAATTATTATTATTATCGGAATGAAAAAAGAAGAAAAATTACGAACCTCAACATTAGCAGGATTTTCAGTTTATGTTCTAGAATTGCCAAGTAAGCGTGATACGGAGCTTCAACTAAGAATTCGATATGTTAGAACCTCCGACTTGAATTGCACCTCCGAATCCGGCTCCGGTTTCAATATATAACAGATGATTTTCGGAATATTCTCACTAAGAGTTAATTTTTACTCTTTCATTTGTTTACATCATTAGCAAATTTGCATTCAAGTACATACATGAGACGCGTGAGTTAGTGATTGGTAAAAAAATTAATAACAGCTTATAAGCTACACTTTATTAACTATGAATGTAATATGTTGAAGTGAAATGTTTGTGAAACAAAAATTATTCTCGGAAAGGTCATCGTTAAAAGGGCGTGAAATGGCATACATCATGCCATTTCACGCCCTTTTTTCATCAGAAGAAATTTTAAAATTTGAGAAAAACAAAAAATTAGAGATCGATAGTGTCTCAAAAACTCCATTAGAAGAAGCTTAAAAACAGGTATCATTGCACGAGATCTTAAAAATGGCATGTGTCACATTTTAAATCTAAAAAAATTGATAGATTTCAAAGCACTTCCTACAGTTTCCATTCTTGTCTGTCCAATATTCTGAAGGACAGTGATGTAGAGGACAGTTCCGAGACTGATTCTCCTGTGGGTAACAAACTTTTGACTATACTAACTATACTATACTAATACTTAACTATACTGCTTTCAAATGAATGCAGTATAGAAAAGCGTCTCAAGTGGACAGAAGATCCTTTGATCTGGTGAATATTAAATACAAAGTTCAAGGTCTTGAACTCTGAACTCCACCAGAATCTGTTCCAAGCGAACAACTATTCAGTGGAGCTGGTTTGATATATAACCAACAACGGAACAGATTTGGTGGTGGCAAAGCAGCTAAGCTGCTGTTCACAAAATTGAGTTTACTCAATTCAAAATTTAAACATTAGTCTGTATTTTATATCTTGCTTTTGTAATAAAAAATTGGATTCTCTAAATTTTATTTTTTTATGAATTGTATTTGCGACTTTGATTCAATTCCTTCTCCGCGGAGGTCAGTTTGATGCTTCCGACCGCGATAAACCCACCTCCGTAACATCCCTATTGTCAAGCAACTAAATCCGACTATTGTCAAGACATTTGTTGATCTTTTCACAATATTTGAGTACACTTAAGATTTTCCCCAATTAAACCTCAAAATCCATCAACATTGTAACCTTCCCTCCTTGAAATCTGACTCGTTTCGCATGTCTGGAACTTTCTTTTTTCATCGCATTCTACGCAGAAACTACATAAAGAAGAAAGATAAGTTATTATGGATCTAGTCGTTGATGCCTTTTAAGTAATAGAAAAGTAGGCCTCCGTGTCGCCGACAAGAGTCCTCTATAATAATTTTTATGAACTACAAGGAAATTTTTAAAATTGCAACCTACAGGAGAAACCGTCTTGAGCATTGCATTTCCTGATGCCGCAAATATTGGCAAAAACAGCAGTGTAAGCTGGTGTATTTTAATAATGTACTTGAACACAGAAAAAATGATTCCTGGGGAAGTATCGCTCTTGTCCAGATGGTTGTTGGAAGTCCCACGTTGGAAACCTTAAAAAAGGCAATCGTTATCTTTGTAGTTTAAGAATCTAATTCCTCGTCGGTTGTTTTGGTCATTTAGGAGCAAATGGCGTAATTTGTGTTGTCCCGACTTTTCGACAGGGGATCCTCTTATCTTCAGGGGGTATTTGTCTATTAAGACAATTTAAGCTATACTAATACAGCATTGCTATATACGATTAAAAATGAGCTTTATTACCTTACGATTTGGTAATATTACTGACGCAAATTCGTAGTCATTTAAAGTGGACTTTAAAAGAATTTATTCACCTACCTAACATAAAGTAGACTTTTTGTTATTCATAGTCATCTTGTAGTAGGCTATAAATTTAAAGTCGACTTTAAATTTAAAACTACTCGAACGTGATTTTAAGAAAATAAAGTTGGCTCTGAATCTATTGTCAGATTCGATTTCTTAAAGTTGTTTGCTGTTTTTTTTTCCAAAATGTTTCCGGAGGATCGAGATTTGGACATATTTGAAGATTTTGAATTAATTTTACGGCCATCACATCATGTTTTGATGTTTGCGGTTTCGACAATTTCCTTAATTTTTCAATTATATTTTGCCTCGACCTGGAAGGGGTTCGCCCGTCAGCGGTAACGTTAAGCACAGAACCCGAACTTAATCCAACATCTTCATTTGGAGACAAAAGGTTACCGGCGGTTTTGGGACTTATAACTGCGGCAGTTTGTGGAATACTGGATTCAAAGGCAATTACGGCAGGACATTTTAAAGCGCCAGTATGCTGCTTCAATTTATCCATGCTCCTTCGATAGCCAGCAGCACGCATACTTGTAGCAATTGACTCCCAGGTAGCTTTTTTCCTCCGTGTCATTTTTATATCGTTGCATTCGTTTTCAACCACCTTCAAATTCTCTTCCACAAATTGCCGCAGCATTTCCCTTTCCATGGGGTCCCAGTTATGCGATCTGCCTCGTTTTGTTTGCATACACACTTGTGAGCATACACGCACAGTGTAAACATATTTTTATCTTTTTCGCCTTACAAAAAGTAGTTAATTAATAAAACTTAAATGCAGTTCTAATTGACATATTTCAATTGCTAAAAATCATAAACAGAAATATGAAAATTTAAAAAAAACTTGTTATTTCTAAGCAAAATAAAAAAGGCACTTCATTTTAACACACAAAATTGAGCATACACTTAAAGTAAATTCGAGTTACGACTAAAACACAAAACAAAAACAGTTACACATAAAATTTCAGCAACGCGTGGCACCTCCTTCAGCATCTATGACAGCTTGTAACCGCCGTGGCATGAATTTTACCAATATTTCAGTAAAAGATGGCTGAATCCCTTCCCAAGCTGCCTGAATTTTAGCTTTTAACTTCTGGAGCAGGTACCTTCTTTAACCCGCACTTTTATTTCGCGCCATAGATGTTCAATAGGGTTAAGATCCGGCGATTGTGGGGGTGTTTTTAGCTTTGGAGCGTTATAAAGCAACCATTCGCGTATTTAATAGGAGGTGTGCTTCGGATCATTATTTTGTTGGAAGTAGAAAACCGAAGGTAGATCTAATTTTACTGCGGAACTTCGTAAATTTATTTTTCAAATATTCAAATACCCAATTTTGTCCATAGCGTTTTCTATAAATTCGAACTTTCCAGGTCTGTTTTTTAGTGTCCCTTCATATCTATAATTGTTTATTATTTTTTGTACCGTTGCATGCTGTCGCTTTACAGTTTCTCCTATTTTTCGCATCGACTTCCCCTCGCAAAATAGCTTATTTATGATCATTCTCGTTGACAAAGTTTGCGCATGTTTTTCATATTTTCACACAAAGAAGAAAATATCGGTCTTTTCAGTTCAAAAGCGTGTGCAGAAATGATCATCAGGGACATTTGTTGCTTCATTCCTCAACAAATTTGCATGTATCGATTCTGCGAAGCTTGCGTGTAACGCACATATGACATCTGTATGCTCCATTTTGTGTGTCGATTTCAGGGGTTGTTTCCTTTTTCATGCGAAAAGTAACGGTATGATGTCGCCTGTATGTGAATTTGGCATAAACTCTTGTTTAAGATATGTATTCAGTTATGATTGTATACCAAAAAAATAAAACAAAAAGATGGTCGGCCTTAAAACAGCACGAATATGAAGTAATGTTAGGTATATGCTCAATTTTGTGAGGTACTGTATAATAAATCTTAAATAATAAACCCGTAATACCTTTATTTCATTTTTTAAATCAATTATATTGATTTCAATTACTTTTTTCCCGGAGAATTTGTAAATTCAGAACAAAACCACTTGAAAGTAATAGATTTCTTGTGGAATATTTTGACATTTATGCTTGTTCGATGAAATCACTTTACAATAACGCTTTTATATTAGTTATGCACAGGCATAAATATGACTATGAATAACGAAAAGTTAAAGTTGGCTTTAACTAAAGTCGACTTTAGGCACTATTAATGAGCTGACTATGAATTTGTGTCATTGATTTTAATTAAACGTTTGTATCTGGTGTTGACATTTGACTTTTAACATTAAATAGAACTATTGACATTGAAATTAAACTATTTAACAGTAAAGCTAACGACAATTCTTGTATACCTATTCCTACCATGGGCGGTTTAATTGACTGGTAATTCAATTTTTGTTATTCAATGCAGATAATTGTCGATTTGTTGCAAAAAAAAAAAATAATAGAATTTTCATGAAGGTTGGTCCAAATTTATTTTTATATAATTTCTAAAATGCTTTACTAAATTTTTATACAGAGTGTTATGCATACATAATATACCTTATTCGACTACAACGAACTCTTCAAGTGAAATTGAACAATCTCTCCTTTCCCAAATACGGACACCCATTCATTATATGACCAATTATATATATTATATAACACAATTAAGTAGGTTTTTGGTTGAGTGGATATGTTAAAAAAAGCAACTGTCATATTTCAGCCCTGTTTAATCCCCGAGTAAGCGTCATTATGTCAAAAAAACTGACAGTTTAGTGTACTCCATAGAGTGGCGCATAGTTCTTATAAAAAGATGTTGGCCATGGCGGGGCAGTTTCAACCAAAATGTATGTGTTTTGCCCATCAACTGAACAACCGTGATTAAGGTAGCTCTAATTTCAGTAGCACGTGTCACAATCGATTTATTAAACGAAACGCTTTGTAACTGCCTACTCTCACGTTACAGCCCCGTGAATTTGTCCCCAGGATAGTTCAATTTAACGCCACTTTACTATTTGTGAGAATGTAGGAATGAGTTCGAAACACTTGTAGAACATCATTCGACCCACTTTGAAGTTTGAACTTCCAGATTTTATTCTGTCCGACTCATTGACGACTGAAATAACACTTAAGAGACAATTTCTACCGAAAAAAAAACAAATTTCAGGGCGATTTAAAAACAAGATGTTTGTTTCATTCCATTTCAAAGTTCACTTTACAATGCGGTCATACGGTAGCACTAAAAATCTGAAGCTGTCATTGAGCGTACAGCTTTCTCGTGCCCAACAACTTGATCCTTGATGGCAACTAGAGGACATACTCCACTCATTTCATGCTCTCTTTTAGCATCCGCCCGATTTCCTTTCAAAGGAAACAGAAATCGAATCGTTGACTTATACCACTCCTACTATGCGAGTAAGAATGTAGCGCACTCATATATATCATTAGAGTCTCAAGATTAAAATTTTATTTAGTTCAATGGATATGGATCGTTTTTCTAATTTTTTGTTTTAATGCCAGGTGGATATTTTATTCACCTTAATTACAAATAAGAAAAAAATTGATTTTTGTAGCAGAGAACACAAAACTTTCATTCATTTTTTGGTTTTCAAAGTCTGACATTCATGTAAAACTCTAAATTACACAATTTTCCCTTTTTTTCAGATATTCTCGGCTAAGGATTGGACATCTTGAGCTAACTTATTTTCACGCAGACAATTTGACAAGGGGAAACGCAATCTCAATACTCTACTGCCATTCTTTTTACAAGAAAAACGATATTTACAAACAAGACTCAAACCTCAATTGGTATTACTTACTGTGCGCGGGAGCAAGAGTTCAATTCGATGTCAACGAATGTATTCTCCACCCGCAGTTGGTTTATTGCCTTACTTATCTGAATCAGTCATTTAAATCTGTCTGTGTGATTGTGAAGTCTTCAACGGCTTAACGGTACATGTGTAAAAGAGATAATTAAACAAGGGGGAACAGCAGCGCAGATAACAACAGCGTTCTACCTGGATATTGTCGTCTGTTCACACCCAGCGCAAGAAAAGGAAATATCGGATGCAAAATCAATGTAAGTTCATTTGAATATCTACCTCCAATTCATATGTCTTCAGCGGGCTCTGCGGGAGCACTTAACACCCCGCATGGGAGAGGGTCACTGCCTAGGGTATTAGGCGTTTTGTTTTGCCTGCACAGGGATATGTGTGTGCTAAGCACCTTAGTGGGACAGCAAACACGTCGAACTAATGAAATATTTCACTGCTGCAATGCAAATTGGATTATTTAAACGAAACTTGTAGGTTTAATGCCATTTCTCTTGTGCCGCATCATCACAGTACGATGGGTGTTCATGGACGGTGAAGTGCATTTGCTTTTACCAATGCGGTTGAAGACCTATCGTGCGCGGAGCTGGTTTCGGACGTGAGAACTTGATGAATATTCTAACCTGGCCATCTAAGTTTGAAGTTCACATCATGGTCTGGTTTCGTCCTGAAGTTTTCATATTCTCTATTTAAAAAGACACAGGAATTAATGTGAAAAACGGTGTTGTGAAATACAAAGAAGGTTCATCTGTAAACGGAATGACACTTTATTCCATTATTTTCGTAGAATATTTTGACATTTTTCGGAACTCTCAGTAACTTTAACTTATGTAATCACCACAATTGACAAAGATTTCCACAAATCGTTTGGAATCATTCGTTGGGATTCAGCTGCACATTTCTACAAATTGAAAAAAAGATCATGACCTTACGCAAGTGGTGTTTTCTTAAGGCAAAAAGTCTTAAGAAACAAAATTAATATTTGTGTATTGATTAATTGTGTTTGTTATTTCTGTGTCTGTGGCGGTCGCCGTGGCGTAGTGGGTAGAGTGTGACGCTCACACGCCGAAGGGTCTAGGTTCGACTCCCAGTTCAACACCAATTATAATATTTATAATATTTAATATTTCACGGCACCACCTCTTTCGAGCTGCTGACAACACTCAAAGAGTAACTTTTACGAGATTTAATGGAAATCGATAAATTATTCACCGCAACGGTAGAAATGTGAATTTTTGAGACCACTGAATTCTTAAATTTTGACAACGGACAGTTGTGGCGTATACTTGACATAATATGGGACATAGTTTTCAAGGGTGAATTGCATTGAATTGAAGAAAGAGTCGAAGTTGGCTGCCCTTGTCGTCTTATCAAATTAGTTAATACTATGTCGAAAAGTTTTTCGAGCTGTTGACAACACTCAAAGAGTAAGAACTGTCTAAGAAAGCTTCTCAAATTTCGCCGTTCGTAGTCGGCAAAAAACTGTAGGTCCCTTCTACTCGTGAGAGAACAGTAGCGCGCACAACACGAGTAGTTGATGAGCAAGCTAGGCCCTGGTCCCCCTTTGGACTATAGCGCCAACAATTATTATTACTATTTCTTGCTGTCGGTTGAAGTATTAGTCGGTTTAGATGTTGCTGTCTAAAACAGACACTGATGCACACTTGTTCCTTTTTTTAACACATTTTTTATTATTTTTCGAATTCAATTCATTACCTGCTAGACAAAATATACTTAAAACTAGCCTACTAATCAAATCCACCTATCAATCAAATCTAATGATCAAATCTAATGACTCTCTAAAAGTGCTCTAAGCTAACCTAGGGATTTTTTTTAATTTGTTTTCTATTTCCTTTCGGATTCTCTTAATATATGAATTTAATGCTTAAACGAATATAAATGTAATTATTATTTCTCCAAGAAAATTGAGAAAAAAAACTTGGACTTCAAACCATGCACACTCATTGTTGCTAACAAATGTCACAACCTTCCAATGTGTAAGGTAATCCCATCCAACAACGGCTACAACTTGCAGGTGGCGCCATCTTTTGAGAACGGACGAATACTTTGAAACGATAGTAAACGATCACTATAAAGGGTGAAAAGTTCGAGGAATAGTCCGAAATCTGAGGAATTGGCACTCATTTAGACAGGACTATTATCGATGCAAGTCCACTGCTATTTCCTGTACTCCAGGAGTCTGAACAAAGTTACAAAGAGTTAAAATCAAAAATAAAAACTTGACAATATTATCAGGTTCTATTTGCTTGAAATACATTCCGTTCATTCTTCGTTGCGCATCACTTGTCCATATAAGCATTTTCGGGGAGGTAGAATGCGATCATTAAGGTAAAAATATTCCTTTTGGTTACTGCAGACTTCCCTACTCTGTGGGAGTCTGTACAAAGTTGCACCATCATTGCAACGTCCTTATCAAGAGCAAGAAACATTTTGTTTATAAGTTTAATCATCAAATTAAAAGCGAAAAAAAACTTGTTAACTTAAACTTTTTGTTTTATTTAGCATCATCTGGACGCGGCTAAAATCTAAAAATGCTTTATCTGGCGGCGCCTTCATAACAAATTTTTAAATTTTGAAGAAAAATAACAGATTTTGCGAAAACTGCACACATCAACATCGTGTTGCTTCTGTTTTGCCGTTATTTCTTTATATACGCCGCGAGATATAACATTCATATGTGAGCCACCGGTGGTATACGCCGTCATCAACGAGTTAATCATCAATGTCATACAACCACAGTTATAAATCGACGAAAACGGCGTTAATGACAAACAGGGTTTCGGTACACACAGAAAAACATTTTAATACACAATTTCATTGTACATTTTTTGAAAATAAAACACTAATTATTAATGGGAAAGTAAAAACATTTTATTCAAAGTATTGACCATTGTTTTCTACACATTTTGACCACATTTCTGGCAGTTCGTGAATACCACGCCAATAAAATTGTTCGTCTTTTAAAGCAAACCAATCAGATACCCAATTTTCGGAATTAAAGTGCTGCTCAGCCAATGCGTGTGCCATCGATGAAAACAAATGGTAGTCGGAAGGAGCCAAGTCTGGTGAATACGGCGGGTTGGGTAGCTGCTCCCAGCCAAGTGTTTTGATTGTATCCTGAACCGGTTTTGCTTTGTGAGCAGGTGCATTGTCATGAAGCAAAATTACCTTGTCGTATCTTCTGGCCCATTCTGGTCGTTTCTCGATCAATGCATGCCTTAAATTGATCATTTATTGTCGGTAGCGAACAGTACTAACAGTTTCACCAGGTTTAAGGAGCTCTTGGTACAGCACATCTCTCTGGTCCCGCCAAACACATAGCATTGTCTTCTTGCCTAATCGATCTGGTATTGCAGTAGATGTTGATGGTTGTCCCAGATTAACCCATGATTCTTTCCGTTTAGGATTCTTAAAATAAATCCATTTTTCGTAGCCAGTAACAATCCTATGCAAAACCGATTTTCTTTCGTGTCTTTGAAGCAAAATTTCACAAGTGTTTTTTCGGTTTTCCATCTGTCTTTCAATTCACGTGGCACCCATTTTCCACACTTTTGGATCTTTCCCATAGCTTTTAAACGGTCAGAAGTTGTTTGTTGTGCAACATTTAACATTGCTGCCATTTGCTTTTGACTCAAAGTGTCATCTCCATCCAATATCGTTAGCAATTCGGCGTCTCCAAGCTTGTTTGGTGGTCTTCCACGTTCTTCATTTCTCACATCAAAATCATTATTTCTGAACCGTTGAAACCATCCTTGGCATGTTGCTTCTGATAGAGCATGATCACCATATGCCTCGACAAGCATTCGATGCAAATCTACAGCACTTTTCTTCACATGAAAACAAAAAATTAATTTTTCCTCAAATCATCACTTTCTGGTACAAAATCCGACATTTTTAAAACGATGAAAAAATATGATGTTGTCTGTTCAATGACTTGATGTAAACTAAATATTTTTCAGAGATGTCATAGCAAACAAACAAAAAAATAAGGGTTTGTTCACAACAAATGTTTCCTATCGAGATATTTGTATCTTGACGCTCACTTCATACCGGTATACCTGGTATCTAGTTGAAATTTGTCAAAATGAAGCACTATTAATGTGAGTAAAAAATGTCGAGGACGCTAGGTCAGGGTTCGTCTGGACTAGAGCGACAATTATTATTTTTGCTACAGTTCTTATTGCAATAAAATATATTTTCGACATATTTGTGCAATTATCACAAATATCACTTTTTGTACTAACCATGATTGAACAGAATTTAAAAATTGACTGCCGCTGATTTCCTTAACGCCAATTTCCATTAATCGATTTACAAAGAGGTGTCACACCTTCTTTACTATATATGTTTCAAATATTTCGAATTCCAATCACTTTAGTGAGTCTCCCTATTCTGAATTCTCTTCGTTTTAAAGATATCAAAAATAAATGACGTAAAGGTCGCGATATTGGATCATGTAACTGAGGTCTTTGCTCTCTACTCTGAGGTGAAATTAAGCTGTTTTTACTTGAGATAATAAAGTATAAAAAAACTCATAAGTCAGCGCAATTACTTTTTGCGCAATTTCTTCAATCTTGTGCCGAAATGACATGACATGACATTGTCTATTCATACAACTCAACGTATCAAAACCTATGAACTTTCGACAGCAACTTCCATCGCTTAGTTGGACAGCAACTTCCATCGCTTAGTTGGACAGCAACTTCCATCGCTTTGTTGTAGAATCAATCAAACCTAAAACAGTGTGAGAACCTTCCGAAACACCAAAGCCTCTTGTACCTAAGAACACTTCGATAGGTCAACTTGAGAATGTATACCATGTGTGTGGATTGGGGGCTTTTCAGTTGCATACAAATTTGTTAAGCTGTAGCCTACCAGGGTTTTATACATTTAAGTGTCAACAAGTATGTGCGTTAGTTACGACTCAATATACATACATAAAATGAAAAAAAAGAAATACTTCGCCCAACGTGGGGCTCGAACCCACGACCCTGAGATTAAGAGTCTCATGCTCTACCGACTGAGCTAGCCGGGCTTGTGTTTGCACTTGATCCAAAACTATTCGAGGTAACCTTTCATCATATTTGTCGAATTTTTTTCCTTGTCCCTTTCTGCTCACATGAATCCTGCTTTAATTTTTCTAGAGTGAAACAATGTCATGCACTGGGGAATGGCTCCGTTTTATAAATTTTCGCTGACAGATTTTTCATCTTGGTAATGCGATAACACTAATCCTCTTACTTCTACTAATGTTTGTTTGCGTTTTGCAAAACAAAGCAGTTTACTTGCCATAAAAGGACTTAATATGTGTCCAGTTTTTGACTAGAAAATTAACTTTATTTAGCAAATCACAGTGATTTCGTTAGGGTGTCCAATTATGCGTGAGAGGTAAAATTATGAAGTCGTATAAGTATTTCTCAAACTATTTATGTTTTGTTGTTTAAAATAAGGTTTTGTGAACGTTGAATGAACTAAAAATTTGTCACAAAATGAAATTATATCATATACAGTGCGACCTCAATATAAGAAACTAATAGAAATTTGGGTAGTTGTTTTTACTGAGTTTGTTGCAATAATAGCGTCAAAAAATCGAAGGTGCCGAAAATGAAAGAAAAAGTTAAACTCATCCAAAATAGTAAAAAACGTGGATTGCATTGGTAAACAGACCAAAACTATTTTTTAATTCATATTTTAAAAAATTAACATTTTACATGTATTTAAAAAATTTATAAATTTTTGATTGTGTCTTTTTAGACCCTGAATTCTTTTCCACAGCTGACTCTCGTACGTTTTGCAGAGCTGTTATAATATTCAGTAAAGCATCTTTTTCTTCAGCTCATTGAAGGCAAATGTTTAGTCATTGAATTGCAGCCCCTGCTTGGAGTTTTGGCATTGAGAATTCTTTAACTGCGTCATCACATCCGATTTCTTTGCCTTTTTACCTTTTTTTTAAAATTTGAAAACCAGCCATTGCTTGTATTAAAGGATCTTGGTTTTTCCTTGATCCTGTCGTCCAGTTTACATGCCTGTGCTTTTAAAACTTCTATGGAATTTGAAATTGATTTCGAGGTTGATTTTCCAAAAACCATTATAGGCTTTCTCCATACGTGGAAACTCACACGCTCTTAAATTTACTTGTTTTCCCGGTCCAAATTTGTTCCCAAATTTGAAATCTATAGCTTCCATAAAAAAACTCAATTTCTATGACAGCTTTCTTCAACAATAGAATAGAATAAATCTCTGCCATCATTTTCACCGTTATTCGGGTATCCTCAAGAACAAGTTTTTCGATTTCTTTGATGCTTTTTCCCGTACAAGCAGTAGCCGGGGTGCCAGAGCGGGGATCGTCTTCAATGCTGTCTCTGCCTCGCTTGAACTCACTTGAACACTTTTGCACGATTGATAATGAACGTGCGGAACCCTGGTAAACAGCCACCATCTCTTCATGAATAGTTGTTTGACTTTTTCCTTGCTTAGTGAGAAATTTAATTACAGCGCCAATCATTTTCACCATCATCGTCTCAGTTACCATTAGGATTCTGTTTAACTAGAGATAAAACGCGCATCAATAATCACATTTATATGATATTTTACATGAATGCACTAAAATAATAGTATTACTTGATAAATAAGTAAATTTATACATTATATAAAAATTATAAAATTGTATATATTATAAAATATAACCACAGCTTCACCCCGATACCGAGGATATTTCTAACGCTCCTCGTACTTCTATAGCGTCGTTAGCTCATGTTTGCATTCTATGATAGATTTGTGGCCTCATTGGAAGCACGTTTAACTGTATACATGAAAATATGCATGTCAGGATAGCTCAAACGGCGCAGGCCTACTGTAGATTTTCAAGGAAGGGGATTGGTCGTGTTTTTTGCTTCTAAAATACAATTTGTGTAGATGAAAATGTCACGTTTAAAGAAGTCAAGTCCTGATGCAACTTCGAAAGTTTATACTTTGCTCAAAACTATTGTAGAAATGGCTATAGATATATATATATAGTATTTTTCGTATATTGCATTGTTAAGGGAGCAAGAACAACATATACAAACCTCTCTAACTGTAAAAGTAACTCATGTAAACCCAAATGTAAGAAAAATACTCGTAGATCATTCTGTGTGCGACCACCATAGAGCTGAGAAGTGTGTTATAATTTCAAAATTTTGCCTACTTAACTATATTGATGAAGTTTTTAAGCACAGCCTATGTATTATTTTGTGTACTGGGCGATTTCGTTGAGAACTCATTTGCGCACTAAAAACAATGCTGGGAATTGTTTCTTTATTAGAAACTATTGCTGGTTTTGTTACATGTGTTTTCTTAGGAAGTAGTCGCAGCCAATTTTGTACACTGACCAAAATTGATCACGACAGTGTATCGCCACTTTATTGACATTTGTTTTAAACCTCAAGTCTTGCAAAGATTTCATTGGAATGCTTTGATTTCTTCTATATTTTAGACATCGTATATTTTTATACACCAAAGTCGAGGAAATTACTTTTAGGTTCACTCGCTCATCGCTCGCACGTTTGAGCACATTTTCAATGAGATTACTTTTAGGTTCACTCGCTCATCGCTCGCACGTTTGAGCACATTTTCAATGAGATTTTCCCGAATTTGATTTAAATCTTCTTTGAAACATGCGACGATGAAGTCCGTCATACAACAGCAGTTCTAGTGACAGGGATAAATATTTGACCGTGACGGCTCATAACTGATAGTATTTCACTTGATGAGGTGATGGAAAGAAACATTTCCCCAAGCAAGTCTGCTGCATACTCCTGGAAATTTCGAGAAAATGTTGAGCAATATATTTCTTTTTTGAATCAAACAAACTCTGTCTAGTCGGGTTCGCATTTCAATGCGGTCGTCTCAATATGAAATTTCAATTAAGTTGACTCACTCTGGAAGTTTTGTTTTTAATAACCTATTGTTTATTGGTCCAATATGTGTAAACTAATATGAAGTTCAAAAATTGCGTGGGTGTGATGGGAGAAAAACATAATCCGACGATTGTGTACGCTATTTGACACGGAGTGGGCATCGGCCCATTAGCTCAGTTGGTTAGAGCGTCGTGCTAATAACGCGAAGGTCGTGGGTTCGATCCCCCCATGGGCCAGTTATCATTTTATTTTCTGCCTCTTTCTATTAATGTTATTTTAAAAATGTATTTTGAATTCTAAAAAGTGAAGCTGACAAGAGCACTCAAATACCTAAGCGCGGCTTTTAAGATTGTTATGATTCAATATTTTTAACACCGAGTTTCTGTTGGTGGTTTTATTCATTCGTATTACGGTTTCCGCTTGGTCACATTTCTTTAAAGTGATGTGGCTGCGTTCATTTTCCTCTTCTATGTTTGGAGAATTCAGAGGAGCGTACCCCCATACAAACGGTTCCCTGTCCATCATCAAATCTTAGCCCACTCGATGTAAGCTTTACAAGACAAATTAAAGGAGGCATATTTTGGTATCCTTATGTTGTATGTTTGGTGAGATGTCTAGGGTTTGAGCTATTGCTGGACGATTTCATAATTAATTCTGAAGTCTATTGTGATCAACTGGACAAATAAGGTGATGCATTCTAACATAAGAGGCCAGGATTGATCAAAAGAAAAGGTGACAAAAAAAGATGAAAAGGCGAGACCTGTTACAGTGGCTCAACTTAAAAATGGGACACCTATCATAATCAGAAGCATCTATGCTTTTCAAGAAAATTATTAATGTTGCATATGGAATAAGTATGGAATTTAAATGTCCATAGTTTAGGTTTATTTAGCAACTAAAATTTTATGAATTCATTACCAACAATAGAAAATAAGAAAAAAACATGAAAACAGTTAAACAACGATAATAATTGAATGGCGTGGCAATCCCCAGGGGGACCAAGGACTAACTTCCTCATCAACTAGGCGTTATGTTCTCGCTGATATTCTCTCACGAGTGGAAAGTCAATTAACGATGTTTAAAGTAACAGTGGGACATATGGTTATCCTATTTCTGGCCCAGAAACATCAGAAAACGTAATTGGGTACATCTGTGCGGAATATTGCAGAAATAATGAACAGAGCTCGATCTGCAGTGTTTAATACAATCAAACGGATAAGTTTGCAGGACCAAACCCAACACACGGAAAATCTATTTTTAGATGTAGATAGACGATGGTTTTTAAAACAAATCAAGAACCAGCCGCACCTTCGTGCCCCAAACTTGCTGCTTATGCTGAGAAATGTCTTGGTTAAAAAGCTAATCCAGAAACTGTCAGGATATGAAAGCACAGCTTCTATGGTTGAATTGCCAAGAAAAAGCCTTTCATTATTAAGGCTAACAAAGAAATAGTTTAACTTTTGCCCAAAAGTGTAAAACCGAAGATTCTTCTTTCTGCAGTAAGGTAATTTTAACAGAGGACAGTATTTATTTTCAATTAAAATTAGAAAAATATAACACAGGTCAATTTTAATACTTTATATGACCTCCCTTGGCCTTGATGAAATAAGTCTTCTTCTTCTTGTGGTGCTACAGTCCGGGGTGGACCTGGGCCTCAACCAACATGCCTCTTCAGCCAGCACAATCTTTTCAGCTGCCTCAGTTGCGCACTCCAAGTTGGTTGAGCTCCTTCTCAACTTGTGTGCGCCACCTTAGCCTAGGCCGTCCTCGGTTGCGTTGTCCCAATGGCTCAGATTCGAAGACATTTAGGGCCGGAGCAGAGATGTCCATACGCTCTACATGGCCTAGCCATCTTAAGCATTGTATGATGAAATAAGACGTTCACATATATTTTTTTAAATTCTTCGTCATGAAACCAAGTATCAATAATAGACGAAATCAGTTTAGTTGTTGTGATGCAGTCTCCTTTCCTCAGCCTTCCTTTGGTAACTACCCACATATTCTCAATTGGATTGAGGTCAGGAGAGTTGCCAAGCCAATCCAGTACATCAATTTTGTGGTTTGCAAAATACTGTTTCATTTTGTTTTTTTTTTTTTATGTGTGACATGGAGCAAGATCCTGGTGGAAAAGTGAATTTGCTATGGAAGGTCTCCTCTGAATGGTTAAAAGCAGCATTTGAGTTAAAACTTTTGTGTATTTGGTGCTGTTCGCCATACCTTCTATTCGCTTAAGCCGTCCAGGGCTTTCAAGTGTAAAACAACCCCAAAACTTCACTTTGGGAGAGTGTTTTTTTTGTCGCGTGAGCCATATGACCGGGTCAGAGTTTTTCTTTCGGACTTTTTCTCACGACACTTACCCAATATACTTGGGCCTCAAAGTGACTCTCGTCCGAGAAAACAACTTTCTCCCAATTGTCCACTGTCCATTCCTTATGTTTCTTTTTTCGGTCAACAGCTGTTTTCTCAAAGGCTTTGTTGCCTTTCGATCAATTTCCAGAAGACGCCTACGGGCTGTAGACGCATCTACCTGAACGCTAGCTATTGTCTACTCCCTGGTCAAAACTGGTCTTGCCAGGGTTGATTGTGCTATTTCTTATCAAAAGCTTATCGTCATGTTTTGTTGTTTTGCGTTTCCGCCCGCAATAACCTTTCCGATTGGATTCAATTGATCCAGTAACCTTGTGTTGAGCAATAATCCTTGAAACACTGAATTTTGAAACTCCAACGTCAGCTAAAATCTATCAGATGGTTTTCCCAGTGTGTGCATGTAATGCAGTGACTTTTGTCCTTGATATGGACACGACTGTAAATACAATGTTTTTCAGTTAGATGTGTGAAGAAAAATAATGAAGAACAAACGGGAAACAAATTTGAAGCCTACACTAAAACACAGCTACGTATCAGCAATGGTATAGGTTGCAATATCAGCAGGACCTGGTATTCTTCAGATTACTGAAGGCATAATGGACCCCAGATATTCCTTGAAAGTTCTAAAATCAAATCTGATAGAAACTGCTGATAGATTAGGCCTTTCAAAAGATTTTCATTTTTACCAGTATATCGAACGTAAGCACAAGCTAAGCTTCTATATAACTACACCATTTACTCAAAATTCCACCATAATCGCCGGCTCTGAATTCTGTGTGGTGTTATTTAACAATAATTATATGGCGCGACAGTCTACAAGGGATCAGGGCATAGCTTGCTAATCAACTACTCGTGTTGTGCGCCCTACTGTTCTCTCACGAGAAGAAGGGACCTAGAGTTTTTTTTGGCGACTCCGAGCGGCGAAGTTTGAGAAGCTCTTTTAGACAGTTATAGTTCTTTGAATATTGTCAGCAGCTGTCATCAGTGGTTTGCCGTGTGGTTCCTCTCAACGTCCAAAGCATGTGAAGGCTGATGGAACCAAAGTGCATTTATTTGCAGTAGCAAGTGGTAGTGGGGGAAGGATTTTTTAATTTTTAAATGTATTTTGTATTGTGGGTTTTTTTTGATTTCTCATATCTAGATATAAAAATAATTAAACTATTTTAGTACAAAGTATGTTGTAATGAGAACTTTCGTACTGGCCCTATGCGGGCGCTCTAAGTTAATCTACCGGTGGAAGGATAACGACTTCAGCATGAACTTGGCTTGGTGCCTCGGGAAAGTGGCGCTTCGTCGTGGGTTAACTTAGACTCTTAGAAAATGAAGCCGTCAGTTCAAAATCTCATATTTGAACTTTCCTTTCTAGGAAGAAGCTGGTCTCCCTTGCTAATATCTTGCGGTGCACACAACCTGCGTCTTGATTTTCTAAAGTGTTTGGCAAGAATAATACAGCGATTAAGTTTAAAATATAAGTTGTAATTAGCACTTGTGTTAACAATACGGTGCTTGGCAGGAAATAAAATAGTTTGAATGACTGCTGCGGTGCTACGGCGCATGTTTGGGACTATGTGCAATTTTCGTCAGCAATTTCATCATTTTTAGACTTGGTGTAAAGTAAGTGCTTGGAGAATTGTGTTCTTCCACTTTTCATGGAGTCACAGTTATCTAGATGTGGCCGTCGTTGCGAAGTGAGTGATGTGGGACACACACCGAAGGTCGAAATTCGATTTCCGGCTAAACACCTCACATTTGCCACAGCACTCCCTCTTTCGAGTTGATGCCAACACTCAAAGAGTAACAACTGTGTAGGTAAAAGCTTCGCGAACTTCGCCGTTCGGAGTTGGCAAGAAACTGTAGGTCTCTTATACTCGTTAAAAAACAATAGAACGCACAATATGAGCATTTGATGAACAAACTAGACCCTGAACACCCTGTGGACTGTCGCTCCAGTAAATATAAGTATATACACAGCCGTCTAGGTTGTCAATTCAAATTTGGCAGCATTCGCAATTGCAAAGGTTCTGCACGCAGGCTATTTTCCCTCTAGCGGTAATCCTTTACAGCTGGAGCACTTGTATGCATTCGGCAATGTGTATTTCGGAATATGTTCATAACTCGGTAGATTTTACAGCTGTATCTCTTGAAGAAGACTTGCCTATCTCAAGGTGTCTTTGTCCTGGCTACGAGAAGTGGATTCTGGAAGCTACCTGGAATAGTAGACGCCGAGGTTCATACATTTTGCCGTCCCTGTATTTGTTTTGTTTCTGTTGATACAAATGTTTCAAGTCTCGAAGAGGAGTTTACACTCATTTTCGTTGTCGGAAAATCCTTCTCTGCGAAGTTCTGTTATAGACGATACGTTGCATCATTACCGATTACTCGAAGTGGTGACTACAATGTTGTTTTATTACGGATTCAGTGCGGCATATATGTAACTCGGCCTATACCGGCAACATTGTTGCAGGAGACCATGTCCTGATTGTGACCCCTTATGCATGGTCGCAAGGCAATTAAATTGGCTACAGAGTGCTGCCTCCTCTTCCGATCCCCCGGGATGATCGTAAAATAAAATCGCTTTTAACGCCGCTGCTGATTTTATCGGAATTTCTTTTCTCAAAAAGCAAACCCGATTTTCTTTTTTCAGGCGTTGCGACGCTTTCAACGACATTTCCAACAGCAGCAAGGTTTTGGCTGCGACAGTTGTTGATTGCCAAGAAGGCTTTCAATGACCTTCCTCAGCTCTCGTCTGGTCTTCATCGGTGACTTGATAATTTTATGTACCCGTTATCCTTTTTGTGTAATTTGCTATGCTGCAGGGGTGCAGGAGTGTAGTTCTCGTTCTCAATATTAAATTACCCGTCCATTCGCTCAACATTCGTACGGACTGCCAAGCTCATGAAAATTGAATATAGTCGCGGGAGGCATCGGCGGCAGCTAGTTAAACCAGGCCGACTGACTAACGCGTTAGAGAGGGAATCTGCAGTAAATTCAAAAGACTGGCATGTGTGCTGCGATGTGTCTGCTCTCTCGGATGGATTTTATGACAATTGAGTCCGTCAGTCATTAAAATTGACAGTAGTCTGTGCAAACATCGCACGCGGTTGGTTGCACATCTCCGAAGCCCCACAATTTGAAATACCGTCGAACAATGAATATTCTGTTGCCCTAGGCTCGACCAGATGCACACTTATAAAACGGTGTTCACTCATGTATGGAAGTAGAGTTTTGAATATTCAATTGGCAGAGTCCATGAAGAAATGCCTGCGGCTTCTACCTTTGCTTTACTGTTTCTAGGCGCCTATCAGCCTTCTCGATACGCATATATAGGATTTTGTCCTCAATTCTGTGTGAGATTGCTTATTCATATCTTCATCCAAGGTCGTAATTGACAATTTCATCTGTGTTTGAAAAGTGAGGCCGAATGAAATTTTGCAAGAAACCACATCAAATTGTGTGTCAAGCAAGCAATTCCAATTAAATGAAAATTACATCCGTTTCCACCCGCACTTTGACGCATGACTCTTTTCACACGAGCTCTGTTGAGATTTGTGAGTCCCGAACAAAAAGCGAAATGAAACATTTGGAAGCAGTAAACATTAAGCAGACATAAGCCTTGCGTATGGAATTCTTTGTGCCTGCCTTCGATAGCCGCCAACGCAGTCCACAGACGGATTTGCTGCTGCTTGCATTTGGAGTCCTTAATGTCTTTTTCTTCATATGAAATTTATTGCTGCTTCAAAGTTTTTTATTGCGTCTGATTTTGGCATGTGTGTCTGGATCTATGGCCACGGCTCCGGTGTCTGACTCTGGCATATGGCAACGTTTGCTTTGGTGCATCAGATGCTTGTGTAGTTGTCGTCTTTTGGATTTTACTTATTTTGAAGAGAACTTTGTGTGTCGGATTAAAAGAAGATCGTGTCTTCTGTTAGCGACATGATTTAGAGATGGGGATAAGAAAGGAATGTGTATTTTTTTTAAAAAGAAGAAAGTCTGCAGGATTTAATAAGCAATAAATATAATTTGGTACTGTGTTAGATTTAGTGTCAAGGGAGGTTCTGCGTGACGATTTTGGAAAGCGTTGCTGCAGATTTTGGTTTCAATGCCTAACATACATGTGAACATCCTAGCGAACTCGATTTGAAAGCTGTATTGTACAGCTGGAACATTTTTAAAGGTGTATATGTATTTACACCTTTATACGCAGGGGACGATTATTCGATATGTGACATGCCATGCTCAAAGATTTTGTTGTAAAGGTAGCTACCGCTGACGACGAACACAGCAAGCCGTCAATGAGGGGTTTGTTGGCATTGAAGTGGAAGCGACAAAAATGTATTTGGTGGTTAATGAGGACAAAGCGAAGTACATGCTGTCATCGAGGAAGGACACACAACATCTACGTCTCGGACAGAGCGTCACACTAGGTAGCAGAAACTTCGAGATAGTCAAGGACTTCGTCTACCTCGGCTTCGCGGTAAATAGGGACAACAACACCAGCACCGAAATCAAACGCAGAATCGCTCTCGCCAGTCGCTGTTTCTTTGGGATCAAGAAGCCCCTCAAAGAACTAAGTTTATATAAAAGCTTGATCATCCCAGTCCTACTTTACGGTGCGGATGTTACTACAGGAAGTCCTTTTTTTTTTCGAGACAGCTTTTGCGTGCGATTTTTAAACCTGCTTGCATTGGTGGCTACTGGACGATTCAACGACAAACTCTTTGGGCTGTACAGCGATATACACCTAGTTAAGAGTCTTCGAATACGCTTAAGATGGCTAGGCCATGTAGAGGGTATGGACACGATTGCTCCGGCCCGAAATGTCTTCGAATCTAAGCCATTGGGACAGCGCAACAGTGGACGGCCTAGGCTAAGATGGCGCACACAAGTGGAGAAGGACCTCAAACAACTAGGAGTGTGCAACTGGAGGCAGCTGCTAAAGGATCGTGCTGTCTTGTTAGAGAGACATGTGTCTTTGTGAGAAGAGATGTTCCACTATTTGTGTGAGAATTTCGGGATTGATTATCGGGGGGCCTCTATTTCCAATAATCTTTTCTGTAACCAAAGTTAATACTTTACCCCAAGGGTCTGCGTCGGCCTTGTCGCAAATTCTTTTTATAGCGTCTTGCTTTGCTTGTGTTTATAGCCTTTTCCATTTTACGCCTACTCAGCTTAAATTGCAGGAGTTGCTCTTGAAAATCTGGCCTGTTCCTTCGTACTGAGACAAAATGTTCTTACCTTCTGAATATCCTCATTCCGCTAATAGCAGAACGAGTCTCTACCGCCGGGTTTCCACCTAGGCACTGATATATCGCATGCTATAGTGAGCACCTGCTTAAATTGTTGTAAGGGTGTCTCTGCTGGGCATCTCTGCTTACGATTGAACATCGCAAAACCTCTTCGAAGACTTCGATACCGTTAAAAGTAGACAATTCCTTTGTAATTCCACCAAACTGATAACATAACTTTCTTTTAATGAATATCAGATTTTGGTGTTGTTTGAGCTGGTTCTCTTGGCCTGCTCCACGATCTTTTCTGATTGACATTGTTGCAAACAATCCGTTTTTCATCACCAGTTATGATTTGTTTCAAAAATGGTTCATTTTCTATTATTATGTTATTATTTTATGTTTCCTTAACAAATCGCAGATGTTAATGCGTAAAATGATTTAAGAACGGAAATATCGAATTTTTATACGTAGTCAAGTTATTTTAAGTGACTTTTATCGCATGTAAGTGGCCGCCGTTGTATAGTGGGTAGAATGCGACGCCCATACGCCGAAGGTCTAGGTTCGATTCCCGGGTCAACACCTCAAATTTTTCACGGCACCACCTCTTTCGAGTTGCTGACAACACTCAGAGAGTAATAACTGTCTAAGAAAACGCTTCTCAAAACTTCGCTGTTGGGAGTCGGCAAAAAACTGTAGGTCCCTTCTACACATGAGAGAACAGTAGCGCACACAGCACGAGTACCTGATGAGCAAGCTAGGCCCTGGTTCCCCTGTGGACTATCGCGCTATACAATTAGTATTATGTGGTTCAGGAAGATCCGAATCAATCATCGCTTTTATTTTATCTTCATCGTCACCAATTTTGACACTGCCCTTTAAAGCTTCGTCACCATAAACAGCTTATAACGCTTTGTGACCTTGCGGTGCGTTTCATCCTTTCCGGAAACATTTTTCAGCACACGCTACACAAACGGCGAAACAAGTTTTTTACTGATTCAAAGTTGATGTACCAACTATCAAACACAAAATGTGTTTGACATTTTAATTACGTCAACAAACCAAAGAATTCAACTAAAGCCGTCAACGAGTGAAATCCGCTATTACTAAGATGTCAACCCAATATATACATATATGTTAGCCACAATAATCACCCACAAGAGTTTAGCTGCTTAGAGACGTGAGCGGTTGTGAAGGCTAATTTTGGTTTAACCACCAAAAAAAATGTCATTCCTTGACAGATTGTGCCCTATCTCGGGCAGAGATTGCTCCTACTGAATCAAATAAATACCTCGTGGCTACTAGCGACCTCCTGCTCACATTGAAGTCACCTATCCAGTGCTCTTATCCTTGAACAGAGATATGTATGCTTCAGACGGGTTAGAGCCGTTAAAGCGCTTCTTCTTTTAATAGTACATTGCATTGAAACAGTAAGCCTCAAAGATCAGACTGGTTGAAGTGGTTTTGGAAATTGTTTAAGTCATAGCTAGTGTAATGTGACCTCGAAACAACTTTAATTATCTAAATTATTCCGTCTTTACCTACACTGGTGTTTCCCTTGGAAAATCGCATCGACCAATATTTCAAGTTGAACACAGGAAACAAGACACAGTTGAATAAAATATGTGTACAGGAATTACAACACAAATTTTTGTTACACTTAAAGGATAGACAGCTTCTTTGTTAATAATTCTTGTGACTTGGCACTTTCAAATTCGATCTAAACTCGAATGGTACCGCTTTTTAAACTGTTTTTTTAATTTGCTAAAATTGCTTTACACGCTAACGGTGCGATGGATCCAACCGCTAGATCAGCACTTCGCGTTCCTTCTTTTTTCGTGGTTCCTTCTGTTTTCGTCGTTCCTTTTTTTTCTTCGATTTTCTTTTTAATGTCTAAATATCTTGGTTAGCATATCGTGAATAATATTTTCTCTAGTGCAAAGGATGGAATGGAACATGATTTATTCTTCTAAAGGAATTATTTGGTGTTCTTGACCGAAGTTAAGTCAAAGCACGTACTTCTTCTACTTCTTATCCTTAAGTTTCAGTCGCTCCCAGGCATCAAACTCTTCCTTGAAATTTCGCTGTGTTCGTTCAGTAACGTCAATGTCAACAGTGCCATCACATATCCACTATATCCTTCGCTCCATTGTTTACGACACGTCTTTCTTCGTTTTCAAGGGTCTTAGGGCATTCCTTACCGATTTCTCTTGTTATCCTACAAAATCTGACCAACTTGATAGGAATTTTAGAATAAAGTAGGCGCTAAACAGCTCTTCACAATACTTACCGGAAACCAAACATGGACTGCACAATGACATCTTCTAAGACTGATTTTTGTTTTTTTTTTTTTGTTTTGGTCGTTGCGAAAATTTCGAAAAAATACCGAGTCGAAAAAAGTCCTTTGAACGCACAAAGGTGCCTCTGTCTCTGAGCGTCAATCTTGGAAAACTGCAGAATTTTATTTGTTGTATGGACACGGTTATGTAATGAAATCGTGTAACATCACATATTTTGAATTGACAACTGCCACACTCGACGTAAATAAGGCGGCAAAAAATTCAGCGAAATGTACTCTTGCTTTATACGTCCATCCACTTGAGTCCTCGAAGGGAAAGAATTGTGAATCAAATAATCTACTCTCGTTTGTCCTACGATTTAGTTTGTCCAAAGACACTAAATGCTCCCAGACTCTGTTTCGTATCTCACTCCCAACCCATCAAAACAAATTCCTTGTGACGTGCTCATGGTTAACAGAAATTTTGCTCAATATGCGAAAAAGGTGAATGCTCAACATGACAGTTATCCGAACTACCAGTCATCCCCATTCGGTAATCCTATCCGCGGCGAATCTGAAATTCAATGGAGGCGTGAAGTAGACCTACCCCAACTTGTGTGACATTAAGCTTTCCTTCCACTTCACAGCAACTACCAACACAATTTCGTTGTTGATTTTTTTCACCCTCTTGCTCAGCAGATTGCCGTCGTCCTTCACTTGTGTGTCCTTCCATTTCATTGTTTTTCGATCGCACAAGACGAGGATGGGATTACCTGGTACCTTCAGTCGCAGACGGTTTATGCTTTTATCCTCTGTTGCTTTTTGCTTGTCCGCCTTCTGTTCGACGACAGTGAATAGGTTGCCGCTCTTTTCTACGGAGTTTAAAGCTTATTTGCATTCACATTGCTGGGATCTATGTCGGTATGTAAAGTGACTTGTGAATAGTGTCTGAACCAATGGATGTGAAAAACGGGGAGCAGTGCACTAAAGGGACTCCTTGTTATCAGAAAATGTCATAATGCATAAGAGCGTGCGACTAGAAGCGGGAATGTATTTATATAGTCACACAAAAGGGGCTTAAAGTGACTTGTCGTTTCTGTGGGTTTTCCTCTTTCTTTTTGTAAGGCTTTTTCTACAATAGATTCCGCTTGCTGGAAAAATTAAAATTTTACCGAAATGAGGTATCCTACACTTCTGCTGTTTAGCAAGTTTGTTCAAAAATTTCACGAGAATCCCGTTGGTGCCCATTACTATATTCGCACAGATGAGAATGTGGTTACTTTGGCTAAGAGCATGAGACTCAACATCGACACTTAACGCACGCGTTCGTAATCAAAGGCGCGTTACTATCTGTATCCTTTTCTCTTAACAAGACGTTCTTTCGCAGTGCATTGAGTTCACAGAAAGATGCACTCTTAGGCAGATTTTCTTTACAAAGGGAGGTTGAACACTGCCGAACGGTAAGCTAATCTATCGCTATTCTATGACATGAAGACAATAATTTCAGCGATTTCTGTCCCATTCTGGAACATGCTCCATGCCACACAACGAATGTCGCAATCGGTCTTTGACTCAGTTAGCCTTCTTTTGTAAAGGACCGATGATACTGGCACTCTATCGAAACTAGCCGGAAGTCCAGACCTTACTTCATAATTATTGGTTGTTTCTTCTGATGAAAGTGACTGATTATATGATTTGTCATGTGCAGGAGGGGCATCCCACGTAAAACTTACTGCTATTGCCAAGGCGACTTACGATGGAACTAAATGTCAAATGACGTACAATATAGAGTCAGGCAAGGTTGGATCTTATACCCAATATTTTTTCGTTGGTGTTGAGTAATGTTCTTTCCTTTGCCCTATTATTTCACCTAAATCATCTTGACTACGTTGATGGCACACAGTGGTGGCCTTGTATGGAGAACGCGGAAATAAACCTGTAACTTTTGAACCCGTTGACTTGATGAAATATAGTATAAGTGCCGTAAATCCTCCTGCTGTCCAAAAATGGTTGATATAGCATGAAGGATATCGGAGTAATCTTTTATCAAAAAATTGAAAAAACGCTCTCGTTTTGTTTAATTGCAAAAAAAAAATATTTAGTAACAATTTCCGACAGTATAATCAGTAAATCATCATCAATAAACACAGCTGGAATTCATACCTTTATAGAAAAATTATTTATAATACTATTTAGGTACTAACACACTTTCGTTGTGAACAATTGTAAAGTCGGGATTTAGTGTAATATGGCTTTCGCTTCACTACTAAGTGGTTCATGCCCATGGTATATACGCAAGACAAGCTTTAGAAAGAAAATTAAAAAAATGCTCGAGATTTGCTCCACTTAAATGACTCATTCTCCCAAAGCACAAAAAAGTGAAATTTTATTTTGCAACGTCGATAGAGAATATTTCAAGTTTTCAAAAAAATGTGTTTTCCCGTTGAAGTATGTTGGAACACTTTTATCATGCTCCAAAAAGGAGGAAGTACATCCTGCAAAAAGTGGCCTAAACCAAAAGCCTAGTTTGGAAAACCGGTGATCGAAATGGAAAAACTGTTAATGATGTTTAAAGGCTAAATATCCATCCTTTCAAATTAATACAACATCATGTTCCAAGGCGGTTTATTTTAGGAAATATGACATATCGAATTTTCTTAAAAAAAACATTCAATTTCTAAAATATCGAAGTCCTAACTTTGAGCTAGTCGAACACCGAAACGGCTCAGAAGTCAACAAAATGTTGGCTTTCTAGATTCTCGAATATGTAGAATTGTAAAAATAATAGCAATTGGCCTATTTAATTTCCCATCATTTCCAATCATTCATTTTCCGCTAGGTCACAAATTTGTGTCGTTTGCCCACACCGGCATAGAATAGTGAACCGCCAACAAATGACAACAAATGTGGAGGGGGGCATTAATAAGATCAACACGTCGAAATCAAAATTGCTGAGCCTCTCAAGTAATGCCCTCGATTAAATCTGCATTGATGGACAACTGATTGAGAGAGTAGAGAGGGAGAGAGGAAATGAAGGGACCGAAGTAAACTAAAAGCTGTGTCAGCAGTCGTTATGTGGTCCACAATATGCTAAAAGCCCAAGCTAGGACTCTTTTGCTCCACTTTTGAGCCCCGATATTTTTAAATGGGTGCAGCATATGTGAAAGGACACCCACTGTCACAAGACAATTTGAAATTTGTTTTGCGTGTTTTTATTAAATTCATTTTGTGTATTCTAGCAAAATATTTTAAATTAGTTTATTTTATGTTAACAATAGGTTTTAAATCTAACTAATTGATTAATGCGCCTGGTCAAGCGTCTTCGGATACAACGCTTAAGACGGCTAGGCCATGCAGAGCGTATGGACCCCACTGCTCCGGCCCTAAAAGTCTTCGAATATGAGCCATTGTGACAATGCAACAGAGGACGGCCTACGCTAAGGAGAAGGACCTCAACCAACTTGGAGTGTCCAATTGAAGGCAGCTAGTGAAAGATTGTGCTGGCTGGAGAGGCATGTTGTTTGAGGCCCAGGTCAAGAAGAATTGACCCTTAACAGGTGCTCTAATCTTATCTGCATCAGGCTTAAAATTAACTTTGGGCATAATATGTATGCAATAATATAATATTTTTATACTGGTTTATATTTTTTGAAGAAAATCAAAACTAAAACTGTGTTTTATGTTTGTTTACCTAACCTCAACGTTTCCTAAATTAAAATTAAAGTGAGACTTACGATTAAGTGTAATTCCTTTAAAAACTACAAAACGACTGCTTAACTTTACTCGTAACAACAGATGGATGTGTTCAGCATGACTTATACCTAACTTAAAATTATAAAAGTGGGTCAGAAAGTCTATTTTCAATTTTCGTGAGTTAAGACCGGTGGATATTGGGCTGGTCTTGATGAAGCCACCAGTGGAAATGACGTGTTTTGAGTGACTGTGCCCTCTCTCGGGTGGAGACCGCTGTACTGTACTGACGGAGGCCCTCGTGGCTTCGAGCGACGTATTCGAATTCTAATTTCCTATCCACTGTTCAACCTTCTTCTTCTTCTTCGGATGGCGCTACAGTCCGGGGTGGACCTGGGCCTCAGCCAACATGCCTCTCCAGCTAGCACGATCTCTTGCCAGCTGTCTCCAATTGCGCACTCCAAGTTGGTTGAGGTCCTTTTCCACTTGTGTGCGCCATCTCAGTCTCGGACGTCCTCTGTTGCGTTGTCCCTGTGGTTCGGATTCGAAAACTCTTCGGGCTGGAGCAGTGCTGTCCATGCGCTCTACATGGCCTAGCCACCTTAAGCGTTGTATCCGTAGACGCTTAACTAGGCTCATGCCGCCGTACAGCCCATACAGTTCGTGGTTGAATCTTCTCCTCCAGATGCCATCAACGCAAGCAGGACCAAAAATCGCACGCAGAACTTTTTTCTCGAAGAGAACAATGGCTTCCTCATCCGCTTTTAGTAGCGTTTCTGCGCCGTAAAGCAGGATTGGGATGATCAAGGTGTTGTACAAAGTCACTTTGGTCGTTCGGGAGAGGGCTTTATTACTCAATTGCCTCTTGAGCCCAAAGAAACAGCGATTGGCAAGAGTGATTCTGCGCTTGATTTCGGTACTGATGTTGTTGTTCCTATTCACCGCGGAGCCGAGATAGACGTCCTTCACTACCTCGAAGTGTCTGCTGCCCATAGTGACGCTCTGTCCGAGACGTCGATGTTCTGCGTCCTTCTTCGATGACAATATATACTTCGTTTTGGCCTCGTTTACCACCAGTCCCACTTTAGCCGCTTCCGCTTCGATGCTAGCAAACGCCTTATTGACGGCTCGCTGAGTTCGGCCGATCACGTCAATGTCATCTGCATAAGCTAGAAGTTGAACGGACTTGTGGAAGATCGCGCCTCTGGTGTTGACGTGTGAGTTCCGCACGATCCCCTCAAGAATGATGTTAAAGAAGTCGCATGACAGCCCGTCGCCTTGTTTAAGCCCTTTTTTGACATCGAAGGTCTCGATGAGTTCGCTACCGACCTTGACGGAGCAGCGAGAGTTCTCCATCGTAATCCTACACAATCTGACGAGTTTGGTAAAGATGCCCAAACTAGACATGGCACTGTATAGATCGTCTCTATGCACGCTGTCATACGCGACCTTAAAATCGACGAATAGATGGTGGGTGTCGATTTTTACTTCTTGGGACTTCTCCAGAATCTGCCGCAGTGTGAAGATCTGGTCTATTGTGGACTTCCCTGGGCTGAAACCACACTGATAAGGACATATCAGGTTGTTGACGAACGGTTTCAGGCGCTCACACAGTACGGCAGAGAAAATCCTATATGCGATGTTAAGAAGACTGATCCCGCGGTAGTTGACGCAGTCGAAGGGGTCTCCTTTCTTGTGGACCGGACAAACGATGCTGAGATTCCACTCGGCGGGCATGCTTTCCTCCGACCATATCTCACAGATGAGCTGGTGCATGCACCCAACCAGTTCATCCCCAGCCGCTTTGAACAGCTCTGCGGATAGTCCGTCCGCGCCAGCAGCTTTGTTCGATTTCAGTCTCGATATTGCTATCTTGACCTCGTCGAAGTCGGGGGGACAGAATTCTTATCCATCGTCGTCCAAATTGAGTGGGACATTCTGCCTAACAGCGGAATTTGCGTCGTCATCGCCGTTTAGGAGTCTGCAGAAATGATCCTTCCAGATTCTCACCACTGTTCAACCTACGAAATTAAAAAAAGTAGGATATCTTTCCGTATCCTGTATCAGTTCTATGGAGTGTAAATAAAGAAACGCTGCAGGAGGCAAAAAGCGCAGCTTTTCACGGCACATAAAGAAGGCTGAATAAGCCCCAAAGATCAGAATGTTGGACGAAGTCATCGCTCGTGCAATGTGCCCTCGAATCAACTAAATAATGAATCCATCGATTCTGATTTAACAAGGCCTAGTTTGGAAAGAATTTCTTGTTTTTGATTTCAGGTGTTCGGTATGAACATAGACATGCCCGAAGACATTGCCTCTCGAACAACTTCATATTTTATGTACGGGAAAGACTTAGGTTGAACCACACTAGATAACTGTACGCCATGATTTACCACATGAGGACCATGTAGCAGATCATCTTCAGCATAGAATCATGTTGGCTACTGTAAAACAACCAACTTGCGGCAAGCAGTAGCTTTATACTGTGGCTGCTGTGGCGTAGTGGTAAAGTGCGAGACTCACACGCAGAAGGTCTAGGTTCGATTCCCGGCTGAACACCTCGAATTTTTCACGGCACCACCTCTTTCAAGCTGCTGACAACACTCAAAGAGTAATAATTGTCTAAGAAAGCTTCTCAAACTTCTCCGTTCGGAGTCCGCAAAAAGCTATAGTTCCCTTCTACTCTTGAGATAACAGTAGCGCCCACAACACGAGTAGTTGATGAGCTTTATACTGACTGCAGTAAAAATACTGGTTCAACCAAATGCATTATGTCCCGTGACTTATCAATAAAAACAAATTTTCTAGACAAAATTTGATTACATTCGTCAGCATAATTTTTTTCAAGAGTGATGCACTCAGTCCAACACCACTCTTACATATGGACGGATTTATCTTTAGCCTCAAAATAGGCTTCAGTTTCGGCGATCAACTCCTCATTCGAGCCATATTTTATCCGGTGGGCATCTTTCCGAGTTTTGAGAGGAAGAAGTCGCTGGGGTCAGATATGTAGTATACAGTGGGTGCGAAAGCAATTCAAAACCCAGTTTGTGCATTTTGGCCATAGTAGCAAACGACTTGTGACACAGTGCACTGTTTTGGTGGTAGAGAATTTTTTTTCTTCTTCATAAGGCACCGTTTTGTTGCAATTTCTTGCTTCAAATGCACCAATAATGCCATGTAGTATTCGCTGTTGATCCTTTTGCCTTTCTCAAGATACTCGATGAATAAAATTTCGTGCGAGTCCGAAAATACGGATGCCTTAACCTTGCCAGCTGGTTTTTGTATTTTTGGACGCTTTGGGTATGGTTCACCGGCTGCTGTCCACTTCGCTGACTGTCGATTTAAATATGGCCACGTTCAAAGTAAGCGTACCACCGACATATAGTTGCTTTTGATAAAGCAGAGCCCCTCTAACACTTTTCAAGTCACTGCTGACCTTGCATGATGCATTTTCCCATCAAAAAGCAGTGTTTAACAAACGCACGAAATTCTGTTTATTCCATTGGCTTAAACCCTAAGAGTAGCGTCACTTGAAGCACTGCAACTTGTTGCCTATAAGTCAGATTGTCATAAAACATGATTTGACAGGTATCATTTTAATGCTTGTGCTTTCTAAATATATCATGGATTTTTTGTTAGTGGCGCCCCCTATATGTCAGTCCTAACACTTTTCGAAAGCTGTCGCCGTGGCTCAACTATATATGAAATTGGCCCATTTTTTTGTGTCCCTTGAGGCCTTGGGTAGTTTTTGCCGAAGCCATGCTGCAACAAGTTTTTGATTAGTTCGATTTTCGGGCCCTACCTACCTATACGCTTTCAGGGTACGGTATTGAGATAACTACAGACGTTTTTGAATCGGCTTATAATTATTCAATGGCGTACGTGGCAGTGAATTGGCAGCAACTTCATGCAGTGTGATTGCCAGTAATCTAGGACGGCAGAAGAGCTGGTCGACTGAGAATTACTTGACGTAAAACAGTAGAGAAGGAGATTTAACAACTCGGGAGGGATTATTAAGAGCTAGAAATTATTGGCGCACAGGTAATAGAAACCCTAAGCCCAGTGACCAATGTGATTTCTAGTTTCTTCGTAGAGACCTATACTTGAAATGACTGCAGCGTGTACAGTATTTAGCACGACCTTGGTGACTTCCTTACACCACCTCCACTTGACACGTCCCTTCTAAGACGTGGGGTTTTGTATAGATGCGGGTGTTGGCTAAATGGTTACTCAGGTCAATTACATCAGCAGGCAACTGAAAGTGGGCAAAGTTCGATCGAAAATGTTTAGGTGGAGAACACAATTTCGGAATTTTTCTGCTGCCAGAAAGTATAATGAAATGATGAGAACTTTGGCAGATCTGGTAGATCTGGCAGACTCTTCGCCATGCTCATCTCATCATCGGAGGAAATCATGTCTGTTGGTTGAAATGCCGTTTGCCCGGTCCGCTAACTCCTAAGGAGTCAATCTCCACTCCTGACTGCACCGTCAAAGTCGGTAAGGAATTCACAGACACCTTCAAAGTTAGCTTGTGGTCGCAGCATTTATGTCCCCATCATCACAACATCCTAGGCGTGTCTTGAACTCGACAACTAGCATCGATCCTTTACGGAAAAAAAAAAAATATTTTCTATTTCCCGAACCATGTACACAAGCCTGCGCATATTATATTAGTTCTTTGAAGCGTCCACATTCTATTTAAAAAAGAAACACTTGTAACATTTTAATTTAAAACACTTTACAGGAACTTTCCCAAGTGAGGATGAAGGCTGTGAAAACCAAACCATCGCGGTCTATGAATGTAAAGCACATAATTCATTCATTATTCGCATTCACTGTTGCCTGCACTCGACGCACAGACGAAGTGACCCTCTGTCGTTGCAGAAACGCGCCCCGCAGGGTATTCTAATTATTCCTTGCCCGGATATTGCAAACTCAATGAATGCCAAAGTACATTTTTCGTCCAGCACGCAGCACGCACTGCATTCTCACAGACAATTCACACACCCTACACAGCCATCATGAATTTTTTGTTCGCTTCCTCTGCAAAATTGAAATCCCCAAACCGTGCGCCCTCCCGGCACAATGCGCTGCGGATGTTCGCGTTCACATGCCGACCGTCACAAGAGTTCTATTTAAATGATGCCAAAGGCAAAGGGGCGGGCCAAACATTCCTTCGGCGAAGCTATCTAGATCTGCGACCGAGAATAGAATGTGTTCGCTCAAAAATAGAGTACTAGCCCAACCATGACCTCCGACAAATGAAATTTATTTTTAATTAAAGCGCGCTGGTGTGTCTGCCGAAACAGTCATTCGCACACAAGACCGTCTTCAATTGAAACGAGATAGAGGAGTTTTTTTTACGAGGCTCCGGCTGAGAGATATGCGTACGCTTGCTGCGCTTCGTTTCGTTTTGATTGAAGATAAATTCACTTTTCTATTGCGTTTTGATTGAGATCTTCCGTTTTATTCCGTTGATGCCGCATCCGCGCATGTTTTGCAATTCAATTTAAATACGAATGCGTTCGTACAACGGAGTTTGAGTTTCAATTTAAGGCTCTGTTGCGGCCTAATTAACATTTAATTTGGAGGGATTCCTTAACTTTGACCACGATTTGGTAAAAGGTTGAAGGGAAGACAGTTTGTGTTTCTCTTTATGACAAGGATCGTTCTTTTATGATCATGGAACTCACCCGGAATCCCATGCACTTCCCGAGGATAGTCGTATTTCATTTGTCCAAAAAATTGTCAGAGATCGTGAGTCAGGGCATCTGGTTGGTTTTTGATTTCCCAAAACAATACCCTGAAGTGGAGCAACACATAAGTTCATTCGCAAATCACAAAGCGCAGTCTGGGTCTATTCCTTAGAGATGCCTTATCCACCGCTGAAAATTAATCGCACTTAGAAACTTTTCATTGATTTTTCATCTCCGTGGCACTCGTACCTTTGAACTTCCGCATCACATGAGTTTGCCGAGTTTGAATTACCTATCCCTCCCTCCACCGAAGAACTTGGCAATGCCTTCTGATCTCTAATTGAAATCATTAAAACCAGTAATCATTGAAAACACGACTGCAACCACTTTCCCCTGCAGCAGCATGGGCCGGAGCGCAATCGATGCTATAGGCAGTAGCGCCTGTTAACCTCATTTCCCACATCGTGGCTATGCTCCTCTGCTTCAGAGTTTCTGTGCACCAGAGACGATGGCACTCGAACACAGCCTTGTGCGTGCTCCGAATACCGGAGAGAGAACTTGCAATTCTGGAAATACCACTTTGCTTCTTTGCGGTGTCAAATGGCTGGGGATGTGGTTTGTCATTATTTCCTTACCATTTGCGTCCGTCTCCCCCCGGGACCGGATCGACAAGGATGTCGATGTCTCAAATGAAGATCACGATAAACATGATGACCGTGGTGGGGCACACGAACTGGAATTGCAACTGGGGAAGGCGTTACGTCCCCGCAGCCAGTGAAGACAGTCAAAATGTGATAAACTCCTAATTGAACGATTGTTGATTGAATGTGGCGTGGCCAGAACAGAAGGGACTCGCTCTCCGTGGGTTCCAAGCAATAATTGAATTTGATTGGTAATTGTCACCTTGTGGATGTGCAGCCCCATGCGATCTGAATCAGTCGAAGAAGCTCAAATCGAGGAGAGACGTTCGTCTGTCATGTGTATATTGTTGCGCTGTGCGCAAATATTTATTTAAATGCCTCTCAAGTAGGTGCCTGGTGAATGGCTGTCAATCCGGATGATGTGTACCTTGTCAGAGAGCAGACGAGTTTTGTTTGCGCTTCAATTTATGTTGTTTTTACCTCACTTCTCATCATCATCCCTTAGGTTGCGGGAGTGGTTCAAAGCAGCAAACGAGGAGTGTAAATGATCTGCCGACACAAAGAATTCTGGGATGAGTTACATTTCATTTGAACACCTTCTCCGTTGATGAGGGAAATAAGCCAGAAGCAAACAAGTATCTTTGTTCGATAAGCAGCGATGATGAATTACAGTCTGATGTGCCATAGTGAGTGTGCAGAAATTTTCTGCAAGGTGAAACAAAGGTCTTGATGATGGACTCCATCGTAGGCTCATCTGACCATCTTTTCCTATCAAAATGTGTATAAGGACAGATGTGCGTGTGTATAGACGCGATCCCTCATTATAAGAATGCAAGATATGAGAAACACTCAAGAAAAGTCGCTGAATTTATCGAAGCACCAAACTGAGTTCTTGCTAAAGGCACAATGACACCACCAGCGTGATCAACGCAGCAGTATCGATTACAGATCTGGTCGCAATTTAACTCCGCATTGAAGCGAAAAATTTTCAAAACTGCCTGGAGTAAGTCTGTAATCTGATGGAAATTTCGATAGGCTAGTGCACACAGCTCCAACTTTAAGCTGTTTCTTCTCCAGTAGGATTGCAGACCGCTTGAAGACGGTATTGCCGTGATTAACTCAAATACACAGTGCGTTCTTGACATTCCTTATCTTGCCTGTTCTCAATACGAATGGATACTTTAAACAGTTAGCTTAATTTCACTTAACCTTTCCTTATTTTTGCTAAATTAAAGGACGCTGAAATAAGTTTTTAGTTAATTTTAAGGCTTCTTCTTCTTCTTCTTATTGTGGTGCTACTGTATGGGGTGGGCGTGGGGCTCAATCAACATGCCTCTCCAGCCAGCACGATCTTTCGCCAGCTGCCTAAAGTTGCGCACTTCAAGTTGATTGACGTCCTTCTCAACTTGTGTGCGCCACCTTATCGTAGGTCGTCCTCTGCTGCTTTGTCCCAATCGCTCAGATTCCAAGCCTTTTCAGGACGGAGCAGTAGTGTCCATTCGCTCTACATGTCCTAGCCATCTTAAGCGTTGTGTCCGTAGACGCTTGACCAGGCGCATGTCGCTGTACAGCCCATAAAGTTCATCGTTGAATCTTCTTCCCCAGATGCTTTCAACGCAAACAGGTCCAAAAATCACATATACTCTTCTTAAGTGACATAAAATCACCTTAACCTATTTAAGTTGGCTCTTTCAACTCAACTACCCCGTCTATGTTTCGAAAGTTAACGGCATCGATTGCTGGTTCTGGTGCACCCACCAGTAGAAATTCATTCTTTGTCTCATACTGCTATATCGCGGGCAGAAATCGGCCTATTGAACCAAAGAAGATCCTCGTGGCTGCAAGCGACGTCCGGCTCCTATTGAAGTTGCCTTTCTACTATTCGGCGTGCGACGTGGAAGATGATAGGTCACTCTTCCCTATCTTGTATCAGGCTTTTCGCATCCAGATAAATGAAAGCTTCAGGTGGAATGAAGCTGTTAAGACGGACCTTGACATTGAAGGTCTCTTTGAGTTCGTTACCGACCTTGACGGAGCAGCGAGAGTTCTCCATCGTCATCCTACACAATCTGAAGAGTTTGGTAGGAATGCCAGCACTAGACATGGCACTGTACAGCTCGTCTATGCACATTTTGATATGTGACCTTAAAATCGACGAATAGGTGTTCAGTGTCGATTTGTACTTTTTTGTTCCTTTCTAGGATCTGCCGTAAAGTGAAGATCTTGTCTATCGTGGACTTCCCTGACCTGAAATTACACTAATAGGGACCTATCAGGTTATTGACAAACGGTTATAGACACTCAGACAATACGGCAGAGAGGATCGTGTATGCGATGTTAAGAAGGCTGATCCTCCGATAGTTGGCGCAGTCAAGTCGGTCTCTTTTTTTACGGACCGAGCAAACGCTGAGGTTCCACTCATCGGACATGCTTTCCTCCGACCATATTTTATAGATGAGCTGCTGCCAAACCTTGTCATCTCCAGCTGCTTTAAATAGTTTTGCGGACAGTCCTTCCGCTCCAGCAGCTTTGTTCTACTTCAGCTTCGTGCTATTCAGTGCTATTTTCACCTCGTCTTAGTCGGGGGGACGGAAATCTTGTCTATTATCGTCCAAATTTAGTAGAACATTCTGCCTAACAGCAGAAATGGCGCCGTCATCGCCGTTAAGAAGTCTGCAGCAATAATCCTTCCAGATTCTCAGCCCAAGCCTGTCCCGGCTTCTTTCGAACCTTGTATCGTCCGAAAAGCTATTTTACCTTTCGGTAAAACTTTCGGACTTCATTCCTGCCATAACACCTTTCCACTTCCTCGACCGCGCGTGTCTCATGCTCCTTTTTTCCTTCTGAGAAGCCGCTGCTCTTCCCTTTTCTGTTCGTACAGTTCAGGAGCAGCTCGAGTGTTCGATGTTACTCGATGCACCGTTACCTTATAGGCGATTTATTTGGCTGCATGTGCTTGCCTGCATTCGTCGTCAAACTATGGGTTCCTTCTGGGTGGTTACGAAAAACCCAGCACATCAGTTTTCAGTCTTTGCCTATATTTAATGCAAGCAGCGTCGAACTCTGAGCGAGTTTCAGGGAGAATCCGCCGGCAAAATTCTCAGCGATCAGTTGCGATTGTAGCTATTCGACGTCAAACTGTTTTGGCCTGTCTCGACTCCGTTGCTCTCTCGATATCCGGGTTCTTACCTTGGCTACAACAAGGTGATGATCGTAGTCGATGTTTGCACCTCGAAGGGTTCGGGCATCGAGAATATTGGAGGAGTGTCTGACATCGATCGCAACGTGATCAATCTGGTTGACGGTGGATTGATCGGGGGTCCCTTTGTGCATGTTCAGGTGTAGGAACCGCGTGCTAGCCACAGAGAGGTTTCGCCCCGAGGCGAAGTCCAACAGTCTTAGCCCGTTTCCGCATGTGTTGTCGTGCAAGTAGTGTTTTCGATGACTCCAGCAAAGATTTCCTCATTTCCCAGCTGAGGGTTGAAGTCTCCTAGGACGATCTTTGTGTCGTAGTTGGGGCATCGATCGTATGTTCTTTCCAGGACTTATATGATAGAAGTCACCCTTGGTGTATTTATCCTTCTCCTTTGTCGGGGAGAGGCTCTGCGAGCGCAAATTTCCTCTCTTGCAGAGTGTTCGTATGGTTTGCTTGATCTTTGTTGTGAGTTCAACTGTCAATCGTTGCTTAAGCTGTCCATAGTTCTTTTGATTCTAGTTTTAGTTCCTGAGGTCAACTTTCAAGTTCCACCGTAGGGCATTCGCTTTTCAGATATATTACCCTTTTGTTTTTTATTTTTTATAGTTATTGAATTGGAATTAATATTGATTTTTTTTTTTTTTTGTAAAATCTGGTAGCCAATAATTTTTTTTATGGAAATATAACTCCAATTATGACTTAATTTTGTCCAAGAATCCTTCTTGCTTCTTAAATTTTGTCATTCCGGGTTGGAAATAAACTCTTGGTCCCCCCTTACACTGAATACAACACAAAGCTCGAGCAATTGCTGAAAACTAGCGTCCCCAAAATTAATTTTTGTTTCGTCATAATTTTCTTTTTATATATTCCAGGTGCCAATGGCTAACAAAAAAATATATTAATACAAAAAAAGCAGAAAAAAAACGTAACTTTTGCGATCCTGCCAGGAGTCGAACCTGGAATCTTCTGATCCGTAGTCAGACGCGTTATCCATTGCGCCACAGGACCGATGAAAATCTTGTTTCTCAACATCACAAACCACACACGGCATAGTGAAAACTACATGCTTCAAAATCTGAATGAATTTGTATATCAGCTCCAACTCACACACATTCATACAGTTCTCCCTGTTCATGGTAGACACCAGGCGTCACAATCTCATGCCTTCTGGTCTCCCATACAATGTTGTTCTCATACGTGCAACTTGAACGCCCTAAGCTCTGCTCTTTAAGTTATTCAAATAACGACGACGTTAACAGGCCATTGAATAAAAATAAATTGCCAACAAGGTGTTTGATTGATGGGCTCACCGTATTGGGACGCGAGGCATTTGATAGATTCGCGTTCACTCGGAATTGAAATCTCATTTATTATTACGTGCCTTTTGTTTGCTGACAATTGCTTTTGGAGTTTGCGTTTCTGCTCGTTCTGGAGCACACAGGGTGTTGTGGATTTTTTTAAACATTTTTTTTCTGATGCGTAGATAATTATTTATTGGATCTTATTTTTTTTTAAACGAGAACCTAAAGTTGTAGTATTTTTTAAATTGTGATGGCTTTTGTAGATCATCAAAATGGATATAGATATTATTATATATGTATGTTATATTGAAGAGTATATAAATGGAAATCCAATGGCAATATGATTTTCTGTAAAATGCTTTTACACCGGACTGTTGTAACTTGTTTTACTAGTTAATTTACTGCTGCACCTTTCGTTCAAACTTACGCAACCATTTAAAATGATTGGAACCGCATTACATCTTAGGCTTATAACATGTTTTAGAGGTTTTCGGCTATAAGTCGACATCTTTATTTTATCTTGCGGCCTTTTTCTTGCTGTGTTTTGTTTTTTGTTAATTTTTAGTTTGGCAGTTGAGTAATAAATAATCAAATAAGGCTTCCGAATTTGCAAATCTAATTTTAAAAAAATGTTCAAAATATGTATCACACACTTCGTCTATTGTTTACAATACTGATTACAATACAGAATATCCATTCAGGCAAATGGGCACGTCAACCAACAAATTCACCACATTAGGAGTTACGTCCGACAAAAAACGAAACGAACTGTTTGGTGAACTTATTGGGTGGTTGGAATACTCGGCTCTTAATTCTTTAAAAATACCTTGGCCAGCGTGGTATAGTGCGTAAAAAGTCGATTCTTGAACTGAATACTACCCATTTTTCACGAAACTAACTCTTTAAAGCAACTGACTCAAAATGTAACAACTGCCTACGAAAGAGCTTCTCAAGTTTTGCCATTCGAAGCAAAAATTGTAAAATCCTTCATCTCATGAGAGATCTCTAGCATGCGCAATAGAAGAAGTTGCAGAGGAAGATAGTCCCTGACCCCTGTGTGAAGTATTGCGCAAGCAATACACCGTTTGTATCATAAATTGATTAACAAAACACAATTTTTGGAAAAAACCAAAAAAATAATGGTAATTGTAGCTTTTTTATGCCAATAAATATAAACAACGTTAGAATACAGAAAAAAAAAACAATTTTTATGTTTCAAAAAATTGTAAATGTGTGTGTGCCCCATTTAAGCAGGACATCTGGTTGGCATTCTTACACTCTTCTGTGTAATTTTTGTCCACTCTTGCTCAATTAACTAATGCAATTCCATTATTTTCGGATTGGTCTTTACCAATTTATGCTTTCAATTGGTGACAAATAGAGACTTTGCAGTGGACATTTAAGAATATTAATACTGCCATCTTTTCAACACTATATTGTACGATTTTTATGTATCGATGCATTTTTGTGTTGTAAGTTAAAATCACCAGCTATAAGTCTCTGTCCCCTTTGATAAAATTTCGTCTTTTGGAATATTTAAATAGGCAGCAGCTGTTCCTTTTCCCTCCAATAAAGAATTTGTCCAACGCGAATTGAGCAAACGCATCTCATGGCCTCACTTTCCATGCATTTGTATGCCCGAATTTTCTCTTTCTTTTGCCAAACGAAATTTCGACAATGATTGCCAAACAAGTCTTTCATTTAGGGTTTTAGAAGATTATCTTGCTAGAATTTCATTCTCTACATTATATTTCTTAGCTTATGTAAACTCGTCCTTTTAATCGACTCCGTGCAATCTGCGGCAAATTCGTTCATTTGGTGGCGGAGCTGGGTCCCTATTTTGCAGAATAATTCTGATTTTCTGAATTGTGGGAGAAAGGGATCATTACTGGAAATAAATTTTGTTATCGAATCCTAACGATCTGAAGCAATTTTGGGAAGACCAGGTCTAGAAATTGGATTGATTCTGTTTTGAGTTTAAAATGCTCGTGGTTTTTTTTAAATAACACAGAAACATGTCGAATTATTCGACCGTTTTAATAATAATTGTTGGCGCTACAGTCCGATGGGGGACCAGGGCCTAGCTTGCTCATCAACTGCTCGTGTTGTGCGCGCTACTGTTCTCTCACGAGTAGAAGGGACCTACAGTTTTTTGCCGACTCCGAACGGCGAATTTTCGAGAAGCTTTCTTAGACAGTTATTACTCTTTGAGTGTTGTCAGCAGCTCGACCGTTTTGACAAAGCTTAATAATTACTTTTCTATCTCACGCAGTCAAATATTTAAATTTATTTTTTTTTTTCATATATGTACTTTGCTTAAGTTATTTGTAGAAGAAACGCAACGCTTTGTTAAAAAAAAAATTATCCGATAATTTGATTCCTAATCTTCGACAAAGTAACACGAATAATTAAATTAAATTTTTTGTCTGAACTAAAAACAGATACCTAAGGATTGAAAGATGATATTCTACTTCTGGTCGAACACAAAATGATCATGAAAACCAAAAAAATGTAACAACCATATAACCACCTTTATTTTTTTTATTAAAGTGCTTAATTACTTGCTCTCCCAAGAAAAAGGCCTGCGATGTAAAAGCTGTTTTGCAGACATTCGCTGCTTTATTACCGAAAATTGGTCCTCCAGATTTCTTCGACAGAGCGTGCCGTGGTATTTATATGTCAGATACCATATTATAAATCATGGGCCCAGAAGATTATGTCAATCTAAACCAATCGTCTTTATTTTATATATTTATGAGAAAATCTAGCTTTATCTTGGTTACCAACATTTATTTGAATTAGATTTCCTATATTGATTTGGTTTTCCTTGTGCCTATTTTCGCTTTTGTTGGAAACCATTCGGAACGCTACATGCCAAACTTTAAAGACAGTGACTATAGTTGATACTCTCAAGTATACAGTAGCTCCAACAAATAATCGGACAAATGTTATCATAACTTTACGAGCGATACAACTAATAAAATATGTTGAAAGGCCTATTTTTCTTTTTTTATTTTTCAATATAACCTATATATTTTTTCAAATTTTTTTTGTCTTTTAATTTTTCCGGCTATGTACAAAGCGCTACTGAGTTCATATCTGGCAATACTATACATCATTTGAAAAGTCTTGACATAACCTACAAAAAGACGCTGTGCATATATATTCAACAGTTCAACAGTTATAGAAGTGTAAACATAGAGTTCACTAACGCCAAAATTCGCGCTATTTTAAAGTTCGTTAAAGGTAAATCCGTTAGAGAAACGTTCCGTGAGATAAATGGTGTTTTGGGGATTTTACTATATCACTTCGAACCGCGGAGGAATAGTTTCGACGATTCAGAACCGGTGAAAACGACACCATAGATAAGCCAGCCGCCGGAAGACCTGTGACGACGAATACCGATCGAATCATTGAAATCATTGACTTAGACCCGCATATGGCATCTCGTGACATCGCCCAGGAGATGGAAGTTAGTCACCAAACAATCTTAAACCATCTGCAAAAGGCTGCATATAGGAAAAAACTTGATGTTTGGGTGCCGCATGATTTGACGCAATAAACCTTCTGGACCGAATCAACGCCTGCGATATGCTGCTAAAACGGAAGGAACTCGACCCATTTTTGAAGCGGGTGGTGACTGACGACGAAAAATGGATCACATACGACAATATCAAGCGAAAACGGTCTTGGTTGAAAGCCGGTGAATCGTCCCAAACATTGGCCAAGCTGGGATTGACGGCCAGGAAGGTTTTACTGTGTGTTTGGTGGGATTGGAAGGGAATCATCCACTATGAGCTGCTCCCATTTGGTCAGACACTTAATTCTACCATCTACTACGAACAACTGGACCGCTTGAAGAAGACTATCGACCAGAAGCCTCCAGAATTGGCCAACAGGAAGTGTGTAGTATTCCACCAGGACCACGCCAGACCACACACTTCGTTGATAACTCGTCAGAAGCTACGGGAGCTCGTATGGGAGGTTCTATCGCATCCACCATATAGACCGGACATAGAGCCAAGTGATTACCACCTGTTCCTGTCTATGGCGAACGCCCTTGGTGGTGTGAAGTTGAACTCAAATGAGGCTTGTGAAAAGTGGCTGTCCGAGTTCTTCGCAAATAAGGAGGGGGCTTCTACGAGGGGGTATTATGAAGTTATCGTCTAGATGGAAACAGATTATCGAATAAAACGGCGCCTATTTGAACTAAATCCGATCACTGTAACTTTATGAAGAATGAATGAAGAGCAAAAAAGCGGAATGTTCGACAAGCTTTATTCTTTGATACATCTTTAGTAGCAAAAATAAACTTTTTAAGAATAGCTCAATATAGCGGCTAAAAACATGACAATAGAAGCAAACTAACTTTTTAATGCGCAACAAATAAAAGGACAAAGAACGAAAAATAACTAAAAAATTTAAATTAATATTTAGCCTTTGGCTTGCAAAACTGCCTGGCATCGTATCTACAAATTTTTTGCACGTTTTGGGCTGAATAGCATGATATGCTCTTACCATACTGTTTTTTAACTCTGTTAATGAGTTGAACTTTGTTTCGTATACTCTCGTACCAAGTTCTTCTCAAAGATGCTCAATAACATTGGGATCTGGACTCTGTACAGATGTCTACAACAATTTGGGGGCAGTTGTGGATCAATCAGAGTTTTGCTACGTGTGAAGTGCGTTTGGGATCATTGTCCTGGTAAATCGCAAAGCTCAACTTTTTTGCAATTTGTTTCATGTTTGCCTTTAAGACGTTGAGCTGGATAAATTTGACCGTTCTACCATCTATAAAATGCAAATTACCTACCCCAGCTCTGGACATACAGCCCCAAACCATTAAAGAACCTCCTCCATGTTTGACGGTAGCTTTGGTGCTTTTGAGCAAATACTCTTCATTTGGTCGCCGCCAGATATACATTTTGCCGTCTGATTCATACAAATTAAATTTGCTTTCATCAGTGAAAACAACCTTTAAATTAAAAAAAAAAATAATAGTTGAAAATGTTTTTAAGATAAAACAGAAATCATGACTTTCCAATTAATGCTCTTTAGCAAATTTCACTTTTGTACATTTGTTTTTCTGGCTTAAAAAGGGGTTTTCCTTGCCAGACTCATAGTAATTAGATTTGTGTAGGGTATTTTGGACAATATTTAAGCAAACATCTTTTCCACTCGGTTCTTTTAACAAAAGTTTTAGGTCCTTATCTGTTTTAAATTGATTTTTTTGTATTTCTTTAAAAGCTGACCGTTTCTCTCTTTCATTGAGTATTTTTCCTTTCGTTACTTTGCTTTTATAAGACAACCTATACTCATTGTTGTACCTCGTTATGTCGTGGGTAGCGGTATGGCGTACCAAGCTGATTGTATTTGTCTCCACAACTCTTCTTTATTTCTTGCTTTTTCAGCTCTAAAGGACTTTTTCACGACTCCCCACAAGTTTTCCAGGGGATTATCTTCTGGAGATTGGGGGGGCCAGGTCATGGGATCGACATTATGCTCTTCCAACCACCTTTTTACTTTGCCCGCCGTATGCTCGGTCGTTATCGTGCATAAACTGCCACTTTAGTGGCATTTCTCACTCAGCAAACGCGAGCATTATTTCTTCCACTATTTTGATGTACAAGTACTGGTCCATGGCATCCTTTACCCAATATAATGGACCAACACCATACCGAGGAAAACATCTCCAAACTATAATATTTCCGCCTCCATGTTTTATGGTTTTGCTTGTGTACTGTTTTGGACGTCTGATTCACCTCTTACCGTCTGATCCCACCAAATTGATCTTACTTTCATTCGACCAAAGAATATTTTTCCTTCTTTTCCGTTTTCCGGGCATATCCAGTTGAGATGTTCTTTAGCAAATTGGATTCTACTTTTCCTATGTTTCTTGTTAAGAAGTGCTACCTCCTTGGAACCACTCCAAAGAGATTATATTCTTCTAGCCTCCTTCGCACTCTTCTAGAACAAACAGGTACAGTTCACGTTGGATGTGTGTAGTTGAAAAAAATGACAAACGCTTAATGTCTACGTCATCTTTTGTAGATGTTTTTCGTGGACGACCTCTTGGCATGTATGATTTTTGCGACTGTAGCGCATTTAAAACAAATGTATTTGATCTTACCACTAGCCTGGACTTCTCCCGCTGTGACTTTCCTTCATGTGTAAGTTTTCGGATCAAGCGCAGTGCAGGCATGTTTCAAGAGCAGTGAACGCCGGGTCCCAGTTTTCCTCTTTTCATGAATAATTCGATGCATTTTAACACACAAATATCATAATTTCTAAACTTAGAGTGAATTGGTTTAAAAATAATATCACACACAATTATTCAAACAAAAACAAATTGTTCTTGTTTCCTTATATTTTTTTATTGGGAAAGAAGGAGCGTTACCAACAAAGAAATATGCAAACAGAGAAGTAAATGAAGTAAATGTTCCATGTTTTCCGTACTGGTCTTATCGTTTTGTCCATCACTGTACGAATATAATCAAAAACAATAGACCTTTCAACTTATTATTTTTATTAGTTGTGTTGCTCGTAAAGGAATCATAACCTTTGTCCGATTATTCGTTGGAGCCACTGTACGTCAAGTTCTTCAACTGAGGCGGACATTAAGTCTTAACATAGTTCTGAATACGAAATTTAGATTCCAGAATCATCCACAATGGTTTCGGCTTTTCTAAACCCTTCGAACCAAAAGAATATTGAAAAATCATGTGCACTGTATTCCATGTTTTAGCTTAATGTTTTCTGTGTTGAAGAATTTTCAAAGAAACCATGCTTTTGCGAAAATCACAAGACCTACGTGAATTTCATGTGATCATTCAGAAGACAGAGACAAAAAAATGGGAAAAGGTTAGCCAACCAAAAGAGTAACATTCCAGGTACACATCCATCAGACAGTCAAGTCTGATGGCGAAATCTTGAGGTACTATCTGTCCGCTTTATTTTAAAAAATACGCATTGAAACCCCCTCGCGAACAATGCACACAAAAACACACACACACAAAATTTCTATCAAATGCATTCAAACAACTTCAGATGCATGCAAAACGAAAGTTCATCGACCAACATTAGCTGATTGTATCGCCGATTTGCGTAATCAATTTCGAATGCAAATCGATTAGAGAACCGCGCGCAAAACATCAACCCAGAACGCGAGTCATTCGCTTCTAATTTATTTTCGTATGTTCAGCCATCCAACCATTTTCATTATCACATTTCAGAGGGGGGAAAGCGAGGGAAAAAGACTTTCCGTCAATCCCTTCGAATGCATATGTGCACAAGTAAGATCCACTGTTCCCACACAGACCCCATTCAGATTGTCGGGGTTAAGTTTAATGACTGAACTTGTACTCTCTGTGCACTGCGCCAGCAAGGCGATGTGCTTCCCTTTCCGCACGATGCCACTGCTGCATTGGGAACCAGCTCAAATCAATTTCAAACGGTGCTCGTATCTATTTTGAATGCAACTCGTCGGTACCGCTTGAGTTCGCATGCAAACGATTGCCTTGAACTTTACAATGATCGCATCAGGCCGTCATTCTGTGTGCGTGTGCAACAACTGTGAATGTTTCTCGCAGATGACTTTAACCGGCGGCACTTCAATCGAAAAGCTCCACTGTAACGAGCGGCTCTCAACACAGATCCAAACAAGAAAACACGAGTAACGAAGACAAAGTTCGCACTTGATTGCAATTTCATTCAGCACGGGATGAATTTGCTTAACGCTGAATCCAGAGGGGTCTGCCTGCCTTTATTAGCTCAGCAGGCCAGTTGGTTCACAGGCCAGGGTTTGTAAGTTACACGCGAGTAGGCTATGGCCGCTTGGGTAACCTTGAACGGAGTGATCTGAGCTGCTCGGTTCAGTTGAGTGCAACAATGGGCTTGTGGTGGGCGGCTATGTGACTGCTGAATGCATTGAGAGTTTCCGCCAAATGTAATAGTTTTGCCATTTTGCTGTTTGTTTGTTTAGAGCACTTCGGAACCTGCGATTTATATGCGTTGTTACTTTTTACTTTTGCTTATTTTACTTGTCATATGCTTTAATTGTCTAAAGATTGTAGCAAAGTGTGTTTTGTTCACAAATTTTTACACAGCCAAGGAACATTGACAATTTCAATAAAATTCAGAAAACGTTCAGCGACCTTGTGTTTGGCTGAAACCTTTGTCTGTCCAAAGCTTATGAAGGCTGAATGCGAGGCAAGCAAGTCTGTCATTGTGTTTTTGTTTTTTTTTTATCAAAATCAAAATTCACACTCATAGCTTAAACGATTTCAAAATAGAGAACGTCAAAAATTTACATGTTATAGGTTAGAAAGAAATTGTAAGAGAAAAGACAAAGAGTTCAATTGCGATGAGTGATTGTACACCGAGATTATCCCTCGACAAGCACAAGCCAGATAGTTGTACCATCTGTGAGCTCAAAACTATGTTAAGGGATTTCGGAACTTACTGAAAGAAACAAACGTTTGGAATCATTATATTTTTATTGTTAGAAATTGGGAAACACTGCGCTTAGGCAATCAGGCTCGAAAAGTGATCCATTGAACTACTAGGCAGTGCAAAGGGCTTAGGTTTTCAGCTCCAACAACCTCATCCGAGCAAGGGTGGGACATTGACAGAGCAGTCCTTTGCAGTATCTTCAGCTTCTCTAGAGTATGGAGTATAGAGTCCTATCAGTAAGTGCAAGCACGCTTCAGTGCTCAGCGAAGATGAAATGCCTTGTTTGTTGTCTAACAAGTCGTCTGTAGTTTGCACTTGGTTAGCCTGCATCATGGAGAGCGATGGTATCTCTGGTTGTCCTATCGAAAAACCCAACTGTCGACGGATGCTTTAACCAAGGACGTGCACAGTTCCAAGGCAGTATCGTGAGCCCATTAAACGCAAGGTCATTGGCAATCTCGTTTCCCATGATCCCGAGGCCCAAGCGAGTCTTAGCGAATTAAGTCTGCCGGCAGAATTTATAGAAAACTTGCTTTCTTGATCTAATTGGGAAATATGTAGGGGGTTGAGCAAAGCCTTAAGCACAGCTTGACTATCGCTACAGACGCAGTTACTTCCCCCTTCCTATATATATTCTCCCAATGACTCTACTATAGATTTGTTTCTTGAGTTTTGTTTTTCTAGAATTATGATAAAATTCCAAAGCATCGTCGATGATTTTGAGCACACATCTATCAAGCAGCTTGTGAACAGTCATTAAGTTTCTCTCCGCTCAAGCTCATCAATCACAGAAACCCCAAATTTGTTTGCGGTGAATAAAAACCTCAACACTCTCAACACACCATCGATGGCAAGCACTAATCAACAGTAACGCCCGATGTGAATATCTATCATTCACTTTGTGGAGTAACCAAGATACGACACTCTTTACCACATTCATACACTTATGCTAATACCCTACAAACGGTGTGATAGCTGCGTTGAAAAGCAATCGAGCACAGCGAAGCACGAGATATGGTGGAAGGGAGAGTGAAGAGTCGAAATAGACCAACAAATCTCAAGGGCATGATGACGACCTGGTGTTGAGTGCCGAAAAATAATACAAATTAAATTCGGCATCTGAGTTTTATTCGACAAATCAAAAACGCACGGTCCTGTGGCGCAATGGATAACGCGTCTGACTACGGATCAGAAGATTCCAGGTTCGACTCCTGGCAGGATCGCAACTAAAGTCCTTATTTTTTTATTTTTCCTTTAACATTTTATACTACAGAATGGAATGGCTTTGAGACGTCAAAGTTATATTTGAAAATAAGTCAGACAGGGCGAACGTTTCTTGTGGTTACGTGTAAGATGAAAATAGATTCACTTGCTTCCACTCATGTGACGCTCACGCTTTAAACGCAAGTCATCTGATGGTTTATTTCAACAAACACAGGGGAATTTGTAATGTAAATGTAATTAATTTCATTAAGCACGCATAGCTTGTCGACCTACGAAAAGGGGAACTTGTAATGTGTTCGAACGCGAAGAAAAAAATTTAGTCTCTCGAAAAGTTGAAAACATGTTTGTTAAATACTATTGTTGCCTGAACAATTCCACCAATTCCCACAAATTTGCTAAAAGCGACAACATGCAGCAATTCATAATTCGAGTAAATCTCCCATTCATGATATACATTTCATTCGTTTCACGTGAGTACATAATAAGTTGAAGGAAACGATGGTAGCTTAACTCGCCATAATGCGAAGCGGGTGTGACCCAAACCGAACTCTGGGCGTTTATACAGTTAATTAGCCATTTATTGATTCATTGCTATAAGCAAAAGGTATTATGCCATAAGCAAACGTGCAACAAGGTACGGTGATCTTTTTTCCAATTAATTAACTTTACCAGGTATACCGGTATGAAATGAAATAAAACACTAATTATTAGTTGGAAAGTAAAAACAGTTTATTCAAAGTATTGGCCATTGTTTTCTACACAGTTTGACCACCTTTCTGGCAATTTGTGAATACCATGCCACCAGGTTTTAGGAGCTCGTGGTACAACACACCTTGCTGGTCCCACCAAACATGATGTTGATGGTTGTCCCAGATTAACCCATGATTTTTTCCGTTTAGGATTCTTAAAATAAATTAATTTTTCATCGCCATTTCGTGTCTTTGAAGCAAAATTTCACAAGTGTTTTTTCGGTTTTCCATCTGTCTTTCATTCAATTCATGTGGCACCCATTTTCCACACTTTTGGATCTTTTCCATAGCTTTTAAGCGGTCAGAAATTATTTGTTGTGCAACATTTAACATTGCTGTCATTTGCTTTTTACTCAAAGTGTCATCTCCATCCAATATCGTTTGCAATTCGGCGTATTCAAATTTTTTTGGTGGTCTTCCACGTTCTTCATTTCTCACATCAAAATCATTATTTTCGAACCGTTGAAACCATCTTTTGCATCTTGCTTCTGAGAGAGCATGATCACGATATGCCTCGACAAGCATTCGATGCGACTCTGCAGCACTTTTCTTCAAATGAAACCAAAAAATTAATGCTTTCCGCAAATCATCACTTTCTGGTACAAAATTCGACATTTTTAACACGATGAAAAAATATGATGTTGTCTATTCAATGACTTGATGTATTCTAAATATTTTTCACAGATGTCATAGCAAACAAGCAAACAAATATTCCCTATCGAGACATTTGTATTTTGACGCTCACTTCATATTTACGGTGAAAGTGTTAAGAAGAGTAAAGAAGTGCATTCACATTGTGCTTCAAAGTGATTTGTTTTTATAAACTATGCTCAATTTGAAAGCACTTTCTGTCAACAAAATTACCATACTGCCGGAAAGATGATTATCCGTTGATTGTATATCAGAAATGTGCTTGAATGGGGAAGAAATTGGATTCACAGCAGGTTTTGATACGGAAGAGAATCGTTTTTGGGGTATGTATGAACCTACAACCGTTTAAAGCCGAATCCAGAAGTGCCTTCGGTATGTGCTACACACACCGATTCAGCTGTTTTCTTTCTTCAGCAAATTAATTAATTTCCTGCACGAATTTTGTCCTTTGCATGTTCTAATATTTCTAGTTCGCTATCAAATCTGCAACCACTGTCAGTGATGGATTTAGACGTCGAATACGTGATTCTGTTGTAGAGACCCTTATCCAAGACATTGTCTGACCTAACCTTCTTTAAGCAGTTCTGGTAATTAAAAATTATTTAATGATCCAATAACTTTTATCTGTCTTAAGACTTAAGTTAAAGTAACTCTGTGTTTTTTGAAAGTTGTTTTGCTGCTAGCAAAAGCCAAGCTCAATTCAATTAAGCTTAACAACAATAAATGATTGAATTTTTGAGTTTTTTTTAATGTGGGTCTGCATGGCCAAACAGTACAAGTCGATTGACTTATTTCATTGAATTTTTTTCAACCTTACATTTCATTAGATTACATACTGAAAAAAGTTATACATCTGGTCATATCAAAAGGGCTTCCGTATGTGACTGTAAACGACAAGGGAAGATTGATGTGCAGCAACGCTCACCCAACCAATTGAGCTCAGAAACCTGAACCTTCGCCAAATCGCTACACTCGTGACAAAATCTTTTTTTTAAACGAAGAAACTTTCGTTGGAAGGGGTGGGAAAAGAGGAAGGAGTTTTCGAAAGGGCTTGTTTCTTTTCTGTTAACTTCTCCTGTAGTTTGTTATAGGGTTTAGTTTAGGTGGAGTTTTCTTAGATGATGAGCTGTGAGATATGACGAATACTTGAACTTGAACCAATCTGTGCCCGTTCATCTGTATTTTTTTTTCCATTTTCTGCCGAAGACTTGTAAGACTTGATAGCTTTTGACAATATTGGAGTTAACAGAATTGTATACTTTCAAGTTCGCCCGCCATTTCTGTCTTCGTGTGAGGACGGTTAATTTGTTATGCAATTAGCTCATCCGTTTTAAAAAAAAGATTTTAAAATAAAACTTAAAACATGTCTTAACTTAGCTAACTACACTAACTTCTTAAATCTCTGCACTTTTTCTAAGCCAATCTTCAGTTTTGCTTTTTGATCAATACAACCATTTAAAAAGTGTTGCCCCTTTATATGGGTGTCCTTTATTTAACCTTTAACCAATTTATTGAAACATCTTTTTATATTCATTGAATTTAATTTATATGTGTCCGGAATGAATGGCGTCTCGTTCTCCGGGGCGTATACGCAATAAATAAACTTTATATAAACGCGTTTTCCTAATATTGTATTCTTTTAACATTTACTTTTGATTTTAGAATTCTTATTTTGCTAATTATTTTCTTTGCTTTTTAAGGCCTGCAATGTATTTCTTTTATTTCTTGGTTTTATGTGGCCCTCTTCTTCACCTTCTTCTTTTTCTTCTCCTTGTGGCGCTATAATCCGGGATGGACGTGGGGCTCAACCAACATGCCTCTCCAGCCATCACGATCTTTCACCAGCTGCCTCCAGTTACACACTCCAAGTTGGTTGGGGACCTTCTCCACTTGTGTGCGTCCTTATCCTACGTCGTTCTCTGTTGCGTTGTCCCAATGGCTCAGATGGTGAGACTTTTCGGACCGAAGCAGTGGTGTCCATACGTTCTACATAGCCTACCCATTTTAAAGCGTTGTTTCCGAAGACACATAAGGAGGCGCATGTCGCTGTAAAGCCCATAAAATTCATCGTTAAATATTCTCCTCCAGATGCCATAAAGGCAAGCAGAACTAAGAATCGCACGCAAAAGCTTCGTCTCGAAAAGACTAAGTGCTTCCTCATCCGCCTTTCGTAACATCCAGATTTCCGCGCCATGAAGTGGGAGTGGGATGATCAGGGTGTAATATTAAGCGACCTTAGTTCGTCGAAAGGGAGCTTTATTATTCAATTACCTCTTGATTGGCAACAGTGATACTGCATTTTATTTCGGTGCTGATGTCGTTATCCCTATATACAGCGGAGCCGAGGTAGACGAAGTCCTTCACTACCACGAAGTTTTTGTTGCCTAATGTCCGAGACGTCGATGTTGTGTGTCTTTGTCCAAGACGTCGACGCTTTGTGTCCTTCCTTGATGACAGCTTGTACTTTGTTTTACTCGCATTTACCGCCAGACCCACCGCTTCCGCTTCAATGCCAGCAAAACGCCTCATTAACAGCTCGCTCTGCTCGTCCAATCACGTAAATGTCATCAGCGTAAGCTAACAATTGAACTGACTTTCGGGTGATAGCTCCTCTGGTGTTTATTTGTGAGTTACACACGATGTTAAAGAAGTCACATGACAGGGCGTCGCCTTGTCTAAAAACCTTTTTTTGACATTGGAGGTCTCGTTGAGCTCGTTACCGACTCGGCGGAGCAGCGAGAGTTCTCCATTGTCATCCTACACAATCTGACGACTGTCATATACGGCCTTTAACTCGACGAATAGGTGGTGAGTCTCGATGTGTACTTCTTGGATCTTTTCCACGATCTGTCATAAAGTAGAGATCTGGTCTATCGCGGACTTCCCTGGGCTGAAACCACACTGATAGGCCCCTATTTGTTTGGGTATAAATGGTTTCAGATGCTCACATAATACGGCGGAGGGGATCTTGTAGGTGATGTTGAGGAGGCAGATTACTCGATAGTTGACGTAGTTAAAGGGGCGTCTTTTGTTGTATAGCAGATAAACTGATCGGTCCGAATTATTACTTTTACTATTTCTTTAGTTGAATAATTTATGTAGTATACTAAAACTTCCTTTAGGTCTACGCACATCTTTTCGATATAGCTTACCTGCCTGAAAAAAGAACTATGTGTTCTGAAGGCCTGGTTCCTCGACCTCTCAACTTACTGCTCATGGCTTCTTGAAGCTTGAAAACAAACTGCATCAGCCCGCGAGGGTATAAGCCCGTACACTGTATTTCTGGAATAACATATTTTTTCGCAAAATGGGGTTGAATTTTGGGGGAATTCGGCAAAATTAATTGGGTTAGAAGTACCCTATGCCCTCGTTTTCCTTCCTCAGTAAGTTACAGCAAATGTTGGTCATCACCTACAACTTTCGTCTACAGAGATATTCGTACCCCTTTAACTCTCGCATGAATCCATGTTTCGTCGACGATAGCGTAGTAGCGTGTATACCGATGTAAATTCAGCTCTAAAACGATGTTACGTATGCGCTTGTTATTTATAAAGAGCTAGCGGGCATGTTTTTCACGTTTTTTTTTGAAGAAGCTAATAGTGTCAGGAATCTACTTCCATGCAGTAGTCACTTCGAGGTGGTAGATTTTTTTTTATCATCCGAAAACCGTTCCTGGGTTCGTAGAATTGCACTGACACTCGTGAAACCGTCGCCGGTCAGAACATTTTTCCCTCCCTATCGGCAAAACGACAATCCCGTTCAATACTTATAGCTGCTTCAAACATAACTTCAATTCTTACACGGCCGAATTCCAGACACTTGTCTTTTGCATTCAGAAAAATCGAACTCCAATTAAACAATTAATTTCGCCCAACAAAAAAAAATTAGTAAAAGAGCAAATTTCAACCGATCCTGCCAGGAGTCGAACCTGGAATCTTCTGATCCGTAGTCAGACGCGTTATCCATTGCGCCACAGGACCCTCATAGCTTCTTTGTTTCAATTTTCTGTCGGTTGTTCTTCTGTTCACAAAAGTTGGCTTATACTCAACAAGACAGCCCACTCAACGTATCAAATAGCAACATTTGAACGCAGAAATTTTCAAGGGGAAACTCGTCATCTCATCACTTGAACTGACACCCAATTGTTTGATCCGTGGATACTCAATATGAACCAGAGAAACATGTGAGAAACAACTGAATATATGTCTGAGGTTGAGGTGGAATCAATTTTGACCTTACTTAACGCTTCTGGCAATTGTGCATTAAATGGAATAAATGAAATAATGAACTCTCAACATGTTCTTGAATAGCAATTTGTTAAAACTTGCAGTTCCAATTTTTCTTTTCAAAAATAAGAAACTTATGCAACTGTCAATTTAGCTAATGATGTAATTATAAAAGTTCGAAACTTTTGTTCAAATATGTCTTTTGCTGCCACCACTTACTGGCTGCCAAACTGGTTGTAGTTTGATAGATGATGTCGAAGAAAACTTTGCTTTAACTTCCCCGACGCCAGTTGCGGGGGGTATACATCGGAGACCATGAATACGTAAAGTTTTGTATATATTTTTATCTTCTTCGTCGGGCTCTTGTTTTTTTTTTTTTTGTATAGATACCTCAATTTTCATGCCAGTCAATTTGTTGATATACAATAGTTCCTCTTGAAAATGACGAAGACATGCGCCTCATAGAAATTAATGGCCTGGAATGTCTTCGGAAAATCGGGTGTTTCTGAGAACACGTCATGCATGTCATGAACGTCGATAATTGTGAAGACAATTGTATTTTGAATTAATAAGCTCATATCAGTAGTTTTAAAAAACGAAAACTTCTTCTCAAAGAATAGTTACAACCGATCCGTTGAATATTCGGATACTGTTCGTTAATTTAAAACTCTAAAGAAGAGTAACATGGACTAGACCGACGATTGATAAAGCACAGTAAATGAAAGGATTGGGGAAGCCCAACAAAGCAAGATGGAGAAAATCTGTTACGCATTCTATTCAAAGTAGTCTTCGTCAAGACTTGGCTAAGCAAAGGACGTGCTTTCAGCTGAACAACCTGAAGTAGCATAAAGTGATCTCACATGAGTACCACTACATTTCTCAAGGCTTATAGGTGCAATGACAATATGGATCAAATTCGAGTTTCGGCCGTTCCCCAAAACAACTTCTTCAACATCGTTCTCGAGAAAATCGTGCATAACGCACTTGCCAACACGTGGAGCAAGATTTTCCACAGATATGTACATCGACGTGATTAGTCGAACTCAACGAGCCGTCAATGAAGCCTTTGACAGTATTGAAACGAAGTCAACCAATATTGCTTAATTCTTAAACGAGGACAAAACTAAGTATATGGTGTCACCAAAAAACGAGGCATAACTCTGAACGTCACTTTAGGCAGCTTCACTTTCGAGGCAATGAAGGACTTTGTCTACCTTGGCCCCCAAATAAATATGTCAAACGGAATCTAAACGCAGAATAACTTTCGCAACCCTCGAAAGACGAGCTAGCCTTGTTCCTGCAGTCCTGCTCAATTCAGCTTCACCTTACCAAAAACGGTTGAGAAAGCCCTTAGTCTCTTCGTGAGAAGAGAAGAGTGTCCAATCTTTGGAACAGTATGTTTTGATGGTTTTTGGAGAAGTCAAAAACTGTATGGATACAAAGTTTGAGAAAGTTAAGTCAAGCATACCGCTGTTCAAAGTGTCTTTCACTCCGAATTAGTGGAAAAACGCAAAAGTCCATATAAGTAGAGAAGGGCCTCAACTTGGTGTGCGTAGTTGGATGTCGTTGACTGAGTCCCATGAATTTCCTATAAATGATGTGCCTCTAATAATGTTTCATTTCTATGTATTGAAATTGGTAGGATCACGTGAATCTCGTAACAGTCTATTGCAGCTGTAGTTGACTTCGAGTTCCTTGGAACTGCAAAAATTATTCGCTTTTTAAATGGTCTCTACGTGTGTAAATTCCTGCTTCTGTTCTAGCTAAAAACAAAGAAGAGCTGTTAAGCTATGTGGTACTGATAAAAAATACATTTTAATCATTTAATAATAGTTTTCTTCCTTTGATCATCTTTATAGCGTGTAAATTCGAAGATAAACAAATATTTAATAACAATTTACGATAGTAATTTAGGCTCTTAACAAAGATGGAATACATACCAATATAGAAAAATTACATTCAATACTATTTACTAACACAATTTCGTTGTAAGAAATGTAAATCTGAATTGTTTGCGCAATACAATTACTAGGGTTGCCTTTTATATTTCGGGATTAGAGAACAAAACCAATTATTAGTTATCGAGAATAGCTTTATTGTTTCTCAAAATATTTCCAATTAAGATCTATACAGTTTCGCATGCGTTTGAACCAATTGCCGAAGCACTTTTGCCACTCTGATTGAGGTATCTCCAAAACATGCATTCTGAACTCATCAACCGCTCCTTCAAGTGTCAAGGAATAACAAGAAGTTATTCGGTGCCAAGTCAGGACTATACGGCGGATGACTCATCAAAACGATATTTTGAGTGCTCAAAAATACAGTTGTTTGAGCCGATGTGTGAGAGCTCGCATTGTCGTGGTGAAGAGTGATCCGTCTTCGGTGGTTGGTTTTCGTAATTTCTTGGAAGACAACTGCCAAACAAATGGTTCTGTACCACTCAGAATTTTCTGTTCTGCGTTGTTCTAGTGGTACGGTTGCGACCTGTCCAGTTTTTTCGAAAAAAAAACAGGCGACCATTTGCTTGGAAGTGCTTCTTGCGCGAGTAACTTTTGTTGGATTTTAGCTCATTTTGAAACACCCATACAGTCGACTGCTGTTTACATACGGGCTCATACGCGTAAATCTACGATTTATAACCTGTTACGATGTGATAGACGTGTTTCGAAGTACGGCGATCGTATTTTTGGAGCATTTCTTTCGATTAATCAACACGAGCCTGTTTTTGAGCGACTGACAAATTGTGTGGGATCCAACGCGAACGAATATTTTTTACGGTCAAATGTTCATGCAATATTGAATGTACGCCGGTCCCACTAATGCCTAAGGTTGCCTCAATCTCACGATAGGCCACATGACGATCTGACAATGTCAGTTGGCGCACAGCATCAATGGCCGGAACAACAACTGATTTTGGACGACCTTCACGAAATTCGTCTTGGAGTGAACTACGACCTCGGTTGAATTCACCACACCACCGATAAACATTGGTCCTTGATGAAATGTCATCGCTAAAAATTGAGTTAAGTTTACCGATGCATTGTTGTTGAGTTAATCCACGTCGAAAGTTGTAAAAAATAATCGCACGAAAATTTTCACGATTTAATTCGATTTTTGGGCGAGATGAATCTTTTAATTTACTGTATACAACACAAATAGCGCTCGTATGTCAAAACGTTCTGAGTATGTTTAACCTCAAAAATGTCAAACTTTACGGTAGAGCTGGCAGTTGCAGGATTGAAACACTTAGGTTGCCCAATCCCGAAATATAAAAGGCAACCTTCGTACTAGAAGAGAAATCGTTGGAAAATTAAAAAAAAAATACCGAAAAACGCCCGAGATTGCTTTACTTAAACGAATCGTTCTCAAAGCGAAAAAATAAAATCTTCGATTTTTGCACATTTATATACAGAATATTTTAAGCTTTCAGGAAAATGTAATTTCCCTTTGGAGCCTCTTGGAGCACTTTTGTTATGCTCCACCAAACATGAAAATTCTTCTCGCAAAAGGTGGCCTTAACAAAAAGCATTGTCTAGAAAACATGCGGTCAAAATGAAAAAAAGTATTGATGAAGTCTGTTGAAAACGATGGCTGAAGCATGATTCCGGTGTTGTTTTTGGCCAAAAAAAATTTACCAACAAGCAATGACGAGTGGTCAAGTGAATTATCACTGTGCAAAACCATGAATAATTTTTCCACAATTCCGGTCGTTTTCTTCTCGCAAGCTGCGCATAACTTCACGATAATACTCCTTATTGACCGCACGACCATGTGTAAGAACTCCTGATTTGCTATGCCACGGTAATAGACAGTCAAAACATTTGACGAAACCTTCACATTTGATGGACCTTGGATTGGTGTTTTTGGTTTCGGGTCTTCTGGGCTCTTTCATTGGGACGATTGGACTTTGGTTTCGATGTCATTACCATATACCCATGATTCACCAGTTATGACCCTTTTGAGCAAATTCCCAAGCGATGCTTATGCGACATTTTTTTTTTTTTTTTTGTCAAAATACAGCAATTTTGGAACATGCTTCATGCCCAAAATACATGGCATGAGCAAACCGATGTGCCGATATTCACCAACTTCTCTAAAAGTGATTCGACGATTTTCCAAAACAATTTTCTTCACTTTCTCAACATTTTTCTCACTTGTTGATGTGCTGGGGCGTCCATGGCGATCGTCGTCATTCACATTTTCCCGACATTCTTAGAAAAGCTTGCACCACCTGTAAACATATGTTTGACTCAAAGTACACTTACAGCACCATATGTCACTTTCCATTCCATTTCAACTTATTGAGCACTTTATTCACACAAGGTTGCAAATTCTTTCGTCCATTTCTTCCCACAGCATAAAAGCCACCAAACATGCAAACATTGGCTTACTTTTATGGCTCCCACAAACAAAATAAATATGCTCTATAGCTGAAGGTATGAATTTATGTACGAGATTATATCAACATAACATAATAAAAAAATCAATAATCGAATGTACGTAGCCCGTGAATTTGAAATTCCACCTTGTAGTTCGAAGTACAGGGTTTTTCGTTCGCGGCATCATACCATATACACATATATTATAAATTGTATAAACTCGTTCGGAATCTGCACAAAACTGTAGGTATCTTCTATTCGTGAGAGATCAGTAGCGCGCACAACATGAGTAGTTGATGAGCAGGTTAGTCCTTGGTCTCCATGTTAACTCTCTCGCCATCCAATTATTATTATTATACATATCGTTATATAATATAATCTTTTCGGTACACTTTCTGTCTTAGGGGATATTTCGTTTTGTAACTTCGCATTTGGCATCCAAATTCGGCCATTTATCAATATGGGAAAGTAAAACATTAACAAACTGGTAACAATGCCCATTTATACATCATTCGCATTTAAATCCGCATTGTCTAGCATGCCTTTTCAACTTAAACCCAAGTGCCAAATATTTGAAAATGTCCAAAATCCCGAGGAGGCAAAGTTTAAAAATATAAAATTGTAATGAAATCATAAAACCTGCTTTAAATTATTCAACGACCCAAAATGGAACTACTGCATGAAGGCACCATCATCCTCCAAGTCCACCCGAAAGTTTCTTTCGGAATCACAAATTCCAAATTTTTGCCATTTCGGAATTTTAGTTTTGCCAATTTCCCGTCCAAGGCTATACAGAGATGGGACTTATTTTCACCTTGAGCACGATGTACCAGGTAAGAACCCAGTCATTCTTCAAGTTCATTTTTCCAAAGGGATCCTGGTTAGGTGAATACCAAAAATCCTCTTTTCAAACTATCGTACTGCTACCAGTATGATGTCTCAGTACTAGAACCGACGGAGAGCAAGTTTGCGTCAGCGAAAGGCAAATTTAAACAAATCCATTGCCAATGTTTTAGTGACAAAAGTCTAGTCCAGTCAGGATTGCATGCTTCCAAGGCTAATCTCACGTAAACTGCATTGTCACATGAGTCTATGAAAACCCCATTCAAGTTGAAACCAGACGTTGATCGTCAAGATCTTCTCCACCACAGCATTTCCTTGAAATAACTTCCTACAAAGTACGACGATAAGTCGCTACACAACCACCCATTAGCGCTGAATTCGAGTGAGGGAACAGAAAAAAAGATGTGTTATTGCAGCACTAACGCACATCAGCCGACCATCCGCCGACAGCGCACCCAGTTCACATTCTCGGTTTTCATCAGTTCGCCTAGGAGATGTTCAATGGAAATGGAAACCAATATTTGCGCCACAAGTCGACTACACATTGGAATGCGAAGGGTGCTGGATGCGATTGGCGCACACACGTTCATCTCGTCACGGTGACCTTGCATTGGCGTCTGCTATTCCAGCTGCGGAGCCATCCAACCAGATCATCGTTGCACTTGGATATGCAATAATGGCGGTAGCGGCAGGCTCTTAACAGTGTAACTGTATGTGAAAATCGATATGAGAAGCAAAAAAGACAAAGAGAAAGGGAAATCTAGAAACTAAAGTTCTGTGATTCGATTTTATTAGTCACTTCCTCTCTGGTCGGGCGGCCTGCATTTCCACTCTGCCGACCACTATAAACATTGGCTTTCGCCTTCAGTGTGCCGAGGATTGAATTGCCGGCCACATAACTGTAGAATGCAGCGAGTTGTTATTCCACACCTTGTATGGTTGCATATCAAGGACGCCGACGGGGCATTTCATAGAAGAATGCTTCCGTTGTTCTGTGAATGATTTCAATGTGGAGTGCCTTGGTTTACGTTGGTTTGATAAAGGTTTGACTATTTTTTCTGGCTTCGATGAAAACTGCAAATATTGATTAGGTTGAGGGTTAAGGGAAAGGGGCATCGAATTAAGGGCGCTGGTTTCTGGTAGGTGTCTCTTGTTCCATGTATGGTATCCATGTCAAAGTGCGGATGTCCTAATTGGAGCCAGCGTGCAATGAGAACTACTCCGTCTGAAGGAAGTGATTCAGTTCGATTCGGTTGGAAGAGCCAAAACCAAATGTACTCAGTTTTGTACAATTTTTTTTTCATTTACATTTTATTTAATGTAGCCAAAGTTCTATGTTGTCACCGCCGTGGCGTAGCGGGTAGAGTGCGACGCTCACACGTCGAAGGGTCTAGGTTCGATTCCCGGCTGAACACCTCGAATTTTTCACGGCATCACCTCTTTCGAGCTGCTGACAATACTCAAGGAGTAATAACTGTCTAGGAAAGCTTCTCAAACTTCGCCGTTCGGAGTTGGCAAAAAACTGTAGGTTCCTTCTACTCGTTTGAACAGTAGCGCGCACAACACGAGTAGTTGATGAGCAAAATTATTATTTTTAAGGCATTCTTTATGAGTCCTCTCACAAATGAACAACTTGTGAAAAGTGTAATCTGAGAGGAGTTCTGGCTAAGTGGTTCAAAAGCTTTCTGACTGATAGTTAAGGTCGCTGACAAATTGAGTAATGAAAAAAAAAATGTAAACACGTGCGTGTGCCTCAGGGTTCGAAATAAGGGGCTATCCTATTCATTCTTTTCACAAAGGAACTGCTTTAATTATTGAATATTGCGTGATCGCGACTACGACGCGTTTTATTAAAATCATTAATCGGCAAACAACTTCTTTGTCTTCTCCTATTTTTCCGGCTGCGTTGCGGCTTAAACTGCTTTATTGGAAGTTTAAACAGGATTCAAGTAATTTACAGCGGATAGGGAAAACTTTCAGACAAATTCGATGAAAAGTTGTAAGCAGTCTCCGACAGCAATAAATGTCAGCAACTTTGAATACTTAATTTTGTCGGTTGCGTATTTGGAATAATTACAAGACTGTACAAGCGTAAGTGGCTTAAAGCTTCACATGACCAATGATTTACAGAATCATGAAAATGAAACTACTTTGGAACAACGCTCCTCCAATTGTAACCCTGCAATCATATCACATGGATGTCAATTTCCTTGTTAATCAGATATTATTGAGAACCACACCTTCAACGGCCGGGATATGTGCTCGAAAAAAAACATCATTTTGAGCAGTCGGCAGTCATAAAAGCGAACTGCGCCGCTCACGCGCTAAGCAAGCAATCATTTGCAATTGTGGTCGATGGCCGGGTAATTCTAAATTATGTTGACCGTGTGCGTCTACCTATGAGGGTTTATCTGTTGCGTATCCACATGCAAACGTCCAGATACAATCATCATCCGCGTGTAATCAGCGTCTGCGTGTGCCTGTAATTACAGGTGTAAATCTTCGGTGCTGGAAATAATGACTACTTCGCTCGGCCATTAGACCTCATTCGTTGTTCGGCGTATAATGCCAAAGACAATGTGCCTCCACACACGTATTCTCATCGACCGCCCTCCCCTTGCCATGAGTGCGAATGAATTGCTTAAATGGGAGATGTGCTCGTCCCCGACGTTAAGTCGTAATAGCAAAATTCATCTTTAAGCGAACGAGCGCACATCACCACAACCACTTGAGAGTACAATGCTCCGTGCATCGGTTTGTTGGTTTGTTGGCTGTTTCGCTGCCTCGTTGGTTGGTTGGTTATGCAAATTACACTCGACCTGTGTAATGAATAGCAGTGGGCACCTCTCTGTACGAAACAGGGAGCAATTAATAGATGAGTAAGGCAAAAACGAAAACAAACAAAATCCACACGAGAACACCAACAACGATTTATTCAATGATTTCTATCGCGCGCTATCTCTACGTCTGTGGTCGAGGTCATTTTAATTTGCATTATTTATGAGGGAAACTAGTCCGTTGAGAGACATCTGATTGGCTGAATTTGTGTTCCAAAATGTGCGCGGTCCTGTGGCGCAATGGATAACGCGTCTGACTACGGATCAGAAGATTCCAGGTTCGACTCCTGGCAGGATCGATTGGACTTCCTTTTTTTTTTTTCTTTTTGTATACACATTTTTTCAGACTGTTGTATTTTAAAGGAAAAATAAAGTCTCGTTGGTGTCTTAAATCTCAAGTCTTCTTAAGATGCATGAATATGAAAACATTTCGAGAGAGTTCCGAAATGTTAAAAGTCTACACTTTTTTATCTTTTTAATATATCCATCACAGAGGAACACTAAACACTACGTTCTCTAAGTGTTAACTCTCAGTATTGCTTTACACAGCAGATGTTTGCTGAGCGACTAAGGATCATCTACCCACTCTTATCGTCTTACAGATTACTTCAATAAATAATATTAAGTCAAATACGATGCAAAAATCATGTTTTTAAATTCTAATCGTGGCAAGCTTAAATCAAATTCGTTGCAAAGATAATTATATGTATTTATACACCTTGTAATAGATTCATTGCGACCATAATTGGTTCTATGCCTTTTATCAAAAAGTAAGTTTCTCACCCGTAGTGATCTTTGGGGAGCATATATATTTATGAGAAAAAGTAATTCTGGTGAATTTAACTGATAATTAATAATATCACGAATAAACATGGCTGACGTTACCTTACGCCTGAAACTTAAGGTTTGCAAGCCAATTGTTCTGCATCTTTCATCATAATAAGGAAGATCTTCAAAGGAATACAGCTTTTGGAAAGCATATCTCGCGAAATTCTTTTGAATTCGTTCGAGCCTAAGTTCTTGATTATCGTAAGGTGAGTCCCAGACAATGGATGCATATTCCAAATAGGGTCGTACTAACGAAACAAAGATGGTCTTTAAACTGAATATGTCGCGAAAATGTTTACTATTTCTTTTCAAAAAGCCTAACATAGAATTAGACTTCGCAATGGTGTAATCATAATGTAGTGAGAAATCCAACTTGAGGTCGAATATTACTCCAAGGTCTTTAACTTCTTCTAGGCGATCAAGTTTATGATTATTGATAAAATAATCATAAACAATTGAAGATGTTATTTTATATGTCGTAAACATTTTGCATTTTGAAATGTTTAGATCTAGAGCATTATGTTTACGCCATTCCGCTAGGTTGTGTATATCCGACTGAAACTCAATGCAATCGGCTATACTATTAATCAACAAAAATAATTTAAAGTCATCCGCGAATGTTCGAATTTCACAGAATTTAAATATTTCGTGAACATCGTTTATAAATTAAAGAAATAGTAATGGGCCCTGTGGCACGCCCGAGGTTACCTTTATTACGCGAGAATTATAACTATCGACCTTAACCATTTGCTTCCTCCCCGTTAAATAGTTGGAAAACCATTCTAGCATTGCTGAATGAATTCCCATGGATTTAAGTTTTTTTTAAAGGCAAAGTGGATGCACTTTATGAAAGGCTTTCGAAAAGTCAGTACATCAACTTGTAGGCGATGTTCTAAATTTGTAAATAAATAATTTGTAAATAAAGATAAGTTAGTAGAACATGGCTTGCCTCGCATGAAGCCATGTGCCTATTTGAAATAAGCCTTTTTACTATAAAATACATTTCTTCTTTTACGAGGCTTTCAAACAATTTTGCAATGAAAAAAAGTTTCGATATAAGCCGATAATTTTCTACTTTTGTTTCAACTGGCTTTCATAAATTGGTGTTAAATAGGAATACTTCCATTCATCTAGGATGGATCTACTTGGTCATCAGAAACACATTTTGAAATAAAATCGTTCTCAATTATTCCGGAGAACTAACGGACCATAAACATGAAACAGGATATGTTTGATGATATAGGCTCCGTAGGGAACAACTAAAAAAACACCAGTTTTACTTTATTTTCACTGAAAAAAATTTTAATATGACGTCTTTTTGCATATTTTTCTTTGTTGGTAACGGTTCTTCCTTCCTAACCAAAAAATTCAGGGAAACGAGAATATTTGCAAAAAATTTGTCCTTAAATATGAAGGAACTACCTCAACGTTCGGACAACATAACCAGACTAATTTTGTTTCGGTTTTTTAGTGTGAAGACACAATGTGTAATATTATTTTTAATTTAAAGAAATTATATCTGTCTGTTTAAATGCATCGAATTATTCATGAAAGCAGGAAAAATAGGCCGCGGCGTGCACTGCTTTGCAACCGAAAGGGACTTGATCCGAGAACATACATAGGAAAGATCAACGACATTTGTTTTGAATGCGCTACAGCCGCAAAAATCTCACATACCAACAGGTCGTCCACGGAAAACCTCTCCAAAAGATGACGTCCACATTAAGCACTTATTAAAAAAAAGACCCTTTATTTGGCCGGATAAAAGTAAGGTCAATTTGGTGGGATCACATGGTAAGAGGTGGGTCAGGCTTCCAAAAAATGCAGCATACCAGCCTCAGTACACAAGCAAAACCGTTAAACATGGAGGCCGAAATATTATGGTTTGACGACGTTTTGCTTGGTTTGGTTTTGGTACGTTATATTGGATAAAGGATACCATGAACCAGCACTTGTACACCAAAATATAAGAAGAAATGATACTCACGTATGCTGACTGACAAATGCCACTGAAGTGGCGGTTTATGCGCGATAACGACCCGAAGCATACGACGGGCGGAGTAAAAAGGTGATATAATAATGTCGATCCCATGACCTGGCTCTCCCCATCTCCAGACCTTAATCAGCTGGGAAAAATTGCGGAGACGTGAAAAAGTGTCTTACAGCTGAAACAAAAAATAAAGAAGAGTTGTGATGGAAAATTCAATCAGCTTTGTACGCCGTGTTGTTATAAAAAGGGATATTCCACTATTAAGAAAAGTTAAAGAACATCGGAAGTTAACTATGAATTAACCAGATTTTTATGGTGGTCTCATTGTTTGTCCCCTTTCCAATTTTCTATGATTTATTTTTATTTTTCCGTTATTAAAATAATATCAACATGAAATAATAATGACAAAGTTGGAAAATGATTTTAGTTTTTCTATGAAAGTTAAAATGTTGTTCAATGGTCCTATTGTTTTGTCCGACACTGTTTGCTTCATGCTATTATCACAATCTCAATCTTTGTCAAGAAAACTTCATAAGCTATTGTGACAGGTCTCTTGTAGAACTGTGAAAAGTATGTCATCTCTTTCTGCTTGGATCTGGGAATGAATATTGTTTCTTATCGTTGCCTTTCAAACAGCGGCAAATTAGTAAAGAATGGTTTCTTCTTTCAACTTCTTTTTTGCAACTACTACAAGGATTACTAAAATTTCTTGGAAATTCACCCATACCAATGGCAGGGCCAACCACTTCCTTTTTAAGCCTTAGGCACTTTTGTTACCCGCATTTCTATGAACAATCTATTGGCTTTACTGGCAATGTAAAAAAAAATGTTTACATGTAAAAACACATAAATTTCTGTTCGGAAATCATTGTAATGTTTGCGAGCGCAGATAATTTGTGATGGGATAGATAAGGTGTGGATAAAAGGGAAACGCCCATTTTTTTAATATTCTGACAAATTCTTAATCGACAGTAGTCCAATCGACATACCAGTGATACCTGGTATGTATGAAATGAGCGTTTTTGTTTTTAAATAAAAAATTTATTAATGGGAATGTAAAACCATTTTATTCAACGTTTTGGCCATTGTTTTCTACACATTTTGACCACCTTTCTGGCAATTTGTGAATACCACGCCAACAAAATTGTTCGTCTTTTAAAGCAAACCAATCAGGCACCTAATTTTCGACCTCCTCGTAGGAATCGAAGTGCTGCTCAGCCAATGCGTGTCCCATCGATGAAAACAAATGGTACTCGGAAGGACCAAGTCTGGTGAATACGGCGGGTGGGGTAGCTAAGCGGCTGGGAGCCAAGTGTTTTGTTTGTATCCTGAACCGGTTTTGCTTTGTGTGCAGGTACATTGTCATGGAGCAAAATTACCTTGCCGTGTCTTCTGCCCCATTCTTGTCGGTTCTCGATCAATGCATGGTTCAAATTCATCATTTATTGTCGGTAGCGATCGGTATTAACGGTTTCACCAGGTTTTAGGAGCTCGTGGTACAGCACACCTTTCTGGTCCCACCAAACACACAGCATTGTCTTCTTGCCGAATCGATCTGGTTTCGCAGACGATGTTGATGGTTGTCCCAGATTAACCCATGATTTTTTCCGTTTAGGATTCTTAAAATAAATCTATTTTTCATCGCCAGTAACAATCCGACGCAAAACCGATTTTCTTTCGTGTCTTTGAAGCAAAATTTCACAAGTGTTTTTTCGGTTTTCCATCTGTCTTTCATTCAATTCATGTGGCACCCATTTTCCACACTTTTGGATCTTTCCCGTTGCTTTTAAACGGTCAGAAATTGTTTGTTGTGCAACATTTAACATTGCTGCCTTTTGCTTTTGACCCAAAGTGTCATCTCCAGCCAATATCGTTTGCAATTCGGCCCGTTCAAACTTTTTTGGTGGTCTTCCACGTTCTTCATTTCTCACATCAAAATCATATATGTACTTGGTACATGTAGCTTACCTTTGCAGGGTGTCTGAAATGATCACCACAAAATAATAAAACAAAAAGGATTTTCATTATGCAAGCATCCTCTTATTTGCTATACCAGTTTTCTTGTAACTTTTACAACTTGTTTTAATATTTCCATACTCGTGATACATATTGTGCTAGTTAAGCTGATTATTAAATCATGGCAATTTGACAAAAATTTTGTTCGTTTAATTTTACAGGACGACGCCGTACTACAGGAGTTGTTGTTCAATGTGGAAGGAGTAAACAGTGAAAACTAAATTGCGGTGAGTTTAAAGACGTGTAAAAAACAATAACAATGTTCTTTTAGCATTTACCAGATTTCTTATGAAGCAATAGTTTGAAATGGGTTTCCAATGCCTAGTCAATTAATAAAAAAAATATATTTGGGTTTATTTTGTTTACCACTTTAATGTTGTATAGCAGTATGATTTAAACGAAACTCCACTCATATTAAATACTCTCTAAATGCATGCGAATATGGCAGAAGAAATGAGTTGTTAATAAATGCACAAAGATACAAACGTTTCTCTTATCTTTTTAAGGGTTTTCTACGTTAGCTGACCTACGTTAATAGTCGTTTCTTACATTAGTCTGGTGACGAAATGCTTTTCAATTGTCAATCGCAAATAAGATTAAAAATAACACGTTATTGCATGCACCTCGTTCTCTTAGAATGTATTGAAGAAAGAGCGACTCAACCGTACTAGAAGGTGTTAACGGAGAAAGCCCTTACGTAATATAAGATACAGATATATGTATTTTTGAACTTTCTTTCGAGGCAATGTAAAAAGTTAGCTTAGAGTGTGTGTGTCACTTAAATTAGTCCCACTTTTCTTTTAACATACTATTTAACCGACGGAAGCAGTATTCCACTTATTTGTGACTTAAAACTTAGAGACGTACATTTGGCACACACCTCTCCACTTACATCCCAAAATCCTGGGAAATACTATTCAAGTGTGACAGTCTTTGTTGATTTATTATTTAAAGAGCCAACAGGCTGATATAGAAGTTAAGTGGATCTACAAATCTATCTGAAGGAGCTGGATGCAGTGGAAGTCTTTAGACTAAATTTAAGAAGTTTATATATTATACAGTATTTTAGACTTCTTATCGTTCATATACAAATCTGCTTGCAGGTATATACAGTGACGGACAAAAGAATAGAACCACTAAATATCATTTTAACTTTCATAGAAAAACTAAAAGCATTTTGCAACTTTTGTCATTATTATTTCATTTTATTATTGCTTCAATGAAGGGAAAATAAAAATAAATCATTAAAGGTTGAAAAGTATTCAGATTTTTTTTCTATAAAAATAAGACCACCATCAAAAAATGTAGTAAATTCATATTTAATGTACGATGTTCTTTAGCTTTTCTTAATACTTTGTAGAATATCCTTTATTTTTTACAAGAGCACGCATTCGTCAGGGCATGGATCCGACCAGTCTGCGGCATGTCCTTGTCAGTATAGCGTACCAAGCTGATTGAATTTTGCTTCACAACTCTTCTTTATATTTCGCTTTTTAAGCTTTAAGACACCTTTTCACGATTCCCCACATGTTCTCCAGGCGATTAAGGTCTGGAGAATGGGTGGGTCAGGTCTTGGGATCGACATTATGCTCTTTCAACCACCTTTTAACTCTGCTTCGGGTCGTTATCGTGCATAAACTGCCACTTAGTGGCATTTCCTACTCAGCATACGGGAGCATCACGTTTTCCAATATTTTGGTGTACGAATGCTTGTCTATGGAATCCTTTATACAATATAATACACCAACACCATACCAAGAAAAGCGTCTTAAGCCATAATATTTCCCCCTCTATGTTTTCAGTTTTGCTTGTATACTGAGGCTGGTATGCTGCATTTTTCGGACGTCTGACCCACCTCTAACCGTCTGATGCCACCAAATCGATCTTACTTTCATCCGACCAAAGAATATTTCCCCATTTCGCCTATCCATTCGAGATGCTCTTTATCAAATTGCATTCTGCTTTTTCTATGTTTTTTGGTAAGAAGTGGTACTTCCGTGGGACTTCTTCCAAAGAGATTTTGTTCTTCTAGCCTCCCTTGCACTGTTCTGGGACAAACAGGTAAGTCTAGTTCACGTTTGATGTCTGCAGCTGACAAAAACGGCTCTTTTTTGATAACCGTTTAATGTGGACGTTATCTTTTGGAGATGTTTTTCATGGACGACCTGTTGGCATGTGAGATTTTTGCGGATGTAGCGCATTAAAAACAAATGTCGTTAATTTTTCCTATGTATGTTTTCGAATCAAGTCCTTTCGGTTGCAGAGCAGTGCACGCCGCAGTCTAATTTACCAGCTTTCATGAATTATTCCATTCATTTTAACACACAGATATCGTCATACCTATTATTAAAGTGCACTGGTTTAATAATAATATAAGACACAATTTTTCAGACAAAAAAAAAACACCGAAGCTCCAACCTTTTTTACCGAGTGATCAAAGCCTCTTTGCATTGCGATGATGGAATACAACACTTTTTGATTTGTCAATTCGGGCCGCTTTTCTTCAACTGCATTATTCAGTTTTGTTTGTTGTTCAATGCAGACATCTGAAGTGATCGTTCGGTTGGGTGGTAAAAGTTCACAGAAGAAAATTCCTTTGTAATCCCACCGAACTTTTTGCATGGCTTTCGTTTGATAAATATAAGCTTTTGATGTTTTTTGAGCTGGTTCACCTGGCTTGCTCCACAATCTTTTCCGATTGACATTGTTGTAAACAATCAATTTTTCATCAACAGCTATCAATCGTTTTGAAAATGGATCGTTTTCATCACATTTCTCTAACAATCGCAGATGCTGATTCGTTACGTTAAACCACTTTCTTTCAGTTCATGAAGAACCCACATATCGAGTTTTCGTAGGTAGCAAAATTGTTTCAAGGGGGGCATGGCGATGACAGCCCACATCCCGCGCTTAGGCAGAATGTTCTACTCGATTTGGACGATGATAGACAAGAATTCCGTCCCTCCGACAGCCGAGGTGAAGATAGCAATATCTAAGCTGAAGTTGAACAAATCTGCTGGAGAGGACGGACCTCAGAACCATTTAAAGCAGCTGGAGATAACCTGGTTGGGCGCATGCACCAGCTCATCTGTAAGATATGGTCGGAGGAAAGCATGCCCAATGAGTGGAATCTCAGCGTCGTTTGCCCGGTTCACAAGAAAGGAGACCCCTTTGACTGCACCAACTATCGAGGGATTAGTCTCCTTAACATTGCATACAAGATCCTCTCTGCCGTATTGTGTGAGCGTCTGAAACCGTTTCTTCGTAACCTGATAGGTCCATATCAGTGTGGTTTTAGACCAGGAAATTCCAAGATAGACCAGATCTTCACTTTACGGCAGATCCTGGAAAAGATTCTAGAAGTGCAAATCGACATTCACCACCTATTCGTCGATTTCAAGGCCGCATATGGCAGTGTGCATAGAGACGAGCTATACGGTGCCATGTCTAGTTTTAGCATTCCTACCAAACTCATCAGATTGTGTAGGATGACGACGGAGAACTCTCGCTGCTCCGTCAAGATCGGTAACGAACTCACCGAGACCTTCAATGTCGAAAAAGGATTTAGACAAGGCGATGCGCTGTCATGCGACTTCTTTAACATCATCCTTGAGGGGATCGTGCGGAACTCACACGTCAACACCAGAGGCACGATCTTCCACAAGTCCGTTCAATTGCTAGCTTATGCGGATGACATTGACGTAATCGGTCGAACTCAGCGAGCCGTCAATGAGGCGTTTGCTAGCATTGAATCGGAAGCGGCTAAAGTGGGACTGGTGGTAAACGACGGCAAAACGAAGTATATGCTGTCATCGAAGAAGGACGCAGAACATCGACGTCTCGGACAGAGCGTCACTATGGGCAGCAGACACTTCGAGGTAGTGAAGGACTTCGTCTATCTCGGCTCCGCGGTGAATAGGGACAACAACATCAGTACCGAAATCAAGCGCAGAATCATTCTTGCCAATCGCTGTTTCTTTGGGCTCAAGAGGCAATTGAGTAATAAAGCCCTCCCTCGAAGGACTAATATCGCTTTATATAACAGCTTGATCATCCCCGTCCTACTTTATGACGCGGAATCTGGGACATTAGCAAAGGCGGATGAGGAAGCCCTTAGTCTCTTCGAGAGAAAAGTTTTGCGTGCGGTTTTTGGTCCTGTTTACGTTGATGGCATCTGGAGGAGAAGATTTAATGACGAACTCTATGGGCTGTACAGCGACATGCAGGGTGCAGGGTCAGTCATATGAACGCACTGCAACGCATTTAAGAACATTTAAGGACAGTTGCTCGTCGTTTGATGGAAGCCAGACTTCACGGAAGACTTGCGCGAGTAAAAGCGCTGGTTAAATTGGCACAAAGAAAACGTCGTATCGACTTTGCCAAGACCCATGCTGCTTGGAAGGCAAATGAGTGAAAATGTGTACTATGGAGCTATGAAACAAAGATAAATAGGATTGGTCCGAATGGAAGAAGGTACGTCCGACGACCAAGAGGCAAAGAACTCGATCCCAGGTACATCTCTTCAGTTAAGTTAAGCATGGCGGCGGCTCAATTATTTTTTGCGGGTGTTTTTCGTGGAACGGCGTTGGACCAATTCATAATATTGTGGGAACAATGAATAAGGAGCAGTACGTTGACATATTGAAAAATGTAATGCTACCATGGGCGGAGGAAAATATACCGGTTATTTGGTCATTCCCGCAAGACAATGACGCTAAACATACCGGAAAGCTCAAAAAATGATTTTTTGACCAAAACTCCATGTGTGTACTTGACTGACCATCACAAAGTCCAGATTTAAATCCTATAGAACACCTTTGGAGTGTTGTTAAGAATGCCGTTAGTACTCAAAACATTTCCAATTTGGATGCTTTGTATGAAAAGGTGAAGGAAGCGTGGTACGCGATTCCAGTGGAGAGATGCCGATGCCTAATCAGGTCAATGCAGAATCGTTGCAGAGCCGTGTTGAAGCAAAGGGGCTTTCCGAATAAGTACTAGTCTTAATAAGAAATTACAGTAAGTTTCGACATTATTTGTAAAGATTATCGTACATTTTTGTTATATTTTTTCAGCATTTCCAATTAGTTGTCATAGTACATTATGGAGTTTTAGAACAAAAACATCTCTAAAACCATATTTTCCAAAAAGATACTGAATGAATTGTGTTTTTCTTGTCTTTTTAAGTTCCAAAGATTATTTAAGAAAAAAACTTGAGTTAAAACTATCGTTTCTAATTAGTTGTCAACGCCTGTATGTATATACACTTTTTTTTAACCTAGTGACATCCTCAAAACTATGTAATCTGGCCGCAAGGTCAACTTTCGGGGTTAACTACGAACTGTAGCGGGGGCTAGTTTTGGTGAAGCCACCAGTAAAAGTGACGTGCTTTGGCGGTCAGATCGCTCTACTAAACCGAAGTACCAACTGTTCTATTAACAACTATTGACATTCAAAAAATTCAACTTAAACCATCTATGAGTGAAATTCGCAACTGCCAACCAAATATTTATTGATCTCAAGTCATCATCAAAAGCTACGATGCGCTTCACCTCCTTTGTTAGACACATTCAGTTTAGGCATCAAGGAATGGAACTAAGTTTGAAGTGTATTTGAATCAAATAACGAATTCGCAGTATGTTTATAATAACGCCCCTTCTACCACTGTTTTCGTAGTATACTATTTAGCACTGGTCTATGAGGACTCCGGACATACCGCTCTGTACAAAAAAATAACACGTTGAGGTCTGTACTTTGGATGCTAATTACTTTTCTCCATGCTCATGTAAAAACACGATATTTATTGTAGGACATCTGTTGGGTATCAGTAATAAAATGCAAAAAACAAGATAATCGAAGATGCATTTTAAGACAAGCAAATTCCCGTTATACGAAATGAAACCGAAATTTTGGTGTGCAAAATAATAGCACCACAAGTAAAACGTCGTAAATAAAATATAAAATTTAGTGGAATAGTACGGCTTTTATTTTTTTTTTATTTATACTACTGTTCAAGTACTTCGTCTTATAATTCTTGTTTTTGAGCACAGCGGCACAACGTCGTGGCATAGAGTCGATTAGTGCCTGACATCGCCGAATTGGAATATCCCTCCACGCAGCCTGCACAGCTTCCCATACTTTTTGGTTTCGCTTTAAAAACAGCTTTCTTAACATCTGTCCAAAGATTTTCAATGGGGTTTAGGTCTGGAGATTGCGGCCGCCATTCCATAACTCGAACCCCATTCCACGCAAAAAATTCCTTGGCCAATTGGTCTTGCTGCAGGACCCATTTGAGAGGCATATTCCACTCGGCGTAGAGCAACTTGGTTTCCCTCATTATGCCAACATAAACTTCGGCGGTCATCATTGGTGTTATCCAAAATATAGGACCAGTACCGTTGTAGGAGAAGCATCACCATATGTTAATTTTCGCGCCGCCGTGCTTAATGGTTTTTAAAGTACACTCCGGTTTAAACTCTTGGTTTTTTTTGCCTGCGAACAAATGACCTGGTCGCAGGAGTTCCAAATAAAACCATTTTAGACTCATCTGTCCATAATATATTACGCCATTTGGTTACTTCCCAGTTCAAATGTTCTTGCGCAAATTGTTTTCTTTTATGAAGATGAACCTTTGTCAGCAAGGGTACTTTTCTGGGACTTCTGGCAGGTAGTTCCTTCTCTATCAACTTCCTTCTTATGGTTGATGTTGATACGGGCAGATTTAGTTCCTCTTTTAATTTGTTTGATGTGATGAATGGGTTTTATTTCACTAATCTTATCATTCTTCGCTCGTCTGTAGAGGTTAATTTCGATATTCTACCTCTTGTTTCTTCTTTTTCGACGTGTTGTTTGGCATTAGTAATCACTTTATTCGAACAACCAACGATTTCTTGAATAAATTTGTACGTTTTTCCGTCAGAAATTAATTTTTTTTATAAGTTCACGTTTCTAAGGAGTACAATGCACACCGCGACCCATTTTAATTACTTATAATGTTGTATTTTAAAAATACTAGTTTCAAAATACTTAAATATTTTTACTTAAATCTTTTGACGCACAAAAAAAACTAAACACCACCAAACACTTCGAAAACGCTTTTTAGAATGACATGGTGCTATTATTTTGAACACCAAAATTTCGGTTTCATTTCGTATACCGGGAATTTTCTTGTCTTAAAATGCGTCTTTGTTTATCTTGTTTTTTGCATTTTATTACTGGTACCCAACAGATGTCCTACAATAAATATCGTGTTTTTACATGAGCATGGAGAAAAGTAATTAGCATCCAAAGTACAGACCTCAACGTGGTGCTATTTTTTTGCACAGAGCTGTAAATTTCCCGTTAGAACCCCGCACGTTTACTTCAGTTTCGCCGGATTAAAGACGACTTCCACTTCTAGCGGTGCTGGTTCAATTCCGAAAGCTCTTTCCGCTTCTTGTTGTCTGCTGTACTGGTAATAGGAATTTCACCACCACCCTCTCATCTCCCTTTTTAATTTTGAGTATACCGACATTTTACTCAGTCCTTGTTTAGTTCTTTGGAAAAATGATTTTTTGCCACCACTGAATGTTCATCATCCGTAGAAACTAATTTTCAATGTAACCTGGCACTTCTTTCTTTTGTTGCAAAATTCCGATAACACAAATATGTAAATAAAAAAAATAAGCTCCCTAACAAATTCAATAGAAAAGGAAATTTCTACCAAGCCTACTCCCTCCTCCACCTCTCCATTTAACCACGAAGTAAAATCAAAACTTCTCTCTAACGTTTGCACATCTATTCCGTTATTCTCACCAAAACCCCCCTTAAATTGTGTGCGCGATTTCATCGTGACCTTTAAACAGCGCTTATTCCAAATCACGTGTCAAGTTCAATGGCTGCCGAGGGGAAAATTGGTTCCATGCTTTAACGATAACAAATGTAATACCGAAATATTTAAAGTGCACACCAACCCCTCTCCAGCAGCCCGCAGTCTGAGTATTTCTTCCTACCGACATTCACAGGGGAAAAGAACAGGGGACATATCGTCTTCGTTTTCATCTATCTAAATCCGTCGGTCCAATCTGTACACAAACGCACACACAAACAGCAGCGTCTGCGAAATGCCTTAACTGGGAATAAGAATTGCGTATCGCACAACAGACGCACACGCACTCCACTTAGCTCACACGCATACTTAAGCACACATTTACGAGTGCAGAGAATAAAGAGAAACACTGTGAAAACAAAATAAAACAAGGCAGGATCGATAGGACCAGACAGACCTTCCTCAACCCAAATTTCCTTCACCCACCTCCTACCACGACCACCATCAAAACCACCACTGCTGCCATCGCCACCGCCGTCGTCACCATCAGCTTGGTGAATCCATTAATAACCCAAAGAGAGCAATGAAAACGGCACACACACAAAAAACGAACCACACCAGCCCCAACAACAAAAGCACAACACACAGTGATGACGGCAGAGGCAGCGGCGTCGACAACGACGACGGTGTCGACGGCGGCGCCGATTCATTCATTTCGCTGCTTCCCAGACGAACTCGATTGCACGTGTATTTATGTATAAGGAGGCACGTACATGCAAACACACAGCCAACGGGCGGGGGACTATTTTGGCAATCGCCTGTTGTTCGGCGGCACCAAGAAACCCACCCTCGTGACCGGGGACCCTTGCGCTAGCAAGGGGGAGATACGATTTTGATAAAAGCGCCACCGGCGGATGGGATAGCTGGGAAATGTCAGAGGCATGCTGAATTGTTTAGTATGTCACAGACACACACACCCAAGGCAATGGGGTGTATCGATTAATATACTCCCTCCTGCTCGCTCTCGCTTTTCCGTTCATGACCGTTGCAAGAGTGCGAATGAGAGAATAAATTTGGCGTCCCCACATAAGGATCCAACCGCACGTATATGTAGGCCAGACAGTGCTTCGAAAAAAAGGTCCTTCACCTGACAACCAAATTAGCCTTCAGCCCGAACAAGCACACCATACATACACGCACACGTGCATATGCATTTGGGTGGATACATATTTTTCAGAATTCGAGAGTGAAGTGAGCAAGGGCAAGGACATCAACCAGGTACACTTTTGGGGCGGGAATTGGCTTCTTCTCAGAGTTTCTCCTCCCCTCCGCCCAGACGCACACAACATTCTCGAGTTTCGATGTCTTGGTCGTCGCAGTAAGTGCCGTCGTCCTTGACGGGTTGTTTAAGCATGCTCCGTTTCTCCACACTGTTGCCTAGATGCTGTCTGGTGCAGGGTCTGTCTGTAGTGCGTATACTGTTTTATTATGCAAATTAAATTGTTCCATTTTTTTCAGCGAATAAATTCCTTATTGTGGAATTTGAGCAGAATGACGATGCTGGGGTAGGCGGGCATGGTTACGGAAAAAAAGAAATGAAAAGTTAGTGGAAGGGATTGTGACACTTTTCTTATTGGCAAGGGAAAGGGGAGAGACCCGTGTACTTATGAGTTTGGTCTGGGTGCAAATACCGTCGAACTTTTACGAGATTTAATGGAAATCGATAACTTATTCACCGCATCGGCAGAAATGTGAATTTTTGAGACCACTGAATACTTACAATTTTGACGACGGACAGTTGTGGCGTATACTTGACATAATATGGGACATAGTTTTCAAGGGTGAATTGCATTGAATTGTAGAAAGAGTCGAAGTTGGCTGCTCTTGTCTTCTTATCAAATTAGTTAATACTATGTCGAAAAGTTTTTCGAGCTGTTGACAACACTCAAAGAGTAAGAACTGTCTAAGAAAGCTTCTCAAATTTCGCCGTTCGGAGTCGGCAAAAACTGTAGGTCCCTTCTACTCGTGAGAGAACAGTAGCGCGCACAACACGAGTAGTGGATGAGCAAGCTAGGCCCTGGTCCCCCTTTGGACTGTAGCGCCAACAATTATTATTATTATGTCGGAAAGTTTACTCATTTAATGTTTCGTTGTGTGACGATCTCTGTCTGTAACAAGCTCCATATTTCAAAGCTGATTAGTAGAGGTAGGCTCACACAAGGATCGATTGTAGAATTGATTACCTTCAAATTTTTACAGCACCATTTTATAAACTAATGTTTAAAAAAAACTCTAGTTCTCTACGGAAGAGCTTTCAAGTTTGTCATACGAAGTTGGTAAAAGATCATAGATCTCTAATACTTATGAGGGACACTCGTTTGCAGAACACTGGAAGTCGCTAGACCCATGTAAGACTGTAGGGCTATCTAAAGTTCTTCGTAGTTTAATGTTAAGGATTTCTTTTGATCATCAAAAGTCCTTGAAATAGAAAACAAAACTAGTTACGTGTGAATATATCAGGTATACCGGTATGAAAATAAAGAACTAATTATTTATGGGAAAGTAAGAACATTTTATTCAAAGTATTGGCAATTGTATTCTACAAATTTGGTCACCTTGCTGGCAAATTGTGAATACCACGCCAATAAAATTGTTCGTATTTTAAAACCAATCAGACACCCAATTTTCAACCTCCTCGTAGGAATCAAAGTGCTGCTCAGCCAATGCGTGTCCCATCGATGAAAACAAATGGTAGTCGGAAGGAGCCAAGTCTGGTGAATACGGCGGGTGGGGTAGCTGCTCCCAACCAAGTGTTTTGATTGTATCCTGAACCGGTTTTGCTTTGTGTGCAGGTGATTTTGCATTGTCATGAAGCAAAATTACCTTGCCGTGTCCTCTGGCCCATTCTGGTCGTTTCTCAATCAAAGCATGGTTCAAATTGATCATTTGTTGTTGGTAGCGATCAGTATTAACGGTTTCACCAGGTTTTAGGAGCTCGTGGTACAGCAAACCTTTCTGGTCCCACCCAACATACCTCGATCTGGTTTTGCAGTCGATGTTGATGGTTGTTCCAGATTAACCCATGATTTTTTCCGTTCAGGATTCTTAAAATAAATCCATTTTTCATCGCCAGTAACAATCTGACGCAAAACCGATTTTCTTTCGTGTCGTTGAAGCAAAATTTCACAAGTTTTTTTTCGGTTTTCCATCTGTCTTTCATTCAATTCATGTGGCACCCATTTTCCACACTTTTGGATCTGTCCCATGAAGTTAAACGGTCAGAAATTGTTTGTTGTGCAACATTTAACATTGTTGTCATTTGCTTTTGACTCAAAGTGTCATCTCCATCCAATATCGTTTGCGATTCAGTGTCTTCAAACTTTTTTGGTGCTCTTCCACGTTCTTCATTTCTCACATCAAAATCATTATTTCTGAACCGTTGAAACCATCTTTTGCATGTTGCTTCTGGTAAAGCATGATCACCATACGCCTCGACAAGATGCGACTCTGCAGCACTTTTCTTCAAATGAAAACAAAAAATTATTGCTTTCCGCAAATCATCACTTTCTTGACCAAAATTCGACATTTTTAAACAGAGGAAAAAATATGATGTCTGTTCAATGACTTGATGTATACTAAATATTTTTCACAGATGTCATAGCAAACAAACAAAAAAAATTAAGGCTCGTTCACAAGAAATGTTCCTTATCGAGACATTTGTATCTTGACGCTGACTTCACGCCGGTATACCTGGCAAGTAGCACTTAACCAGTATAAATGCAGGTTTCCTATTTGTTATAATATTTGACTACCTTAATGTTTACGTTAAATGTTGACGCACCATGTAATCATTTCAACAAGAGGTAAAGTTTTGAATGAAGAAATGTCACAGTAAATTAATTGCAAAATTGAACCTTGATGAATCGTTGTGAAACTATTCACAACGCCCAAAACAGAATCGGTGGCTGCTGATAAGAGAAAAAGGGCGGTTAAACTACCGCAATACGATCTCTGTACGAAGACCAGTCAAAGCTGGGAACCATTGTTCAACTTGATAAATCATAAACATAAATAAAACATGTGCCCCTACCTATAAAAGCACAGTGACACTTCCTACATTTGCAGTGAAAACCACTTCACATTTTGAGTGACATTCAAAATGTGAAAGAAAGTTCATAAAAGGAGATGGGATCAAGTGTTATTTTTGTAAATTTTGTTTTTTTTTGTTTTTTATTCTTTTATGAATATATCTTTTGCACCCCTCAAAGTTATCCTCACCGGATATGAAAACATGTACCCATTTTTTAAACAAACACAGCAGACTTTAAAAAAATGGTCAAACAGTGTCAACTCATAACTGAATATGAGAACGAGTCAGAAAACGAATTCAGATAGCAATTGGAATGCATTTGTCATATTTGCTATTGGTGAACTTTATCTTTTCTGAACGTCTTGGAAATTAATTGTTATTCTATCATCTCTAATTGTTGGACATAATGTATTTTTGAATTTAAATAATGAAATTTGCTTGACCGCTCGGTTTCTTTTACGGAATGCAACGCTACGTCTGACACGTATCGATGTTGGATTTGGTTTTACATGATCACCTGCGTTTACGGCTTTTATCAAGGGTTCATTTTCTCAGGAGTCGTAGATAACGCTAGACTAGACGCCTTGAAAAGTGCGACTCCAGGGGAGCCGTTAAGGTCTCCTAACGGCAATGCCTAGTTCGGGGTTAACAATAAACTAGACAAGTCAGCACACTTAACTCGACTCTGCCTGCGATATTGAGTGTTAAACACACAGCCACCACGATACTCCCACAAAGAGGTCAACCGCACGGTCAGGTTGAAACTGAAGTTCCAAAGCCTCCCGTGGTACAAAAATATTGCCTCTGGTCAAGCTGTCAATACCATTCCGGTTTCCTTAACACCTGGGTCTGGTAGCCGCCATCCCGCTCAATAGTTTTTGCTCCATCAGTGCTTCCGTTGAGACTAAAAATAGTGTTGCCGATGTGATTTTGAATTTGAATTATGTGATTCATGAATCTAGTCACATCAACTTGAGCCTGACAAGTACAACATTGATTTGAAACATTTTCCTATATTTAGTGACAACTTTGAGAACTTGTGTTGACACATAATGGATGCTTAAGTTGCCAATTTGCAAAATAATCGGATAAGAAATTTCGAAAACTAGAAAATTGTCACTCGACCACATCCAGATTTTCGTTATTTTTCCCTTATTTGTAATAACACTCGGAAGACGGCCTTATATTGGGAGTACAAATGTCTATGTTTCTGATGTTCAATGTGTTTTATTGAAAAAAGAACGTAAAATATACATCACTCCAAATTTTGTCGGTCGAAAAGAACTTCTCTTTTCACTCCTTCTAGTAATTTTTGAAAACCATTTCTGAAAAATGGTGTCCTCTCTGACATCGATCTAATCATAAGCCATTCCTCGATCTCTTCAAATGACATGAGCCGGTGAGATCTCAAATCGTTTCGCATCCGTCGAAAAGACAGCTGTTGGAAGAAGCAAGTGATTCCAGCGTGCTGGAATATTTATTTTTACTGATACGCTCGGTTATATTAACCTCATACCTTTCGATCGTTTCTGACCATTTTTCATGTAATGCAAAGTTTAACAGCGAAACCACCTCGTTTTCCCACCACACGCAGGCGTCGATGGCGACGATGATGGAACAGTTTCACCAAGATTTTGCATAATGTGTTTGCATCTTGGGGTTTTCGAAGTTCCACTTTTTATCTGCAATCAAGGTACGATACAAAACTCGCTTCCTGTGATGTCCATCGAGTAGAATGCAATAGTTATTGAATGCAAATTTCTTTCAGCGTACAGAAATTATTTGCTGAGTCACTTACCACGATTCACGTTGCTTTGATCTAATAAATTCTTCAATTAACCATTTTCAACGTTTTTAGCCTGGTCTAGACGTTGTTTGTCGCTAAAATTACGGTTTTTGAAGCTTTGAAACCACTCTCATCATAATTTATCGGTCGTAGCAGATTTACAATAAAATTCTACAATCATTCGATGAACACTTTTCTTCCAATTTAAAGAGAAAATCAAAACAATTCTAGTAATCACAATTCAATCAATCACAATTTAATCAATTATAATAATTCCGAACATTTTCGAAAAGCAAAAAAACCGTTGTTGTCTAAAATGAACGCTGATAAACAATCATTATTTCTGACAAATTTCACACCTTTCCAATGAACTGGGCATTAGCCACAACTTACAGGTGGCGCCATCTTTTGAAAACAGATGGATTTGGATCCCAATAGATTAAACAAGATTCTAGCAAAAATGAGGAGAGGAATGGTTTTTTTTTTTATTTTTCAGTCACGACTGTTTTAGCGATTTTTGGAAAACTTTCCAAACCAGATACTGAGCCTAAATTTCAGCAATTTTATCCAACGCTCAGAAAGAAAACATACCAGAATATGCCTGCTCCAATATGGGAGTGAGCCTCGTATACAAAACGTTGATAAATGAAAGTATATAATATATTTAATAATAAAAATAATTGTATGGCGGGACAGTCCACAAAGAACCAGGGCCTATCTTGCTCATCAACTACCTGCGTTGTGCGCGCTACTGTTCTCTCACAAGTAGAAGGGACCTACAGTTTTTGGTCAACTCCGAACGTCGAACCTTGAGAAGCTTCGTGAGTTGTTACTCTTTGAGGGTTGTCAGAAGCTCGAAAGAGGTGGTGCCGTGGTAAATTCGAGGTCTTCAGCCGGGAATCGAACCTAGACCTTTGTTGTGTGAGTGACGCACTCTACCCACTATGCTACGGCGGCCACCAGAATGCTGAGCTTAAATTTCAGCAATTTTTTCTGACGTTCAGAGAGAAAACACACCAGAATGTGCTTGCTGCAAAATGGGAGTGGGCTTTGTATGCAAAACGCTGATTTTTGGGTAAATGAAACTGAAATAAAGAGAATCTTAAAAAAAGATTATGAATGTCATCAACCAACAGACCGATACTAATCCCGCATATACAACCCAGACATGGAACATTATCACCACTTGTGTATACCAACCACAGTTTTACGAGAATTTTCTGAACAGACAATACTTAACATACTGAATGGTTTGCTCGTTTTACCTTATCCTAAAAAAACAAGTAAACCATGAAAAATGAAAACTTTTGTGCATCAACAACATAAAAATGTGATTTTTAAGGACTTTCAAACAATCAAGAAACTGCCAACAAGTCCCACTAGAACTGTTAAATTATTGTAAATCACCCGGGATAAAGTAATTGTGGTCAGGTAACAACAGAAAAAAGAACTTTTTCGCTTAATTTTAACGAGAACATCAAAGGAGCTAATTTTGAAACATTTTTTTTACAGGACAGAAATAAAGCTGTTTGATTGAATCGAAGCGAGCATAATTTTCTTTCTGTGTACCACTTTGTGCTTTATCTGGATTTAATGTATCATGTCGTACCACCGCTTTTAAAGCAAAGAATTTACGTTTTGCTGAAAATGATGATGGAGTGAGCATTTTGCAAGTTTTCCAAAATATGTTTCTCATTTTTGAGAGTCAAATCGCCAGAGTTTACCGAAGTAAAGAAATTGCCAAAGTGATGCATACCGGGAGCTTTTTAATTGGAATTACATCTTGTATGTCGGGATTGGACTCCGTTCGGTACGTTGTTCGACATATGTATGTACGTTTTGCGTCAGTGCCTTAAATCTTTGGGGAGTTGACACGTTTTTAAACCAAAGAAGTTCCCTGTGATAAGTTTTCACCTACGCGACAGACACTTTAACAAAGAACTGAAAGAAATCCAAAATGTGATTCGCTCACGACTCGTTGCATGCAAAGAGAGAAAATATACCGTGTTATGTAAAATTTTCGCCTTTGTACCAAACTCGTTGAAATGTGTTGAATGACAGTGGAGAACTCTGGCTGCTCCATCAAATACTTTATAGAGCTGAGCGAGACTTGAAATTTCACAAAAATATTTTAGAAAATGCGACTTTATGCAATTCGTTTTCAACACATTTCCTCGAAAAATCGTGCTAAATTGACAATTGAACACCATAAACAGCGCAATCTCGAGAAGGTAGTTGCAGATGCTTAAACATTTAAAGTGATTGGATGAACACTGCGAGGTCTTAGTTAATTAATCGTTGGCATTGCAAAAACTTCGGTGAAAGAGGCTATCATGATAGAAGGACGCTCAAAATCGACGCCGCAGACAAGGCGTTATAAAGAACCGGCATCCTAGGCGGAAAGAGGATTATGAAAAATAACTGCCATATAAGGGATCAATTTAAATATTTTTGGTAAAAGGAAAGACTTTTATTTTTAAGTTGCCACTTCTGTCACAGACATTAATTAATTGTTTTCACGTCACAATATCCATCATTGTTTGAGATATTGGTAATTTTGTTCAAAGAATAAAATGAAATAAACGGGACCCTATTAAATTGTGTGTGCCGGCTAAGATTTTTTGCTGCCAAAGCGTTGTAAGACGCATAAGCTCTTTATTCTAGTCTATAATTGGTGTGAGTAGTTCAATGAGAGTCGAGGAAGCGTAAGAAAGGGAGCACAGCCAGGGAGATCATCAACACCAACTAATAAGCTTGATGTGAAAAATAAACTAAAAAATGATTTTCCAACATATGTATGTAATAACAGTTCAAAACCTTGCTGATGTTTTGGAAATATCTAAAAGATTGGTGAAAATTAGTCTTACACCAAAAACGCTCAATTTTACTGGAAAAGAATCCTCTTTTGAAGTGCAAACAATTTATTCAACTCAATCGAGCTCTTTGTACTTGTTGGATGTAAAACTGACTAACTTGAACTTTAAACTCGGGTTGGCAACTAAGTAATTGCGGATTGTTTTAGAAAAAAAAAAACAATTTTTTCATGGAACGAAATAATTTGATTCTGTAATGTATCACCCATTTTGAGCAATGGCCTTTTGCCGTCTTTCAGGCAGCATCATAATTCCACGTTGATACAACTTCTGTTTATTATCAGCAATCAACCAGGAATGACTCGACATCGTCATCAATATTGAACATTTTACCATTCAAGAAGTTTTCACAGGTCGAAATGAAAAGTAATCAGATGGTGCACGATTAGAACTATATGGTGGATGTAACAAAACACCCCAACCAAGCTCCAATAATGTTTGCCAAGTGACCAAAGATGTGTCTGGCTTTGGATTGGCATGATGGAATACAACACCCTTTCGACTTGTCAATTCGGGCCGCTTTTCTTGAACTGCTTTGTTCAATTTTGTAAGTTGTTCAATGTAGACATCTGAATTGTTGCTTCGGTTTTGTGATAAAAATTCAAGACAATTCCTTTGTAATCCCACCGAACTGATAACAACTTTCTTTTGATGAATATCAGCTTTTGATGTTGTTTGATCTGGTTCACCTGGCTTGCTCCACGCTTTTTTTTCAATTGATAGTTTTGTAAGCAATTCATTTTTCATCACCAGTTACCCACTGTTTTGAAAATGAATAATTTTCATTACGTATCTTCAACAAATCACAGATGCTAAAGCGTTATGTTAAACGAATTTCTTTCAGTTCATGAACCCGTATATCGAGTATTCGTGCCCAGCAAAGTTATTTTAAGAAATTTTAAACGTACGTAATTTTTAACGCTTCTCTGCAATTTCACGTGTTCAACTGTGATGATCCGAAGCGACTATTACTTTAATTTGGTCGTCAAACAACTTCAACTGGGCGACCAGTGCGTTTTTTATCTTAGAGTTAGAAATCAACAGAACAAAATTTGGCAAAACAATTTTGACACTTCTGTACTTTTAAAATTTCGTCATCACAAACATCACATAACTTTTTGTGAGCTCGCGAAGCGTGTTTTTCCTTAATAATAATAATAATTGTTGGCGCTACAGTCCAAAGGGGGATCAGGGCCTAGCTTGCTCATCAACTACTCGTGTTGTGCGCGCTACTGTTCTCTCACGAGTAGAAGGACCTACAGTTTTTTGCTGACTCCGAACGGCGAGATTTGAGAAGCTTTCTTAGACAGTTATTACTCTTTGAAGTGTTGTCAGCAGCTCGAAAGAGCTGGTGCCGTGAAAAATTCGAAAAATTGGTGTTGAGCTTGGAGTCGAATCTAGACCCTTCGGCGTGTGAACGCGCACTCTACCCACTACGCCACGACGACCACCGTTTTTTTTTTTTTTTTGTTTTTTTTTTTCCTTTAGGGAATAAAAAAGCCAAATATGAGGAAACTTTTCGTTTTAATTTTCCATTTTTCATCAGACGCCAGACCAAAACTACACAACAAATTAAAACATGTTTTGTTCTTATTGACAGTTGAAGTACCAACTAACAAATAACAAAATGTGTTAGACATTTCGATTCTGTAAGTGAAATCAATTACTTAGTTGCTAACCGACTATTTATTGTAATCGTACAGAAACAATGTAGTAAAATTAAGTAAATTCATGTAAAACGATATTACTTAAAGCGCCAATTTTGCTTAAGGCTGAAATATGGTAGCCTATATTTGGGTCACAGGCCTTTTGCTTTCTTAATTTGATTAAGGTGTTTTAGGTGTTAAAAAAAACAAAGAAGCTGCTAATGGAACTATTAGTGCATAGTTTCATGGACATGTAACCAGGTTGAGTAGTTCCGGAACTATATCGGTAGTGGAACTACAGCACTGTGCAAAATAACAGCACCATATTCAACCTTGTCACAATTTTGCCACTATTTTGCTAATAACTTCATCCTACCGTCTTGTTAACACATCATATTTATGGCACAACATTCTTTTTCCTAAACAAGATAAGAATAAAGTGCCTTCTGAACTCTGAAGAGGCCCGTTATCCGGAATGACACCGAATTTCGGTGTGTGCAAAGTAATAGCACCAAGTTCAGAAATCATGAATATAATGTACTCATAAAAGCTAATGGAATAGTAAAGTTTTTTGTTTCCTTTTAATTTTTTATTGGATTAGTACTTGGACGTATAACCTTTAGTTTTTAGTACAGCGCCACAACGTCATGGCATAGAGTCGATTAAGGCCTGACATCGCTGAACAGGGATATTCTTCCACCCAACCTGCACAACATCCCATTGCTGTTTTGTATTTTTTGGTTTGGCTTCACATACACCTTTCTTTACATCTATCCAGCGGTTTTCAATGGTATTCGAGTCCAGAAACTGAGGCGGCCATTCCATAACTTGAACTAAATCGCTTTGGAAAAATTTGGGATCATTGTCTTTCTGTAGCATCCATCTTAGTGACATATTCCACTCTATGTAAGGTAGCATAGTTTCTCGAATTATGCTGACATAAACTTCGGCGTTTACCATTGGTTGGACCAGTATCATAAAAGGAGAAGCATCCCCATACGTTAATTTTTACCCCGCCGTGCTTTACAGTTTTGATAGTACACTCCGGTTGGTTTTTTCGCCTGCGAATAAATGTCCTAGTCCAAGGAGGATCAAATGAGACTATTTTGGATTCGTCCGTCAATTGGAAGGTTCCCAGTTCAGGTGTTCTTCCGCAAATTTGGTTCGTTTTAGTAGGTTAATTTTTGAGATTGATGGTACTTTTCTGGGACTACTTATACTACTACTTATTGTTGATGTCTCCACTAGCAAATTTAACTCCTTTTATTTGCCTTGCGGGCTACGTTTGACCAATCTTACTGTTTGTCGTTCATCGGCGGGGAATAGACACCCGAATCTATTCCCCGCCGATGAACTTTCCTTTTTTTCCTTTTTTTTCTTCCTGTGGAGCGTATGTTATGACTTTTGCGATCATTTTATTTGAACACCCAACAGTTTCACTTAAAATTTTGTTTTTTTTTTACCCTCATAAAGCATTTCTTTTATTAAGGTGCCTTTATCAGGAGTACAATGCACCCCACGCCCCATTTTACTTTGCTTACAACGTTGCACTTTGAAATATCATCTTTTAATAATTACAGTAATATGTGTAGAATAAGTTCATAACCAAAAAAAAAATCAAAAGACTGGTGTACACTCCGAAAATGCTCCTCAGAGTGACGTGATGCTATTATTTTGCACATTTAAATTCGGCTGCATTTCCGGTAACGAAACCTTTTTTAATGTGCTGTGCTGTAAATATGAGGCCCCTGCCTGCCTGTCCACTTTTATTGCCGCTTTTATTTGCATTAAATTGACAAAGTCGAACATGGTGCTATTATTTTGCACAGTGCTGTATATCTACTGTGGTAGTTACGAATATTGTTTCAGCTAACATAACACACTTTGTTTTATTGATATTTCATGGAACGTTTTAGATTTGTTTGACTAGTTTGTTACTAAACACATGCTCAAATCTTGTTCGCGTACATCAACGTTCTTTGAACTTTAAAACATATTGTTTCAATTGTAATAGATAGAAGTAAATTAATGAACACGAATAGCACATTTATGTAGTACTAGTATTACGTTATTGCGATTTAATTTCAGAAAATTTAGAAAGTATGTTTATTAAACGTACTTGAATGTAGTGAACTTTTATTATGAATTTTATAAAAATTATCCAAACAAACATATGTACATACATATACAGTTACAAAATAGTCGTATCCTTTGTGTGTAAGTACAAGGTTGCTTCTTCTTAATATATTTACAGTCTCTGGCCAAATTATTTTTACGCACCTAATTTCCATATTATACTCAATATTTTCATCTTTTAACGTTAAAAAAGCTAGGATTTGCTTATTAAAATTATTTTGTGGTCCTATTTCCCAAATTTTTTAATTTTTATATGTTCACTATACATGTATAATGTGGAAGTATTTATAATAGAGTGTAAACATGTACTGAATCCTTGCAGTCGGCCTTGCAAGGCCGTTTCGAACTTGTTTGTGTGCCTCTAAAAGCTGTGAAACGGAATTGAATTGTATTGTTTTTTTAGTGTGTGCTTATTTACAGTTATTTGATAATATCTAAATTAAAAAAATAACATATTTTGATTTTTAAAAAATTGGTAAAAGAGGGAATTTGTCTCCACGTAAAAAGGCTGACGTGAAAGCACTGATTAATACAAAAGCATTTTCTAATCGAGAAATATCTCGAAAAGTCTCAGTATCACTGATTAATACAAAAGCATTTTCTAAGTCTCAGTATCTGAGACAAGCGTGAGACGAAGAAGAACACAAATTGGAAGTGGTAATGATTTAAACGCAAAAAGAAAAAGTCGATGCGGAAGAAAGCCAATTTTCACATCAAGATCGGAAAGGTGTGTGAAGAAAATTTGTATTGAGAATAGATTTGCGACCACCAAAATGATTAAGATGCAGTTGGAAGGAGCTAACGTTAAAGCTTCTGAGCGTACCGTCCTTTGAAAACTGAAGGATTTAGGTTTTAATGCCCAAAGATCCGCCAAGAAGCCAAAGTTAACAGGCGCAGTGAAGGCAAAGCGTCTGAATTGGGCTAAGCAATTGCGAGAAAAGGACGTTAACTTCTGGAGATCGATAATTTGATATTAAATTAATCACAAATTATAAAATAATCAAAAATTAATTATTGTCCTTAATTAAAATTCAGTATTGTCCTATTTTATTTTTTTGTTATTGATAGGTGTGCTTCAGCGATGAAAGCACATTTGTGGGTTTGGACAACAAAACTCAGTTTGTTTGTCGGCGTCGTGGAGAAAAATTTCATCCCGACTGTATCATGCAGACTGTAAAGCATCCTGCCAAAGTGATGATTTGTTCAGTCATTAGTGGCAAAGGCACAGGGCGTCTGTATGTCGTACAAGGCACAATGCGACAGGACCAATATAAAAAAGTCTTGAAGAAACAGTTGGTGCCACAGGTTAAAGAATGGTTCCTGAATGGAGAACCATTCCTTTTTATGCAAGATGGAGCTCCATGCCACACAGCCCAGTCTATTAAAACATTCTTAAGGGAAGAAAATATCCCCCTATTGGACTGGCCAGGAAATAGCCCTGATATAAATAAATTGAAAACGTGTGGAAGTTGATAAAAAGAGAAGTGGCTAAAGAGTCTATTTTTACAACATCTGGTCTAATAGACAAAACAATTCAAGTGTGGAAATATCACCCACATATCCAGGAGACTGTTAAATCATGTATTGATAGTATGCCACGAGGAATTGAGGCTCTTGTCAATGCCAAAGGAGGCTCATCAAAATATTTAAAAAAAAAAATAAGAAAACGAACAAAAATTTTGAAAATATCAATGAAAAAATTATTTTCAATAAAATGATTGTTTTATTTCTATAAAAACGGAGTATATAGCTCATATTTTGCATACAAATTAAAGTGCAATAACATATTCTGCGTCTAATAATTTGGCCAGGGATACATACAGTCCCTGGCGTTGTCATATGTTGTTTTAATAAATTGAATGAAATCGAAAAATGAAATTATTTATTCACTTGTGCTTTTTTCTCCATCAATAATCAGCCTTACACTGTGTTAGTTTTGCGAACATAAACCGCCTTCCATATCAACATTCGAGATGAAGCTTAACAGCTCCTCGGAACTAAATAGTTCCTGGGAACTAGTTCCTTTCCACAAAGGAACCATTCCATGTTCGGTCCGGCAAAGAAACTATTTTGCCCAACTCTACTTGGAAAACTGTTGGACAGTCGAGTACAATAGTTCGTTGCGATTTTTTCCATTTCAAGACCAAATTTGAGATAGGACCTAATTGGATTTAGATCTGGGCTTTGAGTGCATCAAACGACTACGTTTTAAGCCATTCCTGGACTCACTTGGTCATATGCTCGGATCCATGTCAAATTGAAAAAGAACTTCACAAAGAGGATTTGGGCATGTTGCTCTCTGCTGGTTTGAAATAAGAATGTCCAGGTGCATGTGTTGGTCCCTTCTACTCTCTATGAGGTGCAAATTAACAATACCAAAAGAACTCATACGGCCACACCGTACTTCACTTCACTGAGAGCTTGTATCCGTCCTTCCTTTGAGCATAATCCTCAACAAACTTGGGTCATCCTGATCAGTGTGTTTTTTTGAACCTTCCTTATTGTGAACTTTTTGTGTTGATTTTAGTTGTTTTTCCTTAGCCTCGCAATAGGTGACTGGGAAATGTTGAATTATTCTGCCTTTTGAGAGGTTTATCTTCGCTCTTCGAGAATTTCGGTATTTTTATTTATATCCATAGAACAAAATATTCTAAAAATTACATTTTTGGATCTATTTAAGAAAATACTAACGATATCAAAACTCAACTCAACCCAAAAAAGTGTAAGTTAATAATAATAATGCTTATGCATAAGTGACTCATAGGCAAACTAAATGCACAGCGTACACAAAAAGAGTACTTCTTGGCAACGCATCTGCTGTCAATCAGAATTCTTGTAGATACACTCTTGTAAAGTTTCACTTCTTGAATTTATATCAAATAGAAAACATGAGAAAAATGTATGCTAAAGTAAAAACGCGACTTTTTTTTGAACCCAACTAAAACTTGTAACTATGAATACTAATGTAACGTCCGATCTTGCGATAGAATAGTGTACCAAAGGTGTACTGAAATCGAAAATCCGACAATAAAGTAAACCAAAATTCAGGGTTATGCTGGCAAGATTTGTTCAATGTTAGCTGCGGGATGTGCTCTAACCGTGAATTTCTCCTAATTGACCAGCTGACTGGGTTTCTGCGTCGTTTAGGTTACTTTTAAAAGAAGACCAGACAGTTTTTTTTTAATCAGAGGATTAACCATTATAAACTGCACTCAAGTGGCTGCAATTGCGTAGTGGGTAAAGTGCGACACCCACACGCCAAGGGTCCAGGTTGGATTTCCGGACGGAACACCTCATATTTCTCACCACACCACTTCTTTCGAGTTGCTGAAAGTACTCAAAGGTAAGGTCCATGAAAAAGCTTCTCAAACTTCGCCGTTGGAACTGTAGGTCCCTTCTACTCATGAGGAAACAATATCGCGCACAACTCGAGTAGTTGATAGGCAAGCTAAGCCCTGGTCGCCTTGTGGACTGTCGCTATTCATTAAATATGTATTTACTCGCCATGTGAATTCTTATTATCGCTAAACTTAATAAACTCGCCCATAAACACAATTTTGCATCAGTTAATGAAATACAGTTCAAATATCTACTCCAATGCTTGGCTTCTCGCTCTTTTCAGGAACACCTTAAAAGTCCACTTTGAAGCTATCAAAATAGGAAAAAAATCAACACATTACATAAGAAAAAGAATTCACTTGCTTTTCATTCGCACAAGCTTATCAACCTACAGCAGCGCCTAGCCTTGACCTCATGCACTTGACATTCATACGGCAACCATATCGAAACTCTGAATTAACCGAAAATTGGGTCGTAAAATTCTCTAATCTCCCATGGGACCACAATAAAAAAAAAATTAACAGTGAGTCACAACAAATTGCTTACACCCAGATAGCAGGACCCGCCATCCCTACCCACAGACAAACATTTTTTTGTTTTCATCAACCCATCGAAAGTCTGCAATGAACATAAAAAAACGTATTCTCTCATCTAGCAGCACCCTCCGCCACCCATCCGGCTATTTGGAAACATTAAAACTTGGCAATTCGCTCCGCCTGCTGAGCATGCAATAACCTATTAAACGGAAAACCCACCAAAAGGGAAACGCAGATGAAAACATTACACTGCCCCACACGCGTGCTGGCGAGAGTACACACAGCCGTGCCGGAGCGGGTGCTCATCTTTATTTTTTCGCCGCTGGTTATTCAGATGGAAGAAGAACAAAACGAATAAAACGTCAAAAACGAATACAGACCAAGAGAGCACGAGAGCAGTGCAACAACAAAAGTTTCCGTCAAAACAAAATAATGCCTCCGTCCTCCGCCCCACAAATGCCTCCCCGCGTCAGTCTTATTAAATCGAAGCAAATTACACCACAGCGACGTGCATACACCCAAACGCGAGCGCACATCACGGACACATCACATCGTGCCGTCGTCGCCGCTGCCGTCGCGCTGCGGCCAAACGAAAAAGACGAAGACGGGTGCAAAACAAGCAACAAAAGCAAACCCACCGCCGCACACCGCTGCCAGCAGTAAAAGGCAAGTTGAATGACATAAAACATCGACTGACCTTCAACTCTAAGACTGAACCTTAGAAAATGAATAATTTTCACTTTACATGCGCGCATATAGCCAGCTGGATGCTTGTGTACACCGCTGTGTGTGTGTGCTCATCCGCCGCCTGCCCTCGATATGTACCCGATTATATGCAAACACACAGTTAGAGTGGAAGAGAGTGAGAGAGGAAACAGAGTACACGCGATTGTCTCGGCCGCATACATCTTTACGAAATCAACGATGCCCAACGACTGCCCCCCATTCGTTCGCCATGCCACCCTGTCGCCGCTGACCCAACTGCCACCGCCACCACCTACCTCCTGCGAATCGAGTTTAATAATAAAAACGTCTGTGGCTCGCGTGCACAAAGCGCCGACGTAGTCATCGTAGCTGGGTCGTCTCATCCATTGGCATCGACTAAAATGAAAAAGCTTTACGCCTCCCACACCCTCCCTCCCCGCCCACATTCAAGCGCATTGTATGCATGTCTGCTGCAACCCATGGCTGTCTCTGAAAGCGTTCTAGATTGTAGATTTAACGGCGAAAGTTCAACCGTAAGGGAGACGCGCCGAAAGCTCAATATAGCTCAAGTGGAACTCTGTTGGGGCGTGCAATGGGCGAACTTGTGCGTTGCCCAGAATCCTATTTGCAGACTCTGTAAATCGGATGACCCAAGCTGCTAGGCAGCAGATATGCGTGTATGTGTACGGTGCCATTGGGGGATCAAACCCAGAGATAAACCGAGTCTGCAACACACGCTCACCTTACTGGCCCAGACTGACAGTCAGTGGCATGCAAGCACAATGGGACACATATCGAAATTGGGGACTATTTTGTTGGTTGCTGTGGGGCAGCGCCATACATTCATAACCTCGATAAAAATTTGAGCTTTTCTTTTGATATTCTATTCTGTGCCTTTTGGTATACGCTGCTACCAGATGGCGGTTTCCTGGGTTTGTGTTGATGAAAGACGAAGGATCCTAGGTGGAAAGGAAACATTCAAACGACAATTTGGTGGAACGGTGCTTAGGGAAATTACGAAGCTTTTTTTTCATCAGAGTAATGGGATATGCAAGTGGCAACAGTTTCTTTTATATATTGGAATATTTATTTAATGTGAGGAACCCTAAATGCGTGAGTTTAACTCGAGTGGGTGCTTCGATCAAACAAATACAGTTTTAAGTCTTTTTTAAAAAGTTTTTTTTGAGCTTACATAGTTCTATAATTTTAATTTCTTAGACAATCAATGGATCGTTTTGAATCTAAAAAGTATTTTGTTTTAATTAAAAGTGGTCACTTTATCATCTGTCAAATTGGCTGCCATTTATTTAGACTACTTGGCTATATTGCAACTGCAATTAAACCTTTTGTGCAGTTGATGCTGCCAATTTGTGATCGTCTTTAGCGCTTCGTCTAGAATACCAATCGCAATGTGGTATATTCTTTTGAGTTCATATCTTCCTGTATCAACCAAGTTATTCTATGCAACCTGTCAATGACATTTACCTTTAGAGAGAATGTACAGAGCGATCTTCAAATGATGATGTGAACTAAGTCCACAACTGCAACCATTTGGATACTGTATCGTACGTTAACATTCAAAATTTACCAAATTCGGCACGAAAATAATACGCATTCATGGGCGCCCAATGCAATGTGTGACATAGAGTTATTGGGAATATACTCGTATTTGTGCCCACATTTCGGTATGAACGCGTAATCAGCTTTGTACAAATTTAGGGCTCCCGCTACATTTATCTTGCTGCTCCTATGGACAACATTACCAAAATATTCCACCAATCGTTTTACACATTTCATGCAAGAGCGGTTTATTGATTAACAAGGATCAGCACAATTCTGAAATTTAAAAAAATTAAAATCTCGTAAATCCAAGCTCCGTAAAATTTAAATTACCAAATGCTTACAGGGCTCTGTAAACGTCCTCTGTTTTTACGTGTTTCGGGAGTACTGATTTTTGTGTTTTTCAACCTTAAATTTCGGGTTTCTTTTCTTAATGGAATTTCGACTGGTCTCGGGGTTGATTTATTTAAACACTTTTTCTTTCTTAATTTGTTAGCCTTCGCAAATAAGTCCTTAATTAAAACAGCCTTACCCACTCGCACACTCTTGTGATCAATCATAACCAATTTGATCAATACGATATTAATTTAATTCATATTTGCATCTACAAACGAAAACAGTGTATACGTTGCCTCAAAGGAATTTCACTTACCATACTTATGTTTAGTATACATCAAGTCATTGAACAGACAACATCATGTTTTTTCACCGTGTTAAAAATGTCGAATTTTGTACCAGAAAGTGATGATATGCGGAAAGCATAAATTTTTTGTTTTCATTTGAAGAAAAGTGTTGCAGAGTCGCATCGAATGCTTGTCGAGTATGGTGATCATGCTTTATCAGAAGCAACATGCAAAAGATGGTTTCAACGGTTCAAAAATAATGATTTTGATGTGAGAAATGAAGAACGTGGAAGACCACCAAAAAAGTTTGAAGACGCCGAATTGCAAACGATATTGGATGGAGATGACACTTTGAGTCAAAAGCAAATGGCAGCAATGTTAAATGTTGCACAACAAACAATTTCTGACCGCTTAAAAGCTATGGGAAAGATGCAAAAGTGTGGAAAATGAGTGCCACATGAATTGAATGAAAGACAGATGGAAAACCGAAAAAGCACTTGTGATATTTTGCTTCAAAGACACGAAAGAAAATCGGTTTTGCATCGGATTGTTACTGGCGATGAAAAATGGATTTATTTTAAGAATCCTAAACGGAAAAAAATCATTTTTTAATCTGGGACAACCATCAACATCGACTGCAAAACCAGATCGATTCGGCAAGAAGACTGTGTGTGTTTGGTGGGACCAGAAAGGTGTGCTGTACCACGAGCTCCTAAAACCTGGTGAAACCGTTAATACTGATCTCTACTGACAACAAATGATCAATATGAACCATGCATTGATCGAAAAACGACCAGAATGGGTCAGAAGACACGGCAAGGTAATTTTGCTCCATGACAATGCACCTGCACACAAACCAAAACCGGTTCAGGATACAATCAAAACACTTGGCTGGGAGTAGCTACCCCACCCGCCATATTCACCAGACTTGGCTCCTTCCGAGTACCATTTGTTTTCATCGATGGGACACGCATTGGCTGAGCAGCACTTTGATTCCTACGAGGAGGTCGAAAATTGGGTGTCTGATTGGTTTGCTTTAAAAGACGAACAATTTTAATGGCGTGGTATTCGCAAATTGCCAGAAAGGTGGTCAAAATGTGTAGGAAACAATGGCCAATACTTTGAATAAAATGTTTTTACTTTCCGATTAATAATTAGTGTTTTATTTAAAAAAAACGGTATACCTGGTAAACTTGAAAGGAAACTTTCTGAAAAAGTATAAGCCATCTTATCATGTAAACCGTGCGTTTTGTACGAAGGAAGTAGGGCCCTGATTTCTGGGTACTGTTTATTAAAGTTCCCTTTGGATTTAATAAAAATGGTTAAAAACTTATTTGGAAGTTTTTGACCAATTTTTAAACCATCGCCATACGTCGTGATGATATGTTGTCAGTTTAATATATAATATATATAATATATAATAATTGTTGGCGATACAGTCCAAAGGGCGACCAGGACCTAGCTTGCTCATCAACTACTCGTGTTGTGCGCGCTACTGTTCTCTCACGAGTAGAAGGGACCTACAGTTTTTTGCCGACTCCGAACGGTGAGATTTGAGAAGCTTTCTAAGACAGTTATTACTCTTTGAGTGTTGTCAGCAGCTCGAAAGAGGTGGTGCCGTTAAATTCGAAAAATTGGTGTTGAACTGGGAGTCGAACCTAGACCCTTCGGCGTGTGAGCGTCGCACTCTACCCACTCGGCCACGGCGACCACATTATTGTCAGTTTATTATCATAAAATATGTTTAACAACCTTGTTCTTTTGTAATGAATCTATTCTAACAGTAGTCCGCTTGGTTTGAGCTTACTTAACGAGTTGTGAAAAATTCAGATTTCCTTAAACTCATTGGTAGAGGTGGAATAATCTCTTGAACTATATTTGTTGACAAGTTAAGACAAGAAAGGATGAAACGGCAGCAATAGAAATTTTTTTCTTACTTTTGCTTATTCAGAATAGTCAACCATTCGCACGAAGACAATTAAATTTGCTCGCCAAAGACCTCGTTGAAAATAAATGAAGGCAAGTTCTTGTGAACGGTTGGAAATCTGCCGCTCACATTCGAAACGTAGTACCCGTCGAAGATGTAGGGCTATTTAAGTATAATATTTCACCGACAAGTCCTAACTAGTGCAAGTGCACCGCCTTTTTTTTGTTGTGCTTCCAGGAATGGAAAAAATAAAAGAAAAAAATGTTTCCCCGGATTTTTTCTTCATATCTCTGATATAGGAACGCAGAAAAAACATATTTTTGAATTTGAGTTTAAATAAACAGACCTTAAGTTGTTTATTGAAATTGACCAAATCAATTATTATTATGCAGGGGAAATTTTCTTTCCTTCGTCGGCTTTTTTGGTCACTGTCGATTTTCAATGAATAATATTATATAAATTTTGTGCTTCAAAATAATATTGCACATTTGCGTCAGTGTTTTCCAAATGTTCAGAAAAGTCTTCAAAGTACTCTTATGAACAGACTTAAAAAAAATACTTTGAAATTATTTGCAAAAGTACGTTCTCAAATTCCTACGGCCCAGCATTATGAACTAACGAAGCCTGAGATAAAGAAACTAGTTTACAACTATTGAGTTGGCAACTAAGTGACTGCAGATGACTTTTGTTGAAGTAATCGAAATGTCAAACACATTTTGATATTTGATAGTTGGTACTTTAACTCTCAATTAGTAAAAAAAAAAGTCGGTTGTGCAGTTTTCGTTTGGTGGCTGTTAAGGAATGTGAGATTAAAACAAACATTTTGTCGTATTTTGCTTTTTTATATATGAAAGGAAAAAAGCGTATCTCAAGCTTACACAAAGTTATGTGCTGTTTGTGGTGACGAAATTTTAAAAGAACAGCAGTGTCAAAATTGTTTTGCCAAATTTTGTTCTGTTGATTTTTAACTATAAGATGAAAAACGCTCTGATCGTCTAGTTGAAGTTGTTGACGATCAAATCCAAGCAATAATCGATTCGGATCATCACAGTAGAAATTGCTTCATGTATCACATATATGCATTCAAAGTCGCTTAGAACAACTTTGCTACGTACGAAAACCCGATGAACTGAAAGTAAATCATTTAACACAACGCGTCAACATATGCGATTTGTAAAAAAAAAACGAAATGAAAATTATCCATTTTCAAAACAGTTGATAACTGGTGATGAAAAATGGGTTGTTTGCAACAATGTCAATCAAACAACATCAAAAGCTGATATTCATCAAAAGAAAGTTGTTATCAGTTCGGTGGGATTACAAAGGAATTGTTTTCTTTGAATTTTTACCACCCAACCGAACGATCCATTTAGATGTCTACATTGAACAACTAACAACTGAACAGTGCAGTTGAAGAAAAACGGCCTGAATTGCAAATCGAAAAGCGGTAGTATTCCATCATGACAATGCAAAGCCACACGCATCTTTGATCACTCGGTAAAAATTAGTGGATCTTAGTTGAGATGTTTTGCCACATTCACCATATAGTCGTGACCTTGCACCATCTGATTACTTTTCATTTAGATCTTTGCAAAACTCATTTCAATAATCCTCTTAATCAGAACCACAAAAAATGAAATATCTTATCTTAGGTGAGTTCAAAATAATGTAAATAAATTAGAGCGACTCTCCGTCGGTGCATAAAGGCGACAAGGGTGCGGCGCTACGCAGCGGAACTGTGCTAAGTTGCTTCGTCTATTGCACATGGGACTCGTACCTGGTTCAGTTTTTTGCTGATAAAAAACAGAAGTTTTATGATAGTTGAATTATGATGTTGCCTGAAAGGTGGCAAAAAGTCATTGCTCAAAATGAGTAACACATTACAGAATAAAGTTATTTCGTTATTTCATAAAAAAACTTGTTTTTTCCGCAATTTAGTTGCCAACCCTATAGAAAGCGGTTGTCAGGCTATTAACCTCCAACAAGTCTTTTCCTTAAGAGCCAGAATTTCTTGTAAATTGATGAATTTTGCGACATCATGTTGTTTTTGATTTTAAAGTTATATTTGACTGTTGCAACCCGTTGTTAAACTTTTGTAAGTCGTTGATGTTCCACTCGTAATCAAAAAATAAAAATGTTGTGTCACCCTGATTTTTCAAAATACACATAAACGCATATATATTTGAATTATGTAGATCAATTGCTCCGTTCCTAAAATGCAGTCAGTTCCTATAATATACTCGTTTCCTATAATGCACTCATTTTCTAGTATGCACTCATTTTCCCATAATGGTCATTGGCCAAATAAAATAGTCAGGAACCTATGTACAAAACAGCTTGTTAAATAAAACTTTTAATTGTTTCTCTTTACACTTTGTCCATGAAATTTTGTGAATTGTAATACTTGCCTGATAAGAAAATGAATTTGAGCTTTAGTCTAGATTGTGGCCACCATGGCGTAGTGGGTAGAGTGCAACACTCACACGCAGAAGGTGTGTTTTCGATATCCAGCTGAACGTCTCGAATTTTTGACGGTACCACATCTTTCTAGCTCCTGACAACACTCAAAGAGTAATAACTTCTCAAACTTCGTCGTTCGAAGTCGGCAAAAAACTGCAAGTCCCTTTACTTGTGAGAGAGTTGTAGCGCACACAACACGAGTAGTTGATGAGCAAGTTAGGCCCTGGTCCCTCTGTGGACTGTCGCGCCATCCAATTATTAACTATTATTTAGTCTATATTGACGTTAGTTACACCAGAAAACAAGCAAAAAACAAAAAAAAGATTATGAAGATGAGCTCAATAGCGTGCAATAACACCATTCAACATGGTCGAGCTTCGTATTGTAAGTGACATCAATGACTGCCTCCACAAATCAAAAATCGTATCTTTGCACAGTTGTACAGACCATACAACACTTTGTGCGCCACTCAAATGTTTCATCTCTATCCCAAAAGAACTGCGCCGGCTTGGCAGCCAAGAATGAATCAAGCAAATTTTTGATATTCTGCTCTGATGTGAACCGTATTTCAGTGATTTCAGAAGGGGCAAGGTCTGAGCTATAAGGCGGGTGGGGTAAAATTTCCCACCACTCTTTTCTAAATAGTTCTTAAGCGGATATCAAACGCGGGGCCGAGCGTTGTCATGATAAAAAATTATTGCCTCGTGTCTGATCGCATACTCCGGGCGTTTTTCGACTAGTGCTCTCTTCAAATGGATGAATTGTGTTCCGTTGCGTTGTCCATTGATGGTTTCCCCCGGTTGTAGCAGCTCACAATACAACACATGGCTACCGTGGCGTAGTATGTAGTGTGCGACACTCACACGCCGAAAGTCCAGGTTTGATTTCCAGCTTAACACATCGAATTTTTTGACGCTACATCTTTCCAGCTGCTGACGACACTCAACGAGTCATACTGTCTAAGAAAAAGCTTCTCAAACAACGCCGTTCGGAGTCGGCAATAAACTGTAGGTCCCTTCAACTCGTGAGAGAACAATACCGCGCACAACACGAGTAGTTGATGAGTAAGCTATGCCCTGGTCCTCCTGTGGGCTGTCGCGCCATCAAATTATTATTATTAATACCGCATACCCTTCTGATCTTACCAAACACAGAGCATCACCTTCGCGCCATGGATATTCGACTTCGCCATTGATATTGCTGGTTGACCGGGTTTCACATATGCATTTTTGCACTTGAGGATGTCGTAATGAATCCATTTTTCATCATCAGTAACAATCCGACGCTAAGATTACATCTTTTTGCGGCGTTCCAGCAGCATTTTGGACATGCAAAACCGTCTTTCGACATCTCTCGGCTTAAGTTCATGTGGTTGCATTTAAACGTTTTGGAATGGCCGCTTGAGTAACACTCAAAGATTCTGCGAGGTCTTCTTCTGATTGGGACCAATCTTCATAGAGTACTGCTTCCAGATCTTCATCTTCAAACTTTCTTGGCTGCTCAGGACGTTCATTGTCTAGTCACCACTTTTCAATCGCGCAAGCCACTTTTGTCACGTTCGCTCCGCTAGCGCATGTTTACCATAAACTTCCACCAAAACACGATGACTTTCAACAGCAGTTTTCTTCATATTAAAGAAATAAAAAAGAACTCCCAGCAAAAGCAGAAAGTTCGACATGAACTTGCTCACGGGAAAGGGAAATATTGTTGTTTACGCTCCAAATGAATAGCATACACAGAAATGACATACAATGACAGTAGCCTTCCAATGTATGTTCCAATGGAATAATACAAGTTACACCATCTCTTAGCAAACCGCACGAAGTAAAAGACCGAATATTAATTTTGGCTCTACTTAGGAAAGCATGTGTTCCAACACACAAAACATTATTATGCAAACGTCTCTTAAAACTCATAGGAAATTATTGCCTTTTGGTTCTTATTCTCCCATTGAGTTTTTCGCACAAATTACAGAAAAAATCAGCTGTTTCTTGGTCACTATTGGATATGAGCCTTTTTGAACGCTGCCGGCTTGTTGGTAAATACCAATGGCTGGCTTTACGCAGCCACAAAGAAAATGGTCTCAAATCCTTAAGTCACATGAACGAAGCTAACATGTGACCGATCACCGGAAATCTTTTGAAACAAGTGCTATGTGGCTTATGGCATCGACCTGTTAAAATTACATAATGAACAAGCATATACTTTGCAAATGTGCATTAAAGATTTGTATTCCCAATTGTGTGGCGTTTAGTATCAGCAACAAAACAACAGGGTCTACTGACCCCTCTGGCACCAAATCGTGATTTCTTGTGTCATGTGCTACCTCCTCAGTAACGCATATTTTGCTTGATGAGAAACCTATTCAGCTAGAAATGACTCCTTTAAAAAGGGCACAAGTTTTACAAATGTGGGCCTGTAACATTTAAAAAAAATGATGTCAATCGAAGATGGATAAGCCCGTGAGCAAGTTCAATCCTCGGTACTGTTGTATGTACCCGGTTAGCGTATCAATGTTTTGCTCTTGAGACGTTGCTGTTTCACGAATACACGAATACATATTAGATCTCTAATAATTTCATTAATGTGACAACGACAAAATTATTTTTTATCGCAGATTATGCCAAAGTCCTTACCAATAGAAAGAACAATTCGGCGACAAAATGTTGTAGACCTTAAAGGAGATTTGAAGGCTTTTTGACACTCATTGAATCATAGCTCATGTTAGCCTTTTGCAGCGTAGAGACGCTTAGAGTAAAAATTGCAGCATCAGGCACAAACCTTTAAGTTGTCTCCTTTTCACCTTTAAATACTCGTAACAAGCATTCGTCTGAGACAAACCACACTGACCACTGAGTACATTCCGTCCATACTTCTTCTTCTTCTTTTTTGTACCCCAACTGCACATGCAAATCCCCCTCGAAGTCACCTCAAAAACAATTGCAAATGACTTTGAAAATTCCCAGACGTGTGCGACACCGTCTTCAGGGCCTGTTATCGCATTACTTTCATTTTCAGTGTTTTTACTTGTGAACTTTTGATTCACTGTAGAGTTGCAGCAGGACCGTGAATCGAATCAAGCTATTTTCACTTCTCTCAGCTTCCCTCCGTCGTCGCCAACGCCGTTGCTGTTCTATTTTTACAGAGTCAAGCTTTTCTATATTCATTCAGGACTTCATCGTGCATTCAAAAGAAGAGCAAAAAACCATCACCCATCACAAAGCTTTTGACCTTTCGATGATGCGCCCTGAAATTAAAAAAAGGCATTCCCATAGATGCAGCCCAAGAGGCTGTCTTTCTCTTTCGCTAGCTCCATATGCAGACTGTGCATGGTAACGACAAACACTCCTTATATGTGGTAAGCGAACGAAGAACTGTTCTCGCCAAAGAAAACGAAACATAAAGCAAAGAAGCAGAAGAAGTCAAAGTAAAAGCTCCAAAAACGGATTAAACATCAGAATTTTGTTGTTTAATTCACTTGTTCGACTCCACCAACACACACTGACATTTCTCACGCAGCCACACACACACCTTCAAGCGCAGAGGTGTGTACAGACATCACCCGCCACTGCACCAAGTTTGGTTGCTGCGCATACAGACACCGCACAGCACACAAAATGCTTGCGAGCCTAGTGCGCTCTGCTGCTGCTGCCGCTGCTACTGCTTCTGCTTGCTATTTTACACTCAGTACTGCTTCTCTATTGGAAAATGTACATCGTGTTCGTCGTCTGCGAATGCATCACACAGGCGAAGCAAAGCCGCCCAAGAGAAAAAAAAGCTCTTCAGTATCACTTGTGAATTGGTCGAATGTGTGGAATGATTATTCGCGCGCGACCGTCTCTTTAAACTATATCGTTGCTGTCGAACTGAGGAAAGACTCAGAAACATGAAAAAAATCATTGAAAATCAAAAAATCCAATAAACTGGGTGCAATTTGAGGAATCTTTGTGTTCGAATGCATCTGACGAGGAATCCGTTTAAACCGGTCAAACTTGCAATATTTACATAAAAACCGAAACAGATCCAAACCGATTTCGAGATATCCCCGTGAGGAAAAGAATTCACAAATCACAGAAAAGAAAAAAAAACAAGAATAAAAGTGTGTTTGTGTGCCTCGTTTTTTCCCGCTCTCCTCTATGTGTGTTTTGGTTGCAATCGTTTGCCGCGATCTCTGAGAGTGTCCAACTGCTCCCCCCCTGTCAACTTCCCCTCCTCCGGGGGCCCACGGAGGAAAAAGAGAGTCGAAGTCGGAGAGACTCCAAGTTCTTCGTTGTGACCGTCAACGTAATCGCATAGAAAACTATACACCTTCCCAGCCGTTAGCCCCTGTCTTCGCATAGATAGATTCGTGTTTCATAGATATTTGCAACGAGAGGCAGAAGCCGAAGCCGAAGAGGAAGAAGAAGACGACGTTGAAGAGTAGGGGCACAATTCTGTCTCTTTCTTTCACTCTCGTTGAATCTTGAGAAGACAAAATCGGACTTCTTTCCCTTGGCTGGCTATTATCGGTCGCGTTTAGTGGGACACACGAGGAAGACAACCAGAACCAGTCATCGGCAAAAGCGCATTCTGACGGTCAGTTTATGAAGTAAACAAAAAAAAAATATATTAGACACAAAGTTTGTGTGATTAAAATTTAAAAGAAAAAAAAAAACAAAAAACAGGATAATTAAAACCAAAATAGAGACTTTTCGTATCCATCAGATACACATAAGTATCTCGTTCGTGTGTCATGAAAAATGTATCAATTCCGTGGTGTGTGCCTATAATTAATTGTACTGCATGCATGCATGCAGCTACTGCTGCTGCTGCTACCGCTACCGTTGCCACTGCTGCGTTTTGTTTTACTCGTTCCATCGCTGTTGCTTTGTCGTGTGCGTGCGTCGCGTATATAGGAAAGTGTTCTGGTCGCGTGTGTATTGATGCAGGGCTGTGCCCCACTTTAGACGAGAAATTATTGCAAGCGTGAGGAAAAAGATCTCTTTTGAAAAAAAAAAAAAAAAAAAACAATTCCAAGGGAAGCTTCAATTCTACAATTCACGGATGTGCAATGCGTTTTCGCAGTGAAGCCAAATTACGGTCGGTTTAAAGTGGTACAAGAGGAGAGAGAAAAGGAGTCTTTTGTTTTTGTGCCTCTATTCACCCACTCCCTCGCCATCGTCGTCGTGGTCGTCGCAGTCGTGTGCCATGTGTGTTAAGTGAAAAGAAGAGGTGTGTGTGCATAATTTTTTCCTTCTTTATTTTCATAGTTAAAAATACACATGCATGCAAATGAAATCGTTGCAAAAAAAAAATGGGAGGAAAAACTACGCGCATCTAGAAGTTACAGTGAATGAGAAGCTCGCTCTTATGTGCGAACGGGTTTTTGTTATTATGACACAGGTCAGTGTCGTCGTACATATGCAATGCGCTCCCCCTAAACCCAACCTACTCGTCGTCTCTCTCATTTGAATCTCTCTCTGACTAAGTGCTTGTGTATGTGTGTGTGGTGTTTGAGTTTGTATCTGTGTTTGGGGAGCCCCATCATCGAACACCATCAACAACGCTGGAATACATAAATGAAATTCTTTGTCGTTTTTTTCTTGTTGTTTGCTTGTTTTTGTAACGATCGACAAGAAGCGAGAGTTAAACTAAAGTAACCCATCGAAAGATACACAAAAAGTAGAATGAATCTGTGCAAGCTTGCATAGAGCTAAGCGGAGAAAAAGAAACCGAACCTCAATCGTGAGGAAGGTGGATGTTATCCGGGGGCAGCGAGGGGAAAAGTAAGTGCTGAGAACAGAAAGTGTGTGCAGTTCAGTGAAAAGTGAGTCTTCACACATCGCCTCCCTCTGCATAAAAAATGTTCAGATCCGTTCTTCAAAAAACCCGTTTGATAAGGATGGCGGCGCAAAACAAAATCCTCTGCTGCCTCTCCTATCTTCATCACAAAATGTAGACCAACCTACAACGTTGTCAAGGAGGAAGATTCTCTTTTCCCATTGTCAACAAAACAAGAAAAGAAAACGATGTCCGAAAACAACAACCAGTAAAAATAAACCAACACCCGAATTCAACTTGACCCAGTCAACTGGCTGGCGGACTGACTGGCGGCTGCGTGTGTGGTGAATGCACATACCTTAGACACAGATACATTCAGATACATCAACACTCGACATTAGTCTGTCCCGCCACCTCCCGCCTGCCCACACCCCGGTTTTTTTATGTTAACTGATTTCATGGATGAATGCTGGTTGGTATCAACATTAGCACTTGACTTGGCTGCTTCGTGTCTTTGAAACTTGCAGATTTTTGATTTGATTTGAGATTTGTTTTCCTTTTGTCTCGTATGCTGTCGGGGTTGTGGCTGGGCTCACGTACCAGTGATTTGTATTATGGTAGGCGGACTGGGAGAAATTGCGAACATCTCTGCTGATTTGAATTTTCGGCTGTGACTGAAGAAATATTTGCCTTCGATTTCTCTCGCACATTCAGTGTCGGAATTTGACATCAATAAATAGGTTGTAAAAATGATTTTACCAGGCTGAGAAAAAAGACGACAGTTCGGTTCAATGCTTGGGCATCTTGAGTTCTAACTGTTTAGAAGAAGATGCCATTCAAGTAAACGGAATGGACAACAGAATTACGTTGGGCTGTTACTCAATTCCATGAACCATAGTTGACATATTCACCACAATGGGACTCTGATTTCATGCGGACAGGCTCTAAGAACGCAACGGGCATTAGTCCAAATCCTTCTAGAAGCATTATGTTTCAAACTCATCTTTCGGAAAAGAAAATGCTCAAGAAATGCACACAAGTTACGCTGTTAACTAAGGTGTAGCAGCAATATTTGGGGAATAGTGCTATATGAGCGTATGATATACAGTCACGGACAAAACAATAGGACCACTGAATATCATTTGAACTTTCATAGAAAAACCAAAAACATTTTGTAACTTTCGTTATTTTTATATCATTTTGTTATTGTTTCAATAAAGGAAAAATAAAAATAAATCATAAAAGGTTTAAAAGTATTCAGGTCATCACAAAAGTATTTTTTCTGTAAAAGGCATGAACAGGTGGCTTAGTCACCCAGATGTAATTGTTCAGCACTTTCTCTCAAATATTCCTTTAAAATCTTTAAACCGCTTCAAACGGCCACTAAATGTTTTAAAAAATATTACGTGGCCATTATGTATGTACTTCAACTCAGAACAAGTCACTTATCATGTAATTTCTATCGTGCCGCGATTAGTACCATTAACAAAGCTGTCCAATGATAACTGCGGCATGTATTCCACGCTAGACAGTAATTTTATTTCGGGATGTAATGGTGCCTGTTGAAGCAAGTGTGAACAGCTGCCTGCCCAATAAAGTATATTTTGCTGTTTGAGAAGTACATGTAGCCGGAAATATGTGACAACGCTGAAGATAATTTTTGCTCCTAAATTAGCTGCGACTGGACGCAAACTGTAGTAATAAATCTGAATAACTCGCAAACGTTGCAAATGTTAAACAAATTCTGGAAAAAAATATGGATCATTTTATGTAGTATATATTGGGTGGCGCGACAGTTAACAGGGCGACCAAGGCCCACAGTCTTTCACCGACTCCTAACGACGAATCTTTTTCATAAACATTGATTACTCTTTAAGTGTTATTATGCAGCTCGAAGAAGGTGGTGCCGTGAAAAATGCCAGGGGTTAAGCCGTGAATCGAATTAAAGACCCGAGGCGTGTAAGTGTAACGTTCTTCCCACTACGTCACGGAGGCTGCTATGGGTCATTTTAAAATCCTAACGAAACCATGTTTGAGGTTCTTTATTGAAATATCGGTTATATCTTAGTTCAGAACCATTAGTGTAACAGATAACGTAATAAGTCCCAGGACATATAGGGGGCGCCGGGACTTATTGAGTTGTAGCTCGTTGCCACAAGTATGTCCAACTTGGAGTTAATTAAAAGGCGAGGAGTCGATTTATGTATACAATAGTTTATTTAGATAAGTTATCATCGGCGATTTCAATGTAAGTATTGATCAGTGTCACTATCCCACTGCTAGTTATGATCCGTGTGACTTTCTGATTGCGAGTGTCTTTTGTGTGACCCAACCCATTCCTTTTATTGCTCCGTAGGCACATGCCCACGTTGCATCCCTCGGCGTTGGTGGGATGCGAAGGATATCCTCTTGTGCGTCGCGGGCACCGTTGGGTTCGTTGGGTTGTTTACCCAACGACGTACGGACCGCGATCGCAGATGTTATTTTGCGTGGAAGGATATCCTCGCGTGGGTTATGTGCCGTTGGGTTAGTTCACGTACTGCGATGTGCTGCTGAGTGTGCCGTTGCGTAGTCCGTTCAGTATGCTCAGCTGCACTGGTTGGCCGGACCGTTGGTGTGGTTGTCTGCCACAGAGTTGTGTATTACATAAAGAGTTGCCACCGGTGACTTTCATTTTTCAAATCAGAATCGCTTGAAAATCAAGGATGTAAATGCCCCCGTAGATATTTTGATTTATGATTTTTTTTATATGAAAAAAAAAAATCAGTGTTAGATTTTCTTAAAAGAGCCTCTCCCTCGCTTCTCTCAAATGGAATTTTGACTTAAAAACCAACAGTGTTCTGATGATTCCTACGAATATACATAAAAAAGTGTCCTATTCAGCTTCAGCATACTTAGACCAGAAGACAGGATTTATTGTATGCTTAATAATAAATGATTTTTTTTACAACTTAAAGAACTCTAATGTTATGCAGGAACATGTCAGACAGAAGCTTATTCTTCTTCTTCTTCTTCTTCTTCTTCTTCTTCTTCTTCTTCTTCTTCTTCTTCTCCTTCTTCTTCTTCTTCTTCTTCTTCTTCTTCTTCTTCTTATTCTTCTTCTTATTCTTTTTCTTCTTCTTCTTGTGGCGCAACAGTCCGGAGTGGACCCGGGACCCAACTAACACTCCTCTCCAGCCAGCACGATCTTTCGCTAGCCGCCCCCAATTGCGCACTCCTTCTCCACTTGTGTGCGAAAGAAACTTAGGAAACAGAATGAAAGTCTCCAGCCATACCAACCTTACTCAACCTATGAGTTTTGACCCGATTATTCGTTCCTTAACTATATAAAATATTATATTATACTGAAGCTGATATTTGAATGAATGGTAATAATAATAATTGTTGGCGCTACAATCCAAAGGGGGACCAGGACCTATCTTGCTCATCAAATACTCGTGTTGAGCGCGCTACTGTTCTCTCACGAGTAGAAGGGACCTACAGTTTTTTGCCGACTCCGAACGGCGAAATTTGAGAAGCTTTCTTAGGCAATTATTACTCTTTGAATGTTGTCAGCAGCTCGAAAGAGGTGGTGCCGTGAAAAATTCGAAAAATTGGTGTTGAGCTGGGAATCGAACCTACCCCTTTCGGCGTGTGAGCATCGCACTCTACCCACTACGCCATGGCGGCCACTGAATGAATGGTTACTGTTCCAAAATTGACAAATTTTCAAAAAATTATTGATTAACAATATCCTTTAAATGAGTGCAAACATAGGCTCTTTATTCGACTGAATCCATACACGCGGGGCTATTACTTATGCAGTGTACTTTATTGAAATCTCGCTGGCATCTGTTAAATTGCAACTATTATATCAATGTCCCTGTTTGAATATAGATAAAGTTTTTGCGCAACATTTCTACCAAAGATTTCAACGGGTGTTTATTGAAGATATAAACGACTTTAAGTTGACAATTTTTTAACTGATGGCCATTTTACCAGTTGTCAAATGATTTATTTTTAGTATGGGTTGGCATTTCAACGTGAATAGACCTTTAATATTGTGCAAATTCATTAATCAACTTAACATAATTCTGTTCAAAATACATCCATTTCACGGTCACCAAGATGAAGCCCACCTTTGGTTGAATAGATACGTCAATAAACAGAACTGCCGTATTTAGAGTGATGATGATCTTCAAATGTATTTTGCGACATTGTTTCATTTAAAAAATTTACTATCTGCTGTGTTTGGGTGGAAAGATTGGTATACATACGTACTTCTTGCCAGAACGTTAGAGTCATAGGTGTCCACTGTAAAGCAATGATTTCCGACGTTTCCGGTCATCAATTGAACAACCATGATGTGTAGAAGCTGTGGTTTCGACAAGAAAACGTGACATGTCACACAACTCGTGCCAGAATTCTTTGAAGGAAACCTTTGGGAACCACAGCCAAGTCACGGCCAAGGGAATTGGCTTTCAAGATTTATCGATTTAACACTACTTGACTATTTTTGGTCGAGATATATGGAGTCTAGTCTAATCTACGTTGATAAGCCAGAAACGATTGACCACTTGGAGGAGATGTGGGATTTGGTTTTACGTGACCACCTGCCTTAACGGCTTATATCACGGGGAACCTTTTTCCCAAGAGTCGTATGTAACGCAAGACTAGACGCCTTAGTTACCCAAGTACCAAACTGAGATCATGCTTGAGGGGTAATCACCCCACCTTGGTTTGATGCGAAGCCTTTCTAAACCTCTTCCGCTCTCTGGGTCGCAGCGCCCGGTTGAGAATGCAACTCCACACTGAGAAGGGATAGTCCCCTAACCGTCTTGCCTAGTTGTGCTTAAATAATGAACTAGACAAGTCAGCACAGTACACTATCCTCGACTCTACCCGCGTTGTTAGGTGATAAACCACAGCCACCACGATACTCCCACAAGGAGGCCTGCCGCACGGTCAGGCTGAAACCGAAGTTCCAGGGGCCCCTGACCTCCAGTGGCACCAGAATATAGCCTCTGGTCAAGCTGTCACTACCAGTCAGGTACCCTCAAAGCCTGGGTCTATAAGCCGCCATCCGTAGATGGTCTTTTCTCCATCAGTTGACACTATCACTATTTGATACGGATGTGATTTTGAATCATGTGATTCATAAATCCAGTCACATCATCTGGAGCACTTGGAGGAGAGCATTTGCCTCGTAATTGCTAATATTTGGCTACAACAAATGTTAGAAAATATCATTGGAATTGAAGGACTGCATCCGTGTCGGTCGCCAATGCCAGTGATTTATGAAAATTATGTTTCCAGAAAATTATGTTTCGAATTAAGTACATTTCATATCAGTTTACACAAATTATGTTTGATTTATTCAATTTCAAACTTATATACCTTTGAAAAAAACGCGCTCTACTCAACTTAATTTTATATTTTAGTTTTCCATTTTTTTTAATAGAATACTGTAAGATCGTTCAACTTATTTTTACAACACTGTCCATTTCAAGTGTTTCTGCGGGTTCATAACCAAGCATTATATTTATTGAGGCTTAGCAAACCTGAGAAAGAAGAGACTTTCTTATCATTTCTCGCCATTTGATGGTTTTCGAACTTTCAACTGAACCTGATCCAACATTCTTTTATTGCATTTCTGCTTTTCCGGAATTGTGACTAGATAAAATTTATGCTGTTGTAAAAGGGTTAAAAAATTAGGTCATAGTTTCTTTACGCCAGGGGAATGGAGGTGATTACAGTTGTTTGTGTTCTTTCTTTCTTTTTCTTCATCAAAGCACTCTTTCAGCTTCGTTAGCCTTCCTATTGCACCTTATATACTAGAACTGCCCTTCTCCCGAATGTCATATATTCCACAAATATTTACCTTCATCTAAAAATATCTGCATGCTACCACAGTTCCATATCTCTTCTTCCTAAGGTTGTTGCCTCATCTTGCGCTGCAATGACCACAAAAACTTTTATCATGCAACGCATCAAAAAATTCACTCCAGCTGCAAGAGGAAATCACGCAAATCTTTTGTGCTCGTTATTCCAAAACCGACCTGGTTCGGAGAAGTGTCCGGTGAGAGGTGGCTTCACACTCTAGTGACAAGCGACAAAATTTGCACCCTCAACGTCATCACTTAGCTGTGTGCTGTCCAGGAACTTGGCTGTCAACGCTTCAAAAGATCTCAGAAATGTGCCATGTGCCAAGACAGATGAAGGAATGCAGACGAACTTTCACCTCTACGGACCACTCATCACACAGCACAACAAACGAGTGAACTAAATTAAGGCCAGGGTCCGTTGGCGGAGAACTGAAGTGCATAAGGGTGGGCGGCTGACACTTCCCCGACATCCGCCCAGGCAGAGCAACGCCTCTATGCATGTGGTTTCGAGCAAAGCCCATTAGAAAACCGAAAGCAGCCGAAGCTGAAGGCCATTGGGTGTTGGACGCTCGGTTTGCCGTCTTTCCTTCACTCCCGCCGGCGAAGGGGGGTGTGCTTGTGTCCGTAATATGGAATTGACCTAAAATCGCATTATAATAACGTCAACAATGCGATGACATAGATTGTCCGAATTCCAGAATGGTCGTGCTGTCAGGGATTAGCCTTGAGGGTCGTCTTTGACACCGATACTGCTGACATTTTGGGGACGGCGGGCGGACCGCAGACAACCGAAAATGTGTGCTGACCTCAACGAACTTACATAGACGGACAACGTCATTCGAAATATAGAAACCACAGAAGGGCCACGATGGCTGAGGGAGAATGTTTCGTGCGAACTTCTTAAAGGTCAGAGCATTCAATGGGGTAAACTGTGAAGTAAGTTCACAGCAGAATCCTCACCAGTGAACTCATTCTGCTGGCATGTGGAGCACATTCATTTATTCATAGGTTCAAACGGGCACACACATGGTTAAGCTCTTCAAGCATCAAAGTTGGAAAAAGTTTTGAAACTTAAAATAGATCCTTTGTCACTTGCGTTGCGGGATTGCGATCCGATTGATTTCATTTGGGTAGGTACGGACACTGAGCCAAAATCAATTTCAGAACTGACAAATTTATTCTGCTGCCAGTGAATCTAAATTTGATTCTGAATAACTGCTGGAAGTTGGATCTGCTAACCGATGGATTGTAAATTGACTTGGCATAAACTCTTTGATATGCTTTGTGGGTTTCTGTTGCACAACCTAGGTTTTTTTCAAATGGTTAACAACTGTTTTTTTTTTTTTGTTAGAGAATATCTAGCTTAAGCTTTTGTCCACACACTTTCTACAGATATAAGTCAACCGGACTTAGAGATCAAAACTGCTAGCTTGGAGACCATTAAACCAATGCACTCCCTGGTTAGCATTACAAATTCCTTCCAGTGGCCTGCGATGATCTTTGCATGTCGCGGGCACGTTTCCAGCGGTTGATTCCCTGGATCAAATTTTCAGCAACTCGGTTAGAGATTTCATCCGAAACGGCCGCTATATCGCGTTCAGTGTTGACTCCGAGATCTTCTAATGTCGGCGTTATAAACCAATGACTTAATGTAGCCCCACATTTAATCTTTTCAAAGCCGCAATATTTCCATAACACAGAAAGAAATAATATTGTTTTATTCTGTTCAAAACTCAAGCGTTATTGGTTCTCCTCTGTCACGGCATTGCCCCCTTATCTTTGTTTGACATTTCTATCCAGGGTGGAACTTGGTTTCAACGTACCAGCCTCTTTAGTGAGCACAATATTTCGTCAGCACCAAGTCGTCATCACACCAATTTTGTTCGGACGCCTCTCTTCTTGTGTGTACTATTTTGTTCGAGAATGTCGGATGGTAAGAAATCGAAGACTCTTCGGTCGAAGGTGTAGTGTCCATTCACTTTACATGATATAGCCGACTTAAGTGTTGGTTCCGAAGACGCTTTGTTAGGTGCTGTACAGCCCATACAGATTTCAGTTAAATCCTTTTCTTTAGACGCCACCAACTTAAACAGGAAGAAAATATGTGCAGAACTTTTCTTCCAAAAATACCAAGGACTCCTTTATCGGCTTGCAATAGACTCTATGTCGCTGTGTCATAGAGCAGTACATGGAAGATCAAGTCAGATATGGCTCTATTACTCAATTGGTTTTGACTGATTAGTAGGAATACGTCTGTGTTCATCTCTAATTATCCATTTTTCTCCGAGGTAGAGGAAATCCTTGACTCCTCCTCTTATGACGCTCGATGTTGTGTGTTCTTTCGACATGACTGCATGCACATTGTTGTGCCCTCGTTCACCGATAGACCCTGTTTAGCTGCTTCCAGTTCAATGCCAGTCACCCCTCACTGACAGCTCGCTGTGTTCGTCCAGTTACGTCAATGTTGTCGGCATAAGCTGGCAACTATGCTGAGTTTTGGAAGATCGTGTCTCTGACTTGTGAGTTCCGCACGATCTTGTCAAGAATAATGTAAAATTAGTCACATATCAGCGCGTCAACTTGTATGACATTTAAGATTTCGGTGGGTTCGTTAACGAACGGTTTTGCATCGTCATCCTGCATAGCCCGCCTAGTTGATGTAGTAGATTTAGGACTGTACTCATCGTCTCTGCGCAATGTCATTTGCGATCTTAAGATCAACGAATAGGTTGTGGATGTCGATCTGCGTCTCTAATTATTTTCTAGGATCTGTCGTAGTACGAGAAACTGATTGATGGTGAACTTCCTTGGCCTTGACCCGCATCTATCAGATCACCAACGAATGGTTTCAGACGTTCACATAAAAATATAGAAGGGATCTTGTTTGCAATGTTAAGAAGTGTGATAAGTCAAATTCTTTCTTATGGACTGGACCGACGTTGGTGTTCCACTCTGTTATGCCTTCCTCTGCCATATCTTAGGTGGTGTATACGCCTAACCAAGGGCTCTGATTCGAAGAACCGTTGGGACAACGCAACAGAGGACGGCTTAGGCTAAGATGGCGCAGAGTGGAGAAGGCCTGAACCAAGTTGGAGCGCACAATAGCAGGCAGCTAGCGAAAGATCATGTTGTCTGGCGAGGCATGTTGGTTGAGGCCCAGGCACAACCCGAACTGTAGCGCCACAAGAAGAAGGAGAAGAATGCATCTTACCAGATCATCTTCAGCTGTTTTAAACAGTGCCCCGGGTACTCCTTCCGCTTCAGCAAATTTATCTGACTTCAGTCTCAATATCTCTCATCTAACAGTGCCCCGGGCAGTCCTTCTGCTTCAGCAAATATCTCTCACCTAACCCTTTCTATGTCAGGAAGACAGAATTATTGTTCAGCTTCGTTCATAATAATTGGAGCATTCTGTTTCAAAGCAGAATTGGGGTCGTCATCGCCGTTGAATTAATAATAATTGTTGGCGCTGCAGTCCAAAGGGGAATCAGGGCCTAGCTTGCTCAACAACTACTGTTCTCTCACGAGTAGAAGGGACCTACAGTTTTTTGCCGACTCCGAACGGCGAGATTTGAGAACCTTTCTTAGACAGTTATTACTCTTTGAGGGTTGTCAGCAGCTCGAAAGAGGTGGGGCCGCGAAAAGTTCGAAAAATTGGTGTTGTTCTGGGAGTCGAACCTAGACCCTTCGGCGTGTGAGCGTCGCACTCTACCCACTACGCCACGGCGATCGCCGTTGAATTGTCTGAAGAAATTTTGTCCAAATTCTCAGCATTCACTGTTCGTTTTCGATTCGAGGTTGCTATGAGTGCTTTACTTTCGATGAAACTTTTGGACATCACGCTCGCTTTTTCTTTTTCCACCACTCGCTTTTTTGAAATGGTTTCCTTCTTATCTCTTCTTCTTTCTGTTTCCTTCCTTCCCTTCGTAGAGCGTTCCCTTGTTCCCTTCCCGCCTGCTTGACTGCATGTGCATGGGTTTTCCTTGGTGGTTTGCTTATAAAAACCCAGTACATCAGCGACAGCTTCTTCGTTGACTTCGTGATGATTGGTTGCTAGTCAAATGCTATCAAATTTGTAGAGGTAGAGTGATGCGATGAGTCTATCGCCAATTTAGGTCATACAACGTGATTCAGAAATGCTGATGGAATCTTGACACTGTCTAATTTATCTTGACTGGACTAGTATTACGACGATGATAGCGTCTCTCCTCATGCATCCATGTCGAACGGTCATATTCCCACTCCTTCAAAGAAAACAACCCTCGTGAAACTCCACCTGAGTGGTTGTGGGATGGTGGAATAAAAAATAAATAGTTTGAAAAAACTGTCTTTGTTGCGAAAATTTGATTGGCCTCATGAGCAGTTGTTCACAGGAATTCTATTTTCTTCAAAATCGAAACCTTCATTTTACAATTACATGTTCTAATTAGTCTTAATTTTAAATGTCAAGCTTATAGGTCAAAGTCCTTACTTCCACTTCCCAATTTGAATATCTTCCAACACCACCCCAGTATACATTCTGATTGAGTACCACTCGCAATCGTCTGATTCATCTTTTACAGTTCAAGGTCAATATGACTTCCACACCGGTGCCGCACTCCCATCACGCTCAAATAAATGGAACAACCATAAAAAAGTCAGGTGTGGATATAAAATCCTTTTTTCGCACTCCAAAAGCGAAATAATCAAAAGCCTTTTCAGTGCGCCGAAGTCCATCGACCAACTGAAAGTACTTGGCAGCACTCCCTGCAGCACAAGCTACCCCTGTCTGTGCCGACGTCAATACAGTCAGCGTGTACCTAGGCCAAACCCAGTTGTAGACAGATATAAATACGCCAGAGAGTCTATCTCCTTTCTCTCCCATCCACTTTCTCCTGTGTGTTTTCATGTCTTTGGCCTTCTCTGCGTCGGCTCTCCACGGCTCTCGCTCACACCAACCTGAACCCTGGGATACATATTTACTGATGTGACCTGACCTATTCAATTTTGTTCGAAGTAAACAAGGACTATGCGTCGTCTGTGGCGAAGTATTAGTTCATCAAACCATCGCAACAATGCTGAGCAACCCACTCTACCAGCCCCATTGACAAACACAAACACAACTGTGACTCGAAGCCGACAGCAGACTACGACCCACACCACATGCTGGACTGGATTTTTGTCTGTGATGGCATTCTGGTGAGCGAGGGCGGCGACCAAACAAAGGGACGGCTTGGGGTGGTTAATGAATCCCCGGTGCCTGCACGTATTCCCGTCCTTCATTTTTGATTTATTTGGACGTGGGCTGTGGACTTTAAAGGCCTCCTCTGCAAAGGCTCCTGTTTTGGATGTTTCGGAATGTTCTTGCGTTGGGTTTAGATGGATCAATACACAGGTGAATGTACATTTCAACGTTTGCCAGGAGCGTCGCCGCTGGGTATGGAGTGGCTTGAATACATGATGAGGGAGCGTTTTACTCCGCTTCTATCATTTATTACGAGGAATATTTACGTCTGTTTCAGCAGTGACAGAAAGGGGAAAGATCACTGTGGACGCTGTTGAACGACAGCGGTGCCGACTTTAAATATCTCCCTAAAGATGGACTGAAAGTTCAAAATCCTATGAACGACCAGTGGTTGAATGTCGAAACGAACCATAATGGGAGGTCTTTATCCATAATCATGGTTCCAAAGTATACCACTAGAACCTGCCAGAAATTCACTATTTCCTGACTAGCAATCACAAAAAATGGACCTTAATGCTACCCGTTGCTAAACATTCTAGAGAACCTAAATCCGTTTGGTCTAAGGAAGAACCAGCAGCGACTCGGTTTCTTTAGTACTCGTTACCGAGGTCTCCTTTTGATGAGGACATTATCTTCAAGTCCTTCTATCGATTTCCATCTTCTGCTTGAACTTCGTTGCTTTAGGTTCCGCCCCATATGGAAAAGAAAAATGTGTGTCGTTTCTGGAACCTGAGATTGTGACAGAATGGAAGTGCATGTACTCTCAGCACCATTCGCAGTGCCTCGGTACCGAGCTTAGCTGAAGCTTCATTTAATAATACCATCTCCAGCTGAAGGACAGTGCAGCAAGGGCTACAAGATTTTTGCTCAAATCTGTAGGAATAAAAGAGAGTAGGGCACTCCCTTTTATTCGTTGGTTATCGGTCGGTCAGTCTGCGGTCGTCGATCAGTGTGTCACACACTTGATAACTGGAAAGTAAACTGTGCTGTGCTTTTCTGGGTGCCGGAACAACACGGGGTCAACGATAACTTGCAGGGCACTGTTCAAAAGAAGCATTCATAGCGCCGGAACTCACATTGGGACTGCGCGTATCCCTGGTTAAGGATTTCGTTAATAACTTGGCTTCTCAACAGCACATCTCGAGATCGTTCGACTTTCCAGGAAGCAGTCTGACCAAGCGCATTCCTCCAAACGTCAGAAAGATATCCGCGGCATTCCTGCTTTTTCTAAACAAGACAACCTACAGACGGCTTGTTATCGTACAAACGGCACACTTTTCAATTCGCTAAACACTTAAATTTGCTTGGGCTTAATGACGAAATCCTCTGCCTAGAGATGATGGAGTCATTGCAGACCACTTTTTCGGTCAATGTTTCGCCTTTACTCGGATCAGGTGGCGACTGGTGGGAGCTGAAAACCTAGGCTCTTGGTGGTATTCCTCCAGAAGAAGATGAAATAACGTTTTAAGTAGGTTACTACTTGTTCTCCAGTGCAGTGCTTCCCAACCCCGAACAAAAAGAAACTCTGCATCTTGGTAGGACAAATGTGTGTACAAAGGCTTGGTAGGCATTCTGCCTTCTCCTAATGATAAGAAGAAAAAGTTCAATGCATAGCAATATCTAAGTGAATCTTAGTCTAGTCGTTACGAAGATATTTTTTCCAGAGTTTGGGACAAAACATTGTCAGCCAAAATATTGTAAGCATACACTTGTTGTATGTTTCATAAAAAGTGTTCCTAATGCGGGATGGACGTTAACCTCCTATCTCCCCAGATAATTGGACATTGCTTATAACTCTTATGATTCAAACTTACATCCGATACGCTGTAAAAATGTAAGAGACTTATGGCGCCAAAGTCTATTTGTTGCGACGACGGCTACTGAGCCAAGGTGACGGACTTGTAGCCAGAGTCTATATTCCAGGTCAGAAGCCCTAGACGGTTTCAGCCTTGCCTTGCGTTACGCTTCCTTATGTGAGTATCGTGGGGGCTGTGTTATTCTTTGAAATCTACTATAGACGTCAGAGCCTGAAAAAGTGCACAGGTTTGTTCCCAGTCTCGAGACTAGGTGGTTAGGGGACTGTCCCGGTTCAATGTGGACTTGTGGCTGAGGTAACGAGGAAGGATCACTTTGCACCAAGTAGGAATGGTAGTCATTGAATCCATGAGCACAGTTCGCTACTGACATGAGGATGTCTTCCGCTCCAAAAACAGCGTGCAGACTAAAGTTTAGACTACACTTCCTTGCCGACTCATATTCGAGAGGCAGCCATGCCGCGCCTTTTATCCATCAGAAATTTTTCAAAATTAAGACCAAATGGAAAGACCCAAAATTGCTTTCTCCAGAAAATGCGGTTTTCTGAGCACATGCATATGTAGACCGCAGAGTCTAATTTGTAAACTCGTTAAATCACTTTGTCGCACTTTGCAAGGTGCGCTGGCACTCAAGGAGTGTGCAAGGACTTAAGCATAATTTCTAGATCAAAAGACAAAGATTTTAATTGTGAACAACACGAACTTCAAGTCGCCCTTACCCGCAGACCGCAACCCTTCACTAAGTGAATGTGTTACAATTTACACCACCTTAAGTGCTCCCATAAGAGACTGCGCAAGCGATGAATTACATATTTCAGACTAAAAGCATGTCCACTTCAAAGTCAAATGCGTATGATTGTGTTCCTTTGTATATCCTTAATGTCAAGCCATTTGCATAAAGAAAAGCAGGACGTCAACAGAAAACGGAAAACCAGTTATTGCTATATGAAAGAGAAATGCTGAGTCCAATGCAATCTCTCTTTTCTTTTTCCCAATTCCTTTTCATGAAAATTATACCCACCACCACAGCAACCGCGTGCGCCATCAGCGTTATCGCCATTGCTACCACTACCAACGGGAGCCTACCACATAGGCTGGCGAACACACCCTTCCTGCCTTTCGCGTGAATTGATTGCGACCCTCAATGTTAAACTAGGTCAATGCAGCAGTTTATTGCACTAAAGTGCATTGTACAACCTCTCACCACCATCGCTTTCGTGACTGCCAACATCAGAAAAGCTCCGGCACGACATCAACAACAACAACGATCACGCCGACATTATGGAGCCATCGCCATCGCCATCGCGATGAGTACCTCGTTGTGAGTTCCCAGAGGCCCGGGACTAGAGGAGAGACAGGGACAGAGTGTGAGGGTCTTTATGGCAATGCAGTCCCTTCCCCTGTCTGCCCACCCGCCAACCTCGAGTGCCATCTAGAGGGCATGCAAACGTACACTACACCAATTCGCATGTGCAATGGCCTCTATAATGACACACACTCCCACATGCACATGCAGTCGCGCGCCTACACCATCAGCGAGCGGATTCATTTTGAACTTTAATGCACATGTGTATAATGGCACTCGAAACCACCCCCAAAACGCAACCCCAGCGAAACCAATACTGTAAGAGAAGGATGATGCCGCGGTGGCATGGTCGCGTGTTGGCGTGGTGGCGTGGTGGCGTCAATCGACCAAATGCAACTTGGAACGAGGGCGTCGAACCGCTTCCTCAGCTTTAAGCTTTCCTTTTGCTTTTGTTTGATGTGCCGTATGAGTGTGTGTGTGTTTTCTTTCATCCCCCAAACACAATAATCACGTTATTGCAGCTTTTCGCGTGTTTGTCAGCAGACTAGGGAACTTGTAATCCGGCAAATCGCCCTGGAACCACGTCGTTCGAATGCAAATGCCCTGCGGAAAATTGTATGGGAGGAAACAGAAAAAAAACTTTTTTGCCGCACGTTACGACGGTTAGTTGCACCTTATCCTAAGCTTCCCGTTGCAACAAATACAAACGAAAAGGGGTTAAGGCCTTCTAGGCTTCGCTAAATAAATTGCTGCTCCCGCTGCTGTTCATTTACGCATTCCCTGGCAAAGCCCAGTTGAAAGCAGCCGATAGCTAAGGGATGGCGAATGTAAAGAGTGAGATGCACTGCGGAATTGTTACAAACCGTTTTTAATTTGTTTGTGATTTTTCTCCTTTTCCTTCGTGCTTCCTTTTTGTGCAAGGGATGGTGGAAATGCCAGAGGGAAACAGTTATGCAATGCAATGAGAATATCTGTGTGTTGGGTAGGTTCATTCAGAAAGTCCATTAAAAGAATGACTCCTCTAGGCCGATTGTGTTGGCTGCTGTATGTAGTTTATCCTCTCGACTATTGCTAGTGGGTGGTGTATCGATTTCTTTTTTAGACGAGATGCATTTGTAAGCACTCAATGGATCGGTAATGGTATGCGTCTCGGTTGCAATGCAATCCAAGCGAATAATTCAACTAAAAGCTGACCTCTTAATGCTGGAGAAAGTGGATGCGGCTTTTGTGCATGATCACAGAAATCCTTTCGACTTCGGTGCTCTTCATGTTTGAAGGGGCTTTTTAGTTTTTAAAAAACCGCATCGTTAAGTACTTGAATTCATGATGCTATGGCGTCTTTCCTAAATGTTACATTTCAGTCACTTGATCGGAAAGAGAAGTTTTTTGGAATCAGTGGGAAAACGAACAAAATGCACAAAAATGTTAAACTTTGATTGCAACAAACCGACTGCTCTGATTTCCAAACCATTCATGTCCTTAAATTTTGACACATAACGCCAATCATCAACATCAATCAACAAAGCACGTTAGAGCCCTCCAGCATCTCATCGTGAATGAATCATTTGCGTCTCGAAACATTACTTATTACCGTCATAGAGGTGGTCATAAAAAACATCATCATCGGTAGAACTGGTTCAGTAAGTGAAGGCTCCAATTGATAAAATCCGCACCGAAGTAGAAGAAATGGCTCGTCAGCTCAACTTATCTTCGGAACGGATCTAACTTCTTCTTCTTGTGGCGCTACAGTCCGGGGCGGACCTGGGCCTCAGCCAACATGCCTCTCCAACCAGCTCGATATTTCGCCAGCTGTCTCCAGTTGCGCACTCCAAGTTGGTAGAGGTCCTTCTCCACTTGTGTGCGCCACTTTAGTCTAGGTCGTCCTCTATTGCGTTGTCCCAATGGCACGGATTCAAAGACTTTTCGGGCCGGAGCAGTGGTGTCCATACGCTCTACATGGCCTAGCCATCTTAAGCATTGTATCCGTAGACGCTTGACCTGGCGCATGTCGCTCTATAGCCCATAGAGTTCGTCATTAAATCTTCTCCTCCAGATGCCATCAACGCAAACAGGACCAGTTGGAATGGATCCAACACACACTTAAAAATGAGCTAAGTCTCAAAACGATCTTACAACGTAACAGAGAAAAAGTAGAGTCGTTAGACCGAAGGAATTCCTACGCTTCTACGAAAGCGTGGGGAGTTGTCGAAATCGTTTTTTCTGATAAGTCGCCATTTGTAATCAAGCAATATTTACTTGCCACTTCGAAAATATACACCTTCGGACAACTGCCATTAAGCAGGCGGTACCGATGATAATGGACTGTACAACCGTATTTTTGGCTTGACGCGTCGAAATTAATGCGGCCGTATATTGTGAAACTGTGTAAGAAACTTTGACAAAAAAGCAGTTCGGTTGGACGTTGCAACAAGACTTGGCACCGTCTCACAAAGTGCGCGTCAACCAAGATTGTACAATGCTCCACACTTCCATTCTCCGACCCAATGCATTGCAAAATGTCAAAATTAGTTGGATTTCTCTGTCTCGGGTATTTTGAGAACAAGGTTTGGACCCTCTCAAACAAGCACTTCACCGAAAACAGGCGTAAATACCGCAGAATCACTTTCATCTCATTAATCGCGTCAATGGTGGATTGGAAACTACTGATCCATTTTGAAAATTGATTTAGATTTTATTTATTGTGGCAATAGATTACATTTATGTGTTTGAATCTTACATTTTTAGAGATGCGGTCATACTACCTTACTACTAAAATATTAATACATGTCCTTAAATGATATATCACAGAATAATTTGAAGGAAAAGCCACAAAAACCTTCATTAAATTTTGTGGTGTTTAGAAAGGGAAAAGAGAAGTGGTGTTTTTACTTGATTTCAAGGGTCAAAGATCAAGGCAGTGGTGTTACTAGCGCGAACTAAATAAATAAATACATAAAAGGTAAAAAAATAAATAAATAATGTGTAATATATAAATTAGAGAAATATAAAAATAATATCAATTATTGTAACAAGTTTTTAAATAGATTAGTAAATGAAAATTGATTTATTTTCCAACATTTTTTGCTTTGGTGCAGTAAAATGGGTCAAAAATTAAAAAGTTATTGTTTTTTAAAAAGTTTGAGTCGAGTCATTTATCCTATATTGAAAGTTTTGTGTTTTGTATTGGGTATATGCGGTTTTTATGCCATCAAGCCGATTTTTGATATTCTGCTCTTATGTGAACTGTATTTCAGTGAGGGCATTCTGCGTCGACCGGAAACAAATGTTCAGAAGGTGCAAGGTCTGAGCTATTAGGCGGGTGGGGTAAAACGTCCCATCGCTGTTTTACTTTTTACTTTATTGAAATTCATAGTTTTCATTCATTTTTACAAAATATTTCGGAACATACGCAGCTTGCACAGAGATTTAACACATAATTTATATCTTACAACTGAAACATTAGATTTTACGAACTAGAAACAACATTTTGCAAAGTAATATTTAACTATTTTGAAGAAAAACTATGGTCAGAAACCTTCATTTAATATGTTTTATGTTAAAATTGTTTATAAAATATTGCGAAAATTAGAATAACAACAGAAACTATATTGTGCAAACAAAAGTATATACATTCTTTATAACCAGCCAAAAAAATACATTAATAAATAAATAAGCAAAGCATTAAACAAACATAAATAAACAAACAAATATATAAATAATATAGCAAACAAATGTATAGATATATAAATAATATAAGGAATATAATAAATAAATAAAAGTGTAAACAAACAATTTAAATAAAAAAAATTAATAAATACATATTTACATTTACAATTAATTTACATTAATTACATTTAATTTACATTTAATAAATCCATTCGTACTAAATAGCTTCGGATCATTATCTTGTTAGAAGGAGAAAACCGAAGGTAGACCTAATTTTACTGCGAAACTTCGTAAATTTGGTTTTAAAATATTCAAATACCCAACTTTGTCCATAGTGTTTTCTATAAATTCGAACTTTCCACAGCCATTTGAAGCCCTACAACCCCACAACAGCACAGATCCTCCCCGTGTCTTATGGTTGACTTAATATTTTTAGCTTTGAGAGCTGTATTTGGTTTCCTCCAAACAATTTGTTTGCCATCAAACCCAAATAAATTTATTTTTGTTTCATCTGAAAGCAAAACACCTTCCCAAAAGCTTTCCGGGTGGTTTACGTATTGTCTAGCAAACTCCAATCTTTTCTTCTTATTAACTAGGGAAATGTACGGCTTTCTTCGGGCGATCCTACTATTTAAATTATTCTTTCTCAAGACTCTGCGAACGGTTTCCACTGAAAGAGGCTTATTAATTACGGATGACACCTCAGCCGTCAACTTTGGAACGCTAGATTTTGGAGTGAGAGCAATTTTTTTCTTCCCCTTCCAGGTCTGTTTTTTAATGTCACTTCATATCTATAATTGTTTATTTTTTGTACCGTTGCGATCGCCCTACAGTTTCTTCTATATTTCGCATCGTCTTCCCCTCGCAAAATAGCTTAATTATGAGCATTCTCGTTGACAAAGTAGTCTGTTTTCGCATGTTTTCCATATTTTCCATATTTTAACACAAAGAAGAGAATATCGGTCTTTTCAGTTCAAAAGCGTGTGCAGAAATGATCTTCAGGGACATTTGTTGCTTCATTCCTGAACAAATTTGCATGTATCGATTCTGCGAAGCTTGTGTATAACGCACACATGACATCTGTATGCTCAATTTTGTGTGTCGATTTCAGGGGTTGTTTCCTTTTTCATGCCAAAAGTACCGGTAGGAAGTCGCCTGTCTGTGAATTTAACATATACTCTTATTTAAGATATGTATTCAGTTATGATTGTATACCAAAAAAATAAAACAAAAAAGTGGTCGGCCTTAAAACAGCACGAATATGAAGTAATGATAGGTGTATGCTCAATTTTGTGAGATAGTGTATGTAATTGGTAGGTCTTTTAATAATATGTTTTTGGAATTTAAACATTTTGAAATAAATCTTTCGTTGAGGATTTTAATTTTCTTTGCAATTTGAAGAACTCTAGTTTGTTCATCTAAAATTTGGCTAGAAAAGCTCCAAATTGATCATCATTTTTAAGGTCTTGCTTTGAGAAACTTGTAACTTTTTGATGTGTAATTTTGAACAAGTCCCCCACGCTGGACAAGCAAACGTTTTCAAGGCTTGAAAAATTCTTTTAAATATTATAATTTAATTAGTTTTACTCAGGAGTGATTTCCTACATATAAGGCGGTATGACATTTTAGTAGCAATGCAATAATGTCTTGTCTAAATGTACACCTAAATATTTGACAGAACTTGCCCACGGAATATAATTACCATTTATATTCAGCTGACCAGGTGGAAAAAAACAAACTTTCCTTTTCTGGGTGAAAAAAATGACCTGAGTTTTCTCAGCGTTGGATTTCATTTTCCATATTTCGAAAAAATCGAAACTTATGTTTAAGGCATGTTGCAGGTCTTACTCAATTTCATGGCCAGATTCACTTGAACTGTAAATAGCTGTGTCATCAGCAAACATCTGGAAAATTCTGGAAAATCAGCGACATATGAAATTTTTAACTATGGACCCAATACCTATCCTTGAGGTACATCCGAAGTCATGTTTTTCAAGCATGAACTCCTGTTATAAATATTTACCTCAAACATTCTGCTTTAAAAAAACTTTTAATTATCTTTATAAGATAAAGAGGAAAACCAAACGACTTCAGCTTAAGAAGAAAGCCATCGTGCCAGGTACTGTCAAAAGCCTTTTCGATATTCACAAGGACAAGAACCGTTGATTGCTTTAATTTCATTCTTTCCTTTATGTGTTTGCAGATCGTATAAACTTGATGTGTACATCTGTTATCTTGCCTGAATCCAAACTGATAATTTGGGATGACATTGGGGGACTCAAGGAAATGCATGAGTTCAATTTTTAATAATAATAATTGTTGGCGCGACAGTCCACAAGGGGACCAGGGCCTAGCTTGCTCATCAACTACTCGTGTTGTGCGCGCTACTGTTCTCTCACGAGTAGAAGGGACCTACAGTTTTTTGCCGACTCCGAACGGCAAAATCTTAGACAGTTATTACTCTTTGAGTGTTGTCAGCAGCTCAGAAGAGGTGGTGCCGTGAAATATTTGAAAAATTAGTGTTGAGCTGGGAATCGAACCTTGACCCCTCGGCGTGTGAGCGTCGCACTCTACCCATTACGCCACGGCGACCTTTAATACCTTTTCCAATTTTTTGATAAAGTTATTCAGGAGGCTAATTTCCATCACTGTTTTTCAAATAGTTCTTAACCGCAATAACACGCGGGGTTGAATTATTGCCTCGTGTCTGGTCGCATATTCCGGGCGTTTTTCGGGTACTGCTTCTTCAAACGGATGCATTGTGTTCGGTAGCGTTGACTATTGATAGTTTCACACGGTTTTAGCAGCTCATACTACAGCGCACCCGCACAAGATCGAAAATCTTACCAAATACAGAGGATTAGCCATGGATATTCGGCTTTGCCGTTAATTTGGCTGGTTGGCCGGGTTTTGCATTTTTGCGCTTGGGGTTGTCATCACCAGTAATAATCCGATGCACAAATAACACACTTTTGTGGCGTTCCAGCAGCATTTCGAACATGCAAAACTGCTTTTCGACGTCTCTCGGCTTGAGTTCATGTGGAACCCAGTTTCCTTGCTTTTGAATATATCTAGCTGCTTGGTACGTTTGCTATCGCACGATTACCATAAACTTTCACCAAAATGTGAAGACTTTCGGCATCAATTTTCTTCATATTAAATTAATGTAGAAAAACTCTCCGCAAAAAAACATTTTTCAGGCACAAAGTTCGACACTTTAAATGAGTGACATGTACTGAAATGACGTACAATGACAGTAGCAACGTAACTTTCCAACGCATGTTCCAATCGAATAATACAAGTTACGCCATCTATAAGCAAACCACACGAATTAAGTTATAGACCCAATAGCTCGCCAGCTACATATCTGACGATCATCTTTTTCCACCAATTGTAACTAATTCACATCGTTTTTTAGGCAGACAACTTTTTTAAGAAGAGTGTTCTTTTCCCTCCTACACTCAGTCGTCTGTCATATTTCAAGCTTCTGTCATCAGTCATGAAAGAACCACAAAACGATCTTTTGACATTTTAACAAAAATGTGACCATCCGGCGTGAGTTTTCTCAATTTGTAAAAATTGTAAATTTCTAGGCCTCTTGGCGACTTGACGCAATGCAACTTAAATGCATAAGACTCGCTTTTGACAAACCAGCAAAAGTCATCCACAAAGTTTCTTCACATATACTACGACCAAGAGAAGTTAATTCATATAAATGTCCATCAACATGTCACGTTACTTGTGTCAGAAATTGAATTATTTAGAGCTGTGAACCTAACAAGCTTTGTCTCTGACGGACGATGTGCTTGAGAGATATAGTGTTGTGGGATAGCAACCATTAGGTAATGTGACAATGATCGACACCTTCGTTGACTCACCTATTCTGCCATATCAGTAATCCTCAAAGAGTGTCCAAATTCGTCTGGTTCCTTTGATAACATGTACATCACCGGTGCTATACAGCTCTCAATTTCATGCAGCGTGGGACGCTATCCCATTTACTGCATCCCGGACACTGACATCCAAACTGTCACTTAAATCCATTTGACACTGGCCTTCGTGTCACTTATACATGTTCGACCTCTTTCGTGCTCAGAGCTCCAACGCCGATGTCCTTCTAAGACAAATCTTGCAACACTTAGTTGAGCTGCTGGCACCAATCCAGGGTTACAATAGCCGTCCAGTACTCAAGTAGCCAGCCTTATGAACGCTTTCAATATTCGCCCATTTGTCGCTCTTTTCAAACACCTCCCTTCAGCCCAACACTTTTAACGGCACCCTCTTAACAGTCTCTTCCACTCGCAATGAATACTTCGCTCTCTCCTTCCTGTCTCTCTCGAAACTCTCACACAACGTTACTCTCTTCCCAACCTCGACGATGGTGATGTTACCGCCGCCTATGTGCATTGAATTTAGCTCAAGTGCAAGCGCGATTGTGAGCAGATATTGTCAGGAGGGGGTGGAGTGTGTGGTGAGCGCCGGCAGGGACTCAATCTGGTGCACATGCACATGTCCTGAATGGAGTGAGATTGTCGGTGCTGACGAAAATCCGGGGGAGTGGGGATGCAAATGGGGCCGGTGGGTGCATTGCATTTACTTCGAGATTTATTTCCGTAAACGAATCGTTGACCTGAAATCCTTGACAAATGACCTTATTCCTAGGACGCCCCAATTTCGAAGTAGCACTGACGTTCTATCCCTTTCTTTCTTTGTCCTCGTTTCAGGCTTGGTCAAGCAGCTGAATTTGGTCAGTTCATAATGTGACCGCAAAAGTGCGCACGTCTGAAGCAACTTAAGCAATCTTTAAACAACAAACAAACACATCAGAAACTCAGACATCCACGCGAGGTCCTCCGTGGAGTGAAAGAGCCTCCCACAGAGTATTTGCATTCAGCAACTCGATTTAAATGAATCTGTCATCCATGATGTACCGGCTCAATGTCCAGCATCCAACGCAATCACAGTCTCAGCAGCCGTCGCAGCACCAGCACCAGCAGTCAGCTCAAACGCATTCACACTCGCACTCGCATCCGCATCCGCATTCATCGTCATCGGCGTCGTCATCGCAACAGCTCTCACCTGCCAATAGTCATCAGCACCTAATCATTCAGCAAGCTGGTGGTCAACACCTCCTCAGCGGGGACAGTGGAGGCGGTGGTGGCGGTGGCGGCACCGGTGGCAATGGCACTGGTAGCGGCGGTGCTGCAGGCGGCATCAACGGTAACGGAGGCCTCAACGCGAATGGTGACGATTTAAAAATTCTCACTGCCATCAAGTCGGAGCCGATGCACGATGTTGTCCTGCCAGCAGTAGTCCCCCCTGGTGGAGGACCCTCGGGTATCAGTGTTGTCAGCATTGGTGGCGGAGCAGTGGGCGTCGTTGGAAACGGTAGTGTGGTCCTCAGCACTGGCGGCGCCCTCAACAACGGTTCATCGAGCAGCGCGTCCGCCTCAACAAGTGCAAACTCAACAAACGGTCATCTGGTGTTTGTACCCACCAAGAGGGTACGACTCGATGGGTGAGTAGTACTGCTTCACCGCGATCTATGCACCAGCTTGACACGGTTTCTTATTGTCTTTCCTTGCAGACCCGACGACTGGATCTCGTCGCCCAGTCCCAGTAGTGTGCCCAGTTCGGCTCCACCCCTGAGCCCATCGCCGGGCTCTCAGAGTCATAATTATAATACAAATATGTCAAACGGATATGCATCACCAATGTCAACCGGAAGCTACGATCCTTACAGTCCAAATGGAAAAATGGGTAAGCTCTTTATGAATTTGAGTTCTATGTTTTTGCTTCTCTTGGAATTCATTGCTCTTAAGGTTCGAGAATTATCATGGATCCTGTGGGAAGAGACTTACGGGAAAGATTTGTTTAAATGTATAGCCCCCTAGTAGACATGTGCCGTCTAGCGGTTTTGTACAGGGGCTGCCCTAGGCGTCAGTCAATTGCCAAAATCGGAGAAAGGTCTTTCCAGTTTTATACGTTTTCCTTGCTGACACCGTTACTGTCGTATGAAATGGCACTGTCGTCTCATATGCCGCTCTTGTGGAGCAAGACAGATTGGATTTTTGGATTGGATTTTTTTTTTACAAGTTTAGTGACGCTAATTACCTCTCAAAATTCGTCCTATAGTTCACTTCTTTTTCATCCATCAAAGTAAACAGTTTTAGGAATAATCCTAACCAAGAAAACGGCCAGCAAAATCTTTATAAATAGTCCTTCCTCCTACTTCGTTCACGTCTCCTGCAAATTTTTAACCAATGAGTAGAAACCACGTCGTGCTTTAGTTGGCTCCAAAAGCTTGTCTTTAACAATTCATTGTATCCTTCTGCTGTTAACCCAATACGAAAGCAGTCGTTTGGTTGAAGAAATCAGTGCATAGATGTTTTGCAGCATTCCTGTTGGGCTTTGCTTTCACTGCCGCGTTATGAGAGAGAGAGAGAGATTTGATGTGCCCTTGATGCTTCAGCATTGTTTCGCAATTTTATGATGATAATATTTCTACGCCAGCTGCCGCAGAAGAAGCCACCGAACGCTTTCTTTCTAACTGCTGCAAGAAGTGGATGGTGAGGAACAGCTTCTTCTTCTTTTGCTTACAGAAGTCAATTCCCAGTCTTCTTGGTTACTCATACAAATTCCGTTATTCGTGATTTGTTTTGTAATCACTGCTTGAAGCATCATCAGTGGGAGCTACTCTTCACCTTAGACACCCTCATGTCCAGGGTCCCGCATAAGTGGAATTTTTGTTTCACCGCGATCTTCTTTAGTTATAGCCAACAAGATTCAGTATTCTTGGACTTTTTCAATAACAGTTTGAGGGACTTAGTGACCGTTTGACTGTCCAATATCCACGCTGTATCCAAAAACAAAAAACATCACATAAGAATGTGACGATGGTTTAACCAATTCCAATCATTCGTGCCACGGATTATGTAACGTTTTATTCACGTTCGTTCCCCAATGGTTGCCAAGAGGTGCTTTGCGCCACCAATAATCCCTCCATTTGAATCGAAGTTCCGTCGGGAAAATGATTTCTAGAGTTTTAAAAGCAAAAGATATGGGAACTTGTTGTGAAAGAGACTGCGAAGGGTAAAACACTTGTATCAGTTAAGGCCGAAGCATAAGTTGTCCTGCTGACGGATAAATTTGTTCCTCAAATAGGTCTAGTAAGTGAGGCGTTTGTTGGAATTGAAGGGCAATGGACAAAACAAAACATCATCTCAGAAGAACACACGACACCGACGTGTCGGACAGAGCCTGACTTAAGGCAGCAGACACTTCAAGTTCCTTTGCCTCCGCGGTAAATAGGTACCATCAGTACTGAAGCCCAAAGCAGAATCAGTGCCAGACCCTGCTTCTTTGGTCTTAAAGAATCTTTCTCTCGAAAGACTTAACATTTTTGGATCAGCCTAGTTCTGCTTTACGGCGAGGAAACTTGGACTTTTTAAGCGTTTTTGGATTCAACGCTTAGTCTGAGATGACGCTCTCAATTTAAGAAGCACCTCAACCAACTTGAAATGTGCAGTTGGAGGCAGCTTGCGAGTCGTCGTGCTGCCTAGAGAGGTTTGTTGGTTGAGGCAGGTCAATCCCGGGCTGTGGCGCCACACAAAGATGAAAATGAAGAAGAAGATCCTTATTTCTCTTCATGTTTCAGAAACGTCGCATAATTTTCTACTTTGTTGCAGTATGTCCATGAAAATCTATCGCTGCCGCTGCTTAAAAGTCGCATTGTCTGTGTTATTGAAAGATTCGATAAGGTGCTTCAACTCACACTTTAGGTGTCCTATTTTTCATTTCTGAACTTCGTATAAGCATCTCATCGAATTTTTCACAACATCACCTCCTCCGGCTTCTCAAATTTCAGCAGTAAGCTGCTTGTCTGTCCCCAGTGTTCATGAAAGTTATGACGGGCACAGCACCAGCGAAAAATGTTCTTGGCACTGGGACCTTGAGAACAATGACATCAAACGCCGCAACTGATTTGCTACAATTCAATAAAAATAAAGGATTGGGCGCTCCGAATTCGTCAAACACCAGCAACCTAATGCCTTCGTGAAATGCCAGGCTAGCACCTTGCTCTAGCTCTTCTGATACCCATCCAATCAATGGTCCCCTTTGCACAACAGATGAGTTCGGCGACAACCACCCTTAGATAAAATATTCATGATTTGCAGCCAGCTAAAGCACTCTGTTCACGTTTAAGCATTGCGCACGTTATGGCCGTCTGATCAGTGATCTGGAAATAAAAACAGCTCTCGGTGACACGCGATTCATTTAGAAAAAATAATCTAAATCCCGATCAAGAAAGTTGAACAACGATGCTTTGAGTTAATAGAGCAAACGCCCCACGAGAAAGACGCAGCCAAAGTCATCTTATTTACATTCCTTTGGAAAAATCCATCCGTTGACATGTTTTGTTGCTCTGCTCACCCTCACTTGGTCTGTCGAATCACATTAGATGTGACAAATTGAAAAAAATACTGAATGTCACACCGAATGTGTATCCGTTCTGCTTCCATGAATGTGAGTCACTGACGCAGACTGCAAATTCCAGATGAAAAGGAAGAAATGTGTCAACTGTGGTTTGCGTTGAACAGCGTTGTTGGCGCTGGGGGCCGGTCAGAAAATTGCGATAGCTATTTGTGGCGGATTATATGCGAGAGACGTCGCTTTTCATTTTGTGTGAAAAGGCAAAATAAATGTGGCATGCATCTGACTAAGGCGCGATTCGATTTAAAGGAATGCCTGGTAAGAGTTCACCGTCTAGTCCCGAGCAAGGAGAACAAAATATTCAATCAAAACTATTTTTCATAATTATTGCAGTGCTTAATAGCGTTGAATGATAAATCCACCACACATCGGTTTGCACTTTCCTCTTCCCCAAACAACAGAATTTCGTCACAACAGAATTGAGTTCGCACCTTGCGCTTCCAGTGAGTTATCATAAAGCTGCCTGTTCACTTGCTTTTAAGGGTATACACCTCCATCTAGCGATGAATAGACTCGTTTTTGAATGGAATACAAAGAATAAGAAAAAAGCTTCAAATCCAGTTCCTCAGTTCAACAGTAGATGTCGTCAGATTTGAGTTTTTTTTTCTTCGTTTTCATTTTTTCTTTGCGAAAGCTTTTATTGGGTTGAAGACAATTTTGGAAATAATCTGAGTACACTTTGAGAGAGTTCTTGGGACGATTCGATGAAATTAAATTTCAAGTCTAGTTGTTTCTGGAGATATCAATTTTTTGACGCGCATTGTTCTTGTATTTGTGGCCCTCCGTGGCGTATTGGATAGAATGCGACGCTCATACGCCGAACGTTCCATTCCCGGCTGAAGACCACGAATTTTTTACGACACCGCCTCTTTCTTCTCAAACCTCGCCGTTCGGAATCGGTAAAAAACTGTAAGTCCCTTCTTCTCGTGAGAGAACAGTAACGCGCACAACACGAGTAGTTGATGAGGAAGCTAGACCCTGGTCCCCCTGTGGACTGTCGGGCCAACAATTATTACTATTATTGTTGTCGCATTTGAACTTAGTTTGGGGCTCAAGTATGAAGATTTTAGTTCATTTGCCATTTTAATGCGAGAGGAGGCGTGGTTGCAATGAGTGTATGATAATTACTTATCTTTTTTGATTGGCACTACAGTCATGGGGTGAACCTGGGTGGACCCAAAATGCCTCTCCAACAGGTTGTATTATAACGTTTTGTTTTAAATTCAACATCGACTGTGGCTTTAACTAAATGAATTAAACTAAAAATCGAAAAGGACTTGGGGAAGAACTTTGCCGAGCACAATTCCAGACACTCAAACAGGGACCAGAATAACAACAAACATCCTTCATAGATTTGTCTCTTCTGGGTGGATGCTGTCGAAATACATGGGCGCGTCTCATAGGAAACGGATGTCCAACAAGGTCAAATTTTGTGAGGTTACCATCAAGAAAACAGTGACATGTGCAGCATTTAAGCGTTTCCCCGTTGCCGGACTGTGGGTAGCCATAGTCAGGAAGTCAGTCTGCTAAATTAAAGGGATTATTATATAAAAGGAAACACGAATTTTTGCTTTTCCTTTTCACACTTTATTGTTGACCCGAAAAATTCAACGCTACTCTATCGACTGTGACTCTTACAATATTATTTCCCTGACCTAACCGGCAGTCCTCTGTTCTGTCATGATCTATACACCTATTATATCTTCCATTCTCGTTTCCCTTCTTCTCTGAAATTATTTTACTACATAAAGATGTTCGCAAAGTGTCAGAAACCTTCGTTTTCGTTTTTGACACATTTCTGTAAATTGTTAAGGATTTTTCAAATCTAAATTGACATCACGGAAAAGCGAATAAAAAGAAATGTTGATATGTATGGAATTAAGCAGCCGAAGTGTCCAAGGCGACTGTAGCCTGAGCCGTAACCAACAGACCTTTCCAGCCAGCAAAATCTTCGTCAGGTTCGTGCTAGCGCACGAAGTTATTTGAGATCCTTGTGTGTACAACGCCAGCTTACACCGTCCTCTGTTGCATTGTCCCAATGGCTCGAATTCGAAAGATCCGTTCATGGGAAATGTTATTTTATTCTTTAAATCCGGTCTTTTCCCAATGTCCACGCCCCTGTCCATGGATTTGTTCAAAAAGTTTCCATAGTTTTTTCAAAAGTTTCTTTCCAAATTTTAAATAACAACAATTGAGTGGAGCGACAGTCCACAGGAAACCAAGGCCTAACTTGCTCATCCACTACTCGTGTTCTGCGCGCTACTATTCTCTCACGAGTAGAATGAACCTACAGTTGTTTGCCGTCTCCGAACGGCGAAGTTTGCGAAGCTGTTGAATAGACAGCTGTTACTTTTTGAGTGATGCCATGAAAAATTCGATGTATTCAGCCGGAAATCGTCTGTGAGTGTGACTCCCACTACGCCACGGCGGCCACATCCAACTCCATACTCAAGTTTTTATTTTAATCTGTATCCTTGTTTTTTTCCTTATCATTGGACAAATGATTGTTTTGTAGCTGTCCAATCCTTCGTCAGAGTAGCCCTGGTGAACCGCCTTGTCCCTACCTTCAATCTCAGACACAAAGACAAAAAAAATGTGATTTCCTTCTATCTCTCCCGTATGACCTTGTTAGCAGTCGAAGACGCAACACGACAAGCTGTGTGTGTTGAAGACTAACAGTCAGTGACAAAAGTAAGTACACAGCATCCTCTTGAAAAGGTCAACCTTTCATTTAATGGCGTCTTTTCTCACATTTCGCTCCAAATATACCCAAATCTATTAAATTACATTCATATTTGGGAATCGAGGTGGAATTTTGATCTTGTGTTTTTAATAAGTAACAATTCCTTCTGTAAAAGTAAAGTATGCTTATCCTCTTGTGCTTTTGATGTTCCAATAACCAAATCGAAGCCAAATTTCCAAACCCAGATATTGCCATAGACCTAAACGATTACGTTTTCTCTCTCAAGTTCAGAAGTCCACATTTACAATTTGCCAAACATTACCACGGCCGTTTGAACTAAAGACATCAAATTTGCTTTCGTCTGTGAAAATTAACTGGATTCCAGAAAGCAGAATCGAATAAATTAAATAAACGTTCTTTGACGAACTTAAGCCTTTATTTTAAAACCAGGAACGGTTTGGCTTGTGGGTAAATGGTTTCCTGCGGATGGTTCGGACAAGAAAACCTGCATACAGAACACAGCGAATGGTCTAAGGATTATATTCTTTATCAATTTAATTTAACATCTTGTGTTGGAATACTTAATTTGGAGTCTTTTCTATTTATCGTGTACTGCTGGTGAGGGACCTTCTTGTTGGTGAACTCACATGGTCTTCCTTTTTTAGCCAAATTTTCCATTGTGTCCATTGTACATATATTTTTTTTATAATTTTTTTGGACAGTAAATGCACTTCTGTAAGTTATTTTACCAATTTCCCGCGCGCTTCTATTTTCCTTATACTTGACAATAAGGTCTAAGGTCTTGAGACAGTTCACTGCCATTGGGTGCGACTTGGATTTCTACGAATTAAATTTCTCTCTAGCAAATATTAAGTAAAACATCCCACCTTGGTTCACGGGTCTTCGCTCACCAAGGTTAGGTTTAGAATGGGGTTTGTGTATTAACTGAGTTTTGTGAATTTTCACATTGTTTTGGTTTATGCTTCACAGTTTGAACGGCGTAATTTTCCTGCTTTCGGAAGCTACATATGTAATTTGTGAAAACTGATTAAAATATTTTTTCGTGCGATTTGTGTTGTTGTTGTTTTTTTTTTGTTAATCACACCTCATGCTGTGTATTTACTTTTGTGACTGACTGTAAGTCCTTGAGTTTCATGACAATCGCCAACGGCCTTAAATTTGATTGTGCGTACATACGTATCCTTAGCGCCTTAGCATGCTTCTTAGACAATTTTGAAGAGCTTCCGTTGGCTCATTGCTCATTGCAGAAAAGTAAGAGACTGCCTTTTAAGGCCATAACATCAGCTCCCAAGTAGTTTCTCGATCTGTTCTACGATCTATCACTCATTCATGATATGTTGCTTCACAATTTTTCTTGGCTTGGTGGATAATTTTCGAATATTCACTAAAAACTCATCTTGGTCATCAAATCATTCACTCCCGTTAGTTCCCACATGTTGGCCTCCTGTTTTTTATTTGCATGTTCTCCGTCAAGTTTAAGTTGCCGCCTTTGTTTGTGGGTTGAGTGTAGTTGAAGAATGTCAAATACGCCTTTCTTTCCTGCAGTCTCCTTGGCTTCTGCATATTTTTGTGTTTTTTCGACAAGACTTTCTATTTTTTCATTTGTAATGTGCATTTCTCTTTTCATAAATTCACATTTTCGACACCCTTTTAAACAAAACTACCTGCAGCCGTCAACTGAAAAGTGCCCAAAATTTCTGCACTCGGACACCAATTTTTGTCCCCAACACTTTACATTCAAGCTGAATTTTTGTTCCGTGTACCCGAAAGCTTATGAAAGCTTCTCATATTTCTCTTAAGCTCTAAATTCCATTCAAATTCCTCTCTTTCATCTAATCACACAGTCATCTCTTTCTCGCGTCTTCTACACATGCGACAGCACGTCAGCCGGAGGGAGATGCACAGCTGACTTTACCTTGACCAGTCTGCCTGAAAGCTGCACGGTCGGTTGTGGCATGTGAATGTTTGCGAGACGCGTTGCATGTCAAAGAATCTGCCAAAAAGCCGGTCACACCAAACTCACACTACAAACCGATTTTCATCCGCCGCCACTGCCGCGCCTTCTGTCATATGGTTTGGTGCGCGGATGTATGTTTGTGTATCTATGCAGAAACGAGGATGAATGTGTCGTACGTACGCACGTCTGTCCGTTTGAATGTAGGTTTTGATTGCTTGCGCGAGTGTACGTATTTTATGGGCGATCACAGATGGATAGGTGAATGCCTCTCAAGGCAGGGCAATAAAAAATAAATAAATTAACACTTGTTTTGGAATTTATTTATTTTTGTTTAGCTCGTTGCTGGTGGCAGGCTTCGATTCTTGTAATGAAATTCGCGATGAATGAGAGTGAATTTTGCGTGGATGCTTAATGCAGGCTGGCGGTATGCGGGGGAGCACGTACATACAAGCAGGTCGTTTTAACAAGCCGCCGGAGCTGTGCCTTAAATTTTGAATACGGCTCATGATTTTTTGCTTGTTTCTTTATTTCACTCGTAAACACGGACATTTCGTGCTAATTGCTGAGATGTGTGAAGGACTTTCACCCTGTTTTGGGAGCAAATGGAATGCCGCTGTGCATCGTTAACGGAGGTTCGATGGATTTTTAGCCTGCTTATGGGAGGACGTGCGCTGTTCGCCTTTTATCACACTTTGAGAAATTAAGAATGGTCGTCGGTGAAAAAGATGTTTTTTGCCCTAAATTTAGGCTTCAAGGATGTAAGAGGGTGGCTGGTGCCAAATGATTTCTCAGTCAGTTATTGGATTGGAAACACACGGGCCTTAAGCAACATTCGTCTAATCCCTCAGCTTCGACAATGTTGGTTAAGGTCGTTCCACAACTTTCTGCACTATGTCCTCTAGTGTTGCGTTTTGGAAGAACTCGATATGGTCTTGTAACCAAGGCCCGTCATAAAATGTAGGAGAAGGAAGCATAAACCTCTTCATCGATCGGTTAGGAAATTGTTTTGGAAATGGCTTTCAAAAACTGTCAGAAGCATTGAAAGGAACATTTACATGCAGTGTGTGAGATACAGGAAGGTGCCCATGTATCCATGCTCCTGCCAAACCGATCCCAGAACGTTATACAAGGAGATAAAACACTCTGCTAGGCTTAAACTACACCCACGGGTTACACAGTTGATTTTACGGAAACCCTACCCTGATATGAAAAAAACGACGACGGGCTTCTTGTCGTCTTTCATCAGGACAAAAAGGTGCAGGTGTATTTTTAAGCGTCTTAAAAAGTGTGTCACGTCTGGGGGAACTTGGTTTTATGACTGCAAGGACTTTAAAAAGTGTCTTTAGGATTCAAATAGATGTTGCTAGTCTGGTGTGTATCATAACTGGCCAGAGACCTGGCATTTTGGAAAGATGAAAATGACACACAACAACCTACACACGGAAGTCTTTTGCTGCTGTCGGATAAAGTTTCTTTCATAAATTCGTCTTAGTACCTATTGAGAAGATTTCCAAAAAAATTAGCAGTGCACAGGTTGAATATTGGTATACATCACTCCTTAATCCAGAACTTCCCTGTGGACCTCGTGCTGATAAGGCTTCTATTGACGAACCACCATGCAGTTTGTTAAAACCGACTCCTTTCTCTCAAGCCAGAGAGATGCTCGGACAAGTCACTAATTTGTCAAAGCAAAGAATACGACCTTGAAGTCGAACAAAGCTGCTGGAGCGGACGGACTGTCCGCAGACCTATTTAAAGCAGCTGGAGATGACCTAGTTGGACGCATGCACCAGCTCATCGGTAAGATATGCTCGGAGGAAAGCATGCCCGATGAGTGGAATCTCAGCGTCGTTTGACCGGTTCACAAGAAAGGAGACCCCTTTGACTGCGCCAACTACAGAGGGATTAGTCTCCTGAACATCGCATACAAGATCCTCTCTGCCGTATTGTGTGAGCGTCTGAAACCGTTTGTCCATGACCTGATAGGTCCCTATCAGTGTGGTTTTAGGCCAGGGAAGTTTACAATAAACCAGATCTTCACATTACGGCAGATCCTGGAAAAGACCCAAGAAATGCAAATTGACACTCACCACCTGTTCGTCGATTTCAAGGCTGCATCTGACAGTGTGCATAGAGACGAGCTATACAGTGCCATGTCTAGTTTTGGCATTCCTACCAAACTCGTCAGATTGTGTAGGATGACGATGGAGAACTCTCGCTGCTCCGTCAAGGTCGGTACCGAACTCACCGAGACCTTCAATGTCTAAAAAGGTTTTAGACAAGGCGACGCACTGTCATGTGACTTCTTTAACATCATCCTCGAGAAGATCGTGCGTAACTCACAAGTCAACACCAGAGGCACGATCTTCCAGAAGTCAATTCATTTGCTAGCATACGCTGATGACATTGACATGATTGGACGAACACAGCGATCGGTCAATGAGGCGTTTGCTGGCATTGAAGCGGAAGCTGCGAAAATGGGTCTGGCGGTAAATAAGGGAAAAACAAAGTACATGCTGTCATCAAGGAAGGACACACAACATCGACGTCTCGGACGGAGCGTCACACTAGGCAGCAGAAACTTTGAGATAGTCATGAACTTCGTCTATCTCGGCTCCGCGGTAAACAGGGACAATAACATCATTCTTGCCAACCGCTGTTTCTTTGGGCTCAAGAGGCAATTGAGTACTAAAGCCCTCTCTCGAAGGACTAAGCTCGCTTTATATAACAGCTTGATCATCCCCGTCCTACTAGATGTTGCGGAATCTTGGACGTTAGCAAAGGCGGATGAGGAAGCCCTTAGTCTTTGCGAGAGAAAAGTTTTGCGTGCGATTTTCGGTCCTGTTTGCGTTGATGGTATCTGGAGGAGAAGATTTTATGACGAACTCTATGGGCTGTACAGCGACATGCGCCTGGTCAAGCATCTACGGATACAACGCTTAAGATGGCTAGGCCATGTAGAGCGTATGGACACCACTGCTCCGGCACGAAACGTCTTTGAATCCGAGCCATTGGGACAACGCAACAGAGGACGACCTAAACTAAAGTGGCGCACACAAGTGGAGAAGGACCACAACCAACTTGGAGTGCGCAACTGGAGACAGCTGGCGAAAGATCGTGCTGGCTGGAGAGGCATGTTGGTTGAGGCCCAGGTCCACCCCGGACCTCAATTAACCGCCACAAGAAGAAGAAGAAGAAGAAGAAGAAGAAGAAGAAGAAGAAGAAAGAATACGACCTTGTTTTGTCAAAGTTTCAATTTTCGCCTGTTTCCTTCGATCCGCCCACCTAAGTCTTTTCCTTTCAATGTCCACCACTCTACAACCTACATTCCTTTGACACACCCCTTGGATGTCCCCTTACCAAATCGTATTTACATCAATTATGTGAGGGACAAAAAAAACAGAAAAAAATTCCCAAACACCGACCAGCGTACACCCTCCCAAAATACGGCTTTCTGCAAAAATTGATCTGAAAGTAGTCACAAAAGAAATTTTTGTGTCTCCCTAGAGGATCCGATTTAATGGCACACTTCCAAGTTTTGCGACAATAAACAAATTTCACGAAAGTCTTGAGTACTTTCTTGATTTATTGAAATATAATATCCCCAAGGATACACAGCAGCACTTTGAGTGTTTATGATAAGGAACTGCAAAGAAATACAAAATTGATGATAGTAACGATTACAAACTTTGTCATTGTTACACAGCACACAGGACAATGGTCTTTTTCGGTTTAGATTATTGCACTGAAGAAACTCCTTCTCTTACTTCTCTTATGCCTGCTTCAATAAATATAATTGAATGACATTAAAGTTCACAAAGAAGAAGTGTTGAGGGGACTAAAAGTTTTTCACGGGTGGAGGGGACCTGCAGTGTGTTGTCAACCACAAACGCGGAAATTTTGTAAATTGAAAGATCTGTAGCTGTAAAAGCGGGAGCAGAGTATTTATTTGAGGAAGAGAACCGTAAAAAGGATTTGACTCATATTGACAGCCATGCCTCTAAAGTGTTTTTTGTCGACACAAACTATCCCACTTCTAGCATATGTCAACCATTGACATAATTGAAGGGACACAAGCTTCTTAGTCGAGGTTTCTTTGGGCAATGAAAGGTATTGCCAAACTTAGCCCTTTATCAAACACCCAATGTAATCTTCAATAAGCTCCTAATCGCCGAGACGTAGACTTTATTAAAACCGGATGGCTTTGGACAAGGCCAAGATCTTCCGAGTGATCTCTGGTTCAGTGATAGCTGGAAGACGAAAGCCCCAGCCAATAAGAAGCTATACGCAGCCTCTAATGCACCGGCTGGAGTCTGTGTACGCCAATGCTCCGGCCGGGAAGGTCTGTGAATCCACCTTCTAGTCAGGGAAGCTCTAGGTAGGGGTATGTAAAAGCCCTTCAAAGAGTTATGCGCGTGGAGTTAAAGGTCAAACGAGCTAGTTGAAGACGCTAGTTGGTTCATGCCCAGGTCCATGTAGTAACAGCGTAAGTAAAAGCTTGATAGGCTAATATTGGCTCAATGCAGTTTTGTGATCAATGACCTCAGTATAGAAATGACGAAAAAACGAGTTCTGTTCTAAATTAGGACGCTGACAACGTTTATCAGAGTGGACGCAGTTCGAGGTTCAATACCAGAACTGAACACCTTCTTGCAACACTATAGAGGATGTAGAGTAGGTCTAACGATACGCGAGGACGAAACAAAGTTTATGTTGTTATCACGAAAGGACGTCCAACGTGGACATCCAAGACAGGGCATTCAAAAAATCCTTGAGACAGTCACGGAATTCCCCTTCTCGCTTTTAAGTCACGGAATTCCTCTTCTCACTCTTAAGTCGCTTTGAGTTCGACGGGACAATTGATTAAATGAGAGAGTTTCTTAAGATCAAGTTGAGTTGGTTTAGATTCTTGTTCTGATCGATACCATGGGGCTAACATAACATATAGCTGTGTGTTATTTCAAGCAGATGAGGAACCGAAGAAACTTAGACACAGGTGGGTTAAAGACCAGGTTCACCTCGAATTTGTATGCCAATACAGGGAATCGTGCTTGAAATGGAATACATCAAAGTGCAATGTTAATAAACCAATCAGCAGTAGTTTTAAGGTTAAGGTAGCTAAGTAAGAATTCCTTATCTTTAAAGGACCTATTAACAACCTCTAGCATATGAAGCCGTATTAGATTGTGTCTGCTCCAATACAAGTAATTTCCTTTTTTGATAACCTGCTGGATATATAACATAACTCTGTCTGTTTTTTTAATGGAATCCAATTCCTTGCTTTTGAATGCATCCAGCTGCATTTAAACGTTCTGAAATGGCTGGTTGAGTGAGATTCTGTGAGCTCTTCTTGTGTATGGCAACGATCTTCATAGACTTCTTCATCTTCAAATCGTTTTGGCTGCCCAGGAAGTTCTTCGTCTTCCAAGCCAACATCACCACTTTTAAATAGTGCAAACAACTTTTGGCACGTTCGCTCAGCTAACGCATGGGCACCATAAACATCAACCAAAGCACACTGACTTTCAGCAACAGGTTTTTTTTATATTAAAGTAATGACGAAGAACTACCCGCAAAACCACAAAGTTCGACATATTTGAGAAAAACAAACATTGTTGTTTACCCTTCAATTGAACAACTTATACTAAAATGACGTACAATGACAGTAGCTTTCCAACGCATGTTCCAATAGAATAATAGATATGGAATAATACAAGTTACGCCATCTCTTAGCAAAGCGAGTGAATTAAGTTATAGATCCAATAGTAACAGTTAAACCAGAAATTGTCCTCCTCTGACATGATTTTTTCCCGGAAACCGAAATGTTATCTCACTTAATGACCTGAAGACATTTTCTTCAGCCTACTTACTGGATGGCGCGACCACCCAAAGAGGACCAGAGCCCAGCTTGCTCATCATGTACTCGTGTTGAGCGCGCTACTATTCTCTCACGAGTAGAAGTGACCTACAGTTTTTTGCCGACTTCGAACGGCGAAGTTGAGAAGTAATTATTCGTTGAGTGTTGTCAGCGGCTGGAAAGAGTTGGTGCCGTGAAAAAATCGAGGTGTTCAGCTGTGAACCGAACCTGGATCTTCGGCGTGTGAGTGTCGCACTCTGCCCACTAAACCACGGAGGCAACTTTAGCCTACTGCTGTTCGATAAGTAGCGTCTGATGTCGCCATCTGTGCAAGAGCATTTCACCATAGTGCAGTAGGTTCACGAAGACGGCCAAAAAACGCAAAAGGAATGCTGAACCAAAGACACTCTTCTTATGAGACATTTCTACGAAAAAATTGTTTACTTTTCGTGACGCGGCGGTGGACACGGGTGAAAGTTAGGGTTTTCCTGGTATACAACCAGCACCATTTGGTAGAGACTAGTTAATACCGTAAAAAAAATAAAAACTACCAGACTCGGGTTCTTTGATAAGCCATGGCCGAATAACTACGCAAAAACCCACAATTTTTGAGTGACAGATTGGCTTTTTAGAAGACCGCACGTGCTATCTCCTGTTTGAAATAAGCCGCTTGCGGGCTGGATGCCCGGTTTAATGACTCTCTGCGTTTGCGCCGTCAGAAAACCATGGATCCACTGCTCCCGAAAGATGAAAACGGGCAGAAAGCTGAAAGACATGTTTCTACGTCCCACAATTTGTAACCTACATCGACTATCTGCGGAAGTTTAAAATATATGGTCTTGGGCGAATGTTACCCAATTATTTGGAGAAAAAAAAAATTTTTTCTTTATTTTCCTTTCGCCATGACAGCGAACGGGCGTAAACCTTCATTGTCGTCACGGTCAAACTAGGTTACGAACTGCTGCCTCATCCATCATATTCTCCATATCTGGCCCCGTAGGTTTCCAAACCTGAAAAATTTAGCCTCGCCGCCATGGAGCCCTACTTCGCGAACCCCCTTTTGTCCATGTCGCACAAAATCGAATTTCAAAGACTCCACGCAAAGCCGTGTCAAGAAAGTTTGTAAAAAAGCTTTTAAATCTCCCCCCGCCGGACGCGACCTTTTCCTTCAGACGCTGCGTGGGAGCAAACAATTGAAATGAATGTTTGTGAATAAGTTCTCCGAAATTCCGTCGCTGGATCCCCTTTCCCATCACCCGTCACTCGACGAAAGAAAGCAACAAAACTAACCGGCATATGAGACTGATGTTTAGTTTGGCTACACCCTTTTTCCACTACATACACAAGGAGATTCCTTCTAGAAATCGCATGCGCTGTGGTTCACTAGTCTCCCTCTATCGTCGTCGCCGTCGTGAAACCTTGGGCTTGGCGTTTCTCTCCTCGATTTCATTCAGACATCGTCTCCGGGATACACAAATTCTTCTGGCCCACATCCCGCAGACCCACACAAATAAACAAGCACCCGGTTTCATCGATCAATCTAGGCGTCTTCGTCTCGTTGAATGTCAAACAAAACAACGTTGGGGCGCAGAGAGGAACACCGGCAATGACGCCGGAGGGAGACTTAGACTGTCACACACACACAAATGCACCCACATCGACAACGCTCAAACATGGATGAAGATTTCTGAAACTTGTGATGAGTGTTTGAGAAGTTGGGGGAGATAGCAGTGCGCAGACAAAAATGGAGGACGTGGGCAATAAGACGTCTGGTGGCCTTCGCCAAAATTATATGCCCCCGTGGTCCCCTTCTCCACAATCCGTCGGTCAGAAAGGATGGGAATGCCGCACGATGATTATGAGTGTGGAAGGAAGTGATAAATTATTCAAACACCCCGTGCTGTGACGCGATGCCGCCTCCCCTCCGATGAAGAAAAACCGAAGCAGAAGGGTTGTCGCGATGACAACGACAACTACAACGCACTGCAAACTTGAATTCGAATGTGGCCTAATAACCTTGATCCTGATGGCGATAGTCGATTGCGCTTTGTGTGGTTCCTTGCAACTCGTTCTTCTCGTTAATTTGGCGCCGCTCGCCTGTTTCTGTGTCATTTCATTGCCACAGTGACGTGGTGCCCACACAAACGCCCAAGGAAAGGTTCGGTGCCCTTAATTCGAGGGCATACGAGTTCAGATGCTCCTTCGTCTTCGCTGTTTTCGCTGCTTTCTGAGAAGTTGTTTGCTCGTTACTGGGTCAGGAGCGCCAAACAGAACGAGAGAGACAAGAAAATAAATTCGCCGTTGAAATCGGGCGAGTGGAAAATCGACATGAGCTCATTGCTGACAATGACTCGCAGTGGTCGTCGTAGCGTTGCATCCGGGCGCACATCGACGACGCGACGACGGTGAGATGTCGATGGTTGCCGCTGCTGAAATGAGCACAGCAGCAGTTGCTGACTGCTTGTAGACTCGTGTATAAATAAATTGAACCTTGGTGGCTAACCTACTTTAGCGGCACTTGCATACGCTGTCGGCGGCAAGGACTCGAACTCGGTTGACAAGAATGTCAGTGACTTCGAGAGCGTTTCTCTGCGGTTTTGCGTTTATTTTGGTAACTGGTTGTGCTTTTTTTCTTTCTGCGTGCTCTGGGGTTGATGACACGACATTTTAATTTGCTGTTGTAGAGTGTGCAGAGAACTCGAAGGAATTTAGAGCTTTAATGTCAAATGTTTGGAAGGAGACAGTGTCTAAGCCAGTATCTCTATAGAGGCCTGTGATTTTGGATTTGGTCATAAAATCATCATTCCGTTTCGTCGTAGTTGTTTGAAGTTTGAAGGGTTGGCTGATGATGTGAACTGCTCTCGTTTTTATGTGTCAAATCATGAACTTTATGAACGTAAATGACTTATGGCTCAAATGCATCGTTTCAATAGCCGCCCTTATTGTGAGTAAATTGAACTGTGGTGTGTACTCAGACAGCTCGTCTAATCATTGTATAGTTGAAGAAGAGCTGAGCATTTTGAGCAGCCGATAGGAATGAGGCTCAAACGGAACTTTGAAAAATTCTCTCTTGTCAATGAGATATGTTTTGCAGTGTGTTGTGGTTAATAATTCTGGCAAACTTTAGAATGGAAAAGGATAAGAATTCGCATCTTTCTGCGCTGCATAGGGTAATGGAATCAGTTGTTGGCTCCGTATATTTAATTTGCTTTTAAAAACCGTAATTACTGTAAAATGGGCTGTTAAACGGAATAAATTCAGTCATTTATATTGTATTTACCACCGAAAACAATTTATTCACAAAAATGTAAATGAAGACCTCAATTTTGAGTAGTCAGTTTGCTTCATAAGCCTCGCAAACTGGTCAGATAAATAATAAACCCGACTTTAACATCCAAAATAACTAAGGTTTCACCATCAACTTCGGAAAAAAGAGTGATTTTTTTTGTTGCCTTGACATATCTTTTAACTTTCTGTACGTTTTTCCAGCCTTTAAGTGGCAAAACATTTCCAGGCCTCGGAAACTTGCTGCACTATGTTTCATCTCCAATCGAGAACATAAATTTTCTGGTTTACACAATACTGTTTAATTTTTTTTTTTGATGTGTGACATGGAACAAGATCCTGTTGGAAAATTTAATTTGCTACGGAACTGTTGAAAGTAGCATTCTTCTGTGTATTTGGTGCTGTTCATCATACCTTTTACTGGCTTATAACAGCCCCATAACATGACTTTGGGAGGGGGTTTTGGCGCATGTCCAGGTCGGAGTTCTTATTTTAGACTTTTTCTCACGACACTTACCCGGTATCCTTGTGCATCAAGTGACTTTCGTCCGAGAAAACAACTTTCTTCCAAGTGACCACGGTCCATTTCTTATGTTTGTTAGCCAAATTAAGTCGTTTCTGCCTCATTTTTTCGGTCAACAGCTGTTTTTCAAAGGCTTTGTTGCCTTTCGATCAACTTCCAGAAGACGCCTACGGACTGTAGATGCATCTACCTGAACACCAGTTGTTCCCCACTCCCTTTACAGGTAAAAATTTGTCTTGCCAGGGTTAAGATTATATTTCTTACAAAACACTTATCGTCATGTTTTGTTGTTTTGCGTTTCCGCCCGCAAGGACCCATCCAAATGGATTCAATTGAACCAGTGACCTTGTGTTGAGCAATAATCATTGAAACACTGGATTTTGAAACTCCAACGTCAGCTGAAATCTCTCGGATGGTATTCCCAGCGTGGGCATGTAACGTAATAACTTGTGCCCTCTTTTCTTTTTGAAAATCCATGATGATGAAGTCTTTACAAATAATGTTTGAAATTGTATGGTTTCATTTTTTTCCTTAAAAAAGAGCAACTTACCTCTTAGAACAGCCAAATTAATTTTAGTGACTGACAATCACATTTAAAATAGAGCATATAAACCAGAGCCTATTTAAACTTACCAAAATATTTGAAAAAAGAAACCTACTTACCATAGCCTACTATCAAGAAATTCAAAAAAATAATTGCTTGTCCCAACTAATATGCACACAATTGAAGGCACTATTGAGTTTCTGCAGATTTTTAGGTTTGAAAACTATTTTCTGATCGGCTCTTCTCTTACTATTTGCCAAACCTTTTAAGAGTCCTTCTGTTGTTCTGAGGGACAGTTCTGGATGGAGCTTTGGGAACCCAAGTTTTCTCTGTAAGACTGTCTTTGAACGATATTTTTTGACTTACTTCCAAACAACGTATTTGTCAATGTTATCGTTAAAATGCTTCGAAGTGCACACCTATTGGGGTCACAAATTAATTCCGTTCCGTTTTCTTTTTTAAAAGATGGCGCCATCTGCAAATTGTTTCAGATCTTGGAAGAGATTAAATACTTCATTGGAAAGGTGTGATATCTGACAGGAATAAGTTTTTTTCTTAAATAAAAGGCGTTACCGGAAAGTTTTAATTTTCTTTTTAAATAGGAAACAAAGTGCAGTGTTATACACCACAAGGCAGCGTCCTTGGATTTTGGTGTGCATCTCCAGTCAAACTTCAACTTAGACAACAACAGTAACCTGGTGACCGTACAAGCAACATTTTTCAAGATTGTGAGGCAGTAAACAAATTGTCAAAAATTTTCGAGAAGATGCGATTGCGTCAAGACAAAGCGACAGTTTGCTGTGTGCTCTGTGATCGAAATCTGTCATTGCTTCGTACTGGATCCAAGGTGCCCAATGGATCGTCGTGTTCATCCATGTCGAAGCTATACCGTCGATTATTTAGATCGGTAATAGAAAATAATAGTCTAGACGATATGTGCCTCCAAGACGATGTGACATTTTGACCAATTGCGGCTTTAGTGCGCAAGAAGTTGCCTGATCTCGTTTTGGCTGCGAAAATTTTGCGTCAAATTCTATCTATAACAATCAAAGTTTTCACTTCTTTCATTGGGCCATCTATTAAGGTTGAAAATGTGCTAAATCCGCGAGCTTTAGCCGTATTGAAGGGAACATACAGCTAACAGCAACTTATTAGAAACGATTATAGTACATAGTCAAAACCACATTTTAATTAAATACAGTAATATCAATAGAATAGTTTTTATGGTATCCATATTTTATAGTAAACAAATTTTAAAAATAAGATTATCATTTAAAGCGTTGAATTGAAATACTTTACAACTTTTTTTGGAAAACAACAAAAATGTCAAGAAACAATATGGAAAGCCAGGAAAAAACTTCCTAAAATATATTTTTCTCATATTTTTTATACATTTTTATTCAATTCAATTCAATTGGGTGACAAACCTTTTGTTTTATAAAATCTTCGCAATATACTGTGAGCGTCAAAAGTGAGTAAACAAACATCTGATTACTGTATAAAGATGAAAATTGGGTCAAAACAACAACAAAACTCAAATTCCATTGCTACACAAAAACAGCTTTATTTAATGTGATCAATTATTCAAATAATAAAGTACGATAAAAACAGAACCAAATACATTTTTTTTAATGAAAATTATAACTATTTCATGTATTATGAGTCAAAAGTGAGGAAACAGTATACATTTCTATCAACAAATGTACTTATTTATTGCTTAAGAAATTAAATTTAGTACTTTGTTGGTCCTCCTTTAGACTTTATTACTTCCTTGAGTCTACGTGGCATAGACATTACCAGTTTATTGGTAGCATCGGGGGAAATTATTGACCATTCTTCTGTTATAGCTTTTTTCAGGTCTTCCTTGTTGTTAATAGTATTCTGTCGAATTCTTCTATCCAAATGCTCCCATAAATGTTCTATTGTTTTAAGGTCCGGTGATTACGGGGGATAATCAATCTGTTTTGGGGTCCTATAAAGCAACTATTCCTTAACAAGACGTAAGGTATGCTTAGGATCATTGCCTTGCTAAAAGATCCAATTCCTAGCTAAACCTAATTTGTCTACGCTCGGTTGCAAGTTGGTCCTGAGAATATTTAGATAATCATCCTTACTCATTGTACTATCAATGAAGACAAGATTACCGACCCCAGATGCTGCTACATAATCCCACACCATCACTGAACCTCCCCCATGTTTCACGTTCGGCCTAATATTTTTTTCAGTAAATTCTTCATTTTTGGCTCTCCAAATTTTTTTATTCATATAGGTCTTAAAAAATTCGAATTTGCTTTCATCACTAAATAAAATGTTTTTCCAAAACGAAATGTCATTGTTTCTCTTTGTGTTAATTTTTTTTGTCTCCCTTTTGACTCAATTTTCATCTTTATACAGTAATCAGATATTTGTTTACTCACTTTTGAGGCTCACAGTATATATTAAACATAGCTCAACAGGTATGGAATACCAAGATTCCTTTACCTTTTCGAACAGTTCGTTCATATTAGAAATTTTGTTTTCACTTAGGCTAGATTTTACATCACTGTGTTCGATAGGGTTGAGATCTGCACTTGAAGATTGCCAGTTCAAAACGTCGATGGAATGGTCAGTGTGTTTCGATTCGTTGTCTTGCTGAAATTTTCAAATTACTGGTAAATTTTCTTCACCCCACGGTTCCATTACATTTGACATTATGTCCACTGCCAATGGACCAATACCATTCCATGAGAAGCATCCCCACACATTGATCGATCCTTCACCATGCTTAACAACAGGTGAGGTGTATGTAAAAATACTGAAAAGTTTAGAATTCCAATCGTTATGGGTGTAACGGTTTTTTCTTCAAACGTTATACTACTGTCTTTATTATGTTTTCACCGATCTGATAGCTCGAATCGAGTGATTTTTACTCTGGAGTGTTGTACTAAAAATGACATGACATAGTCGGTAAGGTAGTTATGTTACCCTTAATTTAAGTTTTAATTACATGTTTTTAAATTTAAATATTTTAAAGGACGATTCAGTGAAATCTTTCTCCAACAGTGTATTTTGAATCGAATATGTGTCGCTTGGGACTTCTTACGAATCGCCTGCCATCTGGTCCCATACGGTTTATTTTAGTTTCGTCGCTCTATAATAAATAAATTTCCATTGTTCAATCTTAGTGATGCCGAGCAAATTCAAGACGTTTTTTCCTTTGTATGCGTGTAAACATTGACTTCTTCCGCGCTACACGACCATGAAGACCAGCTACTACTAATCGCCTCTTAACGGTCCAGACAGATATTGTTGAGTTTAAGTGCAAGCCAGCTGATCAGTTGAACGAACCGAAGTCTTCAAAGTCGATTGCATTCTCGATATACAGCACTTCACAAAAGTCTGCGTACAGAGATGTAATTTTGGGAAAAAATGCTGTTATTTCCAAACCAATAGCGGAAAGTTGCTGCTACAAAGGTATCTTGGCCTATTATTCGCCTTATTGCACGTTTATCTCTCGCAGAGAGCTTCGATGGTTGGCCAGATCTAACCTTTGACGTAATTTGCCCGTCATTTCTATAGCGATCTATGGTTCGCTGTGTCGTTGAGCGGCTTCTTGATGTCTGTTTCGCAATCTCACCATATGACATCCTTTCTTCAAGGAACAGATTAATAATTGTCTGCTTTTCACTCACACTCAACTCCTGTTTTGCCATTTTTTCGTTTTGTAAATATTAAAAATCAAAACAATACACTTACTTTCTCACACTTCAAACTCGAATAAATAAACAAAACATGATTACCCGCTCGTTTAAATAAGTACCGTTACTTAAACAGTGTTTAATGAAAGAATGTTACCAGTTGTTACTTTTGTGCACCGAATTTGTACCGAATTTGGTTTTCAAAATGGGTACAAATTTTTAATGTATTTTGTTGAAAACTGAAGCTTGGGATGTTGTTTTACTGAAATGTATTTTTTTAAATTTTTTGTAACTTAAATTGCGCAAATGCCGGCAATTTTTCTAACAATTGCTTCATTGTACGCAAACTTTTGTGGAGCACTGTAAATCTGTTGACCTTTTCTGGCAGCGGGGATTTTGAATAAAGCATCCCAATTGTAACAGTTTGATTTTATTTAAAATTTTGCCCAATTTCCCATTCTCGTTGAATATCCCTTGCACTTTTTTTGGGATCGTCTCGGATGGTGATTTTCGTGGTCTTTTCTTTCTCAGTATGTTGTCGTAAGTCCCATGTGATCAGCAATTTCTTTATACGACATTCCAGAACTTTTAAACTCACAAATAGCTTTCCGATCTGCTGGTGAACTGTTAGCAGTTTTCCTCATTGTCAAGGAATTGCTAGCGATAAATTAAATGTAAAACAAAATAACCGGGTTGTTATGTATTAACACTTACCAAAATTGAAATTCATAAAACTATTTTTATCGAACAATGACTCTAAGACTCTTTGTTTCTTATAAAGTGTTTCTTGTCGTTTTCTTTATGTTTACAGTTTTTTTTTTGGAGAAACACAAATTTTTTTATCACTTTCAAGGGACGGAATAATCAACTCTGCACTTGAGAAGTTGAATGAGAATGAACACCTGACGAGCAGATCGATCTGGAGTGTAAAAAATGATGGAATATAACTTTGAAGTATAAATGATCGGTGCATCGTTTCTAATACGTTGCCCGCAACTGTAAATCACGCTACGAACGACAGCCTTAAATGAATGAGAGATCCTTCAAAATCAATTTAAAAGAATCTCATGCGCCTAGTCTTACCACGGCGGCAGTTTGATTGCTATTTTTCACACTTAATGGCAAGATCCAACCTATGTACCACTGCTCATATTTTAAAAACTGTAAGGAGGCATACTTTTATTGGAACTGCTTAGATATATACAGGTAACTCTGTCGTGGACTGTCTGTAGTGGACTGTCAAAGTCATGAAATCTAGCAAATGGCCGAACAAACGAGAAACAAGCTAGAAATTTCAATTTGTTTCCGCTTTTGTGAATGTACCTCTCCTAATGAGAGTCAAAGAAACACATTAAGCTCAACGTTTAATACCTACTTTTTCGGAAAGGGCTTCGATGGCGTGAATATCCTCATCAATACAAATTCCGAGACGTGACTTATTTGCGATTTCCTCAGACTGTCAGTCTTGCCACGCTTAGGCCGAGATAGTGGAAGTAAAAAAACTCGCCTTTTTACGTTTTTCAAGAACTGGTGTCGATGGCGAAGGATTAAGTGAAATCTGTTTGTACAATGGGCCAGTATTTGAGTCTGAGCTCTCCAGTGCAATATATTCCAAGTGAGATTTGTAGTGCTTGTCCCACGTCCACATCATCTACTGAGATCTTGCCTTTCAACAGCAAAAAGTGAACGAAAACGATAGTCAGGCATGGACCTTCGACCATTTGAGGTTTCTATATGAATTCAGAGCATGTGGCACATCGCAATAAAAATTTTGCTTCGAGAGTTATGTCATACCTCATGGAAGTCACATGGAATGTTTGCCTAAATCGTTCAATTCGACCACGTTTTTTTTCGAATGAGACTTAAGTCTCATCCAGCTGTTAGACCACGGTTCGAGTGAAAGTTTTGTTCAAGGCCATTTTTACCCACAATTCATTCTTAACTCTTTCTATATCTCTATTCCTTGATTCACTGACTCAGAGTCTGCCACACGCCCTGTGCGACCTTCATATAGCTTTATGGGTTCACTTTTTTCGGGATTATCAGTGAAAAGTGGTTGTGGTGTTTCAAAATTTGATCCGCGTCAAATGCCTCAAACCTCAATATCTTCCCTTTATAAATTTCCCTAAAACGATGCACTTTCTGACAATATTTGCAAGTCCCCATCAAAGTTGTTCACGCAATTCCTCGCTCTATTCGAATTTGTTCCGTTCACACAGGCACTGGCCTGCAAATGTTTTCGAACTCGTTTTCACATCTTCATTCCTCGTTCGTGGCTACGCTTGTCTCGATGCCTACAAATGGAATTTCTAATTTGAGACATCAAAACGGCGGAGCCAGTAACCTTGGCCAAATGAACATGTTCCCCATGCGCCAGCGGTCTTTTCGTATGTTTTTTTTTTTCATTTTCCTCTCGCATCCGCGAACAGATCCACTGCTATGGTGATGCCGACAACGGATACGGTTTTTACGTCTGTCTCTGTACTCCGCCAGCCATGGGTTTTGTTTATGAGTGCTGGCCTCCTGTCTGCCTGCCTTACTGACAGTGATTGTAGTGCCACCCAGTAACCCCTCTAAGGTGCATTTACATCGTCGGTCTTTTCCCCCCTTTACCCATACCACAAAACGCGGATGAATACAATCATCCTCGTCGATGTTTCAGTCAACGTAGACGTCGTTGTCGTTATTGGAGTTGTGGGCACCCGCGCACCGACAACTACCCCAACAATGTAACAGTTAACAATGTTGCAGATGCTTCGTTGGACGGAAAGTGTGTTCCGAGTGGTGGGAGGACGCCGATGACGGCATGGGGCGTCCGCCACTTCGTCCATTTGACACGTACTCGAGTGCAAGTGCATGAATTAAAAGCCTTGCTGCACATTCACAGAGCGCTCAGTGTCAGTGAGGGCGGTGTTCAGTTGCCATGACCCACCGTAAATGCGACCGTTTACATTACCCATGAGTGCGGATGGTGCGATGAAGCAGTGGGGAGGTGAGGAGTCAACGGGATGGCACAGACATGTGTGTGCGATTTTGTAAACAGCATCGGCTTGGAATCGGAAAACAATAGCAAAACGTCCTCGGTCGGTTGGTTTGTTTACAGTCGCGCACAGTCGACTGGGCCTGCAGAGGGGCGTCACATGTGTGTAACGATTAAGTAAACAAAATAATGGGCTTGGAAACTGAGGAGGCGCGGTGCAGTCGTTGCTGATACTGTGTTTAGAGAATGACAGCATTTGCCTGTCGTGTGACTTCCGCCTTTGACAAGGAAAAAACAAAAGTAACAAGGAGGTTACTTTACTGCCTTTCAAGTGTATGTGGGCTTAATCAGAGTTTGGGCATTGATGAGGATGATAATATTAGTTTGGCAAATGAAGATGATCGATTTTGTGTACCCCAACGCGAATTGTTATGCTGCATGCTCACTTTGATGGCTTGTCAACAAAATGTAGCTGAACAAAAGATCAACTGCAGAAACAAATGAAATCCGAGTTTTGGCTTGGTTTAGAAGAAATTATAAGATTTTGTATGGGATGCAAGGAGACCTTAAATTTCCGAACTTTTCACGCATCAAAATACTGCTGGCTTTGAGAGAAAAAACTGCGCAGTCTTCCACTATAGCTTTTCAGATTGGTCCTCCAAGCCATAGGCGGACACCGATCTCCGATCGTTGAGAATCTTCTGTTTGACACCCGCAATGAGAATGCCTTTATTTGGTTTGTCCCAATGTCGGGGACTCGAAGCATCCAAACTAAGTTTTGCAAATGCTATAGCATACAGCCTAATGAGTTTGTTGTTAAGACTTTTCATTCAAACTTTTCAACGCAAATGGAACCAAATATTGCACGTGTCACTTAATAAACGCTAAAGCGAGGGCTTCTAGAGGTTTGCTTAGAGGTTTGCCTAGAAGTTTGCATCACAGAAGAGGATAGGACTCAGAAAAGTGTTGAACAAGTTTAGTCTTTCGTGGAAGGATGTCAAACTTAATCGCCTATTAAGCGTAAAGAAACAGCGATTGACGACTGTGGTTTCTCGCTAAGGCACTGATACTGAATTTGTGTCTAGCTAAGCTAGTTCAAGCTTAAAAATATCAAATTGTTGGTGGTCCTTTGTTATGTTCTGTCACATACGTCGATTTTATGATTTCCCTATGCCCTCCTTTACCCCCAGACCCACTTAAGCTGACTCAACTTTATGCCAGCAAACGTCCGCTAACAGCACATTCATTTATTTACTTTAATCTCGTTCTTGTCTCCTGCCTGCTAACTGAACAGACTTAGAGGAGATCATGCGTCTGATGTTGTTGTGTGTATTTTGCACGAAGCTCTTAAGAATGCTGAAAGCCACATGACAGGGTTTACTCTTGTCTTTTTTCCATTCTAGTTGTCAGTCACTTGGACAAGGTGTTATGGAACAAAATGTCATGGACTAGCGCTAGCTAATACAAGAACCGCCACTTCTTTGTTCTGGGACTTTAGTGCTGTCTCCAAAGCTTTCCTGAAAGGGATGTGTATGGGACAGTCCACAGCTGGACCAGGGCCTAGCTTGCTCAACAACTATTCGTGTTGTGCGCACTGCTGTTCTCTCACGAGTAGAAGGGACCTACAGTTTTTTGCCGACACCGAACGGCGAAGCTTGAGAAGCTTTTTCTTAGACAGTTATTACTCTTTGAGTCTCGTCAGCAACTCGAAAGAGTTGGTGCGGTCAAAAATTCGAGGTGTTCAGACGTCAATTGAACCTTGACCTTCGGGGCGTGAGCGTCGCACTCTACCCACTACGCCACGGCGGGCACAAGGGGACGGATGTATGCGTGTGACAAATTTAGAAGATGCTCCAAAGTTTGCTTTTTTACCAGGGTACGTCTGGCCTATTTAAAACAATTTTGTGCATGTGGTACACGGTCTATATCCTGCTTCGCACATCGAACCTAGATTAACTTTTGTTCAATTGAGTAGGTTCATTAACTTCTCTGGGGCTTAGTGCTGCCTCCACCGATCATATATTGGGTGCTAAGTGATGGCGTATCTATTATTCCATTGTTATTATTCTAGGGGAACATGCGTTGAAAAGCTACTGTCATTTTACGTCACAAATTAAGTTATATACCCCATTTGTCAGGCTGATCTTTCAATTCTAAATTTTTCTATTGTAAAAAATATTAGCCTTAATTGAAGTGTTTCAATAAGTTCAATGGCTTGAACTGTGGTATGCGGGATGATGATAGCAATGTAAGCCATCTTGTTGTAAGTTACTTGACCAGGAGGGCTCTTTGTAAAGATTAGTGTGTTCATTAAAAAAATGGGTCTTTAGACACCAACTCGAGTCCATTTGTCATTTGCCGCGTAAGCTGTGCTTTCCGTGGACTCTAGCGATGAATTTTTTCTCAGCTTTTCATTAAAAGGTTTTCCTATCGCTGTTGCCTTCTGGACTGCTTTCTTCTTAAAGGAGGTCCACTTTCGTGGTAAAGGCACAAATCAGGCTGACGTCTTCTAAGTCTCACCTTGTACAACGAATAGACAACTCAAGGTTTGCTTTCCGTCTCTGTAGCAAAATCATTTAAAGTTTCGCCGTTTTCATAACCTCCTCAAACAAACCCCTCTATCGCATCTTCTTGGCAGAGTTGGGCATAAAATAACATAATGACTAATAACTAAAGAAACGTGACTAAGCGTTAGTCATGAATAATTTATTTGCCGAATTTATTCATGACTAATATTTATTCATGAATTTTCGTTATTCACACATATGATTGACGGTTATTCATGATTAATGTGTAGTCATGACTAACTCTGTATCATGAATAACCACCAATCGCGGGCATGTCGGAATTTACGCATATATTTGCATTTCCGGTAACGAGACCTTTTTTTAATGATATGATGAATTTTTTAATGCCTTGTTTATGGGTCATATGACTGATATAATAGAGTTTGTGCAATAAATATGAGGCGCCTGCCTGTCCATAGAAAAAAGTAATAAGCATAATAGTGACAAAGCCGAAGGTGGTGCTATTATCTTGCACAGTCCAGTATATATTTACGCGGCCAAACTACAATTGCAAAAACTATGTGGTAAGAAATCACCAAAAAACAAAAAGTTCGACAGTAGTAGTTTAAAGTTCGTTATCATTTGAAGTAACTCAATACTTTGTCTTATTTTTTTTATGAACAGTGATATAGCTTGAAGAAATGCTCTTATTTAGTGCATTATTTGAATAACTCATGAATAATGATTGATTTAGACATGAGTAGTTTCTACGAATAATGAATAATAATCATTATTTTCATAAATAATGAATAAATTAGTCATTAGTCGCTTGAATCCGGCAACTTATGACTAATTTAATCATAAGTCATTATTCGACTAAAATTTGCCCAACACTGCTCCTTGATGATTCTCTGAAAGTTCAGCACGTAACCGATACGGGGATACCATGTGTATGTTAACCGCCAATCATTCTTCTTTGATCCATTGCAGGGACTGTCAAGAGTAAATTCATCCCTCTCCGAGACTACGACCGCAAAATTTCTTTCCATTCCCAGCCATCTCATAAATAAATACATATTTATCTGCAGTCCTTTCTCGTTCTACATTCCCTTAAATTATACAGGTCTCCTTAATCAAAGCAGAAGCTTCCAATTTGTTATCAAAGTTCCATAAAATGAAAGAATATTACCGATCGAAGCCCCAGCATAAAGCAGTAAATCTTTAATTTTAATATCAGTCCCTTCACCCGTGTCTGCTGGCCGATAGAGCCGTGAACTAATAAAACAAATTTAACGAAACAATTAACTGAAATTCAATTACAGGGCGCATTTAAAATTTTATGGAGCAGTTACCTTTCAGCGATAAACTGGAAATCCACCCATTTAGAGGGATCCCTTCAATTAGTATCCAATTCCTAACATGTGTGTATGTCTGTGTGTGTGTGTGTGTGTAGAATGAGCGAAAAACCAGTCACATCATAATTTTCCACGTTTCTCCTTCAGTTTGCTTGTTTACGCCTTGCAAAACCCTTTCACTGTATATGCCCTACATTCATGCAAGCCAAGCGCGTTGTGTGGTTCAGATTATGTGCGTGTGTACGTGCGGACGTATCTTGCTCGTTTCGGGCAGTTCAGGGGTATATGTTTATTTTTAGAGAATTTCTGAGAATTTCTTGCGTCCAAGGGCCATGCACACACATCCGCGAAAGGAAGCACTACAAATGAAAACTGTCAAGGCGAATTTTCAAATTCATTGCATTCGCAATGCAGTACCCAATGTGTGTGCACTTTGTGTTTGAGGAACTTTTATGACACCTGTCAGAGCCATGTCAGTAAAATATATTCTGCGCCCTGAATATCTTATATGATATAATCAGTTGTAATTTTGACATCGTCAAACCACTTTTGTCTTCATTTGTAAGTATGTGAGCAGATGTTAAAGTACATCGGAAACTGTTACACCAAGTTCACAACTCTGAAATAAAAAAGAAACCATTTAGGAGTAGGATGGACTGGCCTAAAAACACAAAACCTTTCTCCATGACATGAACTAAGGGGACAAGAGGGGAAATTGGGGCAATTCCTAGTAGAAAAAAAGTGGGCACATAGAATGGTGACATCAAAACTTCGCAGGATCCAAATTCTACAAATTTAATATCTCGGAAGAAAGAGTTCCAAAATGGACCGAACGCTCACGTCGAGTTGGAATTCCGGATATTTTCTGATTTTGTGTTTGATTTAAATTTTAAGCTTTTCTGAATTTTTTAGGCATTTTAGGCTTTTTAAATTTTCGGGCATTTGGCCGTGAGCTTGAGATGCTGAGCAAATTTAGGATATTTTGGGAATTTTTGTGATCTGTTTTTTTTTGAATTTGTATTTCTTCGAATTTGGTTTTTCGAACATGTTGAATACTAACGTTTTTTGGCTATTCAGTATTTGAAGTTTTTTTTTGAATATGGTCTTTTCGGGATATTGGATTTTTCAGAATGTCGGTTTTTTCGAGATTTTGCAATTTTAAATTTTTGCTAATACAAAATTTTGGAATTTTAACAATTTTTGTAGCCGCCGGGGCATAGTGAGCAGAGGGCGACACTCACGCGTAGAAGGTCTAGGTTCGATTCCCGGTTGAAAGCCTCAACTTGTTCACGGCACTACCTCTTTCGAGCTGCTTACAACACTCAAAGAGTAATAACTGTGTAAGAAAGCTTCTCAAACTTCGCCGTTCGGAGTCGGCAAAAAACTGTAGGTCCCTTTTACTCGTAAGAGAACAGTAGCGCGCATAACATGAGTACATAGTTGATGTACAAACTAGGCCCTGGTCCCCTATGGACTGTTGACTGACAATTTTTAACATTTCAGATTTGTGTTTTTGTATCTCTTTTTCCATTAATAGTATTTTGAAAATAGGGCATATCGCAATTTTCGATTATTAGGCTCTGTGCATTTTACTTGTCAAAGAATAGGAGAACCCGAAGGATGAGAAGTTGCTGTGTAACCTAGTCTCTGACCCTCGGGGTGATGTAGCACCATCCTATTTTTTTTTTGTTTTTTTTGTTATTTATTAGAAGAACCACTGATCACCATCCGTCAAACTATTTTAAAATTTGTTTCACAGATTTAAAAAATCAAATTTCCTCGTGGTGAATTAAAGTGTTCATAAGTACAGGATAATGGTTTCTAACCATTCGGACCATTAAGCCAATACAGACTGTTTCTTCTTCTTCGTGGTCGCTACAGTCAAAGGTAAACGTTGGCCTCAACCAAAATGTTTCTCGAAAGCCTCCAGTTGCGCAATTCACGTTGATTAAGGTCTTTCCCCACTTGGCTCGGATTCGAAGAGAAGTGGGAACCACGCACCTAACGTAGGCTGGCCATATTAAGCTAGTCGCTTGACTAGGCGTATGCCGCAGTACAGATTATAAAGGGTGTCCCAACAAGAACGCAAGATTTAAATTTTAAATAAAACGCAGATTTAAAAAAAAAATCGTGAATTCTTTATTATAACGTAAAGTAGACAGGATGAGGTTATGTGTGGAATAACACATCGGCCAGATGGCCGCCGCGGCTTTGCTGGCACATACAATAATAATAATAATAATTGTTGGCGCTGCAGTCCAAAGGGGGACCAGGGCCTAGCTTACTCATCAACTGCTCGTGTTGTGCGCGCTACTGTTCTCCCACGAGTAGAAGGGACCTAAATATTTTTGCCGACTCCGAACGGGGAAATTTTCTTTTGCAGTTATTACTCTTTGACTGTTGTCAGCAGCTCGAAAGAGGTGGTGCCATGAAAAATTCGAAAAATTGGTGTTGAGCTGGGAGTCGAACCTAGACCCTTCGGCATGTGAGCGTCGCACTCTACCCACTACGCCACGGCGACCACATACGCGATCTTTTAATAAAATTTCCAATGACCGTTTTGCATAATTGCTGCGGTATTTCATTAATGCAGCGTCCAATTTCCTCTTTTATGGCTTGAGTCGGCTCGTCGGCTAATTCGCGTAAACCATTGACTTCAAAAATCTCCAAAGAAAAAGTCCAATGGTGTTAAATAAATTAAATATATTAAAAACGCGAAATAACACGACTGTGAAATGACTGATGAAGCAATTGAATTGTTTCTCTGGCTGTATGAGATGTGGTGCTACTTTTTGAAACCACATCCCCTCCAAATTCTTTTCTTCAATTCTAGGCACGAAAAAACTGGTTATCATTTCACAATACCGAACACCATTGACTGTTTGGGCTTGACCTGACTCATTTTCATAAAAAAATGTACAATGATTCCTCCAGCCCAAAATCCACACCACACAGCGACACGTTGAGAATGCATTTGCTTCTCGTGAATCACTCGAGGATTTTCCTCACCCCGAATGCGACAATTCTGCCTATTGACGAAGCCATCAAGATGGAAATGGGCCTCGCCACTAAAGATGAACTGTAGCCGCAAAACTTTCAGCATTTTGGTAAAACAATTTCACAATGAGAATGCGTTGTTAATTTGTGTACCGGTCCATTTTTATTAACCTTTTACCTTCTACAAAGAAACAATAATAATTGTTCAAATGCCAAACAATGACAATTCGAGTGGCGTCAAATTTAAATCTTGCATTCTTGTTGGAACACCCTTTAATTCGGCGTTGAATCTTTTCTTCAGAATGCCATCAACGCAAACTTGACCAAAAACACAGGTTTTTCGAAAACACTATAGAATCCGTAACCAGCGGAGATAACCATATCAATCGAGTGAATTTTGTTTCTCGCGAACAACTTTTTAAAATCTGAAGAGTTTTTTGGAGGAAACAGTAGTCCAAATTGACCAATCAGCTTGGAGGTTTGAGCTTTCTTTGTTAAATGTGTGTTTTTTTTATTTTTTGACTAAGCATTCAGAACAGGTTTTGGTTCATATCGACTAGCAGATGTACAAGAAAAATGTCTTGGAGCTATCCGGGAAGAGAGCAAACGCTTTCACACTTCCAAACTATTCACAAGGTAAAATTTTCTTCTTCTTGGCAAGTCTCTTGTAAATACTCTAGGTTCCATGTCACCGCGGCGGTTTTGAAACAGAGGCGCATATCGTTTAGATTGAGCTTAAAGAGACTCTGAATCTTATATTTGTCCTTGTTGTCCACAGCGAGCTAACGAGCCAATTACTCAATAATCAGCCTTCGTGTACAACATAACTTCCACGGTTTCTCCTCAGGCGATTTCTTAACTTCTTAACCTTCAACCGGCGTTGTAAAAATGTTATCCGTGGCAGTTTACTAGTGTGAGTACTCGAAAATTTTGGTAGATTGTTTTTGCGACACTATTCTTACCGCTTGCTTGTATGAGGGATACCGCTAGGCACTCATTCTTGAGACAAAATTCATAAACTTGCAGAGTTGCGCGAAGTTGACGGAGGATAAGGTGGCGCGTATATTCAAAATGTACTTTAGCTTACTTTCAGATCTTTTGTATTTCTATTCAATGAGTACAGTAAAGCGAAATTTTGTTTGCTTGTCGCTTGAATCTTCCATGATGTGGGGTTCAGATAAACCAACCATTTCCAACTTAAAGACAAGCTTGATAGATAGAAAAACTACAAATAACACATCACTCGATAAGTCCCGGGACTGACAGATAGGGGGCGCCACTAAAAAATCCATATTAGTTTTAGGAAGTACAAACATTCCAATGATACCTAGCAATCTAACATTTCTAACTCTCTCTTTTTCAATAACTCACAAACATGAACTAAAAACCATGAAAACTACGATAGGTAATGTCAGGTGACACTTGTCAAAGTTTTTCTAACTTTTGCAACTGTCAGGCACACAGATCTGTTTACAATTGGCAACAAATTTTCATTTGAATTTATGACAACTATCACTTGAATGTCATAAGATAATAGGGTACAAACCAAATCATCTTTCACTCCACACAGCTTTCCCTCAAAGTACATTTGTCGTTTAGAACCGCTGCCTCAGTTTATTAACAAAACTAGTGTACCAGGCATGACTTCGCATCGCCTACTGACGGTGTATTCACCCGTATGACCCCAATTAATAAATGTCAAAGAGGAGACCCGGTTTAATTATCAGCTACCAAGGAAACCCGTCAGCCGCAAGTTGAGACCTCAAGTGAGTTTTCCATTTTCATTTGAACAGAGTCACGCTGTCATCTATACTGCTTATCACGCGCCTACCATTCGTCTCAAATGTGCAACGCAGCAGCACCGGCCTCCACGGCAGACAAGTTCCCCCACAGCGATTGGGAGCTGGCTGTGTATCTGTGGAACAGATGGCTGTGGATAACCTTGAAATATACTCGTAGATGTGGAGCAAATGTTCTTAAGAACTCGGATTGGTTTCGGCTAGCTGGCAGCAGCACCGGCAAGTGGTGCGGCAATGGGTTTGTTGCGTGCGAGCAGGTGCGTCTGTGTGTGTGTGCACTTTTTATGTTGCAGACTTAAACTTGTTTCAATGGGGATGACTTGTTTCTTGAAGTCTCTCTTGTATTCTTTGTTGGTTCTGTTTTGCGTTTGCTGTTTCTGGGCGGAATTGATGCTTTTGAAGTCAAGACGCAGAGTGTGTAATGGAATCCGCTTGGCCTCGTAGACAAAATGGAGTTGCGCACAAGAGAAATGAAGTTTTGAGCTGCGAAACCAGATTTGGTCGAAGGACTTTCTATGTGCTGGACATCATGATTCTTTTTAGTTATTTGCTTTTATTTTTCATTGTTGTTGAATGCGTTGTTTGATGGTTTTTATCTCTCGGATGATCACGCGGGCACAGAGCTTGGCTTCTGTTAATTGCGTGTAGAATTGTTCGACAACGACGGGATTTCTATCTTCTATTTTAAGTGTACAATTAGTGTCCAAGTACCTCGACGCAATCCATGAAAAATAAAGCCGAGAAGAAGAATATAAAATGAGATAAACTTATTCCAGAATAAATATTAAGACATCCAGCAAGATAGGCTAGCAGTACATTCTTATAACGACATTCTGAGCAAATAATTCAAAGCATATACATCAAACCTCACAGCTTAGGCACTTTCACGTATTTATTCCTGGCGTTTCTGCCTCGCCGAAAGCATTGTCGCACATCTTCCCAGCCTCGAGCGTAAAAACAGCTCTACCGCATGTTGCAGTGGTTACAAAACCTGCTCGATGCAAACTAAATGGACACGTGAGCTAGTAATACATAGCTGCATGGAGGTTGAAGGTCCAATACACCATGATGTTTGGAATACAACTTACTTTTACTTTAACTTAAGAATTGACTGGAGGCAATTCTTGGTAGTTTCTCTAGATATTAGAGCTTTATGAGCTGTCCCAAAATACTCTTAAAGATTGAGGAATTTTACCAATTGAGTAGCTGCCTTTACAACTCACACACCGAAGATTCAAGGTCTATTACCACACTAGTTTGAGTGTTGTCAGCAGCTCGAAAGAGGTGGTGCCGTGAAAAATTCGAGGTGTTCAGCCGGCAATCGATACAGACCCTTCGGCGTGTGAGTGTCGCACTCTACCTATAACCTATAATCTAATTAAATGTACAAACCTTAGACTAAATGCAATTTGTCCGTAAGAGGAGCAATATATGCTTCAGCTGACGGCAGCTGGGGCGCTCAAAAAAGTGCATAACCCTTTCCATATCTTTAATGTCGCGAATAGGGATGGATGTGCCGAATTGAAAATGACATGGGGTTGCGGTTTATACGTTGCTCTCGTAGAGCAGCCGCTTGGTCCGTCTTACGACATGGTAGAGAAATGAACATCCCACCGCATCCTCGATAGTAGGCTCCGAATATCAGAGGTCATTGGTCTTGCAACATGCCTTCGCCAGCTTAATAATAAAACTATTCAGCCTGTTCACGTTTGCTGCGTTGTAAGAGATTTAATTGGAATAAAACTTCTTGTACTTAGATTCTGAGGTTCTGTGCATCTTAAGGCAAGCCTGATCCTCATCCTTTCCATCTGAAAACTCATCAACTCAAGTTGAACCAGACCGGACAACCATATACCATAATTGGCAGGATTAAGGCTGTGCAGCAGATAACCCCCACTCAAGTTGGCTGCTGTAAAATAACCTGCTTGCCATAGCGAAGGCTTTCCTGGCTCTTGCCAGTCCAGTTGCTGCATTGACATTTCTATAAAGAAAATGGTCCAACATAATGTCCAAATATAAGGTTTTATAAGGTCAAATATCACCCTTCCGCTTTTTTTGTTCTTCATCCAATGCTTCATAAAAAGTGTTACAGTGATCGGATTTAATTCGAATATGCGCCGTTTTGTTCGATAATCTGTTTCCATCTAAACGGCAACTTCATAATACCCTTCTCGTAGAAGTCCACCTCCTTATTTGCGAAGAATTCTGAAGAATTTCTGGTGGAACACTACACTCTTCTTGTTGGCCAATTCTGGACGCTTTGGTCGATCGCCTGCTTCAAGCGGTCCATTTGTTCGCAGTAATAATAATAATTGTTGGCGCTACAGTCCAAAGGGGGTCCAGGGCCTAGCTTGCTCTTCAACTGCTCGTGTTGTGCGCGCTACTGTTCTCTCACGAGTAGAAGGGACCTACAGTTTTTTGCCGACTCCTAACGGCGAAATTTGAGAAGCTTTCTTAGACAGTTATTACTCTTTGAGTGTTGTCAGCAGCTCGAAAGAGGTGGTGCCGTGAAAAATTCAAAAAATTGGTGTTGAGCTGCGAATCGCTACACCCTTTGGCGTGCGAGCGTCGTACTCTACCCACTACGCCACGGCGGGCACTGTTCACAGTAGATGGTAGAATTAAGCGTCTGGCCATATGGAAGCATCTCATACAGGATGATTCCCTTCCAATCCCACCAAACACACAGCATAACCTTCCTGGCCATCAATCCCGACTTGGCCACTGTTTGGGACGATTCACCGGCCTTCAACCACAACCGTTTTTGCTTGATGTTGTCGTATATGATCCATTTTTCGTCGCCAGCCGCCATTCGCTTCAAAAATGAGACGAGTTCGTTCCGTTTCAGCAGCACATCGCAGACGTTGATTTGGTCCAGAACGTTTTTTTGCGTCAAATCATACAACACCCAAACATTAAGCTTTTTTTGTATCCAGCCTTCTGCAGATGGTTTAAAATGGTTTTGTGACTCACTCCCATCTCCTGGGCGATGTCACGAGATGCCACATGCCGGTCTAACTCGATGATTTCCATGATTCGGAATTCGTCGTCACAGGTCTTCCGTCGGCTGGCTTATTCATGGTGTCGTTTTCACCGGCTCTGAATCATCGAAACCATTCCTCCGTGGTTCTAAGTGATAGGGTACCATCCCCCAAAACATAATTTATCTCACGCAACGTTTCTCTAGCGGATTTGCCTTTGACGAAGGAAAACTATAAAATAGCGCGAATTTCGGCTATTTGTTTTCATGTTTACACGTCTATAACTGTTGAACGCAATATCCAAACTAATCATAGCGAGGTTTTGTAGGTTATGTCAAGACCTTTCAAATGATGTATAGTATTGCCAGATACGAGCTCTGTAGCGTATATAGCCGGAAAATTCAAAAGACAAAAAGGCGGAAGGGATATTTGACAACCTCATATCTCACCACACTCCTATGTGAGTCTAATATGCTGAACTTTTTTTGTGTCCCTTGAAGCCCTGTACAACAGAGTTCTGAACAGGATGGCTCTACACTTCTGGAAGTTGATTTTCAACTTCCAGTCAAAATCGTAGTTGGATATTAATGACCTCATTCTTCGGCGCTGTTCTGTACGCGATCCAATCATCAGCGTACGCGATCAGGTACTGCATGGAGCAAATTAATTCACTGATTAAAACAGGAAACCACCTGCTGGAGCCCATTTTTAATGCAAAAGACATTAGTAGAAACCTTGTTTCCACTCTTGACAGCAAGTGAAGCAGTTCTTTGCTTATACCCAACCTCGTCAATTTAAGGAAGAGATCTTCCAGCTAGACGGTGTCGAATGCCTTTTCCAAGCCAACAAGGCAGACCCCGATGCACAATTTTGACGCGGAGCTAGGCCCTGATCTCTGGGCAGTTGTTGTAGCACTTGTAGATGTTAGCGCCGTTCAATTTGTATCGTGTTTTCATTGCTTTATTTTAGTTATTTAATGGCAAGGACTTTTCGAAACGCCGCTGTGCCCTAAATTCGCTTTGTATATAATTACGTTCAAAAGAAGAAAAGAGAACTACGCACTCAGCTTATTATACTAGTCACCGTGGATACAAACTCTTTAGAACAGTTTCATATCTTTATCAAACGGACTCGAAAGTAGCTCATTAAATTGGCAGTTGGGATAAGGATACCGATAATCGACATAGCTCCAGTGCTTAAAAGTCAGCTTATTATTGTTCTGTCTATAAAGGCTTCAAAATCTAAAGAAGACAAACGCCAAAGGACATACGGAAGGGGTAACGATTTGGCTGACACACTTACACCGTCATTTATGCAGACAGAAAGAAGCAGTTTTTCACAAGCTGTGAAGAATTGCCATCGGGTAAGATTTTAGGACGAAGAACCAACCAAACAAATGTGAGAGATATTCCAAAAACCTTTAAGGTACAAAAAAGAAAAAGTTTTGCAAATGTAAAGTCACTCTTCGTTCACAGTCAGGCTTCCCAATAGGGCATTTAATGAACACTGAAGAGAAAAACTGTGACTCTCTAGATTTTGTAGTGAGTCTGAGATGTAGACTCAGAACATGTATATGAACCTTGTGAGGTATAAGCATATCAAGGTATGCATAATTAATTGGACAACAACCAAATGTCGACCAAAAACAAAAGCAGTTGCTTGAACTAACTGACATCCTAAGATTCTTAAAAGACGATTGCTTTATTATTGTTATTATTATTTTATTTTATTCAGTAGCGTAATCAATAATGTATACATGTAGTAGATGATTTGTTTAGGGATATAGTGCATTTACGTTCATTACCGATGTTGTTGTGCCTATCTACCGCGGAGCCGAGGTAGACGAAGTCCTTGATTGCCTCAAAGTTCCAATTTCATCTCTTCTACAAACAGTTTTTGATATTGAAAAATGTATAAAATGGAATTGAACATTAAGCTGCTGTCTTGAATGGACTCAATGTCTTGAAGATCTTGAAAAAAGGGACGACTTGGCAAACCCAGTAGTAAATTAACAATGTCAAGAACGTTAAACAAATGTTTGAGCAGCAGTCAAGGATTCTGTCTTCCATAGCCATTGCCAAGATAGACCATCTATTGCTTCCTTGCCACTGTAGCCGATGAAAGAAGCAACATGGAAAAAGTACAATAGGTGGCGATAGCTCTTCAGTAGCCTGTTTAAAGCGTGCATAGTGGTGCATAGTGATCGTGCCTTCTTCCTTCGCGATATGAATTTGGTACGATCTTCTGTAAGACTCTTGAGCCTTTCGGACATCGTAAAGGTGGTTTCTTCTCTTTTAAGACTCCTTATCAGATGCAATTTCTTCTCACATTTGCCGGGAATAGTACATCTTATGTATTGAGGAACCAGGAATTCTCATCTTTGAACTGCACATTTTTTTTTGGTTAAAACAGATTTCAGGGGAAAACTGAAACATGCACATACATGTCCTCCACACCTGCTGAGATTTTTCCCAGACACAACTCAATGAAAGTTACTTTTTCCAGACCTACTATTGAATAGAAACGGATCCATACTTCAAGTTGGATTTGCACGCTACAAAATATAGATATTCCCGCATAGCTTCATACATACATATGTATGTCTCCATGTAACATCACGCAGACCCATCAGAGCTCCATATAATGGCTGGAATCACGCAAAGCACTCACTTCAAGCGTTGCCAACATTGTTGCATTCGAAAGTACGTCTGGGCGCCGTCACTCCAGGCTAACTCGCCAGTCTCCAATTTTCTCTTCAGTATGTAGTACAGAAAAACAGGAAATGAGACGCCAAACATACACACAACAACATACTCCAACGACGTCCCATCTAAACTCGAAGACTTCACACAAAATCTGCCCAAAAATAAATCCAACAACCAGTTCCCGTCGTTCGTGTCCGTCGTCCTAATTTGAAATGCACAACGCATCCACAAAAACTAAAAATGCCTAACAGCGGATAAGCAACGACGAGTCTTCGTCATATTTACACGAGAGCATCTGAAAACCCACAAAGAAAGCCAAAAAAAAAAAAAGCAAAACAAAACACCAAGCGGCGCAACGTGAGTCGTCAGTCGGTCAGTAGTTGAGAATGTGAATAGAAAACCTGAACCTGTTTCGTAATTGCCGTCTGGAGAGCTCATGGCCAAGGACACCAACATGCACGGAGGCACAGACAGCTTGTGTGTTTGTGCGATTGTCTGGATCCCAATCAAAGTGCAATAAGCCTTAAGTTCCTTCAAAATGACAAAAACCGGGCTAAAGCACGCATTCACACCTGAATGGACTCCTTTCCGGGAGTTTCTATTGGCCGCGGCAAGCGATGCATTTCCTGAATACTCGCAAAATGCATCTGCACCAATGTCAAGGTGAAAGTGAACGGCAACCGTCTGGTTTGGGCACCAGTCTTCAGAAAAAAACAACATTCCTCAAGCAACCCTTCGATCTTACAACTCTTCCCCACACTCACGGTGGCGTGAGTTTGCTTTATTTTTACTTGACTTAGTCCGAGGCTGATGCGACCTAGAAACCAAGAGCACAGAAAAAAACGAATACAACCCTGTGCGTGCTGGTGGTGGTGGTGCCATTGCCACACACATGATCACGCCGAGCGAACGAGCCATCAAAGAGGAGGAACGAATGAAAAGGGATATTTTGGTAAACAAGTCAAGCAAAAATCTCCCATGACCTTGAACATGAAAATTTTTACACAGCCACACACACGCTGTCATTCCGGCTCGATGCAAAACATGCGTCTCCTCATCCTCTTACCCTCCGCAGACACGACTGCTGATGACGATAGCGACGCGACACACAATAAAAACAAAGACCATCCCTGTTTGCCACAGCGACCCCTTTCAGAGCGTTGAAGGCTTTTGTGTGAGCTACACGTGCAGTTGATATCCTTGTACACACGCACTACCCGCGCTTGTGTGTGTGCGAGCTGGCCGGCACACAAAAAATTGAAAGACTGCAGAACGCATAAACAAAAAACCCTTGTGCACGAGTGGGATACTAGTTTTTTGCCGTTGCTGTGTTTGTTTGCTTTTCGGTCAAATTCCAAACACGAAAAGGAAGAAGGAGACGAGAAAAAAGAGCCACACAAAATAAGCACTGTCCTTGAAATTTTGTTGGTCTCTTTCGTTGTGTTTCTTTTTTTGGCTTTTGTGCCAAAGTTTCGATGTGTGTCTGTTTGCATGAGTGTGCAAGCCTTGTGCAAGGGATTGGGGTAGAACGAGCAAAAAATGTGTACGAGTATAATGCAACCTAACAAACTGCAAGCAAACGTTGCTCTGCAAACAGGAAACTCATAAACTCCGCGGAAAGCGGCTTAAGACGTGCCTTTGAATGCACAACGACAAGTTTGCGTGACAGCTAGGCTTGCATTTGAATCTTTGTTTGTTCATCGCCTGGTTGATGGGAAACAAGCTTGGAATAGAAGGAAGAGCATAAGGACAACGAATTTGATATTCAGATAAGTTGTTGTTCAGCGAAAAAAATTGGCGCATGTCGCAGTGCTATTCGACGTCACCTCTGCAAGTGGAAAGCCGACTCTGCAACTGTTATAAATTGGGTTAGATTAAATTGGGTGCCCGCTCAACCATGGGGGGAAAGGAAGACATTTCGAGATCTTCCCAAACATTGAAATGCCAGCTGGTTTCACAGTCTTTGCTTAAACTTAAACCCAATAGCACGATATTCGTCAACACGTGAGGCCGTGTTTTCGAAAATATCGACACAATTTCTTGCCGACCTTAAATTGTAAATCCAATATTAGGAGAGTGCAAAATTAGGATGATTACAATTTTGATTTGCTGAAATGATTTATTGGCTAAAGGAGATGGTGTTGGTCCTCCTGCTTTTCGCTTTTGTTACAACCAGTGACCGAATCGAGAGTGAGATATATAAGGGTCCTTATGCAGGAACGCTTAGGCGACCGATTCAATAAGTTCCATTGGGTGGGTTTCTTACAGTTTTAAACTGTGGAAAATTTTCATTTGACGTCTTTACTTAACACACAAATTTTACGTTCATTATTCTGTGATGCCAGATCAACTCAAAGCCAGTTCTGCAGATATGAAAACAACTCATAATTAAGAAGGGCACCACCGGGGTAGTATAACGAATGCATCACTATTTCCCACGCGAGGACTCTTAATTGTTGCCGGTAAATAAAACATGGGTGAGATGTGGTGCTGGGATGGAAAAAGAATAACATTTTTTCTGTTGGTCGGAATGCTATATTACTTTTTAATGAACTGCATTGTGCCCAAGCAACAAATGTTGGGAAATACATCAATTTTCAAATGGTATCAGTAGTTTTCAATATATGCCCCATTGGAGTGAAAAATGCTCTTGAAAATATACGTTACACCCAAGTGGCTCTGCTGTAACACATCGCTCAATATGTCACGAGACTGACATATAGGGGGCGTCACTAACAAACATTTTTAAGAAGTATGTATATATATTTAAATGATGCCTGTCAAATTTTCATGAGAATCTGATTATTAGGTTACAAGTTACAGTGGTTCAAGTTACGATAAAATGCAATTTTTAAAACAATGGAAAAGTAACACATCACTCAATAAGTCCCGGGACTGCCACATAGGGGGTGCTACTAGCAAAAAATCGATATTATTTTTAGGAAGTACAAACATCCAAATGTAAAATTTTCATGACAATCTGAGTAGGTTACAAGTTAAAGTGTTTTAAGGGACGCTACAATGCAATTTAAAAAAAAGAAACAATTAAAGAACAGAATTTCGTGTGTTTATTAAACAATGCTTCTGATGGAAAAAATACCGTCCAGGCTCAGCAATGGCTTGAAAAGTGTTACAGAGACTCTGTCTCATCAAAAACAACTACTTGTCGGTGGTATGTTGACTCTAAACGTAGCATACCACTGCATGCCCCGAAAGTCCAATTGAGGTGGTTACTCCTGAAAACTTCGAAAAAGTACACAAATCCGTTTTGAAAAAATGCAAAGTAAAATAGCTCGAGATAGCTGACACCTTAAAGTCATCAGAAGGCAGTATGTATACTGTTTAGAATGAAGATTTGTCCATAAAGAAGCTGTTTTCGAAATGGGCTTGCGCGTTTGCTCACAGTGGAACAGTAACAACAACGTATCGCTGATTCCGAGAGCTGTTTGGAGGATTTCTTGCATCGGTATGTCACAATGGATGAAACATGGATCCACCACTACACTCCACAGTCAAATCGGCCGTCGGCGGAGTGGACAGAAATCGATGAACCACGCCCAAAGTGTTCAAAAACACAAAGGTCGGCTTGCAAGGTTATGGCATCCGTATTTAGGGATGCGCACAGAATTTTATTCATCGACTACCTTGAGGAAGACAAAAGGATCAACAGCGAATATTACATGGTATTATTAGTGCATTCGAAGCAAGAAATTCCAAACAAACGGTCCCATATGAAGAAGAAAAAAATTCTCTTTCACCAAGACAAGTATCGTGTCACAAATCGTTGGCTACCATGGCCACATTGCACGAATTGGGTTTTGAATTGCTTCCGCATCCACCGTATTCCCCCGATCTGTCCCTCAGCGACTTATTTCTCTTTTCAGACCTCAAAAAGATACTCGCCAGAAAATAGTCGAATGAGGAGGTGATCGCCAAAACTGAATCCTATTTTAAGGCAAAGATAAATCCTTCTATAAAAAAGGTATCAAATTGTCAAGAAAAATTGAAAGGTATCATTTTAATGTTTGTATGTTTGAATGTTATTGAGTGATGTGTTATTATGGACAGATTGATTGTTTGAGCTGGTCTAGTAATTTGGTCAATTTTTTTCGTTCCGTTACTATAGCTATGCAAATATAACTACAATCGAGTTCCAAGAAAATATTTTCCTTGCCAACTCTAGCAAGTTCATCTGCGGATACCTGCTATACCCCGATGTTCAGAGAAGAAGTCAAGTTTTTTGTAGAGGGGATTCGATGCCCGAGCGATCTTTTGCACTGATACCCTCGATTTCATTGAATTTGAACACAGAAGGACTTTTGGTAATGAAACCATATGATATTTTCTATTTGTCTTTCCGAGTTAAGTTTTTGACGACCATCGGTCCAATTTTCATAATTGAACATTTTTTCACAGAGTACTCTTCCGTGAAAGTGAAACCTGTCCATGTCCAGTAAAAGCGTTTTCCTCTTTGTGTGGCGCTAAAGTCCGGTATGAGCCTGGGCCTCAACCAACATACCTCTCCAGCCAACGCGATCTTTCGCGCCAGCTGCTTCCAATACCGCACTCCAAGTTGATTGAGGTTCTTCTCAACCTGTATGTGCCACCTCAGCTTAGGCTGTCCTCTGTCGCGTTCTCCCAATGGCTGGAACTTGAAGAAGGCCGGAGCAGTGTTATTCATAACTCTACATGATCTAACCACCTTAAGCGCTGTATTCGAAGATATTTGACCAGGCCATGCCGCACAGTGTTGCCCCAGCCGAAAACAATACGTAAAATAAAATAATTTTTTCAGCCAATTGGAATTGATTTTTCGATTCTATATTTGAGGACCTAAACAGACAACAATGAGCTTTGAAATTATAAAAATTTAACTTTTTTTTTTCAAGAAAGTTTAATGTGACATATCTTTTGAAATAAGTCGCTTTGGAAGATGATTTTATATCAGGTATACCGGTATAACATAAAAATAAAACACTAATTATTAATGGGACAATAAAAACATTTTTTTCAAAGTATTGGCCATTGTTTTCTACACATTTTGACCACCTTTCTGGCAATTTTTGAATACCACGCCAAAAAAATTGTTCGTCTTTTAAAGCAAACCAATCAAACACCCAATTTTCGACGTCCTCCTAGGAATCAAAGTGCTGCTCAGCCAATGCGTGTCCCATCGATGAAAACAAATGGTGGTCGGAAGGAGCCAAGTCTGGTGAATACGGCGGGTGGGGTAGCTGCTCCCAGTTAAGTGTTTTGATTGTATCCTGAACCGGTTTTGCTTTGTGTGCAGGTGCATTGTCATGGAGCAAAATTACCTTGCCGTGTCTTCTGGTCGTTTTTCGATCAATGCATGGATCAAATTGATCATTTGTTGTCGGTAGCGATCGGTATTAACGGTTTCACCAGGTTTTAGGAGCTCGTGGTACAGCACACCTTTCTGGTCCCACCAAACACACAGCATTGTCTTCTTGCCGAATCGATCTGGTTTTACAGTCGATGTTGATGGTTGTCCTAGATTAACCCATGATTTTTTCCGTTTAGGATTCTTAAAATAAATTCATTTTTCATCGCCAGTAATAATCCGCCAGTAACCGATTTTCTTTCGTGTCTTTGAAGCAAAATTTTGCAAGTGTTTTTTCGGTTTTCCATCTGTCTTTCATTTAATTCATGTGGCACACTTTTGGATCATTCCCATAGCTTTTAAACGGTCAGAAAATGTTCCCTATCGAGACATTTGTGTCTTGACGCTCACTTCATATACGTAAACCTGATATTTTTTTTGAAAGGGCATACATTTAACCTTCAAACTGAATCAACAGTTTTTTTCATTTTGACTATCAGTTTTCTAAACCAGTATTTTGGTTAAGGAAATCTTTTTGCGGGATCTACTTCCATGTTTGGTGGAGCATAACAAAACTGCTCCAAGCAGCTCCAAGAGGAAATCATATTTTTTCTGAAAGCTTGAAATATTCGGAGGAGGATTTCACGGCATTAATTCAATATTCCTAGATCATCAAGATCGGTCAGCGTGTTCGAAAGTTACATATTTATTTCCGCGTACAGCATACATTGGCACCACTATGTGCCCAAAAAGTTGGTTGTTGAACCTTCCCTTCCAATTATCATCGACGCAAACACGACCAAAATCGCGAACAAATTTTACGAATGGACTAAAGGCTTTCTCATACGATTTTAGTAACGTCCAAGTTTCAGCCTTGTAAAGCCAGGTGTGGTCAAGTTGTTGCACCAAGGCAGGTTAGTTTTTCGAGAGAGGGCTTTATTGCTCAGTTGCCTGTTGAACCCACAGAAGTAGTGATTTGCAAGAGTGACTCCACGATTTATTTCGCTATTGATGTTGCTGGCCTTATTTACCGGTGGGCAAGGCGAAGGCCTTGACTACATCGAAGTTTTAACTGCCTAATGTAACGTCCTGTCCGAGTTGTTGAGTTTTCCTTTCTTGACGACAGCATATATTCCCCTATCCACACCCATTTTAGCTTCTTCCGCTTGAATGTTAGCAAACGTCTCACTATGTTCGTTCCATAACAGAAATCACTTCCGCGTAAACTTGACGGCTTTCTAGGATTTGACATGGTAGTGTATAGGTCATCCATATTCACGCTGTCATATGCGTCCTTAAAATCAATGAATAGGAAGTTAGTGTCACTTTGTTCTTTTAGGGTCTTTTCCAGGATCTGCCGTAAAGTGAAGATTTGCTCTGTTGTGGACTTCCTAGGACAGAAATCATGCTGATAAGACCGGAAGCTTGGTCTGTGAAAAGAGTGAATGAAAAATAAGCGAATGGAAAGTCAACGGAATCCGGGCGAGATCGGCAAAACTTGCCGAAATTTTACATATATCCATCGACTGTTCTATTTGATTATGTCAGTACCGGAGACAGCTTTGTTCCAATCTTCAAGTGCAAACTAGACGTAAAATTCGACAAAAGCGGTCTAAATAAGACGAACTGTGAACGCGAATTTTCTGCTGTCAAAAGAACATATGCGTACACTCGGCTCCGGACTATCTCCACAAATAGTGTCGACAGAACATTCGGAATTTGAACATTTTAATACAAATATGTGGTGAAGATGCGTAAAAGCTTCTTAGCCTTAAGTAAACTCGGAGACAGAAGTCCTCCAAGGACATGTTTCATTTGTTCTTCAAAATTTCTAGGTAAACTTGCTTCCATGCCATAAACCTAGAAACTTATGACCGTCCCTCATACATCACCAGAGTACAGTCTCACTAAGCCTTCGAAGAATTCACATGAGCCTACGGATGACACATCCTAGTTCCAGCAACAAACAGATTCCATCAAAGTCTCCTGAGATAATTATAATCACTCTGGAGACCATTAGAGGCTGCCCCTCCTCCCTGCGCCTGAGACATAATCAGAGATCTCGAGACTATCGAATCCCAGCACTCGTTGTTGTTTTTTTGTTTTTTTTTTTTGTTTTGTTTACCTTCGCAATCCGAATTTACGATGGGAACCATCCATAAAAGCCGAATTATCATCTACTTTACTATCTGCTGCCGCTCAAATTGACGCCAACCGAGGGACGCGAAGAGCCCCAGAAAGAAGGTAGCTTGTCAAGAGTGCTCTCGTGCAAATTATAAGCCCATTACTCAGCAAACAAAGTGAGCGAAACCTCACAGAAAACTTCGGCAAAACGAATCAAAAGACGTTTCCTAGAAACGATTATGTATTCACATACTCGCTTGCTACTCGATCTTGGCGATGTGTCTCGGCAGTGGCGGCGCACAAAATTAGATGTCGTCACGCATGTCGGGCCAAAAGCCAGAAGAGTATAGTTCGCAAAAGTTTCTTGCCGCCCGAACTCTGCGGGCTTTCAGTCCAACAACCAGTCAGTGCGTTAAATGTGATAGCTTCAGGCTGGAAGCCACTTGACCGGCTCATTGTTATGCGATTGTGGCTCTGTAAGCCTAATTAGGATCCGGTTTTTCGGAAGACTCTTAGCCCGACTTTGTGTGCGTGTCAATTGCTTCGCAAATCAAGAAATCTCACCTGGAAGAGCTGCGAGCTGCGTAAACAAGTAATTCGAAGTTTAATTGGAGCCCTCTGTAATTCGATTCTGACCACAATGGCGAGGCGAAAACGCACTCCTGTGACTTACGGATGGACAATAAAGAATGTGTCCCAAGCGAATGGAGCGGGGAATTTAGTCACAACATCTGCCGCGATAGACTCGCGCAGACAGACAGATGGGAGATGTGTGAGACGAACGCACAAAGGCGTGACAACTCCAATTCAAATATCATGCTTCTCTGCGGTTCACGGCATTCGCGGCCGATTAGGAATCTCCAATTAGTTGCACCTGCCTAAGTCCACGCAAAGAGTTTTCGTGCGAAACATGTGGCGTCTAAAAATTGATCTTAACTGCAATCAGCGATCTACGAGAGGTGACTTCCAAATAAATTGAGAGTGCTGTCTCCCCGTGGTATCAGACGCAAGGAAACAGGTGATATCGCGGAAGCCTGCTGTTGAATGGAAATAGAAGTTCAGGAGCTAAGCGAATTACCTTTCGGGCTGGTTTTTTCCACAAAGAAAAAATATTCCTTGGCTGAATGCAAATGTCCACCATAGAAGTCGCTATAGACGGGAGATGGACGGGATTTCAGAATCCTGGATTGGATTGGACGTTCTCCACTGAAAATTACGGGAAGTTTAAGGATTTAATATTCACATTTTGCGAATTTCGAACATTTTGACTTTTTGGGACAAGATTTTGGACTTTTGAGATTCTGGCCTGTTGACAATTTTTTTTTTACATTTTATACGGTGGGAATTTTGATCATTTTGGAACTTATGATTTTTGAATTTGGATTTGGAACATTGTACAAAGTTTTGTTTCGTTAGGTAGCCTTACACGTGCAACTGTTTATCCATTTGTAACTCGCAGAGATGCCTTATTGCCGTGCTCGGTTGGCAAGGTTCCCAGTTTAAGTAGGATTTCACCCACTTGTAGCCTTAAAGTTGAACAGATCGCCAAAGACCGGTTGAGAGGATTTTTTAAGTCTTATTTAGCATTTAGAAAGTGGCGTACAAAGCTTTCCTGTCTTCGGCCAGAGTTTTGTTAAGCCTGCTTATTACCGAATAGATGCAGGAAGGTTTTAGTTTTTACTTCTGATCCCGTTTACATTTTTCACAGCTACTGTCTTATTTCTTGCGCGAGAGCCTTGTGCTTTCGATCTTGTAACGCCCTTCTATTTCCTCTTCAGTCCCGTCGCAGGAAATTGTATTTTTTGCGTCTTGCAAGAAGCAAGTAGGCTCTGTGCACTGCACAGGCACACATTCTAATCGACGAATACTCATTGAATTAGCGATTGTGTCTTCTCCGCATTTCAATTTTAACGCAGGCATGGTCAATTATCTGACGCCAACATTTACGGCTAACATAAATTTGCTGTCATTTTGCTTGTTGCCTCTATTTATACTGGAACCAAAGGCGCCTTGTGGAAGGCGATTTCAGTCCTAAGAAAGAGGAGTTTGGATCATCTCTAGTTTGGCAGAAAAGTGTAACATCCTCTGCCGTGTGCAGTTCTAGATGAGTTTAATTACTTCGATCAGTGCACTTTAAATCTCATCGTTCAGATACAGTTTTGTGCATTGGAATATTGTTGTTCGGCACTCATCAAGTTTCTGATAATTGGGTTAAAAGAGGTTCCAGCTTCGCCTAGGTGCTTCTTTAAAAGTTACATCAAGTGCTGTTGCAGGAGAATGAAGTAGACTTTTTGTTGTTGCAGTATTTCGTTTGGTCCTTGTCAATGGTGAGACCGTTTAAGATCAGAAGTACATTTTTTTGAAGATTAATAGTTTTTCCATGCTTCTTTTAGTTTTATTTGTTAAGTTTAAGGTGACATTAATATTTTAGTCTTGGAGATGCTGTGCCACACAGGAATGGGTCTGCCCGTGTAGTAACAGCTTCGTCTTTTTGGCCAGTCTGATTTCACGTCTTATCAACGGGATGTAAAGTTTAACAGTGCATTCTTCTCCTTCTTCACCTGCAATACCCGCCTCGCTAGGAATGCTAACACGTCCACCCTTTAGCTCACCTTCAGACGTACAGTAAAGTTTAGAGACTCGTTCTTCAGCCGCACCACACAAATATAGAATGCTTTTCCCAGCCCAATATTTCCACCCCAAATACAATGCACAGGCATTTAAAACCAATGTGCATCGGTCCCTCCTTTCCCTCTCTTCCTCTAAACCTTCGGACGTGCTGTGACTTACCACTTTTTTTGAAAATAAAACTCTAATCATTAATGGGAAATTTGATTCAAAGTATTGGCCATTGTTTTCTACACATTTTGACCACCTTTCTGGCAATTTGTGAATACCACGCCAAAAAATTTGTTCGTCTTTTAAAGCAAACCAATCAAACACCCAATTTTCGACGTCCTCCTAGGAATCAAAGTGCTGCTCAGCCAATGCGTGTCCCATCGATGAAAACAAATGGTGGTCGGAAGGAGCCAAGTCTGGTGAATACGGCGGATGGGGTAGCTGCTCCCAGTCAAGTGGTTTGATTGTATCCTGAACCGGTTTTGCTTTGTGTGCAGGTGCATTGTCATGGAGCAAAATTACCTTGCCGTGTCTTCTGGCCCATTCTGGTCGTTTCCCGATCAATGCTTGGTTCAAATTGATCTTTTGTTGTCGGTAGCGATCAGTATTAACGGTTTCACTAGGTTTTAGGAGCTCGGGGTACAACACACCTTTCTGGTCCCACCAAACACACAGCATTGTCTTCTTGCCGAATCGACCTGGTTTTGCAGTCGATGTTGATGGTTGTCCCAGATTAAACCATTATTTGTTCCGTTTAGGATTCTTAAAATAAATTCATTTTTCATCGCCAGTAACAATTCGATGCAAAACCGATTTTCTTTCGTGTCTTTGAAGCAAAATTTCATTTTGGTTTTCCATCTGTCTTTCATTCAATTCATGTGGCACCCATTTTGCACACTTTTGAATCTCTCCTATAGCTCTTAAACGGTCGGAAATTGTTTGTTGTGCAACATTTAACATTGCTGCCATTTGCTTTTGACTCAAAGTATCATTTCCATCTAATATCGTTTGCAATTAGGCGTCTTCAAACTATTTTTATGGTCTTCCACGTTCTTCGTTTCTCACATTAAAATCATTATTTCTGAACCGTTGAAACCATCTTTTGCATGTTGCTTCTGATAGAGCATGATCACCATATGCCTCGACAAGCATTCGAGGCAGCAAAATGAAATCAATGAAAACAAAAAAAAAAAAAAATCTGGTACAAAATTCGACATTTTTAACACGATGAAAAAATATGATGTTGTGTGTTCAATGACTTGATGTATACTAAATATTTTTCACAGATGTCATAGCAAACAAACAAAAAAAAAAAAAAAATAAGGGCTCGTTCCCAACAAATGTTCCCTATCGAGACATTTGTATCTTGACGCTCACTTCTTACCGGTATACCTGGTATTGTTCGATTATCCACATTGCTATCTTTGGTTACGTCAATGTGGAGCACTCCACACTCTGATCCCATTCCTCTATTCTAGCACGATATAATAATGCTCTCCATGTTCAAATTTGTAGTTTGTCTTATTCTTATTGACGAAAGGCTTATTTTTAATGTTCTCCCTGGCATTCGTCACTTTTGAAACTGTTTAACGTTTGAATTTCCTTTAAATTCCTTCTGATATGTGTCCTTTAATTCATTAGTGTCACACTTTTCTCGATGTTTATTTTCTAGTGTGTGGCGTTTTCACATTTTTTTCATTCACGCCGTAGAAATCAATGAATTAGACCTGTGGCGTGTCCACCCGTGACGCTTTGCCTACAATGAGGAAGGCTTCAAGGCTTTGTTTTGCATTTTCACCTTTAAGATCTCTGCCTCTCTCTCTTTCTCTTGATCTCTTTTTTTTGTTTTTTGTGAATGTTGCTAGTTGGAATAAAAAATTGATTGAAGAATTAGCTTAACAACGCTTCGCCTTGTTGATAATTGCTGCAGGTTCCAAACGGGTTGGAAATTGGACGAACTAATTTAGACAATGTCTTGACTAGGTCTGATACAATTCTGTACATAGCGAATTTGTAAGGTCCTCCCAGTCAGTTTCAATTTGATCTGTAGAAAATGATGAAATGGACAAGATTTCTTTTGGTGTCCATAGTTGTAAACAAGTTACCTAAACGTCCAAGTTGTTTTTATTTTCTTGGGCAACGAAAAACAAAAACATTACACTTTACAATTAATAAAAATACAGAAGATGTCGAAAGGCAGAAAAACGAACATAGATTAGCTTAGAGTACTTGTTTAGAATCAGTAAGTTAGATATAAGATTATTATTTCAAAATAGATATTTAAGCTAGTTTTAAGCAACTAAGTTAACGAATTTTAAAGTCTTAATAAAAATAAAAATTAATAATAATTAAAAACTAAAAAAAACTTAAAAAAAAGTTACTTAGTCTTAGGATACACAACGTTGCTGGAGACGGTAGACCCTTTATTACTTGTACAGATAGAATATTTGGTTAGACATGATCATTTGCCATTTCGGCTTATACCATGAAGTCCAATTCGTTTACCAAATACCAAACTGAGATTATGCTTCACTTTGCCAGAGAGCGAGGTCATTTTAAAACCTCTACCTCTATGGTTCGCAGCCGAAAAAGCCTCCTAACCGCACGGTATGAGTCAGGGTGTTGAACAATCAGCTTCGGAGCAGTTTGCACAATAAACTTGATGCGATATTGGATTTTAAATTACAAACACCGTGAAACTTCCACAATGTGGCCAAGCACACGGTCAGTCTGAAAATTAGTTTTAGGAGCACCTGACGTTCTGTGTTACCAAAATAAAGCTTCCAATCGAATTTTGGAACTGTGTTACATCTTGTAGTTGATTGTTTAATACCGCGAACCGACAACCTTACATTCAACATAACTACGCGTTGCCACAGGGCAGGAGTGGCTCTGATTCGTTGTCTGCTATACGCTTTCCAAGCAAAGCACCTGATGGTGTCTGTACTTTTTCTTGTCTGAAGAACCAGAGTTCCTAATCAGTTAATAATCACTTTGTACAGGGAATATTCGAGCGACACACGCATTTAATCCTCGGAACAATATCCGCACAAGCAATCAGAAGCTCGCTTAGGGACCGCCTGGACAAAATGGAATTCAAGAAATCGTGCCCGTTAAGCAACCAGTTTAGATCCATGCCTAAATTGAGACTTCCTATGGCCTATGGTAAACAAAATTTCTCTTGTCTTCTTCTCTGTGTGGCGCTACTATTGGGGATGGACCTGGGCCTCAACTAACATGCCTCCTCAGTCAGCACGATTTCTCGCCAGCTGCCTACAGTTGCGCACTGCCAATTGGTTGAGGTCTTTTTCCACTTGTGTCCTCAGTCACCTCAGTCTAGACCGTCCACTGTAGCGTTGTCCCAATGGCACGGATTCGAAGACTTAAAAATTGTATCACTCTGCCATTTTTGCAGGTATTCTATCCATCCTGCCATGTTCGCACGAGCAGCTGGTCAAGAGGGTAAAGCCGCCCTCTTAAATCCCTAGTATCAATTTCTACAGTCCTTGGTGTTGGAATGCCTCTTTCAAAGGCGAAAAGGACACTTCTCCTGATTATCTCGAGGTCTAGATGATGGATTTCTATGAGGAGCTGGAGTGTCTCCGCTAGACTAGGAGGCATGCAAAAATGCCATCACTCTGGCATGATTTGCGCAATAATTCCTTGGGGACTATATTTCTTACAGTAGCAGCCGAGCAAATCACTTATAGTTTATCAGGTTATTAAAAAGTACACATCAGCCGACATAGTTGGCCAAGAAAATTTTCAAGCCTTTGAACTACGACTCCTAAGTCCTGTTTGAAAAACATCTTGCTCAAGTCTGATAGAGATGGTTTCTTTAATATCAAGCTGGAGCTTCTCCTTTCTGTCTATCGTTAGTTTCTACTTACCTCTCAAATTGTTCTACAGTTGTGCAGCGAACTGCGTCTCAACGGATTGGGATGAGATGAAAGTTATTATGATAAGACATCCTGAGTCTGGATTGATGTTTCAAACAACAGATGCTGATAAACTACACGTAGTCATCTATCGCAAGATAGTCCACGTTTCTCACTCACCGCATTCGTCTGCACCCCTCGCCGCCCGGCCAATTAATTCAAGCTCCTCTGATCGCTAATGAATTAGACTTCATTAATCAAAACCCATCTCGCGTAGGCCTCAGCCAAAGTTGGTAAACACATATTTCGGCTTTGCCAATAGCCAGGGTCGTAGAACTTTGATTTTAATATTAATTAGCCAATCAATCTCATAACTTAAGACGCTCTTGGATATTTTACCAGTCTGAGAATTGGCAAAGCTTTAAGTTCTGGAGAGGGAACAACAATTAACTTCCGGTTGGTTTCGCTTCACATTAAGCAGGAGGCATGTGACAATGGCTCTGCGGAATGAAATCGATTTTCCTGGTCAATTTCCTGGGCCTGCCCCTGGAACTGAAAGCCCCCACTGAGCTAAAGCATGGACATTTCGGTCACCCAGTGCTTCACTTTCGCCAAGTAACCCAATTAAAAGCAGTATGCGGTCGACACTGAAATAGTTTCCCGTTGACTGGTACAGAGTCTTCGTCGGGTTCTTACTAATGGTTGGGAAATTTAATTTCTTGTGCAAGAAGCGTTTGTTTTATGGAAGCGGACTGTGGATAAAATTCCAAAAGCTGTTGAAGTAAAATTCAATACGGGTAGTTGATGCTGCTTTTCACAGTTTCATGCCGGAAGATGAATGTCACATTAGGCGCTGTATAGTACATGGCCTGCGTGGGATTCCACATACATCATCTTCTGCACTTACTGATTCCTTATGACAGTGCCACACCAATCACTAAACTCAAAAGCAAAATAAAATAGCACTAAATGGTGCTTTTACGGTGAAAGAGAGTTCTGACTGCAGCCAAGATGAAGTGTCAAAGGGAGAGCAAATCGGCGGGTACGAGGATATGCAAAAGCGACTTATTCTGATATGTTCAAATGAATGATTCGAAAAATCACCAGAACGAAATTTGGCAAACCAATATTCACTGCCTTTCTTTTAAAGCTTCGTCACCATAAACAGTAACCTATTGTTAGCTTGCGATGCGTTTTTTCCTTTCCGGAAATAAGACAGCATAATATGACGAAAATATTTGCTTTGATTTCACATTTTTCAACAAATTTTTTTTTACTGATTGGCAATTAAAGTACCAACTATAAAATAACAAAATATGATTGACATTTTAATTACGTCGGCAAACCTTAAGTTTTTTTTTAGATTTGCGGACGTAATCGAAATGTCAAACATATTTTGTTATTTGATAGTTGGCACTTCAAAATCCGATACTATGGATTTGCATTTGGACAGTTTGCATCCCATTCTGTCGATGAGATGAAGTTTGGAACATTGTTTTTTAACCCATCTTGGTTGACGTGCTCTTTATGAAACGTTGCTGAGATTTGTTAAAATGTCCACCGTCTCTAAATACTTAAACTTGTTTCAATAAACAGTTTCCCGGAATATAATAATAATAATTCGATGGCGCGACAGTCCACAGGTGACCAGGGCCTAGCTTGCTCATCAACTACCCGTATTGTGCGCACTACTGTCCTCTCACGAGTATAAGGGACCTACAGTTTTTGGCGACTCCCAATGGCGAAATTTTGAGAAATTTTTTCTTAGACAGTTATTACTCCTTGAGTGCTGTCAGAAAATTGAAAAAAGTGGTGCCGTGAAAATATTTAAGGTATTGAGCCGTGAATCGGACCTAGACCTTTGGCGTGTGAGCGTCGCACTCTACCCACGACGCCACGGCAGATACAGAGGAGAACTACTGCTTCGTACAATCTTTGCAATACGAAGATGTGAAAGGATGTATTTTACTTCCTTGCAGTATGCCCAATTTTAAAGGAAATGCGAATGAGATTCTTCGGATGAAAACGGATGAAACTATTCAAATCATCATTTAAGTCCGAAAGTAGGGTTAAATTGTTAAAATGCACTTCGATATATAAAACAGAAGGAAATTTTAAATATTTAAATCTTTAAAAGCAAAAAATAAAGTAAAAAAATAGAAATGTATAGAACTTATTGTAAAACTTGTAGACGGCCATAGGATAAATTATAATAGACATAGATTATGTAATGATTGTAATCAATTTAAAATTGAAAACAAAAATCATATAAAACTAAAACTGCTCGTATTTAAATTTTGAAAGTTAACGAGACACATCTCTGAATACGGCGTTATTCACGATTTCGAAAATGAATTTAGGGCGTAGTGCAAAGTTTAGCGCACAATGTCTATCACAAATAGTCAGTAAGTGGTTCCAAGATCAATTACCTTTGGTAATACTTATTGCATCTCTGGAATAAAAAACCTAGACTTGAGGACAATGTTTCAAATTTTTGGTTAATTTACAAATGTCAAAACTGGTTAATTTACAACCGTGTAGTTGTAGTGTCGCTAGATATAGCCTGTGTTTGAAAAGGTGTTCAAGTTAATTTCAATTAAAACCAACATTTTAGACCAAAAATACATCTTACATTATAAACTGTTTTTAATTTTACTTTTTATAAACTAAAGCTCATTTTTTTTCATTTCAGGTGAGTTCTTGAATATTTTTATGCAATGTTAGACATTTTGGTGAGTTTTAAATCAAGTTCAGACATTTCGTTATTTATTTTTCAAATGACTTACCCTAATTTCCTGTTTCTTGTTGTTTTGTAATTGTCGTTAATTTATGAAAATATTCATTTATTTTTACTTAACGTTAGCAGCATTAGTGAAAGTCATTACGCCGAAAGTCATTACAATGGCAAGTGTTTCTACTGTCGAGTTTTGTAGGCTCAGAAGGCAGAAGCGGAAACAAAAAGGATTGCGAATGGTTTAATAGAAGTCTTTGTCTGAGTAGGTCAATTGAGCCAATCATAGATCTTCCAGCTTGGCTCCTGACTTTTGTGATAAATAGTCAAAAACTTTTGCCGAAGACGTGAATAGCAATTTTGTTTTACCAATTCTCTGTCCTGTTAGGTGGTTAAAAACGAAAGTAAGGCCTAAGAGAATTCAAAATAAGTTGATGCAATGCTTTTGGCATTTTGGCTACGCAGACAAATTCGCTAGAGATTCTATTTCCACAGCGAATGTGCGGTGGGTACTCAGTCTAAAGCATGTACTTCTTCAAATGGAGGAGGTAAATTCACTTTGATGATGGCTATATAGTTTTGATGTCCCATGGCTGGGTCACATATCGTCCAGGTTGTCATAAGTAGATTTTAATGTATGTTGACCTCACTCTAGGCTATCGTGAGCAGTTTATTTACGGAAATATACTAAGGGGTGCCACCACATACACCACTTCTGAACCTACAAGTGGTCGTTTAAGAGTGGAGCAAACAGCATTGATTTGTCTTTTCGCATACTTTTTTCAGGCAGAGAAACGATATGAGATTGTTGGTCTACAGAAAAAGTAGAAAGGTCCAATAGGAAACAGACGATTTAGGCCTTTTCTAGTTCTGAGATTACAGACAAACTTGTTAGAGTGTGTGGGCTGCTTGTGACTTTATCCACGTTGGCGATAAATTCATCGAAGTCTTCACCGGCAGAAAAAAGTTTAGGATAAAGCAAATTACTGGCTTGTGACTTGTAGCAAGATCATGTGTACACCACAACGTCGGAGGCATGACCTTCAAAAGTTTCGTTCAATAGCTGTCTTACGTGTATAACTTAAACATGATTGAGAGAACATAGCGAGCTGCCCGGCCCACAAATTGCTTGCTTCATTCTCGCTTTCGCAGAAAACATGTAGCCAGTCAGAAGATTGTTGCCTTAAGCCAACCTACACTCCCATATAAATTTATCACGCCAGCCACCCTGAGAATTCTCCAAAACAAAGTAGCTTACTAAATTCAGAAGGAAAATTGTTTTTTTTTTTTTGCGAGACAGAGGGGTTAAATTAAAACTTTCTTAAGACGTGCATCCAGTTTTGACAAATACTCCTTCCACGTTAAATCTGATGAAAGTTGAACTGTATGAATACTTTCATACACTTACGTCAATTTAGTCATGCGGTCATTGACAGTACAAGAATTTATTTGAGGAGCAACGGAGGGGTTGACAAACCCCAAAGCAAGGAAAAATGATGCACAGCTGATAAATTGTGACCTAAATCCATGCAATTCCACGCTCGCCTTTTATCATCCACAGATGAACGTTTGATGTGTCAGATTATAGCCACATTCACTGACATCACACGCCGCGATCATCAATCCTTTGATATCTCCCATCAAACATGAGTTCACTCCACACAACGTCACAGCTTCCTGACTTATTTCAGGAGGATTACACAAAACACGGGCATTTCACCCACAAATCTGGTTCTCTCCACCTCAAATTTATAATTTACGCCCAAAATGACGTCATCGCCGTCCGTCCCTGTAGATATTCAAATTGCGCACCGTAACTAAGTTATAAATCGCCACCGAAGTGAAACAAATTAAAACCAGTCCGAAAATTGTCTTTCGCATAAATATGAAAACAATCGGCGATTTTTTATACAAACCCTTACAACCCCCCCCTCAGCATGTGCCTGTGCATCCATCCGTCTGGTGGACTGAAAGCAATTGCTTTCGTTGGCCTTGAACAAAAGCAGTGACCTTTACCTCGGCTCTACCTGTCGGTGTACGTTTATCGTTCACCACACTCGACGAAAATCAAGGTGAAATGTCAGTCGCTCTCGTGTGTGGATACATTGCGCGTTTTTTTTTGGATTCATATTCACTTTGTGTTTATCTTTCTCATTTTTTGAGTGTGAATGCACAAAAAATAATTCTCCTAAAAAAAGTGACAAAAAAACGCATCAGCGCTTGTGTGAGTCGGGCGGAGTATGTCTGTGGAGGTAACTGCGTGCTAAGAAACTCAACTCTAATTGGTGCAAGTTGGAGCTTCTAGAACGACGCCACTGCTGTTGCTACCGCGCTTTGCAGCTGTGACTAATTTTCAAGATTTGTTCGTTTTTGTTTTTGTTGTCTTAAAGTCATGGGTCCTGGCTGTCGTGGATCTCAAGTGGCTCTGGCTGACTTGTAGGGGTGCGGCGGCACACATGACGTATGTGGAATATATTTTCTCCCAATCTTGTGGCCGAATATGAGAGGAGCCAGTAAATCACGTCAGTTAGTGGCGTTAATTAAATTTATTTTGTTATTTGCTAAGAGGTTCATTTTTTTCATGGATGCACGAGGCATCCTCGCCACAACTGGTACGCCGATCGAGATTTTAAATTGCCTGCGTTTGCGTGCAATATTCTCTTTTATTTGTTTTGCGCGGTTTTTGGAGGTTGAGTGCACGGATGGCTGGTTGCGGCGATACAGTGACACATTTTCAAGGGTGAATTTGGGTCGATAAACTTTTTGATTAGCTGCGCGACTGGGTGAGATAATGAGTGTATGGTTATTTCTAGATCGATCATTACTTTTTAACGGCGACACTCATAAAATCCCAAAGCTGTGATTCATTTTGAAAATGATTTCGCAGATAGATGTGTTTCTGAATGACTGAATTGCTCTCTTTCTTTTTATGGTGAATTTGCATTTAATGATAGTATTTCTGTTTGATGTAACCTGGGGGCGTGCAGTGTGCAAGTATAATCCCTCCACTCAGTACACTGTCGTTGTCTTTAAGAACACGCAGTGACTTCAATTTAAGAATGACTAAAGAAGACATTAAGTTTAAACTGCGGTCGTAAGTTTAACAGATGAGGTAAGGCGACAGAAAGCATGACAATTTTGGTGTTTTTGAAAGATTTAAGCTCCTAGTTTTGGTGTTCTTCCAAGATTTAAGCGCCTGTGCACTACAATTGCACACTGTTCAAAAGGAATTGTTAAAATATCATATTTTCTAAATATTCCACGAACATTGTTTATAAACAACAATGTGAAAATGAAACTTTTTCGCCCTTTCTACTTTTTTAACGTTACACTGGCGGCGGGAATTATGTAGAGTGCGAGACTTACGTGTAGGAGTTTTGAAGTCCAATTCCGTGCTGAACACCAAATGCATTTTTACGGACACTCAAGAAGCCGTTTGGAGTTGGCAAAATGTTATAAGTCCCTTCTACTCTTGAGAGAACAAAAGGCATGATAGTAATAAGCACGGTTGACCATGGTCCCTCTGTGGATTGTCGCGCCATCTACAATCGTTTGCATATTAATTGGGACGAGTAATTTTTTTTTATATTTTGATAGTAGGCTATGGTATGTTTTTTTTTCAAATATTTTGGTAAGTTTATGTAGACCGCTGTGGCGGTCTACATAAGTGGGTAGAGTGCGACGCTCACACGTCGAAGGGTCTAGGTTTGAATTTTTCACGGCAACACCTCTTTCGAGCTGCTGACAACGCTCAAAGAGCAATAACCGTCTAAGAAAGCTTCTCAAACTTCGCCTTTCGGAGTCGGCAAAAAACTGTTGGTCCCTTCTACTCGTGAGAGAACAGTAGTGCGCAAAAGACAAGTAGTTGATGAGCAAGCTAGGCCTTGGTGCCCCTGTGGACTGTCGCACCAACAATTATTATTATAAATAGGCTTTGGATTATATGCTCTATTTTGAATGTGTTTGTTAGTCTCTTAAATTAATTTGGCTGTTCTAAGAGGTAAATTGCTGTTTTTTTATGGAAAAAAATGAAATTATACAATTTCAAACATTATTTGTAAATACTTCATCATAATGGATATTCCAAAAGAAAAGAGGGCACAAGCCATTGCGTTACATGGGCACGCTGGGAAACCCATCCGAGAGATTTCAGCTGACGTTGGAGTTTCAAAATACAGTGTTTCAAGAATTATTGCTCAACACAAGGTCACTGGAGCAATTGAATACAATCGGAAATGTCATTGCGGGCGGAAACGCAAAACAACAAAACATGACAATAAGGTTTTGATAAGAAATAGTATAATCAACCCTGGCAACAACAGCTGCCGTTCAGGTAGATGCGTCTACAGACCGTAGGCGTCTTCTGAAAATTGATCGAAAGTTAAGAAAGCTTTGAGAAAATAGCTGTGATCGAAAAAAAAATGAGGGAGAAGCGATTAAATTGGGCTTAGAGACATAGGAAACAGGCAGTGGGCAATTGGAAGAAACGTGTTTTCTAAGACGAGAGTCACTTTGAGGGTCAAGGATACCTTGTAAATTTCGTAAGAAAAAGACCGAAAGAAAAACTGCGAGCTGGCCTATCGTTCAAGCGACAAAACATACTCCCAAAGTCATGTTTTGGGCTGTTTTATATTTGAATGCCCTGGAAGTTTTAAGCCAATGGAAAGTATCATGAACAGCACCAACTACTCAGAAGTTTTAACTCAAATGCTGTTTCCAACCATTCAGAGGAGACGTTCCGTAGCAAATTTAATTTTCCAACAGCATCTTGCTCCATGTCACACATAAAAAAAGTTAAACAGTATTTTGCAAACCACAAAATTGATATTCTGGATTAGCCTGGCAACTCCCCTGACCTCAATCCAATTGAGAATCTGTGGGCAATTACCAAAGGAAGGTTCAGGAAAAGAGACTGCACGACAAAAACTCAACTGATTTCGTCTATTATTGATATTTGGTTTTATGACGAAGAAATTAAAAACATATGCGAAGGACTTGTTTCATCAATGCCGAAAAGAGTCAAGGCACTCAAAAAAGCCAAGAGAAGCCATGTAAAGTATTAAAATTGATCTGTGTTATATTTTTTCTAATTTTAATTTAAAATAAAGTGAAAATTTCGTTTGTGCCAATTTATTTGCACACGAATGTAATACATAAATTACTTTTTACGGAGAAACCTAATTTTAATAATGTCTTTCTACAAATTGAAACTTCATTCGTCATTTTTCACAGTAACTCAGGTATTACCAGACGCAAGCATTTAAACCAGGTATCAGTACAATCTGACCGTATTTTGCGATAAGAATTTCTCTTCTATTTTTTGCGCACTTAGCCATATTTCGTTCAATAAACAACGTTTCGGGCCTGCCCCTAGTTATAGAGCGTCTATTTGTATACTTAATCGTCATTCGAAAATTTGACTGCGGCTCTTCCTGCAATTGACGATGACTTTAGGTAAAAAGAACTGCAATCAGATTCAAAGTTCTCGTCTGTGAGCTCAAATGCTTGCCGAGTAGTGGCAACAGTTCATGTCACAACAAACACCTTTCACAGAACGTAACAATGTAACAATTTATTGAGGGCAGTCTGGATCGCGTTCGCCATCGCAGCACTCTAGTGATGTATTCAAAATTGGAACGAAAAGTGAAACCAATAGTCTCTTTAAGCCCCGCCCACTGCAATCACGACTTCGTCAGCCGAGCATGAGACAACTTGACAGTGAATTTAAAAGTAACCTTTCCGACATAAAATGACACATGCATTGCCAGCTGCAAACAACTTCTAATCTCCTCTCATCCGGTGTGAGAGTAAAGGTTACTCGGGTTCAGTGATTCACAAATTTTGCTGCTAGCCCAACGAAATAAGTTCGGCGGTTGTTGGCAATCCAAATGTGCCTCTAAATGTGTGCATAAGTTGCTGGTTGACGTCATTCCAGCACCACACAAGCACTCGTATCTCTAACCCCTCGCTGAAGTGCAATTTATTTGACAAGAGCCCGCCGGGAGAAAAAACTGAACAATTTCATTTTTTTCGACGGGGCCTGACAGCAAGACTCCAAACGAATTTCACAAGTCGGTTCTTTGTCGTGTTTCAAAAATAAATCCAAGTGAGAATGAAAGAAAAAAAAATGGGTAAAAAATGCTCGTGCAAAAAAGTGGAAACGAAAAGAAACAACAGGCCGAACGAGCAATCCGACAGATTTCGTTTCGGTTGTGTTTCAAAAAATTTTAGTCGCCACCGTCAACTCAATTGACAATCGGCGGATCCCCATGTGCAATAGGCGAAGCAACTTAGCACAGTTCCGCTGCGCAGCGCCGCACCCTTGTCGCCTTGATAAACCGGAGAGTCGCTTTTATTTATTTACTTTATTTTGCACTCGCCTAAGATAAGATATTTCATTTTTTGTGCCTCTGATTAAGAGGAGAATCCGAAGCGCGGAGGGGGAGATGGCAAAACAAACCGTTTGTAGTTCAATGGAACGAAAATATATGTGCCTCAGAATATGAACAGATAAAATAGACGGCTATCTGGTGTTTTTTTAAGTCGAAAATATTTGCTGTATCTAAGCACGCATACATTGGCGAAAATTGTCGAAAAAGTGAATAAATGCAGACAACGGGTATTCTGCCCTCGGTGGAGCGACAGGGATGGGCGGAGAGCAAGAGCAAGCGAGAAGGCGAAACAGGGGAATGAGGTCAGTGTGAATGTTTACATTTGGTGCGATATCACGCTGTTATTGTGTTAATAGGTCTGTGACCTGATTACGCATGAAATTTGGAGCACAATACGTCTTCGATCTCTCGAGGTTATTTCGGTTCTAATAGAAAAATGTTTTGTCGGCGTTTTTTTTTTTCTTTCGCATTCCGCGGATTTTTTTTTCGATTTGATTTCCCGAGACGATTTTTATGAGACAAAGTGTAAGTTGAGAGCAGTCGCCATGGGGGCTGTGTTGCAGGGGTTGCGTGAGTGGATTGTGAGTCATTTTGCTTTCAAGGTGAAACAGTCGCCAATTTCAAGGTCACTTTGCGATTTGGGCTTGGGTTGAATGACGCGTTGAAATAAATATCGAGAGTGGGTGTTAGAATTTGATTGAAATGGTCTGTGAAGGCGGTTCTTTTAAAAACTATAAATTAACACAAAGATGGCATTGAACTGGGAGTAGGCTTAACTAATGCTCAGAGTGGATCCTCTAGTTTGGTCAATCATTTTGCATTATCGTAACTGTCTTATCAGGAAATCCGTACAATTACTTTAAGAAAAAATAAAGCGTTCATAGCTCATAAATCCGCAACCGAATAAGCGCTGCCTTCCCTCCCTGTAGCAGTAGACGTAGTTTCTTATCGTTGTTTTGTGGGGATATCCCTTTGCACTTGCTCCACCGCCATATGCCTGTTTTATAGTAGTTCAGGACCTGCGCAAGTTCTTCGGCTGGTCTGTAATGGGCCTTCACATTCCAAATAATAATAATAATTGTTGGCACAACAGTCCACAGGTTGACCAGGGCCTAGCTTGCTCATCAACTACTCGTGTTGTGAGCGCTACTGTTCTCCCACGAGTAAAAGGGACCTACAGTTTTTGCCGACTCCGAACGGCGAAATTTTGTAAAGCATTCTTAGACAGTTATTACTCTTTGAGTGTTGTCAGCAGCTCGAAAGTGGTGGTGCCGTGAAAAATTCGAGGTATTCAGTCGGGAATCGAACCTAGACCCTTCGGCGTGTGAGCGTCGCAGTCTACCCACTACGCCACGGTGGCCACACATTCCAAATGCAAAACCAAAAACTATTGTCATTAGGGTCGTCAATTGTCGATATTCGAGGCATGTTGTTGTATTGTTCTTTAGGCCGTCAATTGTCCATATTTGAGGCATGTCGTTGTCTCTGAACTTTACATTTTTAAGCGGTGAGGAACTTAGCCTTACGCACAGCCCATAGACTGGTGGGCCAAGTCCATTATTTAAGGTTCAAGCAGAGGGGTTTGCAGAATACATTGGTGTACCACACAACGGTTCTTATAATGTAGTCATCCAGGAGGCCACTAGAAGGCTGTATGTCAATTTGACTTGTGCAAGTTAACACTTCGATCCAATCGTAAACATCACTGGACAAACTATGCAATCTGGAATTCATAAACATTATACTCGTAGTTTATGACCGAAGCGATCCCTAAACCACATCGGAATGATTTGAAAAAATGTGCATCGGCTCACATTTCAGCTCCCATTCACAACACATCAGATTAAGAATACTGAGGTGATCTCCTCCGAGCAGCATCCTACGAAAAGGAATCGAGATACAGTCGTCGGGCGGTCCAGTCCTCTTACGGACCAGTCCTTGGACGGCCTAGTCATGGTCGTCATTTTATACTTGTAATATATAATCGTACTGTTCTTTTGAAATAAAGTATTTTTTTTTTTTAATTTTTACAATGTAATAAATAAATTAATTTGCACAAGCGGGAATAGTTTTGGCTGCCCGCCTTGTTGACCACGATCAATCACGTTGCCTTGTGTGCGCCAGCGCATGCTCGCCCGAATTTATAATCACAAGAGTTGAATATCAACAGCAGTAGCTTGGAAGGTCTGCGAGCTTCACTGAAATCCCCGCGTTGAAGATTGTAGGAGTCAAATATCCAACAAAATCGCAGGTTTTTGAACACATTACTGGAGTACTCAGACTCGAAAACTAATTTTCTGTACTACCAGTCCGTTATCCTCAGTAAATGTATTTCTTTGGTCTTCCGGAGGGATACCAACTAGCACTTCTGTGATAAAAAGCCTAGAGTTTCAGCTCCAACATTTCACAACGGAAAAGCCGCCTCCTGATCGCAGACAAGATGGGACATTGGCAGCGTGCTCTGCTCCAAAGAGTTTCATCACTAAGCACAGTGCTTTGCGAATGTGGACCACGTAAGTACGCCAAGAAGCCGTCTGCAGTCCGTCCTGTCTTGAGATAGCGGGAATGCCGTCTGCAATGCTTCCTGTCTGGAGATAGCGGGAATGCCGCCTGCTACTCTGACGTTTGGAAGAACGCGCTTGATCAACTTGTATCCTGGAGAGTCATGCCATCTTTGGTTACGTTGTCAAGAGACCAAACTGTCGATGGAAGCCCTGGCCAAAGACGCGGGTAGTCCCAAGGTTGATTCGGGCCTTATAAACGTCTCTTTTGGTGCTTGCCTAGCGAGTTCATCGGCAATCTCATAGCCCGTGATCCCTTGGTGTCCCGGAACCCTGGTAACGAACAAAGTCTGCCGAACAAATTAAAGGCAGACTTGAATTGGTGTTCTATCTTAAGAGTATTAAGATGGTTGAGTAAGGCCGTCACTACAGACGCACATACTTCGTCATGCACTTGTCTAACTCCACCAAACATCTGATGCATATAAGAGAAGAGGTCTAATTATTAGACATCTCCTCTCATATGCATATGGCCATGTAGGGTCGCACGATATGCCAAAATGCCCCTTTTTTTTCTTGTATTTGTGGCGCTACACTCCAGATTGGACCTGGGCCTCAACCAACATGCCTCTCCAGCCAGCACGATCCTTTGCCAGCAGCCTCCAATTGCGCATTCCAAGTTTGTTGAGGTCCTTCTCCACTTGTGTGCGCCATCTTAGCCTAGGCCGTCCAATGGCTCAGATTTGAAGACTTTTCGGGCCGGAGCAGTGGTGTCCATACGCTCTACATAGCCTTGCCATCTTAAGCGTTGTATCCGAAGAGGCTTGACTAGGCGCATGTCGCTGTACAGCCTATAGAGTTCGTCGTTATATCTTTTTCTCCAGATGCCATCAACACAAACAGGAACGAAATTCGAACGCAAAACTTTTCTCTCAAAAAGACCAAGGGCTTCCTCATCCGCTTTTAGTAACGTCCAGGTTTCCGCGCCATAGAGTAGGACTTGTATGATCAAGCTGTTATACAAAGCAAACTTAGTCCTTCGAGAGAGGGCTTTATTACTCAATTGCCTCTTGAGCCCAAAGAAACAGCGATTGGCAAGAGTGATTCTGCGTTTGATTTCGGTACTGATATTGTTGTTCCTGTTTACCGCGGAGTCGAGGTATACGAAGTCGAAGTTTCTACTGCCTAGTGTGACGCTTTGTCCGAGACGTCGATGTTGTGTATCCTTTCTTGATGACAGCATGTACTTCGCTTTGCGCTCGTTAACCACCAGACCCATTTTAGCCGTTTTCGCTTCAATGCCAGCAAATGCCTCATTGACGGTTCACTGTGTTCGTCCAATCATGTCAATGTCATCAGCATAAGCTGGCAATTGAACTGACTTCTGGAAGATCTTGTCTCTGGTGCTGACTTCTGAGTAACGCACGATCTTCTCGAGGATGTTTTGTCTAAAAACAATTTTTTGGCATTGAAGGTCTTGGTGGGTTCGTTACCGACCTTCTCCATGGTCATCTTACACAGTCTGACGAGTTTGGTAGGAATGCCAAAACTAGACATGGCACAGTATAGTTCCTCACTATACACACTGTCATATACGGCCTTAAAATCGACGAATAGTTGGTGGGTGTCGATCTGTACAAGAATCAGCCGTAAAGTGGAGATCTATTTCATCGTGGATTTCCCTGGCCTGAAACCACAGTGATAGGGACCTATCAGGTTGTGGACAAACGGTTTCAGACGCTCACACTATACAGCAGAGAGGATCTTGTAGGCGATATTGAAGAAGCTGATCCCTCGACAATCAAAGAGGTCTCGCTTCTTGCGAACTGTCCAAAAGACACTGAGATCCCACTCATCGGGTATGATTTCCTCTGACCATATGTTACAGATGAGTTGAAGCATGCGCTCAACCAGGTCATCTTCAGCTGCTTTAAATAGTTCTGCGGGCAGTCCGTTAACTCCAGCTGGGTTGTTTGACTTCAGCTTCGATATTGCTATCTTCACTTCGTCTAAGTCGGGGGGACTAGAACTGACTAGAACTTTGTACCTAACAGCGGAGTTTGGGCCGTCATCGCAGTCAAGGATTCTACAGAAATTATCTTCTCAGATTCTCAGTACAGACTGCGACTCTGCCAGTTCAGGGCTTACCTTCGGGCTTACCTTCGCCCCTAAAGGACACCTTACTCCCCGTACATAAAATTCTGCTAATGAGGTCTTATACGACAGAGCGTACTCGATATGAGGGGACAATTTTGCGATTAAATAAATTTGCTGTTCCTCGGGGCTTGCCATCCCAATCCAATTTACTCTGAAACATAACGGCTTTTCGTATCAGCTTGATCTAATACAAGACCAACAGACAATCTCGCTAATCTTGCACATCGCCCTTTTCATCTGCGGATGGGTAGCTTAACCACGACCGGTACATCGCACAACGAGCTGAGGAAGGTCTTCTTCGGTTCGGTAGCCGAATAACTTCCTCTTCGGACCGGGTAAATCCCGTGTAACGAGCCTTTTGCAATCTCCGGAAATTGTAGATTTGACACATATTTGAATGGAATAATTTTTATCAGCGGAAACGCAGGTAACCATGGTTGGCTTAAATATTTTTAAGTTAAGATTTAGAATAGAGACGACCACAAGAGTTATATTAAGAAATATTGAGCATATTGTCTAGCACATATGTATGTACGTTTCTGGGATTTGTCAAAAGAAAATGCATCTAGGAAAGAATGCAAAAAACTGACAACTAGAACAACGACCCTTAGCATAACGTTCATATTGTTCGCTCCTCTAAACTGCCCCAAAGTTCTGCAAGCAACTTTACAATCGCCGAATTTAAATTCCGTTTAGACTTAGGGGATATTTTTGATCGCAAGGTAGTGAAAAACTTGCTTCAACGATGTTCCCATTTATAAATTATATATCCTCCAAAGCAGCTATAGGTTATGGAAAAGCAGTTGTAAAAATGTTGTCACAATTTAAGGTTAAGACTAGAAAATTATTGACACTCACTGTATGTACACGCTTCAGTTAAGCTTGTTAACGCTTGAAAGTGGCAAACGAAGCATCTCTAAAATTCTCCTCTGCGCTCTCGCTCCGTCCAAATTGACGACCGTGCGACACTTTATCGATCAACTTCGGTGAAAGTGATGGATTCAACGGCAGTAGAGCGATTCAACGAAAGTGATTATTTGTTACCTACATCTACGAATAGAGCACCATCGTGTGGTAGGAATTTTCATTGCCGTCTGCTGCTGCTGTCGTCGTGCCACAAATCGACCAATGAAGCGACCAAAGAAAGAGGAAAGAGGAGAAAAAATAGGGTTATGCACTGAAAAAGGCACAAATTGCCGCTTTATGGACGAAGAAAACGAAAAAAATCACACACATACACACACATGCTGCAAAGCAGACAAAGAAAACTGGATCGAGAACTGGAACACATCTCAGAGAGGTGCTGTTGTGAAGGAGTGGTGGAAGGTATTGACGCTGTGATCAGAAATCGTGTGCGCACAAATTCACACCGCGATGGGTGGTGATGGCGGTGAAAGTAGCCTAGCAGAGTCTCAGCCTCATGAAGTTGAAGGTCTTCGCCTTGGCTATGCGGTGTGGTAAACCTAGGCGGCGAGCGTCGCATTAAGTTTCAGAATTCTCAATAACGACACCGAGCCGATTTATTGCGCCCAATTCCCTCCACAGACGGTGGGTACTACATAAAAATCTTATAAGCGGGGTTTTGGTTCAGCTGAAATTGAGTGTGTACGAGATGGAGGCTTGGGATTAACGGGCATTTCAAGGTAAGTGTGTCATGTTGCAAATTGTGGGCCGGATTCAGTGGGTGTGGAGGGAGCCGTCGTGGCTCCATGGAAAACGAGGTCAGTAGAGTGTGATGCTGTGTCAAGTTCAATGCTTATTCTTGGATTTGTGGCACACATTTGCAAGAAAAAGAAAAAGTTTTGCCTAGGATGTTCATATCTTTGTGATTGGATAACGTTCATTTGGACGGAGGATACCCCAGTCTTTTGATCAGTCGGAATTCAGTTAAAGTGTTTGAGGTCAGTGTTATGCCGATGGCAGCCAAAGCCATATTGCCAGCGTTAGCCAAAGTCGGGGTCATTTTTAAAACCATTCTTTGGCTGAAGTCAATAGCCGAAGCCTAGCTCCGACCCAAGTTTGTCATCAGCTGAAGCTATTCAGTGGTTCCTAGAGTGGAAGACATATGGGGCAAGCCAGTGGTTAGTTAATACGAAGAGATGTCTAGCCGATGTCAATCCTGAGCTAAAATCCATCTTTCAATGAATCCCAAGTCGGTCTTAAGCAAAAGCCATTCATAGTTCGAAGTCAGTGCTAGGACGTAACCAACCGTTGTGGGTCCAAGTCCATCCATATGAAGTCAGTCCCTAATCCATCTGTCGAAGCCAGTCCTAAGCAAACGTCAATACTCTTTTTAGTCACTCCTTAGTCATAATTACTAGTCCTCGAAGAAGAGAATGGCTCCATATCGGCGAAGTCAGGTTTGAGTCGAGATAGATGAAGCCATCCTTCTACGCAACGGACGAAGTCAGTTTTTGCAAGAAGCTACCCATTAGTCGAAACAGCTCTTGAAACGAAGACTTTCGGCTTTCCGTTCAGAATCAGGCTCAAGCCGTTCTCTCGTTCCAGAACGCAAACAATGCTTGTGGCTTAATACGACAACCAGCTGAAGCTGGTCTCAAGCCATTCTCTCGTTCCAGAATACCATACAAAAAATGAATATAGCTTGAAACAGCAACCAACTGAAGTCATTGAATAGTTAATTTTGTCACTAGTCAAAGCCCGGATTCGACCATGTCTCTGAACGCTGGCAGATGACAAAAAATGGTCTCGAACTCATGTCAAGGGCAAGGGCGATGTCTATCCCAATTCAAAGGTGGCAGTATCCACACCAGTCGACCTGAAAGCCATCTCGACTCAAATCAAACTGAAGCCACTTCGGACTTCAACCGCACTGAGACAGCCGAACCGGTTTCCCATCTAGGAAGTAATTAGATCTCAAGACTAGTTAACCGCAATCAAATTGTGTCTAGTTGGAGTCAGTCTGAAACGTGACCTACTCATGGTCAGTTGTATGCTGAACTTTGTCTCAATTCCAAGACAGGCTCAATAAAAATTTAGTTTTTATCTGCTTAGAACTTTCTTAACTCTTGACAAATTATAATCCAACATTCAAGCCAAATCCAAATAGGTGTCAATTCCTGTTCAAAGAAAGCTTACAGAATCTATTTCGAAGTCTTCTGCTATAAGCTCCGGTCAAAACAGATCCAAAGCCATTGACATGTTACAGCCAGCCATGAACCTAGCAGGTCTGTTTCGGGTTGGAAAAGCTTTGACCAAAGTCATTTATCAGAAAGCAGCGTTGTCTCAGCAAATTCAATGGGAAAGCAAATATAAATTAAAAGGGGTATCAAACTAAAGTCTGCACACATTGTTTCTCTATAAACTCAGGTTACCTTCTCTCTCTCTCTTCACTTAGCTGTTGCCCTACTGGTCATATGGTAACTCTGTTTGCTTGTTTAAATGCCTTACATGTCGGCAACTTATGTTATTGTCCACATGGTTGCGCTGCCCTACTTTTCCCTTCAACAAGCTAAAGACCTTGATGCACGTTCCGCAAACCTTCCTCATGTTTCGTTCCTGCACCTTTAGCGCGTCGTAGCACCTTTCCGCGTACAAGGCCACACCGCACCACTGATATCTGCCCCCAGAATCGTATTTCAATCACGCAAATCCTCACACAAAGCTCCGCCCTGCGTCAGCCCCCGCTTGTGAACTGTCGCCGCGTCCGCAAGTACGCGAAGCAAACCAAATTTGCACACTTGATCTATTTACTCTTTCTGTGAATGAAATTTAGGTCATTGGTCGCATGAAAAAATAGCTGCTCACTCACACACGGACACTCCCAGCGAAAAAAAGCGAGGTCAGCTGTTCTGAAATTTCGACAACAGGCAATCAGCTGACGATTAGTGCGTTTAGTTACACATGAGACTCTCGGTTGACGACACCGTCACTATTTGTCGTTGCTGAACTACTTTTTATCTATGCCGTTGACAGTAGGCATATGAATGAGTCGCATGGTGTGGGGAACTTTCCCAATGAATGCCACATACATACACGCCCACGCGTGCCAACAATGCTTCGCACAATAAATCGGCGAAGGCAATTTATCTACTAAGTGTGTATCGCATTGTGCTGTTGCCCTCAATTCGGAGCATATTTCTGCCACTCGAGTATATTTCGGTGGTTGCTTGGGCCAATGTGCGTGCCAATTCGACCAGAGGAACACCCACAGATGCACAGGCAGACGTACGGAAGTCGTTCAACGGGCAAGCGGAATAGAGCGAATTAGAACTATGCCAGAGCGTCTGCCGCAGATATGAACGGAGAGAGAGGGAGCAGCAGAAGGAAGTGCGACAAAGAAATATAGATAATATATCTGTCATTGACGTAATTGCACTGCAGACACAGATACACGCTTACGCCGGCCGGAACAATTCGGACGGTGATGCTTGACAACACAATCTTTGCTGTCATTTGGTGTTCCTTGATGCGAAGAACAACTTTAATGGGTTCCGGAAATAATTTCGAAGAATTGGATACTTTTAATATTTTCTCTGCGGAAAGAACCAAGTGATGGGAATCCCTTATGAATGCGTTTGTCACAAATCGCTGGATTTGCAAAAAAGTTTAGGATACGCACCGAAGCCCTTTCACTTATATTTGAGAATCTGGAGAGATTTACAGCACAATCAAAGAGAACATTGCAAAAACCTCGCGGAAAGATCGGTTTTACGCTTCGGTGGCAATTGTGTACGACAGTGACGTTTTTATGGTTTCGTTTCAAAATTTAAACTAACAAAATGTATTTGAAAAAAAAGGGTGTGATATTAGCCACCGCAAGGAGTTAAATAGATTTAAAGCAGTTTATTGCCGTGCATAGGAATGTGGATTTCAATGCAGACTAACTTAAGCAATGTGAGTGTGGGGTTCCTTAGTCATATGTCAAAGTAGAGGGTCGAGGGTAGTTCACCTCTAGAAAATCGAGGGTAGTCCAGTCCAAATTGTACTGCGTAATATAAACTTCTTCCGGGATCACTACGGTCTAAGCTAAATGTTCCGGCGAGCACTTCAAAATTGAGGAGAAGCAGTATCGTTCAAAAAGCGCTTGGGTGATGTGTGCAGTTCCCCTTCGTTCGTCGCATGGTGTGAACAACTGCCGGCAGGCTCTACATGAGCTCCATCTTAACTAGTCCCTCAACGCACTTTGGGGCCCGTGATTGGTGCACGGATCCAATCACGTAGTTTTTTGATGATTTTGAAAAGTTAGGCCATTGCTTCGTCGAGTGAAAGATAAGCTAAAATGTGTCTTCTCCAATATTTTCGTTTCTATTCCTACATTTCAAGGGATATACTTAACAACTGTCAAAAACGAACCAACCCTCAGTCAACATTAAATAGTTGACATAGGGAATCAATAATTTGTGGTGCAAGAACGCAATGTCCTGACCCTAGGAAAGTTATAAATACCTTCACTTATCCCTTAGAAAAATGTTTTCAAATGAGGCATGAAGACCCTTGTTTTGAATTTGAGCTAGACTCGAATTTTCCCTTAACCCGAACAACTTTAGGACGCCGCAACAAGAATCACATAGAGAGAGAAATCGACTAAATCAAATGAATTGTGTCTCACACAATCCTTCATCTAATGATAATGCAAAAAGAAACGGTCCATGTACCCTTTCATAATTTGCGTCACGCCCACTCACACACACTCCCCGTAGATAATTCCAGCATGACACTGCATCGGCATTCAAATTTCAATTAACCTCTCTCCGACTTTCTATCTGCATCGCATCACGTTGTCCCAGTTTTTTCCCAGTTCCTACCCCAACAAAAGCAAACAACAATGCCCCGGCTACATGACGCACAGCTACGCAACGCGTGATTACCTTTCACTAAATTTCGTAACCGTCGCAAAAAAAAAAACGGAGAAGAAAGCAACCAACCGCCGCAAAATCAAAACAAAGTGGGGAAAGGTAAATAACACTACTTTTCGAATTCGAACTCCTCCAGACGCTAACGTGGTCCCCACGCACACAGAGAACTTTATCTAGAACCCTGCCTCTGCCATTATCAGTGGGCGCCGGTGGCGGTGTCGGCGACCACCGCAAAACGTAAATTCGACGCGCACAGTTCACAGAACTAGCAACCACCACTAGACCGGCAGCGAGATAGTAATTGGGTTTCAACCTAAATTCCCCGGATAGCCATGACCCCAATTTGCAGCGCGCACTATGCGCACAATGTCTGTGCGATGACGATGAGTGTATCTTTTCCACGAAATTTCGTTGTCTTTCTGATTGGAAACGCACACGCAGGAGGAAGGGAAGTGCGTTATCTAGGAAATAGAAATAAAATTTGGGCCACAATATACTGTGTGGATACAAGTGGGGTGGATGTGCGTGGGCAAGTTTTGTTTGGAAAAATGAAGACTTGCACGCAAAACAAAGTCAACGCAACTAGTTGAGTGAGACAGTGCTGCATGAGTTTTTCGATCCTGCGTTGTAACAGGTGACGGGTGCGCTGGTGGGAAGGATTAGAGTCTTTCTCCTCTCGTCTTTTATTATCATCGAGTTGATTAATTAGCAGAGCAGTGATTTCCAATGGCACAGGATGCTCGTGCGCCACCGGTAGGGGATTTGTCGATGACCCACTTTCTGCATCGATTAGTTCGTCGAATGACTACATTACTGGATTCTGTGTGTATGACCGGTGGTGGTATGTGAATGGAGAACTTGAGTGACCGTATTTCCTCTGATTCAATTATGCCGAACAAGCACAAAGAGGTGGGTCAGGCGTTTGAGGTTAAGGCTATTAAAAGGAAACTCACTCTCGGCACGATATTCAGTTTGACAGCCTGCTGGCACTTAGTTTGGTGATTCAGCCACTTTTCGATTTTCTCTTTAATTCGCAATATTTGATGAGTTGATTTGAGATGTGAAGCAATTTTCCCCTTTAAACGGAAATTTCGTGGTATTTCGAAGGTATTAGGGCGATTTTAAATGCTTCTGGGGACATGAGCCTGCCCACGCGAGGTAACGTTGTTGATTGCGCTCATAAAGGCGCTTCTAGAGTCGTTTAAGACAGAGGAAAAGGACAAAAGGAATAATATTTGCCGAAGTTTTGATGATTTGATGGATTTAAATGCATGCGAGTTGCACATGTCGAACGTGCCTCATTAACGTCTTTGTGCTTCAATTCTAATGCCCATCTGAAGGCAAGTATTGTATACGGTCTGCAAGGAACCAAGTCTAACATTCCTAAGGAATATTGTAGCATATTTTCTTTCTATGATGTTTGGCCTCGGAATCAACGCACTTTTCACGGTCACAACCACCTACTTCTAAGATTTCTACTGCCAATTTGATGCCAGTAAAGATCAGCAAAGGGTAGCCAAAAGTGAATCGCACTGTTTAAGTGACGTTAGTACCTGTGGAAAAGAAAGTGAAGAATATTCTGCCGTTCCTTTTCATCGCTTCAAGGTCAAAACCCAATTTGTGACGCCACAGAGATAACCACTATCCCAACAAAAAATTTTCTAATGAGTCAGCCAGCTGCATTCCTCCCCTTCTAGAACTCACCCGCAATACCCGCCTCGCTATGAACACTCACCCGTTCACTCTTAAATCCAGCTTCGCACGTACAGTTAAGTTTAGAGACTCTTTCTTTAGCCACACCACACGAATATGGAATGCTCTTCCCATCCCAAATTTTTCCCCGCCATTACAATCCACAGGCTTTTAAAACCAATGTGCATCGGGACCTCCTTTCCCTCTCTCCCTTCATACCTTCGGCCCGCAATAATAATAATTTTGTTGGCACGACAGTCCACAGGGGGACCAGGGCCTAGCTTGCTCATCAACTACTCGTGTTGAGCTCGCTACTGTTCTTTCACGAGTAGAAGGAACCTACAGTTTTTTGCCGACACCGAATGGCGAAGCTTGAGAAGCTTTTTCTTAGACAGTTATTACTCTTTGAGTGTCGTCAGCAACTCGAAAGAGTTGGTGCAGTGAAAAATTCAAGGTGTTCATTCACTCTACCCACTACGCCACGGCGGGCACAAGGGGACGGATGTATGCGTGTGACAAATTTAGAAGATGCTCATTAACTACTCGTAATGTGCGCGCTACTGTTCTCTCACGCGTAGAAGGGACCTACAGTTTTTGCCGACTCCGAACGGCGTAAAGCATTCTTAGACAGTTATTACTCTTTGAGTGTTGTCAGCAGCTCGAAAGAGGTGGTGCCGTGTAAAATTCGAGGTGTTCAGCCGGGAATCGAACCTAGACCCTTCGGCGTGTGAGCGTCGCACTCTACCCACTACACCACGGCGGCTTCGGCCCGTACTGTGACTTAAGAATTGGTTGAAAATTGGGTTTCTGATTGGTTTGCTTTAAAATACGAACAATTTCATTGGCGTGGCATTCACAAATTGCCAGAAAGGCTGTCAAAATGTGTAGAAAACATTGGCCAATACTTTGAATAAAATGTTTTATATTTTTCCCATTAATAATTAGTGTTATATTTTCAAAAAAAAATGCTCATTTCCTACCAGGATTTTTGGTAAAAGACCGGTGATTTATTTCTTAACATGGTGTCATTTTAGATCAATTCACTTGACCAAACGGTGGTTTGTCTTTTTTAACACACAAGAAAAACCAAATGTAAGAAGTTTTCAAAGAAGTCCACTCTTAAGTTTAACTCAAGTTTTTTTCAGGCTTGTCGTTTTTTCAGGTTAAGGAAGTGGACTTCTCGACTTCTTACTCAATCAATTTAGTCATAGTGAGGGGGACAGCAAAGCCTCGAACCAGTTTGTTCTGATAATGAATGAGCAAGTTTTTATTTCGTCAAAAAGTGTCATTTTGTCTGCTATTTGGAATCGAGTCCATCAAATAATTTGCCGCCTTTTCCCGGTTGCTTAATATGCACCCCCCTTGTAATTTCCCTGTTAAACGACGTCCAAACTTTGTTATTTTTTAGTGCCAAAGAGTGAAATCTAACAGCAACACATGACGTGTGAAACATGTTTTTTAACCAATCTTGTTTAACGCCTGCTTTGTGTGACTTTTTGTAGTGTCCACGTTCTTCGACCGAAATAAGTGCTTACCCAAGTCTTCAAAACTGTCTAAAAGACCGCATTGCGACATACGATCGCAATAATATTGACGGTTCAAATATACGGGCGGAGAGCGACTATCGGTCGTTATGTTGAACTATCGGTTCTGCCTGCTTTCTGGTGGGCGTTCGAAAGTGTAAACTTTCAAAAGACTTCAAGTAAAAATTGCTTGATAACAAATGAAGACTTATCGGGAAAAAATAATCCAGCAAATTAACACTTTCGTGCAATCGCAACAACTGCTTCGCTCTTTGGACTCTAATTTTTGTCTGTTGCAGTGAAAGATCGTGGGCTTTTGGCTTGAGTCTTGGCTCATTTTTCATTTTATTTTCCAACGACATGTTTAGCTCACCGCCGTGGCGTAGTAAGTAGAGTGCGACGCTCACACGCAGAAGGTCTAGGTTCCGACCCCGGATAAACAACTCGATTTTTTCACGGCACCACATCTTTCGAGCTGCTGACAACACCCAAAAGTAATTACTGTCTAAGAAAAAGCTTCTCAAACTTCGCCGCTCGGAGTCGGCAAAAAACTGTAGGTCCTTTCTATTTGTGAGAGAACAGTAGCACGCAAAACACGAGTACTTGATGAGCAAGCTAGGCCCTGTTCTCCTGTGGACTGCCGTGCCATACAGTTATTATTATTATTATGTTAACGCTTAAGATGGCTAGGCCCTGTAGAGCGTATGGACACCACTGCCTTGGCCCAAAAGTCTTCGAATCTGAGCCATTGGGACCACACAACAGAGGACGGCCTGAGCTAAGGTGGCGCACATGTGGAGAAGCACCTCAACCAACTTGAAGTGAGCAACTGGAGGCAGCTGTTAAAAGATCGTGCTGGCAGGAGTACCATCGACCGGCTCACAAATGATGGCTGTGATGAAATCGCTCTCTGGAAGAGTAACGTCTTTTGCAAGAGTGCGAGCATCGCAGGACCATCAGGCCTTAACGTCCGAACAGATGTATTTCGTGGATTCCCACAAGGGTCCGTCTGTGGACCATTTGTATGGAACCTAATGATGGATTCCCTTCTCTCCTAAATAGGTAGGACCTTGAAACACTGCGCACTTGCCCATGACCTGCTCATTTAAATCGAAGGTCAATCCCGCTCTGAATTAGAGCAGCTGGCCATCATTGCAATGGGCCTTGTGGAGCACTAGTGTTGGCGTGAAGTAGCTTTGGACAAGACCTGCATGATGATGATCAAGGAAAAGCTTCCTGCAAACCGTAACCCGTCCATACGACACATCACAGCGAATGGTGGGCAGGCTTCAATACCTCGGCATCACCATTGGCAAGGGGCTGAACCTTTTCCCTCATGTACATAAACTGAGGGATCGGCTAGTGAAGGTTTCAGTTTAACTTTGGCGGGTGCTCAAGAGGGACTCTGGCCTGTTCGTTGCCTATGCAACGTATGGTGCTTATGAATGGTGTGATGTTGTGAACACTGCTTGGGGTATGAGGCGATTTCAGGCATATCAGAGGGTTGGCCTTTTGGCGTGTCTTCCAGTTTGCTATACTGTCTCTACAAAGGCTCTTCACGTGCTGATGGCTGTACTACCACTTAACGTGGAGATCTTCAAAATAAGTATCCTTTTCGCCTTAAAGAGGGACATCCCAGCACCAAGTGCTGGAGGAATCTACTGTAGCAGCTTGGAGGGGCTAGCTCTTAACGAGCGCAAATATCTCCTAGATCAGCTGCTCCGACGAAAATAGCATGATAGATGGGAAACCTGCGTAAATGGCAGAGTGACATTTAGCTTTTTTCGCGATGTATCACTCTAAAGTCTATTGTTGGTCTTAATTTGAGTATGCATCTAAGCTACTTGCTTACCGGACACGGTTCCTTGAACTCATTCTTGCTCAAGCGGTCCATAAGCGATACAGAGGCTTGTTTGTGCGGGTATAACTCCGAGGATTGGTTGCACGTGTTGTGCCAATGTCCTCTTTGTGATGACATTCGGGACTTTGGAGCTATGAACATATCTTGTACTGATGGGACATAAGACGTCAGCCTGGTTGTCCAGACCAGACAGAGTACAGACACCATCAGGGGCTGTGCTAGAGAAGTTTTCAGCAGACGAAGAGTTAGAATGGGTGCCCTCACGGCAGAATATAAGGCCATCGGCCCTGGATGTTAAGGAATCCTATCGAGAGCAACACAGTTGCGAAGCTCGACCGGAAGCTATATTCTGGTACTACGGGAGGTCAGGAGTTACTGAAACTTAGTTGCAACCTGGCCGTGCGGTTGATACCCTTGTGTTGGTATCATAGTGGCTGTAATTTGTACCCAAATCACGGGGAGAATTGGAAGAACTCAACCGTGCTATGTGCTCTGATCTACCCTGTCACCTAAGTTCGGATGAGGTCAGATGGCTATGGGAATTTACTTTGAATTCGATGTGGAGTTGCATTCAACAGGGTGTTGTGATCCACCGAACAGCAGTGGTGTTAGAAAGGCACCGCTCCTTACCAAGGAGGAATGATTGTCCCTTAAGACCTGAACTCAGATTGGCACTTGGGATCGCCCAAGGCATTAGTCAGCGTTCTCCTGACCATGGACTCCATGGTATTAAGCCTTAACGGCAGGTGATCACGTAAATCCAAATACACACATGGCCGGAGAGGCATGTTGGTTGATGCTCAAGTCCACCCCGGACTTTAGCGCCAAAAGAAGAAAAAAAGAGGCTGGAATTTCGCTCAATCCGAGACTTCCCATTCCGAACCATTCCTGCCATTGTTGCTGATCACTTTCATTGCATTCGGCAGCGTTGCCAGCATTGCAGCAACGAGCTGTGGTTCGAGACGCAAATGAATTATTCACGTTGGTTTGCTGGAGGGCTCTGAACGTAGCTAATTCCGGCTTTCTACCCTAATTTAAAGCATTCAAACTGTCGCTTTTGAATTCGATCGTGGAATTAAGGTTTTTAATACATCCTTTAAAAGTCTTGTAAAAAAAATAAAATCTGCCATGTATCAAAATTTGGGTTCATTATTATGAACGGTTTGGAGGTAATAGCGGTCTCAAGTGTGCTAGGGTATCAACTGGCAATTCTGAAGTTTACAAACATCCATCACATAAATACTAAGATTTGACAGACTTTCCAAAATCCCAGCCCAGACCACCATCAATCGATTATTGCAAAACACCATTTCCTCGCAGCTTGTCCGCTCTTGAGTAGACTCACGTTTCTCCACAAAGACTTTGCATAACTTAACTCGGCTCATTATCAGCCTTTGATTGCAAAAAAAGTGAAAAAAACTCCATCTAACCTTGCCCATAACGAGCCATTTATTACTTTTATTGATTGCCGCTCTACTCTGCCCCGCATGCTTCCCTAATCCCTTCGAGTCTGCCGTTACGGTCATATTTTGCGACTACCATTTGATTTCGATTTCAAAACAATTTCACGGCAAGAAGAAAAAAGCCACAAACACTCGTCTCTATGCACTATCCCCGCCGCGGGCGTCCAGCGCGCACTTCAAAAGTATTTCTCAAAACTTTCCTTTCAATTTGCGTTCGATTAGTTGCTCGTTTTCGTTTTATGCACGACGCTTACCTCATAGTCGCCTCTTTGCAATAACCAAACCGTAAAGCAGTTCACATATTGCAAAAAGTATAAAAATGAAATAAAAACAGCAATAGAAGAATGCGGGACGGGAGAGAAGACAAACCCGCACAGTAAGCAGTTCAAGTATCTTGCTACAAAGTTAAGAGCACACGACGACGCCATACAATCGAGTTTGCAACCCAGCGCAGTGCTCGGCCGTCTCGAGGGCGGTGACGAAACCGCGTCGAATCGAACCGTCACAGCCGTCTGCCGAGTGGCCGCATAAACTCGAAATATACTTGGAAATAAACAATTGCAAACTTATTACGATATCTATGCTAAATGTGCTTGTACTTGTTTATTTTTGAATTTTTAAATAGTCGGTCGCGGAGGTTGCGCAAGAGCTCATTGAACTAGTGAATGCAAGAATTAGGAGCACCACTGGCAGTGGTAGTGGCTTGCAATTCGTATCTCGGCCGAGTGCCAAACTATTCGAATCGAGCGGATTCAGGCGATTAGATATTCGCGGTCATTGCGGTGGGTTGGCCGGTGAGTGGCGGTCATTGCGCAAAGTAATGAACTTGTTGGCGGCTGACTGGCAGACAGGGTGACACCAAAGGGAAATGCATTTCTGCGGTGGTGAATCGTGACTTTTTGGCGGTTATTTTTGTTTGGAGACACTGCACATCAAAGGCGTGCAAATGTGAAATTGTCGAGCGGCAGCGAATTCTTTATGTTGGACGTGAATGCCTTCGGTAGACTTTAGGAATGAATTCTTCAGACAGAGATGAGGGGGAAGAATGTGAAGTCTTTGCCATTTGAAGGATTCCTCTTCGGTGATCTGACTGAACTGAACGACACAAAATTTAGCCTCTTAGCGATTTTTTTGTTTCTTCATTTTTAAACTGTTTCGAAGATGAAGTAAGACGGATTTTCGGCGGCCCTACTCTTGGGCTTCTCAAAAAAAAAAGAAAACATTCTTCCCCATATGGCTTATTATCCTCGCCTTCAAAATGATAAGATCGGTTGATCTTAGCAAAGTTAAAGTGAACCCAGCACTTGTGTCTGGCTGAAAATTAAGGAACGTGTAAGAGTAATGGAATGAAATGCCTTTGAGTTAAGCGCAAAGACTTTCACATGAGCCTAGTAGCCAGTACTTCTGGAGTTGTAGCTTCGATGGGATTGGTTAGGATCTAGCCGGTAGTTGGTTTCACTAAGCCTTTCTCTGTTTGGCAATAATTGAAAAAAACATTCATATTCCAAGTTGAATAATTTTTTAGTGAGACACAATGTTTCAGTTTCCAGAGTTTTCCACAGTCAATCGTAAAAGCAGAAAAGAAAGACAGCCAAGACGATCATCAGCAAAAGTTGTTTAACATCTTGGTCTTGAATAAGGATATCCCAAAAATGGAACGGGAGATGAAAGATGTATGTAGCTAGTTGTGGCAACAAATATTTCATTTTTGAAAATGAATCAATAATAATTTTGGCATGAGTTCGGGATTTTTGTGTACATTTTGGGAGCTTGTGTTATCGTCATCGGTGACTTCAGGGCTTTCTTTTGTGCTTTATTCATTTGGAGAAGGTACAATTTGCTTATGAGAACACAGTGAAGATTCAAGCTCGTCTGAGCTGTGGTTTTATTAAGGCAACTTCTTAGCTTCTTAACAGTGACTCTCCTTCAGTATGTTATCACTGTGCAAATTGACGCCGTCTAATGTTTCTTCTTCTTCTTTTTGTGGCGCTACAGTACGGAGTAGACCTGGGCCTTAACTAACATGCTTGTCCGGCCAGCACGATTTTTCGCCAGCTGCCTCCACTTGCGCACTCCATGTTGGTTGAAGTCCTTCCCCACTTGTGTGCAACATCTTAGCCAAGGCCGTCCTCTGTTGTGTTGTCCCAATGGCTCTGATTCGAAGACTTTTTGGGCCGGAGCAGTGTCGTCCATACGCTCTACATGGGCTTGCCATCTTAAGCGTTGTGTCCGAAGACGCTTTACTAGGCGCATGTCGCTGTACAGCCCATTGAGTTCGTCGTTATATCTTCTTCTCTAGATACCATCAACGCAAACGGGACCAAAAATCGCACGCAAAACTTTTCACTCGAAAAGACTAAGGGATCATCCGCCTTTGGTAAGGGTCCAGGTTTCCACGCAATAGATTAGGACATCCCAGTCCTACTGCAATCTGCAATATAAAGTGAGCTTAATCCTTCGAGAGAGGACTTTATTACTCAATTGCGAAACTAACACAGATTGGCAAGGATGGATGGATGTTGTGTGTCCTCTTTTGATAACAGCATGAGGGCAAAACCCTCATTTACCGCCAGATCCACTTTAGCCGCTTCGGCTTCAATGTCAGCAAACAACTCATCACGTCAATGTCATCAGCATAAGCAAGCAGTTGAACTGACTTTTGGAAGATAGTGCCTCTGGTGTTGACTTGTGAGTTACGAACCAGTTTCTCAAGAATGATGCCAAGAAGTCACACCTTGTCTAAAACTTTTTTTGACATCGAAGGTTTCGGTGAGTTTGTTACCGACCTTGACGGAGCAGCGAGAGTTCTCCATCGTCATCCTACACAGTCTGCCGAGTTTGGTAGGAATGCCAAAACTAGATATGGCACTGTATAGCTCGTTCCTATGCACACTGTCATATGCGAAATCGACGAATAGGTGATAAGTGATTAGATTTGCACTTCTTGAGCCTTTTCCAGGATCTGCCGAAAAGTGAAGATCTGGTCCATCCTGAACTTCCCTGGCCGAAACCACACTAATAGGGACCTGTAAGGTTATGTGCACACTGTTTTAGGCGCTCACACAATACAGCAGAGATGATCTTGTATGCGATTTTAAGAAGGCTGCTCGCTCGATAATTGGCTGTCAAAGGGGTCTCCTTTCTTGTGGACCGTCCAAACGACGCTGAGGTTCCACTCATCGGGCTTGCTTTAATTCGAAAATATCTTACAGATGAGCTGGTGCATGCGTCCAACCAAGTCATCTCCAGCTGCTTTAAATAGTTCTACGGGCAGTTCGTCTGCTCCAGCCGCTTTGTTTGACTTCACTTATTTTCACTTCTAATGTGACTATTGTAAGAAATTTTTAATCAAAAATTTGCTTGATTTGAGAGGACTGGGACGTTGAATTGACTGCGAGGAAAAATGTGACGTTGCACCGTAAGTTCCTTCTTCTGGGAAGTCAAGTACTATCTTGAACGTTAATGAATTCATCCTGTCTACACTTTTACTACTTTATGTTACTCTTCTTTGTGTTTGTAACAGGCCAGAATATTTCCTGAATCTCAAACAACATGCATCCTTGCCAGGACGGTTCTCGCCTGCACTCAATAAGGCTTCGTTTGGATTCTATTAGACTTTGCACACTCTTGGACCAGAAGATATCTTCTGTCGCGACTGTATTTATTCATCTTATAGCTTAGATTCATTGAATTCTGGAATCAGAGCTTTGATCTAAATAACCTCTATAAGGCTCAACTTTCCTGAACGTTGTATTCGTGAATGGTAGACTGGGAGTAAACTGCCGTGGATCATTGAAAGTACGTCCTTTAATTTTCTTTGCCTATTGTCAATAATAATTGGGTGACGCGACAGTCCACCGGGCTGCCAGGGCCTAACTTGCTCATCAACTACTTGTGTTGTGTGCGGTACTGTTCTCTCACGAGAAGAAGACACCTACTGTTTTCTGCCGACTTCGAACGGCGGAGTTTGAGAAGCTTTTTCATAGACAATGATCACTCTGCGAGTTTTTTCATGTAGCTCGAAAGGGGTAGAACTGTGAAAAATTCGAGGTTTTCAGCCGGAAATCGATCCTGAACCCTCGACGTGAGAGCGTCACCGGCTCTAAAAAGAACCGAAAGTCGCACAAAGATCTTTTTTCTAAAAAGCACTGAGAGGTTCCTTCTCTACTTCAGGAAACGTCCTTATTCCTGTGCACAAACTTGGACAAAAAAGATCAAACTGATGAAAGATGGAAATAAATTCATTGCACCCAAACAAACAGCTAATGCTATTATCGAGACGTCAACGTTTTTTGTAATTTTAGGAGAAAGACGGATTTCCCACCAGTGCCGTCTTCATGTCTGTGAACGCCCGTTTCACGGTTGACTGTGTTTGTTCCATAACTTCAACTTCATCCGTCGCATAAATAAGTGACTACAGTGATTCAAGAAATTGTGCCTCTTGTGTTGTCATCAGGCCTTGGACGAACTCCACGAGTTCGAAATGAATAAATTACATGCCACTTGGTTTAAGAGGTTCGCCACCGTTTTTGACGGAATGGCAGGAGTCCTTTTATCGCCAGCCTTCACAACTGCCAAAATTAGACCTGGAACTGCTTTATTCGTCCGCTGAACATTGTCCATTGTGTTCTCTTCGGAACTACAAAATAAAAAACAGCAGGCGTTTGACATTTTTCAGCAATTCTTATATTTCCTTCTGGATCCGTCCCAGGTTTGATCTTTACTATACTGATAGAACATTGGCAAATACAGGTGTTCACACATATCGACAGTTTTTAGGGTTGAGCACCGGATCATTCGGTAGCTTGCGTAATCAAAACGGTCTGGAAAACTAAATAAAAGGAAACAATTTTTCCGTACCCCATTCGACGTTTATCTTTGTTCTATTCATATCTGTCTTTGATGCATTTGAGAAAGTAGATCTGATTGCGTTCTTGAATTCGCCTTGCATCTCAGGGAAATGCAACCTTCAGACTTTCGCGCGTCAGTACAAGCACCACCAGCCTTGGTAACACAGTAAAGTGTGATGTGCAACTTGAAGCTTGAATAAAACTTAATAAGTCCAAACCTAAAAGACTCCTTCCAGAGGTCCCCTCTTACAGCTGAAGCGAAGGTCACTTCTGCCCCCAGGTGGTTGAAATAAGCGCTTCCAGAAGCATCTTTCTTTCTTTCTTTTCAATTCATTTTTATTCACTAATACATATCAAACTTACATACTAGACAAAATTGTTTAAAACTAGTTGTACGAACATTGTTATTACTATTAACTCACTAGCCCTAGGCGGGCACTCTAAGCTAAACTTAATCTTAAACTATGTCTTTCAACTTAACCTAACAATTCATATATATAAGTAAATTTAACTGTAGAAATAACGATTAAGAAAATTGTAAAAAACCTAATAGCAGAACATTTTTATACTTATATACTAACTTACACACTACCTTAAAATAATATAAAGTACCTAAAAATATACATACGTACTTATAAGCATGTATATATATTAATATATAATGTATATAAACATGCATTGAAGTATGTACATTAGCATACACATGAGTAGACACAGGTGTACATATGCGCATACATTTTTTTTTGTACCTTTATACTACCTTAAAAACTAAAGTTACATTTACCTTAACACTACCTGAGATATGTAGGTCGGCCATAGGTTGCAGCTGATGGATACCCATATAGCCCGCTGCAAAACAGAGACCGACTGCATCCCATACTACACTTTCTACCCTTTCTACCGCGGGTCTAAAGGGTTCGACGCTAGAGTTCTCTGGCTACACAGCCACCAGAATTTTCAATGCTGCATTGCAACATCCCGAATATCCCGCCTTGATACCGCCGTACTGAAACGGAGGAGACCTTCCTCAGCTCGTAGTGCGACGGAACGGTCGTGGTTGAGTCGACTATCCACAGTTGATCGGGCGATGTGGAAGAGGAGTGGCACCGCATTTACGTCTTGTATCAGACCGTGCTTATCGAAATGGAGAAAAGCTTTTGGGGGGACGAAGCCACTGTCACGTACCCTTTCGTGGTATTGTAGATTGGGGTAGTAGGCCGCAGAGATCAAGGTATTGACCGAGTTCATCGCTCTGGCAATATGGCCTCGAATCAATTTCAACAGGAAATTGTCCACTCGTATCAGGTCCGCCCTGTTGTATAGGAACTCATGTTAATGGACTCTGGTGTTCTGTAAAGGCGAAGGCAAGCCCTAAAACAAGCCCTCTCAATCAACCGAATTTTTTCCATCAAGCTTGCACTCACGTTGAACCACACCGGACAACCATAGGTGAGCATTGCCCGGATAAGGGGCATTTAGCAGATTACCTTCACCCTCGCATCGAGTTGGCTGTTGTAAAACAGTCTCCTTGTAAGAGCGAAAGCGCCTCGGGCTCAGGCCAGAGCAGCATCTACATGTTTGTTTAAATATAGATATTGGTCTAGCCGGATCCCCAGGTATCTGACTACAGTCCTTTGCGCCAGTGGTTGTCCGTGTCGCCCAACAATTGAGAACTTTCGCCAATTCCTTTTAGTATCCGCCGAAGCCTTATACAACGGAGTCCTGAACAGTATGGTTTCCGACTTCTGAAAGTTGATATTCAACTTCCAATCATAGCACCTTCTCATGAATGAGTCGAAGTCACTCTGCGCTAGAGTAGTGATGTCCTCGATCTTTTTGCTTGATCTGTACACGATCAAGTCGTCGGCGTACGTGAGGAAGAGAACTTATCAGATCGCTCAAGAAAATGATTGACGGCACCCTGTTGGAGACCATTTTTTACTTCAAATACACCTGAAGAGGTCACGTTGCCATTCTTCACGACGAACCTCCTACCGGTAAGCATGTTACACAGTAGGTACAGTAGTGGTTTACAAATACCTAAAAAAAAACTCCCAGAAGCATGGGTCAGTGCAAGTGAACTTCCTGCACTCTTTCATCATAACGCCGACACAGTGCAAGACCTCTTTAAATAGACTGATGAACGCATGGTTCCTCCACCGCAGCCACCTTCAAGTTCAGACTTTTCAAAAGCGTAACTTGATCAGACTCTCAGACCCCAGTTCGTTCGTCACTCTGTCCACAGTACATCGTCATGCTAAGAGGAAAGTGAGAATTGAATTTGAAATGCAAATTGCGTCGCTTACGCCATATCACATTCATGCATCTACTCGTAGACATCCACTGATCTAGTGATTGGCTGCTTGATTCTCTCGTCTGACTGACTGATCAGGCAGCCAAGGGACGTTGATCTGTCGCACGGCTTCGTACTTTCCATCTGATTGTGGGGAGATTTTCTCTGCCATTGGATTTGCTAATCTCGTTTCAAGGTTCAGAGACTTCGTACGTATTTCGCCGTACTGTGCCTTGCTTTTTGTATGCGCCCCTTCCTGTGTCGTGCTTAGCAGACAGATGTGCACAGATAATGGATGATGATCGTCTGATGATTATGGGGGCACGATGGGTTCAAAGCAGTTTTCCTGTCTGTGTATTGCGCAAGTGACTAATGAACGGACGTTGGAAAGTAATTACTGTTGCGTGGCCTTCACTTCAAATGGATGTGGGGATGCTAGGAGATTCGAGTCGATACGTAAATCACTGAACTTGTTAAATGATCTTAGACGGAGGATCGTTAAGAATTTATGTCTAAGTGGGAATGCAAAAGGTGTGGAGAAAGGTTTAGCGCTTGCCTATCGATCGTCTTGAAATAAATTACGGTAAAGCTACGGTTTTGCTTGAACTATTCATCTTCCCGATAAGTGTGGTCTGAATTGACAAGGTTATGACGGCAGGCAATGCGAAAGAAATAAATTCCATTGCTTTACTTCACCGCCAACGACAAAGGACTAAAACACAAAAAATAATGGCCTACTCGATGCCTCCATCTTAGTACCCTGAACAAGTCGTTTTTTGGTAAAATGTCACAATCCAAGGAACATGCACTTGTGGACAAAAGTATTCGGGTTTCGCTGGCCTAATGTATGAAGTGTGTCGTAGTAGCAGTGTGTGTTTAAAGTAGAAATTATTTCCCAAGCTTATGTCGTCAGCATTTTTTATAAGTTAGCTTTTGCGATATCAAGGTGACAGTAGTCCCCATACCCTCTCAAATCATAGCAGAAACCTCCTATGCCTTATAGTAGCTAGAATGAGTTTTTAATTGAGCTCCGTGCCTGGTATGCTTGAAAAACTTAGCCATAACACTGAACTTGCTTTCTTCAGAAGTCTGGTGATGGGTTCATATAAAAAGATCTGTATGGATCTACACGGCAATGATAAAACCTCTTCTCTCCTATGCATCAGTCATTTGATGGAACAAGCCTTCGCGCAAATACGTAACTTCTGCTTTCACCAAGCTTCAAAAGATGGTCTGTCACGGCTGCACAAAGGTCTTCCTTGCCTCTGCACTGCTTAATTTTCCTTCCCTAGAGATCCATATCATGGAATGCACAATCAAGGTCCTTTCCCGATTAAAAAGAAATGGACTTTGGTATAACTCGCACTGGAGCTTCGATTACTTGGCACCGCACTGGTGTTATGCGCGCGTCCTTGATTAGAGCTTCAATCGACGGTTGGGTCTCCTGACATCACCATCATATAGGGCGTGACTCTTCAGGATGCAAGCTGATCAAGTATATGCTCCCGAGCGACAGCAAGAAATCCGCGGCTTTTCTGTTATCTTTAGATAGAAAAGACTGCAAACGACTTGTTTGGGTCAAACCAAACCCTGCTATGCACTTAAGTGTGCTTCGGGTTAGTGCTGGTACCCTATGCGACGCCTGTAGAGAACTTGAAGACACTGCAGAGCACTTCCTCTGTCAATGTCCCACCCTTTGCTCGTATCAAGACACTGCAGAGCACTTCCTCTGTCAATGTCCCACCCTTTGCTCGTATTAAGTAGCGATTGTTTGGCGCTGACGAGCTGACAACCTAAACTCTTCATCACAGATGCTTGCTTTTTTCCTTCAGAAGACAAAGGAATTACATTAAATGAAGGTTGCTGTCTAGTACTACAATGGAATAGTTTTCGAGTCTGAACGCTCCAGGACAGTGTTTCCAAACCTCCAGCAAAAGAAAAAATACTTTTGTCAGATGAAAATTTTAAAATTTTAAATTTTAAATGTTTATGTTCTCTTATTACCATTTTTTCAATTATTTAAATGAGTTGTGAAAAATTTCAATTTATTTACCACAAATCATATTTACTTCTTTTTAAAAAACAATATGAAGGAATAAGATTCAGTTAGTTGGTTGGTTTTAAGCCAAAAACATTCATACAGCTTCAACAGAATACAGCGTCAAAAGAAAGTTATAATCTTATTTTTTAATGAAATGTTCAAGTAAGTTGATTGCGGATATTAATTAAAAGACAAATAGCATTTTTTAAACACAATTAAAAAAAGGAAAAAAAATTAACTTTTTACGCGTCAAAAGAAACTGTACGGATATTTGATAAAATTGTCTTAACCTTTGTAGAAGAATATTCGAAAAGTTTGAGAAACTGTGTCATCACACTTCTATTACACCCTTCGAGGTCTAATAATTAACATTCGTGTAAAAGATAATTACAATTAACTTAAAGAACGAGTCTCATGATCGGCTGATCCTCCCGTTAGCATATTCTTTAGGTTAGGCGATGGTATATATACCGCCCACAACTCATGTGAACTCTCTCTCTTTTGCAATAAACTGTCACGTCACTAAGTACTTGTTGTTTACTTATTGTCCAAAGTTCGCCTACCCCTCCCCCACACCTTAAACTTTACACTGGGCATTGACTGCACTAGTTTTCTTGTGTATTCGGCTGGTAACTGTTGCCACTCTTCCAACAAAACAGCTTTTAATGACTTTCAGCTTGCTATACGTCGTTTCGCTCAATGGGATTGAGGTCTGGGGATTGCGGAGGGTTGTTCAATTGCTTAGGGTACCATGAAGTAACCATTTTTTTACTAACTTCGCTGTATACTTCGGGTCATTATTATGTTGGAAGAACCATTCACCACTCAATCCAAACTTTGTAATACTCCAAGGCAAATTGTCTTGTAAGATCATGAGGTAGTCTTCTTTTCTCATCGTACTATCGATAAATATGAGGCTTCAAACACCGGATGCCGCCATACATCCCCATACCATAACCGAACCGCCCCCAGGACTACCGGTATGAAATGAGCATTTTTTTTTGTTTTTATAAGACTCTAATTATTAATGGGAAAGTAAAAACATTTTTTTTCAAAGTATTGGCCATTGTTTTCTACACATTTTGACCACCTTTCTGGCAATTTGTGAATACCACGCCAATAAAATTGTTCGTCTTTTAAAATAAACCAATCAGACACCCAATTTTCGACCTCCTCGTAGGAATCACAGTGCTGCTCAGCCAAACAAATGGTAGTCGGAAGGAGCCAAGTCTGATGAATACGGCGGGTGGGGTAGCTGCTCCCAGCCAAGTGTTTTGATTGTATCCTGAACCGGTTTTGCTTTGTGTGCAGGTGCATTGTCATGGAGCAAAATTACCTTGCCGTGTCTTCTGGCCTGTTCTGGTCGTTTCTCGATCAATGCATGGTTCAAATTGATCATTTGTTGTCGGTAGCGATCAGTATTAACGGTTTCACCAGGTTTTAGGAGCTCGGGGTACACCTTTCTGGTCCCACCAAACACACAGCATTGTCCTCTTGCCGAATCGATCTGGTTTTGCAGTCGATGTTGATGGTTGTCGCAGATTAACCCATGATTTTTTCCGTTTAGGATTCTTAAAATAAATCCATTTTTCATCGCCAGTAACAATCCGATGCAAAACCGATTTTCTTTCGTGTCTTTGAAGCAAAATTTCACAAGTGTTTTTTCGGTTTTCCATCTGTCTTTCATTCAATTTATGTGGCACCCATTTTCCACACTTTTGGATCTTTCCCATAGCTTTTAAACGGTCAGAAATTGTTTTTTGTGCAACATTTAACATTGCTGCCATTTGCTTTTAACTCAAAGTGTCATCTTCATCCAATATCGTTTGCAATTCGGCGTCTTCAAACTTTTTTGGTGGTCTTCCACGTTCTTCATTTCTCACATCAAAATCATTATTTCTGAACCGTTGAAACCATCTTTTGCATGTTGCTTCTGATAGAGCATGATCACCATATACCTCGACAAGCATTCGATGCGACTCTGCAGCACTTTTCTTCAAATGAAAGCAAAAAATTAATGCTTTCTGCTAACCATCACTTTCTAGTACAAAATTCGACATTTTTAACACGATGAAAAAATATGATGTTTTCTGTTCAATGACTTGTCTATCGAGACATTTGTATCTTTCACTTCATACCGGTATACCTGTTATGTGTTTTCTTTTATCCGAAAATTTCGAATTTGCTTTCGTCACTAAAAATGACATTTTTTCAGCAAAATTAACTTTCATTTTTGTGGTTCTAGGCATAAAGTAGTCTCTGTTTCTGGTTTCTTATAGAAATGTGAACTTTTTTCGTGGAACTCGATCATGAAACCCGTTTCTATGGAGGATTCGGCGAATAGCACCTAGTTCCAGAAATCTTTATTGCACTCACCTCTGCGTTCTTCCTGACTTCTCGCATAATTGCACGCTCATCAATCGCGGATAGTCCTTTTTGGCCTCCCGGAACGTGGTTGATCTTTGACTTTATTAAACTTTTAAAATTTCACCGTGTTATGGCACCTGCCACAATGTTGGCTATTCCACGGTAAGGTTTCCATTGTTTTCTCAATTTTATAAAAAGTTCTCTAGTTTCTACAGCATTTAGCGTACCCATTTCAACAAAATTTTATAATATTGCAGTTTTATTGTCTTAAATAATCCACGTTTACATTATAGAACCAATTTCAAAACACCTTAAGTCAACAGAACTTTCTTGTTTACAATTTAACGAACACTTAAACAAATTTAACTGGAAAGCCAATTTCCAGGAAAACGTTAACATTCAGAGGACTTTTTTTTAAACGTTGATTTTCAATGGAACCTTAGGTTTGTTAGGTTTCAGTGGAACGTCAATTTCCAATGGAACATAAACTTTCATTGCAACAATAACATTCAATGAGAACTCAACTCTCAGAAACAATTTCAAATCCCAAAAGAAATATTCCTATTTTGAGAACACACAACTCCAGTAGAATTTAAATTTTCAAAAAATGTTCAGGTTAAGTAAGAACGTTAATTTTCAGGGAGGCGCAAACATTTAGAGGATTATCAACATCCAGGGACATGTAGAATTCTTCACATTCTGGTCCAGTTGAATTAAACACTTTAAAAGAAGTTTGACTTCCATTTTATTCTCAACTTTCACTACACCTCTAACTTCAAACGTATGGTACTTCAATTTCTGAAGACACTGAAAATTAATTTCCAGTGGGAAATCGACCTTCATTGAAACGCTAACTTCCAGACTTGTGTAATATTTAATAAACAATTTATCCGGCTCGAAGGACCACAGAGCTTATGTATAAAGTTCGTTGAATTAATTAAATAAATTGTTTATTAAATATCACACATCACATATTGTACATCAAGAATTACGAGTATATGCTAGAACAATATGTGCACAGAGATTGGTACTTAGCTGGTGAGCGAACGAAATCCAAATGAACGAGAAAATATGCAAATCTAACACTCCTTGCCCAACCAACAGTTTTATGTTAGCGATACATTAGATTTGTTGGTGGAGAATGTCTGATGATACGAATCGTCCGATGTGTTGCATACAGTGACTAACAGACAAAATGGTACAATGTGTTATAAGAAAAACTGAATCTTGAATTATATTATATAGAAAATAAAAGGAAAAATAAGCAAGAAATATACAATAAATATACATATGTAGTTCAATCAATAACAAGACTATAGTTAATCTCAACTTTTTAAGAGCACTCCAACTGCTTCAGGACAATAATATATCTACTAGACTTCTCGTTAGAAGTCGTTTGAATCATCTAACGTGAAGTCTAATAGATAGTTCATTTTCAGTTGAGCAATCTCACCAAATTCCAGGGAAACGAAAATTTTTACTGGAACCTTAACTTCCGCGAAACCTAGTATTCATTTAAACCAGGGATGAGAAAAGAGTGAGAATCCCAATTGATCGATCAGCTAGCCAAATCCATTCACATAATAAACGGTTATTTCTGAATTGTTGTTGGAAAAGTTTAATTTTCGAAAGTGATGTACGAACCATCTGTTATAAAAGACGCTGACCTATAAAGTGCGTCTGCTGGAGATTAGGAAGCTGCCTCTATATTGGTTTCTGATTAAAATGCTGACCTCTAGTGGTAACCTAATTAACAGGACCCCATGCAACTTCCACAAAACAATACTTTCAGTGCTGGTTTAACTTTACGTAGAATCTTAATGAAAAGCTAAATTTTAATGGAAACTGCATTCATGACGTAACTGAATTTTTTATTCAACCCACAACTTGCAGTGGAAGATCAAATTCTAATAAAACCTCAAAACCTTCAGTTTGCAAACAAATTCTGGCCCATACGTAACTTTAACAACACCGCATTGTCACAGCAAAGTTGATGAGATCGGCAAGGCACCATCCAGCAAACCGTGAGAAGTGCAACGACGCACCTCAAACTCTAGCATTCTAGTCCAGAGCTGTTAAGTCTTTTCCGACATGTGCATAAACTATTCAACGCGACATCAACCGCGTCCCACGAAGTTCATAACTCTCCGCCAGTCACACAGAAATCACCCGTCCGTCGTCGGTTTGCACATTCGCTCACCAACGGAATAACAATCACTTCTTCATTCCATTGATACACCACAGCCACAGGCAATTAGTGCCAATACAAAGTACCTGCTTACCATAAATGGCCGCGACAAATGCACATCCATATGCTAATTCAATTGAATCCCGTGCGCATTCGCTCACCACTCGCATGAGCGGTTGACAAACTAGCGTAGTGACTGCCATCTTGGCGGGTGGCATGTGAGTCGAACAGCGTTGCCCTACTGTCGCGCTAAGCACAAAACGAGGTGCACACTAGTTTGTTTTATTTTTAGTAACGGTCTTGACTTGGCTGCGTAAACCGTATCGCAAAAGTCGCCATCGACTGGCTTCGTTTTTTTGGCGTCAGAAAGAGAGAGGGAGAGAGAAAAACATTCATTTTAGTATCGACCTTGAACGAAGTTAATGCTTTCTGGCGAATTTACGAGAGGCGATAGCTTGCCGAAAGCAACACGCATGCCGAGCAAAGTACATTAGAATGTGCAAGGCGTGTTCGTGATGATGGCGGATGACGCAACTGCGAGTGAGGGGTGTATAGCGATCGGAACACTGAGCAGAGAACATCTAGTGAATAGGTTGAATGCGAATTGGAAAGATACCAGGAGGATGAGGGTATGATGAAAGTGGCGCTTGGATATGGGGTTTTCCCAGATTGTCTTTTCGATAAGATATTGCAAACTGGATTGGTGCTACTGTTGCCAGGAAGCAGTAAGAAGCACTGAATTGCTTGAGAAAAATTTATGAAGCACCTTAAAGCTAAACGGGCTCGCATTGCTTTTCCATGAAGATCTAGCTTTTGTTCCCTTTTACGACGAAAACAAAAGAAGAAGCGGTATTAATGTCAGTATGTCCCAGCTGGAAGTGGAGTCTGTTATCCTGCTTTGTGTCTACACATTCGCATAAGCGATTCTCTCATGCATTTTCCATTTGATGTTCCTATGACAGTGCTCGATAGTGTAACTTGCTATTCATCTATTTTCGGTACTTCTATGCCTGCTCTTATCCTTGGAATAGGCAAACACCCGCAGGGAACTAGAACATTCTCTTGTGACCCGGGCGTTCCTTCATGGTTGAGCATTGCCGAAAAACGCAAAAGAGAACAGTAAGTTAAAAAAAAAAACGAAATTCAATGTCACATGAGGTGACATTGCGATAACCGAATTATCATCACTTCGTTGGTATGTGATGCACATACGCGGGTAATCAGCGATGAGCCGTCCTACAAGGTTGTTTCAACGAAAATGTTTAACGGCTCTTCAGCTAGTTGCCCATTCCATTAGATCAATCCCACCATTACCATCTCCTCCCATAATGCATGCAACAGGTCCCCCAACACACGCCGAAAATCGCAATCTAAAACCAAAGCGAGTGGAGAACAGCAGAACAACGGAATGTATCTCCACATCGTAATCGTGTGGACTAAACAAAATAATTTTCGAATACGTCCCAACTGATAAGTGTTTTTTTTATTCGGCCAAGTTCATTTAACTGCAACACGTCGTCGCTCGTCCACCCGTCGACGTCGTCCCATCGAAAACAAGCCAAGGCAAGTTGTGTTGGCGACTGGTGACTGTGAACGTATGTACTCGCATGCCTGTGTGAGAAGTGGGGGGATGGTTGAGCCAAGGGTGAGGTACAAATGCACACATGCACAGAATGTATTTCGGTACACGTCGCAAATTTTCGAGGCATCCAAGCGATAATTGCTACAAAGTAATCTTTTACGGATTTTGAAGACCTACACACGATTTCGTGCTGTGCGCTATGGTCGCTTGCGGGTCGGAAAGGGGGTCAAATCATTTGGCGCTATTTCAAAATGCCCGTCACAAATGGGAGCTGTCTACCGGAGAAATGTGTCAGAAATGGGATCAGTTTTTTTTATTTGTTTCTTTTGGTTCTTTCTTCTGTCAAAGGCAATCGTCAAACTGATGACTTTGCGTTTTCAATGTGAATTTTCTTTTCGGCAAATATCGGCAAAATCAAGGCGCTACACGCGATAGAACTTTTCTAAGAAAATTACACGAAAAGGTTTTCTGGCATAGCCGTACTTGTACGCAGCGGGGACTGTCTAAAACCAGAAGGAAAGCCTGGTGTCACGCTATGACTTGCAGCTGAGTCACGGCACTATGTGGGATGCTACGACGAAGGTTGGCGTTCAGAGAGAATTTATAAATGGATGGTGATTAGTCATTCATTGGAGGCTAGGATAATTTAATTAGTACTTTAAAGAAAACCATTCTCATTTTCGTTTAGACCATAAATTGATAATTTTTGAACGCATTTATTATTTCATCCTTAATATCCATTTCAGTCCTTGTAAAGTGTAGAGAGTGAATCGTCCAGTGGTTTGTAGTAGTAGCAAGTGACTACTTATTTCATAAGAAATATATACTTTATAATTTTTGACACAGTGGTGCCCCAGCGAAAAAAGTTTGTAAAATTAAATAATTTTCTCGGCCAAGTGCTATTAGTTTTTCGATTATACATATTTGAAAATTGAATACCAACCTTGAAAACCAAAATTGTGTTGACTTCTAATGAGCCGTTTCGATGTACGAGTAGCTCAAAGTTGAGATTTGAAGTTTTAAATATTTAACGCTTTTTTTCAAAATAGTTCAATGTGGCATATTTCTTAAAATAAGCCACTTTGGAATACGATCTCATATTTATTTGAGAGGGCGTACATTTAAGCTTACAACTGCATTAACTGTTTTGTTTTTCAATTTTGACCTCTACTCTTTTGACCGGGCTTTTGATTAAGGCCACCTTTTGTGGGAAGTACTTTAATGTTTGGTGAAGCATAACAAGAGTGCTCCAAGGTAGCTCCAACGAGAAGGTTAATTTATCTGAAAGCTTGAAGTCAATGGCGCAAAAATAAAAATTCACTTTTTTGTGGGCAATCTCAGACACTTTTCGGCCTTTTTTTTTAATTTCCCTACGGTTTCCCTTCTAATGTCTGTAGTGCACAAATACCATTGGCATGAATCATTAGTGAATGTACAGCCTCTTACACTAAATTCCGAGCTTACAATTTTGTACAACGAAAGTGTGTTAGTAAATAGTATTGAATGTAATTTTTCTATATTATTATGAACTCCAGCTTTGTTTTGAGCCTAAACTTACTCTCGTAAATTTTAATTTTTTTTATGCAATTAAACAAAAAAAGTTGTGTCAATTTTTTAACTTAAGTTTACTCCGTTATCCTGCACGCAATATTTTTTTTTTAAAGAAGTACGATCTTATGGCACTCATACTATATTTCAAATTTCACCAAAATCGGTCAACATGGTCAAAAGATTGATTTCCGCTTTTCTTATGCAAGGGCACCATTGTGCGCCGTCTAACACATCACTCGAGAAGTCTCGGTACATACAAGGAGCGCCACTAATAACAAAATTAAAAAAAAATACCTATTGCCTAGAATTTTGGTTGGATGGAATTTTCTTAGATTGTTCTGCGTTTTTTTTTTTTTTTTTCATAGCACAGTTAAGAATAATGGTGGCGTATTGTTCTTGAACAGACCAGTTTTGAGATAGGCTCACTGATTTTTTAAAGAGTTAAGATCTGGGTTTTTTGCTGGCCAACCAAGCACTTCAAATGGCTGCATTTGAAGCCATCTCTAAGCGTTTTTGACTTCTTCTTCTTCTTCGGATGGCACTACAGTCCGGGGTGGACCTGGGCCTCAACCAACATGCCTCTCCAGCTAGCACGATCTCTTGCCAGCTGTCTCCAATTGCGCACTCCAAGTTGGTTGAGGTCCTTTTCCACTTGTGTGCGCCATCTCAGTCTAGGACGTCCTATGTTGCGTTGTTCCTGTGGTTCGGATTCGAAAATGCTTTTGACTATGTGCCCCAAATCCTTGCTCTGTTGAAAAACGAATTCACAAGGAAAATAGGGCGTGTTATTCACTACTAGTGTGAAGATTGACCACTCTACCCTCTATGAGTCGCGAACCAGCCCAACAAACCAAGATAACTCAGGCGGTCCCACAGCATTATCGACCCAACTCCGTGCTTCACTGTTTGTTTTACATGATGAGTCTTCAACGATTTATCTTATGAACGTCTGTACAGCAACGGTTAATTTTTGTTTCATCAAACCATACAACCTTACTTGAATCATCTCCGGACCAGTTCTCATTCTTGTTGACTAAACTTAGTCTTGTATTTATGTTCTTCTTTGAAAGGGCTGTCTTCATTTTCTTCTCGATAGACATCACATTGTTGTTGCGCAATATCCTGTCAACTGTCCACCGACTTATTTCTGGTGTGTGCCTGTAGTGCTATTCTTGATTTAGAACTTGTAAATTTCCTATTGCAAAGATTTAAATCTATGAGGAAAAATTCTTTGTAATAATAATAATCATTATATGGCGCGACAGTCCTCAAGGGAACCAGGGCCTAGCTTGCTCATCAACTACACGTGGTGTGCGCGCTACTGCTCTTTCACGAGTAAAAGGGACCTACAGTTTTTTGCCGACTCTGAACGACGAAGTTTGAGAAGCTTTCTTAGACAGTTAATACTCTTTGAGTGTTATCAGCAGCTCGAAAGAGGTGGTGCCGTGAAAAATTCGAGGTGTTGAGCAGGGAATCGAACCTAGACCTTCGGCATTTGGGCGTCGCACTCACACTATGTCACTGCGGCCACAATTCTTTTGACCTTAATTTAAATTTTAATTTAGATAAAAGACAATATTTCAACTACGAAAACTGAAAATACTGTAAGTTTAAACCGTTTTGTTTCCCAACTGCGAATGACACACTATACTCAGAGTATAGTACTTCCTTATTACGCCTGCGACCCATGAAGGGTCTGTGTCTGAGCTATATGTAGCTGCCTTCTATTCTTGAAGGTCCCGGACACGCTATGTGTAGCTGCCTTTTATTCTTGACGGTTTCGGGCACACTATATGTAGCTGCCTTCTATTCTTGACGGTCCCGGGCACGCTACTTCTAGTTGTCAAGACCAAGCTCTCTAGCGTCCGCAATCACCTCTATACCGTCTCCATACCTGAGGTTCGGCCTTCCTCTCTTTCTCAAACCCGCGGGCAGGGATTCGAAGACCCTCTTAGCTGAAGCATTCTTGTCCATTCGCCGAGCCATTGTAAACGGCAGAGTTTTATCTTTCGAACTACCTCCACATCTTGATACAGTACATAGGTTGCGTTTTCTGCTCCATTCGCCTTCCTCACAGATAATGGTCCTATCTGAATCATCGCAGAATCAGCTCTAAAGTTTTGCTTATCGTCCAGCATTCTGCTCCGTATAAGAGTACGGATAGAATTAGCGTCATGTTGATCAGTAGTTTTTGTGAAACAGAAGTTTTGACACTAGCTGAAAAACCAAAATAACACCGGTTGCCAAGGGCGATGCTGCGCCGAGAGGAAAGAAAGATTCAAGGACAACCTAGTTGTACAACGTACACAAATAGAGTATTCTAAGGAAACTCATCTACAGTTAACCGGAATCCTTAAAAAGCCATTCTTGTGGAGTTCACTTTTTGAATTAGTATAGAAAAGTATGCATGTGTACTAAAAGATGTATAACCCGACTCATTTGCACCCAACTGTATATCTAAACGTCAGTCACTTTTAAGTACGCTTATTTTGTGTTGTGGCTCCAGCCCCTTCGATCCCAAGAACTACAGGCGGAATTTATATATATATATATATAGAATAGCACATTTACACATTTACGCAGATTATACAAATTGATTAGCTCTACTCTTATGTCCGTTGTTTCTAGCCAAATATTATGTCTTCTCTTTGATTAATTTTCTTGTGGTGACTGTATTTAGGAATTATCTTCTTCTCCTTGTGGCGCTACAGTCCGGGGTGGAGGTGGGCCTCAACCAACATGAATCTTTAGCCAGCACGATCTTTCGTCAGCTGTGTCCAGTTGCGCACTCCATGTTGGTTGAGGTCCTTCCTCACTTTTGTGCGCCACTTTAGTCTAGGTCGTTGTATTTATGAAGTGTTTGTACAAAATTTGACCAGGATTAAACAGCCAGGTGCTGAATTTTTATTTCAGATAAATAAATCGTTCGGCTTAAACCGCAAACCAATGCTAATTTACTCCATTCTTGTACACAGTCCTTTCTATAGAGTAAATTCTTCCAATGCACTAACTTGGGTGTCCTTTCTTTGGTTCATTCCCTTCTCTCAAACTACTCTGACAATTCTGTCTGTCGTTAATACAATTTTTTATATGAATAATTTCAGATAACATTGTATTCGTAAGAGAGCCGTAACATAAAGTTTTTGCGCAAGTTTTCGTTCTTAAGGCGATCTATGTGATCTTGTAAGAAGTTTAAATTGATCCTCAAAAATACTACTAAAATTATCACTATTTCGAAAGCTTAATATATGTTAAGACATTCTAGAAATACATGCCGATGATAAAAAAGTGGTATAAACCATCAAGATCTACAGTTTCCAACTCCTAGACTAGCAGGTTTCAGTTTAAGGTTGGTTGCTTCATCTTCCAAGATCGGACGTGAAAAGTGATAAGGCCCTAGAATATCATTTCACTCCAATTTACTTCTGTGCTTTCTGATGTCACTCTACTCGAGCTTATTTTTGAGATTAAATTTCAATCCGCAATCAGTTTAGGCTAATTCGTAGTCGTTTGCAGATTTTTTGCTAGTTGCCGCAGACGGTATGAAAGTGACAGAGGAAGTTAGAAGAGACATCCACTTTAACATCCTCGACTTGGATTTTAATGGAGGTCAATGATGCACTCTCATATGTCAAGAAAAAAGTGTTATGTGTGTGAGAGAGATATTTTCATTTGTTCAGGTAGCTTAATTTTTAACAGACAAGCGGTCCTTGTGGGTCACCTATTGGGTATATAACTTAATTTTTCGCATATTGCAGACGTTTTTTGGTTACTACTCTCGTTCGGTAGTGTCGTCCATTGATGGTTTCACTCGGTTTTAGCAGCTCATATTACCCTTCTGATCCCACCAAATACAGAGCATTTTTTTCGCGCCATGGATATCCGGCTTTGCCGTTGATATGACTGGTTGACCGGGTTTCACATATGATTTTTGCACTTGGATTTTTCGTAATGGATCTATTTGTCATCACCAGTAACAATCTGACGCGAAAATGACATCCTTTCCTGGCGTTCCAGCAGCATTTCGGAAATGCAAAACCGCTTTTCGACGACTCTCGGCTTGAGTTCATGTGGACTCCAATTGCATTGTTGCTTGTTAACGTTTTGAAATGGGTGCTTGAGTGACACCCAAAAATTCTGCGAGCTCTTCTTGGGTTTGGCAACAATCTTCATAGAATAATGCTTCCGCTTCTTCATCTTCATACTTTTTTGGTTCATTGACATCCAAGCCAAAATCACCACTTTTAAAGCGTGCATACCGCTTTTGTCACCTTCGCTTGGCTAGCATACGTTTACTATAAACCTCCACCAAAATACGAAGACTTTCGACAGCAATTTCTTTCATATTAAAGTAATGAAAATAACTCACCTTAAAAACAACTTTTTCAAGCACAAGGTTCGACATATTTGAAATCATTGTTGCTTACGCTTCACAGGAATGTCATATACGCAAATGACGTACAATGGCAGTAGCTTTCCAAAGCATGTTCCAATGGAATAATAACAATGGAAAAATACAAGTCACGCCATCTCTTAGCAAATCGGATGAATTAAGTCATAGATCCAATATAAAAACAACAAATTGTTCCCATTTTCTCTGAATATGCAATTACCCTCAAGCTAGGCCCACAGCTGGGGACATACATACATACATACATTTGTACTTATTCGATGATGAACTGAGTCAAACAAGCGGCATCATTTCAGGAAGAAATGAAACCGAAATTTTGGTGTACAAAATAATAGCACCATGTCATTCTAAAAAGTGTTTTCGAAGTGTTTGGTGGTGTTTAGTTTTTTTTTTGTGCATCAAAAGATTTAAGTAAAAATATTTAAGTATTTTGAAACTAGTATTTTTAAAATACCATGTTATAAACAATTAAAATGGGTCGCGGTGTGCATTGTACTCCTAAGAAACGTGAACTTATAAAAAAATTATTTTCTGACGGAAAAACGTACAAATTTATTCGGGAAATCGTTGGTTTTTCGAATAAAATGACTACTAACGCAAAAAAAAAACACGTCGAAAAAGATGAAACAAGAGGTAGAAAATTGAAATTAACCTCAACCGACGAGCGAAGAATGATAAGATTTGTGAAACAAAACCCATTATCACATGAAACAAAATAAAAGAGGAGCTAAATCTGCCCGTATCAACATCAACCATAAGAAGGAAGTTGATAGAGAAGGAACTACCTACCAGAAGTCCCAGAAAAGTACCCTTGCTGACAAAGGTCCATCTTCATAAAAGAAAACAATTTGCGCAAGAACATTTTAACTGGGAAGTAACCAAATGGTGTAATATATTATAGATATTGTTTTATTTGGAACTCCTGGGACCATGACATTTGTTCGCAGGCAAAAAAAACCAAGAGTTTAAACCGGAGTCTACTTTAAAAACCATTAAGCACGGCGGCGCGAAAATTAACACATGGGGATGCTTCTCCTACAACGGTATTGGTTTTATATTTTGGATAAAACCAATGATGACCGCCGAAGTTTATGTTGGCATAATGAGGGAAACCATGTTGCCCTACGCCGAGTGGAATATGGCTCTCAGATGGGTCCTGCAGCAAGATAATGTCCCGAAACATACGAGCAAATTGGCCAAGGAATTTTTTGCAATCTCCAGACCTAAACCCCATTGAAAATCTTTGGACAGATGTTAGGAAAGCTGTTTTTAAAGCGAAACCAAAAAATACACTACAGCTATGGGAAGCTGTGCAGGCTGCGTGGAGGGATATTCCAATTCGGCGATGTCAGGCACTAATCGACTCTATGCCACGACGTTGTGTCGCTGTGCTCAAAAATAAGGGTTATAAGACGAAGTACTAGAACAGTAGTATAAATAAAACAAAATAAAAACCGTACTATTCCACAAAATTTTGCATTTTATTTACGACGTTTTACTTGTGGTGCTATTATTTTGCACACCAAAATTTCGGTTTCATTTCGTATAATGGGAATTTTCTTGTCTTAAAATGCATCTTCGATTATCTTGTTTTTTGCATTTTATTACTGATACCCAACAGATGTTCTACAATAAATATCGTGTCTTTACATGAGCACGGAGAAAAGTAATTAGCATCCAAAGCGCAGACCTCAACGTGGTGCTATTTTTTTGCACAGTAGTATAAATAAAACAAAATAAAAACCGTACTATTCCACAAAATTTTGCATTTTATTTACGACGTTTTACTTGTGGTGCTATTATTTTGCACACCAAAATTTCGGTTTCATTTCGTATAATGGGAATTTTCTTGTCTTAAAATGCATCTTCGATTATCTTGTTTTTTGCATTTTATTACTGATACCCAACAGATGTTCTACAATAAATATCGTGTCTTTACATGAGCACGGAGAAAAGTAATTAGCATCCAAAGCGCAGACCTCAACGTGGTGCTATTTTTTTGCACAGAAAACGAAACTCGCTTTCCCACAGCCAACAGCTTCCAAATCGCCTCATAAACTTCTTGTTTTCGAAATTGCCATCAATGCACTGAAGTTTCAACCTCAGACTGAATCAGCTTACAAATATTGTGTTCATTTCTCCACTTCATTGATCCAAAGCCGTCCTTGACAAGAAGTCGTTCGAGTTCGCTAAATGAGATCATTCACACAAAACCCCAAACGCGATTTAAGTCGAAATTACAATTCAGGCGCGTACATAGCGCAATGAAATCAAACAACCTCGATCGCAACTCGCAAAACACCTCCATTATACCCAGTAAAATGTTACGATACGTTATGTTGTGTTTTTAGATTTTGCAGCTCAGAACATTGACTTGTTTCTGTAGAGGTCACTCCAGAACGGAGCACACCGTTTACCAGTTCACTGGGCGCTAAATTGATGCAATTTGAAGCGCAATTATCTCGGATTTCGTCGTTCCCTTTATCTCCCTGTCTAAACTGCTGCAAAACGCATAGCCCAGCAGAATATGTGCGCAAATCAAACACCGGGTTCACTAAACGAGCTTGAAGTTCACCAGAAGCAAAAAGAAAAACATCCAATTTCATTCAGTCATGAAGTCATAAGGCTGTCGCCAGAAAAATGCAAAAAAAAGCAGTCATCTACCCGCAGTCAGTCGACACTTCCTCTCACACATTCACACAGAGGAGTACACATATGTATACCCGCAAGCGGCATATAATGCAGCCAACAGTGCGATAACCTTGACGAGCTGTCTGATTAGAAAATTACTCCGATAACTGCCAGTGACCTCTATTCCCACAAATAATGCATCATCAGTCATCGCATATCAAACAAGACCACCACCGCCACCAACACCAGCATGCCATTCGCAATCAGCGGCCATCATGCACAAACAGTGCTTGAGATACTGTATCCGCGACTACATATTTGCACAGCACTGTGGGGCACTGCATCCCCTTGTTGCGCTTGTCGCCAGCGAGGAGCGCATGGCTGGGCAAGCGAGAGAGCTAGCGAGACTAACACCAGAAACGTGTTAAATTTTGCACCCCACCCCTGAGCACTTGTTTATCACATGCGACCACTTCCCCCAAACTCTCTCTCTGCTTGCAGCCGAAATCGACAACAAGCACAGAAAAATTTCTGCGCAGAAAGACGACTTTTTCGGCGTTTTTGTTGGTTTTTGTCCGCCTGTCTGGCTGTAGATATTTTGGAACGATTGTCTTTCGTCGGAGCCGGAGAACAACGAAACGAGGCGGCGAAAATAAATTGAAAACAAATATTTTGGATTATCGTGATGTACTCTATTCAAATGCGACGCGGTGGCTGCTCCCTATGTGGGTGTACGCATTGTTCCGCATTCACAATCACTTAGGTTCGTATGTTCGAAAGATCAAGGATTTAATTGTTTTCTCTATCAAGAGGAGCGCCCTTATTTTTATTCCACAAGTGCATCAAACCACTGGTTTCTTTGACTAGCTTGAGAGAAAGAAAATAACGACACGGGGAGTAAGTGAGGGTGGCTAAGAGTCTAAAGCAGGACTGTAACAAAAGAAGCAGAGAAATGCTTGGTATGTTCGAGGCGGCGTTTTTCGTGAAAGAAGAACCCTGAGGACCGCAGCAACTACCTAGAAACGAATCTTATCATTTTTGGGAACACCGGAAACCATTTGAAGACAATGTCATAGGTCTTTAAAACTTTACTTGTAGTCTAGACAAGTCCACTATAGAACAGAACAAATGACTCTGTCCGAAGAAGACAGAAGAAGTACAAAGCTACACGCACTAACTATGGCTCGACTTGAAGGAGACATATGACAACGTGCGTAGAGGTATTTCCACTGAGCTTGTAAGGACATTTTTCAACACCATGCAAAACATACAAAGTATACGTTCGCCCGCTTACTGTCGTGGGTGACGTTGACGTTATTCAACGAACACAGAAATCTGTCAGTGGGCCGTTTTCTGACATTAAAATGAAAAATGTGTGGTGCGTAACACCAGACAACATCAAATGGTGTACTGCCCACCAGGAAGGACGTACGGAATCGATGCACATGCAGCCAAACAAGACGCTTATAAAGCAATGCTGCATCGAAAGACGAGAGCTGTGCGTGTGCTTCATGAGACGAAGGGAGAACCTTCTACTTAGAAGAAAAAAGAAAAAGAGAAAAGCAGAAAGTTCCATGCAATTTGGACAATGATTGATGAGAATTTCGTTTCCATGACTTAGACAAAATTAAGATAGCAATATCGAGAGTGAAATCATAAAAAGCTGCTAGAGCATTGAACTATATAAAAAGAAGCTGGAGATGATCTGGATGGGCGCATGCAGCAGCTCATGTATAAGTGCTTGTTGAAGGGAAAGGTTGGTTGAGGCCCAGTTCCAACCCGGACTGGAGAGGCATTTTGGATGAGGCACAGATTCAACCCGGAGTAGAGAGGTATGTTGGTTGAGGCCTAGGTCCACTCCGGCCTGTAGCCCTACACAAAGAAGAAAAGGAAGGATGTATGCTACTAGTCAATCGTCTTCTTATGGCGCACAAAGGATGGCTAGGCCTTGTAGAGTGCAGGAACAGAGTTTCAATACGAATAGTATTCGATTAAAAATCGTAAAAACAACGTAACGATGACATTGTCATTCAAGTGGTGATAGACTTCAGTAAACTTGGAGTACAAAAACTAACGCAGTCGACAAAGTAGGCATGATGGACATAAAGGCCCAGTTTCAAAATTCAACTGATGAAATGGATAAACATTTTTTTAAAAGTGTCAGATCTGGTCGTTTGAGTTTTAACTGTCGAAATGGGCAAAGAAATCTTTGGTACCAATAACATCACGCGCCAGTAAAAGGAGGTATTTCTTTATTCAATACGAAAATCACATTGGGACTAATTTTGAAGAATTTACGAAGAATTACTGAAAGTCACTCGGTTGCGTTTTCGCTTACAAACCGCATAAGGCCCACAGCGATACACTTATGAAGGAAACGGGAAAATATCAAAACGTCGCAGGTACATTATGTTAAAAATGATTTTGAAGAAAAGTGAATTATCTAAAAGCCAATGAGACTTATAACATGACCTGATACATGCAAATGAACAATACGATGTCTGTTCAAAAAATAAGGTAAATTTTCAAATTTAGCGGGCTACGTACATTTCCTAGTGTTAAAAAAATAGATCAAACAATTTCCAGTCAAGGAATGGAATTAAGTGCTTGAAAGTGACATACGGTGAGTGTACTCTGAGCTACAATATTATCTACAAGTGATATAAGCTTTAGATGGCTAGGCCATGTAGAGCGTATGGAAACCACTGCTCCGGCCCGAAAAGTCTTTGAATCCGTGCCATTGGGACAACACAACAGAGGACGACCTAGACTAAAGTGGCGTACACAAGTGGAGAAGGACCTCAACCAACTTGGAGTGAGCAACTGGAGACAGCTAGCGAAAGATTGTGCTGGCTGGAGAGGCATGTTGGTTGAGGCCCAGGTCCACCCCGGACTTTAGCGCCACAAGAAGAAGAAGAAGAAGAAGAAGATATAAGCTTTTCAAAGGAGGCCGAGAAGTTGTCAATGACATCACTTGCCTTGGACGCCCCGCAACATCAACAACTGGTAAAACTGTTGATAAAGTGAAGAAAATTGTTACGGACAATCATTGAATCACTATTAGAGAAGTTGCTGAAGATGAAGACATATCGGTTGGCTCATGCAATGCAATTTTTTCGAAAATTTTAGACCAAAAATTTGGCAGCGAAGTTCGTTCTAGATTTGGTGAATTTTGACTCAAATAAATGCCGTATGGGCATCGCACTGGAATCAACGGCGATCCAGTTTTGGTTTAAAACGTCCTAACTAGTGACGAATCGTGGGTATATGAATATGACATGGAAACCCAAGTCTAATCGCTCCAATGGAAGAGCACAGTAGAGCCAAGGGCAAAATCGTCGAACATGCAACACTTGTCTAAATTTCATGCCTTTCAAAAACAAAATAAATATGCTATATAGCTGACACCTTCAAAATAGGTTGAAGACGAGTTTATCGATATTAATAATAATAATTGTTGGCGCTACAGTCCAAAGGGGGACCAGGGCCTAGCTTGCTCATCAACTACTCGTGTTGTGCGCACTACTGTTCTGTCACGAGTAGAAGGGACCTACAGTTTTTTGCCGACTCCGAACGGCGAAATTTGAGAAGCTTTCTTAGACAGTTATTACAATTTGAGTGTTGTCAGCAGTTCGAAAGAGGTGATGCCGTAAAAAATTCGAAAAATTGGTGTTGAGCTGTGAATCGAACCGACGCCCTTTGGCGTGTGAGCGTCGGACTCTACGCACTACGCCACGGCGACCACGTTATCGACATTACAAAATAAAAAATTCCTTCATCGAATGTACGACTGCAAATGTCACCTTCACCTTATTTTTTGATCAGACCTCGTATGGAAGAATTATTTTACTTTTTAGATGTAACTTGTTAGGTTTTTCGTGGTTTTTCGCTGCACCCTCTTTAAAACATAATTTTCGTAGTAGTCCTTTCCTTCAAGTCAAATGAATAACTCGCAAGGCTCGTCTCAGTTGGTAAAGTTTATGCTTTCCAGAAACTCTGTTGTCTTAGCTGGTGAAGCCTGCGTCCTCCGTGGCTAGGAGCGTGTAATGTGCGCGATTCATCGGCATTTAAATTTGATCCGGTTGATGATCATAAGATGAAGTTTTTCTTGAGTTTCCTCCCAAATGGACACACAATTTACTGACATGTTAGAATTAAGAAACACATTTCAAATTTGTGCCCCAAACGGCCCGCTTTCCTGGAGATTTCACTTTATGGCAGTAACTAATTGCCCCTGTGGTGACCCAAGTTCACAGCCTCTCCAGCCATTGCTGTGTTAGTTAGACACGACAGTCCACAGGAAACCAGGGCCTAGCTTGCTCGTCAATTACACGTATTGTGCGCGCTACTGTTTTCTCATGGGTAGAAGCAACCTACAGTTAGTAGGCAGTTAGACAGTTATTAGCCTTGGGTGTTGTCAGCAGCTCAAAAGAGGTAATGCCGTGAAAGATTCGAGGTGTACTGCCGGGAATCGAATCTGGACTTTCGTCGCACTCTTCCCACTATGCCACGGCAGTCACAGTTTACTTTAGTGCCCGACGCAAGCAGCCATCAGCTTCGACATGACTTCAATCCTCTACATCGATCTTGAGCATTCAAGAATTGTCTTATTAGTCTCAGTTATTGAAATTATTCACTCTAGGACTGGCCGTACATTATGCCAAGGAACACACTATAGGTTCAAGATCAAAAACTCAATCTTTTCGGAGGGACTCTTTTAAATTGTCACAAAACGCAAAGAGGACACAATTTCTTATAAAAGGGCGTCTCGATTTTGGTGCCCAAAGTCACAGAAAAACGTTTGGTTCCCTCTACTCATGAACGAGTAGTGGCCGAAGCTAGGTCCTCCCCCCAGGTAGGTTGAGACGCCATTCAAATCCTGGATTTGAACTCACCCACATTCAAGCGCTAATTCTTATGTCAATAAATCCGGAGTCATTGAATTTCTCAGCCATAGAATCCACCTCTTTGACGCAATCTTTCAGCAATTTCTTTGAAAGTGAATTTAAAGAATACTCCCACCACATTTTTTTTTCAAATCCAACACACCTACAGCTACTTATCCCGTCACTTATCATTCTCAGAAAAAACTCCACAAAAAAAAACGTTATTTGAAAGTCATTAAATATTTACCTTCGTACACACCTCATAAAATATTTAAACCACAAAATTATTACCCCTGGGTGCAGTTACAATACAAATGTATAAATGGTGCAGAGCCGAACAGCAAACGCGTCGTTTTGATGAACTGAAATGTGTCACGGCAGCTCGTTGAAACGCCACGGCAATATAAAATAATGAAAAAATAAATAAATGCAAGGGACACAGATACAGATCCGCACGCAACAAGATACGTCAACAGACGTCAAAAAGGAAAACCAGCAACAAAACGACAAAAATTCAATGGCAACGGCTATCAGTATGTATCTGGGTTTTGTTTTTTGGGACAACTGTGATATTTGTCCACCGAAGGGTGGGCTGCCAGGACCGATGCGTTGCAAAATGAAATGCAAAAAAAGAACACAAAAACGGAGAATAAATGGGAAAAAATAAGCACATGACAACTGAAACGAAGTAAGGGCAGAAAGGGAGCTAAAGAGTTATTGTCACGGTCGCGACCATCTGCTCTAGGTCAAGGGTAGACAGAAGGTGAAATGGCCGTAGGCAGCAGAAGTGGAACAGTCAACCGGCAGATACATACACTTGAATATTTGTTTGCGTGGTTGCAGACAAAAGGATGTTTCCAAATAAAGAAAGGAACTTGACTCGTTTGAGGGTCGTTCAAGGAGCGGCTTGTGATGTCCGGATTAATGGTGTTTGTGAACTTTTGACGACTTGTGTGCGAATATTTTCACGCATTTGATGGTGGTGTAGTGGGGTTTAATGTGGCACCCAGAAGGCACTTGCAGTGACAAAAGTTGTGGGTGCTTCCAATAAAAAGTAAGTGGCCTGATATAAGGAATGGTCTATCAATCCAAACATGTCTACGTTAGGTTAGAAAATTAAGAACAACATCAAGTTCTAAAAGTTTTATCTATTGGGGGTTCAGATAAATTTGGTTCGTTTTCAAAAGATGGCGACATTTCCAAGTTGTCGCTGTTCTTGGAAGTAATTACAAGCTAATTACAAACACACTGGAAAGGTGTGAAATTAGTCTGCAACAAGAATATATGCCTCAGCGTCTGTTAAAGAAACAAACATCGTTTTTTGCCTCTTCCAAAATTTCTGGCTTCGTCTTAAATAAGTTAATATTCGGGGAAGTTTCAATTTTCTTTTAAAAAAGGAAAAAAGTGCAACTTTTGGTTTCTTGACCGATAAACGATATAGAAAGTGGTTTCGACACTTCAAAAAGGGTTATTTAAGTGTCGAACAGAAAGAATTTTTCGGTCAGCTCAAGAGTTAAAAGACGAGGAATTTGAGTCTTTACTGCATCCAGATCCGTGGCAAACGTAAATTGAATTCGCAGAATTGTTGTGATTCATTAACGATTTCCACTCTGAAGAAGATTGGATTTATTCAAAAGCAAGGCACCGTACTAGTTGTTTAAATGTGGAAAGGCGATTTTCACCTCGGAACTGCTTCTTCAAAGACATCAAAGGAATTGTGACTGGAGATGAAAAGAAGAAAAACAAAAATATCCAAAGCTTGGTGAGCCTGTTCCATCATCGCCTTCTTCTTCTTCTTGTGGCGCTACAGTCAGGGGTGGACCTGGGCCTCAACCAACATGCCTCTCCAGCCAGCACGATCTTTCGCCAGCTGCCTCCATTTGAGCACTCCAAGTTGGTTGAGGCCCTTCTCCACTTGTGTGCGCCACCTTAGCCTAGGCCGTCCTCTGTTGCGTTGTCCCAATGGCTCTGATTCGAAAATGTTCACTGCCGCACCAGTGATGTCCATACGCTCTACATGATCTAACCATCTTCAGCGTTTTACCGAAGACGCTTGGCTAGGCGCATGTCGCTGTACAGACCATGGAGTTCGTCCCTTCAGATGCCATCAACGCACACTGGACCAAAAATCGCACGCAAAACTTTTCTCTCAAAAATACTAAGGGCTTCCTCATCCGCCTTTGCTAACGTTCAAGATTCCGCGCCATAAAGTAGGACGGAGATGATCAAGCTGTTATATAAAGCGAGCTTAGTCCTTCGAGAGAGGGCTTTATTACTCTATTGCTTCTTGAGCTCAAAGAAACAGCGATTGGCAAGAGTGACTCTACGTTTAATTTCGGTACTGATGTTATTGTCCTTATTAACGCCGGGGAAGACGAAGTCCTTGACTATCTCGAAGTTTCTGCTGCCTAGTTTGACGCTATGTCCGAGACGTCAATGTTGTGTGTCCTTTTTAGATGACAGGTATACTTTGTTTTGCCCACATTTACAGCCAGACCCATTTCAGCTGCTTCCGCTTCGATGCCAGCAAATGCCTCATTGACGCCTCGCTGTGTTCGTTCAATCAGGTCAAGCGTAAGCTGGCAATTGAACTGACTTCTGGAAGATCGTGCTTCTGGTGTTGACTTGTTGTTGTTGACGCACAATTTTCTCGAGGATGATGTTGAAGAAGTCACATGATAGTGAATCGCCTTGTCTAAAACCTTTTTTGACATTGAAGGTCCCGTGAGTTCGTTACCGACCTTAACGGAGAAGAGAGAGTTCTCCATCGTCATCCTACACAATCTTAGGAGTTTGGTAGGAATGCCGAAACTGGGCATGGCATTGTATAGTTGGTCACTATCATACGTAGCCTTAAAATCGAAGAATAAATGGTAAGTGCGGTATGCACTTCTTGAGTCCTTACAAGTATCTGCCGTAAAGTTAAGATCATCGTCTACAGCGACGTTAAAAAAAACTACCCACGGTTTAGACGCCATGCTCTGCATATGACGAGATCGGAAGGACGCGGTCAACTATGCTGAAACCAGACAAAAACCATTGATGTGACGATTTATTGACTGCGACTAATCGTGCATTGCGTAAGAAAGGGTCAGAAACGACCGGAAGGCAGGACAAGGTGATTTTGCAACATGATAACGTTCGTCTCCATGTGACTAAAGTGTTCAAAAACTGCCTGTTAAGGCCGAAGTGGGAGGTTTTATATCACTCGCCGTATGCTCCGGATCTTGATTCTTGCGGCTACAGGCTTTTTTCGTCAGATGCAAAACGATTTTATATTGAACCTCCAGCGTGTTCATTGGCACAATGTCCTACGGCCAGTCTTAAAGTGAATAGTTTCAATAACTGGGTGAATAAGAACACCATTCTTGAACGGATTGAATTCATGTCGAAGATGATGGCTACTAGCGTCGGGCACAAAACTAAACTGTGGCTGCCATGGCATAGTGGGAAGAGTGCGACGAAAGTTCAGATTCGATTCCCGGGTGTACACCTCGAACTTTTCACGGCACCACCACTTTCGAATTGGTGACAACACCTAAGAGTAATAACTGTCTAAAAGAGCTTCTCAAACTTCGTTGGTGCCTTATAATCGCAAGAGAACAGCAGCGCGCACAACACGAGTATTTGATGAGAAAGCTAGGGCTTGGTTTCCCTGTGGACTGTCACACCATCCAACTGTAAATTATTATTGCAAAATTATCAGAAAAATAAAAAAAAGGAGTCGCTTTTTGCGGACAATCCTTTGTGATGTAGTTTTTATGTTTTTTGAATAAAAAATAATTAAAAACAAAACACAAAACAAAACTAACGAAACAGTGGCGCCCAACACATGACCTTTATCAGTTGCTCAAAACATGCCCATGAAGCCGTTTAAATTCGTTGATTAATTGATCGCCACACAACCAAAGACATCAAAACGGAATTCAGCACACCAGTAGTGTGTGTGTGTGGTTTTGTGAAGGGTGAAAACACCATTGAACCTCTTTAAATGTTGTTAGTAACTGTAAAGAAAAGATTATGTTTTATAAAATGGGAAAACTTTTCTTAAAGAATAGAAGTTGTTACCGTGGGTCTACTTTTCGAGTACGTTATTGTGGTAAAATTCATGAAAAAGAGGAGGTCACCTAGTTTCCCTAACATCGCGCTTAATCTTTAATCTCTAATCTCTTATAGGCGTCAGACTTTCTCTATACGAAAAACAAACCCAAAACCTGATGATACCTGAAGAAAATAACGGAATAGGGTACGAATCCTCGTTGAATTTTACCCAAGCGAAATCAAGCTTCTCACTAGGACCTAAAATCCCGAAAGTCTGGAATCCAGAAGAACCAACATTTGTAAAAGCAAAATCCTATTAGAAACGATTCAGAGCACATAAAATTTGTAAGCTTGATCATTTTCGATTTTGACATTTTGGGCCCTTATCTATTCCGAGTTGATTTTTGGCTTTTGAGGAATCTTGTCGCGGCTCATGACAATGTCGGCTGGTGAACAGCATAAATGACCAAACCTGAAAATTTCGGCCTGTAACTCGAAAAAATTACGACACAATGTGGAGAAAGTCCCAATTACGATTCTAATGGTCTATTCAGCTCAACAGACCAAGGTCCATTTTAGGCAAAGCCCACATTAAGTCAATCGCGATCTGAAGTGTCTGCGAAAGAGACTATCATCAAGGATTCAAACATATTCAAATGATTTCCTTTGATCGCAGGTTGATTGATTAATTGTGCATAGTGACACAGTGTGCACAGTGGCATAGTGCTAGCTAGTGGAAAAAAAACCCTTCTCAAAACAAAGTGTGTTCGCGAGCGCTAGTGTCTGCCGCCAACATGCATCAATTGATAAGCAACAAATTGGTAATCAAATAAATACTCATTCCAGTTGTTTCAATACTTGATGTACATGCAATTGGCTTACACTTAACCAAACACTCGACCAACCGCCTCTCCCACATTTGAAATAGACGCAAAAAGTTAAGAAAAAAAAAGCGAATGCTGGAGGTAGCCCCACCGCAAGTAGTAAACATCGATATCGCGTCGAGCAGAACATACTCGGAATTATTTGCATAAAGTATCCCCAAGTAAACACATACCGACTTTGTACCTAACCCACTGTAAACGAAGACACGACAGACAACAACTCAACTCGAAGATTCATTTGTTTGTTACAGATACGCGTAACCAAATGGCAATATAAATAACTTGCACCGCACAAGCGAGCCGTGTAAACAGTGAAAAGATCTCTGTCCGTGCAGTTGCTGCTCGAGTTGTTGTTTATAAGTTCCCAGCAACAAACCGAGTAACACAGATGCATATCTTTTGCGGTGCATGCTAAGATGCCAAGATACACTTCAATCGGGCAGGGAACGTCTCCTATATTTTTTTTTGTCGTCTCTTCCATTCACTAATACACATATGTGCTGGGTCATGCGTCGACTTTGTGGCGACATCTATTCGTTTGATTGATCATCGTTGAGTTCCCGCCGCGTAGGAAATTAAAATATTTGTTTCGAATTGTTTGCGGTAGCCCACAAGCTTTGAACCGCAGGAGGTTGCACATGAAGAATTTCGATACCGCATAAGCTTCCGCAATTCAGTCGACATTTTGTGGAGGAAGTTGTGTCGGTTTTTCAAGGACGTCTTTCTAAGAGGTGGGGAAGGATGGATTGGAGAAAACTTCTGGAAAATTTAGCTTAAGCAGGAGGTCTGCACAAAAGCAAATAAAATTTGGAAAATCGTGAAGGCTTTGCGTGCTGTCCGAAAATACGTGTAAGCCTAATAATATATTTGTGCATATGAAGTTCAAAGAACTTCCCGGTTGCAGTTACATTAGAGTGTCAAATAGACAACTTAAGCTCTAGAGAGCATTACAGATGAGACAAGAAGTCAGAAAGACAGATGAATTGGCACTGTTCGGGCCAAAAATAAACAAAACAATTTTCTATAGCTTAATTTGAAAAATCTCCAAAACTTAAAACCACAAAACCGAAGAGAATGATGCACTTCCTTATACTCCAGCTACACGTGGAGCCATTTAAATAGTTAATTAAATTGAATATCGGTACAGACCCAAAAAGATAAACTTTGAATGTCAATATATTGATAATAATTGTATGGCACGACAACCCAACAGGGAACCAGGGCCTAGCTTGCTCATCAACTACTCGCGTCGTGCGCGCTACTGATCTCTCACGGGTAGAAGGGACCTACAGTTTTTTGCCGACTCCGAACGGCGAAGATTGAGAAGCTTTCCTAGACAGTTATTACTCTTGGGTGTTGTCAACGGCTGGAAAGATGTGGTGCCGTGAAAAATTCGAGGTGTTCAGTCGGGAATCTAACATGAACCCTCGGCGTGTGAGTGTCGCACTCTCCCCACTACGCCACGGCAGCCACAAAACAGCGACTTACCTCTAAGCTCCTCCTTTTCCCTATGAAGAACTACATACAATGGAAGTCATAGTGTTTGGTTCAGTCCTGAGCTTCGGTATGTAAACGCATTACTTGGAATTCTTTTGGACTCCGTATTCGCTTCCCTGTGCACACCTAATGTGGCTTCTTTTTCGTTTTCGGTAGCTTTTTTTCCACTTTCGGTGGAAGATTTTCTAGGGTCCTGGCACACACGATGGGAGTTGAAAATTCGTCAGATTTTGGGGTAAAGTCTTCTTGTGACTGTTTCAGTCACTTCTTATCGAATATGAAAATTTCATGATTTTTGAACGTTTTGACAGCCGCCAGCACTTTAAAAATTGTCGGCTTTTGAAAGTATTTTTGATTTTTAAATGCAATAAATTTCTTGAATAGATGTCTCCTTAAATTTATACTTCCTCATATTTCCTTACGTATTATAGTAAGTCAAATGTCAAGCAATGCTTGCCGTTTGATTTTGTAGTGTGCAAATTTTTCAATTTGAATTTGAATTTGAATTCCATTCGAGTCATAATTCACGCAAAGCTAGGCAGGCTCGTTGCAGATTCTTTTGACTAGCGTTGCTGACATTTCAACCTGAAATTATTTCAGTTGACGTCCTCTTTGCTCACGCTTTAAAATTGGAATACCCTCTGGAGTTCAAGTCGGTAAGAAGAATCATTAGATTCCATTTTCAGAATGGGCTACAAGACTAAAATCAGACTCAGTCGGTATCGAGTCAATCTCTAACGCTTAGACACAAAACACGATCCTAGAGTCCCCCTAACACTAAGGCCACATCGCAGGGGCTAGAGAACCGTCTGCTGCCTACATCTCAAGCATTTATTAATTGAATCAGACATATACGCACGAGAGAAGCGACCTGCATGTGTCGCAGTCTTGCATTGCCACCGAGTGTGCTATTTTTAGATCTCATCATTCAAAAGGGATCCGTCCGCGCACTTCACACACTTTCGTCCGAAATTGAACAAACGTCTGTTCCTGATTAGGAGTCAAAACGAGAACATAGAGAAAAACATGAAAAAAAGAAACGTACTTACTTCGATTAATTCTGCCTCCGCCACAACACACATCTGTGGTGGATATCTAATTGTTTTCTTCTTCGTTTTCCATAAATTTGTTCCACACACTGCTGCGTGCATGTGTGCAAATGTGCATAGACTGTAGGGTTGGTTAACACCAAACACACTTAGTCGTGTCTGCGAGAGGAAGACGAAGAGAAAAAGTAATTTTTCGAGGCTAGCATGCCGGTGTTTCATTATCATTGCCTCACCTAATAATCCTCTTCGCATTCGTCGTGCACTCCCATCTACGGACTGCACAGGAAAAAGTATAAAAATACCTTGTGCCACACAAAAGGAAATGGAAATACCTACCTCTTGTTTGGCATCCTCTCTCTGCCCGCCGCTGCTGGTCGCTTGTGTACCCACATTTGTTTGCCGCCATGAACAAGGAGTAAATAAGTAAAACTTGACTTTCTGAGCTTTTACTTTCCTTTCCTTATGCCGCCGAAGAAGGCGAAACGCTGCAAAGAGCGCAGAGACAAAAAGAAAACAGAAAAAAACCTAACCGCACACACACCCTTAGCCTCGGCGATGTCCAACAGACACACGTCTAATTCGCGCATTTCATCAATGATTGCATACACATGCATGCATCGCTAGCCAGAGTCGGAGTATGCTCAAGACAGAGCGAGAGGAAGTGAAGGAGTAACCGCCGTACGGCCATGGCAGCAGCAGCAGCAGACACATATTGCAGTTTGCAAGTTCTAGGCTACGAACCGCACTACGGCGGATGTGTTAGATAAAATGAGAGCGAAAACGAAGGCGAATAGAAGTAAAAAGTACAAGTTAACATGGCAACACACACTAACTCGCTGGCGAACACAAATACATGCGCAGCAACTTCGTCTGTTGGGTATGGTCGTGTTTGTATGTGTGTTTCTTTGAGTTGCACTGCATTTTCTGTGACAAAAAGCGATTGCAAATTTGAATTTGATTAAATGTCAAATGTTGGCGTTTTTCGTTTTTGTTTCTTTTTGTATTTTGAAAAGATTACCTGGAAGTTTCTTTTTTTTAATCGTTTTTTAAGTCAACTTGAAATTATTCTGCATTAATCAGAATTTAGATGAACCCTTGCAAAAGAAGGAGGTTTCGAACACATGTTTTCTTTTAAGAAGATTGCATCAGTTGGAATTTTAAAAAGTTTTCGGAATTTTAACAGAGCACGTTGAGTAAGACCTAACCTCGGTCTGGACACATGCTCAGGAATGTTTGATGTAAAACAACAGGACTCATAGTGCGATTGTTTCAGTTCGTAGAATCCATTGCGTAAGTTTGTATACATATGTACAACATCTCAAAATCATAAGCAGCTCATATACAGTGAGTCTCAGTTATATTCGTATGGAATATGTATACATTTTTTTCACTCATAAAGTATGTTTTACATTTGCAGTAGAGTTTTTTTTTAAATATACAGCCGTGTGCATAAAAATTGAGATAAGCAATTTTTGTTCTAAGAGGTAAGTTGTTGTTTTTTATGGAAAAAAAATAAATTATATGTAACGGAAAACTATTCAGTTGGCAACGCGGAGGAAGAAAATGAGAAGTAGAAGTAGAGAAGTAGAAAGATGAACTAGATTCATTATAGGAGTAGCAGTGAGAGAGTGAAGTTGGAAAACGAAAAATAATATTTGGCAGACAGTTCGAAAGAATTCTTGAACAGAAGTTTTGTAAGTGAGAAGGAGGAGCAAATTAGAACCAAAAAATATTCCGAGGTAGTTCTTAAGATTTATTTATACTTTATACATACAATTTCAAACATTATTTGTAAAAACTTCATCATAATGGATATTCCAAAAGAAAAGAGGGCACAAGCCATTGCGTTACATGGGCACGCTGGAAAACCCATCCGAGAGATTTCAGCTGACGTTGGAGTTTCAAAATACAGTGTTTCAAGGATTATTGCTCAACACAAGGTCAATCCAAACGCAAAATAACAAAACATGGCGATAAGGATAGGTTAGGTGAAATAGTATAATCAACCCCGGCAACAAATGTTTTGACCTACAAAGGGAGTGGACAACAACTGGCGTCAGGTAGATGCGTCTACAGTCCGTAGGCGTCTTCTGCAAGTCTTTGAAAAAACAACTGTTGGCCGAAAAAATGAGGGAGAAGCGACTAAATTGGGTTAAGAAAAAAAAGGATTGGACAGATGTGAAATTTGGTTTTGCGTGATCAGCTGCCTTTACGGCTTATATCACGGGGTCCATTTGTAGTAGACAACGCACGACTAAGCGGCTTAGTTACCCAATTACCAAACCGAGATCAGGCTTGAGGTGTAATCACCCCACCTTGCTCTGATGCGAAGCCTTTCTAAAACCTCTTTCGCTCTCTGAGTTGCAGCGCCCGGTTAAGAATGCAACTTTACACTGAGCCGGAATAGTCCTCGAATCGCCCTACCTAGCCATGGGCTTAACAATAGACAAGTCAACACAGTACAGTATCCTCGACTCTACCCGCGATCTTAGGTGGTAAACCACAGCCACCACGTTACTCCAACATAGGAGCCTAACGCACGGTCAGGCTGGAACAGAAAATCCAGGAGCTCCTGACTTCCCGTGGCACTAGAATATAGCCTCTGGTCAAGCTGTCACTACCAGTCAGGTTCCCTCAAAGCCTGGGTCTCCTAGCCGCCATTCCGCCGCAGATGGTTTTTTCTCCATCATCTTCCGTTGTCACTATGAATAGTGATGCGGATGTGATTTTTGAATCATGTGATTCATAAAATCCAGTCACATCACCTGGATAAGCAATGGGCAGTGGACAATTGGAAGAAAGTTGTTTTCTCGAACGAGTAAGTGTCGTGAGAAAAAGTCCGAAAGAAAAACTCCGACCCGGGAATGCGCCAAAACACCCTCCCAAAGTCATGTCTGGGCTTTACATTTAAAAGCCCTGGAAGTTTTAATCCAATAGAAGGTTTGATGAATAGCAGAAGTTTTAACTCAAATGCTGCTTCCAACTATTCAGAGCAGACGTTCCGTAGCAAATTCAATTTTCACACAACATCATGCTCCATGTTACACATCAAAAGAAATGAAGCAGTATTTTGCAAATCACAAAATTCATGTTTTTAATTGGCCTGGCAACTCCCCTGACCTCAATCCAATTGAGAATCTGTGGGCAATTACCAAAAGAAGGTTCAGGAAGAGAGACTGCACAACTTAAACTAAGTTGATGTCGTCTGTTATTGATATTTGGTTTCAGGACGAAAAATTAAAAACATATGCGAACGACTTGTTTCATCAATGCCAAAAAGAGTCAACGCACTCATAAAAGCCAAGGGCCTGTGTTATTATTTTTTTTAAAGTTTAATTGAAAATAAAGTAAAATATATTAAAAATTTCGTTTGTACCAATTAATTTGCACACGACTGTAAAGGAGTATGTGGACTACTAACTAAATGTAAAAAAAATATATTTAAAAATTTCACCTAATGCGATCGCGTTTAAAATTGAAATGTGTAGTAAAGAAATACAAGTTATTGTTTTTCTTTCTCTGACATTTTCACTGTTACTACTCGTACTTGAAATGCAGTTGCCTTAAAAATTAATGTTCATGTGTTGCTTTGAGCCTTGATGCTTGATGCTTGATGAAAGAAATGGTCTCACTGTACTCTTTTCTTGTATTTAGGAATGAGACAACTTCACTAGCATAGCCAAATTCTGTTCCTAGACATGTTTCGAACCATGCACAATCAAACATTAAGAATAATCTTGATTAGTAGTGTGGTTTTTTGAGGGATAAGACTTACATTTATTTCTAGACTAACGGCAAAGACTAACTTTTCTTTACATTTTCTTTTGAAAACAAAAATTAGGTGCTTAACGCAGCGTTTAAAGAGTTCGTTGCTTGGAGTGGCAGTCAGGCAGCGGCGACAGGAAGTTTTTTTTTTTTTGTAATTGGCGCGCGCTAAAGGGATAGTTTATACCCTTATGTGACCGGAATTCACAGCACGAGTCGAAGGTATACTTTTTAGTATTTGTGGAAAGGAACATTTCTCACAACCAAATGGTCGAATTTTTCAGCGATTTAGCTTGGAATCGGTCAATTTGTTTGACAAACAGACAATATTGGTCGTCTGAATCTCAGAGGACACTTATAAATTCTCAATCTTTGACAAAATACTGCACATACTCTATCAAATTCATATTCAATCAAATTTTGTGCGGCTTTTGAGCTCCCATCCCGCAGTCATCTTCCTCAGACCCAATATTTCGCAGATGATGTGGTTTGGGATGAGACGTGCCCTCTAACTGATGAGTTGAAGTACGAAATTATGGTTTTTGCTACCCATCAAACCCCGGGACTGCTTTCAAAATCCAAAATTGCATAACGAAGCGATTTTATTTTTTTTCATTTTTCTAATATCCGTGCATCCAAACAGATATCTTGATGCAGTCCTTCACAACATTGCATTCTGCTTTGCTCTTGATTAACTTGCCAGACAAGGTGGCAGATATTCGACATCATGTAATAAAGCTGATGTATTGCTCTTACAAATTCCTTCACACAATAATGCGATGGAGAGGGTTGAAACGGGGAAGTTGTGCATGCAAGGTCTGTGTTGATAGCAACTACCTTTTGCCCTATTGTTCTTCCTTGACATCAAAGGCGGACCACTTTCAACATTTGCATCTTCTTTTGTTCTTTTGTTGTTTTTTTGCGCGACGTGGTTATTTGTCGCTTTTATTTCCGTATCAGTTGGTGTCACTCAGAAACTGACTCCTTTTCAAACGTTAGAAATTTCTTTAAACTTTGTTCAGCGACCTATCCATGGTGGTGGAGATTAAGCATCTTCGCAAATTGTTAGATAATTCAACTAAAGTCGTCCTAGCCCTTTGCAAGATATGTTTTGATTTGACTGTGCTGCCTAGTTAAAAAGACTAGTTCAACTGTTTAATTGGTGCCGGGTAAAATCTTTGATTAATTTTGTATAGAACCCGTTTAGAATTTTTTCCTATAGGGCAATGAACATATACATAAGTAAATCATTCCTGCCTTTTTGATAATTTACAATGTCCTTTGTTTTAATTCCTAAGTAATGACTATGATTTTCAGAAATTTTAATAATTTACTTTTTTCTATTTATAGGTAAGTCATTGGTCGTGAAGAGATGCTCGAAAGAATACAAGAATATCTGACTGAACCTTCCAATCTAGCGTATGTACAACAATTCAAAATTTTGATTTGGAAATTGAGGCAAGTTACACTTTAAAATTTTTTATTTAGTGCACAAGTGTTCTTTTGCCCTTTCTGGGCATTTCTATACCCCGTACAGAAGGCTTCTTCTGAATTATAAAATGTAATTTACATCACATGACCACCAAAGGAACATCTGTGGAAGTCGAATTGGCGATAGCGATTTTCACGCACCATCAACAAAATATTACATTGAAATGGCACCTCTGGCGTGCAATCTACGCCAAGTAGTGATTTTTGTTGGGGTGTAATGGTGTATCTTGAATCAGTTCGCTGTCTGTACATCAGAGTAAATTTTACTTATTCAAAGGCACTTTAAACCAGAAATAAGCTAAATCACTGAAGACGAAAGCTGCGCTGACTAACCGTGGCTTGAGGAAATAGATTTGAATAACTTTCAAACGTTGTTCAATTGTTTAGTGCTCTATTATATCTTAAATGTAAAAAAACAAATATGGCTTTGCTTTCCGTTATCGAAAGAAACCTTGAGCTAGATGCGCTCAAAAAAAACCCATTATCTTAAGAAACGTATATTTCTATTCTTACTGCTTATTATTCTTCTTGTGGACCTGGGTCTCAACCAACATACCTCTCTAATCAGCACTCATCTTTCGCTAGGTCCTCCAATTGCGCACTCGAAGTTGGTTGGGGTTCTTTTCCACTTGCGTGCGCCATCTTAGCATAGGCTGTCCTCTGTTGCGTTGTCCCAATGGCTCTGATTCGAAGACTTTTCGAGCCGGAGCAGTGGTGTACATACCCTCTTCATGGCCGAGTTACCTTAAGCGTTGCATCCGAAGGCGCTCAACCAGGCGAAAGTCGCTGTACTGTCCATAGAGTTCGTCATTATATCTTCTCCTCCAGATGCCATGAACGCAAACTGGATCAAAATCACAGGCAAAACTCCTTTCTTTCTCCGATTTCAGTAACATCCAGGTTTCCGCGCCATAAAGTAGGACTGGAAACTGTGGTGTTATAGGTAGAGTGCGACGCTCACACGTCGAAGAGTGTAGGTTCGATTCCCAGCTCAACACCAATTTTTCGAGCTGCTGACAACAATCAAAGAGTATCTATCTAAGAAAGCTTCTCAAATTTCGCCATTCGGAGCCGGCAAAAAACTGTAAGTCCCTTCTACTTGTGAGAGAACAGTAGCGCACACAACACGAGCAGTTGATGAGCGTGCTAGGCCCTGGTTCCCCTTTGGACTGTAGCGACAACAATTTCTATTATTATTACTATTTGAAGGCGCTTGACCAGACGCATGTCGCTGTATGGTATAGCCCATAGAGCACGTCATTATGCCTTCTCCTCTAGGTGCCATCAACGCCAAAAAGGACCAAAAATCGCACCCAAACCTTTTCTATCGAAAAGACTAAGAGCTTCTTCACTCGCTTTCAGTAACGTCGAGGTTTCCGACGGGATGATCAAGCTCTTATATAAAGCAAGCTTAGACCTTCGAGAGAGGGTTTTATTACTCAATTGCCTCTTGAGCCCAAAGAAACATCTATTGGCGAGAGTGATTCTATTTACCGCGTAGCCGAAGTAGACGAAGTCCTTAACTTTCTCGAAGTTTCTGCTGTCTAGTGTGACGCTCTGTCCGAGCTGACGATGTTCTGTATGCTTTCTTGATGACAGTACTTCGTTTTGCCCTCGTTAACCGCCAGACCCATTTTAGCCGCTTTCGTTTCAATGCCTACAAACGTCTCAATAACGGCTTGCTGTGATCATCCAATCACGTAAATGAGCAATTGAACTGACTTTTGGAAGTTTTTTGCCGCTGGTGTTGACTTGACGCACTCAAGAATGATGTTAAAGAAGTCACATGACAGTGTGTCGCCTTGTTTAAAACCTTTTTTGACATTGAAGATCTCGGCTTTAACAGCAGCGAGACTTCTCCATCGTTATTCTACACAATCTTATGAGTTTGGTAGGAATGCCAAAACTAGACATGGCACTGTATAGCTCATACCTATGCACACTGTCATAGCGGCCTTAAAATCTATGAATAGGTGGTGAGTGTCAACTTGCATTGCTTGATTCTTTTCCAGGATCTGCAGTAAAGCGAATTTCTGATTTATCGTGGGTACCCCTGGCCTATGCGGGCGCTCTAAGTTAATCTACTGGTGGAGGGATAACGACTTCAGCATGACCTTGGCTTGGTGCCTCGGGAAAGTGGCGCTTCGTCGTGTGTTACCTTAGACTCTTAGAAAATGAAGTCGTCAGTTCTTCTTCTTCTTGTGGCGCTACAGTCCGGGGTGGACCTGGGCCTCAACCAACGTGCCTCTCCAGCCAGCACGATCTTTCGCCAGCTGGTTGAGGTCCTTCTCCACTTGTGTGCGCCACTTTAGTCTATGTCGTCCTCTGTTGCGTTGTCCCAATGGCTCGGATTCAAAGACTTTTCGGACCGTAGCAGTGGTGTCCATACGCTCTACATGGCCTAGCCATCTTAAGCGTTGTATCCGTAGACGCTTGACCAGGCGCATGTCGCTGTACAGGCTTTAGAGTTCGTCATTAAATCTTCTCCTCCATATGCCATCAACGCAACAGGACCAAAAATCGCACGCAAAACTTTTCTCTCGAAAAGACTAAGGGCTTCCTCATCCGCCTTTGCTAACGTCCAAGATTCTGCGCCATATGGTAGGACCGGGATGATCAAGCTGTTATATAAAGCGGGCTTAGTCCTTCGAGAGAGGGCTTTATTACTCAATGCCACTTGAGCCCAAAGAAACAGCGATTGGCAAGAGTGATTCTGCGATTGCGAGCAATTGAACTGACTTCTGGAAGATCGTGCCTCTGGTGCTGACTTGTGAGTTACGCACGATCTTCTCGAGGATGATGTTAAAGAAGTCACATGACAGTGCGTCGCCTTCTCTAAAACCTTTTTCGACATTGAAGGTCTCGGTGATTTCGGTACCGACCTTGACGGAACAGCGAGAGTTCTCCATCGTCATCCTACACAATCTGACGAGTTTGGTAGGAATGTCAAAACTAGACATGGCACTGTATAGCTCGTCTCTATGCACACTGTCATATGCAGCCTTGAAATCGACGAATAGGTGGTGAGTGTCAACTTGCAATGCTTGATTCTTTTCCAGGATCTGCAGTAAAGCGAATTTCTGATTTATCGTGGGTACCCCTGGCCTAAAACCACACTGATGGGGACCTATCAGGTTATGGACAAACGGCTTAAGACGCTCACACAATACGGCAGAGAGGATCTTGAAGGCTATGTGAAGAAGGCTGATCCCTCGATAAAGGGGTCTGTTTTTTGTGGGCCGGGTAAACGACGGTTCTGCTGCTGTTACTTCTAAAATTTGTCCATAATTTATGACACAGGATATGGAGTTATCAATTTTTTATGAACCTTGATGGTGGGGACATATACGAACTCCCAGACGTATACAAATTTAACTAGGTATAAAGCTTATGTTTGCAGGATAGGTCTTGGACGAGGTATCGATGTGGGTGTATAATTTAATTCTTGATTTTCCCTCATTTGAAGTTTACCATATAAACCCCCTTTTCCGGTCGTTATGTTTTTTATTTCATACGTTTTGTTTCCTCACATACGTCCTTACTTTGTATTCGACGCTGTAAGCCCGACTAGCTGGTTCCTAAGCCAAATAATGACAAATGGTGGATTTGGGGTATTATTTATAATCTAATCCCACACTAGAGTATGGATTTAAAATCGATATTTTACCGGTCACAAAGTGACCACCGTGACGTAGTGAGTAGAGTGCAACACTCACACGCCGAATGTCCAGGTTCGATTTCCGGCTGGCTTCGCATTTTTCACGGCACCACCTTTTTCGAGCTGCTGACAACACTCAAAGAGTAACAACTGTCTAAGAGAAAGATTTTTAAACTTCGCCTTTCGGAGTCGGCAAGGAACTGTTGGTCCCTTCCATTCGTGAAAAAACAGTAGCGCGCACAACACGAGCCAATCCCCTTTTGGGCTGTCGCGCCATACAATTATTATTAAATGTGATCCAACTTTTTTACTGAGTGAAATGTTTCAAGGAGTGGGGTTTCAAATCTACTTTCAATTCAATGGGAAGGGAAGCAGAAGCACTTTTGAAAACAATTTCGTACCGCACACTGGATCTGTTGCAGTTAGAGAAAGCATCAGGTTCGTTAATAGGTTCACATTTTCATTGCCAAAAAATTAGTTTAATGATGTTGCCTCCGCTACCAGAAAAGGGCCTCTATTGGGACACTAGGTGTCATTGTCCTTCAAAAAAAAAAAACTATCCCAGTTGATTGTTCATCTCACATTTTTATGGAAACAACTCTAACAAGTTGCTGGCAACACTCAAGAAGCACTCAATGTTAATGGTTTTCCAAATTCTAGGTCTTTTCGGCTTACAAGAGAACAGTAACATACACAAGACGAGTAAGTCAGCTGAAGTGTTACTCCATTTATACATTTTGTCAGACTTATGAAAGACTTTTGGTGACTTTATTTCGTATTCGCGGTTTCCGATCGTGAAGACCAAAATATTCAGTATCTGTTTACAATCGTTCTCCACCCGTTTGCTTATTATTGAGACTTTAATGATTTTACACCATGTAAGAATGATGCATTCGCTATTATCAACTTGGAAAATATGTAACATCTATGCATGTATATGTTTCAAGTGCACAAGGCTAATGATAATGACCCTGAAGTGTTTAATGGTTGATAGTTGGTATAGGTCAGTAATTATTCTACAACTGCGTTGCAGTCAATCGCACTATTAGGGAAACTTGCAATAGTCGCCAAACTGTTTATATATTCGAATAGAGCAACTTGGACTTTGTCCATGAAAAAGTGAAGCAGCGCGACCAAAATTGCACTGACTTCCGGCAGAAGTGTCTTCGCTTAAGACGGCTGTCAACGTATATAAACCTGCTCTATGAACGTTTCTGTCTCAAATCTAGGTTTACTTTAGTCAAAGGCCGCACACACGGCTCTCCAACATCACTCGTTAGCAGTAGACATCTAGATTTAAACTGAGACTTTCCCTGAACTGTTTGACAGTCCGAAAGTTTTTGCTCAGCTTTAAGGACTGTCACGAGGGAGTCGTACGGAATATTTGATTTAAGAGTTAGAAACGTTGACGCTGTTGAAAAAAGTTCTAAAGTTAAACAATTTAATTTTTGCATTTTGGTTAAGGCATTGCTATATCTTATTTTTTCCTAATTGGGAAGTAAAATATTAACAATCTCAAAACCTGGAATATTTCAAATCCGCAACCTTTCCCGTTTAATACCTTCCAATCCCGTTTATTATTGTCTCAGTCAGGGTAAGGCAAAGAAATATGAATTAAGTTTGTAATCTTACAACTTGGCAACATCGCAAAGTTCTCCCTCCCGCCCACACCGGGTCAAAACATAACAATCTAACCGAAAACGACACAAAAAAAGACGAAGAAAACACAGAAAAGCTTGTGCAACGCAAACAAATGCCCGAGTTGGACCCCCAAGTCTCGTCCTAGCCACGGCGCGACACCCTTTTCCTTGAATGTCGTCTACCCTAATCTCTCCTACTTAATTTCCAACCGGCAACATAAACCACCACCCACACACGCCCATCCGCAATCGTCTATCCTTGTGTTCTCTTCATACCGATGAGATGAGAGATATACACAATAAATCACACGTGGCTATGTGCCGCCGCCACTGTCGACGTTGTCGGTCGCTTGTTTGTCCGCCTTCCACCCATTTTCCACATGTTTTTTGTTTGTATCGACTACTGACCCGCTGAATGAGTGAGATTGTGTCCGTAGCTGTATGGGCGTGTGTCTGGATGTGTTCGTGCGGGTCTGTGTGTCGATTTGTGTTGTGTTTCTCTTTTAATTCTTGACATTTTCATTTCCTCTTGGGTTGTGTGTTTCGCCGGTGATGGCAGTGACAGCGGCAGCAAAAACGCATCCACAAACACACGCACATCCAAGAATACAGTCGAATTGAATCGCCTCGCATCTAGTCGAATACACTTGAACTTGCGCGCTGCGCATGATAATTGCCGACTCACGAGAACTTACCCTACACAACAAAATGGAAAATAGCCGCACAACGCATACAGAGAGACACGACCGACCGATGAGGTGGTGTATCTGCGTCGCAGTTCGTGGATCGTGTATCTCTTCACACACATCGAGCGGGAGAGAGTGGAACGTAGTGCCAAACTGAACGATTTCCTGTGTAATTGGATTGGTTTCGATTCTGACTTTTAACATTCTTTTACTCTTCACATTGATACACACACACACAGGTCCACAGTCATGGACTCTGTCAAGAGAAGAGCCCATGGCCGTGGCATGGTGCGTTGGTGAGGCCGGAGCCGGTCGGTCGGCGACGGAAAACAAAATAACAAGGAAACATAAAAAAAATGTAAACCGACCACGAAGAGAAGGGAAACCGAGAGAGAGAGTGAATTAGTGTGTCGGCATTTTTTCTCTAGCTGCTGAGCAAGTGGTGGAGAGGAGAATGAGCAATCGAGAAGGAGAGAGTGCGAGAGTGCAGACGTGTAACTGTGTGCGGGTATTGTGTGTATTTTCTTGCACTTTCGTTCATCATCGATGAAGTTTTTCTCATCATGTTCGGTGGGCTGATTTAGTATTTGTTTGCCCGTCGTCGTTAGCACTGGTTGTGTCGTCGCTGTCGTCGTCGTCATCATCGTCTCGTCGTCTGTCTCTTATAGATTTGACATTTGATTTCACTTCTAATTTGTATTCGCTACACCTTTATCCGCGCACAACACACAGTATCCGTATCTGTTCGTTCTTCAGTGGCGGCTGCATCTTCCGACAAAAATTCACATTCATTTTCTCATTTTGTGTTGTGAATAAATTTTTTTGTGTGAAATCTTTCTGTTTGTTTTCCACACACACATGTGTGTAAAAAAATAGTGTCTCAGTGAAAATTTGTAAAGAATTCTACGCGATTCACAACTAGCGTAAAGGTGGCAAAATCGTAAGAGAAAGAGAGAGAGAGAAAGGAACGATTAGAGGCAAGGCATGAGCTAGAAGTCAATTAGAAAAAGTGTGTTTATGTTTATTTGATGGTGCGTCTATTTTGGATGGAATCCCAGCATTTATCTTTAGCCTGCAAATTCATCGAAACATCTTGGCTGTTACTGCTGGTCGTGTCATAGTTCAAGTAGCGCGTCGCGAGCATCATCGTGTTTTGTGTGTTGCGTCGTTGCCGGTGTCGTTGTTGAGGAGTTGCCGCCGCTACTAGCGAGTGTAGCGCGGCAAAACGCTAACATTACTCTGGGCTATGAATGATGGTGATGTGTATGCTATGTTTCCATAAATAGCTCACAAATCTGTCTCTGAACTGCGTGCGGATTTTGTTGTTCCATAATAGCCAGCAGGTTCGCTTGTGTTTTAGTTTTGTTTTCATTCTTTTATCTTCCTTCGAAAGCAGAGGACAGTGTGAAAAGGGAAATTCCCAAAAAGGTGTCCGTCGCGTCTGCCTTAACACATTCCATGTGTTGGCTGCAATGAGAGGAGATCTGTGCACCACAGACCTAGACGCAGACAAAATAATCCCCATCATCCCTACCGCCATCATCTGCATCAGCATCTCATCGTTGTCAACAACAAAAGAATTAAAAGTCAAAACTTGACTGCACCCCAAACGAAGGTACATTGAAAAAGTGAAGTTACGGCGAGAAAAGAAGGAAATTTCAAGTGAAAACAGGAAAGGAAAACAGATAAAAGTGAGACAAGCAAGAGAAGGTGGTCATAAGAGAGAAAGACCAAAAATCAACCAACCAGCCAGTCAGCCAACAACAAAAACAAAGTATAACTTCAAGACAAAACAAGGAAGAATAGAATAGAATTTGAAATTGTGTTAGGGTGCGATTCGGTGCTCTTTGCTGGCTGTCGTGTGTTGTGTCTGTGTCCTTCTACACCTGCATCTGTTTATCAGTCTGTCTTCGCTGTTGTGTGCTGTTCTTATGAATATACCCACATCCATATAAATATATATATTGTATTGTTGTTATTTTAATTTCTGTCTTGGATATCTCCCTTCGCTATCCAATTGTGTGTTCCTCGCATGAATTAAGTGCATTCAACTATCTAACATCTCACAACTAAAAAAGTGAATTCATTTATTTTGTATATATTTTAAAGTGCATTGCAATAAGTGCTGAAAAGAAAAGAGTGAAGATATCAAATCCAATCAAAGGCCAGCAAAACAAGTGCAAACGAAGAAAGTTTATTGTGTCTCGTGAAGCAGAAGTGCGTTATTTTTACTGTCCGGGAATTATCTGCAGATTCCAAATGGATTTCATCTGTAATCAACGACCGCTATGTTTGGATTACTTTGCAAATGGATTAGAACGAGATTTACTTGATTTTCAAGGTAAACCCAAACCCCTATCACTTACATTTTCCTTTCCAAAATATGGCAACACTTGTTTTTTTTTGTTTTCCGTTTAAGATGTGATTTTGAAAGTTTTTTCTTTTAATTTTGGTCTGGAGACCCCAGTGAGCACTTTCTAATTCATAACCGTATTCAACGGATGCTGTTCATCAACTTCCCATGGATTGATCCATGTGACAGTTTACACCGATTTTCTGTGTGAATAAATGCGATTTACATAAATTACACAATCGATTAACAGGGGATTTACATAAGGCGACAATTTCGCTCTGAATAATCCGCAGTGTCTGGAGACCTTTCCGGTCATTTGGCTGTTAGATGATTCAGGGCAGATGTCTTGAGTCATTTGACAATGGTTTTGTCGTTAGATGAAATTCATTTTAGTTTTCGTTTTGCGATGTCAAAGTAGTTAGGAACAGAAAGTTAATATCGAAAGATTTGCAGTACTGAAATGATCGTGCTTCTATTTCGGAAATGTTGCAATAAAAGCTACATTCCTCGAAATTGCATCGAATTGTGTCAATTTAAAAAAAAAAAAATACAACAGCGAATTTCAAGATCCTTCAAAGGCTTAAAAGAGCCGTGACTACGTTGGTTTAGAGGATTACGTGCAACAGTCATGTGAAAGGTTCCAGATTCCGTCTCTGTTTTGAACATCTCTTATTTTTTTTTTTTTACCGCAGCACTTCTTTCCTGGCAGCACTCAAGGAGTGACATTTGTAAAAGAAAAAAAGCTTCCCAAAATTTACCTATCGGAGCGAGCAATAACTGTAGGTTCATTCTACTCTTGAATGACTTATAAGGACGTTCAAAGTAAATTTTTTCGTTTACTGGGGCAGGAAGTTATTGATTAAGAATCGTTTGGTCTTTTCGTAAAAAAGAAACACCAGCCAATCAATTTTTCCAGACCAGGTGTTTGCTTAAAATTTTCTCAAAAGTTATTTACTGGCTCTAAAGCATAATTTTGTTCTATCAGTGACTTTTTGCTTTTGACGGAGCTTAGTATTATATAAAATATAGAATTATAAAGTAATACTTGCCTGTCTTTAGGCCAATATTCTTCTTTCGTTGGCCAAACTACTCCTCTTTCAATTGCCCATAAAGTCTTTTCAAGGTCTTTTCTCCTTTTGTGTTGTTTCAATGGGCTTTCTTGAACTTCCTGTTAAAGCTGTTCATTGCACACACTGTGCACAGGTTTGTTGTTCTCGGTGTGTTATTTGCATACGTATGGATAGGCGCATGCCGTCCTTTCTCCATAAAAGTGCCTCCAGCTGCCTTCAAAGCAAACAGGACAAGAATCGTTACCAAATCTTTTCAAAAGTCTTTCCCACTTGTATAAATTTTACACCGCTAAGCAAAGCAGAAATATGTAAAAGATTCACTGCAAGTTTAACTTGTTCCTTAAATAAAGAAAGGATTCTCTGGAATCCATGGTCAAGAGTAATTTTGGCAAAGATAGTGCATGTAGATCGTCTTTCCTAGATTATGACTTAGTCTACTTTTGTAATAAAACGATCCACTTCAACCACTTCCGTTTAAAATCCACCTATTGCGCTTTTGAAGGCTTTATTTGTTCCTCCTATAAACTGAAGTGGCCGCAGTGGCGTAGTAGGTAGATTGCGACGCTCACACGCCGAAATGTCTAAATTCGATTCCCTGCTGATCGAATTTTTCACGGCACCACCTCTTTCGAGCTGCTGACAACACTCAAAGAGTAATAACTGCCTAAGAAAGCTTCTCAAACTTCGCCGTTCGGAGTAGCCAAAAAACTGTCCAGAGTAATAAAGAGTAATAACGTCGACACTCTTTAAAACCTTCTAATCGTGAGAAAACAGTAGCGCGCACAACACGAGTACTTGGTCCCCATGTGGACTGTACCGCCAACAATTATTATTATTATTGTTATTATCAACTGAAACAATTATCGAAATAATGAATATCGGCCTTCTGGCGTCAACCTTGGAGTTTTGAATGACTTTCGAAAGACTTTCGAAAGAAGACACATGGTGACGCATCATCTTGTGTAAAATCCTCTTGGACATTGAAAGCCACGATGAGCTCCTCACAGGCAAAGTGGAGAATCAAACCTGGACATAATATGTATTTCTTGCCTCGATGGATGCTACGGCCAAACTCTGGTCGCTCGACCATTTCTCTGGTGTCCACAATTATACCCTAGTGTTTGTAAACACAGGAGAACTCAGGCTTGCGGAATTTTGCCCCTTGTATATACATATCCGCCGTGGTGTAGTGAGTAGAGTGCGACACTCATACGCCAAAGGTCAGGGTTCGATCCTCAACTGAACACCTCGAATTTTTGGACGGCATTACGTCTTCGAGCTGTGCCTACATCACTCAAAGATAAGTACTGTCTAAGAAAAAGCTTCTCAAACTTTGCCGTTCGGCAATGGGTACGTAAATAAGCAGAATTGTCGATTTTAGAGTGAATATCAGCCAGAAGTATTGCAAGAGCTACCAGTGCATCCAGAAAAAGTCACAGTTTGCTGCGGTTTATGGGCTGGTGGCATCATTGGACCGTACATCTTCAAAGATGATGCTAATCGTAACGTAACTGTGAATGGTGAGTTCTACCGTGAGATGATATCCAACTTTTTTGTTTGCCCAAAATACAAGAGTTTCACTTGCATGACATGTGGTTTCAACAAGGCGCCACATGCCACACAGCACGCGCAACAATGGACTTATTAAGAAGTGTGTTCCGTGAACATTTCATTTCACGTTCGGGACCGGTCAACTGGCTGCCTAGATCGTGCGATTTAACGCCTTTAGAATATTTCTTGTGGGGCTATGTTTAAGCTCATGTCTGTACAGACAATCCCGCTTCAATTAACGCTTTGAAAGACAATATTGATATCGGCCGAAATATTGGAAAGAGTATGCCAAAATTAAACCCATTTGAGGCGCAGTTAAGGCCAACATTTGCATGAAATAATCTTCAAACATTAAATTATATGGACCGTACTATCGATTCAAATAAAGATTTCATGCATTTTTCTGAATTTTAAGTTTTGTTTTTTTTTTAACATTCCTATAGCTTTTAAAAAATAACTCTTTACTTGTGAAAATAGTAGCGCGCACAACACGAGTAGTTGAAGAGAAAGGTAGGCCCTGGTCCCCCTGTGAACTGTCGCGCCAACACTTATTATTATTAAGGTGCAGTACACCCTTTGAATGCCAGTAGGTCCTCTCAATCTCTTTTTTGCCGTTCATATTCGGAAAAAAACTTGTAGGTCCATTCTACTTGTGAGAGAATAGTAGCGCGCACAACACGAGTAAGTTGATGAGCAAGCTAGGCCCTGGTCCCTCTGTGAACTGCCGCGGCATATATTTATTATTTTCATATGGCCTTGAAAGTCGATGTTTTTTTTTCAATTTGAACTTCTTAGATCTTCTTCAAAAATGTAATCTTCCTCGTTCTGAACGATGTAATGACAGTCTTTTTGTGTGCCCGACCAACGATGCTCATCGGAAAGCTTCTGACAATACCTCACGAATGAACTGTCACATGCCCCTACAGGAAACGGTCATCAGGTAACTAGGTTCGACTTCAATATTTTTACTATTTACACATATTAAAAATTAAGATTCTTGCTTTTTGCCCTCCAAGTTGATGATGTCACAGATGCTCAGTGTAAATGGTTGAAGGTGCTGAAAACCATTGGTTAGTTGTCGGTAGATTCATAGTTTAAAGAAATTAATTTTCAATCTTGTGAAGTATACCTAATCGCACTATCTCGGTAGCAGCTGTTGGTTTAATAAAATGAGAAATTTTTAGAAATTTTTTAATGTCGGGAAATGATTACCTTTCCCATTGCCTCTTTAAACACGTTCCGTTTACGTTTAAAACCTGACATTGCAATTCACCAAATACCTGCTAATCGGGACGCATATTGGTTTCTTCGAAAAAGCTATTTACATTTCCAAAAATACGAACAGGGGCAACCTTTAAAATCCTCAAGTTCAGCAAACAAACATGTTTTCTCCACCCAAAGTTCATTCATCCTTGCACCCGAGACACTGACAGAAATAAAAATATTAATTTCAATATCGCTCAACACCCGCACTGCTCACAATAATAAGGAAAAATAATTTTTCAGCGAATCCTTGTAATTTTTCGACTCACTCATCCCTCTCACCTCGTTCACACCCAAATTGGGAGGGTAAATTGACTCCGATTTTTATTTTCAAACGAAAAGGATTCCTTTTCTTCTGGATTGGAAAGACATGTTTTTTTTTTGGCCATAGACCTAGCTCATATGTAACTGACGCGTGGGACGTCGTAGGCTTTGATTGCTCTTTTGAGAAAGAAATTTTCCTTCGCCCACTAGGGTTTCCAGCATTGGGGGGCGCACCCTCCGAGGAAAAAAAGAAACATGTCCTTGGCCATACAATGGATTACTTATTGACCAAGCTACACACAAGCACACGCGGGGAGCGTTGATTAATTTGATTTTTTGTGCTGGAATTCAAGGAGGCTTTTCATTTGTTCGATGCTGGCTTCCAGCGGAGCCATGTGATTGATTACCAGTAAAACACCGTAACAATATACCAGGGATTTCATTAATCCGCCGATCCCAACCCTCTTCTCCAGGGAACCCACGTCGTCGTCCTGTCCGGCATTCTCTCCACATTCATTTGCTTCAAATTACTTATTCATCTGTTGGAGTGGTCTTCGGACCATACGTAGGTACACAAGTGCCTTCGAATGGATCAAATGGAAAACAAGTTTTAATTTACATTTAATTTGAGAATCGACCATGTATCTAGCCACTCCATGCGCCAATGAGACGATGAAAAATAAATCCATTGAAAATCCAACGGTGGGGACACGTGTGTATAAATACTTGTCTGTTTACATTTGCAGATATTTTCTCATTTTTGGAATACTTACGGCGGATGAGTGTCTAATGAGTGGCACGCCAACTTGACGAAAGCCTTGTGATTCTTTTCAGGATATGCAATGTGCCGAGAACTGTTAATGACCGGCGATGGTATTGAGTGACGACGGCCTGTCAGATAAATGCGGATGAGTTCCTTGCTCCTCCCCCTCAATAGATAGTTTGTTTTCCTTGGATGGAGGGGATAGAATTGTTGAAGGTTGCAAATCTGGCGCGATGGGGAAAGAAGGAAAGGCGAAGTCGAGCACATTAGCAAAATGGGGCAGCCTTGGAAATGGTTTCAGTTTTTAGTTGAGTGACCTTTGGATGGGCAATCGCTTTGAAAGAAAACGTGTAGACATGGAAGATATTTGCGCGCAGGCATGATTTAATGGGCTGTGAACTTGTCAGCATAAGAAGATTGATTTCGTATTTGATCGTCCGGCGCGATGATGTTTTTTTTAGGCGATTAAGTTGTAAAGTACGAGTGGACGTTTGAATTGGATGTTGTGACTGACGGAAAGTAGGAACAGCTTTTAATGTCCGAAGGCGAAGAACATTTGCAAAATTTGAAACCGCTTGGTTCTGAAAAATGTGTCTTAAATGTACTCAAATTTTTGGCCTTAATTTTAGAAATAGTCTCACTTGCACTTCAAGCACTGCTCAAAAACGATGGCCAATTTGAAATTTTTGTATCATTCATTCATATCATATCATCACATCATATCATTTTGTATCATTTTTGTATCATTTGTATCATTGATAAAAATTAACACAGTTTTGAAGAAAGAGGCTACGTTTGAAGTATGCTAGAAATGTGAATAAGTCCCAAAATATATCCATTTGTTTTCAATTTGCAGTAAGTATAGAAATTCGAAGAATAGTAAGTTCTATTTGTGAACACTACGCTTTAGCAGATCACTTAAGTCACCCATCTAAAGCTGGCTTAACATAATGTCCCAGCATTGTATTAGAACTTGAAGGCATGTGTTTTAACTTTGCAAGCTTTTCAGAATGCAAAATTCGTACCTTAACCCATTGGATTTTTTTTTTTTTTAGAAATTTCTAACAATGTTAAAAACTTTTGATTTATTTTGGTAGCAACCTAAATTTTTCAAACTTAAAACATTTTACACTACTCATGACATTTTGCAAATGTCGAAAATTTTAGAAAAAGAATTGAATGGATAATCGCAACAATGCCAAGCCAAAACTCTTTATTTCTGACCGACCAAAATTTGAGAAATGTCAAAAATTTAGTACCAAAAATTTGATCTGATTTTTAGTTGTAATTTAGTAAATTAATACAATAAATTAAAATAACACCGATAAAAAAAATATCACGTTACCTTTGAGGAAAGACATAGTTTCCAAGTTCAGAATAGTAATAATAATTTATTGGCGCTACATTTCACATGGAGACCAGGGCCTAGTTTGCTCATCAACTATTCGTGTTGTGCTCCCTAAAGTTCTCGCACGAGTAGAAGCAACCTACAGTTTTTTGCCGACTCCGAACGGCTTTTACTTAGACAGTTATTACTCTTTGAGTGTTGTCAGCAGCTTGAAAGAGGTGGTGTTTTGAAAAAATCACGGTGTTCAGTTTGGAATCGAACGTGGACCCTTGGCTGTGAGCGTCGCTTTATACCAACTACGCCACGGCGGCCACCAAGTCCACAATATTTCTTAAAACGTTGAAAAATTTCCCTCAACATGTACAAATTTGGAAATCGTGCGAAACCTCTGGATAAACGACACGATTTTGATAATATTTAAATTGGCACATTGTTTTACAGATTCTTTTCTCCCTTTCTGTTGTTTCCATTACTTCGCCTGGACTTCCTGCTTTAGCCACACTGCATAGGCTTGTTGATCCTGTTGTTCCTCCAATCCCCACAATATCACCGCTCAACCCTCTTTGCACATACAAACGAATCGAATCTCGCAGCTAAACTATTTATTTAAACTTCTTCCATCACGTCAACGCATAGTGTAAAATGTTGACAGCCTTGATCACTGCATTCGACGTTCGTTCCTCATTAAAAAACCATAATCGCATCCATTAACCTTTTGTTAGTTCCATTTCAGTGTTAAAGACCATGTTTCTTAAGTTTGACATTGGAAATCGGCGCCATTATCATCTAGTTTCGAAGCAAAATATGGTCACCTCTGGTGAAATTCAATATTTTGCCACTGGCATTTAACACCGGCTCGTTTGCAAAAATCACGACATTGTTCTAGTGGAATGGACAGATGGCCCATTCATGCTGACGTTGTCGTCATCGTCTATAGAAAGCAAAACAAGACACTGTCGAGTTACACACGTAAATATTCAAATTAAAGGCGTTTTTATTTTTGCAAATCAAAATATCACCCCGAAAAACCAGATCTTTGGCTTCAAATTAAGTTCAATGACACACATCAAACCTGGTCGCCATAAAATTCACTAAAAAGCAAAACCTCATCAAAATACCAAAAATTAATAATTAAACAGACATTTACCTTTAGGCGGCTCTCTGCGCGCCATCTCCCCCTGGGGCCGTATTCTAGACACAAATACACATACACACACACACACACACACACACATGTATATACTCTCACATCTAGTTTAGTTTTTCGGCAGAGACACCACCGAAATTCCGATCATCACCATAACTGGTATATTACCGCCTTGTGCGGCCCGAGACACGCACACACATCGAGGCGAATTCAAATAAAAACAAAACAGTCATTGACTTGTCTTCAACACAAAGTCTCGCTGTCAAGTGACCTTGCACTTTTCGAATGCGGTTCACTTGGCAGTCAACCGTCGTCGTTTCGTTACCAACGCCACCCCGCCAACCGGTCGGGCAAGGCAAACATTTTGTGCTCGAAATGAGCATCGCAAAAAGGTCATTACCATGTACGACAATGACGATGAAAACATGGAATTCTTCATTATGACCATACCGCGCACCACTAGTACGACCACTAAGCCACCACAACGGGCTCGCAAATCGCATCGGGGGAGAGATTTATGGCGAAAGATTGCGGCGAACACTTAAAGACACACATTTGTCTTGGGCTTGCCATCGGCGATTGCAGTCTCTTCGTTTTTTGTTTTTGTGTTGCTGTTTGTTTCTGCCTAATTGATAAAGATACCAAATTTGCATTTGAATTAATCAACTTGGCAGATACATGTGTGCGTGCGCTGTGGATCTCTATCGATTTGCTGGGGACGCGAATGGTGATTTTGTTTAAAATTAAATTTATTCGGTTTTGCCGACTGCCATGAAGGCGAGGTCTCGGATATCCTTGAGAACGTTTTGAGGTGTTGCGGAGTGGTTTTTGAGTCACCATAGGAGATATGAGTTGTCGAGAGTTTGGGCGGCGTTTTTGGAAATGCCAAAATATTAACCTACTTTCGGGTGCATTAATTGGGGGGATTTCCAAGTAACCCCGTGGTCAGCTTGATTTGGGTCGAAGGAAGGGGGGCAGTGAATCATCCGGATGTAGCTACCTGAACTGAAGCTGAAGTTTTTCTGATTCATATATGACTTATTCGGCTTTAAGTTCAGATTTTTCAGTGACATTCTGATTTCGGCAGTTTTGAAAAGTAAATATCGACGGAATATACTGGGAGGGAACTGGTTAACTATTGAATTTGTCTCTTAGTAAGTTGATAGTTCTTCCTCAATTGTCAGACACCTCTTTCTCGAAAATTGTTCAAAATACAGCTCTGTCGTCTCATTCTTGAGTTTCACTTCTATCCTCGTCTCTTTCATTTTCTTGAAATACAGCTTGAAAGGAAGTATGTAGATACAATGCATGATGAAGTTCAAGCTTACAATTGTTAAGTGTGCAGCTTTTTTTCGATAGACTCAAATTGTTGTTAATCGCCTAGAATTCGGAAGAGTCTTACATCATGGTAGCAACCTGTGTTTAAAAAGTTGGTCACGTTAGGTTAGTTATATTGAACTTTATTCAATTAAAAAGGTATTTACAAGTAAGATTTTAATAAAAGAAAGAGGATTTCAAAAAGAATCAAATTTACTTCAATGTGTTTAATACAAGGGGAAACATGAAGTAGTACAAAAGAAAATAACTTCAGTGAAAAAGTCAAAAAAAAAGTACACTATAAATAGAAATTGTGGGTTGCACATTGGACACTAAGGTCCAACAAGTTAGGCAAGCCGAGGTAAGATCGAATCACACAAACTAGTTGACCACCAAGCACAGTAAACCTAAAAACAAATTGAGGCTGCCCTATTGTTGGAGCAAATGTTCCCAAAACTTTCGCAAATAAGTAATCAAACGAAGATTAAAAGCCGTCCCGATTTTTACAGAGCTAAGGGCATGTTTTTAGACCCTAAAAACATGTTTATTTAGTTTTGGTTGTAGTCTTCGTCGTTCCAATCAATGATCCATTGCGATAACAAACGAAACACTGCATTAGTCTCTAGGTAAAGGCATATTAAGTTCCGTTCTGTGAAGATCGTTCAGTTATTAAGTTTTTTCTTTAGAATATTTCTTAATAATATGTACTAAACATAATGATAATTAACTCCATTAATATATGAAATGTAAGGTTAGGTCGAAAGAGAATAGATTAAGAATAAGTTTAGCTTAGAGTGCCCGTCGATAGCCAGTAAGTTAGATTGTAGAAAAAAAAACAAAGTACCTCCAACTAGTTTTAAGCATTTTTTTTGTCTAGTACGTAAGTCTGTCATGAATTGGAAATCAAAATGTGTTAAAAATGAAAAAAACATCGGTGAAGATCGTTGTCTTTTCAAGAGTATCAGGAACCGCGTCTTTATGTTTTCCCTCAGATTTTTGTCTCTATTTGCATTGTTAATTATATGTCCTCTACGATTGTTGAAACACCAGGTTTGTTGCCTGTTTCGCTTCATCCGCCATATTTGGGAGAGTTGGTTGTAGTAGTGCTGAACTGATATAAAGTAATGAAGGAGTTTTCGATTAAATGAATGTTTTTTTTTTTAAAAAGATTTCATCGTCGTCGTCTATTGAGCTTTGCGCAGCTCTTTTTATGTTTCGATGCATTGCTTCAAAGCTAAGTCACTTGTCATTCAAATTTTTGTTGAGAGTTCAGTTGAAAAGTCAACCCGAACTAAGTTTATCCCTTCAAGAGCCGTAGCTTAATCTGTAATTGCACTCATCAAGACCGACTTTCCTCACCGACCAGTTCTTCTTATTGTTTGTGTGGCGCTACAGACCGGCGTAGACCTGTGCCTCAACCAACATGTCTCTCGAGTCTACACAATCTCCCGCCAGCTGGCTTTCCAAGATGATTAGAACCTGTTGCGTTGTTCCAATTGTTCGCAATTCAGGCCGAAACTATGGTATGCAGTTACTTTTTCTGTTTTTACAGCTGACATGGACATGCTGAAGTTAACTCTGTTGCGTGTTTTGGCTGTAAAGTAGAGATTATGAAGCAGAAATTTACAGTAGTCCAAAAGCACCACTACTGGTGGTCTTAATTGGCAAATCGTCATGCCCCATTACAGAGTTTAACAATGTTTGCAAGAATTTCAAATTTATTGCCAAAATTTGCAACTTTTCCAGAAGAAACCAACCGATTAGGTTCACTTCTGTCTAAGCGGGTTTCTCAACAAGCAAGCACTATTTTCTTGGATGATGGTTTTTGGACTGCTGGACGATGCTGATCACCAGGTTTCTGTGAATTAAAATCGCTTTCGCAAGTCATGATGAGTCATTATTTTTGGCCCTAATTGAAAAGTATTGCCTTGGCCTTCACAGATTGACACGGAACGTGCAACAAGCCTCACAGAAGATTAAGCAAGCGTTATTTCCAGAAATGGATCTTCTCATGTCCGTCTTGATAAGTGTTTTTGAAACAGTTTCTTTGGGGCTACTTAAAGTCATGGGTTTGTACCAGCAAGCCGACAACGCCAGAAGATCTCGGAGGACGTAAAATAGTGCGATTTTCTGTCAATTTATGCGAAGAAGCGGTTGAAAGTAAGGTTCAACGGCTGGAGTTTTGAAAACTTGCCAGTGGTGGTAACCCAAAGGAAATTGAACTTCGTATGTAATTTTCGCTTAATGTTCTTAATCTCAGAAAACAAATCTTTTGGACATCTTTATCCATCCTTGTATTATTGAAAAAAAAAAATGAGAACTCTTTAGCACTAGGTATTGGGGTCGATGGAAATTTGTAAAACGTCCCTGAAAGGTTTTTTCTTAATCGAAGAAAAGAAGTGTTGAGGTTTCAGCTAACAAAAGTTCAGATGCCCTCTGTACAGACTCCTATCTCTGCGACAGTCTTTGATCGTAGTTAGCATGACTCTGTTGTTCATGTGCCTTTTCCTCTTCACCGCTCCATCGGACTTTGTTTATTTCTTCGAATCACAAGAGGCAAGGAAAGAGATGCTTTGTTAAACTTGGTTCCAATGAAGGTACTATTGACCATCAACGAGGATGCGCTTTTATATGATCCGATGGAAACTGATGGCTTTTGTTTTTTATATATATGTATTTTTTCAAATTAGCTCATTGACTTTGTTTGGGAACAGACAACGTGTAGAACGACGATAGAACGAATTCAAAAAAATTAAATGAAAATAATAATTAGATTAACAAATAACAAATCTCTATTGAACTGCGGATATGTCTAAAGGACTGTACAAGGATTGGATGGAAAGTGAAAGTTTTCTTTCTGCAGCCAGTAGTCATCAGCTCGGTATCTTTCGATGCGGCGATCGGTCCGAAACAACATCTATGTAAAAAGAATGGAATGGCAGATGGTCCAGCACATCGTGTGATGTTTGGCCTTGAGGTTGTGGTCAGCAAAATTCGGTTGTAGTTGATTTACATTAGTGACCAAAAGTAATGTACCAGACCAGTACAGACTTGCTACACATTATTTTACAAAACCAACTACGCTTAAGTCCTTTAGAAGGGCTCAAGACTGAAAGCCAAACATTGGCGCTAAATGTGACTCACCATACCTCAAATAAATTTAACAAACAACAGAAACCCCTATTTGAAATCACAAGAAATTTGTCAGAACATGACCTGGCGAAATTCTCATGGCCAACGTGTGTCCACTTGTTTTTATTAAAAATTTCTTCCCAAAATGATAAAGTCAAGCGAAGATGCGGCAAAAGAAAATTAGCCATTTATTGCTGCTTTTTCTCGTCCAACTGGTTAAGCCGAAAAAAAAACGAAGAGGCGGTTATCTCTTGTCATTTTGTTTATTTAAATTGTTTCTTTCACTTTTTATTATTTTGCATTTCATGTCTTTCTTCTTTCCTTTTCACTTTTGCGTCTTTTTGGAATGGAGACACGTTTCGCTTTAGTCGTCGTGCCGAACGGAATCGCCTCAAAGCACAAAACATCAAACCGATTTAGTTTTCTTTTTGTCTCTCTCTCTCTGTCAAAGTTTGTTTTTTCCAAATTCTCTTTTTCTTGTTCTATTTTAGTCGTCAGTCTTTATGATAGGACATTTGAAATGCAAATTATATTTAGTTGTACAGATAACCGGTGATGTATTCTAGTGATGAATAGGGGTGACTTACGTTCCATCGAGAGATTGCAAGATCAATCGTTTGCACGTGGAGATTAGTTGGCTTCATAAAAGTTGAGGAAAAAAAATCACAACACAGAACATTCAAAAAGGCAGAAATATGTAGCAACGGACGAGAAAGAATGTCTAGTCGTTGACAAAGTTTGTGAAGTGTCTCCGAACGATGAGATGAGATAGTGTCATCAAATGTTTGAACGTCCACACGCATGATTCTGAGATGAAGTGTGGCATGGCAGCAGATGGAGGTGGACACACTTGTTGTGTGGTGAGGTAATTAAGAAAGTTGTCAAGGGTCTCAGCAAAGCTTAGCACTTCCGTGATGGTGTTGTTGATAGGACAGAGGGATAGAAGTGTTCTTGTGCGTGACACATGTGATCTGTGATTTTGCGTGCTCTTTAGGTTGGATGACATTTTGTTGTTTGGCTTTACAACCAGAGTGAAAATAGGATCCTCGGACGTTACGAGAAATCAGTCGAGAGTGAAAGTTTTAACTTGTGAAATGAAGGCACAGACATGGTTTTGTGATTTTTGCATAAATTGGTAAATTGTGTCTAAGAACAGAAAAAAACACCGCCCTGTGGAGTCATTACCATCTATCTTCAATTCATTATCAGTTCCGATGAAGCTTATGAGCTTTTTATAAAATATTAATAATTGGATGGCGCGGCAGTCTACAGGTGGACCAGGGCCTAGCTTGCTCACAACTACTCGTGTTGTGCGCGCTACTGTTCTCTCACGAGTAGAAGGGACCTACAGTTTTTTCTCGACTCCATACTGCGAAGTTTGAGAAGCTTTCTTAGACAGTTTCTTTGAGTGTTGTCAGCGGCTCTAAAGAGGTGATGCCGTAAAAAATTCGAGGTGTTGACCGGGAATCGAACCTGGATCTTCGGCATGTGAGCGTCGCACGCTACCCTCTACGCCACGGCGAGCACAGTCAGTTTCTTTTGACTGTTTTCCTAAATTTTGTGCCAAAATTCTTATTGAACCACAAGAGGGGTGCGCGATAGGCACTACGATCACAGAAGAAAAGTGAACATTTTTGAAAGTGGGCGATTTAATCCGTAGAACTGATTTTTGAAGACATACTTGCTGCTAAAATCTCCTCAATTAATTCAAATTTCTAAAGCTTATTCATCTTCTTCAAATTTGAAATCGAAAATAGTCCGGCAGCGGAAGCCAACTTAAGTCAATTTGTCCGTGTGAACATATAGGTAAGGTTTAAGTTCCTTCTCGGTAGTCAATGGACCCACAGTTTAATGTTAAATGTAGCTACTGTAGCGAGCTCTTAGGTTTTCTACCACTACATAAAAGAAATTTTTTTTAACATTCTAATGTAGTTAATTGAATTTACAATTTTAAACCTAGGAGGCAACGGTTTTTGGGCAACAAAGTTAGAAAGTCGTTGCTTTCTAAAAAAATGTTTTTCCTGTGAGATTATACTTGGTGCCAAAACTCCAGTTCATGTTCCAGAGATCTGCTTTGTTAGCCTGCAAGGCTCGTTTTGAAAACATTCTCATCATGTTAAAATGTAGTTTTGGGGAATAATGGCAAGTCAAGTTCGTTGTGGTCATTGGCGACGTTTATTTTGTATTCCTTTAAACGAGCACTCGTAAATCTCTCTGTCAAGCAACGAGAGAGATGAACGTACATATAGAGAAAGAGATAGAGAAAGACAGAGAGAAAAAGGAGAGATGACATTCTCTAACACAAAAAATGAATTCTTTTCGCATTCCCCAAACTCAAATCCACAAAAAAAAAGAAACAAACATCACCGAATGATTTCCGACTACTCGTAAATGCTGAAAATCATTAAATTCCACAAGTAAAGTTTCCTTATTTCTCAAAACACACGATGACACATTTTTAAAAGTCCGAATACGAAAAATATGCGAGAACTGCAAAAAAAAACTCTTAACACCTCAAACCAACTAACTCAATTGTTATTTGACCCCATTCTTGAGACTCTTAATCGGCTGATCCATCCGTGTTTGCTCGCGGTGGCTACCCATCCAGTCAGTCCAGTTCCAGTTCCAGGAATTCATAAAAAAAAAAACAAAATCCAAGAAATTTCGTAAAAGATTCTTCACAGAACAACAACAGCAAAGAAAATAAGGTAAATTCTCGGTGCAAAGGCCATCCCAAAAGGGTGACCGACTCGGGAATGGTCCGCTGGGCATACTTTTGTGTATGTGTATTTTTGTGTGCGATAACCTTTTTCGGCGCTTTTCTTAGTTTTTTCTGTCTCTCTCTCTCTCTCTCTCTCTCTCTCTCTCTCTCTCTCGCTCTGTTTTATGACACATCGTTAATGGTTAATCGTTTATTTGAATCGAGTTTTTTTTCGTCTCATTTTTTTTTTGCTTTGACTGAGTAGTGCAAAGGGAAGGGAACCCTTTCATTACGAGGAAACCTTAGCAAACCAGTGGGTCAACATAAAAAAAAGTCAACTAAACCATGCAACATGACCATAAAGTTGATGATGGTGAAAGTTGCTGCGTTCATTTTCGTTTTTATTTTTCCGTCGTTTCTTGTAGTTTCTGAAGTTGCTTTATTTTGGATAATCAAGAGCGAATACGATAAGAAGGAAGAGGGGGCTTGATGAAAGTGCGGGCAGATAAGGATTTTTTTTAAATACACGATCGTTAAGTCTCCACCGATTTAGTGTCTCTTGAAAAAATATGAGCGCTCTGATGACTGGTTGGACATCTTTAAATATAGTATTTGTATATTAGAAAAATGTTAGTAATCAAATTTCAGAAATTATTTAGTGACTCACTCTTATTTTAACAAGTTCGAAAAAATCGGGTTTGCATCAGTTTCGGTTTTCGCAAATGAATGTCTTAAGTACTGATCTACAAATTGAACCAAACCATTTGCTATAATTAGAGAACGAACTGGAGCATTGAATAAGTCTTTCGTTCGATTATTTCGTTCGATTATTTAGTCCCTTCAACTGTCGTTCATTCAATTGTTTTGTTCCTTTCGTTCAATGAATTCGTTCAACTTCGTTCAACTTCGTTTGTTGCTTCAACTGCTCATTTGGTTTGGTTACATGATGGTGGCGTCATCTCCATTTTGCTGATGAAACAATGATTTCGTACATGATGACCCACTTGACAGTCGATAATTCTTCTAGTTCACCTACAAACTAGGGAGGTCCACTAAAGGGTTGAGCGACAAATTAAATAAGCCAAGATTTGGTTGTCAATGTTTATGGCTCTTATTTTAAAAAGGCATGATAGACACTTTAGAAGTTAAACCATATGAAACAGAAGGTACGTATTTACTTGATTACAAAACTATTGTGGTCGTCGTCGCAAAACCAAATCCCACATCTGTGGTCGTCATCGTGAGGCATAGAAGGGACATCAGATCAAAGAAGATTATTCTTTTAATGGGCTTAACACCGCCTTAAATATGTCTATGATCTAATAATAATTGTTGGCACTACAGTCCAAAGGGGGACCAGGGCCTAGCTTGCTCATCAACTACTCGTGTTGTGCGTGCTACTGTTCTCTCACGAGTAGAAGGGACCTACAGTTTTTTGCCGACTCCGAACGGCGAACTTTGAGAAGCTTTCATGGACAGTTATTACTCTTTGAGTGTTGTCAGCAGCTCGAAAGAGGTGGGGCCGCGAAAAATTCGATAAATTGGTATTGAGCTGGGAGTCGAACCTAGACCCTTCGGCGTGTGAGCGTCGCACTCTACCCACTACGCCACGGCGACCACATGTCTATGATCTGCATTGTTATAATTTATCTTAAAAACACACAATACCTTAAAGTTATTAAAAATACAAATTTATTGGCTTCCACACCTTCTTTCTTTTGAAGCCGACGATCCTCGCAGGGCTTTAACCTTAACAAACTGCAAAATGTGGATAGCAGGCGCTATGCGTTTAGTCACTAAAACAGAGGTGCTTTTTTTCCCAAACCTGTACGCAGGAATTCAGAAACGCTCTAGACCGAAGCATTAATTCCCTCGTTTTGGGCTCAGAAAAATCAAGAGGTCTTTGCCTTTAGAGCGACATGGACAAACTGAACAAACAAAGCTTCGTATAAGTTCCCAATAATAAAGTGTACCAGCATTTGTGGTGCTTTCTTCTCCGTGCAAAGATTTCCTTTAGAATTTATCAAGAATCCGCTCTGCTAATCCACTAATTATCCAGCTTTCGGAGAAAAGGTATCCCTGTCGGATTTGCCAAATTTCCAAGACGATTCTGCATCAAATCACAATCAGGACATAATTCGGGGAGTTAACGTTTGCCTCGATATTATCAAACTCCTGAACTAACTCAAAGTTAGTCAGACAGTTTTCGACGCCTGCATATCTTGACGGATCACTTTTCACAGACAATATAATTTTAGTTCTGCCCTCGTTCACTTCCCCACGCGTTCACCTGTTCCTCCAATCATCTTTCAAAATGTCTCTCTGGGACTGTATGACGACGTCAGTGTTGTTTGCCTTGTTGAAGTAATTGTAATGCATACATATTTCTGCTTTCATTCAACTTTGAATCCCCTTGCGACTCCGACATTGTCCGTCAATCCCTTCGCCCAGACATCTCAAAATTCTACACACTCGTAAGTGAATAAATAAATCAACAACAGCAACAACAATCGTCATTTGCAAAATATGGGCCCACAGGCGGCATTTCTCTAAATATTCACAGTGTCGTTTATGCAAAAACGGATCACTCTCAATGTGGCGTATTTTTCCAACACACAACCGCAGGAGCTCGCTGTCAAAGCCTTCATGAAGAAGGAAAAACTGAGTACAATAACACAGCGTTGGAAAGACCTGTTCAAACACAAAGGGAACGTGCCGGTATTTAAATTTTCATCTAATTTGCAAAAACGCCATATCCCAGCACATACACTCTTGCTCGTTGCTCGCAAAGCCTTCTCCTTTTCAGTGCCAACACAAGATCCATGAGAAGCAAATTGTTTAATACTCTCGAACTCACATCGGTCACGTTTATGGTCTCTGATTTCTTTTTTGGTGCAAAACAAAGACAACAACAACCACAATCCGAGTGAAGTTCTTCAAAGTGATTTTTTCTGTAATTTTTTTTTTTTCTGTAAATTAATCAGCTTTTCGGTTTTGCAGGTTCCCTCTAGGTCCAAGCAAAAACAATGCGCCACAGACTCGGTGCGCTGCGTCACTGCTTGAATCTGCTCAATCAATCAGTCTCGTATATTTAATCATAGAAATCTTGTTGTGTTCGACAAAAGTCTCCAGCGACACCTTCGTATGGGTGTGTAGGACTTGGCGTCGTGGTTGTCGTCGTTAATAAAAATTAGTGGGATGAAGCTGAAATCCCGTGAACGCGCTCTGCAGATGGAATTCGTTGTATCTGCTGGGACTGGAAAAGGCAATTACGAACAGGTACACTCTCCCTCTTACGTTCGTCAGTCAGCAGCCAGCCACTGGTGGGTTAGACTTGGTCGTCTTTCCCAAGTGTTTATTGTTGCTGTTGCGTGGGCTATTTAAGGTTTGTTTCTCGTCTTATTTTTTGTCGTTTTTCCCCACTGGCCGAAGGCACGTGTACGCCCAGTGCTAGTTGCTGGTGCGGAGGAACGACACACAGAAAAGAGAAAGAGCGAGAACGAAAGCAGGGGCAAAAAAGGAACCTACAATAATGCAATGCTTCCTGTTGTGCTCTGTGCTTCGTGTTTCGGTATAGGCAAATGAAAGCCGTCTGTGACACGACTAACTTATTTATACTCTATTCCCTGCGGCTCTTAACTCATTGGTGGCAGTGGAAAATGGTGGCCACCGGGCTTGGAGCGCGGGAGAGCTGAAGGATTGGATAGGCTGCGGCGTTATGCCAGCCCTCTGCATAGTGGGGTTAGGCAATTTGTATGCCTAACTGCCAGGGCAGCAGTACCCGGACTTTGATGGACGTTGTGTATGAGTGCCAGGCTAGTGTGTATTGAAACTAGTGTCAGTTTTGATTTATTAAATAATCGATAGATGTTTCGTGAACATGGCTTTCAATTTTTCCTGGGTTTTTCTTGTTTTTTGCTTTTGAGGCCTTTGTTGGAATTCGTTGAACTCTGAACTTTCATTTGGCCGGAGGGGAAGTTTTCCCACTTTATGGTTTACCTGTAGGGAAAAGAATTGTACATTGATTTGTCGATTGGAGTGACTTACACCTAATTTAAGACACAGGCATCAAACCTTTGAAATATATCCGATCACGACTCAACGATGGTTAGAACGGTCTCCCACAAGCGAGTTCTACTTTGTCACGCTTCAGGGGCATAGATTGCAATCTGGTAAGAGCTGGTCATCGATTGTCCACAACACTACCGCAGTGCCCCTAACGTGTGAATATTGACGCTTGGCACCTTTCACCTAAACGCGGTCGATTAACCGGCCTATTGAAAGTTGAATTACTAACACACTAACCACATTGCAGGTCTTCTAGTCTATTAACTACATTCCTTCCCCAAACGTCAAGCTTTAGGCCAAAGTCAGCCGAAAGCCACTACGCGATCGATGCGAGTCAAAGACGCGCTCTGGCAGCTAAGATGTGCTCAATCTGGGGCGAGAACAGGTTTTACTCGATCTGGCGTGCCAAGCGTCTGTGCGCAAGACGTCGAGTCGTCGAGGCAATTTTATAAACCAGATGGAAAGTTCAAGTGTACAATACATCGCATCGTAGTGGTTCAGAGGAGGCGTCCACATCGATTAGCGATAGAAACTGATATGTCAGCCGCAAGATGTATGTGCCTTTTGGACTGGAGTAAGATGGTGATTCTTTCGATTTCTTGTGGTTACTTCTGTAATTAATCACATTTGTCTGGTCAGAGAGTGGCTGCGGAGGAGTTGGTGGTGTTGGTCTTGAAGTGGAGTGGCGTCGAGAGTCCAGTCGATTGTTGCGTGTGGCTGGTCATTGCGAGCACTTAAGCTCATTCCATTGTGCGCGGACATTAATTTACTCAAATTAACACAAAATGCTTCGAGATACTTTCATAAGGCATACTTTGCGATGCACGCTCGTTCATTTAAATGCTATTAATTTTCGTTAGATTGTATTGATGTAGATTTCAACCGATGAGCCTGTGAGGCATGGCTCATCGGTTATGTGGTTAGATTAGCTGCCAACTGATGACCAGATACACACGCAATACGCATTGTGGGTGAATGTGTGGATAATTGCCAACGACATGTCTATTAAACGAAGTGGCGTCCTATAGATTTGATTTCTTGCCTCTAAATGAATGTCCTTTGGCGGTGATTAATAAAATGCATTTTAGGTCAAAGGCACATAGGTTAAGAGGTGGAGTTGTTTTATTCTGCTTCTGAGAATATGCATAATTTTCAACGTTTTTGTTTGCATGTTTAGGCCTTCGTGTTCTTTTTAAAATGAAAAAAAAAAAAAATACATGCACCCGTGTGCATCAATAAAAACATTCATATGATCAATGTACAGTAAAAATATTTTTTATACGCCTAATAATGTTGAATTGAAAGAAGCAATTGGAAGCATATGGCTCACGTCTTTTTTTTTAGTACAACGCATAGACTTCCAAGTTTTTCTGTAAATATACACATTCGTCCTATGCTAAGGTACTCCTTCAATTTTTAATACTCTCACACTTTCTAGACTAAATGTTGAAAATCCATTCATTTGACAAAAAATTGATGTGGCGAAACTGTTCCAATTTCGGGAAAGTAAAACATTTTATGTTCATGGTTAAACAGAACTACGTTCTTGTTGACTATAGAAACTTAAAACAACTACGCCTATTCTTCTATCGGTCTTACTTTTAACAGAGAACAGAACCATTATTACGCGAGTAATCTTCTGTTTTTTATTTTTCTTTTGAAAAAGTTTTGAAAGGATGATCTATTCGACATAAGCCCACACTGTTCATAATAAAAAAATAATTTGATGGCGCGACATTTCACAGGGTGACTAGGGCTTAGCTTGCTCATCTACTGCTTGTGTTGTGCGCTCTATTGTTGTCATGCTTGGAAGGGACCTGCAGTTTTTCCCCAACTTCGAACGACGAAGTTTAAGAAGCCTTTTCTTAAACAGTTATTTCTCTTTGAATGTTTGGAGGAGTTTAGCCGGAAATTGAACTGACTCTTCGGCGTGTGAGTGTCGCATTTTACCAACTACGACACGGTGGTCACCTAGCCTGTTTGTAGGACAAACGAATTGAATATAACTGATCATTTTAGAAATCTCCTGAAGGGAAAAAGAGAGAGTAATCATGAAGTTTACTAGGACCAAAAAGAGATGTTTCAGATGTTTTTGTTTTGGGCAATATGCTGCTTAGAATGTAAGATGTTGTGATAGGCTTTGTTGTTTGGATTTGCGGTTGGGTCAGATTTCTTTTATACCCGACAAAAGATGGTAAATGTTTAACTGCGTTTGAGAAGGACTACAACGTGTAGGCCCAGTACAAGTTTGCATGTTGTAAGGGTTATGAAATAAACTATCTTGCCGCATGACTGCTACTAGGTTAAGTCAGACTTATCCAGCTGCTCAGAATGTCAAGACTGTCCTTATGATTCGTCTTTTTGTGCGCACACCGTTTGAATTGTTTGACTTTCTGATTTGAAGACCCAGCATTGGCAGTATATGTTTTCAAAATTTTTGAAAAGTGCCTAGGTACTTGGCTCTGACAAAAAGAATAGCTTCGGATCAAAACTTAGTGGAGTTGTAGTGGCATACTGGTTTGTAAAGTGTCAACATTTTAGCCTTGAAGTCTTTTTAAAAGCTACTCATGGTGCATATCATTAAATGCCACAAATTGCTGAAGCAATGTAGAAGCTTTTCTATTCACTGTAGCTTGTTGTTATCATTGCCACTCAACTGTAAGAATGTAAAAAATCTTTTGTATTATCAAAACTTTTTCCATATTTCACTTCGTTCAAGAGGCCTTTTCCTCTCTTCCAACGCATCTTTCTTTCTCACATGCACCGCCTCTTCTAACACACTTTCCTGCAAATTCTGTGCCATTTTTTCATCCACTTCACATCAAAATTCAACACCTCTTGAAAGTATATGAAGTCAAATCATTCATTTAAGCGTCAGTTGAAAGACATTTCTTTAGCCATTAATTTGCACCAAATTATGATAATTTGACCTTGATTCCGTCAACCATACATGTTCCATGCGCGGTGTCTCAATGCCAAACCGAAACAATCACGTCGCAAATTCACGGCTTCAAGTCCACCACCAACGCTGGGTGGTAACAAAGCAAATCGTGCCATGCCTCCGGGAGCTGCGTGCAGGCAAGCAAACATGCGTAACTTGTTCATCCGTCCAATTCGAATTTAGAATGGAAATGAGGAAATTTGCAAACATTTTAAAAATAATTGTGATGTGTTTTGCCCGCAAAACCGATTTGCTGGTCCGGTGACAACACACATACGGCGTCGCGAAGGAATGAACTCTGTTTTCTGTCATTGCTCGGGGCTGTGGGATTTAGTCACGAAAAGTTGTATTTTTATTCAATTTAACTTCACTAGTCCAATACACACATGCGTTCGATATTTACGTCATCGTGTTGTGTCTTCTTGTGCGCTTGTAGGTGTTATGTGAATCTATGTGCGACCACCTGATTGGATGGTATTTAATCAATGCGGGTGCAATTGAGCAGATTCTTATTGAAATTGTTTAGCTTTTAAATCACTTGATGTTTGAGGTGTATACTGGTTAAGATGAGCGTTGTCAAACATTTAGCCAAATTCAAGTTTTGGAACATAATCCTGAACCAGTCCAAAGAAAACCGTTACCATATTCTGGACTCACGGATTATTCTGACTTTTGTCTTCGGGATCACGTTTGTTCCTGATTTTGGCGAATTTTTGACAATTTATAATTCGGGCACATATTTTTGACAGGTGGTGAATTTGGAACTTTTTTAATAACTTGGAGCCAACTGCCTTTTTGGCAAAAAATCTAAAACTTTGCCGGATGTGTGTCTGGAGTATTGGGAAGGCCGTCCTTCTTGATGTAACAGACGGGGTGGAGCCCTGAGTCGCGGCTAACGTCTCCGCCAAGGGGCTATCTCTCATAAATTCGCTAACAGAGACAGCGAAGGTCATGTAAACTATGACATGAGGAGTGGGATAGCGACTTGTGCCATAAAAATAAGACACGCGCGGGTTCTTACCGAACCTTTATCACGAAACGATGGAAGGGCATAGTTTCGTAGAAGGGTTAAGCTAGGTAGTTTAAGTTAGAATAGGCTTAGAGTGTGCTTTGTTTTAAGAATAAGAGATTAGCCTAGGTTTAAGATAGGTTAGTTAGCTTAGCTCCGCGAAGAATCTTCTGTCCTTGTTTGGTGGTAGGGGCATATGCCTTGAACACCCTTTGGCCCTTTCCTGCTATTAATGTCTGCAAGTTGTCCGCTTAGAATATTCGACTTTTGTTTCTTTACAACCTTTTCCACCTCTTCCTTCAATCTATCTTTCGCTAGCTTAGGCACGATTCTTTTGTGTGCAGTAGGTGATGTGCGAGTGAGGTGGATAAGAACCACCCCGTCCGATGAGCTTAGTCGAGCAACCGCGTGCCGCCGTCCTCCTGTTTCTCATCGAAGGTGCACTTATGGCTAACGGACCCAACTACAACAAAATGGCAAATTTGAATTTGGTACCTGTCGATCGTTCTCCAAATCTTCCTTCAAGCCTTGTAGATGACAGCATTTAAGTATGCTTGCAAGTTTTTTCAGTGACCACGAAGGTGAAGTCTTGTTTGTTGCGTTGAAAATCCGAGACCCACAGTCGATGATACACTTCCCTCCATTTCCGTCTTAGTCACGACACTCATTTTCTCTTTTTCCAAGCCCCTCTGATCGTTTGCATTTACTGCAGCCCCAGGACGTTGCATTTTTAAATCTTTATGAAGCTTCTGTCTACAAGCCCATGTCGTCAACATCCACCAACTCACCACACATAAAAACCAATGTCTCCTGAGACCAACCTGGAACTCTCAACAAGAATATATCCCACGGAAACCATTCAGCTCCTGTCAAATTGCTTTTTGGAAAAAAAGTTTCAAATTGAAAACGAACACCTCCCTTTGACGCGCGGAGCTTATCATCAACAAATATTTAAACTTCGCAGTTCTCAGGTGATTCATCATCGGCATAAATATCTCGATCGTAAAACCGTAGTTCAATCGTCTTTGAGTGTTTGCCCATTTCCTTCGTTCTACCTTTGAAATGCGCAGATAGCTCTGTGATAAGGCGCAATGCAACTAAATCAACCGTTTCTTATCAATCCCGAATCAAGTGCAGTGCAATGCAGTAGGGGAGAAACGATGGCATTTTGTAAACAGGCGCTAGTCGACAAACAGCGAGTAACACAACAAACCTTGACGAGTCATCCATGCAGTAGAAGGCCAAGCGTTGATAAGCACAACCGCGCCTCGTCGAGCCTATATGCATCAACATGCACTCGTTGCGCTGTGGAATGTACGGGCAATGCATACAAGACCCGAAGGGACATCAAAAGAAAGTGAAACTTGTAATAAATTCTGCGATGCATCAGGCAAACCACCCTACTCACCCCCACCGACGCCACCCACTGGCAGTGTCAATAAATATACCCGCTGCGCCTTCAAAGACATCTCCACTCCGCGCGCCATATGGGCCCGAGTGGTGGGTATCTTGTGTGTTTTTTGTTCTTCAAAAGTAAATAAATTAAGCGAAACGTGTGCATGTTGGTGGTTTTGTATCTTTTTTTGCTTTTAACTCTGTTGAGTGTGCCCCTGAGAGGTCATCAACACTTCAGATATCCCAATGACGCCGCTGATGTTATTGGGGTATAATAAGAACTCAAATAGAGAGCACAGCACCGAGATATCTGTGTCTCACAAATACGTTGTTGTTGGCAAGTTGTGTTATTTTCTCTACATTGCGAATGCATCGGTGAGAGTGCATTCTTGGCATCATCTTGCTTGTCACCGAGTGCTGCTCGCAGCGTAAATCTTTCGGGCTTCCCTTAGCTGTGTGTGTGTACACATTTGTCATTTGACTCATTTGAATTATTTCGCTCATTTCGCGGCTGAGAACATATTGGCCATAAGCTGGTTGGATTTTTTTTTATGGATAACCAATTTGTGTGTTCGCACAGTGGAGGGAGATGCAGATGACCTCATTGTGGTGGATGGGATTGTCAACGCGGTAGATTACAATTTAAATTGAAGTTGACCGACAGTGTTTAGTTACGTGTTTTGGGTGTTGGGCAATTAGCATAGTCATTTATTAAAGGAGCAGTTTTGAGTGCATTTAAAAAAAAAAAACAAAACAGCATTATTAAAAGGGTGGGTGGTCATTCTTTGCTCTGTAGACTAAACATCTTTTTGAAGCCTGTTTCAGTTCTTTACACTTCTAGGGAGCGAGCATAGGATCTGTCCCCATGTAGGCCCAATTGTTTAATCTTCTTGTTCAGTGACTAAATTATGGCCTCTCTAGGCAGAAACGAGTGCAGACGATTGGTCGGCGTACTTACGGGACACTTTACCTTCGCTATGCACCTGAGTCGGTTTGGGCTTAGTGATGTCACACTCTGCGACGCCTGTGTAGAAGGTGAAGACACTTCAGAGCACTTTCTTTGTCAGTGTCCTGCTTTCACTCGTATCAGGTGGCGGTTATTTGGCGCTGATGTGGTGGGAACGGAAAACCTAAGTTCTATATCACAGAAGCGTATCTTGGTTTTTCTTCGGAAAACCAAGAAATTACATTAAATGAAGGTTACTGCTACCAGTACTACCAGTACAATGGACCACTATTTGAGTCTGAGCGCTCCAGTGTAGTTAAGCCCAACCTCCAACGAAAAAAAAAAATTACGTCCAGCAAACTTTGTTTTGAAACCTCATCCTACTGAGCCTTAGACTCTAATAAATTACAAGGACACGATATACTAAATAAGTTTAAAGGGAATTTTCAGTGTGTTGGTTAATTCTGAAACTATTCGCGTTTGTTTTGTTTCCTTCCTTGGCACTTATTGTAGGTTGTAAAGTTGCTAAAGACAGTCTGGGTTCATTTGAAGGTTCTATCCAAAATCAATGAAACGTTATAGCACGATATGACAGGAGTTTGTCTCCTTAAAACTGTGTGGTTAGTTTCAGAGACCAAGATGTTCGCAATAAAGGCAGTCATGTCTTCGCCGTGGCGTAGTGGGTAGAGTGCGACGCTCACACGCCGAAGGGTGTAGGTTCGACTCCCGGCTGAACACCTCGAATTTTTCACTGCACCACCTCTTTCGAGCTGCTGACAACACTCAAAGAGTAATAACTGTCTAAGAAAGCTTCTCAAATTTCGCCGTTCGGAGTCGGCAAAAAACTGTAGGTCCCTTCTACTCGTGAGAGAACAGTAGCGCGCACAACACGAGTAGTTGATGAGCAAGCTAGGCCCTGGTCCCCCTTTGGCCTGTAGCGCTAACAATTATTATTATTATTATGTTTTCTAACCAACAACTGGAATTCAAAATGGTTACAAACATTGAAAAGTCAGCCCTGGACTTGATTTTCTGGCTAAAGACATTGCTTATAAAATAATAAAGTTATAGAATTGTGGAACACATACATATGTGGATTGCTACGGATAAAGTTTACCTATGCACCCTGTAAGCTACGCGGCTTCGCTTGTATTTAAAAAGAAGAAGAGTGTGGGATATGGTTAAGAGATAGAAGAGCGTGCACAGTTTGGGCGTATTAAATGCTCAAAGTTTACGAAAACGAAGTTGCAGAAAAATAATGTGCTCATTATCAATCTGATTGTGAATGGTGTCCTTCTATTTTTTGTAGTTCTTCAATTTCGTCTTCTTCGAGTAGAAAAACGTCCGGGATGCAACGGCGCTTCGACAAAAATATGTCCTCAAATGGTACACCCCCTTTCGTCAGATGAAATAAGTTGATTAAGGTCTTTATCCACTTGTATGCGCAACCAAAGACACAAACTCTGTTGCATTGCACCAAAGGCTTCGAATTGACCCTTATGGAATGAAGCTGTACAACTCATACGTTTGCATTTAACATTTTATTGAAAGTGAATTATTACATGGTTCACATTTTGTGCTCTGAATAGCCTAGTCACCTTAGGTTTTGAAAACTCTCGACGCACTGACTGGACTTTGATTAACATACCTTTGTTAAGACAGATGTTGTCCTTATTCATATGAAATTCGTCGCTGAACCTTTACTTCCAGTTCACAAAAAAAGTCACTTTTCATTAAAAGACCATTTACTGTTTCATTAAACTGGAATTCTATCTAACACATCTCTCAAAAAGTCCCGGGACAAATAGGGGGCGCCACTAACAAAAACAAAAATAATAATATTAATTTAATAATTTTTGTTAGTGGCGCCCTCTATATTTCCCGGGACTTAGATAAAATGGAAATTGCCCCAAATTTAGACCAAAACGCTTCAAATGTCAAAAATAGAACCTCATCGGGAATTTGTATGGTGATGACAACAAAAAATGAAAGTGCTCGGTAGGTAAACAACGAGTGCTACCTTCGGTAAATGGATTCCTTGGTAGATGGTAAAGGAATGGAAATCTTAATTCGTTTTAGCCCCTCTGTGTACCCTGTTTAACTCTATCAAATCTTTTTTTACCTGAATCTAAGGACTCTTATCACAACAAAAAGCCTTAAAGCAAAGCCGTCGATTCCTCAGACGCTAATAGAGGCAAATATTCTGTTTCACCCATTGTATCCTTCTTCTTCAGCACGCCCGGCTGCAAACGTCGTCCTTCGCATTCACTATCAAATTGTTTTTCATATAAGCACGTGTGTTATTCCCCCGATACAATGCGAATAAACTAAATGGAATTCTTAGAATATTTTACGCATGCCATGCTACCCGTCACATTTCCATTCGTTGACATTATCATCAACATCCCCTTCATTGTTGTCCCCTCATTTCACATTCATATTAAAGCTTGGTCTATGTATCACTCACTCTCTCGCAGGGTCATTAGAACACAATGTCAAATTAGAATTATTAATTGATAAAATATGTATATCGAGTGTGATATTTGATTAGCATCCTATTGAGGCCGGTGATGATGATGTCACCAGGAACAATACCAGAACGTGTAATCAACACCTCACGCAGTGATGATCACAACAATCGGTGGTCACTTGATGCAGCAAAGCTCTAAGGTATCTCCAACAGAAATAATGCTTAAATTCTATAATGAGAAAAAATGGAGCAGAAAACATCTCCAAAACGTGTTGCCATAATTTTGTGTTTCTTTCATTTTTGTTATGTCGCATAACTCAAGTCACTTTTTCTCTTCTCTCTTTTTTTGCAGTCGAAATTGATAGTGCAGTGTTTTAATCTTTTCCTTTTTTGTTTGTCCTCTGAATTCTTAATTCAATTTTGAAGAACAAAACCGGATTTTTGTTTTTCACATTTATTTTTCGCGGCTTGAAATAAGAAGAAACAAAAAGAAGAAAATCCACTCTGCTTTGTCCCGTGTACAAGCAATTTACATTCCTTTCTTTGCTTCCTGGTCGTCCATTCGGCATCCTTTATCGTTCGGTTCGAAAACTTAATTTATATAATTTATTAAAAGAAGCTCAAATAAATAAAATAGAAAAGCAGACTAAAAAAAAGCGGTAAATAACATATACAAAAATGCGCTTTGACAGTTGTGACTGATGAAACTCATTAAGAGCACCAGAGAGTAAGAATTTCAAACAGAAAAACAGTGATAGAATTGGTTTCTTAAAAATTAACACGATAAATATCAACAGTGAAAAAAACTTCGTCGCTTTTCTACAAAGTCAAACGTCATGCTAACGACAAATAAGTGTCGACAACGCTCAGCAAGATTCCATCATACGTGTACATCGACAACTCGACGAAGAGACAATACAAAAAATTATGGAAAATTTATTGCCTTAAATTAAAAAATATGATATACAATTTTTTATAAATATTTTTCCTGTTTTTCATGTTTTTATATATAAAATTAAAAGAAAGTCGCATTATTTACAAATCTAATTTATTTAAGAAGAAAATATCGTAAATAATTTATTTTACGTTACCCGCTCCAAATACAAAATTAAATTAAACGAAAAAATAAAAATTATACAAAACTCCCAGCAAAACAAAAAAGTACGGTACTAAAAATTTATTCCTGCAATGATGAAACGACGTTGGTCAAACAATGGTGGATTTGCCGCCCTACGTATGCTAGAAGACTCATCATCTGAAGTAACATCATCATCAAACGGTTTAGTTATGTCGTCCGGTATGATTATGTCGCCAACATCAATCGATTCCGATTATGTTGAGCCAGATTTATGGATGTGCAATGACATGGCATACAATCCACATCAGCATGGTGTTATAACATCAGTGCATGGATGTACAACGCTGCCAGCACAAACAATAATACCACTGCCATCGATGCAGCAAAATGTGAATCATCATACCCCGCGAAGTGATTCGGCGAATTCGATTTCATCAGGTGAGTTATTTATGACAAATACATATTTTCTTTCGTGACCGTGTAACTTTGGAATAAGATTTTTGTTTTCCCAAGTTTTTGGTTCGATTGAGGCTTGATCAGGATGTTGCCATCCTGAAATGCATAAAATTTGAAACGCTTTAAAATAAAGAATAAGCGTGAAATTGGACATTTCTTAATTTGTGGAACGTTTCTGGAATTCGATTTTTTCGTAGTCTTAACTTTTGAATTTCTGACAGTTAGATACTTAGAAACCCCTTTCAGTGACTGAGCATGTGTCGAAAAAAAAAATTATTTAAACAATTCTGCACTTTGTGGTAGTCGTGGTGCAATGGGCAAGAGACCTTGGGTTCGATTCCAGGATTGAACAGACTACGTCCATGTACTTATTCCAGGATATTGGATGTCTTTGTTTCATGAAGCCTGCATAACACTATTTGCCCTACTCGTGAGAAAAAATATCGTGCACCACACAAGTAGTTCCGAAAGAAGTGCGGTCCGAGTTCCTTGCAGCCTCCGGTGTTATGCGATGAGTTAATGCTTTAAATTCTAACTTTAAAGTTTCTTTAAAAAATGTGGACTGGTTTTTAAGTCGGAATGGGAAATGTCAGTGCAAGTTGTGACGTGTCAAAGAATTTTGAAGCCTCTGCGGTAACACTTTTATACAAATCCTTCGGTAAAGAATTCACCTCTGAGATGCTTTCAAAATTTAAACCGTGAACTGTATCATTTTGAGAAAAAAGATGTCGCCGTCCTCCTTGCGCAATCTTTTTTAGTACTTAATTGTGCAGTTTGATGGATAAGCCATTTAGACCCAATGGACACCACTACTTCGTTGCAAAAAGTGTTCGAATTCGAATAATTGGGACAACATAATAGAGGACGGTCTAGGCTGAGGTGGCACACACAAGTAAAGAAGGATCACAACATCAAAACTTTGAATCTGCAACTAAAGGGAGCTGGTGAGAGATCTTGCTGGGTGGAGACGCTCCTGTCCCGATCTGTAGCAACACACGAAGAAAAATAATAAGGATTGTGCACGCTTTCATAGATTGAAAAATAAGTTCCAAAGTTCATTGCATATTCAAAACTGACCAAAAAACAGACGACAGCTGACGGTCATTTGGCGCTAAAATACTGACGCCACCTACTCTTCCGCGTGAGGTACCCGAATCAATTCACACTCGTTCAATGAACTCTCGATATATACAAAAAAAAAAAAAAAACACAAGCCTTTTCTGTTGTGGTTTAGTGTTATTCGGATGTCAATTACCTTCAATTATGACTTCTCAAGACCTCCATTTGAACAAAAAAGTTCAAAAAAAGATGATTTCTCAGTTGTTGCTTCCCTGAATACTGTCATTTCAAAGAAATGACCTCCATGCGTTCCACTTTATGCCTCTCACAGGTACACAGTATTTATTTTTTTAATCATCTAACGAGTTTGTCAAACAAAGCCCCAGTTTCACACGTTCACTGAGGCAAATACACATCGACATGGAAACACATTCCACTCACATGCTTTCCCACTCTCTCTTGGGGACTTTTGTTTGAATTTATTTATTAACATGGCACAACAAAACGACAGAACCTGTTGGTTTGTGGCTTAATTTTGCAAATTAAATAAGCTGTCAAACTAACGAACGTTGCAATGTCACACATACCAAAAAGACAAAATAAGCAAGCTCAGCTCAAAAAACCGTGAAACCCAATTTTCTAGAGTGCTTCGGTAATAATTTGGGCCGATAATTTAGAACTGTGTCTTCGTTTGTTGGTTTTGTTTACTCAGCGGAACCTCAGGTTGGATACACCAAATCGTATGGAAAATGTCATTCATTTAAAGCAGACTAGGCAAAATATTGGACAGTTGACACCAAATGACGCAAGGCAATGAATAAAAGTGAAGTTTTGTATGCATTTTAAATGAGTTGCTGTTTTTGGTTATTGAAAGGAAATGTGTGGGAGCTTTAAGAAATAATTAAAGATGACAAGATAGATCATGACTTATAGACGGGACTTTGCCCCTGATTTGTTCACCAATTCTGTGGAGTAGAGGAACAAGACAATAGACTGGAATCGGCTTAGACAACTATCGCAGTTTTCATGAAATTGGTATTTCTTAGCTTATATGCCCAAACGAGATTTGAGTCTATTCGTCGTGCTGCAATGGCGTATTGTATGGCTTTCCGGTGTGTGCGTACCTGATCTCTTGGTCAGTTAAAGTGCCAGAACTTGTGATTGCGCTGATCTGTATTTTTGTGTCGGTTAGAGTGTCGGAACTTCTGATTGCGATGATCTGTATTTTTCAGGGAAAATCCTTAAAACTCAATCCACTGTAAGTCAGTTTTATGGATTCCAAATGTTTTCTTTGCCTTTGTGTCTAACATTTAATGACCAAACATAATGAATATTAAACGCTTGCCATTATCTGACGTTAAATAACTTTAGTGGAGCAAGGGATCAAAAATGAGAAATTCTCGAATATCCAAGATCGCGAAAAGACCTAAGGCTTGAAATTGATAATAATTATAATAATTATATGACGCGACAGTCCACAGGGGGACCAGGGCCTAGCTTGCTCACCAACTCGTCTGTGCGCGTTACTGTTCTATGACGGACCTACGGTCTTTTGCCGACTCCGAACGGCGAAGTTTGACTAGTTCTTTCTTAGAGAGTTATTACTTTTTGAGTGTTGTCTGCAGCTTGAAAGAGGTAGGGACGTGAAAAAATCGAGGTGTTTAACTGGAAACCTTTTCGATTCGGCGTGTGAGCGGCGCACACTACGCCACGTCTTGAAATTATAAAGAATGATCATTTCTGTGAAATAAAGGTGGTAGAAGTTGGCATAATTCCAATTCAACACAAAACGTGCAGCGACCGCAAACAGGGTGAAAGGTAAAACAATTCTTTGTGGTCACGCTTTCGAGATTAATCCTTCTTCGATGTTGGTTTTTCTGAATACAGAATTTTTGTAATGGGCACTTGTGAACGCACTGTTTTACTCATCACCATCAAACTGTCACGTTCAATTTTGCTTGCTCAACATTTACATCGTAAAAAAGGACTCTACCTAGCAATGCCTGAAAATTATAAAAAATTTCCTCAAGTCCTTATTGCAAAACCAGGGGGGAAGGGCAGATGAAGGTGGCTTTAAATATAGGTACTATCCAATATATCACTCTGGAGTTCAATTGCAAATAAGTAAAGTTCTATAATCTAAACAAACACAGTGTTCTTTGAGAGGCTACACTGATGTGAAGTGATTTTCACTTAATATGTGGCTCCATTTGGTACAAGGATAACTGAGACGTCTATCCTTGCATTGTCACGGGATAATGGATTAAGTGATGAACAACAAGGCTATTATCCTTATCTCTGCGTCTTAAGTTGAACTGAAGATTATGGCTCAAAGCTTTAACTATCCATTATGAGGTTATGTCAGAGACGTCAACGCAGTACTGCATGAAATCATATACAGTTGCGGACAAAACAATAGGACTACTGAATATAATTTTAATTTTCATAGAAAAACTAAAATCATTTTGACACTTTTGTCATTTGTATTTAATTTTATTATTTTTTCAATAAAAAGAAAATAAAAATAAATCATACAAAGTTAAAAAGTATTCAGTTCATAAGCGTGAATAGAAAGGGGACAAAACAATAAGACCAAAATAAAAAAAAATGTAGTAAATTCTTAGTAATGTTCTTTAACTTTTCTTAATATTTAGTGAAACATCTTATGTTTTTTGTTATCACAGCACGCACTCTTCGGGGCATGAACTCGACCGTCTGCAGCAAATGCTTGTCGGTATAGCGTACCAAACTGCTCCACAACTGTTCTTTATTTTTTGATTTTTTCAGCTCCAATTGACTTTTTCATAATTCGCCACATATTTCCAGGGGTTTAAGGTCTGGAGATTGGGAGCACTAGGTCATAAGATTGACATTACGTTCTTTCAACCACCTTTTTACGTTGCCCACCGTATGCTTCGGGTCGTTATCGCGCATAAACTGCCACTAGAGTGGCATCATACAAAAGCATCACATCTTTCAATATTTTGGTGTACAAATGCTGGTTACTTTATCAAATATAATGGACCAGTACCATACCAAGAGCAGCATCCCCAAACCATATTATTTAGGTCTACATGTTTTACGGTTTTGCTTGTGTACTGAGGCTGGTGCATGCTGGACGCCTGACCCACCTCTTTCCATCTGAACCCATCAAGTTGATCTTACTTCCATCCGACCAAAGAATATTTCGTCATTTTTTTTCCGTTTTCTGGGCCTATCTTCTCGAGATGTTCTTTAGCAAATTGGATTTAACTTTTCCTGTTTTTTTTTTGGTACCTCCCTGGGGCGTCTTCCAAAGAGAGTTTGTTCTTCTAGCCTCCTTCGCACTGTTCTAGAACAAACAGATAAGGCCAGTTCACGTTTGCATGTTTGCAGCTGACAAAAACGGGTTTTTTTTTGGCAAGTACAGAATATGGAAGGCATCTTTTGAAGATGTTTTTCGTGGACAATCTGTTGGCATGTGAAATTTTTTGCGGCGGTAGTGCATTAAAGGCAAATGTCTTTGATCTTCCAGTTATTTGCCCGCTTTGACTTTCCTTCCTGTATGAGTTTTCGGATTAAGTCCCTTTCGGTCGCAAAGCAGTGCTCGCCGCGGCCCATTTTACCTGCTTTCATGAATTATTCGATGCATTTTAACATACAGATATCGTCAGCAATTAAGCTGGTCTTATTATTTTGTCCGAAGGTTGGGGCAGTTCCTTCACATTCACAAGACAAATTTTCTTCAAATGTTCTTGTTTCCTTGTAACTTTTTTTTTGTTGGGAAGGAAGTACCGCTACCAAAAAGTAGAAATATGCAAACAGACATCATATATAATATTATTTCAGTGAGAACAGGGTAAATGTTCGATGCTCTCCGTACTGGTCTTATTGTTTTGTCCATCACTGTGTTAAGCTTTGGATTGATTTGCATTGTGTTTACTTTATGATGTCATTTGCGTAAATTCTTATCTGTTTTCAGGCGCTTTGTTGCAACGGTTCGTTGACCTTGAACAGGACTTAAAAATAACTTCGACTATTTCCGGGGAGTTTTTCCCGAATTTCCGAATCCGGGGAGTTTTTGGGAATATAATAGCTTTGCGTAATTATTCCCAAGGCACGGTGTGTATCTGTCGTCAGATAGATGAAAAGCTCCTTTATGTGTTGCATCCTTTATGTGTGTCAAGGTGTGATGTATCCTTGCTCTGAGACCATTCGTCTTTACAGCTAAAAGTGTTTTGTGAACTGTAATCGCCGTGGGGGAGTGGATCAATTTCGACACTTACTTGTCGAAGGCCCCCCCTCAAATTTTCACGGCACCACCTCTTTCGAGCTACTGGCAACACTCAAAGAGTAATAACTGTGTAAGAAAAGATTTTCAAACTTAGTCGTAGTCGGCAAAATACTGTAGGTAGAGAAAAGCTCTAACAAGCGTTTCTGGAGAGACTAGGGCCTTGTGGATTTTTGCCTCATCCATTTATACATATTTCCTTCCAGATGTCAAATTAAACTGCATACCAATTAAATGTTATCTCAATCAGCAGCCGTCTCCATGACTGTCATCATATCCATCCGGCAAATGCCGTTTTATCTAAATCAAATCATCAGTACACGGCCCTATTAGCACCTTTTATCCCGCATCCAGGACTGCATCTTCACACCATTCCATTATCAAATAACACAAAAGCAGCTGATGCTTAATTTTGTGTTCCTAAAATTTATTGGAGGAGCCTGTAAACTCTCGCCTCCCTCCGATCAATTGCGATGCACAATTAAATTAAATTCATATGAAGCGTTTCATTCCATTCCTTCTCCTCTCCCTGCTTGTTTCCTTTCTCACTTCCAAGTCCACAATCACCGTCATCATCATCATCATTTGCTGTGTATGTTTTTGTTCTGTTTTTTGTTCTTTTCAATTTTTCGTTCATTTATCAAGGGTCGTCTTCGTCGACAATACTCCTGAGTATCATACGTCTCGCACAACACTGCACCGTAATTGTTACGCATGAAGACCCGCATCTCGCCCTTATTTTCACCAAAGCAGAGAAAAAAAAACCTTTTTCGAGTACATGAGTACTTCCACTTCATTTTTTTGATTTCATTGTTGATCCGCAGGCACACTTGCCAAAAAAGTAGGTTACTAGTACGTGCATGACCTTTCCCTTTGCCGAAGTTGTCCTTTGTGTTGTGATTATTTTTTCGATTCCTGTATCTGGTTTTATTTTTTTGCATGACACGTTGAATTTTCTGCTCATACTTACATATGTATGTGCGATGAGAGCAGGAGCCCAGCTGGACTGTTCTGTGTTACGTGCATTGGTTTTTGGTGGCTGTCGATTTTAATTCGGTCAATGGGGGGTGAACTTAATCGCTAGCATCCGCAGTGTTTTTATTTGTATGACTTAATTGCACACAGGGACACTTTGTGCGGCCTAAGTGGCTTCACCAGGGACACATTGGTTGAGTTAATAATTGCAATGAATATACAATGCAGCATTTATGAACAGAAATTCAGCTCAGTCGTGTGCAGCAGTTTGGCTTTGTAAAAGTGGGGTTTTCGGAATGAATGTGACATGACTTATGAAACTGATTACCGCCGCCAGTGAAATTCCGCATCAAATAAGCACCATTGCCAACTAAGAAATGTGGTATGGATTCGAGTCGTTATACACCTTTGACGCTGATAAAGAGCTTCTTACAAAACGTTCCAACTTGCAGTGAGTGAAAAATGGGGGTTGTAAGGTTTTCATACATCTTCATTGACTCCGTTTCTCTAGATCAGTTGAAAGAAGATTCAAATTTCCCAAAATGTTTTTCGTATGCTGGACTTCTTCTGACGGATTAGCATTAGCATCACGAATTACATACCAGGCATACCGGTATGAGCGTCAAGATACAAATGTCTCGATAGGGAACATTTGTTGTGACCGAGCCCTTATTTTTTTTGTTTGCTATGACATATGTGAAAAATATTTAGCATACATCAAGTCATTGAACAGACAACATCATATTTTCTCATCGTGTTAAAAATGTCGAATTTTGTACCAGAAAGTGATGATTTGCGGAAAGCATTAAATTTTTGTTTTCATTTGAAGAAAAGTGCTGCAGATTCGCATCTAATGCTTGTCGAGGCATATGGTGATCATGCTCTATCAGAAGCAACATGCAAAAGATGGTTTCAACGGTTCAGAAATAATGATTTTGATGTGAGAAATGAAGAACGATGAAGACCACCAAAAAAGTTTGAAGACGCCGAATTGCAAACAAACGATATTGGATGGAGATGACACTTTGAGTCAAAAGCAAATGGCAGCAATGTTAAATGTTGCACAACAAACAATTTCCAGATCGAATCCGCAAGAAGACATTGCTGCGTGTTTGGTGGGACCAGAAAGGTGTGCTGTACCACGAGCTCCTGGTGAAACCGTTAATACTGATCGCTTCCGACAACAAATGATCAATTTGAACAATGCATTGATCGAGAAACGACCAGAATGGGACAGAAGACACGGCAAGGTAATTTTGCTCCATGACAATGCCCCTACACACAAAGCAAAACCGGTTCAGGATACAATCAAAACACTTGGCTGGGAGCAGCTACCCCACCCGCCGCATTCACCAGACTTGGCTCCTTCCGACTACCATTTGTTTTCATCGATGGGACACGCATTGGCTGAGCAGCACTTTGATTCCTACGAGGAGGTTGAAAATTGGGTGTCTGAATGGTTTGCTTTAAAAGACGAACAATTTTATTGGCGTGGTATTCACAAATTGCCAAAAAGGTGGGCAAAATGTGTAGAAAACAATTGCCAATACTTTGAATAAAATGTTTTTACTTTCCCATTAATAATTAGTGTTTTATTTTCAACACCGGTATACCTGGTACATCCCTGCGGGGGATGTTTCGAAAAAACACTGACGCGACACTCAAGGTGAAGTAACAGAGAGAGAGAGAGAATTTTTTGAAGTAAACAACTTGCTTTTATGGACATTCATATGAAATCTTATTGAAGAGTTTTCGGTACGATCAGCCCATCACAAGATGCGATTTTTTAACAATGCAAACCACTAGCTCACACAAAAGCCAATGACATAGTTTGCAAATACAGTGGTGCATGAAAATTATGGACTGAGAATTCAAAATTAAATTGACCTACATCCCCAATCCCAAGACACATAGTTTCGTAAAAAAGCGCGGGAAATAATTAGAAATAAATTTAGGTAAGCATCTAAGCAATTGCGTTTTTTAGAAATTAAAAGACAATTTCTTCATTCTTCATATAATGTATTGCCCATTTGGAGCAATGACTGATTGCCATCTTTCAGGAAGCATCATAATTTCACTATCATGAGACTTCTGGTTCTTATCAGCTAAAACCAGGTACGGTTTGACATCATCATTGTTGAAATTGAGTCTGCAAAGACCAAAATAAAAAGTAATCAAATGGTGGAAGGTCAGGATGATCTGGTGGATGTGGCAAAACATCCCAATCAGGCTCTAATCATTTCTGGGGAGTTACCAAAGATGTGTGTGGCCTTGCATACAACACATTTTAGATTTGTTGATTCTGGCCGCTTTTCTTCAACTGCATTATTCAATTGTGTAAGCTGGTTAATGTAGACATCTGAATTGATCGTTCGGTTGAGTGGTAAGAGTTCAAAGTAAACGAGTCCTTTGTAAACCAACCAAACTGATACCATAATTTTCTATTAACGAATATCAGCTTTTGATGTTGTTTCAGCTGGTTCAAAAAACATGGCTTGCTTCACGATATTTTCCGATTGACATTGTTGTAAGCAATCCACTAGTTAGAAATCCTTTTAAAAATCGATTATTTTCATTACATCTCCTTGAAATTTGCATATGTGTTAAATGTTACTTTCAGTTCAGAAACCCATACATTGCGTTTTCGTACCTAGTAAAGTTGCTTTAAGCAAGTGTGTAGTGTGTGCTATATAAAGATTCTCTGCAATCTCACGTGTCGTCCTGTGATGATCCGAATCAATCATTGCTTTGATTTGGTCGTCATCAACTTCAACTGGACGACCAGAGCGTTTTTCATCTTGAGTGAAAAATCACTAGACCCAAATTCGGCAAACCAATTTCGACACTGCCGTTCTTTTAAAGATTCGTCGCCATACACAGAACATAACTTTTTGCGAGCTTGCGGTGCGTTGTTTCTTTTCCGGAAACAAAAAAGCAAAATATGGCAAAATATGAAAATGTTCGTTTTGGTTTTCCATTTTTCAACAGACGCCAAACAAAAACTCCACAACCTATCAAAAAAATAGCTGTACTGACTGACACTTGAAGTACCAACTATCAAATAAGGAAATATGTTTGACATTTCGAGCACGTTAGCAAACCTAAAAATTAAACGAAAGCCATCTATGAGTTGCCATCCCATTAAATTAATTGAGCATATTTTAAGCTCCCAAAAAGCAGTATATGCGACTATTTTTATGATTTTAGCAAAGAGCACTGCATTGCGGCTGTACAATCGACATTTTTTATATATTTTTGTACAAAATTAGGCTTTTTGAGGGAAATTTTAACACCACCTCGTAACATTCTTCTCACAGAAGTCATTCCAGCATTCCTCCAATTCGTGACAATCCTCTTGTTCTTCCATGATGAAACGAATGTAATTCCCTTGTGGAATGTAACTGTAGATTTTTTGCCGAATTTTGGTTTTTGAATTTCGACAGACAAATGCTTCCAATTTGTTAGTGTTGTTTTTGACAAGTGACACTTTAGTTTCCATAATTCTTCAGTCAAGATAAAGTTTGTGTAGTACCGATCGGTGACGTTACTAAAAGCAGAAGTGGAAGCTCTTTGTCTCTTCGAGAAAAAAGTTTTGCGTGTGATTTTTGGTTTGTTTGCGTTGATGGCATCTGGAGGAGAAGATCTAACGACGAACTCTATGAACTGTACAGCGACATGCGCCTCGTCAAACGTCTTCGGATACAGCGTCTAAGATGTATATGCCATGTAGGGCGTATGGACACCACTGCTCCGGCCCGAAAAGTTTTCGAATCAGAGCCATTGGAACAACGCAACACGGCGCAACGATGGCGTAGGCTAAGACGGCGCACGCAAGTGGAGAAGGACTTCAACCAACTTGGAGTGCGCAATTGGAGGCAGCTGGCGAAAAATTGTGCTGGTTGGGAAAGCATGTTGGTGGAGACCTAGGTCAACCCCGGACTGTAGCGGCTCCCGAAGAAGAAGAAGAAGTACCGATCGGTGAATATGTGGTTTCCTTGAATGACAGGCGCTTCCTCCAGGAGCATTGTATAAAGGTGAAGCTGTTGTTGTTCTTGCAGATGTTGGAAGGTCAGGCCCTATCAATTTCTTCACGGTAGACATCAGTTGGTGGTTGATTGAGACTCACCTTTCGAGTGCTAAGAGTTTTTCTTCAGGAAAGACAAATTTAAAGTGCTTTGAACCCCTCTCTGCGTGAGATTTTGAGAAGGCACTGTCTCTAAATGAAAAAAAGTTTCATTAGATCAGAGGCAAATTAAAAAAAAAAACCTTTGAAGTTCAAAAGCTTGCCTCTTCTCACCCGGAAATGTCTATAAAGCCTCTAAAACGTTCAAAAATCAGTTCTTGAGATATGACGGAGAGAAATTCAATAAAATTTTAAGAAAAGCCAAACTTCAGCCATTCTAAAAATTTATTGATTTTTATAATTTGTCTAACTTCCCATTGAGAGAACCGTTGCACACCACTTAAGTAACACGCCCCCGACAAATAGTTGGGATGGAAAAGTTTTATGGAAAAGAAAGTCTTTCCCAGATGCGCGCCACTTGTCATGTTTCATTAGCACCTTGCGCTTGATGCATTACCTTCCACTACAGTGTAGCTTCTAACACCTTGCATGCGGCGTCAAAACGTCTCATAGCTGAGTACCATATACTGCAGTCAAATTATGCAAAACTGACTCACAGCTGTCATCACATGATGAAATGCTGATTTCCATAGAAGTTCACTTTCAGCTCAGTAAAACCGAGACGATAAAAAACAACTCAACTCACGCCTCCTCCATATCTACTGTGATCATCCAACACACGTTCAATGTCTCTCATCCGTTTCCACATGAATTGCTTATCACATGCACTTCGCATCGTCTACCAAACCGCACTCGCTGAAGTAACTCATTTTTAATTTCCCCCGCCTGTACATGACCTCAATACGTAACCAACCACAAGTCGACACAGTCAAACGGCAACACCGCCGCAAATGCTATTAGTTTTCTAATCGCAGTGGCGTTAATGAAAAAGAAAGGCTTGTGAGCAAAGCCACAAAAAAAAAATAACCGAGCGATAATAAAAGCAAAATAATGACTTTCTCTCAAAACAACAACAACACCATCGAACGACAAGATAACAGTGGAGAGCAAAAGCAGTGAATGAAGAAAACAACAAACCACACGCCACACGCAGAAGAAAGTTAAAACCAAAACAAAAAAAGAAAGTTTTACTCACTAATACAGTTTTCATTATCTTGTCGTTCGTTTCGCCCGTTTTTGAATACATTTTCACAGAAAGCCCAGGGGAAGGGGCTGGTTGGATGGAGGAAAAAAATCTTATAATGCATGCATGCACTCATGCGTCATGTGAATTGTGAATGTACAGTGATCACAATGAGATGACGGCGGCGTGCCGCGTTCACACAGAACACAATGATATTTCATCCAATTATGGACGCAATTCAGATACATGCCCCACTGAGCTGCGCCCCGCATTTTGTACAAATGCGTTTTGTTCGTGGAATTCATTCAGTGGAAAATTGCATATGATGTTTGTCGTGTATATAGATATACAAAGTCGAATGCCAAGTGGCAGTCAAGGACGACTGTGTCATTATGCGAGTAAGCAGCGCTCTTTACACACTTGACTTGATTATGCATTTAAGGATCATTTCATTAGAAATTTCGAAGGAGGATGAGGAGGGGAAATTGAAAGCTAGTTTCGCTGCGTCTGTGTAACATCCCGAATTTTGTGAAGTCTAAAAAATATCCTTCTAACACTGTCATTTAACCCTGTGCTTTAAAAGTTGTCTGATTGGGCAGCATAGACCGATTGATGTCATACCTTCATGAATCTCAGTTTTAAAATTTCCCACGCAGGTCTTCTTAAATCGCTTTGACTTCTGGATGATTCCTAGAACACTTTCCGATAACCCGACAGGGCCAACTGTCAAATGCACACCGGGTCCTCCGAAGGGATCAAACCAGGGTCTTTGTTGATGGACCTTTGTCTGGCGTACCACGTACCACGTCAGTTCAAAATTTTACCTTTGGTAACTAATGAGCATTCCTTTCTGCATATGAACTTAATTACGCAGGGTTTTCTCATAACTGAAAACAGTGTGGCTTAAGTGGGGTATCGGAATGTTGAATTCAAATGCCTTTAGTTTCGGTGTTCAATTTGACTGTGGCCATAATTGCACACATTATGGTCTGCCAAAGCACATTTAAGAAGGATAACCACATAGAATCTGTCTTAGAAATTAAGAATTACCTAAAGCCTCCGCAAGCCCTTCGTCTATTCTCCTCCAAAGGAAGTTTATCCATCGCGGTCATTCACCGAGAAGGTCTTCGTCACCGAAACGAAAATATTTATCACATGTCTCTTAGCCAAATTTTCACAAAAGAAAAAGATGGAAAATATCATAAATTTTCATTGAAACGTCCGCCACAGTCTAGCAACGTCAATTACAGTCAAACACGTCTCTGTGGATATTTTCTGCACAACCCTCTCTGCCAACAAATATGACATAAGGCATCACATTCCTGATGAATCCATTAACAGATCTCCTTACAATCTGCCAACAGAATACAATCCCCGGTGTACACTTCGAACAACTCGGAAGAGATAGAAAAACCGAAAACCATTTCCTAGGAAATTCACTCACCCCCGCCTTCTATTCTGATCGCTAATTGCCTAAAAGCTAGCTAAGCAACTAGCGCCAACACAAACACACAATTCATTCACATGTCAAGCGGGTACCGACGGTAGCGGCGGCGGCAGCGATATCGCTTCATCAACCGTTCTCGCACAACCACTGAAAGTTGTTTACTATCTCAAACCAGTGACGTCACGAGAAAAGAGTGTTGTACAGTCATCCGAACTATCACCTACTTATCTAGAACCCCCTCACGCCTTCTGGCCACGAGAACGTTTCTAATTCAATGAACAATCATTTCTTCCCCTCCTCTCTCTCGCTCTCTCTTACTCGCGCTCTACTCGTCTTTTTGGGTTAATGACACTATTTTTGAAGTGTATTTTCATTTGATTCGAGACGACGGTGGTGGCGGCGTTACGTTTTTCAGATTCATCCGTTTTATCTAAGCGAACGAGAGGGAAGGGGTGCAGATTGTTGCACCAGAGACGAGCTCGTGTTGGTGGGTATCATGTGATGAGTGATTTCGCATTTGCTGTAAAGTTTAAAAATACAACCCCCTGACACTCACATACTTTCAAATCGCTGTCGTGCGGTATGATTCAGCGCGAATGCGGGGCGGGGGCCCAGTCTGCACTATGCCCGAAGGGAGCAAACTACTGACATAGTTAAGTGGGTGGGAAATAGTATCGCAACGTCATGATAAAACAATTTTTGTGGTTTTATTCCTTCAGAAATGTTTGCTGAGTATCAAGCTCGCTGCCTCTGGAATGTCATTCTAGATCAATTTCACCTATGTGTGGGTGAGAAGGAGAGAGTGAGAGTTTGGAGAGAAAAGTATGCATATGTGTGTGCAGATAATTTTTTTTTCTCTGCTTTTAGTTATTTTTAGTTGCACGAGTTTAATGTTCTGCGGCTAATGATATAATTGTGTGCATTGTATGAACGATCATTTGCGGCGAATAGCAGTGAAGGAATGAAAAAATGAGAACAAACGATGGGAGAGCAGAGAAGAATGCAGTAAGTGGGCGACTTGCTGGCGGTGAGAGGTATGGACGGTGAAAAAGACGAGACCTTGAGCTGGGGTGAATGTGCACCGGGCCAGTTTTTTTTATGGCTTTTCTGAGTTAACCTCTGCAAAGGGGGAATGCTACTTACTCAGCGTATATCTGTTTAGAGTAAACAGAAATGCGGGAAATAAAACGAGAAGCCAAATGTTTGCTTTGATAGAAGGTAGTTTTTGCAGAATTGTTGATGAGATGCAGCGAAGTTGTTGGACCATAACGTGTCAAGGTTGCAGCTTTTAATGATGGATGTCTGGGTAGTAGGAAATGATTTTTATTTTTGTGCAACTCTCAACCAGACATCTGTAGGTTTTGGGTGGGGAATCCAATAGAATCAAAGCAAGACTGGCCTTAACCCTGGCTTCTCTTAGTTACACTCTTACACACTTACTCAGAGGGAAATTATTTTCAGTCCAACATAAGCTCATTTTTCTCGAGTACATCGTAAGTGTCTATTAAGTTTTCGGGCCATGGTATCCCAACAGTTAACAAACCTGGCTCTTTCAAAGAGCCAAGAAGAGATCAGAGAATATAGTCCGATGGCGGTCAAGGGATAATCTAAAAATCGAGTTTGGCCTTGGCTCCAGCAATGGTTTATGGTACATAGATCTAAACATCGTAAGGGTTGTTAAAATGTACCCGCTGCCTACCAAAAAATGCTATTTGTCTAGGTTCACAAAAATGTAAGACCTACGTTGCGGCCTGCCGCGTTTGCTTTCTTTTTGTATAATGGAAAATTAAAATATGGCGGCATCTGAAGTTTTAAGGCATTTTTTAACGTATGTGGGCGGTTCACAAACTTTAGCTTAGATGGCACCACTATCGCAAAAAAATTTACTGCAAAGATGGCGTATTTTGATTTTATTTCGAACGGGCCTTAAACCGTATTAAAGATGAGTTGCAATTTAAAAAAATTGTCGTTCGATGCCAAAATAGCTTTCGCAGAGAATAAGAATCAAATTTTTCGTATGAACTTAGCACGAGAAAGTACTGAATGTGGTCATATAAAAAAACAGAATAAGTCATGCCCTGAATGAATAAATTGCAAGAATCCTGTTTGTGCTATGGTTGCGGCGTTTACTCAAAACGCGAGTAAACGTGAGACAGCAGCAGCAATACATTTTGACTAGGTCTGAAACGAGGGCGAGGAAGAATGAGGCAAAGAGAGAGAGATGAAGGGAGGAGCAATCGAACAGTCAAAAAGAGAACTGACATGTTTTTGTCTTTCAAGTAGTAAAAGTAATGACAAGAATAATATTCACAGATGTGATCTACATCCACTACATAGGGAAGGGCCGAACGTTCGTAGGACTTTAGTCACTTGTCGATTTAGTCAGTTTTCTATCGAGTTCCAAAAAAGGATGCGCTCACATAGTGTACCGCTTTTAAAGTGCAGCGGTCAAATTATGCTTTGAACAGTACTCTAGTTCGCCATATTTCTAAGATTTGGATCCTCGCGACTTTTCTTTGTTTCAAGGCATACAAAAGTTAATCATCGAAGGGAAATTCGCTCACGAGGGTTTACCGAGGTTTTTGCTGCTAATTTGGAGGATACTGCCGTCCTCCTTCTCTGTGCAGAGTAGAGCTGTTAAAACACATTTTCTTCTAAATGTAAGTGACCATCCTTTAAAACGAAATTCGATTTGGCACTTAAAGCCGTTCAATATTCTGTCTTTAATCCTGTTACATATTTGCACATACTTCATAAAATTAAATTTCCGCATTGTTCTTCAAACAAATGTGTGCCAATCCGCTTAACAAGTACGCACTCGCTGGAATATAAAACACATTTTACAACTCGTTGCACGATAGATTAGATAGAGGTAGAAGAATTTCCCACACTTGACGCAACGAAAAGTTTCACGAGGCATTGATTATCAAGTGTGTAAGGATTAGTTTGTTTAGATATGCAGAACGTGTTTTCAACAGGGGGAATTATCAACTCGAAGCCCATTGAATGTGCTAAGGGGGATGGAACGTGTTGAAGATAATACACTTGAGTCCAGATATCGGAACAATTTGACGTGTAGGATTAAGCATAGCATGGTCAAGAAAGGTTTTGTTCTTTCTCTCTTTCTGAAAGTCCCAACTTGTTGATTTCTGATTTAACTTTATTTGAGTAACGTGCATGAATAAAAATGAAAATTGAAAGCATTTCTCTTAAACCGACTTCGCATGATATACAAAGATGAAGTGTTATAGGTCGTACAAATTTTGGTGCAACGACGAGTAAGGAAATGCACTTGTTGGTATATACATAACAGATCACTCAATAAGTCGTAAGCGCCATTAACAAAAATATTGATTTTTTTGTTAGCGACCCTTAATGTCCCGGGACATATTGAGTTGATGTGTGACGTATTTCCCATTTGTTGAAAAGGAGATCAGTTGCGTTAGATTTTCTTGCAATTCTTAAGTCCGTTTGTATTTGTCAGTGTCTGAGTTTTTGTTTTCCATTCAAGGCAAAAATGCGTAATATTCTAGGCTGGTGCGCCGACTCACACACCGATGGTTTGAAATCTTGATTAAAAGATTACGTTATGTCGCCACTAACCCTTAAGAAGTGTACGTCCTGGTCCCATTTTAATACAAGTTCGAGACGAAGATCTTTAACAAAACGATCGCAGTATGAAAAAGCAACTGAACCTAAACATCTTTTCATAGAACTCTGTGAAGTAGGTGCATTTGACCTGATTGAATGCATAGTCGGAGGAATGCATGCCCAATGATCAACATTTCCATTAAACTTTATTTTGTTTTTGTTGGAGGTTGAGATATCCTACACTGGAGCGCTCAGACTCAAATGCTGGTCCATTGTACTACCATACAGAACCATTAAACTTACTCGTTACATAATAAATGACATTAGAGCGATAGTTTGTCGGTCGGCAAGTATCCTTCAAATCCCATTTTTGGTCCTGTTTTCGTTGCTGGCGTTCATCGCTTAACATCTCTACATCATCTTTATTGCATTCAGAACACAGCTTTAGTTCGATGAAGGTTTGATTTTGATCTACTCAGCCAACGAACCCATTCGTTGCGTTCCAGTACCAAATTCTGAAGTCTGTCATTTTTTAAGGAGTGGGGGCTTATCTCTCTCAGAGAGAGGGAAAGTACGGAAACGCATCTAAACCAAATGTGTAAAGCATGTCGTTAATAAATGTCAAATTAACTTTTTCGCTTCAGAAAACAAAAACAACAACAAAATTTCAGACACATACACTGAGATAATGGGCCAATGCTTACTTATCTCTCTACGCACACCAAATAATTTCACAGAAAACCAAAAACTTAACCACAAAAAAAAAATGCCTTGTGTTAAAATGTGCAGGGTGGGGAAGGAATAAGCGCTCGAGAGAGCTCTTATTTGACGTAAAATTATTTTTTTCGGTATACGGGAACAGACATTGTGTTGGTTTGTGTTGTTTGTTTCGGGTACGGGAACACACCGATTCTGATCTAAGTAGAAAACAGCATCAACTCCTAATTTTTCTCGTTCTTATTAACCTTTTCAATAAATGCTCATTTTGCTTCTTAAAAATTATAAGCAAACTTGAATAGGTTTTTTCACTTCAACCCTCCAGGGGCGGTCCTCCTGTACATCCATGCATCGAGTCTCTTTAGAATCTCTTATTATTTCACTTCATCTCCCACTACAGACATATTAAAGTTTGTCTTTAAACCGGGCGATCCCTTGAAAACGCTCATGACATACTTAGCTTTCATTATTCCGAGTTCTCCTTTTCTATTTTAAAAACAAAATGCAAATATTCCCCTTTTTTAACCCTTCATTTCTTTTTTCTTTTCAGGTAAGCCCAGCTACATACACCCTTATACTCCTCAAAATGGATGAACATCTTAACTTATGCGTCGCATTCATTTGCTGCGTCACCAGCAAATAAAGCAACCGTCAGTCTCAATAAATCAACGGAAACGGACAAACAAAAGAACACTAAATTCCGGCACACATCTGTATCCCTGCCCCGAAATCCATTTGTATTCCTGACCTAAATCAACTTTTGTCGCAGAAACATGCCAATCTGTCAAGGGATTAGACAACAGCTCCCCCGCGCTCGAAGTGTAATCCATTTCCTACATCTGTGTATCCAGTTACACAGTTAGTTTCTGTGTTTTTTTTTTATCTATCCCTGCCACCCACACGCACACACCATCAAATTGAATCGATTGTTTAATTCGACGGAACATTGCGAATTAGGTCGAAGCTCGACGACGCGCTGCTTGTTGCTTGTGCTTTTTCACCCGATCCTCTGTTTTCTCTTTCGTCACACTATAACCTAACACAACATACACACGATCAGGCACGTGACCTAAAATTAATCAAGCTCAACTACCGCACACTCGCAAAGCCCTCTACACATACACTCACGCAACGCGGACGGGGGGAATTTAAGCGTGCGTACGCACTCGTATCTGCGATTGTCGCTCTTGGCCGCCTTTGCCGCTTTTTTGTTTTTTTGTTTTTTGTGCGTGTGGAACTGATGACGAACGAGGGGAAACGCAGAGAATTCGAAAACGAAATGCGTGAAAGGCGAAAGAAAGCAACGCAACGCATCGCCACGAAGAAAGTTGGTACTCCGCATGTGTGTCTGTGCGCCGCTTACGCACTCACCGCAGATGGATCGGAAAAGGTACTCTCTGGATACCTGACTGGATAACCGGTCGTCTGGAGAAAAGCAAAAACCGCTAGAATAAAAATGATGACACAGATACGAGTGTACACGTACTTTCCAGTTCCATATTCAATTGCACTCGACGCCTGAATGAGTGTGACTGGCGACTGACTGGGTGTTGTGATGACGGGCGTCTACTGGCTGCTGTATCTGTGCGCACGCACGATTTCGATTTCTAAACCGCCTAGACTGACCTGAATTTTCACTTTTTCTCCCGTTATTATTGGAGAATATATTTCCATTCGAAATCCGCTGACAGATGGATGGAAATTTTGCATTTGGGAGTGTAAACAACGCGCAGTCCGGCGTATCTGATGGGCGATTAGGCAATCTGTCAGTGATCCCCGTAAGTAGTTTATACGGTTTACGAGTATGTGTGTGACCTTGTGGCGGGGGTCTATTTATAATTTTGCTGACTTCAATTAAGTGTATCTGTCATAAGTGTCACCATGAATTAAGTTGAGTTCAACGTAATGCGATATGTGTGTGCTGCTTGATGGAGAATATTTATTGTCGTCTGTTGATGTTGTACACAGCGTTTGAGGGGCGATTCGACTGTGATTTCTAGTGATTATGAGGGGAAATCATTGACGTGTAGTGGATTCGTCGTCCCATGTGTGATTGAACATAAAAATAGAAAAGCATTTACCACGAAATCCCTGGCTCATCACAGCCGAATGATGATGACTTTAGATGCTTTCTTCTTTGATAGCTGGTGCTGTTGTCGATTGCCTAAGAGGTACTGATGACATGTCGTTTGCCCGCTTTGAAGTTTTTCTCTCGATCTTCACTCTGATTGATTGAGGCTGAGGAATGCTCTTTGGTCTCGTTGAAGCTAATGGTGAGTAAACTGATTTCAAATGATTTCATTCATGATATGTTTATGCGGGAAGATGCAAAGTTTTCTTTTCTGTTTCCGGTTGGATACTAATTTTTCAGTTTTTGATCATATTGGACCGCTCTGGTAATGTTCGAGTATTTTTTCGAGTTATTTTTTAAAAAAAGTGAGTCCACTCTGGCATCGATCCAATCATTAGACATTCTTCGATTTCTTCAAAAGACACGAAGTGAAGACCCTAAATCGTTTTGCCTCCATCGAAAGAGCCAGTAGCAGAAAGGAATAAATTCATGAGAATACGGCAGGTGGGATAAGACCTCCCATTTCAGCATTTGCAGGTAGTTTTTCACCACTATAGCCATGCGTTGGCATTGTGCAAAATTATTTTGCCATACTTTTTGGCCGTTTTTTCCCCAATGAACGGCTCAAACACTTCTTTGACGTCAATGTAAACGATGATGGAACAAGTTTCTCCAGCTTTGAATAGTATTCCTTTTCTTCTTGCCGTTGTATATTTACTTTTCATCTCCAGTCACAATTTAGGATCAACGCAGAGTATTATCCTAACCGGCGATCCTCTCTTTTGTTATTACTCTATGCTCTCTTCGATTCTTATTCTTCTATTAGTAGGATTCGTTAATAAACTACAAAACTCTGATTTCTTTCAAGAAAAAATTGCCATTCCACATACCCGGTTCACACTCGTACAGCATCTAGCTTTTGAATAAATTCAAATTTCTTTAATTGAACGAAATGTGTCTTGAGTCACTCCCAACGATTCCGCGAGTTCAGTTTGCGTTGACACGGATTTTGATCCAGTAAAACTTTCAATTTCTTATTTTCAAACTTTTTGGGCTATCCAAGACGCTCCTTTTCTTTCTTTTGACGCTATAGTCACCATTGAAATCAGATATGATTTACCGATCGGAGCAGAATCACTTTAAAATTCTACAAGCATTGGGTGAGCTTCAGCTGCACTTTTATTTTCCAATTCTCATTTTCTAAAACGCAACTGACAAAGCTGAACATTTTCAAAAAGGCAAAAGCCAACGTGGCCGCCGTGGTATAGGGGTTAGAGTGAGACACTCACACGCCGAAGATCCAGGTTCGACTTCCGGCTCAACACCTCAAATTTTTCACGGCACCACCTCTTTCGAGCTGCTGACAACACTCAAAGAGTATTAATTGTCTAAAAGAAAAGCTTTTCAAACTTCGCCGTTGGGAGTCGGCAAAAAACTGCGGGTCACTTCCACGCGTGAGAGAACAGTAGCGCGCCCAAAACTAGTAGTTGTTGAGCAAGCTAGGCCCTGGTCCTGTAGACTGCCGCGCCATTAAATTATTATAATGAGAATCAACTTTGTTGTCTATAAACAGACAACGATGCACACAAATTATTGCTGACATATGTCACACCTTTCCAGTGAAGCAGGGAATTACTTCCAAGATCAGCCACAACTTGCAGGTGTCGCCATCTTTCTGTAACCCTTAACATCTTCGATAGGAGATCATTAAAATTGAGCTTAGACAAATCAATGGACGATTCTAAATCTAAATGTTTACACTGAATATAATGCAAAATTATAAACTTTTCAATTCTAAAATTATTTTGCATTGCATTTCTGGACGACGATCAGTGTACACAAGTCTTGAATGTATTGTGTCACCAGACATAAAACACTCTCACTTGACAGTAAACAACTAGCGACGTATCCTTCATGCCACTCCCATCAAGATCTTTATTCACCCAAAATCAGGTTATCTTTACTTTCCGGCTTCACTTAAATGAGAACTCGATGAAGAAAGTGGAGATTCCAGTTCATCGAGGTATAATTGCACATCATTCTTGTGCCTGCGAATTCCACCTATTTGCCCCCATTTCAAGTGGAAAGCCCACTCGAATTATCAGATCCGATAAAGTATCGCGCTACATTTATTTGTACCTCTCGCTCTCTTTCTCTTTATTTATGACTATCCATCCTCGATTCACTAAATAGAAGCAGTCAATCGAATTCGCCAAAAAACACATTCACGCACTCGTCGTCCACGAAATGAGGTCGCCTGTCATATCGCCACAATTGACAAATGAACAGTGCGTGGAGTTCGATAATTCGGCAGCAAAAAACGTGCGAAAAAATATTAGAAAAATATTAAGTTCAACTTATCGTTATTAAGCCCATGACAGAGTCATAAAAATAATTCCAATCGCCGGCAATCAGACACTCAATCTAATTACTGACCCGAATCGATGACAGCAGAGAGTTGGGCGGTTGTGGGTACCGGTACATGCTCTCCTTAGAAATCTTTCAAACTACCCTACGTCAAGGTGAAAGTCGTGTGAGAGATTGTTAGTCCCAGTACCTTGAATGCTACCTGCACCAGTTCGAGGGGTATTCCAAATTGGGCTCGTGTAAATCCTTAAGAGTTGCTTGCCCCGTCTGCCATTCAAAGTAGAAACGTTCCGGAAATCCTGGAGGCTTAGGATAATTCATTTTGATTGCGCAATATCGGCCGGTCACTGAACCTTAATTTGAATATAGACACGCTTTTGACCTGCCATCAAGAGAACCAGACAAAAAAAGCCAACCAAACACATACCCTGTTGGGCCGCTGAAGGTTTTGTTTCTTTCTTCTTCTTTTTTCCCATCAAATTCTGTTGACGTACATATTTTGTTGAGACCTCCCTCGTGTCGGAGTCTATGACGGGGTATAATTATATACTAAACACATGCAACCTCTGCCCAGAGTGCGGGGCCAAATTGTGTTCGAAATTAACGACTAGGCGGGAGAGAGGGGGTGACCAAATGGCAATTTTGTTAATAGAAAAATACGGCGGGCCACACACACATACAGGCCAACGGAGGAAACAAAAATACAAACCACTTGACATTGTGTCAAAATCAAGCGATCCACCCAATCTGGGGTTGCCTGCCCTTCGGTGCTGATGCCGGTGGCATGGTAGTGGTCATCCCTAATGGAGGTCCTGTGTAATTTCCTTCGGATTTTTTCGTGACCAAAATCATTTTGACTCGACTGGCTGGTGGTGGTGGGTGTAATCGATGTGACTGTGAGTGGACGGGGTGAGTGCTGCGTAGTGCAGTGGAATTGCTTTCCCGTTCAGGAAAGCCGTCATTTAGTCTGTGGGTAATGGTCGTTTTTGGAGTCTGACGGTGGCGGCGGTAAGAAGTGAATTACAAGAAAAAGACTTGTTGTGTAAAGAGCGGGGGCGTGTGTATTCCAGCAGATAAAACTGCTCAAAAGGTGGTACTGTTGTGGGTATTGGACCTAATGCTGATATTTCCTTCACGAAATGTGGATTGTTTTAGTACAAAGCCTAAATGCCGAAGCTCCAAAATCTGCCGATGTATTCAAAGTCACGAAATGTTTAAAAATTCGCGAGTATGAACCGTCAAGTGCGCGATTTCGAAAATGTAGGCTTTTGAGAAATTTTGTTTTTGAGCAATTCAACGTTTTGGGCATTGTTGGAAAATGTGTGTAATATCGAAATCAGATCTTTTTGGTATTTTATACATTTCATGGTCGAAATTTTTAGATTTCAAACATCCGGACATTGGACCTTGCATTCAAATTGATGTGTAACAATATGTACCTTCTTATAATAATAATAATAATTGTTGGCGCGACAGTCCACAGGGGGACCAGGACCTAGCTTGCTCATCAACTACTCGTGTTGTCCGTGCTACTGTTCTCTCACGAATAGAAGGGACCTACAATTTTTTGCGGACTAAGAACGGCGAAATTTGAGAAGCTTTCTTAGACAGTTATTACTCTTTGAACGTTGTCAGCAGCTCGAAAGAGGTGGTGCCGTGAAAAATTTGAAAAATTGGCGTTGAGCTGGGAATCGAACCTATACCCTTCGGCGTGTGAGCGTCGCACTCTACCCACTACGCCACGGCGGATCAGGTTCCTACCTCTGATGTATGTAAAAAAAACAGTTCCGAGGTGAAAAATCGCGTTCGACATCCCTCGGTTTCAACTCGTACGGCACCTTACTTTTAAGAAATCCCAACTTCTTTAACCGAACGGAAACTGTTTCCCGAGTCTTCTGTGAGTTCTTTTTTGCGTTTGATCAAGATAAGGCTCCAATTCATCATTTTCAAATTTTTTGAGCTGGTCATGACGCCTTTGTCTTCGACGACTTTTGAAGCTTCGAATGCAGATTTACCATAACCTTCTTCAAGCAGTCGATAGGATTCAACTGCACTTTTCTTCCGATTGAAAACGAAAATTAAGATTTCCCCCAAATGCTGTTTAATTTAAGACAAAGTCGGATATTTTCGAAGAGGTAAAAGACAATATTTTTGTTTTGCTTTGATAGGCATATTACTCTTTGAGTGTTGTCAGCAGCTGGAAAGAGGTGGTGCCGTGAAAAATTCGAGGTGTTCAGTCGGGAATCGAACCTAGACCCTTCGGCGTGTAAGCGTCGGACTCTGCCCACTACGCCACAGCGGCCATGCACCCCTTATTGCTATTAATTTGTTCGTTGTTTAGGAATTATCTCAATTTCCCAATTTCCGTGACTCATAATTTTCGTATTTTTGATCAATTCTGATTCTCAATTGTTTTTGACTTTTTTGATATTTTCTGAACATTGTTAGACTTCCCATGCACTATATGCGACTTTCGAAAATGTAGTCTCTTTTGTTTTGTTTCACCTTGGGTTGAGACTTTCTGAATTTCTCGAAAACCGTTTCTGATCCATTTTTTTAAGTTTTCGAAGGTGTAACCTATGACAACTACAGACCGTATTATAAGTTTTTTTTTTGTTTTCTTGTTCACGTGCTTATGAATAACTTAAAATTTATGAAGCTTAAGTCCATTCACATTTTGCTGTGTGGCGTGGCACTACAGGGTGGACCCTGGTTGAGGCTCTTCTCATTATCATCATCAGCCCAGGCCATCCTCTATTGCATTGTCCCAATGCCTCACATTCGAAGACTTTTCGGGCCGAAGAAGTGATATTCACGCCGTCTACATGATATTAAGCCCTTAAGCCCATACCTTAAGCCTTGTATTCGCATGCCGCCGTAGAGCCCTTAAAAATCGCCGCCAAACTTTTCCTCCAAATGTCATCAACGCAGACAGGATCAAAACACACGCAGAAGTTTTCTTTCGAAAAGACTAAGGGCTTATTCATCCGCTTTAATTAACGTCCAGGTTTTCACGTTTTAAAGTAGGACTTGGATAATCACGATGTTATATTAAGAAAGTTCAGTCTTTCGAGAGAGGTTTGTGTTAACAGCGATTTGCAAGAGTGATTTCGGTACTGATATTTGTGTCCCTAATTGCGGAGACGAGGTAAACGAAGTCGTACACTACCTATACTAAACTCTGTCCGAGACGTCGATGTTGTGTGTTCTTCCTTGATGACAACACGAAATTCGTTTTGTCCCTATTAATCGCCAGATTCATTTTATCTACTTCCGCTTCAATTCAATTGACAGCTCGCTTTTTTCGACCAATCACGGCAATGTCATCGAAACTAGCAGTTTAGCTGACTTTTTGCAGATCGTGCCTCTAGTGTTGCCTTCTCAGTTACGCACGATCTTCTCAAGAATGTTTTTAAAGAAGAGCTTTACAGTGCCATGTCTAGTTTTAACACTCCTACCGAATCCCTATGATTGTGTAAAATGACGATGGAGAACTCTCGCTGTTCGGTTATAGGCAGCATGTGGCGCTGTCAGCAGCGAGAGTTCTACATCGACATCCTACACAATCTTAGGGGTTCGGTAGGAATGCACTGTATAGCTCATTCTTACACACTGTTATTAGCTGCCTTAAAATCGACGAATAGGTGATGAGTGTCGATTTGTACTTCTTGGGCCTTTTTCAGGATGTGCCATAAAGTTGAACTCTGGTATTTTATACACTTCCCTGGCCTGAAACCAAACTGATAGGAACCTTTCAGATCCTTCACAAATCGGTCTTGAAAGATTCCTGACAAATCGGTCTTGGCAAAGAGGATCTTGCTGGCGATGTAGAGGAGGCTGATCTTTCGATAATTGCTGCAGTCAAAGGGGTCTCCTTTCTTGTTTTCTATTCACCTCCTAAGCAATATTGAAACTCATGAAGCTCATGTTTTCTGAATACGTTAAACGGAGTATGGATAACCACAAGGTCATTAATTGGAAAATCAAAAAATATCGAAATACTTACATTCACATTTCAGAAACGAAAACGCACATACATATGTGTGAATTATTCATGGACAGGATCATTTTGACACCGCTGTAGGATAAACAGTGTGTACTAAAAAAATCCGGTCATTCGATCTTTTTATATTTATATAACTTTAACACATCACTCAATAATTCCCGGGACTAGCCAATAAAAACAAATTTTCTAGACAAAAATCGATCTTATTCATCAACAAAGTTTCCTTCAAGAGTGATACAATTAGTTCAACGCCGCTCTAGCACATCGATACATTTTTAATATAAGAATTTATTTTTGACCTCACAATAGGCTTTAGTTTCGACGATCACCTCCTCATTCGAACCATATTTTTTTCCGGCGAGCATCTTTCTGAGGTCTGAAAAGAGGAAGAGGAAAAGAGAAGAATACGATGGGTGCGAAAGCAATTCAAAGCCCGATTTGGCCATGGTAGCCAACGACTTGTGAAAGGGTATTTGTCTTGGTGGAAGAGATTTTTTTCTTTTTCATATAAGACCGTTATTTTGCAATTTCTTCCATCAAATGCACCAATAATGCAATGTAGTATTCGCTGCTGATCCTTTTGCATTTCTCAAGATAATAATAATAATTGTTGGCGCTACAGTCCAAAGGGGGACCAGGGCCTAGCTTGCTCATCAACTACTCGTGTTGTGCGCGCTATTGTTTTCTCACGAGTACAAGGGACCTACAGTTTTTGCCGACTCCGAACGGCGAACTTTGAGAAGCTTTCTTAGACAGTTATTACTCTTTGAGAGTTGTCAGCAGCTCGAAAGAGGTGATGCCGTGAAAAATTCGAAAAATTGGTGTTGAACTGGGAGTCGAACCTGGACCCTTCGGCGTGTGAGCGTCGCACTCTACCCACTACGCCACGGCGACCACATTTTTCAAGATAGTCAATGAGAAAAATTCCGTGCGCACCCCAAAATACGGATGTCATAATCTTGCCAACCGACCTTTGTGTTCCTAAGCGCTTTGAACATGGTTCGCCGGTTGGTGTCTACTCCGCTGGCTGCCGATTTGACCCTGGAGTGTAGTGGTGAATCCATGTTTCATCCACTGTGACATACCGATGCAAGAAATCCTGTTTATTCTGGTGAAACAGCTCCATACAGTTCTCAGAATCATCGATACGTTGTTGTTTCTGATCGATTTTAAGCGAACGCGGCAAGTATCTCGAAGCTTTCTTGTGGACAAATGTTCATGCAAAATAGTATACACACTGTTTTCTGATATCTTTAAGGTGTCAGCTTCTGACGCAAAAATTTGCGGGTTTCCAAAACAATTTTGTGTACTTTTTTGACGTTTTCGGGTGCAACCAACTCAATTGGCCTTCCAGAGCGTTCAGCATCGTTGGTGTATGTACGGCCACGTTTTAAGTTGGCATAGCACCGACAAATAGTTGTTTTTGATGGAGCAGAGTCCCTGTAAATGGTTGCCGTGGCGTAGTGGGTAGAGTGCGACGCTCACACGCCGAAGTTTCTAAGTTCGACTTCCAGATCAACACCAATTTTTCGAATTTTCACGGCACCACCTCTTTCGAGCTACTGACAACACTCAAAGAGTAATAACGGTCTAAGAAAGCTTCTCGAATCTCGCCGTTCGGAGTTGGCAAAAAACTGTAGGTCCCTTCAACTCGTGAGAGAACAGTAGCGCGCACAACACGAGTAGTTGATGAGCAAGCTAGGCCCTGGTTCCCCCTATGGACTGAAGCGCCAAGAATTATTATTATTATTAGAGTCCCTGTAAGACTTTTCAAGCCATTACTGAGCTTGCGCGGTATTTTTTCCCATCAACAAGCAGTGTTTAGTCAGCATAATAAATTCAGTTTTTTCCATTGTCTTAAAACTCGCAAAAGTAGCGTCACTTGAAGCGCTGTTACTTGTAACATTTTAATCAGATTGACAATTATTATTTTAATGTTTGTTGTTGCCATTACTTTTTGTAAGTGGCGCCCAATATATTTCAGTCCAGGGACTTGTCGAATGGTGTATTATATTCAATTTTATTTTCTAACATTTAAAGAATTTTGTTATCCAGAGATTTCGTGATTCTGTCAATGTCCAGTGCGCGACGTTTTATTCTTGAAATTCTAATTCAGAGTGTAACCTCTTACGCTTATTACATTGTTTTAGAAAAGTTGACAAATTTCGTATTCCATAACTTCAAGAAGTGCGTGTGATTTTTTGAACACCCGAATTCCTACCACACTTCAAAAAAAAAACTCCTTAAAAAACTACATATGTTTGAAGTGGGGACATTTCCTGAGGAAGAATTTCTACAAAAACGTAATGTGAAATGCGAATTCCTCCTCTTACCCATGTATAACACCCATAATTGTTCGATACCTGCCCATTTGGTAATAATACTCCTTTACCTGCCGCAATTCGTGACAAAATTAACCCCCCAACGTGCATTTGGCGAACTTCATTGCGACCTTATTCTGTTTGCTTTTCCTCCCTTTTCACTGCAACCAGTCATAAATTATCCCGTGGAACAAGTCATTAGCATTTGCGGCTACCCCGTGAATGCCGTTTATCTTGACCCCCGTCAACCACTATACGCTTGCCCTCTCAACCGCACTCTGCACTGCCTATTCAGGGTTGTTGAGGAATTCATTAGGTTCACCAAGTTTTTATGACTCACTTCTAATTCTAAGCTACGGCTTTGATATATCTTGTGTCCCCTCGTGGTCTTCGTTGGGAAATTCGTGGGTAGCTCTTAGGTCAAGCGACAGCTGTTATCAATGGAATTCTCTTCAATTTTATGACACCGCACGCGGGAGAAGGTCACGAGAACGTTAAAAAAAAACTTTACTTCCCTCCCGCTTTGCTTCAATAACATTTTCAATTGTATCGCTGTTTTCATTCATGCTGGAAAATAAAATGTTGAAGTCCGTAGATAGCCTTGTTTAGAAGCAAACTTGTCAACCTGGCTCGTCCTAATGTTTATCGTCGTTAGTGTCGTTCACTGTCGTCGCTAAATTGGACTTGGTTGGCTCTTAATTTTTCAGTTTTCTCACTTCTCATTCGAATCGCAAATATCATTATTCACAAAGTTTTTGTTGGTTGTTGTTTTTCTTTTATTTTGTCTTTTTTTGTGGAGTTTCATTGCCCTCTACCGAGTTATGGCAGATTTTTGTTGAGGTCGAAACGTGTTACCATTTTTATATGTTTATATGTTTACTTTTATTTTTCAACATTTTTGTTCTTGTTTCTTGTCGTTGTGTGGCTCATTTTGATTCAGTGAAACCCATTTCGAGAATTATGTGTAGAATGCTCAACTTATTACGTGTTCTGATGAAATCTTTGGTCGTGTTTATATACACTTCTTGTCACTAAAGGACTATTTTTCGATTTTCTTTCGATATTTTCATTCTTTCGACATTCATATTTAAGAGAAAAATACTTTTATGAAATTTACTCCCATAAATGAAGCCTCCGACATCATACTCCGTACTCTACCTTCACCTTTATTAGAGCATAGTATGCCTCGTGTCACAGTTTCCATCTCTTTTGTTCTTTTTATAATTCTGATGATAATGTCTTATTGATTCTTGATTCTTGTGCTTCTCCTGAATTAGGTGTCCTTTTGAGACATCTCATTGTTCTTAGTTGCGTGGTTATTCGACACTCTATTGTTTTACCCCATGACAGGAACCATAAGTAAGTTTGAGCTGTCACCAATGGCTCGTGGAAGATTCCTTTAGGCAACAAATTCGATGTACTTTGAGGATTGTTGGGAAATTTGGTGGTGGTTGTCTTAGATGACACATTCTTCTGTGACTTCTGTGACAGGAACTCACAGTGTCAGTGTTTGTTTAGTTTATTTTTGTCTGTTGAAGTAGGGAAGTAATCAACATTTACAGGTTCTAGTGTTCACTGTAAGTAATAACAATAATAATAATTGTTTGGTGCGATAGTCCAAACAAGGACCAGGGACTAGCTTGCTCATCAACTAATCGTGTTGTGCGCGCTACTGTTCTCTAAGGAGTAGAAACAACCTACAGTTTTTTACCGACTTCATACTGCGAAATTTGCGAAGCTTTTTCGTGGACAGTTATTATTCTTTGAGTGTGCAGCTCGAAAGACATAAACTGTTCGTGCTGACTGAAACTTAAGAGGAAACGAAATTACTAAAAAACAAAGTGGAGATGGATACAAAACTTATCGAATAGTACTTACTATAAAAGTATAGTCAAGAATTTTATTACTTGGCAAGAACTAATGGGAAACCCTTGTAAAGTGTAGACTAGTCTTGATCTGACCAAAAGCTGCGACTGATGGGAAACGTCTCTAAAGTGTTGACAAGTTTTGTCCGTTGACACATTATCTGGTTACACCTCAACAAGCTTATTTGCCGAAGTTTAACCCGCAACGCGTGACTTTATTTGCTCGGATAGATTGGTACTGCATTGCAGATTTGTATTCAAAGTTATTAAACGACATCGTAGAGTGTGACGCCCACACGTCAAAGGTCTAGTTTCGATTCCCGGCTCAACACCTCGAATTTTTCACTGCACTATCTATTTCGAGTTGGTGACAGCACCCAAAGAGCACTAACTGCCTAAGAAAGCTTCTCAAACTTCGACGAACATAGTCGGCAAAAAACTGTAAGTCCCTTCTACTCGTGAGAGAACAGAAGCGCGCACAACACGAGTAGTTGATGAGCAAGCTAGTCCTTGGTCTCACTGTGGATTGTCGCGCCATATAATTATTTGTATTATTTAAGGGCGTCACCATATGTGAACATACTTCCTTGTTTTTCTTCTCAAGATCGTCTGTACAAGGAAATAACAATCTGTACCACAAACGTACTCACAAGGTGAATTTCTCTCCGCAACTCGAAACAACTCGTACCGTAAAAAGAAAAAAAGACTTCCAAGCGTCCCGAGGTATGTACTTGACGAACTTAACAAGAACGACATGACGGCCATAACGCATTCTGTTGAACTGCATCAGTTGATTTTGTTTCTGGTGGTTGGAAAACACGGCATTGAAGCGTTCATACTCGAAAATTTGTTGATTGTTCAAGAACTGCGCCAAAATTCTGATTTCATATTCATATGTGATTATATTTATATATGTCTGGGACACAAAATAAAATGTTTCATTCTACATTTGCAGTTGCGGGGACAGTAATTTTCCTTTGCCCTAGTCTAGAGGCGGAAAGAGGTTTTTACATATAGTTTTAAATTTTTTATTAGCATTTGCGGCTAAAATGTTTTCTTTGAGACTCTTTTTCTGGAGTTGGTAGTCCAAATCTTTTTTGAAAACATATGGAACTATGGTCATATACATGCGGAATGCTGACAACTTTGCTTGTGTCCAAAATACAGAACATTGTATACCAACCTAAAAAAATTTATATATATTGTCACCAGAACCTCGGAACTGCCGCATTTTTAGAGAAGTCAAGAAAAAATTAGCACGTTGAGGATGGCGCAGTTTTTTATATAAAGCATCATTTGGCGACAACAAGTATCAAACGTTGCTTCACTTGGCGGCGCCTTGCACACAACATTCTTAAATTTGAAAAAAAAAAACAAATAAGCGAAAAATGCACCCATCAATATCGTGCTATTAATGTTGTACCGTTATTTCTTCAAATACGCCGCCAGATAAAACATTCATGTGCGAGCCACCGGTGGTACATGCTGTCCTCAACGTGGGGCTTTTTTTTGATAAAGTTTAAACCAAAATAAGTGTATAAGTGTTTGGGCACGTTTGCAGAAGTTGAGTTGTTGCAACTAATTTCCAACCACTTCTTCTGATAAATTGACTGAAATTCAAATATTTCACAGTCAATATGGGTTCGGAGACCATCTATTGTTACCAGTTGTTTGCTTCAGTTCACTGACTTCAAGAAGCGCTAAAGAAAATAGTTTAAAGACTCACATACTTGAGGCTGTCATGCGACGCGCACAACACGACTGTCTTTTTTCCTTGATTGGCTCTACAATCCGGGGTGGATCTGGGTTTTAACCAACATGCCTTTCCAGCCAGCACGATCTCTCGCCAGCTGCCTCCTAGGTGATTGAGGTCCTTCGCCCTTGTGTACTCCACCTCAGTCTATGCCATTCGCTGTTGCATCGTTCCAATGGCTCAGATTCGAAGATTTTTCGCCCCGAAGCTGTATCGTTCATACATTTTACATGGTCTAGCCATCTTAAGCGTTGACTTTGAACACTCTTGAACCGCCGCTGTATAGCCCATCAAGTTCGTCGTTTAATCTTCAGCTTCGTTGTCGTTGATCGCGCTCAACAAAGCACCGTCCTGTTGAAGGCATATATTGGCCAGGTCCTTAATTTGTTTTATAATTGACCGGCGCTGAAGGGATGATTTGGTACACTTAAGTAACGAAGATTACGCCTCAGCATGGTCCGCATGTTTGAACGAAAAAAAGGATAGGTTGAACCCGTGCACCTTGGTTTGAATGCAGGTTGATTGCAGTGAGTAGGAAGAGTTGCGTTGGAAAGGGTATTATATTTGAGGTGAATAGCTGCGAAAGCGATATCCATTAACTTGGTAACATCATCAACAAAAATTATGGTCCATTGACACCTTCAACGTGCAATGCACCCAACCGACATTTAATGCAAATGAATGATCCAACCAAACAATCATGCTATTCGGCATGTTGTGGTACTCCGTGTAGGCTGTTAAATAATGTATATTCTGCCTGTTGACCGACTTAGTCAGTCAGAAATGTGCCACATTGCTGAATATCATGCATGCTTTTGAAGTTGCGTTATTGTAATGATTTATCAAGTGAATATAAGAAAAATTATCAAATCCCAATCGAACGAAAACCTGGGTGTTCCTATTGAAAAACCCTTTAAAATAAATTGAAAGTGTCTAATCCATGCTGCGTTTCACGGCTTTGAAAAACTTTGCACATGTAACATTTCTAAAGCTTTCATTTGTTTAGGACTTGCCCCCTTAAATCTAACTTTTATCAACCTCCCTCTTCGGTTCCTTATGTTCTTTCTAATTTCTTCGTGTAAAAACGAACAAAACCTCCGAAATTTTGAATTTAAAAGCTCCAGCAAACTCTGACGTTTTCCAAGAGGCGATTTCTGTCGTATTTGCTTGCAATCGAAACGCAGACTTTCCCTTAGAAAAGTCAATATACGCCGTTTTTGATAACTTATCCAAAACTGTTCAATATCAATCCCCCTAAAGTAGTCATAATTCTGACACTCAATCAAGTGTAGCTATGCTGTTGCTATAAAGGATACCACACTCTCGCTGGCAACCGAAATGTTTAATCAAAAATCCCTCCATCCGCACATGCGGACCACCTCCTTGCACGTGTCAGCAAATTCAATAAATTCAAGTACTTGTCTTCAAATTAAATTGCATTCCCTCCTGAACAAAAGTGAGTCTCAACAATCTGCCAAACGAAGCCATCATTGTTACGCTTACAAGCTTTCACTTCCAGGAATCCATTGAGAGTCGTTTGCAAAGAGCAAAAAAAAAACAACGAACCGACAAAAACAAATATGGCTGCCTACAGGTGTCCTAACCCACTCGACGTTGACTATGCGAATGTGCCACACGACGGCGGCACCTTTCCAAAAATAAACTGTTTTCGTGTCTCATTCTTTGAGTATCTATAGAATTTGTTGTGTCCTCTCTCTATTTTTATTTTTTATTATTTTTTTTTTTTTTGTTAAAAACCAAGCCAAACAAGTGAATTATTGTTCTCGATGAAAATGCCTCATTCGGCTTCCCGCGTGTGCGTGTGAGCGCGAGAGGGGACATCGTAAACTGAATTTTTTTCAAGTTCAAGGTTATCTCCTATGGACGCGAACACAGTGGAGGAGAACGGCAGAGCAATAAAGAATCTGTTTATTTTCGAAGCCAATATCACTTGCGAATCGAGAAGAGTCCCTCAGAACGCCAATCTCTGGAGTGTGTTTCATTTGATTGCGGATTGGGATGGGGGACGGATATAATACCAAAAATAAACCACATCTGCTCCTCCCCGTATGCCGGGCACAAGAAATCACTTCTTCATCCAACGACCGAATAAGCATAAGAAACGTTCGCTCTTTTTCCTATTGCGTAGTTTTTGAATTTTTCATCAATCTCATGCCGTGCTGGCGTCGTTCGTCGTCCCCGCAATGGATTTGGTCATGACTATCATTCGTCTACTATTATTAAAGTTTTTTGTTTGTGATTTATTTTTTGACGTTCAAAGAACCTCGCCGTAGAACGAATGGACGCATAATTCGTTCCGCGTTTCGGTTTTAGTTTTTTTTTTTATTATGTTTCCCTTGTCTTTTAAAGAACACATGTATACGAGTGTTTGTATCTTTTCCTTCCTACTTCAACGGGGAGGGGGGTGGCTTTCGGTGTGATTTCACCTGTTGTGTGTGAGAAGTGAATTGCTGATGCTAGAACTGGTTTTGAATTTGAAGTAGTCATTAGGGAGATACAAAAAAGAGGCGAAACTAACAAAAAAAAGAGCATATGAGAAAACTCGTTTGAAACCGAGCTTGGATACAGAGATTGATGGATGGTTGGGATACACAGATGGATTGGATGTTTGGCGTGCTTTGATAATTGTGTGTACCTGACACGGCAGCGTTGGAGGCGGTGGTGGCGGCGGTGACGGAAGACGTCGGGTGGATTGATCTAACGACAGGGAGGTGAACTATGCGTTGCTTGGTTGGCTGTCTGTTTTTTTTTTTGGGAGATCCATTCAGGCCCTCGTGAAGTGGGTGTTTGTTTGTTTAACTGTTGAAACTTGTTTGCATTTGATGACTCTGTCTAATCTGATATGCAAATGAGCATCGATACGAAGCAAGCCGAATTAGTTTTAATTGGTTCTCTGTGTGGAATTTGAGAATCGATGAGCTTTGTTTTTTTTTTCCTTTGGGCGCACATTTGGGCCTTGATGAGCATGTGCATGCGATTAGGTGGGTTTTTTGGGATGGTTATCGCACGAAGGGAATCTTATTTAAGTAAGTCTCTATCGTGGCTGTACCATCTATAAGGCCGACATCAATGGCACCGATGATTGACGCAGATTCTGTAGGAAGTTTGGTTTAAAACATTACATTTTTGAAAACATTGAATTTTACCCTTCACTTCGAAGTTTTTTTTATGCGTGTTTTTCTTGTTTTCTTTTCAGGTAAGCTGAACTGATTTTCAAGCACGAAGAGGAAGCGTTCGTCAATATTCAGAGAGAAACTCTTGCAATGGTTTATACCTTGGGTTTACCCACAAATCAATTTTCATGAATACAGCCGAGAAATGTATATTTGGTAGCTAAAGAGGAAGGATAAGTATTCACTAATTTGTTCCCTTCCTAATCAAAAGTCGATCGGAACTGACGGTTTACATTACTACATTTGACCACCTTAAATTTGACCACAAATCTAGGAGTTATGCTTAAGAATTCGGAGCTGTTGGCTCATAGCACGAAATTATTTTTTTTTTTTTTAAGCCTGGAACCTAGCTTGTCTAAAAACCTTCTCAGAAGAGGATCCTTAACGTTTCCGCATGGTATGTTCTAGAGAATGTAGTGGACGACGAGTTCGCATTCATGCGTGGTAATCCGTGAACGTTATAGCTTAACTGACAGAGGACAGTCCGTTCAGATTTTCTTGTGTATAAAAGTTATGCAATGTATAATATTTCGACTAATCACAAATTATTCCCTTCTAAAGATGCATCTTAACAAAATGAGGCACGACCCTGTTTCTCAATCTGGTTCGAATTCAAAGGCGAGTGATAAAACTTGAAGGAAACAGAGAATCAATCGGCTGATAAAAGATGTTCAAGTTTCCTACTGCTTCCTCCTCTTTCAAGAATTTACCCGCCATGCTAGTTTCATAGACTTCCACCTTTTTTTATAATGAGCTGTTCACAATCATTCTGAACTTCTCCCTGTTTTTAACTTTTCTTCATTGCTTTGCAGGCACATCACAGATCACTTGCACTGTAGCACCAGATGGTCTATGTAGACAACTGTAGAAGTAGTTTTCGATCGTGGTCTGTAAGCCATGAGTGGGATCTGAGGATTTAAATGATAGTTTCTTGTTCACTCTTGCTTTGTCAAACCTTTCTTATATTTCTTTGCAAATAACTGCGTGCCCCCTTTTCTGGCACGTTAGATCCTAATCGCCAAAGCGGCGTCAGTTCATTCACTTCAATTGACGCATTATTTGTTTGGAGTGAAAAACAATTTGTGCCACAGGTTGTACCAGACAAGTCATCACTTCCATCAAACTTCCAAGATATATATTTTCAGTCAAAATTTACAAAGCCATTTTAAGACATGTGCTGCTATCCGTATTTTACGCCTGAATCTGACGACATATAAAGTGATTTCGCACTCCGAACACGATGATCAACCAATTTAAACGAGCTCAATCTAAGGTGTGATGGAATTCCAAAACGTCAATCCGCCCAATATGTGATCGAACTCTCAAGACTGTTCAAACGTTTTTCGTGACAAGTCCAAAAATTACTCTCCCGTCTCCCGATGACTTCCACTAACCCGCATATTTTGCGTCACACATTTCGCAGCACACTTTGCGGTTCAATAAAACCTACGAAAATTAATTTGTTTAAATTCTCGTCGCCGCCGATGCCATTGCCATCTGTGTTGCTACCACATTTCTCCACCACCGGTGTGCGGTGGTAAACAAGCAAATATATGCGCCCATTCGTCATTCCCCCACCCAGGAGGGTAAACAAAAAAAAAAAGCCCCACTTGAAGGATGAAAGCCAAACCTGGGAACAGGAAAATCACCAACATTCGCCGGAAGATGGATTGAACCACTTGTCTAAGACAAATTTGCACAAAAAATTTATTAAATGACGCGCTGAGCCACATGTAGCCGCTTTTAATTGAAGAAACGAGTGTAATAACCAAAATGGTTAAATTTATCACAAGCGCACACGAGTCATTGTACTCGGCTGTGTGGCGGTGTGCGCTTAAGCTCGTCGATTGGTCATCCATTTTCAAGGCCAACCAGGTTGGCTTAAATAACTCAAAGCCCCCCAGTCCCCACCATCTCGTCAGCGTCACCACCACAGAACGACAGCACTCTAGAGAAGTGACTTGTCTCGTGGTGTGCCACCACTTCGCAATCCCTGGATGTGTTTGTATTTGTGCAAAAGGGGTTGTTCGGAGGGGGGCGGGTGGGCGAAGTGGTCGCTCTTAAAACCGGCGTGCACGGAATCCACCACATTCGATGGTGGTGATAATTTAAAACGATTTTTTTTTATCGAATTTCCTTTTGTTTTCGCATAAAACAAAAAAACTAAAATTGTTGTTTTGTTAATTTGAATAAATACGTTTTTTTGTGGTCGGCTTTAATACAAGACTTTTGCGTGTGTTTGTGGGGCCAATAAGAGAATATATTAAGTGATCGTTAAAATTAACCTTTCGCACAGTTCATGAACTTTTTAGTAACTTGTTTCGAATTCGAGCCGAAAGACAATCTCCAACGAAAGGGGCGAGAAGCAAAACTTCAGGTTCATGGTCTCTGGGGTTTTTGTGTTTCACCTGAAAATAGGAAATCCAGTCTGTGGCGGGCTTTGTTTGGTTGTCAGTTTGTATTTATATGTTTTGCAATTTCTGAGCTACACTTGGATTTGGTTGGGAATAGTTTGTTCCGGATTGTTGGACTTGTAAATTCAGATGGCAGTCTAGTTGGTGGAATTACGGGTATTCAAATTAAATCGGAACAAAATATTTTGTAAGGTTGTTGGGATAGTTTTGGAGTGTGTCATACTTATGAGGGCGAGTTTACGATGTGTTTAGAAATAAAGATATGGATCTGCGGAATGCCACATTTAGAGCTTACTTAGAAACCGTTTAATTCGTGAAAGGAATTTTGGTCACTTTTCGAAGAAAAGTTTAATGTGTAGTGTGAGTGATGAGCTACTTAATTGCATTGCAGAAACGGAAGAACTTGTCTATCAGTTCTATTCTCCACGGATTTTTCTATAGGATCTTCGCAAATTAAAATTTGATTTTTTTTCTCTCTTTCTCTCTCTTTCATTAATTGTCAAAACTGTCAATGTCCATTAATTCAAAAACATAACCTTTTCATCGTGGTAGACGATCTACAAAACTCACAATTTTATTTAAAAACCAAAAGTCGTCAAGTTCTTACTGGAAAGCCTCTTATTTATTTTTGTGTCCCTCTCCCTCTCTCTGTATTTCTTTTTCTCTCTCTTTTCTCTTCTTCGATGTAGCTCTTCCGCCTGCCTCCTTTGTCTCAAGTCAAAAAACTTGGCAGAGCTCCGTGATGCAGGACTTATTTTGTAGCTATGAGGATAGGTTTCCCGTTCAGTAAACGCCACGTTTCAATGATCCGCTGCACTGTGCCCTACTTGACAGAGTGCTTTCTTTATGAGTTGTATAAAATAACTCCGGTAGTCTCTCTTTCTATAGACACACCTTACACATTGCTCTCTTTCCTGGCAGGCACATCACTTTTAGCAGCAGACTTTAAGTGATTGGAACCGTCCCAAACTTGTCTCAGGATGGTGCTAAGTTTACAAGTTGTGGTCGCCTTGGCGTAGTGGGTAGAGTGCGACGCTTACACGCTGAAGGGTCTAGGTTTGACTCCCAGCTCAACACCAATTTTTCGAATTTTTCACGGCACCACGTCTTTCGAGCTACTGACAACACTCAAAGAATAATAACTGTCTAAGAAAGCTTCTCAAATTTCGCCATTCGGAGTCGGCAAAAAACTGTAGGTGCCTTCTACTTGTGAGAGAATAGTAGCGCGCACAACACGAGTAGTTGATGAGAAAGCTAGGCCGTGGTTCCCCTGTGGACTGTAGCTCCAATAATAATAATAATTATTATTATTATTACAATTATTAGTAGGTGATGATGTCGCTTAAACTCCATTCACCTCAATTCGACACCGAGCTCAGCAAATTGGTTTTTCCAAATCCACTATGCCAATTTTTTCGTGTCTAGAATTGAAGAAATGAATGTGGAGGGGTTGTGGTTTCAACAAGACGGTGTCACATCTCATACAGCCAGAGAAACAATTCAATTGCTGCATCAGTCATTTCCCGGTCGTGTTATTTCGCGTTTTGGAGACCAGAATTGACCGTCTAGATCGTGCGATTTAACACCATTGGACTTTTTTCTTTAGGGTTTTTTGAAGTCGCTGGTTTATGCGATTAGGTCGACGACGATTCAAGCCTTAAAAGAGGAAATTGGACGCTGCATTAATGAAATATCGTAGCATTTATGCAAAACGGTCATTGAAAATTTCATTAAAGATGGCGTATGTGCCAGCAAAGCCGCGGCGGTCATCTGGCCGATGTGGTAAACCACACATAACCTCAACCTGTCTACTTTACGATATAATAAAGAATTCATGATTTTTTTAAATATCTGCGTTATATTTAAAATTTAAATCTTCCGTTCTTGTTGGGACACCATTTACAATAGATTGGAAAAAGCGGAAAAGAAGAATAGAAAAGTCCCGCCATGAAATACTTGAGTTCCAACAATTACATTTGCATGCGGATTTGTGAAGAACGGTATATGTCCTATAGTTTCAAAGCCTGAGGACTAAACTATGATGTCTTATGCATGGTTTGCCCAAATAAGGTGAATTTTCAAATTTTGTGGGCTACGAACGTTTAATTTTGGCCGCTGTGGCGTAATGGGTAGAGTGCGACGCTCAAACGCCGAAAGGTCTGGGTTCGATTCCCGGCTGAACACCTCGAATTTTTCCCGGCACCACCTCTTTCGAGTTGCTAACAACACTCAAAGAGTAATAACTGTCTAAGAAAGCTTCTCAAACTTAGCCGTTTGGAGTTGTCAAAGAAAAGAAGGTCCCTTCTATTCATGAAAGAACAGCAGCGTGCACAACACGAGTAGTTGATAAGCAAGCTGAACCCTGGTCCCCATGTGGTCTGTCGCGCCATACAATTATTATTAAACTATCGAAGGGCATTTAAAGGTTACGACGCACGAATGGAGGTTAGGGTTATCAGATCAGGGGCTTTGTGGACAATTTAGTAAATCGTTGATATTGTTAGATCCCAGTCAAGGAACCATTATTCAGATATTAAACAAAAAGTATGTTGCTGTCGCCAGGATTCCAGGTGATGTGACTGGATTTATGAATCAAATGATTCAAAATCACATCCGTATCACTGTTAATAGTGACAACGGAATCACTGATGGAGAAAAGACCATCTGTGGCGGGATGGCGGCTAACAGACCCAGGCTTTGAGGGAACCTGACTGGTAGTGACAGCTTGACCAGAGGCTATATTCTGGTGCCATGGGAGGTTAGGGGCCCCTGGCAGTTCGGTTCCAGCCTGACCGTGCGGTAGGCCCCCTTGTGGGAGTATCGTGGCGGCTGTGGTCTACCACCTAACATCGCTGGTAGAGTCGAGGATAGCGTACTGTGCTGACTTGTCTAGTTGATTGTTTAAGCACAACTAGGCAAGTCGGTTAGGGTACTATCCCTTCTCAGTGTGGAGTTGCATTCTCAACCGGGCGCTGCGACCCAGAAAGCGGAAGAGGTTTCAGAAAGGCTTCGCATCAAACCAAGGTGGGGTGATTCCCTCAAGCATGATCTCAGTTTGGTACTTGGGTAACTAAGGCGTTTAGTTTTGCGTTACTTACGACTCTTGCGAAAATGGTTCCCCGTGATATAAGCCGTAAAGGCAGGTGGTCACGTAAAACCAAATCCCACATCTGTCGCCATTATTCAGTTGTATATCCTTAATTCAACAACACAAAGAACAATTGACCACAATCGCACACCAAATTTTTGAGTCTTGCCATTGAAGTCGAACGATAATGACAGACCAATGCGAGTGCCTATTTGCCACTAGCTGGCTCTTATTTTAGTTACGTGTGCAGGAATGTTTTGCTGGGCGTGATGTGGCAACTTCTGTGTGTGGTGGAATCGCCACAACTGGTCACATGGATTTGGTCTACCTGAATTTTGCTGGAGTCTAGAAACTTAAAAACCCTCTGTCAGCAGATATATGGAAGGGGTTCTTAATTTACCAATGCAACAAAATTTGTAAAACCCTAACAGTTGCATTTATACTTACAAGCAAAGAACATATCCGTTCTAAGCAGTTTGAGGAAAAGTGCGTATTGTCTAATCCATTTCTATTCTCACACCAACTCACTCACTCAGCGAATATGAAATTTTCCCATGATTGACATCTCCGTACCCACTGCCATCTGAATAAGATTCGCTTTTTGTCCAACAACTTACGAAACACTTCTTTTCCCATTTCCCACCGTCATACATCAGACAAGAATCGCTACCAAGCACATACTGTGCACAACAAAACTTGTGATGAACTTGTTCGTTCGGTAAGCAGAAAGCAATCTCTGCTAAACAACAATGTAAGCCAACTCAACTAGTGCTTAGCTGGATACTTTTGTTGTTCATTTTTTCTGGTTTGTGTTTTTTGTTTTTGTTTCTGCTTAGGTGTGTGGTTTTTGCTGCTTTTGTTAAGCCATTTTTATGCGAACTGCCATTTTTGTTATTTTTCTGCTCCTCTACGTGCCTTGAATCATTAAGCGAAATTGTACTTGAAACGACAATAATAATAACAACAGAAGTACGAAGGAGAATGAGCGCGCAAAAAAAACAACATGCATATCTGTATGGAGAAACGTGTGTGCAAAAATCAAAGCAATTATGCTCATTGTGCTGATTTTTTGCCTCTTCTGTGCCTTCTGCTTCGTTGTTTTCGTCTGCTTTTAGACAGCTGCAAAAAACGCGTCTTGTGTACGTGAACCTTTAAGTCATTTAAAGCTGATCAAAAACACAGGTGTACTTGTGGTGGTCTTGATTGGTTCGAAGAATCTCTGAAAACTATTAGAAAGCCAAGCACCAGTTGACTTTGAGTCTGTTCAACGTTTGTCTTGAGTACGACAACACAAGCAAGCAGTATTGTGGGACAAAAAGGGAAATGAATTGTCCATAAATCTGGTTCTTTGCACACCGGTTCTGACAACTTTCAGCTTCGAAGCTCATTTGTATGTTTTTCAGAGCCTCTGCTGGAATTCTTAACTTTACACACGCACTACGATCGCACAAAGAACGCAACAAAAGCGACATGTCTCTGGCGTTGTGGTCGCAGGAAAGCTTCGGTCTTGCTGTTGGGTACCTTCCGAGGCATGAAAAGCGAAAAGAAGGCCAAGCAACAAGCATCAATATCACTCTGTATTCAAGAAGGAGCCACGCAGTGGAGGGGGATCAAAGTCCACGAAGACACCGAGAGGCAAATAAGAACGAAAAGAATATTCTTGTCATGCACTGAGGAACAACTGCTGGCAGGGAACAGAAGTAAAAGTTCTTCTGCCTTATGGATGGTTAGCGTACTTAATGACATGGTAATAGGAAATGCCTTTTCTTTGCCTCTCAACTCATTTTCTTTACGCATGACACCTTGTTTTGTGGGCAATTTATCCAGCAGTGTAACCGGAGATCGAGTTGATGATTGTCACAGATCACGGACTGGAACAGCGTTGCCATACTCGCCCCAACAAGATCTGAACTCTGGGAATTCGTTGCTGTGACTGATTTGGATCAGTTTGCGTGATGCTTCTGCATTCATTTGCAACTGATCGTGTATCGTTGGCGAGGATGTATGGCAGATCCCTTAATCGCTTCACTGATCTGCTTCTCAGATCGCTTTTCCCTGCGTTAAGTGACCAGTTAATTTGTGAGTGCATGGCTCAGGATAATCTTAAAGTTGATTTTGAATCCAGACTACTCGTTTCGAGAATGAATTTAGTCATGCAGGCTGTTGACTGGATCTTGTTTTTATTTTATGACTTTTTGTATGTGCATACGGGCCACTTGATGACCTCGTAATGTTATCAATTCCATTCCACACAGGAACTTGTTCACAGTCATGCAAAAACTCGATATCTGCTTTGATCCCAGGCAATTCGTTGTGTTGTATGAAAGTTGGAGGAATCAATCGAGGACACTCTTGCCCCACAATAACCAGAATTGGGCACCGCCCGAGGATGCAGAATAGAATTTCAAGCTCCTTCAGCAAACACATGCGCTGTTGTTCGTGTTCTTTTCGCGTGAGTATTAAGATTTCGGTTTCGTTCTATTTTGTCCACATAGTTAACATCCTTCGGTCGATGTAAGCCACTTGAAGAATTCAGTCGAATCTACACCTCTGACGGCAGTTGCGCCTTGGCTAAGTAAGCGGAAAGAGGAGCAAAGCCAAGAAAATGATTTGGAAATTTTCATGTCGACTACAGAAATCGAAGAAGAGCACAAAGTTTTGCCCGAAATAAACAGTGAGGCGCACAAGCACGTCTACGTAAAGGGTTTCCCATAGGGACATGAAAACTTGGAATTTAATTTGTGAACGTACTCTTTCACTTATCATCAAATTGTCAATTAATTCAGTGAATTCGTAAATCTCGATTGGTTAAATACACAATCATGCAACATCTGCAAATTGTAAAAATTTAATTTTAAATAACGGTTGTCAAGTAATAATAATAATAATTGTTGGCGCTACAGTCCAAAGGGGGACCAGGGCCTAGCTTGCTCATCAACTACTCGTGTTGTGCGCGCTACTGTTCTCTCACGAGTAGAAATATTAGAAAAATTGGTGTTGAACTGGGAGTCGAACCTAGACCCTTCGGCGTGTAAGCGTCGCACTCTACCCACTACGCCACGGCGACCACGGTTGTCAAGTCCATATGGAAAAACTCATTCAATTCGGTGGCGCAACAGTCGACAAGGGGACGTAGGCCTACTTCCTGCAGCAACTTCTCGTATTGTGCGTATTCTCACAAGCAGAAGAAACTGAGAGTTGTTTTGCGAAGTGTTAACGACCAAATTTGAGGGGTTCTTACGAAAACAACTAGTGCCCCTTTTTGCCAGCAATTCAAAGGTGGTGGCGCGGTGAAAAATGCTAGATTTTCACTTCAGGGATTTGATGTTGGACCTATGACGTGAGAGCGCTTTATGTACCCACTACATCAGTGCTGTGTCACAAGTTAACAGATCCGCCAAATATTTGTTCCATGCCGACACATTTTCGTGAGAATTAAAAAAAAAATGTTTTTAGGAGCCAGCTACAAAGGATCTTGATTTCTATATAACCCACCGTAGCGGTTAGATCAGTATATTCCCCCATCCGGCATGAAGTTGCATCAACAAGAGACCTCCCTCTGTCCATAAATTATTACAGACAGAGTGAATACGAGTATAGATCTTTCGTCCTAAGTGCCATGTTCACGGAAATGATTTCTCGCTTTGCAAATAAGATCTCCTTAAAAAAGCCCACGAGTCTCCTTCAACGCCACTAAAGGCGGCCTGAATGGAACTTTTCTTGGAACAGGTCTTATGCAGGAAGGAATTGTCGAAGTAGGCTAAGTTCAAGTTATGCTTCATTCATTCTCCAATTCTTTTCTCAATGCCAGTATTCACATTGAGCGAGCGCTGATTTTGTGAAGAAACTAGACCACTCGGCGAAGTGTTCATTCGATAGTCTGAAATGAAAACGGAAACAGATAAGCTGATCTGAATCCTTCTCGTCGTATTATCGTTTTTCATGATCAAATTAATGACACGCCTGGCCACAATTTTTGTGTGTTGCTCAAAGGTGAACTGTTCTCGAATATTCTGAGAGCAAGCAAGGATTGCGACATCATTCTCCTTCACGCAGCAAAATCTATAAACCTTGAATATCACAGCTTGACGAAACGAACTTTCAACAAAAAAACCCATTTGAGCCTCAAAGTATTAATCGCTTTATTATAGAAACCCAAACGCAGCTATCTCCCGCAGTTGTCACATCCCTCTCTCAATCCTTCTGTCGTTCATTCATCCCAGTCGCAAATGCCAAAAACCAAATATCACGCATAGAAGCGTCAAGCATAAAATTATGCAAAGCGATAAAACACAACAGAACCCACCCCCCACACCAAACATCGTCTCCTACGCCTTCACAAGCCATTTATCTCCCACTTTGGCTGCTCATCCTTTCAAGTCCCATTTGCACATGTTTCGCAGCAACTCACAGCCGAGCTGAAAATAAATCAAAATGATTCGCGAAAAAATTGGCAAAAAAATAAAAACAAAAACCAAAAAAAAAACCCAAAACTTTTTAAATGAAAAAGAAGGCTCCTTCAACTGTCCCTCGGCACATTTTAAATATAGCCACGTGCTGGCGCACTCAAGAGCAACAGCACCGGCGAACGTGTGTCTTATTCGAAAATCCTTTCCAATATTCAAGCCACACATAAGTAACGCGTGATAAATGACTTTTCTCGATTCATTTTTGCTGTTTGTGTGCGTGTTGCTGTGAGTGAACGCGATTTTTATATCTTTGAAAATAGAACGAGTTCAAGGAAAGCTCAAGGACTAAATGTGTGTGGTATGTAACAGGTGAGATTATTTTGAGAGCAAATCGGATAAGCAATGGATGGGGGCATGGCGCGCGACGCTCATGTTTCGGGGACACACGAATTAATTTGCGAAGCAATGAGTGATTTGTGTGAGACACACGAACTCCATTAATTAGTCATTTCTGTGATTTATTACTCAAACGCAGGAGTAGGTGGTGGAGGGGGGGGCACAGCAGGAAATCGGGGGGTATTCTGGCACACAAGTGCTGGTGTTCCTTGATAATTTTCGTTTTTCTAAGACGCTTCGAGAGAGGGCGGGAGACGATGGCAACGAAGGCAACGATGGCGGTCGAACGCGTGCACACTTCTCTTGTTTTGCGGTGTCTAATGAAGGCATGTCTGGCGTGTTGTTTTGGAGATGAGTTACGCATGTTAAGAGGATTCCAAATCAGGCACTGACTTCGATCATGTGGTTGGCGTGGGGGAGTGAGAGTCTCATTTGATTTCTTTCCTTCAAGAGTGAAATTTGTGGAAGAAATGCAATTTGAGACAATCGGGAACGACAACTAGGGCTCCTTTAGAGCACATATGTCCATTGGACAGTTAAGGAGCTTTCTTCGTCTTTTTTTTCTCATCAAAGCAACGTCACCTTATTTGTGTTACATTTGAAAGTTGAAACTGGTATAAGTGCGTCCACATTAAAGTAAAAGGAAGATGGCTTCAAAATTCCATATTATCACGCAGTCTCTCGAGGGGTTTGTGCGTTTTCAGCGCACTAGGAAGAGTTTTAACTGTGGTACAAATATTCTTCTTCCTTATATAGTGTCACATACCGAAGTGAACATGAGTCTTGAACAACATGCCTCTTATGAAACAGATACCCTTGCACACATTCGAAGATTATCCTCACCAATCAGAATCGCGGATCATTACACCAAAAAGGCCATAAGTTTAAAAAAATCAACGCAAACAGCTCTCCTAGAAGCAATATTCGGGAATGGCATCATAAGACATGTTAATCTCTTTTTGCCAGACTGTTGAATAAGTGTCAAATTTGCCCCACAAATTTCAAACCTTCCAAGTGTTCTGAATTTAAAATGTTAAGCATGCTGAGATTCTACAATGCCTAACAGACATTATTCTTGTGCGTTGCTTAGTCATTTCAACTTTCTTTATGAGTACCTTCGCGTGTTGGTCAAGTTCAAGGTCTCACCACGTGAATTCTTTTAATGCCACCTCGTTAACAATTTAACTAGAATTCCAGCCGTAACAATGTCTCAAGGCTTGCTTCCTTCTAGTGGCTCCACACCTCATTGTCTGTAGAGCGCAATATTTAGCGATAAAATTCATGCCACACGACATGCCATTCAGTATTCCCCAGAAGCAATAATCGTTCGTCAGAGGTTAACGTTCAGCGAAACGATGTACTGCCCTGCACTGTGTGGTCTATATGCATCAAATTCATAGAGAATCCTGCTTAAAACTATTTCAAATTTAACACACCGCCACCGTCGCCCTAAAATTCTAGTAGCCACTAAAAAGTGGCAAAGAAATACACCCGCCTGAAAGATAGAAGTTCAAGTCCAGCCCAAGAGATTTAATTATCTCGAAAGTAACGCAGAAGTGAAGCACGCGAAAGGCGGCGAGCCATAAACGTTAATACCGATTTTTATTAGGAATCACTAAGCCGACAGGAATGTCTGCTTTCATCCAAAGCTCCATCAATGACGCCATGCAACGATAAGCTCTTATCGCTTTAAATAATGTCCTCCCGACAGAGAGAAACTCCTTTTTTCTCCCACCTTTGCGGTTTCAATCATCACGCATGTACGCCGCATGTGTGAGTCCGATGATTAATGATGGATCTTAGGTATTATTCCCAAAGAAAAGCCCAAATGAAGTGAACAGCACGAAATACTTGAGAAACAGCAGAACGGAAAAAAAAACAGCGAAAGCAATTCACAGCGAGAGAGACACACACCAAAGTATAAGCCTGCGGGGCTTCAGAGCCGGCATGACGATGACTGCGTAAAAGATGGGCACAAAGACGAGGTGGCACGTGCATGACATCATCTCCAAAACCGAGCCAACCGCGTTCGACTTACATATATGGACGTGGAAAATCATTTGGAAGGAGCTGAAAGGTGCCCCGAAAGAAATTAATTTGTTTAGAATGACTCTTTCGATTCGTTTGCGAAAAGTCCGCCGTTGTGTTTATTTACGGCGGATTTTATGAAATCGTTTACCTTATCCCAGGGAAGGTAATGTCTTTTTACACGTTGTCATTGCACTCGTACGGTATGAGTTTGTGTGTGTTTACAAAAGGAGCAGTGCCCTTCGACAGTGATGTGGAGAATGTTGTTAATTCAACAAACAAGCAAGAGATGCGTCCCAGAGTGACACAAGAATTCCAGGTCTGAGTGATGAGTGTAAAATGTTGATTACCATGAGACGCATAATTTTGTGATCGGAAGTTGAGCCGTTACTGCTGAGGGCAGGCGAGTTGCAGACTCCCATGCAATCGGTCACCCAAAACTGAGCTTTGTTTCTTCCCATGTGTTGAAAAATCCTTAGACTGACAATTGCGTGAAAATTCTCACCTTAATGTGCAGACATCTTTTTCCACTATCAATCGTAAGGAACAATAAAATGGATCGCGTTCCAAACTTAATATTGCTCGGCAATGCCTTGCAACTTAAGAGCTAAGACCTATTTTTTCAAGTCGACATCGTTGCTTGGGTTACTGAAGAAGACATTAAGAGATCGTTCCCAACCCTGAGAAAACCTGAAGTGGAAGAAGGTCTTGTGTTGAACTGTCCTTACGTATAGTCTTCAATTTACACTTTCGAAATATCCGCCGCAGGATTATACCAGATCAATCACTAACTAAAGATGTGATACTTCCATTCAATCAAGCTAAAGGTAGCCAAGCGAATAAAGAGGCGTCGCTTTCTCCGGCAGTATCCTAAAAAAGACTTGTGAATAAGAATTTTATGCGCCGCTTAAGTTAAGGTGGCGGAGAAGGACCTCAACCAACTTGGAGTGCGCAACTGGAGGCAGCTGGCGAAAGATCGTGCTGGTTGGAGAGGCATGTTGGTTAAGGCCCAAATCCACCCGGACCACAAGAAGAAGAAGAATACGAGGGTTGTCTTTTATTTTTCGGGATTAGAAAACAAAAACAAATATTAGTCATCGAAAATAGCTTTATTCTTTTTCAAAATATTCCCCAGTAAGATCTATACGCTTTTGCATGCGTCTGAACCAATTGTCGAAGCATTTTTGCCACTTTGATTGAGGTATCTCCAAAACATGCATTCTGAACGCATCAACCGCTTCTTCAGGTGTCGAAAAACGTTGACCTCTCATTTTATTTTTTACGTACGGGAATAAAAAGAAGTCACTGGGTGCCAAGTCAGGACTATACGGCGGATGACTCATCAAATCGATGTTCTGAGTGCTCAAAAATGCAGTTGTTTGAGCCGATGTGTGAGAGCTCGAATTGTCACGGTGGAGAGTGATCCGTCTTCGGCGGTTGGTTTTCCTGATTTCTTGGAAGACAACTGGCAAACAAATGGTTGTGCACCACTCAGAATTGACTGTTCTGCGTTGTTCTAGTGGTACGGTTCCGACATGTCCAGTTTTTCCGAACAAACAGGAAACCATTTGCTTGAAAGTGCTTTGTGCGCTAGCAACTTTTGTTGGATTTGGCTCAATTTGAAACAGCCATATAGTCGACTGCTGTTTACTTTCGGGCTCATACGCGTAAATCCACGATTCATCACCTGTCATGATGTCATAGACGTGTTTCGAAGTACCGCGATCATATTTTTGGAGCATTTCTTTCGACCAATCGACACGAGCGTTTTTTTGAGCGATTGCCACATTGCGTGGGATCCAACGCAAAAATTTTTTTTGGCGGTCAAATGTTCCTGCAATATTGAATGTATGCTGCTCCCACTAATGCTTAAGGTTGTCTCAATCTCACGATAGATCACATGACGATCTTGCATTATCAGTTGGCGCACAGCATCAATGGTTTCCGGAACAACAACTGATTTTGGACGACCTTCACGAAATTCGTCTTGGAGTGAACTACGACCTCGGTTGAATTCACCATACCATCTATAAACACTGTCCCTGATGGAGCTTCAACACCAAATATTGAATTAAGTTCATCGATGCACTGTTGTTGAGTTAATCCACGTCGAAAGTTGTAAAAAATAATCGCACGAAAATTTTCACGATTTTATTAAATTTTTGGGCCAGATAAATCTTTAAAGTTACTGCAAACAATACAAATAGCGCTCGTATGTGAAAACGTTCTGACTACGTATAACCTCAAAAATGTCAAACATTGCGATAGAGCTGGCAGTTGCCAGATTGCAACACTAGGGTTGCCCAATCCCCAAATATAAAAGGTAACCTTCGTAAAAACTAGCTCAGAATACCTTCTACAAGGGACCTAGATTCTTATTCTTTTCGTATGGCTCTTACTTTTCAGTGACAATTTCAATTTCTGACTGATGCTATAATTAACAATTCCAAAGAAGTGGTGCCTTGGAAACGAGGATCAACTGTTAAAGTTTCGTTGTATATCTTTTACCACTTACGCAGAGAAGAAGTCAAATTGATCGAATTTAGGTCAAAATGATGATTGTACTCAAGCTGATATTCGTGTACCTTTCATTTCAGGATGATGATAATCGATCCCATCTCTCTCAATATTCTTCAGAAATCTTTATGTCTAAAGTAGCGTTCTTTTTATTTGATAACTTTTTATTATTTTGATTTTATTTAATGATGAAAATTGGATAATACAACGTGTATTAATATTTGTAAACGATTTTAGATGTCTACCGAGACACATAACAAAGAACTTTTAATAATGAGGAAGAAGAAGGATTTTTCGGCATCCAAGCCCAATCACTGTGTTTGACGTGTACTCGTCTGACAAAAATCGTCTGTACAATACTGACCTGAGCTTTGACACTCTACTACATTTTTTTCGTTTATTTAGACGGTACTACAATTCTGGAGAATGAATTTTAAATTTAACTTTGAGAATCTCTTGCTGCTTGTTTCACTTTGGTCCAACGTGCATTCTATTTCTTGAAGCATGTGGAAGAAAAGTAGGAATGTAGCTCGTCGGACCACTTAAAAATTTTTGTTTCCTATAGAGCTGACTTAACAAAGGTTTCGTTCAATATTGCTCCATTTTAAAAATGGTATAAAAGAAATTTTATTTAAACTCTTTGCAAAATGGCACATGTCCCAAAAAAAATGTTTGACGTGAAATTTAGTTGAAATTTAATGTCATTGAATGTAGTACTGAACTTAAAATAAAAGTATTAGTCCTCATCAGAAGCCTAAAATGTATGCCTATTTTTTAGTATATCACAAAAATAACCTAACCTGCCCAGTTCCGAAATTATTGAAAAATCGTGGCAACTCTAGAATGTTTAGTAGAAATTACGTCGTTGTTTTTAATTGTTTTTTAATGCATTTTTCCTTATTATTCTTTGTTCTCTTATATACTAGACAAAAATACTTAAAACTAGTTTAATATCTAATCTGCTGATCTTAATTCTAACTTACTGACTCTTAACAAGTGCCCTAAGTTGGCCTAGTAGTTCATTTGCCTTTTGGCTTTTTTATAATATCGTCGTTTTTTTTCCAAAATAAATCTTTAATTTTAATGTTCATCCAACAAAACTTGAAAAACTTGGGCAATTAAAGAGAAATTACATCGATTTCGGTTTTGAATGTAACACAAACAGGAGTATCAAAAGTGTCAGAAAAAGATATATTTTCCTAGTTTTGGCATGGTGGCTACCAGAACCATTAGTCATCTGCTCAATTAGTGCCCTCATCTTGCTCACCGACTGTTGCATTTCCCTTTTGCAAGAAACTACAACCACTTAGAAAGTAAAAGGAAATGTTTATTTTGATAATTTAATGATTCTAATTTCGATACAGTAAGAAATCATGACTGTAGGGTACAACACGTATAGTTGCAATAAGTATTGAAATTAAAAAAAAATCAATAAATTTGGAAAGATTATTTATATTGGCAGTACAAATTTGTTCGTATTTTGCGTTAAAAAATTATTGTAAAAAACGATAAAAATACAACACAAAAATAATTGCCCGTCATAGGAGACTACTTTGTCCCATCTCTCTGGTAACTTTCGAATACCATTTCTTAAATCTGAATTTTCTTTGAAATCCATTATAGTTCACTTCTTTTTAAGAAATCGAAAATTCTTCGATTCGATTTTTGTTCACCTCATATCGTTTTGTCTCCGTGAAAAGAGCCAGTAATCGAAAGGACTAAGGTCTTGGCAATATGGCGAGTGGAGCAAGACCTCTCATTTCAGCGTTTCCGGGTAGTTTTTAACTGCTACAACCACGTGGTGCCGAGCAACATCCTGGTGCATAATCACCTCGGCATGCCTTTCAGTTGTTTCTGGCTGTTTTTCACGCAATGCCCGGCTTTTACGCATCAGTTGTAGTCGATATCATTTCCCATTAGTTTTTGTTTTAGTAGCTAAAAGTACACAACAGCCGCCTTGGCACAGCATATGCTCGCCATGACCTTTAAGTTATAAATGTTATTTTTTGCGTCAGTCAGTCTTTTTTTCTTCGTATCATATCCACTTTACAATTCCAGTCAGCATCAGGTTAATAATAATAATAATTGTTGGCGCTAGAGTCCAAAGAGGGACCAGGGCCTAGCTTGCTCATCAACTGTGCGTGTTGTGCGCGCTACTGTTCTCTCACGAGTAGAAGGGACCTACAGTTTTTTGCCAACTCCGAACGGCGAAATTTGAGAAGCTTTCTTAGACAGTTATTACTCTTTGAACGTTGTCAGCAGCTCGAAAGAGGTGGTGCCGTGAAAAATTCGAAAAATTGGTGTTGAGCTGGGAATCGAACCTATACCCTTCGGCGTGTTAGGGTCGCACTCTACCCACTACGCCACGGCGGATCAGGTTCCTACCTCTGATGTATGTAAAAAAAAACAGTTCCGAGGTGGAAAATCGCGTTCGACATCCCTCGGTTTCAACTCGTACGGCACCTTACTTTTAAGAAATCCCAATTTCTTTAACCGAACGGAAACTGTTTCCCGAGTCTTCTGTGAGTTCTTTTTTGCGTTTGATCAAGATAAGGCTCCAATTCATCCATTTCAAATTTTTTGAGCTGGTCATGACGCCTTTGTCTTCGACGACTTTTGAAGCTTCGAATGCAGATTTACCATAACCTTCTACAAGCAGTCGATAGGCTTCAACTGCACTTTTCTTCCGATTGAAAACGAAATTCAAGATTTCCCCCAAATGCTGCTTATTTAAGACAAAGTCGGATATTTTCGAAGAGGTAAAAGACAATATTTTTGTTTCAAACGGACGCAGAGGCACAATAGTTATTGCCGACAAACGTCACACCTTTCCAATGAAGTAGGTAATCATTTCCAAGATCAGCCTCAACTTGCACGTTCCGCCATCTTTTGAAAAAATTACAAGTTGGGGTTTATAGCTTGAATAAGGATTAGCAAGTGTTAAATAAAATAACAATAACTCCATAATTTTTTGTTTGTTTAGAAAGCAGACATTTTGGTGCAACTTTTGGCTTTTGTTATCATCAGTATAATTGCACATACTCGATAAGCATGACAACCACATCATCACCCTGTGATGACTCTCGTTTTCATAACTCACCATCGCGGCAGTATTTCGCAAATTTGTATTTGCTTGCAAAAGGTGTTCCCGTCAAGCAGTCAGTACTCTTTGATTTCTGTCACGTTCTGCGTAAATTTGCAAGTATACAAATATCAAACTTCAGTTTTTGCGTATCGCCTCAACGTACATACCAATTAATCCCAAGGGTTTTTATCACTTAAAATTCATCCAACAATCATCAACAGCTTCCTCTACCGAAAACACACAACAGCACACGACAGCAACAAAAGTCCCAGCAAGAGCTAGTTTTATTTATAATTCCTACGCTTATCTCACCACTTGTCGGAGCCAAGACTATGATTGAAAAGTCAAACACCAAAGTGACCAACTGATGGAGCCCACGAAACAGACAAATAGAAAAGTAAAAGGAATCAAAGTCAAATCGAAAGCTATGTGCGTCTCATCTCTAGGGAATCAGATCTCAAACCTGTCCCGCAAAAAGAACGAAAAAGAGGAACGTGTAGGTCGTTCGAATTGATAGACGCACATAATGGGTACCTGTTGGTCCCTCGCTCCCAAAACGACGACGAGATAAATAGGAGGAACCCCATCAAAACAACACAACACACACACACACTCCACACACATCCCATCCAGCGGGAAACGAAAACACACTTTTGGAAGAGGTGAGTCCCAAATGGATAAGCCGGTACCCCTTCTGCGGCTCAGTCATTTAATGTATTCACTACGCACCTTCTCCTCACTCACACACGTGCGCACACTGACATCCGCGTATGTGCCGCCGCCTTCCTTTTGTTAATGGGAATTCCGTAGCTTCAGGCTACGAGCTTCGGCTTCATACCCCGCCTCCCACCGCGCAGCGCTATCCACTCTGGCTATTCTTTGTAATTAATTTGCATATCTTCGGCTCTTGCCTCCTCCATCTTCTTTTGGTTCTTGCTCGCCTGTACTGTGTTGTGCCTTGATTTTTGATGGATGGCACTCATAGATTATTTCACATATGACCGAATTTACCGTTAGGAGAGGTAGGTAACAAACAAAACTAAAAAAAAAAAAAGAAACAAAATGTAGGGAAAAGAAAATACAATTAACAAGTGACCATATAGGGTGCTCCGAGTGGTTAGATGGGTAGCTCCGCGGTTGGTTGTGGGCCGAAAGTTTTGCCGCAAGTCGTCAACGATGAAAGGATTAACTGTTCATGGGTTAGCTGTAACGCCCTCGTCGTGGAGTGATTTCTTTCTCTTATTTTATACGATTTTTGATTGGTTTGCTATCAACTATGTCAAGGCTTTGTAGTGATGGAGAGTCGGAGAAATGCTGAGGTCTGTGGAGGTGGTGTTTGTGATTGGCATGTCACGACAGAAGTTTGAATAATTGAAGATCTCAGCGATTGTGAGGGGAAAATAGGAGATGGCGCGATGAGTGGGATTGTGTAGGGAACAAGTTTCTGTATAAGGAATGATTGTTTGTGGACGGGATAGGTTTTTGGAAACTGGTACGAGTAACAGTTTGGAATTATAACAAAACCACAACAGAGTTATTTGATACAAGTTTCAAATTTAAAAAGATATTCAAATTTGCAGGTGAGAGGACAGCAATTCAATTTGAAATAGAATTTCTGCTCTTAGTCTAAGACTAAGAAGGCCACTTAGCACGTTTTGATTCTGGGGACACGGACTTACGTACGGTAACTGACTGAATTCAAGTGCAAGACTGAGATGGGTCAAGTTACCTTTTCTAAGGTAACTTAAATTTCTTCCCAGTTGTCACAGTTGCTATGTGCATGCTTCTAGCGAGAGAGCTTCAGAATAAAAGCCGATTGTTAATATCGTTTGAAATCAGCGTAATTTCATTTTTAATTGTTTGATAAGTTTTGTAGCAAGTAGTAGTTGTAGGCTACAACCAAAATGTTCATTTTATCATTGTGTCTAAATAATTTCTACGTACAAGTTAACCTGACCTAAGACTGTTAAGTAATTATTTCTGATGAAGGTGTTTGCAAATAAGTGCCACAATTTTTTCCTATCAAATCACTTAAGCTTGATATTCAGAATTTTCAGAAATCAGAAACGATGCGAATTCGAATTATATTTAAGTAGAAACTGCGTTCAAGCCATAAACAGTGACTAACCTGAAAACTTCCTAACTCGAATATAATGTTTGACATATGACCGTCATAACTGTCTACAACGTAGGCTCACCTGGTGCCCCAATTTGTGATGACTATTTCGAACATTTGTGTCCGTAAATCAGCAATTGCGCAGCAAATATTGTCGTCCAAGTGGTCAATCGCTTTGGACTGCTCGGCGAAGACAAGCTACTTCACATATCCCCACAGAATCTTGTGAAATATATTAAATCACAGAATCTTGGAGTTCGATTCGCAACGTAACGTGAAAGTAAGTGGTTGCCAAACGTTTTCTTCCGTAAATCAATTGTGACATGAACTGTGTGAAGTGTTGCGCCGTTTTGTTGAAACCTCAGCCCCCAGCACATCATGCTAGTTCGATTTATGAAAGAAAATGTCGGTTATCTTGACTCTATTGTGGTAACCATTGACTATAACGTTCTAGCCAACATCGTTTTAACAGAAGCACGGAGCCATTATTTCATAAATCTGCTGATGTAATTGTGTCCGAACATACATACATGTGATGATAATCATCATAACTCTGAATATGGCAGTTTTGTTTATTAAAGTGTCCATTTGCCCAAAATTGGCGCCGTGGCGTAATGGGTAGAGTGCGGCTCTCAGACGGTGAAGGTCCAGATTCGATTTTTGGCTGAACACCCCGAATTTTTCACGGCACCACCTCTCTCGAGCTGCTGACAACACTCAAAGAATAATTAATGTCGAAGAAAAAGCTTCTCAAACTTCGTGGTTCGGAGTCGGCAATAAACTGTAGGTCCCTTCTACTCGTGAGAGAACAGTATAGGTGTTGGCGCCGTGGCGTAGTGCGTAGAGTGTGGCTCTCAGACGGTGAAGGTCTGAACACCCCGAATTTTTCACGGCAAAACCTCTTTCGGGCTGCTGACAACACTCAAAGAATAATTAATGTCGAAGAAAAAGCTTCTCAAACTTCGCCGTTCGGAGTCGGCAATAAACTGTAGGTCCCTTCTACTCGGGAGAGAACAGTAACGCACACAACACGAATAGGTGTAGAGCAAGCTAGGCCCTGGTTCCCCTTTGGACTGTCGCGCCGCCCAATTAATAATTATTATTAACTGTGAGCTGTGAGCAGGAACCCGAAATCATCAACAACGATTTTGGAAATAAAACTACCGTGAGACAACCGGGACATTACTAAATGCGCAAGAGGAAGCCCTTAACCTTTTCGAGAGAATAGTTCTGTGTGTGATTTTTGGCATGGCAGTAGGAGGGACGATTCACCGACGAATTCTATGGGCTGTACGGCGAATAAGCCTGGTAAAGCGTATTCGGATACAATGCTTAAGATGGCTAGGTCATGTACAGCGTATGGGCATAACCACTCCGACCCGCAAAGTCTTCGAATCCGAACCATGGAAAACGAAATAGAGGACGGCCTAGGCTGAGGTGACTCAAACAAGTGCAGAAGGACGTCAACCAATTCGAGGAACCTTGCAAGATAAAACTGGCTGGGGATGCATGTTAGTTAAGGTCCAAGCCCACCGCGGACTATAGCGCCACATGAAGAAGAAGAATGGACAAAGCTAGGCCACCAAATAATTAGGAAATTCCTGTATTTACTGCTTAAGCCTTAAGGTTTCACCCTCTTTTTGCATTTTTTTTCAGTAGCTCGCCCTACATGAAACTTAAATATCCTTTGGTCAATTTTAGACTCAAACCGTTGTTAGTGAATCAACAACAGTTTCACCGGAGTATCAGACACTTGCAATCCAAAAAAGCCATTAGTTGCTTCCTCTAACAACGAACTCAAAATTCATCTGTCCACCATCAACGGAAGCAATTAGAGCGATAACTTTGTTCCGAAGGAATCCCCTGACAATCTAAATTATCGTCCGTATTCTTCCTAATGTTATTCGGTAGAACAAACAGAAACTTATTCCGAGACCTTGTTGCCGAAAACTCACTGCAAATTCATCGCAGCTGCAGTGGACTCATCAGCAAATATTTATTCCTGTGGCATGTTTTTTCGCCTGCTATTCCATGGGAACCCCAATATTCGCTAGTATACATCAGCAGCTGATTCGTGTATCCGTTTGTTATTTTCTTCTGTTCTTGATCCTGATCTATTGGCGATGGGATCATAAGTGTGCAGTGCATCACCTGCTTGTGGGAATTGTTTTAACACAGGTGATGTCCTTTTTCGATTTCTTTCAGTTTTTGTTCTTCCGTTCGGGGTATCCTTTGAAAATTAGATTGGAAAGAGACCTAATAATTTTTACCCTTGGCAGTATGTCGTGTGTTTTTTTTTTGGTTTTTTTTTGCACAGTCCTTTCTGGGTTGTCTGCTGTCTAGGATGGAAGTGGGGTGTGGCCGGGGAATTAAATGCAGAATAAATGAACACCTTAGTCTTGTGGTCGATAAGAGGAGGATGGTTGAAATTAGAATACATTTGGGGCGGAGATAAATGGAAATTGAAGCGAATTTGTGGTAAATTTATGGTCAGACGGGGCTCTCGTGCATTGGAACAAGGATGTGTTAGGTAGGGGAGCAGGTGAAATGAATGGAGTGGAAAGTTTTCGTAGGATGTGTGTGCATGCGGTTGTAAAGGTCTTTTCGTCGAAAATCAATGCGGAAAGTGGTAATTCGGAAGGCCATGAAAAGTTTAAAATATCAGGGCTTACCGAAAGTACCAATTATTTTGAAAATTTTAAACACATGTTCCATGTGTGCTGCTTTCCCTCCCGGACAATTTGAAGGCGAAACTGGATTTCATTTGGGGCTCGGGAAACAACATAAAGATTCCACAAAACGCGCAAATAAATTATAAGTCAATTTGGACGCCATCCATTTAGAAATTTCAAAAAATGACGGTCTCATGAAGAAAACTAAATGATGTTCCACAATGTTTACAATTCGAACCCCAATTGTTTCTCTTACGAAATAGAAGAAAAATGTGATTTTAACATACAGCACTGGTTCGCCACTCATCCTTTTTTTTGACTCTTAAGCCTCAATGTTGCCTTTACCAGTTCTTGCTCAGAGGAGCCCTATTAAAAATATGCGTCAAATTGCATTTTTACAAGCAGCCATTTCACTGCCGCTTGAAAGTGCTAATACTCAAATCAGAAAATACATTTTCGCATAATTCAAAACTCATTTCCCCATCTGATCACAGATGCCACAATTTATGATTACATTTTCAACGTCATTCCCTCTGGCTGTGCCTGCGGTGGAATATCTGAGCAGACAAACAATCTTCTACCCATCCCTATGCCGTCTGTGCACTGACTAACCTTGAATTGCTGTCTGCTTGTGCGTTAGCGTTGGGAAAACATTCCGGACATCAGTGTTGTCCCAGAGTCATATTTCATCAACAACGATCAATCTGTGTATTTATAAATAGATTTCAATTTATCGAAGCAGACTTGAAATGTCTGACGGTGCGTCTTTTCGATGGCTGGCATCCTGCGTTGATGCACACGCATTTCTATGTTATTCGGAAATGATATATACACACAAGTTGCAGCTGGCAGATGGACTCTGAACTTATAAAATTCCTCGTAGAAATAGTGTGTTGCATGAAAGGGAGACTTGTGCGAATAAATACAATAAAGATTGGCAAAAATCGTATTTTAAAGACCCCACAACGTCTTAGATGTGAGCATTTGTGGAGAAAAAGAAGGGGCCTCGCTTTAAACGACGCCAAATCGACTAGATTTCTCATGTATGTGTTGTTTGTTTTTAGATTATCTAAAGGGACAACCTGCTGCTACAACTCGTAGGACACAAATAGGAGGATTACTTGCTTTTATTTGTCACACATGCCTATGGGGTGATGTGCCTATTTCCTGGGGAACACAAAGTTGAATTGGTTTCTCCACGAGGCGCTCAAACGATGATTGATTAGATTTGGAAGATTTGAAGCACTTTACGCTGTGTGTGTTTGGGATAGGCGCCCAAAGAATATTTTCAAGCAAAATCTAATAAACGAAATGATTAAAGAATTATTTCTGAGGCTGGGAGAAACCTCTCTCTGTGTCACTTTTTTGTCTGCTAATTTTCGCTAGCTTGTCTGTTCAATTTGATATTAAAGAAATTGAACTTTTTGGTAAAAAAAAGGGAAAATGCAGAAAAATTGAGGATTTTGGAGATGTTCTTCCTTAAGCAAGCATTTTGTGTAAGAGTTTGGCGCATTTCTTCCTTGAGCAAACGTTGTGTGTAAGAGTTTGGCGCAAAATTTTCAAAGAACACTGAGAAAGCGTTCAAGACGAGACGTGGCTGGGTGACATTCAATATCAAGGGAGAAACTACTTGTAAATGAAAACAAGCAATTGGTTCGCCCAAGTCTGTTTTCTTACTCATCAGCATCACTTTCAAGCTGGATAAAAGAAATTAAATTTAAGTAATGTGTTTTTAAGTCCCAAATCGGCTTCAATTTTTCAACATTTACAGTTGAATTTGTTGCAGCGTACTTCAGGTCAAATGTGAGCGTTTACCTCTTTGAAAAGGAAACGGCAACTATTAATCCGCCGTGGGTAGAGTGCGACGATCACACGGCGAGGAATCTAGGTTCGATTCGCGGCTTTCACGGCACCACCTCTTTCGAGCTGCTGACAACACTCAAAGACCATTAGCTGTCTAAAAAAGCTTCTCAAATTTCGCCATATGGAATCGGCAAGAACTGTAGGCCCCTTCTACTCGTGAAAGAGCAGTAGTGCCCACAACACTAGTAGTTGATGAGCAAGCCAGGCCTGGTCTCCCTGTGGACTGTCGCTAAATACAATTATTATTAACTGTTAATCAAACCACTGATTAATGTTTTGGAAAGTCCGAACAGGGGACACGAGGAAAATCCACTTTTCGAATGTCGAACTCAAAACTCAGAGAGTGGTGGAAATTCTTATTTTCAAAAGAACAAATATCACCGAAACTTAAAAAAATGTGCCATAGTCACCTTACACAGCCCAACTCGAACATAGCGTTCAACAAAGCAACTTATTCAGTGATGTATTGGGAGTTCAAAAATTCTCGGTCAGTTTTTTTGTGTTAAAAACTTAATTTTTTATTGAAAAAACGTTCGAAGCCGCAAACCACTGATTAATGTTTTGGAAAGTCCGATCAGTGGACACGAGGAAAACCAACTTTTCGAATACCCAAATCGAAACACAGAGAGAGTGGTGGAAATTGTAATTTTTTAAAAGTACAAAAAACACCGAAACTTAAAGAATGTGTCACAGTCACCTGATGAACATAGCCCAACTAGGGCTGACTAGGCTTCAAGAAATCAGTCCGTGAATACCTTTTTAAAGCGATAGAAACAGTAACGGGAAAAATCAAACCGCTCTAAGCCGTTTCCGTGTGGACGAACTTGCAACTCGAGACGATTCGTTGAGCTTTGGGCGACTTTATTACCTCTAACATAAAATGATGATTCAAAACTTTTATATTTTCATATTTTGTGTACTCGTATTTTAATATCTTCACGATTGTAATTTGTAAAACGTTGGTCTTTGTAATTTTATTTTGTATGATATTTTATGAAACAATTGCAGAAATGTATCCCGGACTCATCGAGACTAGTCTCATAATAGTACAGTTGTGTTCATAAAAATAGCAGTGCTCCTCAAAAAAGACAAATAATTTTCTATTAATTGGAATTGTTCTATTATTTTTTCAAAAAACGTATACAAAAGTAAGGTATTTCATCCTTAACAGATATATCACAAAATAACTGTTGTTCATAACTTTTAACTATTTTTGTTTTTGGTCGTAGTAATATTTCGCAGTTGTTCATAAAAATAGCAATGTTTAGAATTATGCTGTGCCCAGACAACAGAAATCAATGAAACAATATGAAATCATTATTACTATTTACAGCTTACCATTAGTACTTTGTAGAAAAGCCTTTGTTTTTTATCACTGTCCACTAGACTCCGACATCTCTCAACTAGTATAGCTTCCCATGAGTATCGCACTATCTACCACAATTCTTTGGCGTTTTTTGGTTTGGCCTCATGGACCACCCACAAGTTCTCAATGGGGTTTATGTCAAGGGATTGTGCGGGCCTCTCCATAACGGTTATTCTTTTTTCATCAAACCAAGATTTTACCCGTTTTGACGTATGTTTTCGGTCATTATCTTGTCGATATACCCGAACTAGTTGTTTTTCCTCCTCGGCATAGGGCAGCATAACCTCATCTAAAATTTTGACGCACTCAGCACCGTCCATTATATTCTTGATAGGATATATAGGCCCAACCCCATTATATGATAAACAGGCACAAATCATTAGTTTTGCTCCTCCGTGTTTAACAGTTTTAACTGTATAACGGTGATTATGTTCTTCATTCTTTGGCCTTCTTACATATTCCCGACAACCCTTGAACCCAAATAAGACTATTTTGCTTTCATCGCTCTACAGAATATTCGTTCATTTCCCCTTAGGTCAATCTTCGTGAAACTTTGCGAATGCCAATATTTTTGGCACACTCTTTTTCGTCAAAAGCGGCACTTTTCGCGGGCTTCGAACTGGTAGTTAAGCCTCTAGAAGACGTCTTGTAACCGCTTTCTAACAGCTTTCACCGGAAGTTGGAGTTCATCGCTTATCTGTCTGGAGATCATTGAAAAGTTCTCCTTTGCCATGTTGATAATTTTTCGGTCAGTTCGCTTAGCCGTCACTCTTTTAGGACCGCGTGTTTCGGGCCTAGCTTTCCAGTTCACCGCATTGCTGACCATTTTCGCTGAACATCCTATGATTTCCTGGATTGAAGCAAATGTTTTTCCCTCCGAACACAATTTTTTGATAAAATTCCGCATATCTTCGGTACAATGTTTTGATCGACCCATATTTCTAACTTTAAAGTATGTTATTAAAAGACAACATATACAAAAACATTCACTTGCAAAACAAGAATACACAAATATTTCTTAAATTCTAAACAACAATTTGAGACACTTTATGGTAAAACCAAAATACACTGCTATTTTTATGAACAGGCTTCAATCAACAGATTTCAATGAATGAGTGAAAAAAGGAGAAAGTAAGCCTTTATTTTTATTTTTGTTTTTCTGGTACGGTATCTTTGTTACCGGAAAATTCAATAAAACATATTTATGTATACATTTGGAAAAAGGATTTTCTTAGAAATATGTTGCTAATTATCTAAGTCGTATAACTACTGCTATTTATATGAACACAACTGTATGTCGTTTGTTGCTTTTTGCCAGAGCAGACTTTGCAATTCTTCCCTATTCCTGTTGTACCTTTCCATTTTGGCAGTCGTTTTCAGAAGTGCAGGTTGAGGTTGGGGATCAAGTACTTGTTCGATGAAAATTTCCAGTCAATAGTTGAAGTGAGGGTTTTTCATATCTCAAAAGACTAAGTGACTGATCGCCTCTCTCCTCATTTCATAAAGTAAATATGTATACATTTATTGAGTACATTTCTAGCCCCCCAAAAAACAATTTACGCCACCATTTCAACGATTTTCGCAAAAAAGAAAAATAGTACGTTGCGGCCAATTAATCTGCATGATATGTTTTATATAATTCACTACAACTTCTTAACGGTCATTTCAGCACAACCACCCATATCTATTTTTCACCTCTTAATACGGGTAATAATTGTATGGCGTGACAGTCCACAGAGGACCTGGGTTTAGCTTCCTCATAAACTACTCTTGTTGTGCGCTCTACTGTTATCTCGCGAGTAGAAGGGACCTACAGTTTTTTGCCGACTCCGAACGGCGAAGTTTGAGAAGCTTTCTTAGACAGAAATTAGCCTTTGAGTGTTGTCAGTAGCTCGAAAGACGTGGTGCCTTGAAAAATTCGAGGCATTCAGCAGGGAATCGAACCTTGACTTTTGCCGCACTCTAACCACTAACCCACGGCGGTTTACACCTCTTACTTTGTCATTATCATCACATCTTGCGTTCTTTCTATCGCCAACGCCAAACTTTATCACTTCGCAACTCTTAACCAAACTTGTCCTCATTATTACGTTCCATTGTAATGGGGATCTCCATGTAATGGGGCTGTCAAGTTCGAGATAGGACCGAAGGTAAAATTTGGTTTGTGGTCACTTACTAATATAAGAGAGCCTTAATTGCATTTGAAAGGATATCATTTCACACTTAATACAAGAAAAGCGTGCGGACCCGTGCCGTTACCACGGCCCATCGAGCTACCTTATCGAACCATATGGTAAGCGACCGCCATCTCTCGAGTGCAAAGGGTTTAATCTATTCACAGAATTATGTGTTTCTAATTCGTTGAAGCATGTTTTGATCTAAAACTTGACACAGGTGTCAGTGCCAGCAGTGCCAACAATAAGGAAAAAATCTGAGATTCAAAATAAAAATATTTTGACCTAAAACTTGACACAGATGTCAGTGCGTTCCAACGTTAAGGAAAAACAAGTCTGAGATTCAAAATTAAAAATGTCAGTGCCAACAAAGAGGTGGGACTTGAGTTTTTAGAACCTACATAATCGCAAGTTTCATAAAGACAAAGCAGAATTTAATGGTTCCAAAACCCAGTGCTGTCTACTGTCGTTAAAGCGATCACAAAAAAATCAACCGTTATCCATGAACGGCACTTGCGTTGTTGAAATCGAAAGACTTTCCATCCTCGGTATGTGCATCAACCCAACAATTAGTTGGAACGATCACATATGTGAGGTCGCCAAAAATGTTGCGAAATGTCTTGGCTTCCTTAAACGATGCAAGAAGTACTTCAACCCCTCTGATCTGGCTACAATATACAAGGCCTACATACGCCCAAAGCTTGAGTATAACGCTCCTATTTGATCAGGTGCTTCTAAGACCTCCTTGCACCTGCTGGATATAATTAAAAAGCAAGCGATAAAACTTTTAGGTGACAATAAGTCGATTGACTCGTTAGAACACCGACGTAATGTCGCGTCGTTGTCACTTTTTTATCGCTATTTTAACAAGAAATGCTCAGATGAACTAGCCAGTTGCATTTCTCCCCTTCAAGAATTCACCCGCAATACACGCCTCGCTAGGAATGCTCACCAATTCACCTAAGCCCTCTGTCGGACGTACAGTCAAGTTCAGCGACTCGTTCTTTAGCCGCACTACACGAATCTGGAATGTTTTTCCCAGCTCGATTTTTCCTCCTCATTATAATCCACAGGCATTTAAAACCAATGGGCATCGGTACCTCCTCTCCCTCTCTTCCTCTATACCTTCGGCCCGTGCTGTGACTTGATCCGGTCACTTAAGGGTGCTCGCAACCCCTTTTGGACGCGTCAAGTATAAAAAAAAGAACTAAAATTAAAAACGCTCTACAGACATATCTTACATAGATTGCCGCTTCAGCTTTGGGTGTTCATAGTCCTTATCTAGCTTTGTTTCGTCGGCAGTTTTGGGTATTTTCGTGCGTAAAGTTCTTTGAGGTTTTGTTTCGCTTACATGCGTTAGCTGCGCAGCAGTGTCCTCTACATACTCTCTATCTCTATGGAAGGTGGGTTTAAAAAGTCTCTGGGCCAAAGTATTCGTTTCTATCCGCTTTACAACACAAAGCCACTCAAATAGTGCGATCTTTACGTTTCTGTTTAATGGTATTCAAAACCCTACTCTTATGTCTGAAACGATAGAGCTTGCTAGTTAGACTGCCGCAAATCATGGAGTCAAGATGCGCCAAGTGCCCCCTTTGTGCATAGCATACCTCGTTTGCCGTTAAACTCATCACGTACACTGCATGGTACAGTCACATTGGATTATTTACGATCAGGAAAATCAGCTGTTTTTATTTCACATCACAAGATAAACTACCTTCTTTTTCTTCTTATCGCGCTACAGTCCAGGGTGGACCTGAACCTCAACCAACATGCCTCTCCAGCCAGTAAGGCCAGATGTGGGATTTTCTTTTACGTGATCACCTGCCTTAACGGCTTATATCACGGGGAACCTTTTTCCCAAGAGTCGTAAGTAACGCAAGACTAAACGCCTTAGTTATCCAAGTACCAAACTGGGATCATGCTTGAGGGGCAATCACCCCACCTTGGTTTGATGCGAAGCCTTCCTAAAACCTCTTCCGCTCTTTGGGTCGCAGCGCCCGGTTGAGAATGCAACTCCACAATGAGAAGGGATAGTCCTCTAACCGACTTGCCTAGTTTTGCTTAAACAATGGGCTAGACAAGTCAACACAGTACACTATCCTCGACTCTACCCGCGATGTTAGGTGTTAAACCACAGCCACCACGAAACTCCCACAAGGGGGCCTACTGCAATGGTCAGGCTGGAACCGAAGTTCCAGGGGCCCCTGACCTCCCGTGGCACCAGAATATAGCCTCTGGTTAAGCTGTTACTATCAGTCAGGTTCCCTCTAAGCCTGGGTCTGTTAGCCGCCATCCCGCCACAGATGGTCTTTCCTCCATCAGTGTTTCCGTTGTCACTATAAATAGTGATACGGATGTGATTTTGAATCATGTGATTCATAAATCCAGTCACATCATCTGGAAGCCAGTAAGGCCAGTCGATCTTTCGCTAGCTGCCTCCAATTGCGCACTCGAAGTTGGTTGGGGTCCTTTTCCACTTGTGTGCGCCATCTTAGCATAGGCCGTCCTCTGTTGCGTTGTCTCTGCGTCTGGCTCTGATTCGAAGACTTTTCGAGCCGGAGTAGTAGTGTCCATTCCAGCCATCTTAGGCGCTGTATCCGAAGGCGCTTGACGCTGTACAGCCCATAGATCTCGTCACACAAGATAAACTATGCAATAGAAAATTTTGAAAATTAGATTTTGGAAAGTGTTCAGAAAAAAAAAATTCCAAATTTCGCCTTTTGTAGCAAAATGTATATTTTGTGTCTATGAATTTGATATGATAACTAATCAAAACGTTTTTGAGATTTGATGGAGGATTGTGGAAACACAAAGTTGTGAGGGCAATGCGTTTGCTTAGCGCACTGTCTCTTCTTAGTGCTAAATCTTTCAAATTTTGCATGAATAATGGAAATAAAGTGGACAAATAGGTGTTGCTTTTGGGACTTCTTCCGTTGTCCCTCTGATTCAAAAATTGGGTTCTTATACGAATGTAGAATTGTTTCCTTTTTAAAATTTCTTTTGTCTCGTTAAATGTCATCCAACCAAACAAGCACTCAAAACAAATCATAAAACCATGAATATAAACAAGGAAGACCTTATTCCCCCAAAGGGAACCTACACAGTTCCTCTCCAAACGACAAGCACACATGTGCGGTATTCCTTGGTAATTCTTCGAATTTTTCTTCCTACAACCTATCCAACACGCAACAAACACATTTTATGGTTTCTGCCTAAACAATAGAATCGGCCACAGTCACCGTCAGTGTGCAAAGTGATGTCAGGCCAAGGGATATACACTTTTTTCTCAAGAAACCGTCCCCGAAGTCGCCTGTGCCCCCCCACAGCCAACAAAGTTGTTAACATCTGCAAACATAAAACCCCCAAGTCCGCACATCATTTTGCATTAATTTTAAAAATTACTTTTAATAACATAGACAACATGGAGACTGCACATAAAATGCTGAAATTATAGCTCCGACAGCCTAACAAGAACACACTCAGTCCGCGGACCGATCAGATAACGCGCAGACTCGCATACAGGGCAACAGAGAGAAGGGAAGAGTCCCGCTCCGGACGGCAGCGATGGGTCTACATAATTGGCTTGTTCTCCTAACATACACCTCCGAAGAGGAATATCTTTGTGGCTGCATCTAGTTTTCGTCTATCGGCGGCCGTCCTCCACTTGTCTGGTGGCGGTCTTGAAGTCCTTGGCCAAAGGATCGCGTTGTTGGCATTTGTTCTAGAAACCAATTTGAGTGCCTGTGCCTATATGGAATGCATACCTGTGGGAATAGTGATTCCGCGCAGGCGGACTTCAGTGGATTCCAAAATAGACGCGCAGAAAAGGCACAAAATGAAATCAAAACTGGTAGGAGGCTGCCTTGTACAGTGCGCTGCTGGTCCAGTTAAGTGTATGTGCAGCAAGTGAGGATTTCCCCGCCCCGGAGACAAGAAGATTGCCTTCAGTGTGCTGGTCGACTAGCTTTTATGTTCTCTCCCCGCACAAACATAGGCGTCCGCATGCACTGGTGTTGTATTTTGAAATGGTCTGATTGGCTGGCGGATAGGTTGTTGGTGATTGCTGGCCGACTGGTTATGCTGCGCTTTTGTTCATTTCTGCAAGGAGCACAGCACACTCAACGCACAAACCTACATGCACAGTGTCCGACAGAAGGCACTCTCTGTCCGTGAGGACAAGCAAGTTCACTTGGCCTTGAATTTTAAATCGAGTTTCATATCTCATCTTACCAAGTTCTATAATAACAACCGCGCCACACATACCCATTCGTTCCTGCGGTATGGCGACAGCGGCGGCAGTGTGTTGTGACTGGTTTTCTTTTGCCAGATCGTTCGTTTGCGGGTTAGCTCGCTGAGCTCTTTCGTTCGTAGTCATGGTCGTGGTCAGATTCTTGTTCCTCTTGTGGTATCTGATGGCTGGATGGATATCTAATTGGTTTCGGGATGGATGCTTAGATGATTTTGCTGTCAGAAGATTTCTTGGTTCTGTGTTTCGTTTCGTTGCTTTGCCTTCTGTTGCATATCCAACGACATTTACTGCACGTCTTCGATTCTCACTAGTTGCTCGGTCGTAATTTTCTTGCAGTTTTTCTTCTTGTTATTGTTCGTCGCCCGAATTACAATAACAAGTTTTGTGTTCTATTCTTTTGGCTCACAGGTTGCTGCAGGCAGCAGAAATCAGATCGAGGGAACCTGAATAAGATTCTGTGGGTCTGAGCGCTTCTGTGTGTCTCGTCTGTTCGCCATCGGTTGAGAATATGCAATTGAAGCAGGGAAAAGAATGAAATTGTTTTACCGGTTACCCTGGGGGACTCTAACCGATTCAAGGTTCCCGAGTGAATTGGTGCTATCCTCGGTGGGGATCTTCCTACCGATTATGGCGGGAATCGATTAATTTCTTTATGGTCAGTTGCTGAATCCCTGGAGGATGCGCTGGGTTTATTTTATTTAATTTTCAATGAACAATACTCACATTCCTTCGTCTACCAACCCAAGTTAACTCGACTTTCAATTTGTTTCTTTTCAGGTATGTTGACGAAGAATTTGTAAGTCACTCCGCAAGCAACAAAAAACATGAAAGGAGTTAAAATTAATTTTTTTTCCCGAGATACACGAGATTTTTGAATTTAAGAAATTCGGGATCCAAAGGTATGGTTCATCGGCATGACGACGAACTGATGACGGATAGTTACGGAACTGCTGAGTTTCTTTGCTCGGATACCCAGATAACATGAGCTATTAATCAAACTGATTAGGGAATGTGGCTACCTCAATGTGAAATCTGAAAAGAAACAAGCCAGTTTTAAAATATCCGTGATCTAAATGAATCCTCTTGCTGTCTATTGTTCTTCTTTTGCAGTGCAGGGTGAACCTGAGCTTTCACCAGCACGCATGTTCAGCTAACATGGTCTTTTGGCATGAGCCTTAAATTCCCCAGAACAAGTGTGTGCACAATTTAAGATGCATATCCTCTGTTGTGTTGCCTAGTTGCTAAGATTTTAAGTTAAGTTACTTCGGGTCAGGGCATTATCATTTTTCACTTTGCATTGGAGCCGCTGTGACGTAGTGGGCAGACGGCGATACTTACCCGTCAATGGTCCCAGGTTAAATTCTCTGACTGAACAACACTCGCTTTTTACGGCATTACCTCTTTTGAGCTGCTGACAACACTCAAAGAGTAATAAATGTCCGTAACTTCTCCGTTTGGAGACGACAAAAATGTGCAGGTCCCTTCTATTCGTGAAAGAACAGTAGCGCGCACATCACAAATAGTTGATGAGGAAGCAAGGCCCTGGACCCCTGTGGACTACCGTTTGTTGGCCATCTTACGTACCCCTAGACGGCGCATGGCGCATAATAATCCCACAAAGTGTCTTTTTGAAACGCTTTCTCCAGATGTTAACGGACCAAACATGATCTTGAAACACACGCAAAGAATTTTTGCCTTTAAAAGGCTATGGTGCAGATTTCTAGGCTTAGGAACATGGCCGTTAGGATCAGAGTACGAACCCTGCTTGATTATTCGAGACATGCCTGCTACCCCTAGAGGAGAGTTGTCCTTCCTGATGGCAGAGAGAATCCTTCCTGATGGCAGTAATGGCCATAGTTTGCCTTCGTTTACCGCCAAACCTCTGGTATTTTATCTACTTTCGTTTCAATGTCAGTGTTTGTGTTGGCGCGCTATATTTCTCCACACATGACAGCATCACCCGTTTGAGCACTTCAAAAGCATGTTATTGGTACGGACTGTTTTTGTATTGAATTGTATTTAAAAAACTCTTGATACAAAATCACATCTGTAACATTATAACCAGAGTCAATGTAATGGCTGATGGAACAAAGGACCATTTAGTGTGATGTCGGGTACCAGATGCAGATGTTAAGGACAGTTACCGTCTGATCAGAGGCTATTTTCTAGTACCATGGGAAGTCAGGAGCCCCTAAAGCATCGACACAATCCTTAGCGTGCGATAGGTCCCCATGTGGAAACATCTTTGTGGCTTAGAACCCAAATCGTGGCCAAAGTTGCGGTTAGTGCACTGCGCTGACTGGTCTAGTTTATCTAGTCCAATTATCAAAGGACTTGGCCAGGCGGTTAGAAGACTTCCCCGACTCGGTGTGGTGTGCATACTCGACTGGTTCCTTCGACCCAGAGAGCGGCAGAGGTTTTTGAAAGGCCTAGGTCCTAACAAAGGCCTAATGAGTCTTTCTCAGTCACGGACTTCGTTTCTTACTTGTGTTGTCTACGTCGCTTTGGAAAATGGATTTACGACGTTAAAGACTCTAAGAACAGGTTCAAAAAATCCACTTCTCATGTATTTCGGCTCGAAAAGGGTGATGTTCAAAGTATAACATGACTGTCGATTTGTCGCAAACTTCTTCGACATTTCAGTCCCAAATTAATTTCCAACTCTAGCTCCACATCATTATCTCTTACTCTCTGTTCATGTGGAAACAACCCTGGAATGGGGTGCGGATCTGTTGAGCCTATCTCCCTGCACGTGGTTAAAAAATCACCCCACTGGAAGTGGTTGTCGGTCGTCGGTCGTCGATGGATTTCAAATACTACACCTTCCGAATATTACTGACTCCTCGATGGAGCAAGGGCAAGATTATTCCCTTCAATTGTTTTCGGAATTCCATCGGACCCAGCCACAAATTACTTTCCACGAACCAGTCGGCTTGTCAAAGTAGACTGCAGTCAACACATTTCTACGAATAATATGACTAAGCTCGATTTGAGCTATTTGTCAGGCCACACACTCCGTCCCACCCCCAATTGACAAGACAAAAGCAACAACACGACGAATAGAAGACGAAAACTCACAAGGTCGAAGTGTACGCGTGAGAGTACTAAAACTTGTTTTTGATGCGGCACCAAAGCACTCAGAACTGTCAATTTAGGCGTGTGTCATAAAAGTCTAAATCGCTATGAGATTAATTTCATGAATCTGCACATACAACCCCGCATCTCCAGAGGCAGATAATCAGAGAAGAAAATAGGAAAACACTTCTCGGAGAATTGATGAGATTCGGAGTTCCGGCCCATCCTTCACCTGGTTGTTAGCAAATTTTCTCCCATTTGTCGTCTACGTGTGGTGTGCCCAAACTGTCAATCATCTTCGACATAAACGGCACGCAATGAATAGTGGCGACAAAAAATGTTATCCGCGACCGACGAATAGCCAAACGAGAGCAGGAGAGAAAATTAGAAATGATGAAAAAAAAAAATACAATTAGCAATAGTATCTTGATGAGGTTTCAGTTGATGCGTCGTTGTGTGCTAGCCGCAAATACTTTAGCCGCCAAAAGTGCTTTACACACACATATTCCCGCAGCACTTAAATGTGAAAGTTAACCAGCGGCGCTGTAACGTTTTGAAGTACTTGAAATATTAAGATCCACATCATCTCAATAATTTCGCATACTCAACACACATTTTGAAATCCTCAAGTACTTTGAGATACACTCGTTTTCTAGTCGGGTCCATATTTGGAGCGCAGTTTGGGTAGGAGGCAAGTGGTGGGAATCACTCAAGCGGAGAGATTATTTTAAACAGGAGCTACATCCTCTTGCATGCTGTACGGCATGATGCGGTGAAGATGACTCTGTTAAAACAACTCGGCCTTGGATTATAGATGGGAATGTCTTTTAAAGATGCTCTATATTAATTTGCATACACAATGTGTGCACAAGTCATTTCGAAATTGTTTGCGTATTTTACGGCGCGCGTGTGTCTTTGAAAATCGATTTCTAACGTTTCGGGAAGCGAAATTCAGTGGCTTGGAATCGATTAGGACATGCCTATGACTCCAGCTTCCAGCGTTTGATTTGTGACGCATTGCTTTATGTCCGTTTTCGGAGAATTCCGAAACATTGATCGTGAGCGTTGTGTAAAATATGAATTTATTTTGTCTTTGAAAAACTTGATCTTGGAAGACGGAAAGACACGATTCCACAAAAGTTTACTCCTTCAAAGGCAAAAATTCTAGGTCCCAGGAGACAGACAAGTTGTCCTCCTTGCGGAGAGCCCTTCAAGTATTCTGCAAACAAACCAGTTGGCAGTAGTCGAGGTTATGTATCACGCACAAACCCATTACCTCCGCAGCCTTAAAATCTTCCCAGTTTCCTTCATCCATCGCACGTCAATGCTGACAAATTGATCTGATCCTTTGTGCCGCATCCCATTCTACAACCACTTTACATTTGCTCCGCCAATCACGATGAGCTGTCACTCTCCAGACAAACACGTGCTGGTTATGAAAAACGTACAAACGACAAGGATCTATGACTTCTCCGTATTCCGTCGGATATGTGTGCAGAATAGTGCTTTTCGATGATGGCATGGGGGAGAAGGGGTGATAACCCCACGGCAACTTTAAGTAGATCCCATATCTTTTCGTGTGGGAATGTTTGATTTATGGGTCCTTCAGGATGACGGGGCCTCTGTTTGCCAGAAAACATTTACACATCCAGACATTTTGGCGCGGCCATATGCTCTCAGCTTGGCAAATGTAAATGCAATGCCCCATAAGCACACACCACAAACACACTCCCCGAAAAAGGCGTGCTCTCAAGCACGAAAGAGGAAATGTGAAACCTTCAAGCATTTGCGTCATCTCCTCTGCACCCGAAAAAATTCCACTGTGGTCGGGTTCTGCTTTTTGGGGTCTCTCCCATCTGATAAGCGCTTTCGTCTTTCGTTTCACTTTTTCCTTAGAAAAGTCTGCGAATTCGATGTGCTTACTTTGGAATTGAATCAATTTCAATTTTAATAATTGCACACTCGGCGAAGTGTTGTGTGAACGTTGGAGTGCACAGTGGGGAGTATCTTTTGCACTCAATTTCGCATATGTTGACGAGTTTGCATACTCATACACACGAAGGGTTGCTCGACTCAACTCTGTGGGGGCACTGCTCGTCCTTGACTCTTAAGTGGTCGAACACAGTGCGCTGCAAATAGTCACACGACTTTTTTCTTTTGTGCGCTTCTTCCGGCCTGCACCGCCGATTGTACTCGTTCGCTGGGTGAATTTCATTTTAAAGTTCAATGCATGTAAACACGCACACAGGGTGCACAACTGCACGGCCGTATGCACTTGAAGTCCTTTTTTGTTTTGACGTAACAACATTTCCCTTAGTGCGGTAGGACACGAAGGTCATGCGAACGAAAAAGTGCAGATGAGCGCTGAACACTGTGTGTGCAGCGTTTGTGCGCATTCAGGGTGCACCAGAGCAGAGCACAGCGGAGAGTGCACTTCCACCGACTTTTTCTACTATTTTTTTTTTGTTCGTTTGTGTGCCTTACGCGGGCTTTGCCAACGACAGAGGCATTGCGCTGGCTATGCGGGTATATGCCTGTACGAAGTTATGTAATTGGAACGCCTATGTATCACCACCATGGTATGGCAGGGTGTGATGGGAATGCAGGAAATTATGCAATAAATGCACACGCGCTTAAGGGCCTAGTCAGTGATGCCAAACTTTCGTAAATAATGATTTGGTTTGCTGCTGGCATTGTGGCTATGCCAAAGTCGGGTTGTGTGCAAAGAATATCACAATATTGAGGGAACATGTTGGCCAAAAAACTACGGATTTTAGGGGCTGCGACTGTGACTTTTTGGCCAAGGTGAACTCATTTGTAAAAGGGTGGGAAACAACTTTTTTGCAACGGAGGAAGTGAACATTCAACACTGCACTGTACCACGGTTGAAAGCTGTTGAAACAGCACCACTCACTTTCTGGTTTCCTTTTTTGTTTATAATTGACGCGCACTAAAGGGATTGTTTATACCATTAAGTGAAAGGAATTAAGTCACAGCACGGAAGAACTTCAAATCTGAAAATTTTCTATATTTTTTACCACTAATTCCAATGCTTCAAATAAATCAACCCTCGACACGATATTGATATGATCGATGTTCCGCCCGACTTACATGGCTGAACTGGCTCAAATTTATTTTCCAATTCGATGTTGCGAGTGCACGTTAATTGCAAGGTTTATGAATACTTTATGTTGTGATAGTGGGATAAAGGAGGGATATGGATCACCTCACTGAAACCATCGAAAGGTTGTACATAAAGGTGCCTAAGCAATTTTAATTGAAGAACTTTGAAAGACATATCTCCAAAAGAAATATAACTTAGCAGCTGCCTTCAAGCTATTAAGACAATGTGTCGTATTAAAGTGTTCCAGTGCAAGGAGCTTCGTTTTATTAACCAGGTATACCGGTATTTTTTGAAAATAAAACACAAATTATTAATGGGAAAGTGACCATTTTATTCAAAGTATTGGCCATTGTTTTCTACACATTTAAATCACCTTTCTGGCAATTTGTCAATACCACGCCAATAAAATTGTTCGTCTTTTAAAGCAAACCAATCAGGCACCCAATTTTCGACCTCCTTGTAGGAATCAAAGTGCTGCTCAGCCAATGCGTGTCCCATCGATGAAAACAAATGGTAGTCGGAAGGAGCCAAGTCTGGTCAATAGGGCAGGTGGTGTAGCTGCTCCCAGCCAAGTGTTTTGATTGAATCCTCAACCGGTTTTGCATTGTGTGCAGGTGCATTGTCATGGAGCAAAATTACCTTGTCGTGTCTTCTGGCCCATTCTGGTCGTTTCTCGATCAAATTGATCATTTGTTGGCGGTAGCAATCAGTATTAACGGTTTCACCAGGTTTTAGGAGCTCGTAGTACTGCACACCTTTCTGTTCCCACCAAACACACAGCATTGTCTTCTTGCCGAATCGATTTGGTTTTGCAGTCGATGTTGATGGTTGTCCCAGATTAACCCATGATTTTTTTCCGTTTAGGATTCTTAAAATAAATCCATTTTTCATCTCCAGTAACAATCCGATGCAAACCCGATTTTCTTTCGTGTCTTTGAAGCAAAATTTCACAAGTGTTTTTTCGGTTTTCCATCTGTCTTTCATTCAACTCATGTGGCACCCATTTTCCAAACTTTTGGATCTTTCCTATAGCTTTTAAACGGTCAGAAATTGTTTGTTGTGCAACATTTAACATTGCTGCCATTTGCTTTTGACTCAAAGTGTCATCTCCATCCAATATCGTTTGCAATTCGGCGTCTTCAAACTTTTTTTGGTGGGCTTCCACGTTCTTCATTTCTCACATAAAAATCATTATTTCTGAACCTTTGAAACCATCTTTTGCATGTTGCTTCTGATAGAGCATGATCACCATATGCCTCGACAAGCATTCGATGCGACTCTGCAACATTTTTCTTCAAATAAAAACAAAAAATTGATGCTCTCCGCAAATCATCACTTTCTGGTACAAAATTCGAAATTTTTAATACGATGAAAAAATATGATGTTGTCTGTTCAATGACTTGATGTATACTAAATATATTTCACAGATGTCATAGCAAACAAAAAAATAAGGGGTCGTGCACAAGAAATGTTCCCTATCGAGACATTCGTACTTGACGCTCACTTCATACCGGTATACCTGGTATAATCCTATGCATAAAATTGAGGAACACTCTGGTTGTTTTTTGATTTTAATTTGGCAACAGCTCTGTCAGACGTCCCATTTCACAACTTCTAAAGTGATTCAGTCTTCGGAAAAATTTTAGCATTGATTGGTAAAATGAACAATGCACTTTTAAAATTTTTTATATGTAGCGCTGAATAAGACTGCACATTTTTGTTTCTATGAATTAGTCAGTTATTCGAATAATGGTCAAAAGAGCAGTCTAATTGGTAAGCGAAGTCAAATTGGTAAAGTAGGAATGAACATAGTCACAGTTAGATCGTAATTTGGACAAAGTCCGTATGCTTCTCAAAGTGGTCTTAATCCAAGTTTCCATCTTTAATTTACATTTTCCATTCTTAACGATTATTTTCGTTATTTGAAAAGTGTACGTTTGCTCAGAGTGTTTGCTTATTTGGAACTGTCTATGACATTCCCTCCTGCCTGCAGTTATGTGTAGACAAAATTACGTCTTATACCTAATACAAACCTAAACCACCCTCTAATTAAGTTGATTACAAAACCCTCAAACCAGCCTTTCTTCCCGTCAGGCACTTTCATTTCCCACTCCCGTCCACTTGTGACCTAATCTTCTGATTTATCATCCAACCTCTGTGACGAGTGACCATCGGGGTGCCCATAAGTTAATATCCGAACCTAACACATCTCATTCTCATTTTTTTCTCTTCCGTTTTGCTGTGAGTCGGTGCTCTCCTTGAACTCGACCATACCGTCGGAGCACAACGCACATGTTCAGCAAAACAGAAAGCAAACGTTGTTTACCACACCCCACGGCCGACTACACTTTCGTTGCTTGCAACCTATGCCACAGACAAAACACGTATCCCCTTCAAGACTCTGCCCCGTTTCCCACACTGCCGCCTGTCCACGATGAAAGAAAAAAAAATCCGCTCTTGGCGCGCTATACACTGCACCACTTCATCAACTTGCTTTCTAGCCCCCCGTGAATGGACTTCTTTGTCTCCTTTTCGGTGCTTGTTGTGCTGCCTTCCAACTTAAGCCCCTCACCCCCCCCCCCCCCCCCCCTCTTCTCACCCATTCGAGCACTAAATGCATAGAGAATGAGATACCAAAAGGAATTAGGCGACAACGGCAGCGATGACGCCGGCATCTCTATAGTGTCAGATGCACAGCACACAACAACCACCGTCTTCCCCTCCATGGCAAGCGAGCGAGCTAGCCCTAACCTAGGCTCATAAAGTATCTAGACACACAGCCTTGTCACACATAACCAACATCAATATCTCGCATCTCCCATCTAATGCCACACATCGTTCGAGGCAAATGGGTGCGAGGAGACTCTCAGTTAACGTACGGGGCACGATGTGTGCCAAAGTTCCACGCCGGCCACCCCACCTCCCCCCTTCCAAGCATTGCAGATATGTGTAGTGTATCTATGCGTATAGTTGGGCATGCAATGCCAGCGGCGCAGCATTGATAGGTGGTGAAGCTCGGTTATATTCGTGCATTCCCCATGAAAAACCACTTCGGTCAAAGTCGGGGCGAAACAATACACCAACCCAGCCATCTAGCCAGCCATGCATTGCACACAGACGAGGGCGCAAACACGAATGCAGATATTGGACGGGCTGAGTGTGCGTTCGCTTTGGATGCATTGGTTATGCTCATTCTTCGCGGCAGTGGATTGAGGAGGAATACTGGGCGTGTGTGCACCTTTGCATGAGTGCCTGTGTTCGTGCATGTTGACGTTGCCAGTTTTCGAACGAAAATAGAGAAATGGATGAGGATAGGGCAGTGGAGCTAAATTAAGTGAGACATTTACGTGGTCGGTGGGAACTATTTTTCTTCCCTTTACATGTTTTTGCATAAAGACAAAAGAGTTGTGAAAGGTTTATGTGCAGTAAGTTGAGAGGGATATCTGCAATGGAAGGCAGGGATGTAACACGTTCTAATCAAACAAAGAAAGAGGCTTAGGAATCATTTGTTGTAATGGATTTTTGTTCGTTCAATTTCCATTGTTTTATTGTTGAAAAACTTGCATCTCTCGAAAAGTGTATTCCATTGTAGCAAAAAAATTCAAGGAATCTAAAACTAAGCTATCCAGGCTGGAAAAGTGTTGTGCATGTCCTCTACATGGTCAAACCATGTTACACATTAAATCCATTATTCAGTCGAAGTTGACATTCTCCGGGTGTAGGACTGGTACTGGCCAGAAACTGTGAAGGGAATGTACTTGGATTTTCGCGGACACCAAGACGATGGAGGGATCTGGAGTTGGGTACGGTGTGGTACTGTGAAGAATGGAAAGTGGAAGGAGTGAAGTACCTGCGTCTAAAGCGGCGGTCAAGTTGTGCTTAAGGCCTTACTCAGCTCTCTAAAAACTTTACAGAAATGCAGGTTTTCCCTTAATTTAATATTCGCCAGGCTTAATTCGCTAAGACTTGCCTTTGTCTCGAAAACTTGAATGCCGATTAACTTACATGGCATTCATAGGGTCCGATCCCACCTTGGGACCGCCGCGTTCTTGGTCAGGGCTTTCGTCGATACTTGTGTCTCTCGACAGCACAACCAGCGATGACATGACTCTCCGGGATGCAGACTAACCAAGTGCATGCTCGCAAACGTCAGCAAGAAATCCGCGGCTTTTCTGTTATCTCCAGACAGAAACGACTGCAGATGACTTGTCGGCGTACAAACGCGAAAAAAGGTGAAAACCTTCGCTAAGCACTTAAGTGTGCTTTGGCTTTGTGATGGTACTCTATGCGATGGCTGTAGAGAAGGTGAAGACACTGCAGAGCACTTCCTCTTTCAATGTCAAGATGGGACCTTTGCTCGGATCAGATAGCGGCTGTTTGGCGCTTATTTCCGAGGCGCAGAAAAGCGCTTGCTGGTCTTCGGTTACTGGCTGGTGCCAGTATATTCTTCTGTTTTATTCGGTATCGAGTTGACGCTGTGGTTGAAACTGACTTATTTATCAAGTAATATTACTATTTTAATACATTCATGTAAAATTTCATATAAGCGTGATTATTAATTCGCGTTTTATCTCTAGTTAGACAGAATCATAACGGCAACTGAGACAATGATGGTGAAAATTGAGCATAGCACTGTAATTAAATTTATCACTAAGCAAGGAAAAAGTCAAAGAACTATTCATGAAGAGATGGTGGCTGTTTACCAGGGTTTCGCGCCTACATTATCAACTGTGCAAAAATGGCGAAGTTAGTTAAAGAGACGCAGAGATCATTGAAGACGACTTCCGCTCCAGCGCCCCGGCTACTGCTTGTATGGGAGAAAGCATCAAAGAAGTCGAAAAACTTGTTCTCAATGATACCCGAATAAAGGTGAAAATAATGGCAGAGATCGAATCCAAGCTTTTAACTGGTTCCATTCACAAAATTCTTCATGACCATCTTAACCTTTCAAAGGTCAGTGCAAGGTGGGTGCCACGAATGCTCACAGCGCCTCAGAAAAAAGTGAGATTCGCATGCTGTAGAGACGTTTTGAAGATGTGTAGTGAGAACGCGGACGGTGTTGTGGATTGAATTGTTACTAAGGACACTGCATGGATTCTTGTTTGACTTCATGGTTACCACCACGACCCTCAAAGCAAACAAGAGTCCATGCAATGCCATAAAAAAGGAACAGACCTCTCGAAGAAGTTCAAAATCACTCCGTCTGCCGGGAAGCTCATGGCCACAGTTTTTTGGGACTCAATGCGGATCTTGCTCATTGAGTACAAAAAAAGTCAAACCATCAACGCTTTCACTTTGCATAATTTGTGGGAAGAAATTAAAAAGAAAAGACGGGTTAAACTCGCAGCGGGTGTGTTGCTTCTTTTTGACAACGCTCCTGTTCACACGGCGGGAGTTTCCAAGACTGCTGCGTGAGATTGTGGTTTCGAAGAAATCCAACACCCACCCTATAGTCCAGACCTTGCCCCTAGTGATTATTTCCTGTTTCCGGATTTGAAAAAATGTCTTCGTGGAAAAAGATTTTCGGATGATAAGGAACTCAAGTCGGCAATAAATGGGTATTTTGCAGAGAAAGAGGAAATTTATTTGTTTGAGGGTTTAAAAAAGCGTATCTCAAGATGTAACAAATGCATTGATGTTAGGGGAGATCATATTGCAAAATAAGAACAATTTAAATTGAATTCGCATTTTCCTTCATATCGATACCGAGAATATATTTGATCTCATTGCAGGGTAGCCTTCTAATAGTCATAATTTACGTCCTCTTTCAAATGTCTAATTCCAGCAAAAAAAAATGCAAAAACATTTTTCAGTTGCGCCTTTAGTTTAAACAACTCTTCTCTTTATATCCTTGGTCACTGCCTATACAGATAACTTAAATTTCACGTCAACACATCTGCATACTCAGGCTTAATAACTATCAAGAGTTGAGTAAGCTACGTGAATGGATAAGTAGATACCATTGTTGCGTTAAAATATGTTCATTCTTTCTTCTCGGCCTCCCACCCAACCTCGTTCTCCAAACCTCTCATCTTTTCTTTTACATTTTTTATTGTTTTTTTTTTTTTTTCTCTGATCCTTCAAAGAATATTCTTCTGTAGATACTCACGTATCTAACGAAACTGAATGAAGCCTGCATTCATCATTTAAGGAAAGTTTGCTGTCGTCCCCAGAAAGAGACTTACTGTGCGAGCAAAAGAGAGACCCTAAAGGGAACCTACTGCAGCAGCAGTGGCAGTACCAGCAGCATGCATAACATAACATCACAAGAATCCACTCGAGCAAGATTGCAAAAAGCTTCTACACTCATTCATCTACAAGCACACATCCCACTCCACCTGCATGGAGAACACCACTGCCACCGTTACCGCCATAGCATCATCATCGTCATCATCATCATTATTATAGTCGTCGCTGCCGCGCCCTTCATTCCTTCCACAATCTCCAACTTATTCAGACTTTTATGATGACTTTATGACGTTTTTTTTTTCGTTGTTTTGTGCTCTAGGCTAGGCGGCTAAAGGAAGGATTTCAAATCCATTAAACACACATACACACAGCAAACTCACACATATACGCCTACACAGCGGCAGGAGCCCCTCATTTGTTTGGTGTGTCATTCTGGTGAACGAAAGAAATAGTTTCATGCCTCGTCGTTGTCGTCATGTTCTCTTTGCAGGCCTCAATGTTTTTTATGTTGTTGCTGGCAAGTCCTTCTCTCTGACATCATGAATCAAAACATACAGCCGTGGTGCGGGACGCGCCGCAGCGGGTGCCGAGCCATAGGATTCTGTGTGACGTAGGAGAGAGCTTGTCTCTGCGGAACTGTTTTTGTTTTCAGTGGTAAAAAAATGCCAGAAAAATTATCCTTAAGCTTGATGAGATATTAAAAACTACGCAGTCGACAGTGTAGTGGGCGTGCTATGCTAGAATTGGGTGTGTTCTGGTTGGTTATGGCTGTTGTTTGCCGTTCGAGGATGAAACTATAGGAGCCGTAGTCCTTTGATGGGATTTGTTTTGGTGTTCGCATTTTTTGGGTCTGATTTAATAGAAGGTTTAAATTTTTTGAAAAGCTTTGTTTTATGGAAAATTTAAGTCTTTTGGATATGAGTGGGGATATTTCAATTTTTCTTCAATTTGAAAGTTAGACGCTTAGAGGATGTTTAAAATATATGAGGATGACGGTTTGCCAGCATAATTCATTTTTTTTTTAGACTTAGAACGACTTTGGGTTAATTGTGAAGATGCTTATGTAACAAAACAAAATCCTTGTTGAGCGCGATCAACAAGGTGTTTTTTGTTCCTGTTTGCGGAGGTAGAGGACAAATTTCAACAACGTACTCTATCGGCTGTACAGCGACATGCGCCTTATCAAGCCGATATAACGTTTAAGATGGCTATCCCATATAGAGCGTATGAAAGCCACTGCTTTGGCCCGAAAAGTTTTGGAATCTGATCCATTGCGTCAACGCAACTGAGAACGGCCTAAACTAAGGTGGCGCACACCTTCAAGGACCTCAAACAACTTGGAGTGCGGAACTGGAGGCAAGTGGTAAAAGATCGTGCTGGCTGGTGGGGCATGTTGGTTGAGGCCCAGGTCCGCTCCGGACTGTAGCACGACAAGATGAAAAATAAGATACATTTTTGTACAGTCCACCCAAATGGCCAGCACATAATATAGACAACAAACCTCTTCTACCGTATTAATTAAAATGACATTACATTGTTATAAGGGAATTCCTTAAAAAATTGTAACAGTTTCTGGAAATGAGGTGGCCGTGGCGTAGTGGGTAGAGTGCGACGCTTACACTCTGAAGGGTCTAGGTTCGACTCCTAGCTCAACACCAATTTTTAGAATTTTTCACGGCACCACCTCTTTCGAGCTGCTGACAACACTCAAAGAGTAATAAATGTCTAAGAAAGCTTCTCAAATTTCGCCGTTCGGAGTCGGCAAAAAAATGTAGGTCCCTTCTACTCGTGAGAGAACAGTAGCGCGCACAACACGAGTAGTTGTTGAGCAAGCTAGGCCCTGGTCCCCCTTTGGACTGTAGCGCCAACAATTATTATTAGTTTCTGGAAATAAGCTGCGAACAGCAATGTATAGATCTGCTCTTTTACCCTTCTATGATGAAACATGGACCTCTATTCTTTAATTTGCTTTACCCAATACACCTTGCGGGGCTGAAGATTAGATTTGTTGCCATACGTATAGCACTTAATAGAAGGTGTGTGGCGATAGTTGAAATTCTAAAGTTGTCTGTGGGAAGTCGCTAGACTTTGGCCATTAACCGATCGCCTTTAAAGCAAGCATCGAAAATCATAGTTGAAAATCATTATTTTATATTTTGCAATTTGTTAACCAGCTCATTTCGGCACAATTTATGGCATTTAGCATGAGAGAAACCACCCGCTGTTCTCGTGAAGATTTCTACAACCTTTGTCAAGTATAATACACGACATACATATGTCACTTAATAATAATTTAAAAAAGACAAGCAAGAACAACATGCACATTCGAATGAGAAGAGACTTAAATTTTTAAGATTAAAAACCAACCCATTATGCTAGTTTTGTTATTTAACGTTTAAATGTTGCACTTTAACTTATTTTGACTGTTTTATGCCAGGCGTTGAAAAATTATGTATGATATGAATTTTATCTGCTTCTGACTTATGTTCAAATATAATTCAGTTCAATAGCCGCCGTGGCGTAGTGGATGAAGGGCGACGCTCACACGCCGAAGGTCTAGGTTCGATTCCCGGCTGAACTCCTCGAATTTTTCACGGCACCACCTCTTTTGAACTGCTGACAACACTCAAAGAGTAATAACTGTCTAAGAAAGCTCCTCAAACTTCGCCGTTCGGAGTCGGCAAAAAACTGTAGGTTCCTTCTACTCGTGAAAGAACAGTAGCGCGCACAACACGAGTAGTTGATGAGCAAGCTAAGCTCTGGCCCCTCTATTAACTGTTGCGCCATCCAATTATTATTAATTATTACTAAAATTCAGTTCATGCCGCGTCTGATGTCGTTGATTTTGTGATCCTGTTCCGTACATTTACACGACTTAACCAATTTCAATTTTCTCTGTTTCGATACCGGCATTGATGAATCACCACCGATCTTCCACCAATCACGTCTATGTCATCAACCTAGGCTAACAATTGTCCGGGTTTATGGATATCGCGTCTCTTGCATAGTTTGTGAGCCTAAATTGAGAAATGATTAAAAAAACAAGCGTGAGGTGGCAGGCAATAAAGTGAAATCTATGTTTTAATTCAGATAAATATAGAGATTTACCGTCTTGAAAGAAGGACTTAGAGAAAGACTTAGAATTCTGCAAGTCGTAGTTGAAATTAAAGTGCAGTTTCTTATCCAAGACCCCACCCATTTAGTTCTGCCATTCGTTGTTAGAAGAATATTCTTCGTTACTTTCTCTTTCAAGTTGCAGTCCCATAAGTTGACCCAATTCTGTACCAAATTACAATTAGTGAAATAATATCACGTACCATTGTTCACATTTTTCTGTCGTTTCAAAACTCGGCGATTGATTTTTGTCAAGCGAGAAATTCGAGGTATCATTTTAAGACTAGCGCCGAAGAAATTCGATTTCTCCATAACTGCCGTTGCCATCATTTTGTGAAAAATAATTAGTCTGACAAAGATTCGTCCAAATGCCAAATTCCATAAAGGAAATATTTTGTGGGACCAACAAACAGTTGGCTTTTCTTTCCGCGGATAAGGAATCGGTTGCTTGCTTTTCAAAATATTCCCACAGGTGAAACCAAACTGGCAGCAAATGAAAACTTCCTCAAAAATTGTTCATCGCACACACAGTCATATATCTCTTTAATCAGATGGACAGTTCCAGCTAAGTCTCATCTTCGGATGCGATCTCCTGTATGAATGTTCAAGTCAAACAACACTCAAGCTTTGATTTAAACCGCATACCGATTAAGTATTCCCTTTCAACAGGGTGTCGCATTCTTCGTCCCATTAGTCACTTGTATATGTCACATCTCCCCGCCCATCTCTTACAACAAATCTAAGGTTTCACGGCGACTTGTATCTGAGTTAAGCCGTTATAGCGCCAAGTGCAGAAAACCAACAATACGTGTAGCAGAAAGAAATCATACGAATGGTCTTCCATCGGATAGCAACTTTATGTCCATCATTTTGCGGGCCTTTGGATATCATCGGTCGTCGGTCGTCGGTCGTCGGTCGTCGGTCGTGGTCGTTTTCGTTTCAAGTGCAATCCATTATGTTGCAGAAAAGGAAGAAACCTGCCACTGTGTGGAGAGGAGAAAATCAAACAAAACGAGAATATAAGAAGAATCTCGTGTGAATGCAGTTTTGAGTACACACACGTGTATGGTCGGAGTTCTGCATATGCTGGATGTAAACATAAAAAAATATATAAAACATCATTTGAGGCTCATCATGCGGTGGGAGAAGGGGATACTTGACGCCACTGGGGGGTTTTCAAGTTGAAGTCGGGAAAACTTGACTTTCCCCGATTTTTCGTTTTTCTTGTGGGTAGAGCTCTGTGGTTTCTTGTTGTGCGATAGATGGTGCACACGTTCCTCATACATTTGCAAGCACACGTTTTGTATTTTTATTTTCTGTACATTCGGTGGTTGGTGTATTTGCACGGCTGATGGGAAATTTTCTTTCCCATGGCTATGATTTTGGTATCCCTTAAGTGTCGTTGCATTCGGTGATTCTGTGAATCTGTGCCTGAATGAGATGTAAAGAGATTCTCTGTTTGCGGGATGATGTGTCGTCAGGTGATATCATTTGGGGTGTACATGTGATTTTGACATTTATATGATGTGGGGTGAAAATGAAGGTTTGATTTAAAGTTTATAGGGTTTTAAGGACATTTGTGTGAACAGCAAGTTTTGTGTAGAGGATGATTATAGTAGATGATGACAATTGATGACTTGTCCCACTGGACTACTATATCATAATAAAATTTAAACAAATATTTTTTCATTTCCAAAGAATCGAACAGTTAGTTGTAAACAACTCGAAAGCGAGGTAAAATAGAAAATAAACTTTTAACCCTGATTAACTCATATCCGGCCATTTTTATGCAGTATCATATCAACAAACAATATGACCGAGTTTACTTGCTGGAGGAGAGATCCTTCGAAATTTAAAACGTTCCGACGACCACTAGAAACCAGACGGCTCCGATACAGATGGTTTGGGTCACCATAACCGCCGATGGTCGCTCCATGCTTGAATTTTTAGAATTTTTAAAGAAGAAATCCCTCGAATATTTGCACCTTCTAACGACCTCTAGAAACAGGCAGCTCTGATGGAGATGGCTTGGGCCGATATAAACCGCCGATGGTCGCTTCCCGCTTGAAATTTTAGAATATTTAGAGAAGAGGTCTTTCGAAAATTTGCACCTTCTGACGACCTCTAGAAAACAGGCAGCCCCGATGGAGATGGTTTGGGTCACCATAACCACCGAAGGTCACTCCCCGCTTGAATTTTTAGAATTTTTAGAGAAGAGTTCTTTCGAAAATTTGCACCTTCAGACGATCTCTAGAAAACAGCAGCTTCAATGGAGATAGTTTTGGCCGCCATACCCGTAGATTGTCGCTCTCCACTCGAATTAAGCAAATAAAATCAGTTAAGAGGCAATATTGAAACCTTGGGCAAACAAAAATTTCCGTTGAAGACCGTCGAGATCTTAACAAGACTTGGCTAAAAAGCAACATTACACACTTCATTTCACCGACACAATGAGTGTCAAATTCTCCGGATGCAAGTTCAAACGGATTTCCTGTGTGAGGTATTTTGAAGGCAAAAGTTGGCACTAAAATTACGAAAGCTTGGCACACGCACTTCACCAGAAATGGTCCAAATTACCACAGGAATGTGCTGGCCGTTATTCCCACCAAAAGGTGATCCATATTATATATTGAAACTGCAATTTTAAATTGACAGTTTTTCTAAAATATTTTGCTTTGGTGCAGCAGAATTTATGAAAAATGAATATTATAGCGTTTTAAAAAGCTAGGGTAATGTCATAAACCCTGAATATCAAAAATGTTCGCTAAAAATTTTTAAAATTCGTCAAAAAAAAATTATTTTTGATGTACCAGTTGATTTTCAGGTGAACTTTATACGAGTCACAACAGATGGCGTTATTGCTGTATTCGTCAAGTATGTCATATGCACATGCCTCGACTTCACTTCCGTGAAGTCTAATAAATTGTTGCATTTTAGTCAGACTAGTCACAATCAGATTGTCCGCAAATTAAACCTTTTTCGGTCGTTTGAGACAAATGGGACTGTTCTGAAAGGAAGCATATAGGGTGGTGAAGAGCCAAGAGACATTTAAACTTTGAAAAGGCAGGTGTCACTGTAATTAATTTGGAGGTGCTTTTATTTTACGTCAAATTTTGCGAACATCTATAATAATAACAATTGTTGGCGCTACAGTCCAAAGGTGGACCAGGGCCTAGCTTGATCATTAACTACTCGTGTTGTGCGCGCTACTGTTCTCTCACGAGTAGAAGGGACCTACTGTTTTTTGCCGACTCTGAACGGCGAGATTTGCGAAGCTTTCTTTGACAGTTATTACTCTTTGAGTGTTGCCAGCAGCTCGAAATTCGAAAAATTGGTGTTGAGCTAGGAGTCGATCCTAGACCCTTCGGCGTGTGAGCGTCGCACTCTACCCACTACGCCACCGCGACCACATCTAGTTAACCTTAATAAAAATAACACTGAACATCGGGTTCAGAGGCTTAGTCTGAAAATTTCAAATCCCGAGAAAATTCTATTGTTTCCAAAATAAAAAATCTTAAACCGCAAAATTTCTACCTCTTACAAATTTAACAACCTTTTGTTCTTACAAATTGAACAACTTTTTTTTTTAATTTGTAAGAGGTAACCATTTGTCTAAATCATTCAGAAAAGCTTCTGGTTGTGGACTTTATTTGTCGTCAAAACACACAATCACCAGATTTGCCCTTAAAAAGGAACGCCTGCAATAAATGATAAAATTCTCTCTCATGTTTATTGAAGTTCTGTAGTCCAATCTGTAACTTTTCGATTTTCTTAAAGTTCACATTCAAACTTTCATTAAAGTTACTTAGTGTTACCAACACAAACTCATTCACCCAGTGAATGACTCCCAATTTTCATCAGCATTCTCTCCGCACAACAAAAACTAAAAGATTCTGAAAGATTATTCCCAAAATCAAAATGAAAAGGATAATACACAATACAGAGGGATCCTGGAAAAACTCTTTACTAGAACTTACCCATTACTAAATTCATGTGTGTGTGCTTATCCCGATGTGTTGTTTTCTTTCCTCCAGGATTGCACTCTTGATCACAGCACCGAATACGTAGAGAAAATTAGCGATGCACATTTCCATAGGCTCTCCATTTTTTCTGTGTGCACACTTCTCAGGACCTCTACACAAACATGAATTCATCTCTTCCTCGTTCTTTTTGTTTTTTTTTCCATATACAAAACAGTATCAAAAAAAAAAAAAAATAAAATGAAAAAAATCAGAGCAAAATGAAAATTAAAAGAGAAAAAAAAACTAAAACGTGATGAAAATGAAAGAATATAAAACTCGCAATGATTTCATATCCATGGCACAAAGCCATTCTCATTATGACGTTCCTTGACGATGATGATGGCTCAAATGCACTCCTTCTCGGCTCACGATACACGATATACAATAACACGTTGCACATACAATCTCCTTGTAGAGAGGATACAACAGAAAAACGACAAAAACACTCATACACACAAGCAAAATGAAGTGAGGTTATGTAGGAGCGTGTGTATATAGTTTAATCGCTCAACATTCAATCCGAAGAATATGGCTTTGTAAGTATTCAGAGATACACATACTTTTGCCTAGGTGCAGCAGAAACAACAGAAGCGCAAACAGCAGAATGAGGCAGAATGAAGAAATGAAAATAAATAAAAACATCTACACACACATAAATGGGCATAAAAAAGGAGAACAGAAAAAAACACTCAACGAGACGACAAGGGACAAGAAGAACGAGAACCATATTTCCTAGATACGTGCATACCTACTGCTCTCCAGTGGATGATGATACTTTCCCAGCTCCGCCGTGCCGTCCCGCGTACTCTGCAACGCGAGGGGCTTTGTTTCATTTCATTCGTTTTGTTGCTTTTTTGAATTTTGTATGTTTTTCGCTATCGTCGTCAGTGTACTTACCTATCCTACTGATATATGTGTTACCATACCATGAGCCGGGGGAGCGTTGCCCGAGAACCATATTCAAAACGAAGCCTGGAATAATGTACGCGCGCTCCAGAGTGCCCCTCTGTACTCATATGGGCGAATAGGCCTGGTGAGCGGTGGTGGCCCTAGCTCGGAATGGTATATCACATGGGTGGCTTCACTAGTTTACATACTCTGTATTCTGCAATGTATTAAAACGTATCTATTGCCCAGTGAACAACAGAGAATCTCTTGCTTTCATCATCATTCCCTCGATTCATGCTGATTTAAATTACTATACCATGTAAGGGGGGACTTGGGGTGCATGGTATGCGTTCGTTTGTGAACGTTAAATGATGCAAAATTCTATTCTAATGAGTTCTATATGTGGCCGTTACTATTCGAGAGGAACCTGTCAATAAATTATTTATAACACATGACATACAAGTGTCTGCTCTTGATGGTGCATCATGGCGAACTATCGAAGTGCGTCCACAATTGTGGTGCAAACATTTTTTTTAAAGCCGAAAATTTAAAGTTTAGTAGAAATGCGAAAAATACGCGAAAACAGTGTTATCGGAAAGTTTTGCCCTAAGCATCACCGTCAAGGAAGTTGAGAGCTTTTCAAAAACCTAGCATTTCCATTTATGAGCAGTTTTGCACACTCGTTCCCTAGTATGAGGGATATGAAAAGATCTCCGACTGATTCAAACCTTAAACAATTTTGAAACATCTTCCATATCAACAGAGGCAACTTCACCACCAGGTAAAGAGATTGTTAGACAAATTTTAAAAGCAATACTACGAATGCTGTGATAAGGTTTCTTTGATTACTCTGCACTCAAATGTAACTCATCAGGACGTCTACACCAAAAAAATGAATAAGACTGCTTATATTAACGACTTTACAAAACGCATTCTTGTTCAAAAATCAAGATGTTTGAAAAACTTCAAATTTTGTAATCGTTGCACTAGTTTGTGAAGATTTCGTTTTTCCTGCCCCAAATCGGGTTGGCTTAAACCTAGTTGCTATTTGAGTTCACAGAACACCGTCTAATGCAGAAGAGAGCTTATCTCTGTTTCGTAAAATAAAGCACTTCGGTAGACCGCCTGGGAAACGTATGACAAGATTCTACGGGACTTGGGTTTAGTCAGTAAAAATCTTACACTACCAATAGACAATGGACGTTCAATAGAGGGTGTTTAACTCCCCACGTGAATAAAACGCAACGAAGGAAATTACAGTGCAAAAGGGATCAGGATAGTTTATACTGCTGCCAAGCGTTGGGCTCTTGTGTAAATTGGTAACATTAGGAAATATCATCCCAAAAACCATTTTGGATATACATATAAGCTGAATCATTCGTCAAATGCAACTGGCTTAAAGCGTCCTTGGGGCCTGCATATTGTTGTTGTTCTTTATTCAAGTTACCACACCTCACTTGCTATTCTAGGCTAAGTTAAAGTGGCTGTTGTGTTAAATGTTACCAGAAGGTCAAAAAAGGTGATGCCGAGAAAGCTGCGAGGTGTTCTTTTCAGGACTCAAACCTTCGGCGTGAGAATGTTGCAACTCTCAAACTTGTTTATATTGGGGCTATAACTTAATTCGCGCGGTTTGCTAAGAGATGGCGTAACTCGTATTATTCCATTGGAACATGCTTTGGAAAGCTACTGTCGTTGTACGATTGGCGTTCGATATATTTCCGGTATCGGGGTGGTTATATACATATATGTAGACTTATTTATCAAGTAATACTATTATTTTAGTGCATTCATGTCAAATTTCAAGAAAAATGTGATTATTAATTCGCATTTTATCTAGTTAAACAGAATCATAACGGCAACTGAGACAATGATGGTGAAAATTGAGCATCGCGCTGTAATTACATTTTGGACTAAGCGTGGAAAAAGTCGAAAAACTATTCATGAAGCGATGGTGTCGTTTTACCAGGGCTCCGCATCTTCATTATTAACTGTGCAAAAGTGGTCAAGGGAGTTCAAGAGAGGCAGAGAGAACATTGAAGACAATCCCCGCTCCGGCACCCCGGCTACTGCTTGTACGGTAGAAAGCATCAAAGAAGTCGAAAAACTTGTTCTTAATGACGCCCGAATAAAGATGGCAGAGATCACCAAGCTTTTAACTGGTACCATTCACACCATTCTTCATGACCATCTTAACCTTCCAGAGGTCAGTGCAAGGCGGGTGCCACGAATGCTCACAGCGCCTCAGAAAAATGTGAGAATCGCATGCGTGAAGCTTTTGAAGATGTGTAGTGAGAATACGGATGGTGTTATGGATCGAATCGTTACTGGGGACGAAACATGGGTTCACCACATTATGCAATGGCATTGAAAGCGAACAGACCCCCCGAAGAAATTCAAAGTCACTCCGTCTGCCGGGAAGCTCATGACCACAGTTTTTTGGGACTCAAAGGGAATCTTGCTCATTGAGTACAAAAAAGGTGAAACTATCAACGCCACATCCTACGCTTCCATTTTGCATAATTTGCGGGAGGAAATTAAAAAGAAAAGACGGGGTAAACTCGCGGCGGGTGTGTTGCTTCTTCATGACAACGCTCCTGTTCACACGGCGCGAGTTTCCAAGACTGCTGCGCGAGATTGTGTTTTCGAAGAAATCCAACACCCACCCTATAGTCCAGAACTTGCCCCGAGTGATTATTTCCTGTTTCCGGAAAAAGATTTTCGGATGAGGAAGAACTCAAGTCGGCAATAAATGGGTATTTTGCAGAGAAAGAGGAAATTTTTTTTTGTTTTTTTTTTTGAGAGTTTATATCAAGATGTTTATCTCAAGATGTAGCAAATGCATTGATGTTAGGGGAGATTATATTGAAAAATAAAAACAATTTCGATTCAATTCGAATTTTTCTTCATACCCAAACTGAGAATACATTCGTATTCTACTACATTTTAATTACATATACCCTCGTATATGTAATTCATTTTAAGAATAAACAACATTTTTTTCCACTCAAAATGCCCGAAATATGGTTTTTGTGAAAAGTTATTCTTCATTGCTCTAACATGAAAAAAATTGCTGCCTAGCAGAGCGAACCTGTCAAAAGTGGTTTGCACGATTTGAAAATGGTGATTTCGGTTTGAAAGACAATGAAGGTCCTGGGCAGGCAACAAATTTAAAGATGAAGAACTGAAAGCATTTCTCTATGAAAATTGTTGCCAAACGCACAATTTACAAAGTGCTGGCCTTGAAAGAACCCTGGTTGCATATCAGTGTCTTAATGTCATTTATAATTATGTAGTTATGTTTTTCTTCCCGCCGAAAAAAAGGCATCACTTATTATATCTCATTATTGCAAGCTAGCAGACAATCTATGTTAGGAGCTTTCAAATGCAATCTGCACGTCTCCTTCCCAAATATGATTTTCAATGATGACATGTGAACTTAAATTTTGTGGAACTAAATGGTCAAATCAATGCATTATGTGGCATTATAGTCTGCAACATACTACCAGGTGCACCGGTATGAAATTAGCGTTTTTGTTTTTTTTTTTTTGAAAATAAAACACAAATTATTAATGGGAAAGTAAAAACATTTTTTTCAAAGTATTGGCGATTGTTTTCTACACATTTTGATCACCTTTCTGGCAATTTGTCAATACCACGCCAATCAAATTGTTCGTCTTTTAAAGCAAACCAATCAGACACCCAATTGTTGACCTCCTCGTAGGAATCAAAGTGCTGCTCAGCCAATGCGTGCCCCATCGATGAAAACAAATGGTAGTCGGAAGGAGCCAAGTCTGGTCAATAGGGCGGGTGGTGTAGCTGCTCCCAACCAAGTGTTTTGATTGAATCCTCAACCGGTTGTGCTTTGTGTGCAGGTGCATTGTCATGGAGCAAAATTACCTTGTCGTGTCTTCTGGCCCATTCTGGTCGTTTCTCGATCAAATTGATCATTTGTTGGCGGTAGCAATCAGTATTAACGGTTTCACCAGGTTTTAGGAGCTCGTAGTACAGCACACCCTTCTGTTCCCACCAAACACACAGCATTGTCTTCTTGCCGAATCGATCTGGTTTTGCAGTCGATGTTGATAGTTGTCCCAGATTAACCCATGATTTTTTCCGTTTAGGATTCTTAAAATAAATCCATTTTTCATCGCCAGTAACAATCCGATACAAAACCGAATTTCTTTCGTGTCTTTGAAGCAAAATTTCACAAGTGTTTTTTCGGTTTTCCATCTGTCTTTCATTCAATTCATGTGGCACCCATTTGCCACACTTTTGGATCTTTCCCATAGCTTTTAAACGGTCAGAAATTGTTTGTTGTGCAACATTTAACATTGCTGCCATTTGCTTTTGACTCAAAGTGTCATCTCCATCCAATATCGTTTGCAATTCGGCGTCTTCAAACTTTTTTGGTGGTCTTCCATGTTCTTCATTTCTCACATTAAAGTCATTATTTCTGAACCTTTGAAACCATCTTTTGCATGTTGCTTCTGATAGAGCATGATCACCATATGCCTCGATAAGTATTCGATGCGACTCTGCAGCACTTTTCTTCAAATAAAAACAAAAAATTGATGCTCTCCGGAAATCATCACTTTCTGGTACAAAATTCGAAATTTTTAATACGATGAAAAAATATGATGTTGTCTGTTAATGACTTGATGTATACTAAATATATTTCACAGATGTCATAGCAAACAAAAAAATAAGGGGTCGTTCACAACAAATATTCCCTATCGAGACATTTGTATCTTGACACTCACTTCATACCGGTATACCTGGTACAGTCTCTTCAATAATACCTACTTTTGTGCCTACGTTTATGCTGTTATAGAAAAAGGGGGGCTACAGTTTAATTATGCCTCCTAGTAGCAAAATGTATTTCTGATTCCCTTCGTCTAACTATAAATTGGATTTTTGTATAATTAAAGTCAAGTCAAGAAGTGAAACCTGGCTCTCTGCTTTTAAATGTTTCCAACTAATGAAAATCAAGACTAGACCTCTTGCACATGAATGCACCTCTTGCACAAGAACTTTGCCGACTTCTACACAGGGACATTTGGTTATGATCAATGACTTTTTATTTAATTGTGATCACTTTTACTTTGTCCCCTTTGTTGTTTGTCTGTGTAAACATCATCCGCAATTATGTTGTTGTGCGTTTTATTCCACGACTTGAAGTGAAAGTTTCAATATACGTCGTATCCCATGGCAGTCAGGTTCATAAAATTGTTTTGCTGCTACCAATGAAAAAAGGAAACTTATGCGCATCAATATGCTGACATGATTTGCAAATATCAACACGTTCAGTTTCGTTTTACAGTGGCAGCCAACCTCTTTAATCGCTGTAAAGAATTTAAAAGCGAACTGTATCAATTGACAGGATTTCAAAAGAATACAATTTTTTAAAGCCTTGAGAAAGGAAACACGTCCACATTTCTAGGTACTACGCCGCCGTGGAGTAGTGAATGGAGTGCGACACTCGCACGCTGAAGGTCCCAAGTTCGATTTCTGAACCGAAAACCTCGCGTTTTTTCACTGCATAACCTCTCTCGAGCTGTTGACAAAACTCAAAGAGTGCTGTCAGTGAAAAAACGCCTAAAATTTAGCGTTCCGATTCGAAACAAAATTATAGGGCCCTTCTACTCGTGAACAGAACAATATCACGCACAGCACGTGTAGTTGATGAGCAATGACGAATTAAATGAAATGAACGAGTATAAACATAGAGAATGAAATATGTTGGCAACCCGCATATTTAATTATTAGTTAAAATATTAAATAGGACTAATGACTGCACAGCAGCATCAAGGTAATTTATTTTAAGATTTGAACAACGCTTGTCTACACATCGTGAGCAGTTTGCATTTGCATTTTATCATTACAAAAGTCTGATGTAATTTGTGAGGAAAAACCCACCCAATTTTGAGTAAATACTTCAAATCCAGCCATACTCACAGACTTCACTTAAACAAGCAAAAACTTAACGTTCAACGGCTTGAGAACTTTTAATGATCCAAAGAAGAATCCAAAACGTGGCACACTTTAAAATGTCAAAATACACGTCAGCTTAAAATCCCGCTTTGCGTGCATTTCAAATGTCAAATGTCAAAACAGAGTTGCGTTCCTGAATGATGCTTAAAAAGGATTCATTAAATTCTCAACAATCCACAAACGATCTGAACCACCCACTCTTTGTCGTCTTCTCTAGCACCCCATACCACTCCAATGAGCTAATGGAATTTTATTTGAACATGTGCTCAATGTGAATTCATTTCCAGCGCACAGGCACATTCATCCGTCTTCATTCCCGTTGATGATGATGACAATACCACCGCTCCCATTGTCGGGTGGATAATGCAGACTTTGGATAGAAATTTGTTTCACGGACACATTTAAAGCAGAGGAAAACAGCAAACCAATCGACCGACAACAACTACCACCACACGACCACCATCCGGCAGAGTCCAAGGTGGATCAGTCACGAACCTGACTTTCTGCACTGTAAACACCACCTCAACCAGCCCCCATCACAACCATCACCATCATCATCACCATCATCATCGTCATCATCATAGTCAAAGCCATCAGCGAATGCAATCACAAAAAGGAAAAGCGAAGTGGAAAACACAAGGAAGGGAAGCAGCTACTGCTGCATAAACTGGGGATCTGTGTAAGTGCGACAATGCACTTGCTTTCTATTTTATGGGCGCATACATATGAACGCGGATGGATACGGACTGCCATCCGAGCCCTCCACTTTGTGCTGTTGCAATGCCAATACGCAAGTCCTTCTCTCTCTCCCGGACATGTTCCGCTATCGTTCTATCTCTCTCGCACGCCTCACTAGCGGAATGGGACGTGGGACGAGGGATGAACGATATAATTGTGTGGCAAAGAGACTGGATTTTCCAAGTCTAGGCTACACTATAGCAGCGGTTGAAGTAGGTTGTGCGTGGAGAGGTCAGGGATATTAAGTTGCCTTGTTTTGGTGGTGGCGCATAACGACGATGGATTCAATGGCTGCGGAGGGTGGCAGCGCTGCTGTTGGATGAAGGTGGAGGGGTAGCTGCCGGTCGATTCTGTGGTGTTTTCAATTTAATGCTGCTTCTGTTGTGCTGGGTGACTGTGAAAATATACACCAACAAAAGCTATGGTTGGCGGCAGGGTGGGGTTCACATTATCATTGTTTTGTATTGTCATTTGTTCACCACGCGCGCTTTGAAGAGAGAGGCACTTTTGTTTATTGTGCTCTCGAAACATAGTGAGCCGCCATTGGAGAGGAGATGTATCTTTCTATTTATGCAACCGAATACCGATAGATTTTGGTGTGTCGCTATTGTTGTTTTCATTAGACCGATGTTTACACACGTGCTTGATAGAGATTATGCGGTGGCCGTTAACCTTATCAAAATAAATAGTCAACTAATGCTCTTTCGGGGCATGACAGAACTGGTATTATCTTTGCCGGCATGTGCGGAAAGTTTTGTGTTAAAGTTAGAACATTGTTTTCCTATGTTTTTTGCTGTTTGAATAAGAAGAATCACATTACTTGGTGTCATGTGAATAAATAATGAACAAATGATTCGATTTGCATCCGCAGGCTTTCTAATGGTTCTTGACCGTAGCCAAATTTTGACAATAGCTTATGTGAAAATGAATCACATTCTCTTCGCGCTTGTTAAGGATTCCAATTGTTAAGAAATCACAAAAATTAAAAGGCTATAAAAATGTTTAATGCTTTGATGTGGTACATTTTCGATTTATTTGGATATTGGCACCTGGTGGCATACTTCTCTTCCCTCTTTTATGTTTACAGTTTGGACTGGATTTAGACCTCATTCAAAATCTATCTACATTTGGGGCGTTCATTTGCCCGCAAACTAAAATTCCACATAGTATATATGTGTTGGATATTTGCTAACCCTCAAGAAAAACGTGATGAAAGGAACCGCACTGTCGATCCAAGGCCAAAAAAAGAAGTGTTTTATTTCATACTAATTTTGACAGCTAATTGTTCATTATAAGACTAATTAACAGTTGCATGATTAGAAATTCATTCTGTATACAATTCACAATAATCCCTTATACATATGTAACAATATGGCATGGCGGTGCACAAGGGTATCAGAGTCTAGCGTCCTCATCAACAAACGGTGTAGTGCACGCACACGGGTAGAAGGGACCTGCAGAATTTTGCCGATTCCGAAAGGCTAAGTTTTGAGAAGCTTTGTTTTTTATATACAACTATTACTCTTTAAGAGTTGTCAGCAGCTAGAAACAGGTTGTGCCTTAAAAAATTAGGTGTTCAGTCCAGGAATCGAACGTTTGATCTTTAGCGCGAAAGTGTAGCACTCTTTCCACAACGCCACGGTAACCACCAGTTCCACAGAATATTCAAAAGATATAAAGTTATGAAACTTAACAAAATTTCAGTTTCATTTATATTATTGAAGAGTCACAATATTATTTGTTTTGAAAATTTGACAAGCGATCTAATCGAGAATATCTGATCGGGAAGACTTATAGAAAGCATGAGAGCGTTAATTGAATACAAGTTTCTTGTGCTTGAAGTACGAAAAGGAGGAATACAGAAGAAATGTTCAACTATCTATGAAGTTATCCTAAAAAAATACCTTAGGCCCTTCAACAATATACAAGTGTCTGACAGGTAAAATCTTTGGTTTCCGAAACAACTCCAATAAGTGAACTTAGCGAGACGTTTTAAACATTTTACAAATGATGGCTTTTTGTAAGGTCAATAACTATTGAAGATTGGTTCAAAATGCACTGCAGTCTGCTTTCAAAAGGTGACTTCAATGTTTGGAACTTCTTTTGCCGAAAAACCAATAAACATTTGCTTCATTTTATTGCTGACCACTAGTTTGTATCAAGCGAACTACATTCGAAGTAAAAGAACATCATGGAAAATAGCCGCAACTAGGTTTAAATTGGTTGTTGCGTTAAGCGCAAAAGCAGAGTCATCCGCAAAAGGAAGAGAAAATAGGAGTTAACATAAATTAAAAAAAATGGGACCATGTACGGAACTCTGGGGCACACTTATATAAATTACTTTTGGACTGCTGAAAGCATTACGTAAAAAGCAAGGTCTTCCTCATCCGTTTTTAAAGAAGAGGAGAGAGAGAGACTTTTACAGCCGAAAAAAGTAAGGGTTTTACGTAAAGAGCATGATCTTCCTCTTATATATTTAGTAAGAAAGGGAGAGAGAGAGAGAGAGAGAAAAAAAAATCTGCAACACAAATTAACTAATTTTACTTGAAAATTAAAAAGTCAATGTTATTCAAGCTCCCACTACCTAGTCAAACCTTAAAATTGACTTTGTAAATTCGACGAAGCATAGCTTTGTCAAGGATACCATCGAATTAAAAAAAAAAACGCCATCCCAAGGAAATCTGTAAGTCCCTTTACTCGTGGAAGAAGAGTAACGCGTTCAACACGAGTAGTTGATGAGCAGGTCGCCCTGCGGATTGTGGCGCCATCCAATGTATAAAAATGAAATAAGAAAGAGTGCAAAAAGTCTTCTTATCAAATTATGAGCACAAGAAAGGTGTGCATAATTTTAAAGGAATGGACATTGAAGCCTTTCATTGCTGTATTTGCATGGAACTGAATACACACTTCTTAAGAAATTTGTGTCTTTGGTTAAACAAAGTCAAACAAGTAATGTCAACGTAAAACTCATTTTTATTTAAAAAAGACTGAATCCGGCGCTGTAGAGAATCGTTTAATTTTTCAAGGTTAAGCAGTGAAATCCTGAGTAAAACGTTGCTGAAACAGCAAATTAAAAGACAATTTTTCATTCCATTCAACCCAATATGCAGATAAGTGTGATTCGTTGAATATAACTTAAACCCTCCTAAGAGAGCAGAAAAAGCCTAGCTTTTGACTTACCTGCGACTTGGTTACACCTTAACAACTATTCTGAAGCAGTACCATCAATCTTTACCAAGTTTCTTATTTAAACACATTTAAAGTTGGACCTGTATGACACAGTCGGGGTCACTTTCTTCGCTTGCAAAGGGGCTAAATGTCTCATCAAGCTGAAACATCCTTGTCAAATAAAATTCAGCTGAATTCTCTAAATGTTTGAAAAAGAATGGCTTCTTTAGCGGCTTATTTATAAGGCTGGAAGTCTACCGAGCGCTGAACTGAATTGCTCTTCTTTTAGAAATCTTAAAAATGTCTCTAAACTTTGTACAGATCGATGTAAGTTTTCTAAATTTGAGTATTCTATGTCAGAGTTCTTAAATCTACTTTTCAAGAAAATTTATGTTAAAACTAATCCTGTTTTCTGTCATGAATGATGATTTTCTTACATTTCTTTGAAGGTACTTCCATTTTACAACATGCCGAAAATATCTCCCAACGGAGTTATTTGCACCAGTAATTATATTGATGACACATTTCTTTTGCCCTGTATACAGATATAGGTTGCTCATCTGTTCTGAGTGACTACGTGTGGGTGCGATATGTTGGTGCCAACTTTCACAAGAAGTGCTCAAAGAATAATTAACGAATTTCGTTTGCTAGCACCTCACAAATCATTTTTTCCTTCGAATGTGAAATCAAAGAAAAGTGCAATGATCTTTTGACGTATCATGTTCAAGGACGTTTCCGATTTTAGATTTCATTGGAATCAACTAGATTAAAATTGTATCACCCCCACAGCAAAAAACATCGAAAATCAAACACAACGATTTAGCAAAAGAAAATTCCATGCAATCAGGTCAAAATTTGTTTAAAACAAAGACAGAAGCAACCTACCTTCAACTATCAACCCGCTTAATGCTAAACTGCAAAATGTATTCACTTTTCCACATTTTTCTCCCCCGTTCACATCCATTCAATAACAAATTCTCAAGGACTTTTTCGAAATAAAATGCTAAAAACCATTAGCCCTCCTAACATATCAATTGGTTGAATAAATAATGATTAACAAAATAGAATAAAAAGTAACATAAACGTGGTAGACGACGAGAGAAAGAGAATAGGAGAAGTTGGATTGAAAAACACAACCGGACAACTGAACCTGGGTTACAGTAGGGCTTGAAAGCTATGGGGACTTTAAGAAATTAGACAGTAATAAAGTAATAATTAGTAGATTAAAGTTAGTAGTTAGAAAGTAATAAAGTAAGTAAAAATAAATGAGCCAGTTTTTCGGAAAGTTCGGAAAGTTCTTTTGTTTAACTTTCCTTCTCAACTGGCTTCAAACAGATTGTAACACAGCTACAAAACAAGGATTCATTCTAAACAATTACTGGTAACGAGCGCAATACAATTAAATCCACATCCCTATGCTTACAAATCATCTTTGACATCGCCCTATGGGAGATTTTAAGTCAGTAAGTTTTAAGAGTATTTGAAGCTCCTGATAGGATTTAGTAAAAACTCTGCTCTACTGAATAAATTCCCACTTAATATTAGCGTTACATCCTTTACTGATCTAGGTGTGTTAGAATCAACTGTGTGGCCGCCGTGGCGTAGTGGGTACAGTGCGACGCTCACACGTCGAAGGTTCGATTCTCAGCTCAACATGAATTTTTCGATTTGTTCACGGCACCACCTCTTTCGAGCTGACAACACTCAAAGAGTAATAACTGCCTAAGAAAAATATTCTCAAAACTTCGCCGTTCGCAGTCGGTAAAAAACTGTAGGTCCCTTTTACTCGTGAGAGAACATTAGCGCGCACAACACAAGTAACTGATGAGCAAGTTAGGCCCTGGTCCCCCTGTGGCCTGTCGCGCCAACTTTTATTATTATTATAGAATCAACTGCGAATGCAGCCCCAAATTCAGAACTTTGTACATGAATATTAACGAGTATAAGTTCATCATGACATTTAATCAAAATTCAACGAAACGCATCTAATTCTGTTTTTATTCAAAATTGATTCTCAGAAGCGGTACTGCGGTGTAGGGTTATCACTTACAGCGCTGATATTTATAGGAAACGTGAAGAGGCAACGTAATAAGCACGTATTCAGCAAATTTCTGGCTGTATCGCGTACAAGGTGTTCTGTTATCCAAAAAAATATTTGCCGGGTTTAATCTGTGTCTACACATTCAGATTGCCTTTGCTTCTATAATTCATATTTTAACTTCATTTTTTCACTTTTTGAAAAGAACCATGCAATGTGGTTGTATTTTTAAGTTAGTTGTATTCAGCAATTCTTTATTTCCCTGTCTACAATCAACGAAATCTTTGGATGGCTTTCTATTAAATTTTTATTAAATTTGACGGTGTTTGCTCATTTTCGACAAATGGATTTCAAATGTGCAGAACTCCTTCTAACTTTCATGCATCTGACAATAATATACTTTTGGAAATCTGGTACTTACAGACCTATCCGATTTGTTAAAAGATCAACTAGGCTTACAACTTTAAATCTGTTCTATAGGAAGACACGTTTTTCAAAAAGACGCTTTTTGAAATATAAAAAAAACAATTGATTATTTTAAAGTTTCATTTGGCAGGAAAGTCGAATACAATACAAAAAATCAATTCAAATGTTGTTTTTTTTTTGCATAGTGAAGAATATAGGTGTGTTCCCGTACCCGAAAAAAACAACACAAACCAACACAATGTCTATTCCCGTATTCCGAAAAAATGAGTTTCACCTTAAATGAGGACTTTCTTGAGAGAGTAAAATATTTCCCCACCCTCCCGCCGATTTTTTGTAGTTTAGATGCGTTCCGGTACTTTCCCTTTTTCTAAGAGGGAGATTTAACTCCACTCCTTAACAAATGACAGATTTCAGAGTTTAGTACAGAAAGTATTGGAACACACCTTATATAACGACAAATTTAAGATATTTTTTGTCATAGGTGTCAATATGTAGCTGATTTTATGTGACAAAATCTTTAGTTATTTTGACTTTCCGCACCAGGCCTCTGACGTTGATCAGAATTCATCCTTAAATTATAGTTTTTACACATTTATGCAACTTATACCACTAAAATAATTTGATCCTTAAAAATAAAATTTGAAAAAAAAAATCAACTTCCAGATCTGTCCAGCGATTGATAAACTTTTCTCTTTCACTGTTTATCACCCAATGCTCTATACCTTAAATCGTGCAAAATGCAAATTTCCCATCGAATGTTGTTTGGAATTTGAATTAATCCAACGCAGCTCTACAAGCAAACATCAAAAAACACCAAATCGTTCGTTCGGTTGCCTCAAATACACCGAAAAGACAAAAGAGGCAAAAAGAAGAAAACCAAAAAAAATGCTCAGTTAGCAATAGAAGAATTCAAAAATAATTGTATGCGGCGGTCGCTCTTTAAAATTCTCCATATTTACCCGGTAATTCTCCTTTACACACGCCCACAGCTGGACATGAAGTGCATTAATAACACTCCCACCGAGAGTTGTGCTCCAGTAAATGCCAATCGTATCGATCCGCCGATGGATATTCGAATTTGGACCTCTGGAACCTCTGGTGTGCCTTAATCAATTGCGCTGACACATAATCCAATTATTTTTTGTAATTTTCACTTGCAAAGGAATCGCGCACATTAATTGCTGGTTATTAATAGGGCCCCAGTAGCTGACTGGTGCGGAAAAACTAATCATAAAAGGATTATTGTTTTTCCCTCAGCCCTTTTTCCTGTATCTCTGGCGCTGTCCTCCTTATTATTATACTGTACCTCTGAGTGAATTAATGAGGGATATTGGAAGGCTGTGTTTTATGAGGAAGTACTTGTGATTATGAGAGACGGAAACTACTCAAGATTGATTGAACTGAATGACAAACTAAGTAATTCAATAAGCCATGCTTGGCCGCATCACGTGCTTTCTTAATTTTATTGTCCTGTGCAGGATGGAGTAATGTTTGATGAAATTGTATTTATTGATATTTATTATTTGGTGTTTGTTTTATTTTAAGACAATAGAATGTCCGTGTGTTATGGTGTCTTAAGCACGGGCTGCAGGAGTCTAATAGAATGACTTGTTCTTCCCTTGACTTGTCCTTTATTCTGTGTAAAGTAAAATTTTGTGTAAGCATTTATATGTTACTTGAATTACGAACTTGATTCGGAATATGGCCAAGACTGATAACTTGATTTTCTTTATTTCGAATCAACTCTATTTCACATTGTTTTTGTAGGTGGAACATCGTAAGCCTGCAATCATTTCTTAGTTTTGTTTCTCGTCCCAGTCGATGACGGTTGTATTTTGTTAAAGACTCTTCAAGCCGAAGCTATGTCGTCTATGTTGCTTTTTTATGTCAGTCATCTTAAGACTTGCACTTGATGCTGGAAAAATCATAAATCTTATCTCCCAGATTTCATTATTCAAACAAGATCAGGGATCACACGTAGAACTGTTCTTTCCATTATGTGCTTTTCTTCCTCTTCATTCACTTTTAAGTCCCTTTATCATAATGCATATCAAATTCAATTTTTCAAAAAAAGCCGCCATAGCTCAATTGCCAATCTTGTGCCAAAGGAAACAGTGATTAGCGAACACCTTAACCTTCCAGTGTTCAATTGAATGGAATCATTAAAAGATTATTTAATCCCCATTGTGGCCGCCGTAGCTTAGTGGGTAGAGTCCGACGCTCCCACGGCGAAGGGTGTAGGTTCGATTACCAGCTCAACACCAATTTTTCGAATTTTTCACGGCACCACCACTTTCGAGCTGCTGACAACACTCAAAGAGTAATAACTGTCTAAGAAAGCTTCTCAAATTTCGCCGTTCGGAGTCGGCAAAAAACAGTAGGTCCCTTCTCCTCGTGAGAGAACAGTAGCGCACACAATTATTAATTATTCCCCATTATCAGTCAACCACAAGTGTTACTGACCGGTGTAATAATCAGCTCAAATGCAACCCTGACCTTCACAGAATCACCGACGCATGCGCATTCAAATAGAGCCGCAGTAAATATCAAATGCCCTATGTGCTGTGCTTGCTTTAGAGTTTGCATTTCAGCGCGCTGCTCCGGTCACTCAGTTGTTACACAACAAAACTGTGTTTGCCAATTGATTGCCACGTTGGGTTTAGTACAAAGTGCTTCAATGTTGTAAAGATTTTCAAAACCAGTTCTAACTAAATATACTTTTACGAGTGTGTATGCACGTTAGTTTCGTATGGGTGTCATAAAGGAAAATATTGTTATAGAAAAAATTTCTTTTGTGAGTAGTTGGTTTGTTGTTGGTTTGATGACGGAATTATTTTTAAACATGAAAAAAAAACGCATTTCCTCTGTCTGATTGTATTTAAAAAATGACGCAATTGCGGCTGTTTATTTAAAATTGTGTAAAACATTTACTGATTGCGATAAATGACGTGCTAAACATTTGAAGGGCTGTCTAAGGGCAGCAAAAACCTCAAGAGTTCTTGTTTGGACCACCAATTATTCCCCTCCAGATTAGACAAACTATAACATCCGACACATACGGAGGTAAACTTAAGAAAAAAAAAACTTGCCTGTAAAAAGATATCTGCAAAATCTCGTAATCGAACCAACCTACGCAGCCAGAGGATAAATCAGGCCCATGAATTATAAGAATTGATCTTTCGTCAGACGGAACATTTTACCATACAGCTCTTACCACACTACAATTTCAGTTTAATCAATTGCTTCTCGGTATCTTCCACCATATCAAAACTATTAACTAAGTCACCGTATGTCTCCTGAGAGTAACAAGCAAAACCTTGGCAACCATTAACATTGTCTGTGCCAACCTTGAACTCTGTAAAGTGCATGTGGGTACATACTTTTCGATGTCCCAGATTTAGATAAAGGTTACACGGACGCATAAAGTCGAAAGAAAATCGACAGAACTTGGTCAAGTGTAGTCTCGCAGATACCACCACCACCATCATCACCACTGAATCGCATTAATGCGCAAACGAATGTGCAATCTGAGAGTTGTTACAGCAAAAGGTCACGGTCGTCAACACTGACGCGCTGCCACCACCACTACCATCATTAATATAAACTAGGCCAATGACTTTTAACTGTGAACAACATCTTACTCACATTTATGCGAATCGCCCCCGACATTGGATACAACAATTTAATCTCTTTCGGAGAAATTAATTTTATCCTGCTTAGAAAATCCTTTGTCAGCCCATTAAGTTTGGGTGTAAGCGCGTGTACACATCGAAGAAAAGGATTCTTTTGGGGGTTCACGTTATTGATTAAGAATGAATGAACGGAGAGAGTGAGGTGCCACACTGTGGCCCATTCTCGCATTCATCACAGAGCGGATCGTCGTTAGGGAAAATGGATTTATGAACTTTGACATGGGTACGCATTTCGTTGCGTAGCGGGTGACTTGCAATTAAATTTAATTAATGTGAATTCTATTCATCGTCACATTTGAAGGTTATCCACATCGAATTCCAACTCACTGGCTTCTTTTTTTCTCTTCACAGGTCGTGATGATCTTTCACCATCGAGTAGTCTGAACGGATACTCGACAAATGATGGCTGCGATGCGAAAAAAGGTAAAAAGGGACCCGCGCCACGCCTACAAGAGGAACTCTGCCTTGTGTGCGGTGATCGAGCATCCGGCTATCACTATAATGCACTCACCTGTGAGGGCTGTAAGGGTTTCTTCCGGCGCAGTGTTACCAAAAATGCGGTATACTGCTGTAAGTTTGGTCATGCCTGCGAAATGGATATGTATATGCGACGTAAGTGTCAAGAATGTAGACTGAAAAAATGCCTAGCGGTTGGCATGCGACCCGAATGTGTTGTGCCCGAGACACAGTGTGCTTTGAAGCGACGAGAGAAGAAAGCACAAAAGGAAAAGGACAAGCAACAGATATCGCCTGCAGTGAGTACGTCGGATTACATTAAAAAAGAAGTCCTCGAACTAATGAAGTGTGAGGCGCCTGTGCATGCGACATGTCCAGTAAGTTGAAAAAAAAATTTATTCGACATACAAAAATCAACAATAACTGATTTAAAACATTTTTCCTTTCACCACAGCTACTGCCTGAAAGCTTATTGGCTGAGAATCGAGCAAAAAATATACCTCCACTAACATCAAATCAATTCGCAGTCATATACAAATTAATTTGGTATCAAGATGGCTATGAGCAACCATCTGAAGAAGATCTCAAACGGATAATGATTGTAAGTTGTTGAACTTAATGTTGTAGAATATATTTTTTAAAAACGTTTTACCTTTACTACAGAGTTCACCCGATGAGAACGAGAGCCAACATGATATTAGCTTTAGGCACATCACCGAAATTACAATCCTAACAGTACAATTAATAGTCGAATTCGCCAAGGGACTGCCGGCTTTTACCAAAATTCCACAAGAGGACCAAATAACACTGTTAAAGGTAAGATATGTGATTAGATCTCTCATTGTATTCAATTTTTTACAATTTCGACTTGATTGAGAGAAAGGAACCAGATTCCGCAGTAAAGATTTTTTTCTGATGTATTCAGTTTCGTCTTGTTTGGAGATCTGCTCCATAAATTTCTGCCTGCTTTTGTTTCACACACAAATTGTGTTCCTAAGCACATGTCGTTTTCTACATGCTTAAATAAGTTGCCTAAGTGTTTTGGAACCGAGAGAGAGATTACGAGAGATTACAGTCTTATTTTGTATGATGGGAGAACATTCTTTTATAAGAATTATACCCATACAGTGTAGAACGCATGAACATTTATTGGCTATATTTATTTTGAGTCATGCATCTTGTTGCGAGCCATAGGGCTCTTAAAGTCAATTAAGTTTTTATTTAATGGTAGTCTTTTTTAGCACTGCCAGGTCTTTTTCATTCAGCGTTGAAGATTTGATTATTGGTGTAAAAGATTCGCCGATCGCTTGCACTGTTCCATAGTCTAATGTTAAATTCTCGTATTTTGGATACGTCTTATATATCAGTCCTACAGCTATCCAATAAGCAATTGTTTAAGTTTAGCCGTCACAATAACCGTATTGCCACATCAATTATCTACTGAACGGCGTTGTAAATCTAAATTGAACATACTAATCATCTGCAAAGTATTGAAATTATTCTCTGCTCATTCCACATGAAAGCAATTTCACATCTAAGCGAAAAAAATAATTATCAGCATGCACCGTATGTCACAAGACGTGTCCAAAAATAATTTCCTAATTTTGCTTCTAACCTCGGGAAACTTAATAGGTCGTTTTAAATGTTAGTCCCCATATGTAAGTTATATTTTCAGATATGTAAGTTATATTTTAGATTTCAGACTAAATGAACGAAGACACAGCCATACCTGCGACGTCCAGCTGGACTCTAGGCATAGTTTGGCTGAGATGACTGATGCAACGGGCTTAGTAACGCCTATTATGGATGATTCCGATTCTTTTCGACTACACCTAGAGTTTTTTTCGGTGTCTAACTTTCGCCTACTGATAACTTCCTTAACGCCTCCGATGATTTATTTAAATACGACACAGGAAATAAAAATGTTCATTAGGTGTTTTTTGCCTACAGAGCTAACTATCGAAATGGAACTCTGACCAAAGAACCTCCTACAGAGCTCAAATGATGGATTTGTTACTTTCATTTTAAAACGAACATTACATATACACTTTCTAAATACAAGAAAATGATTAATGCATTTCGTTTTTTTTTTCTTTCAGGCATGTTCAAGTGAGGTAATGATGTTGCGTATGGCAAGACGCTACGATGCGGCATCCGATTCAATTTTCTTCGCCAATAATCGCTCGTATACCCGTGATTCATATAAAATGGCCGGCATGGCTGATAATATTGAAGATTTATTGCATTTCTGTCGGCAAATGTACTCGATGACAGTCGATAATGTCGAGTATGCCCTGCTCACTGCCATTGTGATATTTTCGGATCGTCCCGGTCTCGAAGAAGCCGAACTAGTCGAACAGATACAAAGTTACTACATCGATACGTTACGAATCTACATCCTTAATCGGCATAGAGGCGATCCAAAATGTTTGGTATTCTTTGCAAAACTTCTCTCCATTCTCACAGAACTTCGAACGTTAGGTAATCAAAATGCCGAAATGTGTTTCTCATTGAAGTTGAAAAATCGCAAACTACCGAAATTCCTTGAGGAGATCTGGGATGTGCATGCGATACCACCAACTGTGCAATCTCATATGCAACAACAAGCCGCTGCTGCCGCTGCGGCTGCTGCTGCTGCTGCCGCCGCTGCTGCACAAGAAAATGGTGGCAGTGGCAGTGGCGCTGGTAGCGGTGTCACTGGAAGTAGTTCAAGTGCGGATGATATGATAATGAGTGTAACTGGTCTCGGTGGAATTGGTGATGATAGTACTGTGGCATAGCAGGATTAGTTGTAGTCAATGTCACTATCACCAGCATTATCATCAGCAACAACTGCAACTGCATCGGCATCCATCTCCATTTCATCGTTAAATTCACCTCAATTGTGGGACAACGTACATATTATACATACACCACATGAACATATTAATTAAGATTTAATTTCTTTAACCAGGCAGACATCTTGAAACGTCGTACGATAAGGAAAATATGTAATTTACTTCATTTTAAGTTTGTGCAGGGCTTATATACCGACATAGTGATATGTTTGTATGTATATACAGAAAAATAATTTAATTCAATAATTATTCTTAAATTTGTAATAATAATTTCTACTATTTTTTTTCGTTCGTTCATATCTCTAGACCTAGAAAAGTAATTAAACATTACATACCACACAGCCCCATACCGACACATGTGTACACACTCTTTGAAATACGTTGTTTCATTTTGTTAAGTTTTCAATTTCGATTCACACAGCGCTCCCCTATACTCACACATACCATATATAAATAATTTCAACAATTAAATTAAAAAAGCAAAAACAGTGAGAAAATGAGACGGACACATGCAATTGTATGCAACAGTGTTGATTTCCTAATTATTTACTTCTGATTAAACTTCTTTTTTTTTGTAACTGTAAATACAATTGATGAGTGAATGAAATTGGTAATTATTTGTGGAATGAAAAACAAAAAAGAAAACATATTTTTTTTTATACAATAAAATTAAATATTGCAATTACGAAAAAAGTATATTATGATGAGAAAATAGTTAGAGGGATAGAATGAGAAGAAGGAGAGAAATATTAACGGGAAAAGCTGTGAAAGCATGGATTGTTTTGTAAAATTATTATAACCTTGTAAGATAAAAATGTAAGAGTGCGAGCGAGAGAGCGAGAGAGAGAGAAAGAGCGAAAGCGAGAGAGAGAGAAACAGATCGAGAGCGAGTGAGTGAAAGAGAAAGGATTATATAAATATATAAACAAAATATATATTCAAATAATATTTAAGAGAATGAGAGAAAAGATTGTTTTTTTATAAATAAAATTAAAAACTGCATTATTACCTATGTTATACAATAATTATTGAAAAAAGTGAAGCAAACAATTTTATGTTAATGAGAAGAAAAAAAAAAGGAACTCTTAAAAAATAAGTTTGTAAAAAGCATGCAAAAAATAAATAATAATACATTTTATTAATCAGAATATGAAACTGAAGAATAAAACACAACAACATGAGAAATGATATAATTAAGATGTAAGAAAATGAAAAAAGAAGAAGAAGAATAAAATAGTAATAGATATTAAACTATATTCTATAATCTATAAAAGAGAAAGCAGAAAACAAAATGAATCATTTAATTACTGTAGTCTAAACCAAGCAGAAAAGCAAAAACAAAATAGCGGAGGGAGTACGAAGGGATTTGTTGTTAATTCTTATTAAGTTTTTCTTTGTTTTTTTTTTATTTTTTTTTTCTGTATTTTTTCGGTTTGTTTAGGAGAGTTGCGAGTGAAAGAAATTATGAAAGCAAAGGCCAGGCATGCAGATGCATTTCTTTTTTTCAATTCTGCATGTCATCGTTCGTTAGATGACACTTAGTTAAAGCTATATTTGGAAGAGATTAACAATATTTACGCCTGACATGGAAAGTAGTTCTATTTTTTTTACTGATAAGCGTGCATTTTATAAGCCATTGATGTTCTCGAACGTAAAACAAGAACACGTAAAAAACATGCATGGACGGACACATGGAAATTGAAAATAAAATCCGAAAGCACATGACAGTACATGTTTTCATTTTATGCAAGACGCAATTCTATTTGACGAAATAAATCGAAAGCCCTCCCTAATTTTGACATGAATTCGTAACATTACATCAGTCAGCCTTGAACTAAATGGTGCATCTTTGCATGATTCAGTGTTACGATTCATTTAGTAAATATTTTAAATTAAGCTTTTTTTTACACCAAACTCGGCCATACAAAATATGTTCACTTCATGCCACATTGCTTGAATTATCCCATTTTCTTTTACGATTAAAATTCCATTTGCTGCAATATCGGAGACAATAAACATTTTAGGTAGTCAAAACTTCATTTATCAGCAGAAAAAATGCACCTTTATAAAATTACTGATTATCTTATCCTAAATATACTATTATCAGATTGTAAAAATTATTTAACGCTGCTGCAGTTGAGAAAGTACCCCGACTTCTACCCCACATGTTTTGGAATCAGGATACTAAGGAACACCTTTAAACATATTGCATTGAAACCCGATTGTGGGCAACATACGGCAAAATTTATTTTCCTAAATTGATCGATGGTAAAATAAAAATGAAGAGATATGTTGTAGAAGATGCACACTTAAAGCATCATAATGTACATGAGTACATTATGTACTAATGTACATAAGGGTACAGAATTTATAAATGTTAAAATTTGTGCCTTTGTTTTCGATATATGGTCAATTTTAGGAAAATACACTTCTTCTGCAATAGCATAGCAAATTATCCGTTTAAACCCGTTTACACCCAAATGAAAACTATCACTTTTTATTTCTATATAAATTTAATACTGGAGTAAGATAATAATAAGAGGGCGTAAAGATCTTTCGTCTCTCATCTTACACAAATTGTGTAAAATGTAAAACAATGTTTTCAATCAATGATCACAACAGCATAGTAATGTTCAAAGAAATTTTAACTCAACCTTTTCATTACGAATCTCAGTCAAAAAGACAAACATTTCTGATCTAAAAATTTGAAGAGTTCTTATTTTGCGAGCACATTTTTGAAATACATACTCTTTGGACATTTATTCATTCCTACATTCCACATAGACACTTTAATTTGAACTTTCTTACTGGTCGTGATCGTTTTAAAATATAATAACAAATAATGTTATTTTTCCATATTTTCCTTGACCATCATTTTTCTATGATGAACATCTTAAGCAGTCAATCACAACATTTTGTTGGAGAACAACAACAAACAAACCCCGTAAAACCTTTACAATGAGAAATACCTGAACTCAATATTGTAAAAACAACACAGAAATGTAGAGTGTTGAAGTCTGTCGTTGTCACAGTTTTATTGGCTCGCAACACGTTCACGTAATCAGTCATGAATTGACAAGGGCATTTCCGCTAGACTAACTTTTATCTAAACCGACAAGCATAAATGACATAGACAAGACAAAGTAGCAGCTGATGGTCGATAATGTTCGCTTAATTCAGAATAAGGTTTTTAAAAACAATTTATTGCTATCGGTAAACATTTTTGATAAATCTCTCAAACCTTGAAACCATTCCTAAGATCGTACTGAACGTCAAAAAGGTTTCGAATTTGTGACGCTTTCTATGGCAGTTTCCGATGGTTATCAAAATATATTTTGTGGTAGAATTGCAAACTCTTCCGGAGTAGATACCTGTTAGACAAAGAGAAGTTTTTTCTATCTGTTTAAAACATCCTCGACTTCCTTATATTCTTCAGTTAGAAAAGCAGACAGAAAAAAGATTCGGAGAAGTTGCTTCTTTTGAAAATTCAGGTTTCCTTGCTCTCGTTTTTTATTTTTTAAATAATATTGTATTTATCTATCGACTGACTTAACCTTTGAGAGAAACAAAAATAAAGAAGATTGCTTAAATCTTCAGAGTTTTCTTAAATCAGAGTGTAATTTATTGACAGTTAAAATTGGATTCGGTTTTGGTTTAGAGAAAAAATAAAATGAATTTTCGTTACATAGATTGAATGCAAATATTTGTTTGTGAGTTTCGAGGGAATGAAAGTTCAAAATTAAATTGGGTTGTGTGCAAGTTAAAATAAAATGTTCATTTTCTTTTCTTATTTCCATTAATATTTTGCTTTATTAATAAATGTTTTCTTCTTTTTGTTTTTCATTAAGAAACATTTTTTGAAGACCTTTTCTTCTTTTTGGAAAATTCCCCTTTTTAGACTTATTCTAAAAAAAAAATAAAGAAATTAAAGTGAATATGTATAGATCTTTTTTTCCTTTTAATGGCGCATAGTTAAATTTATTTAGTCTGAAGTATTTCTTAAGAGGAAATAAGCGTACCTTCGATTTTTAGCGAATTTTTTTGTTCAATTCTTTTTCTCCTTCTTTAGATGTAATTCTTTAATTTTTATTTTCTCTCCTTTCATTTTTCCCCCTCAACTTGTAAGTTTATATTTAATTTATTGTAAAACTAAAAAAACAAAACAACAATGAAAACAAAATATCTTTTCCAGCTCAAAGAATATTGCATAAATTTTTGTTGTTCATCTGTTTATAATTTATTTCTAAAATGAAACCTGCAAAAAAGAAAAACCACACGCCTAATCCTGAAGACTTTATTTACATAATGTACAAGACAGAAACAAACAAAACAATTTATTCTCATGCAATCTTTTATTTTCGTCATTCTAAATTTATTTTTTTGTATGTATTCAAAAATGTTTATTTGTTGTCGGAAATTTACTCTTATTCTTAAGTGATTAGAAATTATAAATATCATTTATATATTTACGAACACAATATGGGCCTTATGTTTTTCATTTAACTTTTTTGGAATTTACACAAAAAAGCAAACGTTAGATAATTTCTAGAAAAAAAATGAAAAGAAATAAAAGAAAACACGAAGAAAGAACAAGAACTCTTAAACTGAAAAAGGAAATATATACATTATACATATATATTTAAACAAAAAAAAATTAAAGAATCAATTAGTTTTAATAAAAACATCATTTCGTTTCGGAGGAAATGATATTTTTGATCAGTGCAATCAAAATAAATTATTTTTGTTTTCTTTTTTTTTATTATTATTTTTCACTATGATTATGTTTTTATATGTATGTATACACATGAAAACAAAATGCGAACATTTTTGGTCAAAATCCTTTTTTGTGTCGTTAGTTTTCTTTACTTTATTATTATTATTTTTTTAATTAAAAGAAAACAGTTATATATAAAATATATAAATAAGTTAAGGTGAAAAAAGAAAGAGACAAAAAATAATTAAGAAAAAAAAACTTATATTAGCTAAGGATGATTTGTTCTTGTATTAAAAAGAATTTTATTTAGTAAATAAAGATTATTTTTTTCTTAAAAAAAAATAAATATTAAAAAAATTATAATCCATTTGTTTTGTTACTTGAGTTGCAATTATGTTGATTGGTTTCCTCGGTTCCTTTTTGGTTTATTTTCGGATTTGTATGATTTTGATTATGTTGTTACATTCATACACGATACCCACACAGAAAAATTCGGATTAGTGAGTGCCTGACTTTCCAAATCGGAATGAAGCGGTCATGGGGTCAGGCTTTGAAATATATTTGTATCATCACCACTGAGGCATTGACATTTCTCAGATCGTAATATCGTATGGCCGAACTACGAGGTATACTTTCTCCTCCTTCAAGCGTTTTACAAATTATTTATATATTTGAGTGTGATATGCAGATAAAAAATACGGAAGGAAAGTTATTTTTGGGCCCAAAATGTATTTCTTTTCAATTTTAAGGTAAAATCGCAATGGCCCATCTTTCGAGTTCAGCTGTCGTAAACCTTTTGGCGATATTAAGCAAACTAACGAGAACTTTCTCAGTTTTTCAGATCGGAATGAAATCAATTTCACCACAAAGTTACCCGTAACCTAAAAATAAATTTAACATACAACAGTTGCTATTTGTTTGATCAAAAATAAATAAATTTAGCAATCAAACAAATGCGAAACTTTCGAACAGTAGAGCCCTCCAAGCTAAGGCTTGTGAGGATGTTAAGATCTGAGACATAGCAATACGCCCACGTCTAATTTCGGTTCAAAACAAATGATACACATATGAATAATCCACAGAATTTGACAAAGCTGAACAGCACGACCGCATCGTTGCGATTTCGGCTTCAAGAACTGAGGAAGTCGCGCTATAACATAGCTTTTTGGAAAGCGTATCAAAGCCTGAAGAAAACGGAACACAGAAGTGAGCCGTTACGATATCAGCTAAATGTTCTTATTGATTTGGTAAGTCAATCATGGGTACTGACTTTGCGTACATGTATGTTCAGTTTAAATTAACTTTATAAGACGTTCTCCTGCCCTCTTAAGGATGTCTTATTCAAAATTGTTTTTAAGCTTAAATAACATAAAATATAGTAAACAAATTTGGTTTTATTAACAAATTGTTTTCAATTTTTTTCGTTTGTAAATTGAAACTGCCTAGGACTTGTCTTTTGACAATTTAATCAGGAATGTGGGACATTTTGCAAATATATTAGTAAAACATGCGTTGTAGATATATCTCTATACGAAGGTTACTATAAATATGAAAGTTAAATACATCTAGTTAGTAATAAATTACAAAATCTGAACACTCATATTTGTACTGTAATAATCACAGATTTTAACTGACTAATAAATTATTAGCAGAATCTTTTTGAGTAAGAAGCACTGATCAGACCCTAAGCGCACATTTCTTGAAGTATTTTCACATAGCTCCTAGGAATATACGTCCGGTATTGAACAAAATCCAAAAAAAATCGTTTATTTCCCCCTTACTATTGAAGTAAATTCTTCACACTTTTGAAATAAATTTGTAAATACTTTAAGGATTGATGTGGACTACGTTTCCTATACACAGATAATTCAAAGATAATGTGTAACGTAAAACTCAATTATTATTATACTTCCAGTGTGCTGCCGATAGATAGAATCTTTCAAATTTAATTTTTGACAGTGAGTGAAGCATGTCGATACCTTAATACCTGGCCACTGCAAAATATAAAACTTAGCAGTGCAGCTGTCATTCCAGTAATTTAATCGATGGTAATAAAAGAAAACTTGCTTAGAAACTTGCTTTTTGCAAAATGTTTCAGCTATTCCTACGTTGTTTATTAACAACCCTATTCAACGGCTTTTATTTTCCATAGAGTCTTTGGACCTCCGAATTAAGTTTGGATCAGATCAAATTGTCGCCGTTGCGTAGTGAGTAGAGTGCGACGCTCACACACCGAAGGTCAAGGTTTCATTGCCGGCTGAACACCTAGAATTTTTCACGGCATCACCTCATTCTAGCTGGTGACAGCACTTAAAGAGCAATAATTGTCTAAAAAAACGGTTCTCAAACTTCGCCGTTCAGAGTCGGCAAAAAACTTTAGGTCCCTTCTACTCCTGAGAACAGTAGCGCGTACAACACAATTAGTTAATGCGCTAACTAGGCCCTGGGGGACTGTTATTATTAATTAAGATCGCATTGCAAAACGACCAATGTGAATGCATTAAAAATTAAACTACCTTCGCGCGTCTTCCCAATCTTCTTATGCGATGGGAATATAATTAAATATAATTAAAAATTAAGCATTACAAAATATTTCTTAATGTATTTTTACAACTGCAATTGTTTAAATGGTTGATAGGAATAAAACTGTGTTTAACAAGAAAATACAAAATAGGTGACTATATTATTGGAAAATGCACTCCACAATATTGCAGCAGTATACTTACTTTTGGGGCGAAATTTTGTGTGTCTTCTCGCATATTTTTGCTTCTTTCGCATTATTTTCAATATTAACCGTTATCTTTGCTTTTAGATGGAAGTTCAATTACGTGAGGAAAATATGTTGACAGTGAAGTAGAAATATTACTAGCAGGTTGCATTTTGGTCGCATTATTTGTGCAATTGATGCGGTGTATACCTACTTTTGGGACTAACTGTATAAGTAAATGAGTTTAATGCGGCGAGATGACACTGGGAAAGTATGTGTCCAAAAGTCTGAAAAAATTGGGAAATTTATAGTTCCATGGCAGGAAAAAACGAATTCCACAAGTAATTGTTGAAGAAGCTCTGGATCACCTATTCCACATCCAAATATTCAAATACTTTTTAATTCCTTTTCGTTTCTGTCTTTAATCGATTATAAACTATATCCATTGAGTGGATGTATGGTCTGTAATAAGACGCTAGGTCACTCTCCGCAATGATGGTTGTCGCCTATTGTCATATGCAAAGGCAAGGATTTGCCTCTTCACAAATCATTGTTATAGGCTCATTGTAACAATGATTTGTTTGTATGCATCTGCATTTGGTACATAAATGAAAGAAATTTGTATTTTTTTTTTAAATATAGCCTCAGCCTTAAGTCTGATATTCGAAGACAAATGTCGCATTAACTTTATTTGTGACGAGCGTTTCCCATCTCGGTTCACTTTGGCACTGTATTCACCCAATTGACTGGATATTTTCGAGTATTGAAAGAAGCGTTTGCCAATTAATTAAATTTTTATTAAATCTTCCAATATTCTTGAGTACTTCATATAACAATTTTTTTAAATGATTGAAATGGAGCCCTTCGACTGATGTTACTGATTTTTTTGAGAGTGTCACTTCTCTAAAACTATCTCCATCCATTTTGAACTTTTTGTACCCTTACTTTTTAATGTATTTTTTATTCATTTTTTCCTTATTTGTTTTACCTACATTACAGACAAAAAATACTTAAACTAGCTTAATAATATATTCTGTTGATCTTAACTCTAACTTACTGACTCTTAACAAGTGCCCTAAACTAACCTAGGATAATTAATGCTTTTCTTCACCTTTCGGTTTCTTTAATCGATTTTGCTCGTTTTTTAAGTGTTTCATATAAAGTGTCATTTTTACTCAAGAAAACTCAAAAAACTTGGGATAACAATCAAGTTACGCTTGATAGACTCTTGTTCCCGATAGAGCTTGCATCTCCGCCCTTGTTTCTGCATTGTGCTAATAAAATCTAGTCGAACTACTTTTGCAAGTTCGTCTTTGTTTTATTCTCTTTTAAAGTTCTTTTCCTCAAAAAAAAAAAACAACTTTTACATGTCTAATGAAACTCATTTCCTGCTGTTTACACAAGAATTCATCTCCTTAAGAATACTGAAGATTATGTTATTGCTGATGTTAGTAGAAAAGCTTGTTTCTATTAAAATTCAAATTTGGTATATTTCAAAAAGTGTTGTGACGAAATAACAAGCCTGCTTGTAAATTTTATGTTAATTTCTCTTTGTATTCAATTTGCACCAACATTCTAAAGCGCAATACTACTACTACTTTAAATATGACAGAAAAAAAAAACTCGCCGGAAAGTAAGGAGACGAAAGTAGAGCTCATATAAATTGCCCTGGTGAACTGTTTATCGATACTTACTTGAATCGCCAATTATTTGCATCATGCTGACGTCGTCAATTACTATCGGCTCGCAGAGGATTGTTTTAATCAAAAACCTATACGAATTTGTTTTGTTTGCGTTAAAATGCTTTATATAAGTGTTCTAATAATTTCATTTGCAGAAATTTTGAAACATGTTTCTGAGATTTTGTTTAACTGACTTTTAACCTTGTTTTCGAATGATGGAATTCAGAAAGTAAATTCATTGTGACTATAATTTTGAACTTTTCAAGTAAATCCGCAATGTAAATGATTTTACATTTGTCAAACTACCTTTTAGTTAGTCTAGCTAACCAATACAATACTTGGCAAGGAAAGACAAATATATATGGAAGGTTGAAGAAACCGCTAATCATCTCTAAAATCCTTCGCAATTTGCAAACACTTTGTGTATAAGAATAATGTTAGGTGCTTTATGTAAAGCAGTCTTCAAAATGAAGCAATCAAATGAAATGAAATTCAATAAAAATATGTAACATTTAACATCTTGTCAACGATTTACTATTTCTATGGATTGAGGGAACATATTTGGAAAATGCATTAATTTCATAAAATTTGTTTACATTATTATTCAAAACTTCTAGCTAGTAACATATACGCCTACGAACCTTATTGACTTTACTCCGTCCTCACTATGGTCTTTATTAAATTTCTGTTTCTGTTTCTGTCCTTGACGAAGTTTCTGTCCAATGCTGAACAAAATCAGATCTTTCCGTATCTCTACTCCATTCACTTTATACATCCACTTTATATAACTGTCTTACAGTATCTACACTTTCGTAATCCTCTGTATCATTTCACCTTCTCCTACTACATCCCGTCTCCTCTTTACCATTATCAGTGTCCGGAGAACACGGTTTTCTCGTTCAAAGTTTCGCTTCCCAAACAAAAAAATAAAAAAAAACGTAAAAAGGGGGGATGGGCTGAGTGCGTAGTACGATAAATCAAAACTTAATGCTGATGCGTACAATGTAAAATGCCAAGTTCGACTTATTTGCTTTGAGTTATGGAAATAATTTGCACATATTCTTATTTAAATATAAAAGTCGCACTGCGCGAACAGACAGTTGCGGACTGAATTAATTCCTGTTAAACACATTTTACCTTACCGTTGGATTATTTCAGTTGTTTCGTTTTTTTTCGTTTTTGGCATATTTTATTAAATATCTAATTTAATCTTATTTTAATACTAGAAAAATACTTAACTGACCATTAGCAGGTGCTCTAAGCTATTCTTCAAGTAATTTAAAAGTTACCTTTGGGCATAGTTTGTGCATTAAATTTTGTCTATAATAATTTATTTTGTTTTTTTTTCCAAGAAAGGCTATAAAACTTGGTTCTGTTGCTTTTATAACCTAAACCTAACCTAACCTAACTTAATCAAAACCTACGAAGAAATAAAATAAAATTTAACTATGTCCATATCAAAATACGGACGCGTGTATCATGGCGAATAGATACTGAATTCGATTAACTGAATGGATTTATTTCAGTTGCCCATTGTCTTTCATGCCCTAAAACTCTATGGGAGACAAATTTTCGAATATTTGATGAATAAGCAGGAAAGTAAGTTGAAATGAAAGTTCAATACAGCATTCAAACTTTTTGATAGATTGCGTTATTATATCAATTCTAGTATGAACTGCTAAAAATGTAATTATTCTGCCTGATTTATATACGGTTTATTTTCATAGTCAATAAATTAAACAAATACGCCACCATACTTGCTTAATTATTTACTATTAATTTTATTCTTCTATAAATGGACTTATAAAACAATGTGTCACAAATTTTTAGCATTAAAAAAATATTAATTATTTATAGTTAATAATTAAAAGCTGTTTTATGTTTTTTCGTTAAGTATGTTCAATGTTTAATGTTTATTTTTTTTTTTGATAGTATTTTACATTAGAACAATAAAAGGGGGATTTTCCAATTTTCTTATATATTAAATATACGAGATTTTCTTATTTCGATTCTAAAACCTTTGTTTTATTTAAAAAGCGTTCTTTATTTAATAAATTAAGACACATATGATGCAGTGTAAAAAAAGAACTTTCATAAAATTGATTTTGGTAAGAAATTAAGAAGGAAATATAGAATTTGTAAATATAAATAATAAGCAAATTTGCATTTAATGACAAATGAATAAAAATTCTGTATATTAATATAATTGAATGAGGAAACGTAGCAGAAAAAAGAAATACAACATTTTTTATATTCTTAAAGAACCATAAACGTACGACTATAAATATTGTATAAACATTAAAATACATAGCTTGAAATCTAAGAATGAAAAAAAATACCCTTTTAAGAAAATGTTAAAAAAAGAAACTTATCTTTTAAAATTAAAACTTATAGCAAACCATTTAAATGTCAACATTCATATTGTAAATACAACAAAACAAATAACATTAATTACAAATAAAATTAAATTATATAAGAAGTCGGAGCACAATATACTGAATAGATTTATAAAAACGAACAAAATAAGAAAAATAAAATTCCATAGCTTCACCATAAATTTGAATTCTTTATGGAAAAAAATTCACGAAACAATTTTCAATTCGCTTTCATTTATGATTTTTCAAATATTTTTTGAATTCGTTTTCCTTCAAAATATAGAAATCTTCATATTCATGAAGATAGAAAAAAAGAAAACAAATTAAAGTAAACAAAAATAAAATGACCTGTTTCATTACCTTCTTATGTAAATAGTCCAAATGATACTACCTCATTGAAACAAACAAAACAAGCAAATAAAGTAAAAGTTTAAATTACATAAAACATGAAAAGAAATATATATTAAAGAATAAACCAATCAACTCGAGTGGAAAAAGAAAATAACAGAATAAAACCGCATTCAAAATGTTACAAATGTAAAAATAATTAAATTTTATAAGAAAATAACCCTTAACAAAAAAAATATAAGCAAATATTCACATACTCAAACGCAATGTACAAATTAAAATTATTAAATTTTCAAAAAGCCCCAGATAATACAGAGAAATCACACAAAAGTTCCCTTGATAACCCATTTGAGCACATTGAATACAAGTCGTTGCAGTTTATTTGATATGTTATTCCAATACGGAATCGGGATCATTTGAAAGGTATTCTTTTTGAAAAGTTTACGAAGAGTATTAAAGTTGAAGGTACTTATTTAACAGCGTTGTGGCAGGGATTAATGAAGAATCTTTTCAATCTCAAGTCAAGAAAATTATAATATATTCGTATGTGTGTAATGAATAGGCATCCTGCATTTCTGCGAGCCTGCAGTCAGGCTACGAGAGCTACATGTAATAAGCGGATAGTTATTATGGGTTTTTATCAATTTTTCTTGCCTAGGCTTTTATGTATTTTCCTTTTCGAGCTCAGTATTGAAATGTTTCGGAAGATAACTCCCCATTATAAAGGAGTCTGTTCTTACAAAACATTGCTTCCATTTCAGAGCTATGAAACGATTCTGACTAAAGCAATTGTCAATGCATATATTTCTAAGAGCCTGTACCCTCAGTGCACTTCAATTTGGGTTATGAAAAGTACTCTCTTTTTTTGAGTATTTAAACACATTCACCAAACTCTTAAGCTTTTCTTCGCAAACTTCTGAGGAGAAATAAAAAGATGAAAGGATCAAAAATAAAGTTGCGATCTCATCTCTGACGCGTATAGAGAAATGTGTTGACCAAACGCCAATACCGAAATTTTCTGCAAATTTTGCTCTTGAGAATGCACCACATCCTGGAAGGCCTCTTAAAGCCGATTTGGATAAAAGAACATCGTTGATCGAAATGCAAATAGTCGAATGAAAACTCGACGAACCACTTCAAGTTGCTTTGCTTGGTCAGATTTCAAAGGGAAGGTTTAGTTTCAGCTTTTGCCAGACAATACCACGATGAATTCTGAACTGTATTGTGATCAGCTGAGAAAATTAACATAAAAGGTAAGAAGTGCTTAATAGAAAAGGTTTAATGTTTCACCAGCATAATGCGAGCTCTCATACAAGCTTTGCAGCGCAAATGGGATGTGCTATAACATTGTCCATGTTTTCCAGATTTGGCTTCTTCGCAAATATGGTAGTATTGGATGAAAATGAAGAATATCTAAAATGTATTACATATAAAATCGTAGAGTAATAAAAGGACCTAATCATGTTTGATCTTGGACCAGAGAAGCCCTAATGTACTAGCACATGTTCCAATATTAGGATACCGTGCATGTGAATTCGCTTTCAATTTCTCTTTACTGTCTCTGAATACCAGTGGCCGCACAGGAATTCTTTCAGTTGTTCGGGAGATTCCACTTCCAATTGTCGCGCTAATGGAACCGTGATCTTTGGCGGGAATTAAAGTTCGTAAATTTTCCAAGAGTAGTTGATGAACAAGCTAAGCTTTCACCCTCCTGTGGACTGTAGCGCCACCCAATTATTATTAAATTTTCCATGAGACTTAAGCATTGCTTCCAGAAAAGGTCTAGATAACTGATAACTGGATGTCTAAGGAATCTACGAAAAAACGATGCATTTACGTTTGTACATTACATAGAATGGTAACATTTCTAACAAATATGTATGAACCCCCACAAAAATGGTTCCCATTACGAGAGAAGTGTACTGTCTATGCGTCAAAGAGTGTTAAGAACTCATGCTTTCAACGGCTTCCTTCTCGTGTAGTGGCACGTAACCGCATTTCCCCGTATTTCATTTTGTATTTAATTGTCAACACCACAAAATTAATGTGTTGTAAAAACACTTGTAAAAACCTCATTACCTTTTTTCAAAAAAAAAAAAAAAAAAATGTACACACAAAGCCAGCTTCCAGAATTGTCATATATATTAATTTAAGCATTACAAAAAATAAAAATACGCACCCTTACCTTCAAATAAACATTTACATCAATTGAAACCGAACGAAAACAATAAAAATATTAATTTTTCATTAAACTTATTCTCCTGTGTTTTTCCTAAGAGTAGTATTGCAATCTATTTTATATCCTTCAAGTTTTCGAAAGTTATAATAAGGACAGCTAAGCAAATTCTCCATATTTAAGAAATTTCAATTAATATTGCTTCAGGGGGTTTTGCTGTAAAATGTTCCCAAGGATATGCCAATCCGATCTGAAATGTTAAGACTTGCGTACCAGAGCCTGTCAAAGCCAGGCCGTTCTGTTTTTGTTCGTTTTTGTGGGTTTTATGTAATTTACACCGAATACAGGCCGAAATAATTTAATCAGTAGTATACAAGTGATTGTAGAGACAACCGTTTGTGAAGCTACAGAATAATGATAGATGCATTCCTTGCTTCTACAAAATCAGAAAAATCTACAATCCTCTATCAAACACTAAAAAGGAATATCTTTTCAAAGATCCTTCTATCCTTTATGCAAAATTTTTCAAATGATCTCTTAGTTTTTGTTCACGTTTCCTTATTTGTATCATTTTCTTATAAAACATGGTGCCTTTTCAATTTTAAAAATTAAAACAAATGAAACATTAAACATTCAACAATACTACTGATGTTAAAAAACCAAACATTAATCTTAGTATTTTTTAAATTTTGTAGATTTTCAAAACCAAAGAAAAAAAAAGAGTTATTATGTAAGTAAAAAATGACTGATTTATTTAAAAAAAAAAAAAATTAAATATGTGTATTCAATTATTTAGTTGTGATTTAAAACAAAATCATTAGTACTCGAGATTTGTAGTACGATTTCTTATCGATTTCTTCTTTTTTGTTTTCAAAACTTAATCAATTACAAAAATTGAAAATATAAGTGTTGTGTACATAAAAAGCATGTTTTGTTTTTAAGTGAAGGAAATGAACAAAAACAAAATAGTGGCGCCTAGATATTGAAATTGTTTAAGTTTACTAATTTTCATTAAGTACCTTATTCCTTAAATTATAATTGTAATAATTTAAACCAAAGGTAGTTGAAAAAAAAACCTAAGAAAAGTATATGCATATATATATGGTTTGCATTTGGTTTCTCTGATAAAATGAAACCAAAAACAAAATTAATGTAAATAACACCTTTCAGTTACAAAGTTAAATGAAAAAAGTAAGTTCTATTAAAACAAATAGTACACCTATCACATTCCGAATACGTAAAAACAAATAAAATCCGAGATAAACTATTATATTATATATATACATTACCATAAATCAGCTTTTATAAATTCGAACGAGAAAATGAAAAACACAATAACAACTCTTCAGATATTAAATTAAGAAAACAATTAACAATATATGGAAAACACAACACACTCATTTACATCTTCCCCATAAAATACAAAAACAAAGAAAAAAAAAGAAAAATTAAACGAGTATATTTGTAAAATTTTGTCGTTGAAAAAATGCCATCATGCCTTAAGGGTACCTGTTTTGCTGCAATAAATAAAACAAAACAACAACAAATTAATATTCAACACTCAGAAAGAAATAATTAAATTAAAATATATATACACATACCTTCATATAGCATATACTACCGAAGCAAATAAGAAAAGCATACCGTGTTACATAACAACTGAAACAGTTTTAGTAATCATTAGAATTGGAAATAACATAAGTATAACGAAACGAAAACATAATGTACCTCTTTCATGAAATACCTCTAGTTTTGTTTGGTTTAATCTGTTTTGTCTGTGTTGGATTTTTCTTTTGGTTTTGAAAAGTTGAATTCTTTTCAGTTTCAGTTTCAATCAGCTTTTGTTTATCGAATTTTATTTGGATAAAATAACTATTGAGGCAAAACATGTCTGAAGTAGGTTTTTGTTTATTATTGTGGTAGCGAAAATAAATGCAGATTTAGTTTTTTTTTTATTAATTAAAAGGTTGCAACTTCTTTTTGAAAGTAAAACAAAAAACATAGAGTTGTGAAACATGTTTATAATCAAAATAAAACGTTCTCCTGCTTACTTAAACTTTCACATATACTTTTTTTCATTCGTAGGAATGTTTTCTTTCTTACCACCCAAATTCAAACGCCTAAAAACTATAACTGACACATTGAAACGGCGTTTGTTTACATACACTAACTGCCATACGCTCATGTGCATATGGTGTTTGAAAACTGTAATAAAATAACATAACAATGTTTTTGCAATTTTTTTCATTTTACAAACTATATTAGCTATATAACTAATAGTACCCTATTCAGTTTATTTATTTTATAGCAAATACATTTTTTATCACATGCAGATTTTATTAAACAAATATATTTTTGATTTCAACTTAGAAAATGTACAAGTTAAATGCCTACGCTCATAAAATAAAATTATTTCAAAAATCAATAATAATTAACATAAATAATAAAATAAGCATTAATAATGATCCAACTCATCATCCACGACATTTAAGAACATCTCTGAGCCTTTTTGGCATGGTACCACAACAAGCTTAGTTGTATCTTCAGGGGTAATTTTGTCCCGTTCTTCTTTTCTAAGATGCTTCAACATTGATTTACTTGTAATTGACTGTTTCCAAATATTACGTTACAATAATGCCCACAGATGCTCTATTGGATTCAAATCCGGTAACTGTGGAGGTGTCCGCAATTGCTTAGCAACATTATAAAGTAGCCACATTCTGACAACTTCTGCGGTATGTTTGGGGTCGTTATCTTGTTGAAGGTAATATTCATTCTCCAACCCTCCTTTCAAAATATCCAGATATCCGAACTTGTCCATTGTCGAACCAATGAACTGAAAATTTCCGGCCCCGCCAGCTACCATGCACCCTACATAATTTTTCCGCCACCTCCATGTCTTACTGTCGGAAGCAGATTTAATTTGTCTAGCGCTGTGCCTGATTTTCTTCATACAATCTTTGATTTCAAAAATGCAGAACTTAATTTCGTCAGAAAAAAAAACTTTCTGTCAAAACTCTGGGGGCTTATTTACATACTCATTTGCAAAGGCAATGCGATTTTGTCGGTTTATCAAATAAATATCCGGCTTCTTTCGAGCAACACGACTATGATAGCCCTATAGCTATAGCTATAGCTATAGCCCGATAGCTTTCCTTAAGATCCTTCTTGCTGTGGAAGCACTCTGTTTTCTTTAACAATTGTTCAACATTTTTGGCCATTTAGAGCGCAGTTATGCTAGAATTTGCTTTATTTACGACACAATGCTTCGGGAATCCCTCTGGGTCAATTTAGAAGGTTGGCCGGATCTGGGCTTAGAAGTTATTATTCCTGTTCTTTCAAAATTTTGGACAACTGATTTGATGTCCAAGAGCTTTTGCTATCTGCCGGTAATTTTGATCTTCGTTGTGAAGTTTTATGAAAACTTTCCGTTCGCCTATGTCTATTTCTTTTCTTTGAGCGGACATTGTTTATAAGCACCAAAACACCCAACAATCACAATGGAAATATAATTTACTTTGTATTTTTAGTATATAACTACACTTTTGTGGCTACAGTGGTGTAGTGGGTAGAGTGCGACACTCCGACACCGAAGGTCCGGGTTCAAATCCTGGCTGAACACCTCCAATTTTTCACGGCACCACCTTTTTTGATCTGCTGACAACACTCAAAGAGTCATTTATGTCGAAGAAAAAGCTTCTCAACTTCGCCGTTCGGAATCGGAAGAAAACTATAGGTCTCTTCTACTCGTGAGAGCACACAACACAAGTAGTTGATGAGCAAGCTAGACCCTGGTCCCTTTGTGGACTGTCGTGCTATCCAATTATTATTATAACTACACTTTACTGCGTATGCAGGAGAAAAACGTTTGAAACAGACTGATGAGCATACACTTTTGACGGCGGCGGTTCAGCAGTTAAAAGTGCCGTTATCTTCGCCGGCGTCTGTGTCTTGTGCAGGATTTGTGGCGCCGGCAACTTCTGTTGATGCCCTGAATACAAAATAAAATATTAAGCAGAATTAAATCATCGGCGTTTCCTGCAATTTTCATTGATAAGCATACTAATGACAAACATATTGAAAGGAGCGTAGACTTATGGAACTTAGTGTATTAGCCCAGACTGTTTAATTTTACATCCGCTGACTTGGATTTTTTTATCTAAAAAAAAAACCAAAATAACACACAAAAAGAATTATCAGCATTCCCCCCACTGCTAACTGAGCGCCTATTTCAGAATCGTGGAGATTGAATCCACTTGTCAAAATTGTCAGATTTAAAATAAAAGAAACAAAACAACATGAGTGGCAGCTCTCAAACGATTTTGATTCATGAAAAATTGATTAATTAAATACAAAAGTCTGCTTATTTAAATTAAAAACATCAGTTGACTGTGTAGCGCTATAAGGCGTTTCTCATTTTTCATTCCTCTCCATCTCTCTTCGACATATTATAGCTATTTTCACAAATAGCCATTGTTTCACAAATAGCCATGTTTTCATAAAAGTGAAAAAGTGTTTTGTGGGATTAGCTATTTTTGCATTGATTTTTGGTGTAAAAAAGTTGCAAAGGTTAATTAAGATACTAAACGCAAGACAGTATGGTTTGCCCTTTATTCACTTAAAAGTTTTAACAAAAAATTAATCAAACAATCGCGATATTTATTGATAGAAGAGACGATAGTGGCTGTGTAACGTAATGCAAATTATCGATGATATCGTCAAGGTGGATCATCCGGACGATAGCCGCTTGAAAAGTTACGTGATTACAGCCCTGAATTCGCCTACTCAGCTTTTGTTGCCGTCCTCTACCAAGGAAATGGTTCGGAGTCCATCGGTGGTGTCAAACGCCTGATCAGCATTTCCGTTTTTAAGAATTCGGGCATTTGAGTGCTGTTTATATTTGGGACTTGAGCGATCGAGTGTTGTTTACACAATTTGTAGATTTGCTGATGTTAAGTTATATCTGTTAAGTATTTTGTTAGCGTACGCGTTTGTTTATATAACATTCCAAGCACGATCTTTTTAATTCAAAAGGATCTTAGGATGAGAAAATGTTTGTGGGCCAAAAAGGTGTATCCGAACCTGAGACAGCGATGTCCACTATCAAACTTATGCTTGCTTACGTACCTCGTTTCCTCGTGCTTATGTCAACATGCATATTGCCGTGAAATTTATTTCTGAGTTCTGTCTGGGCTCTACTGACTATTTTACAATAATACAAATGTTGAAATCTCCAAATATATGTGAGCTCCAATGTCTTTAGCGAAAATGTTTGAAGTCTCAAAAAATGCAAGTGATAAGTCTAAAGGGCTGAATTTAATTGATACTGATGCTAGAGACTGATGGACCTAATGTTGAGAATAATGGTTTCAGTGCTGAAATATAAATCCAAAACTGAAACAGGAGCTTGTAGTACATTTCATCATCTAAATTTAAAATATTCCAATCTAGATATATGAAGAGTTCAGGAATATATGTAAGTCGGTCTTTTCCTGAGAGAAAAATCGCATATTTCGTTCTCCATTTGGAACTGTATTAGGAGAATTTTTCATTTGTTTCCATAATTTCACTCTTCAAGTAGCAGGCTTCCCTTCACGAGTTTCGTTTCACTTGTGGCAATAAAATTCTCAAACTTCGTTGCTATGTTGCAGAGGGAGAATTTAAAATACAAGCTCTCAAACGCCGTTTTCAATTGAGTCATTATTATATTGTAGGTGTATGGGAGAGCCATAGCACCGAACAACATTGTATTTGCTAAAGCTTTGCCATTTTCTATTGTATTCCCTATTTATTTCTAAACATAATTATTACTGCTTAAACTGGGTGAAACTAATAAATAATTATTTCAATTACTTCAATTTAAACACACAGACAGATTAAGTTTTCTTTTTTTCAATTCTTAAAAATTAATTCTACAAAACAAATCAATTTCTATGATTGCCTTACACGGAAGAAGTGTAAAAACAAAGTCACTGTAATTGGACGTACCTTCGCACATCTCTGGCCCCAAACGTAGTTATTTCAAATTCCCCTTAAGAAAGCAAGTTTTTCGAACATAAGACATTCCATGTTTTTTTTGCACCAGAGAATATCCAATTCAATGTTTTTGTTTTCGCCACTTGAAAAATTGTTTATTTCAGTAAATTGTTTTCATAAATTTCAGCAGATGCTTCCATGTAGCAGACATGCAAAGATGACGTTTCTATCAAAACACATTAGCGTGTAATATAGACTTCATTTTGCTAAAGAAATTGAAAAAAATACTGATTTCAATGGTGAAAATACACATTTTTTATTCTGGTGCTGATATATTTCACTCAATATCTGAAGTTTCTCAGTTTTCTTCCAACACAAAATTCACAGCAGAAATAAAAGAAAAACAAAACAAACATAAAAGTCAATCCATGACTCACCTGCGTATCCATACGATTATGTTTGATACTTCTTGTCACTTTATTGATGTGTAACATCTATGCTTCTGTATTGCATGCCAAAATCATTTGCATCTTCACATTTTTGGCAGTAAATTAGAAAACTCACACATCATCTGTCGAAATTTTTTTATTCAAGAAGCTACACTGCCATATCGGATATTTTAAGTTTGGGACATTTTTGCTTTAGGTAAACACGTTATATTTAGACGTACGATGTTTATTTAAAAAAAATTTACATTCAAGTTAGTATTTAATATACATGTGAAATAAAAAAACATAAATTATTATACACAGCGTATTTTTGTGTATAAATGTTTTTCTTATTTATCGGTTTTTACATATATATAGTATATATATACATACTTCTAATAAAACAAAAACAAATGACATTGAAAAACTACTTAAGGACGTCGCACGAAAATCAATAAAATGATAACTGATTGCTTTTCTTATTAAAATAAAAAAAAAACAAACAGAAAACTGTAAAAGAAATTAATAAAAATTAAATCAGTACACAGTATATATTCGAAACTTCAAACTTCGTTCAAAGTACATACAGAGTAAATAGTTTCCATGCATTCATTGTATCAATCAGAAAATAGTGAGATTATCTCTTTTGTTTTCGGTTTTGCAAAACAAATACTTCTATCTATATTTGACATAACGATGGTATAAGTTTGAATGAGTACACGTGCATAAATAAGTATATATATATACGTTATATATAATGGGGTAATGTAAACAAAAAATAAAAAAAAGGAAACTTTCATGGAAAGTTATGCGAAAAAAAAGTTATTAAAAAATACGACTTACATATAAAAAAAATTCATAGAAAACTAAGGTAATTTGAATCAGAAAAAAAAATGCAAAACAAAACAGAATATGTAATGCAAATACATATGTATAAACAGATATATAATTATTTATTTATATATACATCTATATGAAATATAACAAAATGCGAGTTAAAGAAAACCCAAAAAGAAAAACAAAACAAACAAGATACGAGAGAGAAATTAAGAGATTGTTAGTAAGTAACTGGTAGTACGAACGGTGCAAATCGAAGTGTGAATATTTACGTAAAGTTGATGAAAACAAGCATAATTTAAAAATGGACAAAAAATATATATATAAATGATGACACATAAACAAAAATACATATTTTAAATATATGATAAATTAACGAATAGATTCCCCCTTCATTTTTATACTAAAAACTTTAAGCAGAAGCTAATAATTACAAATATTTGTAATGAAAGGAAAAAAATTAATACATAAACCACAATAAAGAAAAACACACACACATTAAGGAATGGTAAATATTTAGAAAAAGACAAACAAAAACACTGGAGAAGAAAATGCAGAAATATTGGTTAATTATTAATTATGAACTTATTATTAAATATTTCGTATATAAGTTTATTTGTAAGTTGTATATTTAAACGAATGAAGAAATTAAAAACAAAAAAGCAAATATATATACACACATATATATATTTAACATATGTTTAAAAAAATATTTGTTGTATTATTTCAACTTTCACAAAGTTACGTTTTCACTCGATCGAATAGCATCCATGTGTCACAGGTAATCATGATCAAGGATTCAAGCTCCTCTTTGAAAACACACATCCATTTGTTATTAAAAGTGTCCAAACTGATAGGAGGTTTGGCAATAATAATTATTCGTTAAACTTAAATAAAAGAAAATTAAATCCATCTGGGTATGTATTAACTCTTAGTTCACCTTTTTCTTCTTCTTGTGGCGCTACAGTCCGGAGTGGACCAGGGCCTCAACCAATATGCCTCTCCAGTCAGCACTCCAAGTTGGTTGAGGTCCTTCTCCACTTATGTGCGCCACCTTAATATAGACCGTCCTCTGTTGCGTTGTCAGCCAATAGCTCAGATTCGAAGACTTTTCGGGCCGGATCAGTTATGTCCATACGCTCTACATGGTCTAGCCATCTTAAGCGTTGTATCCGTAGACGCTTGACCAGGCGCATGTCGCTGTACAGCCCATAGAGTTAGTCATTAAATCTTCTCCTCCAGATGCCATCAACGCAAACAGGACCGAAATGACTAAGGGACTCCTCATCCGCCTTTGCTAACGTCCAAGTTTCCGCGCCATAAAATAGGACCGGGATGTTCAGGCTGTTATATAAAGCAAGCTTTGTCCTTCGAAAGAGGGCTTTATTACTTAATTGCCTCTTGAGCCCAAAGAAACAGCGATTGGCAAGAGTGATTCTGCGTTTGATTTCGGTACTGGTGTTGTTTTCTCTATTTACCGTAGAGCCGAGATAGACGAAGTCTTCAATTTCCTTGAAGTTTCTGCTGCCTAATGTGACGCTCTGTCCGATACGTCGATGTTATGTGCCCATTCTTGATGACAGCATGTACTTTGTTTTGCCCTCAATAACCACCAGACCCATTTTAGCCGCTTTCGCTTCAATGCCAGTAAACCCCTCACTAACTGCTCGCTGTGTTCGTCCAATCAATGTTATCAGCATAAGCTAGCAATTGAAATGACTTCTGGAAGATCGTGCCACTGGTGTTGTCTTGTGAGTAAGGCACGATTTTCTCGAGGATGATGTTGAAGAAGTCACATGACAGTGCGACGTTTAATGTCTCAGTGAGTTCGCTACCGACCTTGACGGAGCACCGAGAGTTCTCCATCGTCATCCTACACAATCTGACGAGTTTGGTAGGAATGCCAAAACTAGACACGGCACTGTATAGCTCGTCTCTATGCACACTGTCATATGCAGCCTTGAAATCGACGAATAGGTGGTGAGTGTCAATTTTCATTTCTTGGGTCTTTTCCAGGATCTGCCGTAATGTGAAAATCTGGTCTATCGCGGAATTCCCGGGCCTGAAGGCAAATCCCCCGATAGTTGACGCAGTCAAAGGGGTCTTCTTCTTGTGGACCGAGCAAACGACGCTGAGATTCCACTCATCGGGCATGCTTTCCTCCAACCATATCTTACAGATGAGCTGGTGCATGCGCCCAACCAATCTCCAACTGCTTTAAATAGTACTGCGGGCAGTCCGTCCACTCCAGCAGCTTTGTTGGACTTCAGGTTGGATATGCTATCTTCACCTCGTCTAAGTCGGGTGGACGGAATTCTTGTCTATCATCGTCCGAATCGAGTAGAACATTCTGCCTAATAGCGGAATTTGAGCCGTCATTGCCGTTAAGAAGTCTGCAGAAATGATCCTTTTAGATTCTCAGCACAGACTGCGACTGTATTAGAAGTTCTCAATTTTGATCCCAGCAGGCTTCGGTCCCAACCTTGTGTCCTCCGAATAGCTGTTTGACCCTCCGGTAAAACTTTAGCACTTCATTCCTGTCATAACACCTTTCCATTTCCTCGACCGCGCGCTTCTCATGCTCCTCCTTTCCCTTTTGAGAAGCCTGTGCTCTTCCCCTCTTCTCTGTTCGTAGAGCTCACGTATAGCCCTCCTTGTTCGATTTGGCGCTGGCTTATATGGGGTCTTGTTTGGCTGCATGCGCTTACCTGCACTCGTCGTCATGCCATAAGTTCCTTCAGCTTCTCTGATAGCTTCTTGACAACGTTCCCAGTCTTCTTCTATGATTAGTGCAGGCAGCGTCAAACTCTGAGCGAGTTTCAGGGAGACTCCATACTAGATCCAATAATCCCAAACAATGGAACGGTTAGGAGTGGCTCTAAAAGAACTTGCTATACAGTGGGACAACGGCTATACTCTTCGAATGTCGATTCGATACCAGGGCCCTGCGATTCAACGACGTTTAACTGTTGTCTAAAATTATTCTTATGTCGAGGCCCAATAGCAGAAAATGTCAACCCAGCCGAGAACGCTCGAACCCCAGTCGAATGTATTTTCCTACTCGTACAAACATTCGAAGGCTTTAGTACCTATCCTTGATTGAGATTTGGTTATATTTGAAAATAAGCTTGGTTTGATTAAAATGCTGAATATTTGTGTTCAATTTTTAGGAAAACGATACCGATGCAAAAGAACAACACATAAATTCGGACTATTCATGATCTTTTTCCTTATATCCAATTCAATCAATTTGAAGCCTTATGTTCAATTTGCAAGCTCATGAAAAACATTTAAATATTTCCATTTGAAATCAAACTGTCCTTACACGGCACTGCGTTCAGTTATTTCCCACTAGATGGACGCTCTTGCGCTAAGGTGCAATTTTTTGATCTCTGGTGTCAGCTGTTTTCACTTTGACGTTTCTAAAGAATTGTTATTGTTGACTTCTCATCCCTTTGCACAACAAAAAACATTTTGTATTGCAATTTACAATAAATTGTTTTTATTCTAGAATCAACTCCGATACAGTGTGTTCTTTTCAACTGGCCAAGTGGGACAAGGTGTGTGATAACAGACGAAAATGAGCTCACTATTTCGATCCAGTTTTTCTTCGAAACGTGAAAATTTAATCAAAGAAACATTAATCAATACCCTCAGTGAGAATGCAAGGGAGATTCAATTCGAGTTCAAGGAACATGGGAAAGGTATAAAAGTTATTGTTTTGTTTTACATTTAAGTCATAACGTTGTAGTTTGTTTTTGATTTTATTTGATTCTCTTTTAAGATTACTTAGAGCTTAATGATGCCACAAATTCGCTGTGCACGACATTGGAGGCAATCTTTCTGCACGGCTTGAAGGACTCGTTTCTCTGGCAAACAATGAATGTGATATCTGGCGATGTTGACCGTCGTCCAGAGCCAAGTTTTTGGTCCCCAATCCTGGTGTTTATGCATAAACAAGTTATCGAACAGGTGAATGAGTTTATCCTATTCATGTTTTAAGATAAAAGGTGGGGCGTAAGATTGAAATGACGTGTTTGCTCTGCACTGAGATGATATCAAGCGAATCCTTAAAATGTTTACTGAAGCACAATCGTGATTTCTGATAATGAAATTGTTTTGCCGGTAGTAACTGCTTATCTCGTTTTACTTTCTAATGCTGGCTCAGCGATTAATAATTAACCTTACACAATATCAGTTTTTTGCAAAAAATCAATCTATTTACGAAAACACAGATTTAGATTAACTCGTTAATATATATTTAATACAGCTATTAAGATGGAACAAATACCAGATTGTAGTGCATACTTCAACATTTTATACTCGTCATGTAAACATACTTATTTAAATGTTCCAAAGGTTAAGATTGAAAACGAAATTAATGTAACTATTTCCATTAGTCAAAACATAGGGGACATAATAAAAAAATCCGAGAAAGGGAATATAAAACAATCTAATGACACCCAAGGTCAACATCAGCATTCCCTCGCAGGCAATAGTTCTTTCATGAAATTTAATTTTCTTCTGACACAGAACTCAACAAAACTCTTTATAAACTATTTGTGTACTTAGAATATTGTTAGAGACTCGAATCAGGTTGTATCATTGATAAAATAATCCGTTTAGTTTTGGAACAATACCCGAGTCCTTCGGTTTATTTGTTCACCTACTTAGCTACTACGCCAAAACAGCTTGATTGTTAAATTATAACCACATTTCGTTCTGCAGAAATGCATCCTTTTGAATTCTCTATGATATACAAAAACTTGTTAACTAAATTATAGAGTTATAGTTGAATCTTGAAGTGTAAACTTCCTCTTGAATTGTTGCAGGGATCAGGGATCGATTAAACGTTTTACAATTTACGCCATTTAAGGTAGTCTTTAAACTGTACGCAATGCACGTGTCATAGCAAAGGAAGAAACACAGAAGCGAATTGAGTAAAAACTTTGCTGAAGAATTCATACTTATGTGACCCATAGAAATTCTAAATAAAATTATTGTTTTTACATTGCTCCATTCATGCCGAAAGAAGAAAGTACTTCTTAAAGCTGAAAGAATGATTTCGTTTATAGACCGAAAAATTCATTACATTTTCTTATTATTTGGAAAATATTTACGATTCTTCGTCTTAAATAAGAAAATGTATTTTAGTTATGTAAAAAATCTGAAGGCCGCCTTCTTGATGTCTTATTTTTATAGGATGGCATAGTACCCTTATCTATCTAACATACATCCAGACTAAATTCGACAATAACTCCATAAAATTTCAACAAGAAAGGCTATTGTCGAAGATTTTACATATACACAATAATCAGCAGTGTTCTATATACAGTTGTGTTCATAAAAGTAGCAGTGCTCCTCAAAAAAGACAAATAATTTTATATTTATTCAAATTGTTTTATTATTTTTTCAAAAAAACCTATACAAAAGTGAAGTATTTCAGTCTTGACAGGTATATCACAAAAAAACTTTGTTCATAACTTTTAACTATTTATTTGGGTCGTAGTAATATTTCGCAGTTGGTCGTAAAAATAGCAGTGTTTAGAATTATGCTGTGCCTAGACAACAGAAATCAATGAAACAATATGAAATCATTAAAGCCTTTGTTTTTTATCACTGCACTGCATCTTCTTGGCATTGAGTTCACCAGACTCCGACATCTCTCAACCTGTATACCTTCCCATGAGTCTCGCATTACCTTCCACAATTGCTTGGCGTTTTTTGGCTTGGCCTCATGGGCAGAATTGTTAACATCACCCCACAAGTTTTCAATGGGGTTTAGGTCAGGGGATTGTGCTGGCTACTCCATAACGGTTATTCGTTTTTCATCAAACCAAAACTTTGCCCGTTTTGACTTATGTTTCGGGTCATTATCTTGTTGATATACCCAAAATAGTGGCATTTCCTCATCGGCATATGGCAGTATAAATTCTTTTAAAATTTTAACGTACACAGCACCGTCCATTATATTCTTGATAGGATATATGGTATAGGCCCAACCCCATTATATGAGAAACAGGCAAAAATCATTAGCTTTGCTCCTTCGTGTTTAACAGTTTTAACTGTATAACGGTGATTATTTTCTTCATTCTTTGGTCTTCTTACATATTCGCGACGACCCGTGGACCCAAATAATACTACTTTGCTCTAACCGCTCCACAGAATATTCCTTCATTTCTCCTTAGGCCAATCTTTGTGAAACTTTGCGAATGCCATTTTTTTTGCACATGCTTTTTTGTCAAAAGCGGTACTTTTCGCGGGCTTCGAACTGGTAGTTTAGCCTCTAAAGACGTCTTCTAACCGCTTTCTAACAGATTTCACCGAAAGTTGGAGTTTATCTTTTATCTGTCTGGAGCTTATTGAAGGGTTCTCCTTTGCCATGTTGATAATTTTTCGGTCAGTTCGCCTAGCCGTCACTCTTTTAGGATCGCGTGTTTCCGGCCTAGCTCTCCAGTTTAGCGCATTGCTGACCATTTTCGCTGAACATCCTATGATTTCCTGGATTGAAGCATCTGTTTTTCCCTCCGAACGCAATGTTTTGATCAAATTCCGCATATCTTCGGTACAATGTTTTGATCTACCCATATTTCTAACTTTAAAGTATGTTTATAAAAGACAACATATACAAAAACATTCACTCACCTAAGAAGAATACACAAATATTTCTTAAACTCTAAATAACAATTTGAGACACTTTATGGTAAAACCAAAAACACTGCTATTTTTATGAACAGGCTTCAATCAACAGATTTCAATGAATGAGTGAAAAAAGGAGAAAGTAAGCCTTTATTTTTTATTTTTTATTTCTGGTATGGTATCTTTGTTACCGGAAAATACAATAAAACCAGATATACATTTGGAAAAGGGATCTTCTTAGAAATATGTTACTAATTATCTAAGTCGTATAAGTACTGTTGCTTTTATGAGCACAACTATACCTAGCCTGTACGCAACTTCTATCTGGTTCATTCATTCATTCACACATTGAATAAAATAACATTTCTAAGTTCGAAACATATTTCCGGTCAGGGACAACAAGCACTTCGGACTTATTTCTTCAATTTAGATCATCAAAATAACTTTCAAATGTAATTGTCGATGACAATCGAACATCCTTAACTTTAAGAAGATGCACAAGCAGTGAAGGAGAAAATGCCAGATATCAAAACTTCTCTCTGGCCAGCTATATTTAATTGCATTGTTATTTCGGCCTCATTCAAAAAACATTACTTTCCATGTAGATTCAAGAATATACGCAAATAACATCTGAGATTGGATACTGTCGTTCTTGGGTGCGCTTGAGTTTAAACGAATCTCTGTTTTCATCCTACCTCAATAACATTCGCAAAAATAGTTCGGCCCTCAATCCATACTACAAGAAGTTCGCATTCCTAAAGGATGCCGACAACATCGAGCTGGCGTCTAAAATTCTGGAAGGCATTGAATCCTGTATACAAATTAACCTTCCCATCAACTCAAGTCTACTCAATCAATGGCCCAACTACTCGCTACAGCTGTCGGGCGTGTGGACACCGCCGTTGAAATCTTGTCCGGTAAGTTCTGAGTGTAATTCTCCTAAAGTCAATTAAATCAATAACTGAAATTTTTGCTGTAGATAAGCAGTGGAGTTGACGTGGCAAGCGCTATCACAGAAGTTGTACCAATCCCAACACCTCGACCGTTACAAACTAACGAATTGTTCTCCGAGTCAATTTCGAATTCACCATTTAGCAGAACATCGAATTTTGCATGTGAAGACCTATCGCACAAGGAAAACTTAGAGATATTTCTTCAGAAGGTCGACGAAATGGAAAAAATCGTCGAAGAGGGTGAATCGGATTCTGAATGTCAGAGCCCAGCAACAGTGAAGCCAAAAAAAGACGCCCACACATCCACGACCAAAGAGACACAACCACGCCAAGAGACAAGCCCAGCCGATACACTAGACCGCCATTTTGGTGAAAAACCATCACATGGCAACTCTTTGACGAATTTAATGCACACATCTTGGTCATCGGAGCTGGCTGATGAAAATCTGACAAATAACAATACCACACCGCTGTCCGAAAGAGCAACGTTTGTGCGTTCGATAAGCAACACCAGCTCTATGAGCTCTTTGCGATCGCCTGTGGAACGGTGTAGCTACAACGCGCTGCTAAAAAAGCACGAAGACAATAGGCCTATGGATCTTTGGGAGAAGTTTGTCGGCTTGCATGGAACCGCGAGTGCAAAAGCTGGGAGTAGTTCGAATGCTGATGAGGAGAACAGCGCGGATGGAATCTCAAATGTAGGGTGAAATGCCCTCTTTGTGAGCATAAATTTTAAATTTTTAAATTTAAATCTTTGTTAGAGCAACCTCGATTTTGAAGTCGTCCCGCATTCAGTGTCAGAAAAATTCAGCATTGAGGAGTTGCATGATATGGTGGAGACTTTGTGTAAACTCGCCCGCGAACCAGGCCTGGATGCACAAGGTTTTCTTTGCAAGTCATGTGCGCACCCCTTGGGGATCGGCTTCTCCACAGCACAGTGTGTTTTTAATTCAAATTGGCGTTGTAAAGATCTATAATATTTTACTCATTGCAGAGTGTGTTCGTTTAGTGGTAATTATTTCTGTGAAAGTTGCATGGACGTTGAACATGTTTCAATACCCGCCAGAATCATCTACAATTGGGACTTCCGTCGATACCCTGTTTCAAAAAGGGCTGCTGCATTTTTGGCGGAATTCCAATACCAACCCTTCATTGACCTAAAAGTAAGTACGAATTATGCTATTCTTTTTATCGTGAAATTCAATCATTTTTTATAATAGCTGCTGAATCCCGACATTTACCACGCATCCGAACAAATGGCAGAGCTGCAGTCGCTTCGGATTCGTCTGAATTTTATTCGAGCTTATCTATACACATGCTGCCCCTCAAGTATTGAGGAACTTCAACGATTAGTATATATGAAGGAATACCTCTTTGAACATATCCACCAATATTCTATCGCCGATTTAAACATGATTCAACGAGGCTTACTGGCACAGCAGCTACAAAAAGCAGTAACCTCAGGGGAACAGCATATTCTTAAGTGCGCTCTGTGCAGCGTAAAGGGTTTCATATGCGAGATATGCCTCAGTCCAAAAGTTCTATATCCGTTTCACATAGACACCACTTACCGGGTAAGTGCGACTTGCAAAAATTTAAACAAATTGGATCTAATTGACACTAGCTTTGGTTTTCAGTGCGAGCCGTGCGGAGCAGTTTTTCACGCAGGATGCTTAAACGAGTTGAAGCCTTGCCCGAAGTGCGAGCGCAGACGAAAGCGACAGGACCTGCCATTGTTCGAAGCCATTCAGAATATGCTTTAAAATTTCGAGTAGCTAGTCTAATTAGATTGTTAAGAAGCTTTTTTTACTATGCAATTTAGTCCCCCAGCTTTATATATGTATTTAGATGTTGATTGTGTGTTTGTAGGGAGAGACACCTAGGAGAACTGTATTGAATATACATATCCTTGTGTATATTTATTTGCTTATCGCTAGTTGGAACGTGTCATAAAGAATAATATATTTAAAAAAATAAAAATAATTTTCGTCTCTGAACATACTTCTTTTGGCTTATCCGTTAGCGGAATCATTAATGCTTAAACTACAGCAACAATCTTCTTATATTTCGTTATGCTACTGGATAATGCTAATAATAATGAAAAAACAAAATTTAGCCATCGATGGGGCACTGACTGGTAATAAAAACTGAAGCTTGACCACGGTTCTGGGGATAAACAAGGGCAAAACAAAGTCCTACTTCCGTTCAAATAAGGTGAATTTTTTAAACTTCTCGGGCTACTTACATTCGTCTATCGATTTGTTTATTTTGTTATTTTGGTACACTCTTCTCGAATATATATTTACAGTATTAAGTGGTACAAGCTTTTCAAAGAAGGTCGAGAAGATGTGAATGACGATTTTCGCCCTGGACGCATCTCACCAACCGATGAAAATGTTGAGGAAGTAAAGAAAATTGTTACAAAATTAAATTGCCGACATATCGATTGGCTCATCATATGCAATTTTTTTCTGAAGCGTGTGACAACAGATTTTGACCAAAACAATGTTTAATGGTTTTATGGATTTGACATTGAAACCAAAGTCCAATCGTTCATTCTTTCAATTGGAAGGGCTCAAGGAATAATAACAATAACTGTTGGCGCGACAGTCCACAGGGGGACCAGGGCCCAGCTTGCTCATCAACTACTTGTGTTGTACGCGCTACTGTTCTCAGGAGTAGAAGGGACCATAAGTTTTTTGCGGACTCCGAACGGCGAAGTTTGAGAACCGTTTTCTTAGACAGTTATTATTCTTTGAGTGTTGTCAGCGGCTCGAAAGAGGTGGTGCGGTGAAAAATTCGAGGTATTCGGGCGGGAATCGAACCTAGATCCTTCGGCGTGTGAGCGTCGCATTCTACCCACTACGCCACGACGGCCACGGATCAGGGAAGCAGAATACAAAAAAGCACATCGAGTTCGAATAAATACAAAGGTTTTGCTGATTGTTTTATTCGATTATCGTGGCGTAGTGCGTCAAGAATTTTTACCACATGATCCTATGGCCAATAAGAAGTATTATATTTGACTTCCGTGCCGCTTGCGAGAAGCAATATAATACAATTCATGGCTTTTGCATCACTATAATACACTTACTCTCTCGTCATTGCTTGTTCGTAATTTTTCGGCTAAAAACAACACCGCAATCATGCCTCAGCCACCGTATTCATCAGAATTGGCCCCCTGCGACTTTTTTCTGTTTCCATGTTTGAGAGAGACCTTTGAAATGACAGCGTTTTGCGACGATTGAGGAGAAACCGAATTGCTGAGAGAACTTAAGGACATGCCAAAAAGTACATATCAGAACTACTTTGAAGAATTAGAAAAATAAGCTGACATAAGTGTAAAAGACATATATCTAAGGGGGACAAAATAGAAATAGTTGAATGATTAATAATTTTTTGAGAAAAAATTAAAATTTACAGACCTAGTGTATGAAATGGCCAAGGAAGGATCAGCCCCATCGACATCTCTGACAGTCTTATAGAACGGCAAAGTTTTTAAAGTAGTCGGAGACTTCGGACCACAATATCCGCTTACTTATACTTTACACTGGCTCCCACGACTAATCGGACACATGAAAAGAAGATTGTTTTTATCTGAAATCTCTATAACATTGTACTGAGGTTTTAAAGGGTTGGTATTAATTCAATGCTACATAAAAAATGTTACAGTAATCGGATTTAGTTCAAATATGCGCTGTTTTGTTCGATAATCTGTTTCCATCTAGACGGCAACTTCATAATACCCCCTCGTAAAAGCCTTCTCCTTATTTCTGAAGAACTCCGACAGCCACTTTTCATGCCTCTTTTGAGTTCAACTTCACACCACCAAGGGCGTTCGTCATGGATAGGAACAGGTGGTAATCACTTGGCGCTATGTCTGGGCTATATGGTGGATGCGATAAAACCTCCTATCCGAGCTCCCGTAGCTTCTGACGAGTCATCAACGAAGTGTGTGGTCTGGCGTTGTCCTAGTGGAACACTACACCCTACCTGTTGGCCAATTCTGGACGCTTCTGGTCGATCACCTGCTTCAACCGCTCCAGTTGTTCGCAGTAGATGGTAGAACTAAGCGTCTGGCAATATGGGAGCAGCTCATAGTGGATGATTCCCTTCCAATTCCACCAAATACACAGCAAAACCCTCCTGGCCGTCAATCCCGGCGTGGTTACTGTTTGGGACTATTCACCGGACTTCAACCACGACCGTTTTCGCTTGATATTGTCGTATGCGATCCATTTTTCTTCGTCAGTCAGTCAAAATGAGTTGAGTTCGTTCCGTTTCAGCAGCATATCGCATTCGTTGATTCGGCTCAGAAGGTTTTTTTGCGTCAAATCATGCGGCACCCAAACATCAAGCTTTTTTTTTGTGGTTTAAAATGGTTTGGTGACTAAATCCATCTCCTGGGCGATGTCACGAGATGCCACATGCCGGTTTAACTCGATGATTTTCATGATTCGATCGGATTTTGTCGTCACAGGTCTTCCGCCGGCTGGCTTACCCATGGTGTCGTTTTCATTGGCTCTGAATCGTCAAAACCATTCCTCGGCGGTTCGAAGTGATAGAGTACCATACCACAAAACACCATTAATCTCACGGAACGTTTCTCTAGCGGATTTGCATTTAACGAAGGAAAACTTTAAAATAGCGAAGATTTCGGCGTTAGTGAACTCCATATTTACACGTCTATAACATTTGAACGTAATATCCAAACTTAGCATGCATAGTGTTGGTTTGTAGGTTATGTCAAGACCTTTCAAATAATGTATAGTATCATTAACGTGATACGAGCTCTGTAGCGCTATGTAGCGCTGGAAAATTCAAAAGACAAGAAGGCTGATATTTGAAACCTTATAATTTAATTTCGTGACAAAATTTAAAGATGTACGTTAACAAAGCATTATTTTTAACAATAAAACACAAACAGTTTGAGAAATACTTACACAACTTCACAATTTTACCTCTCACACATAATCGGACATCCTAACGAAAATCACTGCAGTTTGCTAAATAACGGTGCTTTTATAATCATAATCTGGAAATTTGCTGTAACTGCAATATTATTACACATATGAAGTCCTTTTATGGTAAGTAAATTGCTTTGTTGTGTATAGCCGCATCAAAATGGCCCCAAAAGGCAAACAATCATCCGGAGAAGTAAGAGGATTAGAGTTATCGCATTACCAAAATAGAAAATCTGTTTGCGAAATAGACAAAATTTTAAAACGGAGCCATTTCACAGTACATGACATTTTTCATTTTTTATTTCATGCCACAAAAATCAAAACATGATTCATAATGTGACCACAAAAGGACAAGGAGCAAAATGGAAAAATAAGATGAAAAGCTACTTGTACAGCAAATCACCGAAAACCTTTTTGTATCATCGGAATCTCTAAAGGTTTATTTGAAAAAGACGAAGAATAAAGAAGTAAATAATGAGACAATTCGGAGAGTACTTCGAAATCACGATCTAAATGGATGTGTACCTCGGAAGTGAGAAAAATAGAAAGGAAAGACTCAAATTTTCTAAGGAACATCTTACGAAGGATATTTAATTCTGGAACAAGGTAAAACTACATTAATTGTAAAAATGTATGACTTATTGGATAGCGCAACAGTCCCCAGAGTGACCAGGACCTAGCTTGCTCATCAACTACTCGTGTTGTGCGCGCTACTGTTCTCTCACTAATAGAAGGGATTAACAGTTTTCTGCCGATTCCGAACGGCGTTTTAGAAGCCTTTTCTTAGACAGTTATTACTCTTTGAGAATTGTCAGATGCTTGAAAGAGATGGGGCCGTGAAAAATTGGAGGTTTTCAGCCGAAAATCGAACCTAGACCTTCAGCGTGTGAGCGTCTCACACTGCCCACTAAGCCACGGCGGCTGTGACCTATTGCATAATGTAATATTATAAATTAGGTGCAGGTAATTTCAATTTGAAGTGTTCAGAATAGAGTTGCGCAAAACAGTTTCTGAACATGGAACGGTTCCTTTTTTTTTGGAAAGAAACTAGTTCCAGGAACTAGTTCTTTGTGGTATAGCTGAAACCTCCTAAGAAAATGAACACTTTGTAAATGTTTTGAAATTAAACCTCCATAAGCTACTTCTACTATTACATAAATTTCAAAAAACGTTGATATACCTGAACAAGATTTGAGCATTTGTCTAGCAACAAAACTAGTCAAAAACATCTTAAATGTTCCATGAAATGTTAACAAAACAAAGTGGGTAGCATGTTAAAACAAAAATTCAGAACTACGGCAGTAGATATAGTTCCTGGACCGATATAGTTCCGGAACTACTCAACACTGGTTACATGTCCATGGAACTATGCACTAATAGTTCCATCAGCATGTTCAGGCCAAGCAATTATTAGTCTCCCGAACTATAATGTAAGGAGGACAAGGAATATGTTGAAAATATTAGCTTTTCTCTCTCCTCTTTCCACACCGCAATATACGAGGTTTGACGTAAGGTTGATGGTGTACATCATACAAAGAAGCCAAAGAAATACACAAGAAACAACAATCTTGCGACTGATACATGTGTCTGAAATATATTTTTTGAGTTGCGTGATGTTTCAATTCATACATTCACGATGTGTCTGTCATATTTGAGCAACCGAACATGTCGGAACTATCGGATATGTTTAGGTGGAATATGTGGAACGATCGGAACTAGTTCCGACGGTGGAACTAGGTCCAGGAACTATGTAGGTCCGGAACTACCATACACAACTCTACTTCAGAAGGCCGAGTTTGAGAATTCTCTCATAAACATACACGGGCTACAGTAGAACATAGCGGTGGGTCAGTCATGGTATGGAATGTATTTGGAGTGCTGATATTGGTGACATGCATTTTGTTGAAGGAACGATGGATCCAAATGCATACATTAACATTTTGAAACAACAATTAGTGCCAAGTGTCAATAAACTCGGAATACAAGACAATTTCATCTCGTACCAAGCCAACGACCCAAAGCACACGTTTTACAAAGCAAGATCGTGCCTGCATGAATATTAGTTCTGCTATTTAATGAAATTATAATAATTCCGAAAAGTCTCAGTGATTTTGTTTGAGAAATCATATGAGAAAAGTGTTTATTTTCTGTGTACGATTAGGGGAGGAATCGTACAGCACTGTGCAAAATAATAGCACTGTGTTCGACTTTATCACTATTATGTAATTAGCATATGGACAGACAGGAGCCTCATATTTATAGCACAACATCCTTATTATATCAGTCATAAAACCCATAATAATAAATAAATGCATCTTGTCACTAAAAAAGGTCCCGTTACCGGAAATGCAGCCGAATTTAAATGTGAAAAATAATAGCACCACGTCATTCTGAGGAGCGTTTTCAAAATGTACACCATTCTTTTGAATTGTTTTTGGTTACAAACTAATTCTACACATGTTATTGTAATTATAAAACGATAATATTTCAAAGTGCAACGTTGTTAGGAAATTAAAATGGGTCGTGGTATATTATCGTTAACAAAATCATTCCTTTGAACGTCAAAAAAAAAAAAAAAAATTTATAAAGTTCAAACACTGGGTTGATTTTTTCCTTTTTTTTTTAATACTTTCTTATTCATCAAACTTATTTAGTATTCTTAACTTTAACCAATTTCACTTATTTATCCTTTATTTTGTAGGAGTTCACAATCACTTATTGCATGCCGCAATAGTGGCTTCTTTCGCGCTTCAATTGTAACTAAAACTGCAGTTGAGATGTAGCCTATCTATCATTTTCATTTTTAATACATTTTTATTTCAAATTCATTGCAGACTTACGTACTAGACAAAAAATGCTTAAAACTAGTTGGACGTGCTTTGTTTTCTTTTTCCTACACTCTAACTTACTGGCCCCCTACGGGCACTCTAAGCTAAACTTATCCTTAATCTATTGTTTTTTGACCTAACCTTACATTTTATATATTTATGGAATTCATTATTACTTATTATTAAGACAAATTTTAACGAAAAAACTTAATAACTTCACCTTTTTTGTTTGTGTTAAAACTTATGGGCTAACTTACATACTACCTTAAAATAACTTAAAACTAGCTTAACTATATATACACACATATATACATGCGTGTATAATACTATACGCCCATATATACATGCGTGCACCTGACCTATGTACATTTGTATACACATGTGTACACTCAATGTACAAATGTGTATACCTAGATTTTTTTTTTTTTTTTTTGTACCTTTATATACAAAACTTACAACTATCTTACACTAAGGCTGTAAGTCGGCCAAAGGTAGCTGGATCACATCCGCTGCAAGACCGACTATTCCCTCGAAGGAGATCTGTGCTACCCATTACCCCGGGTCTAAAGGGTTCGACGAGGGAGTTCGCTCTGTCAGCTACCAAAACTTTCGTTGTTGTAACGCAACATCTCTCTTATCCCGATTCAACACCGCCATGCTAAAGCGGAGGAGATCTTCCTCAGCTCGTTGTGCGACGGAACGGTCGTAGTTAAGTCGCCCATCCACAGTTGAACGGGCGATGTGAAAGAGGAGCGGTACCCCATTTATGTCTTGTATAAGACCATGCCTATCAAAATGGAGAAATGCTTCTGGGGGGACGAAGCCAGATTGACGTACCCTTTCGTGGTACTGTGGATTGGGGTAGTACGCCCCAGAGATCAAGTTATTAACCGAGTTCATCGCTCTCGCAGTGTGACCACGAATCAACTTCACCAGGAAATTGTCCACTCGTATCAGGTTCGCCCTGTTGTATAAGACCTCATTGGAGTAGAATTTAATGTACTGGGACTCTGGTGTTCTGTAGAGGCGAAGGCAAGCCCTAAAACAAGCCCTCTCATACACCCGAATCTTTTCCATCAAGCTTGCACTCACGTTGAACCACACGGGGCAGCCATAGGTGAGCATTGGCCGGATGAGGGCCATGTAGCAGACATGTAGCCTATCTATAATTTGTGCCGTGTAAGCATCTTTGACGTGGCCTACGCGACCAAAGTCTTGTTGATATAGCTATTGATATGGACAACTGTGAAGCTGATATTTACATTAATTCTTACATAGTGAAGCTCATAGCAAATGCTATGTAATATTGAACTCGATCCGCTTATTAAGCAAAATTCGTTTTTGCTTATACGTTATGTGTATGGGTAAGGATAACTTGCATTGTGCCCCGAGAAAGGTGCCTTAACAAAAAATGGATGTTCAAATAAAAGGATCGAAAATGCCAAATAATACGCTCAGCGGGAAGAAAAAGGAGGAAGAAAATCGAAACTAAACCCAGCCGATGAACGACAAACAGTAAGATTGGTCAAACGTAACCCGTTTATGAAGGCTGGGAAAATAAAAGAGGAGTTCAATTTACCCGTGGAGACATCAACAATAAGAAGAAGGCTGGTAAAGAAGAGTTTACCTTCCAGGAGTCCCAGAAAAGTAGCGCTATCAAAAATCAACCTACAAAAACGAACCAAATTTGCGAAAGAACACCTGAACTGGGAACCTTCGAAATGGCGCAATATATTATGGACAGACGAATCCAAAATAGTTTTATTTGGTACTTCTGTGACCGGGACATTTGTTCGCAGGCGGATAAACCAAGAGTTTCAACCGGAGTGCACTTTCAAGACCGTAAAGCATGGCGGGGTAAAAATTAACGCATGGGGATACTTCTCCTATTATGGTACTGGTCCAATTATTTGGATATACAGGTGATGACCGCCGGAGTTTATGTCAGCATAATAATACAAAGCACGCATAGTAGAATATGTCTCATAGGTGGATTCTACAGTAAGATAATGACCCCAAAACATACGAGCAAACTGGCCAAAGAATTTTTCCAAAGCAATGCAGTCAAAGTCATGGAGTGGCTGCCTCAGTCTCCGGACCTGAATCCCATTGAAAACTGTTTTACAGATGTTAAAAAAGCTGTATACGCAGCTTAACCTTAAAATACAAAACAGCTATGGGATGTTGTGCAGGTTCCGTGGGGGAATATCCCTGTTTAGCTATATCAGGCCTTAATCAACTTCATGCCACGATGTTGTGGCGCTGTTCTTAAGAATAAAGGTTATACGACCAAGTACTAACTCAATAAAAAATGAAAACAAAAAACTTTACTATTCCATTGGTAAAAGACATGTTAATGAATTTTTGAACTTGGTGCTATTATTTTGCACACACAGAAATTCTGTGTTGTTCCGGATAACGGGTCTTTTCTAAGTTCAGAATGCACTTTTTTCTTATCTTGTTTACAGGTTTTATTTCTGATGGAATAAGGATGTTGTGCCAGGAATACATGACGGAGGGAAGAAGTTATTAGCAATAATACAATAATATTATATATTATGTATAACCTTTCGACAGTGACAAGTTATGGTGCTATTATTTTCCACAGTACTGTACGTACAGACGGGATATAGCGAATGATTTTTTTATATGACACTTGATTCAAACATTGGCTCCGTATCCTCTATTCATTTGTATATTCTACAGGAAGTCTCCTTGATAATTTATAACTTGTAACAGGTTTTTAGTTTTTTTCTTATCAATGGTGGTAGCCGTTGCGTAGTGGGTAGAGTGCGACACTCACACGTCGAAGCTGCAGGTTCGATTCCCGGCTGAACACCTCAATTTTTTCACGGAACAACATCTTTTGATCTGCTGATAACACTCAAAAAGTTATAATTGTCTAAGAAAAACAGAAAAAGCCTCTCAAAAACTTCACAGTTCGGAGTTGGGAAGAAACTGTAGGTTCCTTCTTCAGGTTTTAGAGAACAGTAGCACGCACAACACGAGTAGTTGAGAAGCAAGCTAGGCTCTGGTCCTCCTGTGGACTGTAGCGCAACTCAAATATTATAATAATTTATTTTCAATAACCAGAATCTTCAAAAAACATCAAAAAATTTCAAATAAAGTAAATTTCTTTGAAGGCATTCGCATTTTTTACCATTTTTTTATTCCAAAATTAAGTTTGCGGGAAAGATAATTTTATTTTTAGTTCATCATAATGTAGGCTTTAAGTAACAAAAGAAAATTTACATTTAAGTTCAATAACAAAAAAAAAAAACAAAAATAAAAACTAAGTCGAAAAATTGCACATATGTATATTACATCAACCAATTGCACATACAGTACACAAACAGATTAAATAACTGTGAAATCTGTTTTTCATTGATAATGCGAACTTACTGGTGATTTCTGGTTACATTTTTTTCCATACTTTCAGAATAAGTTCCTAGTTTATTTTCCAAAATGTCCCACAAATGCTCGATCGGATTTAGATCCGAGGATTGAAGTAGATGGGGCAATACAGATTTCACATGGTATAATAGCCATTCCTTCACCACTATAGATGAATGCTTCGGATCTTTGTTCTGAGCTAATGAGAAATCCGCGTGCAACCCTATTTTATTTGCACTTTACTTTAAATTTTCTGAAAGCATCCGTAGACACATGTACTTATCCAACGTTGTTTCCAACACCATTAGCACCCATTTGTACCCATACCAAGGTATCACCACCACCATTCATTTCATACTTGTAGTGTGTTCAAAGTTTTATTTTTCAAAGTTGTGTTAACACTACGAGGAGCGTTCAATATACTCCCGGTATCAGGGTGAAGCTGTGGTTATATATATAAGTTGACTTATATATCAAGTAGTGAATTTATGTAAAAATTTATATAAATGTGATTATTAATTCGGGTTTTATCTCTAGTTAAACATGATCCTAATAGCAACTGAGAAGATGATGGTGAAAATTGAGTATCGCGCTGTAATTAAATTTCTCACTAAGCAAGGAAAAAGTCAAAGAACTATTCAAGGAGAGATGGCGGCTGTTTACCAGTGTCCACGCCTGCATTAACAAGTGTGCAAAAGTGGTCAAGTGAGTTCATGAGAGGCAGAGAGAGCATTGAAGACGACCCCCGCTCCGACGCCCCGGCTATTACTTGTACGGAAAAAATCATCAAAGAAGTCGAAAAACATGGCTTTGAGGATGCTCGAATAAAGGTGAAAATGTTGGCAGAGATCACCAGGCTCTCAACTGGTACCATTCACACCATTCTTCTTGACCATCTTAACATTTCAAAGGTCAGTGCAAGGTGGGTGCCACGTATGCTCACAGCGCCTCAGAAAAAAGTAAGAATCGCATACTGTAGAGAGATTTTGGAGATGTGTAGTGAGAACGCAGACGGTGTTATGGATCGAATTGTTACTGGAGACGAAACATGGGTTCACCACTATGATCCTGAGAGCAAAGAAGAGTCCATGCATAAAACATAAAAAAAGGAACAAACCTTTTGAAGAAATTCAAAGTCTGCCGGGAAGCTCATGCCCACAGTTTTTTGGGACTCGAAGGGAATCTAGGACATTGAGTACAAAAAAAGGTGAAACCATCAACGCCACATCCTACGCTTTCACTTTGCATAATTTGCGGGAGAAAATTAAAAGAACAGACGGGGTAAACGCGCAGCGGGTGCGTTGATTCTTCATGACAACACTTCTGTTACCACGGTGCGAGTTTCCAAGGCTGCTGCGCGAGATTGTGTTTTCGAAAAAATCCAACACCCACCCTATAGTCCAGAACTTGCCCCGAGTGATTATTTCCTGTTTCCGGATTTGAAAAAATTGTCTTCGTGGAAAGATTTTCGGATGATGAAGAACTCAAGTCGACAATAAATGGGTATTTTCCAGAGAAAGAAGACATTTATTTTTTCGAGGGTTTAAAAAAGCTTATCTCAAGATGTAACAAATGCATTGATTTTAGGGGAAACAATTTAAATTGAATTCGCATTTTCCTTTATCAAGCCCATCAAACTCAAAGACGTTAAATTTACTTTTATCACCAGCCAAAAAGTTTTTCCAAAAATCCTGCGAATTTGTACGCCAAACGCTGTTCTTAACCTTGAAAATGTACATATGTACGTATTAGCCCATTCCCGGCACGCGTGGCTCTGCTCCCGATGCACTAATCAATCTCCCTCCCCCTGACCACCACATCATGGGATGTACACTCAAAGTCATCTCTCAACTAAAAAGGAATAGTCTTTAGTTCCACTCGCACTAGGGCTTTGATGACCTCGCACACCGCATCTGCTATGACATTAGCTTCATGGACATGCCGTCTGATGCGAGGTCACCAATAATACAGCTGCGACGCTTATACAAAGTCGACATTCCCCGTATCCTGGACTGGATCTGGGCAGAAACTGAACCGGGAAAGGAATATAGTCGGATTTTCTCGGACGGCTCCAAGACGACGGAGGGTTCTGTAGTCTTCGTTGAAGACGACAATATCAGCTGTCATGCCTCCTTAGTTAATTTTGCGTCGGTCTTCCAGGATCCTAACGGCCACCGACGATATTGCGAAGAATAGGTCTAAGGGACGACAGCTTGGTTGTAGCGAAAGCAGACGTCTTGTCGACGTACAAACGGGACACTCTACCTTCGCTATACACCTAAGTCGGCTTGGACTTAGTAATGTTACCCTTTGTGACGACTGTGGAGAAGGTGGGGATACTCCACTTTCACTGTAAGTGTCCCGCCTTTGCTTGTATCAGGTGGCGACAGTTTGGCGCTGACGTGGTGGTAACTAAAACCTAAGTTCTAAGGTATACCTGTATAAAGTGAGCGTTAAGATACAATTGTCACGATAGGGAACATTTGTTGTGAGCGAACCCTTATTTTTTTTTTTGGTTGCTATGACATGAAAAATATTTAGTATACATCAAGTCATTGAACAGACAACATCATATTTTTTCATCGTGTTAAAAATGTCGATTTTTGTACCAGAAAGTGATGATTTGCGGAAAGCATTAATTTTTTGTTTTCATTTGAAGAAAAGTGCTGCAGAGTTGCATCGCATGCTTGTCGAGGCATATGGTGATCACGCTCTATCAGAAGCAACATGCAAAAGATGGTTTCAACGGTTCAGAAATAATGATTTTGATGTGAGAAATGAAGAACGTGGAAGACCACTAAAAAAGTTTGAAGACGCCGAATTGCAAACGATATTGGATGGAGATGACACTTTGAGTCAAAAGCAAATGGCAGCAATGTTAAATGTTGCACAACAAACAATTGCTGACCGTTTAAAAGGTATGGGAAAGATCCAAAAGTGTGGAAAATGGGTGCCACATGAATTGAATGAAAGACAAATGGAAAACCGAAAAAACACTTCTGAAATTTTGCTTCAAAGACACGAAAGAAAATCGGTTTTGCTTCGGATTGTTACTGGCGATGAAAAATGGATTTATTTTAAGAATCCTAAACGGAAAAACCATGGGTTAATCTGGGACAACCATCAACATCGACTGCAAAACCAGATCGATTCGGCAAGAAGACAATGCTGTGTGTTTGGTGGGACCAGAAAGATGTGCTGTACCACGAGCTCCTAAAACCTGGTGAAACCGTTAATACTGATCGCTACCGACAACAATTGATCAATTTGAACCATGCATTGATCGAGAAACGACCAGAATGTGTCAGAAGACACGGCAAGGTAATTTTGCTCCATGACAATGCACCTGCACACAAATCAAAACCGGTTCAGGATACAATCAAAACACTTGGCTGTTAGCAGCTTCCCCACCCGCCGTATTCACCAGACTTGGCTCCTTCCGACTATTATTTGTTTTCATCGATGGGACACGCATTGGCTGAGCAGCACTTTGATTCCTACGAGGAGGTCGGAAATTGGGTGTCTGATTGGTTTGCTTTAAACGACGAACAATTTTATTGGCGTGGTATCCACAAATTGCCAGAAAGGTGGTCAAAATTTAAAGAAAACAATGGCCAATACTTTGAATAAAATGTTTTTACTTTCCCATTAGTCTCCTGGTCTTTCTTTGGAAAACCAAGAAATAACATTAAATGAAGGTTACTGCCTGATAGTACAATGGACCAAAATTTGAGTCTGAGCGCTCTAGTGCAGTATATCTCAACCTCCAACCAAAATAAAATTCCTCATTAGTAATTGTAGCAGCTATTTTTGGAGCATTGGTTTTAGTGTCGTTTTTTAAAATTGTTAAGATTCGTAATTAATATTTATCCAGAAAATCAAAAAAGGAAAACAGAATAAGAATAGCGAATTTTGGTCCTGTTTGCTTTGATGGCATCTGGAGGAGAGGATTTAACGACGAACTCTATGGGGTGTACAGCGACATGTGCCTGATCAAGCGTCTGCGGAAACAACGCTTAAGATGACTAGGCCATGAAGAGATATGGACACTACTGCTCAGCTCCGAAAAGTCTTTGAATCCGATCCATTGGGGTAACGCAATAGAGGACGACATAGACTAAGGTGGCGCACACAAGTGGAAAAGGACCTCAACCAACTTGGAGTGCGCAACTGGATACAGCCCAGGTCCACTCGGACTGTAACGCCACAAGAAGAAGAAGACAACTTGGAAATTATTACACCAAACTCGAATGTTTTTTCAGTAGTAAGGTCTTGTTAACCACATTTCTGAGCAAGCTAGAACACAAATAATTTTGTCAAAATACAGTTATACTACGCAAGTAATAAAATATCAATCTATCTATCTATCTTTCTATCTATCCATCCATCTATCTGTTAGTACCCCCAATACTTGTCATGAAGTAAACGACTTTAAAGAGTTTGATCACAATATCGTCTCAGAGTGCTTCTGCCAGTATTATGCCGCATATTGAACTCTTTGTTCCCTTGTGTGCGCTCGCCTGACATCACCTGTATTTTCTAATGATCAAACATAAATCTCTTGTATCCAATGATACGTATTTTCTTCTTGAACAAAAGTAATGGGGCCGATCGTTTCTGCAGATATAATTTGTCTGTTTTATTTCCACCAAAACGTTTTGTCTCTAGTCCCTTCACTCGGTTTCCTCCGTTTCGTTTCCAGACCATTTCGATCGCCGTTGACATTCCCTACATTCGCGTTTCTAACTTTTCCATGTATCAAACTGTGACCTTGAAACTTCTATAAAATTCCTCTTCGAATCCTCATTTCCAAGCAAATTTGCAGATTTTTTTCGACTGACTCGAATAACGAGTGTGTCCTCAATTAGCTGGAAAAAAATGAATCCCTTCAAAAGTGCTTCAACAAAATTTACCAGGAAAGAAGCCATAACCACTGTCTCCCCAAGCAAACCGACAAAACAGAGGAGAATTCAAATTCAAATCCCCACACACCAGCACTTCAAGAGAATGTGGTTCCTAAGCAAGAGATAAGTTCGTGGCACCAGGTTGCGGTGCAAAACGGCGCACTCAGTGCACCAGCACCAGCCACCATTCAACACTGCCACTGAGTCTGGCGCAACTTACAGCTTAAAATGAACTTTTCCACTCCATCTCACTTACTTTGTATTAATTATAAATAATGTTCCTTGAAATTCTCAAACCAAACTATCTTGAGGATTGTGGATACCCCCACGAAGAGCCACATCATCCACTCACACTGCGGCATTCTCTGAAGCTGACAGTATTGAGACTGAGCGAAACTTTGCTCGAACATTTGTTTGCCGTTGATTTTGTCCCCACCGCACGAGAGAACTTTGTTTTTGTCTCCTTTTTTATATTTTGCCAACATTCGCGCTCACAGTGCGGTGCAAATAATCTTGATTTGCATTTCGCCAAACGAAGCTTTCGCGGATGTGGCTGGGAATGCCACATGAGGAACGTTAAAATGAAATTTCTTTGGTTTGTACTTTTTCGTCGTCGGTGTCTGGCAGTGTCTTGTGTCCTGTTGTTGGCGATATCTTATAATTTGCATTTGCAGTGGCATTGTTTCACCGTTTGTCAGTATTAGAATGGAATCCGACAGTCAGTTGGGAGTGAGGTTTGTGCTATGCCAGAGGGAAACGGTGGACTTGCAATGAACTGAGTGAGCGGCACATCTTTTCGCTCAGTGACGTGAGTGTTCACACTTTGAAGAAGTTTAAAAATGCAGATTGATCAGGTATTTTATTGACAAGCAAAAAGACGGTTTGAATACATGTTTTCCAATAGAATGCATAAAAATGATGGACGGAAATGTAACAAAAAAAGTTTATTAATTTTCCTTAGGAGGAAATTATTAATTAAACGTTCTATCGATCAAACAAAATTCTTCAAAAAGCTGCACCAACCTGAAAAACACAAATTCTGAGATGGATTGAACCAGTTTTGTAAGAGTACTTACATACAGCGCCTTCTGAGCCCTAAGGAACTGCTCATTCATTTCAGGTTTCGTTGCTGTCAAAATGCGCACTCGCGGTTGAAGGAGTCTTTGACTACTACAAAAAATTTGTCTGCCTTCTGCTTGAAATGTAGATGCTGGGCTTCCTACCCGGATGACAGAACATACCTAGCTTTGTTCTCGTTTATCACCAGCCACAACACATATTCCTTTAACTCCAGACTTCTAGAAGTTTTTCTGTTGTTGACATGTCTGATTTTTTTTCGAGAATTAATGTCTCACTAAACTCAGTACCAAGAACAGGTGGTAGTTGTCGATCTGCACTTTTAGGGTCTTGTTAAGATATCCAGCAGCATCAAAATCTGCTCTTTAGTGAATTAAGTGGATTTCGATGGTTGTGGCTGCCGTGGCGTAGTGGGTAGAGTGCGACACTCACACGCCGAAGGTCTAGGTTCGATTCCTGGCTGAACACCTCGAATTTTTCACGGCACCTAACGGTTTAAGAAAAAGATTCATTTCGCCGTTCGCAGTCGGCAAAAAACTGTAAGTCCCTTCTGCTTCTGACAACACAGTAGCGCGCACCACACGTGTAGTTAATGAGTAAGCTAGGCCCTGGTCCCTTGTGGACTGTGGCGCCATCCAATTATTTTCATCCATTATGAAAACCATACTTAAAACGGCCCATCACATTTTCCTGAACTGTTACAGGCGTTCAGTTTAAGGAAACTGTTGGAGTGGGTGTATCCTTTCTTGTAGACAGGAAGAATGACACTGAGAGCATATATTAATGATGTGCTTGCCCATACGCCTAACGTAAACATCTCCGTCCGCCAAAAGATAGTCCTATAGGTCCAGCAGATTTGTTACATGTTTCTGTCTGAAAATCGTTTTTAACATCGTCCACATTCTGTGGAACATCCTGCCTCGCAGCCGAATCAGAACAGCAATCTACAAATATTAAAATCACATTCTCAGCATCGTTTACGACTTTTCTGCCAGTTCTTTGTTGTCCTGGTAGCCTTTATTCCAATTTTTCTTGTCATATATCTCCTTCTTCTCGATTACGCCCATTTGGCTTTAGCGAAGGAGCTGTTGTTTGTTTCATTCGTTACCTTGAAGGCATGCTGTTTGGCTCCACGTCTGCCTATATTCGTCGTCAAATCATGATTTTGTTCTGAATGGTGTCATAAAACCCAGCGCATCAGCGATAGTTTCTTTAATAGCTTCACCGGTACATGTCCTTACCAAAATTTGGTACCAACAGTAAATTTTAAGAGAATGTTCAAAAACAGATTATGTTAAAGGCATTTCACAGAGTCTGGCATCAGGCTGTCTTTTCGAAAATGCGTGTTTTTGGTGTCGAATCTCTTCCTTAACGGATTAGAAATTATTTTTCCAGTCTGTATTCATCATACAAATGCTGGTGTTCTCCAGGGGTCATTTTTATAACAATAATAATAATAATTGAGTTGCGTTACAGTCCACAGGGGACCAAGGCCTAGCTTGCTTCAACTACTCGTGTTGTGCGAGTGGAAGGGACCTATAGTTTTTTTTTTGTCAGCAACTCGAAAAAGGTGGTGCTGTGAAATAATCGACGTGTTCAGCCGGGAATCGAACCCAGACCTTCTGCGTGTGAACGTCGTACTCTACCCACTACGCCACGCCGGCCACAGGCATCCTTTTTATCATCTACATTATTTCTCATAAATTATCACACGTCTGTCACATCTATACTAATTCACTCCTTCTCAGCATTTAATTTTTGTACCTTCGTTTCGGCCCCTTCGTTACGGTCATAGAGTTGGAACGCCAACGTATGTTAACAATAACAATAATAATAATTGTTGGCGCTACAGTCCAAAGGGGGACCAGAGCTAAGCTTGCTCATCAACTTCTCGTGTTGTGCGCACTACTGTTCTTTCACGAGTAGAAGGGACCTATAGTTTTTTGCCGACCCCGAGCGGCGAAATTTGAGAAGCTTTCTTAGACAGTTATTACTCTTTGAGTGTTGTAGCTCGAAAGTGGTGGTGCCGTGAAAAATTCGAAAAATTGGTGTTGAGCTGGGAATCGAACGTACCCCTGTCGGTGTGTGAGCGTCGCACTCTACCCACTACGCCGCGGCGACCACGCCAACGTATGTTAAATTCATTAAATTCTGATGTGGATAATTTAAGTGATTGGGGAAAAAGAATTGATTGAAATCGAATGGCTCGGAAAGCATCTGCTGTCTACTGTCATTTGAGCGTTCCCAAATAAATTGAATGGCTCTTCCCTTGTTCCCATCTTCCGACTTTCCATCCTCCGTATGTGTATCAATTCCAAACTAAGTTAGAACGATCAAATATTTTACACCGCCGAAGAAAAACCTATAAACCGATGCAGGTAATATTTCACCTCTTTATTTCCTTTCGAAGTTTGAAAAGATGGCTGAGATATTTCAAGTTAAAATCAATTGTAAAGTGTGTCCCAATTTTTTTTTTTGTTTTGGTTCACAGTATTTCATTTCATTATTTTTATTTTTTATTATATTTTATAATATATTTGCCTTAAGCTTGAGTATAAAACTTCTATCTGGTCTGAAAATTCTTAGACCTCCCTGCGCCTTCTAGACAGAATTTAACTGCGAGTGATGAAACTTATTAAAATAATAATTCTGCGAAGTCAATTGGCTCGCTAGAACATCGACGAAATTCTCCCTAATTCTCACCTCGCTTGGAATGCTCACCCGTTTACCCTTAAGGCAGGTTCGGAAGTTAAGTTTATAGACTCGTTCTTTATCCGCACCACAAGAACATGAAATGTTCCAGCTCAACTGTTCCCCCACATTACAATGTTCACAGGTTCCTCCTGTCCCTCTCTTCTCCCCACCTTTGCAGAGTAATAATAATAATTATTGGCGCGACAGTCCACAGGGGGACCAGCGCCTAGCTTGCTCATCAACTACTCGTGTTGTGCGCGCTACTGTTCTCTCACGAGTAGAAGGGACCTACAATTTTTTGCCGACTCCGAACGGCGAAGTTTGAAAAGTTTTGTTAGACAAGTATTACTCTTTGAGTGTTGTCAGCAGCTCGATTAAGGTGGTGCCGTGAAAAATTCGAGGTGTTCAGCCTGGAATCGAACCTAGACCCTTCTGCGTGTGATCGTCGCACTCTCCCCGCTACGCTACGGGGGCCATCTTCGCAGAGTGCGAATATTATTAGAATATTTGATACCCGGTCATTTAAGGGTATCAAATATTCTCTTTAGCACGTGCCAATTCTCCTATAATGGCACTACAGTCCGGGGTGGGCCTGGGATTCAACCAACATGCCTCTCGAGCCAGCACGGTTTTTCACTAGCTGCCTCCAGTTGCGTACTCCAAGTTCGTTGAGGTTCTTCTCCACTTGTGTGCGCCATCTTAGTCTAAGTCGTCCTCTATTGCATTGTCCCAATGGCTCTGATTCGAAGATTTTTCGGGCCGGAGCGCAACAAGCGCGCCAATTACAATATATAAAATATCATTGTGGTTTGGGCCAAGGAAGTGCACAATAGACCAGTTCTTAACACCACCGAAGATCCTAGAAAAGGCTCAGATGGTTCAAATCGACACTCACCACTCGATTTTAAGGCCGCAAATGGCAGTGTCTATAGGGACGAGCAGTACTATGCCATGCCTGGTTTTGTCATTCCTACCAAACTCGTCAGATTAAATAGAATGATGATGGAGAATACTTGCTGCTTCGTTAAGGCCTGTGACGAACTCCAACAAGGCAACGCACCGTCATGTGATTTTTGCAACATCATTCTGGTGAACTGTATCTCACATGTCAACACCCGAGACACCATCTATCAAACAACAATTCAGCTGCAAGTTGACGCAGACAACATTGATGATAGTGAGCCGTTTATGAGGCGTGTGCTGACACGGAAGCGGCTAAATTGAGTCTATCAGCAAATGATGTGTGCTGTCATCAAGGAAGGATACATAATATTGATGTCTCCAACGGAGCTTACTTGACCAAGCCAGTATGCACTTTAAATGTCTGTGAACGGTTATCTCATCTATCGGTGTACAAATTCCGTGGAACACTGCTTAAAGAGACAAATAATCATTTGTTCCACATTCCAAACTAAGAGAATTCTAGATAATTTTAGTTGCTTGACACAGCCAACCAGTACTCCGTCTGTTCGCTTAAATCGTCTTCATCTTGAAGGACTTAAACGGCAACTGAATGCCACACTGCTTTCGCTTTTAGCTGAATTTTAATTAAAAGCATTTAACGACAGATTAATACATTATTTCCCAAGGAATTTTTACCGCTGCATGTTGCTACACCCTCTTCCGTCAAAAGCCATAATTCACAGACTTTCAGCACCCCATACAACAGGGCAGTGCATTGAGATATTATCGCCTTCACCCTTTGCATGCAAATTCTCAGACAAAGCAACTTAACAGTGAGTGCTAGAACTTTGCACCATCCAAGCGGGTGATCGGATGAATTTCATTCGGCCAGTTAAACGGAGAAGCTACTTCTCGTTGCAAAAGGAGTCGGCGAGAAACTTTAATATCTTAATTATTTGTCTTTCGCACCTGGCCAAAAGGTGCAGAGTGCAAGGGACACTGGCTGTCTTTCTGGCATCTACCGGGGGAGGAATTAAAAGTTTTGTATTCATCTACTTGGGTGTTGGCTTTATTGCTGGTTGAGACGGGCACAGATGGTAGAGTTTGGACGCTGCCCGCCTCATTTGAATTAAGTGCCAATCTAACTCTGCCTCGAGGAGACTTTAAATAAATTATTTATCCATTTTGAAGGCAAAAAGGAACTTCTTCCCTTTCATGCGCATTTCGTGCGCAGAATATAATCACGAGCGGTTAGATCGGGCTTAGTTTTGTTTGCACCCACGGAATAAATTACTAAAGTCGATTGCCTCTAAGAACGATTGGTTTACGCGAGGTATCAGTCATTCAACAACAGTCTTCAGATCCCTTAAGCCTTCGTGCATTCTCCCTAATCAATTACAATTCACAATACGAATCATTTTATTCGAAGCCCTGGTTCAATAACTGTGCATTAGTAAAGCGCTTTGCACGTCAGAGGGGATTGCAAATCGTTTCGTCCTGTCTGATACTCGTTCGCCGAGATCCCCACAATTACGTGCATTCAAAAGCAAGCAGGAAAAGGAAACACGTCAACTAGAGGAATTTCTGTTCCCCCAAGGACATTTATTCTGTAGCGACGTTTTGTCAATGGTTATCCTCCTTTTATCAAGAACTCAAACAATTCATTTAGTTTGTCCTTCTTTTCCATAGGGACCGCTGCGATATCGATGCATTCGTCCTTGATTTCTTTGGCGAAACGATGGCGGTGAATAACACTACGTCAGTAAAGCTAAGCTGCGTCGATTGTCAGCGATGGAGCTCAGAGGCACCCAACAGTCTGATTGAGATAACAATAACAACGAGGGTACCACTGCCAGAAGGGGACGAAGAAAAATTGTTATAATTGTGTAAATAAAATTGGAGTATTTATTGCTGAGCGGTAGATGAGACTAAGATCCTTGGGGATGGTTCACCAGGGTGAGTTGCAGCAGAAGGCGAAAAATTGTTTTAGATAAATTGTTGTAGCCTGACAACGAAAGTAGTTGTTAATAAATAATCAAACTACCGCAGCGTTTTGTGATGTCCTTCGTTCAAGGAAAATACCCCTCTCAGTGAAGGGATTTTAAAAAGAAAGCTTTTCTAGGAGACTCTTAACTTCTTTTCAGATCTGTGAGTTTACCATCGCGGTTGTTATTAGAAAATGTTTCCCTCGGCTTGTTTCTGATGGAATTGTCTCATCCACTGTCAAATATTACAGTTGTTTATATTAAGATCGGCCTGCAAAAATGAACGAATTTGGAATATTTGAATCGGAATCCAGTAGTGAGAGATTTGATTATGAACTGTGTTTTAAAACGCAAAACTTGTTTGACATTGTGTAAGCACCAGCGCAAAATTTTCAAGATAACCCCTAGCTGTCGGTGTTAGATTTCTCCTTGAGTGTGTCCTTTTGACAGAAGGACGCTTCTTGTTCAATCAATGTTTAAAAGCAATTGGAAGAATTGAAAATGTCGGGTTGAACCCAGCAGCACATTTTTATTCGAACTTCTTTATTAACCTTCGTTGTTTTCATAGGCTTATGTTCCCATTTTGTGTATAACACAACATTCGATAAGTCCCGGGACTGATACTGAGGTTCAAACATTCAACTGATACCTGTCATGAGAATTTGATTATTATGTTACAAGTTACAGTGCTTCAAGTGACGCTAATTTTGCGATTTTTAAAACGATTAAAAAAACAGAGTTTCGTGTGCTGATTAAATACAAAATACCGCTCAGGCTTCGTTGCGTAGTTGGTAAAGTGTAACGCCCACACGCTGAAGGTTCAGATTCGATTTCCGACTGAACACCTCGAATTTTTCACGGCACCACCATTTTCGAGCTGCTCACAATACTCAGAGAGTAATATCTGTCTAAGAAAAAGCTTCTCAAACTTCGCCGTTCAGAGTCGGCAAAAAACTGTAGGTCCCTTCCACTCGTGAGAGAACGGTAGTGCGCACAACACGTAGTTTGGGCTACTTCAAATGAGCCACTTAAGAGAGGAAATGCTACAAAATGTAACTTTTGAAATGAATGCATTATTGCGATAATGTTTTTCAAATTACTCCTATCTGTTAGTCTTGTGGCATAATGGAAGAAGGGGACAGTGAGGGATTGAAAAACGACGGAATAACGGAAGAATGTCGGAGGAGGAACTGCCAAGAATTAATTTCGCACACATGAGTTCAATTATGACATGGGCTGTATGGCGTGGCGTGTCACCCCAATTCATCGACCGATGTTGTTCTTTTTCGATCTTTCCTTAATCCTCAGACATTTGAGGGCTACGGAAACCGCGAGCCAGATTCGTCTGAAATTTAAATTCCAGTATGCAAAAGCGTGTTTCGATGTTACCATGATGTGTCATGTGGAAGGAACTGGGTTTAATTGTTAAATTTACGTTTTTGCTGAAGTTGTAAATAATAGTCCCAAACATAAAAAATGTTTAACTATCTTCATATTCGTCAAACAGTAACAAAAAAGGAGATTGAAAAGCTGTTGAAACTAGAAAATGAAGAACTTGAACATCGGTCCTATCAATTTCCTGTCCTGCATACTGTGTGTGGCCTCCGTGGTGTAGTGGGAAGAGTGCGACGATCACACACCGAAGGTCCAAGTTCAATTCCTGGCTGAATACCTCGAATTTTTCACGGCACCACCTCTTTCAAGCTGCTGGCAACACTCAAAGAGAACCGGCTCTGAACCATCGAAACCATTCCTCCGCGGTTCGAAGTGATAGAGTACCATCCCCAAAAACGCCATTAATCTCACGGAACGTTTCTCTAGCGGATTTGCCTATAACGAAGGAAAACTTTAAAATAAAGCGAATTTCTGCGTTAGTGAACTCCATGTTTACACGCCCATAATTGTTAAACGCAAACTAATCATGTATAGCGTCGTTTTGTAGGTTATGTCAAGGTCTTTCAAATGATGTATAGTACTGCCAGATACGAGTTCTGTAGCGCTTTGTACATTGCCGGAAAATTCAAAAGACAAAAAGGCGGAAGAGATATATTTGACAACCTTATACAAACCCAATAAAAAAATTAAAACAAAAAACTTTACTATTTCATTGGGTTTTACTTCATGTTCATGAATTTTTGATCTTGGTGCTATTATTTTCCATACAACGAAATTCGGTGTTATTCCGGATATCGGGCCTTTTTAGAGTTCAGAATGCACTTGTTTCTTATCCTGTTTATAGGTTTTATTACTGGTGAAATAAGGATGTTGTGCCATAAATATGATGTGACTGTCTTTCCATCGTCGGCTTTTTTGGTCACTGTTGATTTTCAATGAAACTAGGTTATTTCATTGTCATTATACCAACGTTTCGACAGGGATTGCTACCTTCATCAGGAGATCTTTTTTATTAAAACAATAAAACAAATTATGTTACATACATACATAGTGACAATGCAATTTAACAAGTTAAACTTACATTAATTGTGTTGTTTTTACAAATGGATGTGGATGTTAGTCTAAATGTTCTTTAAAATTATCACAAAAACAAAAAAAAAAAAACAAAATTCACAATGGAACAAAATATTGAGCACTTCCGTGTGATCAGTCAGGAATTATTTGAAATTTAAAATTTGATTTAAATACAATATGTCTAAGCCGTTACAAGTGCTGAATATACGGCAGATATGTTCTGTATGTCCTGTTTCCTATTCATATTGTTGTTGGTCTTGATTATGTGTAGGGTCTCCAGAGTGTACCTTCTGCTAGTATGTTTTTCCGTTTGCAGGGTTTTGACGTCATCAAGGTCGGGTAGATGGTTTGTCTGGACGCAGTGATTAGCTAATGCTGTTTTGACTGAGTTCTTGTTGTTGATGTCTGATTTATGACCAGCTAGTCTTTGACGAAGAAACTGTTTGGTGGTACCTATGTAGCATAAATTGCAGGATTCGTTGTCATTGCCCTTACAGTTGATTTTGTAAACAAGATCAGTTTTGCTTCCTTTGTCTATATCTGGTTTGAGTGTGGTGAAAACCGATGCTAGTGTACTCGAAGACTTGAACGCTATTTTAATATTGTCACAGCTACACTTTTATAACCCAGTTGGAAGCTGTGTTGATTATAATGTGCTTAGCTTGTTTGGAGCGATAGTTGACTAGTCTTCCTGAAGCTGTGTCTTTTTTGTACCAGTCGAAACAAAAATGGTCATGTTCCCGATGAACTTTAACGTCAAGAAACTCTATTGAGTTCAGCTTTTCATATTCTACTGTGAATTGAGAGCAAGTAGCAAACTGTCTATGCAGTTGCGATCGATCACAGCAAATATATCATCCACATATTTGTATATTGCTTTTGGCTTTTGTACCTTTTCAAAACAGACATCTAAAAGGTAGTCCAATACCAAATCGGCTATAGTAGGCGGGAGTGGGTTAGCCATCGGCATGCCATGAACCTGTTTAAAGATTTTGTCTTTGTATTGCAGAAAGTTGTTCTCTTTTAAGCAAAACTCTAATATTTCCAGGAATTACCTCTGGTTGAGCTTTGTATAAAGGCCAATGTCATCCCATCGTTCCTTGACGATATTAATAGCGAGTTGTGAAGGGATGTTTGTAAAAAGCGAAACAGCGTCGTATGATACCAGGACGTCGTTCGAATCTAATTTAACATATTGTTGCGACAAATCCTTACCTGCAAATAAATAAGAGTTAGATAATTGTGAAGAAATATCTTAAGTAAAACAGCTGGCAACGCGATCCGAGGAAGAATTAAAGAGAAAAGGAGTAGATGAAGGAACGCCAAATCTGTTGCAGTTGATTATATTTGATTTAAAAAAGAGAGTGGCAGTCGATCATCAACCATAAGATAGTGAAGAAGTATTTGGAACTAAAAAATTTGAGTTTTTATTTTGAAAGAAATAAAGAACTGCGTAATTTAGTTTACAAACCTTTGTGTTTTAATTGTGGCAAAACTATTTTTTTACATTCTCAAATTTTTTAAACTAAAAATGTATACTGTATTAAGTGGACGAAGGAATAAGTGTCCGATATGTGACAAACCGTATGTAGATACCAATATGGTAGAATGTTCTTCTTGCACCAAGTGGATTCATTTCGCGTGTGCTGGCGTAGGAGAAGAAATAGCTAACGTCCCAGACTGGAGATGCTCAAATTGCATAATTACTCAGCTTCGCAGTCAGGCAACAGCAATCCCTACAGCACAATCGGAACCTAAGAAAGGAGAAAAAGTATCCTCAGTACACCAGAAGCATCTAGATATTCAAGATCCGCAAAACGACGCCAGCCGAACAACGGTATTTCCCAGTTCACAAGAAAATCCCCAAACACAAAGGGATGAAACTAACACCAATACAAACTCTCAAGAAAAGTCGCACACAGCTGAAGCTAGTGCGCACATCCCGGTGAGTGCACACAAATATTTACCGCAACACATTGATGCCGCATCTGTATATTCCTCTCGCTCTAGCAAATCTAATCGGTTACAACAACGCTTGAATTTAATACAAGAAAAAGAAAACATTCTTAAGGCGAGAGAAGATTTGTTGGCGAAGAAGGAAGAACTTTTGAATGCATTATCTGATGATGATCTTGACGAGCAATTCAGTAACATCGAATTACAACGTTCAAATAAAACAACGAAATCTAAAGAAGAAACTGACAAAATAATTTTCAATTATCTGGATTCCATGCAATCATTTGAACCTAAACAATCACATTCTAATACCAAGACCGAAATTGCACCTACACTACAGGAGACCAAGACTAATATCCCCACAATGCAGCAAATCGCTTCCAGATACGCAATAGGCAAAGAACTACCGACTTTCACAGGAGATGTGGCAGAATGGCCAATTTTCATAAGTACTTATCATCAAGCAACGTCAGTATGTGGTTTCACAGATGACGAGAATATAATTCGTCTACGAAAGTGCTTAAAGGGTAAAGCAAGAGAATTGGTTGCGCCTCAATTAACCATTCCATCATCTGTCCCAATTATAATCGAAACCCTAAGCGAAATATACGGCAGACCAGACATGGTAATGGAGACTTATATTGATTATATAAGACAGATGTCATCTCCCAAATTTGACAAATTGGAAACAGTAGTTGAGTTCGCTATTGCAGTAAGAAACCTTTACGCAACTCTAAAACAAGCAAATATGGAAGATCACATTCGAAATCCTATGCTGTTAAAAGAGCTGATTGAAAAATTGCCATCAGCCATGAAGATGAATTGGGCCGCATACAAACGAGCAAACTCTGGTCAAAGTAGTCTACCCATTTTTGTAAATTGGCTAAATGAAATAACAAGTGATGCATGTAGTGTCATGTCAAAAGCAAATTGGTCAAATATTAAAAAAGTACATCAAGCTGGTAAGCAGAAAGAAATTCTAAACTATCAGCATTAATTAATCCACCCGTTATTCGAAATTGCAAGGTATGCCAAAAAAGTTGTAAGACAGTTGCGAGTTGCAACGAATTTCTTAATATGAATACATCTCACCGGTGGGAAGCTGTTAAGCAGTTAAATCTATGTCGCCAGTGCCTGAATAGACATCCGTTTAAATGCAGAAGACCAGTGTTGTGTACAAAAGGGTGTGCAAGGAAACATCATCCTCTTCTTCATAACGAGATCAGTTATAACACAATCAGTACTGAACCGTCTATGAGCCATCAGACAATATCGAAAGTCCTCTTCAGAATACTGCCAGTGATTTTGGAATACAAAGAAAAGACAGTAAGGAGTTTTGCCTTTCTCGACGAGGGATCATCAAGTTCTCTTATCAGCGATGAATTAGCGGAACAATTGGGACTTGAAGGTGAACAAGAACCACTGTGCCTTAAATGGACTTCTAGAATCACAAGGATGGAGAATAATTCAAGAAGGGTGAAAGTAAACATCTCAGGTATTTTCAAGTCGGCAAAGAAGTTTTTTTTGTCAGATGTGCGCACTGTGCAATCATTAAATTTACCATCACAATCTTTAAATTACAACGAGCTGTCTAAGAGATATAATCATCTCCGCAATATTCCAGTAGCATCATATAGCAATGCTAGGTGCGAAATTCTTATTGGAGTGAGAAATTGGAAAGTTGCAATTCCACTTCGAATTAAAGAAGCTGCTGAAGATGAACCCATAGCAGCAAAATGTCGTTTGGGATGGACCATTTTTTCTACAACCGGAATCGAAAACAACATTGATGATAAGTTTCATTATAGTTTGCATGTGTGCGAATGTCAACAAACAACAGATACTGAAGTACATGATTTGATAAGAGAATATATTTCCATAGATAGTTTGGGAATTTCCGGGAAGAAGGATGAGAAACAACAGTGGGAGGAAGAGCGTTCAAAGCAGATATTATCCACCACAGCCAAACATTTGGGAGATCGCTATGAAATAGGTTTGTTATGGCGGTACAAGAATATTAATTTGCCAGATAGCCGTCCTATGGCTGTTCGACGATTGATCTGTCTAGAGAAACGACTAAAACTCAACCCTGAACTAGCAGAACAAATCAAAGAGCAAATTAAGCAGTATGAAATCAAAGGATATATTCGAAAGCTTAGCCCACAAGAACTTCTAAAATCCAATCAGAAAACTTGGTACTTGCCAATATTTCCAGTTAGAAATCCGAATAAACCGGAGAAGGTGCGTATTGTATGGGATGCAGCTGCCAAAGTAGGTGGAATTTCCTTAAACACACTATTAATGAAGGGCGTTGACTGGAATGCATCGTTGCTGGGTGTTCTTCTACGTAGCAGAGAAAGAAAAATATGCATAGCCGCAGACATTAAAGAGATGTTCCATCAAATAAATATCACTAAAAGTGATCAACATTTTCTGCGTTTCCTGTGGAGAGATTGCGTAGAGGAGAATGAACCAGATACATACGTGATGCAAGTCATGACATTTGGGGCGACATGCTCTCCTAGTTGTGCACAGTACATAAAAAACGAAAACGCATTACATTTCATCGATAAATATCCCAGAGCTGTGAAATGCATAACAAGCAACCATTATGTTGATGACTTGCTTGATAGTGTCGATACTGATGAAGAAGCCGTGCAGTTAGCAAGGGATGTGACAAAGATACATAAACGAGCGGGATTCGAAATCAGAAATTGGAAATCCAACTCCGTGAAAGTTATGGGTATACTTAACTCCGAAGCGTCAAGAGATAACATCGATATTTCCTTTTATACTGACACTCCTAAAGAGAAAGTATTGGGAATGTGGTGGTGTATAAAGAGTGATGAATACACATATTCTCTTTGCTACAATAAAGGGAATTCATCGGTGTTAAAAGGAGAAAAGTGCCCAACGAAGAGAGAAATATTAAAAATATTAATGTCGATATACGATCCAATGGGACTAATTGCACATGTTTTGGTGTATCTCAAAATTATTTTGCAGGACATCTGGCGAAGTGGTATACAGTGGGATGAGAACATTCAAGATGAGCAACAAGAACTGTGGAAAAATTGGCTGAGCATTCTCCCAATGGTAGAACATTTGCATATACCACGATGCTATCTGAAGAACTTTTCATCTTGGAATGATGCAAAAACTCAGTTGCATGTTTTTGTAGACGCCAGTGAAAAGGCATGTGCTGCTGTCTGCTACTTGCGTATTGAAAAAGGAAACTATGTGGAATGTGCTTTGGTCGGAGCCAAAACAAAGGTAGCGCCATTAAAGCTACGCTCAGTACCTAGACTGGAGTTAGATGCAGCAGTTATGGGATGCAGATTTTCTAAAAGTATACAGGAGGAACTGACTATACAAATCGAAAAGGTAACCTTTTGGAGCGACTCAAAGATAGCCCTAAGCTGGGTAAGAGGAGATCCAAGAAGGTTTACAAAATTTGTAGCCTTTCGAGTTTCCGAAATTCAGGAGAACTCAAATATAAAGTCCTGGCGCTATGTAAATACCAAAAATAACGTTGCAGATGATGCAACAAAATGGACAAAACTTCCAAAATTGGATTCAAAGGATCGATGGTTTACTGGGCCTGCGTACTTGCTGTTAGAGGAATCCAAGTGGCCAGAAAATAACTTCGTAGTTAACGAAACAACAGAGGAGCTTATAAACATACATACTGAGGAGACACCGCTTATCGATTTCAACCGATTTTCAAAGTGGAAGCGACTACTCAATACCATAGCATATGTAATGAGATTTATAAACAACACCAAGAACACCGATTGCCACATTAAACGTAAGGGAATACTAACAAGCGAGGAATTAAGCCAAGCAGAAATATTGATCTTTAAGTTGGTTCAAAAGGAGGTTTACAGACGGGAGATAATTCAATTTGGAATAACATCAGCAGCTGATCGAAAAGAACTTAAAGTCACAGTTGATCACAACAGTTCCTTATTTCGTTTGTCACCATATGTAGATGAGGATGGCTTGTTAAGGGTAAGAGGGAGAACCGAAGCTGCCGAATTTATTGCAGAAGACACTAAAAGACCAATCATTCTACCAAAGGATCATCACATAACTCGTTTACTGGTTCAACGTGTACACGAAGAATTCCTGCATTCCAACAACGAAACTGTGGTCAACCAAATACGGCAGCGTTATTGGATTCCAAAACTCAGGTGCGTCGTAAAGAAAATTAAAACTTCTTGTCAATTTTGTAAAAATAGAAAGGCAAAACCGCAAGAACCTGAAATGGCACCACTTCCTATTGCAAGATTGGCAGCCTTTGTTGACCCATTTTCACATGTGGGTGTTGATTACTTCGGACCGATAAATGTGACAATTGGGCGTCGTATAGAGAAACGATGGGGTGTTATTTTTACATGTCTCACAATAAGAGCAGTGCATGTTGAGATAGCCCACAAACTAGACGCGGACTCCTTTATTCTCTGTTTTAACGATTTCGTAAACCGTCGTGGATTTCCCAAAGTTGTATACAGCGATAGAGGCACAAATTTTATTGGTGCAGAGAGGCTGTTGCAAGGGTCATTAAAAACAATCAATATGGATAAAGTAGCACAGAAGTTCGTGAGCCCTACACTCCAATGGAAATTTAATCCTCCAGCTTCACCACATATGGGCGGTGCTTGGGAACGCTTGGTCAAATCCCTAAAATTGGCTTTATATGACTCCTTACCAACTAGAACGCCTTCGGATCCACTGTTAAGGTCATGTTTAATAGCAGCAGAAAACATAGTGAATTCTAGGCCACTTACTTATATGCCCCTTGAAAGTGATTTGCATGAAGCGTTAACTCCAAATCACTTTTTAAGGCTAACATCTGGAGCAACGAAGAAAATGGCAGCAATAGACGACAGCGTAAAGGTTTTAAAATATGCTTATCTGGCTAAGGAGAGATTTGCTGATAAATGTTGGAAAAGGTTTGTGGCGGAGTATGCACCAGAACTAACTCTTCGGTCAAAACGGCATAAACAGATTTCACCATTGAAGGTGGGCAACATCGTGTTGATTGTGGACAAAAATTTACCAAGAAATAACTACCCGAAAGGAAAAATTATAGAGGTGAGACGCAGCCAAGATGGACAAGTGCGCAGCGCGGTTGTTCAGACCGTGGAAGGGGTTTTAGTAAGGCCAGCTGTTAAACTGGCAGTGCTAAACGTGGAAAAAGAGGGTCCATCATCATCTAATCCCGAAGCTGCTGTACCGGGGGGAAGTGTGAAGAAATATCTTAAGTAAAACAGCTGGCAACGCGATCCGAGGAAGAATTAAAGAGAAAAGGAGTAGATGAAGGAACGCCAAATCTGTTGCAGTTGATTATATTTGATTTAAAAAAGAGAGTGGCAGTCGATCATCAACCATAAGATAGTGAAGAAGTATTTGGAACTAAAAAATTTGAGTTTTTATTTTGAAAGAAATAAAGAACTGCGTAATTTAGTTTACAAACCTTTGTGTTTTAATTGTGGCAAAACTATTTTTTTACAATAATAATTAGAAAATCTTTGTTACATACCTGTTTCTCAGTCCTCTATCCCCATCCGCCATCCATCCTGTGACCTGAAAAAAAAAAGAAAACAAAAAGAAAACTAAAGTACCTGTTGAGTCCCGTGGGTAAACTTACCTGCCAAAAGGGTTCCCTCGATGACCAATGTCCAGCCATAGTTCCCTTTTTTTTTTTTTTAACTCTTTTTGTGCGCCGAGCACCACATTGGACATTGTGTTGATAAACAATGTTTTGATTGTGACGTGCGCGCAAGCGTAAACAAGACGGACAGATGTTTACATTGTATTTGTTGGAGGAGCACGACAATATGGTGTGAGTGGAGCTTTCCAGGGAATGGAAAGAAGAGGAAAGCTTGAGAGAAAGAGCAAAATGACGAAGACATGATTCGGAACAATTAAAGGCCGAGTTCACATGGGGAGAAAAAAAGGGTGACTTAAGAAACAAAGGAAAAAGCGACGAAAGAGTTTTTCTTTAGAAGCGCGGGCTTTGTAATAAAACATAAAAAAAAAAAAACAAAACAAAAAAAAAGAGAGTTCTTGTTTAAAAAAAATAAAGGTGCACAAAAATTTAAAAGTGAACAAGAAAAAGAAAAAAAAGGTGCAAAATAATAGCCGAATAAAAGAAGGAAGAACCTTCGAACAAGAAAACAAAAGGAAGGGAGGACAAAGTACAAAGGCACACACAAAGTGCAAAAGTGCACAGTGCATGGTGAAAATACAAAACCCAGCTACAAATAGTGTTTGATTTAATAAACAGTGACAAAGGGTGTGCATACGTGTTTACATATATAAATATATATACTATAAAGCCACACTGACCTCGCCGCGGTCAAAATATAACTATATACATAAAACGAAGTGACAAAGTCCGTTCCGCTACAGTGTGGTAAGGAAGTGAAGTGCCACTCAGTTAAACACCGAAGTGCTGTGCCTTATCAGGAGAAGTATCCGGGAACCCGAACTAGTGCAGTGGAAGCCGCAAGTGGTGAAAGAAGCCAGGATTAGTTTTGAATATAATAGAGAATAGTTTTGAAGTGAATTGGATTTGTTTAGTTTAAGTATAGTTAATAAGTTTAGCTTTAATTTTTGAATTAATAAATTTAATTAGTTAGTTGTGAATTGCTTGTGAACCTGGCTCTAGTATTCGTTCGTGAGTGTTCGCGATAAGAGGGCAGAGACCCCACAATTATCGAAATTAAATTCCAGGAGGATCCTTCACCGTGCTGCGCGCAGGACGTCGGGGGACAAGAAACAACCTGTGAGTAACCGTCTCGTAGTTGGAGACTTTAGTACATGTTGTGTATTGTCCGTAGCGCTGTAGCCAGGGTTACCACCCAGCCCCTACGTTTGAATTTCCCTTAAATTGAATTTTTTTGCTTTATTCCTATTTTTACATTTTTACATTTTTATCTTATTTTAAGTTAGTTTGGATTTTTTTCAGTTTTTTTTCTTAGTTTAAGTTGTTTTTTTTTTCTCTTCTTCTGAATTGTTCTGTTTAGTTTTTTTTTGTTAGGGGCTAAGCTTAAGTACATTTCTCTTGTTTTTAATAAATAAATAACTTGAATTTTATATTTTATAATGAGTGTGAGTGTTTTATTTTAAGATGGAGTAGTTTCGTTTTGCCGGAATGTGTGTGTAGGGTGAAGGGAAGGCCGTCCTTCTTGGGGTAGTGGACGGGGTGGAGCGTTAGGCCGTGGCTAACGTCTCCGCCGAGGGGCTATCTCCCGCAAAACCGCCAAGGGAGATAGCATTGGTCATGTCATCGGTGACATGAGGGGTGGGCAGGCGAATAGTGCCAATAACATCAGGCACCCTTAGGTTCTCAACGAACCTCCACTGGCAAATGACGCTGGAAGGACGTTATTGGCGAGTAGGGCTTAGGTTAGGTAGTTTTAAGTTAGAATAGTTATAGTGTAGGTTTAGTTTGAAAGTAGGTAGGTTAGTTTAGGCTAAGTGTAGGTTAGGTAGCTAGACCCGCGGTGCCCCTTCCGGCCTTATTTGTTGGTGAAGGCATAGGCACTTTGAACGCCTTTCTCTTCCCTTTCCTTTCCCACTTTCTTCACTATCTTTGATGTCCGTCCGCAGTCTGGTTAGGGTATTAGGCTCTCTTTTCTCTTTCAACCTTTTCGTCCCCTTCCTTCTATTTTCCCTTAGCTAGAACAGGCATGATTTCTTTTGTGTGCAATTGGGTGATGTTTGAGGAGTGGACAAGAGCCGCCCCCGTCCGTCGAGCTTAGCCGAGCAACGACAAGCATGCCGCCGTCCTCCTCCTCAACATCGAAGCTGCCCCTGTGGCATGACCTACTGCAACAAAATGGCGCCCAACGGATTAGATTCATCGTGGCTTAACACGGTGAAAATAGTTAACCAAATTGGCTCAAGGCCAATCGTGACTTCAAGGGAGTGATCTTCCCTTACGAAGGTCACTGCCGTGGACTTGCGATAGCCGCGTCCGTCCGGTAGTTTTCTTTTAATTCTCAAAACTTTTACCTTTCTTTAAAGTTCAAAGCCGTCAAAGTTTCTCGGACTGCTCATGAGCTGAAGGCGGCTGGCCGATTTTCAGGCTTCGGCTGGAAGATCTAGTGAGGTAGCTGGAGGCTTATGAGGAGTCAGAGAACGGAGCGGGTGGAAAGGCTAAAGTGTCAGCTGCTGCCCAAGAATCAGGGTTTTAACATCCGGTTCTTCGTGAGGCGTGGACACATAGCCTAGAAGCTTAGCTCGTGTTGGAGCAATCAGCATCTGACATCCCAGCCAGCCTTCAGAACGGTCAAGACTGTTCGAAGTTGTGGTTGGAGTGAAAGAGTTGATCTCCATCACTTCGTTGAGATCCTGAGGAGTTAGTCACGGTCGATCGTGAAGTTCCCCGGTCAGTGAAATCTACCCAAGCAAGCGACTGGAAAACCGACCTGGAACTCTACACACACAAAGGCAGCACAATAAATATAAATACATATAACAAACATCTAATCAACAATACACAAAATCTGAATTACTACAAGCAAACACAAACGTTTTCATAGTTATACATACATCTATATTATTATATTATATTGTTTTTGGATAATCAGAAGTAGTTAAGAGTAGGAAATAAATAGGAGTAGTAGTAGTAGATAGGAGTAGAAACACAAAAAAAAAAAAAACATATAAAAGCAGAGTATAGTGTAAAAGAAGATCTACTAATGGCAGACCAACATCAAGGCCACGTGCAAGGCTTCATTGGCACTGGAGCGGTTCCAAGGACCACGGGCACTGGCAACACTGTAGCGGCAGCTAGATACGCGACAAGACGGGCGGTGCAGGAGGGACGATACGTACCCACGGACGGACTTCCAGGGCCACCTGTGGATCAAGGGGTTAATCCTTACCACCGGGAGGTTTCGTTCCACCCAATGGACGACTACAACGCGACAAGACCGGAGGTACACCAGCCCATCGCTCCATCATGGGGGATGAAGAGCTGGGTGCAGCCCTCCCAAGACGCGAACCTGACGCTGGACCAAGACGCACGGACTCTTGGGTGGAAACGGAGACTTCCGGCGGGACGAGGAGAAAACAGAGAGACGACGAATCAGGTGGCGACCGAGACGGGAAGACTAGAGACGGACCGGGAACGGACGGGACGCTCTTGCATCGCCAACTTCAGGAGATGATCTCTACGGCGGTGAAGAAAACAGAAGACGGCGTTATAAAGGCGGTCGCCAGCAACTTGGCACGGATGATGGGAGACATCCGCATTGTGTCGGATGGCATGGCGACGCTAAAAGAAAAGGTGGAACGCCTCGAAGGGTCAGCCATGCCCCGCCGTAGGGAACCATCGCCTCCACCCGAACCCCCACACGAACCAGAACGACGATGGACGGAAAATAGACACTCGACGCCAACAGGACAGGACAGATGGCGCGGCGAGGCAGATTCAAGAAACTGGTACCAGTTACCGAACCCCCACCCCAGATACCCGAAAGTGGACGTGCACAAGTGGGGGGTTAAATTCGATGGCACGACTAAGACAATGTCGGTGGACAGTTTCTTCTTCCGAGTGGAGACCTTGATGGAAACCAATGGACTGTCCACCGAACAGCTCTTCAATAGTTTCCACTACCTTCTGACGGGCCCTGCCGAGCAATGGTACTGGCAAATAAGAGAAGAGCGGCAGGGCGACATAACATATGATTATTACCGGCTAAAACTGGACTTCATAAAACAGTTCCGAAACCGAAAAAACGATCAGGACATCTGGCAACAGATCACCCAGCGGCTACAAAGACCCCAAGAGACCTTCGACGAGTATTACGCAGACATAAGGACAATGGTCCTCAGCATGAGAAACCGGCCGAGGGAGGACGACCTCATTTACATCGTACGGAGGAATCTCAGCGAGAGGATAGCGACGATGATCTTTCGATGCAATGTAAGGAGCATCGAAGATCTGAGAGATGTTTGTCGGAGCGCCGAAGACCACCTGAACGAGTATAGGGAGAGGAGATACCGGCGCGGAGTCAGCGAGGTAGAGTACGGGCAAGGAAGCTATGGTCCGGATTATCATGACGAAGGGCCTGAAGTAGCTGCTCTACAGCCACGACGACCAACGAGACAGACTTACGCAACAAATACGAACTGGACGACCAGAACACAAAACAACCACGAACATAGGCAACAGGACGCAAACGCCCCAGGCTGTAGTGCGGCTGCTGACCCGAATAGTTGTCCGGGTAGGTTTCATGCACTGACTTGTTTCGTCTGCGGGCAGACCAATGCTTCCGTGATATGCGCAGCTTGTCAGGGAAACAGGAGGGTTGGCGGAGAGACCGGGACGAACCCGTCAACGAAGATGGAAGTCCCGGAATCGAAGCGCCACCTGTGAAAATCCTGAAAAGACTGGACGACAGGGAGACTCAAGCGGTGAAGGCATTACCTTCTCGAAAGAGTCTTCATCAGAGGCTGCGTGATTACGAGGAAGCGAGGCGCCGGATCTTCAACGAAGAAGTGACGAAGGTGCTAGAGAAGCACCGGAATTACAAAAAAATCAAACGACTTAGGGAAAAAGTCGCGGTGGCTAGGCGACTCCGACAAAAGATAGCTGAATCGGTGATTACAACTAGTGACGACAATAGGCCCTTCGCTAAAGTCAATATCGACGGAGAAGAGATGTTGGGCCTATTGGATAGCGGAGCATCCGTGACTTGCCTTGGTAAAGGAGCCCACGAATTTGTGAAAAGACATGGAGTTCAGCTAAAGAATCTGAACATAGGAGTGAAGACAGCAGACGGGAGCCACCAGAACATCGAGGGACGCTTTGTGACACAGGTCTCTTGGGGTGGACGAACACAAGAAATGGAAATATACGTCGTGCCGACTCTCCAACAAAATTTATACTTAGGGGTTGACTTTTGGAGCGCTTTTAAGATCGCTCCTAACATAGTCGCAGAGGTAGACACTCCGTCACCAGCGGCAACATGTAACCCTCTACAGGTACTCTCGCCAGAGCAATCCAAGCAGCTTGAGGAAGCCAAGCTACTGTTCCCTTCCTTCGCTGTGATGGGATTGGGTAAGACTAGCCTCGAAGAACATATTATAGAGGTGGAAGATGAGAAAATGCCCATCAAACAGAGGCACTACCCGATTTCTCCAGCGATACAAAAGCTCCTATACGATGAGCTCGATAGGATGCTCTCGTTGGGAGTTATTGAGGAAAGTAATAGTGCTTGGAGTTCTCCAGTTGTTCTGGTGCGCAAGCCTGGCAAGAACAGGTTGTGTCTGGATTCACGTAAAGTAAATTCAGTAACGAAGAAAGACGCATACCCTCTTCCTCACATTGAAGGTCTCCTCAGCAGGCTACAGGAGACTCGTTACATCTCCGGGATTGATCTAAAGGATGCATTCTGGCAGATTCCGCTGGAGCCCAAGTCAAGAGAGAAGACGGCATTCACAGTCCCTGGACGGCCGTTATACCAGTTCACGGTGATGCCGTTCGGACTGTGTAACGCTGCCCAGAGAATGTGTAGGCTGATGGATAAAGTCATACCCTCTCGGTTGAAAGAGAATGTCTTCATCTATCTAGATGATCTCTTGGTTTGCTCTCCAGATTTTGAGTCTCATGTCAGACTTCTCGGAGAAGTAGCAGCATGCCTAAGGAATGCTGGGCTGACCATCAATGTGGAGAAGAGCAAGTTTTGCTATAAGGAAATAAAGTACCTGGGATACATCGTTGGTGATGGATGTTTACGAACAGATCCTGACAAGGTATCGGCGGTCGAGAACTTCCCAGTCCCGAAGACGCCCAAGCAGCTCCGTCGGTTTCTAGGGATGACTGGCTGGTATAGACGCTTTATCCCAAATTTTGCGTCTATAACAGCTCCCATGACCGACTGTTTAAAGAAAGGCAAGTCATTCGAGATGACAGACGAGGCGCTACACGCGTTTGAAAATCTCAAAAAGACTCTGGTGTCCGCACCAATACTTACGAATCCAGACTTCAAGAAACGCTTTTATATTCAGTGTGACGCATCAACAACAGGCGTCGGAAGCGTTCTTTTCCAAATGGATGCGGAGAACAACGAACGACCGATAGCGTTCATGTCCCAGAAGCTGAATCCCGCTCAGCGGAATTACAGTGTGACGGAACTTGAGTGCTATGCGGCCGTTTTGTCAGTGAAGAAGTTCAGGGCTTACGTGGAAGGATTGCCCTTTACTATAATCACTGATCACGAAAGTTTGAAGTGGTTGATGACGCAGAAGGATCTGTCTGGTCGATTGGCCAGATGGAGCCTGAAGCTCCAAGCCTTCGACTTTGTGATTGAACATAGGAAGGGTATACAAAACGTAGTCCCTGACACTCTCTCGCGCGTCCATATGGAAGAGCTCGCTTCTAAACAGGCCCTGGAAGTTGACTTCAGCTCTCCATACTTCGCCACAACGGAGTATGAGGAGTTAAAGAAGACAGTGACTAACAACAAAGACAAACTACCAGACCTGTGCGTTTCAGACGGATTTGTTTACAGACGAACGGGATTACGAACCGGAGATATCATACTAGACGACATGGCATGGAAGCTCTGGATACCAACTGAGTTGCGAGAGAGTCTTCTGGAGACTGCCCACAACGCACCATCAGCGGGGCATGGTGGTATTCACAAAACGTTGGCCAAATTAAGGCTAAAATATTATTGGCCAGGCATGGTCACGGACGTGCAGGACTGGGTTAAGTCCTGCGAAACATGTAAGATCAATAAAGCCACTAATCAAATCTCTCGGCCACCGATGGGCAAACAGACAGTTACGGAGCGGCCTTTTCAGCGACTCTATATTGACTTCTTAGGACCATACCCACGGACGAAACTAGGTAACACACATATATTTATGGTTCTAGATCATTTTAGTAAGTTTATATTTGTTAAACCCTTGAGGAAAGCAACGGCAGCTGAGGTAGTTAGGTATCTAGAAGAAGGTATATTCCATATCTTCGGTGTACCTGAATACATTCATTCTGACAATGGTAAGCAATTCGTTTCCGAGTTGTTTGCCAGCTTTCTAAAGAAATACGGAGTCAAACATGTTCGCACCGCGTTTTACTCACCTCAGGCGAATGCGTCGGAACGTGTGAACCGGTCGATACTGGCTAAGTTACGGTCATATATCGACGGGGATCAACGTAACTGGGATCTCCACTTGAGTGACGCGGCATTCTCTCTGAGGAGTGTAACGCACGATGCGACCATGTTTGAACCATACTACGTCGTATTTGGTACACCGATGATCCAGCACGGTCAAGCGTACGAAGTGTTCCGAAGGCTGGACATGTTAAAGGATACCGAGCTAGCAAACATGACTAGGGCGGACAAATTAGACTTGGTTAGGAGAAAAGTGTTCGAAAACCTTAGGCTGGCTCACCAGAAGGGGACAAAAATCTACAATGCCAGGAGTAGAGACGTGACGTATAGGGTAGGGCAAATCATCTACAGACGCAACTTTAAACAGAGCAACGTACTGGACAATTACAATGCGAAGCTCGGTCCAAAATACCTAAAAGGGGTAATCCTCGCCTTGAAGGGCAAAAGCCTCTATGAGGTTGGCAATTTGCGAGGAGAAAAGGTAGGAACCTTCCATGCCAAGGACCTTCACGCGTAGGAGAGAATTGAGACTGATTTGACGCACTCTAGCATGCCGTTTGCTGGATTATGCTAGGTTAAGTATCTATAGATTTATTTATTTATTTATATTTATATATTTAACTCTTTTGATTTTTATTTATGGATCTGTGATATTAGGTTAAGTATACGCCCTAGGTGAGAAGATGAGGACAGCAGGTTGCGCTCATCCGGAGGTGTAAAGGCCCAACAGATACAACCTCAACCTAGAGGCAAGTGATAGATAGTCTGTGATATTTATTACGTAGGTTAAGTATAAATGTTGAAGCCCGGATAATGAAGTTGGCAGAGCATGAGACACTTAAACTCAGGGCGTGGGCCCTTGCCACACGTTGTCCGGTTTTAACACCAAGAATCCAGGTAAGCATTTCCTTTTTTTTACGAGGCCGGTTTACTCACGGCCACTCATAAACCGTCGTCGATCCTGTTGCGAAAAATCCTTACCTGCAAATAAATAAGAGTTAGATAATAATTAGAAAATCTTTGTTACATACCTGTTTCTCAGTCCTCTATCCCCATCCGCCATCCATCCTGTGACCTGAAAAAAAAAAAGAAAACAAAAAGAAAACTAAAGTACCTGTTGAGTCCCGTGGGTAAACTTACCTGCCAAAAGGGTTCCCTCGATGACCAATGTCCAGCCATAGTTCCCTTTTTTTTTTTTTTAACTCTTTTTGTGCGCCGAGCACCACATTGGACATTGTGTTGATAAACAATGTTTTGATTGTGACGTGCGCGCAAGCGTAAACAAGACGGACAGATGTTTACATTGTATTTGTTGGAGGAGCACGACAATATGGTGTGAGTGGAGCTTACCAGGGAATGGAAAGAAGAGGAAAGCTTGAGAGAAAGAGCAAAATGACGAAGACATGATTCGGAACAATTAAAGGCCGAGTTCACATGGGGAGAAAAAAAGGGTGACTTAAGAAACAAAGGAAAAAGCGACGAAAGAGTTTTTCTTTAGAAGCGCGGGCTTTGTAATAAAACATAAAAAAAAAAACAAAACAAAAAAAAAGAGAGTTCTTGTTTAAAAAAAATAAAGGTGCACAAAAATTTAAAAGTGAACAAGAAAAAGAAAAAAAAGGTGCAAAATAATAGCCGAATAAAAGAAGGAAGAACCTTCGAACAAGAAAACAAAAGGAAGGGAGGACAAAGTACAAAGGCACACACAAAGTGCAAAAGTGCACAGTGCATGGTGAAAATACAAAACCCAGCTACAAATAGTGTTTGATTTAATAAACAGTGACAAAGGGTGTGCATACGTGTTTACATATATAAATATATATACTATAAAGCCACACTGACCTCGCCGCGGTCAAAATATAACTATATACATAAAACGAAGTGACAAAGTCCGTTCCGCTACAGTGTGGTAAGGAAGTGAAGTGCCACTCAGTTAAACACCGAAGTGCTGTGCCTTATCAGGAGAAGTATCCGGGAACCCGAACTAGTGCAGTGGAAGCCGCAAGTGGTGAAAGAAGCCAGGACTAGTTTTGAATATAATAGAGAATAGTTTTGAAGTGAATTGGATTTGTTTAGTTTAAGTATAGTTAATAAGTTTAGCTTTAATTTTTGAATTAATAAATTTAATTAGTTAGTTGTGAATTGCTTGTGAACCTGGCTCTAGTATTCGTTCGTGAGTGTTCGCGATAAGAGGGCAGAGACCCCACAATTATCGAAATTAAATTCCAGGAGGATCCTTCACCGTGCTGCGCGCAGGACGTCGGGGGACAAGAAACAACCTGTGAGTAACCGTCTCGTAGTTGGAGACTTTAGTACATGTTGTGTATTGTCCGTAGCGCTGTAGCCAGGGTTACCACCCAGCCCCTACGTTTGAATTTCCCTTAAATTGAATTTTTTTGCTTTATTCCTATTTTTACATTTTTACATTTTTATCTTATTTTAAGTTAGTTTGGATTTTTTTCAGTTTTTTTTCTTAGTTTAAGTTGTTTTTTTTTTCTCTTCTTCTGAATTGTTCTGTTTAGTTTTTTTTTGTTAGGGGCTAAGCTTAAGTACATTTCTCTTGTTTTTAATAAATAAATAACTTGAATTTTATATTTTATAATGAGTGTGAGTGTTTTATTTTAAGATGGAGTAGTTTCGTTTTGCCGGAATGTGTGTGTAGGGTGAAGGGAAGGCCGTCCTTCTTGGGGTAGTGGACGGGGTGGAGCGTTAGGCCGTGGCTAACGTCTCCGCCGAGGGGCTATCTCCCGCAAAACCGCCAAGGGAGATAGCATTGGTCATGTCATCGGTGACATGAGGGGTGGGCAGGCGAATAGTGCCAATAACATCAGGCACCCTTAGGTTCTCAACGAACCTCCACTGGCAAATGACGCTGGAAGGACGTTATTGGCGAGTAGGGCTTAGGTTAGGTAGTTTTAAGTTAGAATAGTTATAGTGTAGGTTTAGTTTGAAAGTAGGTAGGTTAGTTTAGGCTAAGTGTAGGTTAGGTAGCTAGACCCGCGGTGCCCCTTCCGGCCTTATTTGTTGGTGAAGGCATAGGCACTTTGAACGCCTTTCTCTTCCCTTTCCTTTCCCACTTTCTTCACTATCTTTGATGTCCGTCCGCAGTCTGGTTAGGGTATTAGGCTCTCTTTTCTCTTTCAACCTTTTCGTCCCCTTCCTTCTATTTTCCCTTAGCTAGAACAGGCATGATTTCTTTTGTGTGCAATTGGGTGATGTTTGAGGAGTGGACAAGAGCCGCCCCCGTCCGTCGAGCTTAGCCGAGCAACGACAAGCATGCCGCCGTCCTCCTCCTCAACATCGAAGCTGCCCCTGTGGCATGACCTACTGCAACAATATTTAGCCTTTTCCACAAACTCAAATGAATTTTTTACCTTATATTGTGAGTTGTTGGTTATGTGTTGTAATATTTGTCCGATGTACCTGGAAAGTTCATAGCACGATAGTCTCATAGAAGAAGTAATTGGTCTCAGAGGCATATCTTGCTTATGGATTTTCGGAAGTCCATATATGCAGGGTATTTGGGCTGTGTATGTAGTCATTTTAGTCTTCTGTCTGTCATCAATTATCTTGTTGTTGTATAGCCATTTGACTAATTCGTTGTTTTTCGTCTGGAGCGTTGCTGTGGGATTTACTCTGTTCATCCTGTAAGTGAAGCTGTCAGCTAAAAGTTCATGCATTTTGTTTTCATAAGAGCTTTTTTCCATGGCGACTGTGACATTCCCTTTATCAGCTGGTATAATGACTATGTTTTTGTTCTTCTTAAGAAAAGCTTTCGTGTCTTTGTGTACTTTTGTGACATATTTGGCAAACTCGTCATTCCGAAGATTTCGTTGGAAAGAGTGAAGCATATTGCAGTATTTGGCGCTCACCTTTTCTTGCTCTCTTTCACTTCGTATACTCCTTATGATCTCCTCACCATCAGCGATCAGCTGAAGCATAGTAAAAACAACACAATTAATGTAAGTTTATTATCCACTTGTTAAATTGCATTGTCACTATGTATGTATGTAACACAATTTGTTTTATTGTTTTAATAAAAAAGATCCCCTGATGAAGGCAGCAATCCCTGCCGAAACGTTGGGATAATAACAATGAAATAACCTAGTTTCATTGAAAATCAACAGTGACCAAAAAAGCCGACTAAGGAAAGACGGTTTCCCCTGCATAATAATAATTAATTTGCTCAATTTTAACAAACAACTTTAATATGATGTCACTACATGACGGTAGGAAGAAGTTATTAGCAAAACAGTGACAAAATTCTGACCAGGTTAAACATGGTGCTATTATTTTCAACAGTGCTGTACAATTTGCTGAGACACTTAGCACAAAAAGAACAACATTTAAAATTTTTTCTAAAATGTAGAGATTATAGCATACTCAACCACCTAAAAAACACCACCAGAAATACTCAGAAGTTACTCTCACACCCAGAGTCAATAATAACATTACGCAAAATAGAAAGAAAATTTCTTCGAAAAGTACTACATGTTGGAATCACAGAAATTTGTCACAAATTAAAATGCACAAAGAACACAACAATAATCCAGGCTGAATGCATAACAGAACACTTATCGAGGGAGAAATACACACAATTCTTCAACAATCTAAAGAAAATGCACAGAGATTTTTCTTATAAGAAACAAATTGCCAACATAAAAAAGATTTAACAGCTCATCACGTCCCATTGGAGAAATTTTCGAATCCATTTTAATGAAAAATGGTTTGTAAACAAAACAAACACAGAATTTCCCATTGAGATCAAATGGCTCATCTCTCTTGGGAAAAAGTTCGCATTACCAATTATGAAGAAAAGCTTTCCTATGCTTCAGCTGATCGCTGATGGTGAGGAGATCATAAGGAGTATACGAAGTGAAAGAGAGCAAGAAAAGGTGAGCGCCAAATACTGCAATATGCTTCACTCTTTCCAACGAAATCTTCGGAATGACGAGTTTGCCAAATATGTCACAAAAGTACACAAAGACACGAAAGCTTTTCTTAAGAAGAACAAAAACATAGTCATTATACCAGCTGATAAAGGGAATGTCACAGTCGCCATGGAAAAAAGCTCTTACGAAAACAAAATGCATGAACTTCTAGCTGACAGCTCCACTTACAAGATGAACAGAGTAAATCCCACAGCTACGCTCCAGACAAAAATCAACGAAATAGTCAAATGGCTACACAACAACAAGATAATTGTTTTCTTAAGTATTTATTTTTCTACATTAAAACAAGTACTCATTGAATACAACCAAACTTGCACCTACCCCAAATCCTATCTGTGGCCAAGCAGGAGGGTTGCAGGGGGGCAGCATGCCCCCCCATACATATTCCACTTTTTGTGTATGATAAACTTAAAAAATTACAAATACAAGAACCATTTAAAGTATTAGCAAGAGTTATGTGGAAGAAAATAAGAGGTTTGTTCTTTAGTTTTTACCGCAGTAAGTATATTATGTTTGGTATCGTTAAAAAGGTAAAAAAGTGTAAAAAAGCTTTTATATGACTTTGAAAACAATAAAATTATATTATTGAAAACAAAATTTTCACAAGATTCGTTATAACTTCAAAAGTTGTTGTAATGGTATATACAACAAAAAGAAGTACTTTTTTCTTTAACACCCATTTTATTCACAGGCGACTAACCGTTTCGAAGATATTAAGTCCTGAATACCAAAAATAAAAATGTCATTTTCGTCCTTTCCCGTTATTTGCGGGAAAAAGACATTCGGATTTGGGCTTCTTATATGCAGGGCTACTTATAAAAAAAATTTCAAGGCAATCGGGGGTGAGTACTATTCGGAACTCCACCCGGATTAATTAATGAAAAATGGTTTGTAAACAAAGCAAACACTGAATTTCCCATTGAGATCAAATGGCTCCTCGCACTTAACGCATTACCGATTGTGAAGAAAAGCTCTCCTATGCTTCAGCTGATCACCGACGATAAAGAATATACGAAATGAAGGAGAGCAAGAAAGAATGCGCGCCAAATACTGCAATATGCTCCACTCTTTCGGACGAAATCACCGGAATGATGAGTTCGTCAATTATATATATAAAAAGTACACAAAGATACGAAAGCTTTTCTTAAGAAAAACAAAAATATAGTAAACATACCGGTTGATAAAGGGAATGTCATAGTCGCCATGGGAAAAAGTTTTTTTGAAAATAAAATGCATGAACTTTTAGCTGACAGTTCCACTTATAGGATGAACAGAGTAAATTCCACAGCAACGCTTCAGACGAGGAACAATGGCTGTACAAGAAATGGCTATACAATAACAAACAAATTTACGATATAGAGAAGACACATTGCTAACAACTCACAATATAAAGTAAAAAACTCATTTGAATTTGTGGGAAAGGCTAGAAACGTTAAATTAGATTCAAACGATGTCCTGGTATCATACGACGCTGTGTCGCTTTTTAGAAACATCCCTTTACAACTCTCGTGTTTCATGGCTTCTTGACAACGTTTCTAGTCTTCTTCTATGTTTAAGGCAGGCAGCGTCGAGCTCTGAGCGTGTTTCAGAGAAACTCGGTCAACAAAGTTCCCAGCGATCTGTTGCGATTGTAGCTTTCCGACGTCAAACCGTTTTGGCCTTTCTCGACTCCGTTGCTCTTTCGATATCCAGGCTCTGACCTTGATTACAAGTTGATGATTTTAGTCGATGTTTGCCTCTCGGGAGTTTCGGACGTTGAGAATACTGGAGAAATGTCTGACGTTGATCGCATCGTGGTCAATCTGGTTGACAGTGGATTGATCAGGAGGTCTCTTTGTGAATGTTTAGGTGTGGAAACCGCGTGCTAGCCACAGAGAGGCTCCGCCCCGAGGCGAAATCCAACAGCCTGAGTCCGTTTCCGGATGTGTTTTCGTGCGGGTTGTGTTTACCGATGACTCAAGCAAAGATGTCCTCCTTTCCCAGCTGAGCGTTGAAGTCTCCTAGAGAGATTTTGGTGTCGTATCTGGGGCATCGATCGTATGTTCTTTTTAGGAGATCATAGAAGTCATCCTTGGTGTTGTCATCCTTGGTGTTGTCATCCTTGGTGTTGTCATCCTTCTCCTTTGTCGGGGCGTGAGTGAATATTAGGCTCATGTTCCCGAATTAAGCCTTAATGCGGATTGCCATGAGGCGTTGGCTGACTAGGTCGTAGCTCAAGACAACAAATCCGTACCCAAATAAGCGCTGACTTCTCTCTCTGTAGCAATCGCTGTAGTAGATGTCGCAGTTTTCCATCGTTTTCATGCTGGGCCCATCCTATCGTACCTCCTGGATGGCGGTAATGTCGGCCTTGTAGCAATCAAGAGCATCCGCATGTTGTTCGGCTACACGTGGCCTATTAAGGGACCTCACATTCAACGTGTAAAACCGATATGGGTTGACATGGGTTGTCAACAGTTGATCTGTCCTTATCCGAGGCATATCGGCTTTTCTGAACTAAAGGTTTTTTGTTTTACATGGTGAGAAAATTAAATTCACGCACTACTTACAGACTGTGGTCGCCGTGGCGTAGTGGGTAGAGTGCGACGCTCACACGCCGAAGGGTCTAGGTTCGACTCCCAGTTCAACACCAATTTTTCTAATATTTCACGGCACCACCTCTTTCGAGCTGCTGACAACACTCAAAGAGTAATAATGTCTAAGAAAGCTTCTCAAATTCCGCCGTTCGGAGTCGGCAAAAAACTGTAGGTCCCTTCTACTCGTGAGAGAACAGTAGCGCGCACAACAAAAGTAGTTGATGAGCAAGCTAGGCGCTGGTCCCCCTTTGGACTGTAGCGCCAACAATTATTATTATTACTTACAGACTGATAGGCCAGACCCATTATTTAACCCTCGAGCAATAGGTAATCAAACTCTTATAAGGAATGCAAAGATGTATCCTTATCAACAATCCATGTAAATATACCCATGATTTTCAGAAATTCAGAAAATCTACTAAAAAATGTTGGTGCTCTAATTTCGTCTGAGGAGTAGGCTGTGGAGATGCCCCAACAACAATGACTTAATTATTGACTCTGTCGATACGTTAATGTTTCCAACTTAGCCCCCCCCCCCACACTAGAAAGCTCTCCTCCTTGGGCAATCTTTGCATCTGTGTTGGGCCACAATGTAAAACAAAAAAGCGCACAACGAAATTAGAAGCAATGAAAATCCAAAAAAATTCGACACTTTCTAGTTCAGGAAAAATTCTAGTGAAAGTTTAGCAAATTTGTCAGCAAATGAAATTAGTAACATCGATGGGTAATGATGATGATGATACCATCAACGAATTATTCCAAGCAAAAAGTGTAACGATTTCTTAAATCAGCAACAGCAGCAACAACGATGTGCAAAAAGAGGTTAAATCAGCAGCAATACCTTTATTAAGTCTTTTCCAGCTGTACGATCACAATTAGAGCAGATCAATAACAGTAAAAGCTTTTCGATAACGCAAGTGACCGGAGACAACCATTAAAAAGCTTTTTAATTTTTGAGCACGACCAATAATTTGCGTCTTTAACGAACTAAAAGCCAAATTGAAATTTTTCTGCCATGAGATACGATCTCGTTCAGACACAATTTTAACAAAAAACTTTTATTCTTGGAAATATGCAACATCTAGGCAGTTCTGTGCTCTTAGATATGTACGACATGCAAGGTTGCGGGAAGAGGCACAGTGAATTTATATATATGTATATATAGTACCTCACAAAATTGAGCATACACTCACAGCTTTAACATATTTTTATCTTTTTCGCCTTACAAAAAGTAGTTAATTAATAAAACTTAAATGCAGTTCGAATTGACATATTGCAATTGCTAAAAACCATAAACAAAAATATGAAAATTAAAACAAAAACTTGCTATAAAAAAAGGCACTTCATTTTAACACACAAAATTGAGCATACACTTTACTTTAAGTGTTCGAGTTAAGACTAAAACACAAAACAAAAACAGTTACAAATAAAATTTCAGTAACGTGTGGCACCTCCTTCAGCATCAATGACAGCTTGTTTTTTTTTTAATGCATTTTTTTATTATTTCATCATAGTTTTCTTAAATGCTAGACAAAAGTACTTAAAGTACTTTTCTAATCTTTGATCTTAATTTTAACTAACTGACTTTTCATAAGTACTCTAAGCTAACAAAGGATTATTTTTTTACTTCTGCCTTTCGGCCTATTTCAGTTTTTAATTTGTGTTTCTTTTAATTGTCTTCATTCTAGCTTGTAACCGCCGTGGCATGGACTTTACCAGTTTTTGAGTAAAATATGGCTGAATCCCTTCCCAAGCTGCCTGAATTTGAGCTTTTAGCTCCTGCTTATTGGGGCAGGAACTTTCTTTAACCCGCACTTTTATTTCGTGCCATAGATATTCAATAGGGTTAAAATCCGGCGATTGTGGGGGTATTTTTAGCTGCTTTGGAGCGTTATAAAGCAACCATTCGCGTACTAAATAGGAGGAGTGCTTCGGTTGGAAGTAGAAAACCGAAGGTTAACCTAATTTTACTGCGGAACTCCCCCACAACAGCACAAATCCTCCCCCGTGTTTTATGGTTGACTTTATATTTTTAGCTTTGAGAACTGTAATTGGTTCCCTCCAAATAATTTGTTTGCTATCAGACCCAAATAAATTTATTTTTGTTCCATCTGAAAACAAAACACCTTCCCAAAAGTTTTCCGGGTGGTTAACATATTTTCTAGCAAACTCCAATCCTTTCTTCTTATTAACTAGGGAAATGTACGGCTTCCTTCGGGCGATCCTACCATTTAAGTTATTCTTTCTCAAGGCTCTACGAACGGTTTCCACTGAAAGAGGCTTATTAATTACGGATGACACCTAAGCCGTAAACTTTGGAACGCTAGATTTTGGATTGGACTTGATTGTTCGAACAATTTACCGCTCGTTTTCGTCCTTCCATAACTATATTTGATTATTATTTTTTGTACCGTTGCATGCAATCGCCCTACAGTTTCTCCCATTTTTCGCATCGACTTCCCCTCGCAAAATAGCTTAATTATGAGCATTCTCGTTGACAAAGTAGTCTGTTTTCGCATGTTTTCCATATTTTCGCACAAAGAAGAGAATATCGGTCTTTTCAGTACAAAAGCGTGTGCAGAAATGATCATCAGGGACATTTGTTGCTTCATTCCTGAACAAATTTGCATGTATCTGTTCAGCGAAGCTTGTGTATAACGCACACATGACATCTGTATGCTCAATTTTGTGTGTCGATTTCAGAGGTTGTTTCCGTTTTCATGCGAAAAGTACCGGTAGGAAGTCGCCTGTCTGTGAATTTGGCATATACTCTTGTTTAAGATATGTATTCAGTTATGATTGTATACCAAAAAAAAAAAATAAAACAAAAAAGTGGTCGTCCTTAAAACAGCACGAATATGAAGTAATGATAGGTGTATGCTCAATTTTGTGAGGTACTGTATATACAGTGTCGGACAAAACTAAAGAAAATGAAATGAATGAAATATTTTGACGCAGGTAAAAACAACAAACGGCAACTTTTTCCAATTCAAATAAATTTATTTTCCCCATTAATACTGTTCAAAATTAAAACCAGTATATTATTGGAATTTCATTAAAAAACTATATATATATATATATATATATATATATATATATATATATATATATTAGTTTTGTTTTGGGCGCACAAAACTAAGGAAACTCCTCAAGTTTTCTAAAGTAAAATAAAAATATTCAATCCTTCTTCGGATATTTTCTGTTTTTATGTACTGTTACTTTACTGTATGACATGATAACAAACTGGAGTTAAAGGATTTACTTGAAATTTGTTTTTTGGCGGGATAAAACGTGTATTGATAACTAAAATATTATATGGCTAATAATAAGTATGATTAAAGGTTTAAATCAAAAATAGTTTATGAATATAAGAGAGGTGTTTCTCAAAATGAAATATGTAGTTAATATTTAATATCAAAATCAGTTATATTTAAACTAATAAAAAAATGTAATGAAACAGGTTTGGTTGAATTAGTTGATAGAGGAAGCAGGCCAAAGCAAGGCCATCTGCTGATCGGGAAAATAAAAGCTGAGCCTGATGTTTCGGCCAGGGAAACTTTAAAAAAAAAATTTAATTTAAACATCCATTAAAGAACGACTTGTAGACGAGCTGCAGAGGGCAAATTGTTTTGGAGGCAACCTTTAAGAAACCTTCATTTTAAAGAAGAATCGAAGAGATCGTATTACATTTGAGCAAACTTATGGGAGTTGGAGAACGGCAAAATTAAATAGTACTTGCACTTCTACTTGTACTATGTACTTTTCTCCTAGAATACCAGCTGGAAAAAGATTTGATTCGTGCTATTGTAACAAAACTATGAAGCATGGTGGTGGTTCCATAATTCTGTGGGGATGTTTTTCATCCCAAGAGTTGGGAGTTCTCCGAAAAAAAGAGGGACCAATGGATCGATTTCAATAGCAAAGTAATTTGGAAGAGACTATGTTGTCCTATGCTCAGGATCACATGCAATTTCGTTGGAGATTTCAGCAAGGTAATGACCCAAAGTGTGGCTGCTGTGGCCTAGTGGGTGGACGAAGGGTGTAGGTTCGATTCCCACCTCAACACCAATTTTCGAATTTTTCACGGCACCACTTCTTTCGAGCTGCTGACAACACTCGAAGAGTAATAACTGTCTAAGAAAGCTTCTCAAATTTCGCCGTTCGGAGTACGCAGGTCCCTTCTGTAGGTCCCTTCTACTCGTGAGAGAACAGTAGCGCGCACAACAGTTAATGAGCAAGCTAGGCTCTGGTCCCCCTTTGGACTGTAGCGCCAACAATTATTATTATTATAATTATTATTAATGATCCAAAGCACACGGCAAAAACATTTAAAATTGGTTTCTGGTAATAAGAATTGATGTTCTTAAATGGCTATTCCAATCTCCTTATATTAGCCCCATTGAAAATCTATAGGAAACAGTCAAAAGAAAACTAAAGGGGCAATATTTCAAAAACCATCAGTAAAGTTTTGATGCTTTTCACGAAGAAAACACAAACCTCTGTAGAAAAAAATCTTATAAAATACATAGAATATATGCAGAGACGATGTCAAGCAGTTTCAAAAAATAAGGGTGCGTCCACAAAATTTAATTACGAGATAGAAGTTATACAATATCAAACGTTTTTTCCAGTTTCCTTATTTTTTCCCGCCCAGAATAGTATGTTATAATATGTTTTTTTGTTATTACTAAACTGTTGATGAAGTTCCAATAATGTTTTGCTTTTTATTTTGAAGGTAAAATAAATTTATAAAAATGAATTTGAAAACCTTGCCTTTTGTGGTTTTATCTGCTCCCAAATGTTTCAATCACTTCAGTTTCCTTAGTTTTGTCCGATACTTTTTATGCATGTGTATATACAATTTGGAGAATTTTCAACAGTCGTGTAGGTACGTTTACACATCACTCGCTTTCAACTCGAGTGACACCCAATTTCCTTCCTTTTGCATAAATTCACATTACTCTAACCGATCAGAAATTGTATGAAATATTTCCAACGATATATATATACATAATAAGCAATATATTCATATCGTATATACCAAATACCGTTTTTTCACAGATGCACGGCGTCGCGTGTAATTTCATTTCGGTTCGATTCTCGTAGTATACTGATAAGTGTTTATGCAGATCATGATATCAAAAATCAAAAATAAAATAAAATTAGTCGAATATACTTACGTACGTATGTGTAAATTTGTGAACTTAAGCAGATTAATCGACATGTGCAAAAATAGACACATTTGATTAAAGAAAGAGAAAGAAGGTAATGAACATAATGACACACACTTCAAACTGTGTACTTCCCCCATTCTGATATCATACCGGTGTTCTTATTTGTTTAAAATAAAAGCTCAGTGAAGTCGAGAACTCAAAACCGTCGGAGGTGTTGAAGAGCTATTGTTAACTACAAGTTACATTTTGCTTAAGCAATAATTGATTAATATTGTTAGTGTATATATTTAACAGTCGCAAAATACATTTTTGTGCTTAACGCGAAAGGTGTAATTTTCATTTAAATCAATCGCCTGTAGTACTCACTCAATAATGGCATCAAATCTTCAACTTAAAAAAGGAAAATTTATGATCTTCAACATGAGTTACAACAGGCAGGGGTCTGAAGCAGATGCTAAGAATCTAGCAAAAACTTTTCAACACATAAATGCCGATGTAGAAAACTGTTCAAACTTCACCAAAGAACAAATAATGGAAAGAATGCGAAGGGGTGAGAATTTTTTTTTTAATTTTAAAATTTTTATCAAAAATATGTACGTCGATCATATCATATTATTTTCAATAGAACGAAAAGATTAATTGTTTTTTTATAATGCCTTTATAAACAAGAGTAATAAATCCATTAATTTAGCATTAAAGTCCGTTCAAGTGGTTCGCCTGACAGGCACATCTTACCACCTCAATCTTTCTAGACCTTTTTGATGACCTTGAGTTGTAGTCAGTGGATCGCTTGAGTACTTTAACAATTTACGATTTGGAAATTGAGTACGCAAGAGATGACATATTGCGTGATACCTGAAAACTCTAGACATGAGCTTGTCCAGAATTAACAAAGTCAAACCAGCCCCATATTCTGAAAAAATGACCACATGACGTCACCGCTTCACAACCATCAAACTCACAGTCATTTTGAATACATATGTCACTTTCCTGATAATGCACATCGTTCAAAGTGATTACTTATCGCTCGAGATCGTTATCCAATTCAAGCTGCCGAAAGCCCCCAACTTCAAAGCAATAACGAAGCCAGTGGTCACACGCTGGATCGTTTAGATATTCTGTAACTAGATGTACAAAGTGCTACGAGTCAGTCAGAATTATAGCTTTGTTTTCCTTGCAATCTAATTATCTTTGATTAATAATATCTATTTATAGTATAATGCACAGATAAAATTGATAATATATTTGATACAAATTTAATTCCTTATACATAATACTCTGTGGTGCCCGATGTGTCTCCGATTGAAGACGTCGGGCTATCGAGTGGCTGACTATTTTCCTGCATCTGCTGATCGGTTGTCGTTTTGCCTCGTCATCTTTTGTTAGTCCCCGTGTTCCTTTGCTGGTTGGCCGTCTGTGTGTTTCTTTGTTCCTGTGACGTTTCATAGTAACTGTCGCCGGGTGGCCTGATCGACTGTTTGGCTTGTGGCGTGTTTGTCTTGTACGTACTGTTCGTCCGTTTGGATTTGTACTTGTCAGTCCGGCTTCGAATCCCATATACAGTAGCGAGCAAAAAAATGAAAGTGGAATAGTATAATTTTGTCTCCCGTTTGACATCGTAATGTTTTGAAATTTTGTACAAACTTTTAAAATTATTTGTGTCTTGTCTATGAAGAGTCTATTTTTACCAATTCGAACTACAAGATAATTATTTTTATAGAAATGTTCCCCAATGTGAATTAAAAGCGAGCAAAATAAATGCAAATGCTCAACAAAACTTAAAAATTAACGGATTTATTAATTTTTTTCGAAAAATTGTTGGATGTAACAAAGAAAAGAATTTAGTAGTTTGTTGAGTATCCTTTGTTAGTAATAATAGCGCGCAATCTTTTAGCCATGGAATCAACAAAAGACACCCATTCTGACTTTATTCTTTCCATCAGCTCAGAAGTATTCGATGACCCTCGCTTCCCAATCTCTCGGTGTACAACATCCCATAAATTCTCTATAGGGTTGAAGTCGGGAGATTGCGCTGGCCACTCCTTACTTACCTCACACTATTCTGAGTGATGTCTTTAAGTGAGTAGAAGTGTCTTGCAGTCGCTTCAGTTAGTAACGATTTTAAGCTTCCAAACCTAAGATTAAAAACCTTAAGTTAATAGTGTCCTGTTTGTGTGGAGTCATATATTTTTGTAATCTGCAATGCCATTGCCATCGGGTGTGTCAACTAGGAGCAAACAACAAAGGAGTCATCACTCAAAAAATTCTTGAAGAGCAATTAATGAAGTTTACATCATCACTTCAATGCAGTTTTATTGAGGAAATCAAAAAGTTACAAGATGAATTTCTCAACAAAATCGACGATATGTTTTGATATCTAAACAGTGTGACAAAATCAATGGCGCAATTTTGAACTTGGACACGCGTGTAAACAAACTTGAAGAAAACACCGCTTCAATCTCTCAGACGCTCAGAGAGGAGATCAACACTCTGCCTCAAAAACTAAGTCATTGAACAGGAGGAAGTTGCTTGTGGTGCTTTACTTGCTGGTGTACCTGTTCTTCCCGAAGAAAACAACACTAATGTTTTTGTTAAGCTCTGTGAGTCCATTAACTGTCGCCCGACGCCCCTCGTCCGTGCAAAAGTGCAAAAGGGCGCAATGCCAACAATAAAAAATCTGCGTCTACAACCGCTGTTGATTATTTTGAAGTTCCGCTCTTCATTTGAGAGAAATTCTATTCTCAACGCTGCTGCTCAATACCGCAAGGAGAAACGAGTTCTGAAGCTGAGTGACATTGGCATTGATCTTAATGGCAACTGTTACTTAAATGAAAGTTTCACTAAACACTCTCGCTCTCTTCTGCAATCAGCTCTTCGCTTAAAGAGAACGAAATCATTATCGTCAGTTTACACCAAATCTGGAGTCGTTTATGTTAAGGAGAATGTTTACGGAAGAAGTTTTGCCAAGACTGCTGAAGATCTGCGCTCGTTCGTTGCTGGTGCTGCCGACGCTGCTACTTCTGCATGATTTCTACTACTCAAATTGAATTCTCTCATTTTATTATTTTGTTCCCTTTTAACCTCTTGCTCCCTTACTAATTCCTTATCTCTTACCTCTTTTTCTCTCTTTCCTTCTTTCTATTTTTTCTTCTTGCTTGGTAGTTTTAATCAAAATGTACAGTGTGGATGAAAATATTACGCACACTATGGTAAATATTCTCTCAAATTTTCGAGATGGTCTCAAAGTTTGTTTTTTTAATACACGTATTCTGAATCAATGTAAATTAGATCTAATTGTGTAGATATAATTCCTGTATGTGAAACTTGGTTTAAAAGTAATGTTCCTGATGTTGTATGCAAAATTAATAATTTTTTGATTTTTAGAAATGACAGAATAACGCTTACAAAAGGTGGCGGTATAGCACTCTATTGTAAGACTTCACTTAAATGTAAAATTATTTCTAAATCAACTGACTCCGAATGTGCATTTTTGATTGCTGAGGTACATAAAGGTTCCATTAAATGTCTTGTAGCATGTGCTTATGCCCCTGATCGCAGTTGCAGTACTCAACCCTTCTTTGCTTGCCTTGCAGAATATTCAGCTCAGTATGAGCATATTATTGTTTGTGGTAACTTCAACGCTGACCTGCTCAAAGACAATGCTCGAGCTTTTCATATGAAAGACTTTACTCTCTCACTTGGGCTCACAATTTATAAAACAATGTACTCCACGCGGTTTGCTAAAGGTGACAAACCTAGTCTTCTTGATTTAGTTATAGTTTCTGACCCATCATCTGTTCTTCTTTTTGACCAGCTTTCTTTAGACTACATTTCGGATCATGACCTCATCTTCTTCACTTACAGTTTACAGTTTGATCATACAGTAAATCCTCACACCTTTTCATACAGAGACTATAAGTCTTTTAACAGGGATGTGCTTGAATTGGCTGTTCTAAACGCCCTAGGCTATGTTGTCGATTGAGCTCTAGTATAGATGACAAACTTAATGCTTTTCAGAATATACTACTAAATCGGTTTGACCAACATATACCGCTGAATACTGTCAAGATTCGTAACAAAGGTTGTCCCTGGTTTACTACTGAAGTAATGCATAGTATTAAACTGCGCAACTGGCTCTATACTAAATGGAAAAAAGTCCATCGGATTTCAACTGGAATGCTTATAAAATAGTGCGAAACCAATTAGCTGCTACTGTACGTAATGCTAAATGATTATTATATGCTTCTAAGCTGAGTTCTTCACTTCCCCCTAAGACAACCTAGTCTAAGAGTCGTATAGGAGTCTCTGATAGCAAGCATAATGGCAAATGTATGATTGACCCAGATACTCTCAACAACTTCACACGGACTTAAGACCCTTTGAAGTGGAAACCGTCAGTGAAATTGAGGTGATTAATGCATTCAGGGAAATACGATCAAATGCTGTTGGGGAAGATGGAGTTCCTTTGAAATTTGTAAAATTAATCCTCCCTATCATAGTATCTCACATAACCCATATTATTCACTGTATTCTATCATCAACTTTTCCTAGATCATTTTTTTTTTTTATAATTGACGCGTGCAAAAGGGGTTGCGAGTACCCTTAAGTGACCGGATCAAGTCACAGCACGGGCCGAAGGTATAGACGAAGAGAGGGAAAGGAGGTACCGATGCACATTGGTTTTAAATACCTGTGGATTGTAATGAGGAGGAAAAATCGAGCTGGGAAGAGCATTCCAGATTCGTGTAGTGCGGCTAAAGAACGAGTCTCTGAATTTGACTGTACGTCCGAAAGAGGGCTTGAGGGTGAATTGATGGGCATTCCTAGCGAGGCGTGTATTGCGGGTGAATTCTTGAAGGGGAGGAATGCAACTGGCTAATTCGTCTGAGCATTTCTTTTTGAAATAGCGGTAAAAAAGTGACAACGACGCGACATTACGTCGGTGTTCTAACGAGTCAATCGACTTCGCAATATTACTGTCACCTATAAGTTTTATCGCTCGCTTTTGAATTCTATCCAGCAGGTGCAGGGAGGTCTTAGAAGCACCTGACCAGATAGGAGCGTTATACTCAAGTTTTGGGCGTATGTATGCCTTGTATATTGTAGCCGGATCAGAGGGGGTGAAGTACTTCTTGCATCGTTTAAGGAAACCTAGACATTTCGCAGCATTTTTGGCGACCTCAAATATGTGATCGTTCCAACTAATTGTTGGGTTGATACACATACCGAGGATGGAAAGTCTTTCGGTTTCAACAACGCAAATGCCGTTCATGGATAACGGCTGATTATTTTGTGATCGCTTTAACGACAGTAGACAGCACTGTGTTTTGGAAGCATTAAATTCCACTCTATTCTTATTTCCCCAATCGATTATGCTGTCAAGGTCGGAATTTAATGTGCTTAACATACGCTGCCGTTCCGAGTCTAAGGCCGAAGTGGAGGGACGTGAGCCAAGGAACGAATATGAAAAGCTGAGGGTACTGTCATCAGCGAAGGAATGAATAGGATTAGAAGTAGCAGACAAGAGATCATTTATAAAAATGAGAAAGAGTGTCGGAGACAAAACAGAGCCCTGGGGAACACCAGCATTAATATAGTGAATATCAGACTTGAATCCATCCAAAACGAGTTGTATTGAACGATTCGAAAGGTAATTTCTAATCCATTGAAGAAGAGACTCATCGATCCCAAAAGCACGCATTTTAGACAAAAGAGCCTGATGCCAGACCCTGTCAAATGCCTTTGAAATATCAAGCGCAACAATCTTGCTTTCTCCTAAATTGTGCAAAGATTGGTTCCACTTTTCAGTGAGATATGCCATCAGATCACCAGTGGAACGGTTGCTTCGGAAGCCGTACTGCCGGTCATTAAGAAGCTTCCGGGACTCAAGATATTTCATAAGCTGATGGTTTATCAGCGTTTCCATGACCTTGGAGAGAAGGGACGTTAGTGCTATGGGTCGGTAGGAGGTGGGTGACGAACATTCGCCCTTTTTAGGGACGGGCTGAACAAATGCAGTTTTCCACTTACTCGGAAAGAGCCCTGAAGAGTAGGACAGATGGAAAAGCTTACGCAGTGGTTTTGCCAGCGTAGAAGAACACCTCTTCAGAAGAACAGGGGGTATACCATCCGGGCCAGCGGATTTGTGTATGTTTAGATCTTTAAGTACTCTTGCTACTGTACGAGTGCGAAAATGGATTTGCCCCATGGAGAAATTTACGCTCTCAAGTACAGGTGGGGACAAAGTGTTATCTGGCAGCGTTGAGCTAGCTGCAAAGTGTGCAGCAAGCAGATTAGCTTTATCCAAAGAGCTGACAGCTGGAATGTCATTGCAAATGAGCGTTGGGATCGAAGACGAGGCTGAATTCCTTATGTTTTTTACGAAAGACCAAAAGCTTCTGCTACCCTTGGGGCATTGTAGAACTTTTTGCCTCAACTTTTGGTCAAAGGAAAATATAACACAATTGAATATTTTTCCGGATGAGAGGTGAGAAACAGACCCAAGGTGTTAGCGGTATGATCTGCAATGTCAGGTATTCGTGTTGGCTCATTCACAAATTATTTACCTCAGCGAAGATTTCAACATACCTTTCTTCGGGTGTTGTCTGGCCTGAATGTCGAAGCCAAGTAGAATTGTGTACATTGAAATCGCCCGCAATAGCGATTTCAGTGCGAGGGTACAGGGATACAATTCTTGTGATGGAGTCAGACAGCGCATCAAACTCATTATAAGTTGAGTTGCTGTCCAGGTTTGGACTTCTATAAATAAAACAGTAGTGGATTAAATGCTTACGGACAAAGAGTTTTAACCACAGAAAATTAAATTCCGGATTGGAACAGTGGCCATATTGTGGTTGAATTTGGTAAGCAACATCACTACGCACATAAATGGCGAGACCGCGGTGTAAAAAGAATAAGGGCACCAAGCTATATCCAGGCAGGTTCAAATCCGATAAATCGGTATTCTCACCCACCTGTGTTTCGCTCAGCGCCAAGACAGCTGGTTTGTGACGAGAGAGGTGGACGTAAACGGCAAAGAGATTAGTTCTCAGTCCGCGAATGTTGCTCACGTCAACACGAAATTGCCCTCTCATGTCAGTCGTAGGCATTTGAAAACCAACTCCGACAATGCAGTTGGTGAAAGTAAGCAGAGTTCAGAAGTGTAAATTCTGCGATTAGCTTCACAAAACAAATCAACGTAGGTGTTATGCCCGTACATTGACTTGAATTGGTCCACTAACAAAAATTCACACTTCCGAATCCGCTATGTCAGATGTTAGGCAGACTCGGACATCGCCCCAGCCCGTCTGGTAAATCAAACGGGAGTTGCGACCGAGAATGCCCAACAGTGGCTTGTGAAGGAGTGGGAAAGGGGGGAGCGGGCCGCGTGCGCTCTACCGAATCACTTCACTGCACTACACTGCACTACACTGCACTTTTTTTTTTTTGTAAGAATTTATTTATTTATTTTTTTTTCCACTCGCGGAGGTGTTGGGCGTTAAATGTTCTTAAGAACGACGCGAGGAATTCTTTTTTTTTTCTGTTATTTATTAAGTGCATGCAGCGACGACACGTCTGCATGCGTCGGAGGATGACACGGCACTCAATCATGGAAAATAGTTATACCTATTGCTAAACGACTAAATCCATCCTCTCCTTCAGATTTTAGACCGATCAGCATTCTACCTTGCTTATCCAAAGTCTTAGAGAAACTCATAGCAAAGCAGCTGATTGAACATCTATCTCGTAATAGCTTACTGTATGAAGCACAATCTGGTTTTAAAGCTAATCACAGTACTTCTACTGTCATGGTTAACATCGTAGAAGACATTAGGCAACTATGACAAACTATGACAAAAAACAGATTACACTTCTCTGCTTACTTGATTGCTCTAAGGCTTTTGATAAAGTTAATTACAAGATACTTTCCTGCAAATTGAAAAATTTCTTTGCATCTTATTTCAAGCTTCCTATCCGATAGGTTCCAAAGAGTTGTTATCGACCCCCTTAATTTTTCTCATTAAATTCCGATCTTGACAGCATAATTGATTGGAGTAAAAAGAATAGAGAGGAATTTAATGCTTCCAAAACTTAGTGCTGTCTATTGTCACTCACGCGTTTTCAAAACAACCCGCCATTATCTATGAATGGCTCTTGCAATGTTGAAACTGAACGACTTTACATCCTCGGTACGTGTATCAAATCAACACTAAATTGGAACGATCACATATTTGAGATCGCAAAAATGCAGCGAAATGTCTAGGTTTCTTAAAGCGATTCAAGAAATACTTTACCCCTTCTGACCTGGCAACAATATATAAAAGGCATACATCCGCCCGAAGCTTAAGTACAAAGCTCCTATCTGGTCCGGTGCTCATAAGACCTCTCTGCACCTATTAGATATAATCCAACAGCAGGCGATAAAACTTATTTTTTGATAATAGTGCTGCGAAGTCAATCGACTCGCTTGAACATCGACGAAATGTTGCGTCTCTATCACTATTTTATCGCTATTTCAACAAAAAATGCTCTTACGAGTTAGCCAGCTGCATTCCTCCCCTTCAAGAATTCACCAGCAATACCCGTCTCGCTAGGAATGCTCACCCGTTCACCCTTAAGCCCACCTTCGGACGTACAGTAATGTATAGAGACTCGTTCTTCAGCCGCACCACAAGAATATGGAATGCTCTTTAATAATCTTATAGAAATCCAACGTTTAAGTCTTACATTATGTTTTCTTACGCGCGAAGGAAAAGAACATAAAATGATGTGATTGTAGAGAATATTAATAAAATTTGAGTAAGAGGTAGAAGATTTACTACAGGAGTACACATCATTCCAAGACTGAAAGCATAAAGAACGCCTTAGTTCCTTGAAGTTAATTTTAGTCAATATTACTGGTGGATTAAAAGGTCTAGTCAATGAGGATCTCGGGATTAGTAAATCTGCCATACAGTGACCAGTTATATTAACATCAAATAGATATTTAATATATTCATTAATCCCCATATTAGAAAAGCGACCAAAGATGTGATCTAGACAGGTTGCCGATGCAGGCCTTGTAGAGTCATTTATAAAACAAATAAGTCCTTTAGAATCGAACAATGATAACAAAATTAGAAATAGCGTCATTTGATGTTAAAATGTTAATATTGAAATCACCCAACATAATGAGGTTTTTGGAGTTTTCCAATGTCAAACATTTTGAAAATTCATTAAAAAAGTTATCAGCATTGAACATATGCAGTCTATAGATACATATAAAAACATACAGTACATGGTTTATTTCAACACAGATATTTAAGACATCATCAGCCCTAACAAAATTAAAATACACAACTTCACGTACTAAATGACAGTCCTTCACGAAACAACCAACTCTGCCTGCATCGTAATTTTCATTCATTTTGGAGATAAAATTAAAACCAGATATATTATATTCATTTTATATCAGAAACAAAATGCATTTAATTAGATCAAGATCATTAAAAGATTTAATGGAAGTTACTTTTCCTCCCTCATTTTTTTTTATTAGAATTTGATTGTTGCTAAACCATACATATTTTCTACCTATCTCTTTCATCGCCGCCTTCACTTTCATGAAGAGAGCTTGCGTAAACTTCATAAGAGAATCATTAATGTAAATAGTACCGCTCGTTTTATTTTTGCTGCCGCTCCTACTACCACTGCTACTCCTGTTATCACTGCTGATGTTGTTGATGATGGAGAAGTGCCTGTTGAGAGCATTTATGTTTTTTCTCTTCGCGCTCATTATTCGCTGCTTTGTAGAGCAATCCCCAAATTTAACACTGATGATTGTTTTCGAAGATGAAGATTTTGATTTGACTTTTTTTTACGAAGCAATTATCAATTTTAAGTGTCTGGTACATCGATCACCAAGGCTTTGGAGAAAAATCTGTTGTGCCGTCTTCAGCGCATTGGAATCGTTGACTTCAGACACACCCACATTTTCGAGAGAATTACTCAGAAGCTGTTGTTTTTGCCAATTCAATTTACTGTCCAAGTTGTTAACTCTCGCTCTCAGATCAGCATTTTCGGTACTCTCGGAGTATCGTACTTTCGAGAGAATTACTCAGATGCTGTTGTTTTTGCCAATTCAGCTTACTGTCCAAGTTGTTAACTCCCGCTCTCAGATCAGCATTTTCGGTACCCTCGGAGTACCGTACTTTCGGAGAGCGACGACGCAAAGTTGCACACTTGTCGAAACGAAAAGGCTTGCCGGTGATTTAAGAAAAAAGTCAGCACCTTCATAAATGATAAATTAACACACGCCCAATAAAAAAAGTTTTTGCAATCATCGCGATTAATTTTGGTCGTACAATTGCGATCGATTTTTTGGAAACAGACTGAAATATTCATATTGCAGACTAATAAATTAATGTTCCTTATGATGTGCACCCCACGACTATCAGACTAGAACTGATACAGGTTAAATTACATTTGAAAGTAATTAAAATTGAAAACATTTTTAATTACCATTACAGACATAATTTTTCATCAAACGAGTTGTAACAGAACATTGAAAGAATTTTTCATTGTCCTTAAACAACACCAACCTCTCAAAATTCGTGTCAAGAAGATTTTGTTTTCTTGGAGTTGATACTAAATCAGGTAACTAACCCCATTTTTCTACTAGCGCAAAACTTCTATTTTTCTTCCTTTTGCAAAGGTAGGCTGTGTGTAGGTACACTGCCAAACCAAGATTTCCGCGTTAAGCATTCTGACGTCCCTTATTTTAAAGGTTGTCAAAGGTAGTATTAAGAAGCCATTTTTAAAAGTCAAGTATTTCGGCATATGGCTTCATTACCTTGCAGTATTCTTTTAAGTAAAAATTGTTGGCGACGGAAAAACGCCTCAAACACAGCTCTGAACATACTTCGTTAATTTGATTTTCCGCCTGTAGGATTTGAGAAACGGATTTAAACAAAGAATTCCTGCGGGTAACGACTGGACTTTTCAGAGATTTATTAGTCATAAGTTGCAAGTTCTCATTGCTTGAGGTTTTTGTGTCAACAATTTGCATAATTTTCTCCGCTTGATTCAAAAAACGTTTTGCAAATTCCTTAATTCTTTTGAGCTTTAGGCAGTAAAAAAAAGAAAGAAAAATGATTGAACGTTTCTTTTGTCCAATTAGTTCCTGCTTTATGTTGACAACTAAGATTTTTTGTTTATTAAAACAGGTTTTCATTATTTCAATGTCAGTTTTGTTGCATTCACCATCAAGCGTCTTGCGGAAGGGGCTGTTCTTCCAACTTTCACAAGCCAAGCCATTCTGCCTGCTCATACACTTTATGTCAGGCATAATTCATAGATTTTCTTTTTGATGTGGTCGTTTTGCATGTTTCAGCGTATACTTTATTCATTTCTTGTATATAAAAATGTTGTATAGCAAGTACAAATTGCCTGTCTGCTTATTTTATAAGCTCATTAACTTTCTGCTAATAAATTTGTTTAACTTAAGTTTAAACAGTATTGACTGTTTTATTCAAATCTTCTGTAGCATATAAGACGGGGAAATTGTCAGATAATATATTTCAATAGCTGCAGAGCTTTGTGACGTTTACGCATGGAAATACATATGATCAATTTATGTCGACGTGTTTATTGATATGTCAAGCCGTGTCGATTGTTTGAAGACACTTACCAACTCTTTCGAAGACATCATCACCATGTAGCTTAGAACAAGTGAGCTATTCTCTTTCTGAACCTCTTTATTTGCAGAGATTCACAGTTGAACACTTATAAAAAACTTTTAGTATTTAAGTACTTATTTCAAGCAATAATATTTTCCGGTATGGGGTAAATCTGCAAAAAAATCAAGTGCGCAGCTTACAAATAATTCAAAATAAGGTCTAAGGTCTAGGCTCTACTAGGTATACCAGGTATACTACCAGGTATATATAAAGTGAGCGTCAAGATACAAATGTCTCGATAAAGAACGAGCCCTTATTTTTGACATCTGTGAAAAATATTTAGTATAGATCAAGTCATTGAACAGACAACATCATATTTTCTCATCGTGTTAAAAATGTCGATTTTTGTACCAGAAAGTGATGATTTGCGGAAAGCATTAATTTTTTGTTTTCATTTGAAGAAAAGTGCTGCAGAGTCGCATCGAATACTTGTCGAGGCATATGGTGATCACACTCTATCAGAAGCAACATGCAAAATATGGTTTCAACGGTTCAGAAATAATGATTTTGATGTGAGAAATGAAGAACGTGGAAGACCACCAAAAAAGTTTGAAGACGCCGAATTGCAAACGATATTGGATGGAGATGACACTTTGAGTCAAAAGCAAATGTTAAATGTTGCACAACAAACAATTCCTGACCGTTTAAAAGCTATGGGAAAGATCCAAAAGTGTGGAAAATGGGTGCCACTTTAAGGGATGATTATAAAAACCACACAAATTTCGGTTTTCTTCAGACACTTTATTAATGATCTGGATGATTCAACGCTCCTCTATGGACTGTGTCCTCTTACAATATTGTTTCCCTGACCTAACCGGCAGTCCTCTCTTCTGTTTTGATCTATACTACTATTCTCTCTTCGATTCTCGTTTCCTTTCTTCTCTGAAATTATTCTATTACACCACATGAATTGAATGAAAGACAGATGGAAAACCGAAAAAACACTTTTGAAATCTTGCTTCAAAGATACGAAAGAAAATCGGGTTTGCATCGGATTGTTACTGGCGATGAAAAATAGACTTATTTTAAGAATCCTAAACGGAAAAATGTGGTCGCCGTGGCGTAGTGGGTAAAGTGCGACGCTCACCCGCCGAAGGGTCTAGGTTCGACTCCCAGTTTAACACCAATTTTTCTAATATTTCACTGCACCACCTCTTTCGAGCTGCTGACAACACTCAAAGAGTAATAACTGTCTAAGAAAGCTTCTCAAATTTCGCCGTTCGGAGTCGGCAAAAAACTGTAGATCCCTTCTACTCGTGAGAGAACAGTAGCGCGCACAACACGAGTAGTTGATGAGCAAGCTAGGCCCTGGTCCCCCTTTGGACTGTAGCGCCAACAATTATTATTATTATTAAACGGAAAAATCATGGGTTAATCTGGGACAACCATCAACATCGACTGCAAAACCAGATCGATTCGGCAAGAAGACAATACTGTGTGTTTGGTGGGACCAGAAAGGTGTGCTGTGCCACGAGCTACTGAAACCTGGTGAAACCGTTAATACTGATCGCTACCGATAACAATTGATCAATTTGAACCATGCATTGATCGAGAAACGACCAGAATGTGTCAGAAGACATGGCATGCACCTTGACATGACAATGCACCTGCACACAAATCAAAACCGGTTCAGGATACAATCAAAACACTTGGCTGGGAGCAGCTACCCCACCCGCCGTATTCACCACACTTGGCTCCTTCCGACTACCATTTGTTTTCATCGACGCATTTGCTGAGCAGCACTTTGATTCCTACGAGGAGGTAGAAAATTCGGTGTCTGATTGGTTTGCTTTAAAAGACGAACAATTTTATTGGCGTGGTATTCACAAATTGCCAGAAAGATGGTCAAAATGTGTAGAAAACAATACTTTGAATAAAATGCTTTTACTTTCCCATTATTTCATACCGGCATACCTGGTATGTCCAGAGATAAGTTTAAGCAAATACTGCGATTTATTCGTTTCGACAAAAGAACCGAAAGAAGTAGACGCCTACAAACAAATAAATTTGCCTTGGTTTCAGTAGTATGGGATAAGTTTATTGCAAATAGTCAAGCTTGCTATCAACCAGGACAAAATATAGCAGTTGACGAGCAATTACCATATTTCCAACAAAAGCCAGGTGTATGTTTATACAGTATATGCCAAATAAACCCAACAAATTTGGCATCAAATTCTGGCTTGCATCAGATGTTACTAGTAAGTACATTTTGAATGGGTTTCCTTACTTGGGGAAGGATGAACAACGACCATCGTCAATGCTTTTCAGTGAATACGTAGTTTTGGAACTGACCGAGCCGTACACAAATTGTGGAAGGAATATCACGATAATTTTTTCACTAGCATGTCACTCGCAAACAACACTAGTTGGAACTATTAGGGGAAATAAGAGAGAACTACTCAAAGCAGCCAAGAAAAAGAAGGATAATATGAATCGGTTTTTCACTCTTTTATATAAATCGTACAACTCTGTCCTTACAATATATAAAAGCAAACTGAATAAAAGAGTAGTTGTTCTAAGTTCCAGGCATAGATTTGTGAAAATTGATAGAACTTATACAAAAATGTTACCGGATTCTATTAAATTTTATAACAAAACAAAATTTGGAGTTGATATGACGGATCAAATGGCCAGAAAATATACCGTAAAATCCGTTCTCGTAGATGGCCCCTTCAAATATTTTTCAAAATTTTAGATTTAGCTGCTATAAATGCTTGGATTCTTCACAAGGAAACAACAGGATTACAAATGCAGCGAAAACAATTTTTGTTTCAATTAGCAGAACAGTTTTGTATCGATTAGAAAGCTGTAAGGGAGAAGAAGTCATCACAAAATGAAGACCCACAAATATCAAACGCAGCATGTTCTAGCAGACAAAAAATTTGTCAAGTACTCCTTTGCCACAACAACAAAACGAATAACATATGCGAAAAATGTCACAAGTATGTTTGCAGAAGATGCACACATAAAAAGATTTCCACTTTTATATGCTTAAAATGTACAAATAATGTATAAACTATTTTTTTCCTAGTGAAGTATTTTCTTTTTTTAATAATGTTAACTAATAACTTGTTTTATGACTGTAAAAAATATAGGAAATATTAAAAATTTAATTTGAACAAGTTTTTTTTACACATTACTTATTTTTTCTCAATGAAGTCATTTTGACTGTTTTCGGTTATGTAGGTATATACAAAGCTTCCGTCCTTCTAGTGTTAATCTTTTGTTGAAATTTGGTGGAGTATTTGCTATGCACCATTTTTACACATAAAATTTGAAGTACTCTGTTTCACTTATAAATTGCAAATGAGAGTAATTTGCAATATTGTGTGATCGTATCAAATGTAACAGTTAATTTACAGTAAAACGGAAACAAAGAACAACAAAACAACAAACAAAGGGATAGTCGTGGTCAGCTGACGCAATGTGGTCGTGCTTTAGTTTTGTCGCAGCTCGTTTTATTTAATTACTCTATTTTTTGTTGTAGTTCCTTTAATCTTGAAGTAGCATTATTTTGTTTTTCGGTTTTACTAAGTCTATTGCTTGTCAAAATTGCAGAAATAAGATTTACGTAAATCTATTGAAATTTAGTTATCCGGAAATATGTTACCAACTGCCATTGAGTGGTATTGTTTTGTCCGACACTTGTTTTTTATTTTTATTTATCTCTGTCTCTCTCCCTTCCTTTCTATCAATAACAACAACGTCGAATGCCTATCGCTTTGTAAGACTTCACTATGACACGACGTGTCCGTGGTAGTACTAGTTATTTGAATAAGCAAAATTAAAACGTTTAAAGCTTAGAGTTAAAGTTAAAGCATTTAAGGAACCGAGAATAAAACACGACGCAAGCGAAAATCAGTTTTAAAAACAGAAAATAACGGATAATATGTGACTATTAAAAGTCACAGTCAAAGTGATAAAAGAGTGAAACGATATTGCATTAAAACGATGTTGGAGGTTGGTACGATGTCAATATAAATTTAAGTACAATTTAATTTTTAAAACTATAGAAGTGGCCTAAGTGTAATACAAAGTTTAAGGGAGAGTCAGCCAAAATCCATTATACATTTTTTAAATGGTTCAAAAATAAAAAATAACATTTTGATTATTTCCAGTAAAAACAGAAGATTTTAGTGCATACGACTACCTTGCTATAGCATGGGGATCACATGGGTCGGAAGATGGCATTTTACAACATAGCACCCGGGATTTAATACAGTTGCAGAAGGTGTTTTTGACACCGATGTGCAAAAATAAAACACTTTCGAAAAAATTGAAATGGATCATCACCCAAGCATGCCGCGGTAATCTATCGCCAGAAGGAGATACCTCTGCTCCAGAAGCCGAATTTTACGATCCCAAATATTACTTAATATCGTATAGTTCAGAAGAAGGTAATTTTTTTGAACAAATGTTAACTTATTATGTTTACAAAAATTCTTACCAAATTTATTTATGTTTACATAAATAACATATACAATTCGTTGACAGGGTGCAAGTCGTATCGTTATGAAGGAGCTGACTCATTTTTTATTCTGCATTTATGCAAGCAAATTATATTGGATTACAACCAATTTGATATTATTACTATTTTGAAAAATGTAAGCAGAAAGGTTGATAATTTCGCAAAGACTACATATGGAAAGCGGTGTGTTCATTACATTCATTTTATATAACATTTAATCTATTTTAGTATTTTCTATAAACCCCGCAGACAAACTCCATGCAATGAAGAAAACTTCGGCGAGACATTCAAATTCTCATTTTTGGCATCAAATACACAGGGCTAAGTGTGATTGTGAACACATGTTCTAAAAAAACACAACCATTTGTATTTCCATTTAGCTAAATACAGAGTCTGCAATAAAACAAGCCAGCAGTGTGGCAAAAACAGATATACGAGGTCTGTTCAAAAAATTACATGGCGACATTAATTGATCATACATACAATAATAAAAATATAAATACAATAAAATAAAATATATTTAAGCTGTGAGTGTATGCTCAATTTTGTGAGGTACTGTACATACATATTACCAGCCATCTTACATGCTACAGAAGATTTAAATAAAACAGAATTTTCAAATTTCGTCGGCTGCCTACCTTAGATTATCGATTTTCTTTTATTTTATTATTTTGGAACACTCGTCTCAAACATTGATGATTCGTCATTTTGAAATTTGAAATTTTTTTGAACAGACTTCGTATATAGTGTTATTTTCATTTTTGGGTTCCGACGCGCTTGGGTGGAAATTCAAACGATTACGCTAATGAGGCTAGATTGTAACTAGCCTTGTTTGCGCCAAAGCTGAGTTGAACAAAAAGGGAAAAGCGTGTTAAAAATGAAACTGTTTTAGCAAGCGGAAGGCCAATATTTGATAGTTGTACACAGAGCTAAGTCACCCACCTAACAAAATAGAATATGTAAAAGAATCTGAACGCCTTGTATTCGTGGTGAGTTCAGTCACATTAGTAGGTAGGCAGCCCTTTAGTCAACTTAATCTTTTAACAGTTTGCAAATCTGATGGGCAGTACCGCCATGCCCGAAAGAAGAGGACAGATGATAAATTCCCAAGTGGTTTTACCATGTGTGTGAGATGTTGTCATCAATCAGCTATAAAAATATTTCCATATAACTTGAATTTAGGAGCCTTAGACCCTCTCTAAATTAACTTTTGAAACATCTATTTTAAGTCCACAAAGGTGACAATTCTCCAAATGAAAAAATTCCTGTCTTCTTTGCTTCAGTCAAACTTGGCTCTAAGCCGTTTTGTGTAACAAACTTGTTTTGTATGAATGCAATCAAATCTGACGTGCTTTTCTTCTTCCAAGTGCTGTTAAACAATGCCAGTGGCATTGTGTTTGCTACCCCAAATTCTTCAAACATACTTTCTCGAATCTCGTCAAATGCAAGTAAGCGGAAGAAGGAGCATCGCAAAAAAATCTTTAATCTCAATAAATTTTCATACTCCTCACCGTACTGCGAGCACCCTCATTGTTTATTACCTTCCACTGCCGATTAAAGTCACCTCAAAATGAAATTGAATAAATTCCAACCAAGCCACCCGCGACAACGAGCAAGGATGCTTCCCATTCGCAGAAAATTGCAATACGAATCAGCAAGAATTTATGCAGGAAAGGATTACAGTTCACACACAAGAGGAGCCAGAGAGCTCGGGAATGAGAAATAGAAAAATAAGAGAAAAACAAAAAAAGCTAAGAAACGAAGGATTCATAGAAACGCGAGGAACACCTGGCGGAAAGTTTTCTTCTCTTGAATTTAAAATAAGTCGCACGGCACAAGGACTTCTCTTTGCACAAGTAGCCGGGGCATTATCTTTAAGACTTTTAATCGCAATTTTACTTTCTAATTGTTTTTACGAAAGTAATTAAATAGTAGCAGAAGGAACAAACGGGCGTGGGGAGGTGCCGAGACAGATGAGCTGGGTCGCACTGAGATGTATTTACCTTATTTCAATAATCCTTGCATATATCAATTGGAATTGCCGGCGGAATTCAGGGCAGAAGCTCACCCAAGCATTGTGCACGGAATTCAAATTGGCAGCTGAATTCGTTTTCCTCGATTTAAACCGCTAAGTAGAGCAGGATTATCGAAAGAACATGTGTTAAGATGCCTAAGAATGGCATAAGATTGGAACAGCGCACGAGGTTTGGGAAAGTTCTTTTAGTGAAAGTTTATTATTTTAGAACTATTTAAATCTGCTGAAGAAGATATGGTTAGGTGCATGCTCCAGCTCATCTGTAAGATGTGGTGGGAGGGAAGCATGCCCACTGAGTGGAATCTCAGTGCCGCTTGCCGATCCACAAGAGAGGAGACCGCTTTGAATGCGAAAATTCAATTCATGCCTCCTCAAAATCGCCTACAAGATTCTCTCCGCCATATTGTGTGAGCATCTCAAACGGTTTATCCACACCTTGAAGGGGGCCTTTTAGTGTGGTTTCAGGGCAGGGAATTCCGCAATGGACAAGATATTCACTTTACGGCAGGTCCTGGGACATAATAAAAAGTACAGATCGACACTGAACAACTTTTTCGATCTTATGGCCACATAAGAATAGCAACGGTCTATAAGTATAGTGCTATGTATAATTTTAGCATTCCTACCAAACTCGTTCTGAAGACAGACAGCTTACGCTGCCCCGTCAAGATAGGTAGCCAGTTCATCAAGACCGCCAATGTCATAAAAGGTTTTATACAAGGCGGAACGTTGTCATGGGACTTCTTTAACATCAGTCTTGAGAAGTGATAACATGTCTCGTAATCACTTGTCAATACCAGAGGCACAATCTTCCAAAAGGGATTTAGGGAACTTTATTGGCTGTACAGCGGCATGGGCGTGGCGTGTGAGCCAAGGCAGCACAAGCGTTTTCCGCTTCCAACGCTTAAAATATAGAGTGCATGAAGAGCGTATGAACCTCTGCTTTAGCATAAGAATTCCTCGAATCCGAGCCATTGGGACACCGCAAGAGAAAACTGTCTAGGCCGAGGTGGCTTACCAGGTATACCGGTATGAAGGGAGCGCCAAGATACAAATGTCTCGATAGGGAACATTTGTTGTGAACAAGTCTTATTTTTTTTTGTTTGTTTGCTATGACATCTGTGAAAAATATTTAGTATACATCAAGTCATTAAACAAACAACATCATATTTTTTTATCGTGTTAAAAATGTCGAATTTTGTACCAGAAAGGGATGATTTGCCAAAAACATGAATTATTTGTTTTCATTTGAAGAAAAGTGCTGCAGAGTCGCATCGAATGCTTGTCGAGGCATATGGTGATCACGCTCTATCAGAAGCAACATGCAAAAGATGGTTTCAACGGTTCAGAAATAATGATTTTGATGTGAGAAATGAAGAACGTGGAAGACCACCAAAAAAGTTTGAAGACGCCGAATTGCAAACGATATTAGATGGAGATGACACTTTGAGTCAAAAGCAAATGGCAGTAATGTTAAATGTTGCACAACAAACAATTTCTGACCGTTTAAAAGCTATGGGAAAGATCCAAAAGTGTGGAAAATGGGTGCCACATGAATTGAATGAATGACAGATGGAAAACCGAAAAAACACTTGTGAAATTTTGCTTCAAAGACACGAAAGAAAATCGGGTTGGCATCGGATTGTTACTGGCGATGAAAAATGGATTTATTTTAAGAATCCTAAATGGATAAAATCATGGGTTAATCTGGAACAACCATTAACATCGACTGCAAAACCAGATCGATTCGGCAAGAAGACAATGCTGTGTGTTTGGTGGGACCAGAAAAGTGTGCTGTACCACGAGCACCTAAAACCTGGTGAAACCGTTAATACTGATCGCTACCGACAACAATTGATCAATTTGAACCATGCATTGATCGAGAAACGACCAGAATGTGTCAGAAGACACGGCAAGGTAATTTTGCTCCATGACAATGCACCTGCACACAAATCAAAAGCGGTTCAGGATACAATCAAAACACTTGGCTGTTAGCAGCTACCCCACCCGCCGTACTCACCAGACTTGGTTCCTTCCGACTACCATTTGTTTTCATCGACGCATTGGCTGAGCAGCACTTTGATTCCTACGAGGAGGTAGAAAATTGGGTGTCTGATTGGTTTGTTTTAAAAGACGAACAATTTTATTGGCGTGGTATTCACAAATTGCCAGAAAAGTGGTCAAAATGTGTAGAAAACAATGGCCAATACTTTGAATAAACTGTTTTTACTTTCCCATTAATAATTAGTTATTTATTTGAAAAAAAATGCTGGTATATCTGGGTGCACAACTGTCGAGAGATCGTGCTCGCTGAAGAGGTATGTTGGCCTAGATTCACCCAGCCTCTGTAGCACCACACGAAGAAGAAGAAAAAGCTGAACTTCAATTTTCTGTTGTAGTTTTCAGCAGGCAATGAGAAGTATACACAATTGGAGTAAACATATTCGTTGATGTATCGGTCAGACAACATTATCGCCTCCGTTCAGATTTTCATACCAAGCAGTCGAAATTGGTCACCGGGGTTCTCAAGAATTTGGCATCACTCAGAATACATTATGGCGTAATTCGCATCAACGCAAACAGCCCCAAAAATTGCACACAAAACTTTTCTTGGATAAATAAAGGCTTCCTCATCCGCTTTAAATACAGGGATCCGCGTCATAAAACAGGACTGGAATGGTCAAGCTTTTTGATAAGGCAAACAGTCTTTCGAGAGAGGGCCGTATTACCTTATTGCTTCTTGAGCCAAAGAAACAGCGATTTCCAAGAGTGATTCTGCTTTTGATTTTATTGCAGGTATTTACCGCGAAGCCGAAGTAGACAGACTTCTTAACCACTTCTAAGTTTCTGCTGCCTTAATTGACATCGATGTTATGTGTCCTTCATTGCTTACAGCATATATCGTCTTCGCCGCTGACTGCACTGCTACCAGACACCGCAAACGTTCGCTAAGTCGTTCAATAATTGCTGAACTGATTTTTTGAAGATCGAGCCTTTGGTGTTGACAGGTAATTACGAGACATGTGATTACTTCTCAAGAATGATGTTTAAGAAGTCCCATGACAATGCGCCGCCTTTTCTAAAAGCATTTTGTAATTGGAGATCTCTATGAGCTTGTTACCTGCCTTAGCAGGGCAGCGAAGCACTCCATCGTCATTCTACACAATCTGGCCAGAATGCCAAAACTATACATATCACTGTATAGTCTTTGGACGTCATATCTGACATTAAAATCGAAAAAAAGTTGTTCAGTGTCAATTTGTATTTTCCAGGAACAGTTTCAGGACTTCCCTGCCTTGAAACCCCACTGATAGGGATTGTATTCAAACGGTTTCGGACGCTCACACAATATGGCTGAGATGATCTTGTAGGCGATGTTGAGGAGACTGATCTCTTAATAGTTGGCGCAGTCAAAAAAAAATAGACAGGCGGCATTAAGAGGCATTCTTCCCTCCGACCACATTTTACAGGTGAGCTGGTGCATGCAACCAACCAAGTCATTTCCAGCAACTTTAAGTAGTTCTCCGGACAGTCCGTCCGCCCCAGCACTTTGTTTGACCTTATTTTCGATATCGATATCTTTGAAAGTTGAAGTTAACGCTCTTTATATTGCAGTCACTCACTCAGAATTTCTATAAGAAAATATTAATAATTCGCAGACGTTGTTCGTTCGTTAACAGTAGCAGTCTGATCATTGCTAAAAAAATTGTGCGGTACCCGTTGTATTACAAAAAAGTCTCAGCTTAGTAGTTCAAGAATTTTAAGACTTAATAAAAGGTAACGGACTTCATGTAGGACAGGTATATGGAGAAGAAGATCATTTTACCTTTTGTGAAAACTTAAAACCCTAGGAACAATCTTTGCCTCCTCAAAAGCACGTTTGCAGAGTAAAGTCAACTTTTTCATAGCCTCTTGGTCATGACCAAGAATTTTCGGATTAAGTTTGAGTGATGGCAAAAGATGCTCTATTGTCGTCTCACGTTTTTCCCTTGTGAACAAACGCTACATCCGTCACTTAGAGAATTTTCTCATGATATGTCGTGCAGGGCACAACTCACGTCATCTTTTAAGCCGCTTCATTAGTCAGTACACGACCGTTACATTTTGTTACGTTTTTGAAACAGTTTCAGAGTATCTTTCGATCTTCGGTGCCTCATGGAATCAATTATTTCAATGTTCGATGTATACTCGTAGGTGAAATCTCAAATGTTACGGTCTGTGTACATTTGATTTTCGATTTTGTTTTTATTTTGTTATGTTGGTACTCTTATCTCGAACATATGTTTACAATTTCAGCTATATGTCACATTTATTTTGTTCGTGACAGGCATAAAGGGTGAATGTATTGTCCGTGTTTGCCGATTTCCTGCTGTTAAAAAACATGGATCAAAGAATTTCCATTCAGTTTTGTATAAAAATTGGGATTAGGTTCTCAAAATCAACTTTAATGTTGACAGTGGCATACGGTGAGTATACTCTGAATCAAAAGGTGTTTAGAAGTATTACAAGCTTTCCAAAGTATGTCGAGAAGGTGTGAATGACGACGCTCGCCCTGGACGGACCAGCACATCAACGACCGGTGAAATAGTTGAGAAAATAAAGAAAATTGTTATGGAGAAACGTCGAATCACTATTAGAGTAGTTGCTGAAGATGTCGGCATATCGGCCTATCGTCTAGCTCATGCCATGCATTTTTTTCGGACATTTTTTTCTCGATTCGTGTGGTAGCGAATTTCGATCAAAAATATACCGCATGAACATCACTCAAAAATTGTTGAATGACGTTTACGACGATCTAGATATGTTTTAAATTGTCAAAACTGGTGACGAATTATGGGTTACGAAGGTTGCCATATATATCGGGATTGGGCAACCCTAGTGTTGCAATCTCACAACTGCCAGCTGTATCGTGAAGTTTGACATTTTTGAGGTTATACGTACTCAGAACGTTTTGACATACGAGCGCTATTTATGTTGTTTACATCATCTTTAAAGATTCATCTCCCCCAAAAAATGGAATTAATTCGTGAAAATTTTAATTTTTTTTGTACAACTTTCGACGTGGATTAACTCAACAACAGTGCATCGATGAACTTAATTCAATATTTGGCGATGAAGCTCCATCAACAACCAGTGTTTATCGATGGTATGGTGAATTCAACCGAGGTCGTAGTTCACTCCAAGACGAATTTCGTGAAGGTCTTCCAAAGTCAGTTGTTGTTCCGGAAACCATTGATGCTGTGCGCCAACTGATGTTGCAAAATCGTCATGTCATGACCTCTCGTGATATTGAGACAACCTTAGGCAATAGTGGGACCAGCATACATTCAATATTGCATGAACATTTGACTCAAAAAAAGGCTCGTGTCGATTGGTCGAAAGAAATGCTCCAAAAATACGATCGCAGTGCTTCGAAACACGTCTATGACATCGTGACAGGTGATGAATCGCGTATGAGCCAGAAAGTAAACAGCAGTCGACTGCATGGGTGTTTCAATATGAGCCAAATTCAAAAAAAAGTTGCCCGCGCGCAAAGCACTTTCAAGCAAATGGTCGCCTGTTTTTTTCGAAAAAACTGGACATGTCGCAACCGTACCACTAGAACAACGCACAACAGTGAATTCTGAGTGGTACACAATTATTGTTTGCCAGTTGAACAAGAAAATCAAGAAAATCAGGAAAACCAACCGCCGAAGACGGATCACTCTTCACCACGTCAATGCGAGCTCTCACACATCGGCTCAAACAACTGCATTTTTGGGCACTCAAAACATCGATTTGATGAGTCATCCTCCGTATAGTCCTGACTTGGCACCAGATGACTTCCTTCTATTCCCGTACGTAAAAACTAAAATGAGAGGTCAACGTTTTTCGACACCTGAAGAAGCGGTTGATGCGTTCAGAATGCATGTTTTGGAGATACCTCAATCAGAGTGGCAAAAGTGCTTCGACAATTGGTTCAAACGCATGCAAAAGTGTGTAGATCTTAAAGGGGAATATTTTGAAAAAGAATAAAGCTATTTTCGATGACTAATATTTGTTTTTGTTCTCTAATTCCGAAATATAAAAGGTAACCCTCGTATGCCATCGAACCCAAATTCTAATCGTTCCAATGTAAGAGCCTAGGAGAATGAAAACCAAAAAATGCATCAAGTTCTATCATTGAAGGTTTTGCTGACTGTTGCTTCTTTTCTTTAAACTTGACCATGCGGTCAATAAGAAGTATTATCTTTAAGCTAAGCTTAAGAAGAAAAATATAAAGAAAACGTCCGGAATTGTGGAAAAGCGACCCATGCATCTGCTTTCTCGTCATTGTTCGTAGTTTTTCGCCCAAAAGTTAAAACCGTAATCATGGATTAGGCATTTGGCCTCCTGTTCCCAACATTGAAAAGACTCATGAAAGGACGTTGTTTTGCGATGTTTGAGGGTATACAAACCAAATCACTGAGAGAGCACAAGGACATGCCAAAGAGTGCATATCAGAATTTTTTTTTAAATTGTAGACACGGCATCTTTCATACCGGCTTAAAAATGATTCATTGAGCGACCATTTATGGTGTGAGAACACGAAAGCTAATTTCATTTCAAAGCCTTGGAGATTCTTAAGTTCTCAGGGTGTAGCCATTGAACCCACACTTCATATAACATAAACAAAAATCGCCAAAAAGCCCGAAGAATTGAGGCTTTTTTGTACGAAGTTGTAGTGGGAGTAGGTAAGAGCATGTCGCTTACCTTTTCGAGTGTCGATCTTTTTCATTACTTTAAGTTTCGCAAAACAAGGGTGAAAAATCTGTTTTCATTCTAGGATCCCAGGGACAAAAGAAATATTTTTCTTCTGATTAAAAGACAAACAAACAAAGAAGCAGCAACTGGAGACAGTACGTTCTAAAACAAAAACAAGTTAAGTGAGATAAACTACTACCTAGAGACAATTACGTACAAGAATGGCAACAAACTTAAACCCGCGAATTTCTTTGCTAAAATTGCGAAGTTACCGCTGTGGAACTTACTCATCGGAGTGCTAACAGTAGCACAAATTCTGTATCCGCAAATCATTGCTTCGGACTTTCTAGATGCGGAGATGACAAACTACAAAGTTCAAGGGCGGTGATTCACAAAGAGGATTAGTTGAGGCAGCTGCAAAATGTTTTTTTTTGTCGTTTGCAAGAAGTGGAAGGCACAGCTCTTGAGGTGGTTAAGCCAAAGATTCCAAAATAGTCAGCACCACTTAAAAAGACCCATTATCAGCCTCAAAGCTCATCTGTATGAATTCACCAGTATACAACCTTTTAAAGGCAAGGAGACAAAGATGAATAGGAACAATTTTTAATCTCTCAGAATATTTGCCACAAAAATGCATTTTCCAACTATTCGCTTATACAGACACAGGCTGAAATGAGAAATTAAAATAAATTATTCGTTTTAATTCACTCTTATCGGGACGCATCAGCCGCAGTTGAACTACTGAGTCATTAACCGAATCTTCACTGCAGAGATATCCTGCCCAACCGAGTACAGGGAGCTTAACTTGTAACCGCTCATTAAGCGATATAACGCATTTCTCTGTGAAATTTCTTTCGCTCATCTACTGCTGCTTCTTTGCCGGACGGAATAAGCCAGAACCGCATTCCTTACTTCTAGCGTTTATCTTGTGGTTAAACTTGCCTTCCAATATCGCTTCTGCCGCAATCCACGAAGCTAGATTTCCTCTCTCGCCGCTGCTCACACTTCCTATTGCAATTGGTCTCTGTGATTCGTTATACTGCACCCCTTTCGATTCTTCCTCTTCTTCCCTTACTCACTCACCCTAAGAAACCGCACTGCTGCAAATAAAAGTTTTCAAAACTAATTAAACCGATAAGAGCGCAATTTTCCACCACTATTTGTCCCCTGCACCACCATCCTAGAACTTCACCCTACACCTCCACCCTCAGTGCCTGCTTCAACCTTAACTGAAGTCGAAGTCCAGTCCGCCGGCTCCATCGTCGTCGTGCTAGTCCAAGTGGTATTGGCAATTCCCTCCTTTGCCGACAAAAACTCCATCCAACCGTGTACAGATGCAAGCGGATTCCAGCCACCCTCGCCACCACACAATCCTGCCGCTCCGTCCACCGGCCTCAGTTCCACGTCCAGAGTGTGGACACAACATGAAGGAAACTTGTTTACCAGTTCAGGGTGATACCAACAGATGATCCCTGATTCCTGAATTCGCTCGTTATTTGCTCTTCGGTTTCATGTGCCCGGTTTTTGCTGCGCTGCGCTGGCTGGAAGCAACACTTGCCTGCAACGGCATTGAATATGGAACATCCATAAGCCGGCCGCAGGTTTCAGCCATCAAGAGCCCGGTGCCCAAGTACGTATTTGTGTTGCTTTCACATTTTCCTCGATGATGATGGGGAAAAAAGTCCATCAGAGGATTAAGATAATATTGCGTTCTTTCCTCCGTGGCTCAAAGTGCGGAAGCGCCCAACAGATGGCATCTCCACAGGACCGGAGAAACTTTTCTTTTACGTCCATGTTGCTGCTGGACGGATGGAATCAGATTCCATCCTCATGCCGCAGTGATCTGAAGGAAATAATTAGGACGGCGGACTAAACTGTTGTGCCCACTCAGCGTGCTATGCGACGGAACAAGGAGTAGGTTGAGTTTGACAATTTACTTCAATATTAGCTTTTACGGAGTTAGAGAAATCCGACGAACGTTTGCTTTACTTTCCAAGGAAATCAAAATCCAAGGGTAACAGGCAATTGGAGTCGTAGTTCGGCGACCTCAAATGAACCACTTAGGAGAGGAAAGAAAGGAAATGCTACAAAATGTAACTTCTGAAATGAATGCATTATTGTGGTAATGTTTTTCAAATTACTCCTATCTGTTAGTCTTGTGGCATAATGGAAGCAGGGGATGGTAAGGGGATTGAAGAACGAAGGAATAACGGAGGAATGTCGGATGGGGAACTGCCAAGAAGTAAATTCGCACACATGAGTTCAATTATGAAATGCGCTGTATGGCGTGGAGTGTCATCCCAATTTACCGACCTAATCTTAATCCTCAGACATTTGGGGGCTACGGAAACCGCGAGCCATATTTGTCTGAAATTAAAATTGCAGTATGCAACAGTAAACGTGTTGTGATGTTACCATGATGTGTCATGTGGAAGGAACTGAGTGGAATTGTTAAATTTACGTTTTTGCTGAAGTTGTAAATAAAAGTCCCAAACATAGAAAATGTTTAACTATCTTCATATTCGTCAAACAGTAACAAAGAGGGAGATTGAAAAGCTGTTGAAACTAGAAAATGACGAACTTGAACATCGATCCTAGCGATTTCCTGTCCAGCATACTGTGTGTGGCCGCCGTAATGTAGTGGGTAGAGTGGGACGCTCACACACCGAAGGGTCTAGGTTCGATTCCCGGCTGAACACCTCGAATTTTTCACGGCACCACCTCTTTCGAGCTGCTGTCAACACTCAAAGAGTGATACTTGTCTAAGAAAGCTTCTCAAACTTTGCCGTTCTGAGTCGGCAAAAAACTGTAGGTCCCGTCTACTCGTGAGAGAACAGTAGCGCACACAGCACGAGTAGTTGATGAGCAAGCTAGGCCCTGGTCTCCTTGTGGACTGTCGCGCCAACAATTATTATTAGTATACTATGTGAACGTCTAAAAATCAACACTTCAGCCCCGGCATATCAACTACAGACAAAATCAGAAGAGACCAGCGAGTTTTAAATTGAAACGGATCTTAAAGCCGTATACGACAGCATTCATTGCTAAGAACTTTTCGATGCAATGGTCGAATTCGAGAACGCGGGTTTTGTTGCATCACGGCAACACAAAGTCGACGCACCGTGTAATTTGGTTCCAGAACGTCTGAACCATTCCAAAACTGCACCGGGTTTCAGCAAGGAGTTGTTCTCTCGTGTGAATTCTTCAGATATTGCGGAGGACAGGTGTAAACACGAAATGCGCGGAATCTTCTACAAATCAGAACAAATGCTGGTAGGTGCTAATGACGTCGTAATCATAGTCACATTCCGGTGAGCTGTTGTAAAGGTTGAACGGATATTGAAACTGAAGGATTGGAAGTAAAACGTTGAAAATAGAATTTACAGACTGGGGTAATAGTGGTAGGTCTGCGGTGTAGATGTTGAAGAGGATAGGTTCCAACTTGAATCCCTGTGCAACATCTGCTTAGACGTCTATTGTGGTTGGAATGCTTCTGCCTGCACATGGTTTGGAACTAAGAGTCGAAACCCAATTTACATTCTCAAAAAATGGATCCGGAAGATGGTATGGTATGAAATGAGTTTTTCTTTAAATAACTAATTATTAATGGGAAAGTAAAAACATGTTATTCAAAGTATTGGCCATTGTTTTCTACACATTTTGACCACCTTTCTGGCAATTTGTGAATACCACGCCAATTAAATTGTTCGTCTTTTAAACAAACCAATCAGACACCCAATTTTCGACCTCCTCGTAGGAATCAAAGTGATGCTCAGCCAATGCGTGTCCCATCGATGAAAACAAATGGTAGACGGAAGGAGCCAAGTGTGGTGAATACGGCGGGTGGGGTAGCTGCTCCCAGCCAAGTGTTTTGATTGTATCCTGAACCGGTTTTGCTTTGTGTGCAGGTGCATTGTCATGGAGCAAAATTACCTTGCCGTGTCTTCTGGCCCATTCTGGTCGTTTCTCGATCAATACATGGTTCAAATTGATCATTTGTTGGCGGTAGCGATCGGTATTATCCAGGTTTTAGGAGCTCGTGGTACAGCACACCTTTCTGGTCCCACCAAACACACACAGTCTTCTTGCCGAATCGATCTGGTTTTGCAGTCGATGTTGATGGTTGTCCCAGATTAACCCATGATTTTTTTCCGTTTAGGATTCTTAAAATAAATCCATTTTTCATCGCCAGTAACAATCCGATGTAAACCCGATTTTCTTTCGTGTCTTTCAAGCAAGATTTCACAAGTGTGTTTTCGGTTTTCCATCTGTCTTTCATTCAATTCATGTGGCACCCATTTTCCACACTTTTGGAACTTTCTCATAGCTCTTACACGGTCAGAAATTGTTTGTGGTGCAACATTTAACATTGCTGCCATTTGCTTTTGACTCAAAGTGTCATCTCCATCCAATATCTCTAGTTAAACAGAATCATAATGGCACCTGAGACGATGGTAGTGAAAATTGAGCAACAGGCTGTAATTAAATTTCTCAATAAGCAAGGAAAGAGTCAAAAACCTATTCATGAATAGATGGTGGCTGTTTACCAGGGTTCCGCACCTTCATTATTAACTGTGCTAAGGTGGTAAAGTGAGTTGAAAAGAGGCAGAAAGATAGCATTGAAGGCGACCCCCGCTCCGGCGCCCCGGATACTGCTTGTACGAGAGAAAGCATCAAAGAAGTCGAAAAACATGTTTTTGAGGAAGCCCGAATAAATGTGAAAATTATGGCAAAGATCTCCAAGCTCTCAACTGGTACCATTCAGACCATTCTTCATGACCATCTTAACTTTTCAATAGTCAGTGCAAGGTGGGTGCCACGAATGCTCATAGCGCCTCTGAAAAAAGTGAGAATCGCATGCTGTAGAGAGCCTTTGGAGATGTGTAGTGAGAACACGGACGGTGTTATGGATCGAATTGTTGCTGGGGACGAAACATGGGTCCACTACTATGACCCTGGAAGCAAACAAGAGTCCATGCAGTTGCATAAAAAAGGAACAGACCCCCCGAAGAAGTTCAAAGTCACTCCGTCTCCCGGGAAGCTCATATCTACAGTTATTTGGGACTCAAAGGGAATCTTGTTCATTGAGTACAAAAAAAAAGGTGAAACCATCTACGCCACATCCTATGCATAATTTGCGAGAGGTATTTAAAAAGAAAAGACGGGGTAAACTCGAAACGGGTGTGTTGCTTCGTCATGACAACTCTTCTGTTCACACGATGCGAGTTTCCAAGGCTGCTGCGCGAGATTGTGGTTTTGAAGAAATCCAACACACACCCCATAGTCCAGACTTTACCCCTAGTGGTTATTTACTGTTTCCGGATTTGAAAAAAATGTTTTCGTGGAATTAGACTTTCGGATGACGAAGAACTCAAGTCGGCAATAAATGGGTATTTTGTAGAGAAAGAGGAAATTTATTTGTTTGAGGGTTTAAAGAAGCTTATTTCAAGTTGTAACAAATACATTGATGTTAGGGGAGATTATATTTAAAAAAAATATATTGAACACCCCTTGTATAAGATTTTTGCGGCTGTAGTGCATTAAAACAAATTTCTTTGATCTTTCCCCTAGTCAGGACACCTCTCGCTGTGACTTGCCTTACTGTGTAAGTTTTCGGATCAAGTCCTTTCGGTTGTAGAGCAATGCACGCCGCGTCCCATTTTTCCTATCGTCTTGAAGAATTCGACGCATTTTAACACATAGATACTGTAATTTCTTTACTTAGAGTGAATTCACAGTAAAAAACAGAAAACAATTAAGCTGGTCTTTTAATTTTGTCCGAACAGCAGTTCCTTCACATTTAAAGACAAATTTTCTTCAAATGTTCTTGTTTTCTTGTATTTTTTTTGTTTTTGTTGGGAAGGAAGTGACGTTACCAAAACAGGGAAATATGCAAACAGACGTCACATTCGATTTTATTTCAGTGAATACAGAGTAAATGTTTGATGTTTTCCGAAACGGTCTTATTGTTTTGTCCATCACTATAAATATGACCATAGAAACGGTTGAGCAGTTTTAAGCAAAGCTGTAAGATCATACATACATACCTGCAATGACCCTTCCGATTGGATTCAATTGATCCAGTGACCTTGTCTTCAGCAATAATCCTTGAAACACTGAGTTTTGAAACTCCAACGTCAGCTGAAATCTCTCGGATGGTTTTTCCAGCGTGTGCATGTAACCTTATGTTGTGTCCTCTTTTCTTTTGGAATATGCATGATGATGAAGTCTTATCAAATAATGTTTGAAATTATATGATTTCTTTTCCTTAAAAAACCGCAACTTACTTAGCACAACCGAATTAATTTAAATGACTAACAAAAACGTTCAAAATAGAGCATATAATCCATTGCCTACTAAAACTGATATGATAGCCTACTATCAAGCTGTACATATCCCATGACTTTCTCAACATCGTTCTAAAGAATAACTAAGGCAAGTCAAATGCAAATTTGCTGCTGTCATGCACTCAACGTCTTCTTCTTCTCCACCCTGGACTGCTGCTCCAACCAACAACATGGCTCTCCAGCGAGCAACATCTCTCGTCAGTTCTTCTCCAGTTTGGCACTCCAAGTTGATCGAGGTCCTTTTCCACTTGTGTGCGCCACCTCAGCCAAGGCCGTCCTCTGTTGTATTGTCTCAATGGCTCAATGGCGCTTGACCAGTTGCATGTCGTTGTGCAGCTCATAGAGTTCTTCATTGAAACTTCCCCTCCAAGTGCAATCAAAGCAAACAGGATTAAAAATCGCACACAGAACTTTTCATGAAAAGACTTACTGCTTCCTCTTCTTCTTATGGCGCTGCAGTCTGGGTTGGACCTGGGCCTCAACCAACATGCCTCTTCAGCCAGCACGGTCTTTTGCTAGCTGCCTCCAATTGCGCACTTGAGTTGCTTGAGGTCCTTCTCCACTTGTGTACGCCGCCTTTGCCTAGGCCGTCATCAGTTGCGTTGTTCCAATGGCTCTGATTCGAAGACTTTTCGGGCAGTGGTGTCCATACGCTCTGCATGACCTTGCCATTTTAAGCGTTGTATCCAAAGACTCTTTACCAGGCGCATGTCTCTGTACAGCCCATAGAGCTCGTCATTATATCTTCTCCTTCAGATGCCATCAACGCTAACAGGTCCAAAAATAGCACGGACAACTTTTCTCTCGAAGAGACTAAGTTCTTCCTCATCCCCTTTTAGTAACGTCCAGGTTTTCGCGCCATAGAGTAGGACTGGGGTGATCAAGCTGTTATATAAAGCGAGATTTGTCTTTCGAGAGAATGCTTTATTACTCAATTGCCTCTTGAGACCAAAGAAACAGGGATTGGCAGGAGTGATTCTGCGTTTGATTTCGGTACTGGTGTTGTTGTCCCTATTTACAGTGCAACCGAGATAGACGAAGTCCTAGATCCTCGAAGTTTCCTTGGCGACAGCATACATCGTTCACCGCCAGATCCATCTTAACCGCTTCCGCTTCAAGGCCAGTAAAAGCCTTATTGATGGCTCGCTGTGTTCATTTAATGACTTCAATGTTGCTAAACTGATTTTTGAAAGATTGGGTCTCTGGTGTTGACTTGTGAGTTACGCCCGATCTGAATGAAGTGAAGGAAGTCACATGACAATGTGTCGCCTTGTCTAAAACCTTTTTCACTCACATTAAAGTCGTCGGTGAGATCGTTACCAGCATTGGCGGCGCGGCGTAAGCTCTCCACTGTCATCCTACACAAGTTTGGGAAGAATGCCAAAACTAGTCATTTCAGTGCAGAGCTCGTTCCTATGCACGCTGCTATAAGTGACATTAAAATGTACGAATAGGTGGTGATTGTCGACCTGTACCTCGTAGGTCTTTCCCATGACATTACCGTGCTTGAAGAAAAAACGAGAGCCGTCAATAGCATTAGATGTTGCAAACAAAACAAAATATTTGCTGTTTTCACAAAAAGATAAACATTATCGATTTCTCGATGCAGCATCTCCAATCTGTGCACCACAATCAACAGGGAATGCCACGCCAGTTGAGAAATCAAGCTCAAAATCAGTTCTACTCACAACTGTTCCTTTGTATTCAGGTCTATTGGAGTTACTTTTTGCATAGACCAAGATGACTCCTTTGTGGGACAGAACAAGGAATGCTATTAAAAAACGAGAACAAGAGCCACTTTTTTGGAGGGAAAGTTTTAGAGCACGATGTTTGGTCCTGTTGGCCTTGACGATTAGGTTCAACAATTAAATAGTGCCCCGGCATGAACCTCTCAAAGTTTAGGCGGGAAGAACAATGCAGTGGCTATGGACATTGAAAGTCTTTGAGAACGTGGAAGTGATCTGTTTAACATGAGTCAACTGGTAAGAAGAAATGCTAGTTAAGGTGCAGGGAGAAAAGGACAAAGTGCAGGCTTCATTGGTTACTTTAGTGACTTAACAAAATAGTCCAAGTTTTGACACGTTGAAGGACAAAACGGTTCAAGTTATATTGGCACCGTCTAATGCAACTTCCGAAATTTGTCTTGCTCAATACGTGGCGCTTTCAAATATCAAATCATCAATTGCTGCATGTTTTCATTTTATTGATAGTTCTCCAATACCATCCCTACCTCTAAGAGTCTTTCGATGCGATCCAATGGAGTATTTGCTTAAGTTTGGATTTTTATCAATGAACGGAAGTCCTTATCTCTGGAGCCCTTCCGTTACATTGAAAAGATGTTTGTGGGAAGATGTGGTGTCTGAATAACACAGCTACTGACCATAGACCAAGTGTTTAAATATCAATAAGTTTGTCGTATTCTGGTGATTACTAGTTTTGTCATGCTAGAGTTTCTTTAAGATTGTTTTAAGTTTTGTAGTCAGTTAAGGTCCTTTATTCATAAGGATGGAACAAAATTAATCCGCGTGGATTACTCCACGCTCAACCACTTTTAAATGAAACACCGGATTTAATACGTTATAAATTTCGATGTATTTCACCCTCAGTCACAATCGGTATGAATGCACAAAACATATTGTTCCTTAACCTAAGCTCGGTTGACCTTGGTTCCCACGAGCAAGTCCGTGTATGCATTAGTGTCCCACGGGCAAGTCCGAGAGTGCGTTGTTAAAGTGCAACCTCAGCGTCTGGTGCAATACTATCGTCGGCAGGTGTGCGAGGTTGCGGTGTGCGTGTGTTAACTTAGTCATTCCCTGAAAAGAGCAAAACATGCTGTAAACATAAAAATTATCGCCTCCTTTATTTTTTACTTACATCATTATCTCTGTTTACTTTACACTTTTGTCAGCAGAGGTCGCTCTTTAGTGTCACTGTTCTCTCTGTAGGCCTCACAAAGGGTTTTGCCTCATACCCGTAAAGTTTTGTTATTTAAACAGTCGTGGCCGCCGTGGTGTAGTGGGTAGGGTGCGATGCTCACACGGCGAAGGGTCTAGGTTCGATTCTCGGCTGAACACCTCGAATTTTTCACGGTACCACTTCTTTCGTGCTGCTGACAACACTCAAAGAGTAATAGCTGTCTTAGAAAGCTTCTCAAACTTCGCCGTTCGGAGTCGGCAAAAAACTGTAGGTCCTTTCTACTTGTGAGAGAACAATAGGGCGCACAACACGAGTAATTGATGAGCAAGCTAGGCCCTGGTCCCCCTGTGGACTGTCGCACTAACAATTATTATTATTAAGGTGCAGTACACCCTTTGAACGCCAGTAGGTCCTCTTCAGTCTCTTCTGGAAAAGTAACAAATGTGGTTTATTTTTTGCAAAATTCAGAGAGTACACGCTAAGTTCGTCCAAGCCCTACAAAGTCGCAGGGAGAAACTGAGTTATCGAATCAAGGCAATGGATAGTTCTTAAAAGATTGGACTTGTGACGTCTTATTTATAATGGTCAAATGTAATCGATTCATTTTACTTTCCCAACAATGGAATTTTCGGCTGCAATCGAATAACATACAGCGACACATATGCTTGTTCATGTGATGAAACAATATGACGGAAGGCTCAACCGTATCAAGGACTTCTGCTTGAATGAACTTAAAGATTTTAATGCCACATGAATTAAAAGAGAAATTCGTGATTTCTCTGCACGTGGACAGAGTTCAGCTAACATTTACTGTTTTTCCATCTCGTGTTGTCTCAAGTTAACTGAAAAAATTAAGGAGATATAAAAAGTGAGGCCAAAGCAAATGAGAAATAATTTCAGTGGATGAATGTGTGCGTTTACTATATATACGGACAGTTGAAAGGATAAAATGTCCTTCTGTTTTTATTCACTGCATTCTAATTTGTTTGTTCTTGTATGAGGAACTCCTGTTTAGCGAATGTAAAATTTTAAATTCCGCAATGAACCACCGAAATGACTTAGTCCGTATCCATGAATGTGTTCTCTTTAATTTATTGCCAGTGTGTTGGAGAAGACTTGTAGAAACAGTTGTGTACAAAAATGAGTCGGGTGCTTAGCTTGGCATTCATTTTTGTTCATAAATCCACTTGTCTGTTGTTGGATACACAGGAATTTCATCATAATCATCAGAAACAAATGACTACAACAGTGTGAAATTCCTGTGTAAAGCAAAACCAACATTGATCTACAGAGTACTTGGAATTGGTTCATTGGTTTCCTGGACTTGAGTCGGCCAACAAAATATTGTTTTTCCAATGTTATGTTTCTTTGTATTTTGTATACAGTTGTGTTCATAAAAATAGCAGTGCTCCTCAAAAAAGACAAATAATTTTCTATTAATTCGTTATTTTTTTTATTTTATTATTTTTTCATAAAACCTAAACAAAAGTAAAGTATTTCAGTATTAACAGGTATATCACAAAATAAACTTTGTTCATAACTCTTAACTATTTTTTTTTTTGGTCGTAGTAATATTTCGCAGTTGTTCATAAAAATAGCAGTGTTTATAATTATGCTGTGCCCAGACAACAGAAATCAATGAAACAATATGAAATCATTATTATTTACAGCTTACCATTAGTACTTGTAGCAAAGCCTTTGTTTTTTATCACTGCACTGCATCTTCGTGGCATTGAGCCCACCAGACCCCGACAACTCTCAACTGGTATAGCTTGCCATGTGTCTCGCACTACCTCCCACAATTCCTTGGCGTTTTTTGGTTTGGCCTCATGGACAGAATTTTTAAAATCGCCCCACAAGTCCTCAATGGTATTAAGGTCAGGTAATTGTGCTGGCTACTCCATAACGGTTATTCTTTTTTCATCAAACCAAGATTTTGCCCGTTTTGACGTATGTTTTGGGTCATTATCTTGTTGATATACCCAGACTAGTGGCTTTTCCTCCCAAGCATAGGGCAGCATAAGCTCTTCTTAAATTTTAACGTACTCAGCACCGTCCATTATACCCTTGATAGGATATATAAGCCCAACCCCATTATACAGTGAGCGTCAAAAGTGAGTAAACAAATATCTGATTACTGTATAAAGATGAAAATTGGGTCAAAAGAGAGACCAACAAAATTAACACAAAGAGAAACAATGACATTTCGTTTTTAAAAAAAACATTTTATTTAGTAATAAAAGCAAATCCGAAATTTTTAAAAGACATATGAATAAAAAAATTTGGAGAGCAAAAAATGAAGAATTTACTGAAAAAAATATTAGGCCGGTCGTGAAACATGGGGGAGGTTGAGTGATGGTGTGGGGGTGTGTAGCAGCATATGATTTCGGTAATCTTGTCTTCATTGATAGTACAATGAGGAAGGAATGATGAAGATTATCTAAACATTCCCAGGACCAACTTACAACCGAGCGTAGACAAATAAGGTTTAGCTAGGAATTGGATCTTTCAGCAAGATAATACAGCTAGGAATTGGATCTTTCAGCAAGACAACGACCCTACGCATAACTCACGTCTTGTTAAGAAATGATTGCTTTATATGACCCCAAAACAGCTTAACCCAATAGAACACTTATGAGAGCATTTGGATAGGAGAATTCGAAAGATTACTATTAACAACAAGGAAGACCTGAAAAAAGCTATAACAGAAGAATGTTCAAAAATTTCCCCCGATGTTACCAATAAACTGGAATTGCCTATGCCACGAAGACTCAAGGGAGTAATAAAGTCTAAAGGAGGACCAACAAAGTACTAAGTTTAATTCTTCAAGCAATAAATAAGTACATTTGTTGATAGAAATGTATACTGTATACTCACTTTTGACTCGTAATACAATATAATAATAATAGTTTGTGGCAGCCGTGGCGTAGTGGGTAGAGTGCGACGATCACACGCCGAAAGGTGTAGGTTCGAATCCCAGCTCAACAACAATTTTTCGAATTTTTCACGGCACCACCTCTTTCGAGCTGCTGACAACACTCAAAAAGTAGTAACTGTCCAAGAAAGCTTCTCAAATTTCGCCGTTCGGAGTCGGCAAAAAACTGTAGGTCCCTTCTACTCGTGAGAGAACAGTAGTGCGCACAACACGAGCAGTTGATGAGCAAGCTAGGCCCTGGTCCCCCTGTGGACTGTCGCGCCAACAATTATTATTATTATTAATAATAGTTACAATTTTCATTAAAAAAATGTATTTGTTTTTGTTTCTACCGTACTTTATTTTTTGAATAATTGATCACATTGAATAAAGCTGTTTTTGTGTATCAATGGAATTTGAGTTTTGTTGTTCTTTGATCCAATTTTCATCTTTATACAGTAATCAGATATTTGTTTACTCACTTTTGACGGTCACAGTATGAGAAACAGGCCCAAATCATTAGTTACGCTCCTCCGTGTTTGACAGCTCTAACTGTGTAACGGGGATTATTTTCTTCATTCTTTGGTCTTCTTTAATATTCCCGACGACCTTTAGACGTAAATAAGACTATTTTGCTTTCAACGTTCTACAGAATGATCCTTCATTTCTCCTTAGGCCAATCTTTGTGAAACTTTGCGAATGCCAATCTTTTTGGCACATGCTTTTTTGTCAAAAGCTGTATTTTTCGCTGGCTTCGAACTAGTAGTTTAGCCTCTAGAAGAAGTTTTCTAACAGCTTTCTAACAGCTTTCACCGAAAGTTGGAGTTTAATCCTTATCTGTCTGGAGCTTATTGAAGGGTTCTCCTTTGCCATGTTGATAATTTTTCGGTCAGTTCGCTTAGCCGTCACTCATTTTGGACTGCGTGTTTTGGGCCTAACTTTCCAGTTCAGCGTATTGCTGACCATTTTCGCTTAACATCCTAGGATTTCCTGGATTGAAGCATATGTTTTTCCCTCCGAACGCAATTTTTTGATCTTATTCCGCATATCTTCGGTACAATGTTTTGATCGGTTCGATCAATTTCTAACTTTAAAGCATTTTAAAAAAAGACAACATATACAAAACCAGACAATAACACACAAATATTTTTTAAACTCTAAACAACAATTTCAGAGTAACTTTATGGTAAAACCAAAAAAACACTGCTATTTTTATGAACAGGCATCAATCAACAGATTTCAATGAATGAGTGAAAAAAGGAGAAAGAAAGCCTCTATTTTTTATTTGTTATTTCTGGTATGGTATCTCAGTTACCGGAAAATACAATAAAACCGGATATACATTTGGAAAAAGGATCTTCTTAGACTTATTATCTAAGACGTATAACTACTGCTATTTTTATGAACTCAATTGTACTTCAAATCATTTTCGTTTTGATATTCGAAGCGTACGGATCTGATATTCTGTGCAGAAAGTTTAAAGTAAAAGAATAATAAGTACCAGTTATTTTCTAAGTCGTGTTTTATTATACAAATATCTAAAGAATTCCAACATCTATAAATTTAGGAAATCAAACTTCACAGGAATATACATATAAAGATTCTGGTTGACCGGAGATGGGCATCCTCACGTAGTCTAATTGTGCATGTTGTGCAGCTAGTGTGCCTATGACTCACTTTTGCAGCAGTATTCTCTGAGTATAGTGTGATATTCGTTGTATTTTCTAAAAGAGAAATCAAATAAAGAAGAAGCGAATTTTTCTTCAATTTTTTTTGTTTGGATTGTAAAAATGTCATCGTCTGCCAATAAAATATTGTAGAAGTAATTCTTAAATTATCAATCTCTCAACTGGCAGAGGAATTCAATGTTTTCCAGTCACCTGTAGCGATGTTAGGGAAAAGAAGCAAAAGTTGGCAAACAAAGTTCAAGAGCCTCACAGATGAGGATGTGCGAAGTTTGGTGAGGCTTGTGGAAGCACGATAACACGTTCTGAAGCAGCATAAGTACTACAAGCAGACACTGGGAAGAAAATAAATCGGTTAGAAATACAGATTACGCATTGCACATGACTGTCACCTTCTGTCAATTTTTGATGACGTAGACTGAGACAACGGATGTTTACTTTTTTATATGCGGATGTCATATTTAGTTGCGATTTCCGCGCGTTAATTTAAAATAAACGGAAAATATTTTTAATATCAAAAGTTTACATTTAAACAATAATAAAAGAGTATTTTTGAAAAATGAGGTGTGCTGTTTTTAATTGCAATGAAAATAACAACGAGGGAACCGAATGTGCGGTTTTATTCTTTTCCAAAAGATAACATCCTCCGGAATCAATGAATTCACTTTTGCAGAAGAAAGGACAATTTGAATTCAAACACAGCTAGGATTTGTTCTGCACATTTCACTTCAGTCAGTTTTGAAAGAAACATACAATCATTGGAGCTAAAAGGCAAAAGATTAAAATGGCTACAAAACTGTTTTCCCATACCATAGCTGAGCTGTCAGCTTAGGTCATTAAGGTAACCCACAATTGGAAAGAATGCTCCAAGCTATTTAAAATTGTTGGACATATTGACAATTTTAATCAATTTTGAAATTGTTCTATTATTATATATATATATATTCTATATTATGCTAACGAAACGATCTTTTCAGACAAATGACTGGTTCGATGTAATGAACTCTAGAATCCCTACTCCAGATGCAAGAAAGCGAACTCATGCCTACGGACTAGCTCAAAATATTCAAGATCCAATCCTTGATGACATGACAAAGTTGATGAAAGAAATGAGGGTTAAAAATGAGGAATGAGGTTTAAGACATCCGTATGGATCAAAGTATGGACAAAACTGGGCTAACAATCTCAACGAAGGTGGGCTGGATAAACCAACATACACTCTTACGATGTGCATGCAGCAGTTCGAAGAAATTTTCGAAAATGGAAATGGTAACGACGTCTTGATTTCCCCCGAATTCCTCAAGACGCATTTGCAATTGGCAATACATATAAACTGTGGAAAGAATTTTCGAAGTAGAAAATTAAACAAAGAAATTGGTGAATTCTAATACAAAAAGAAAAGAAAATACAACAAAATTATGCACTAATGCAAGATCTTAAACGCATATTTTATTTCAATGAAGTGCTTGTATCACCACTTTTTGGGATATGAAATTGGTTTACTTAATTTAACAGAAGAAAATCTAAAACACTACACAATTTTCACATTGTTTCACGAAATTGTACGAAGTTCCTTTCCACTCTATGAAAATAGTTGAATTAATAGCTCGAATAATTAAAGCAGTTGAATTTGATATATATTAAGAAACTAATAGCATGATTAAAAGTTTTTAAATAATAATAATAATTGTTGGCGCTACAGTCCAAAGGGGGACCAGGGCCTAGCTTGCTCATCAACTGCTCGTGTTGTGCGCACTACTGTTCTCTCACGAGTAGAAGGGACCTACAGTTTTTTTTGCCGACTCCGAACGGCGAAATTTGAGAAGCTTTCTTAGACAGTTATTACTCTTTGAGTGTTGTCAGCAGCTCGAAAGAGGTGGTGCCGTGAAATATTAGAAAAATTGGTGTTGAACTGGGAGTCGAACCTAGACCCTTCGGCGTGTGAGCGTCGCACTCTACCCACTACTCCACGGCGACGACCAAAGTTTTTAAAACCGGAATAATATTAGAAAAAGCCAAATGCTAATTCTTGCTGCTGCAATTTGTATGAAAATATCAAACAGACACAAAGAGCTGTCAAATCAGAAGTCTCGCGTGACGTAGGCTGGACAGAATGCGAGAAAATTGAACACTCTATTGCGCAATCTCTTTTTCTATAATTCTTGCGCTTGCACAATGTAATCTCCATGGAAAAGAAAAAAAGGCAGTCCTTTCAAAGAAAAACCTGAAAGCAAACATAAGTTTCGCCAAAAAGTATGAAATTTTTCCGAAGATGATTGGGGTAAAGTATTAAATATAAGGGGTTTGCCACTAAGTAATTGCGGATTGTTTATAGAAAATAAAAGATAATTTTTTCCCTTTTTGAGTAATACCCTCTTGCCACCTCTCAGGCAGCATCATAACTCCACTTTCAAAACACTTCTGGTTTTTATCAGCAAAAGACTGAATCAGGTACGATTCGACGTCATCATCATTTTTCAAAATTTTTACAATTCAAGGATTTTTGCAAAGATCGAAATGAAGAGATATCAGATGGTGCAAGGTCAGAACTACATATATGGTGGATATGGAAAAGCATCCCAACTAAGCTTTAATAATTCTTGCCGAGTATGTGGCTTTGCATTGTCATGATGGAACACAACACCTTTTCGATTTGTTAATTCGGGCTGCTTTTCTTCAACTGTATTGTTTAGTATTGATAGTTGTTCAAAGTATGCATCTGAGTTGATCGTTCCGATGAATGATGAAAGTTCAAAGTGGACAATTCCCCTGTAGTCCCACCAAATTGACCCCATAACTTCCTTTTGATGAATATGAGCTTTTGATGTTGTTTGAGTTGGTTCAACTGGCTTGCATCATGACCTTTTCCGATTGACATTGTTGAAAACAACCCATTTTTTGTCACCAGTTATCAATCGTTTTAAAAATGGATGATTCTGTTAAATTTTTTCTTTTAGTTCATGAACACATACGAAAGGCGTTCAATATATTCTCGGTATCGATATGAAGGAATATGCGAATTAAATTTAATTTTTTTTTATTTTTCAATATAATCTCCCCTAACATCATTTGGTACACCTGGAGATAAGCATTCAATCTTGCATTTGTTACATCTTGAGATAAGCTTTTTTTAAACCTCAAAAAAATAAATTTCCTCTTTCTCCACAACATACCCATTTATTGCCGACTTGAGTTCTTCGTCGTCCGAAAATCTTATTCCACGAAAACATTTTTTTCAAATCCGGAAACAGGAAATAACCACTAGGGGCAAAGTCTGAACTATAGGGTGTGTGTTGGATTTCTTCAAAACCACAATCTCGCACAGCAGCCTTGGAAACTCGCGCCGTGTGAACAGAAGAGTTGTCATGACGAAGCAACACACCCGTTTCGAGTTTACCCCGTCTTTTCTTTTTAAATACCTCCCGCAAATTATGCAAAGTGGAAGCGTAGGATGTGGCGTTGATGGTTTCACCTTTTTTTTGTACTCAATGAGCAAGATTCCCTTTGAGTCTCAAATAACTGTAGCCATGAGCTTCCCGGCAGACGGAGTGACTTTGAACTTCGTCGGGGGGTCTGTTCTTTTCTTATGCAACTACATGGACTCTTGTTTGCTCCCAGTGGTGAACCCATGTTTCGTCCCCAGTAACGATTCGATCCATAGAACCGTCAGCGTTCTCACTACACATCTCCAAAGGCTCTCTACAGCATGCGATTCCAACTTTTTTCTGAGGCGCTATGAGCATTCGTGGCACCCATCTTTCACTGACCATTAAAAAGTTAGGATGGTCATTAAGAATGGTCTGAATGGTACCAGTTGAGAGCTTGTTGAAATCTGTCATCATTTTCATCTTTATTCGGGCATCCTCAAGAACAAATTTTTCGACTTCTTTGATGCTTTCCCCCGTACGAGCAGTAGCCGAAGCGCCGGAGCGGGGGAGGTCTTCAATGCTTTCTCTGCCTCTCTTGAGCTCACTTGACCACTTTTGCATAGTTGATAATGAAAATGTGGAACACTGGTAAACAGCCACCATCTCTTCATGAATAGGTTTTTGACTCTTTTCTTGCTTAGTGAGAAATTAAATTACAGTGCGCTGCTAAATTTTCACCATCATTATCTCAGTTGCCATTGTGATTCTGTTTAATAGAGATAAAACTCGAATTAATAATCACATTCATATGAAATTTTACATGAATGCACTAAAATAATAGTATTCCTTGATAAATAAGTCAATTTATATATGTAACCACAGATTCACCCCTGTACTTGATATTGAACGCCCTTCGTATGCCAAGAGGTCGTCCACGAAAAACATCTCCAAAAGATGACTTCCACATTAAGCGCTTGTCAGAAAAAGACCCGTTTTTTCAACTGCAGACATCAAACGTGAACTGGACTTACCTGTTTGTTCTAGAACAGTGTAAAAGGGGGGTTAGAAAAACAAAACCTCTTTGGAAGAAGCCTCAGGTAGGTACCACTTCTTACGAAAAATATAGTAAAAGAAAAATCCGATTTGCTGAAGAACATCTCGAATGGATAGGCCAAGAAAACGAAAAAAAAATGGCAAAATATTCTTTGGTGGGATAAAAGTAAGATTAATTAGATTAATTTGGTGGGATTAGATGGTAAGAAGTGGATCAGACGTCCAAAAAATGCAGCTTGCACCAGTATCAGTACACAAGCAAAACCGTAAAACATAAAGGCGGAAATATTATGGTTTGGGGATGCTTTCCTTGGTATTTTTTTTTGTTTGTGATGAAAGTTAAACTAATAGTCAGTGGTCCTATTGTTTTGTTCGTAACTGTATGTAATAATAATATTAATAATTATAATAATAACAGTTGGCACTACAGTCCAAGGAAGGACCAGGGCCTAGCTTGATCATCAACTACTCGTGTTGTACGCGCTACTGTTCTCTCACGAGTAGAAGGGACCTACAGTTTTTTGCCGACTCTGAACGGCGAAATTTGAGAAGCTTTCTTAGACAGTTATTACTCTTTGAGTGTTGTCAGCAGCTCGAAAGAGGTGGTGCCGTAAAAAATTCGAAAAATTGGTGTTGAGCTAGGAATCGAACCTAGACCCTTCGGCGAGTGAGCGTCTAACTCTACCCACTACGCCACGGCGACCACTGTATGTGCGGTCCTAAAATCGAAAATCGAGTTTTGGACCCTCTTTGGTCGACTTTAGATGTTCCTTAGTGTGTATATCTAGTGTGAGTGAAGATCTCACACAGTCTAATGTGCACCTTTGAGATTGTTGAAGAATTTCTTACAAGCAAGCTGATCCATCTACATCTATGTCGTATACAGCAGCTGGGATTGGTTCCCGCATCGAAACTGCTATCTTGACCTCACTAACACCGGGAAAACGTAATTCTTGTCTATAGTCTGCAGAAGCATGTATTGTTTGTTTTGGTTTAATTTTCTGACCCTTATTCTTAAGCTTCTTCCTTCTAGGTAGGTAGGTTAAGGTGGCTGATGAATGCACTTAGTCCCATACAGGATCATTGTGTTACCACACCATGTGGGAAGAACCTAAAACCAGCTGGAGCCGATAATAAAGTTTAAAATGTCTGCGGGAGGGGTTTTATTGAGGTCATGTAGGCCGTTGATGAAATAGCTTCCAAAGTGTTTTTGTGTGAGGCGCGAGAGCGCCGGGCATGTGCATAACAGATGTAGGAGGGTTTCTGGTTCTTCCTCATCCCTGCAGCTTCTGCAAAAATCGTTTGAGGGAGCCCCTAGCCTCCTAGCATGCTCACCGATTAGACAGTGCCTGGTTATGGCTCCCATGACCAGGCTTAAGTCTGATCTTTTGAGCGATAGTAGCAGTGTGGAGCGTTTGGGTTCAAGAGAGGGCCACATCTCCTTGGAGACGCGACAAAGGTTATGGTTAGACCACCTTTGATTAGTCTGATGGATCGCGTTGGCGAGAGGGATACCGAAGTGTTCGTGTTCCTGAAGTAGTGGTTGCGTTGTGGCAAGCCTGGCCAATTCGCCTGCTTGGCAGTTGCCCGGAATGTCTCTGTGACCTGGCACCCAGCACAGGCTAATGTTGAACTGCTCAGCCATCTCATCTAAGGATGGTGGTGCGGCAGTTCATGACCGTCATGGAGTTTGTTGACACAGATTCCAGGGCCCTGAGTGCTGCCTGACTGTCCGTAAGAATAAGGATATCAGCTGAGGATATACTATTCCTCTTCAGCCAAGACAGTGCTTCGCGAATGGCCATTACCTCAGCTTGGAACACTTTTTCCTTCTAACTCTTAAATTTTTCTCAGTTCATATTGCATGCAAACCACCGCTCTCATCTCTCGTCATTGTGTTGACTGTAGGGACTATACTGCACTCGTCATTAAATCTTACAGTTTCCCTCAATCTTACTGTAATATTGAGCACTTGAAACAGAAGCTATTTGATCGCTCTTTGACAGCCATTCCATACCACGTCTGTTGAAAGCATAAGCAACGGGGTATTCGGTCGACGATATTTCCTGCAGTAGGTACACAAAATCTGATAAACAAAACATCTGCATCTGTTCTTACTTTTCTGCACATTACTCAATATCGTGTGGCACACAATAAGGCCCGAAGTTTCTTAGCAAAGGACAACATTTTTTATTAATAAGACATTGCGCACAGTTACGGTATCAAATTAACTCTAGACCTAAAACTCTCTGCAATGTACGAGTAAGAATAACAAATAAAAAAACTTCCTCACAGCAGCAGTGGTGGTTAGTTAAGGGAATTCTCTATCCAGAACACAAGTGCTGCAAACTTAATCCTTTCCGAAAACTGAGTAAACTTTTGCTGGAGCCATTGCACGCTGTTACAGATGGCTTTGTTCGCACCTGTAAACTTAACCCCGCCAACAGATAGTGCAAACTTACGGAAGAATTCATTTTAATTTATGTCATTTGAAATTTTAAGCTGCCACTACCACCCTCTGCGTGGTGGCTCTTAAATTAACGTTCAACACAAGTTTATGTTACGTCTCTTAATTTTTTCTTTGTCCTCGGCTGAGAGCGTGCGAAGGTGTGCGAAGCACATCAAACCCAAAAGAAGATAATGAAGAAATATGGAGGAAAAACGTGCAGGAAAATAATAATAAATCCACGAAAAACGTATAAGGTGCAGAAGAGGAGCTCGCCTCGGGCAGCGTTGTCGAGCAGATTGTAAGTTCTCGGTATAGCTTCAGAATTGCATCCCCTGTAGCTCCGGCTGTTGTGAGTGTTTTTGAGGGGGAGGCTTGAAGGAGGCCTGTGAGGGAAGAAGTTTTGCGCAAACTGAATTCTTTGAAGAGCCGTGCAGTGGAGAAATGTGATACTTTGCGAGTAAAAAGCCCGAAAATATGGTGAGACTTCTTGGAGACGGGGACAATTAGTGAGGAAGGCCATATATTTCCAAATGTCACGTCTGCTTGTGCTGTGCGCGTGAGTGGGTGCACCCAAGATTACAGGCGTTACCTTCGAATTGTTTTTCTAGCAAATTTTCGACTCACACGCAGAGGCAGTCCAATTAAATTGCCAGACCTGGCAGACTCAGTCTCCTAGGGATAGGGACAACCGCACTGAGTTGCTTCCATAGTCAATCATTTGTGATTCAATTATCGCATATCAATCACACAATTGCACTCATGCTCTGCCCCCGTTTTCATTGGTTTCACAAATTATGAATCAATCATGCCGTCGGGCGCATCGAATCATTCGCTCAATATAATTTAGAAAATATCATTATCCTCCTAGAGCTCTGTGCGTGTCCCACAAGCCGCACGCACACATCTGCTCTGCCCACTCAATCGAACTTCATTCACTTACGCGTGTACGTACACGCAGTGTGCCAGGGCCGAACCCCAAAACTTACTGTGTATTCCTTGCCATGCACAAATTGCATTGAGTCTCCACTTCTGACACCTTGCTTGCGCCCCTTTATGCGACTAGACGCAAATGTCGACAAAGAGACACGCATGCATGCCCACACAAGCACTGTCGCATAGTGCACGACAACAACGACTGCTTCACCTTCCCCAGGGTGAATGAAAACTTTGGGGTGGACAGTTGGCTTCGGGAATAGCCAGAGGCGTACGTATCTGAAGGTCCTTTTTCAGGAAAGGGATTTTAATTGAGGCTTGTGGTAACTTGAGCATTCCTTCTCGGTACTCGGACCTGTATTGTCGGTCTTCAGCGTTTATTCCTTGTTACTTGTTCACTTTTCCATGTGGTCGTTCGGCATGTCTACGCATTTGATGAGTGTGATGCATACCGACCCAAACGAGGCATGGGTGGGGACGCAGGACATGGCTGACGACTGACAGGTGACAAGGAATTTTACACGAACGTGTTAATTTGAACGGAAATGTTGTTTCAACAGAATCGCCAAAGAAGGTGTAGGATTTTAACCGAACACAGAGTGAGAAAACAAAGGAATTTTGAGAATCATCGCAACTAGGGAAAACTGGCAGGGGATTAAATCAGTAATCTTTGAAAAGCTTTTATAAACATTGAGCTGGTATTTCTTCTTTTCTTTGAGCTTTTTGACTTCTTGTCTCCGAATGCAATCTGTATAAGATGGTTTTTTCTGAAATATGCATCAGGCACATATACGTGGAATAGGAAAAAAAGCTGCACGAACTAGTGAAACTTGGGACAGTTAATAGACCAGATTTTCACATTATTACAGATCCTGCAAAAGACCCAAGAAGTGCAAATCGACACTCACCACCTTTTCGTCGATTTTAAGGCCGCATATGACAGTGTGCATAGAGACGAGCTATACAGAGCAATGTATAGTTTTGGTTTTCCTGCCAAACTCATCAGTTTGTATAGGATGATGATAGAGAACTCTCGCTGCTCCGTCAAGGTCAGTAACGGGCTCACCTAGACCTTTAATGTCAAAAAAGGTTTTAGGCAAAGCGACGCACTGTCATGTGACTTCTTTAGCATCATCCTTGAGAAGATCGTGCGTAACTCACAACTCAACACCACAGGCACGATCTTCCAAAAGTCGATTCAATTGCTAGCTTCCGATGATGAGATTGGACAAACATAGCTGGCCGTCAAGCGGCTAAAATGGGTCTGGAGGAAAATGAAGGCAAAGCAAACTACATGTTGTCATCAAAAAATGGCACACAACATCGACGTCTCGGACGGAGCGTCAGTCAAGGAGGGAGGAGGATCTACCTCGGCTCCTCGGTAAACAGGGACAACCACATCAGTACCGAAATCAAACACAGAATCACTCTTTCCAATCGCTGTTTCTTTGGGCTCAAGAAGAAATTCAGTAACAAAGCCCTCCCTCGAAGGACATATCTCACTAATACTTAATACAACAGCTTGATCATCCTAGTCCTACTCTATGGCGCGGAAACCTGGACGGTACCAAAGGCGGATGAAGAAGCTCTTAGTATTTTCGAGAGATAAGTTTTGCGTGTGATTTTTGGTCCTGTACGTTGATGGCATCTGGAGGAGAAGATTTAACGACGAACTCTATGGGCTGTACAGGGACATGCGCCTGGTCAAGCGTCTTCAGATACAACGCTTAAGATGGCTAGGCCATGTAGAGCGTATGGATACCACTGCTCCGGCCCGAAAAGTTTTCGAATCAGAGCCATTGGGACAACGCAACAGAGGACGACCTAGACAAAAGTGGCGCCCACCATTGGAGAAGGACCTCAACCAACTTGGAGTGCGCAACTGGAGGCAGCTGGCGAAAGATCGTGCTGTCTGGAGAGGCGTGTTGATTGAGGCCCAGGTCCGCCCGGACTGTGGCGCCACGAGAAAAAGAAGAAGAAATACTGTTGAATACTTTTTGACCTGTGACATGGAGCTAAATAATAATTGTTGGCGCTACAGTCCAAAGGGGGACCTGGGCCTAGCTTGCTCATCAACTACTCGTGTTGTGCGCGCTACTGTTCTCTCACGAGTAGAAGGGACCTACAGTTTTTTTTTGCCGACTCCGAACGGCGAAATTTGAGAAGCTTTCTTAGACAGTTATTACTCTTTGAGTGTTGTCAGCAACTCGAAAGAGGTGGTTCCGTGAAAAATTCGAAAAATTGGTGTTGAGCTGGGAATTGAACCAACACCCTTCGGCGTGTGAGCGTCGCACTCTACCCACTACGCCACGGCGAAACCAACCAACCAACATGGAGCTAAATGCTGTTGGAAAATAGAATTTGCTACGGAACGTCTCTTCTGAATGATTAAAAGCAGCATTTGAGTTAAAACTTCTGCGTATTTGGTGCTGTCCATCATACCTTCTATTGGTTTAAGTTTTGGTTTTGTAGAACATTTGAACCATAAGGCCGGGTTGGTGTTTTTCTCTCAAACTTCTTCTCACGACACTTACCCGGTATCCTTGGGCCTCATAGTGACACTCGTCGGAGAAAACAACCTACTTCCAACTTACTTGAATAATTTTTTCGGTAAACATCTGTATTTTCAAAGGCTTTATTGCGTTTCGGTCAACTTTCAGAAGACACCTACGGACTGTGAACGCATCTACCTGAACGCCAGCTATTGCTCACTCTCTTTGCAATTGAAAACTTGTCTAACCAGGGTTGATTATACTATTTTACCTAACCTAACCTTATCGCCATGTTTTGTTGTTTTGCGTTTCCGCCCGCAATGACCCTTCCGACTGAATTCAATCGATCCAGTGACCTTGTGTTGACCAATAATTCTGGACTTTGAAACTCCAATGTCAACTGAAATCTCTCGGATGGTTTTCCCAGCGTGTGCGTGTAACGCAATGAATTGTAGCCTTTTTTTCTTTTACAATATCCATTATGTTGAGGTCTTAAGATATAATGTTTGAAATTGTATGATTTAATTTTCCCAGCAATTTACCTCTTAGTACAGCCAAAAATGTTGCATGTCCCAATTAATATGCACACGACTGTAAATATCTCTGAATAGCTCTAATACTACACGTTTAAGAACGTTTTAAATTGTTTTGCGCCGTTCTAAAGGAAGCATTGAGTATCAATCTTAAAATGTGGCCAAATATATAGCGCTTGCGATTGGCTCATAAAAAATCTAGTGCGAATCAGCAAGTTCACTTCCCAATCCCTTAATCCCGGATGCCAATTGTTTTGAGTGTATCCTCCGGATTTTGAAAGCTGTTGAATGACCCTTTTCGGGAGATTTCACACGACACGCAGCCTTTGGAAAGTTTTGGTCATTAAAAAATGTTACTCTCTCCATACTGCTGTCTCCAAAACAAAATCAGCCTTAGAAGTTATACAGTGCTCCACAAAAGTTTGCGTACAATGATGCAATTTGAAAAAAAAATGGCTGTCATTCACCTAATATCATTTTTGAAAGGTAAATTCCAATAAAACCACGTTTCAGATTTCAGTTTTCAACAAAATAAATAAAAAATGATTATTCATTTGAAAAAAAAAAAACGTAAACAAAACCAAAAGAAGTTCCGAAATTCACTCCACAAAAGTTTGCGTACACCTGTAACTTGAATGGAAAGAATTTTAATTCAAATGGACAAATAATCATTTCATCTCATAACGTTTGGTGTTAATACTTAGTAGGATATCCCTTCACGGTTTTGGCCGCCGTGGCGTAGTGGGTAGAGTGCGCCGCTCACACGCCGAAGGGTCTAGGTTCGATTCCCGGCTGAACACCTCGAATTTTTCATGGCACCACCTCTTTCGAGCTGCTGACAAGACTCAAAGAGTAATAACTGCCTAAGACAGCTTCTCAAACTTCGCCGTTCGGAGTCGGCAAAAAACTGTAGGTCCCTTCTACGCGTGAGAGAACAGTAGCGCGCACAACACGAGTAGTTGATGAGCAAGCTAGGCCCTGGTCCCCCTGCGGACTGTCGCGCCAACAATTTTTATTAACTGGTTTTGCATGGATGCTACCAATTTTTCTGTGTAAGAACTGTTTATATTAGACCACTCAACTAACAATGTTTCCTTCAACATGTCTTTATTTCTGATATCGTGGGTGCGGATCTTACTTTCTAATGTTTCCCACACGTGCTCAATTGGGTTGATGTCTGGGTTTTGTGGTGGTGTTCCCAGCATGTGGGGAGTGTTATATAACAGCCACAGACGGACATGTTTTGGATCATTATCTTGCTGGAAATAATACTCGTTGGAGATACCCAACATTTCAGCACATGCTCTTAAATTCCGTTTGAGAATATCAATGCACACATACTGGTTCATTATACCTTCTACTATTTCCAACTTTCCGACCTCTGATGACGCCATACAGCCCCACAACATTACACTTTCAACTCCGTGCATTATTGTCTTTATCGTGTTCCTTGGATTAAAGGCATCCTTTTGTCGCCTCCATACCCTCAAACGGCCGGCAGACCCAAAAATGTCATATTTGGATTCGTCTTAGAATATAACAGAACGCCAGAAGTCTGGAGACATATTCACGTACTCCTTAGCGGATGGTATCCGTTTTTATCGGTTGATTTTGTTCACCAATTGTTTTTCCTGGGTGTGCATGACTTGAACCCCTTTTGAACTATTGTTCTCCTCACAGTTTCTGGGTGGACTTTGATGTTACTGCTTCTCTCAAGGTTAGTACTCACTTTATTAGCAGTTATGAATGGTTCTGGGTCCACCACCCGCTTTATAACACGTTTATCTCTTTCGGTGAGCTTATTGGAATTTACCTGTCTAAAATATTTTTAGCTTGAATGGTGAATGACAGCTATTTTTTTCCAATTTCCATCGTTATACGCAAACTTTTGTGGAGTACTGTATAATATCTTACACATGTCATGTTTTGCCAGAAGTACTTAATGTTACCAAAGTTATTGTAGTTCTTTGCCATATACCGACATTTTGTATTCGAAGCATGGAAAATAGAGGAAAATAAGAGTGAAATAAAAGAAATGCAAATCCAGGACGAAACATTCATACGGTGAGCGTCAAAAGTGAGTAAACAAATATCTGATTACTGTATAAAGATGAAAATTGGATCAAAGAACAACAAAACTCAAATTCCATTGATACACAAAAACAGCTTTATTCAATGTGATCATTTATTCAAAAAATAAAGTACGGTAGAAACAAAAACAAATACATTTTTTTAATGAAAATTGTAACTATTATTATATTGTATTACGAGTCAAAACTGAGTAAACAGTACACATTTCTATCAACAAATGTACTTATTTATTGCTTGAAGAATTAAATTTAGTACTTTGTTGGTCTGGTCTGGTTGGACTTTATTACTCCCTTGAGTCTACGTGGCATAGGCATTACCAGTTTATTGGTAACATCGGGGGAAATTTTTGAACATTCTTCTATTCAGAGCACCAAGAGCAGAGCCATGTGTGCTGGGAAGGCCCCTGTGCAGCCGAGACAAACTGTTCTTTAAAGCTTGGTGAAAGCAGCAGTCACATATTTGCGCGTGTTAGTGTCTCACTCTACCCACTTCGCTACGGCGGCCTCATAGTTGACTACTGTTGACCATTCCTTAGCCACATAATTCAATTATAATCAGTTGCACTCACATCTGCTTCTGCACCAAAATACCTTCTGTCGATGCAAATCTATCATATCCCAGTATCTGTCATTTACTTGTACATGCTGCAAGAGCTCACATTGCCATCCAGTAGCACATCGCGTTGGGGCTTGTATGTGTATTTAATTCTCGCTCAAAGACAGGGCACAGTCAACTTGCTGCTTAATTAGACGTCTTAAGTGGCTTCCCACCAATGGCCGCTGTTTGTGACACCATTACCACCACTCTTAGAGGGCTTAGAGATGTGCCAATTTAAGCTGCCACTCAGTTTTATGAATCCCCACTTCGTATCTATTTCAAATTTGAGAAAAAAATCATCGTTTCAAGTTAACATCCCACATTTCCCCATTTTCTGCAATCAGATCAAGGACAACTGGCACAGGATCACGTTTATTCGTGCATATGTGCACTCACTTCAGGTACGCATGCAAACGGACGTGTCCATTGAGGGTAGGAAATTAAAAATTCTCTTCGAGTAGCCAGACTGTGTGGGAGGCGCCCCGTATTGAGGTGACAGACCGTGTGCTTCCCTGCACGATGTGCATGAATGGTCCCTGTGGAGGTATGCAGGCGACAATTGAAATTCCAAAATCGGCCTAAGCTACGCAGTCCGGTGGGAGTGTATTGTAGTCCTATAATCACGTAGCCACATCATAATTCATGGCCCATCCATGGACGGACATAGGTGAACGGGTGTTTTGCTGTTGCCGGTGCTGTCGATGTCCTGCACTGTCCTTAATCTGATCCGGCTGTTGCCTCCATCTACGTTCATTTGACTAATTACATTAATATTTAGCTCTGTTGTTTGATGCCACAGTGCGTCGTCGCCACTACTTCTGGCTCGGCAGCCTTTGCAGACTGTCGTGGCGTTCGGTCCGTTGAACGGCGATGTTGATGAGGATGCCTTTGGGTGTGGTGAACGATGGTCACGTTCGAATGTGTGTAGTTTGGTTTGCCTATTAGTGCTTCACAAAATTTCAGAGGCGGCAGTGTTAGAGCTCGATTTCGCAAACGAAATGATAATGGTTCACATATTGGTTGTGTGTAAGCTTACTCGATAGTGTGTGCATAGGCTCAAGGATGTTATTTGACAGTATGTTGTTGTGTAAATAAAGAATGTACATTTTGTTGTGGCTATGTGGTGACGTTCAAAGACATCTCCCTATTGACAAGGTGACATTGCTGTCAGGGGTATCCTTTTTCCTCTTTTAATTTATTTTCCGTCTCTCTTATCTCATATTTTCAAACTAATGGTCATGGGACGGTCTGTTGGGCTTAGCGTTAATTACAAATTACGAAGAAAGAAACCTGTAGAATCGTGCACACTTGCAGTCTTATGGAAGTGCTGTATTGGACAAACAAAGCGCATAACGCTCAAATAGTTTTCCTTGTTGACAGCTGTTTGGGAAAACAAAAGTATACTTAACACAATTATAACCCGAAAAAAACTTTGAGCCAAAGGCGAGAGAAATTTGGTTCTTGATTATCCTCTCCGACCATAGACTTGGAAGGGTAACGTATGTTGGGCTCATTTAATACCGATCTGACTGACGGACGAAGTCATCACTCGTGCGATGTGCCCTCGTATCACCTTCTTCTTCTTCTTTTGGCGCTACAGTCCTGGGTGGACCTGGGCCTTAACCAACATGCCTAACCAGCCAGCACGATCTCTCGCCAGCTGCCTCCAGTTGCGCACTCGAAGTTGGTTGAGGTCCTTCTCCACTTGTGTGCGCCACTTTAGTCTAGGTCGTCCTCTGTTGCGTTGTCCCAATGGCACGGATTCAAAGACTTTTCGGGCCGGAGCAGTGGTGTCCATACGCTCTACATGACCTAGCCATCTTAGGCGTTGTATCTGAAAACGCTTGACCAGGCGCATGTCGCTTTTCAGCTCCCAGAGTTCGTCATTATATTTTCTCCTCCAGATACCATCAACGCAAACAGGACCAAAAATAGCACGGACAACTTTTCTCTCCCAAAAAACTAACAGCTTCTTCATCCGCTTTTAATAACATCCATGTTTCCGCGAGCTAGAGTAGGACTGGGATGGTCAAATTGTTACATAAAGCGAGCTTAGTCCTTCGAGAGAGGGCTTTAGTACTCAATTGCCTCTTGATTACAAAGAAACAACGATTGGCAAGAGTAACTCTGAGTTTGATTTCGGTACGGATGTAGTTGTCCCTATTTACCGCAGAGCCGGGGAAGACGAAGTCCTTGACTGCCACGAGGTTTCTGCTGCCTAGTGTTACGCTCTGTCCGATACGCCGATGTTGTGTGTCCTTTCTTGATTACACAGTACAGTACTTCGTTTTGCCCTCATTAACCACCAGATCCATTTTAGCCGCTTCCGCTTCCATGCCAGCAAACGCCTCATTGACGGCTCGCTGTGTTCGTCCAATCACATTAATGTCATCAGCGTAGGCTAGCAATTGAACTGACTTCTGGAAGATCGTGCCTCTGGTGCTGACTTGCGAGTTACGCACGATTTTCTCGAGGATAATGTTAAAGAAGTCACATGACAATGCGTCGCATTGTCTAAGAACTTGTTTTTGACATTGAAGGTCTCGGTGAGTTCGAATCATCTTAATAATAAAATTATCCGTCCGTTTGCATCGTTCTACAAAACCAAAATGGAATTTCTTGCAATCGATTCAGGTGTTCGATGCAAATAGACACAGACATGAAAACATTGCCCCTCGACACCCTCATCATTCCCATCTGAAAAGATTTAAGTTAAACCACATTGGACAATAGTAAGCCATAACTGGCCGGATGAGAGCCGTTTAGCAGATCAGCTCCACCCTGGAATGCAAGTTGGCGGCCTTGAAACAACTAACTCACCGCAGTAAAGGCTTTCTTAGCTTTTGTCAGAGCTGCGCTTAGCTGCATGCCTGCCGCAGCACAAGTACTAGTCCACCCAATTTCCTAAATATCTAACTACATTCTTCACAGCTTACGGCAAGGACCATAGGTCATCTATATGTTAAAGGCGCAGTTGATGAGCTGTCGAGTATGTAAGTCGTCGGGGAATATTTTGTTACGGGCTCTTCGAATCAGCGGTAATTTTTCACGAAATATAACATTTTTAGCTCTGTTCAATAAACAGTCAAAGGAAATGCTTTTCAGTTCTCCTTCGGATAATTCCACAAGGACAAATTTGTTTGATTTTGTTAAAACGTACCCCTTATTGATAGTCATTCTGGCAACGCCACATTGTGAACGCTTCGGCGAATCTCTTTGAACTTTGCATGTATTTGTATAAATTGGATGGAGCAACAATCCACAAGAAGACAAGGGAGCAGCATTTTCATCAACTGCTGCTGTTGTGCGCTCTACTATAACGTTGTCAAATATCCTTATCCCATTCAATGCTTCATAAAAAGTTTTGCAGTGTTCGGGTTAAGTTCAAATGTGTGCCGTTTTGTTCGATAATCTGTTTCCATTTAGACGGCAACTTCATAATACCCCCACGTAGACGCCCTTTCCTTATTTGCGAAGAACTGGGACAGCCACTTTTCACAAGCCTCTTTTGAGTTAAACTTCACACCACCAAGGGCGTTCGGTATGGACCAGAACAGGTGGCAATCCTTTGGCGCTATGTCTGGGCTATATGGTGAATGCGATAAAACCTCCCATCCGAGCTCCCATAGCTTCTGACGAGTCATCAACGAAGTGTGTGTTGTCTACCGATGTCTTGGTGGAACACTACACTCTTCCTGTTGCCCAATTCTGAACGCTTTTGGTCGATCGGCTGCTTCAAGCGGTCCAGTTGTTCGCAGTAAATGGTAGAATTAAGCGCCTGACCATATGGGAGCAGCTCATAGTGGATGATTCCCTCCAATCCCACCAAACACATAGCAAAACCTTCCTGGCCGTCAATCCCGACTTGGCCACTGTTTGGGACCATTCACCGGTCGTCAACCACGACCGTTGCTTGATATTGTCGCTTGATATTGTCGCTTGATATTGTCGTATGTGATCTATTTTTCGTCGCCTGTCACCATCAGCTTCAAAAATGGGTCGAGTTCGATCCGTATCAGCAGCATATCGCAGGCGTTGATTCGGTCCAGAAGGCCTTTTTGCTCAAGACCATGCGGCACCCAAACATCAAGCTTTTTTTTGTATCCAGCCTTCTGCAGATGGTTTAAAATAGTTTGGTTACTAAATCCCATCTCTTGGGCGATGTCACGAGATCCCTCAATGATTTCCATGATTCGATCGGTATTCGTCGTCACAGGTCTTCCGCCGGCTAGCTTATCCATGGTGTCATTTTCACTGGCTCTTAATCGTCGAAACCATTCCTCCGCGGTTCGAAGTGATAGAGTACCATCCCCCAAACCACCATTAATCTCAGGGAACGTTTCTCTAGCGGATTTGCCTTTAACGAAGGAAAACTAAAAATAGCACGAATTTCGGCGTTAGTGAACTTTATGTTTACACGTCTACTCGTATAACGTAACTGTTGGGCGCAATATCCAAACTAATCATGCATAGCATCGTTTTGTAGGTTATGTCATGATGTAAAATATTGCCAGATACGAGCTTTGTAGCGCCTTGTACATAGTCGGAAAATTCAAAAGACAAAAAGGCGGAGACATTTAAAACCTTATATTTTCAAGAAAGGTGCTTCAACTTTTTCGGTTCTTAAGTTCAACGGTAAAATTTTAAGCAAGCGGGTCGAAGTTTCGATTCCGAACCACAGGGACAACGCAACAGAGGACTTCCTAGACTGAGGTGGCGCACACAAGTGGAAAAGGACCTCAACCAACTTGGAGTGCGCAATTGGAGGCAGCTTGCAAGAGATCGTGCTAGCTGGAGAGGCATGTTGGTTGAGGCCCAGGTCCACCCCGGACTGTAGCGCCATCCGAAGAAGAAGAAGGGCCGAAGTAACCAGATAGAAATGTAAAAAGTGAGACTTTTTTTTACAGCAGGTTGCTAAAATAGCAAAGTATAGATGATTAACATGCAAGTGATGGGAATCATACCACCTTGAGAAAGGATGACCGGATCTATTAAAGAAAACTTTAAGAACTTTGTAATAATGAAGGTGCTTGAGAGGTAAAGTATTAAGTTTCTTAAATAATTCACAGGAATGCGTCCTACGAGTAGCGTTAAATAAAATACGAATCGCGTGCTTCTGTTTTACAATTAATGGGTTCATTTTGTAAATTAATAAAAATTATATGAAATTGTATCAAATGCTTATGTTGTTAATTTTGTAAAGGAATAAATGAAAAATTATTATTATTATTATATTATTATTATTTTATTGGAATAAGCACCGCCCCAAAACGTAACTTAGTAGTGTAACTAAGTAGCACCATGTTTGAGTTTATCACTAATACACCATTTACATTTTCCAACGGTCAAGCAGGCGCTTCGTATTTATTGAACAATATCTTTATTACATCAGCCATATAACCCATAAACAAGATAATAAAAAAAAATGCATCGTTTCATTGAAAAAGCTCCCGTTACCGGAAATGCAACCGAATTTAAATTGCGCAAAATAATTGCACTACGTCATTTTGAAGAGCGTTTTCGAAGTGTACACCAGTGTTTCCTTTTTTTCGCTCTAAATCATATCTACACATATTGTTGCAGTAACTAAAAGATAATATTTCAAAAGTGCATCGTAGTTAGCAAATAAAGTGGGCCGTCGTGTGCACTGTATTCCCGAAAAACGTGCCTTAATAAAAAAATGCTTTCTTAGAGTAATGTTACAAGTTTATAATCGAAATTGCTTGGGTGTAAATAAAATGATCCCTAATGCCCAAAAGATGCGTTCAAAACAAAGAAAGAAGAGGAAGAAAACCAAATCTAACCCCCGCCGATGTACGACAAACAGTAAGATTAGTCAAACGGAACCCGTTTATGGACTCTAGGAAGACAGGAGGATTGTGTTTGAAGTGGCGAAGATTTTGGATGAAGTCCATCTTAAATATTGAACAAACTATTCTTTAATAATATAATGGATGGGTTTTACTAACAGAATTCAACTTACCCCCGACACTAAAAGTAGCAATTATTCATATCTATTTTTTTATAAGTATATGTGGCCGCCGTGGCGTAGTAGGTAGAGTGCGATGCTCTCACGCCGAAGGTCCGGGTTCGATTCTCGGTTGAACAACAGCATTTTTCACGGCACCACCTCTTTCGAGCAGCTCACAATACCCAAAGCTTAATAACTGTATAAGAAAACTTCTGTAGGGGATTTATGTATATACCCCTAGATCCGCATAAGTATATATTTGCATAGTACAAAATGCATCATAAGAAATAACGTAATAAACTTTCCACAAAGAAGGATCGTACCATGTTACCGGAGTTTAGAAATAAGAAATCATTACCGCTTGTCAAAAGGTGTTAGAATAATTTCAGTTGAAATAAAGCGCTCGCAGAAAGAACATCATCTCGTCTTTTATTTGCCTCCCACACAAGCCCTACACTTCTCAAACTTCGTCGTTTCGAGTCGGCAAAGAACTGCAGGTCCGTTCTACTCTACTATAACATTAGCGCGCACAACACGAGTAGTTGATAAGCGAGCAAGGCCCTGGTCTCCCTGTGGACTGTAGCGCCAACCAATTATTATTATTATTTATTCAATTATTATTTTTTATATTTAGGGATTTTCTTAGTTCTGACATCATAACTAGTTTTTCAGCTTTCTATCCTTATCAGTATCATATTTTTTAACCCGCATGTTCCACTAAAGAGGTCGCGGGTAAAATGCACGCACGATACCTCCAGGCCGTCCGATCACCCGCTATCGACTAACCGAGAGCTGTTCCCAAATTTATCTAACTACCTCGCCCTGGGTCTACTGAACAGTCCATCCAAAGCCCGCCTCTAAAGTCGTGATGAAGGGGAAATCCGTGCCACGCAGACAATTTACATAATAAAGCCCTTTTCGTTCGAAGATGTATCTGCTCCATATTGAGATCACCCTCACATCGTCGCGATTCTCAGCCCATCCCGGCAAGAAATTCCCGCAGCGGCATAGAGATATGTCATCTCAGCGACTTGCATACGCAACCTTATTCATTCTGTCATTTCGTGACCACAGCTAAGTGTTCGAGCAAACACTGACTTGAAAACCGATAATTTGGGTTTCCCACCAAACTCGGCCTTTCCTGTTACTGATTTCTATGCTGTTTTAATTTGATCTAGCCTGGCCAATTCTTAAAGAAAGCTCAGTGTTGCTCCTTTTATCGATCGTAAAAGAGACCCCGAGAAACTTTATCTTCTTCCGTTTCAATGGGACTCCACTAACATGTAGAGAGCATTGGACACTTGTCCACGTTCGCCTTCATTCTAGCATCAGTACATACGGCCACAAATCTATCGAGCACGCGCTGGAGTTCCGTCTGGGAGGAACTAAGGGCAACGTGGACTTCGCCCAATGGGAAACTATCCTCGCCTCGGCTGCAGTGCAACATCCAGTCCATACATATACATATATACAGTGAAAAGGAAAGATTACAAGGCGCATACTTTTGAAAGCCCAACGCCCACCGTGAAAGGTATTGATATACAACCGTTTACACGGATTCGCGGACACAGCTGCTATAGTTGGTGTAAAGAGACTTAATGGCTGTCAACAGGGACCCTTCAATCTCTGTAGAACATTCTGGAGTTCAACTCGGTCGTATGCCTCTTCAAAACAACTGTAGATCGGTTTAGCATACTAACAAGCCTTCTCAAGTGTCATTCTTAGTACGACTCCTTTGTAAATTCTTAAATAGTTCAATTGTCACATTCCTTAAATGTTTTCTTAGTTTTTCTGTTCAAGTAGATCAGAAGACGTCACAGTTTAAGAAAAGAGACTTCTTTTCGATTTTTTTCCACTGTCAGCTCCAGATCTACCTTACCATGGCCTACCTTACCTTTCATTAATAATAATAATTGTTGGCGCTACAGCCCAAAGGGGGACCAAGGAATAGCTTGCTCTTCAACTACTCGTGTTGTGCGCGCTACTGTTCTCTCACGACTAGAAGGGACCTACAGTTTTTTGCCGACTTCGAACGGCGAAATTTGAGAAGCTTTCTTAGACAGTTATTACTCTTTGAGTGTTGTTAGCAGCTCAAAAGAGGTGGTGCCGTGAAAAATTTGAAAAATTGGTGTTGAGCTAGGAGTCGAACCTAGACCCTTCGGCGTGTGAGCGTCGCACTCTACCCACTACGCTACGGCCACCGACACCGACTTACCTTTCATTGCCTACGTGTTTTTCTTTCGAGTTCTCCAATTCACACTGTAAATGTCCCAATTTAACAAGAGCCCTCTCAATCGACGGTTTCAAATAAATCACAATGTCCCCAAAAAAAACTGTTTTTCTAAAGAAGGGAACGTGCAAATATCTTGCAAGGAGAATTATGAGACTTTTAACACTTCATCAAAAAACATTCCCACCACATCGCGAAAGGGGGAAAGCAAAAGCATATTTCATTCGTAGGACATACCAAACAATCCAAGACTGCACTGCATTTCGTACAACAAATAACAAATTCCTTTGTCACAATGAAACCATAGTGTCAGTGTTGCTGCACCAATTTGTTGCGTAACTTCATTCAAAGTCGCTCCGTATAGCTGATCCCCATTTTCCCGCACCGACAGTGCAGTCTATTCTCACTCCTCAGAGAGCAAAAGAAGTTACCAAATGAATTTCGAAAAGAATGAGAAGGTGAAAAAAGAGCTGACGTGAAAACACTCGGAACGAAGAAATTCGAATCCAAGTGGAAAATTCCAAACAAATCTTCAATTCTAACAAAACACCTCGACGAAGGATCCAACGCAGGAATTCATACAGAACAAAACACCCGTTCTGTATCGTTTGAACACCAGCAAAAACGAAAGGAATCCTCGACGGAGCTGCGGCACCTCTACGGCATCCCCAGTTGTGTCTTGATGGCGTTGATGTCCAGCGGCATTAGACCATTAATTTTCCACTGCCCTCCCGGCCGCCGTTCACACAGTATGACTTACGTATTGTACACCCCCTGCGCTGAAATTCTTGAAAGTTAACTTAGCGTTTAGCTTAGGTTGACATTTGTGACAGGGTCGGCAAGGAGGTTGACAAAAATGCAGAACTCGCCATCGTTTTGCCCCTCGCTGCCGCGCCAGCAGCCTTGTTCCGTGACACAGTACGGTCAGGTGATTAATCTTGTTTAAGTTATCGTTTGTGAGTTTTGTGTTGAGCTGATGGACAAGAAATGCTAGCGCCGGGCGCTGAGGTTGGGTAAAAGTTTTTCGTTCCTTGTTTTGTTTGCTTTTCTTTTTTTTTTTCCTGACTGACGACTGACTTTAGGTTAAATGGCAAAGCTCGTCTATCGGGGGGGTGGGGGTAAAATGGAAAGTTGTCTCATTACTGCTTAATCGTTTTGCTCTCCTTCAGTGCAGGCTGGTGTGCGGCGAAGGGGTCTTTTGGGGATTTTAAGGGATTTCATCAAAACTGCATTAAATGCAGTCAGGGATGGATTTGCTTTGATGAATGAATTTATGCGTCAGTAAGTTAATTAATTTCATAGAAATCTCAAGAGCGAGAGAAATTTTGTTACCAGCAACATTTGATGAAGGATCATCAATCAGGACATGATGAGTCCTTTGTTGCATTTGGATGCAAAAGAAATAAGAAATACTCTTAAAAGAAAATATAAATAGAGACACAATGGGTTATGAAGTTCAAAATGAGACAAATGAGATAAATAAAGAGTGCAACGACATTTACATCGTAATACCCATTATGGTTAATGTTTGTTTGTGAAATTTCCTTAGACTGAATTATAGTTTCTTCTTTCATGTGTTCCTGCGACTGTGGTTGACAAGTGTTTGGTAACAATGATCGCTGAAAACAAGCTTCAATTGTCTGCCTGTATGGTCTTATGATCATTTACTTTCTATAGGGTATCTTTCCTCTGTCTGCTTCAAATTAAACTCAAAGATTAAAGAAGAAGATCAAAATTATAACGTTTTTTCTGCCATTTTGCGTTTTTGAATTTAATAATTCTGTCCGCTTTCCTTATGAACGACACCATTCGACGACTTGTCGGCAGTTCAACTTGTTGATACCTGAATAAATGTTCTCAGTGATGTGTCGCCTCTAGAAAAATCGATCATTGGTCTATAAGCTTTGTATGAAAAAATAAAATTTGAAGACTCACCCTTGTAAGAACCGTATCCCAATCCCAATTCTAATTTTCTTTAGAAACTCTTTTAGTTCATTAAAAAAAAAATTATACACATGTTGTGGCCATAAGGAATCGCCTTCGCGGCATTCCGACGGTTAAAGTGCTCAGGATAACTGCCACAGTAGGCATCTCAGAAAATCTGATTGGTCAGTTCTAGGATGTTCTAGGACTTTCGCATATTGGTGCCCATTGTATGAGAAACATGGAAGTAAATCAGTAACTTTTGAACCCGTTGCCCAATCTTGATGAAATGTGTAATATATCAGGTGTACCGGTATAAAGTGTGTCAAGATACAAATGTCTCGATAGGGAACATTTGTTGTGAATGAGCCCTTATTTTTTGTGTTTGTTTGCTATGACGTCTGTGAAAAATATTTAGTATACATCAAGTCATTGAACAGACAACATCATATTTTTTCATCGTGTTAAAAATGTTGAATTTTGTACCAGAAAGTGATGATTTGCGGAAAGCATTAATTTTTTGTTCTCATTTGCAGAAAAGTGCTGCAGAGTCGCATCGAATGCTTGTCGAGGCATATGGTGATCATGCTCTATCAGAAGCAACATGCAAAAGATGGTTTCAACGGTTCAGAAATAATGATTTTGATGTGAGAACGTGGAAGACCACCAAAAGCGTTTGAAGACGCCGAATTGCAAACGAATTGGATGGAGATGACACTTTGAGTCAAAAGCAAATGGCAGCAATGTTAAATGTTGCACCACAAACCATTTCTGACCGTGTAAGAGCTATGAGAAAGTTCCAAAAGTGTGGAAAATGGGTGCCACATGAATTCAATGAAAGACAGATGGAAAACCGAAAACACACTTGTGAAATCTTGCTTGAAAGACACGAAAGAAAATCGGTTTTGCATCAGATTGTTACTGGCTACGAAAAATGGATTTATTTTAAGAATCCTAAACGGAAAAAAATCATGGGTTAATCTGGGACGACCATCAACATCGACTGCAAAACCAGATCGATTCGGCAAGAAGACAATGCTGTGTGTTTGTTGGGACCAGAAAGATGTGCTTTACCACGAACTCCTAAAACCTGGTGAAACCATTAATACTGATCGCTACCGACAACAATTGATCAATTTGAACCATGCATTGATCGAGAAACGACCAGAATGGGCCAGAAGACACGGCAAGGTAATTTTGCTCCATGACAATGCACCTGCATATAATCAAAACCGGTTCAGGATACAATCAAAACACTTGGCTGGGAGCAGCAACCCCACCCGCCGTATTCACCAGACTTGGCTCCTTCCGACTATTATTTGTTTTCATCGATGGCACACGCATTGGCTGAGCAGCACTTTGATTCCTACGAGGAGGTCGGAAATTGGGTGTCTGGTTGGTTTGCTTTAAACGACGAACAATTTTATTGGCATGGTATCCACAAATTGCCAGAAAGGTGTTCAAAGGGGGTAGAAAGCAATGTCAAATACTTTGAATAAAATGTTTTTACTTTCCCATTAATAATTAGTGTTTCATTTTCATTTCATTTCATACCGGTATACCGATAGTATCATGCATGAAGGCTATAAGAATAATATTAAGTTAAAAATTGAAAAAAAAACCTCACTTCTTTGCTTAATTACATTAAAAAAATATTTAATTATAATATTCCACATTGAACTTATGCTCAAAATAATGCTGGAAAACGCATTTCATAACCATATAGAAAAATTACATTCATTACTTTTTACGAACACAGTTTCGTTGTAAAGAATTGCAAAATTGGAATATAGTGGAATAAAATTCTTTTTTTTGTTTCGGATGTTATGTTATAATATGTTATGTATATATGTATAATATGTTATCTGGGGATCAAATGCTACCATCATTTGGTGAATTTCATCTTTATTCGTAATGCATATAATCCTTATTTTGAGTTTTCTGGGCCTCCTTAGACAATGATCAGACGAGCAACGCTGCTGATGATATTATTTTTGCTCCGTGGAATAGAACCGTTGATGGCATATATTAATAGGGATATAAATTTATTGCCATAGTTTCGGTTTCCTAAGCATAAGCTACAATTTTTTTCTCATCAATCCAGTAATTGCTTGATGTTATATCTGAGGTGATGGTGAATCTTTTAACAAGTTGCACATCTATTTCTGTAATTTCTGCTGTTGATGAACGATTTTCAAAAAATCTTCGAGAAGTGTTACCATCATTAGTTGTGTCAGTTCCTTACTTTATAACATCTACTTTTGGTCCCATTTTTTCCACGAACTTCTGTTGAGTCTGGTTTTTCCTCTTTTGTTGTTCTGTCGTTTATGTTGTTCTTCATGCTTTAATCTCCAAATTATAAGTTATCCGACACACAACCTTATCGAAATGTGGCAAAAACCTTTGTTTTAATTCTGAATCTACTCGATTTGTTTGGGCCGTTGTTAATTTTTTATAATTATTTGATGAAAATTCACAAAAGTTGAAAATATTACCTCCAACGAAATAATCACACAGAAATTTTTGTTCAAATACTAAGTTTATCATCGTGAACTCTATTAATTTGCACAACAAATGTTGAAAATGCAACTGCAATGTTCAAATGATTTCGAAATGTATTTTCCGTTTTTGGAAATCAAATGTTCAATATTATAGTAACCATAAGCTAATGTCCGATTTGAGTAGTCAGAAACCATATTTTTCAATAAAACACCCTGAGTGCTCACATTTATGACTGTTGAGTTATGTACATCGGACGTTATATATTTTATGATATCGCAGCAACAGAAATAAGAACAATAAACTTTAATATTGCAAGACTTTCATAACCAAAAATATTACATTTGGCAATACAAAAAACAAATTTTCTTGAGCTCTACGAACAGTGAAGAAGGGAAGAGCACCGGCTTCTCAGAAGAAAAAAGAAAGAACGTGAGAAGAAGAAAGGGAAGGTGTTGTGAAATTCAGTTCGCAAGTTTTGTCGTAGGGTAAAACAGCTATCCGGCCTATACATGGTTCGGACCGAAGCCTGCCGGGATCAAAATCGACAACTTGTTCTAGAGTCACAGTCTGTGCTGAGAATCTGGAAGGAACATTTCGAAGGACTTCTTAAGGGCGATGACGGCCCAATTCCGCTGTTATGCAGAATGTTCTACTCAATTTGGACGATGATAGACACGAATTCCGTCCCCCCGACTTAGTTCGGCCAAAAAAAGCAATATCGAAGATGAAGTTGAACAAGGCTGCTGGAGAACTATTTAAAGCAGCTGGAGATGATTTGGTTGGGCGCATGCACTAGCATATCTGTAAGATATGGTCGTTGGAAAGCATACCCGATGAGTTGACTCTCATCGTCGTTTGCCCGGTCCACAAGAAGGGAGACACCTTTGAATGCACCAATTATCGAGGGATTAGTATTCTTGACATCGCCTACGAGATCCTCTCTGCCGTATTGTGTGAGCGTCTGAAACTGCTGGTCCATAACCTGATAGATCCCTATCAGTATGGTTTCATGCCAGGAAGTCCACGATAGACCAAATCTTTACCTTACGGCAGATCCTGGAAAAGACTCAAGAAGTGCAAATCGACACTCACCACCTATTCGCCGATTTAAAGGCCGCATATGACGGTATCATAGAGACGAGCTTTACAGAGTAATGTCTAGTTTTGGCATCTCTATTAAACTAGTCAGATTGTGAAGGATGACGATGGAGATCTCTCGCTGCCCCGTCAAGGTCGGTAACGAACTCACCGAGAACTTCGTTGTCAAAAAAGGATTTAGACAAGGCGACGCGCTGTCATGCGGGGGGATCATGCGTAACTCACACGTCAACATCAGAGGCACAAGTCCGTTCAACTGCTAGCTTATGCGGATGACATTGACGTGATTGGACGAACACAGCAAGCCGCCTATGAGGCGTTTGCTGGCATTGAAGCGGAAGCGGCTAAAATGGGCTTGGTGGTTAATGAGGGTAAAACACAGTACATGCTGTCATCACAAACGGGCACACAACATCGACGTCTCGGACAGAGCGTCACACTAGGCAGCAGAAACTTCATGGCAGTCAAGTACTTCGCCTTCCTCGGCTCTGCGGTAAATAGGAACAACAACATCAGTACCGAAATCAAACGCAGAATCACTTTTGCCAATCGCTGTTTCATTCGGCTCAAGAGGCAATTGAGTAAAAAAGCCCTCTCTCGAAGGACTAATCTCGCTTTATATAACAGATTGATCATCCCAGTCCTACCCTATTGCGCGAAAACTTGGACGTTACCAAAGGTGGATGAAGAAGCTCTTAGTCTCTTCGAGAGAAAAGTTTTGCGTACGATTTTTGGTCCTGTTTGCGTTAATGGCACTTGGAGGAGAAGTTATAATGACGATCTTTATGGGCTGTACAGCGACATGAGTCTGGTCAAGCGTCTTCGGATAATAATAATAATAATAATAGTTGGCGCTACAGTCCAAAGGAGGACCAGGGCCTAGCTTGCTCATCAACTACTCATGTTGTGCGCACTACTGTTCTCTCGGGAGTAGAAGGGACCTACAGTTTTTTGCCGACTCCGAACGGCGAAATTTGAGAAGATTTCTTAGACAGTTATTTCTCTTTGAGTGTTGTCAGCAGCTCAAAAGAGGTGGTGCCGCGAAAAATTGGTGTTAAGCTGGGAATCGAACCTACACCCTTCGGTGTGTGAGCCTCGCACTCTACCCATTACGCTAGGCGGCCACGGCTGCAATGCTTAAAATGACTAGGTCATGTAGAACGTATGAACACCACCACTCCGAAAAGTGTTCGAATCTGAACCATTGGGACAACGCAACGATGGACGGCCTAGGCTAAGGTGGCGCTCACAAATGGAGAAGGACCTTACCAAACTTGGTGTGCGGAACTGGAAGCAGCTGGCGGAAGATCACGCTGGCTGGCGAGGCATGTTGGTTGAGGCCCAGATCCACCCCAGACTGTAACGCCACAAGAAAAATAAGCATTAGAGGAGAAATCGTGGAAAAATTCAAAAAAAAAACTCGTTCTCCCAAAGTGCAAAAAAGTGAATTTTTATTTTCTTTTTTTAATTTTTTATTTGATTTTATTCATCGAATATTGAAAGCTTTCAGAAAAATGTATGGTTTTCCGTTGAAGCACCTTAGAGCACATTTGTTATGCTTCATCAAACATGGAAGTACTTCCCGCAAAAAGTGACCTTAACAAAAAGCCTGCTCTACAAGCCTTGCCTGGTGATCAAAATGAAAAAAACTTTATATGCAGATTGAAGGTTAAATGTACGTCCAATACGTTCCAAGGTTGCCTATTTAAAAAAAAATATGCCACATCAATCTAAAAACAATTTAAATTTTTTTTAAACTTCAAAGTCCCAACTTTGACCTTTTCGTTCACCTAATCGAAGTCAACCAGTTTTTGGCTTCTTAGATTCTCAAATATGAAGAACCGAAAAACGAATACAATTTGGCCGACAAAATAATTTCATTTTACGTATTTTTTTCTCTGAGGCACCACTGTGCGTCGAGAGTCCTGTCCAAAGGATCAAAACAAATAACAAATTTCACTCCGTTTATAACAAAAATTTTACCTTTATGTTCTCTCAAAAACAGATTTGATCTGCCGAAGTATGTACTGCATGTAAGTTGACAGCTCCCCATACTGGCTCATTCGAATTCAAAACGAACATTTTCCAATTCATGCATGATATCAGTCAGAAATAACGTGGAATAAGAAATTCTTCACTGAACTGCTTCGCCACCTCTCAATTCATTATGCAAACACAACAAATCGTGGTAGACCCTTGGACCAATTTAGAGAAGCAGACAAAACTCCATATCGTTCCTAATTAAATCTTCCTTGAAAAGATAACAGTTGAGAATTTGAATTGAATGAATGAATTTTGAATTTGAATGACCACATGCCAGAAGCAAATGTCCGTCCACTTCCAGATTCCCCCCCCCAACGAGGAATGGTTCTGCTTCTTAAATAAATATCCTTTCTGCGTTCAACCCACATCAGAAATCTATCATTGCCAATCAATAGTGTTGTCCTTTACTCGACTTCGCAACCGATCTCCGGTCGCCCCTCCATTTTGAGGCGCGACATCCAATCGAGTGTCGTGAACTGAAACCCACTCCTTAACACCCAGAGAAGACTTAGTTGTAAAACTAAAGAAACTTCACTTCACTTTAGAGTCATGAGTACCGGTCCCTGGATATCCCATTTCTGCCGAGCTTAAATTTCTCTGTTGCAACTTTCTTATTCGAAACCACCCCACCGCTGTTGCTGCGAAGGGGAGTTAACACACACCCACACATACACTCCAGCAGTCACTGCTTCATTCTCAGCAATCACTCGCGACGAACGGAAGGCACCAGCAACAACATAAACGTATGGCCACACGGCCATATATTTTAAGTCCTTGTTCCAACAACTATACCATAAATTACCGATAGTAATTTCAAAGTTGTGTTCAGGTCGTTTGTTAGCTGCTCCCTGAGGGATGCTGTTCCATTGTTTGGCGTTCAGGTAAACAAGGCGAGCAGTGGCAGGGGAAGATGCATGCAGACGCCAACAACAAATGAAGGAGCCAACAAGAAAAAAGGACCAATGTCGAGTGTGCCCGGCCACCGATGGGAGTCGGAGGTGGCTGGAAGGTGTTGTAGAACTACATTACCCTGTTGCAGCAACACCCCTACACACATAAGCACGTACACCAAAGCGCAGTGAGTGGACGAAGCATTTGTTCACACATGCCATCCGGCTAGGTTGAACAAGATAACTTTTGCACATTCACCATTTGAATATTGAGTGGACCTGAACATTGAGTGGGTGTGTTTCTGTGGAACAACCGGGGCGAGTGGACGATTCGAAGATGCTCTTCAGGGATTTCATGTCAAAACGTTTTCCTTGTTCAAAGAAATTTCTTAGTGACCAGCATGGAATAGACTTTATCCTGCGGGACATGCTTGCTTGCTTGTGCTTGACATTCCATTGGCTTGATTCACAGTGTCCTTGCATCTAACGGCGCCAACTGGTTCTCGGCAGTGTGTGCAAAAACGTAGTATCTGTTTGAACTTGCTGCTTGATTGCCATAGGGACTGTGGGCTGCTCTGCTGCAGACAACGGTTGACGGCTGAAGTGCATTTCGCTTAAGCCATGGGATGTCATGGGATATTTCTGTTACTAAACAATATTTGATAACTGAAAACGAGTTTGTAAAGAAAATAGAAAGCTGAAGTTTCGTTTAATACATTCACTATTAAACGGTCCTCCTAAGCGTCTTTTTTATGTGCAGCGACGTTAAATAAAGGTCCAAGTCTTGTTTTGGCAATTTATTTAAAGCCACTTGATCATGTAGGATAACAATAGCCAACTTTTTCGTTTCCGTTGGGCTGAGTATGTTAACTATACTGTGCTGTGGGTATCGGGTAGGCACTGACTGGCGTCAACTTGGCGATGCTCAGTGTTGTAACCTTTTCTACTCGCCAATTATGCTTATTTTACCTTCAAGTTGTAGCCATCGGGTACTGGTTGCTCAACTTGTCAAAATTATAAGTGCGACCTCTTGTCCAAGGGGTTGCAAAAAGGGAACTGGCCCTCCTGGTTGGGGGTTGTGCCATCGTGGTAACTGCCCGGCCACACAAAAAATGCATAGTTACGAAGCAACAACAAGCCTCGAAAACGGATGATCTTACTGATGACGAACCCTGCAAACGTATGCGGACAACGATCTTCGGATCTGTATGTGGAACGTAAGGGCCCTTTACAGGCCACATGCAGACGAACAATTAGCAAAAGCCCTTGACTACTGTGAAGAAGATATAAACGGACCGGGCAAAAGAAGGATGTAAACTGTGATATATATAAGGTTGTCAAATTTTTCGCCTTTTTGTCTTTTGAATTTCCCGGTTCTGTACAAAGCGCTACAGAGCTCGTATCTATCAATACGATACATCATTTGAAAGGTCTTGACATAACCTACAAACGACGCTATGCATGATTAGTTTTTATATTACGTTCAACAGTTATGGAAGTGTAAACATGGAGTTCAGTAACGCAGAAATAATTCTTCTTCTTCTTGTTGTGGGGCTACAGTCCGGGGTGGACCTGGGCCTCAACCAACATGCCTCTCCAGCCAGCACGATCTTTCGCCAGCTGCCTCCAGTTGCGCACTCGAAGTTGGTTTTCGGATGCCGACGAGTACATCCAGTCACTTGCGGCACGCAATACCTGGGTATGCGGAATTTGGGTTTTTAGCCTAAGATCCTTCTTCGACCACTGGTGGCCTCCTGGACGTCGGAATGAACTTTGAACAATTTTTCGCATGTTTTCGGATGCCGACGAGTACATCCAGTCACTTTTTACCGAAATTGAAAATTTCATGATTTTCGAGGTATGCGGCACGCAATACCCGGGTATGCGGAATTTGGGTTTTAAGCCTAAAGTTCTTCTTCGACCACTGCTGGCCTCCTGGACGTCGGAATGAACTTTGAACAATTTTTCGCATGTTTTCGGATGCCGACGAGTACATCCAGTCACTTTTTACCGAAATTGAAAATTTCATGATTTGCGAGGTATGCGGCACGCAATACTCGGGTATGCGGAATTTGGGTTTTTAGCCTAAGATCCTTCTTCGACCACTGGTGGCCTCCTGGACGTCCGAATGAACTTTAAACAATTTTTCGCATGTTTTCGGATGCCGACGAGTACATCCAGTCACTTTTTACCGAAATTGAAAATTCCATGATTTTCGAGGTATGCGGCACGCAATACTCGGGTATGCGGAATTTGGGTTTTTAGCCTAAGATCCTTCTTCGACCACTGGTGGCCTCCTGGACGTCCGAATGAACTTTAAACAATTTTTCGCATGTTTTCGGATGCCGACGAGTACACCCAGTCACTTTTTACCGAAATTGAAAACTTCATGATTTTCGAGGTATGCGGGTATGCGGAATTTGGGTTTTTAGCCTAAGATCCTTCTTCGACCACTGGTGGCCTCCTGGACGTCCGAATGAACTTTAAACAATTCTTCGCATGTTTGCGGATGCCGACGAGTACATCCAGTCACTTTTTACCGAAATTGCGAGTTTCATGATTTTCGAGGTATGCGGCACGCAATACCCGGGTATGCGGAATTTGGGTTTTTAGCCTAAGATCCTTCTTCGACCACTGGTGGCTCCCTGGACGTCCGAATGAACTTTAAACAATTTTTCGCATGTTTTCGGATGCCGACGAGTACACCCAGTCACTTTTTACCGTAATTGAAAATTTCATGATTTTCGAGGTATGCGGCACGCAATACCCGGGTATGCGGAATTTGGGTTCTTAGCCTAAGATCCTTCTTCGACCACTGCTGGCCTCCTGGACGTCCGAATGAACTTTAAACAATTTTCGCATGTTTTCGGATGCCGACGAGTACATCCAGTCACTTTTTACCGAAATTGAAAATTTCATGATTTTCGAGGTATGCGGCACGCAATACCCGGGTATGCGGAATTTGGGTTCTTAGCCTCAGATCCTTCTTCGACCACTGCTGGCCTCCTGGACGTCTGAATGAACTTTAAACAATTTTTCGCATGTTTTCGGATCCCGACGAGTACATCCAGTCACTTTTTACCGAAATTGCAAATTTCATGATTTTCGAAATATGCGGCACGCAATACCCGGGTATGCGGAATTTGGGTTCTTAGCCTAAGATCCTTCTTCGACCACTGCTGGCCTCCTGAACGTCGGAATGAACTTTGAACAATTTTTCGCATGTTTTCGGATGCCGACGAGTACACCCAGTCACTTTTTACCGTAATTGAAAATTTCATGATTTTCGAGGTATGCGGCACGCAATACCCGGGTATGCGGAATTTGGGTTCTTAGCCTAAGATCCTTCTTCGACCACTGCTGGCCTCCTGGACGTCTGAATGAACTTTAAACAATTTTTCGCATGTTTTCGGATCCCGACGAGTACATCCAGTCACTTTTTACCGAAATTGCAAATTTCATGATTTTCGAGGTATGCGGCACGCAATACCCGGGTATGCGGAATTTGGGTTCTTAGCCTCAGATCCTTCTTCGACCACTGCTGGCCTCCTGGACGTCTGAATGAACTTTAAACAATTTTTCGCATGTTTTCGGATGCCGACGAGTACATCCAGTCACTTTTTACCGAAATTGAAAATTTCATGATTTTCGAGGTATGCGGCACGCAATACTCGGGTATGCGGAATTTGGGTTCTTAGCCTAAGATCCTTCTTCGACCACTGCTGGCCTCCTGGACGTCCGAATGAACTTTGAACAATTTTTCGCATGTTTTCGGATGCCGACGAGTACATCCAGTCACTTTTTACCGAAATTGAAAATTTCATGATTTTCGAGGTATGCGGCACGCAATACCCGGGTATGCGGAATTTGGGTTTTTAGCCTAAGATCCTTCTTCGACCACTGGTGGCCTCCTGGACGTCCGAATGAACTTTAAACAATTTTTCGCATGTTTTCGGATGCCGACGAGTACATCCAGTCACTTTTTACCGAAATTGAAAATTTCATGATTTGCGAGGTATGCGGGTATGCGGAATTTGGGTTTTTAGCCTAAGATCCTTCTTCGACCACTGCTGGCCTCCTGGACGTCGGAATGAAATTTGAACAATTTTTCGCATGTTTTCGGATGCCGACGAGTACATCCAGTCACTTTTTACCGAAATTGAAAATTTCATGATTTTCGAGGTATGCGGCACGCCATACCTGGGTATGCGGAATTTGGGTTCTTAGCCCAAGATCCTTCTTCGACCACTGGTGGCCTCCTGGACGTCCGAATGAACTTTAAACAATTTTTCGCATGTTTTCGGATGCCGACGAGTACATCCAGTCACTTTTTACCGAAATTGAAAATTTCATGATTTTCGAGGTATGCGGCACGCAATACCCGGGTTTGTGGAATTTGGGTTTTAAGCCTAAGATCCTTCTTCGACCACTGCTGGCCTCCTGGACGTCCGAATGAACTTTAAACAATTTTTCGCATGTTTTCGGATCCCGACGAGTGCATCCAGTCACTTTTTACCGAAATTGAAAATTTCATGATTTTCGAGGTATGCGGCACGCAATACCCGGGTATGCGGAATTAGGGTTTTAAGCCTAAAATTCTTCTTCGACCACTTGTGGCCTCCTGGACGTCCGAATGAACTTTAAACAATTTTTCGCATGTTTTCGGATCCCGACGAGTGCATCCAGTCACTTTTTACCGAAATTGAAAATTTCATGATTTTCGAGGTATGCGGCACGCAATACCCGGGTATGCGGAATTAGGGTTTTAAGCCTAAAATTCTTCTTCGACCACTGGTGGCCTCCTGGACGTCCGAATGAACTTTAAACAATTTTTCGCATGTTTTCGGATCCCGACGAGTACATCCAGTCACTTTTTACCGAAATTGAAAATTTCATGATTTGCGAGGTATGCGGGTATGCGGAATTTGGGTTTTTAGCCTAAGATCCTTCTTCGACCACTGCTGGCCTCCTGGACGTCGGAATGAACTTTGAACAATTTTTCGCATGTTTTCGGATGCCGACGAGTACATCCAGTCACTTTTTACCGAAATTGAAAATTTCATGATTTGCGAGGTATGCGGCACGCAATACTCGGGTATGCGGAATTTGGGTTTTTAGCCTAAGATCCTTCTTCGACCACTGGTGGCCTCCTGGACGTCCGAATGAACTTTAAACAATTTTTCGCATGTTTTCGGATGCCGACGAGTACATCCAGTCACTTTTTACCGAAATTGAAAATTCCATGATTTTCGAGGTATGCGGCACGCAATACTCGGGTATGCGGAATTTGGGTTTTTAGCCTAAGATCCTTCTTCGACCACTGGTGGCCTCCTGGACGTCCGAATGAACTTTAAACAATTTTTCGCATGTTTTCGGATGCCGACGAGTACACCCAGTCACTTTTTACCGAAATTGAAAACTTCATGATTTTCGAGGTATGCGGGTATGCGGAATTTGGGTTTTTAGCCTAAGATCCTTCTTCGACCACTGGTGGCCTCCTGGACGTCCGAATGAACTTTAAACAATTCTTCGCATGTTTGCGGATGCCGACGAGTACATCCAGTCACTTTTTACCGAAATTGCGAGTTTCATGATTTTCGAGGTATGCGGCACGCAATACCCGGGTATGCGGAATTTGGGTTTTTAGCCTAAGATCCTTCTTCGACCACTGGTGGCTCCCTGGACGTCCGAATGAACTTTAAACAATTTTTCGCATGTTTTCGGATGCCGACGAGTACACCCAGTCACTTTTTACCGTAATTGAAAATTTCATGATTTTCGAGGTATGCGGCACGCAATACCCGGGTATGCGGAATTTGGGTTCTTAGCCTAAGATCCTTCTTCGACCACTGCTGGCCTCCTGGACGTCCGAATGAACTTTAAACAATTTTCGCATGTTTTCGGATGCCGACGAGTACATCCAGTCACTTTTTACCGAAATTGAAAATTTCATGATTTTCGAGGTATGCGGCACGCAATACCCGGGTATGCGGAATTTGGGTTCTTAGCCTCAGATCCTTCTTCGACCACTGCTGGCCTCCTGGACGTCTGAATGAACTTTAAACAATTTTTCGCATGTTTTCGGATCCCGACGAGTACATCCAGTCACTTTTTACCGAAATTGCAAATTTCATGATTTTCGAAATATGCGGCACGCAATACCCGGGTATGCGGAATTTGGGTTCTTAGCCTAAGATCCTTCTTCGACCACTGCTGGCCTCCTGAACGTCGGAATGAACTTTGAACAATTTTTCGCATGTTTTCGGATGCCGACGAGTACACCCAGTCACTTTTTACCGTAATTGAAAATTTCATGATTTTCGAGGTATGCGGCACGCAATACCCGGGTATGCGGAATTTGGGTTCTTAGCCTAAGATCCTTCTTCGACCACTGCTGGCCTCCTGGACGTCTGAATGAACTTTAAACAATTTTTCGCATGTTTTCGGATCCCGACGAGTACATCCAGTCACTTTTTACCGAAATTGCAAATTTCATGATTTTCGAGGTATGCGGCACGCAATACCCGGGTATGCGGAATTTGGGTTCTTAGCCTCAGATCCTTCTTCGACCACTGCTGGCCTCCTGGACGTCTGAATGAACTTTAAACAATTTTTCGCATGTTTTCGGATGCCGACGAGTACATCCAGTCACTTTTTACCGAAATTGAAAATTTCATGATTTTCGAGGTATGCGGCACGCAATACTCGGGTATGCGGAATTTGGGTTCTTAGCCTAAGATCCTTCTTCGACCACTGCTGGCCTCCTGGACGTCCGAATGAACTTTGAACAATTTTTCGCATGTTTTCGGATGCCGACGAGTACATCCAGTCACTTTTTACCGAAATTGAAAATTTCATGATTTTCGAGGTATGCGGCACGCAATACCCGGGTATGCGGAATTTGGGTTTTTAGCCTAAGATCCTTCTTCGACCACTGGTGGCCTCCTGGACGTCCGAATGAACTTTAAACAATTTTTCGCATGTTTTCGGATGCCGACGAGTACATCCAGTCACTTTTTACCGAAATTGAAAATTTCATGATTTGCGAGGTATGCGGGTATGCGGAATTTGGGTTTTTAGCCTAAGATCCTTCTTCGACCACTGCTGGCCTCCTGGACGTCGGAATGAAATTTGAACAATTTTTCGCATGTTTTCGGATGCCGACGAGTACATCCAGTCACTTTTTACCGAAATTGAAAATTTCATGATTTTCGAGGTATGCGGCACGCCATACCTGGGTATGCGGAATTTGGGTTCTTAGCCCAAGATCCTTCTTCGACCACTGGTGGCCTCCTGGACGTCCGAATGAACTTTAAACAATTTTTCGCATGTTTTCGGATGCCGACGAGTACATCCAGTCACTTTTTACCGAAATTGAAAATTTCATGATTTTCGAGGTATGCGGCACGCAATACCCGGGTTTGTGGAATTTGGGTTTTAAGCCTAAGATCCTTCTTCGACCACTGCTGGCCTCCTGGACGTCCGAATGAACTTTAAACAATTTTTCGCATGTTTTCGGATCCCGACGAGTGCATCCAGTCACTTTTTACCGAAATTGAAAATTTCATGATTTTCGAGGTATGCGGCACGCAATACCCGGGTATGCGGAATTAGGGTTTTAAGCCTAAAATTCTTCTTCGACCACTTGTGGCCTCCTGGACGTCCGAATGAACTTTAAACAATTTTTCGCATGTTTTCGGATCCCGACGAGTGCATCCAGTCACTTTTTACCGAAATTGAAAATTTCATGATTTTCGAGGTATGCGGCACGCAATACCCGGGTATGCGGAATTAGGGTTTTAAGCCTAAAATTCTTCTTCGACCACTGGTGGCCTCCTGGACGTCCGAATGAACTTTAAACAATTTTTCGCATGTTTTCGGATCCCGACGAGTACATCCAGTCACTTTTTACCGAAATTGCAAATTTCATGATTTTCGAGGTATGCGGCACGCCATACCTGGGTATGCGGAATTTGGGTTCTTAGCCCAAGATCCTTCTTCGACCACTGGTGGCCTCCTGGACGTCCGAATGAACTTTAAACAAATTTTCGCATGTTTTCGGATCCCGACGAGTACATCCAGTCACTTTTTACCGAAATTGAAAATTTCATGATTTTCGAGGTATGCGTTACGCAATACCCGGGTATGCGGAATTTGGGTTTTTAGCCTAAGATCCTTCTTCGACCACTGCTGGCCTCCTGGACGTCGGAATGAAATTTGAACAATTTTTCGCATGTTTTCGGATGCCGACGAGTACATCCAGTCACTTTTTACCGAAATTGAAAATTTCATGATTTTCGAGGTATGCGGCACGCAATACCCGGGTATGCGGAATTTGGGTTCTTAGCCTAAGATCCTTCTTCGACCACTGCTGGCCTCCTGGACGTCCGAATGAACTTTAAACAATTTTTCGCATGTTTTCGGATCCCGACGAGTGCATCCAGGCACTTTTTACCGAAATTGAAAATTTCATGATTTTCGAGGTATGCGGCACGCAATACTCGGGTATGCGGAATTTGGGTTCTTAGCCTAAGATCCTTCTTCGACCACTGCTGGCCTCCTGGACGTCCGAATGAACTTTGAACAATTTTTCGCATGTTTTCGGATGCCGACGAGTACACCCAGTCACTTTTTACCGAAATTGAAAATTTCATGATTTTCGAGGTATGCGGTACGCAATACCCGGGTATGCGGAATTTGGGTTTTTAGCCTAAGATCCTTCTTCGACCACTGCTGGCCTCCTGGACGTCCGAATGAAATTTAAACAATTTTTCGCATGTTTTCGGATGCCGACGAGTACATCCAGTCACTTTTTACCGAAATTGAAAATTTCATGATTTTCGAGGTATGCGGGTATGCGGAATTTGGGGTTTTAGCGTAAGATCCTTCTTCGACCACTGCTGGCCTCCTGGACGTCGGAATGAAATTTGAACAATTTTTCGCATGTTTTCGGATGCCGACGAGTACATCCAGTCACTTTTTACCGAAATTGAAAATTTCATGATTTTCGAGGTATTCGGCACGCAATACCCGGGTATGCGGAATTTGGGTTCTTAGCCTAAGATCCTTCTTCGACCACTGCTGGCCTCCTGGACGTCCGAATGAACTTTAAACAATTTTTCGCATGTTTTCGGATGCCGACGAGTACATCCAGTCACTTTTTACCGAAATTGAAAATTTCATGATTTTCGAGGTATGCGGCACGCAATACCCGGGTATGCGGAATTTGGGTTCTTAGCCTAAGATCCTTCTTCGACCACTGCTGGCCTCCTGGACGTCCGAATGAACTTTAAACAATTTTTCGCATGTTTTCGGATCCCGACGAGTACATCCAGTCACTTTTTACCGAAATTGCAAATTTCATGATTTTCGAGGTATGCGGCACGCCATACCTGGGTATGCGGAATTTGGGTTCTTAGCCCAAGATCCTTCTTCGACCACTGGTGGCCTCCTGGACGTCCGAATGAACTTTAAACAAATTTTCGCATGTTTTCGGATGCCGACGAGTACATCCAGTCACTTTGTACCGAAATTGAAAATTTCATGATTTTCGAGGTATGCGTTACGCAATACCCGGGTATGCGGAATTTGGGTTTTTAGCCTAAGATCCTTCTTCGACCACTGCTGGCCTCCTGGACGTCCGAATGAACTTTAAACAATTTTTCGCATGTTTTCGGATGCCGACGAGTACATCCAGTCACTTTTTACCGAAATTGAAAATTTCATGATTTTCGAGGTATGCGGCACGCAATACCCGGGTATGCGGAATTTGGGTTCTTAGCCTAAGATCCTTCTTCGACCACTGCTGGCCTCCTGGACGTCCGAATGAACTTTAAACAATTTTTCGCATGTTTTCGGATCCCGACGAGTACATCCAGTCACTTTTTACCGAAATTGCAAATTTCATGATTTTCGAGGTATGCGGCACGCCATACCTGGGTATGCGGAATTTGGGTTCTTAGCCCAAGATCCTTCTTCGACCACTGGTGGCCTCCTGGACGTCCGAATGAACTTTAAACAAATTTTCGCATGTTTTCGGATCCCGACGAGTACATCCAGTCACTTTTTACCGAAATTGAAAATTTCATTATTTTCGAGGTATGCGGCACGCAATACCCGGGTATGCGGAATTTGGGTTTTTAGCCTAAGATCCTTCTTCGACCACTGGTGGCCTCCTGGACGTCCGAATGAACTTTAAACAATTTTTCGCATGTTTTCGGATGCCGACGAGTACATCCAGTCACTTTTTACCGAAATTGAAAATTTCATGATTTTCGAGGTACGCGGCACGCAATACCCGGGTTTGTGGAATTTGGGTTTTAAGCCTAAGATCCTTCTTCGACCACTGCTGGCCTCCTGGACGTCCGAATGAACTTTAAACAATTTTTCGCATGTTTTCGGATCCCGACGAGTGCATCCAGTCACTTTTTACCGAAATTGAAAATTTCATGATTTTCGAGGTATGCGGCACGCAATACCCGGGTATGCGGAATTAGGGTTTTAAGCCTAAAATTCTTCTTCGACCACTGGTGGCCTCCTGGACGTCCGAATGAACTTTAAACAATTTTTCGCATGTTTTCGGATCCCGACGAGTGCATCCAGTCACTTTTTACCGAAATTGAAAATTTCATGATTTTCGAGGTATGCGGCACGCAATACCCGGGTATGCGGAATTAGGGTTTTAAGCCTAAAATTCTTCTTCGACCACTGGTGGCCTCCTGGACGTCCGAATGAACTTTAAACAATTTTTCGCATGTTTTCGGATCCCGACGAGTACATCCAGTCACTTTTTACCGAAATTGCAAATTTCATGATTTTCGAGGTATGCGGCACGCAATACCCGGGTATGCGGAATTTGGGTTTTTAGCCTAAGATCCTTCTTCGACCACTGGTGGCCTCCTGGACGTCCGAATGAACTTTAAACAATTTTTCGCATGTTTTCGGATGCCGACGAGTACATCCAGTCACTTTTTACCGAAATTGAAAATTTCATGATTTTCGAGGTATGCGGGTATGCGGAATTTGGGGTTTTAGCGTAAGATCCTTCTTCGACCACTGCTGGCCTCCTGGACGTCGGAATGAAATTTGAACAATTTTTCGCATGTTTTCGGATGCCGACGAGTACATCCAGTCACTTTTTACCGAAATTGAAAATTTCATGATTTTCGAGGTATGCGGGTATGCGGAATTTGGGGTTTTAGCGTAAGATCCTTCTTCGACCACTGCTGGCCTCCTGGACGTCGGAATGAAATTTGAACAATTTTTCGCATGTTTTCGGATGCCGACGAGTACATCCAGTCACTTTTTACCGAAATTGAAAATTTCATGATTTTCGAGGTATTCGGCACGCAATACCTGGGTATGCGGAATTTGGGTTCTTAGCCTAAGATCCTTCTTCGACCACTGCTGGCCTCCTGGACGTCCGAATGAACTTTAAACAATTTTTCGCATGTTTTCGGATGCCGACGAGTACATCCAGCCACTTTTTACCGAAATTGAAAATTTCATGATTTTCGAGGTATGCGGCACGCAATACCCGGGTATGCGGAATTTGGGTTCTTAGCCTAAGATCCTTCTTCGACCACTGCTGGCCTCCTGGACGTCCGAATGAACTTTAAACAATTTTTCGCATGTTTTCGGATCCCGACGAGTACATCCAGTCACTTTTTACCGAAATTGCAAATTTCATGATTTTCGAGGTATGCGGCACGCCATACCTGGGTATGCGGAATTTGGGTTCTTAGCCCAAGATCCTTCTTCGACCACTGGTGGCCTCCTGGACGTCCGAATGAACTTTAAACAAATTTTCGCATGTTTTCGGATGCCGACGAGTACATCCAGTCACTTTGTACCGAAATTGAAAATTTCATGATTTTCGAGGTATGCGTTACGCAATACCCGGGTATGCGGAATTTGGGTTTTTAGCCTAAGATCCTTCTTCGACCACTGCTGGCCTCCTGGACGTCCGAATGAACTTTAAACAATTTTTCGCATGTTTTCGGATGCCGACGAGTACATCCAGTCACTTTTTACCGAAATTGAAAATTTCATGATTTTCGAGGTATGCGGCACGCAATACCCGGGTATGCGGAATTTGGGTTCTTAGCCTAAGATCCTTCTTCGACCACTGCTGGCCTCCTGGACGTCCGAATGAACTTTAAACAATTTTTCGCATGTTTTCGGATCCCGACGAGTACATCCAGTCACTTTTTACCGAAATTGCAAATTTCATGATTTTCGAGGTATGCGGCACGCCATACCTGGGTATGCGGAATTTGGGTTCTTAGCCCAAGATCCTTCTTCGACCACTGGTGGCCTCCTGGACGTCCGAATGAACTTTAAACAAATTTTCGCATGTTTTCGGATCCCGACGAGTACATCCAGTCACTTTTTACCGAAATTGAAAATTTCATGATTTTCGAGGTATGCGGCACGCAATACCCGGGTATGCGGAATTTGGGTTTTTAGCCTAAGATCCTTCTTCGACCACTGGTGGCCTCCTGGACGTCCGAATGAACTTTAAACAATTTTTCGCATGTTTTCGGATACCGACGAGTACATCCAGTCACTTTTTACCGAAATTGAAAATTTCATGATTTGCGAGGTATGCGGGTATGCGGAATTTGGGTTTTTAGCCTAAGATCCTTCTTCGACCACTGCTGGCCTCCTGGACGTCGGAATGAAATTTGAACAATTTTTCGCATGTTTTCGGATGCCGACGAGTACATCCAGTCACTTTTTACCGAAATTGAAAATTTCATGATTTTCGAGGTATGCGGCACGCCATACCTGGGTATGCGGAATTTGGGTTCTTAGCCCAAGATCCTTCTTCGACCACTGGTGGCCTCCTGGACGTCCGAATGAACTTTAAACAATTTTTCGCATGTTTTCGGATGCCGACGAGTACATCCAGTCACTTTTTACCGAAATTGAAAATTTCATGATTTTCGAGGTACGCGGCACGCAATACCCGGGTTTGTGGAATTTGGGTTTTAAGCCTAAGATCCTTCTTCGACCACTGCTGGCCTCCTGGACGTCCGAATGAACTTTAAACAATTTTTCGCATGTTTTCGGATCCCGACGAGTGCATCCAGTCACTTTTTACCGAAATTGAAAATTTCATGATTTTCGAGGTATGCGGCACGCAATACCCGGGTATGCGGAATTAGGGTTTTAAGCCTAAAATTCTTCTTCGACCACTGGTGGCCTCCTGGACGTCCGAATGAACTTTAAACAATTTTTCGCATGTTTTCGGATCCCGACGAGTGCATCCAGTCACTTTTTACCGAAATTGAAAATTTCATGATTTTCGAGGTATGCGGCACGCAATACCCGGGTATGCGGAATTAGGGTTTTAAGCCTAAAATTCTTCTTCGACCACTGGTGGCCTCCTGGACGTCCGAATGAACTTTAAACAAATTTTCGCATGTTTTCGGATCCCGACGAGTACATCCAGTCACTTTTTACCGAAATTGAAAATTTCATGATTTTCGAGGTATGCGGCACGCAATACCCGGGTATGCGGAATTTGGGTTCTTAGCCTAAGATCCTTCTTCGACCACTGCTGGCCTCCTGGACGTCCGAATGAACTTTAAACAATTTTTCGCATGTTTTCGGATCCCGACGAGTGCATCCAGGCACTTTTTACCGAAATTGAAAATTTCATGATTTTCGAGGTATGCGGCACGCAATACTCGGGTATGCGGAATTTGGGTTCTTAGCCTAAGATCCTTCTTCGACCACTGCTGGCCTCCTGGACGTCCGAATGAACTTTGAACAATTTTTCGCATGTTTTCGGATGCCGACGAGTACACCCAGTCACTTTTTACCGAAATTGAAAATTTCATGATTTTCGAGGTATGCGGTACGCAATACCCGGGTATGCGGAATTTGAGTTTTTAGCCTAAGATCCTTCTTCGACCACTGCTGGCCTCCTGGACGTCCGAATGAAATTTAAACAATTTTTCGCATGTTTTCGGATGCCGACGAGTACATCCAGTCACTTTTTACCGAAATTGAAAATTTCATGATTTTCGAGGTATGCGGGTATGCGGAATTTGGGGTTTTAGCGTAAGATCCTTCTTCGACCACTGCTGGCCTCCTGGACGTCGGAATGAAATTTGAACAATTTTTCGCATGTTTTCGGATGCCGACGAGTACATCCAGTCACTTTTTACCGAAATTGAAAATTTCATGATTTTCGAGGTATTCGGCACGCAATACCCGGGTATGCGGAATTTGGGTTCTTAGCCTAAGATCCTTCTTCGACCACTGCTGGCCTCCTGGACGTCCGAATGAACTTTAAACAATTTTTCGCATGTTTTCGGATGCCGACGAGTACATCCAGTCACTTTTTACCGAAATTGAAAATTTCATGATTTTCGAGGTACGCGGCACGCAATACCCGGGTTTGTGGAATTTGGGTTTTAAGCCTAAGATCCTTCTTCGACCACTGCTGGCCTCCTGGACGTCCGAATGAACTTTAAACAATTTTTCGCATGTTTTCGGATCCCGACGAGTGCATCCAGTCACTTTTTACCGAAATTGAAAATTTCATGATTTTCGAGGTATGCGGCACGCAATACCCGGTAATGCGGAATTAGGGTTTTAAGCCTAAAATTCTTCTTCGACCACTGGTGGCCTCCTGGACGTCCGAATGAACTTTAAACAATTTTTCGCATGTTTTCGGATCCCGACGAGTGCATCCAGTCACTTTTTACCGAAATTGAAAATTTCATGATTTTCGAGGTATGCGGCACGCAATACCCGGGTATGCGGAATTAGGGTTTTAAGCCTAAAATTCTTCTTCGACCACTGGTGGCCTCCTGGACGTCCGAATGAACTTTAAACAATTTTTCGCATGTTTTCGGATCCCGACGAGTACATCCAGTCACTTTTTACCGAAATTGCAAATTTCATGATTTTCGAGGTATGCGGCACGCCATACCTGGGTATGCGGAATTTGGGTTCTTAGCCCAAGATCCTTCTTCGACCACTGGTGGCCTCCTGGACGTCCGAATGAACTTTAAACAAATTTTCGCATGTTTTCGGATCCCGACGAGTACATCCAGTCACTTTTTACCGAAATTGAAAATTTCATGATTTTCGAGGTATGCGGCACGCAATACCCGGGTATGCGGAATTTGGGTTCTTAGCCTAAGATCCTTCTTCGACCACTGCTGGCCTCCTGGACGTCCGAATGAACTTTAAACAATTTTTCGCATGTTTTCGGATCCCGACGAGTGCATCCAGGCACTTTTTACCGAAATTGAAAATTTCATGATTTTCGAGGTATGCGGCACGCAATACTCGGGTATGCGGAATTTGGGTTCTTAGCCTAAGATCCTTCTTCGACCACTGCTGGCCTCCTGGACGTCCGAATGAACTTTGAACAATTTTTCGCATGTTTTCGGATGCCGACGAGTACACCCAGTCACTTTTTACCGAAATTGAAAATTTCATGATTTTCGAGGTATGCGGTACGCAATACCCGGGTATGCGGAATTTGGGTTTTTAGCCTAAGATCCTTCTTCGACCACTGCTGGCCTCCTGGACGTCCGAATGAAATTTAAACAATTTTTCGCATGTTTTCGGATGCCGACGAGTACATCCAGTCACTTTTTACCGAAATTGAAAATTTCATGATTTTCGAGGTATGCGGGTATGCGGAATTTGGGGTTTTAGCGTAAGATCCTTCTTCGACCACTGCTGGCCTCCTGGACGTCGGAATGAAATTTGAACAATTTTTCGCATGTTTTCGGATGCCGACGAGTACATCCAGTCACTTTTTACCGAAATTGAAAATTTCATGATTTTCGAGGTATTCGGCACGCAATACCCGGGTATGCGGAATTTGGGTTCTTAGCCTAAGATCCTTCTTCGACCACTGCTGGCCTCCTGGACGTCCGAATGAACTTTAAACAATTTTTCGCATGTTTTCGGATGCCGACGAGTACATCCAGTCACTTTTTACCGAAATTGAAAATTTCATGATTTTCGAGGTATGCGGCACGCAATACCCGGGTATGCGGAATTTGGGTTCTTAGCCTAAGATCCTTCTTCGACCACTGCTGGCCTCCTGGACGTCCGAATGAACTTTAAACAATTTTTCGCATGTTTTCGGATCCCGCCGAGTACATCCAGTCACTTTGTACCGAAATTGAAAATTTCATGATTTTCGAGGTATGCGTTACGCAATACCCGGGTATGCGGAATTTGGGTTTTTAGCCTAAGATCCTTCTTCGACCACTGCTGGCCTCCTGGACGTCCGAATGAACTTTAAACAATTTTTCGCATGTTTTCGGATGCCGACGAGTACATCCAGTCACTTTTTACCGAAATTGCAAATTTCATGATTTTCGAGGTATGCGGGTATGCGGAATTTGGGTTTTTAGCCTAAGATCCTTCTTCGACCACTGCTGGCCTCCTGGACGTCTGAATGAACTTTAAACAATTTTTCGCATGTTTTCGGATCCCGACGAGTACATCCAGTCACTTTTTACCGAAATTGCAAATTTCATGATTTTCGAGGTATGCGGCACGCAATACCCGGGTATGCGGAATTTGGGTTCTTAGCCTCAGATCCTTCTTCGACCACTGCTGGCCTCCTGGACGTCTGAATGAACTTTAAACAATTTTTCGCATGTTTTCGGATGCCGACGAGTACATCCAGTCACTTTTTACCGAAATTGCAAATTTCATGATTTTCGAGGTATGCGGCACGCAATACCCGGGTATGCGGAATTCGGGTTCTTAGCCTAAGATCCTTCTTCGACCACTGCTGGCCTCCTGGACGTCCGAATGAACTTTAAACAATTTTCGCATGTTTTCGGATGCCGACGAGTACATCCAGTCACTTTTTACCGAAATTGAAAATTTCATGATTTTCGAGGTATGCGGCACGCAATACTCGGGTATGCGGAATTTGGGTTCTTAGCCTAAGATCCTTCTTCGACCACTGCTGGCCTCCTGGACGTCCGAATGAACTTTGAACAATTTTTCGCATGTTTTCGGATGCCGACGAGTACATCCAGTCACTTTTTACCGAAATTGAAAATTTCATGATTTTCGAGGTATGCGGCACGCAATACCCGGGTATGCGGAATTTGGGTTTTTAGCCTAAGATCCTTCTTCGACCACTGGTGGCCTCCTGGACGTCCGAATGAACTTTAAACAATTTTTCGCATGTTTTCGGATGCCGACGAGTACATCCAGTCACTTTTTACCGAAATTGAAAATTTCATGATTTGCGAGGTATGCGGGTATGCGGAATTTGGGTTTTTAGCCTAAGATCCTTCTTCGACCACTGCTGGCCTCCTGGACGTCGGAATGAAATTTGAACAATTTTTCGCATGTTTTCGGATGCCGACGAGTACATCCAGTCACTTTTTACCGAAATTGAAAATTTCATGATTTTCGAGGTACGCGGCACGCAATACCCGGGTTTGTGGAATTTGGGTTTTAAGCCTAAGATCCTTCTTCGACCACTGCTGGCCTCCTGGACGTCCGAATGAACTTTAAACAATTTTTCGCATGTTTTCGGATCCCGACGAGTGCATCCAGTCACTTTTTACCGAAATTGAAAATTTCATGATTTTCGAGGTATGCGGCACGCAATACCCGGGTATGCGGAATTTGGGTTCTTAGCCTAAGATCCTTCTTCGACCACTGCTGGCCTCCTGGACGTCTGAATGAACTTTAAACAATTTTTCGCATGTTTTCGGATCCCGACGAGTACATCCAGTCACTTTTTACCGAAATTGCAAATTTCATGATTTTCGAGGTATGCGGCACGCAATACCCGGGTATGCGGAATTTGGGTTCTTAGCCTCAGATCCTTCTTCGACCACTGCTGGCCTCCTGGACGTCTGAATGAACTTTAAACAATTTTTCGCATGTTTTCGGATGCCGACGAGTACATCCAGTCACTTTTTACCGAAATTGCAAATTTCATGATTTTCGAGGTATGCGGCACGCAATACCCGGGTATGCGGAATTCGGGTTCTTAGCCTAAGATCCTTCTTCGACCACTGGTGGCCTCCTGGACGTCCGAATGAACTTTAAACAATTTTCGCATGTTTTCGGATGCCGACGAGTACATCCAGTCACTTTTTACCGAAATTGAAAATTTCATGATTTTCGAGGTATGCGGCACGCAATACTCGGGTATGCGGAATTTGGGTTCTTAGCCTAAGATCCTTCTTCGACCACTGCTGGCCTCCTGGACGTCCGAATGAACTTTGAACAATTTTTCGCATGTTTTCGGATGCCGACGAGTACATCCAGTCACTTTTTACCGAAATTGAAAATTTCATGATTTTCGAGGTATGCGGCACGCAATACCCGGGTATGCGGAATTTGGGTTTTTAGCCTAAGATCCTTCTTCGACCACTGGTGGCCTCCTGGACGTCCGAATGAACTTTAAACAATTTTTCGCATGTTTTCGGATGCCGACGAGTACATCCAGTCACTTTTTACCGAAATTGAAAATTTCATGATTTGCGAGGTATGCGGGTATGCGGAATTTGGGTTTTTAGCCTAAGATCCTTCTTCGACCACTGCTGGCCTCCTGGACGTCGGAATGAAATTTGAACAATTTTTCGCATGTTTTCGGATGCCGACGAGTACATCCAGTCACTTTTTACCGAAATTGAAAATTTCATGATTTTCGAGGTATGCGGCACGCCATACCTGGGTATGCGGAATTTGGGTTCTTAGCCCAAGATCCTTCTTCGACCACTGGTGGCCTCCTGGACGTCCGAATGAACTTTAAACAATTTTTCGCATGTTTTCGGATGCCGACGAGTACATCCAGTCACTTTTTACCGAAATTGAAAATTTCATGATTTTCGAGGTACGCGGCACGCAATACCCGGGTTTGTGGAATTTGGGTTTTAAGCCTAAGATCCTTCTTCGACCACTGCTGGCCTCCTGGACGTCCGAATGAACTTTAAACAATTTTTCGCATGTTTTCGGATCCCGACGAGTGCATCCAGTCACTTTTTACCGAAATTGAAAATTTCATGATTTTCGAGGTATGCGGCACGCAATACCCGGGTATGCGGAATTAGGGTTTTAAGCCTAAAATTCTTCTTCGAACACTGGTGGCCTCCTGGACGTCCGAATGAACTTTAAACAATTTTTCGCATGTTTTCGGATCCCGACGAGTGCATCCAGTCACTTTTTACCGAAATTGAAAATTTCATGATTTTCGAGGTATGCGGCACGCAATACCCGGGTATGCGGAATTAGGGTTTTAAGCCTAAAATTCTTCTTCGACCACTGGTGGCCTCCTGGACGTCCGAATGAACTTTAAACAATTTTTCGCATGTTTTCGGATCCCGACGAGTACATCCAGTCACTTTTTACCGAAATTGAAAATTTCATGATTTTCGAGGTATGCGGCACGCCATACCTGGGTATGCGGAATTTGGGTTCTTAGCCCAAGATCCTTCTTCGACCACTGGTGGCCTCCTGGACGTCCGAATGAACTTTAAACAAATTTTCGCATGTTTTCGGATCCCGACGAGTACATCCAGTCACTTTTTACCGAAATTGAAAATTTCATGATTTTCGAGGTATGCGGCACGCAATACCCGGGTATGCGGAATTTGGGTTCTTAGCCTAAGATCCTTCTTCGACCACTGCTGGCCTCCTGGACGTCCGAATGAACTTTAAACAATTTTTCGCATGTTTTCGGATCCCGACGAGTGCATCCAGGCACTTTTTACCGAAATTGAAAATTTCATGATTTTCGAGGTATGCGGCACGCAATACTCGGGTATGCGGAATTTGGGTTCTTAGCCTAAGATCCTTCTTCGACCACTGCTGGCCTCCTGGACGTCCGAATGAACTTTGAACAATTTTTCGCATGTTTTCGGATGCCGACGAGTACACCCAGTCACTTTTTACCGAAATTGAAAATTTCATGATTTTCGACGTATGCGGTACGCAATACCCGGGTATGCGGAATTTGGGTTTTTAGCCTAAGATCCTTCTTCGACCACTGCTGGCCTCCTGGACGTCCGAATGAAATTTAAACAATTTTTCGCATGTTTTCGGATGCCGACGAGTACATCCAGTCACTTTTTACCGAAATTGAAAATTTCATGATTTTCGAGGTATGCGGGTATGCGGAATTTGGGGTTTTAGCGTAAGATCCTTCTTCGACCACTGCTGGCCTCCTGGACGTCGGAATGAAATTTGAACAATTTTTCGCATGTTTTCGGATGCCGACGAGTACATCCAGTCACTTTTTACCGAAATTGAAAATTTCATGATTTTCGAGGTATTCGGCACGCAATACCCGGGTATGCGGAATTTGGGTTCTTAGCCTAAGATCCTTCTTCGACCACTGCTGGCCTCCTGGACGTCCGAATGAACTTTAAACAATTTTTCGCATGTTTTCGGATGCCGACGAGTACATCCAGTCACTTTTTACCGAAATTGAAAATTTCATGATTTTCGAGGTATGCGGCACGCAATACCCGGGTATGCGGAATTTGGGTTCTTAGCCTAAGATCCTTCTTCGACCACTGCTGGCCTCCTGGACGTCCGAATGAACTTTAAACAATTTTTCGCATGTTTTCGGATCCCGACGAGTACATCCAGTCACTTTTTACCGAAATTGCAAATTTCATGATTTTCGAGGTATGCGGCACGCCATACCTGGGTATGCGGAATTTGGGTTCTTAGCCCAAGATCCTTCTTCGACCACTGGTGGCCTCCTGGACGTCCGAATGAACTTTAAACAATTTTTCGCATGTTTTCGGATGCCGACGAGTACATCCAGTCACTTTTTACCGAAATTGAAAATTTCATGATTTTCGAGGTACGCGGCACGCAATACCCGGGTTTGTGGAATTTGGGTTTTAAGCCTAAGATCCTTCTTCGACCACTGCTGGCCTCCTGGACGTCCGAATGAACTTTAAACAATTTTTCGCATGTTTTCGGATCCCGACGAGTGCATCCAGTCACTTTTTACCGAAATTGAAAATTTCATGATTTTCGAGGTATGCGGCACGCAATACCCGGGTATGCGGAATTAGGGTTTTAAGCCTAAAATTCTTCTTCGACCACTGGTGGCCTCCTGGACGTCCGAATGAACTTTAAACAATTTTTCGCATGTTTTCGGATCCCGACGAGTGCATCCAGTCACTTTTTACCGAAATTGAAAATTTCATGATTTTCGAGGTATGCGGCACGCAATACCCGGGTATGCGGAATTAGGGTTTTAAGCCTAAAATTCTTCTTCGACCACTGGTGGCCTCCTGGACGTCCGAATGAACTTTAAACAATTTTTCGCATGTTTTCGGATCCCGACGAGTACATCCAGTCACTTTTTACCGAAATTGCAAATTTCATGATTTTCGAGGTATGCGGCACGCCATACCTGGGTATGCGGAATTTGGGTTCTTAGCCCAAGATCCTTCTTCGACCACTGGTGGCCTCCTGGACGTCCGAATGAACTTTAAACAAATTTTCGCATGTTTTCGGATCCCGACGAGTACATCCAGTCACTTTTTACCGAAATTGAAAATTTCATGATTTTCGAGGTATGCGGCACGCAATACCCGGGTATGCGGAATTTGGGTTCTTAGCCTAAGATCCTTCTTCGACCACTGCTGGCCTCCTGGACGTCCGAATGAACTTTAAACAATTTTTCGCATGTTTTCGGATCCCGACGAGTGCATCCAGGCACTTTTTACCGAAATTGAAAATTTCATGATTTTCGAGGTATGCGGCACGCAATACTCGGGTATGCGGAATTTGGGTTCTTAGCCTAAGATCCTTCTTCGACCACTGCTGGCCTCCTGGACGTCCGAATGAACTTTGAACAATTTTTCGCATGTTTTCGGATGCCGACGAGTACACCCAGTCACTTTTTACCGAAATTGAAAATTTCATGATTTTCGAGGTATGCGGTACGCAATACCCGGGTATGCGGAATTTGGGTTTTTAGCCTAAGATCCTTCTTCGACCACTGCTGGCCTCCTGGACGTCCGAATGAAATTTAAACAATTTTTCGCATGTTTTCGGATGCCGACGAGTACATCCAGTCACTTTTTACCGAAATTGAAAATTTCATGATTTTCGAGGTATGCGGGTATGCGGAATTTGGGGTTTTAGCGTAAGATCCTTCTTCGACCACTGCTGGCCTCCTGGACGTCGGAATGAAATTTGAACAATTTTTCGCATGTTTTCGGATGCCGACGAGTACATCCAGTCACTTTTTACCGAAATTGAAAATTTCATGATTTTCGAGGTATTCGGCACGCAATACCCGGGTATGCGGAATTTGGGTTCTTAGCCTAAGATCCTTCTTCGACCACTGCTGGCCTCCTGGACGTCCGAATGAACTTTAAACAATTTTTCGCATGTTTTCGGATGCCGACGAGTACATCCAGTCACTTTTTACCGAAATTGAAAATTTCATGATTTTCGAGGTATGCGGCACGCAATACCCGGGTATGCGGAATTTGGGTTCTTAGCCTAAGATCCTTCTTCGACCACTGCTGGCCTCCTGGACGTCCGAATGAACTTTAAACAATTTTTCGCATGTTTTCGGATCCCGACGAGTACATCCAGTCACTTTTTACCGAAATTGCAAATTTCATGATTTTCGAGGTATGCGGCACGCCATACCTGGGTATGCGGAATTTGGGTTCTTAGCCCAAGATCCTTCTTCGACCACTGGTGGCCTCCTGGACGTCCGAATGAACTTTAAACAAATTTTCGCATGTTTTCGGATGCCGACGAGTACATCCAGTCACTTTGTACCGAAATTGAAAATTTCATGATTTTCGAGGTATGCGTTACGCAATACCCGGGTATGCGGAATTTGGGTTTTTAGCCTAAGATCCTTCTTCGACCACTGCTGGCCTCCTGGACGTCCGAATGAACTTTAAACAATTTTTCGCATGTTTTCGGATGCCGACGAGTACATCCAGTCACTTTTTACCGAAATTGAAAATTTCATGATTTTCGAGGTATGCGGCACGCAATACCCGGGTATGCGGAATTTGGGTTCTTAGCCTAAGATCCTTCTTCGACCACTGCTGGCCTCCTGGACGTCCGAATGAACTTTAAACAATTTTTCGCATGTTTTCGGATCCCGACGAGTACATCCAGTCACTTTTTACCGAAATTGCAAATTTCATGATTTTCGAGGTATGCGGCACGCCATACCTGGGTATGCGGAATTTGGGTTCTTAGCCCAAGATCCTTCTTCGACCACTGGTGGCCTCCTGGACGTCCGAATGAACTTTAAACAAATTTTCGCATGTTTTCGGATGCCGACGAGTACATCCAGTCACTTTGTACCGAAATTGAAAATTTCATGATTTTCGAGGTATGCGTTACGCAATACCCGGGTATGCGGAATTTGGGTTTTTAGCCTAAGATCCTTCTTCGACCACTGCTGGCCTCCTGGACGTCCGAATGAACTTTAAACAATTTTTCGCATGTTTTCGGATCCCGACGAGTACATCCAGTCACTTTTTACCGAAATTGCAAATTTCATGATTTTCGAGGTATGCGGCACGCCATACCTGGGTATGCGGAATTTGGGTTCTTAGCCCAAGATCCTTCTTCGACCACTGGTGGCCTCCTGGACGTCCGAATGAACTTTAAACAAATTTTCGCATGTTTTCGGATCCCGACGAGTACATCCAGTCACTTTTTACCGAAATTGAAAATTTCATGATTTTCGAGGTATGCGGCACGCAATACCCGGGTATGCGGAATTTGGGTTCTTAGCCTAAGATCCTTCTTCGACCACTGCTGGCCTCCTGGACGTCCGAATGAACTTTAAACAATTTTTCGCATGTTTTCGGATCCCGACGAGTACATCCAGTCACTTTTTACCGAAATTGCAAATTTCATGATTTTCGAGGTATGCGGCACGCCATACCTGGGTATGCGGAATTTGGGTTCTTAGCCCAAGATCCTTCTTCGACCACTGGTGGCCTCCTGGACGTCCGAATGAACTTTAAACAAATTTTCGCATGTTTTCGGATGCCGACGAGTACATCCAGTCACTTTGTACCGAAATTGAAAATTTCATGATTTTCGAGGTATGCGTTACGCAATACCCGGGTATGCGGAATTTGGGTTTTTAGCCTAAGATCCTTCTTCGACCACTGCTGGCCTCCTGGACGTCCGAATGAACTTTAAACAATTTTTCGCATGTTTTCGGATGCCGACGAGTACATCCAGTCACTTTTTACCGAAATTGAAAATTTCATGATTTTCGAGGTATGCGGCACGCAATACCCGGGTATGCGGAATTTGGGTTCTTAGCCTAAGATCCTTCTTCGACCACTGCTGGCCTCCTGGACGTCCGAATGAACTTTAAACAATTTTTCGCATGTTTTCGGATCCCGACGAGTACATCCAGTCACTTTTTACCGAAATTGCAAATTTCATGATTTTCGAGGTATGCGGCACGCCATACCTGGGTATGCGGAATTTGGGTTCTTAGCCCAAGATCCTTCTTCGACCACTGGTGGCCTCCTGGACGTCCGAATGAACTTTAAACAAATTTTCGCATGTTTTCGGATGCCGACGAGTACATCCAGTCACTTTGTACCGAAATTGAAAATTTCATGATTTTCGAGGTATGCGTTACGCAATACCCGGGTATGCGGAATTTGGGTTTTTAGCCTAAGATCCTTCTTCGACCACTGCTGGCCTCCTGGACGTCCGAATGAACTTTAAACAATTTTTCGCATGTTTTCGGATGCCGACGAGTACATCCAGTCACTTTTTACCAAAATTGAAAATTTCATGATTTTCGAGGTATGCGGCACGCAATACCCGGGTATGAGGAATTTGGGTTTTTAGCTTAAGATCCTTCTTCGACCACTGGTGGCCTCCTGGACGTCCGAATGAACTTTAAACAATTTTTCGCATGTTTTCCGATGCCGACGAGTACATCCAGTCACTTTTTACCGAAATTGAAAATTTCATGATTTTCGAGGTATGCGGCACGCAATACCTGGGTATGCGGAATTTGGGTTTTTAGCCTAAGATCCTTCTTCGACCACTGGTGGCCTCCTGGACGTCCGAATGAACTTTAAACAATTTTTCGCATGTTTTCGGATCCCGACGAGTACATCCAGTCACTTTTTACCGAAATTGAAAATTTCATGATTTTCGAGGTATGCGGCACGCAATACCCGGGTATGCGGAATTTGGGATTTTAGCCTAAGATCCTTCTTCGACCACTGGTGGCCTCCTGGACGTCCGAATGAACTTTAAACAATTTTTCGCATGTTTTCGGATGCCGACGAGTACATCCAGTCACTTTTTACCGAAATTGAAAATTTCATGATTTTCGAGGTATGCGGCACGCAATACCCGGGCATGCGGAATTTGGGTTTTTAGCCTAAGATCCTTCTTCGACCACTGGTGGCCTTCTGGACGTCCGAATGAACTTTAAACAATTTTTCGCATGTTTTCGGATGCCGACGAGTACATCCAGTCACTTTTTACCGAAATTGAAAATTTCATGATTTTCGAGGTATGCGGCACGCAATACCCGGGCATGCGGAATTTGGGTTTTTAGCCTAAGATCCTTCTTCGACCACTGGTGGCCTCCTGGACGTCCGAATGAACTTTAAACAATTTTTCGCATGTTTTCGGATGCCGACGAGTACATCCAGTCACTTTTTACCGAAATTGCAAATTTCATGATTTTCGAGGTATGCGGGTATGCGGAATTTGGGTTTTTAGCCTAAGATCCTTCTTCGACCACTGGTGGCCTCCTGGACGTCCGAATGAACTTTAAACAATTTTTCGCATGTTTTCGGATGCCGACGAGTACATCCAGTCACTTTTTACCGAAATTGAAAATTTCATGATTTTCGAGGTATGCGGCACGCAATACCCGGGTATGCGGAATTTGGGTTTTTAGCCTAAGATCCTTCTTCGACCACTGGTGGCCTCCTGGACGTCCGAATGAACTTTACACAATTTTTCGCATGTTTTCGGATGCCGACGAGTACATCCAGTCACTTTTTACCGAAATTGAAAATTTCATGATTTTCGAGGTATGCGGCACGCAATACCCGGGCATGCGGAATTTGGGTTTTTAGCCTAAGATCCTTCTTCGACCACTGGTGGCCTCTTGGACGTCCTAATGAACTTTAAACAATTTTTCGCATGTTTTCGGATGCCGACGAGTACATCCAGTCACTTTTTACCGAAATTGAAAATTTCATGATTTTCGAGGTATGCGGCACGCAATACCCGGGCATGCGGAGTTTGGGTTTTTAGCCTAAGATCCTTCTTCGACCACTGGTGGCCTTCTGGACGTCCGAATGAACTTTAAACAATTTTTCGCATGTTTTCGGATGCCGACGAGTACATCCAGTCACTTTTTACCGAAATTGAAAATTTCATGATTTTCGAGGTATGCGGCACGCAATACCCGGGCATGCGGAATTTGGGTTTTTAGCCTAAGATCCTTCTTCGACCACTGGTGGCCTCTTGGACGTCCTAATGAACTTTAAACAATTTTTCGCATGTTTTCGGATGCCGACGAGTACATCCAGTCACTTTTTACCGAAATTGAAAATTTCATGATTTTCGAGGTATGCGGCACGCAATACCCGGGCATGCGGAATTTGGGTTTTTAGCCTAAGATCCTTCTTCGACCACTGGTGGCCTTCTGGACGTTAGAATGAACTTTAAACAATTTTTCGCATGTTTTCGGATGCCGACGAGTACATTCAGTCACTTTTTACCGAAATTGAAAATTTCATGATTTTCGAGGTATGCGGCACGCAATACCCGGGCATGCGGAATTTGGGTTTTTAGCCTAAGACCCTTCTTCGACCACTGGTGGCCTCTTGGACGTCCTAATGAACTTTAAACAATTTTTCGCATGTTTTCGGATGCCGACGAGTACATCCAGTCACTTTTTACCGAAATTGAAAATTTCATGATTTTCGAGGTATGCGGCACGCAATACCCGGGCATGCGGAATTTGGGTTTTTAGCCTAAGATCCTTCTTCGACCACTGGTGGCCTTCTGGACGTCCGAATGAACCTTAAACAATTTTTCGCATGTTTTCGGATGCCGACGAGTACATCCAGTCACTTTTTACCGAAATTGAAAATTTCATGATTTTCGAGGTATGCGGCACGCAATACCCGGGCATGCGGAATTTGGGTTTTTAGCCTAAGATCCTTCTTCGACCACTGGTGGCCTTCTGGACGTCAGAATGAACTTTAAACAATTTTTCGCATGTTTTCGGATGCCGACGAGTACATCCAGTCACTTTTTACCGAAATTGAAAATTTCATGATTTTCGAGGTATGCGGCACGCAATACCCGGGCATGCGGAATTTGGGTTTTTAGCCTAAGATCCTTCTTCGACCACTGGTGGCCTCTTGGACGTCCTAATGAACTTTAAACAATTTTTCGCATGTTTTCGGATGCCGACGAGTACATCCAGTCACTTTTTACCGAAATTGAAAATTTCATGATTTTCGAGGTATGCGGCACGCAATACCCGGGCATGCGGAGTTTGGGTTTTTAGCCTAAGATCCTTCTTCGACCACTGGTGGCCTTCTGGACGTCCGAATGAACTTTAAACAATTTTTCGCATGTTTTCGGATGCCGACGAGTACATCCAGTCACTTTTTACCGAAATTGAAAATTTCATGATTTTCGAGGTATGCGGCACGCAATACCCGGGCATGCGGAATTTGGGTTTTTAGCCTAAGATCCTTCTTCGACCACTGGTGGCCTTCTGGACGTTAGAATGAACTTTAAACAATTTTTCGCATGTTTTCGGATGCCGACGAGTACATCCAGTCACTTTTTACCGAAATTGAAAATTTCATGATTTTCGAGGTATGCGGCACGCAATACATGGACGACCACTGGTGGCCTCCTGGACGTCCGAATGAACTTTAAACAATTTTTCGCATGTTTTCGGATGCCGACGAGTACATCCAGTCACTTTTTACCGAAATTGAAAATTTCATGATTTTCGAGGTATGCGGCACGCAATACCCGGGCATGCGGAATTTGGGTTTTTAGCCTAAGATCCTTCTTCGACCACTGGTGGCCTTCTGGACGTCCGAATGAACTTTAAACAATTTTTCGCATGTTTTCGGATGCCGACGAGTACATCCAGTCACTTTTTACCGAAATTGAAAATTTCATGATTTTCGAGGTATGCGGCACGCAATACCCGGGCATGCGGAATTTGGGTTTTTAGCCTAAGATCCTTCTTCGACCACTGGTGGCCTCCTGGACGTCCGAATGAACTTTAAACAATTTTTCGCATGTTTTCGGATGCCGACGAGTACATCCAGTCACTTTTTAAAGAAATTGAAAATTTCATGATTTTCGAGGTATGCGGCACGCAATACCCGGGTATGCGGAATTTGGGTTTTTAGCCTAAGATCCTTCTTCGACCACTGGTGGCCTCCTGGACGTCCGAATGAACTTTAAACAATTTTTCGCATGTTTTCGGATGCCGACGAGTACATCCAGTCACTTTTTACCGAAATTGAAAATTTCATGATTTTCGAGGTATGCGGCACGCAATACCCGGGCATGCGGAATTTGGGTTTTTAGCCTAAGATCCTTCTTCGACCACTGGTGGCCTCCTGGACGTCCGAATGAACTTTAAACAATTTTTCGCATGTTTTCGGATGCCGACGAGTACATCCAGTCACTTTTTAAAGAAATTGAAAATTTCATGATTTTCGAGGTATGCGGCACGCAATACCCGGGTATGCGGAATTTGGGTTTTTAGCCTAAGATCCTTCTTCGACCACTGGTGGCCTCCTGGACGTCCGAATGAACTTTAAACAATTTTTCGCATGTTTTCGGATGCCGACGAGTACATCCAGTCACTTTTTACCGAAATTGAAAATTTCATGATTTTCGAGGTATGCGGCACGCAATACCCGGGTATGCGGAATTTGGGTTTTTAGCCTAAGATCCTTCTTCGACCACTGGTGGCCTCCTGGACGTCCGAATGAACTTTAAACAATTTTTCGCATGTTTTCGGATGCCGACGAGTACATCCAGTCACTTTTTACCGAAATTGAAAATTTCATGATTTTCGAGGTATGCGGCACGCAATACCCGGGTATGCGGAATTTGGGTTTTTAGCCTAAGATCCTTCTTCGACCACTGGTGGCCTCCTGGACGTCCGAATGAACTTTACACAATTTTTCGCATGTTTTCGGATGCCGACGAGTACATCCAGTCACTTTTTACCGAAATTGAAAATTTCATGATTTTCGAGGTATGCGGCACGCAATACCCGGGCATGCGGAATTTGGGTTTTTAGCCTAAGATCCTTCTTCGACCACTGGTGGCCTCTTGGACGTCCTAATGAACTTTAAACAATTTTTCGCATGTTTTCGGATGCCGACGAGTACATCCAGTCACTTTTTACCGAAATTGAAAATTTCATGATTTTCGAGGTATGCGGCACGCAATACCCGGGCATGCGGAGTTTGGGTTTTTAGCCTAAGATCCTTCTTCGACCACTGGTGGCCTTCTGGACGTCCGAATGAACTTTGAACAATTTTTCGCATGTTTTCGGATGCCGACGAGTACATCCAGTCACTTTTTACCGAAATTGAAAATTTCATGATTTTCGAGGTATGCGGCACGCAATACCCGGGCATGCGGAATTTGGGTTTTTAGCCTAAGATCCTTCTTCGACCACTGGTGGCCTCTTGGACGTCCTAATGAACTTTAAACAATTTTTCGCATGTTTTCGGATGCCGACGAGTACATCCAGTCACTTTTTACCGAAATTGAAAATTTCATGATTTTCGAGGTATGCGGCACGCAATACCCGGGCATGCGGAGTTTGGGTTTTTAGCCTAAGATCCTTCTTCGACCACTGGTGGCCTTCTGGACGTCCGAATGAACTTTAAACAATTTTTCGCATGTTTTCGGATGCCGACGAGTACATCCAGTCACTTTTTACCGAAATTGAAAATTTCATGATTTTCGAGGTATGCGGCACGCAATACATGGACGACCACTGGTGGCCTCCTGGACGTCCGAATGAACTTTAAACAATTTTTCGCATGTTTTCGGATGCCGACGAGTACATCCAGTCACTTTTTACCGAAATTGAAAATTTCATGATTTTCGAGGTATGCGGCACGCAATACCCGGGCATGCGGAATTTGGGTTTTTAGCCTAAGATCCTTCTTCGACCACTGGTGGCCTTCTGGACGTCCGAATGAACTTTAAACAATTTTTCGCATGTTTTCGGATGCCGACGAGTACATCCAGTCACTTTTTACCGAAATTGAAAATTTCATGATTTTCGAGGTATGCGGCACGCAATACCCGGGCATGCGGAATTTGGGTTTTTAGCCTAAGATCCTTCTTCGACCACTGGTGGCCTCCTGGACGTCCGAATGAACTTTAAACAATTTTTCGCATGTTTTCGGATGCCGACGAGTACATCCAGTCACTTTTTAAAGAAATTGAAAATTTCATGATTTTCGAGGTATGCGGCACGCAATACCCGGGTATGCGGAATTTGGGTTTTTAGCCTAAGATCCTTCTTCGACCACTGGTGGCCTCCTGGACGTCCGAATGAACTTTAAACAATTTTTCGCATGTTTTCGGATGCCGACGAGTACATCCAGTCACTTTTTACCGAAATTGAAAATTTCATGATTTTCGAGGTATGCGGCACGCAATACCCGGGCATGCGGAATTTGGGTTTTTAGCCTAAGATCCTTCTTCGACCACTGGTGGCCTCCTGGACGTCCGAATGAACTTTAAACAATTTTTCGCATGTTTTCGGATGCCGACGAGTACATCCAGTCACTTTTTAAAGAAATTGAAAATTTCATGATTTTCGAGGTATGCGGCACGCAATACCCGGGTATGCGGAATTTGGGTTTTTAGCCTAAGATCCTTCTTCGACCACTGGTGGCCTCCTGGACGTCCGAATGAACTTTAAACAATTTTTCGCATGTTTTCGGATGCCGACGAGTACATCCAGTCACTTTTTACCGAAATTGAAAATTTCATGATTTTCGAGGTATGCGGCACGCAATACCCGGGTATGCGGAATTTGGGTTTTTAGCCTAAGATCCTTCTTCGACCACTGGTGGCCTCCTGGACGTCCGAATGAACTTTAAACAATTTTTCGCATGTTTTCGGATGCCGACGAGTACATCCAGTCACTTTTTACCGAAATTGAAAATTTCATGATTTTCGAGGTATGCGGCACGCAATACCCGGGCATGCGGAATTTGGGTTTTTAGCCTAAGATCCTTCTTCGACCACTGGTGGCCTCTTGGACGTCCTAATGAACTTTAAACAATTTTTCGCATGTTTTCGGATGCCGACGAGTACATCCAGTCACTTTTTACCGAAATTGAAAATTTCATGATTTTCGAGGTATGCGGCACGCAATACCCGGGCATGCGGAGTTTGGGTTTTTAGCCTAAGATCCTTCTTCGACCACTGGTGGCCTTCTGGACGTCCGAATGAACTTTGAACAATTTTTCGCATGTTTTCGGATGCCGACGAGTACATCCAGTCACTTTTTACCGAAATTGAAAATTTCATGATTTTCGAGGTATGCGGCACGCAATACCCGGGCATGCGGAATTTGGGTTTTTAGCCTAAGATCCTTCTTCGACCACTGGTGGCCTCTTGGACGTCCTAATGAACTTTAAACAATTTTTCGCATGTTTTCGGATGCCGACGAGTACATCCAGTCACTTTTTACCGAAATTGAAAATTTCATGATTTTCGAGGTATGCGGCACGCAATACCCGGGCATGCGGAGTTTGGGTTTTTAGCCTAAGATCCTTCTTCGACCACTGGTGGCCTTCTGGACGTCCGAATGAACTTTAAACAATTTTTCGCATGTTTTCGGATGCCGACGAGTACATCCAGTCACTTTTTACCGAAATTGAAAATTTCATGATTTTCGAGGTATGCGGCACGCAATACCCGGGCATGCGGAATTTGGGTTTTTAGCCTAAGATCCTTCTTCGACCACTGGTGGCCTCTTGGACGTCCTAATGAACTTTAAACAATTTTTCGCATGTTTTCGGATGCCGACGAGTACATCCAGTCACTTTTTACCGAAATTGAAAATTTCATGATTTTCGAGGTATGCGGCACGCAATACCCGGGCATGCGGAATTTGGGTTTTTAGCCTAAGATCCTTCTTCGACCACTGGTGGCCTTCTGGACGTTAGAATGAACTTTAAACAATTTTTCGCATGTTTTCGGATGCCGACGAGTACATTCAGTCACTTTTTACCGAAATTGAAAATTTCATGATTTTCGAGGTATGCGGCACGCAATACCCGGGCATGCGGAATTTGGGTTTTTAGCCTAAGACCCTTCTTCGACCACTGGTGGCCTCTTGGACGTCCTAATGAACTTTAAACAATTTTTCGCATGTTTTCGGATGCCGACGAGTACATCCAGTCACTTTTTACCGAAATTGAAAATTTCATGATTTTCGAGGTATGCGGCACGCAATACCCGGGCATGCGGAATTTGGGTTTTTAGCCTAAGATCCTTCTTCGACCACTGGTGGCCTTCTGGACGTCCGAATGAACCTTAAACAATTTTTCGCATGTTTTCGGATGCCGACGAGTACATCCAGTCACTTTTTACCGAAATTGAAAATTTCATGATTTTCGAGGTATGCGGCACGCAATACCCGGGTATGCGGAATTTGGGTTTTTAGCCTAAGATCCTTCTTCGACCACTGGTGGCCTCCTGGACGTCCGAATGAACTTTAAACAATTTTTCGCATGTTTTCGGATGCCGACGAGTACATCCAGTCACTTTTTACCGAAATTGAAAATTTCATGATTTTCGAGGTATGCGGCACGCAATACCCGGGTATGCGGAATTTGGGTTTTTAGCCTAAGATCCTTCTTCGACCACTGGTGGCCTCCTGGACGTCCGAATGAACTTTACACAATTTTTCGCATGTTTTCGGATGCCGACGAGTACATCCAGTCACTTTTTACCGAAATTGAAAATTTCATGATTTTCGAGGTATGCGGCACGCAATACCCGGGCATGCGGAATTTGGGTTTTTAGCCTAAGATCCTTCTTCGACCACTGGTGGCCTCTTGGACGTCCTAATGAACTTTAAACAATTTTTCGCATGTTTTCGGATGCCGACGAGTACATCCAGTCACTTTTTACCGAAATTGAAAATTTCATGATTTTCGAGGTATGCGGCACGCAATACCCGGGTATGCGGAATTTGGGTTTTTAGCCTAAGATCCTTCTTCGACCACTGGTGGCCTCCTGGACGTCCGAATGAACTTTAAACAATTTTTCGCATGTTTTCGGATGCCGACGAGTACATCCAGTCACTTTTTACCGAAATTGAAAATTTCATGATTTTCGAGGTATGCGGCACGCAATACCCGGGCATGCGGAATTTGGGTTTTTAGCCTAAGATCCTTCTTCGACCACTGGTGGCCTCCTGGACGTCCGAATGAACTTTAAACAATTTTTCGCATGTTTTCGGATGCCGACGAGTACATCCAGTCACTTTTTAAAGAAATTGAAAATTTCATGATTTTCGAGGTATGCGGCACGCAATACCCGGGTATGCGGAATTTGGGTTTTTAGCCTAAGATCCTTCTTCGACCACTGGTGGCCTCCTGGACGTCCGAATGAACTTTAAACAATTTTTCGCATGTTTTCGGATGCCGACGAGTACATCCAGTCACTTTTTACCGAAATTGAAAATTTCATGATTTTCGAGGTATGCGGCACGCAATACCCGGGTATGCGGAATTTGGGTTTTTAGCCTAAGATCCTTCTTCGACCACTGGTGGCCTCCTGGACGTCCGAATGAACTTTAAACAATTTTTCGCATGTTTTCGGATGCCGACGAGTACATCCAGTCACTTTTTACCGAAATTGAAAATTTCATGATTTTCGAGGTATGCGGCACGCAATACCCGGGTATGCGGAATTTGGGTTTTTAGCCTAAGATCCTTCTTCGACCACTGGTGGCCTCCAGGACGTCCGAATGAACTTTACACAATTTTTCGCATGTTTTCGGATGCCGACGAGTACATCCAGTCACTTTTTACCGAAATTGAAAATTTCATGATTTTCGAGGTATGCGGCACGCAATACCCGGGCATGCGGAATTTGGGTTTTTAGCCTAAGATCCTTCTTCGACCACTGGTGGCCTCTTGGACGTCCTAATGAACTTTAAACAATTTTTCGCATGTTTTCGGATGCCGACGAGTACATCCAGTCACTTTTTACCGAAATTGAAAATTTCATGATTTTCGAGGTATGCGGCACGCAATACCCGGGCATGCGGAGTTTGGGTTTTTAGCCTAAGATCCTTCTTCGACCACTGGTGGCCTTCTGGACGTCCGAATGAACTTTGAACAATTTTTCGCATGTTTTCGGATGCCGACGAGTACATCCAGTCACTTTTTACCGAAATTGAAAATTTCATGATTTTCGAGGTATGCGGCACGCAATACCCGGGCATGCGGAATTTGGGTTTTTAGCCTAAGATCCTTCTTCGACCACTGGTGGCCTCTTGGACGTCCTAATGAACTTTAAACAATTTTTCGCATGTTTTCGGATGCCGACGAGTACATCCAGTCACTTTTTACCGAAATTGAAAATTTCATGATTTTCGAGGTATGCGGCACGCAATACCCGGGCATGCGGAGTTTGGGTTTTTAGCCTAAGATCCTTCTTCGACCACTGGTGGCCTTCTGGACGTCCGAATGAACTTTAAACAATTTTTCGCATGTTTTCGGATGCCGACGAGTACATCCAGTCACTTTTTACCGAAATTGAAAATTTCATGATTTTCGAGGTATGCGGCACGCAATACCCGGGCATGCGGAATTTGGGTTTTTAGCCTAAGATCCTTCTTCGACCACTGGTGGCCTCTTGGACGTCCTAATGAACTTTAAACAATTTTTCGCATGTTTTCGGATGCCGACGAGTACATCCAGTCACTTTTTACCGAAATTGAAAATTTCATGATTTTCGAGGTATGCGGCACGCAATACCCGGGCATGCGGAATTTGGGTTTTTAGCCTAAGATCCTTCTTCGACCACTGGTGGCCTTCTGGACGTCAGAATGAACTTTAAACAATTTTTCGCATGTTTTCGGATGCCGACGAGTACATCCAGTCACTTTTTACCGAAATTGAAAATTTCATGATTTTCGAGGTATGCGGCACGCAATACCCGGGCATGCGGAATTTGGGTTTTTAGCCTAAGATCCTTCTTCGACCACTGGTGGCCTCTTGGACGTCCTAATGAACTTTAAACAATTTTTCGCATGTTTTCGGATGCCGACGAGTACATCCAGTCACTTTTTACCGAAATTGAAAATTTCATGATTTTCGAGGTATGCGGCACGCAATACCCGGGCATGCGGAGTTTGGGTTTTTAGCCTAAGATCCTTCTTCGACCACTGGTGGCCTTCTGGACGTCCGAATGAACTTTAAACAATTTTTCGCATGTTTTCGGATGCCGACGAGTACATCCAGTCACTTTTTACCGAAATTGAAAATTTCATGATTTTCGAGGTATGCGGCACGCAATACCCGGGCATGCGGAATTTGGGTTTTTAGCCTAAGATCCTTCTTCGACCACTGGTGGCCTTCTGGACGTTAGAATGAACTTTAAACAATTTTTCGCATGTTTTCGGATGCCGACGAGTACATCCAGTCACTTTTTACCGAAATTGAAAATTTCATGATTTTCGAGGTATGCGGCACGCAATACATGGACGACCACTGGTGGCCTCCTGGACGTCCGAATGAACTTTAAACAATTTTTCGCATGTTTTCGGATGCCGACGAGTACATCCAGTCACTTTTTACCGAAATTGAAAATTTCATGATTTTCGAGGTATGCGGCACGCAATACCCGGGCATGCGGAATTTGGGTTTTTAGCCTAAGATCCTTCTTCGACCACTGGTGGCCTTCTGGACGTCCGAATGAACTTTAAACAATTTTTCGCATGTTTTCGGATGCCGACGAGTACATCCAGTCACTTTTTACCGAAATTGAAAATTTCATGATTTTCGAGGTATGCGGCACGCAATACCCGGGCATGCGGAATTTGGGTTTTTAGCCTAAGATCCTTCTTCGACCACTGGTGGCCTCCTGGACGTCCGAATGAACTTTAAACAATTTTTCGCATGTTTTCGGATGCCGACGAGTACATCCAGTCACTTTTTAAAGAAATTGAAAATTTCATGATTTTCGAGGTATGCGGCACGCAATACCCGGGTATGCGGAATTTGGGTTTTTAGCCTAAGATCCTTCTTCGACCACTGGTGGCCTCCTGGACGTCCGAATGAACTTTAAACAATTTTTCGCATGTTTTCGGATGCCGACGAGTACATCCAGTCACTTTTTACCGAAATTGAAAATTTCATGATTTTCGAGGTATGCGGCACGCAATACCCGGCACGCAATACCCGGGCATGCGGAATTTGGGTTTTTAGCCTAAGATCCTTCTTCGACCACTGGTGGCCTTCTGGACGTCCGAATGAACTTTAAACAATTTTTCGCATGTTTTCGGATGCCGACGAGTACATCCAGTCACTTTTTACCGAAATTGAAAATTTCATGATTTTCGAGGTATGCGGCACGCAATACCCGGGCATGCGGAATTTGGGTTTTTAGCCTAAGATCCTTCTTCGACCACTGGTGGCCTCCTGGACGTCCGAATGAACTTTAAACAATTTTTCGCATGTTTTCGGATGCCGACGAGTACATCCAGTCACTTTTTAAAGAAATTGAAAATTTCATGATTTTCGAGGTATGCGGCACGCAATACCCGGGTATGCGGAATTTGGGTTTTTAGCCTAAGATCCTTCTTCGACCACTGGTGGCCTCCTGGACGTCCGAATGAACTTTAAACAATTTTTCGCATGTTTTCGGATGCCGACGAGTACATCCAGTCACTTTTTACCGAAATTGAAAATTTCATGATTTTCGAGGTATGCGGCACGCAATACCCGGGTATGCGGAATTTGGGTTTTTAGCCTAAGATCCTTCTTCGACCACTGGTGGCCTCCTGGACGTCCGAATGAACTTTAAACAATTTTTCGCATGTTTTCGGATGCCGACGAGTACATCCAGTCACTTTTTACCGAAATTGAAAATTTCATGATTTTCGAGGTATGCGGCACGCAATACCCGGGTATGCGGAATTTGGGTTTTTAGCCTAAGATCCTTCTTCGACCACTGGTGGCCTCCTGGACGTCCGAATGAACTTTACACAATTTTTCGCATGTTTTCGGATGCCGACGAGTACATCCAGTCACTTTTTACCGAAATTGAAAATTTCATGATTTTCGAGGTATGCGGCACGCAATACCCGGGCATGCGGAGTTTGGGTTTTTAGCCTAAGATCCTTCTTCGACCACTGGTGGCCTTCTGGACGTCCGAATGAACTTTGAACAATTTTTCGCATGTTTTCGGATGCCGACGAGTACATCCAGTCACTTTTTACCGAAATTGAAAATTTCATGATTTTCGAGGTATGCGGCACGCAATACCCGGGCATGCGGAATTTGGGTTTTTAGCCTAAGATCCTTCTTCGACCACTGGTGGCCTCTTGGACGTCCTAATGAACTTTAAACAATTTTTCGCATGTTTTCGGATGCCGACGAGTACATCCAGTCACTTTTTACCGAAATTGAAAATTTCATGATTTTCGAGGTATGCGGCACGCAATACCCGGGCATGCGGAATTTGGGTTTTTAGCCTAAGATCCTTCTTCGACCACTGGTGGCCTTCTGGACGTTAGAATGAACTTTAAACAATTTTTCGCATGTTTTCGGATGCCGACGAGTACATCCAGTCACTTTTTACCGAAATTGAAAATTTCATGATTTTCGAGGTATGCGGCACGCAATACCCGGGCATGCGGAATTTGGGTTTTTAGCCTAAGACCCTTCTTCGACCACTGGTGGCCTCTTGGACGTCCTAATGAACTTTAAACAATTTTTCGCATGTTTTCGGATGCCGACGAGTACATCCAATCACTTTTTACCGAAATTGAAAATTTCATGATTTTCGAGGTATGCGGCACGCAATACCCGGGCATGCGGAATTTGGGTTTTTAGCCTAAGATCCTTCTTCGACCACTGGTGGCCTTCTGGACGTCCGAATGAACCTTAAACAATTTTTCGCATGTTTTCGGATGCCGACGAGTACATCCAGTCACTTTTTACCGAAATTGAAAATTTCATGATTTTCGAGGTATGCGGCACGCAATACCCGGGCATGCGGAATTTGGGTTTTTAGCCTAAGATCCTTCTTCGACCACTGGTGGCCTTCTGGACGTCAGAATGAACTTTAAACAATTTTTCGCATGTTTTCGGATGCCGACGAGTACATCCAGTCACTTTTTACCGAAATTGAAAATTTCATGATTTTCGAGGTATGCGGCACGCAATACCCGGGCATGCGGAATTTGGGTTTTTAGCCTAAGATCCTTCTGCGACCACTGGTGGCCTCTTGGACGTCCTAATGAACTTTAAACAATTTTTCGCATGTTTTCGGATGCCGACGAGTACATCCAGTCACTTTTTACCGAAATTGAAAATTTCATGATTTTCGAGGTATGCGGCACGCAATACCCGGGCATGCGGAGTTTGGGTTTTTAGCCTAAGATCCTTCTTCGACCACTGGTGGCCTTCTGGACGTCCGAATGAACTTTAAACAATTTTTCGCATGTTTTCGGATGCCGACGAGTACATCCAGTCACTTTTTACCGAAATTGAAAATTTCATGATTTTCGAGGTATGCGGCACGCAATACCCGGGCATGCGGAATTTGGGTTTTTAGCCTAAGATCCTTCTTCGACCACTGGTGGCCTTCTGGACGTTAGAATGAACTTTAAACAATTTTTCGCATGTTTTCGGATGCCGACGAGTACATCCAGTCACTTTTTACCGAAATTGAAAATTTCATGATTTTCGAGGTATGCGGCACGCAATACATGGGTATGCGGAATTTGGGTTTTTAGCCTAAGATCCTTCTTCGACCACTGGTGGCCTCCTGGACGTCCGAATGAACTTTAAACAATTTTTCGCATGTTTTCGGATGCCGACGAGTACATCCAGTCACTTTTTACCGAAATTGAAAATTTCATGATTTTCGAGGTATGCGGCACGCAATTCATGGGTATGCGGAATTTGGGATTTTAGCCTAAGATCCTTCTTCGTCCACTGGTGGCCTCCTGGACGTCCGAATGAACTTTAAACAATTTTTTGCATGTTTTCGGATGCCGACGAGTACATCCAGTCACTTTTTACCGAAATTGAAAATTTCATGATTTTCGAGGTATGCGGCACGCAATACCCGGGCATGCGGAATTTGGGTTTTTAGCCTAAGACCCTTCTTCGACCACTGGTGGCCTCTTGGACGTCCTAATGAACTTTAAACAATTTTTCGCATGTTTTCGGATGCCGACGAGTACATCCAGTCACTTTTTACCGAAATTGAAAATTTCATGATTTTCGAGGTATGCGGCACGCAATACCCGGGCATGCGGAATTTGGGTTTTTAGCCTAAGATCCTTCTTCGACCACTGGTGGCCTTCTGGACGTCAGAATGAACTTTAAACAATTTTTCGCATGTTTTCGGATGCCGACGAGTACATCCAGTCACTTTTTACCGAAATTGAAAATTTCATGATTTTCGAGGTATGCGGCACGTAATACATGGGTATGCGGAATTTGGGTTTTTAGCCTAAGATCCTTCTTCGACCACTGGTGGCCTTCTGGACGTCCGAATGAACTTTAAACAATTTTTCGCATGTTTTCGGATGCCGACGAGTACATCCAGTCACTTTTTACCGAAATTGAAAATTTCATGATTTTCGAGGTATGCGGCACGTAATACCCGGGCATGCGGAATTTGGGTTTTTAGCCTAAGATCCTTCTTCGACCACTGGTGGCCTTCTGGACGTCAGAATGAACTTTAAACAATTTTTCGCATGTTTTCGGATGCCGACGAGTACATCCAGTCACTTTTTACCGAAATTGAAAATTTCATGATTTTCGAGGTATGCGGCACGTAATACCCGGGTATGCGGAATTTGGGTTTTTAGCCTAAGATCCTTCTTCGACCACTGGTGGCCTCCTGGACGTCCGAATGAACTTTAAACAATTTTTCGCATGTTTTCGGATGCCGACGAGTACATCCAGTCACTTTTTACCGAAATTGAAAATTTCATGATTTTCGAGGTATGCGGCACGTAATACCCGGGCATGCGGAATTTGGGTTTTTAGCCTAAGATCCTTCTTCGACCACTGGTGGCCTTCTGGACGTCAGAATGAACTTTAAACAATTTTTCGCATGTTTTCGGATGCCGACGAGTACATCCAGTCACTTTTTACCGAAATTGAAAATTTCATGATTTTCGAGGTATGCGGCACGTAATACCCGGGTATGCGGAATTTGGGTTTTTAGCCTAAGATCCTTCTTCGACCACTGGTGGCCTCCTGGACGTCCGAATGAACTTTAAACAATTTTTCGCATGTTTTCGGATGCCGACGAGTACATCCAGTCACTTTTTACCGAAATTGAAAATTTCATGATTTTCGAGGTATGCGGCACGCAATACCCGGGCATGCGGAATTTGGGTTTTTAGCCTAAGATCCTTCTTCGACCACTGGTGGCCTTCTGGACGTCAGAATGAACTTTAAACAATTTTTCGCATGTTTTCGGATGCCGACGTGTACATCCAGTCACTTTTTACCGAAATTGAAAATTTCATGATTTTCGAGGTATGCGGCACGCAATACCCGGGTATGCGGAATTTGGGTTTTTAGCCTAAGATCCTTCTTCGTCCACTGGTGGCCTTCTGGACGTCCGAATGAACCTTAAACAATTTTTCGCATGTTTTCGGATGCCGACGAGTACATCCAGTCACTTTTTACCGAAATTGAAAATTTCATGATTTTCGAGGTATGCGGCACGCAATACCCGGGCATGCGGAATTTGGGTTTTTAGCCTAAGATCCTTCTTCGACCACTGGTGGCCTTCTGGACGTCAGAATGAACTTTAAACAATTTTTCGCATGTTTTCGGATGCCGACGAGTACATCCAGTCACTTTTTACCGAAATTGAAAATTTCATGATTTTCGAGGTATGCGGCACGTAATACATGGGTATGCGGAATTTGGGTTTTTAGCCTAAGATCCTTCTTCGACCACTGGTGGCCTTCTGGACGTCCGAATGAACTTTAAACAATTTTTCGCATGTTTTCGGATGCCGACGAGTACATCCAGTCACTTTTTACCGAAATTGAAAATTTCATGATTTTCGAGGTATGCGGCACGCAATACCCGGGTATGCGGAATTTGGGTTTTTAGCCTAAGATCCTTCTTCGACCACTGGTGGCCTCCTGGACGTCCGAATGAACTTTAAACAATTTTTCGCATGTTTTCGGATGCCGACGAGTACATCCAGTCACTTTTTACCGAAATTGAAAATTTCATGATTTTCGAGGTATGCGGCACGCAATACATGGGTATGCGGAATTTGGGATTTTAGCCTAAGATCCTTCTTCGTCCACTGGTTGCCTCCTGGACGTCCGAATGAACTTTAAACAATTTTTCGCATGTTTTCGGATGCCGACGAGTACATCCAGTCACTTTTTACCGAAATTGAAAATTTCATGATTTTCGAGGTATGCGGCACGCAATACCCGGGTATGCGGAATTTGGGTTTTTAGCCTAAGATCCTTCTTCGACCACTGGTGGCCTCCTGGACGTCCGAATGAACTTTAAACAATTTTTCGCATGTTTTCGGATGCCGACGAGTACATCCAGTCACTTTTTACCGAAATTGAAAATTTCATGATTTTCGAGGTATGCGGCACGCAATACCCGGGTATGCGGAATTTGGGTTTTAAGCCTAAGATCCTTCTTCGACCACTGGTGGCCTCCTGGACGTCCGAATGAACTTTAAACAATTTTTCGCATGTTTTCGGATGCCGACGAGTACATCCAGTCACTTTTTACCGAAATTGAAAATTTCATGATTTTCGAGGTATGCGGCACGCAATACATGGGTATGCGGAATTTGGGATTTTAGCCTAAGATCCTTCTTCGTCCACTGGTGGCCTCCTGGACGTCCGAATGAACTTTAAACAATTTTTCGCATGTTTTCGGATGCCGACGAGTACATCCAGTCACTTTTTACCGAAATTGAAAATTTCATGATTTTCGAGGTATGCGGCACGCAATACATGGGTATGCGGAATTTGGGTTTTTAGCCTAAGATCCTTCTTCGACCACTGGTGGCCTCCTGGACGTCCGAATGAACTTTAAACAATTTTTCGCATGTTTTCGGATGCCGACGAGTACATCCAGTCACTTTTTACCGAAATTGAAAATTTCATGATTTTCGAGGTATGCGGCACGCAATACATGGGTATGCGGAATTTGGGATTTTAGCCTAAGATCCTTCTTCGTCCACTGGTGGCCTCCTGGACGTCCGAATGAACTTTAAACAATTTTTCGCATGTTTTCGGATGCCGACGAGTACATCCAGTCACTTTTTACCGAAATTGAAAATTTCATGATTTTCGAGGTATGCGGCACGCAATACATGGGTATGCGGAATTTGGGTTTTTAGCCTAAGATCCTTCTTCGACCACTGGTGGCCTCCTGGACGTCCGAATGAACTTTAAACAATTTTTCGCATGTTTTCGGATGCCGACGAGTACATACAGTCACTTTTTACCGAAATTGAAAATTTCATGATTTTCGAGGTATGCGGCACGCAATACATGGGTATGCGGAATTTGGGTTTTTAGCCTAAGATCCTTCTTCGACCACTGGTGGCCTCCTGGACGTCCGAATGAAGTTTAAACAATTTTTCGCATGTTTTCGGATGCCGACGAGTACATCCAGTCACTTTTTACCGAAATTGAAAATTTCATGATTTTCGAGGTATGCGGCACGCAATACATGGGTATGCGGAATTTGGGATTTAAGCCTAAGATCCTTCTTCGTCCACTGGTGGCCTCCTGGACGTCCGAATGAACTTTAAACAATTTTTCGCATGTTTTCGGATGCCGACGAGTACATCCAGTCACTTTTTACCGAAATTGAAAATTTCATGATTTTCGAGGTATGCGGCACGCAATACCCGGGCATGCGGAATTTGGGTTTTTAGCCTAAGATCCTTCTTCGACCACTGGTGGCCTTCTGGACGTCCGAATGAACTTTAAACAATTTTTCGCATGTTTTCGGATGCCGACGAGTACATCCAGTCACTTTTTACCGAAATTGAAAATTTCATGATTTTCGAGGTATGCGGCACGCAATACCCGGGCATGCGGAATTTGGGTTTTTAGCCTAAGATCCTTCTTCGACCACTGGTGGCCTTCTGGACGTCCGAATGAACTTTAAACAATTTTTCGCATGTTTTCGGATGCCGACGAGTACATCCAGTCACTTTTTACCGAAATTGAAAATTTCATGATTTTCGAGGTATGCGGCACGCAATACCCGGGTATGCGGAATTTGGGTTTTTAGCCTAAGATCCTTCTTCGACCACTGGTGGCCTCCTGGACGTCCGAATGAACTTTAAACAATTTTTCGCATGTTTTCGGATGCCGACGAGTACATCCAGTCACTTTTTACCGAAATTGAAAATTTCATGATTTTCGAGGTATGCGGCACGCAATACATGGGTATGCGGAATTTGGGATTTAAGCCTAAGATCCTTCTTCGTCCACTGGTGGCCTCCTGGACGTCCGAATGAACTTTAAACAATTTTTCGCATGTTTTCGGATGCCGACGAGTACATCCAGTCACTTTTTACCGAAATTGAAAATTTCATGATTTTCGAGGTATGCGGCACGCAATACATGGGTATGCGGAATTTGGGATTTAAGCCTAAGATCCTTCTTCGTCCACTGGTGGCCTCCTGGACGTCCGAATGAACTTTAAACAATTTTTCGCATGTTTTCGGATGCCGACGAGTACATCCAGTCACTTTTTACCGAAATTGAAAATTTCATGATTTTCGAGGTATGCGGCACGCAATACCCGGGCATGCGGAATTTGGGTTTTTAGCCTAAGATCCTTCTTCGACCACTGGTGGCCTTCTGGACGTCCGAATGAACTTTAAACAATTTTTCGCATGTTTTCGGATGCCGACGAGTACATCCAGTCACTTTTTACCGAAATTGAAAATTTCATGATTTTCGAGGTATGCGGCACGCAATACCCGGGCATGCGGAATTTGGGTTTTTAGCCTAAGATCCTTCTTCGACCACTGGTGGCCTTCTGGACGTCCGAATGAACTTTAAACAATTTTTCGCATGTTTTCGGATGCCGACGAGTACATCCAGTCACTTTTTACCGAAATTGAAAATTTCATGATTTTCGAGGTATGCGGCACGCAATACCCGGGTATGCGGAATTTGGGTTTTTAGCCTAAGATCCTTCTTCGACCACTGGTGGCCTCCTGGACGTCCGAATGAACTTTAAACAATTTTTCGCATGTTTTCGGATGCCGACGAGTACATCCAGTCACTTTTTACCGAAATTGAAAATTTCATGATTTTCGAGGTATGCGGCACGCAATACATGGGTATGCGGAATTTGGGATTTTAGCCTAAGATCCTTCTTCGACCACTGGTGGCCTCCTGGACGTCCGAATGAACTTTAAACAATTTTTCGCATGTTTTCGGATGCCGACGAGTACATCCAGTCACTTTTTACCGAAATTGAAAATTTCATGATTTTCGAGGTATGCGGCACGCAATACCCGGGTATGCGGAATTTGGGTTTTTAGCCTAAGATCCTTCTTCGACCACTGGTGGCCTCCTGGACGTCCGAATGAACTTTAAACAATTTTTCGCATGTTTTCGGATGCCGACGAGTACATCCAGTCACTTTTTACCGAAATTGAAAATTTCATGATTTTCGAGGTATGCGGCACGCAATACATGGGTATGCGGAATTTGGGATTTAAGCCTAAGATCCTTCTTCGTCCACTGGTGGCCTCCTGGACGTCCGAATGAACTTTAAACAATTTTTCGCATGTTTTCGGATGCCGACGAGTACATCCAGTCACTTTTTACCGAAATTGAAAATTTCATGATTTTCGAGGTATGCGGCACGCAATACCCGGGCATGCGGAATTTGGGTTTTTAGCCTAAGATCCTTCTTCGACCACTGGTGGCCTTCTGGACGTCCGAATGAACTTTAAACAATTTTTCGCATGTTTTCGGATGCCGACGAGTACATCCAGTCACTTTTTACCGAAATTGAAAATTTCATGATTTTCGAGGTATGCGGCACGCAATACCCGGGCATGCGGAATTTGGGTTTTTAGCCTAAGATCCTTCTTCGACCACTGGTGGCCTTCTGGACGTCAGAATGAACTTTAAACAATTTTTCGCATGTTTTCGGATGCCGACGAGTACATCCAGTCACTTTTTACCGAAATTGAAAATTTCATGATTTTCGAGGTATGCGGCACGCAATACCCGGGCATGCGGAATTTGGGTTTTTAGCCTAAGATCCTTCTTCGACCACTGGTGGCCTTCTGGACGTCCGAATGAACTTTAAACAATTTTTCGCATGTTTTCGGATGCCGACGAGTACATCCAGTCACTTTTTACCGAAATTGAAAATTTCATGATTTTCGAGGTATGCGGCACGCAATACATGGGTATGCGGAATTTGGGATTTTAGCCTAAGATCCTTCTTCGTCCACTGGTGGCCTCCTGGACGTCCGAATGAACTTTAAACAATTTTTCGCATGTTTTCGGATGCCGACGAGTACATCCAGTCACTTTTTACCGAAATTGAAAATTTCATGATTTTCGAGGTATGCGGCACGCAATACCCGGGTATGCGGAATTTGGGTTTTTAGCCTAAGATCCTTCTTCGACCACTGGTGGCCTCCTGGACGTCCGAATGAACTTTAAACAATTTTTCGCATGTTTTCGGATGCCGACGAGTACATCCAGTCACTTTTTACCGAAATTGAAAATTTCATGATTTTCGAGGTATGCGGCACGCAATACATGGGTATGCGGAATTTGGGTTTTTAGCCTAAGATCCTTCTTCGACCACTGGTGGCCTCCTGGACGTCCGAATGAACTTTAAACAATTTTTCGCATGTTTTCGGATGCCGACGAGTACATCCAGTCACTTTTTACCGAAATTGAAAATTTCATGATTTTCGAGGTATGCGGCACGCAATACATGGGTATGCGGAATTTGGGATTTTAGCCTAAGATCCTTCTTCGTCCACTGGTGGCCTCCTGGACGTCCGAATGAACTTTAAACAATTTTTCGCATGTTTTCGGATGCCGACGAGTACATCCAGTCACTTTTTACCGAAATTGAAAATTTCATGATTTTCGAGGTATGCGGCACGCAATACCCGGGTATGCGGAATTTGGGTTTTTAGCCTAAGATCCTTCTTCGACCACTGGTGGCCTCCTGGACGTCCGAATGAACTTTAAACAATTTTTCGCATGTTTTCGGATGCCGACGAGTACATCCAGTCACTTTTTACCGAAATTGAAAAATTCATGATTTTCGAGGTATGCGGCACGCAATACCCGGGTATGCGGAATTTGGGTTTTTAGCCTAAGATCCTTCTTCGACCACTGGTGGCCTCCTGGACGTCCGAATGAACTTTAAACAATTTTTCGCATGTTTTCGGATGCCGACGAGTACATCCAGTCACTTTTTACCGAAATTGAAAATTTCATGATTTTCGAGGTATGCGGCACGCAATACCCGAGTATGCGGAATTTGGGTTTTTAGCCTAAGATCCTTCTTCGACCACTGGTGGCCTCCTGGACGTCCGAATGAACTTTAAACAATTTTTCGCATGTTTTCGGATGCCGACGAGTACATACAGTCACTTTTTACCGAAATTGAAAATTTCATGATTTTCGAGGTATGCGGCACGCAATACATGGGTATGCGGAATTTGGGATTTTAGCCTAAGATCCTTCTTCGTCCACTGGTGGCCTCCTGGACGTCCGAATGAACTTTAAACAATTTTTCGCATGTTTTCGGATGCCGACGAGTACATCCAGTCACTTTTTACCGAAATTGAAAATTTCATGATTTTCGAGGTATGCGGCACGCAATACATGGGTATGCGGAATTTGGGATTTTAGCCTAAGATCCTTCTTCGTCCACTGGTGGCCTCCTGGACGTCCGAATGAACTTAAAACAATTTTTCGCATGTTTTCGGATGCCGACGAGTACATCCAGTCACTTTTTACCGAAATTGAAAATTTCATGATTTTCGAGGTATGCGGCACGCAATACCCGAGTATGCGGAATTTAGGTTTTTAGCCTAAGATCCTTCTTCGACCACTGGTGGCCTCCTGGACGTCCGAATGAACTTTAAACAATTTTTCGCATGTTTTCGGATGCCGACGTCAGTCACTTTTTACCGAAATTGAAAATTTCATGATTTTCGAGGTATGCGGCACGCAATACCCGGGTATGCGGAATTTGGGTTTTTAGCCTAAGATCCTTCTTCGACCACTGGTGGCCTCCTGGACGTCCGAATGAACTTTAAACAATTTTTCGCATGTTTTCGGATGCCGACGAGTACATCCAGTCACTTTTTACCGAAATTGAAAATTTCATGATTTTCGAGGTATGCGGGTATGCGGAATTTGGGTTTTTAGCCTAAGATCCTTCTTCGACCACTGGTGGCCTCCTGGACGTCCGAATGAACTTTAAACAATTTTTCGCATGTTTTCGGATGCCGACGAGTACATCCAGTCACTTTTTACCGAAATTGAAAATTTCATGATTTTCGAGGTATGCGGCACGCAATACCCGAGTATGCGGAATTTAGGTTTTTAGCCTAAGATCCTTCTTCGACCACTGGTGGCCTCCTGGACGTCCGAATGAACTTTAAACAATTTTTCGCATGTTTTCGGATGCCGACGTCAGTCACTTTTTACCGAAATTGAAAATTTCATGATTTTCGAGGTATGCGGCACGCAATACCCGGGTATGCGGAATTTGGGTTTTTAGCCTAAGATCCTTCTTCGACCACTGGTGGCCTCCTGGACGTCCGAATGAACTTTAAACAATTTTTCGCATGTTTTCGGATGCCGACGAGTACATCCAGTCACTTTTTACCGAAATTGAAAATTTCATGATTTTCGAGGTATGCGGGTATGCGGAATTTGGGTTTTTAGCCTAAGATCCTTCTTCGACCACTGGTGGCCTCCTGGACGTCCGAATGAACTTTAAACAATTTTTCGCATGTTTTCGGATGCCGACGAGTACATCCAGTCACTTTTTACCGAAATTGAAAATTTCATGATTTTCGAGGTATGCGGCACGCAATACCCGAGTATGCGGAATTTGGGTTTTTAGCCTAAGATCCTTCTTCGACCACTGGTGGCCTCCTGGACGTCCGAATGAACTTTAAACAATTTTTCGCATGTTTTCGGATGCCGACGAGTACATCCAGTCACTTTTTACCGAAATTGAAAATTTCATGATTTTCGAGGTATGCGGCACGCAATACCCGAGTATGCGGAATTTGGGTTTTTAGCCTAAGATCCTTCTTCGACCACTGGTGGCCTCCTGGACGTCCGAATGAACTTTAAACAATTTTTCGCATGTTTTCGGATGCCGACGAGTACATACAGTCACTTTTTACCGAAATTGAAAATTTCATGATTTTCGAGGTATGCGGCACGCAATACCCGGGTATGCGGAATTTGGGTTTTTAGCCTAAGATCCTTCTTCGACCACTGGTGGCTTCCTGGACGTCCGAATGAACTTTAAACAATTTTTCGCATGTTTTCGGATGCTGACGAGTACATCCAGTCACTTTTTACCGAAATTGAAAATTTCATGATTTTCGAGGTATGCGGCACGCAATACCCGGGTATGCGGAATTTGGGTTTTTAGCCTAAGATCCTTCTTCGACCACTGGTGGCCTCCTGGACGTCCGAATGAACTTTAAACAATTTTTCGCATGTTTTCGGATGCCGACGAGTACATCCAGTCACTTTTTACCGAAATTGAAAATTTCATGATTTTCGAGGTATGCGGCATGCAATACATGGGTATGCGGAATTTGAGATTTTAGCCTACGATCCTTCTTCGTCCACTGGTGGCCTCCTGGACGTCCGAATGAACTTTAAACAATTTTTCGCATGTTTTCGGATGCCGACGAGTACATCCAGTCACTTTTTACCGAAATTGAAAATTTCATGATTTTCGAGGTATGCGGCATGCAATACATGGGTATGCGGAATTTGAGATTTTAGCCTACGATCCTTCTTCGTCCACTGGTGGCCTCCTGGACGTCCGAATGAACTTTAAACAATTTTTCGCATGTTTTCGGATGCCGACGAGTACATCCAGTCACTTTTTACCGAAATTGAAAATTTCATGATTTTCGAGGTATGCGGCATGCAATACATGGGTATGCGGAATTTGAGATTTTAGCCTACGATCCTTCTTCGTCCACTGGTGGCCTCCTGGACGTCCGAATGAACTTTAAACAATTTTTCGCATGTTTTCGGATGCCGACGAATATTTACCGAAATTGAAAATTTCATGATTTTCGAGGTATGCGGCACGCAATACCCGGGTATGCGGAATTTGGGTTTTTAGCCTAAGATCCTTCTTCGACCACTGGTGGCCTCCTGGACGTCCGAATGAACTTTAAACAATTTTTCGCATGTTTTCGGATGCCGACGAGTACATCCAGTCACTTTTTACCGAAATTGAAAATTTCATGATTTTCGAGGTATGCGGCACGCAATACCCGGGTATGCGGAATTTGGGTTTTTAGCCTAAGATCCTTCTTCGACCACTGGTGGCCTCCTGGACGTCCGAATGAACTTTAAACAATTTTTCGCATGTTTTCGGATGCCGACGAGTACATCCAGTCACTTTTTACCGAAATTGAAAATTTCATGATTTTCGAGGTATGCGGCACGCAATACCCGAGCATGCGGAATTTGGGTTTTTAGCCTAAGATCCTTCTTCGACCACTGGTGGTCTTCTGGACGTCCGAATGAACTTTAAACAATTTTTCGCATGTTTTCGGATGCCGACGAGTACATCCAGTCACTTTTTACCGAAATTGAAAATTTCATGATTTTCGAGGTATGCGGCACGCAATACCCGGGTATGTGGAATTTGGGTTTTTAGCCTAAGATCCTTCTTCGACCACTGGTGGCCTCCTGGACGTCCGAATGAACTTTAAACAATTTTTCGCATGTTTTCGGATGCCGACGAGTAAATCCAGTCACTTTTTACCGAAATTGAAAATTTCATGATTTTCGAGGTATGCGGCACGCAATACCCGGGTATGCGGAATTCGGGTTTTTAGCCTAAGATCCTTCTTCGACCACTGGTGGCCTCCTGGACGTCCGAATGACCTTTAAACAATTTTTCGCATGTTTTCGGATGCCGACGAGTACATCCAGTCACTTTTTACGGAAATTGAAAATTTCATGATTTTCGAGGTATGCGGCACGCAATACCCGGGTATGTGGAATTTGGGTTTTTAGCCTAAGATCCTTCTTCGACCACTGGTGGCCTCCTGGACGTCCGAATGAACTTTAAACAATTTTTCGCATGTTTTCGGATGCCGACGAGTACATCCAGTCACTTTTTACCGAAATTGAAAATTTCATGATTTTCGAGGTATGCGGCACGCAATACCCGGGTATGCGGAATTTGGGTTTTTAGCCTAAGATCCTTTTTCGACCACTGGTGGCCTCCTGGACGTCCGAATGAACTTTAAACAATTTTTCGCATGTTTTCGGATGCCGACGAGTATTTACCGAAATTGAAAATTTCATGATTTTCGAGGTATGCGGCACGCAATACCCGGGTATGCGGAATTTGGGTTTTTAGCCTAAGATCCTTCTTCGACCACTGGTGGCCTCCTGGACGTCCGAATGAACTTTAAACAATTTTTCGCATGTTTTCGGATGCCGACGAGTACATCCAGTCACTTTTTACCGAAATTGAAAATTTCATGATTTTCGAGGTATGCGGCACGCAATATCCGGATATGCGGAATTTGGGTTCTTAGCCTAAGATCCTTCTTCGACCACTGGTGGCCTCCTGGACGTCCGAATGAACCTTAAACAATTTTTCGCATGTTTTCGGATGCCGACGAGTACATCCAGTCACTTTTTACCGAAATTGAAAATTTCATGATTTTCGAGGTATGTGGCACGTAATACCCGGGCATGCGGAATTTGGGTTTTTAGCCTAAGATCCTTCTTCGACCACTGGTGGCCTCCTGGACGTCCGAATGAACTTTAAACAATTTTTCGCATGTTTTCGGATGCCGACGAGTATTTACCGAAATTGAAAATTTCATGATTTTCGAGGTATGCGGCACGCAATACCCGGGTATGCGGAATTTGGGTTTTTAGCCTAAGATCCTTCTTCGACCACTGGTGGCCTCCTGGACGTCCGAATGAACTTTAAACAATTTTTCGCATGTTTTCGGATGCCGACGAGTACATCCAGTCACTTTTTACTGAAATTGAAAATTTCATGATTTTCGAGGTATGCGGCACGCAATACCCGGGTATGCGGAATTCGGGTTTTTAGCCTAAGATCCTTCTTCGACCACTGGTGGCCTCCTGGACGTCCGAATGAACTTTAAACAATTTTTCGCATGTTTTCGGATGCCGACGAGTACATCAAGTCACTTTTTACCGAAATTGAAAATATCATGATTTTCGAGGTATGCGGCACGCAATACCCGGGTATGCGGAATTTGGGTTTTTAGCCTAAGATCCTTCTTCGACCACTGGTGGCCTCCTGGACGTCCGAATGAACTTTAAACAATTTTTCGCATGTTTTCGGATGCCGACGAGTACATCCAGTCACTTTTTACTGAAATTGAAAATTTCATGATTTTCGAGGTATGCGGCACGCAATACCCGGGTATGCGGAATTCGGGTTTTTAGCCTAAGATCCTTCTTCGACCACTGGTGGCCTCCTGGACGTCCGAATGAACTTTAAACAATTTTTCGCATGTTTTCGGATGCCGACGAGTACATCCAGTCACTTTTTACCGAAATTGAAAATTTCATGATTTTCGAGGTATGCGGCACGCAATACCCGAGCATGCGGAATTTGGGTTTTTAGCCTAAGATCCTTCTTCGACCACTGGTGGTCTTCTGGACGTCCGAATGAACTTTAAACAATTTTTCGCATGTTTTCGGATGCCGACGAGTACATCCAGTCACTTTTTACCGAAATTGAAAATTTCATGATTTTCGAGGTATGCGGCACGCAATACCCGGGTATGCGGAATTTGGGTTTTTAGCCTAAGATCCTTCTTCGACCACTGGTGGCCTCCTGGACGTCCGAATGAACTTTAAACAATTTTTCGCATGTTTTCGGATGCCGACGAGTACATCCAGTCACTTTTTACCGAAATTGAAAATTTCATGATTTTCGAGGTATGCGGCACGCAATACCTGGGTATGCGGAATTTGGGGTTTTAGCCTAAGATCCTTCTTCGACCACTGGTGGCCTCCTGGACGTCCGAATGAACTTTAAACAATTTTTCGCATGTTTTCGGATGCCGACGAGTACATCCAGTCACTTTTTACCGAAATTGAAAATTTCATGATTTTCGAGGTATGCGGCACGCAATACATGGGTATGCGGAATTTGGGATTTTAGCCTAAGATCCTTCTTCGTCCACTGGTGGCCTCCTGGACGTCCGAATGAACTTTAAACAATTTTTCGCATGTTTTCGGATGCCGACGAGTACATCCAGTCACTTTTTACCGAAATTGAAAATTTCATGATTTTCGAGGTATGCGGCACGCAATACCTGGGTATGCGGAATTTGGGGTTTTAGCCTAAGATCCTTCTTCGACCACTGGTGGCCTCCTGGACGTCCGAATGAACTTTAAACAATTTTTCGCATGTTTTCGGATGCCGACGAGTACATCCAGTCACTTTTTACCGAAATTGAAAATTTCATGATTTTCGAGGTATGCGGCACGCAATACCCGGGCATGCGGAATTTGGGTTTTTAGCCTAAGATCCTTCCTCGACCACTGGTGGCCTCCTGGACGTCCGAATGAACTTTAAACAATTTTTCGCATGTTTTCGGATGCCGACGGTACATCCAGTCACTTTTTACCGAAATTGAAAATTTCATGATTTTCGAGGTATGCGGCACGCAATACCCGGGTATGCGGAATTTGGGTTTTTAGCCTAAGATCCTTCTTCGACCACTGGTGGCCTTCTGGACGTCCGAATGAACTTTAAACAATTTTTCGCATGTTTTCGGATGCCGACGAGTACATCCAGTCACTTTTTACCGAAATTGAAAATTTCATGATTTTCGAGGTATGCGGCACGCAATACCCGGGTATGCGGAATTTGGGTTTTTAGCCTAAGATCCTTCTTCGACCACTGGTGGCCTCCTGGACGTCCGAATGAACTTTAAACAATTTTTCGCATGTTTTCGGATGCCGACGAGTACATCCAGTCACTTTTTACCGAAATTGAAAATTTCATGATTTTCGAGGTATGCGGCACGCAATACCCGGGTATGCGGAATTTGGGTTTTTAGCCTAAGATCCTTCTTCGACCACTGGTGGCCTCCTGGACGTCCGAATGAACTTTAAACAATTTTTCGCATGTTTTCGGATGCCGACGAGTACATCCAGTCACTTTTTACCGAAATTGAAAATTTCATGATTTTCGAGGTATGCGGCACGCAATACCCGGGTATGCGGAATTTGGGTTTTTAGCCTAAGATCCTTCTTCGACCACTGGTGGCCTCCTGGACGTCCGAATGAACTTTAAACAATTTTTCGCATGTTTTCGGATGCCGACGAGTACATCCAGTCACTTTTTACCGAAATTGAAAATTTCATGATTTTCGAGGTATGCGGCACGCAATACCCGGGTATGCGGAATTTGGGTTTTTAGCCTAAGATCCTTCTTCGACCACTGGTGGCCTCCTGGACGTCCGAATGAACTTTAAACAATTTTTCGCATGTTTTCGGATGCCGACGAGTACATCCAGTCACTTTTTACCGAAATTGAAAATTTCATGATTTTCGAGGTATGCGGCACGCAATACCCGGGTATGCGGAATTTGGGTTTTTAGCCTAAGATCCTTCTTCGACCACTGGTGGCCTCCTGGACGTCCGAATGAACTTTAAACAATTTTTCGCATGTTTTCGGATGCCGACGAGTACATCCAGTCACTTTTTACCGAAATTGAAAATTTCATGATTTTCGAGGTATGCGGCACGCAATACCCGGGTATGCGGAATTTGGGTTTTTAGCCTAAGATCCTTCTTCGACCACTGGTGGCCTCCTGGACGTCCGAATGAACTTTAAACAATTTTTCGCATGTTTTCGGATGCCGACGAGTACATCCAGTCACTTTTTACCGAAATTGAAAATTTCATGATTTTCGAGGTATGCGGCACGCAATACCCGGGTATGCGGAATTTGGGTTCTTAGCCTAAGATCCTTCTTCGACCACTGGTGGCCTCCTGGACGTCCGAATGAACTTTAAGCAATTTTTCGCATGTTTTCGGATGCCGACGAGTACATCCAGTCACTTTTTACCGAAATTGAAAATTTCATGATTTTCGAGGTATGCGGCACGCAATACCCGGGTATGCGGAATTTGGGTTCTTAGCCTAAGATCCTTCTTCGACCACTGGTGGCCTCCTGGACGTCCGAATGAACTTTAAGCAATTTTTCGCATGTTTTCGGATGCCGACGAGTACATCCAGTCACTTTTTACCGAAATTGAAAATTTCATGATTTTCGAGGTATGCGGCACGCAATACCCGGGCATGCGGAATTTGGGTTTTTAGCCTAAGATCCTTCCTCGACCACTGGTGGCCTCCTGGACGTCCGAATGAACTTTAAACAATTTTTCGCATGTTTTCGGATGCCGACGGTACATCCAGTCACTTTTTACCGAAATTGAAAATTTCATGATTTTCGAGGTATGCGGCACGCAATACCCGGGTATGCGGAATTTGGGTTTTTAGCCTAAGATCCTTCTTCGACCACTGGTGGCCTTCTGGACGTCCGAATGAACTTTAAACAATTTTTCGCATGTTTTCGGATGCCGACGAGTACATCCAGTCACTTTTTACCGAAATTGAAAATTTCATGATTTTCGAGGTATGCGGCACGCAATACCCGGGTATGCGGAATTTGGGTTTTTAGCCTAAGATCCTTCTTCGACCACTGGTGGCCTCCTGGACGTCCGAATGAACTTTAAACAATTTTTCGCATGTTTTCGGATGCCGACGAGTACATCCAGTCACTTTTTACCGAAATTGAAAATTTCATGATTTTCGAGGTATGCGGCACGCAATACCCGGGTATGCGGAATTTGGGTTCTTAGCCTAAGATCCTTCTTCGACCACTGGTGGCCTCCTGGACGTCCGAATGAACTTTAAGCAATTTTTCGCATGTTTTCGGATGCCGACGAGTACATCCAGTCACTTTTTACCGAAATTGAAAATTTAATGTTTTTCGAGGTATGCGGCACGCAATACCCGGGTATGCGGAATTTGGGTTCTTAGCCTAAGATCCTTCCTCGACCACTGGTGGCCTCCTGGACGTCCGAATGAACTTTAAACAATTTTTCGCATGTTTTCGGATGCCGACGGTACATCCAGTCACTTTTTACCGAAATTGAAAATTTCATGATTTTCGAGGTATGCGGCACGCAATACCCGGGTATGCGGAATTTGGGTTTTTAGCCTAAGATCCTTCTTCGACCACTGGTGGCCTTCTGGACGTCCGAATGAACTTTAAACAATTTTTCGCATGTTTTCGGATGCCGACGAGTACATCCAGTCACTTTTTACCGAAATTGAAAATTTCATGATTTTCGAGGTATGCGGCACGCAATACCCGGGTATGCGGAATTTGGGTTTTTAGCCTAAGATCCTTCTTCGACCACTGGTGGCCTCCTGGACGTCCGAATGAACTTTAAACAATTTTTCGCATGTTTTCGGATGCCGACGAGTACATCCAGTCACTTTTTACCGAAATTGAAAATTTCATGATTTTCGAGGTATGCGGCACGCAATACCCGGGTATGCGGAATTTGGGTTCTTAGCCTAAGATCCTTCTTCGACCACTGGTGGCCTCCTGGACGTCCGAATGAACTTTAAGCAATTTTTCGCATGTTTTCGGATGCCGACGAGTACATCCAGTCACTTTTTACCGAAATTGAAAATTTAATGTTTTTCGAGGTATGCGGCACGCAATACCCGGGTATGCGGAATTTGGGTTCTTAGCCTAAGATCCTTCTTCGACCACTGGTGGCCTCCTGGACGTCCGAATGAACTTTAAGCAATTTTTCGCATGTTTTCGGATGCCGACGAGTACATCCAGTCACTTTTTACCGAAATTGAAAATTTCATGATTTTCGAGGTATGCGGCACGCAATACCCGGGTATGCGGAATTTGGGTTTTTAGCCTAAGATCCTTCTTCGACCACTGGTGGCCTCCTGGACGTCCGAATGAACTTTAAACAATTTTTCGCATGTTTTCGGATGCCGACGAGTACATCCAGTCACTTTTTACCGAAATTGAAAATTTCATGATTTTAGAGGTATGCGGCACGCAATACCCGGGTATGCGGAATTTGGGTTTTTAGCCTAAGATCCTTCTTCGACCACTGGTGGCCTCCTGGACGTCCGAATGAACTTTAAACAATTTTTCGCATGTTTTCGGATGCCGACGAGTACATCCAGTCACTTTTTACCGAAATTGAAAATTTCATGATTTTCGAGGTATGCGGCACGCAATACCCGGGTATGCGGAATTTGGGTTTTTAGCCTAAGATCCTTCTTCGACCACTGGTGGCCTCCTGGACGTCCGAATGAACTTTAAACAATTTTTCGCATGTTTTCGGATACCGACGAGTACATCCAGTCACTTTTTACCGAAATTGAAAATTTCATGATTTTCGAGGTATGCGGCACGCAATACCCGGGTATGCGGAATTTGGGTTTTTAGCCTAAGATCCTTCTTCGACCACTGGTGGCCTCCTGGACGTCCGAATGAACTTTAAACAATTTTTCGCATGTTTTCGGATGCCGACGAGTACATCCAGTCACTTTTTACCGAAATTGAAAATTTCATGATTTTCGAGGTATGCGGCACGCAATACCCGGGTATGCGGAATTTGGGTTTTAAGCCTAAGATCCTTCTTCGACCACTGGTGGCCTCCTGGACGTCCGAATGAACTTTAAACAATTTTTCGCATGTTTTCGGATGCCGACGAGTACATCCAGTCACTTTTTACCGAAATTGAAAATTTCATGATTTTCGAGGTATGCGGCACGCAATACCCGGGTATGCGGAATTTGGGTTTTTAGCCTAAGATCCTTCTTCGACCACTGGTGGCCTCCTGGACGTCAGAATGAACTTTAAACAATTTTTCGCATGTTTTCGGATGCCGACGAGTGCATCCAGTCACTTTTTTACCGAAATTGAAAATTTCATGATTTTCGAGGTATGCGGAACGCAATACCCGGGTATGCGGAATTTGGGTTTTTAGCCTAAGATCCTTCTTCGACCACTGGTGGCCTCCTGGACGTCCGAATGAACTTTAAACAATTTTTCGCATGTTTTCGGATGCCGACGAGTACATCCAGTCACTTTTTACCGAAATTGAAAATTTCATGATTTTCGAGGTATGCGGCACGCAATACCCGGGTATGCGGAGTTTGGGTTTTTAGCCTAAGATTCTTCTTCGACCACTAGTGGCCTCCTGGACGTCCGAATGAACTTTAAACAATTTTTCGCATGTTTTCGGATGCCGACGAGTACATCCAGTCACTTTTTACCGAAATTGAAAATTTCATGATTTTCGAGGTATGCGGCACGCAATACCCGGGCATGCGGAATTTGGGTTTTTAGCCTAAGATCCTTCTTCGACCACTGGTGGCCTTCTGGACGTCCGAATGAACTTTAAACAATTTTTCGCATGTTTTCGGATGCCAACGAGTACATCCAGTCACTTTTTACCGAAATTGAAAATTTCATGATTTTCGAGGTATGCGGCACGCAATACATGGACGACCACTGGTGGCCTCCTGGACGTCCGAATGAACTTTAAATAATTTTTCGCATGTTTTCGGATGCCGACGAGTACATCCAGTCACTTTTTACCGAAATTGAAAATTTCATGATTTTCGAGGTATGCGGCACGCAATACCCGGGTATGCGGGATTTGGGTTTTTAGCCTAAGATCCTTCTTCGACCACTGGTGGCCTCCTGGACGTCCGAATGAACTTTAAACAATTTTTCGCATGTTTTCGGATGCCGACGAGTACATCCAGTCACTTTTTACCGAAATTGATAATTTCATGATTTTCGAAATATGCGGCACGCAAAACCCGGGTATGCGGAATTTGGGTTTTTAGCCTAAGATCCTTCTTCGACCACTGGTGGCCTCCTGGACGTCCGAATGAACTTTAAACAATTTTTCGCATGTTTTCGGATGCCGACGAGTACATCCAGTCACTTTTTACCGAAATTGAAAATTTCATGATTTTCGAGGTATGCGGCACGCAATACCCGGGCATGCGGAATTTGGGTTTTTAGCCTAAGATCCTTCTTCGTCCACTGGTGGCCTCCTGGACGTCCGAATGAACTTTAAACAATTTTTCGCATGTTTTCGGATGCCGACGAGTACATCCAGTCACTTTTTACCGAAATTGAAAATTTCATGATTTTCGAGGTATGCGGCACGCAATACCCGGGTATGCGGAATTTGGGTTTTTAGCCTAAGATCCTTCTTCGACCACTGGTGGCCTCCTGGACGTCCGAATGAACTTTAAACAATTTTTCGCATGTTTTCGGATGCCGACGAGTACATCCAGTCACTTTTTACCGAAATTGAAAATTTCATGATTTTCGAGGTATGCGGCACGCAATACCCGGGTATGTGGAATTTGGGTTTTTAGCCTAAGATCCTTCTTCGACCACTGGTGGCCTCCTGGACGTCCGAATGAACTTTAAACAATTTTTCGCATGTTTTCGGATGCCGACGAGTACATCCAGTCACTTTTTACCGAAATTGAAAATTTCATGATTTTCGAGGTATGCGGCACACAATACCCGGGTATGCGGAATTTGGGTTTTTAGCCTAAGATCCTTCTTCGACCACTGGTGGCCTCCTGGACGTCCGAATGAACTTTAAACAATTTTTCGCATGTTTTCGGATGCCGACGAGTACATCCAGTCACTTTTTACCGAAATTGAAAATTTCATGATTTTCGAGGTATGCGGCACGCAATACCCGGGTATGCGGAATTTGGGTTTTTAGCCTAAGATCCTTCTTCGACCACTGGTGGCCTCCTGGACGTCCGAATGAACTTTAAACAATTTTTCGCATGTTTTCGGATGCCGACGAGTACATCCAGTCACTTTTTACCGAAATTGAAAATTTCATGATTTTCGAGGTATGCGGCACGCAATACCCGGGCATGCGGAATTTGGGTTTTTAGCCTAAGATCCTTCTTCGACCACTGGTGGCCTTCTGGACGTCCGAATGAACTTTAAACAATTTTTCGCATGTTTTCGGATGCCGACGAGTACATCCAGTCACTTTTTACCGAAATTGAAAATTTCATGATTTTCGAGGTATGCGGCACGCAATACCCGGGCATGCGGAATTTGGGTTTTTAGCCTAAGATCCTTCTTCGACCACTGGTGGCCTCCTGGACGTCCGAATGAACTTTAAACAATTTTTCGCATGTTTTCGGATGCCGACGAGTACATCCAGTCACTTTTTAAAGAAATTGAAAATTTCATGATTTTCGAGGTATGCGGCACGCAATACCCGGGTATGCGGAATTTGGGTTTTTAGTCTAAGATCCTTCTTCGACCACTGGTGGCCTCCTGGACGTCCGAATGAACTTTAAACAATTTTTCGCATGTTTTCGGATGCCGACGAGTACATCCAGTCACTTTTTACCGAAATTGAAAATTTCATGATTTTCGAGGTATGCGGCACGCAATACCCGGGTATGCGGAATTTGGGTTTTTAGCCTAAGATCCTTCTTCGACCACTGGTGGCCTCCTGGACGTCCGAATGAACTTTAAACAATTTTTCGCATGTTTTCGGATGCCGACGAGTACATCCAGTCACTTTTTACCGAAATTGAAAATTTCATGATTTTCGAGGTATGCGGCACGCAATACCCGGGTATGCGGAATTTGGGTTTTTAGCCTAAGATCCTTCTTCGACCACTGGTGGCCTCCTGGACGTCCGAATGAACTTTACACAATTTTTCGCATGTTTTCGGATGCCGACGAGTACATCCAGTCACTTTTTACCGAAATTGAAAATTTCATGATTTTCGAGGTATGCGGCACGCAATACCCGGGCATGCGGAATTTGGGTTTTTAGCCTAAGATCCTTCTTCGACCACTGGTGGCCTCTTGGACGTCCTAATGAACTTTAAACAATTTTTCGCATGTTTTCGGATGCCGACGAGTACATCCAGTCACTTTTTACCGAAATTGAAAATTTCATGATTTTCGAGGTATGCGGCACGCAATACCCGGGCATGCGGAATTTGGGTTTTTAGCCTAAGATCCTTCTTCGACCACTGGTGGCCTCTTGGACGTCCTAATGAACTTTAAACAATTTTTCGCATGTTTTCGGATGCCGACGAGTACATCCAGTCACTTTTTACCGAAATTGAAAATTTCATGATTTTCGAGGTATGCGGCACGCAATACCCGGGCATGCGGAATTTGGGTTTTTAGCCTAAGATCCTTCTTCGACCACTGGTGGCCTTCTGGACGTTAGAATGAACTTTAAACAATTTTTCGCATGTTTTCGGATGCCGACGAGTACATCCAGTCACTTTTTACCGAAATTGAAAATTTCATGATTTTCGAGGTATGCGGCACGCAATACCCGGGCATGCGGAATTTGGGTTTTTAGCCTAAGACCCTTCTTCGACCACTGGTGGCCTCTTGGACGTCCTAATGAACTTTAAACAATTTTTCGCATGTTTTCGGATGCCGACGAGTACATCCAGTCACTTTTTACCGAAATTGAAAATTTCATGATTTTCGAGGTATGCGGCACGCAATACCCGGGCATGCGGAATTTGGGTTTTTAGCCTAAGATCCTTCTTCGACCACTGGTGGCCTTCTGGACGTCAGAATGAACTTTAAACAATTTTTCGCATGTTTTCGGATGCCGACGAGTACATCCAGTCACTTTTTACCGAAATTGAAAATTTCATGATTTTCGAGGTATGCGGCACGCAATACCCGGGCATGCGGAATTTGGGTTTTTAGCCTAAGATCCTTCTTCGACCACTGGTGGCCTCTTGGACGTCCTAATGAACTTTAAACAATTTTTCGCATGTTTTCGGATGCCGACGAGTACATCCAGTCACTTTTTACCGAAATTGAAAATTTCATGATTTTCGAGGTATGCGGCACGCAATACCCGGGCATGCGGAGTTTGGGTTTTTAGCCTAAGATCCTTCTTCGACCACTGGTGGCCTTCTGGACGTCCGAATGAACTTTAAACAATTTTTCGCATGTTTTCGGATGCCGACGAGTACATCCAGTCACTTTTTACCGAAATTGAAAATTTCATGATTTTCGAGGTATGCGGCACGCAATACCCGGGCATGCGGAATTTGGGTTTTTAGCCTAAGATCCTTCTTCGACCACTGGTGGCCTTCTGGACGTTAGAATGAACTTTAAACAATTTTTCGCATGTTTTCGGATGCCGACGAGTACATCCAGTCACTTTTTACCGAAATTGAAAATTTCATGATTTTCGAGGTATGCGGCACGCAATACCCGGGTATGCGGAATTTGGGTTTTTAGCCTAAGATCCTTCTTCGACCACTGGTGGCCTCCTGGACGTCCGAATGAACTTTACACAATTTTTCGCATGTTTTCGGATGCCGACGAGTACATCCAGTCACTTTTTACCGAAATTGAAAATTTCATGATTTTCGAGGTATGCGGCACGCAATACATGGGTATGCGGAATTTGGGTTTTTAGCCTAAGATCCTTCTTCGACCACTGGTGGCCTCCTGGACGTCCGAATGAACTTTAAACAATTTTTCGCATGTTTTCGGATGCCGACGAGTACATCCAGTCACTTTTTACCGAAATTGAAAATTTCATGATTTTCGAGGTATGCGGCACGCAATTCATGGGTATGCGGAATTAGGGATTTTAGCCTAAGATCCTTCTTCGTCCACTGGTGGCCTCCTGGACGTCCGAATGAACTTTAAACAATTTTTTGCATGTTTTCGGATGCCGACGAGTACATCCAGTCACCTTTTACCGAAATTGAAAATTTCATGATTTTCGAGGTATGCGGCACGCAATACCCGGGCATGCGGAATTTGGGTTTTTAGCCTAAGACCCTTCTTCGACCACTGGTGGCCTCTTGGACGTCCTAATGAACTTTAAACAATTTTTCGCATGTTTTCGGATGCCGACGAGTACATCCAGTCACTTTTTACCGAAATTGAAAATTTCATGATTTTCGAGGTATGCGGCACGCAATACCCGGGCATGCGGAATTTGGGTTTTTAGCCTAAGATCCTTCTTCGACCACTGGTGGCCTTCTGGACGTCAGAATGAACTTTAAACAATTTTTCGCATGTTTTCGGATGCCGACGAGTACATCCAGTCACTTTTTACCGAAATTGAAAATTTCATGATTTTCGAGGTATGCGGCACGTAATACATGGGTATGCGGAATTTGGGTTTTTAGCCTAAGATCCTTCTTCGACCACTGGTGGCCTTCTGGACGTCCGAATGAACTTTAAACAATTTTTCGCATGTTTTCGGATGCCGACGAGTACATCCAGTCACTTTTTACCGAAATTGAAAATTTCATGATTTTCGAGGTATGCGGCACGCAATACCCGGGTATGCGGAATTTGGGTTTTTAGCCTAAGATCCTTCTTCGACCACTGGTGGCCTCCTGGACGTCCGAATGAACTTTAAACAATTTTTCGCATGTTTTCGGATGCCGACGAGTACATCCAGTCACTTTTTACCGAAATTGAAAATTTCATGATTTTCGAGGTATGCGGCACGCAATACCCGGGCATGCGGAATTTGGGTTTTTAGCCTAAGATCCTTCTTCGACCACTGGTGGCCTTCTGGACGTCAGAATGAACTTTAAACAATTTTTCGCATGTTTTCGGATGCCGACGTGTACATCCAGTCACTTTTTACCGAAATTGAAAATTTCATGATTTTCGAGGTATGCGGCACGCAATACCCGGGTATGCGGAATTTGGGTTTTTAGCCTAAGATCCTTCTTCGTCCACTGGTGGCCTTCTGGACGTCCGAATGAACCTTAAACAATTTTTCGCATGTTTTCGGATGCCGACGAGTACATCCAGTCACTTTTTACCGAAATTGAAAATTTCATGATTTTCGAGGTATGCGGCACGCAATACCCGGGCATGCGGAATTTGGGTTTTTAGCCTAAGATCCTTCTTCGACCACTGGTGGCCTTCTGGACGTCAGAATGAACTTTAAACAATTTTTCGCATGTTTTCGGATGCCGACGAGTACATCCAGTCACTTTTTACCGAAATTGAAAATTTCATGATTTTCGAGGTATGCGGCACGCAATACATGGGTATGCGGAATTTGGGATTTTAGCCTAAGATCCTTCTTCGTCCACTGGTTGCCTCCTGGACGTCCGAATGAACTTTAAACAATTTTTCGCATGTTTTCGGATGCCGACGAGTACATCCAGTCACTTTTTACCGAAATTGAAAATTTCATGATTTTCGAGGTATGCGGCACGCAATACCCGGGTATGCGGAATTTGGGTTTTTAGCCTAAGATCCTTCTTCGACCACTGGTGGCCTCCTGGACGTCCGAATGAACTTTAAACAATTTTTCGCATGTTTTCGGATGCCGACGAGTACATCCAGTCACTTTTTACCGAAATTGAAAATTTCATGATTTTCGAGGTATGCGGCACGCAATACCCGGGTATGCGGAATTTGGGTTTTAAGCCTAAGATCCTTCTTCGACCACTGGTGGCCTCCTGGACGTCCGAATGAACTTTAAACAATTTTTCGCATGTTTTCGGATGCCGACGAGTACATCCAGTCACTTTTTACCGAAATTGAAAATTTCATGATTTTCGAGGTATGCGGCACGCAATACATGGGTATGCGGAATTTGGGATTTTAGCCTAAGATCCTTCTTCGTCCACTGGTGGCCTCCTGGACGTCCGAATGAACTTTAAACAATTTTTCGCATGTTTTCGGATGCCGACGAGTACATCCAGTCACTTTTTACCGAAATTGAAAATTTCATGATTTTCGAGGTATGCGGCACGCAATACCCGAGTATGCGGAATTTGGGTTTTTAGCCTAAGATCCTTCTTCGACCACTGGTGGCCTCCTGGACGTCCGAATGAACTTTAAACAATTTTTCGCATGTTTTCGGATGCCGACGAGTACATCCAGTCACTTTTTACCGAAATTGAAAATTTCATGATTTTCGAGGTATGCGGCACGCAATACCCGGGTATGCGGAATTTGGGTTTTTAGCCTAAGATCCTTCTTCGACCACTGGTGGCCTCCTGGACGTCCGAATGAACTTTAAACAATTTTTCGCATGTTTTCGGATGCCGACGAGTACATCCAGTCACTTTTTACCGAAATTGAAAATTTCATGATTTTCGAGGTATGCGGCACGCAATACATGGGTATGCGGAATTTGGGATTTTAGCCTAAGATCCTTCTTCGTCCACTGGTGGCCTCCTGGACGTCCGAATGAACTTTAAACAATTTTTCGCATGTTTTCGGATGCCGACGAGTACATCCAGTCACTTTTTACCGAAATTGAAAATTTCATGATTTTCGAGGTATGCGGCACGCAATACCCGAGTATGCGGAATTTGGGTTTTTAGCCTAAGATCCTTCTTCGACCACTGGTGGCCTCCTGGACGTCCGAATGAACTTTAAACAATTTTTCGCATGTTTTTGGATGCCGACGAGTACATCCAGTCACTTTTTACCGAAATTGAAAATTTCATGATTTTCGAGGTATGCGGCACGCAATACCCGAGTATGCGGAATTTGGGTTTTTAGCCTAAGATCCTTCTTCGACCACTGGTGGCCTCCTGGACGTCCGAATGAACTTTAAACAATTTTTCGCATGTTTTCGGATGCCGACGAGTACATCCAGTCACTTTTTACCGAAATTGAAAATTTCATGATTTTCGAGGTATGCGGCACGCAATACCCGAGTATGCGGAATTTGGGTTTTTAGCCTAAGATCCTTCTTCGACCACTGGTGGCCTCCTGGACGTCCGAATGAACTTTAAACAATTTTTCGCATGTTTTCGGATGCCGACGAGTACATCCAGTCACTTTTTACCGAAATTGAAAATTTCATGATTTTCGAGGTATGCGGCACGCAATACCCGGGTATGCGGAATTTGGGTTTTTAGCCTAAGATCCTTCTTCGACCACTGGTGGCCTCCTGGACGTCCGAATGAACTTTAAACAATTTTTCGCATGTTTTCGGATGCCGACGAGTACATCCAGTCACTTTTTACCGAAATTGAAAATTTCATGATTTTCGAGGTATGCGGCACGCAATACCCGGGTATGCGGAATTTGGGTTTTAAGCCTAAGATCCTTCTTCGACCACTGGTGGCCTCCTGGACGTCCGAATGAACTTTAAACAATTTTTCGCATGTTTTCGGATGCCGACGAGTACATCCAGTCACTTTTTACCGAAATTGAAAATTTCATGATTTTCGAGGTATGCGGCACGCAATACATGGGTATGCGGAATTTGGGATTTTAGCCTAAGATCCTTCTTCGTCCACTGGTGGCCTCCTGGACGTCCGAATGAACTTTAAACAATTTTTCGCATGTTTTCGGATGCCGACGAGTACATCCAGTCACTTTTTACCGAAATTGAAAATTTCATGATTTTCGAGGTATGCGGCACGCAATACCCGAGTATGCGGAATTTGGGTTTTTAGCCTAAGATCCTTCTTCGACCACTGGTGGCCTCCTGGACGTCCGAATGAACTTTAAACAATTTTTCGCATGTTTTCGGATGCCGACGAGTACATCCAGTCACTTTTTACCGAAATTGAAAATTTCATGATTTTCGAGGTATGCGGCACGCAATACCCGGGTATGCGGAATTTGGGTTTTTAGCCTAAGATCCTTCTTCGACCACTGGTGGCCTCCTGGACGTCCGAATGAACTTTAAACAATTTTTCGCATGTTTTCGGATGCCGACGAGTACATCCAGTCACTTTTTACCGAAATTGAAAATTTCATGATTTTCGAGGTATTCGGCACGCAATACATGGGTATGCGGAATTTGGGATTTTAGCCTAAGATCCTTCTTCGTCCACTGGTGGCCTCCTGGACGTCCGAATGAACTTTAAACAATTTTTCGCATGTTTTCGGATGCCGACGAGTACATCCAGTCACTTTTTACCGAAATTGAAAATTTCATGATTTTCGAGGTATGCGGCACGCAATACATGGGTATGCGGAATTTGGGTTTTTAGCCTAAGATCCTTCTTCGACCACTGGTGGCCTCCTGGACGTCCGAATGAACTTTAAACAATTTTTCGCATGTTTTCGGATGCCGACGAGTACATACAGTCACTTTTTACCGAAATTGAAAATTTCATGATTTTCGAGGTATGCGGCACGCAATACATGGGTATGCAGAATTTGGGTTTTTAGCCTAAGATCCTTCTTCGACCACTGGTGGCCTCCTGGACGTCCGAATGAACTTTAAACAATTTTTCGCATGTTTTCGGATGCCGACGAGTACATCCAGTCACTTTTTACCGAAATTGAAAATTTCATGATTTTCGAGGTATGCGGCACGCAATACATGGGTATGCGGAATTTGGGATTTAAGCCTAAGATCCTTCTTCGTCCACTGGTGGCCTCCTGGACGTCCGAATGAACTTTAAACAATTTTTCGCATGTTTTCGGATGCCGACGAGTACATCCAGTCACTTTTTACCGAAATTGAAAATTTCATGATTTTCGAGGTATGCGGCACGCAATACCCGGGCATGCGGAATTTGGGTTTTTAGCCTAAGATCCTTCTTCGACCACTGGTGGCCTTCTGGACGTCCGAATGAACTTTAAACAATTTTTCGCATGTTTTCGGATGCCGACGAGTACATCCAGTCACTTTTTACCGAAATTGAAAATTTCATGATTTTCGAGGTATGCGGCACGCAATACCCGGGTATGCGGAATTTGGGTTTTTAGCCTAAGATCCTTCTTCGACCACTGGTGGCCTCCTGGACGTCCGAATGAACTTTAAACAATTTTTCGCATGTTTTCGGATGCCGACGAGTACATCCAGTCACTTTTTACCGAAATTGAAAATTTCATGATTTTCGAGGTATGCGGCACGCAATACATGGGTATGCGGAATTTGGGATTTTAGCCTAAGATCCTTCTTCGTCCACTGGTGGCCTCCTGGACGTCCGAATGAACTTTAAACAATTTTTCGCATGTTTTCGGATGCCGACGAGTACATCCAGTCACTTTTTACCGAAATTGAAAATTTCATGATTTTCGAGGTATGCGGCACGCAATACCCGGGTATGCGGAATTTGGGTTTTTAGCCTAAGATCCTTCTTCGACCACTGGTGGCCTCCTGGACGTCCGAATGAACTTTAAACAATTTTTCGCATGTTTTCGGATGCCGACGAGTACATCCAGTCACTTTTTACCGAAATTGAAAATTTCATGATTTTCGAGGTATGCGGCACGCAATACCCGGGTATGCGGAATTTGGGTTTTTAGCCTAAGATCCTTCTTCGACCACTGGTGGCCTCCTGGACGTCCGAATGAACTTTAAACAATTTTTCGCATGTTTTCGGATGCCGACGAGTACATCCAGTCACTTTTTACCGAAATTGAAAATTTCATGATTTTCGAGGTATGCGGCACGCAATACATGGGTATGCGGAATTTGGGATTTAAGCCTAAGATCCTTCTTCGTCCACTGGTGGCCTCCTGGACGTCCGAATGAACTTTAAACAATTTTTCGCATGTTTTCGGATGCCGACGAGTACATCCAGTCACTTTTTACCGAAATTGAAAATTTCATGATTTTCGAGGTATGCGGCACGCAATACCCGGGCATGCGGAATTTGGGTTTTTAGCCTAAGATCCTTCTTCGACCACTGGTGGCCTTCTGGACGTCCGAATGAACTTTAAACAATTTTTCGCATGTTTTCGGATGCCGACGAGTACATCCAGTCACTTTTTACCGAAATTGAAAATTTCATGATTTTCGAGGTATGCGGCACGCAATACCCGGGCATGCGGAATTTGGGTTTTTAGCCTAAGATCCTTCTTCGACCACTGGTGGCCTTCTGGACGTCAGAATGAACTTTAAACAATTTTTCGCATGTTTTCGGATGCCGACGAGTACATCCAGTCACTTTTTACCGAAATTGAAAATTTCATGATTTTCGAGGTATGCGGCACGCAATACCCGGGCATGCGGAATTTGGGTTTTTAGCCTAAGATCCTTCTTCGACCACTGGTGGCCTTCTGGACGTCCGAATGAACTTTAAACAATTTTTCGCATGTTTTCGGATGCCGACGAGTACATCCAGTCACTTTTTACCGAAATTGAAAATTTCATGATTTTCGAGGTATGCGGCACGCAATACATGGGTATGCGGAATTTGGGATTTTAGCCTAAGATCCTTCTTCGTCCACTGGTGGCCTCCTGGACGTCCGAATGAACTTTAAACAATTTTTCGCATGTTTTCGGATGCCGACGAGTACATCCAGTCACTTTTTACCGAAATTGAAAATTTCATGATTTTCGAGGTATGCGGAATTTGGGTTTTTAGCCTAAGATCCTTCTTCGACCACTGGTGGCCTCCTGGACGTCCGAATGAACTTTAAACAATTTTTCGCATGTTTTCGGATGCCGACGAGTACATCCAGTCACTTTTTACCGAAATTGAAAATTTCATGATTTTCGAGGTATGCGGCACGCAATACATGGGTATGCGGAATTTGGGATTTTAGCCTAAGATCCTTCTTCGTCCACTGGTGGCCTCCTGGACGTCCGAATGAACTTTAAACAATTTTTCGCATGTTTTCGGATGCCGACGAGTACATCCAGTCACTTTTTACCGAAATTGAAAATTTCATGATTTTCGAGGTATGCGGCACGCAATACCCGGGTATGCGGAATTTGGGTTTTTAGCCTAAGATCCTTCTTCGACCACTGGTGGCCTCCTGGACGTCCGAATGAACTTTAAACAATTTTTCGCATGTTTTCGGATGCCGACGAGTACATCCAGTCACTTTTTACCGAAATTGAAAATTTCATGATTTTCGAGGTATGCGGCACGCAATACATGGGTATGCGGAGTTTGGGATTTTAGCCTAAGATCCTTCTTCGTCCACTGGTGGCCTCCTGGACGTCCGAATGAACTTTAAACAATTTTTCGCATGTTTTCGGATGCCGACGAGTACATCCAGTCACTTTTTACCGAAATTGAAAATTTCATGATTTTCGAGGTATTCGGCACGCAATACATGGGTATGCGGAATTTGGGTTTTTAGCCTAAGATCCTTCTTCGTCCACTGGTGGCCTCCTGGACGTCCGAATGAACTTTAAACAATTTTTCGCATGTTTTCGGATGCCGACGAGTACATCCAGTCACTTTTTACCGAAATTGAAAATTTCATGATTTTCGAGGTATGCGGCACGCAATACCCGGTTATGCGGAATTTGGGTTTTTAGCCTAAGATCCTTCTTCGACCACTGGTGGCCTCCTGGACGTCCGAATGAACTTTAAACAATTTTTCGCATGTTTTCGGATGCCGACGAGTACATCCAGTCACTTTTTACCGAAATTGAAAATTTCATGATTTTCGAGGTATGCGGCACGCAATACCCGGGTATGCGGAATTTGGGTTTTTAGCCTAAGATCCTTCTTCGACCACTGGTGGCCTCCTGGACGTCCGAATGAACTTTAAACAATTTTTCGCATGTTTTCGGATGCCGACGAGTACATCCAGTCACTTTTTACCGAAATTGAAAATTTCATGATTTTCGAGGTATGCGGCACGCAATACCCGAGTATGCGGAATTTGGGTTTTTAGCCTAAGATCCTTCTTCGACCACTGGTGGCCTCCTGGACGTCCGAATGAACTTTAAACAATTTTTCGCATGTTTTCGGATGCCGACGAGTACATACAGTCACTTTTTACCGAAATTGAAAATTTCATGATTTTCGAGGTATGCGGCACGCAATACATGGGTATGCGGAATTTGGGATTTTAGCCTAAGATCCTTCTTCGTCCACTGGTGGCCTCCTGGACGTCCGAATGAACTTTAAACAATTTTTCGCATGTTTTCGGATGCCGACGAGTACATCCAGTCACTTTTTACCGAAATTGAAAATTTCATGATTTTCGAGGTATGCGGCACGCAATACATGGGTATGCGGAATTTGGGATTTTAGCCTAAGATCCTTCTTCGTCCACTGGTGGCCTCCTGGACGTCCGAATGAACTTAAAACAATTTTTCGCATGTTTTCGGATGCCGACGAGTACATCCAGTCACTTTTTACCGAAATTGAAAATTTCATGATTTTCGAGGTATGCGGCACGCAATACCCGAGTATGCGGAATTTAGGTTTTTAGCCTAAGATCCTTCTTCGACCACTGGTGGCCTCCTGGACGTCCGAATGAACTTTAAACAATTTTTCGCATGTTTTCGGATGCCGACGTCAGTCACTTTTTACCGAAATTGAAAATTTCATGATTTTCGAGGTATGCGGCACGCAATACCCGGGTATGCGGAATTTGGGTTTTTAGCCTAAGATCCTTCTTCGACCACTGGTGGCCTCCTGGACGTCCGAATGAACTTTAAACAATTTTTCGCATGTTTTCGGATGCCGACGAGTACATCCAGTCACTTTTTACCGAAATTGAAAATTTCATAATTTTCGAGGTATGCGGGTATGCGGAATTTGGGTTTTTAGCCTAAGATCCTTCTTCGACCACTGGTGGCCTCCTGGACGTCCGAATGAACTTTAAACAATTTTTCGCATGTTTTCGGATGCCGACGAGTACATCCAGTCACTTTTTACCGAAATTGAAAATTTCATGATTTTCGAGGTATGCGGCACGCAATACCCGAGTATGCGGAATTTAGGTTTTTAGCCTAAGATCCTTCTTCGACCACTGGTGGCCTCCTGGACGTCCGAATGAACTTTAAACAATTTTTCGCATGTTTTCGGATGCCGACGTCAGTCACTTTTTACCGAAATTGAAAATTTCATGATTTTCGAGGTATGCGGGTATGCGGAATTTGGGTTTTTAGCCTAAGATCCTTCTTCGACCACTGGTGGCCTCCTGGACGTCCGAATGAACTTTAAACAATTTTTCGCATGTTTTCGGATGCCGACGAGTACATCCAGTCACTTTTTACCGAAATTGAAAATTTCATGATTTTCGAGGTATGCGGCACGCAATACCCGGGTATGCGGAATTTGGGTTTTTAGCCTAAGATCCTTCTTCGACCACTGGTGGCCTCCTGGACGTCCGAATGAACTTTAAACAATTTTTCGCATGTTTTCGGATGCCGACGAGTACATCCAGTCACTTTTTACCGAAATTGAAAATTTCATGATTTTCGAGGTATGCGGCACGCAATACCCGGGTATGCGGAATTTGGGTTTTTAGCCTAAGATCCTTCTTCGACCACTGGTGGCCTCCTGGACGTCCGAATGAACTTTAAACAATTTTTCGCATGTTTTCGGATGCCGACGAGTACATCCAGTCACTTTTTACCGAAATTGAAAATTTCATGATTTTCGAGGTATGCGGCACGCAATACCCGAGCATGCGGAATTTGGGTTTTTAGCCTAAGATCCTTCTTCGACCACTGGTGGTCTTCTGGACGTCCGAATGAACTTTAAACAATTTTTCGCATGTTTTCGGATGCCGACGAGTACATCCAGTCACTTTTTACCGAAATTGAAAATTTCATGATTTTCGAGGTATGCGGCACGCAATACCCGGGTATGTGGAATTTGGGTTTTTAGCCTAAGATCCTTCTTCGACCACTGGTGGCCTCCTGGACGTCCGAATGAACTTTAAACAATTTTTCGCATGTTTTCGGATGCCGACGAGTACATCCAGTCACTTTTTACCGAAATTGAAAATTTCATGATTTTCGAGGTATGCGGCATGCAATACATGGGTATGCGGAATTTGAGATTTTAGCCTACGATCCTTCTTCGTCCACTGGTGGCCTCCTGGACGTCCGAATGAACTTTAAACAATTTTTCGCATGTTTTCGGATGCCGACGAGTACATCCAGTCACTTTTTACCGAAATTGAAAATTTCATGATTTTCGAGGTATGCGGCACGCAATACCCGGGTATGCGGAATTTGGGTTTTTAGCCAAAGATCCTTCTTCGACCACTGGTGGCCTCCTGGACGTCCGAATGAACTTTAAACAATTTTTCGCATGTTTTCGGATGCCGACGAGTAAATCCAGTCACTTTTTACCGAAATTGAAAATTTCATGATTTTCGAGGTATGCGGCACGCAATACCCGGGTATGCGGAATTCGGGTTTTTAGCCTAAGATCCTTCTTCGACCACTGGTGGCCTCCTGGACGTCCGAATGACCTTTAAACAATTTTTCGCATGTTTTCGGATGCCGACGAGTACATCCAGTCACTTTTTACCGAAATTGAAAATTTCATGATTTTCGAGGTATGCGGCACGCAATACCCGGGTATGTGGAATTTGGGTTTTTAGCCTAAGATCCTTCTTCGACCACTGGTGGCCTCCTGGACGTCCGAATGAACTTTAAACAATTTTTCGCATGTTTTCGGATGCCGACGAGTACATCCAGTCACTTTTTACCGAAATTGAAAATTTCATGATTTTCGAGGTATGCGGCACGCAATACCCGGGTATGCGGAATTTGGGTTTTTAGCCTAAGATCCTTTTTCGACCACTGGTGGCCTCCTGGACGTCCGAATGAACTTTAAACAATTTTTCGCATGTTTTCGGATGCCGACGAGTATTTACCGAAATTGAAAATTTCATGATTTTCGAGGTATGCGGCACGCAATACCCGGGTATGCGGAATTTGGGTTTTTAGCCTAAGATCCTTCTTCGACCACTGGTGGCCTCCTGGACGTCCGAATGAACTTTAAACAATTTTTCGCATGTTTTCGGATGCCGACGAGTACATCCAGTCACTTTTTACCGAAATTGAAAATTTCATGATTTTCGAGGTATGCGGCACGCAATATCCGGATATGCGGAATTTGGGTTTTTAGCCTAAGATCCTTCTTCGACCACTGGTGGCCTCCTGGACGTCCGAATGAACCTTAAACAATTTTTCGCATGTTTTCGGATGCCGACGAGTACATCCAGTCACTTTTTACCGAAATTGAAAATTTCATGATTTTCGAGGTATGTGGCACGTAATACCCGGGCATGCGGAATTTGGGTTTTTAGCCTAAGATCCTTCTTCGACCACTGGTGGCCTCCTGGACGTCCGAATGAACTTTAAACAATTTTTCGCATGTTTTCGGATGCCGACGAGTATTTACCGAAATTGAAAATTTCATGATTTTCGAGGTATGCGGCACGCAATACCCGGGTATGCGGAATTTGGGTTTTTAGCCTAAGATCCTTCTTCGACCACTGGTGGCCTCCTGGACGTCCGAATGAACTTTAAACAATTTTTCGCATGTTTTCGGATGCCGACGAGTACATCCAGTCACTTTTTACTGAAATTGAAAATTTCATGATTTTCGAGGTATGCGGCACGCAATACCCGGGTATGCGGAATTCGGGTTTTTAGCCTAAGATCCTTCTTCGACCACTGGTGGCCTCCTGGACGTCCGAATGAACTTTAAACAATTTTTCGCATGTTTTCGGATGCCGACGAGTACATCAAGTCACTTTTTACCGAAATTGAAAATATCATGATTTTCGAGGTATGCGGCACGCAATACCCGGGTATGCGGAATTTGGGTTTTTAGCCTAAGATCCTTCTTCGACCACTGGTGGCCTCCTGGACGTCCGAATGAACTTTAAACAATTTTTCGCATGTTTTCGGATGCCGACGAGTACATCCAGTCACTTTTTACTGAAATTGAAAATTTCATGATTTTCGAGGTATGCGGCACGCAATACCCGAGCATGCGGAATTTGGGTTTTTAGCCTAAGATCCTTCTTCGACCACTGGTGGTCTTCTGGACGTCCGAATGAACTTTAAACAATTTTTCGCATGTTTTCGGATGCCGACGAGTACATCCAGTCACTTTTTACCGAAATTGAAAATTTCATGATTTTCGAGGTATGCGGCACGCAATACCCGGGTATGTGGAATTTGGGTTTTTAGCCTAAGATCCTTCTTCGACCACTGGTGGCCTCCTGGACGTCCGAATGAACTTTAAACAATTTTTCGCATGTTTTCGGATGCCGACGAGTACATCCAGTCACTTTTTACTGAAATTGAAAATTTCATGATTTTCGAGGTATGCGGCACGCAATACCCGAGTATGCGGAATTCGGGTTTTTAGCCTAAGATCCTTCTTCGACCACTGGTGGCCTCCTGGACTTCCGAATGAACTTTAAACAATTTTTCGCATGTTTTCGGATGCCGACGAGTACATCCAGTCACTTTTTACCGAAATTGAAAATTTCATGATTTTCGAGGTATGCGGCACGCAATACCCGGGTATGCGGAATTTGGGTTTTTAGCCTAAGATCCTTCTTCGACCACTGGTGGCCTTCTGGACGTCCGAATGAACTTTAAACAATTTTTCGCATGTTTTCGGATGCCGACGAGTACATCCAGTCACTTTTTACCGAAATTGAAAATTTCATGATTTTCGAGGTATGCAGCACGCAATACCCGGGTATGCGGAATTTGGGTTTTTAGCCTAAGATCCTTCTTCGACCACTGGTGGCCTCCTGGACGTCCGAATGAACTTTAAACAATTTTTCGCATGTTTTCGGATGCCGACGAGTACATCCAGTCACTTTTTACCGAAATTGAAAATTTCATGATTTTCGAGGTATGCGGCACGCAATACCCGGGCATGCGGAATTTGGGTTTTTAGCCTAAGATCCTTCTTCGACCACTGGTGGCCTTCTGGACGTCCGAATGAACTTTAAACAATTTTTCGCATGTTTTCGGATGCCGACGAGTACATCCAGTCACTTTTTACCGAAATTGAAAATTTCATGATTTTCGAGGTATGCGGCACGCAATACCCGGGCATGCGGAATTTGGGTTTTTAGCCTAAGATCCTTCTTCGACCACTGGTGGCCTCCTGGACGTCCGAATGAACTTTAAACAATTTTTCGCATGTTTTCGGATGCCGACGAGTACATCCAGTCACTTTTTACCGAAATTGAAAATTTCATGATTTTCGAGGTATGCGGCACGCAATACCCGGGCATGCGGAATTTGGGTTTTTAGCCTAAGATCCTTCTTCGACCACTGGTGGCCTTCTGGACGTCCGAATGAACTTTAAACAATTTTTCGCATGTTTTCGGATGCCGACGAGTACATCCAGTCACTTTTTACCGAAATTGAAAATTTCATGATTTTCGAGGTATGCGGCACGCAATACCCGGGCATGCGGAATTTGGGTTTTTAGCCTAAGATCCTTCTTCGACCACTGGTGGCCTCCTGGACGTCCGAATGAACTTTAAACAATTTTTCGCATGTTTTCGGATGCCGACGAGTACATCCAGTCACTTTTTACCGAAATTGAAAATTTCATGATTTTCGAGGTATGCGGCACGCAATACCCGGGTATGCGGAATTCGGGTTTTTAGCCTAAGATCCTTCTTCGACCACTGGTGGCCTCCTGGACGTCCGAATGAACTTTAAACAATTTTTCGCATGTTTTCGGATGCCGACGAGTACATCCAGTCACTTTTTACCGAAATTGAAAATTTCATGATTTTCGAGGTATGCGGCACGCAATACCCGGGCATGCGGAATTTGGGTTTTTAGCCTAAGATCCTTCTTCGACCACTGGTGGCCTTCTGGACGTCCGAATGAACTTTAAACAATTTTTCGCATGTTTTCGGATGCCGACGAGTACATCCAGTCACTTTTTACCGAAATTGAAAATTTCATGATTTTCGAGGTATGCGGCACGCAATACCCGGGTATGCGGAATTTGGGTTTTAAGCCTAAGATCCTTCTTCGACCACTGGTGGCCTCCTGGACGTCCGAATGAACTTTAAACAATTTTTCGCATATTTTCGGATGCCGACGAGTACATCCAGTCACTTTTTACCGAAATTGAAAATTTCATGATTTTCGAGGTATGCGGCACGCAATACCCGGGTATGCGGAATTTGGGTTTTTAGCCTAAGATCCTTCTTCGACCACTGGTGGCCTCCTGGACGTCCGAATGAACTTTAAACAATTTTTCGCATGTTTTCGGATGCCGACGAGTATTTACCGAAATTAAAAATTTCATGATTTTCGAGGTATGCGGCACGCAATACCCGGGTATGCGGAATTTGGGTTTTTAGCCTAAGATCCTTCTTCGACCACTGGTGGCCTCCTTAAACAATTTTTCGCATGTTTTCGGATGCCGACGAGTACATCCAGTCACTTTTTACCGAAATTGAAAATTTCAATGATTTTCGAGGTATGCGGCACGCAATACCCGGGTATGCGGAATTTGGGTTTTTAGCCTAAGATCCTTCTTCGACCACTGGTGGCCGAATGAACTTTAAACAATTTTTCGCATGTTTTCGGATGCCGACGAGTACATCCAGTCACTTTGTACCGAAATTGAAAATTTCATGATTTTCGAGGTATGCGGCACGCAATACCCGGGTATGCGGAATTTGGGTTTTTAGCCTAAGATCCTTCTTCGACCACTGGTGGCCGAATGAACTTTAAACAATTTTTCGCATGTTTTCGGATGCCGACGAGTACATCCAGTCACTTTTTACCGAAATTAAAAATTTCATGATTTTCGAGGTATGCGGCACGCAATACCCGGGCATGCGGAATTTGGGTTTTTAGCCTAAGATCCTTCTTCGACCACTGGTGGCCTCCTGGACGTCCGAATGAACTTTAAACAATTTTTCGCATGTTTTCGGATGCCGACGAGTACATCCAGTCACTTTTTACCGAAATTGAAAATTTCATGATTTTCGAGGTATGCGGCACGCAAATCCCGGGCATGCGGAATTTGGTTTTAGCCTAAGATCCTTCTTCGACCACTGGTGGCCGCCTGGACGTCCGAATGAACTTTAAACAATTTTTCGCATGTTTTCGGATGCCGACGAGTACATCCAGTCACTTTTTACCGAAATTGAAAATTTCATGATTTTCGAGGTATGCGGCACGCAATACCCGGGCATGCGGAATTTGGGTTTTTAGCCTAAGATCCTTCTTCGACCACTGGTGGCCTCCTGGACGTCCGAATGAACTTTAAACAATTTTTCGCATGTTTTCGGATGCCGACGTCAGTCACTTTTTACCGAAATTGAAAATTTCATGATTTTCGAGGTATGCGGCACGCAATACCCGGGTATGCGGAATTTGGGTTTTTAGCCTAAGATCCTTCTTCGACCACTGGTGGCCTCCTGGACGTCCGAATGAACTTTAAACAATTTTTCGCATGTTTTCGGATGCCGACGAGTACATCCAGTCACTTTTTACCGAAATTGAAAATTTCATGATTTTCGAGGTATGCGGCACGCAATACCCGGGTATGCGGAATTTGGGTTTTTAGCCTAAGATCCTTCTTCGACCACTGGTGGCCTCCTGGACGTCCGAATGAACTTTAAACAATTTTTCGCATGTTTTCGGATGCCGACGAGTACATCCAGTCACTTTTTACCGAAATTGAAAATTTCATGATTTTCGAGGTATGCGGCACGCAATACATGGGTATGCGGAATTTGGGATTTTAGCCTAAGATCCTTCTTCGTCCACTGGTGGTCTCCTGGACGTCCGAATGAACTTTAAACAATTTTTCGCATGTTTTCGGATGCCGACGAGTACATCCAGTCACTTTTTACCGAAATTGAAAATTTCATGATTTTCGAGGTATGCGGCACGCAATACCCGGGTATGCGGAATTTGGGTTTTAAGCCTAAGATCCTTCTTCGACCACTGGTGGCCTCCTGGACGTCCGAATAAACTTTAAACAATTTTTCGCATGTTTTCGGATGCCGACGAGTACATCCAGTCACTTTTTACCGAAATTGAAAATTTCATGATTTTCGAGGTATGCGGCACGCAATACCCGGGTATGCGGAATTTGGGTTTTTAGCCTAAGATCCTTCTTCGACCACTGGTGGCCTCCTGGACGTCCGAATGAACTTTAAACAATTTTTCGCATGTTTTCGGATGCCGACGAGTACATCCAGTCACTTTTTACCGAAATTGAAAATTTCATGATTTTCGAGGTATGCGGCACGCAATACCCGGGTATGCGGAATTTGGGTTTTTAGCCTAAGATCCTTCTTCGACCACTGGTGGCCGAATGAATTTTAAACAATTTTTCGCATGTTTTCGGATGCCGACGAGTACATCCAGTCACTTTTTACCGAAATTGAAAATTTCATGATTTTCGAGGTATGCGGCACGCAATACCCGGGCATGCGGAATTAGGGTTTTTAGCCTAAGATCCTTCTTCGACCACTGGTGGCCTCCTGGACGTCCGAATGAACTTTAAACAATTTTTCGCATGTTTTCGGATGCCGACGAGTACATCCAGTCACTTTTTACCGAAATTGAAAATTTCATGATTTTCGAGGTATGCGGCACGCAATACCCGGGTATGCGGAATTTGAGTTTTTAGCCTAAGATCCATCTTCGACCACTGGTGGCCTCCTGGACGTCCGAATGAACTTTAAACAATTTTTCGCATGTTTTCGGATGCCGACGAGTACATCCAGTCACTTTTTACCGAAATTGAAAATTTCATGATTTTCGAGGTATGCGGCACGCAATACCCGGGCATGCGGAATTAGGGTTTTTAGCCTAAGATCCTTCTTCGACCACTGGTGGCCTCCTGGACGTCCGAATGAACTTTAAACAATTTTTCGCATGTTTTCGGATGCCGACGAGTACATCCAGTCACTTTTTACCGAAATTGAAAATTTCATGATTTTCGAGGTATGCGGCACGCAATACCCGGGTATGCGGAATTTGAGTTTTTAGCCTAAGATCCATCTTCGACCACTGGTGGCCTCCTGGACGTCCGAATGAACTTTAAACAATTTTTCGCATGTTTTCGGATGCCGACGAGTACATCCAGTCACTTTTTACCGAAATTGAAAATTTCATGATTTTCGAGGTATGCGGCACGCAATACCCGGGCATGCGGAATTTGGGATTTTAGCCTAAGATCCTTCTTCGACCACTGGTGGCCTCCTGGACGTCCGAATGAACTTTAAACAATTTTTCGCATGTTTTCGGATGCCGACGAGTACATCCAGTCACTTTTTACCGAAATTGAAAATTTCATGATTTTCGAGGTATGCGGCACGCAATACCCGGGCATGCGGAATTTGGGATTTTAGCCTAAGATCCTTCTTCGACCACTGGTGGCCTCCTGGACGTCCGAATGAACTTTAAACAATTTTTCGCATGTTTTCGGATGCCGACGAGTACATCCAGTCACTTTTTACCGAAATTGAAAATTTCATGATTTTCGAGGTATGCGGCACGCAATACCCGGGTATGCGGAATTTGGGTTTTTAGCCTAAGATCCTTCTTCGACCACTGGTGGCCGAATGAATTTTAAACAATTTTTCGCATGTTTTCGGATGCCGACGAGTACATCCAGTCACTTTTTACCGAAATTGAAAATTTCATGATTTTCGAGGTATGCGGCACGCAATACCCGGGTATGCGGAATTTGGGTTTTTAGCCTAAGATCCTTCTTCGACCACTGGTGGCCTCCTGGACGTCCGAATGAACTTTAAACAATTTTTCGCATGTTTTCGGATGCCGACGAGTACATCCAGTCACTTTTTACCGAAATTGAAAATTTCATGATTTTCGAGGTATGCGGCACGCAATACCCGGGCATGCGGAATTTGGGATTTTAGCCTAAGATCCTTCTTCGTCCACTGGTGGCCTCCTGGACGTCCGAATGAACTTTAAACAATTTTTCGCATGTTTTCGGATGCCGACGAGTACATCCAGTCACTTTTTACCGAAATTGAAAATTTCATGATTTTCGAGGTATGCGGCACGCAATACCCGGGTATGCGGAATTTGGGTTTTTAGCCTAAGATCCTTCTTCGACCACTGCTGGCCTCCTGGACGTCCGAATGAACTTTAAACAATTTTTCGCATGTTTTCGGATGCCGACGAGTACATCCAGTCACTTTTTACCGAAATTGAAAATTTCATGATTTTCGAGGTATGCGGCATGCAATACCCGGGTATGCGGAATTTGGGTTTTTAGCCTAAGATCCTTCTTCGACCACTAGTGGCCTCCTGGACGTCCGAATGAACTTTAAACAATTTTTCGCATGTCTTCGGATGCCGACGAGTACATCCAGTCACTTTTTACCGAAATTGAAAATTTCATGATTTTCGAGGTATGCGGCACGCAATACCCGGGCATGCGGAATTTGGGTTTTTAGCCTAAGATCCTTCTTCGACCACTGGTGGCCTTCTGGACGTCCGAATGAACTTTAAACAATTTTTCGCATGTTTTCGGATGCCGACGAGTACATCCAGTCACTTTTTACCGAAATTGAAAATTTCATGATTTTCGAGGTATGCGGCACGCAATACCCGGGTATGCGGAATTTGGGTTTTTAGCCTAAGATCCTTCTTCGACCACTGGTGGCCTCCTGGACGTCCGAATGAACTTTAAACAATTTTTCGCATGTTTTCGGATGCCGACGAGTACATCCAGTCACTTTTTACCGAAATTGAAAATTTCATGATTTTCGAGGTATGCGGCACGCAATACCCGGGTATGCGGAATTTGGGTTTTTAGCCTAAGATCCTTCTTCGACCACTGGTGGCCTCCTGGACGTCCGAATGCACTTTAAACAATTTTTCGCATGTTTTCGGATGCCGACGAGTACATCCAGTCACTTTTTACCGAAATTGAAAATTTCATGATTTTCGAGGTATGCGGCACGCAATACCCGGGTATGCGGAATTTGGGTTTTTAGCCTAAGATCCTTCTTCGACCACTGGTGGCCTTCTGGACGTCCGAATGAACTTTAAACAATTTTTCGCATGTTTTCGGATGCCGACGAGTACATCCAGTCACTTTTTACCGAAATTGAAAATTTCATGATTTTCGAGGTATGCGGCACGCAATACCCGGGTATGCGGAATTTGGGTTTTTAGCCTAAGATCCTTCTTCGACCACTGGTGGCCTCCTGGACGTCCGAATGAACTTTAAACAATTTTTCGCATGTTTTCGGATGCCGACGAGTACATCCAGTCACTTTTTACCGAAATTGAAAATTTCATGATTTTCGAGGTATGCGGCACGCAATACCCGGGTATGCGGAATTTGGGTTTTTAGCCTAAGATCCAGTCACTTTTTACCGAAATTGAAAATTTCATGATTTTCGAGGTATGCGGCACGCAATACCCGGGTATGCGGAATTTGGGTTTTTAGCCTAAGATCCTTCTTCGACCACTGGTGGCCTCCTGGACGTCCGAATGAACTTTAAACAATTTTTCGCATGTTTTCGGATGCCGACGAGTACATCCAGTCACTTTTTACCGAAATTGAAAATTTCATGATTTTCGAGGTATGCGGCACGCAATACCCGGGTATGCGGAATTTGGGTTTTTAGCCTAAGATCCTTCTTCGACCACTGGTGGCCTTCTGGACGTCCGAATGAACTTTAAACAATTTTTCGCATGTTTTCGGATGCCGACGAGTACATCCAGTCACTTTTTACCGAAATTGAAAATTTCATGATTTTCGAGGTATGCGGCACGCAATACATGGGTATGCGGAATTTGGGTTTTTAGCCTAAGATCCTTCTTCGTCCACTGGTGGCCTCCTGGACGTCCGAATGAACTTTAAACAATTTTTCGCATGTTTTCGGATGCCGACGAGTACATCCAGTCACTTTTTACCGAAATTGAAAATTTCATGAATTTCGAGGTATGCGGCACGCAATACATGGGTATGCGGAATTTGGGATTTTAGCCTAAGATCCTTCTTCGTCCACTGGTGGCCTCCTGGACGTCCGAATGAACTTAAAACAATTTTTCGCATGTTTTCGGATGCCGACGAGTACATCCAGTCACTTTTTACCGAAATTGAAAATTTCATGATTTTCGAGGTATGCGGCACGCAATACCCGGGTATGCGGAATTTGGGTTTTTAGCCTAAGATCCTTCTTCGACCACTGGTGGCCTCCTGGACGTCCGAATGAACTTTAAACAATTTTTTGCATGTTTTCGGATGCCGACGAGTACATCCAGTCACTTTTTACCGAAATTGAAAATTTCATGATTTTCGAGGTATGCGGGTATGCGGAATTTGGGTTTTTAGCCTAAGATCCTTCTTCGACCACTGGTGGCCTCCTGGACGTCCGAATGAACTTTAAACAATTTTTCGCATGTTTTCGGATGCCGACGAGTACATACAGTCACTTTTTACCGAAATTGAAAATTTCATGATTTTCGAGGTATGCAGCACGCAATACATGGGTATGCGGAATTTGGGATTTTAGCCTAAGATCCTTCTTCGTCCACTGGTGGCCTCCTGGACGTCCGAATGAACTTTAAACAATTTTTCGCATGTTTTCGGATGCCGACGAGTACATCCAGTCACTTTTTACCGAAATTGAAAATTTCATGATTTTCGAGGTATGCGGCACGCAATACCCGAGTATGCGGAATTTGGGTTTTTAGCCTAAGATCCTTCTTCGACCACTGGTGGCCTCCTGGACGTCCGAATGAACTTTAAACAATTTTTCGCATGTTTTCGGATGCCGACGAGTACATCCAGTCACTTTTTACCGAAATTGAAAATTTCATGATTTTCGAGGTATGCGGCACGCAATACCCGGGTATGCGGAATTTGGGTTTTTAGCCTAAGATCCTTCTTCGACCACTGGTGGCCTCCTTGACGTCCGAATGAACTTTAAACAATTTTTCGCATGTTTTCGGATGCCGACGAGTACATCCAGTCACTTTTTACCGAAATTGAAAATTTCATGATTTTCGAGGTATGCGGCACGCAATACATGGGTATGCGGAATTTGGGTTTTTAGCCTAAGATCCTTCTTCGACCACTGGTGGCCTCCTGGACGTCCGAATGAACTTTAAACAATTTTTCGCATGTTTTCGGATGCCGACGAGTACATCCAGTCACTTTTTACCGAAATTGAAAATTTCATGATTTTCGAGGTATGCGGCACGCAATACATGGGTATGCGGAATTTGGGATTTTAGCCTAAGATCCTTCTTCGTCCACTGGTGGCCTCCTGGACGTCCGAATGAACTTTAAACAATTTTTCGCATGTTTTCGGATGCCGACGAGTACATCCAGTCACTTTTTACCGAAATTGAAAATTTCATGATTTTCGAGGTATGCGGCACGCAATACATGGGTATGCGGAATTTGGGTTTTTAGCCTAAGATCCTTCTTCGACCACTGGTGGCCTCCTGGACGTCCGAATGAACTTTAAACAATTTTTCGCATGTTTTCGGATGCCGACGAGTACATCCAGTCACTTTTTACCGAAATTGAAAATTTCATGATTTTCGAGGTATGCGGCACGCAATACATGGGTATGCGGAATTTGGGATTTTAGCCTAAGATCCTTCTTCGTCCACTGGTGGCCTCCTGGACGTCCGAATGAACTTTAAACAATTTTTTGCATGTTTTCGGATGCCGACGAGTACATCCAATCACTTTTTACCGAAATTGAAAATTTCATGATTTTCGAGGTATGCGGCACGCAATACCCGGGCATGCGGAATTTGGGTTTTTAGCCTAAGACCCTTCTTCGACCACTGGTGGCCTCTTGGACGTCCTAATGAACTTTAAACAATTTTTCGCATGTTTTCGGATGCCGACGAGTACATCCAGTCACTTTTTACCGAAATTGAAAATTTCATGATTTTCGAGGTATGCGGCACGCAATACCCGGGCATGCGGAATTTGGGTTTTTAGCCTAAGATCCTTCTTCGACCACTGGTGGCCTTCTGGACGTCCGAATGAACTTTAAACAATTTTTCGCATGTTTTCGGATGCCGACGAGTACATCCAGTCACTTTTTACCGAAATTAAAAATTTCATGATTTTCGAGGTATGCGGCACGCAATACATGGGTATGCGGAATTTGGGTTTTTAGCCTAAGATCCTTCTTCGACCACTGGTGGCCTCCTGGACGTCCGAATGAACTTTAAACAATTTTTCGCATGTTTTCGGATGCCGACGAGTACATCCAGTCACTTTTTACCGAAATTGAAAATTTCATGATTTTCGAGGTATGCGGCACGCAATACCCGGGTATGCGGAATTTGGGTTTTTAGCCTAAGATCCTTCTTCGAAGACTGGTGGCCTCCTGGACGTCCGAATGAACTTTAAACAATTTTTCGCATGTTTTCGGATGCCGACGAGTACATCCAGTCACTTTTTACCGAAATTGAAAATTTCATGATTTTCGAGGTATGCGGCACGCAATACATGGGTATGCGGAATTTGGGATTTTAGCCTAAGATCCTTCTTCGTCCACTGGTGGCCTCCTGGACGTCCGAATGAACTTTAAACAATTTTTCGCATGTTTTCGGATGCCGACGAGTACATCCAGTCACTTTTTACCGAAATTGAAAATTTCATGATTTTCGAGGTATGCGGCACGCAATACCCGAGTATGCGGAATTTGGGTTTTTAGCCTAAGATCCTTCTTCGACCACTGGTGGCCTCCTGGACGTCCGAATGAACTTTAAACAATTTTTCGCATGTTTTCGGATGCCGACGAGTACATCCAGTCACTTTTTACCGAAATTGAAAATTTCATGATTTTCGAGGTATGCGGCACGCAATACCCGGGTATGCGGAATTTGGGTTTTTAGCCTAAGATCCTTCTTCGACCACTGGTGGCCTCCTGGACGTCCGAATGAACTTTAAACAATTTTTCGCATGTTTTCGGATGCCGACGAGTACATCCAGTCACTTTTTACCGAAATTGAAAATTTCATGATTTTCGAGGTATGCGGCACGCAATACATGGGTATGCGGAATTTGGGATTTTAGCCTAAGATCCTTCTTCGTCCACTGGTGGCCTCCTGGACGTCCGAATGAACTTTAAACAATTTTTCGCGTGTTTTCGGATGCCGACGAGTACATCCAGTCACTTTTTACCGAAATTGAAAATTTCATGATTTTCGAGGTATGCGGCACGCAATACATGGGTATGCGGAATTTGGGTTTTTAGCCTAAGATCCTTCTTCGACCACTGGTGGCCTCCTGGACGTCCGAATGAACTTTAAACAATTTTTCGCATGTTTTCGGATGCCGACGAGTACATACAGTCACTTTTTACCGAAATTGAAAATTTCATGATTTTCGAGGTATGCGGCACGCAATACCCGGGCATGCGGAATTTGGGTTTTTAGTCTTAGATCCTTCTTCGACCACTGGTGGCCTCCTGGACGTCAGAATGAACTTTAAACAATTTTTCGCATGTTTTCGGATGCCGACGAGTACATCCAGTCACTTTTTACCGAAATTGAAAATTTCATGATTTTCGAGGTATGCGGCACGCAATACCCGTGCATGCGGAATTTGGGTTTTTAGCCTAAGATCCTTCTTCGACCACTGGTGGCCTTCTGGACGTCCGAATGAACTTTAAACAATTTTTCGCATGTTTTCGGATGCCGACGAGTACATCCAGTCACTTTTTACCGAAATTGAAAATTTCATGATTTTCGAGGTATGCGGCACGCAATTCCCGGGTATGCGGAATTTGGGTTTTTAGCCTAAGATCCTTCTTCGACCACTGGTGGCCTCCTGGACGTCCGAATGAACTTTAAACAATTTTTCGCATGTTTTCGGATGCCGACGAGTACATCCAGTCACTTTTTACCGAAATTGAAAATTTCATGATTTTCGAGGTATGCGGCACGCAATACATGGGTATGCGGAATTTGGGATTTTAGCCTAAGATCCTTCTTCGTCCACTGGTGGCCTCCTGGACGTCCGAATGAACTTTAAACAATTTTTCGCATGTTTTCGGATGCCGACGAGTACATCCAGTCACTTTTTACCGAAATTGAAAATTTCATGATTTTCGAGGTATGCGGCACGCAATACCCGGGTATGCGGAATTTGGGTTTTTAGCCTAAGATCCTTCTTCGACCACTGGTGGCCTCCTGGACGTCCGAATGAACTTTAAACAATTTTTCGCATGTTTTCGGATGCCGACGAGTACATCCAGTCACTTTTTACCGAAATTGAAAATTTCATGATTTTTGAGGTATGCGGCACGCAATACCCGGGTATGCGGAATTTGGGTTTTTAGCCTAAGATCCTTCTTCGACCACTGGTGGCCTCCTGGACGTCCGAATGAACTTTAAACAATTTTTCGCATGTTTTCGGATGCCGACGAGTACATCCAGTCACTTTTTACCGAAATTGAAAATTTCATGATTTTCGAGGTATGCGGCACGCAATACATGGGTATGCGGAATTTGGGATTTTAGCCTAAGATCCTTCTTCGTCCACTGGTGGCCTCCTGGACGTCCGAATGAACTTTAAACAATTTTTCGCATGTTTTCGGATGCCGACGAGTACATCCAGTCACTTTTTACCGAAATTGAAAATTTCATGATTTTCGAGGTATGCGGCACGCAATACATGGGTATGCGGAATTTGGGTTTTTAGCCTAAGATCCTTCTTCGACCACTGGTGGCCTCCTGGACGTCCGAATGAACTTTAAACAATTTTTCGCATGTTTTCAGATGCCGACGAGTACATCCAGTCACTTTTTACCGAAATTGAAAATTTCATGATTTTCGAGGTATGCGGCACGCAATACCCGGGCATGCGGAATTTGGGTTTTTAGCCTAAGATCCTTCTTCGACCACTGGTGGCCTTCTGGACGTCAGAATGAACTTTAAACAATTTTTCGCATGTTTTCGGATGCCGACGAGTACATCCAGTCACTTTTTACCGAAATTGAAAATTTCATGATTTTCGAGGTATGCGGCACGTAATACATGGGTATGCGGAATTTGGGTTTTTAGCCTAAGATCCTTCTTCGACCACTGGTGGCCTTCTGGACGTCCGAATGAACTTTAAACAATTTTTCGCATGTTTTCGGATGCCGACGAGTACATCCAGTCACTTTTTACCGAAATTGAAAATTTCATGATTTTCGAGGTATGCGGCACGCAATACCCGGGTATGCGGAATTTGGGTTTTTAGCCTAAGATCCTTCTTCGACCACTGGTGGCCTCCTGGACGTCCGAATGAACTTTAAACAATTTTTCGCATGTTTTCGGATGCCGACGAGTACATCCAGTCACTTTTTACCGAAATTGAAAATTTCATGATTTTCGAGGTATGCGGCACGCAATACATGGGTATGCGGAATTTGGGATTTTAGCCTAAGATCCTTCTTCGTCCACTGGTGGCCTCCTGGACGTCCGAATGAATTTTAAACAATTTTTCGCATGTTTTCGGATGCCGACGAGTACATCCAGTCACTTTTTCCCGAAATTGAAAATTTCATGATTTTCGAGGTATGCGGCACGCAATACATGGGTATGCGGAATTTGGGATTTTAGCCTAAGATCCTTCTTCGTCCACTGGTGGCCTCCTGGACGTCCGAATGAACTTTAAACAATTTTTCGCATGTTTTCGGATGCCGACGAGTACATCCAGTCACTTTTTACCGAAATTGAAAATTTCATGATTTTCGAGGTATGCGGCACGCAATACCCGAGTATGCGGAATTTGGGTTTTTAGCCTAAGATCCTTCTTCGACCACTGGTGGCCTCCTGGACGTCCGAATGAACTTTAAACAATTTTTCGCATGTTTTCGGATGCCGACGAGTACATACAGTCACTTTTTACCGAAATTGAAAATTTCATGATTTTCGAGGTATGCGGCACGCAATACCCGGGTATGCGGAATTTGGGTTTTTAGCCTAAGATCCTTCTTCGACCACTGGTGGCCTCCTGGACGTCCGAATGAACTTTAAACAATTTTTCGCATGTTTTCGGATGCCGACGAGTACATCCAGTCACTTTTTACCGAAATTGAAAATTTCATGATTTTCGAGGTATGCGGCACGCAATACCCGGGTATGCGGAATTTGGGTTTTTAGCCTAAGATCCTTCTTCGACCACTGGTGGCCTCCTTGACGTCCGAATGAACTTTAAACAATTTTTCGCATGTTTTCGGATGCCGACGAGTACATCCAGTCACTTTTTACCGAAATTGAAAATTTCATGATTTTCGAGGTATGCGGCACGCAATACCTGGGTATGCGGAATTTGGGTTTTTAGCCTAAGATCCTTCTTCGACCACTGGTGGCCTCCTGGACGTCCGAATGAACTTTAAACAATTTTTCGCATGTTTTCGGATGCCGACGAATACATCCAGTCACTTTTTACCGAAATTGAAAATTTCATGATTTTCGAGGTATGCGGCACGTAATACCCGGGTATGCGGAATTTGGGTTTTTAGCCTAAGATCCTTCTTCGACCACTGGTGGCCTCCTGGACGTCCGAATGAACTTTAAACAATTTTCGCATGTTTTCGGATGCCGACGAGTACATCCAGTCACTTTTTACCGAAATTGAAAATTTCATGATTTTCGAGGTATGCGGCACGCAATAACCGGGTATGCGGAATTTGGGTTTTTAGCCTAAGATCCTTCTTCGACCACTGGTGGCCTCCTGGACGTCCGAATGAACTTTAAACAATTTTTCGCATGTTTTCGGATGCTGACGAGTACATCCAGTCACTTTTTACCGAAATTGAAAATTTCATGATTTTCGAGGTATGCGGCACGCAATACATGGGTATGCGGAATTTGGGTTTTTAGCCTAAGATCCTTCTTCGACCACTGGTGGCCTCCTGGACGTCCGAATGAACTTTAAACAATTTTTCGCATGTTTTCGGATGCCGACGAGTATTTACCGAAATTGAAAATTTCATGATTTTCGAGGTATGCGGCACGCAATACCCGGGTATGCGGAATTTGGGTTTTTAGCCTAAGATCCTTCTTCGACCACTGGTGGCCTCCTGGACGTCCGAATGAACTTTAAACAATTTTTCGCATGTTTTCGGATGCCGACGAGTACATCCAGTCACTTTTTACCGAAATTGAAAATTTCATGATTTTCGAGGTATGCGGCACGCAATACCCGGGTATGCGGAATTTGGGTTTTTAGCCTAAGATCCTTCTTCGACCACTGGTGGCCTCCTGGACGTCCGAATGAACTTTAAACAATTTTTCGCATGTTTTCGGATGCCGACGAGTACATCCAGTCACTTTTTACCGAAATTGAAAATTTCATGATTTTCGAGGTATGCGGCACGCAATACCCGAGCATGCGGAATTTGGGTTTTTAGCCTAAGATCCTTCTTCGACCACTGGTGGCCTCCTGGACGTCCGAATGAACTTTAAACAATTTTTCGCATGTTTTCGGATGCCGACGAGTACATCCAGTCACTTTTTACCGAAATTGAAAATTTCATGATTTTCGAGGTATCCGGCACGCAATACCCGGGTATGTGGAATTTGGGTTTTTAGCCTAAGATCCTTCTTCGACCACTGGTGGCCTCCTGGACGTCCGAATGAACTTTAAACAATTTTTCGCATGTTTTCGGATGCCGACGAGTACATCCAGTCACTTTTTACCGAAATCGAAAATATCATGATTTTCGAGGTATGCGGCACGCAATACCCGGGTATGCGGAATTTGGGTTCTTAGCCTAAGATCCTTCTTCGACCACTGGTGGCCTCCTGGGCGTCCGAATGAACTTTAAACAATTTTTCGCATGTTTTCGGATGCCGACGAGTACATCCAGTCACTTTTTACCGAAATTGAAAATTTCATGATTTTCGGGGTATGCGGCACGCAATACCCGGGCATGCGGAATTTGGGTTTTTAGCCTAAGATCCTTCTTCGACCACTGGTGGCCTCCTGGACGTCCGAATGAACTTTAAACAATTTTTCGCATGTTTTCGGATGCCGACGAGTACATCCAGTCACTTTTTACCGAAATTGAAAATTTCATGATTTTCGAGGTATGCGGCACGCAATACCCGGGTATGCGGAATTTGGGTTTTTAGCCTAAGATCCTTCTTCGACCACTGGTGGCCTCCTGGACGTCCGAATGAACTTTAAACAATTTTTCGCATGTTTTCGGATGCCGACGAGTACATCCAGTCACTTTTTACCGAAATTGAAAATTTCATGATTTTCGAGGTATGCGGCACGCAATACCCGGGTATGCGGAATTTGGGTTTTTAGCCTAAGATCCTTTTTCGACCACTGGTGGCCTCCTGGACGTCCGAATGAACTTTAAACAATTTTTCGCATGTTTTCGGATGCCGACGAGTATTTACCGAAATTGAAAATTTCATGATTTTCGAGGTATGCGGCACGCAATACCCGGGTATGCGGAATTTGGGTTTTTAGCCTAAGATCCTTCTTCGACCACTGGTGGCCTCCTGGACGTCCGAATGAACTTTAAACAATTTTTCGCATGTTTTCGGATGCCGACGTCAGTCACTTTTTACCGAAATTGAAAATTTCATGATTTTCGAGGTATGCGGCACGCAATATCCGGATATGCGGAATTTGGGTTTTTAGCCTAAGATCCTTCTTCGACCACTGGTGGCCTCCTGGACGTCCGAATGAACCTTAAACAATTTTTCGCATGTTTTCGGATGCCGACGAGTACATCCAGTCACTTTTTACCGAAATTGAAAATTTCATGATTTTCGAGGTATGTGGCACGTAATACCCGGGCATGCGGAATTTGGGTTTTTAGCCTAAGATCCTTCTTCGACCACTGGTGGCCTCCTGGACGTCCGAATGAACTTTAAACAATTTTTCGCATGTTTTCGGATGCCGACGAGTATTTACCGAAATTGAAAATTTCATGATTTTCGAGGTATGCGGCACGCAATACCCGGGTATTCGGAATTTGGGTTTTTAGCTTAAGATCCTTCTTCGACCACTGGTGGCCTTCTGGACGTCCGAATGAACTTTAAACAATTTTTCGCATGTTTTCGGATGCCGACGAGTACATCCAGTCACTTTTTACCGAAATTGAAAATTTCATGATTTTCGAGGTATGCAGCACGCAATACCCGGGTATGCGGAATTTGGGTTTTTAGCCTAAGATCCTTCTTCGACCACTGGTGGCCTCCTGGACGTCCGAATGAACTTTAAACAATTTTTCGCATGTTTTCGGATGCCGACGGTACATCCAGTCACTTTTTACCGAAATTGAAAATTTCATGATTTTCGAGGTATGCAGCACGCAATACCCGGGTATGCGGAATTTGGGTTTTTAGCCTAAGATCCTTCTTCGACCACTGGTGGCCTCCTGGACGTCCGAATGAACTTTAAACAATTTTTCGCATGTTTTCGGATGCCGACGAGTACATCCAGTCACTTTTTACCGAAATTGAAAATTTCATGATTTTCGAGGTATGCGGCACGCAATACCCGGGCATGCGGAATTTGGGTTTTTAGCCTAAGATCCTTCTTCGACCACTGGTGGGCTCCTGGACGTCCGAATGAACTTTAAACAATTTTTCGCATGTTTTCGGATGCCGACGAGTACATCCAGTCACTTTTTACCGAAATTGAAAATTTCATGATTTTCGAGGTATGCGGCACGCAATACCCGGGCATGCGGAATTTGGGTTTTTAGCCTAAGATCCTTCTTCGACCACTGGTGGCCTCCTGGACGTCCGAATGAACTTTAAACAATTTTTCGCATGTTTTCGGATGCCGACGAGTACATCCAGTCACTTTTTACCGAAATTGAAAATTTCATGATTTTCGAGGTATGCGGCACGCAATACCCGGGTATGCGGAATTCGGGTTTTTAGCCTAAGATCCTTCTTCGACCACTGGTGGCCTCCTGGATGTCCGAATGAACTTTAAACAATTTTTCGCATGTTTTCGGATGCCGACGAGTACATCCAGTCACTTTTTACCGAAATTGAAAATTTCATGATTTTCGAGGTATGCGGCACGCAATACCCGGGCATGCGGAATTTGGGTTTTTAGCCTAAGATCCTTCTTCGACCACTGGTGGCCTTCTGGACGTCCGAATGAACTTTAAACAATTTTGCGCATGTTTTCGGATGCCGACGAGTACATCCAGTCACTTTTTACCGAAATTGAAAATTTCATGATTTTCGAGGTATGCGGCACGCAATACCCGGGTATGCGGAATTTGGGTTTTTAGCCTAAGATCCTTCTTCGACCACTGGTGGCCTCCTGGACGTCCGAATGAACTTTAAACAATTTTTCGCATGTTTTCGGATGCCGACGAGTACATCCAGTCACTTTTTACCGAAATTGAAAATTTCATGATTTTCGAGGTATGCGGCACGTAATACCCGGGCATGCGGAATTTGGGTTTTAAGCCTAAGATCCTTCTTCGACCACTGGTGGCCTCCTGGACGTCCGAATGAACTTTAAACAATTTTTCGCATGTTTTCGGATGCCGACGAGTATTTACCGAAATTAAAAATTTCATGATTTTCGAGGTATGCGGCACGCAATACCCGAGTATGCGGAATTTGGGTTTTTAGCCTAAGATCCTTCTTCGACCACTGGTGGCCTCCTGGACGTCCGAATGAACTTTAAACAATTTTTCGCATGTTTTCGGATGCCGACGAGTACATCCAGTCACTTTTTACCGAAATTGAAAATTTCATGATTTTCGAGGTATGCGGCACGCAATACCCGGGTATGCGGAATTTGGGTTTTCAGCCTAAGATCCTTCTTCGACCACTGGTGGCCGAATGAACTTTAAACAATTTTTCGCATGTTTTCGGATGCCGACGAGTACATCCAGTCACTTTTTACCGAAATTGAAAATTTCATGATTTTCGAGGTATGCGGCACGCAATCCCCGGGCATGCGGAATTTGTGTTTTTAGCCTAAGATCCTTCTTCGACCACTGGTGGCCTCCTGGACGTCCGAATGAACTTTAAACAATTTTTCGCATGTTTTCGGATGCCGACGAGTACATCCAGTCACTTTTTACCGAAATTGAAAATTTCATGATTTTCGAGGTATGCGGCACGCAATACCCGGGTATGCGGAATTTGGGTTTTTAGCCTAAGATCCTTCTTCGACCACTGGTGGCCGAATGAACTTTAAACAATTTTTCGCATGTTTTCGGATGCCGACGAGTACATCCAGTCACTTTTTACCGAAATTGAAAATTTCATGATTTTCGAGGTATGCGGCACGCAATACCCGGGCATGCGGAATTTGGGTTTTAAGCCTAAGATCCTTCTTCGACCACTGGTGGCCTCCTGGACGTCCGAATGAACTTTAAACAATTTTTCGCAAGTTTTCGGATGCCGACGAGTACATCCAGTCACTTTTTACCGAAATTGAAAATTTCATGATTTTCGAGGTATGCGGCACGCAATACCCGGGTATGCGGAATTTGGGTTTTTAGCCTAAGATCCTTCTTCGACCACTGGTGGCCGAATGAACTTTAAACAATTTTTCGCATGTTTTCGGATGCCGACGAGTACATCCAGTCACTTTTTACCGAAATTGAAAATTTCATGATTTTCGAGGTATGCGGCACGCAATACCCGGGCATGCGGAATTTGGGTTTTTAGCCTAAGATCCTTCTTCGACCACTGGTGGCCTCCTGGACGTCCGAATGAACTTTAAACAATTTTTCGCATGTTTTCGGATGCCGACGAGTACATCCAGTCACTTTTTACCGAAATTGAAAATTTCATGATTTTCGAGGTATGCGGCACGCAATACCCGGGTATGCGGAATTTGGGTTTTTACCCTAAGATCCTTCTTCGACCACTGGTGGCCTCCTGGACGTCCGAATGAACTTTAAACAATTTTTCGCATGTTTTCGGATGCCGACGAGTACATCCAGTCACTTTTTACCGAAATTGAAAATTTCATGATTTTCGAGGTATGCGGCACGCAATACATGGGTATGCGGAATTTGGGTTTTTACCCTAAGATCCTTTTTCGACCACTGGTGGCCTCCTGGACGTCCGAATGAACTTTAAACAATTTTTCGCATGTTTTCGGATGCCGACGAGTACATCCAGTCATTTTTTACCGAAATTGAAAATTTCATGATTTTCGAGGTATGCGGCACGCAAATCCCGGGCATGCGGAATTTGGGTTTTTAGCCTAAGATCCTTCTTCGACCACTGGTGGCCGCCTGGACGTCCGAATGAACTTTAAACAATTTTTCGCATGTTTTCGAATGCCGACGAGTACATCCAGTCACTTTTTACCGAAATTGAAAATTTCATGATTTTCGAGGTATGCGGCATGCAATGCCCGGGTATGCGGAATTTGGGTTTTTAGCCTAAGATCCTTCTTCGACCACTAGTGGCCTCCTGGACGTCCGAATGAACTTTAAACAATTTTTCGCATGTTTTCGGATGCCGACGAGTACATCCAGTCACTTTTTACCGAAATTGAAAATTTCATGATTTTCGAGGTATGCGGCACGCAATACCCGGGCATGCGGAATTTGGGTTTTTAGCCTAAGATCCTTCTTCGACCACTGGTGGCCTCCTGGACGTCCGAATGAACTTTAAACAATTTTTCGCATGTTTTCGGATGCCGACGAGTACATCCAGTCACTTTTTACCGAAATTGAAAATTTCATGATTTTCGAGGTATGCGGCACGCAATACCCGGGTATGTGGAATTTGGGTTTTTAGCCTAAGATCCTTCTTCGACCACTGGTGGCCGAATGAACTTTAAACAATTTTTCGCATGTTTTCGGATGCCGACGAGTACATCCAGTCACTTTTTACCGAAATTGAAAATTTCATGATTTTCGAGGTATGCGGCACGCAATACCCGGGCATGCGGAATTTGGGTTTTTAGCCTAAGATCCTTCTTCGACCACTGGTGGCCTCCTGGACGTCCGAATGAACTTTAAACAATTTTTCGCATGTTTTCGGATGCCGACGAGTACATCCAGTCACTTTTTACCGAAATTGAAAATTTCATGATTTTCGAGGTATGCGGCACGCAATACCCGCGTATGCGGAATTTGGGTTTTTACCCTAAGATCCTTCTTCGACCACTGGTGGCCTCCTGGACGTCCGAATGAACTTTAAACAATTTTTCGCATGTTTTCGGATGCCGACGAGTACATCCAGTCACTTTTTACCGAAATTGAAAATTTCATGATTTTCGAGGTATGCGGCACGCAATACATGGGTATGCGGAATTTGGGTTTTTACCCTAAGATCCTTCTTCGACCACTGGTGGCCTCCTGGACGTCCGAATGAACTTTAAACAATTTTTCGCATGTTTTCGGATGCCGACGAGTACATCCAGTCACTTTTTACCGAAATTGAAAATTTCATGATTTTCGAGGTATGCGGCATGCAATACCCGGGTATGCGGAATTTGGGTTTTTAGCCTAAGATCCTTCTTCGACCACTAGTGGCCTCCTGGACGTCCGAATGAACTTTAAACAATTTTTCGCATGTTTTCGGATGCCGACGAGTACATCCAGTCACTTTTTACCGAAATTGAAAATTTCATGATTTTCGAGGTATGCGGCACGCAATACATGGGTATGCGGAATTTGGGTTTTTAGCCTAAGATCCTTCTTCGACCACTGGTGGCCTCCTGGACGTCCGAATGAACTTTAAACAATTTTTCGCATGTTTTCGGATGCCGACGAGTACATCCAGTCACTTTTTACCGAAAGTGAAAATTTCATGATTTTCAAGGTATGCGGCACGCAATACCCGGGTATGCGGAATTTGGGTTTTTAGCCTAAGATCCTTCTTCGACCACTGGTGGCCGAATGAATTTTAAACAATTTTTCGCATGTTTTCGGATGCCGACGAGTACATCCAGTCACTTTTTACCGAAATTGAAAATTTCATGATTTTCGAGGTATGCGGCACGCAATACCCGGGCATGCGGAATTTGGGTTTTTAGCCTAAGATCCTTCTTCGACCACTGGTGGCCTTCTGGACGTCCGAATGAACTTTAAACAATTTTTCGCATGTTTTCGGATGCCGACGAGTACATCCAGTCACTTTTTACCGAAATTGAAAATTTCATGATTTTCGAGGTATGCGGCACGCAATACCTGGGCATGCGGAATTTGGGTTTTTAGCCTAAGATCCTTCTTCGACCACTGGTGGCCGAATGAATTTTAAACAATTTTTCGCATGTTTTCGGATGCCGACGAGTACATCCAGTCACTTTTTACCGAAATTGAAAATTTCATGATTTTCGAGGTATGCGGCACGCAATACCCGGGCATGCGGAATTAGGGTTTTTAGCCTAAGATCCTTCTTCGACCACTGGTGGCCTCCTGGACGTCCGAATGAACTTTAAACAATTTTTCGCATGTTTTCGGATGCCGACGAGTACATCCAGTCACTTTTTACCGAAATTGAAAATTTCATGATTTTCGAGGTATGCGGCACGCAATACCCGGGTATGCGGAATTTGAGTTTTTAGCCTAAGATCCATCTTCGACCACTGGTGGCCTCCTGGACGTCCGAATGAACTTTAAACAATTTTTCGCATGTTTTCGGATGCCGACGAGTACATCCAGTCACTTTTTACCGAAATTGAAAATTTCATGATTTTCGAGGTATGCGGCACGCAATACCCGGGCATGCGGAATTTGGGATTTTAGCCTAAGATCCTTCTTCGTCCACTGGTGGCCTCCTGGACGTCCGAATGAACTTTAAACAATTTTTCGCATGTTTTCGGATGCCGACGAGTACATCCAGTCACTTTTTACCGAAATTGAAAATTTCATGATTTTCGAGGTATGCGGCACGCAATACCCGGGCATGCGGAATTCGGGTTTTTAGCCTAAGATCCTTCTTCGACCACTGGTGGCCTCCTGGACGTCCGAATGAACTTTAAACAATTTTTCGCATGTTTTCGGATGCCGACGAGTACATCCAGTCACTTTTTACCGAAATTGAAAATTTCATGATTTTCGAGGTATGCGGCACGCAATACCCGGGCATGCGGAATTAGGGTTTTTAGCCTAAGATCCTTCTTCGACCACTGGTGGCCTCCTGGACGTCCGAATGAACTTTAAACAATTTTTCGCATGTTTTCGGATGCCGACGAGTACATCCAGTCACTTTTTACCGAAATTGAAAATTTCATGATTTTCGAGGTATGCGGCACGCAATACCCGGGCATGCGGAATTAGGGTTTTTAGCCTAAGATCCTTCTTCGACCACTGGTGGCCTCCTGGACGTCCGAATGAACTTTAAACAATTTTTCGCATGTTTTCGGATGCCGACGAGTACATCCAGTCACTTTTTACCGAAATTGAAAATTTCATGATTTTCGAGGTATGCGGCACGCAATACCCGGGTATGCGGAATTTGAGTTTTTAGCCTAAGATCCATCTTCGACCACTGGTGGCCTCCTGGACGTCCGAATGAACTTTAAACAATTTTTCGCATGTTTTCGGATGCCGACGAGTACATCCAGTAACTTTTTACCGAAATTGAAAATTTCATGATTTTCGAGGTATGCGGCACGCAATACATGGGTATGCGGAATTTGGGTTTTTAGCCTAAGATCCTTCTTCGACCACTGGTGCCCTCCTGGACGTCCGAATGAACTTTAAACAATTTTTCGCATGTTTTCGGATGCCGACGAGTACATCCAGTCACTTTTTACCGAAATTGAAAATTTCATGATTTTCGAGGTATGCGGCACGCAATACCCGGGTATGCGGAATTTGGGTTTTTAGCCTAAGATCCTTCTTCGACCACTGGTGGCCTCCTGGACGTCCGAATGAACTTTAAACAATTTTTCGCATGTTTTCGGATGCCGACGAGTACATCCAGTCACTTTTTACCGAAATTGAAAATTTCATGATTTTCGAGGTATGCGGCACGCAATACCCGGGTATGCGGAATTTGGGTTTTTAGCCTAAGATCCTTCTTCGACCACTGGTGGCCTCCTGGACGTCCGAATGAACTTTAAACAATTTTTCGCATGTTTTCGGATGCCGACGAGTACATCCAGTCACTTTTTACCGAAATTGAAAATTTCATGATTTTCGAGGTATGCGGCACGCAATACCCGGGTATGCGGAATTTGGGTTTTCAGCCTAAGATCCTTCTTCGACCACTGGTGGCCGAATGAACTTTAAACAATTTTTCGCATGTTTTCGGATGCCGACGAGTACATCCAGTCACTTTTTACCGAAATTGAAAATTTCATGATTTTCGAGGTATGCGGCACGCAATACCCGGGCATGCGGAATTTGTGTTTTTAGCCTAAGATCCTTCTTCGACCACTGGTGGCCTCCTGGACGTCCGAATGAACTTTAAACAATTTTTCGCATGTTTTCGGATGCCGACGAGTACATCCAGTCACTTTTTACCGAAATTGAAAATTTCATGATTTTCGAGGTATGCGGCACGCAATACCCGGGTATGCGGAATTTGGGTTTTTAGCCTAAGATCCTTCTTCGACCACTGGTGGCCTCCTGGACGTCCGAATGAACTTTAAACAATTTTTCGCATGTTTTCGGATGCCGACGAGTACATCCAGTCACTTTTTACCGAAATTGAAAATTTCATGATTTTCGAGGTATGCGGCACGCAATACCCGGGTATGCGGAATTTGGGTTTTTAGCCTAAGATCCTTCTTCGACCACTGGTGGCCGAATGAACTTTAAACAATTTTTCGCATGTTTTCGGATGCCGACGAGTACATCCAGTCACTTTTTACCGAAATTGAAAATTTCATGATTTTCGAGGTATGCGGCACGCAATACCCGGGTATGCGGAATTTGGGTTTTTACCCTAAGATCCTTCTTCGACCACTGGTGGCCTCCTGGACGTCCGAATGAACTTTAAACAATTTTTCGCATGTTTTCGGATGCCGACGAGTACATCCAGTCACTTTTTACCGAAATTGAAAATTTCATGATTTTCGAGGTATGCGGCACGCAATACCCGGGCATGCGGAATTTGGGTTTTTAGCCTAAGATCCTTCTTCGACCACTGGTGGCCTTCTGGACGTCCGAATGAACTTTAAACAATTTTTCGCATGTTTTCGGATGCCGACGAGTACATCCAGTCACTTTTTACCGAAATTGAAAATTTCATGATTTTCGAGGTATGCGGCACGCAATACCCGGGTATGTGGAATTTGGGTTTTTAGCCTAAGATCCTTCTTCGACCACTGGTGGCCGAATGAACTTTAAACAATTTTTCGCATGTTTTCGGATGCCGACGAGTACATCCAGTCACTTTTTACCGAAATTGAAAATTTCATGATTTTCGAGGTATGCGGCACGCAATACCCGGGCATGCGGAATTTGGGTTTTTAGCCTAAGATCCTTCTTCGACCACTGGTGGCCTCCTGGACGTCCGAATGAACTTTAAACAATTTTTCGCATGTTTTCGGATGCCGACGAGTACATCCAGTCACTTTTTACCGAAATTGAAAATTTCATGATTTTCGAGGTATGCGGCACGCAATACCCGGGTATGTGGAATTTGGGTTTTTAGCCTAAGATCCTTCTTCGACCACTGGTGGCCGAATGAACTTTAAACAATTTTTCGCATGTTTTCGGATGCCGACGAGTACATCCAGTCACTTTTTACCGAAATTGAAAATTTCATGATTTTCGAGGTATGCGGCACGCAATACCCGGGCATGCGGAATTTGGGTTTTTAGCCTAAGATCCTTCTTCGACCACTGGTGGCCTCCTGGACGTCCGAATGAACTTTAAACAATTTTTCGCATGTTTTCGGATGCCGACGAGTACATCCAGTCACTTTTTACCGAAATTGAAAATTTCATGATTTTCGAGGTATGCGGCACGCAATACATGGGTATGCGGAATTTGGGTTTTTACCCTAAGATCCTTCTTCGACCACTGGTGGCCTCCTGGACGTCCGAATGAACTTTAAACAATTTTTCGCATGTTTTCGGATGCCGACGAGTACATCCAGTCACTTTTTACCGAAATTGAAAATTTCATGATTTTCGAGGTATGCGGCACGCAAATCCCGGGCATGCGGAATTTGGGTTTTTAGCCTAAGATCCTTCTTCGACCACTGGTGGCCGCCTGAACGTCCGAATGAACTTTAAACAATTTTTCGCATGTTTTCGAATGCCGACGAGTACATCCAGTCACTTTTTACCGAAATTGAAAATTTCATGATTTTCGAGGTATGCGGCATGCAATACCCGGGTATGCGGAATTTGGGTTTTTAGCCTAAGATCCTTCTTCGACTCCTGGACGTCCGAATGAACTTTAAACAATTTTTCGCATGTTTTCGGATGCCGACGAGTACATCCAGTCACTTTTTACCGAAATTGAAAATTTCATGATTTTCGAGGTATGCGGCACGCAATACATAGGTATGCGGAATTTGGGTTTTTAGCCTAAGATCCTTCTTCGACCACTGGTGGCCTCCTGGACGTCCGAATGAACTTTAAACAATTTTTCGCATGTTTTCGGATGCCGACGAGTACATCCAGTCACTTTTTACCGAAAGTGAAAATTTCATGATTTTCAAGGTATGCGGCACGCAATACCCGGGTATGCGGAATTTGGGTTTTTAGCCTAAGATCCTTCTTCGACCACTGGTGGCCTCCTGGACGTCCGAATGAACTTTAAACAATTTTTCGCATGTTTTCGGATGCCGACGAGTACATCCAGTCACTTTTTACCGAAATTGAAAATTTCATGATTTTCGAGGTATGCGGCACGCAATACCCGGGTATGCGGAATTTGGGTTTTTAGCCTAAGATCCTTCTTCGACCACTGGTGGCCGAATGAATTTTAAACAATTTTTCGCATGTTTTCGGATGCCGACGAGTACATCCAGTCACTTTTTACCGAAATTGAAAATTTCATGATTTTCGAGGTATGCGGCACGCAATACCCGGGCATGCGGAATTTGGGTTTTTAGCCTAAGATCCTTCTTCGACCACTGGTGGCCTTCTGGACGTCCGAATGAACTTTAAACAATTTTTCGCATGTTTTCGGATGCCGACGAGTACATCCAGTCACTTTTTACCGAAATTGAAAATTTCATGATTTTCGAGGTATGCGGCACGCAATACCTGGGCATGCGGAATTTGGGTTTTTAGCCTAAGATCCTTCTTCGACCACTGGTGGCCGAATGAATTTTAAACAATTTTTCGCATGTTTTCGGATGCCGACGAGTACATCCAGTCACTTTTTACCGAAATTGAAAATTTCATGATTTTCGAGGTATGCGGCACGCAATACCCGGGCATGCGGAATTAGGGTTTTTAGCCTAAGATCCTTCTTCGACCACTGGTGGCCTCCTGGACGTCCGAATGAACTTTAAACAATTTTTCGCATGTTTTCGGATGCCGACGAGTACATCCAGTCACTTTTTACCGAAATTGAAAATTTCATGATTTTCGAGGTATGCGGCACGCAATACCCGGGTATGCGGAATTTGAGTTTTTAGCCTAAGATCCATCTTCGACCACTGGTGGCCTCCTGGACGTCCGAATGAACTTTAAACAATTTTTCGCATGTTTTCGGATGCCGACGAGTACATCCAGTCACTTTTTACCGAAATTGAAAATTTCATGATTTTCGAGGTATGCGGCACGCAATACCCGGGCATGCGGAATTTGGGATTTTAGCCTAAGATCCTTCTTCGTCCACTGGTGGCCTCCTGGACGTCCGAATGAACTTTAAACAATTTTTCGCATGTTTTCGGATGCCGACGAGTACATCCAGTCACTTTTTACCGAAATTGAAAATTTCATGATTTTCGAGGTATGCGGCACGCAATACCCGGGCATGCGGAATTCGGGTTTTTAGCCTAAGATCCTTCTTCGACCACTGGTGGCCTCCTGGACGTCCGAATGAACTTTAAACAATTTTTCGCATGTTTTCGGATGCCGACGAGTACATCCAGTCACTTTTTACCGAAATTGAAAATTTCATGATTTTCGAGGTATGCGGCACGCAATACCCGGGCATGCGGAATTAGGGTTTTTAGCCTAAGATCCTTCTTCGACCACTGGTGGCCTCCTGGACGTCCGAATGAACTTTAAACAATTTTTCGCATGTTTTCGGATGCCGACGAGTACATCCAGTCACTTTTTACCGAAATTGAAAATTTCATGATTTTCGAGGTATGCGGCACGCAATACCCGGGCATGCGGAATTAGGGTTTTTAGCCTAAGATCCTTCTTCGACCACTGGTGGCCTCCTGGACGTCCGAATGAACTTTAAACAATTTTTCGCATGTTTTCGGATGCCGACGAGTACATCCAGTCACTTTTTACCGAAATTGAAAATTTCATGATTTTCGAGGTATGCGGCACGCAATACCCGGGTATGCGGAATTTGAGTTTTTAGCCTAAGATCCATCTTCGACCACTGGTGGCCTCCTGGACGTCCGAATGAACTTTAAACAATTTTTCGCATGTTTTCGGATGCCGACGAGTACATCCAGTAACTTTTTACCGAAATTGAAAATTTCATGATTTTCGAGGTATGCGGCACGCAATACATGGGTATGCGGAATTTGGGTTTTTAGCCTAAGATCCTTCTTCGACCACTGGTGCCCTCCTGGACGTCCGAATGAACTTTAAACAATTTTTCGCATGTTTTCGGATGCCGACGAGTACATCCAGTCACTTTTTACCGAAATTGAAAATTTCATGATTTTCGAGGTATGCGGCACGCAATACCCGGGTATGCGGAATTTGGGTTTTTAGCCTAAGATCCTTCTTCGACCACTGGTGGCCTCCTGGACGTCCGAATGAACTTTAAACAATTTTTCGCATGTTTTCGGATGCCGACGAGTACATCCAGTCACTTTTTACCGAAATTGAAAATTTCATGATTTTCGAGGTATGCGGCACGCAATACCCGGGTATGCGGAATTTGGGTTTTTAGCCTAAGATCCTTCTTCGACCACTGGTGGCCTCCTGGACGTCCGAATGAACTTTAAACAATTTTTCGCATGTTTTCGGATGCCGACGAGTACATCCAGTCACTTTTTACCGAAATTGAAAATTTCATGATTTTCGAGGTATGCGGCACGCAATACCCGGGTATGCGGAATTTGGGTTTTTAGCCTAAGATCCTTCTTCGACCACTGGTGGCCTCCTGGACGTCCGAATGAACTTTAAACAATTTTTCGCATGTTTTCGGATGCCGACGAGTACATCCAGTCACTTTTTACCGAAATTGAAAATTTCATGATTTTCGAGGTATGCGGCACGCAATACCCGGGCATGCGGAATTTGGGTTTTTAGCCTAAGATCCTTCTTCGACCACTGCTGGCCTTCTGGACGTCCGAATGAACTTTAAACAATTTTTCGCATGTTTTCGGATGCCGACGAGTACATCCAGTCACTTTTTACAGAAATTGAAAATTTCATGATTTTCGAGGTATGCGGCACGCAATACCCGGGTATGCGGAATTTGGGTTTTTAGCCTAAGATCCTTCTTCGACCACTGGTGGCATCCTGGACGTCCGAATGAACTTTAAACAATTTTTCGCATGTTTTCGGATGCCGACGAGTACATCCAGTCACTTTTTACCGAAATTGAAAATTTCATGATTTTCGAGGTATGCGGCACGCAATACATGGGTATGCGGAATTTGGGATTTTAGCCTAAGATCCTTCTTCGTCCGCTGGTGGCCTCCTGGACGTCCGAATGAACTTTAAACAATTTTTCGCATGTTTTCGGATGCCGACGAGTACATCCAGTCACTTTTTACCGAAATTGAAAATTTCATGATTTTCGAGGTATGCGGCACGCAATACCCGGGCATGCGGAATTTGGGTTTTTAGCCTAAGATCCTTCTTCGACCACTGGTGGCCTTCTGGACGTCCGAATGAACTTTAAACAATTTTTCGCATGTTTTCGGATGCCGACGAGTACATCCAGTCACTTTTTACAGAAATTGAAAATTTCATGATTTTCGAGGTATGCGGCACGCAATACCCGGGTATGCGGAATTTGGGTTTTTAGCCTAAGATCCTTCTTCGACCACTGGTGGCATCCTGGACGTCCGAATGAACTTTAAACAATTTTTCGCATGTTTTCGGATGCCGACGAGTACATCCAGTCACTTTTTACCGAAATTGAAAATTTCATGATTTTCGAGGTATGCGGCACGCAATACATGGGTATGCGGAATTTGGGATTTTAGCCTAAGATCCTTCTTCGTCCGCTGGTGGCCTCCTGGACGTCCGAATGAACTTTAAACAATTTTTCGCATGTTTTCGGATGCCGACGAGTACATCCAGTCACTTTTTACCGAAATTGAAAATTTCATGATTTTCGAGGTATGCGGCACGCAATACCCGGGTATGCGGAATTTGGGTTTTTAGCCTAAGATCCTTCTTCGACCACTGGTGGCCTCCTGGACGTCCGAAAGAACTTTAAACAATTTTTCGCATGTTTTCGGATGCTGACGAGTACATCCAGTCACTTTTTACCGAAATTGAAAATTTCATGATTTTCGAGGTATGCGGCACGCAATACATGGGTATGCGGAATTTGGGTTTTTAGCCTAAGATCCTTCTTCGACCACTGGTGGCCTCCTGGACGTCCGAATGAACTTTAAACAATTTTTCGCATGTTTTTGGATGCCGACGAGTACATCCAGTCACTTTTTACCGAAATTGAAAATTTCATGATTTTCGAGGTATGCGGCACGCAATACCCGGGTATGCGGAATTTGGGTTTTTAGCCTAAGATCCTTCTTCGACCACTGGTGGCCTCCTGGACGTCCGAATGAACTTTAAACAATTTTTCGCATGTTTTCGGATGCCGACGAGTACATCCAGTCACTTTTTACCGAAATTGAAAATTTCATGATTTTCGAGGTATGCGGCACGCAATACCCGGGTATGCGGGATTTGGGTTTTTAGCCTAAGATCCTTCTTCGACCACTGGTGGCCTCCTGGACGTCCGAATGAACTTTAAACAATTTTTCGCATGTTTTCGGATGCCGACGAGTACATCCAGTCACTTTTTACCGAAATTGAAAATTTCATGATTTTCGAGGTATGCGGCACGCAATACCCGGGCATGCGGAATTTGGGTTTTTAGCCTAAGATCCTTCTTCGACCACTGGTGGCCTCCTGGACGTCCGAATGAACTTTAAACAATTTTTCGCATGTTTTCGGATGCCGACGAGTACATCCAGTCACTTTTTACCGAAATTGAAAATTTCATGATTTTCGAGGTATGCGGCACGCAATACCCGGGTATGCGGAATTTGGGTTTTTAGCCTAAGATCCTTCTTCGACCACTGGTGGCCTCCTGGACGTCCGAATGAACTTTAAACAATTTTTCGCATGTTTTCGGATGCCGACGAGTACATCCAGTCACTTTTTACCGAAATTGAAAATTTCATGATTTTCGAGGTATGCGGCACGCAATACCCGGGTATGCGGAATTTGGGTTTTTAGCCTAAGATCCTTCTTCGACCACTGGTGGCCTCCTGGACGTCCGAATGAACTTTAAACAATTTTTCGCATGTTTTCGGATGCCGACGAGTACATCCAGTCACTTTTTACCGAAATTGAAAATTTCATGATTTTCGAGGTATGCGGCACGCAATACCCGGGCATGCGGAATTTGGGTTTTTAGCCTAAGATCCTTCTTCGACCACTGGTGGCCTTCTGGACGTCCGAATGAACTTTAAACAATTTTTCGCATGTTTTCGGATGCCGACGAGTACATCCAGTCACTTTTTACAGAAATTGAAAATTTCATGATTTTCGAGGTATGCGGCACGCAATACCCGGGTATGCGGAATTTGTGTTTTTAGCCTAAGATCCTTCTTCGACCACTGGTGGCATCCTGGACGTCCGAATGAACTTTAAACAATTTTTCGCATGTTTTCGGATGCCGACGAGTACATCCAGTCACTTTTTACCGAAATTGAAAATTTCATGATTTTCGAGGTATGCGGCACGCAATACATGGGTATGCGGAATTTGGGATTTTAGCCTAAGATCCTTCTTCGTCCGCTGGTGGCCTCCTGGACGTCCGAATGAACTTTAAACAATTTTTCGCATGTTTTCGGATGCCGACGAGTACATCCAGTCACTTTTTACCGAAATTGAAAATTTCATGATTTTCGAGGTATGCGGCACGCAATACCCGGGTATGCGGAATTTGGGTTTTTAGCCTAAGATCCTTCTTCGACCACTGGTGGCCTCCTGGACGTCCGAATGAACTTTAAACAATTTTTCGCATGTTTTCGGATGCTGACGAGTACATCCAGTCACTTTTTACCGAAATTGAAAATTTCATGATTTTCGAGGTATGCGGCACGCAATACATGGGTATGCGGAATTTGGGTTTTTAGCCTAAGATCCTTCTTCGACCACTGGTGGCCTCCTGGACGTCCGAATGAACTTTAAACAATTTTTCGCATGTTTTCGGATGCCGACGAGTACATCCAGTCACTTTTTACCGAAATTGAAAATTTCATGATTTTCGAGGTATGCGGCACGCAATACCCGGGTATGCGGAATTTGGGTTTTTAGCCTAAGATCCTTCTTCGACCACTGGTGGCCTCCTGGACGTCCGAATGAACTTTAAACAATTTTTCGCATGTTTTCGGATGCCGACGAGTACATCCAGTCACTTTTTACCGAAATTGAAAATTTCATGATTTTCGAGGTATGCGGCACGCAATACCCGGGTATGCGGGATTTGGGTTTTTAGCCTAAGATCCTTCTTCGACCACTGGTGGCCTCCTGGACGTCCGAATGAACTTTAAACAATTTTTCGCATGTTTTCGGATGCCGACGAGTACATCCAGTCACTTTTTACCGAAATTGAAAATTTCATGATTTTCGAGGTATGCGGCACGCAATACCCGGGCATGCGGAATTTGGGTTTTTAGCCTAAGATCCTTCTTCGACCACTGGTGGCCTCCTGGACGTCCGAATGAACTTTAAACAATTTTTCGCATGTTTTCGGATGCCGACGAGTACATCCAGTCACTTTTTACCGAAATTGAAAATTTCATGATTTTCGAGGTATGCGGGTATGCGGAATTTGGGTTTTTAGCCTAAGATCCTTCTTCGACCACTGGTGGCCTTCTGGACGTCCGAATGAACTTTAAACAATTTTTCGCATGTTTTCGGATGCCGACGAGTACATCCAGTCACTTTTTACAGAAATTGAAAATTTCATGATTTTCGAGGTATGCGGCACGCAATACCCGGGTATGCGGAATTTGGGTTTTTAGCCTAAGATCCTTCTTCGACCACTGGTGGCATCCTGGACGTCCGAATGAATTTTAAACAATTTTTCGCATGTTTTCGGATGCCGACGAGTACATCCAGTCACTTTTTACCGAAATTGAAAATTTCATGATTTTCGAGGTATGCGGCACGCAATACCCGGGTATGCGGAATTTGGGTTTTTAGCCTAAGATCCTTCTTCGACCACTGGTGGCCTCCTGGACGTCCGAATGAACTTTAAACAATTTTTCGCATGTTTTCGGATGCCGACGAGTACATCCAGTCACTTTTTACCGAAATTGAAAATTTCAATTTTTGGGTTTTTCTAGTGGTCCGACCCTAGTGGTCCGACCCTAGTGGTCCGACCCTAGTGGTCCGACCCTAGTGGTCCGACCCTAGTGGTCCGACCCTAGTGGTCCGACCCTAGTGGTCCGACCCTAGTGGTCCGACCCTAGTGGTCCGACCCTAGTGGTCCGACCCTAGTGGTCCGACCCTAGTGGTCCGACCCTAGTGGTCCGACCCTAGTGGTCCGACCCTAGTGGTCCGACCCTAGTGGTCCGACCCTAGTGGTCCGACCCTAGTGGTCCGACCCTAGTGGTCCGACCCTAGTGGTCCGACCCTAGTGGTCCGACCCTAGTGGTCCGACCCTAGTGGTCCGACCCTAGTGGTCCGACCCTAGTGGTCCGACCCTAGTGGTCCGACCCTAGTGGTCCGACCCTAGTGGTCCGACCCTAGTGGTCCGACCCTAGTGGTCCGACCCTAGTGGTCCGACCCTAGTGGTCCGACCCTAGTGGTCCGACCCTAGTGGTCCGACCCTAGTGGTCCGACCCTAGTGGTCCGACCCTAGTGGTCCGACCCTAGTGGTCCGACCCTAGTGGTCCGACCCTAGTGGTCCGACCCTAGTGGTCCGACCCTAGTGGTCCGACCCTAGTGGTCCGACCCTAGTGGTCCGACCCTAGTGGTCCGACCCTAGTGGTCCGACCCTAGTGGTCCGACCCTAGTGGTCCGACCCTAGTGGTCCGACCCTAGTGGTCCGACCCTAGTGGTCCGACCCTAGTGGTCCGACCCTAGTGGTCCGACCCTAGTGGTCCGACCCTAGTGGTCCGACCCTAGTGGTCCGACCCTAGTGGTCCGACCCTAGTGGTCCGACCCTAGTGGTCCGACCCTAGTGGTCCGACCCTAGTGGTCCGACCCTAGTGGTCCGACCCTAGTGGTCCGACCCTAGTGGTCCGACCCTAGTGGTCCGACCCTAGTGGTCCGACCCTAGTGGTCCGACCCTAGTGGTCCGACCCTAGTGGTCCGACCCTAGTGGTCCGACCCTAGTGGTCCGACCCTAGTGGTCCGACCCTAGTGGTCCGACCCTAGTGGTCCGACCCTAGTGGTCCGACCCTAGTGGTCCGACCCTAGTGGTCCGACCCTAGTGGTCCGACCCTAGTGGTCCGACCCTAGTGGTCCGACCCTAGTGGTCCGACCCTAGTGGTCCGACCCTAGTGGTCCGACCCTAGTGGTCCGACCCTAGTGGTCCGACCCTAGTGGTCCGACCCTAGTGGTCCGACCCTAGTGGTCCGACCCTAGTGGTCCGACCCTAGTGGTCCGACCCTAGTGGTCCGACCCTAGTGGTCCGACCCTAGTGGTCCGACCCTAGTGGTCCGACCCTAGTGGTCCGACCCTAGTGGTCCGACCCTAGTGGTCCGACCCTAGTGGTCCGACCCTAGTGGTCCGACCCTAGTGGTCCGACCCTAGTGGTCCGACCCTAGTGGTCCGACCCTAGTGGTCCGACCCTAGTGGTCCGACCCTAGTGGTCCGACCCTAGTGGTCCGACCCTAGTGGTCCGACCCTAGTGGTCCGACCCTAGTGGTCCGACCCTAGTGGTCCGACCCTAGTGGTCCGACCCTAGTGGTCCGACCCTAGTGGTCCGACCCTAGTGGTCCGACCCTAGTGGTCCGACCCTAGTGGTCCGACCCTAGTGGTCCGACCCTAGTGGTCCAACCCTAGTGGTTACCAGTTACCAGTTACCAGTTACCATTTACCAGTTACCAGTTACCAGTTACCAGTTACCAGTTACCAGTTACCAGTTACCAGTTACCAGTTACCAGTTACCAGTTACCAGTTACCAGTTACCAGTTACCAGTTACCAGTTACCAGTTACCAGTTACCAGTTACCAGTTACCAGTTACCAGTTACCAGTTACCAGTTACCAGTTACCAGTTACCAGTTACCAGTTACCAGTTACCAGTTACCAGTTACCAGTTACCAGTTACCAGTTACCAGTTACCAGTTACCAGTTACCCTAGTGGTCCGACCCTAGTGGTCCGACCCTAGTGGTCCGACCCTAGTGGTCCGACCCTAGTGGTCCGACCCTAGTGGTCCGACCCTAGTGGTCCGACCCTAGTGGTCCGACCCTAGTGGTCCGACCCTAGTGGTCCGACCCTAGTGGTCCGACCCTAGTGGTCCGACCCTAGTGGTCCGACCCTAGTGGTCCGACCCTAGTGGTCCGACCCTAGTGGTCCGACCCTAGTGGTCCGACCCTAGTGGTCCGACCCTAGTGGTCCGACCCTAGTGGTCCGACCCTAGTGGTCCGACCCTAGTGGTCCGACCCTAGTGGTCCGACCCTAGTGGTCCGACCCTAGTGGTCCGACCCTAGTGGTCCGACCCAAGTGGTCCGACCCTAGTGGTCCGACCCTAGTGGTCCGACCCTAGTGGTCCGACCCTAGTGGTCCGACCCTAGTGGTCCGACCCTAGTGGTCCGACCCTAGTGGTCCGACCCTAGTGGTCCGACCCTAGTGGTCCGACCCTAGTGGTCCGACCCTAGTGGTCCGACCCTAGTGGTCCGACCCTAGTGGTCCGACCCTAGTGGTCCGACCCTAGTGGTCCGACCCTAGTGGTCCGACCCTAGTGGTCCGACCCTAGTGGTCCGACCCTAGTGGTCCGACCCTAGTGGTCCGACCCTAGTGGTCCGACCCTAGTGGTCCGACCCTCGTGGTCCGACCATCGTGGTCCGACCCTAGTGGTCCGACCCTAGTGGTCCGACCCTAGTGGTCCGACCCTAGTGGTCCGACCCTAGTGGTCCGACCCTAGTGGTCCGACCCTAGTGGTCCGACCCTAGTGGTCCGACCCTAGTGGTCCGACCCTAGTGGTCCGACCCTAGTGGTCCGACCCTAGTGGTCCGACCCTAGTGGTCCGACCCTAGTGGTCCGACCCTAGTGGTCCGACCCTAGTGGTCCGACCCTAGTGGTCCGACCCTAGTGGTCCGACCCTAGTGGTCCGACCCTAGTGGTCCGACCCTAGTGGTCCGACCCTAGTGGTCCGACCCTAGTGGTCCGACCCTAGTGGTCCGACCCTAGTGGTCCGACCCTAGTGGTCCGACCCTAGTGGTCCGACCCTAGTGGTCCGACCCTAGTGGTCCGACCCTAGTGGTCCGACCCTAGTGGTCCGACCCTAGTGGTCCGACCCTAGTGGTCCGACCCTAGTGGTCCGACCCTAGTGGTCCGACCCTAGTGGTCCGACCCTAGTGGTCCGACCCTAGTGGTCCGACCCTAGTGGTCCGACCCTAGTGGTCCGACCCTAGTGGTCCGACCCTAGTGGTTACCAGTTACCATTTACCAGTTACCAGTTACCAGTTACCAGTTACCAGTTACCAGTTACCAGTTACCAGTTACCAGTTACCAGTTACCAGTTACCAGTTACCAGTTACCAGTTACCAGTTACCAGTTACCAGTTACCAGTTACCAGTTACCCTAGTGGTCCGACCCTAGTGGTCCGACCCTAGTGGTCCGACCCTAGTGGTCCGACCCTAGTGGTCCGACCCTAGTGGTCCGACCCTAGTGGTCCGACCCTAGTGGTCCGACCCTAGTGGTCCGACCCTAGTGGTCCGACCCTAGTGGTCCGACCCTAGTGGTCCGACCCTAGTGGTCCGACCCTAGTGGTCCGACCCTAGTGGTCCGACCCTAGTGGTCCGACCCTAGTGGTCCGACCCTAGTGGTCCGACCCTAGTGGTCCGACCCTAGTGGTCCGACCCTAGTGGTCCGACCCTAGTGGTCCGACCCTAGTGGTCCGACCCTAGTGGTCCGACCCTAGTGGTCCGACCCTAGTGGTCCGACCCTAGTGGTCCGACCCTAGTGGTCCGACCCTAGTGGTCCGACCCTAGTGGTCCGACCCTAGTGGTCCGACCCTAGTGGTCCGACCCTAGTGGTCCGACCCTAGTGGTCCGACCCTAGTGGTTACCAGTTACCATTTACCAGTTACCAGTTACCAGTTACCAGTTACCAGTTACCAGTTACCAGTTACCAGTTACCAGTTACCAGTTACCAGTTACCAGTTACCAGTTACCAGTTACCAGTTACCAGTTACCAGTTACCAGTTACCAGTTACCAGTTACCCTAGTGGTCCGACCCTAGTGGTCCGACCCTAGTGGTCCGACCCTAGTGGTCCGACCCTAGTGGTCCGACCCTAGTGGTCCGACCCTAGTGGTCCGACCCTAGTGGTCCGACCCTAGTGGTCCGACCCTAGTGGTCCGACCCTAGTGGTCCGACCCTAGTGGTCCGACCCTAGTGGTCCGACCCTAGTGGTCCGACCCTAGTGGTCCGACCCTAGTGGTCCGACCCTAGTGGTCCGACCCTAGTGGTCCGACCCTAGTGGTCCGACCCTAGTGGTCCGACCCTAGTGGTCCGACCCTAGTGGTCCGACCCTAGTGGTCCGACCCTAGTGGTCCGACCCTAGTGGTCCGACCCTAGTGGTCCGACCCTAGTGGTCCGACCCTAGTGGTCCGACCCTAGTGGTCCGACCCTAGTGGTCCGACCCTAGTGGTCCGACCCTAGTGGTCCGACCCTAGTGGTCCGACCCTAGTGGTCCGACCCTAGTGGTCCGACCCTAGTGGTCCGACCCTAGTGGTCCGACCCTAGTGGTCCGACCCTAGTGGTCCGACCCTAGTGGTCCGACCCTAGTGGTCCGACCCTAGTGGTCCGACCCTAGTGGTCCGACCCTAGTGGTCCGACCCTAGTGGTCCGACCCTAGTGGTCCGACCCTAGTGGTCCGTTACCAGTTACCAGTTACCAGTTACCAGTTACCAGTTACCAATTACCAATTACCAGTTACCAGTTAATAGTAACCAGTAACCAGTTACCAGTTACCAGTTACCAGTTACCAGTTACCAGTTACCAGTTACCAGTTACCAGTTACCAGTTACCAGTTACCAGTTACCAGTTACCAGTAACCAGTAACCAGTTACCAGTTACCAGTTACCAGTTACCAGTTACCAGTTACCAGTTACCAGTTACCAGTTACCAGTTACCAGTTACCAGTTACCAGTTACCAGTTACCAGTTACCAGTTACCAGTTACCAGTTACCAGTTACCAGTTACCAGTTACCAGTTACCAGTTACCAGTTACCAGTTACCAGTTACCAGTTACCAGTTACCAGTTACCAGTTACCAGTTACCAGTTACCAGTTACCAGTTACCCTAGTGGTTCGACCCTAGTGGTCCGACCCTAGTGGTCCGACCCTAGTGGTCCGACCCTAGTGGTTACCAGTTACCAGTTACCAGTTACCAGTTACCAGTTACCAGTTACCAGTTACCAGTTACCAGTTACCAGTTACCAGTTACCAAATACCAGTTACCAGTTACCAGTTACCAGTTACCAGTTACCAGTTACCAGTTACCAGTTACCAGTTACCTGGTCCGACCCTAGTGGTCCGACCCTAGTGGTCCGACCCTAGTGGTCCGACCCTAGTGGTCCGACCCTAGTGGTCCGACCCTAGTGGTCCGACCCTAGTGGTCCGACCCTAGTGGTCCGACCCTAGTGGTCCGACCCTAGTGGTCCGACCCTAGTGGTCCGACCCTAGTGGTCCGACCCTAGTGGTCCGACCCTAGTGGTCCGACCCTAGTGGTCCGACCCTAGTGGTCCGACCCTAGTGGTCCGACCCTAGTGGTCCGACCCTAGTGGTCCGACCCTAGTGGTCCGACCCTAGTGGTCCGACCCTAGTGGTCCGACCCTAGTGGTCCGACCCTAGTGGTCCGACCCTAGTGGTCCGACCCTAGTGGTCCGACCCTAGTGGTCCGACCCTAGTGGTCCGACCCTAGTGGTCCGACCCTAGTGGTCCGACCCTAGTGGTCCGACCCTAGTGGTCCGACCCTAGTGGTCCGACCCTAGTGGTCCGACCCTAGTGGTCCGACCCTAGTGGTCCGACCCTAGTGGTCCGACCCTAGTGGTCCGACCCTAGTGGTCCGACCCTAGTGGTCCGACCCTAGTGGTCCGACCCTAGTGGTCCGACCCTAGTGGTCCGACCCTAGTGGTCCGACCCTAGTGGTCCGACCCTAGTGGTCCGACCCTAGTGGTCCGACCCTAGTGGTCCGACCCTAGTGGTCCGACCCTAGTGGTCCGACCCTAGTGGTCCGACCCTAGTGGTCCGACCCTAGTGGTCCGACCCTAGTGGTCCGACCCTAGTGGTCCGACCCTAGTGGTCCGACCCTAGTGGTCCGACCCTAGTGGTCCGACCCTAGTGGTCCGACCCTAGTGGTCCGACCCTAGCGGTCCGACCCTAGCGGTCCGACCCTAGTGGTCCGACCCTAGTGGTCCGACCCTAGTGGTCCGACCATAGTGGTCCGACCCTAGTGGTCCGACCCTAGTGGTCCGACCCTAGTGGTCCGACCATAGTGGTCCGACCCTAGTGGTCCGACCCTAGTGGTCCGACCCTAGTGGTCCGACCCTAGTGGTCCGACCCTAGCGGTCCGACCCTAGTGGTCCGACCCTAGTGGTCCGACCCTAGTGGTCCGACCCTAGTGGTCCGACCCTAGTGGTCCGACCCTAGTGGTCCGACCCTAGTGGTCCGACCCTAGTGGTCCGACCCTAGTGGTCCGACCCTAGTGGTCCGACCCTAGTGGTCCGACCCTAGTGGTCCGACCCTAGTGGTCCGACCCTAGTGGTCCGACCCTAGTGGTCCGACCCTAGTGGTCCGACCCTAGTGGTCCGACCCTAGTGGTCCGACCCTAGTGGTCCGACCCTAGTGGTCCGACCCTAGTGGTCCGACCCTAGTGGTCCGACCCTAGTGGTCCGACCCTAGTGGTCCGACCCTAGTGGTCCGACCCTAGTGGTCCGACCCTAGTGGTCCGACCCTAGTGGTCCGACCCTAGTGGTCCGACCCTAGTGGTCCGACCCTAGTGGTCCGACCCTAGTGGTCCGACCCTAGTGGTCCGACCCTAGTGGTCCGACCCTAGTGGTCCGACCCTAGTGGTCCGACCCTAGTGGTCCGACCCTAGTGGTCCGACCCTAGTGGTCCGACCCTAGTGGTCCGACCCTAGTGGTCCGACCCTAGTGGTTACCAGTTACCAGTTACCATTTACCAGTTACCAGTTACCAGTTACCAGTTACCAGTTACCAGTTACCAGTTACCAGTTACCAGTTACCAGTTACCAGTTACCAGTTACCAGTTACCAGTTACCAGTTACCAGTTACCAGTTACCAGTTACCAGTTACCAGTTACCAGTTACCAGTTACCAGTTACCAGTTACCAGTTACCAGTTACCAGTTACCAGTTACCAGTTACCAGTTACCAGTTACCAGTTACCAGTTACCAGTTACCAGTTACCAGTTACCAGTTACCAGTTACCAGTTACCAGTTACCAGTTACCAGTTACCAGTTACCAGTTACCAGTTACCAGTTACCCTAGTGGTCCGACCCTAGTGGTCCGACCCTAGTGGTCCGACCCTAGTGGTCCGACCCTAGTGGTCCGACCCTAGTGGTCCGACCCTAGTGGTCCGACCCTAGTGGTCCGACCCTAGTGGTCCGACCCTAGTGGTCCGACCCTAGTGGTCCGACCCTAGTGGTCCGACCCTAGTGGTCCGACCCTAGTGGTCCGACCCTAGTGGTCCGACCCTAGTGGTCCGACCCTAGTGGTCCGACCCTAGTGGTCCGACCCTAGTGGTCCGACCCTAGTGGTCCGACCCTAGTGGTCCGACCCTAGTGGTCCGACCCTAGTGGTCCGACCCTAGTGGTCCGACCCTAGTGGTCCGACCCTAGTGGTCCGACCCTAGTGGTCCGACCCTAGTGGTCCGACCCTAGTGGTCCGACCCTAGTGGTCCGACCCTAGTGGTCCGACCCTAGTGGTCCGACCCTAGTGGTCCGACCCTAGTGGTCCGACCCTAGTGGTCCGACCCTAGTGGTCCGACCCTAGTGGTCCGACCCTAGTGGTCCGACCCTAGTGGTCCGACCCTAGTGGTCCGACCCTAGTGGTCCGACCCTAGTGGTCCGACCCTAGTGGTCCGACCCTAGTGGTCCGACCCTAGTGGTCCGACCCTAGTGGTCCGACCCTAGTGGTCCGACCCTAGTGGTCCGACCCTAGTGGTCCGACCCTAGTGGTCCGACCCTAGTGGTCCGACCCTAGTGGTCCGACCCTAGTGGTCCGACCCTAGTGGTCCGACCCTAGTGGTCCGACCCTAGTGGTCCGACCCTAGTGGTCCGACCCTAGTGGTCCGACCCTAGTGGTCCGACCCTAGTGGTCCGACCCTAGTGGTCCGACCCTAGTGGTCCGACCCTAGTGGTCCGACCCTAGTGGTCCGACCCTAGTGGTCCGACCCTAGTGGTCCGACCCTAGTGGTCCGACCCTAGTGGTCCGACCCTAGTGGTCCGACCCTAGTGGTCCGACCCTAGTGGTCCGACCCTAGTGGTCCGACCCTAGTGGTCCGACCCTAGTGGTCCGACCCTAGTGGTCCGACCCTAGTGGTCCGACCCTAGTGGTCCGACCCTAGTGGTCCGACCCTAGTGGTCCGACCCTAGTGGTCCGACCCTAGTGGTCCGACCCTAGTGGTCCGACCCTAGTGGTCCGACCCTAGTGGTCCGACCCTAGTGGTCCGACCCTAGTGGTCCGACCCTAGTGGTCCGACCCTAGTGGTCCGACCCTAGTGGTCCGACCCTAGTGGTCCGACCCTAGTGGTCTGACCCTAGTGGTCCGACCCTAGTGGTCCGACCCTAGTGGTCCGACCCTAGTGGTCCGACCCTAGTGGTCCGACCCTAGTGGTCCGACCCTAGTGGTCCGACCCTAGTGGTCCGACCCTAGTGGTTACCAGTTACCAGTAACCAGTTACCAGTTACCAGTTACCAGTTACCAGTGGTCCGACCCTAGTGGTCCGACCCTAGTGGTCCGACCCTAGTGGTCCGACCCTAGTGGTTACCAGTTACCAGTTACCAGTTACCAGTTACCAGTTACCAGTTACCAGTTACCAGTTACCAGTTACCAGTTACCAGTTACCAGTTACCAGTTACCAGTTACCAGTTACCAGTTACCCTAGTGGTCCGACCCTAGTGGTCCGACCCTAGTGGTCCGACCCTAGTGGTCCGACCCTAGTGGTCCGACCCTAGTGGTCCGACCCTAGTGGTCCGACCCTAGTGGTCCGACCCTAGTGGTCCGACCCTAGTGGTCCGACCCTAGTGGTCCGACCCTAGTGGTCCGACCCTAGTGGTCCGACCCTAGTGGTCCGACCCTAGTGGTCCGACCCTAGTGGTCCGACCCTAGTGGTCCGACCCTAGTGGTCCGACCCTAGTGGTCCGACCCTAGTGGTCCGACCCTAGTGGTCCGACCCTAGTGGTCCGACCCTAGTGGTCCGACCCTAGTGGTCCGACCCTAGTGGTCCGACCCTAGTGGTCCGACCCTAGTGGTCCGACCCTAGTGGTCCGACCCTAGTGGTCCGACCCTAGTGGTCCGACCCTAGTGGTCCGACCCTAGTGGTCCGACCCTAGTGGTCCGACCCTAGTGGTCCGACCCTAGTGGTCCGACCCTAGTGGTCCGACCCTAGTGGTCCGACCCTAGTGGTCCGACCCTAGTGGTCCGACCCTAGTGGTCCGACCCTAGTGGTCCGACCCTAGTGGTCCGACCCTAGTGGTCCGACCCTAGTGGTCCGACCCTAGTGGTCCGACCCTAGTGGTCCGACCCTAGTGGTCCGACCCTAGTGGTCCGACCCTAGTGGTCCGACCCTAGTGGTCCGACCCTAGTGGTCCGACCCTAGTGGTCCGACCCTAGTGGTCCGACCCTAGTGGTCCGACCCTAGTGGTCCGACCCTAGTGGTCCGACCCTAGTGGTCCGACCCTAGTGGTCCGACCCTAGTGGTCCGACCCTAGTGGTCCGACCCTAGTGGTCCGACCCTAGTGGTCCGACCCTAGTGGTCCGACCCTAGTGGTCCGACCCTAGTGGTCCGACCCTAGTGGTCCGACCCTAGTGGTCCGACCCTAGTGGTCCGACCCTAGTGGTCCGACCCTAGTGGTCCGACCCTAGTGGTCCGACCCTAGTGGTCCGACCCTAGTGGTCCGACCCTAGTGGTCCGACCCTAGTGGTCCGACCCTAGTGGTCCGACCCTAGTGGTCCGACCCTAGTGGTCCGACCCTAGTGGTCCGACCCTAGTGGTCCGACCCTAGTGGTCCGACCCTAGTGGTCCGACCCTAGTGGTCCGACCCTAGTGGTCCGACCCTAGTGGTCCGACCCTAGTGGTCCGACCCTAGTGGTCCGACCCTAGTGGTCCGACCCTAGTGGTCCGACCCTAGTGGTCCGACCCTAGTGGTCCGACCCTAGTGGTCCGACCCTAGTGGTCCGACCCTAGTGGTCCGACCCTAGTGGTCCGACCCTAGTGGTCCGACCCTAGTGGTCCGACCCTAGTGGTCCGACCCTAGTGGTCCGACCCTAGTGGTCCGACCCTAGTGGTCCGACCCTAGTGGTCCGACCCTAGTGGTCCGACCCTAGTGGTCCGACCCTAGTGGTCCGACCCTAGTGGTCCGACCCTAGTGGTCCGACCCTAGTGGTCCGACCCTAGTGGTCCGACCCTAGTGGTTACCAGTTACCAGTTACCATTTACCAGTTACCAGTTACCAGTTACCAGTTACCAGTTACCAGTTACCAGTTACCAGTTACCAGTTACCAGTTACCAGTTACCAGTTACCCTAGTGGTCCGACCCTAGTGGTCCGACCCTAGTGGTCCGACCCTAGTGGTCCGACCCTAGTGGTCCGACCCTAGTGGTCCGACCCTAGTGGTCCGACCCTAGTGGTCCGACCCTAGTGGTCCGACCCTAGTGGTCCGACCCTAGTGGTCCGACCCTAGTGGTCCGACCCTAGTGGTCCGACCCTAGTGGTCCGACCCTAGTGGTCCGACCCTAGTGGTCCGACCCTAGTGGTCCGACCCTAGTGGTCCGACCCTAGTGGTCCGACCCTAGTGGTCCGACCCTAGTGGTCCGACCCTAGTGGTCCGACCCTAGTGGTCCGACCCTAGTGGTCCGACCCTAGTGGTCCGACCCTAGTGGTCCGACCCTAGTGGTCCGACCCTAGTGGTCCGACCCTAGTGGTCCGACCCTAGTGGTCCGACCCTAGTGGTCCGACCCTAGTGGTCCGACCCTAGTGGTCCGACCCTAGTGGTCCGACCCTAGTGGTCCGACCCTAGTGGTCCGACCCTAGTGGTCCGACCCTAGTGGTCCGACCCTAGTGGTCCGACCCTAGTGGTCCGACCCTAGTGGTCCGACCCTAGTGGTCCGACCCTAGTGGTCCGACCCTAGTGGTCCGACCCTAGTGGTCCGACCCTAGTGGTCCGACCCTAGTGGTCCGACCCTAGTGGTCCGACCCTAGTGGTCCGACCCTAGTGGTCCGACCCTAGTGGTCCGACCCTAGTGGTCCGACCCTAGTGGTCCGACCCTAGTGGTCCGACCCTAGTGGTCCGACCCTAGTGGTCCGACCCTAGTGGTCCGACCCTAGTGGTCCGACCCTAGTGGTCCGACCCTAGTGGTCCGACCCTAGTGGTCCGACCCTAGTGGTCCGACCCTAGTGGTCCGACCCTAGTGGTCCGACCCTAGTGGTCCGACCCTAGTGGTCCGACCCTAGTGGTCCGACCCTAGTGGTCCGACCCTAGTGGTCCGACCCTAGTGGTCCGACCCTAGTGGTCCGACCCTAGTGGTCCGACCCTAGTGGTCCGACCCTAGTGGTCCGACCCTAGTGGTCCGACCCTAGTGGTCCGACCCTAGTGGTCCGACCCTAGTGGTCCGACCCTAGTGGTCCGACCCTAGTGGTCCGACCCTAGTGGTCCGACCCTAGTGGTCCGACCCTAGTGGTCCGACCCTAGTGGTCCGACCCTAGTGGTCCGACCCTAGTGGTCCGACCCTAGTGGTCCGACCCTAGTGGTCCGACCCTAGTGGTCCGACCCTAGTGGTCCGACCCTAGTGGTCCGACCCTAGTGGTCCGACCCTAGTGGTCCGACCCTAGTGGTCCGACCCTAGTGGTCCGACCCTAGTGGTCCGACCCTAGTGGTCCGACCCTAGTGGTCCGACCCTAGTGGTCCGACCCTAGTGGTCCGACCCTAGTGGTCCGACCCTAGTGGTCCGACCCTAGTGGTCCGACCCTAGTGGTCCGACCCTAGTGGTCCGACCCTAGTGGTCCGACCCTAGTGGTCCGACCCTAGTGGTTACCAGTTACCAGTAACCAGTTACCAGTTACCAGTTACCAGTTACCAGTTACCAGTGGTCCGACCCTAGTGGTCCGACCCTAGTGGTCCGACCCTAGTGGTCCGACCCTAGTGGTTACCAGTTACCAGTTACCAGTTACCAGTTACCAGTTACCAGTTACCAGTTACCAGTTACCAGTTACCAGTTACCAGTTACCAGTTACCAGTTACCAGTTACCAGTTACCAGTTACCAGTTACCAGTTACCAGTTACCAGTTACCAGTTACCAGTTACCAGTTACACTAGTGGTCCGACCCTAGTGGTCCGACCCTAGTGGTCCGACCCTAGTGGTCCGACCCTAGTGGTCCGACCCTAGTGGTCCGACCCTAGTGGTCCGACCCTAGTGGTCCGACCCTAGTGGTCCGACCCTAGTGGTCCGACCCTAGTGGTCCGACCCTAGTGGTCCGACCCTAGTGGTCCGACCCTAGTGGTCCGACCCTAGTGGTCCGACCCTAGTGGTCCGACCCTAGTGGTCCGACCCTAGTGGTCCGACCCTAGTGGTCCGACCCTAGTGGTCCGACCCTAGTGGTCCGACCCTAGTGGTCCGACCCTAGTGGTCCGACCCTAGTGGTCCGACCCTAGTGGTCCGACCCTAGTGGTCCGACCCTAGTGGTCCGACCCTAGTGGTCCGACCCTAGTGGTCCGACCCTAGTGGTCCGACCCTAGTGGTCCGACCCTAGTGGTCCGACCCTAGTGGTCCGACCCTAGTGGTCCGACCCTAGTGGTCCGACCCTAGTGGTCCGACCCTAGTGGTCCGACCCTAGTGGTCCGACCCTAGTGGTCCGACCCTAGTGGTCCGACCCTAGTGGTCCGACCCTAGTGGTCCGACCCTAGTGGTCCGACCCTAGTGGTCCGACCCTAGTGGTCCGACCCTAGTGGTCCGACCCTAGTGGTCCGACCCTAGTGGTCCGACCCTAGTGGTCCGACCCTAGTGGTCCGACCCTAGTGGTCCGACCCTAGTGGTCCGACCCTAGTGGTCCGACCCTAGTGGTCCGACCCTAGTGGTCCGACCCTAGTGGTCCGACCCTAGTGGTCCGACCCTAGTGGTCCGACCCTAGTGGTCCGACCCTAGTGGTCCGACCCTAGTGGTCCGACCCTAGTGGTCCGACCCTAGTGGTCCGACCCTAGTGGTCCGACCCTAGTGGTCCGACCCTAGTGGTCCGACCCTAGTGGTCCGACCCTAGTGGTCCGACCCTAGTGGTCCGACCCTAGTGGTCCGACCCTAGTGGTCCGACCCTAGTGGTCCGACCCTAGTGGTCCGACCCTAGTGGTCCGACCCTAGTGGTCCGACCCTAGTGGTCCGACCCTAGTGGTCCGACCCTAGTGGTCCGACCCTAGTGGTCCGACCCTAGTGGTCCGACCCTAGTGGTCCGACCCTAGTGGTCCGACCCTAGTGGTCCGACCCTAGTGGTCCGACCCTAGTGGTCCGACCCTAGTGGTCCGACCCTAGTGGTCCGACCCTAGTGGTCCGACCCTAGTGGTCCGACCCTAGTGGTCCGACCCTAGTGGTCCGACCCTAGTGGTCCGACCCTAGTGGTCCGACCCTAGTGGTCCGACCCTAGTGGTCCGACCCTAGTGGTCCGACCCTAGTGGTCCGACCCTAGTGGTCCGACCCTAGTGGTCCGACCCTAGTGGTCCGACCCTAGTGGTCCGACCCTAGTGGTCCGACCCTAGTGGTCCGACCCTAGTGGTCCGACCCTAGTGGTCCGACCCTAGTGGTCCGACCCTAGTGGTCCGACCCTAGTGGTCCGACCCTAGTGGTCCGACCCTAGTGGTCCGACCCTAGTGGTCCGACCCTAGTGGTCCGACCCTAGTGGTCCGACCCTAGTGGTCCGACCCTAGTGGTCCGACCCTAGTGGTTACCAGTTACCAGTAACCAGTTACCAGTTAACAGTTACCAGTTACCAGTGGTCCGACCCTAGTGGTCCGACCCTAGTGGTCCGACCCTAGTGGTCCGACCCTAGTGGTCCGACCCTAGTGGTCCGACCCTAGTGGTCCGACCCTAGTGGTCCGACCCTAGTGGTCCGACCCTAGTGGTCCGACCCTAGTGGTCCGACCCTAGTGGTCCGACCCTAGTGGTCCGACCCTAGTGGTCCGACCCTAGTGGTCCGACCCTAGTGGTCCGACCCTAGTGGTCCGACCCTAGTGGTCCGACCCTAGTGGTCCGACCCTAGTGGTCCGACCCTAGTGGTCCGACCCTAGTGGTCCGACCCTAGTGGTCCGACCCTAGTGGTCCGACCCTAGTGGTCCGACCCTAGTGGTCCGACCCTAGTGGTCCGACCCTAGTGGTCCGACCCTAGTGGTCCGACCCTAGTGGTCCGACCCTAGTGGTCCGACCCTAGTGGTCCGACCCTAGTGGTCCGACCCTAGTGGTCCGACCCTAGTGGTCCGACCCTAGTGGTCCGACCCTAGTGGTCCGACCCTAGTGGTCCGACCCTAGTGGTCCGACCCTAGTGGTCCGACCCTAGTGGTCCGACCCTAGTGGTCCGACCCTAGTGGTCCGACCCTAGTGGTCCGACCCTAGTGGTCCGACCCTAGTGGTCCGACCCTAGTGGTCCGACCCTAGTGGTCCGACCCTAGTGGTCCGACCCTAGTGGTCCGACCCTAGTGGTCCGACCCTAGTGGTCCGACCCTAGTGGTCCGACCCTAGTGGTCCGACCCTAGTGGTCCGACCCTAGTGGTTGGTGACTGGTGACTGGTGACTGGTGACTGGTGACTGGTGACTTGTGACTGGTGACTGGTGACTGGTGACTGGTGACTGGTGACTGGTGACTGGTGACTGGTGACTGGTGACTGGTGACTGGTGACTGGTGACTGGTGACTGGTGACTGGTGACTGGTGACTGGTGACTGGTGACTGGTGACTGGTGACTGGTGACTGGTGACTGGTGACTGGTGACTGGTGACTGGTGACTGGTGACTGGTGACTGGTGACTGGTGACTGGTGACTGGTGACTGGTGACTGGTGACTGGTGACTGGTGACTGGTGACTGGTGACTGGTGACTGGTGACTGGTGACTGGTGACTGGTGACTGGTGACCGGTGACTGGTGACTGGTGACTGGTGACTGGTGACTGGTGACTGGTGACTGGTGGTTTATATTAGTTAGTTACCGGTGGCTGGTGACTGGTGATTGGTGACTGGTGACGCGAAATCCTCAAATCCAGGGTGCGCGAAATCCTCATATCCAGGGTGCGCGAAATCCTCAAATCAAGGGTGCGCGAAATCCTCATATCCAGGCTGTGCGAAATCTTCATATCCAGTGTGCGCAAAATCCTCAAATCCTAGTGGTCCGACCCTAGTGGTCCGACCCTAGTGGTCCGACCCTAGTGGTCCGACCCTAGTGGTCCGACCCTAGTGGTCCGACCCTAGTGGTCCGACCCTAGTGGTCCGACCCTAGTGGTCCGACCCTAGTGGTCCGACCCTAGTGGTCCGACCCTAGTGGTCCGACCCTAGTGGTCCGACCCTAGTGGTCCGACCCTAGTGGTCCGACCCTAGTGGTCCGACCCTAGTGGTCCGACCCTAGTGGTCCGACCCTAGTGGTCCGACCCTAGTGGTCCGACCCTAGTGGTCCGACCCTAGTGGTCCGACCCTAGTGGTCCGACCCTAGTGGTCCGACCCTAGTGGTCCGACCCTAGTGGTCCGACCCTAGTGGTCCGACCCTAGTGGTCCGACCCTAGTGGTCCGACCCTAGTGGTCCGACCCTAGTGGTCCGACCCTAGTGGTCCGACCCTAGTGGTCCGACCCTAGTGGTCCGACCCTAGTGGTCCGACCCTAGTGGTCCGACCCTAGTGGTCCGACCCTAGTGGTCCGACCCTAGTGGTCCGACCCTAGTGGTCCGACCCTAGTGGTCCGACCCTAGTGGTCCGACCCTAGTGGTCCGACCCTAGTGGTCCGACCCTAGTGGTCCGACCCTAGTGGTCCGACCCTAGTGGTCCGACCCTAGTGGTCCGACCCTAGTGGTCCGACCCTAGTGGTCCGACCCTAGTGGTCCGACCCTAGTGGTCCGACCCTAGTGGTCCGACCCTAGTGGTCCGACCCTAGTGGTCCGACCCTAGTGGTCCGACCCTAGTGGTCCGACCCTTGTGGTCCGACCCTAGTGGTCCGACCCTAGTGGTCCGACCCTAGTGGTCCGACCCTAGTGGTCCGACCCTAGTGGTCCGACCCTAGTGGTCCGACCCTAGTGGTCCGACCCTAGTGGTCCGACCCTAGTGGTCCGACCCTAGTGGTCCGACCCTAGTGGTCCGACCCTAGTGGTCCGACCCTAGTGGTCCGACCCTAGTGGTCCGACCCTAGTGGTCCGACCCTAGTGGTCCGACCCTAGTGGTCCGACCCTAGTGGTCCGACCCTAGTGGTCCGACCCTAGTGGTCCGACCCTAGTGGTCCGACCCTAGTGGTCCGACCCTAGTGGTCCGACCCTAGTGGTCCGACCCTAGTGGTCCGACCCTAGTGGTCCGACCCTAGTGGTCCGACCCTAGTGGTCCGACCCTAGTGGTCCGACCCTAGTGGTCCGACCCTAGTGGTCCGACCCTAGTGGTCCGACCCTAGTGGTCCGACCCTAGTGGTCCGACCCTAGTGGTCCGACCCTAGTGGTCCGACCCTAGTGGTCCGACCCTAGTGGTCCGACCCTAGTGGTCCGACCCTAGTGGTCCGACCCTAGTGGTCCGACCCTAGTGGTCCGACGCTAGTGGTCTGGTGACTGGTGACTGGTGACTGGTGACTGGTGACTGGTGACTGGTGACTGGTGACTGGTGACTGGTGACTGGTGACTGGTGACTGGTGACTGGTGACTGGTACTGGTGACTGGTGACTGGTGACTGGTGACTGGTGACTGGTGACTGGTGACTGGTGACTGGTGACTGGTGACTGGTGACTGGTGACTGGTGACTGGTGACTGGTGACTGGTGACTGGTGACTGGTGACTGGTGACTGGTGACTGGTGACTGGTGACTGGTGACTGGTGACTGGTGACTGGTGACTGGTGACTGGTGACTGGTGACTGGTGACTGGTGACTGGTGACTGGTGACTGGTGACTGGTGACTGGTGACTGGTGACTGGTGACTGGTGACTGGTGACTGGTGACTGGTGACTGGTGACTGGTGACTGGTGACTGGTGACTGGTGACTGGTGACTGGTGACTGGTGACTGGTGACTGATGACTGGTGACTGGTGACTGGTGACTGGTGACTGGTGACTGGTGACTGGTGACTGGTGACTGGTGACTGGTGACTGGTGACTGGTGACTGGTGACTGGTGACTGGTGACTGGTGACTGGTGACTGGTGACTGGTGACTGGTGACTGGTGACTGGTGACTGGTGACTGGTGACTGGTGGTTTATATTAGTTAGTTACTGGTGGGTGGTGACTGGTGATTGGTGACTGGTGACGCGAAATCCTCATATCCAGGGTGCGCGAAATCCTCAAATCCAGGGTGCGCGAAATCCTCATATCCAGGGTGCGCGAAATCCTCAAATCCAGGGTGCGCGAAATCCTCAAGTCCAGGGTGCGCGAAATCCTCAAATCCAGGGTGCGCGAAATCCTCATATCCAGGGTGCGCGAAATCCTCAAATCCAGGGTTGGCGAAATCCCCATATCCAGGGTGTACGAAATCCTCATATCCAGGGTGCGCGAAATCCTCAAATCCAGGGTGCGCGAAATCCTCATATCCAGGGTGCGCGAAATCCTCAAATCCAGGGTGGGCGAAATCCTCAAATCAAGGGTGCGCGAAATCCTCATATCCAGGGTGCGCCAGTCACCAGTGACCAGTCACCAGTCACCAGTCACCAGTCACCAGTCACCAGTCACCAGTCACCAGTCACCAGTCACCAGTCACCAGTCACAATCACAAGTCACAAGTCACAAGTTACCAGTCACAAGTCACCAGTCACCAGTCACCAGTCACCAGTCACCAGTCACAAGTCACCAGTCTCCAGTCACAAGTCACCAGTCACCAGTCACAAGGCACCAGTCACCAGTCACCAGTCACCAGTCACCAGTCACCAGTCACCAGTCACCAGTCACCAGTCAACAGTCACCAGTCACCAGTCACCAGTCACCAGTCACCAGTCACCAGTTACCAGTCACCAGTCACCAGTCACCAGTCACCAGTCACCAGTCACCAGTCACCAGTCACCAGTCACCAGTCACCAGTCATCAGTCACCAGTCACCAGTCACCAGTCACCAGTCACCAGTCACCAGTCACCAGTCACCAGTCACCAGTCACCAGTCACCAGTCACCAGTCACCAGTCACCAGTCACCAGTCACTAGTCACCAGTCACATGTTACCAGTCACATGTCACCAGTCACCAGTCACCAGTCACCAGTCACCAGTCACCAGTCACCAGTCACCAGTCACCAGTCACCAGTCACCAGTCACCAGTCACCAGTCACCAGTCACCAGTCACCAGTCACCAGTCACCAGTCACCAGTCACCAGTCATCAGTCACCAGTCATCAGTCACCAGTCACCAGTCACCAGTCACCAGTCACCAGTCACCAGTCACCAGTCACCAGTCACCAGTCACCAGTCACCAGTCACCAGTCACCAGTCACTAGTCACCAGTCACATGTTACCAGTCACATGTCACCAGTCACCAGTCACCAGTCACCAGTCACCAGTCACCAGTCACCAGTCACCAGTCACCAGTCACCAGTCACCAGTCACCAGTCACCAGTCACCAGTCACCAGTCACCAGTCACCAGTCACCAGTCACCAGTCACCAGTCACCAGTCACCAGTCACCAGTCACCAGTCACCAGTCACCAGTCACCAGTCACCAGTCACCAGTCACCAGTCACCAGTCACCAGTCACCAGTCACCACTCACCAGTCACCACTCACCAGTCACCACTCACCAGTCACCAGTCACCAGTCACCAGTCACCAGTCACCAGTCACCAGTCACCAGTCACCAGTCACCAGTCACCAGTCACCAGTCACCAGTCACCAGTCACCAGTCACCAGTCACCAGTCACCAGTCACCAGTCACCAGTCACCAGTCACCAGTCACCAGTCAGCAGTCACTGGTAACTGGTAACTGGTGGTTTATTTTAGTTAGTTACTGGTGACTGGTGGTTTATATTAGTTAGTTACTGGTGGCTGGTAACTGTTGACGCGAAATCCCCTTATGCAGGGTGCGCGAAATCCTCATATCCAGTGTGCGCGAAATCCTCAAATCAAGGGTGCACGAAATCCTCAAAGCCAGGGTGCGCGAAATCCTCAAATCCAGGGTGCGCGAAATCCTCATATTCAGGGTGCGCGAAATCCTCAAATCCAGGGTGCGCGAAATCCTCATATCCAGGGTGCGCGAAATCCTCAAATCCAGGGTGCGCGAAATCCTCATATCCAGGGTGCGCGAAATCCTCAAATCCAGGGTGCGCGAAATCCTCAAGTCCAGGGTGCGCGAAATCCTCAAATCCAGGGTGCGCGAAATCCTCATATCCAGGGTGCGCGAAATCCTCAAATCCAGGGTTGGCGAAATCCCCATATCCAGGGTGCACGAAATCCTCATATCCAGGGTGCGCGAAATCCTCATATCCAGGGTGCGCGAAATCCTCATATCCAGGGTGCGCGAAATCCTCAAATCCAGGGTGCGCGAAATCCCCAAATCCAGTGTTCGATTAGTGTTGAATAATTGATAAATAAAAGATTACACTGTCAACGTTATAAAATGCGTTTTATTCTTAGCCAAATCCAATAGAAGAGAGAGAGAGAGATCTCAAAGAGTGACTGACGGAATATATGTATATAAGCTTTCGTTAAGTTTTTAGTACCTTGTTCAATTATGAATATCCAATGATAATGTAGTGTTTTAACTTCACATAAAATTAATATAACATCGCATATTATAATATAATAATGAATTAATTATATAATGTAATTTTTAAACTGAACATCCTCCCCAGCTGTGCGCGATGTACTTCAAAATGAACAGAGCGAACATCATATGGACCCTCCGTCGCCCTATGTTGCAATTCGCCGAATTCGCCCTATTTTGCATACATCTTATCATCAAAATTCATCTTGTCTGATCATCTTCCTTGGTTAGTTGACAGAAGACGTTGATCGGGTTGATGTTTGTTTGTTTACCGTGTGCGGTCCGGTTGATGTTCGTTCATTTGTGTGTGCTGCGGTGTTGTGTCGTATAATTTAAGCTTAGAGAAATAAAAAGTTGGAGTAAATTTCAGGTAGATAATCTAATTAGCTAGAATTATAATTAAAGTAAGTTTCAGGTTTCGTGGATTTTTTTTCGGGTATTAGTCATCTCTACTTGCGTGGCGCGATCCGTTATCCCAAGCCGTAATGGACCGCTCATCCATTCAAGACGATTGGGTTGTAATGTAGTGACGTCAACATATGTTTTTTTTTTTTTTTTTTTTTTTTTTTGATTTGTACATGATTTAATGTACATGCCAGTTATACATATGTGATTTATGTAAGTGAAGTGTAGGTGAAGTGTGGTGTTGTGACTCCCTTTAGTGCGTGTTTCTGGGAAAAATAACTTAAAATTAAAATTAGTGAAATGTGTTTTTTTTTTTTTGTAGATTAATGAGAAACATAAAGTGCATGATATGTGACGATCGCAACGGTTGTTTGTGTGTGAATATGTTTGTGTACCACGAATTTGATGCGTTTGGTTTGTTTCAGTATTTCGATTTCGTTTTGTCCCCCAAATGTAAAAAAATTCGCAAAATCAGAGGACGATGAACCGGATCGATGAAATAAAACAAGTGATGTGTCGGGTAAGTTTGCGGTTAGTACTAAGTTATTTCGTTGAATAATATATGTAAAATGTGTGTTTGAGTGTTTTTTGTTACGTCTTTTAATTAATATTAAATTAATTAAATTATTAGTTTTAAGTTAATTGTGTAGTGCTTGTGTTTATAAATTATTTATTTTATTAGTTGTAAGTTGATTGTGTAGTGCAAGTGTTGATAAATTTTTTGAATAAAAATTTTAATGCTTATTTAATTCGTTGTTGGTTTTGATAACTTGGAGTGTGGCTTTGTTTACTTGGCGTGTGGGTTGCCGTCGGTAATGTTACTTTCATCCGGGGTCTTATTGGATGGCAAAATGCATATTTTTGTAATTGGCCTTTTCATTTCTCCTCTCGCGGTTTTTAGGGTTACGACTCGAACCAAATTATCCTCACCTGTGTGTGTTGCAACGACGCGCGCCAGATTCCATTTGGTGGGTGGCAAGTGATCCTCTTTTGTTAAGACCAATTCTCCAACTTTCGGCTGTCTTTCCTCTTTTAGCCACTTGGGTCTTTGCTGGAGACGTGTTAAGTATTCCGACTGCCACTTTTTCCAGAATGCTTGTAGCGCTTGTTGAATTTTCTGCCATCTCTGTAGAGGTCCGATTTTTATATCTGTCATATCCCCTTGTGGAAGTGCATCGATAGATCTCCCAATTAGAAAGTGACCAGGGGTGATCGCCGTAAAATCGTGTGGATTGTTGGTCATCGGACATAATGGCCTTGAATTAAGGCATGCTTCGATCTGGTGCAGCAATGTCGTGAGTTCCTCAAATGTGTAGGTCTCTTCTCTGGTGACGCGCTTGAGATGTTGCTTAATGGACTTCACTCCGGCCTCCCACAATCCACCGAAATGGGGCGATGCTGGCGGAATGAAATGCCACTGGATTCCTTCAATGGCTTGCATCTCTGCTACTGTGGTCCAGTCCATTTTCGCCTCCTTAAGAAGTCTCCCCAGTTCGCGGGTAGCACCTACAAAATTGGTGGCGTTGTCACTAAATATATTTGTACACCTTCCTCTTTGTGACATAAATCGTCGAAACGCTGCTAAAAAGGCTTGAGTGGTAAGGTCACTAACTTATTCAATATGTATAGCTTTGGAGACAGCTGGCGAAAGATCGTGCTGGCTGGAGAGGCATGTTGGTTGAGGCCCAGGTCCACCCCGGACTGTAGCGCCACAAGAAGAAGAAGAAGAAGAAGCTTTGGTGGCTAAACAGATAAAAATTGCAAAATATGCTTTATACCTTTTCGCGTTCCGTCCTCTCCAAGTCTTTACTTCAATAGGGCCTGCATAATCGACCCCTGTGTTGGTAAATGGGGATGATACGCATACTCTGGGGGCTGGCAAGTTGCCCATCAGCTGATACGATGCTTTTGCCCTATACCTGTAACATGTGACGCATCTGTTGATGACACCTTTTACTGTGTTTTTCCAGTAAGGACCTCGTGTGTGCATCTTCAATCAACAGTTTCGTGAAATGATGATTTGCACGAAGTATGATAGGATGCTGTTGGTCATATGTGAGTTCCGAGTTTTGTAATTTACCTCCAACTCTCAAGATTCCTTCCGTGTCGGTGTACGCGCAGAGTAATTTGGGTGTCTTAAAATTATTATTTCCCTGAAACATCTCTGATTGAGCCCTTTTGATGATGTTTATAAGTGCAGTGTCAAGTTCCTTCACAGTAAGTACGCCGAACAGTCTGTTTTCCGGTTTTTTCTTTAAATTGGTCAAAATCGCATGCAATAAGCCACGATTCGTGTTAATTGACCAAGGTTTTATTTGGATTCAATCAACTTGTCCAAACGATTTGTTACCTGTGTGACTGTATGTGCTTTAACAGTTCTTTTCTCTTCCTCTGTTTCTTGTGCTGTTGGCTGTGGTGGTTGTTCGAAATGCCACGATCTTCTAAGAAAGTCCGGCCCGTTCCACCAGAGGGTGTTGGTTATCAACGCCGATGGCCTCATCCCTCTCGAGGCTATATCAGCAGGGTTCAGCTCACTCGGAACGTGCTTCCAACTATCTTGTTTAACGAGCCGTTGTATTTCAGCAACCCTATTATAGACGAACGTTGCCCATTTCGTTGGAGGTCCTACTATCCATGATAATGCCACTGTAGAGTCGATCCATGCAAATTGCTTGACCGGTTGCAATCCCAAAATTTTTGCTGTGTAATTCAATAATGTAGCCAGGAGGACTGCCCCGCAGAGTTCCAGACGTGGCAGCGTCTGCGTTTTTACCGGCGCTACTCGCGTTTTGGCTATTAACACCTTCACATGGATTTCACCAGAGGATTCCAGCACGCGCAGGTAAACTACTGCTCCATATGCCTTTTCCGATGCATCCCCGAATCCGTGAAGCTGGATATCCTGATTCATTCCAAGCTGATGGATCCATCGCGGCACCTGTATCTGATCCAGTTGGGAAAGGTCATCACAAAAGGCAGCCCATTCTTTTTGCAGGCCTTTTGGAACAGGTACATCCCAGTCGCACTGCTCTTTCCAAAGCCTTTGCATAAGTATTTTCCCTTTGACGACAATGGGCGCGATCCATCCCATCGGATCAAATAATTTGACGATAGTTGAAAGCATGCTTCTCTTGGTAGGATTCGCTGCGTTAGCTGAGATACTATGGAATGACAGTGTATCCTTTTCCGGAAACCATTTGATTCCTAGGGCTGTAATTTGTTGCGGTGTGCTTGAAGAAAATAATACCTTCATTTCCCTATGGTCAATAGGTATTCCCCTTAAGATATCCTCGGAATTGCTGGCCCATTTCCTCAACTTGAACCCACCTGTTAATAAAAGAGTATTAACCTCGTTGCGTTTTGTTACAGCTTCTTCCACCGTATCTGCTCCTGTGAAAACGTCGTCTACATATATTGCCTCTTTTATAACTTCTGCTCCTTTTGGATAGTTTTTAACTTCCTCATCGGCTAACTGATTGAGACAGCGGATGGCCAAATACGGAGCACACGTTGTACCAAAGGTGACAGTTTGTAATCTATATAATTTGAGTGGCTCGTTTTCATCATTTCGCCAATATATGAGGTGATAATACGAGTCGTCTTTCCGTATGCGGATTTGCCGGTACATCTTCTCAATATCAGCTGTGAATGTGAATTTGTACCGCCTCCATTTCATGTTGACGTCTGAGATATCTATTTGGGTTTTCGGTCCAGTCATCAAATGTTGATTCAGTGATGAACCATCTGTTGATTTGGCTGCAGCATCAAATACCACGAGTAACTTCGTGGTGGAGCTATTTTCTCTGAATACTGCATGATGTGGTAAAACATAATGGTGTGGTGTACCTAAAATTTTATCTTCTATTTCGACTTCGGTCATATGCCCCAACTGTATATAATCTTGCATACACTTTTGGTATTCAAGTTTTAAATTTGGATTAATCCGAAATCTTCGCTCTAAGGAAGTGAATCTTCGTAAAGCTCCTGGTGCCGAAGGTCCTAGTGCAGGTCTCGCTCCTGCTTTAAAAGGTACCTCAAAGCGTCCACATGGTAATCGCTTCGTTGTTGATTGAAACAGCATTTCGCACTCTGTTTCTTCAACCCGTGGTTGAGGTTTGTAAGGAGCTTCCTCCACCTCCCAGAACTTCTGAAGTTGACGCCCTATATCAATCGCATTAGGAAAACTATTTACCCTATGCGTCGGCTGGCTCACTTTTCCCATAATTACCCAGCCCAATAGTGTGTTTTGGGCAATCGGTGTGTCTTCTTCGCCGCGTATCACTTCCGGAAGTACAAAGTCCGCAAACACATCTGCTCCTAAGAGAACGTCAATCGCCGCTGGCTTATAAAAGGTTGGATTAGCCAACGTCAAGAGACTTGAAAATTAGAAACTGTGTATTTATTTCGTAATCTGAATGTAAAGATCCTAAAGTTAGGTTAACGCATGACTGAGCCGCGCCACTGCGTACCTTTCCTAGACCCGAAACTTCTACGCAAGCCCTTTTAACTGATAAACTATTGGCCGCCCGTTCTGTAATAAATTCCGATCCTGGGTCTATTAAACTCCTTAGCACGGCCTTATTTCCCGATGATGTCCTAACTTTAACTAAAGCCGTTGCCAATAAGACGTGAGGCTGTCTCATTTGCGTTGCGAGATGATTTGCCACTTGATGAAAAGGCTCAGCAGCAGCCGACAAGTGCGATTGCGTGGTATGGAATGATTGTGACTTTGAAGTTGGGTGTGAATGTGTTGTGTAGTGTGGTGTATGTGATGTATTTAACGCATTAGGCGTTGACTGTGTTGTGTTTTGTGTGGTAAAAGGATTAGGCGCTGAATGTGTTGTGTTGTGTTGAGTGTTTTGTGTGTGTGTGTTTAGTGGAAAGCGAGCAGACTGACAACTATGCAACAGAGAATGGACAATGCATTGTGTTGTGACTATATGTCAAACAGTTTTCGCACACCCCGATGTTTTTTACAAACTTTAAGCGTGAAGCACTATCCATTTTAACAAACTTGTTGCATGTACGTAGAGCGTGAGCCCCTTTGTTGCATAACTTGCAACTAAATTGCTTATGTTTGGTCGATTTTACAAAAAAGCTACGCGTTTTGGCTGACACATCTTTAATTATTCTAGGATTTTTTACATCGTGTTGTTGCCCGATAGCTTCCAAGGTTCTAAACCTTGATTCCAGAAAATCGCACAAAACTTAAAATGTAGGCAGTTCTCTATCTGCTCCCAACTTTTCCTCCCACAACTGTTGGGTGATTGTCGGAAGTTTTCGCACCATAGTAAAAATAAAAATGGTATCCCAATGTTCAACGGGTAATTTCAGATTTCTTAACGAGTGACTGCATTCGACCGACGTATATAAACATTTCTTTAACGCCGCTGCAGATTCTATTTGCGTTGTTGGCTGATCGAAAAATGTTCTGAGTTGAGCGTTAACCAAGAACCTTTGATGATCATAACGAGATGTTAGGATATCCCATGCCGGTTTATAATTCCCGTTATTTATAACCAAATGCTGCAGAAGACGTTCGGCTTTATCTCGCAAACTCGATTTAAGATAATGTAACTTTTCTATTTCAGTTAAATCTTTATTCGAATGAATAAGTGACATAAATAAATCACGAAATGCTCGCTAATTGTTATAGTCCCCCGTAAAAATCGGTAATTGTATTTTCGGTAAACGAATAACTGGCTTCTCAACATCGCTTTCAACATTGTTCCTTACTCTAGAACTCACCCTTTGTTCCACTGCAGGAGTTATCTTGTCCAGGGAATCCAGCAACAGTGTTTTGTAATCCAAGTACGCCTCTTTGATCTTTTCAAAGGCCTCTTCCAGCTCTTTCTCCTGTCCTGGTTCGCAGGTTGCAATTCCCTCTTTGTTGTTCTTATTGCTTTCCTCGAAATTTTCCTCCAGTGTTGTGATACGATTATTAATGTAATTTTTTGTCCTTTCCTTCGGTGATCGTTTGTTAAAATTCTCCACATCTTTTTGAAGTTGCCTTAAGATATTTTTTTGCAGCTTCAACGGTGCACTCATAATTGTAAAATTGTACTTGTTATACCGAATAAAATGTTTAAATTTTGAATCTCAACCTACGTTTACCAATCGGCGTTGAAACGATGACTATAGTTTGGCTTGAAGTAGTATGGTTCGTAAGAGAAAAAAAATGTACGGCTATTTCAACTTACGTTCAAGGCGCAAACGTTATTCCAGCTCGACTCGAAAAGAAACGGATGCGTAAGAGAAAAAAAAAAGGTAAGATATGTATTTCAACTTACGTTCGATATCGAAACTGGACGATTTAAAATTCTTTGTTCCTTGTAGTTCAACGGTGCGATTCAACGGTACCGTTCAACGATGCAGTCATACGGTGCAGTCCAACGGTGTAGTCCGACGGTGCAATTATTTGCTTGCTATGACCGCCAAAATTATGCTGGAAAATTGATTTATTGCGCAACGCGGGAATCCCGATTTGCACTTTAAAAAAACTCACTTAATGTCTTAAGCTATGTACTATTTGTGAAAATATATGTATGTACATATATGTATTGCAATAAGTGTGAAATTTTTAAGTTTTGTAAAGTTTAGTTAATGTAATTTGTAAAGTAATTAATGTTAATTCACACACACACACACGGGTTAACAAATAATTAACCTTTAAAATACTCGAAGGACCAATGTTCGATTTGTGTTGAATATTTGATAAATAAAAGATTACACTGCCAACGTTATAAAATGCGTTTTATTCTTAGCCAAATCCAATAGAAGAGAGAGAGAGAGATCTCAAAGAGTGACTGACGGAATATATATACATAAACTTTCGTTAAGTTTTTAGTACCTTGTTCAATTATGAATATCCAATGATAATGTAGTGTTTTAACTGCACATAAAATTAATATAACATCGCATATTATAATATAATAATGAATTAATTATATAATTTAATTTTTAAACTGAACATCCAGGGTGCGCGAAATCCTCATATCCAGGGTGCGCGAAATCGTCAAAACCAGGGTACTGGTGACCACCCTGAGGAGTTCGCGCACCCTGGATATGAGGATTTCGCCCACCCTGGATTTGAGGATTTCGCGCACCCTGGATTTGAGGATTTCGCGCACCCTGGATATGAGGATTCCGCGCACCCTGGATATGAGGATGTCGCAAACCCTGGATATGAGGATTTCGCGCACCCTGGATATGAGGATTTCGCGCACCCTGGATATAAGTTACCAGTTACCAGTTACCAGTTACCAGCCATCAGTTACCAGTTACCAGTTACCAGTTATCAGTTACCAGTTACCAATTACCTGGTAACTAACTGGTAACTAACTGGTAACTAACTGGTAACTGGTAACTGGTAACTTCTTCTCGGCTTTATGGCTAAGATCAAAGTGTAGCAAACGCCTCATTGACCGCTCGCTGTGTTCTTCCAATCACGTCAATGTCATCAGCGTAAGCTAGCAATTGAACTGACTTCTGGATGATCCTGCCTCTGGTGTTGACTTGTGAGTTACGCACGATCTTCTCAAGGATGATGTTAAAGAAGGCACATGACAATGTGTCACCTTGTTTCAGACCTTTTTTGACATTGAAGGTTTAGGTGAGCTCATTACCGACCTTGACGGAGCAGCGAGAGTTCTCCATCGTCATCCTACACAATCTGACGAGTTTGGAAGGAATGCCAAAACTAGACATGGCACTGTATAGCTCGTCCCTATGCACACTGTCATATGCAGCCTTAAAATCGATGAATAGGTGGTGAGTGTCAATTTGCATTTCTTGGGTCTTTTCTAGGATCTGCCGTAATGTGAAGATCTGGCCTGAAACCACACTGATAGGGACCTATCAGGTCATGGACAAACAGCTTCAGACGCTCAGACAATACGGCAGAGAGGATCTTGTATGCGATGTTCAGGAGATTTATCCCTCGGTAGTTGGCGCAGTCAAAGGGGTCTCCTTTTTTGTGAACCGGACAAACGACGCTGAGATTCCACTCATCGGGCATGCTTCCCTCCGACCATATCTTACAAAAGAGCTGATGCATGCGCCCAACCAGGTCATCTCCAGCTGCTTTAAACAGTTCTGCGGGCAGTCCGTCCGCTCCAGCAGTTTTGTTCGTCTTCAGCTTGGATATTGCTATCCTCACCTCGTCTAAGTCGGGGGGACGGAATGCTTGTCTATCATCGTCCAAATTGATTGGAATATTCTGCCTAACTGCAGAAATGATCCTTCCAGATTCTCAGCACAGACTGCGACTCTACTACGAGTTGTCCGTTTTGGTCCCGGCAGGCTTTGATCCGAACCTTGTATCCTCCGGATAGCTGTTTTACCTTTCGGTAAAACTTTCGAACTTCATTTCTGCCATAACACCTTTTCATTTTCTCGACCGCGCGCTTCTCATGCTCCTTCTTTTTCCTTCTTAGAAGCCGGTGCTCTTCCCTTCTTCTCTGTTCGTAGAGCTCACGAACAGCCCTCGTTGTTCGATGCAGCGTCACCTTATAGGCGTCTTGCTTAGCTGCTCCTTGCTCCTTCTGGGTGGTGATGTGAAGCCCAGCACATCAGTGGCAGCTTCTTTGATGGCTTCTTGACAACGTTTCCATTCTTCTTCTATGCTTAGATCAGGAAGCGTCGAACTCTGAGCGAGATTCCGGGAGACTCGGTCGGCAAAGCTCCCAGCAATCGGTTGCGATTGTAGCTTTTCGACATCAAACCGGTTTGGCCTTTCTCGACTCCGTTGCTGTCTCGATATCCGGGTTCTTTCCTCGGCTACAACAAGGTGATGATTCGAGTCAATGTTTGCACCTCGGAAGGTTCGGACATCGAGGATACTGGAGGAGTGTCTGACGTCGATCACAACGTGATCAATCTGGTTGACGGTGGATTGATCAGGAGATCGCCAGGTCCCTTTGTGAATGTCCAGGTGTGGGAACCGCGTGCTAGCCACAGAGAGGTTCTGCCCCGAGGCGAAGTCCAACAGCCTGAGTTCGTCTCCAGCAAAGATGTCCTCTATTCCCAGCTGAACCTTGAAATCTCCTAGAACGATCTTGGTGTCGTAGATGGGGCATCGATCGTATGTTCTTTCTAGGAGATCATAGAAGTCATCCTTGATGTTTTCACCCTTCTCCTCTGTCGGGGCGTGAGCGCAAATTAGGCTGATGTTCCCGAATTTAGCCTCGATGCGGAGCGTCATGAGGCGTTCACTGACGGGGTCGTAGCTCAAGACTTTTTGCCTAAGTCTGCCTCGAACAACAAATCCGCATCCGAATAAGCGCAGAAATTCGCTCTATTTTAAAGTTTTCCTTCGTTATAGGCAAATCCGCTAGAGAAACGTTCCGTGAGATTAATGGTGTTTTGGGTGATGGTACTCTATCAGTTCGAACCGCGGAAGAATGGTTTCGACGATTCAGAGCAGGTGAAAACGACACCATGGATAAGCCAGCCGGCGGAAGAACTGTGACGACGAATACCGATCGAATCATGAAAATCATCGAGCTAGACCGGCATGTGGCATCTCGTGACATCGCCCAGGAGATGGGATTTAGTCACCAAACCATTTTAAACCATCTGCAGAAGACTGGATACAAAAAAGCTTAGTGTTTGGGTGCCGCATGATTTGACGCAAAAAAACCTTGTGGACCGAATCAACGCTGCAGAAACGGAACGAACTCGACCCATTTTTAAAGCGGATGGTGACTGGCGTCGAAAAATGGATCGCATACGACAATATCAACCGAAAACGGTCGTGGTTGAAGGCCGGTGAATCGTCCCAAACAGTAGCCAAACCGAGATTGACGGCCAGGAAGGTTTTGCTATGTGTTTGTTGGGATTGGAAGGGAAGCATCTACTATGAGCTGCTCCCATATGGTCAGGCGCTAAATTTTACCATTTACTGTGAACAACTGGACCGCTTGAAGCAGGCGATCGACCAGAAGCGTCCATAATTGGCCAACAGGAAGGGTGTAGTGTTCCACCAGGATAACGCCAGACAACACACTTCGTTGATGACTCATCAGAAGCTACGGGAGCTCAGATGGGAGGTTTTATCGCATCTACCATATAGCCCGGACATAGCACTATGTGATTTCGACCTGTCCATGGCGAACGCTTTTGGTGGTGTGAAGTTGAACTCAAAAGAGGCTTGTGAAAAGTGGCTGTCCGAGTTCTTCGCAAATAAGGAAGGGGGCATCTACGAGGGGGTATTATGAAGTTGTCGTCTAGATGGAAACAGATTATTGAACAAAACGGCGCATATTTGAACTAAATTCGATCACTGCAACACTTTTTAAGAATCATTGAATGAAAGGCAATAAAGTGCAGAAGTGAGATATTTGACAACCACGAGTATGTGATTGCTACAAACAGAAAAAACAACGCCTATTTAGATGTGAATTTGTCATTAAAGACAGACTTAGGAAAGAAGTCTTATCGTTCAGGTACGTGGACGAGAGCCTCACGACAATTCGCATCCAGGCTAAGTTTGCCAACATAAGCCTTATATGCGCACATGCTCCTCAGGGGAGAAGATGATGACACCACAGACAGGTTCTATGAGCTCCTGGACAAAACGTAGGACCAATGCTCTAGCTACGACATTAAAACTGTCCTTGACGATTTTAACGCAAAGCTAGGAAGAAAGAACATCTTTGGTAGAACTTGTACGGTCGGTAAGCACAGCATACAGCATACAGACACCACATCCTATAACAGATTTAAGCTGATCGACTTTGCTGCGGGGCGAAATGTCATAATAGAAAGTACAAGATTCCCACATCGCGATATTCACAAGGAACATGGCGATCTCCTGATCAAGCTATCGTCAATCAGATTGATCATATCGCGTTTGACGCAAGGCACCCTTTCAGTATTATAGATGTCCGAACATTCCGAGGAGCCAACATTAACTCGGACCACCACCTTGTTGTAGCCAAGGTATACCCCGAACACCGCCAAGATGAAGAAATACTGTGGGGAAGTTAAACGTCAGCCAGCTAAAATCGCAGGAGATTGCCAAATTATTTTCCGATCGTGTATTCCTTAACCTCTTAAGAAAACCTACGCCGCCAACATCAATTATTGAAGACCAGTGGCAGCATTGCCAAAAAGTCATCAGAGATGCCGCCTCTGATGTGCTGGGTTTCAATCCGCCACCACAAGGAAACCCCTGGTTTGACAACGAGTGTTGGCAAGCGAATGCAGCCAAGAAAAAAACATACAAAGCGGCACTGCAAAGAAGGACAGGAGCTGCTCGGGAGCTCTACGAACAGAAGAAGAGAGATGAACACAGGCTTCTCAGGAGAAAACAGAAGCAGCATGAGAAGCGCGCGATCGGCAGAATAGAGCGATATTACTGCAGAAATGAGGTAAGAATGTTTTACCAAAATGTAAAGTTAATCAGTCAAGGTTATAAAGTTCGAACCGAAGCCTGTAAGGATGATCAAAGGAACATCGTAGTAGAGTCACAGTCGATACGGGGGATATGGAGAAATCACTTCTGCAGACTGTATAACGGCGACGAAGAACCAAATCCCGCTGACAGGTAGAACGAACCATTCAACCCCAATGAAAGGGACGCCTGAAGATCAACCGACCCGGATGAAGTGAGGATCGCCATATCTAAACATAAATTCAACAAGGCTGAGGGAGCTGACGGCCTACCCGTCGAGCTTTTTAAATCCGCAGACGATGTTTTGGCAAGGACCATGTACCCACTCATCTGTAAAATATGGTCGGATGAAAACATGCCCGATGAATGGAACCTGAGTATTGTATGCCTGATCCATAAAGAAGAAGACCTTTTGAGATGCGCCAACTACAGAGTAATCAGTCTCCTAAGTATCGCTTATAAAATCTTACCTGCCGTACTGTGTGAATGCCTAAAGCCAATCGTCAACAGCCTGGTCGGTCCATACCAGTGTGGCTTTAGGCGAGGAAAATCCACCATTAACCAAATATCCACATAACGGCCGATTTTGGATTAAACCCAGGAGCAATCAATCGATACTCACCACCTTTTCATCGATTTTAAGGCCGCGTATGATAGCACCTATAGAAACAAGCTATGCAGAGTAATGTCTAGTTTTGGCATCCCTACCAAACTCGTCCGCTTGCGTGGGATGACGATGGAGAATGCACGCTGCTCGATCAAGGTCGGTAAGGACCTAACCGAGACCTTTGATGCAAAAAAGGATTCAGACAGGCGAGGCGCTGTCATGCGACTTTTTCAACATCGTTGTTGAAAGAATTGTTCCAAACTCGAACGCCAACACCAGAGGAACACTCTTTTAGAAGTCCGTACAACTACTCGCATATGCCGACGATATTGACATTATCGGAAAAACGCAGCGTGATGTCAAGGCCGCGAAGATGGGTTTAGCGGTAAACGAGGGTAAGGCCAAGTATATACTGTCAATAAGAAAGGACACCCAACACCGACGTCTCAGTCAAAACGTCACTGCAGACAGATATAATTTTGAGGTAGTCAAATACTTTGTCTATCTAGGCTCCGCTATCAATTCAGACAATGACACCAGCGCTGAAATCAAACGAAGAATAACCCTTGCCAATCGCCGCTTTTCTTTGGGCCAAGAGAGCAATTGGTAAACAAAGCCCTCTCTCGAACAGTTAAGGTAACGTTTTATAAGATCTTAACCGTCCCAGTCCTGCTATATGGCGCGGAGGTATGGACTTTGTCAAAAGCGGATGATGCTGCTCTTAGTTGCTTCGAGGAACATTCTTCAGGTGATTTTTGGTCCCGTCTGCATAGATGGTGAGTGGAGGAGGAGATATAATAAGGGACTATGCAGACTGTTCATGTACATGAAGTACATGAAGACACACAACATCGACGTCTCGGACAAAGCGTCACACTAGACAGCAGAAACTTCGGGGTAGTCAAGGACTTAGTCTACCTCGGCTCCGCGGTAAACAGGGACAACAACATCAGTACCGAAATCAAACGCAGAATCACTCGTGCCAATCGCTGTTTTTTTGGGCTCAAGAGGCAATTAAGTAATAAAGCCCTCTCTCGAAGAACTAAGCTCGCTTTATATAACAGCTTAATCATCCCCGTCCTACTTTATGGCGCGGAATCTTGAACGTTAGCAAAGGCGGATGAGGAAGCCCTTAGTCTTTTCGAGAACAGTTTTGCGTTCGATTTTTGGTCCTATTTGCGTTGATGGCGTCTGGAGGAGAAGATTTAATGACGAACTCTATGGGCTGTACAGCGACATGCGCCTGGTCAAGCGTCTCCGGATACAACGCTTAAGATGGCTAGGCCATGTAGACGTATGGACACCACTGCTTCGACCCGAAAAGTCTTTAAATCCGTGCCATTGGGACAACGCAACAGGGGACGACCTATACTAAACTGGCGCACACAAGTGGAGAAGGTCCTCAACCAACTAGCAGTGCGCAACTGGAGACAGCTGGCGAAAGATCGTGCTGGCTCGAGATTAATGTTGGTTGAGGCCCAGATCCACCCCGGATTGTAGCGCCACAAGAGGAAGAAGAATGCAGACTGTTCAGCCACATCGATTTAGCCAGAAGAGTGAAGATCCAACGATTGAGATGGCTAGGTCTTGTAGAGCGGATGGAAACCAATGCTCCGGCCCGAAAAGTCATCGAATCCACCTCCGATGGATGGCGCAGTTGAGGAAGATCGTGGCTAAGGTTGCGCGCGCAATTTTAAAGAGACCTCCACCAACTATAGAGATAGGTAGCTAAAGATCGAGCTGGATGTAGACGCTTGTTGGTTGAGACCCAGGTCCACCCCGGACTGAAGTGGGACTTTAAGCTTAAGATGTTCACCATATTAAATCCAAATTTGCTTTGAAAATTTATAAACTTATATGGGAAATCGGATTAAACAGAAGTGCCCCACTTCAAAATATTTGTTACTGTTATATAAAGGTCTAGCTTCCTCAGGCCGTCCTTTCGTAGTGGGCGTACTGAACACCTCACATTTTTTCGAAAGCAACCTGAGCCTCTTCTACAACGTTTCCTTAGATCGATATCCCAAAGAGTGTTTGTGTGGCAACTTACAACTTCCTAGCCATGTTTAGCGTTATGTCCATTTAAAAGACTAGGTCGATCAGTGGCATGCTGTTGCTTCGCCGTAGAGTTCTCTTCTTCGGATATTAAATCACACAAATCATACAATAGAATCGAATGCTATACACAACCTTCTTAATACAAATTAGATATAGACCAGATTTTCCCACCAGAAGTGCACATCAACATTCACTGTCTATTTGCCGACATCATGCAGACATCAAGATTCATTTGTTGCCGTTGTTCGACTATATCTCACAAGTGAAATGTCGCTTGCAACCATCAAAATCATCTCCATCTGCCTTAACGAATTCAGTGGATGATTCGCTAGCTTTATCCTCTTCGTTTGACTTGAACTTCGATATCACATTTTTTTTTAACCTTAAGGAACATATCTGATGGTACTCAAGTTCTACGGTCTGCTATTCATTCATTTCATAAAGAACTAAGGTTGTAAAGGCAACTATGCTTGTAGTGAGGGTGTACAGTGAGGCGCTCACACAATACAGCAGAGATACAGATGAGCTGGTGCATGCGCCCAACCAACTCATCTACAGCTGCTTTAAATAGCTCTGGGGACAGTCCGTCCGCTCCAGCAGCTTTGTTCAACTTCAGCTCGGATATTGTTATCTTCACCTCGCCTAAGTCGGGGGGACGGAATTCTTGTCTATTATCGTCCGAATCATGTAGCACATTCTGCCTAACAGCAGAATTTGGGCCGTCATCGCCGTTAAGTAGTCTGCAGATATGATCCTTCCAGATTCTCGGCACAGACTGCGACTCTTGCGACTCTACCACGAGTTGTCCTTTTTGATCCCGGCAGGCTTCGATCCGAACCTTGTATCCACCGGATAACTGTAAAATTTTCGGCCTTTATTCCTACCATAACACCTTTCCATTTCCTCGACCGCGCGCTTCTCATGCTCCTTCTTTTTCCTTCTGAGAAGCCGGTGCTTTTCCCATCTCTGTTCGTATAGCTCACGAATAGCACTCGTTGTTCGATGCAGCATTGCTCTGCAGTCTCGTTTGACTGCATGTGCTTGCCTGCACTCATCGTCAAACCATGGGTTCCGTCTGGATGGTGACGTGAAACCCAACACATCAGTGGCAGCTTATTTAATGTCTTCTTGACAACGTTTCCACTTTTCTTCTATGGTTAGTGCAGGCAGCGTCGAACTCCGATCGAGTTTCAGGGAGACTCGGTCGGCAAAGTTCCCAGCGATCTGTTGCGATTGTAGCTTTCCGACGTCAAACCGTTTAACCCTGTCTTGACGTTGCTCTTTCGATATCCGGGCCCTTATCTTGGCTGCAACAATGTGATGATCCAAGTCGATGTTTGCACCTCGTAAGGTTCGGATATCGAGAATACTGGAGGAGTACCTGCGTCGATCACAACGTGATCAATCTGGTTGACGGTGGATTGATCAGGAGATCGCCAGGTCCCTTTGTGAATGTTTATGTCTAGGAACCTCGTGCTAGCCCCAGAGAGGTTCTGCCCCGAGGCGAAGTCCAACAGCCTGAGTCCGTTTCCGGATGTGTTGTCGTGCAATCTTTATTTTCCGATAACACCTCTTTTCCCAGCGTTGAAATCTCCAAAAACGATCTTGGTGTCGTAACTGGGGAATCGGTCGTATGTTCTTTCTAAAGGATCATAGAAGTCATCCTTGGTGTTGTCACCCTTCTCCTCTGTCGGGGCTCACCCCCCGCAAATTAGGGTGATATTCCCGAATTAAGCCTTAACACGGATTGTCATGAGGTGTTCGCTGACAGGATCGTAGCTCAAGACCTTTTACCTAAGTCTGCCTCGAACAACAAATCCACATCCGAATAAGCGCTAACTTTTCTCTCTGTAGCAATCGCTGTAGTAGATGTCTCAGTTGTTCATCGTTTCCTTGCCGGGCCCATTCCAACGCACTTCCTGGATGACGCTAATATATGCTTTGTAGCAGTCAAGGGCCTCCGCAAGTTGTTCGGCAGCATGTGGTCTGTTAAAGGACCTTACATTTCATGTGCAAAACCGAAGATCGCAGTCCTTGAAATGTTTGCATGGGTCTTCAACTGTTGATCCGCCCTTATCCGAAGCATACCAACTTTTCTGAACTGAAGGTTATTTACGTGGTGAGGAAATCAACCTAACACACAACCCACAGACTGGTAGGCCAGGCCCATTATTTAACACTCGGGCATAGGAGTTCTCTGCAATTGTTCACAACACAACAGGTGTTGTGATGGATATCCAGGGGGCGCCACGAGGAGGCTTTATGTCAACTTGACCTGTGCACTTACGAGGATAGTGTTGGCAGCTCACTTGTTGAGCGCAATCAACAACGGTCCATGCCCCCCTCAAAATCTCGTCGGCAGAATTGAAAGTGCACTTGACAGGAAAGAATACGCGCATTTTCATCGACGTAGAGGGCGCTTTCGACATAGCGACTTCTGATGGCATGTCCAACGCGACCACAGAACACGACGTAGATAAAAGCAAATCTAAGAACAGAACTATAATCGCGGAGGCAGAGTGTGACCAGTTTGTAATGTCGGGGGTTAGCAGGGGCTGCCCCCAAGATGGAGTCCTGTCACCTCTGCTATGGTGCATGCTGGTCAATTATTTACTTTCCGCTTTAAATAGATTTTACACCTACGCCCAGGCTTATACGGATGATGTAGCCCTACTGGTTACCGGACCATGTCTTGTTACCATTCATGCAAGCGGGCAGGCGGCCCTTGACATGATCGATAACCGGTTGTACCAGGAATGGACTTTCAGTCAACACTCTTAAAACTGAGGTTGAGAAGGAGGAATCTGACTGGTCTGACTCAACTAGTACTTAAAGGTGTCACTATTTCACTTTCCAATGAGGCCAAATATCTAAGTGTTATCCTGGATAAAAATAAACTTCTTTCGAAAAAAAAACACTTACCAGGTATACCGGTATAAAATGAGCGTTTTTTTTTGAAAATGAAACACTAATTATTAATGGGAAAGTAAAAACATTTCATTCAAACTATTGGCCATTGTGAATACCACGCCAATGAATTTGTTCGTCTTTTAAAGCAAACCAATCAGACACCCAATTTTCGACCTCCTCGTAGGAATCAAAGTGCTGCTCAGCCAATGCGTGTCCCATCGATGAAAACAAATGGTAGTCGGAAGGAGCCAAGTCTGGTGAATACGGCGGGTGGGGAGCAAAATTACCTTGCCGTGTCTTCTGGCCCATTCTGTTCGATTCTCGATCAATGCATGGTTCAAACTGATCATTTGTTGTCGGTAGCGATCAGTATTAACGGTTTCACCAGGTTTTAGGAGCTCGTGGTACAGCACACCTTTCTGGTCCCACCACACATACAGCATTGTCTTCTTGCCGAATCGATCTGGTTTTGCAGTCGATGTTGATGGTTGTCCCAGATTAACCCATGATTTTTTCCGTTTAGGATTCTTAAAATAGATCCATTTTTCATCACCAGTAACAATCCGATGCAAAACCGATTTTCTTTCATGTCTTTGAAGCAAAATTTCATCTGTCTTTCATTCAATTCATGTGGCACCCATTTTCCACACTTTTGGATCTTTCCCATAGCTTTTAAACGGTCAGAAATTGTTTGTTGTGCAACATTTAACATTGCTGCCATTTGCTTTTGACTCAAAGTGTCATCTTCATCCAATATCGTCTGCAATTCGGCGTCTTCAAACTTTTTTGGTGGTCTTCCCGTTCTTCTTTTCTCACATCAAAATCATTATTTCTGAACCATTGAAACCATCTTTTGCATGTTGCTTCTGATAGAGCGTGATCACCATATGCCTCGATAAGCATTCGATGCGACTCTGCAGCATTTTTCTTCAAATGAAAACAAAAAATTCATGCTGTCCGCAAATCATCACTTTCTGGTACAAAATTCGACATTTTTAACACGATGAGAAAATATGCTCTTGTCTGTTGAATGACTTGATGTATACTAAATATTTTTCACAGATGTCATAGAAAACAAGCAAAAAAATAAGGGCTCGTTCACAACAAATGTTCCCTATAGAGGCATTTGTGTCTTGACGGTCACTTCATACGGGTAGCACACCTGGCTCTGTTCTCGATGCACTGATTAATCTCCCTCCCTTTGACCTCAAATTCATTAAAATGCACACTCTAGGCCATCTCTTGAATGAAAGGGAATGTTTTTTGGTTCAACTCGCACTGGAGCCTTGATGACCTCGAGCACAGCATCTCCTACGACACTAGCCTTATGGACATGGCATCTGATGCGATGTCACCAATAATACAGCTGCGACGATTATACAAAGTCGACTTTCCCCGTGTTCTGAGCTGGCTCTGGCCAGAAACTGATTAGGGAATTTTCATGGACGGCTCCAAGAAAACGGAGGGTTCTGGTGCTGGGGTGTTTGTGGAGGACGACAAGATCAGACTTCACGCCTCGTTAGGTAATTTAGCGTCGGTCTTCAGGCGGAAGCATTCGCGATCCTAATGGCCACGAATTATATTATGAAGTATAGGTGTAAGGGACGAAGCATCTGCGTCAGCACAGCCAAGCTGTGCTTAAAGCCTTAGTCGACCCTTTACCCACTTACAAGATTGTCTAAGAATGCAAGTTTTTCCTTAATTTGGTCGGCAGGCTGAGTCCCGAGACATCACGGGATCATGGAAAATGAGATTGCCGATGCACTAGCTTGACAAGGTTCAGAAGAGGCATTCGAAGGGCACGAACAAACCTTGGGACTACCTGCATCCTTGGTCTCCCTACAACAGAGATGGCATGACTCTCCAGGATGCAGGATGACCAAGTGTATGCTCCAACAAGAAGTTACATTAAATGAAGGTTACTGCCTGGTAGTACAATGGACCAGTATTTGAGTCTGAACTTTGCAGTATATCCCAACCTCCAACAAAGAAAAAAGTTAACAATTTTAAAAGACTTAATAATTGCTCTTAGTTAGCACTTCTTAGTGTGAAGATCAATGTCGGTCCAATTTACGAGTAAATTTTAATTAAATATTTGTGGTTTAAATTATATGTACGATTTATAGAGTTAGTGTTAGCAGGATTTTGATGTCATGGTGGTTTGTGTGAAACTGTTTGGTGGTGCTGTGTTACAGGGTTTGTTGTTTTTGTCCTTGCATTTGAATCTGTAGAACACATCAGTTTAACATTTTTTGTCGATTTTTGGTTTAAGTTTGGTACAGATCGGTGCACTCGAAGACTTGAGTGTTTATTTTATTTTGTTGAGTCGAGTTATTATGTTTTTGAAATATGTCGATAATGTTGGAATGTACCTCATGCTTTTGTAGACATAATCCACTCCGGTGTTTGTATTTGGGTTGTATTTGGGTTGCCTTACTAAGTTTTTTATAAGTTTTGCAAAAAGACGATTGGCCATAAGGAAATATGTGACAATTCTTTCGTTTTTTCGATTGAATCTTCTGTCGCTCAGCTTGAATAAAGTTTCTCAAACATCATGATATTCGACTTTTGTAGTGCTTAAAAAAAAGCGATTATGTCCAATCTACAAGAAAGCTTGTTAAAAATCATTCAATACGAAATTCACGAGGTCTGTTCAAAAAATGAATTAAATTGGTGAATTTTCAATTTTTTTTAAAAATATATTTTTAATTCATCTATTTCTATATTGTCCCCCTCAAAGCTTTTTTTTCCAATCCTCGAAGCTGTACGAAGCAGAGCTCTCTCAGCCATTCGGTTTGTATCTCCTCAATCGTCGCAAAACGCCCTTCATGGGTGTCTTCAATATTGGAAACAGGAAATAGTAGCAGGTCTGGTTAATACGGTGATAGATGTTGCTTTGGACCAAAAAATTCCGATCAAGGAATGGTCAAAACTTAGCAATTTCGAAGCGAACTTCGTTGCCCCTGCTTCATGCCCAAAATTTTCGTTAAAATTGCATGGCATGAGTCAACCAATATGCCGACAACTTCAACACCTTCTCTAATATTGATTCGAAATTTCTCTTAAATAGTTTTCTTTACTTTCTTAACCATTTCATCGGTAGTTGATGTTCTGGGTCGTTCAGGGCGAGCGTCGTCATTCAGATCTTATCGACCTTTTATGAAAAGCTTGAAAACAACTTGTAAAATTTTTTTTTGACTCAGAGTACATTCACCGTATGCCACTGTAGTGCCGGGCGAGAGTCAGCCATACCAGATGCTGATTGGTCGGAAGCTGCTTGACCAACCGAAGTTGAAGGTGGTGAAAACGCATAAGTGCGTGGCGGTCACTGACTGCATGGCACAGGTACCGAGGGCGCTGTTAGTGGAAGGGAGCTGTGCCGAAGCCAAGAGACAGGATGAGCTATCATTGGAGGACGTGAACGCAGGAGAAGTGGACGAGCCCGATAGGCAAAAACTAGGGACGCTCATCAACACGTTTCGGAACTGCTTCGCAAAGAACGCGGTGAATTTGGGGGTTTGCCGCTTTGGAGAATGTGCAATTGAGCTGACCACAACAACACCAGTCTGCGTCCAGCCTTATAAGATACCCTTTGCGAAGAGAGAAACAGTGAAGGAGGTGGTGTCCAGTATGCTGGAGCAGGGAGTGATCCGGTCGTCATACTCCGATTATTGCGCACCGGTCACTCTCACGAAGAAGAAGGACGGGAAGGACCGATTATGCATCGACTACCGGGCACTCAACAAGGTGACGGTCAAAAGAAAGTTCTTCATGCCGGTGGTGGAGGAGGTGGTCGAATCGCTGGCTGGAAATAAGTTCTTCACGACGCTAGACCTAGCATCGGGTTACCACCAAATTTGCATGGAGGAACGGAGCAAGTAGCTGACGGCGTTTGTGACTGACGACGGCATGTATGAATTCAACCGAATGCCGTTCGGTCTGGTGAACGCCCCCGCTTAGTTCCAGTCATACATGAACATTATCAAGTCGCGTCTGAAAAAGGGAGACATAGCTGTCTACTTGGACCACATCGTAATTTTCACCAAAATTATGGAAGAGAGTCTTCAGAAGCTTCAGAGGTTCCCGGAAATCCTGAGGGATACCGGGCTGACCCTTAACGTAAGCAAATGGTCATTTTTGCAAACTAACATTGAATTTTTAGGTTATCGAGTGAGTGAAGAGCGAGAGGAAGATGGCGGCGATAATGGCATTCCCGAACCCGAAGGACGTTCACGGAGTCCGGCAGTTCCTGGGACTCACAGGGTTTTTTCGCAAATTCGTGGAAAATTACGCACGGTGGGCAGCACTGCTGACCGATCTGACCAGAGCGGATCAGCCATTCGAGTGGACGGAAAAGCAGGAAGAGGCGTTCCGCAAACTGAAGGCAGCGCTCATGCACCCCCCGTGCTGACATTGTTCGACCCGGAGTGCGCGCACGAGGTGCACACAGACGGGTCGTCGCTTGGACTGGCCGGCATCTTACTAAACCGGAGCAAGGAAGACAATTCACTGTGCCCGGTGGTATTCTACAGCCGAAAACTTTCCACTAACGAAAGAAAGTTCCACTCGTACGAGCTCGTCTTGGCCGAGTCTTGGCCATCGTCGAAAGCTTGGAGCGGTTTAGGGTCTACCTCTTGGGAAGGCTCTTCAAGATCGCCACGGACTGCGAGGCCATAGTGGCAACCAGCATGAAAGCCAAGTTAATCCCTCGAGTTGGGCGGTGGTGGCTCAAGCTCCAAGAGTTCGACTACGAGACAATACACCAGCCAGAAAGAGAGCGGCCTACGTCTATGCCCTAAGTCGACAACCATTGGAGGAAGAACGGGAGGTGGAGGAAGCATCCGCACAAATATTGAACGTCCACATCTCCGACGATGTTTGGGTAGCGACCATGCAGTGGCAGGACCCAAAACTGAGGGGCATCATCAACAGTATAAAAGGGACCGAGATGACGCAGGCGAAGATCCAACTACGAAGGGATTGTGTCGTACGAGGATGTCGCCTTTTCCGAAGGGTATCCGATGAAAGATCCTCAAGCTGTACCAAGATGACGCAGGGCACTTTGAGGACGAGAAGACACTGGACCGGGTGAAGCAGACATTCTGGTTCCCGAAGATGAGGAGCTTCACGAGGAGTTACATCAAGTCATGTGTCGAGTGTGCGTATGCGAAGAAGAGAGGAGGGAGATCCGAGGGGGAACTCCACAGCATAGACCGCGTTGCACTACCCTTGGATACGGTACACCTAGACTACCTTGGGCCATTCACGAAGGGGAAGGGCGGTACGAGGTATGTTTTGGCTTTGGTAGACAACTTTACCAAGTACACCGTACTCCGGGCAGTGAAGTCCGCGAACAGCAGAGGAGTAATCGCCGTGTTGAACGAAGGGGCCGAGTATTTTGGTCTGCCATGAAGAATTGTAACGGACCGAGGAACGGCTTTCACCTCAGGTATATTCGAGCAATTCTGTAAGAAGCATGGCGTGGAACACGTCAAGACAGCGGTCAGGAACGGCGAGGTCGAAAGATGCAACCGAACCATTCTCTCGTCACTCAGGTGCATGCATTCGCAGGAAAGTGGGAAGGATTGGGCAACGCACCTTCGGGCAGTACAATGGGGTTTGAACTCTTCGCGGAACTGTACAACGAAGGCAAGCCCACACGAGCTACTGTTCGCATACACGCTGAGAAGTATTTCGGGCAACAAGCTGCTGATGGAGCTGGGAGAGCAGAGGGGAGCAGAGGGGAGTGTATGGCGATGAGGTGGAGCGGCGACGAAGCGAGGCCCTTGCCAACATCGAAAGGGCCCAAGTGAAGCAGAAGGTAAGATTCGACGCCCGTCGTCAGCACCCAACATCGTACCAGCCAGGTGACCTTATACTGATCGAGAACGAGCCAGCTGCCATCGGTGAGTCGCAGAAGTTGGTTGACAGTTACGTTGACAGGTGCGTCGTAGAAGACATTCCCCATATGCAGCGCACGCAACATCGGATAGGATGAAGCGCTGCTGCGAACTCCCGAATGAAGGGCTCGACGAGGACAGCAGCGAGGGAAAAGATTCCGATCTCGAGGGCGAGATCTAATGTAGGATGGCCGAGCGGGATGGGGATGTAGGATGGCCGAGTGGTAGCATCAGATGCGTGCGGGTATATAAACCCGCGTCACAGACTGCTCAAGGAACAGTATATCATCATCGCCCGCGCGATCAGTTGGAAAAATAAAGGTCTTTGCACGAAATCGACGGTGTCTCGTTTCGTGTTGCAGTTTTTTTCCTTGTTCAATATTTTAAGTGTTTTTGAGCACTTAATTCCGTTTTTCACACAAAAATTAAACACCAATTCTTTGGCACATTTTTTTCGACAGCAGAAAATCTCAGAACACCTAAAACACGTCTAACTTGTATACCGCTCACAAACAAAATAAAAGTGCTTTATATCTAAAGCTGTAAGCATATGTTAAAACAAATCGATAATAGGAAGTACGTTACCCGCGAAATTTGACCTCCACACTATTTGTGATCAGACCCCGTATAGTGTAATGAAAGTTCTGTCAGTCTTAAAACATATGTCTCGATCACATTTTCGTATTAATTGGCCGAAGTTAGAGGTATTTTATGTGTGGTTTGTAGCACCGTCCAGTGAAAAACTCATTTTTTTAAGTCTTTATTTTTCAATTAAGGCCAATATAATCACTGATCCTGGTACGATATCGAATTTCATTCAGAGAATCTTTCGAAGAAGAATAAAAATATAGTCAAGTGACGCCTTCGGCACGTAATCCACACCTTCTCTAAGAAGGGACAGTTACGATGACCGAAGCCACACGAAGAAATCTGATACCCCACATGCGCACTCAATTCACCTGCACGCGCAGTCGATGCACTGCACGCGCAAATTACACTTTTGCAATTAATCAAAATTAATGTATCATATTTTGTTGACAATACTTTTGTTAATTCAGCATTTTAAATGTATAAAAAGGCAGACCAAATCATTGTGAATTTAGAATGTAAGTTAGAGTACGAGCTATCACAGCTCCTAAAATAAAATAAATTTTTTTTGAATAAAATAGATAACGTTTTCTTAACTGGCGCCCGAGCAGCAGGGACCTGACGTTTGGAACTATTTTATCTCAATTTTTCGCGAAACAGTTGACACGATAACTTAACCCGTGAGATCTAAGTATACGCGTCGCGCTCCGTGAAAGCAAGATAAATACTTAAACCCCGCAAAACCGCCGATACGACAACTTAACCCGTGAGATCTAAGTACACGCGTCGCGCCGTTTTAGTGAAAAAAAACTCTCACTTTAACCGTAAGAACAAAGTGACGTCGCTATTGAATCACTTTCCCATTAGAACAAGTGAACAGTGCGAGACTAAAAAGGGGAAAAACTGTGTAGTGAAATAGTGAACCGTGCCCTAGTAGGAAGGACGACACCAACCAAAAAGGACTAGTCGGATCCACATCAATGCACAAGTACAACGCAGGACTCTTAACGCTGTGAGTACCTAATTTACTTTCTCTAAGAAAACGTTAAACGCGAATTTATACTACGTGTAAAATACATATTCCTAAAAAATGGAAGAGCAATTGAGGGCATCCATTTTAGAATTAACCGGTGCACTAAACGCGACTATTGAGAGAATCAAGGCTCTCGAAATAAAAGTAAGCACGTTTGAAAACCGTACACCAACAGAAGACGAATCTGTCACATTACCAAGAACCGAAAAAGATCTCGCTGATATTCAAAAATTACCAGACAGTGTAAGAGATCTACAAATCTTTGACGGAAACCCGGTCAACTTCGTGTCTTGGGTGCATTCCGTCGAAACAATTTTGAAAAGTTATGAGATTGTAAAAAATAAGCCAATCTACGGGGCAATCCTCCGTAGTATTCGGCAGAAAATAAGAGGCAATGCTGACACAGCACTCATCTCTTATAATATATTTGATGACAATTGGGCATCAATTAAAAAATGTTTATCTCTGCATTATGCAGATAAACGAGATATACGCACACTGGAACACCAGCTGAATACGCTCATACAAAGCAGTTCCACAATTGATGAGTTTTACGCACGCGTTAACCATCAATTATCATTAATAATAAATAAGCTCAAAACAGAAGATTATTCTATAGAGACAACCGATGCACTAATCACAAACTACAGAAATCGAGCTCTGGATGTATTTATAAGAGGAGTGAATGGCGAACTGAGTAAGATTTTGCTCATACAAAAGCCACAAAATCTCCCAGAGGCTTACACTCTGTGCCTGGAGTACCAAAACCTAAATATGAGAAATATCATAGTGCAGAAGAAAGAAAGCAGTAGTTCATTTACTACGCCGTATAATACGATGTCAACTCCTAAGCCACTTCCGCGACAACCGCCAAAGCCGACTCCAAGACCAGTGCCAAGAAACTTGACGGTTCAACAAAGGAATGAAGCCTTTAATATACAACACAGAAACAATTTTGCACCAAGGACATATAATCCGCCACCCAGACCAACACAACCAAAACCGGCAGAGCCCATGGATGTCGACAGATCGGTACAAACGAAGCAAGTCAATTATATGAATAGACCAAATTTCATAACGCCGAATAGACCACCAGGATCATCAAACATCCCACAGAAGCAACAACGACTCTACAATATTGAGTCATACGAAGACGAAGAACAAACCCAAGAGTACATTCAACAACGTATAAAGTCTTTAGGTGAAGATTACAATGAGGAACACGAAGAAAGATATTCGGAGATAAATTTTATGACAGATGCCTCTCTAGTATTCCCTATATAGAATATCGGACACGAGATGGCAAGGTACTGAAATTCTTAATAGATACTGGTGCCAACAAAAATTTTGTTAAAGCTGAAATCGCACAAAACTCAAAGCCAACAAACAAGCCTTTTAAGATTCAATCTGCAGCAGGAGAAATCACCATTAATAAAAAAATTACCGGAAAATTCTTTGCCTGTGTAGGAAATGACACAATACTAGAATTTTTCGTTTTACCAGGTCTAAAATCCTTTGATGGCATAATAGGTGATGATACTCTGAAAGAATTAGGAGCAGTCATCAATCGTGAAAATAATACAATGACCATAAGACCTAATATCCGAATACCACTGAAAGAAAAGCAGTCAGCACAAGTGAATAACCTAACTATAAGAGATAACCATTTAGACGCCGACACTAAAATTAAAGTCAGAAATCTAATTGAAAAACATAAAGTAATCTTTGGGCCAATAAATGATGAGGAAATTATTGATACTAAAGTAAGGGCAGAAATTCGCACAACGACGAACGAACCTGTCTATGTTAAAACTTACCCATATCCAGTTAATATGAGAGAAGAAGTCAACAAGCAAATATCGAAACTGCTTGAGGACGGGATTATACGGCCGTCAAAAAGCCCCTATAATGCTCCCATTTGGGTTGTTCCCAAAAAAGAGGATGCTTCAGGAATCAGAAAATATCGCATGGTTATCGATTTTAAGAAACTTAATTCGATTACTGTACCCGATACCTACCCAATTCCCGATATTTCCAGCACAATATCCAGTTTGGGGAAAGCGAAACTTTTTACAACCCTAGATTTGACGTCCGGATTTCATCAAATTAAAATGTATGAAAAAGACATACCAAAAACAGCATTTTCCACTTTAAATGGAAAATTCGAATTTACAAGAATGCCTTTTGGTATAAAAAATGGACCAGCAATATTTCAACGAATGATAGACGACGTTTTACAAGACTTCATCGGTAAAATCTGTTACGTTTACATAGATGATGTAATAGTATTCGGAGCAACCACAGAAGAAATGTTATGTAACCTGGACACAATTTTCCAAAGACTAAAAGAAGCAAATTTAAGGGTAAACCTTGACAAAACCGAGTTCTTTAAAACGGAAACAGAATTCTTAGGATTTCTCATCACCAGCAACGGAATAAAGCCAGATCCTAAGAAAGTGGCTGCAATTCAAAAGATAAAAGCACCTGAGAACCTGAAAGAACTGAGAGGATTTCTGGGACTAGCATCCTATTATCGACGTTTTATTAGGGATTTCGCGAAGATAGCGAAACCTTTAACCAATCTTACAAGAGGTCCGAAGTCACAAACTAAAGCAAATCAATCGAAGAATATAAGGATTCAGCTAAACGAAAAGGAAAAAGAAGCATTTCATAATCTCAAAACCTTGCTAGCATCATCAGAAGTACTTACCTTTCCTGACTTCGACAAGCCATTTATACTGACCACAGATGCATCCAATCACGCCATTGGAGCAGTGCTAAGTCAAGGAGAAATTGGAAAGGACAAACCAATTACATACATATCCCGCTCATTAAACAAAACAGAAGAGAACTATGCGACCAACGAAAGAGAAATGCTGGCCATAGTTTGGGCGTTGGATAATCTGCGCAACTACCTGTATGGTGCAAGAAAAATCAAGATATTGACGGATCATCAGCCATTAACCTTTGCGCTTAGCTCACGTAACACAAATTCAAAGTTAAAGAGATGGAAGGCTAGGATTGAGGAATATAACTACGAGCTCTTATATAAGCCTGGAAAGACAAACGTAGTAGCCGATGCCCTATCCCGATTGAAGACAGAAATAAACGCTTTAACTGAAACCACTGATACAGCAGACACCATGCATAGTGCCGAAGAAGATGGAACAGATCTAATTCCCCATTGTGAAGCTCCAATCAACGTCTTCAAGAATCAGATAATTATCGGTCAAGGTAAAGTCAACGCCTATGAACAACCTCATCCATCATACAACAGACACTACATCGGAATAAGAAATTTAACAAGGGAACATCTCATTAACATTCTTAAGGCTAAATTGAATCCCAATATAATAAATGGTATAAAAATTCCCGAACGAAACATCCAACTGTTACAGGACGTGTACAAGGAAAACTTTGCCGCATTCAAGATAAGAATTACACAGAGGATAGTAGAAGATATTGCAAATGAAAATAATCAAATTCTAAAAATTCAAGAAGAACACAATAGAGCACACCGAAACGCCATAGAGAATAAAGAACAGCTTCTGGAACGATGTTATTTCCCCCAAATGACGAATAAAATAAAGAAGTACATAAAAAATGTGATATTTGCCATATGAACAAATATGACAGACATCCACTGAAACCAGAACTCCAAAGTACACCAATTCCAACCTATCCTACAGAAATATTACACTTAGACATTTTAGAAATTGAAGGACAAAAATTCATAACATGTATAGATAAACTCTCGAAATTTGCAAAATTCTTTTCCATAAAGGATAAATCTGCTCTTCATTTACAAAACAAACTTACCAAGATTTTACACTATTTCTCAGCACCTAAAATTCTGGTAATGGACAATGAAGTAAGTTTCAATAGCCCAATTATTGATAACTTTATAAAGTCATTAGGCATACAAATTTACAAAACTCCTGTAAATAAAAGTGAAGTGAATGGAACAATCGAGAGAGTTCATTCAACTATCATTGAAATTACAAGATGTTTAAAGCGAGAATATCCGGATCTAGATTTAAAGCAACTTATTGAAATATCAGTCGATCGATACAATAACACTGTACATTCAGTAATAAAAAGGAAACCAGTTGACATATTTTTTGGAAGATCAAATCGTATTAATTACCAAAATTTACTAAACTTCAAGACCAAATTGAATTCTGATTTAACAGAGCAAATTAAAAAGCACCAAACCCAAAAACAGATGAGAGAAAATCTAAAGAGGAAAAAACCAAAAAAATACGAACCAGGAGACACAATTTTTGTTACCGACAAAAAACGGAATAGCAAGTTTAAGCCTGTTTTTCGAAAAGAGATAGTTGCAAAAGACAACAGAGTTACAGTCTCAACACTTTCTGGAAGGCGAATACACAAATCAAATATTAAAAATTGTTAACCATATTTCAGATTCTTTTGGACAGCGTTCGCTACAGTAGAAGTCTTTGAATATCATGCTCCTATCATAACCATTAAAAAAGGTTCCGGCAAAATAATAGATGGAAACTTTAAGCTCATACACATCATCGAGCTAGGAAAATACGAAGGAATTCTTACGGAAATGAAATCGTTACTACAAGAAAATGTTAACCAGACTAATATCATCAGACCCCAGGTTTTACATCTGATAACCCAAATCGGAAACAAATTGGAAAGCCTCAAACAACGCCAACAGCGAAGACCAAGATCCATTAATTGGCTGGGTTCAGCATGGAAATGGATAGCTGGGAGTCCCGACGCTACTGACTGGGACAACATTCTTCGAACTCAAAACGAATTCATAAGTAATAATAACAGACAGTTTAAGATTAACACAAAAGTAATGGAGATGGCAGATGCACTTTCTGGAAGTTATAATAAAATACTTGACTTTATAAATAAAGACAACATAGGACAAGCCGCACAAGTTATATTCAATAAATTAACAATATTAAATAACCAAGTTAACGAAATCATATTAGCTGCTCAATTAGCCAAAAGTGGAGTTATTAACACAAATCTTTTAGACAAAAATGAAATAAATGAAATTCTTACTCGACTTGAATCTCTTCCGTATGACAACGAGATAGAAGCTATTGAATACTCTAAACCAACTATGGTCATAAAAGATTCAACTATGCTGTATGTATTATCAATGCCGATAACCAGTGGAATGGAATACAATCACATCCTTATACGTCCAACAATTATACAAGAACGCCAAATATATCTTGATTTCCAAGAAGTACTAGTTAGCAGTAAAAAACAGTTTGGAATCACTTCAGCATGCAGATCTACGAGAAAGACTATAATATGCCAAAGCAATCAATTACATCTGTTGCCAGAAGACCACTGTATAACACAGCTAATAAAAGGAATCAACGCAAGATGTGATTACCATCAAAACAACGGTTCAATCATTGAAATTATAGGCGATAACACAATCTACTTAACCAACTTCAATGGAACACTTTATCATCAAAATTCTCCAAGACGAATAGAAGGAAGTTTTCTCATACAATATGTTAACGAAACCATCAAAATAGATGACACCACTTACATCAGCAAGGACGCAGAAGCTTATCAAATCATTCCCCCAATACTTCAGAGTAATCTTACTCTTAAGAATTTAAAACTAAATTTAGAATATGTGCATAACCTCCATTTAAGGAATCTTAAGTTTTTAAAGAAATTAAGCTTAAATAGTAACATCTCTTTATTTACAGAACTAAGCATTGTTACCATTATTTTCCTCATAATTAGTATATTTATAATCGCAAGAAAATGCCGAAGCAACGAACTTAAGATAGCCGTTCTGCCTGCACAAACTCATCCCAAGGTCAGCTCACCAGAAGTTACATCCAAAAGTCATTTTGACCTTCAACCAATCAGACTCAACCTATGAGATCTACGGGACGTAGATTCTTAAGGAGGGAGGAGTTACGATGACCGAAGCCACACGAAGAAATCTGATACCCCACATGCGCGCTCAATTCACCTGCACGCGCAGTCGATGCACTGCACGCGCAAATTACACTTTTGCAATTAATCAAAATTAATGTATCATATTTTGTTGACAATACTTTTGTTAATTCAGCATTTTAAATGTATAAAAAGGCAGACCAAATCATTGTGAATTTAGAATGTAAGTTAGAGTACGAGCTATCACAGCTCCTAAAATAAATTTTTTTTGAATAAAATAGATAACGTTTTCTTAACTGGACCCACGGTTTTTGCCGACTCCGAACGGCGAGGTTTGAGAAGTTTTTTTTTTCTTAGACAATTATTTCTCTTTGAGTGTTGTCAGCAGCTCGAAAGAGGTGGTGCCGCAAAAAATTCGAATCGAACTCGGACCTTTGGCGTATGAGCATCGCGCACTACCCTGGCTCATAATAATTCGCCAGCCTAATCTGGCTATTCCTACTCTATGGCACGGAAACCTGGACGTTACCAAAGGCGGATAAAGAAGCCTATAGATTTTTCGAGAGAAAAGTTGCGTGGGATTTTTGGTTTTGTTTGCGTTGATGGCATCTGGAGGAGAAGATTTAACAAGGAACTCTGGTCAAGCGTCTACTGATACAACGCTTAAGATGGCTAGGCCATGTAGAGCGTGTGGATACCACTGCTCCGGCCCGAAAAGTTTTGAATCCGAGCCATTGGGACAACGCAACAGAGGACGGCCTAGGCTAAGGTGGCGCACACAAGTGGAGAAGGACATCAACGAACTTGGAGTGCGTCACTTCAGGCAGCTGGCGAAAGTTCGTGCTGGCTGGCGAGGCATTTCGGTTGAGGCCCAGGACCACCCCGAAGTGTTGCGGCACAAGAACAAGATGAAGAATCTGACTATACATGTAAAAAAAAACTCAAAACAACGATATGACGTTTACCGTTCCTTTCGAAACAAAAAAACAACATTTAACTGAAACGTTTGCATGACGTCACGATCTACTCCACTTTCATTCAATAATCGCAGTATACTGATACGCGCGCGTCAACTGAATTAACACACATTTTTTCTTAAAGGTTTATTTTAATATTTTCGCAACATTAAACGTTTTTGTATCATTGGCGAAGATGAAACCAATGAGAATGACTCGAAAAATACCGTTACTTTTTTCTTATTCTCTTGGAAAGAGATCTGCCACCTTTGCTTTAAATAACATCATAAATTCGCTGTAGGAATCATACAGCCTCTTCATGTAGTCTAGGGAAATTTCAGTCGAAGCTGACTTATTGTCTGCAATAAGAAGAGCCTCAAATGGACATTTGGAAGCTTAAACTCTTCGTACCTATTCCCAAATGATTTCAATCTGATTCGATTTCGGTAAACGCGATGAAAATTGACGACATTGAATATTTTGATCAAACTCTTCACTAGTCGCGCCATGTGAATGGGAACGTTATCTTGCTGCAACTTGGGAAAATTTCTCTCCAACCAGATTAAAACAGTCATTTTTGCTGTTTGGACGCGGAGTGTAGGTGAAGTATCAAAAACATATCATAAGTGTATATTAAAAATACTAAGGAACATATGCGCCCCACCAAAGTAGAAGTTGATGATACTATGATTAAGTCGACAAGTGTAAAAGTATACACACTTGTTATGAAAAAGAATACATCTATTGGCAGTCTGTCACATTTTCTTTTCTTTGATTACTTCACACCTCCGATACTAACTGTTGCTAGTATTAACTTAGTATTAAGTCGAACTTCTAATTAGTCGGACGTGTGGAAGAGCTACAAGTTACATTTCTTAACACAATACTTATCAGTGTCTTAAGTGTGTGTATTTTACAGCCGCAGTTTAGTGCTTAATGCAAAAATTGTAATTTCTTTCAATTGCAAATTTATGGTAAATCAATTGACAAAAAATGGCATCGGAAAGACCGCTTAAAAAAGGAAAATTAATAATCTTCAACATGAATTACGGGAGGGAGGGCTCTCAAAAAGATGTTGAGAATCTAGAAGAAACTTTTAAACGTATAAATGTCGACGTAGAAAACTGTTCAAACTTCGACAACAAAAAAGTTCAGGAAAGAATGCAAAAAGGTTAGAATTTTTTGTTTTTTCAAATTCGCAGTTCTTTTTGTCAAGAAGTCGGTAAATGTAAGTATGTATATTGATCAGTATCGAGTTTCGATCATTATCGAGGATAGATTAGTGAACAAAATTAGTTTTTGTCATCATTCATTTGTAAAAAAGAACAAAGTTGAAGGGGTTCGCTCAGCTGGTTTTACAGAAGTCGTGTCAATCTTTCCATTACTCGAGAATAGTTACTTATAATCTGCTATTTTTTTTTTTTTTTTTTTTAATTGCTCTTCGCTTGCATCGAATGCTTTTTCATTTCCCTAAAGTTGGTTTTTGCAGTTGATTTTTGTAAGCTTTAAATGTTTCAATTTTGCTTATGGCCAATAATTAACACCATTGTTTAGTTTTATTCGTTGAGTACGATTCCATTCCAGTTCGCCCTACACCTTGAAGACATTTACTCATGTACAACATGCATGCATACATTCAATTCGATTGAATCGACAAAGTCAACCACATTCATTATCAATTTTATCTGTACATTCTATCGACTAACTGAAAATTGATATCAAAATCAAAGAAAATTAGTTTACAAGGGAAACAAGGCTATAATTCTGACTGACTCGTAGCACTTTGTACATCTAGTAACAGATAGTCCAATCAATTCGGAGTGTGAACATCCTCTTCGTTATTGCTTTGTAGTTTGGGTCTTGCGGCAACTTTTCAGCGATTTTGACCGATTAGTAATCATTTTTAACGAGCTGCATTATCAATCGGCGGATTTGTTATCGTATAGAACATCCGCAACAGCAAAGTGGCCAATGTATTCAAAGATAGTGAGTTTAATAATTGTGAAACGGTGATTTCATCGAATCATTATTCATCGAAAATGGGGCTGACTTGGCTTTGTGAACTTTAGCAGACTTTTTACTACCGCAAACGAAGACATGAATTTTCAAGTTCATGCATGCGATCTGGTGGCTGGGCAATATCTATCAGTCGCATCTGAGCTGTTTTGTTATACATAAAATTCAGAAATGATTCAACACAGTGCACAGATCCAATATATATATCCGTAAGCAATGAGCGTTTTTTTTGGAAATAAAACATAAATTATTGATGGGAAAGTAAAAACATTTTATTCAAAGTATTGGCCATTGTTTTCCACACATTTTAAATACCCTTTCTGGCAATTTGTGAATACCACGCCAATAAAACTATTCGTCTTTTAAAGCAAACCCATCAGACACCCAATATTCGACCTACTCGTAGGAGTCAAACTGCTGCTCAGCCAATCCGTGTCCCATCGATGAAAACAAATGGTAGTCGGAGCCAAGTCTGGTGAATACGGCGGGTGGGGAGCAAAATTACCTTGCCGTGTCTTCTGACCCATTCTGGTCGATTCTCGGTCAATGCATGGTTCAAATTTATCATTTGTTGTCGGTAGCGATCAGTATTAACGGTTTCACCAGGTTTTAGGAGCTTGTGGTAAAGCACACCTTTCTGGTCCCACCACACACACAGCATTGTCTTCTTGCCGAATCGATCTGGTTTTGCAGTCGATGCTGATGGTTGTCCCAGATTAACCCATGATTTTTTCCATTTAGGATTCTTAAAATAAATCCATTTTTCATCGCCAGTAACAATCCGATGCAAAACCGATTTTCTTTCGTGTCTTTGAAGCAAAATTTCATCTGTCTTTCATTCAATTCATGTGGCACCCATTTTCCACACTTTTGGATCTTTCCCATAGTTTTTAAAAGGTCAGAAATTGTTTGTTGTGCAACATTTAACATCGCTGCCATTTGCTTTTGACTCAAAGTGTCATTTTCATCCAATATCGTCTGCAATTCGGCGTCTTCAAACTTTTTTGGTGGTCTTCCCCGTTCTTCTTTTCTCACATCAAAATCATTATTTCTGAACCATTGAAACCATCTTTTGCATGCTCGACAAGCATTCGATGCGACTCTGCAGCATTTTTCTTCAAATGAAAACAAAAAATGAATGCTGTCCGCAAATCATCACTTTCTGGTACAAAATTCGACATTTTTAACACGATGAGAAAATATGCTCTTGTCTGTTGAATGACTTGATGTATACTAAATATTTTTCACAGATGTCATAGCAAACAAACAAAAAAAATAAGGGCTCGTTCACAACAAATGTCCCTTATCGAGACATTTGTATCTTGACGCTCACTTCATACGGGTATACATGAACTATTAAGTTTGTTAGCATTTAATCAGTCACAACTTCTACAAACGTACATTTTTCACAATAAATTTTTACAATAAAATTTATCTTATTATTTGTGTGTATTTTGTATATTTTATTTTGACACAATTTACGCAGAAGGAAAATGATAGAACTCGCTCTTTAATAATCCAGTACAACAAAATCCCTTATTTATATTTTCCTAAACAAAGAAAGAAATTCACCATATACAGCTGTGAATAGGAAAATAAAAGTGTCATTATAAAAACTAGATAAATTGGGCATGATTCCGATACTTGCGGCCCCTCCATTGAGTGATGCAGTTTTGTAGGTCTCAGTGAGACGAAGAAAGTATTAGTTTAGTTAGTATTTGCGGCTTAGTTTAGTCGGTATTTGCGATTAAAAACTGTAAAAGTCTACACATAATATATGTGTCAGTTCAAGGAAATAAGATTTCTGGTTATTATTTTTGTTTCTATTGCATACATTTCGGCGCAGAAATGATATACACGTGGTTTATGTTTTTTTTATGGTTTGTGTATTAGCAAAGCTAGTAAAAATACCAAGATGCTACGATCTTTACAAAATGTTTTATTTTCCTACTTGTATTTCCACGGCAATTTGCATCTGCAATTTATAATTTTACAGTTTTATACAGAGCTTAATACAAATGTACTTACTTGGATCCAAGATCAGTACGAAGGCTGCCTTTTATATTTCGGGATTAGAGAACAAACACCAATATATATTCATTGAAAATAGCTTTATTGTTTTTCAAAATATTCCCCATTAAGATCTACACACTTTTGCATACATTTGAACCAATTATCGGAGCACTGATTGAGGTATCTACAAAACATGCATTCTGAACGCATCAACCTCTTCTTCAGGAGTCGGAAAACGTTGACCTCTCATTTCATTTTTTACGTAGGGGAATAAAAAAAAGTCATTCGGTGCCAAATCAGGACTATACGGCGGATGACTTGTCAAATCTATGTTTTGAGTGCTCAAAAATGCACTTGTTTGAGCCGATGTGTGAGAGCTCGCATTGTCGTGGTGAAATGTGATCCGTCTTCGGCGGTTGGTTTTCCTGATTTTCTTGATTTTCTTGATTTTCTTGTTCAACTGGCAAACAATATTTGTGTACCACACAGAATTGACTGTTCTGCGTTGTTCTGGTGGTACGGTTGCGACATGTCCAGTTTTTCCGAAAAGGCGACCATTTGCTTGGAAGTGCTTCGTGCGCGAGCAACTTTTGTTGGATTTGGCTCATTTTGAAACACCCATACAGTCGACTGTTGTTTATTTTCGGGCTCATACGCGTAAATCCACGATTCATCCCTTGTCACGATGTCATAGACGTGTTTCAAAGCACCGCGATCGTATTTTTGTAGCATTTCTTTCCACCAATGGAGACGCGCCTTTTTTTTGAGCGATTGACTAATTGTGTGGAATCTAACGCGAACAAATTTTTTTGACGGTCAAATGTTCATGCAATATTGAATGTATGCTGGTCCCACTAATGCCTAAGGTTGTCTCAATCTCACGATAGGTCACATGACGATTTTGCAATATCAGTTGGCGCACAGCATCAATGGTTTCCGGAACAACAACTGACTTTGGACGACCTTCACGAAATTCGTCTTGGAGTGAACTACGACCTGGGTTGAATTCACCATACCATCGATAAACACTGGTCCTTGATGGTGCTTCACCGTCAAAAATTGAATTAAGTTCATCGATGCACTGTTGTTGAGTTAATGCACGTCGAAAGTTGTAAAAAATAATCGCACCAAAATTTTCACGAATTAGTTCCATTTTTTGGGCGGGATGAATCATTTAAGTTACTGTAAACAACACAAATAGCACTCGTATGTCAAAACATTCTGAGTACGTATAACCTAAAAAATGTTAAACTTTGCGATAAAGCTGGCAGTTGCCAGATTGTAACTCTAGGGTTACCCAATCCCGGAATTTAAAAGACAACCTCCGTATTTCTTTCGGTTGTGAACTCTAGAACCTAACTTTTAATTACTTTTTCTAAAATTTTGCTTAGATTGCTAATTAAATTTATCGGTCTGTAACCAGAAGGATATTCCGCTGGCTTTCCTGGTTTTAATACAGGTACAATTTTTTCTATTTTCTAATTTTTCCAGAAAATATTGGGTCTTAAGACACAAATTTACAAGAAACGTAAGAATGGCAATTTCCCAACAACCCCTGCTTCTTTTATAGTTTGAAACAGTACCATCTGCAGCCGTTTCAGTGTACCGATTGTGTATTTCGTTACCACCTTCGTCTTCAGAATTGGAAGTCAATCGTCTACGTTCATTTGTAATATGTTCATAACACATCACGGAGTTCTTCCGTGCATTGACGGTTTTTGAAAAGATCGTCATAAGAGCCCTGAAAGAGTGGGATAAAGAAAAACAAATTATACCGGACAACAAATTCGGCCCTAGGGCAGGGCAGGATACCATCCATGTCGGTTCCATGTCGTTTCCAAATTGGAACAATGCACAGGTGATTGCGTGATGGACATGGAAAAGCCGTTGGACACTGTTTGATTAGAATGCCTTTTCTTTAAGTTGGTCAGAATCGGGTCAGCCTCAGAATATATACTGCTTTGTACGATCTATGATAACGATAAAAAGTTCGTTGTTAAAAACAGCAACGTAACATTTAGCACAGTATTTCACACGAGTAACGGGTTAAAACGGAAAAGAGACAGTTGATTCGTCGATCCATGCCGCACTTAATAGCGTACGCCGATTATCAGATCAGGCCCGAAAGACGAAGTAATGAACAAAAGTTTGAGCACTATACCAAAAAAAATGCACTGTAGAGATAAGCTTAGAGTAACTTATTAGGGTCTCTTCTTTTTTTTGTTGGAGGTTGGGATAAACTACACTGGAGCGCTCAAACTCAAATAATGGTCCATTTTACTACCAGGCAGTAACCTTCATTTAATGTAATATCTTGGTTTTCCGAAGAAAGACCAGAAGGCGCTTCTGTAATATAGAGCTTAGGTTTCAGTTCCCACATCACCGCCGAAAAGCTGCCACCTGATACGAGCAACGGCGGAACATTGACAGAGAAAGTGCTCTGAAGTATTTTTACCTTCTCCACATGTGTCGCAAAGAGTAACATCACAAGGCCGACTTAGGTGCTAAGCGATGGTGAAGTGTCCCGTTAGTACGCCGACAAGTCGTCTGCACTCGTTTCTGTCTAGAGATAGCAGAAAAGACGCGGATTTCTTGCCGACATTTGGGAGCATACAAGTCTTAGCGAATTCAGCCTGCCGATCGAATTAAGGGAAGACTTGCATTCTTGAACTATCTTGGAAGTGTTTAAAGCGTTGAGTAAGGCCTTTAGCACAGCTTGACTGTCGCTGCAGACGCAGATACTTCTTCCCTTCTACCTATTCTTCACAATATAGTTGGTGGCCATTAGGATCGTGAAGACTTCCGCCTGGAAGACCAACGCGAAATTACCTAAGGAGGCGTGAAGTCTGATGTTGTCGTTTTCCAGGAAGGCCCCAGCTCCAGAACCCTCCGTTGTCTTGGAGCCGTCCGTGAAAATCCGACTACATTTCTTTCCCGGATCAGTTTCTGGCCACAGCCAGTTCAGGACACGGGGTAGGTCAACTTTGTATAAGCGTCGCAACTGTATTATTGGTGACCTCGCATCAGACGGCATGTCCATGAGACTTGTATCATAGAAGATGCGGTGTGCGAGGTTATCAAAGCTCCAATGCGAGTGGAACCAAAGGTCATTCCTTTTAATCGAGAGATGGCCTTGAGTGTACATCCCATGATGTGGAGATCAAGAGGGGGGAGATTAATCAGAGCATCAAGAGCAGAGCCAGGCGTGCTGGGGAAAGCCCCTGTGCAGCCGAAACAGGCTTGGGGAAAGCGGCAGTCACGGATTTGCGCGAAAGCTTGTTCCACCAAACAACTGATGCATAAGACAGAAGTGGCCTTATCATTGCCGTGTAGATCCAAAGGGATCTTTTGGGTGATAGACGCCAGGTTTTGCGAAAAACTCCCTTGCATTGCCAGAAGTAAATAAAGATAATTTTAAGTAGCTTTTCTTCTAGAATTATTTTAAGAAATTTGTTTCAATTAAATAAAATTAAACTTAGAACAAAAATAGAATGACTGTTTTTTTTAGTTACGTATCAGATGTTTTTCTAAAATGACTTCTAAACTAATGTTACTCTGCTCAATTTTTGTCAAAACTATAAAGATTTTAAGGAAATTAAAAATTTTGTGCCTCATTCATGATTTTTGTAATTATTAACTTTGGTTGTTGCTTCATGTCCATTTCACTGCTTGGAACCGTGCAACAGTAACTTTGACAAAAAAGAGCTTTAAAGAAATAATTATTTAGTTGAAACTAATACAGTCATGGTATCATCACAAAAAAAGAAAATTAAAAGAAGAAATACCAAAAACAGTAATTTTGACTGGTCTGGTATATTCAGTGTTAAGAAAGAGTCAGCTATTAAACGTGATGAAGTTACATCCCACATTAGATTATTAATTTTAAAAGTTGTTTTTAAAATTTAAAAAAAAAATGAAAATCATTTCGATTATTTCCAGTAAGAACTGAAGATTTTAGTGCATACGACTATCTTGTGATAGCGTGGGGATCACATGGGGAAGAGGATGGCATTTTAAAGTTGAGAAACAATACAAAAAATCTAATACAGTTGCAGAAGGTGCTTTTGACACCGATGTGTAAAAATAGAACACTTTCGAAAAAATTGAAATGGATCATCACCCAAGCATGCCGCGGTAATCTATCGCCAGAAGGAGAAACCTCAGCTCCAGAAGCCGAGTCTTACGATCCTAAATATTACTTAATATCGTATAGTTCACAAGAAGGTAAATATTTTTACAAATGTTAACTTATGGTGTTACAAAATTTTTTGTTTTTTTTGTGTTTACGTCTATAAAATATAATACCATTTATTTGCAGGGTGCGAGTCGTATCGCCATTTAGGATCTGGCTCGTTTTTCATTCAATATTTATGCTATCAAATTTCATTGGATTACAATCGATTTGATATTATTACTATTTTGAAAACTGTAAGCAGAAAAGTGGATGAATTCGTTAAGGCTAAATTGGGACTGAGGTGTGTACATTACATTTCTTTTAAATCGCATTTAATCTATTTTATTATTTTTTATGAACCCCGCAGACAAACTCCATGCAATGAAGAAAACTTCGGCGAGTCATTCAAATTTTCATTTTTGGCGTCAAACGCAGAAGACTAAGTGCGATTGTGAATACATGTTCTAAAAAAACACAACCATTTGTATTTCCATTAAGCTAAATACATAGTCTGCAATTAAACAAGCCAGCACTGTAGCAAAAACAGAAATACGAGGTCTGTTCAAAAAATTACATGGCAATGTGAATTGATCATACATTCATATATATGGCATAACTAAGCTCAATATATTTTCTGCAGTTATCTGACCATTACCAGTCGTCTTATATGCTACAGAAGATTTAAACAAAACAGAATTTTCAAATTTCGCGGCCAACATACATTCGATTATCGATTTTTTCGATTATTATTATTTTCGTACACTCGTCTCGAACATTGATGATTCTTCATTCAATTTGAAAATTTTTTTAACACATCTCGTATAAAGTTTTATTTTAATTGTTTGGTTCCGACGCGCTTGGGTGAAAATTCGGACGATTGCTCTCAATCAGGCGAGATGCTAAAAAGACTTATTTACGACTTTAACGACAATTAACCTGTGTCTGATGCGATAAGCATTAACAAGTGGGATATCTACCAGTGTTTTTTTTTAAATAAAACAGTAATTTCTAATGCGAAAGTAAAAGCATTTTATTCGAAGTAATGGCCATTGTTTTCAACACATTTTGACCACCTTTCTGGCAATTTGTGAATAACACGCCAATAAAATTGTTCGTCTTTTAAAGCAAACCAACCAGACACCCAATTTTCGACCTACTCGTAGGAATCAAAGTGCAACACAGCCAATGCGTGTCCCATCGATGAAAACAAATGGTAGTCGGAAGGAGCCAAGTTTGGTGAATATGGCGGGTGGGGTTGCTGCTCCCAGCCAAGTGTCACCAGTTACCTGGTGACTGGGGACTGGTGACTGGTAACTGGTAAATGGTAACTGGTAACAGGTAACTGGTAACTGGTAACTGGTAACTGGTAACTAGTAACTGGTAACTGGTAACTGGTAACTGGTAACTGGTTACTGGTAACTGGTAACTGGTTATTGGTAACTGCTAACTGGTAACTGGTAACTGGTAACTGGTAACTGGTAACTGGTAACTGGTAACTGGTAACTGGTAACTGGTAACTGGTAACTGGTAACTGGTAAATGGTAACTGCTAACTGGTAACTGGTAACTGGTAACTGGTAACTGGCAACTGGTAACTGGTAACTGGTAACAGGTAACTGGTAACTGGTAACTGGTGGTTTATATTAGTTAGTTACTGGTGGCTGGTGACTGGTGACTAGTGACTGGTGACGCGAAATCCTCATATCCAGGGTGGGCGAAATCCTCAAATCCAGGGTGCGCGAAATCTTCATATCCAGGGAGCGCGAAATTCTCACATCCAAGGTGCGCGAAATCCTCACAATCAGGGTGGGCGAAATCCTCAAATCCAGGGTGCGCGAAATCCTCATATTCAGGGTGGTCACCAGTCACCAGTCACCAGTCACCAGTCACCAGTCACCAGTCACCAGTCACCAGTCACCAGTCACCAGTCACCAGTCACCAGTCACCAGTCACCAGTCACCAGTCACCAGTCACCAGTCACCAGTCACCAGTCACCAGTCACCAGTCACCAGGTAACTGGTAACTGGTAACTGGTAACTGGTAACTGGTAACTGGTAACTGGTAACTGGTAACTGGTAACTGGTAACTGGTAACTGGTAACTGGTTATTGGTAACTGGTAACTGGTAACTGGTAACTGGTAACTGGTAACTGGTAACTGGTAACAGGTAACAGGTAACTGGTAACTGGTAACTGGTAACTGGTAACTGGTAACTGGTTATTGGTAACTGGTAACTGGTAACTGGTAACTGGTAACTGGTAACTGGTAACTGGTAACTGGTAACTGGTAACTGGTAACTGGTAACTGGTAACTGGTAACTGGTAACTGGTAAATGGTAACTGCTAACTGGTAACTGGTAACTGGTAACTGGTAACTGGCAACTGGTAACTGGTAACTGGTAACTGGTAACTGGTAACTGGTAACAGGTAACAGGTAACTGGTAACTGGTAACTGGTGGTTTATATTAGTTAGTTACTGGTGGCTGGTGACTGGTGACTAGTGACTGGTGACGCGAAATCCTCAAATCCAGGGTGCGCGAAATCCTCATATCCAGGGTGGGCGAAATCCTCAAATCCAGGGTGCGCGAAATCTTCATATCCAGGGAGCGCGAAATTCTCACATCCAAGGTGCGCGAAATCCTCACAATCAGGGTGGGCGAAATCCTCAAATCCAGGGTGCGCGAAATCCTCATATTCAGGGTGGTCACCAGTCACCAGTCACCAGTCACCAGTCACCAGTCACCAGTCACCAGTCACCAGTCACCAGTCACCAGTCACCAGTCACCAGTCACCAGTCACCAGTCACCAGTCACCAGTCACCAGTCACCAGTCACCAGTCACCAGTCACCAGGTAACTGGTAACTGGTAACTGGTAACTGGTAACTGGTAACTGGTAACTGGTAACTGGTAACTGGTAACTGGTAACTGGTAACTGGTTATTGGTAACTGGTAACTGGTAACTGGTAACTGGTAACTGGTAACAGGTAACTGGTAACTGGTAACTGGTAACTGGTAACTGGTAACTGGTAACTGGTAACTGGTTATTGGTAACTGGTAACTGGTAACTGGTAACTGGTAACTGGTAACTGGTAACTGGTAACTGGTAACTGGTAACTGGTAACTGGTAACTGGTAACTGGTAACTGGTAAATGGTAACTGCTAACTGGTAACTGGTAACTGGTAACTGGTAACTGGCAACTGGTAACTGGTAACTGGTAACTGGTAACTGGTAACTGGTAACAGGTAACAGGTAACTGGTAACTGGTAACTGGTGGTTTATATTAGTTAGTTACTGGTGGCTGGTGACTGGTGACTAGTGACTGGTGACGCGAAATCCTCAAATCCAGGGTGCGCGAAATCCTCATATCCAGGGTGGGCGAAATCCTCAAATCCAGGGTGCGCGAAATCTTCATATCCAGGGAGCGCGAAATTCTCACATCCAAGGTGCGCGAAATCCTCACAATCAGGGTGGGCGAAATCCTCAAATCCAGGGTGCGCGAAATCCTCATATTCAGGGTGGTCACCAGTCACCAGTCACCAGTCACCAGTCACCAGTCACCAGTCACCAGTCACCAGTCACCAGTCACCAGTCACCAGTCACCAGTCACCAGTCACCAGTCACCAGTCACCAGTCACCAGTCACCAGTCACCAGTCACCAGTCACCAGTCACCAGTCACCAGGTAACTGGTAACTGGTAACTGGTAACTGGTAACTGGTAACTTTTAACTGGTAACTGGTAACTGGTAACTGGTAACTGGTAACTGGTAACTGGTAACTGGTAACTGGTAACTGGTAACTGGTAACTGGTAACTGGTAACTGGTAAATGGTAACAGGTAACTGGTAACTGGTAACTGGTAACTGGTAACTAGTAACTGGTAACTGGTAACTGGTAACTGGTTACTGGTAACTGGTAACTGGTTATTGGTAACTGCTAACTGGTAACTGGTAACTGGTAACTGGTAACTGGTAACTGGTATCTGGTAACTGGTAACTGGTAACTGGTAACTGGTAACTGGTAACTGGTAACTGGTAACTGGTAACTGGTAACTGGTAACTGGTAACTGGTAAATGGTAACTGGTAACTGGTAACTGGTAACTGGTAACTGGCAACTGGTAACTGGTAACTGGTAACTGGTAACTGGTGGTTTATTTTAGTTAGTTAATGGTGACTGGTGGTTTATTTTAGTTAGTTACTGGTGACTGGTGGTTTATTTTAGTTAGTTACTTGTGACTGGTGGTTTATTTTAGTTAGTTACTGGTGACTGGTGACTGGTGAGTGGCAAGTGGTGACTGGTAACTGGTGACTGGTGGCTGATGACTTGTGACTGGTGACTGGTGGCTGTTGCCTAGTGACTAGTGACTAGTGACTGGAGAGTGGTGACTGGTGACTCTTGACTGGTGACTGGTGACTGGTGACTGGTGACTGGTGACTGGTGACTGGTGACTGGTGACTGGTGACTGGTGACTGGTGACTGGTGACTGGTGACTGGTAACTGGTAACTGGTAACTGGTAACTGGTAACTGGTAACTGGTAACTGGTAACTGGTAACTAGTAACTGGTAAATGGTAACTGGTAACTGGTAACTGGTAACTGGTAACTGGTAACTGGTAACTGGTAACTGGTAACTGGTTACTGGTAACTGGTAACTGGTAACTGGTAACTGGTAACTGGTAACTGGTAACTGGTAACTGGTAACTGGTGGTTTATTTTAGTTAGTTACTGGTGACTGGTGACTAGTGGTTTATTTTAGTCAGTTACTAGTGACTGGTGACTGGTGGATGGTGGCTGATGACTTGTGACTGGTGACTGGTGGCTGTTGCCTAGTGACTGGAGACTCGTGACTGGTAACTGGTAACTGGTAACTGGTAACTGGTAACTGGTAACTGGTGGTTTATTTTAGTTAGTTACTGGTGACTGGTGGTTTATTTTAGTTAGTTACTGGTGACTGGTGGTTTATTTTAGTTAGTTACTGGTGACTGGTGACTGGTGACTGGTGAGTGGCAAAGGGTGACTGGTAACTGGTGACTGGTGGCTGATGACTTGTGACTGGTGACTGGTGGCTGTTGCCTAGTGACTAGTGACTAGTGACTGGAGAGTGGTGACTGGTGACTCTTGACTGGTGACTGGTAAATGGTAACTGGTAACTGGTAACTGGTAACTGGTTACTGGTAACTGGTAACTGGTAACTGGTAACTGGTAACTGGTAACTGGTAACTGGTAACTGGTAACTGGTGACTTGTGACTGGTGACTGGTGACTGGTGACTGGTGACTGGTGACTGGTGACTGGTGACTGGTGACTGGTGACTGGTGACTGGTGACTGGTGACTGGTGACTGGTGACTGGTGACTGGTGACTGGTGACTGGTGACTGGTGACTGGTGACTGGTGACTGGTGACTGGTGACTGGTGACTGGTGACTGGTGACTGGAGACTGGTGACTGGTGACTGGTGACTGGTGACTGGTGACTGGTGACTGGTGACTGGTGACTGGTGACTGGTGACTGGTGACTGGTGACTGGTGACTGGTGACTGGTGACTGGTGACTGGTGACTGGTGACTGGTGACTGGTGACTGGTGACTGGTGGTTTATATTAGTTAGTTACTGGTGGCTGGTGACTGGTGATTGGTGACTGGTGACGCGAAATCCTCAAATCCAGGGTGCGCGAAATCCTCATATCCAGGGTGCGCGAAATCCTCAAATCAAGGATGCGCGAAATCCTCATATCCAGGCTGTGCGAAATCCTCATATCCAGTGTGCGCAAAATCCTCAAATCCAGGGTGCGCGAAATCCTCATATCCAGGGTGCGCGAAATCCTCATATTCAAGGTGCGTGAAATCCTCGAATCCAGGGTGCGCGAAATCCTCAAATCCAGGGTGCACGAAATCCTCATATTTAGGGTGCGCGAAATTCTCAAATCCAGGGTGCATGAAATCCTCATATCCAAGAGTCGCGAAATCCTCATATCCAGGGTACGCGAAATCCTCAAATCCAGGGTGGGCGAAATCCTCATATCCAGGGTGCGCGAAATCCTCACATCCAGGGTGCGCGAAATCCTCATATCCAGGATGCGCGAAATCCTCAAATCCAGGGTGCGCAAAATCCTTATATCCAGGGTGAGCGAAATCCTCAAATCAGGGGTGGGCGAAATCCTCATATCCAGGGTGCGCGAAAACCTCATATCCAGGGTGCGCGAAATCCTCAAATCCAGGGTGCGCGAAATCCTCATATCCAGGGTGCGCGAAATCCTCATATCCAGGGTGGGCGAAATCCTCGAATCCAGGGTTCGCGAATCCTCATAACCAGGGTGCGCGGAAATCCTCAAATACAGGGTGGGCGAAATCCTCAAATCCAGGGTGCGCCAGTCACCAGTGACCAGTCACCAGTCACCAGTCACCAGTCACCAGTCACCAGTCACCAGTCACCAGTCACAATCACAAGTCACCAGTCACAAGTTACCAGTCACAAGTCACCAGTCACCAGTCACCAGTCACCAGTCACCAGTCACAAGTCACCAGTCACCAGTCACAAGTCACCAGTCACCAGTCACAAGGCACCAGTCACCAGTCACCAGTCACCAGTCACCAGTCACCAGTCACCAGTCACCAGTCACCAGTCACCAGTCACCAGTCACCAGTTACCAGTCACCAGTCACCAGTCACCAGTCACCAGTCACCAGTCACCAGTCACCAGTCACCAGTCACCAGTCACCAGTCACCATTCACTAGTCACCAGTCACATGTCACCAGTCACCAGTCACCAGTCACCAGTCACCAGTCACCAGTCACCAGTCACCAGTCACCAGTCACCAGTCACCAGTCACCAGTCACCAGTCACCAGTCACCAGTCACCAGTCACCAGTCACCAGTCACCAGTCACCAGTCACCAGTCACCAGTCACCAGTCACCAGTCACCAGTCACCAGTCACCAGTCACCAGTCACCAGTCACCAGTCACCAGTCACCAGTCACCAGTCACCAGTCACCAGTCACCAGTCACCAGTCACCAGTCACCAGTCACCAGTCACCAGTCACCAGTCACCAGTCACCAGTCACCAGTCACCAGTCACCAGTCACCAGTCACCAGTTACCAGTCACCAGTCACCAGTCACCAGTCACCAGTCACCAGTCACCAGTCACTGGTAACTGGTGGTTTATTTTAGTTAGTTACTGGTGACTGGTGGTTTATATTAGTTAGTTACTGGTGGCTGGTGACTGTTGACGCGAAATCCTCTTATGCAGGGTGCGCGAAATCCTCATATCCAGTGTGCGCGAAATCCTCAAATCAAGGGTGCACGAAATCCTCAAAGCCAGGGTGCGCGAAATCCTCAAATCCAGGGTGCGCGAAATCCTCATATTCAGGGTGCGCGAAATCCTCAAATCCAGGGTGCGCGAAATCCTCATATCCAGGGTGCGCGAAATGCTCAAATCCAGGGTGCGCGAAATTCTCATATCCAGGGTGGGCGAAATACTCATATCTAGGGTGTGCGAAATCCTCATATCCAGGGTGCGCGAAATCCTCAAATCCAGGGTGCGCGAAATCCTCATATCCAGGGTGCGCGAAATCCTCAAATCCAGGGTGCGCGAAATCCTCAAGTCCAGGGTGCGCGAAATCCTCAAATCCAGGGTGCGCGAAATCCTCATATCCAGGGTGCGCGAAATCCTCAAATCCAGGGTTGGCGAAATCCCCATATCCAGGGTGCACGAAATCCTCATATCCAGGGTGCGCGAAATCCTCAAATCCAGGGTTCGCGAAATCCTCATATCCAGGGTGCGCGAAATCCTCAAATCCAGGGTGCGCGAAATCCCCAAATCCAGGGTGCGTGAAATCCTCAAATCCAGGGTGCGCGAAATCCTCATATCCAGTGTTCGATTAGTGTTGAATAATTGATAAATAAAAGATTACACTGTCAACGTTATAAAATGCGTTTTATTCTTAGCCAAATCCAATAGAAGAGAGAGAGAGAGATCTCAAAGAGTGACTGACGGAATATATGTACATAAGCTTTCGTTAAGTTTTTAGTACCTTGTTCAATTATGAATATCCAATGATAATGTAGTGTTTTAACTTCACATAAAATTAATATAACATCGCATATTATAATATAATAATGAATTAATTATATAATGTAATTTTTAAACTGAACATCCTCCCCAGCTGTGCGCGATGTACTTCAAAATGAACAGAGCAAACATCATATGGACCCTCCGTCGCCCTATGTTGCAATTCGCCGAATTCGCCCTATTTTGCATACATCTTATCATCAAAATTCATCTTGTCTTATCATCTTCCTTGGTTAGTTGACAGAAGACGTTGATCGGGTTGATGTTTGTTTGTTTACCGTGTGCGGTCCGGTTGATGTTCGTTCATTTGTGTGTGCTGCGGTGTTGTGTCGTATAATTTAAGCTTAGAGAAATAAAAAGTTGGAGTAAATTTCAGGTAGATAATCTAATTAGCTAGAATTATAATTAAAGTAAGTTTCAGGTTTCGTGGATTTTTTTTCGGGTATTAGTCATCTCTACTTGCGTGGCGCGATCCGTTATCCCAAGCCGTAATGGACCGCTCATCCATTCAAGACGATTGGGTTGTAATGTAGTGACGTCAACATATGTAAAGGTCTTTTTTTTTTTTTGATTTGTACATGATTTAATGTACATGCCAGTTATACATATGTGATTTATGTAAGTGAAGTGTAGGTGAAGTGTGGTGTTGTGACTCCCTTTAGTGCGTGTTTCTGGGAAAAATAACTTAAAATTAAAATTAGTGAAATGTGTTTTTTTTTTTTTTTGTAGATTAGTGAGAAACATAAAGTGCATGATATGTGACGATCGCAACGGTTGTTTGTGTGTGAATATGTTTGTGTACCACGAATTTGATGCGTTTGGTTTGTTTCAGTATTTCGATTTCGTTTTGTCCCCCAAATGTAAACAAATTCGCAAAATCAGAGGACGATGAACCGGATCGATGAAATAAAACAAGTGATGTGTCGGGTAAGTTTGCGGTTAGTACTAAGTTATTTCGTTGAATAATATATGTAAAATGTGTGTTTGAGTGTTTTTTGTTACGTCTTTTAGTAAATATTAGTTTTAAGTTAATTGTGTAGTGCTTGTGTTTATAAATTATTTATTTTATTAGTTGTAAGTTGATTGTGTAGTGCAAGTGTTGATAAATTGTTTGAATAAAAATTTTAATGCTTATTTAATTCGTTGTTGGTTTTGATAACTTGGAGTGTGGCTTTGTTTACTTGGCGTGTGGGTTGCCGTCGGTAATGTTACTTTCATCCGGGGTCTTATTGGATGGCAAAATGCATATTTTTGTAATTGGCCTTTTCATTTCTCCTCTCGCGGTCTTTAGGGTTACGACTCGAACCAAATTATCCTCACCTGTGTGTGTTGCAACGACGCGCGCCAGATTCCATTTGGTGGGTGGCAAGTGATCCTCTTTTGTTAAGACCAATTCTCCAACTTTCGGCTGTCTTTCCTCTTTTAGCCACTTGGGTCTTTGCTGGAGACGTGTTAAGTATTCCGACTGCCACTTTTTCCAGAATGCTTGTTGCGCTTGTTGAATTTTCTGCCATCTCTGTAGAGGTCCGATTTTTATATCTGTCATATCCCCTTGTGGAAGTGCATCGATAGATCTCCCAATTAGAAAGTGACCAGGGGTGATCGCCGTAAAATCGTGTGGATTGTTGGTCATCGGACATAATGGCCTTGAATTAAGGCATGCTTCGATCTGGTGCAGCAATGTCGTGAGTTCCTCAAATGTGTAGGTCTCTTCTCTGGTGACGCGCTTGAGATGTTGCTTAATGGACTTCACTCCGGCCTCCCACAATCCACCGAAATGGGGCGATGCTGGCGGAATGAAATGCCACTGGATTCCTTCAATGGCTTGCATCTCTGCTACTGTGGTCCAGTCCATTTTCGCCTCCTTAAGAAGTCTCCCCAGTTCGCGGGTAGCACCTACAAAATTGGTGGCGTTGTCACTGAATATATTTGTACACCTTCCTCTTTGTGACATAAATCGTCGAAACGCTGCTAAAAAGGCTTGAGTGGTAAGGTCACTAACTTATTCAATATGTATAGCTTTGGTGGCTAAACAGATAAAAATTGCAAAATATGCTTTATACCTTTTCGCGTTCCGTCCTCTCCAAGTCTTTACTTCAATAGGGCCTGCATAATCGACCCCTGTGTTGGTAAATGGGGATGATACGCATACTCTGGGGGCTGGCAAGTTGCCCATCAGCTGATGCAATGCTTTTGCCCTATACCTGTAACATGTGACGCATCTGTTGATGACACCTTTTACTGTGTTTTTCCAGTAAGGACCTCGTGTGTGCATCTTCAATCAACAGTTTCGTGAAATGATGATTTCCACGAAGTATGATAGGATGCTGTTGGTCATATGTGAGTTCCGAGTTTTGTAATTTACCTCCAACTCTCAAGATTCCTTCCGTGTCGGTGTACGCGCAGAGTAATTTGGGTGTCTTAAAATTATTATTTCCCTGAAACATCTCTGATTGAGCCCTTTTGATGATGTTTATAAGTGCAGTGTCAAGTTCCTTCACAGTAAGTACGCCGAACAGTCTGTTTTCCGGTTTTTTCTTTAAATTGGTCAAAATCGCATGCAATAAGCCACGATTCGTGTTAATTGACCAAGGTTTTATTTGGATTCAATCAACTTGTCCAAACGATTTGTTACCTGTGTGACTGTATGTGCTTTAACAGTTCTTTTCTCTTCCTCTGTTTCTTGTGCTGTTGGCTGTGGTGGTTGTTCGAAATGCCACGATCTTCTAAGAAAGTCCGGCCCGTTCCACCAGAGGGTGTTGGTTATCAACGCTGATGGCCTCATCCCTCTCGAGGCTATATCAGCAGGGTTCAGCTCACTCGGAACGTGCTTCCAACTATCTTGTTTAACGAGCCGTTGTATTTCAGCAACCCTATTATTGACGAACGTTGCCCATTTCGTTGGAGGTCCTGCTATCCATGATAATGCCACTGTAGAGTCGATCCATGCAAATTGCTTGACCGGTTGCAATCCCAAAATTTTTGCTGTGTAATTCAATAATGTAGCCAGGAGGACTGCCCCGCAGAGTTCCAGACGTGGCAGCGTCTGCGTTTTTACCGGCGCTACTCGCGTTTTGGCTATTAACACCTTCATATGGATTTCACCAGAGGCATCCAGCACGCGCAGGTAAACTACTGCTCCATATGCCTTTTCCGATGCATCCCCGAATCCGTGAAGCTGGATATCCTGATTCGTTCCAAGCTGATGGATCCATCGCGGCACCTGTATCTGATCCAGTTGGGAAAGGTCATCACAAAAGGCAGCCCATTCTTTTTGCAGGTCTTTTGGAACAGGTACATCCCAGTCGCACTGCTCTTTCCAAAGCCTTTGCATAAGTATTTTCCCTTTGACGACAATGGGCGCGATCCATCCCATCGGATCAAATAATTTGGAGATAGTTGAAAGCATGCTTCTCTTGGTAGGATTCGCTGCGTTAGCTGAGATACTATGGAATGACAGTGTATCCTTTTCCGGAAACCATTTGATTCCTAGGGCTGTAATTTGTTGCGGTGTGCTTGAAGAAAATAATACCTTCATTTCCCTATGGTCAATAGGTATTCCCCTTAAGATATCCTCGGAATTGCTGGCCCATTTCCTCAACTTGAACCCACCTGTTAATAAAAGAGTATTAACCTCGTTGCGTTTTGTTACAGCTTCTTCCACCGTATCTGCTCCTGTGAAAACGTCGTCTACATATATTGCCTCTTTTATAACTTCTGCTCCTTTTGGATAGTTTTTAACTTCCTCATCGGCTAACTGATTGAGACAGCGGATGGCCAAATACGGAGCACACGTTGTACCAAAGGTGACAGTTTGTAATCTATATAATTTGAGTGGCTCGTTTTCATCATTTCGCCAATATATGAGGTGATAATACGAGTCGTCTTTCCGTATGCGGATTTGCCGGTACATCTTCTCAATATCAGCTGTGAATGTGAATTTGTACCGCCTCCATTTCATGTTGACGTCTGAGATATCTATTTGGGTTTTCGGTCCAGTCATCAAATGTTGATTCAGTGATGAACCATCTGTTGATTTGGCTGCAGCATCAAATACCACGCGTAACTTCGTGGTGGAGCTATTTTCTTTGAATACTGCATGATGTGGTAAAACATAATGGTGTGGTGTACCTAAAATTTTATCTTCTATTTCGACTTCGGTCATATGCCCCAACTGTATATAATCTTGCATACACTTTTGGTATTCAAGTTTTAAATTTGGATTAATCCGAAATCTTCGCTCTAAGGAAGTGAATCTTCGTAAAGCTCCTGGTGCCGAAGGTCCTAGTGCAGGTCTCGCTCCTGCTTTAAAAGGTACCTCAAAGCGTCCACATGGTAATCGCTTCGTTGTTGATTGAAACAGCATTTCGCACTCTGTTTCTTCAACCCGTGGTTGAGGTTTGTAATGAGCTTCCTCCACCTCCCAGAACTTCTGAAGTTGACGCCCTATATCAATCGCATTAGGAAAACTATTTACCCTATGCGTCGGCTGGCTCACTTTTCCCATAATTACCCAGCCCAATAGTGTGTTTTGGGCAATCGGTGTGTCTTCTTCGCCGCGTATCACTTCCGGAAGTACAAAGTCCGCAAACACATCTGCTCCTAAGAGAACGTCAATCGCCGCTGGCTTATAAAAGGTTGGATTAGCCAACGTCAAGAGACTTGAAAATTAGAAACTGTGTATTTATTTCGTAATCTGAATGTAAAGATCCTAAAGTTAGGTTAACGCATGACTGAGCCGCGCCACTGCGTACCTTTCCTAGACCCGAAACTTCTACGCAAGCCCTTTTAACTGATAAACTATTGGCCGCCCGTTCTGTAATAAATTCCGATCCTGGGTCTATTAAACTCCTTAGCACGGCCTTATTTCCCGATGATGTCCTAACTTTAACTAAAGCCGTTGCCAATAAGACGTGAGGCTGTCTCATTTGCGTTGCGAGATGATTTGCCACTTGATGAAAAGGCTCAGCAGCAGCCGACAAGTGCGATTGCGTGGTATGGAATGATTGTGACTTTGAAGTTGGGTGTGAATGTGTTGTGTAGTGTGGTGTATGTGATGTATTTAACGCATTAGGCGTTGACTGTGTTGTGTTTTGTGTGGTAAAAGGATTAGGCGCTGAATGTGTTGTGTTGTGTTGAGTGTTTTGTGTGTGTGTGTTTAGTGGAAAGCGAGCAGACTGACAACTATGCAACAGAGAATGGACAATGCATTGTGTTGTGACTATATGTCAAACAGTTTTCGCACACCCCGATGTTTTTTACAAACTTTAAGCGTGAAGCACTATCCATTTTAACAAACTTGTTGCATGTACGTAGAGCGTGAGCCCCTTTGTTGCATAACTTGCAACTAAATTGCTTTGTTTGGTCGATTTTACAAAAAAGCTACGCGTTTTGGCTGACACATCTTTAATTATTCTAGGATTTTTTACATCGTGTTGTTGCCCGATAGCTTCCAAGGTTCTAAACCTTGATTCCAGAAAATCGCAAAAAACTTAAAATGTAGGCAGTTCTCTATCTGCTCCCAACTTTTCCTCCCACAACTGTTGGGTGATTGTCGGAAGTTTTCGCACCATAGCAAAAATAAAAAATGGTATCCCAATGTTCAACGGGTGCGGATTTCGAGCACCCTGGATATGAGGATTTCGCCCACCCTGGATTTGAGGATTTCGCGCACCCTGGATTTGAGGATTTCGCGCACCCTGGATATGAGGATTCCGCGCACCCTGGATATGAGGATTTCGCAAACCCTGGATATGAGGATTTCGCGCACCCTGGATATGAGGATTTCGCGCACCCTGGATATGAGTTACCAGTTACCAGTTACCTGGTAACTAACTGGTAACCAGTTACCAGTTACCTGGTAACTAACTGGTAACTGGTAACTTCTTCTCGGCTTTATGGCTAAGATCAAAGTGTAGCAAACGCCTCATTGACCGCTCGCTGTGTTCTTCCAATCACGTCAATGTCATCAGCGTAAGCTAGCAATTGAACTGACTTCTGGATGATCCTGCCTCTGGTGTTGACTTGTGAGTTACGCACGATCTTCTCAAGGATGATGTTAAAGAAGGCACATGACAATGTGTCACCTTATTTCAGACCTTTTTTGACATTGAAGGTTTAGGTGAGCTCATTACCGACCTTGACGGAGCAGCGAGAGTTCTCCATCGTCATCCTACACAATCTGACGAGTTTGGAAGGAATGCCAAAACTAGACATGGCACTGTATAGCTCGTCCCTATGCACACTGCCATATGCAGCCTTAAAATCGATGAATAGGTGGTGAGTGTCAATATGCATTTCTTGGGTCTTTTCCAGGATCTGCCGTAATGTGAAGATCTGGCCTGAAACCACACTGATAGGGACCTATCAGGTCATGGACAAACAGCTTCAGACGCTCAGACAATACGGCAGAGAGGATCTTGTATGCGATGTTCAGGAGATTTATCCCTCGGTAGTTGGCGCAGTCAAAGGGGTCTCCTTTTTTGTGAACCGGACAAATGACGCTGAGATTCCACTCATCGGGCATGCTTCCCTCCGACCATATCTTACAAAAGAGCTGATGCATGCGCCCAACCAGGTCATCTCCAGCTGCTTTAAACAGTTCTGCGGGCAGTCCGTCCGCTCCAGTTTAGTTCGCCTTCAGCTTGGATATTGCTATCCTCACCTCGTCTAAGTCGGGGGGACGGAATGCTTGTCTATCATCGTCCAAATTGATTGGAACATTCTGCCTAACTGCAGAAATGATCCTTCCAGATTCTCAGCACAGACTGCGACTCTACTACGAGTTGTCCGTTTTGGTCCCGGCAGGCTTTGATCCGAACCTTGTATCCTCCGGATAGCTGTTTTACCTTTCGGTAAAACTTTCGAACTTCATTTCTGCCATAACACCTTTCCATTTCCTCGACCGCGCGCTTCTCATGCTCCTTCTTTTTCCTTCTTAAAAGACGGTGCTCTTCCCTTCTTCTCTGTTCGTAGAGCTCACGAACAGCCCTCATTGTTCGATGCAGCGTCACCTTATACGCGTCTTGCTTAGCTGCTCCTTGCTCCTTCTGGGTGGTGATGTGAAGCCCAGCACATCAGTGGCAGCTTCTTTGATGGCTTCTTGACAACGTTTCCATTCTTCTTCTATGCTTAGATCAGGAAGCGTCGAACTCTGAGCGAGTTTCCGGGAGACTCGGTCGGCAAAGTTCCCAGCAATCGGTTGCGATTGTAGCTTTTCAACATCAAACCGGTTTGGCCTTTGTCGACTCCGTTGCTCTCTCGATATCCGGGTTCTTTCCTCGGCTACAACAAGGTGATGATTCGAGTCAATGTTTGCACCTCGGAAGGTTCGGACATCGAGGATATTGGAAGAGTGTGTGACGTCGATCACAACGTGACGGTGGATTGATCAGGAGATCGCCAGGTCCCTTTGTGAATGTCCAGGTGTGGGAACCGCGTGCTAGCCACAGAGAGGTTCCGCCCCGAGGCGAAGTCCAACAGCCTGAGTTCGTCTCCAGCAAAGATGTCCTCTATTCCCAGCTGAACCTTGAAATCTCCTAGAACGATCTTGGTGTCGTAGATGGGGCATCGATCGTATGTTCTTTCTAGGAGATCATAGAAGTCATCCTTGATGTTTTCACCCTTCTCCTCTGTCGGGGCGTGAGCGCAAATTAGGCTGATGTTCCCGAATTTAGCCTCGATGCGGATCGTCATGAGGCGTTCACTGACGGGGTCGTAGCTCAAGACTTTTTGCCTAAGTCTGCCTCGAACAACAAATCCGCATCCGAATAAGCGCAGAAATTCGCTCTATTTTAAAGTTTTCCTTCGTTATAGGCAAATCCGCTAGAGAAACGTTCCGTGAGATTAATGGTGTTTTGGGTGATGGTACTCTATCAGTTCGAACGGCGGAAGAATGGTTTCGACGATTCAGAGCAGGTGAAAACGACACCATGGATAAGCCAGCCGGCGGAAGAACTGTGACGATGAATACCGATCGAATCATGAAAATCATCGAGCTAGACCGGCATGTGGCATCTCGTGACATCGCCCAGGAGATGGGATTTAGTCACCAAACCATTTTAAACCATCTGCAGAAGGCTGGATACAAAAAAGCTTAGTGTTTGGGTGCCGCATGATTTGACGCAAAAAAACCTTGTGGACCGAATCAACGCTGCAGAAACGGAACGAACTCGACCCATTTTTAAAGCGGATGGTGACTGGCGACGAAAAATGGATCGCATACGACAATATCAACCGAAAACGGTCGTGGTTGAAGGCCGGTGAATCGTCCCAAACAGTAGCCAAACCGAGATTGACGGCCAGGAAGGTTTTTAAATTTTACCATTTACTGTGAACAACTGGACCGCTTGAAGCAGGCGATCGACCAGAAGCGTCCATAATTGGCCAACAGGAAGGGTGTAGTGTTCCACCAGGATAACGCCAGACAACACACTTCGTTGATGACTCATCAGAAGCTACGGGAGCTCAGATGGGAGGTTTTATCGCATCTACCATATAGCCCGGACATAGCACTATGTGATTTCGACCTGTCCATGGCGAACGCTTTTGGTGGTGTGAAGTTGAACTCAAAAGAGGCTTGTGAAAAGTGGCTGTCCGAGTTCTTCGCAAATAAGGAAGGGGGCATCTACGAGGGGGTATTATGAAGTTGTCGTCTAGATGGAAACAGATTATTGAACAAAACGGCGCATATTTGAACTAAATTCGATCACTGCAACACTTTTTAAGAATCATTGAATGAAAGGCAATAAAGTGCAGAAGTGAGATATTTGACAACCACGAGTATGTGATTGCTACAAACAGAAAAAACAACGCCTATTTAGATGTGAATTTGTCATTAAAGACAGACTTAAGAAAGAAGTCTTATCGTTCAGGTACGTGGACGAGAGCCTCACAACAATTCGCATCCAGGCTAAGTTTGCCAACATAAGCCTTATATGCGCACATGCCCCCTCAGGGGAGAAGATGATGACACCACAGACAGGTTCTATGAGCTCCTGGACAAAACGTAGGACCAATGCTCTAGCTACGACATTAAAACTGTCCTTGACGATTTTAACGCAAAGCTAGGAAGAAAGAACATCTTTGGTAGAACTTGTACGGTCGGGAAGCACAGCATACAGCATACAGACACCACATCCTATAACAGATTTAAGCTGATCGACTTTGCTGCGGGGCGAAATGTCATAATAGAAAGTACAAGATTCCCACATCGCGATATTCACAAGGAACATGGCGATCTCCTGATCAAGCAATCGTCAATCAGATTGATCATATCGCGTTTGACGCAAGGCACCCTTTCAGTATTATAGATGTCCGAACATTCCGAGGAGCCAACATTAACTCGGACCACCACCTTGTTGTAGCCAAGGTATACCCCGAACACCGCCAAGATGAAGAAATACTGTGGGGAAGTTAAACGTCAGCCAGCTAAAATCGCAGGAGATTGCCAAATTATTTTCCGATCGTGTATTCCTTAACCTCTTAAGAAAACCTACGCCGACAACATCAATTATTGAAGACCAGTGGCAGCATTGCCAAAAAGTCATCAGAGATGCCGCCTCTGATGTGCTGGGTTTCAATCCGCCACCACAAGGAAACCCCTGGTTTGACAACGAGTGTTGACAAGCGAATGCAGCCAAGAAAAAAACATACAAAGCGGCACTGCAAAGAAGGACAGGAGCTGCTCGGGAGCTCTACGAACAGAAGAAGAGAGATGAACACAGGCTTCTCAGGAGAAAACAGAAGCAGCATGAGAAGCGCGCGATCGGCAGAATAGAGCGATATTACTGCAGAAATGAGGTAAGAATGTTTTACCAAAATGTAAAGTTAATCAGTCAAGGTTATAAAGTTCGAACCGAAGCCTGTAAGGATGATCAAAGGAACATCGTAGTAGAGTCACAGTCGATACGGGGGATATGGAGAAATCACTTCTGCAGACTGTATAACGGCGACGAAGAACCAAATCCCGCTGACAGGTAGAACGAACCATTCAACCCCAATGAAAGGGACGCCTGAAGATCAACCGACCCGGATGAAGTGAGGATCGCCATATCTAAACATAAATTCAACAAGGCTGAGGGAGCTGACGGCCTACCCGTCGAGCTTTTTAAATCCGCAGACGATGTTTTGGCAAGGACCATGTACCCACTCATCTGTAAAATATGGTCGGATGAAAACATGCCCGATGAATGGAACCTGAGTATTGTATGCCTGATCCATAAAGAAGAAGACCTTTTGAGATGCGCCAACTACAGAGTAATCAGTCTCCTAAGTATCGCTTATAAAATCTTACCTGCCGTACTGTGTGAATGCCTAAAGCCAATCGTCAACAGCCTGGTCGGTCCATACCAGTGTGGCCTTAGGCGAGGAAAATCCACCATTAACCAAATATTCACATAACGGCCGATTTTGGATAAAACCCAGGAGCAATCAATCGATACTCACCACTTTTTCATCGATTTTAAGGCCGCGTATGATAGCACCTACAGAAACAAGCTATGCTAATGTCTAGTTTTGGCATCCCTACCAAACTCGTCCGCTTGCGTGGGATGACGATGGAGAATGCACGCTGCTCGATCAAGGTCGGTAAGGACCTAACCGAGACTTTTGATGTAAAAAAGGATTCAGACAGGCGAGGCGCTGTCATGCAACTTTTTCAACATCGTTGTTGAAAGAATTGTTCCAAACTCGAACGCCAACACCAGAGGAACACTCTTTTAGAAGTCCGTACAACTACTCGCATATGCCGACGATATTGACATTATCGGAAAAACGCAGCGTGATGTCAAGGCCGCGAAGATGGGTTTAGCGGTAAACGAGGGTAAGGCCAAGTATATACTGTCAATAAGAAAGGACACCCAACACCGACGTCTCAGTCAAAACGTCAGGTAGTCAAATACTTTGTCTATCTAGGCTCCTCTATCAATTCAGACAATGACACCAGCGCTGAAATCAAACGAAGAATAACCCTTCCAATCGCCGCTTTTCTTTGGGCTTAAAGATCAATTGGTAAACAAAGCCCTCTCTCGAACAATTAAGGTAACGTTTTATAAGATCTTAACCGTCCCAGTCCTGCTATATGGCGCGGAGGTATGGACTTTGTCAAAAGTGGATGATGCTGCTCTTAGTTGCTTCGATGAACATTCTTCGGGTGATTTTTGGTCCCGTCTGCATAGATGGTGAGTGGAGGAGGAGATATAATAAGGGACTATGCAGACTGTCCATGTACATGAAGTACATGAAGACACACAACATCGACGTCTCGGACAAAGCGTCACACTAGACAGCAGAAACTTCGGGGTAGTCAAGGACTTAGTCTACCTCGGCTCCGCGGTAAACAGGGACAACAACATCAGTACCGAAATCAAACGCAGAATCACTCGTGCTAATCGCTGTTTCTTTGGGCTCAAGAGGCAATTAAGTAATAAAGCCCTCTCTCGAAGAACTAAGCTCGCTTTATATAACAGCTTAATCATCCCCGTCCTACTTTATGGCGCGGAATCTTGAACGTTAGCAAAGGCGGATGAGGAAGACCTTAGTCTTTTCGAGAACAGTTTTGCGTTCGATTTTTGGTCCTATTTGCGTTGATGGCGTCTGGAGGAGAAGATTTAATGACGAACTCTATGGGCTGTACAGCGACATGCGCCTGGTCAAGCGTCTCCGGATACAACGCTTAAGATGGCTAGGCCATGTAGACGTATGGACACCACTGCTTCGACCCGAAAAGTCTTTAAGTCCGTGCCATTGGGACAACGCAACAGGGGACGACCTATACTAAACTGGCGCACACAAGTGGAGAAGGTCCTCAACCAACTAGCAGTGCGCAACTGGAGACAGCTGGCGAAAGATCGTGCTGGCTCGAGATTAATGTTGGTTGAGGCCCAGATCCACCCCGGATTGTAGCGCCACAAGAGGAAGAAGAATGCAGACTGTTCAGCCACATCGATTTAGCCAGAAGAGTGAAGATCCAACGATTGAGATGGCTAGGTCTTGTAGAGCGGATGGAAACCAATGCTCCGGCCCGAAAAGTCATCGAATCCACCTCCGATGGATGGCGCAGTTGAGGAAGATCGTGGCTAAGGTTGCGCGCGCAATTTTAAAGAGACCTCCACCAACTATAGAGATAGGTAGCTAAAGATCGAGCTGGATGTAGACGCTTGTTGGTTGAGACCCAGGTCCACCCCGGACTGAAGTGGGACTTTAAGCTTAAGATGTTCACCATATTAAATCCAAATTTGCTTTGAAAATTTATAAACTTATATGGGAAATCGGATTAAACAGAAGTGCCCCACTTCAAAATATTTGTTACTGTTATATAAAGGTCTAGCTTCCTCAGGCCGTCCTTTCGTAGTGGGCGTACTGAACACCTCACATTTTTTCGGAAGCAACCTGAGCCTCTTCTACAACGTTTCCTTAGATCGATATCCCAAAGAGTGTTTGTGTGGCAACTTACAACTTCCTAGCCATGTTTAGCGTTATGTCCATTTAAAAGACTAGGTCGATCAGTGGCATGCTGTTGCTTCGCCGTAGAGTTCTCTTCTTCGGATATTAAATCACACAAATCATACAATAGAATCGAATGCTGTACACAACCTTCTTAATACAAATTAGATATAGACCAGATTTTCCCACCAGAAGTGCACATCAACATTCACTGTCTATTTGCCGACATCATGCAGACATCAAGATTCATTTGTTGCCGTTGTTCGACTATATCTCACAAGTGAAATGTCGCTTGCAACCATCAAAATCATCTCCATCTGCCTTAACGAATTCAGTGGATGATTCGCTAGCTTTATCCTCTTCGTTTGACTTGAACTTCGATATCACATTTTTTTTTAACCTTAAGGAACATATCTGATGGTACTCAAGTTCTACGGTCTGCTATTCATTCATTTCATAAAGAACTAAGGTTGTAAAGGCAACTATGCTTGTAGTGAGGGTGTACAGTGAGGCGCTCACACAATACAGCAGAGATACAGATGAGCTGGTGCATGCGCCCAACCAACTCATCTACAGCTGCTTTAAATAGCTCTGGGGACAGTCCGTCCGCTCCAGCAGCTTTGTTCAACTTCAGCTCGGATATTGTTATCTTCACCTCGCCTAAGTCGGGGGGACGGAATTCTTGTCTATTATCGTCCGAATCATGTAGCACATTCTGCCTAACAGCAGAATTTGGGCCGTCATCGCCGTTAAGTAGTCTGCAGATATGATCCTTCCAGATTCTCGGCACAGACTGCGACTCTTGCGACTCTACCACGAGTTGTCCTTTTTGATCCCGGCAGGCTTCGATCCGAACCTTGTATCCACCGGATAACTGTAAAATTTTCGGCCTTTATTCCTACCATAACACCTTTCCATTTCCTCGACCGCGCGCTTCTCATGCTCCTTCTTTTTCCTTCTGAGAAGCCGGTGCTTTTCCCATCTCTGTTCGTATAGCTCACGAATAGCACTCGTTGTTCGATGCAGCATTGCTCTGCAGTCTCGTTTGACTGCATGTGCTTGCCTGCACTCATCGTCAAACCATGGGTTCCGTCTGGATGGTGACGTGAAACCCAACACATCAGTGGCAGCTTATTTAATGTCTTCTTGACAACGTTTCCACTTTTCTTCTATGGTTAGTGCAGGCAGCGTCGAACTCCGATCGAGTTTCAGGGAGACTCGGTCGGCAAAGTTCCCAGCGATCTGTTGCGATTGTAGCTTTCCGACGTCAAACCGTTTAACCCTGTCTTGACGTTGCTCTTTCGATATCCGGGCCCTTATCTTGGCTGCAACAATGTGATGATCCAAGTCGATGTTTGCACCTCGTAAGGTTCGGATATCGAGAATACTGGAGGAGTACCTGCGTCGATCACAACGTGATCAATCTGGTTGACGGTGGATTGATCAGGAGATCGCCAGGTCCCTTTGTGAATGTTTATGTCTAGGAACCTCGTGCTAGCCCCAGAGAGGTTCTGCCCCGAGGCGAAGTCCAACAGCCTGAGTCCGTTTCCGGATGTGTTGTCGTGCAATCTTTATTTTCCGATAACACCTCTTTTCCCAGCGTTGAAATCTCCAAAAACGATCTTGGTGTCGTAACTGGGGAATCGGTCGTATGTTCTTTCTAAAGGATCATAGAAGTCATCCTTGGTGTTGTCACCCTTCTCCTCTGTCGGGGCTCACCCCCCGCAAATTAGGGTGATATTCCCGAATTAAGCCTTAACACGGATTGTCATGAGGTGTTCGCTGACAGGATCGTAGCTCAAGACCTTTTACCTAAGTCTGCCTCGAACAACAAATCCACATCCGAATAAGCGCTGACTTTTCTCTCTGTAGCAATCGCTGTAGTAGATGTCTCAGTTGTTCATCGTTTCCTTGCCGGGCCCATTCCATCGCACTTCCTGGATGACGCTAATGTATGCTTTGTAGCAGTCAAGGGCCTCCGCAAGTTGTTCGGCAGCATGTGGTCTGTTAAAGGACCTTACATTTCATGTGCAAAACCGAAGATCGCAGTCCTTGAAATGTTTGCATGGGTCTTCAACTGTTGATCCGCCCTTATCCGAAGCATACCAACTTTTCTGAACTGAAGGTTATTTACGTGGTGAGGAAATCAACCTAACACACAACCCACAGACTGGTAGGCCAGGCCCATTATTTAACACTCGGGCATAGGAGTTCTCTGCAATTGTTCACAACACAACAGGTGTTGTGATGGATATCCAGGGGGCGCCACGAGGAGGCTTTATGTCAACTTGACCTGTGCACTTACGAGGATAGTGTTGGCAGCTCACTTGTTGAGCGCAATCAACAACGGTCCATGCCCCCCTCAAAATCTCGTCGGCAGAATTGAAAGTGCACTTGACAGGAAAGAATACGCGCATTTTCATCGACGTAGAGGGCGCTTTCGACATAGCGACTTCTGATGGCATGTCCAACGCGACCACAGAACACGACGTAGATAAAAGCAAATCTAAGAACAGAACTATAATCGCGGAGGCAGAGTGTGACCAGTTTGTAATGTCGGGGGTTAGCAGGGGCTGCCCCCAAGATGGAGTCCTGTCACCTCTGCTATGGTGCATGCTGGTCAATTATTTACTTTCCGCTTTAAATAGATTTTACACCTACGCCCAGGCTTATACGGATGATGTAGCCCTACTGGTTACCGGACCATGCCTTGTTACCATTCATGCAAGCGGGCAGGCGGCCCTTGACATGATCGATAACCGGTTGTACCAGGAATGGACTTTCAGTCAACACTCTTAAAACTGAGGTTGAGAAGGAGGAATCTGACTGGTCTGACTCAACTAGTACTTAAAGGTGTCACTATTTCACTTTCCAATGAGGCCAAATATCTAAGTGTTATCCTGGATAAAAATAAACTTCTTTCGAAAAAAAACACTTACCAGGTATACCGGTATAAAATGAGCGTTTTTTTTTTGAAAATGAAACACTAATTATTAATGGGAAAGTAAAAACATTTCATTCAAACTATTGGCCATTGTGAATACCACGCCAATGAATTTGTTCGTCTTTTAAAGCAAACCAATCAGACACCCAATTTTCGACCTCCTCGTAGGAATCAAAGTGCTGCTCAGCCAATGCGTGTCCCATCGATGAAAACAAATGGTAGTCGGAAGGAGCCAAGTCTGGTGAATACGGCGGGTGGGGAGCAAAATTACCTTGCCGTGTCTTCTGGCCCATTCTGTTCGATTCTCGATCAATGCATGGTTCAAACTGATCATTTGTTGTCGGTAGCGATCAGTATTAACGGTTTCACCAGGTTTTAGGAGCTCGTGGTACAGCACACCTTTCTGATCCCACCAAACACACAGCATTGTCTTCTTGCCGAATCGATCTGGTTTTGCAGTCGATGTTGATGGTTGTCCCAGATTAACCCATGATTTTTTCCATTTAGGATTCTTAAAATAGATCCATTTTTCATCACCAGTAGCAATCCGATGCAAAACCGATTTTCTTTCATGTCTTTGAAGCAAAATTTCATCTGTCTTTCATTCAATTCATGTGGCACCCATTTTTCACACTTTTGGATCTTTCCCATAGCTTTTAAACGGTCAGAAATTGTTTGTTGCGCAACATTTAACATTGCTGTCATTTGCTTTTGACTCAAAGTGTCATCTCCATCCAATATCGTTTGCAATTCGGCATCTTCAAACTTTTTTGGTGGTCTTCCGCGTTCTTCATTTCTCACATCAAAATCATTATTTCTGAACCGTTGAAACCATCTTTTGCATGTTGCTTCTGATAGAGCGTGATCACCATATGCCTCGATAAGCATTCGATGCGACTCTGCAGCACTTTTCTTCAAATGAAAACAAAAAATTCATGCTTTCCGCAAATCATCACTTTCTGGTACAAAATTCGACATATTTAACACGATGAAAAAATATGATGTTGTCTGTTCAAGGAATTGATGTATACTAAATATTTTTCACAGATGTCATAGAAAACAAGCAAAAAAATAAGGTCTCGTTCACAACAAATGCTCCCTATAGAGGTATTTGTGTCTTGACGGTCACTTCATACGGGTAGCACACCTGGCTCTGTTCTCGATGCACTGATTAATCTCCCTCTCTTTGACCTCAAATTCATTAACACACTCTAGGCCATCTCTTGAATGAAAGGGAATGTTTTTTGGTTCAACTCGCACTGGAGCCTTGATGACCTCGCGCACAGCATCTCCTACGACACTAGCCTTATGGACATGGCATCTGATGCGATGTCACCAATAATACAGCTGCGACGATTATACAAAGTCGACTTTCCCCGTGTTCTGAGCTGGCTCTGGCCAGAAACTGATTAGGGAAAGGAATGTAGTCGAATTTTCACGGACGGCTCCAAGAAGACGGAGGGTTCTGGAGCTGGGGTGTTTGTGGAGGACGACAAGATCAGACTTCACGCCTCGTTAGGTAATTTGGCGTCGGTCTTCAGGCGGAAGCATTCGCGATCCTAGTGGCCACGAATTATATTATGAAGTATAGGTGTAAGGGACGAAGTATCTGCGTCAGCACAGCCAAGCTGTGCTTAAAGCCTTAGTCAACCCTTTACCCACTTACAAGATTGTCTAAGAATGCAAGTCTTTCCTTAATTTGGTCGGCAGGCTGAATTCGCTTAGACTCGCCTGGGTCCCGAGACATCACGGGATCATGAAAAATGAGATTGCCGATGCACTAGCTTGACAAGGTTCAGAGAGCACGAACAAACCTTGGGACTACCTGCATCCTTGGTCTCCCTACAACAGAGATGGCATGACTCTCCAGGATGCAGGATGACCAAGTGTATGCTCCAACAAGAAATTACATTAAATGAAGGTTACTGCCTAGTAGTACAATGGACCAGTATTTGAGTCTGAGCTTTGCAGTATATCCCAACTTCCAACAAAGAAAAAAGTTAACAATTTTAAAAGACTTAATAATTGCTCTTAGTTAGCACTTCTTAGTGTGAAGATCAATGTCGGTCCAATTTACGAGTAAATTTTAATTAAATATTTGTGGTTTAAATTATATGTACGATTTATAGAGTTAGTGTTAGCAGGATTTTGATGTCATGGTGGTTTGTGTGAACACAATGGTTGACCTATACTGTTTTCAATGTTCTTGTTGTTAATGTCCGATTTACGACCAGCTAGTCTCTGTCAAAGAAACTGCTTGGTGGTGCTGTGTTACAGGGTTTGTTGTTTTTGTCCTTGCATTTGAATCTGTAGAACACATCAGTTTAACATTTTTTGTCGATTTTTGGTTTAAGTTTGGTACAGATCGGTGCACTCGAAGACTTGAGTGTTTATTTTATTTTGTTGAGTCGAGTTATTATGTTTTTGAAATATGTCGATAATGTTGGAATGTACCTCATGCTTTTGTAGACATAATCCACTCCGGTGTTTGTATTTGGGTTGTATTTGGGTTGCCTTACTAAGTTTTTTATAAGTTTTGCAAAAAGACGATTGGCCATAAGGAAATATGTGACAATTCTTTCGTTTTTTCGATTGAATCTTCTGTCGCTCAGCTTGAATAAAGTTTCTCAAACATCATGATATTCGACTTTTGTAGTGTTTAAAAAAAAGCGATTATGTCCAATCTACAAGAAAGCTTGTTAAAAATCATTCAATACGAAATTCACGAGGTCTGTTCAAAAAATGAATTAAATTGGTGAATTTTCAATTTTTTTTAAAAATATATTTTTAATTCATCAATTTCTATATTGTCCCCCTCAAAGCTTTTTTTTCCAATCCTCGAAGCTGTGCGAAGCAGAGCTTTCTCAGCCATTCGGTTTGTATCTCCTCAATCGTCGCAAAACGCCCTTCATGGGTGTCTTCAATATTGGAGACAGGAAATAGTAGCAGGTCTGGTTAATACGGTGATAGATGTTGCTTTGGACCAAAAAATTCCGATCAAGGAATGGTCAAAACTTAGCAATTTCGAAGCGAACTTCGTTGCCCCTGCTTCATGCCCAAAATTTTCGTTAAAATTGCATGGCATGAGTCATCCAATATGCCGACAACTTCAACACATTCTCTAATATTGATTCGAAATTTCTCTTAAAGAGTTTTCTTTACTTTCTTAACCATTTCATCGGTAGTTGATGTTCTGGGTCGTTCAGGGCGAGCGTCGTCATTCAGATCTTATCGACCTTTTATGAAAAGCTTGTAAACAACTTGTAAAATTTTTTTTTGACTCAGAGTACATTCACCGTATGCCACTGTAGTGCCGGGCGAGAGTCAGCCATACCCGATGCTGATTGGTCGGAAGCTGCTTGACCAACCGCAGGTGAAGGTGGTGAAAACGCATAAGTGCGTGGCGGTCACTGACTGCATGGCACAGGTACCGAGGGCGCTGTTAGTGGAAGGGAGCTGTGCCGAAGCCAAGAGACAGGATGAGCTATCATTGGAGGACGTGAACGCAGGAGAAGTGGACGAGCCCGATAGGCAAAAACTAGGGACGCTCATCAACACGTTTCGGAACTGCTTCGCAAAGAACGCGGTGAATTTGGGGGTTTGCCGCTTTGGAGAATGTGCAATTGAGCTGACCACAACAACACCAGTCTGCGTCCAGCCTTATAAGATACCCTTTGCGAAGAGAGAAACAGTGATGGAGGTGGTGTCCAGTATGCTGGAGCAGGGAGTGATCCGGTCATCATACTCCGATTATTGCGCACCGGTCACTCTCACGAAGAAGAAGGACGGGAAGGACCGATTATGCATCGACTACCGGGCACTCAACAAGGTGACGGTCAAAAGAAAGTTCTTCATGCCGGTGGTGGAGGAGGTGGTCGAATCGCTGGCTGGAAATAAGTTCTTCACGACGCTAGACCTAGCATCGGGTTACCACCAAATTTGCATGGAGGAACGGAGCAAGTAGCTGACGGCGTTTGTGACTGACGACGGCATGTATGAATTCAACCGAATGCCGTTCGGTCTGGTGAACGCCCCCGTTTAGTTTCAGTCATACATGAACATTATCAAGTCGCGTCTGAAAAAGGGAGACATAGCTGTCTACTTGGACCACATCGTAATTTTCACCAAAATTATGGAAGAGAGTCTTCAGAAGCTTCAGAGGTTCCCGGAAATCCTGAGGGATACCGGGCTGACCCTTAACGTAAGCAAATGGTCATTTTTGCAAACTTACATTGAATTTTTAGGTTATCGAGTGAGTGAAGAGCGAGAGGAAGATGGCGGCGATAATGGCATTCCCGAACCCGAAGGACGTTCACGGAGTCCGGCAGTTCCTGGGACTCACAGGGTTTTTTCGCAAATTCGTGGAAAATTACGCACGGTGGGCAGCACTGCTGACCGATCTGACCAGAGCGGATCAGCCATTCGAGTGGACGGAAAAGCAGGAAGAGGCGTTCCGCAAACTGAAGGCAGCGCTCATGCACCCCCCGTGCTGACTTTGTTCGACCCGGAGTGCGCGCACGAGGTGCACACAGACGGGTCGTCGCTTGGACTGGCCGGCATCTTACTAAACCGGAGCAAGGAAGACAATTCACTGTGCCCGGTGGTATTCTACAGCCGAAAACTTTCCACTAACGAAAGAAAGTTCCACTCGTACGAGCTCGTCTTGGCCGAGTCTTGGCCATCGTCGAAAGCTTGGAGCGCTTTAGGGTCTACCTCTTGGGAAGGCTCTTCAAGATCGCCACGGACTGCGAGGCCATAGTGGCAACCAGCATGAAAGCCAAGTTAATCCCTCGAGTTGGGCGGTGGTGGCTCAAGCTCCAAGAGTTCGACTACGAGACAATACGCCAGCCAGAAAGAGAGCGGCCTACGTCTATGCCCTAAGTCGACAACCAGTGGAGGAAGAACGGGAGGTGGAGGAAGCATCCGCACAAATATTGAACGTCCACATCTCCGACGATGTTTGGGTAGCGACCATGCAGTGGCAGGACCCAAAACTGAGGGGCATCATCAACAGTATAAAAGGGCCCGTGCTGCAGCTACCGCTGTTACGCCGACTTTCTCCTACGCTCAAATTGCGTCAGGCAGAAAGCCGGTAGAACAGACAGTGCCAAGGGTTACTCCTGTCAAAGTGCCGAAACAGCCCACGGCAGATCCTACATTAAAGGATGTTTTGACCACCATCCAGTCAATGCAAGCGCAGATGATCGCCTTGCAGAAACAGATGGTAGATTTACAGACCAGTTTCCTACAGCAAACAGCCCGAGTAGATGTTATCTATTCGGTGCTGTTTAGCGAGCCAAATGCGCAGCAGATATAATGGGCACACGCGCAGCAGGACCCCTTAAGATCCTGGCAGTGAATGTTAATTCGCTGATAAGGATCGAACGACAAATACAACTTTTTCACTTCTTGCAAACCCATAATCCTGATGTGCTGATGGTTAGCGAAACTAAGCTTAACCAGACGCGCAATCTCAGGTACAAAAATTACCAAATAATAAGAAGAGACCGGCCCCAATCCACTCGAGGGGGTGGGGTCGCCCTCTTAATAAAAAATAACATAAATCATAAGATCATATACAGCAATGCTGTGCGAAGGTTCAGTGTGCTAGAAGTTTGTATCGCGAGCATCCCTCTCCAAGGCGGAAAGCGGCTGTACGTGATAGCAGTTTACGCGGCAGATACTCGAAACTCAATTTTCGTATCTGAACTCGAGGCTCTTTTCACTAGCCTCCGCTTGAACTTGGAGGAAAACTTTTACGTCATTGCTGGTGATTTAAATGCAAAGCACGGCGAATGGGGTAACTGTATACCAAACGAGAGGGGAAACGCTCTCCTAGAGTGGATAGAGCAGAACGGTATCGAGTTCAGGCTAGATTTACTTGCAACTGATAGACCGTCTTTTCCTAGAAGCGGATCCTATCTGGATGTAATGCTTACAGACAGACGACTCACGATAGTGAACGTGGATCGACGCACAAGGAACTGTTTAACCGCGGTCGAGTACGACAGTGATCACCGTGGTCTCGCCGCGGTTATTCAGCTCCCGAATGAGCTGGAGGAACTGGAGGAATATGTCCAGACGTATCCTTATAACTACAATAAGGCACGTTGGCCACGTTTCTCTAAAGTCTTAACTAAAGAACTTCGTTCGAGTGCAATCTTTCCACCAACGAACAGAAACCTAACAAACGACGAGGTTGACAGGTACCTCATACAAATGGACGACACCATTAAACGAACTATGAAAAAGACTATTCCTATGATGACACCAAATAATGTTGGAGACATCTACCGGAACGCGGAGATAGACGCACTTCACGTGCAAAAAAGTAGACTACTGTCAAGACTAAAACTCTTGTACAGACGGTTTACAGACCCGCAAAATATTGAAATACGGTCGTTGAAGTCGCAGATCAAACTAGTTCAGCAATTACTTCGCCAACAATATAGACTAGCTGTAAACTTGTACTGGGACAATAAGATTCGGGCTGTAAGGTCCAACAACCCGAGCATGTTCCCACAAGTAAATAGAATCTTCCGGAGGAAAGGTTCAAACGACATCCAAACTGTCCGACTCAACAGAACGACAGACAACGCCAACTTACTAAGAACAGTAGATATCGATCCAGATGGGGCAGTACTTGACGACGACTTCTTTATAGTTGAAGATCCTCAGGAGAAGGTGAAAGTAATTGGAGCTATCTTTCAGGAAGTGTACACGGTCAACGAACCTCTTTGTCCAAATCACGACTTGGAAGACAGAGCCAAGCTTAACCACTTCCAACTAAGTTCTGAAATAAGTCAATGGCGATCCGAGAATCCTGGTTTCACCAGGTTCAGTGACGATCTTCTGGCAAATAATGCCGTCGCCGATGATGGAAACAATCCCATCCTTATTTCGAAAGATGAACTCCAGGGCATCTTTAATTCACTGAAGAAGAAGAAGTCAGTAGGAATAGATGGGATACCGAATATTGTTCTGCGCCATCTACCCTCTGAGGCAGTAGATGTATATACAACCCTGTTTAACAATGCGCTGAGTAACGCATATTACCCGGCGCATTGGAAAACAGCTGTGGTACAGCCCATTCCGAAAAGGGACAAAGATACTTCCATCCCGACAAATCTCCGGTCTATAAGTCTTCTTCCGTGCATAAGCAAGGTTTTTGAAAAGATTGTCATTAGAGCTCTAAAAGAATGGGTCGAGGAATGTCAAATTATACCGGACAACCAATTCGGCTTTAGGGCGGGGCATGATACCATACATGCCGCGTCCAAATTGGTATCCGACATTCAGTGGAACAAGAACAAGAACCAATGCACAGGTGCTTGCCTGATAGACATGGAAAAGGCGTTCGACACCGTTTGGTTAGAAGGCCTTTTCCTCAAGTTAGTCAGACTAGGCATAGATAAGACACTTCTGTATATGATCTATGATATGGTTACAGGTAGGAAGTTTGTTGTGAAAAATGGCAACGTTACATCCACCACAGTATTTCACATAAAAAATGGGTTGCAACAAGGGGCCGTTGGCTCACCGATCCTTTTCGCTATATTCACTAGCGATCTTATTGGTTCCATGCCGCACTTAATCGCGTACGCCGATGATCTGATAGCGTACAGATCAGACCCGAAAATTGAAGTCATAAATAACATGTTGCAGCATGACTTTGACAAAATTCAGCGATTTTGCGACGACTGGAAGTTGAAAATCAACTTCCGGAAGTGCGAAACTATTCTCTTTAGAACCACGCTAGCCAGGGCCTCAAGGGACACGAAGAAAAACTGGCGCAAGTTCGGCATATTTGACCCGCGGGGCCAGCCATTAGCTGTGCAAAATGTAGTTAGATATCTTGGCATTTGGCTAGACCAGTATTTGTACTGCGGCAAGCATGCAGATACAGCTCTGACAAAAGCTAAGAAAGCCTTTGCTGCGGCAAGTTGGTTGTTTTACAGCAGCCAACTTGACACCAGAGTAAAGGTTATCTGCTACATGGCCCTCATACGGCCAATCATGGTGTACGGTTGCCCAGTGTGGTTCAATCTGAGTCCTTCCCAAATGGAAAAGATGAGGGTGTTTGAGAGGCAATGTCTCCGGGCCTGCCTCCGGTTGTATCGAACACCTGAATCCGATTACAAGAAATTCTATCCCAACGAGGTCTTGTACAACGAGGCAAACCTAATCAGGATAGATAATTTTATTATTAAGCTGACTCGAAGGCATATTGCACGAGCGATGACTTCGACAAACAGTCTGATTTTTGGGGCTTACTACCCAAATCCTATGTACCACGAGAAGGTGCGGCAAAACGGCTTCATTCCGCCCGAAGCATTTCTCTATCTAGACTCTAAGGGGCTGATACAGAATACGGAAGGATGTCCTATCATCTTCCATGTCGTACGCAGAACAGTGGATAGGCGACTCCAATATGAAGCGGACGTCGCTTGTAGCCACGAGGAACTCCTTCGGTTCAGTAGGGCGATCTCCGCCAGAGACAGGTTACAGTCCGCCAAAGAACGTCACTTTTACTGGTGGCTTCACCAAAACCAACCCCTGCCGCAGTCGATAGTTAGCCCCGGAAGTTGACCTTGTGGCCAGCTTACATAGTTTAAAAAAAAAAAAAAAAAAAAAAAAAAAAAAAAAAAATAATAATAATAATAATTTTTATATATATATATATACATATATATATACACATATATATATATATGTATATATATATATATATAAATAAACCAAAAAAAAAGGTGCACCATGGCATATTGAATATATATGTCACGCATATAAAGGTTATATACGCCATGATGCACATGTCTGCAATTAACGGGCATAGTTAAGTACTTCTTAGTAGTTTAAGTAGTTACGTAGTTTTAAGTACTTTCTTTTTTTAGTTTTAGTTTTATCTGTATTGTTTAAGTTTTTTAGTTTAGTTTTATTTAAGGATAGCTTAAGTTTATTTATAAAAAAAAAAAAAAACCACTACCAAGTTTTTTGATTTTCAAATAGTTTTCTTGGAACAAATTAAAACATTTTTGTACAAATATAATTTCACGTTTATTATGTCTAAAGGCAATTTACATTAGATAAGATATAGATTAACTTAGAGCACCTGTTTAGGGTCAGTAAGTTAGATGTTAGATGTTATGTTACCTAGTTTTAAGTATTTTCCTAGGAATTAACTATCAATTATATTCACTTTAATAAAAATGCAAAAAAAAAAAAAAAAAAAAAAAAAAAAAAGGGACCGAGATGACGCAGGCGAAGATCCAACTACAAAGAAATTGTGTAGTACGAGGATGTCGCCTTTTCCGAAGGGTATCCGGTGAAGGATCCTCAAGCTGTACCAAGATGACGCAGGGCACTTTGCAGACGAGAAGACACTGGACAGGGTGAAGCAGACATTCTGGTTCCCGAAGATGAGGAGCTTCACGAGGAGTTACATCAGGTCATGTGTCGAGTGTGCGTATGCGAAGAAGAGAGGAGGGAGATCCGAGGGAGAACTCCACAGCATAGACCGCGTTGCACTACCCTTGGATACGTTACACCTAGACTACCTTGGGCCGTTCACGAAGGGGAAGGGCGGTACGAGGTATGTTTTGGCTTTGGTAGACAACTTTACCAAGTACACCGTACTCCGGGCAGTGAAGTCCGCGAACAGCAGAGGAGTAATCGCCGTGTTGAACGAAGGGGCCGGGTATTTTGGTCTGCCATGAAGAATTATAACGGACCGAGGAACGGCTTTCACCTCAGGTATATTCGAGCAATTCTGTAAGAAGCATGGCGTGGAACACGTCAAGACAGCGGTCAGGAACGGCGAGGTCGAAAGATGCAACCGAACCATTCTCTCGTCACTCAGGTGCATGCATTCGCAGGAAAGTGGGAAGGATTGGGCAACGCACCTTGTTGCCGTCGGATTTTAAATATTTCCGATTGGGGTCGAACGAAAGAGCGCCAAGCCACTCAATGGAGTATGGTCGTGGGAAAGATGGAATTAGGGCGCCACGCAGTTGCCCTTCCGCTCGACACGGTCCGTACCCCTAGAACTGCGACTAAGGGGCAAGGATCCAATCCGTCCCCGCAGAAAAAAAAAAGCAAAAACAAAACAAGGAAAAAGGAAAATGACTAAAAGGAATCAACAAAAAAAAGGGAAACTCAGGAACTGAGGATGGGAAGAGATAAAAAAAACACAGCGATTCACCTTAAACCTAAACAATGTTTTTTCTTTTATTTAAGTATTAATTCATAAACAAGGAAGTTTGTGACTTAAGAAATACTTATCAGTACAAAAAAAAAATTCAGAAAAACTTATCAATACTTCACAATAAATTCTTACCACTATCTTAACCAAGACACTAGACACCACACCAGAGGGAAAACAAAAGGGAAAATAAAAAAAAAAATGTCCCCGAACCGTTCTCGAACCCGCGATCCGCGACCGGTAGTACCCAACGATCCCACGCTTTGAACGACAACACTAACTCCAATTACTAATTCGTTTTAATAAAATCATTTATCATCCATAAAAAAAATTATTAAAAATAAAATAAAATAAAAAAAAACTAAAGAAACAGAATAAAAAAAGAGAAAAAAAAAAACTACCAACTAAATAAATTGAAGAAGGAAAAAAATAATGCTAAGTTAGCTAGGTGATAAGGGTTAAATTAAGAAGTTCTTCCCTGGAGATGGGTCACCTGCCGTCTTCCTGCCTTCGTCTGGGACGTCCTGATGACCTGGTCGCTTCTCGTCCTGGCTGAGTTCTTCTATTTCACGTTTCTTTTTTTTGAGTTCACTCTATTTCACGTTTCTTTTTTTCCTTTGGTTCTTCTTTTTTTTTTTTTTTTGAAAGAGGTGAGGAAAAGGGGTTGGCTCTTTAAAGTTTACTCTTTCTGTTTGTGCGGTCTCACACATTAACACACACACTATTCGTATTCGTTTTTTTTTCTTTCTTTGTTTTTTTTTTTTTTTTTTTGTTATTAGAAGGCTTCGAGAGGAGGGTTGTATATTTGAAGCACCACTCAACACCACACTACACTATTCGTATTGGCGGGTCTCGTTTCTTTTGCTGGGTTGGGGGGATAAATTCTCACTATCGCACTGATAAACTAAAAAACTTTCGTGGCTACTAGCACTAGCTCAACTTTAGGTTTTTTTTTTCTAGCTTATATGTTCTTTGATATTACTTTCTTCCGACTTTTTACTTGGATTCGAATTTTCCGGATCGCGCCCAACCTAGCCGACCGATTTCAATTGTCGCCTCCCAAAGACTGCCCATCCTCATCTCGTCCAACCTACCTCGAACTCCTGGCTGATCAGACGATCGATATCTTTCGTCCACTTTGGGACATGATCGCCTGACCACCCGTACCGGTCGAAATAGATCGAACCACCAGGAAGGCCGCAAACTCTCCATCGTACCACCAAAGAACGGCTATCCTCACGTTTCGTTCGAGGAGGATCAAGGGTCAGTCCATCGGTCCACAAAAGCTGGGAAAACCACCGACAGGACAGAAAGAAAAATAACAAAATAAGCACGATGACAAAACCTGGGATTGAACCCACAACGTTCAGCGCCCTAGCGACTACTCTACCTCTAAGCCATCTGGCTAATTGATCCACGATGGACGTACAGCCTACGTCACGATGCTCACCATTATCCACCCAGTCAATTCAACCAATCGAGGGTATACTTTCAGGCGAAAACCTTTCAACTGAAGGAAAATCATAACACTCCTCCCTTCCTTTCGAAAGGTTTTCGCCACAGTACACTCTAAACAGCATCACTTTGGTGGTGAAATTGCTTGAGATCCTTAACGTGCCATACCCCAGCTGTTTTCCCGTTGCTATCGGCAAGTTCATATGTCCAAGGGGACACTCTCCGCGCTACCTCGAACGGTCCCAAATATTTTGGGGCAAGCTTGGCAGTGAAATACTTCGCCGCATCGGACAACACGAAATTCCTTCTGAGGACAAGATCTTTCGGGAGGAACTGGACGTCCCTTCGTCTCAGATTATACGTATTCCCCGACTTCTTGGCTGCGGCTTGGAGTCGATCCCTCACATCAGCGAAAAGCTCCTTCAGAGCTTCACCCCGTTCTTCTTTTCCGCCATCCGCTGACCTCTTTGCCATATAGCCTTCTGCGGGAATAGGAGAGTTCCCTCCACTAACGACCATGTTCCTACCGAACAGCACAAAGAATGGAGTAGTCTTAAGTACCTCGTGCGTCGAGTTGCGGATTGCGCATGCGACTTTAGGAAGGAGGATATCCCATGTACGATGGTTGTCGGACACGTACGCTCGCAGCATAGTCTTAACCGTCTGGTTATAGCGTTCAGCAGGGTTGGCCTGAGGATGGTAGTAGGCCGTGAAGTCCAATGTAACACCGTATATATCGGCTAATTCGGACATCTATTTACTTCTGAACTGCACGCCGTTGTCGCAAACGATCCACCGTGGAACACCAAAAACCATGAATACCTGCTCCTCCAGAACTACCCTTAACGACTTCGCAGTAGCCGACCTAACTGGAAAGAACAGGGGAAACTTTGAGAAGTGATCGACGACGGTCAAAATGTAGACGTAACCCCTTGTCGATCTTGGTAGGGGTCCAACGAAGTCGACGCACAACATTTCCCACGGCTTTGTGACATTGCAGCGCGATGCCATTAGCCCCGCGGGTTTCTGCAATTCGGGCTTAACAGCCTGACAAACCGGGCACCCCCTTACATATCGTGCAATGCTCTGCCTCATTCGGGGCCAATAGTACCGTCGAGACACCTTATTCAAGGTTTTTTGGATACCTCCATGGCCGCTGAGAATGTCATCGTGACACTCTCGAAGAATTCCCTTTCTCTCTTCCCTCGGAACAACGCGTTTCCACTGCTCCCCCTCTGACGCTAACTTGGGAAACCTCGGCGGGACGTGTTTAAAAAGGGCTCCGCCATCTATCCTCCAATCCGGGTACCCACCATCACAACTTTTCACCATCTGGGTCATCTTAAGGTACCAAGGGTCTTTGGTATTGACGGATACCGTCGCTACTGCCTCATTTGCTCTAGATAGAGCATCAGGTACCAAATGTTCTTTACCTTTCCGATGCACGATGGTGAAGTCGAACTGCTGCAACCTGACCGCCCACCGAGCCAACCTGCCCTGGGGATCCTTCAAGTTGTTCAGCCAGACTAAAGAGTGATGATCGGTCACAACCGTGAATCGACTGCCTTCCAGATATGGACGAAGCTTCTCTACTGCCCAAATCACGGCAAGACACTCTCGCTCAGTCGTAGAAAAGTTTCGCTCAGTTCTGGTTAGCGAACGGCTTAGGTAACTCACCACTTTTTCGCCCTCTCCGGGTACCTCCTGCGACAATACTGCTCCTATGCCTACGCCAGATGCATCGGTGTGCACAATGAAGGGGAGCTCGAAATTTGGACAAGTAAGAATTGGTGCCTGAACCAATTTGTCCTTTAGAGTTCGGAAGGCTTCCTCACACGCATTCGTCCATTCGAACCTCCGCTTCTTCTTCAATAGTTGCGTGATCGGGGAGATCAGATCCGAGAAGTTGTGAACGAAACGACGATACCACGAGACCATGCCAATGAACCTCCGCACCTGCGAGACCGTAGCAGGCCTCGGGTACTCCACCATACATCTTACTTTCTCCGGATCGACCAGAAGACCGTTGCCGTTGACTATGTATCCCAAGTATCTCAACTCTGACTTGCAGAACTCGCATTTTTCCCGAATTAATACCAGTCCCGCTTCTTGGATACGCCTCATGACTTCCCTAAGCACTTCGAGGTGGCGTTCAAATGTCTCTGAGACGATGATAACATCGTCAAGGTACACGAACACGTTCGGTTCGAGGTCGGCTCCGATGGTTGTATCAATAAAACGCTGCCAAGTCGCTGGAGCGTTATGAAGCCCGAAGGGCATGCGACAGAGCTGATACAACCCCTTTCCGGGAATAGTGAACGCGGTGTACTTTTTCGATGCCTCGGCCATGGGAATTTGCCAGTAAGCGGACTTAATATCCAAGGAGGACAGGTACTTTGCGTTTCGTAGCTTATCGAGAGTTGCAGACACGTAAGGAATCGGATACGCATCACGTTCAGAGACCTTGTTCAACTTCCGGAAGTCTACACAGAATCGATACTTCCCATTCTTCTTTTTCGCTAGTAGAACCGGCGAGGACCAAGGGCTGGATGACGGTTCAATCACACCAGCTTGAAGCATCTCATCCACTTCCTCATTAATCTGCTTCTGGACGATCGGAGAAACCGGATAGTACCGCTGTTTGATGGGTTTGGCGCTGGTCTTGATGACGTGCTCTACTCGATCGGTACATCCCAGCTCGTCGCCCATGGAACTGAAGATCTGCTCCACTAACTCTTCAAGCTCCTTCCTTTGCGCCGCGGTTAACCTCTCCGTCCCTTCATTGACGCACACTTCATCGGCAAAAGTCCAACTTCGTTTGGATAAATCCGCAACTATCGTAAACCTCTCCCAGAAATCAGCTCCAAGAATAAGGCTATGTGGCAACTTTGGTATAACGAGGACCTCCATCACCTTAACGTTTCCCTCCACCCTGAGAGGAACGTTGATTACCCCTAACACCTCAATCCCTTCACCACTAGCTACGGTTACACACCCTACATCACCCTTTTCTAAGGAGCAACCAAACGATTTCATTTTTGCCCAGCCCGGCCCACCAAGAATAGTACGAGACGCTCCTGAATCCAACAGCCCTATCAATTCGACGCCATACACTTCAACCTTAATGTACGGACGACGATCACACCCCCTGCTCTGAATCATAAAATCAAGCGCCGCAGAAGGAAGACGCACTTGACTGACGGATTCGGATTTCCGACTAAACGACCCGCCTGTCCCTGAGTCTCTACCCCGTTTCCCGCCGCGGGTGTCCGAGGAGAACAGCGCGGGCAACGACTACGAATAACCCCAGCAGTATTGCACCCGTAGCATCGAACTGGTTGGGGACATCTGGCCGCAATGTGACCTTGCTCCTTGCACCTAAAGCACGAAAGGGGCGTCGGAGCTCTAGATGACGTCGCGGCCACCGCCAGATCTTCTGCCCTTCCAGGCACAGCTACGTATGCCAGGTCAGGTTCAAGTAGAGTGGTTCTCCGGGTTGGTGGAGGTGCGAAGTTCTCTACTAGGTAGCGTGTAGCTTCGAGACGATGCCCAATCTCCACGAGATGCTCCACCGAGTGAATATCTACCAATGCCATTTGGGATTGGTAGAACGGTGCAAGATTTCTGCGGATCTGCTTCAGTTTCGTCTCCTCACTACACGGCTCACTAAGTCGAGCGAAGAGGCCCAGCATCACACTGACATAGATGCCTATTGTCTCTGCCTGACCTTGGGTTCTGTTGCGAATCTCGGCCCACAGCCGTTCCTCATACCCCGGTGGTAGAAACTCAGCCCTCAACCTGGCTACCAAACCCTGCCAATTTCGGAAGTGGAGTTTATTCGCCCTATACCAGATAGCCGCCTTCCCCACGAACAAGTCGTAAGCCGACGCGAATACCTCCTCTGTGGTAAACCCCCTGGCTTCCCGCAACTCCTCCGCCTTCTCCAGAAAACTGGTGACTGATTGGCCATCGTCACCACTGAATTGAAGGCCCCATTTCATGACCGGTATCCTCTTTGTCGGTGGTAAGATTGGAGACGACGCAGCCCTCGGGTAGGAATGAGCGGTTTGGCCTGTGGAGATGGCTGACGAGTCAAGGCTTCCCTCCGGATTGTGATTGTTCTCCTGCGCACCCAGCACTGGTCCAGCCACACCGTCAATATCGGCCTTGACGTCCAAGTTCGACAAAAGTCCTACCACCTGTTGCCTAGCGTCTGCCACGAACGCCTTGTCCTCTGCCGTATCCGTGATGACCCTTCCTAACCTCCTAAGTACCCACTCGGCTTTAGCAACGATTTTTTTATACTCGCCTGAGTGTTCGGTACCCCTGAAGTCCCCTACCAGCCTAAGGATTTCTTCTAATTTGGCGGTAACTGCCGCCCTATCCTCGTCGAAAGTGAAATGGTACTCCGGTAGGACGAAACTGGAATCCCGACGCATTGCTGTGCGTAGCATCTTTCTCTTCTCGTCTACTGTTGTACCCTTCAACCCCCGCACGTCTAACTCGTAGGTCAGCTCCTCGGCACTCAACCTATATACATCCATTTTCGGACGAGACCAAGAAGACGACAGTATTCTCTCCAAGAAACACTAAAAAAAAAAAATTAAATTACAAACCGCGGTATTATTACGCGAACAATTTGGACGTTGATTCTCTTTTCAAATCTGGCCCCACGTTGGGCGCCAAAATGTTGCCGTCGGATTTTAAATATTTCCGATTGGGGTCGAACGAAAGAGCGCCAAGCCACTCAATGGAGTATGGTCGTGGGAAAGATGGAATTAGGGCGCCACGCAGTTGCCCTTCCGCTCGACACGGTCCGTACCCCTAGAACTGCGACTAAGGGGCAAGGATCCAATCCGTCCCCGCAGAAAAAAAAAAGCAAAAACAAAACAAGGAAAAAGGAAAATGACTAAAAGGAATCAACAAAAAAAAGGGAAACTCAGGAACTGAGGATGGGAAGAGATAAAAAAAACACAGCGATTCACCTTAAACCTAAACAATGTTTTTTCTTTTATTTAAGTATTAATTCATAAACAAGGAAGTTTGTGACTTAAGAAATACTTATCAGTACAAAAAAAAAATTCAGAAAAACTTATCAATACTTCACAATAAATTCTTACCACTATCTTAACCAAGACACTAGACACCACACCAGAGGGAAAACAAAAGGGAAAATAAAAAAAAAAATCTCCCCGAACCGTTCTCGAACCCGCGATCCGCGACCGGTAGTACCCAACGATCCCACGCTTTGAACGACAACACTAACTCCAATTACTAATTCGTTTTAATAAAATCATTTATCATCCATAAAAAAAATTATTAAAAATAAAATAAAATAAAAAAAAACTAAAGAAACAGAATAAAAAAAGAGAAAAAAAAAAACTACCAACTAAATAAATTGAAGAAGGAAAAAAATAATGCTAAGTTAGCTAGGTGATAAGGGTTAAATTAAGAAGTTCTTCCCTGGAGATGGGTCACCTGCCGTCTTCCTGCCTTCGTCTGGGACGTCCTGATGACCTGGTCGCTTCTCGTCCTGGCTGAGTTCTTCTATTTCACGTTTCTTTTTTTTGAGTTCACTCTATTTCACGTTTCTTTTTTTCCTTTGGTTCTTCTTTTTTTTTTTTTTTTGAAAGAGGTGAGGAAAAGGGGTTGGCTCTTTAAAGTTTACTCTTTCTGTTTGTGCGGTCTCACACATTAACACACACACTATTCGTATTCGTTTTTTTTTCTTTCTTTGTTTTTTTTTTTTTTTTTTTGTTATTAGAAGGCTTCGAGAGGAGGGTTGTATATTTGAAGCACCACTCAACACCACACTACACTATTCGTATTGGCGGGTCTCGTTTCTTTTGCTGGGTTGGGGGGATAAATTCTCACTATCGCACTGATAAACTAAAAAACTTTCGTGGCTACTAGCACTAGCTCAACTTTAGGTTTTTTTTTTCTAGCTTATATGTTCTTTGATATTACTTTCTTCCGACTTTTTACTTGGATTCGAATTTTCCGGATCGCGCCCAACCTAGCCGACCGATTTCAATTGTCGCCTCCCAAAGACTGCCCATCCTCATCTCGTCCAACCTACCTCGAACTCCTGGCTGATCAGACGATCGATATCTTTCGTCCACTTTGGGACATGATCGCCTGACCACCCGTACCGGTCGAAATAGATCGAACCACCAGGAAGGCCGCAAACTCTCCATCGTACCACCAAAGAACGGCTATCCTCACGTTTCGTTCGAGGAGGATCAAGGGTCAGTCCATCGGTCCACAAAAGCTGGGAAAACCACCGACAGGACAAAAAGAAAAATAACAAAATAAGCACGATGACAAAACCTGGGATTGAACCCACAACGTTCAGCGCCCTAGCGACTACTCTACCTCTAAGCCATCTGGCTAATTGATCCACGATGGACGTACAGCCTACGTCACGATGCTCACCATTATCCACCCACTCAATTCAACCAATCGAGGGTATACTTTCAGGCGAAAACCTTTCAACTGAAGGAAAATCATAACAACCTTCGGGCAGTACAATGGGGTTTGAACTCTTCGCGGAACTGTACAACGAAGGCAAGCCCACACGAGCTACTGTTCGCATACACGCTGAGAAGTATTTCGGGCAACAAGCTGCTGATGGAGCTGGGAGAGCAGAGGGGAGCAGAGGGGAGTGGATGGCGATGAGGTGGAGCGGCGACGAAGCGAGGCCCTTGCCAACATCGAAAGGGCCCAAGTGAAGCAGAAGGTAAGATTCGACGCCCGTCGTCAGCACCCAACATCGTACCAGCCAGGTGACCTTATACTGATCGAGAACGAGCCAGCTGCCATCGGTGAGTCGCAGAAGTTGGTTGACAGTTACGTTGACAGGTGCGTCGTAGAAGACATTCCCCATATGCAGCGCACGCAACATCGGATAGGATGAAGCGCTGCTGCGAACTCCCGAATGAAGGGCTCGACGAGGACAGCAGCGAGGGAAAAGATTCCGATCTCGAGGGCGAGATCTAATGTAGGATGGCCGAGCGGGATGGGGATGTAGGATGGCCGAGTGGTAGCATCAGATGCGTGCGGGTATATAAACCCGCGTCACAGACTGCTCAAGGAACAGTATATCATCATCGCCCGCGCGATCAGTTGGAAAAATAAAGGTCTTTGCACGAAATCGACGGTGTCTCGTTTCGTGTTGCAGTTTTTTTCCTTGTTCAATATTTTAAGTGTTTTTGAGCACTTAATTCCGTTTTTCACACAAAAATTAAACACCAATTCTTTGGCACATTTTTTTCGACAGCAGAAAATCTCAGAACACCTAAAACACGTCTAACTTGTATACCCCTCACAAACAAAATAAAAGTGCTTTATATCTAAAGCTGTAAGCATATGTTAAAACAAATCGATAATAGGAAGTACGTTACCCGCGAAATTTGACCTCCACACTATTTGTGATCAGACCCCGTATAGTGTAATGAAAGTTCTGTCAGTCTTAAAACATATGTCTCGATCACATTTTCGTATTAATTGGCCGAAGTTAGAGGTATTTTATGTGTGGTTTGTAGCACCGTCCAGTGAAAAACTCATTTTTTTAAGTCTTTATTTTTCAATTAAGGCCAATATAATCACTGATCCTGGTACGATATCGAATTTCATTCAGAGAATCTTTCGAAGAAGAATAAAAATATAGTCAAGTGACGCCTTCGGCACGTAATCCACACCTTCTCTAAGAAGGGACAGTTACGATGACCGAAGCCACACGAAGAAATCTGATACCCCACATGCGCACTCAATTCACCTGCACGCGCAGTCGATGCACTGCACGCGCAAATTACACTTTTGCAATTAATCAAAATTAATGTATCATATTTTGTTGACAATACTTTTGTTAATTCAGCATTTTAAATGTATAAAAAGGCAGACCAAATCATTGTGAATTTAGAATGTAAGTTAGAGTACGAGCTATCACAGCTCCTAAAATAAAATAAATTTTTTTTGAATAAAATAGATAACGTTTTCTTAACTGGCGCCCGAGCAGCAGGGACCTGACGTTTGGAACTATTTTATCTCAATTTTTCGCGAAACAGTTGACACGATAACTTAACCCGTGAGATCTAAGTATACGCGTCGCGCTCCGTGAAAGCAAGATAAATACTTAAACCCCGCAAAACCGCCGATACGACAACTTAACCCGTGAGATCTAAGTACACGCGTCGCGCCGTTTTAGTGAAAAAAAAACTCTCACTTTAACCGTCAGAACAAAGTGACGTCGCTATTGAATCACTTTCCCATTAGAACAAGTGAACAGTGCGAGACTAAAAAGGGGAAAAACTGTGTAGTGAAATAGTGAACCGTGCCCTAGTAGGAAGGACGACACCAACCAAAAAGGACTAGTCGGATCCACATCAATGCACAAGTACAACGCAGGACTCTTAACGCTGTGAGTACATAATTTACTTTCTCTAAGAAAACGTTAAACGCGAATTTATACTACGTGTAAAATACATATTCCTAAAAAATGGAAGAGCAATTGAGGGCATCCATTTTAGAATTAACCGGTGCACTAAACGCGACTATTGAGAGAATCAAGGCTCTCGAAATAAAAGTAAGCACGTTTGAAAACCGTACACCAACAGAAGACGAATCTGTCACATTACCAAGAACCGAAAAAGATCTCGCTGATATTCAAAAATTACCAGACAGTGTAAGAGATCTACAAATCTTTGACGGAAACCCGGTCAACTTCGTGTCTTGGGTGCATTCCGTCGAAACAATTTTGAAAAGTTATGAGATTGTAAAAAATAAGCCAATCTACGGGGCAATCCTCCGTAGTATTCGGCAGAAAATAAGAGGCAACGCTGACACAGCACTCATCTCTTATAATATATTTGATGACAATTGGGCATCAATTAAAAAATGTTTATCTCTGCATTATGCAGATAAACGAGATATACGCACACTGGAACACCAGCTGAATACGCTCATACAAAGCAGTTCCACAATTGATGAGTTTTACGCACGCGTTAACCATCAATTATCATTAATAATAAATAAGCTCAAAACAGAAGATTATTCTATAGAGACAACCGATGCACTAATCACAAACTACAGAAATCGAGCTCTGGATGTATTTATAAGAGGAGTGAATGGCGAACTGAGTAAGATTTTGCTCATACAAAAGCCACAAAATCTCCCAGAGGCTTACACTCTGTGCCTGGAGTACCAAAACCTAAATATGAGAAATATCATAGTGCAGAAGAAAGAAAGCAGTAGTTCATTTACTACGCCGTATAATACGATGTCAACTCCTAAGCCACTTCCGCGACAACCGCCAAAGCCGACTCCAAGACCAGTGCCAAGAAACTTGACGGTTCAACAAAGGAATGAAGCCTTTAATATACAACACAGAAACAATTTTGCACCAAGGACATATAATCCGCTACCCAGACCAACACAACCAAAACCGGCAGAGCCCATGGATGTCGACAGATCGGTACAAACGAAGCAAGTCAATTATATGAATAGACCAAATTTCATAACGCCGAATAGACCACCAGGATCATCAAACATCCCACAGAAGCAACAACGACTCTACAATATTGAGTCATACGAAGACGAAGAACAAACCCAAGAGTACATTCAACAACGTATAAAGTCTTTAGGTGAAGATTACAATGAGGAACACGAAGAAAGATATTCGGAGATAAATTTTATGACAGATGCCTCTCTAGTATTCCCTATATAGAATATCGGACACGAGATGGCAAGGTACTGAAATTCTTAATAGATACTGGTGCCAACAAAAATTTTGTTAAAGCTGAAATCGCACAAAACTCAAAGCCAACAAACAAGCCTTTTAAGATTCAATCTGCAGCAGGAGAAATCACCATTAATAAAAAAATTACCGGAAAATTCTTTGCCTGTGTAGGAAATGACACAATACTAGAATTTTTCGTTTTACCAGGTCTAAAATCCTTTGATGGCATAATAGGTGATGATACTCTGAAAGAATTAGGAGCAGTCATCAATCGTGAAAATAATACAATGACCATAAGACCTAATATCCGAATACCACTGAAAGAAAAGCAGTCAGCACAAGTGAATAACCTAACTATAAGAGATAACCATTTAGACGCCGACACTAAAATTAAAGTCAGAAATCTAATTGAAAAACATAAAGTAATCTTTGGGCCAATAAATGATGAGGAAATTATTGATACTAAAGTAAGGGCAGAAATTCGCACAACGACGAACGAACCTGTCTATGTTAAAACTTACCCATATCCAGTTAATATGAGAGAAGAAGTCAACAAGCAAATATCGAAACTGCTTGAGGACGGGATTATACGGCCGTCAAAAAGCCCCTATAATGCTCCCATTTGGGTTGTTCCCAAAAAAGAGGATGCTTCAGGAATCAGAAAATATCGCATGGTTATCGATTTTAAGAAACTTAATTCGATTACTGTACCCGATACCTACCCAATTCCCGATATTTCCAGCACAATATCCAGTTTGGGGAAAGCGAAACTTTTTACAACCCTAGATTTGACGTCCGGATTTCATCAAATTAAAATGTATGAAAAAGACATACCAAAAACAGCATTTTCCACTTTAAATGGAAAATTCGAATTTACAAGAATGCCTTTTGGTATAAAAAATGGACCAGCAATATTTCAACGAATGATAGACGACGTTTTACAAGACTTCATCGGTAAAATCTGTTACGTTTACATAGATGATGTAATAGTATTCGGAGCAACCACAGAAGAAATGTTATGTAACCTGGACACAATTTTCCAAAGACTAAAAGAAGCAAATTTAAGGGTAAACCTTGACAAAACCGAGTTCTTTAAAACGGAAACAGAATTCTTAGGATTTCTCATCACCAGCAACGGAATAAAGCCAGATCCTAAGAAAGTGGCTGCAATTCAAAAGATAAAAGCACCTGAGAACCTGAAAGAACTGAGAGGATTTCTGGGACTAGCATCCTATTATCGACGTTTTATTAGGGATTTCGCGAAGATAGCGAAACCTTTAACCAATCTTACAAGAGGTCCGAAGTCACAAACTAAAGCAAATCAATCGAAGAATATAAGGATTCAGCTAAACGAAAAGGAAAAAGAAGCATTTCATAATCTCAAAACCTTGCTAGCATCATCAGAAGTACTTACCTTTCCTGACTTCGACAAGCCATTTATACTGACCACAGATGCATCCAATCACGCCATTGGAGCAGTGCTAAGTCAAGGAGAAATTGGAAAGGACAAACCAATTACATACATATCCCGCTCATTAAACAAAACAGAAGAGAACTATGCGACCAACGAAAGAGAAATGCTGGCCATAGTTTGGGCGTTGGATAATCTGCGCAACTACCTGTATGGTGCAAGAAAAATCAAGATATTGACGGATCATCAGCCATTAACCTTTGCGCTTAGCTCACGTAACACAAATTCAAAGTTAAAGAGATGGAAGGCTAGGATTGAGGAATATAACTACGAGCTCTTATATAAGCCTGGAAAGACAAACGTAGTAGCCGATGCCCTATCCCGATTGAAGACAGAAATAAACGCTTTAACTGAAACCACTGATACAGCAGACACCATGCATAGTGCCGAAGAAGATGGAACAGATCTAATTCCCCATTGTGAAGCTCCAATCAACGTCTTCAAGAATCAGATAATTATCGGTCAAGGTAAAGTCAACGCCTATGAACAACCTCATCCATCATACAACAGACACTACATCGGAATAAGAAATTTAACAAGGGAACATCTCATTAACATTCTTAAGGCTAAATTGAATCCCAATATAATAAATGGTATAAAAATTCCCAAAAGAAACATCCAACTGTTACAGGACGTGTACAAGGAAAAAAAATAATCAAATTCTAAAAATTCAAGAAGAACACAATAGAGCACACCGAAACGCCATAGAGAATAAAGAACAGCTTCTGGAACGATGTTATTTCCCCCAAATGACGAATAAAATAAAGAAGTACATAAAAAAATGTGATATTTGCCATATGAACAAATATGACAGACATCCACTGAAACCAGAACTCCAAAGTACACCAATTCCAACCTATCCTACAGAAATATTACACTTAGACATTTTAGAAATTGAAGGACAAAAATTCATAACATGTATAGATAAACTCTCGAAATTTGCAAAATTCTTTTCCATAAAGGATAAATCTGCTCTTCATTTACAAAACAAACTTACCAAGATTTTACACTATTTCTCAGCACCTAAAATTCTGGTAATGGACAATGAAGTAAGTTTCAATAGCCCAATTATTGATAACTTTATAAAGTCATTAGGCATACAAATTTACAAAACTCCTGTAAATAAAAGTGAAGTGAATGGAACAATCGAGAGAGTTCATTCAACTATCATTGAAATTACAAGATGTTTAAAGCGAGAATATCCGGATCTAGATTTAAAGCAACTTATTGAAATATCAGTCGATCGATACAATAACACGGTACATTCAGTAATAAAAAGGAAACCAGTTGACATATTTTTTGGAAGATCAAATCGTATTAATTACCAAAATTTACTAAACTTCAAGACCAAATTGAATTCTGATTTAACAGAGCAAATTAAAAAGCACCAAACCCAAAAACAGATGAGAGAAAATCTAAAGAGGAAAAAACCAAAAAAATACGAACCAGGAGACACAATTTTTGTTACCGACAAAAAACGGAATAGCAAGTTTAAGCCTGTTTTTCGAAAAGAGATAGTTGCAAAAGACAACAGAGTTACAGTCTCAACACTTTCTGGAAGGCGAATACACAAATCAAATATTAAAAATTGTTAACCATATTTCAGATTCTTTTGGACAGCGTTCGCTACAGTAGAAGTCTTTGAATATCATGCTCCTATCATAACCATTAAAAAAGGTTCCGGCAAAATAATAGATGGAAACTTTAAGCTCATACACATCATCAAGCTAGGAAAATACGAAGGAATTCTTACGGAAATGAAATCGTTACTACAAGAAAATGTTAACCAGACTAATATCATCAGACCCCAGGTTTTACATCTGATAACCCAAATCGGAAACAAATTGGAAAGCCTCAAACAACGCCAACAGCGAAGACCAAGATCCATTAATTGGCTGGGTTCAGCATGGAAATGGATAGCTGGGAGTCCCGACGCTACTGACTGGGACAACATTCTTCGAACTCAAAACGAATTCATAAGTAATAATAACAGACAGTTTAAGATTAACACAAAAGTAATGGAGATGGCAGATGCACTTTCTGGAAGTTATAATAAAATACTTGACTTTATAAATAAAGACAACATAGGACAAGCCGCACAAGTTATATTCAATAAATTAACAATATTAAATAACCAAGTTAACGAAATCATATTAGCTGCTCAATTAGCCAAAAGTGGAGTTATTAACACAAATCTTTTAGACAAAAATGAAATAAATGAAATTCTTACTCGACTTGAATCTCTTCCGTATGACAACGAGATAGAAGCTATTGAATACTCTAAACCAACTATGGTCATAAAAGATTCAACTATGCTGTATGTATTATCAATGCCGATAACCAGTGGAATGGAATACAATCACATCCTTATACGTCCAACAATTATACAAGAACGCCAAATATATCTTGATTTCCAAGAAGTACTAGTTAGCAGTAAAAAACAGTTTGGAATCACTTCAGCATGCAGATCTACGAGAAAGACTATAATATGCCAAAGCAATCAATTACATCTGTTGCCAGAAGACCACTGTATAACACAGCTAATAAAAGGAATCAACGCAAGATGTGATTACCATCAAAACAACGGTTCAATCATTGAAATTATAGGCGATAACACAATCTACTTAACCAACTTCAATGGAACACTTTATCATCAAAATTCTCCAAGACGAATAGAAGGAAGTTTTCTCATACAATATGTTAACGAAACCATCAAAATAGATGACACCACTTACATCAGCAAGGACGCAGAAGCTTATCAAATCATTCCCCCAACACTTCAGAGTAATCTTACTCTTAAGAATTTAAAACTAAATTTAGAATATGTGCATAACCTCCATTTAAGGAATCTTAAGTTTTTAAAGAAATTAAGCTTAAATAGTAACATCTCTTTATTTACAGAACTAAGCATTGTTACCATTATTTTCCTCATAATTAGTATATTTATAATCGCAAGAAAATGCCGAAGCAACGAACTTAAGATAGCCGTTCTGCCTGCACAAACTCATCCCAAGGTCAGCTCACCAGAAGTTACATCCAAAAGTCATTTTGACCTTCAACCAATCAGACTCAACCTATGAGATCTACGGGACGTAGATTCTTAAGGAGGGAGGAGTTACGATGACCGAAGCCACACGAAGAAATCTGATACCCCACATGCGCACTCAATTCACCTGCACGCGCAGTCGATGCACTGCACGCGCAAATTACACTTTTGCAATTAATCAAAATTAATGTATCATATTTTGTTGACAATACTTTTGTTAATTCAGCATTTTAAATGTATAAAAAGGCAGACCAAATCATTGTGAATTTAGAATGTAAGTTAGAGTACGAGCTATCACAGCTCCTAAAATAAATTTTTTTTGAATAAAATAGATAACGTTTTCTTAACTGGACCCACGGTTTTTGCCGACTCCGAACGGCGAGGTTTGAGAAGTTTTTTTTTTCTTAGACAATTATTTCTCTTTGAGTGTTGTCAGCAGCTCGAAAGAGGTGGTGCCGCAAAAAATTCGAATCGAACTCGGACCTTTGGCGTATGAGCATCGCGCACTACCCTGGCTCATAATAATTCGCCAGCCTAATCTGGCTATTCCTACTCTATGGCACGGAAACCTGGACGTTACCAAAGGCGGATAAAGAAGCCTATAGATTTTTCGAGAGAAAAGTTGCGTGGGATTTTTGGTTTTGTTTGCGTTGATGGCATCTGGAGGAGAAGATTTAACAAGGAACTCTGGTCAAGCGTCTACTGATACAACGCTTAAGATGGCTAGGCCATGTAGAGCGTGTGGATACCACTGCTCCGGCCCGAAAAGTTTTGAATCCGAGCCATTGGGACAACGCAACAGAGGACGGCCTAGGCTAAGGTGGCGCACACAAGTGGAGAAGGACATCAACGAACTTGGAGTGCGTCACTTCAGGCAGCTGGCGAAAGTTCGTGCTGGCTGGCGAGGCATTTCGGTTGAGGCCCAGGACCACCCCGAAGTGTTGCGGCACAAGAACAAGATGAAGAATCTGACTATACATGTAAAAAAAAACTCAAAACAACGATATGACGTTTACCGTTCCTTTCGAAACAAAAAAACAACATTTAACTGAAACGTTTGCATGACGTCACGATCTACTCCACTTTCATTCAATAATCGCAGTATACTGATACGCGCGCGTCAACTGAATTAACACACATTTTTTCTTAAAGGTTTATTTTAATATTTTCGCAACATTAAACGTTTTTGTATCATTGGCGAAGATGAAACCAATGAGAATGACTCGAAAAATACCGTTACTTTTTTCTTATTCTCTTGGAAAGAGATCTGCCACCTTTGCTTTAAATAACATTATAAATTCGCTGTAGGAATCATACAGCCTCTTCATGTAGTCTAGGGAAATTTCAGTCGAAGCTGACTTATTGTCTGCAATAAGAAGAGCCTCAAATGGACATTTGGAAGCTTAAACTCTTCGTACCTATTCCCAAATGATTTCAATCTGATTCGATTTCGGTAAACGCGATGAAAATTGACGACATTGAATATTTTGATCAAACTCTTCACTAGTCGCGCCATGTGAATGGGAACGTTATCTTGCTGCAACTTGGGAAAATTTCTCTCCAACCAGATTAAAACAGTCATTTTTGCTGTTTGGACGCGGAGTGTAGGTGAAGTATCAAAAACATATCATAAGTGTATATTAAAAATACTAAGGAACATATGCGCCCCACCAAAGTAGAAGTTGATGATACTATGATTAAGTCGACAAGTGTAAAAGTATACACACTTGTTATGAAAAAGAATACATCTATTGGCAGTCTGTCACATTTTCTTTTCTTTGATTACTTCACACCTCCGATACTAACTGTTGCTAGTATTAACTTAGTATTAAGTCGAACTTCTAATTAGTCGGACGTGTGGAAGAGCTACAAGTTACATTTCTTAACACAATACTTATCAGTGTCTTAAGTGTGTGTATTTTACAGCCGCAGTTTAGTGCTTAATGCAAAAATTGTAATTTCTTTCAATTGCAAATTTATGGTAAATCAATTGACAAAAAATGGCATCGGAAAGACCGCTTAAAAAAGGAAAATTAATAATCTTCAACATGAATTACGGGAGGGAGGGCTCTCAAAAAGATGTTGAGAATCTAGAAGAAACTTTTAAACGTATAAATGTCGACGTAGAAAACTGTTCAAACTTCGACAACAAAAAAGTTCAGGAAAGAATGCAAAAAGGTTAGAATTTTTTGTTTTTTCAAATTCGCAGTTCTTTTTGTCAAGAAGTCGGTAAATGTAAGTATGTATATTGATCAGTATCGAGTTTCGATCATTATCGAGGATAGATTAGTGAACAAAATTAGTTTTTGTCATCATTCATTTGTAAAAAAGAACAAAGTTGAAGGGGTTCGCTCAGCTGGTTTTACAGAAGTCGTGTCAATCTTTCCATTACTCGAGAATAGTTACTTATAATCTGCTATTTTCTTTTTTTTTTTTTTTAATTGCTCTTCGCTTGCATCGAATGCTTTTTCATTTCCCTAAAGTTGGTTTTTGCAGTTGATTTTTGTAAGCTTTAAATGTTTCAATTTTGCTTATGGCCAATAATTAACACCATTGTTTAGTTTTATTCGTTGAGTACGATTCCATTCCAGTTCGCCCTACACCTTGAAGACATTTACTCATGTACAACATGCATGCATACATTCAATTCGATTGAATCGACAAAGTCAACCACATTCATTATCAATTTTATCTGTACATTCTATCGACTAACTGAAAATTGATATCAAAATCAAAGAAAATTAGTTTACAAGGGAAACAAGGCTATAATTCTGACTGACTCGTAGCACTTTGTACATCTAGTAACAGATAGTCCAATCAATTCGGAGTGTGAACATCCTCTTCGTTATTGCTTTGTAGTTTGGGTCTTGCGGCAACTTTTCAGCGGTTTTGACCGATTAGTAATCATTTTTAACAAGCTGCATTATCAATCGGCGGATTTGTTATCGTATAGAACATCCGCAACAGCAAAGTGGCCAATGTATTCAAAGACAGTGAGTTTAATAATTGTGAAACGGTGATTTCATCGAATCATTATTCATCGAAAATGGGGCTGACTTGGCTTTGTGAACTTTAGTAGACTTTTTACTACCGCAAACGAAGACATGAATTTTCAAGTTCATGCATGCGATCTGGTGGCTGGGCAATATCTATCAGTCGCATCTGAGCTGTTTTGTTATACATAAAATTCAGAAATGATTCAACACAGTGCACAGATCCAATATATATATCCGTAAGCAATGAGCGTTTTTTTTGGAAATAAAACATAAATTATTGATGGGAAAGTAAAAACATTTTATTCAAAGTATTGGCCATTGTTTTCCACACATTTTAAATACCCTTTCTGGCAATTTGTGAATACCACGCCAATAAAACTATTCGTCTTTTAAAGCAAACCCATCAGACACCCAATATTCGACCTACTCGTAGGAGTCAAACTGCTGCTCAGCCAATCCGTGTCCCATCGATGAAAACAAATGGTAGTCGGAGCCAAGTCTGGTGAATACGGCGGGTGGGGAGCAAAATTACCTTGCCGTGTCTTCTGACCCATTCTGGTCGATTCTCGGTCAATGCATGGTTCAAATTTATCATTTGTTGTCGGTAGCGATCAGTATTAACGGTTTCACCAGGTTTTAGGAGCTTGTGGTAAAGCACACCTTTCTGGTCCCACCACACACACAGCATTGTCTTCTTGCCGAATCGATCTGGTTTTGCAGTCGATGCTGATGGTTGTCCCAGATTAACCCATGATTTTTTCCATTTAGGATTCTTAAAATAAATCCATTTTTCATCGCCAGTAACAATCCGATGCAAAACCGATTTTCTTTCGTGTCTTTGAAGCAAAATTTCATCTGTCTTTCATTCAATTCATGTGGCACCCATTTTTCACACTTTTGGATCTTTCCAATAGTTTTTAAAAGGTCAGAAATTTTTTGTTGCGCAACATTTAACATCGCTGCCATTTGCTTTTGACTCAAAGTGTCATTTCCATCCAATATCGTTTGCAATTCGGCGTCTTCAAACTTTTTTGGTGGTCTTCCCCGTTCTTCTTTTCTCACATCAAAATCATTATTTCTGAACCATTGAAACCATCTTTTGCATGCTCGACAAGCATTCGATGCGACTCTGCAGCATTTTTCTTCAAATGAAAACAAAAAATGAATGCTGTCCGCAAATCATCACTTTCTGGTACAAAATTCGACATTTTTAACACGATGAGAAAATATGCTCTTGTCTGTTGAATGACTTGATGTATACTAAATATTTTTCACAGATGTCATAGCAAACAAACAAAAAAAATAAGGGCTCGTTCACAACAAATGTCCCTTATCGAGACATTTGTATCTTGACGCTCACTTCATACGGGTATACATGAACTATTAAGTTTGTTAGCATTTAATCAGTCACAACTTCTACAAACGTACATTTTTCACAATAAATTTTTACAATAAAATTTATCTTATTATTTGTGTGTATTTTGTATATTTTATTTTGACACAATTTACGCAGAAGGAAAATGATAGAACTCGCTCTTTAATAATCCAGTACAACAAAATCCCTTATTTATATTTTCCTAAACAAAGAAAGAAATTCACCATATACAGCTGTGAATAGGAAAATAAAAGTGTCATTATAAAAACTAGATAAATTGGGCATGATTCCGATACTTGCGGCCCCTCCATTGAGTGATGCAGTTTTGTAGGTCTCAGTGAGACGAAGAAAGTATTAGTTTAGTTAGTATTTGCGGCTTAGTTTAGTCGGTATTTGCGATTAAAAACTGTAAAAGTCTACACATAATATATGTGTCAGTTCAAGGAAATAAGATTTCTGGTTATTATTTTTGTTTCTATTGCATACATTTCGGCGCAGAAATGATATACACGTGGTTTATGTTTTTTTTATGGTTTGTGTATTAGCAAAGCTAGTAAAAATACCAAGATGCTACGATCTTTACAAAATGTTTTATTTTCCTACTTGTATTTCCACGGCAATTTGCATCTGCAATTTATAATTTTACAGTTTTATACAGAGCTTAATACAAATGTACTTACTTGGATCCAAGATCAGTACGAAGGCTGCCTTTTATATTTCGGGATTAGAGAACAAACACCAATATATATTCATTGAAAATAGCTTTATTGTTTTTCAAAATATTCCCCATTAAGATCTACACACTTTTGCATACATTTGAACCAATTATCGGAGCACTGATTGAGGTATCTACAAAACATGCATTCTGAACGCATCAACCTCTTCTTCAGGAGTCGGAAAACGTTGACCTCTCATTTCATTTTTTACGTAGGGGAATAAAAAAAAGTCATTCGGTGCCAAATCAGGACTATACGGCGGATGACTTGTCAAATCTATGTTTTGAGTGCTCAAAAATGCACTTGTTTGAGCCGATGTGTGAGAGCTCGCATTGTCGTGGTGAAATGTGATCCGTCTTCGGCGGTTGGTTTTCCTGATTTTCTTGATTTTCTTGATTTTCTTGTTCAACTGGCAAACAATATTTGTGTACCACACAGAATTGACTGTTCTGCGTTGTTCTGGTGGTACGGTTGCGACATGTCCAGTTTTTCCGAAAAGGCGACCATTTGCTTGGAAGTGCTTCGTGCGCGAGCAACTTTTGTTGGATTTGGCTCATTTTGAAACACCCATACAGTCGACTGTTGTTTATTTTCGGGCTCATACGCGTAAATCCACGATTCATCCCTTGTCACGATGTCATAGACGTGTTTCAAAGCACCGCGATCGTATTTTTGTAGCATTTCTTTCCACCAATGGAGACGCGCCTTTTTTTTGAGCGATTGACTAATTGTGTGGAATCTAACGCGAACAAATTTTTTTGACGGTCAAATGTTCATGCAATATTGAATGTATGCTGGTCCCACTAATGCCTAAGGTTGTCTCAATCTCACGATAGGTCACATGACGATTTTGCAATATCAGTTGGCGCACAGCATCAATGGTTTCCGGAACAACAACTGACTTTGGACGACCTTCACGAAATTCGTCTTGGAGTGAACTACGACCTGGGTTGAATTCACCATACCATCGATAAACACTGGTCCTTGATGGTGCTTCACCGTCAAAAATTGAATTAAGTTCATCAATGCACTGTTGTTGAGTTAATGCACGTCGAAAGTTGTAAAAAATAATCGCACCAAAATTTTCACGAATTAGTTCCATTTTTTGGGCGGGATGAATCATTTAAGTTACTGTAAACAACACAAATAGCACTCGTATGTCAAAACATTCTGAGTACGTATAACCTAAAAAATGTTAAACTTTGCGATAAAGCTGGCAGTTGCCAGATTGTAACTCTAGGGTTACCCAATCCCTGAATTTAAAAGACAACCTCCGTATTTCTTTCGGTTGTGAACTCTAGAACCTAACTTTTAATTACTTTTTCTAAAATTTTGCTTAGATTGCTAATTAAATTTATCGGTCTGTAACCAGAAGGATATTCCGCTGGCTTTCCTGGTTTTAATACAGGTACAATTTTTTCTATTTTCTAATTTTTCCAGAAAATATTGGGTCTTAAGACACAAATTTACAAGAAACGTAAGAATGGCAATTTCCCAACAACCCCTGCTTCTTTTATAGTTTGAAACAGTACCATCTGCAGCCGTTTCAGTGTACCGATTGTGTATTTCGTTACCACCTTCGTCTTCAGAATTGGAAGTCAATCGTCTACGTTCATTTGTAATATGTTCATAACACATCACGGAGTTCTTCCGTGCATTGACGGTTTTTGAAAAGATCGTCATAAGAGCCCTGAAAGAGTGGGATAAAGAAAAACAAATTATACCGGACAACAAATTCGGCCCTAGGGCAGGGCAGGATACCATCCATGTCGGTTCCATGTCGTTTCCAAATTGGAACAATGCACAGGTGATTGCGTGATGGACATGGAAAAGCCGTTGGACACTGTTTGATTAGAATGCCTTTTCTTTAAGTTGGTCAGAATCGGGTCAGCCTCAGAATATATACTGCTTTGTACGATCTATGATAACGATAAAAAGTTCGTTGTTAAAAACAGCAACGTAACATTTAGCACAGTATTTCACACGAGTAACGGGTTAAAACGGAAAAGAGACAGTTGATTCGTCGATCCATGCCGCACTTAATAGCGTACGCCGATTATCAGATCAGGCCCGAAAGACGAAGTAATGAACAAAAGTTTGAGCACTATACCAAAAAAAATGCACTGTAGAGATAAGCTTAGAGTAACTTATTAGGGTCTCTTCTTTTTTTTGTTGGAGGTTGGGATAAACTACACTGGAGCGCTCAAACTCAAATAATGGTCCATTTTACTACCAGGCAGTAACCTTCATTTAATGTAATATCTTGGTTTTCCGAAGAAAGACCAGAAGGCGCTTCTGTAATATAGAGCTTAGGTTTCAGTTCCCACATCACCGCCGAAAAGCTGCCACCTGATACGAGCAACGGCGGAACATTGACAGAGAAAGTGCTCTGAAGTATTTTTACCTTCTCCACATGTGTCGCAAAGAGTAACATCACAAGGCCGACTTAGGTGCTAAGCGATGGTGAAGTGTCCCGTTAGTACGCCGACAAGTCGTCTGCACTCGTTTCTGTCTAGAGATAGCAGAAAAGACGCGGATTTCTTGCCGACATTTGGGAGCATACAAGTCTTAGCGAATTCAGCCTGCCGATCGAATTAAGGGAAGACTTGCATTCTTGAACTATCTTGGAAGTGTTTAAAGCGTTGAGTAAGGCCTTTAGCACAGCTTGACTGTCGCTGCAGACGCAGATACTTCTTCCCTTCTACCTATTCTTCACAATATAGTTGGTGGCCATTAGGATCGTGAAGACTTCCGCCTGGAAGACCAACGCGAAATTACCTAAGGAGGCGTGAAGTCTGATGTTGTCGTTTTCCAGGAAGGCCCCAGCTCCAGAACCCTCCGTTGTCTTGGAGCCGTCCGTGAAAATCCGACTACATTTCTTTCCCGGATCAGTTTCTGGCCACAGCCAGTTCAGGACACGGGGTAGGTCAACTTTGTATAAGCGTCGCAACTGTATTATTGGTGACCTCGCATCAGACGGCATGTCCATGAGACTTGTATCATAGAAGATGCGGTGTGCGAGGTTATCAAAGCTCCAATGCGAGTGGAACCAAAGGTCATTCCTTTTAATCGAGAGATGGCCTTGAGTGTACATCCCATGATGTGGAGATCAAGAGGGGGGAGATTAATCAGAGCATCAAGAGCAGAGCCAGGCGTGCTGGGGAAAGCCCCTGTGCAGCCGAAACAGGCTTGGGGAAAGCGGCAGTCACGGATTTGCGCGAAAGCTTGTTCCACCAAACAACTGATGCATAAGACAGAAGTGGCCTTATCATTGCCGTGTAGATCCAAAGGGATCTTTTGGGTGATAGACGCCAGGTTTTGCGAAAAACTCCCTTGCATTGCCAGAAGTAAATAAAGATAATTTTAAGTAGCTTTTCTTCTAGAATTATTTTAAGAAATTTGTTTCAATTAAATAAAATTAAACTTAGAACAAAAATAGAATGACTGTTTTTTTTAGTTACGTATCAGATGTTTTTCTAAAATGACTTCTAAACTAATGTTACTCTGCTCAATTTTTGTCAAAACTATAAAGATTTTAAGGAAATTAAAAATTTTGTGCCTCATTCATGATTTTTGTAATTATTAACTTTGGTTGTTGCTTCATGTCCATTTCACTGCTTGGAACCGTGCAACAGTAACTTTGACAAAAAAGAGCTTTAAAGAAATAATTATTTAGTTGAAACTAATACAGTCATGGTATCATCACAAAAAAAGAAAATTAAAAGAAGAAATACCAAAAACAGTAATTTTGACTGGTCTGGTATATTCAGTGTTAAGAAAGAGTCAGCTATTAAACGTGATGAAGTTACATCCCACATTAGATTATTAATTTTAAAAGTTGTTTTTAAAATTTAAAAAAAAAATGAAAATCATTTCGATTATTTCCAGTAAGAACTGAAGATTTTAGTGCATACGACTATCTTGTGATAGCGTGGGGATCACATGGGGAAGAGGATGGCATTTTAAAGTTGAGAAACAATACAAAAAATCTAATACAGTTGCAGAAGGTGCTTTTGACACCGATGTGTAAAAATAGAACACTTTCGAAAAAATTGAAATGGATCATCACCCAAGCATGCCGCGGTAATCTATCGCCAGAAGGAGAAACCTCAGCTCCAGAAGCCGAGTCTTACGATCCTAAATATTACTTAATATCGTATAGTTCACAAGAAGGTAAATATTTTTACAAATGTTAACTTATGGTGTTACAAAATTTTTTGTTTTTTTTGTGTTTACGTCTATAAAATATAATACCATTTATTTGCAGGGTGCGAGTCGTATCGCCATTTAGGATCTGGCTCGTTTTTCATTCAATATTTATGCTATCAAATTTCATTGGATTACAATCGATTTGATATTATTACTATTTTGAAAACTGTAAGCAGAAAAGTGGATGAATTCGTTAAGGCTAAATTGGGACTGAGGTGTGTACATTACATTTCTTTTAAATCGCATTTAATCTATTTTATTATTTTTTATGAACCCCGCAGACAAACTCCATGCAATGAAGAAAACTTCGGCGAGTCATTCAAATTTTCATTTTTGGCGTCAAACGCAGAAGACTAAGTGCGATTGTGAATACATGTTCTAAAAAAACACAACCATTTGTATTTCCATTAAGCTAAATACATAGTCTGCAATTAAACAAGCCAGCACTGTAGCAAAAACAGAAATACGAGGTCTGTTCAAAAAATTACATGGCAATGTGAATTGATCATACATTCATATATATGGCATAACTAAGCTCAATATATTTTCTGCAGTTATCTGACCATTACCAGTCGTCTTATATGCTACAGAAGATTTAAACAAAACAGAATTTTCAAATTTCGCGGCCAACATACATTCGATTATCGATTTTTTCGATTATTATTATTTTCGTACACTCGTCTCGAACATTGATGATTCTTCATTCAATTTGAAAATTTTTTTAACACATCTCGTATAAAGTTTTATTTTAATTGTTTGGTTCCGACGCGCTTGGGTGAAAATTCGGACGATTGCTCTCAATCAGGCGAGATGCTAAAAAGACTTATTTACGACTTTAACGACAATTAACCTGTGTCTGATGCGATAAGCATTAACAAGTGGGATATCTACCAGTGTTTTTTTTTAAATAAAACAGTAATTTCTAATGCGAAAGTAAAAGCATTTTATTCGAAGTAATGGCCATTGTTTTCAACACATTTTGACCACCTTTCTGGCAATTTGTGAATAACACGCCAATAAAATTGTTCGTCTTTTAAAGCAAACCAACCAGACACCCAATTTTCGACCTACTCGTAGGAATCAAAGTGCAACACAGCCAATGCGTGTCCCATCGATGAAAACAAATGGTAGTCGGAAGGAGCCAAGTTTGGTGAATATGGCGGGTGGGGTTGCTGCTCCCAGCCAAGTGTCACCAGTTACCTGGTGACTGGGGACTGGTGACTGGTAACTGGTAACTGGTAACTGGTAACTGGTAACTGGTAACTGGTAACTGGTAACTGGTAACTGGTAACTGGTAACTGGTTATTGGTAACTGGTAACTGGTAACTGGTAACTGGTAACTGGTAACTGGTAACTGGTAACTGGTAACTGGTAACTGGTAACTGGTAACAGGTAACTGGTAACTGGTAACTGGTAACTGGTAACTGGTAACTAGTAACTGGTAACTGGTAACTGGTAACTGGTAACTGGTTACTGGTAACTGGTAACTGGTAACTGGTAACTGGTAACTGGTAACAGGTAACAGGTAACTGGTAACTGGTAACTGGTAACTGGTAACTGGTAACTGGTAACTGGTTATTGGTAACTGGTAACTGGTAACTGGTAACTGGTAACTGGTAACTGGTAACTGGTAACTGGTAACTGGTAACTGGTAACTGGTAACTGGTAACTGGTAACTGGTAACTGGTAACTGGTAATTGGTAACTGGTAACAGGTAACTGGTAAATGGTAACTGTTAACTGGTAACTGGTAACTGGTAACTGGTAACTGGTAACAGGTAACAGGTAACTGGTAACTGGTAACTGGTGGTTTATATTAGTTAATTACTGGCGGCTGGTGACTGGTGACTGGTCACTGGTGACACGAAATCCTCAAATCCAGGGTGCGCGAAATCCTCATATCCAGGGTGGGCGAAATCCTCAAATCCAGGGTGCGCGAAATCTTCATATCCAGGGAGCGCGAAATCCTCATATCCAAGGTGCGCGAAATCCTCACAATCAGGGTGGGCGAAATCCTCAAATCCAGGGTGCGCGAAATCCTCATATTCAGGGTGGTCACCAGTCACCAGTCACCAGTCACCAGTCACCAGTCACCAGTCACCAGCCACCAGTCACCGACCACTAGGGTCGGACCACTAGGGTCGGACCACTAGGGTCGGACCACTAGGGTCAGACCACTAGGGTCAGACCACTAGGGTCAGACCACTAGGGTCAGACCACTAGGGTCAGACCACTAGGGTCAGACCACTAGGGTCAGACCACTAGGGTCAGACCACTAGGGTCAGACCACTAGGGTCAGACCACTAGGGTCAGACCACTAGGGTCAGACCACTAGGGTCAGACCACTAGGGTCAGACCACTAGGGTCAGACCACTAGGGTCAGACCACTAGGGTCAGACCACTAGGGTCAGACCACTAGGGTCAGACCACTAGGGTCAGACCACTAGGGTCAGACCACTAGGGTCAGACCACTAGGGTCAGACCACTAGGGTCAGACCACTAGGGTCAGACCACTAGGGTCAGACCACTAGGGTCAGACCACTAGGGTCAGACCACTAGGGTCAGACCACTAGGGTCAGACCACTAGGGTCAGACCACTAGGGTCAGACCACTAGGGTCAGACCACTAGGGTCAGACCACTAGGGTCAGATCACTAGGGTCAGACCACTAGGGTCAGACCACTAGGGTCAGACCACTAGGGTCAGACCACTAGGGTCAGACCACTAGGGTCAGACCACTAGGGTCAGACCACTAGGGTCAGACCACTAGGGTCAGACCACTAGGGTCAGACCACTAGGGTCAGACCACTAGGGTCAGACCACTAGGGTCAGACCACTAGGGTCAGACCACTAGGGTCAGACCACTAGGGTCAGACCACTAGGGTCAGACCACTAGGGTCAGACCACTAGGGTCAGACCACTAGGGTCAGACCACTAGGGTCAGACCACTAGGGTCAGACCACTAGGGTCAGACCACTAGTGTTACCAGTCACCAGTCACCAGTCACCAGTCACCAGGTAACTGGTAACTGGTAACTGGTAACTGGTAACTGGTAACTGGTAACTGGTAACTGGTAACTGGTAACTGGTAACTGGTAACTGGTAACTGGTAACTGGTAACTGGTAACTGGTAACTGGTAACTGGTAACTGGTAACTGGTAACTGGTAACTGGTAACTGGTAACTGGTAACTGGTAACTGGTAACTGGTAACTGGTAAATGGTAACTGGTAACTGGTAACTGGTAACTGGTAACTGGTAACTAGTAACTGGTAACTGGTTACTGGTAACTGGTAACTGGTTATTGGTAACTGCTAACTGGTAACTGGTAACTGGTAACTGGTAACTGGTAACTGGTAACTGGTAACTGGTAACTGGTAACTGGTAACTGGTAACTGGTAACTGGTAACTGGTAACTGGTAACTAGTAACTGGCAACTGGTAACTGGTAACTGGTAACTGGTAACTGGTAACTGGTAACTGGTAACTGGTAACAGGTAACAGGTAACTGGTAACTGGTGGTTTATATTAGTTAGTTACTGGTGGCTGGTGACTGGTGACTGGTGACGCGAAATCCTCAAATCCAGGGTGCGCGAAATCCTCATATCCAGGGTGGGCGAAATCCTCAAATCCAGGGTGCGCGAAATCTTCATATCCAGGGAGCGCGAAATCCTCATATCCAAGGTGCGCGAAATCCTCACAATCAGGGTGGGCGAAATCCTCAAATCCAGGGTGCGCGAAATCCTCATATTCAGGGTGGTCACCAGTCACCAGTCACCAGTCACCAGTCACCAGTCACCAGTCACCAGTCACCAGTCACCAGTCACAAGTCACCAGTCACCAGTCACAAGTCACCACTCTCCAATCACTTGTCACTAGTCACTAGGCAACAGCCACCAGTCGGGTCGGACCACTAGGGTCGGACCACTAGGCAACAGCCACCAGTCGGGTCGGACCACTAGGGTCGGACCACTAGGGTCGGACCACTAGGGTCGGACCACTAGGGTCGGACCACTAGGGTCGGACCACTAGGGTCGGACCACTAGGGTCGGACCACTAGGGTCGGACCACTAGGGTCGGACCACTAGGGTCGGACCACTAGGGTCGGACCACTAGGGTCGGACCACTAGGGTCGGACCACTAGGGTCGGACCACTAGGGTCGGACCACTAGGGTCGGACCACTAGGGTCGGACCACTAGGGTCGGACCACTAGGGTCGGACCACTAGGGTCGGACCACTAGGGTCGGACCACTAGGGTCGGACCACTAGGGTCGGACCACTAGGGTCGGACCACTAGGGTCGGACCACTAGGGTCGGACCACTAGGGTCGGACCACTAGGGTCGGACCACTAGGGTCGGACCACTAGGGTCGGACCACTAGGGTCGGACCACTAGGGTCGGACCACTAGGGTCGGACCACTAGGGTCGGACCACTAGGGTCGGACCACTAGGGTCGGACCACTAGGGTCGGACCACTAGGGTCGGACCACTAGGGTCGGACCACTAGGGTCGGACCACTAGGGTCGGACCACTAGGGTCGGACCACTAGGGTCGGACCACTAGGGTCGGACCACTAGGGTCGGACCACTAGGGTCGGACCACTAGGGTCGGACCACTAGGGTCGGACCACTAGGGTCGGACCACTAGGGTCGGACCACTAGGGTCGGACCACTAGGGTCGGACCACTAGGGTCGGACCACTAGGGTCGGACCACTAGGGTCGGACCACTAGGGTCGGACCACTAGGGTCGGACCACTAGGGTCGGACCACTAGGGTCGGACCACTAGGGTCGGACCACTAGGGTCGGACCACTAGGGTCGGACCACTAGGGTCGGACCACTAGGGTCGGACCACTAGGGTCGGACCACTAGGGTCGGACCACTAGGGTCGGACCACTAGGGTCGGACCACTAGGGTCGGACCACTAGGGTCGGACCACTAGGGTCGGACCACTAGGGTCGGACCACTAGGGTCGGACCACTAGGGTCGGACCACTAGGGTCGGACCACTAGGGTCGGACCACTAGGGTCGGACCACTAGGGTCGGACCACTAGGGTCGGACCACTAGGGTCGGACCACTAGGGTCGGACCACTAGGGTCGGACCACTAGGGTCGGACCACTAGGGTCGGACCACTAGGGTCGGACCACTAGGGTCGGACCACTAGGGTCGGACCACTAGGGTCGGACCACTAGGGTCGGACCACTAGGGTCGGACCACTAGGGTCGGACCACTAGGGTCGGACCACTAGGGTCGGACCACTAGGGTCGGACCACTAGGGTCGGACCACTAGGGTCGGACCACTAGGGTCGGACCACTAGGGTCGGACCACTAGGGTCGGACCACTAGGGTCGGACCACTAGGGTCGGACCACTAGGGTCGGACCACTAGGGTCGGACCACTAGGGTCGGACCACTAGGGTCGGACCACTAGGGTCGGACCACTAGGGTCGGACCACTAGGGTCGGACCACTAGGGTCGGACCACTAGGGTCGGACCACTAGGGTCGGACCACTAGGGTCGGACCACTAGGGTCGGACCACTAGGGTCAAACAACTAGTGTTACCAGTCACCAGTCACCAGTCACCAGTCACCAGGTAACTGGTAACTGGTAACTGGTAACTGGTAACTGGTAACTTTTAACTGGTAACTGGTAACTGGTAACTGGTAAATGGTAACTGGTAACTGGTAACTGGTAACTGGTAACTGGTAACTGGCAACTGGTAACTGGTAACTGGTAACTGGTGGTTTATTTTAGTTAGTTAATGGTGACTGGTGGTTTATTTTAGTTAGTTACTGGTGACTGGTGGTTTATTTTAGTTAGTTACTTGTGACTGGTGGTTTATTTTAGTTAGTTACTGGTGACTGGTGACTGGTGAGTGGCAAGTGGTGACTGGTAACTGGTGACTGGTGGCTGATGACTTGTGACTGGTGACTGGTGGCTGTTGCCTAGTGACTGGAGACTCGTGACTGGTAACTGGTAACTGGTAACTGGTAACTGGTAACTGGTAACTGGTAACTGGTGGTTTATTTTAGTTAGTTACTGGTGACTGGTGGTTTATTTTAGTTAGTTACTGGTGACTGGTGACTGGTGGTTTATTTTAGTTAGTTACTGGTGACTGGTGGTTTATTTTAGTTAGTTACTGGTGACTGGTGGTTTATTTTAGTTAGTTACTGGTGACTGGTGACTGGTGAGTGGCAAGTGGTGACTGGTAACTGGTGACTGGTGGCTGATGACTTGTGACTGGTGACTGGTGGCTGTTGCCTAGTGACTAGTGACTAGTGACTGGAGAGTGGTGACTGGTGACTCTTGACTGGTGACTGGTAAATGGTAACTGGTAACTGGTAACTGGTAACTGGTAACTGGTAACTGGTAACTGGTTACTGGTAACTGGTAACTGGTAACTGGTAACTGGTAACTGGTAACTGGTAACTGGTAACTGGTAACTGGTAACTGGTAACTGGTAACTGGTAACTTGTAACTGGTAACTGGTAACTGGTAACTGGTAACTGGTAACTGGTAACTGGTAACTGGTAACTGGTAACTGGTAACTGGTAACTGGTAACTGGTTACTGGTAACTGGTAACTGGTAACTGGTAACTGGTAACTTTTAACTGGTAACTGGTAACTGGTAACTGGTAACTGGTAACTGGTAACTGGTAACTGGTAACTGGTAACTGGTAACTGGTAACTGATAACTGGTAACTGGTAACTGGTAACTGGTAACTGGTAACTGGTTACTGGTAACTGGTGGCTTATTTTAGTTAGTTACTGGTGACTGGTGGTTTATTTTAGTTAGTTACTGGTGACTGGTGGTTTATTTTAGTTAGTTACTGGTGACTGGTGACTGGTGAGTGGCAAGTGGTGACTGGTAACTGGTGACTGGTGGCTGATGACTTGTGACTGGTGACTGGTGGCTGTTGCCTAGTGACTAGTGACTGGAGAGTGGTGACTGGTGACTCTTGACTGGTGACTGGTAAATGGTAACTGGTAACTTGTAACTGGTAACTGGTAACTGGTAACTGGTAACTGGTAACTGGTAACTGGTAACTGGTAACTGGTTACTGGTTACTGGTTACTGGTTACTGGTAACTGGTAACTGGTTACTGGTAACTGGTAACTGGTAACTGGTAACTGGTAACTGGTAACTGGTAACTGGTAACTGGTAACTGGTAACTGGTAACTGGTAACTGGCAACTGGTAACTGGTAACTGGTAACTGGTAACTGGTAACTGGTAACTGGTAACTGGTAACTGGTAAAGTTAGTTACTGGTGACACTTGGTTTAATTTAATTAGTTACTGGTGACTGGTGACTGGTGGTTTATTTTAGTTAGTTACTGGTGACTGGTGACTGTTGAGTGGCAAGTGGTGACTGGTGGCTGTTGCCTAGTGACTAGTGACTGGAGACTGGTGACTGGTGACTTGTGACTGGTGACTGGTGACTGGTGACTGGTGACTGGTGACTGGTGACTGGTGACTGGTGACTGGTGACTGGTGACTGGTGACTGGTGACTGGTGACTGGTGACTGGTGACTGGTGACTGGTGACTGGTGACTGGTGACTGGTGACTGGTGACTGGTGACTGGTGACTGGTGACTGGTGACTGGTGACTGGTGACTGGTGACTGGTGACTGGTGACTGGTGACTGGTGACTGGTGACTGGTGACTGGTGACTGGTGACTGGTGACTGGTGACTGGTGACTGGTGACTGGTGACTGGAGACTGGTGACTGGTGACTGGTGACTGGTGACTGGTGACTGGTGACTGGTGACTGGTGACTGGTGACTGGTGACTGGTGACTGGTGACTGGTGACTGGTGACTGGTGGTTTATATTAGTTAGTTACTGGTGGCTGGTGACTGGTGATTGGTGACTGGTGACGCGAAATCCTTAAATCCAGGATGCGCGAAATCCTCATATCCAGGGTGCGCGAAATCCTCAAATCAAGGGTGCGCGAAATCCTCATATCCAGGCTGTGCGAAATCCTCATATCCAGTGTGCGCAAAATCCTCAAATCCAGGGTGCGCGAAATCCTCAGATCCAGGGTGGGCGAAATCCTCATATCCAGGGTGCGCGAAATCCTCATATTCAAGGTGCGTGAAATCCTCGAATCCAGGGTGCGCGAAATCCTCAAATCCAGGGTGCACGAAATCCTCATATTTAGGGTGCGCGAAATCCTCAAATCCAGGGTGCATGAAATCCTCATATCCAAGAGTCGCGAAATCCTCATATCCAGGGTACGCGAAATCCTCAAATCCAGGGTGGGCGAAATCCTCATATCCAGGGTGCGCGAAATCCTCACATCCAGGGTGCGCGAAATCCTCATATCCAGGATGCGCGAAATCCTCAAATCCAGGGTGCGCAAAATCATTATATCCAGGGTGGGCGAAATCCTCAAATCAGGGGTGGGCGAAATCCTCATATCCAGGGTGCGCGAAAACCTCATATCCAGGGTGCGCGAAATCCTCAAATCCAGGGTGCGCGAAATCTTCATATCCAGGATGTGCGAAAACCTCATATCCAGGGTGCGCGAAATCCTCAAATCCAGGGTGCGGGAAATCCTCAAATCCAAGGTGCGCGAAATCCTCATATCCAGGGTGCGCGAAATCCTAATATCCAGGGTGCGCGAAATCCTCAAATCCAGGGTGGGCGAAATCCTCATATCCAGGGTGCGCGAAATCCTCATATCCAGGATGCCCGAAATCCTCATATCCAGGGTGGGCGTAATCCTCATATCCAGGGTGGGCGAAATCGTCATATCCAGGGTGCGGGAAATCCTCATATCCAGGATGCGCGAAATCCTCATATCCAGGGTAAGCGAAATCCTCATATCCAGGGTGCGCGAAATCCTCATAATCCAGGGTGCGCGAAATCCTCAAATCAAGGGTGCGCGAAATCCTCAAATCCAGGGTGCGCGAAATCCTCATATCCAGGGTGGGCGAAATCCTCATATCCAGGATGCGCGAAATCCTCAAATCCAGAGTGTGCGAAATCCTTATATCCAGGGTGGGCGAAATTTTCAAATCCAGGGTTCGCGAATCCTCATAACCAGAGTGCGCGAAATTCTCAAATGCCGGATGCGCGAAATCCTCAAATGCAGGGTGCGCGAAATCCTCATATCCAGGGTGCGCGAAATCCTCAAATCCAGGGTGGGCGAAATCCTCAAATCAAGGGTGCGCGAAATCCTCATATCCAGGGTGGGCGAAATCCTCATATCCAGGGTGCGCGAAATCCTCATATCCAGGGTGCGCGAAATCCTCATATCCAGGGTGGGCGAAATCCTCGAATCCAGGGTTCGCGAATCCTCATAACCAGGGTGCGCGAAATCCTCAAATACAGGGTGGGCGAAATCCTCAAATCCAGGGTGCGCCAGTCACCAGTGACCAGTCACCAGTCACCAGTCACCAGTCACCAGTCACCAGTCACCAGTCACAATCACAAGTCACCAGTCACAATTTACCAGTCACAAGTCACCAGTCACCAGTCACCAGTCACCAGTCACAAGTCACCAGTCACCAGTCACAAGTCACCAGTCACCAGTCACAAGGCACCAGTCACCAGTCACCAGTCACCAGTCACCAGTCACCAGTCACCAGTCACCAGTCACCAGTCACCAGTCACCAGTCACCAGTCACCAGTCACCAGTCACCAGTTACCAGTCACCAGTCACCAGTCACCAGTCACCAGTCACCAGTCACCAGTCACCAGTCACCAGTCACCAGTCACCATTCACTAGTCACCAGTCACCAGTCACCAGTCACCAGTCACCAGTCACCAGTCACCAGTCACCAGTCACCAGTCACCAGTCACCAGTCACCAGTCACTAGTCACCAGTCACCAGTCACCAGTCACCAGTCACCAGTCACCAGTCACCAGTCACCAGTCACCAGTCACCAGTCACCAGTCACCAGTCACCAGTCACCAGTCACCAGTCACCAGTCACCAGTCACCAGTCACCAGTCACCAGTCACCAGTCACCAGTCACCAGTCACCAGTCACCAGTCACCAGTCACCAGTCACCAGTTACCAGTCACCAGTCACCAGTCACCAGTCACCAGTCACCAGTCACCAGTCATCAGTCACCAGTCACCAGTCACCAGTCACCAGTCACCAGTCACCAGTCACCAGTCACCAGTCACTGGTAACTGGTAACTGGTGGTTTATTTTAGTTAGTTACTGGTGACTGGTGGTTTATATTAGTTAGTTACTGGTGGCTGGTGACTGTTGACGCGAAATCCTCTTATGCAGGGTGCGCGAAATCCTCATATCCAGTGTGCGCGAAATCCTCAAATCAAGGGTGCACGAAATCCTCAAAGCCAGGGTGCGCGAAATCCTCAAATCCAGGGTGCGCGAAATCCTCATATTCAGGGTGCGCGAAATCCTCAAATCCAGGGTGCGCGAAATCCTCATATCCAGGGTGCGCGAAATCCTCAAATCCAGGGTGCGCGAAATTCTCATATCCAGGGTGGGCGAAATACTCATATCTAGGGTGTGCGAAATCCTCATATCCAGGGTGCGCGAAATCCTCAAATCCAGGGTGCGCGAAATCCTCATATCCAGGGTGCGCGAAATCCTCAAATCCAGGGTGCGCGAAATCCCCAAATCCAGGGTGCGTGAAATCCTCAAATCCAGGGTGCGCGAAATCCTCATATCCAGTGTTCGATTAGTGTTGAATAATTGATAAATTAAAGATTACACTGTCAACGTTATAAAATGCGTTTTATTCTTAGCCAAATCCAATAGAAGAGAGAGAGAGAGATCTCAAAGAGTGACTGACGGAATATATGTACATAAGCTTTCGTTAAGTTTTTAGTACTTTGTTCAATTATGAATATCCAATGATAATGTAGTGTTTTAACTTCACATAAAATTAATATAACATCGCATATTATAATATAATAATGAATTAATTATATAATGTAATTTTTAAACTGAACATCCTCCCCAGCTGTGCGCGATGTACTTCAAAATGAACAGAGCGAACATCATATGGACCCTCCGTCGCCCTATGTTGCAATTCGCCGAATTCGCCCTATTTTACATACATCTTATCATCAAAATTCATCTTGTCTGATCATCTTCCTTGGTTAGTTGACAGAAGACGTTGATCGGGTTGATGTTTGTTTGTTTACCGTGTGCGGTCCGGTTGATGTTCGTTCATTTGTGTGTGCTGCGGTGTTGTGTCGTATAATTTAAGCTTAGAGAAATAAAAAGTTGGAGTAAATTTCAGGTAGATAATCTAATTAGCTAGAATTATAATTAAAGTAAGTTTCAGGTTTCGTGGATTTTTTTTCGGGTATTAGTCATCTCTACTTGCGTGGCGCGATCCGTTATCCCAAGCCGTAATGGACCGCTCATCCATTCAAGACGATTGGGTTGTAATGTAGTGACGTCAACATATGTAAAGGTCTTTTTTTTTTTTTGATTTGTACATGATTTAATGTACATGCCAGTTATACATATGTGATTTATGTAAGTGAAATGTAGGTGAAGTGTGGTGTTGTGACTCCCTTTAGTGCGTGTTTCTGGGAAAAATAACTTAAAATTAAAATTAGTGAAATGTGTTTTTTTTTTTTGTAGATTAGTGAGAAATATAAAGTGCATGATATGTGACGATCGCAACGGTTGTTTGTGTGTGAATATGTTTGTGTACCACGAATTTGATGCGTTTGGTTTGTTTCAGTATTTCGATTTCGTTTTGTCCCCCAAATGTAAACAAATTCGCAAAATCAGAGGACGATGAACCGGATCGATGAAATAAAACAAGTGATGTGTCGGGTAAGTTTGCGGTTAGTACTAAGTTATTTCGTTGAATAATATATGTAAAATGTGTGTTTGAGTGTTTTTTGTTACGTCTTTTAGTAAATATTAGTTTTAAGTTAATTGTGTAGTGCTTGTGTTTATAAATTATTTATTTTATTAGTTGTAAGTTGATTGTGTAGTGCAAGTGTTGATAAATTGTTTGAATAAAAATTTTAATGCTTATTTAATTCGTTGTTGGTTTTGATAACTTGGAGTGTGGCTTTGTTTACTTGGCGTGTGGGTTGCCGTCGGTAATGTTACTTTCATCCGGGGTCTTATTGGATGGCAAAATGCATATTTTTGTAATTGGCCTTTTCATTTCTCCTCTCGCGGTCTTTAGGGTTACGACTCGAACCAAATTATCCTCACCTGTGTGTGTTGCAACGACGCGCGCCAGATTCCATTTGGTGGGTGGCAAGTGATCCTCTTTTGTTAAGACCAATTCTCCAACTTTCGGCTGTCTTTCCTCTTTTAGTCACTTGGGTCTTTGCTGGAGACGTGTTAAGTATTCCGACTGCCACTTTTTCCAGAATGCTTGTTGCGCTTGTTGAATTTTCTGCCATCTCTGTAGAGGTCCGATTTTTATATCTGTCATATCCCCTTGTGGAAGTGCATCGATAGATCTCCCAATTAGAAAGTGACCAGGGGTGATCGCCGTAAAATCGTGTGGATTGTTGGTCATCGGACATAATGGCCTTGAATTAAGGCATGCTTCGATCTGGTGCAGCAATGTCGTGAGTTCCTCAAATGTGTAGGTCTCTTCTCTGGTGACGCGCTTGAGATGTTGCTTAATGGACTTCACTCCGGCCTCCCACAATCCACCGAAATGGGGCGATGCTGGCGGAATGAAATGCCACTGGATTCCTTCAATGGCTTGCATCTCTGCTACTGTGGTCCAGTCCATTTTCGCCTCCTTAAGAAGTCTCCCCAGTTCGCGGGTAGCACCTACAAAATTGGTGGCGTTGTCACTGAATATATTTGTACACCTTCCTCTTTGTGACATAAATCGTCGAAACGCTGCTAAAAAGGCTTGAGTGGTAAGGTCACTAACTTATTCAATATGTATAGCTTTGGTGGCTAAACAGATAAAAATTGCAAAATATGCTTTATACCTTTTCGCGTTCCGTCCTCTCCAAGTCTTTACTTCAATAGGGCCTGCATAATCGACCCCTGTGTTGGTAAATGGGGATGATACGCATACTCTGGGGGCTGGCAAGTTGCCCATCAGCTGATGCAATGCTTTTGCCCTATACCTGTAACATGTGACGCATCTGTTGATGACACCTTTTACTGTGTTTTTCCAGTAAGGACCTCGTGTGTGCATCTTCAATCAACAGTTTCGTGAAATGATGATTTGCACGAAGTATGATAGGATGCTGTTGGTCATATGTGAGTTCCGAGTTTTGTAATTTACCTCCAACTCTCAAGATTCCTTCCGTGTCGGTGTACGCGCAGAGTAATTTGGGTGTCTTAAAATTATTATTTCCCTGAAACATCTCTGATTGAGCCCTTTTGATGATGTTTATAAGTGCAGTGTCAAGTTCCTTCACGGTAAGTACGCCGAACAGTCTGTTTTCCGGTTTTTTCTTTAAATTGGTCAAAATCGCATGCAATAAGCCACGATTCGTGTTAATTGACCAAGGTTTTATTTGGATTCAATCAACTTGTCCAAACGATTTGTTACCTGTGTGACTGTATGTGCTTTAACAGTTCTTTTCTCTTCCTCTGTTTCTTGTGCTGTTGGCTGTGGTGGTTGTTCGAAATGCCACGATCTTCTAAGAAAGTCCGGCCCGTTCCACCAGAGGGTGTTGGTTATCAACGCTGATGGCCTCATCCCTCTCGAGGCTATATCAGCAGGGTTCAGCTCACTCGGAACGTGCTTTCAACTATCTTGTTTAACGAGCCGTTGTATTTCAGCAACCCTATTATTGACGAACGTTGCCCATTTCGTTGGAGGTCCTGCTATCCATGATAATGCCACTGTAGAGTCGATCCATGCAAATTGCTTGACCGGTTGCAATCCCAAAATTTTTGCTGTGTAATTCAATAATGTAGCCAGGAGGACTGCCCCGCAGAGTTCCAGACGTGGCAGCGTCTGCGTTTTTACCGGCGCTACTCGCGTTTTGGCTATTAACACCTTCATATGGATTTCACCAGAGGCATCCAGCACGCGCAGGTAAACTACTGCTCCATATGCCTTTTCCGATGCATCCCCGAATCCGTGAAGCTGGATATCCTGATTCGTTCCAAGCTGATGGATCCATCGCGGCACCTGTATCTGATCCAGTTGGGAAAGGTCATCACAAAAGGCAGCCCATTCTTTTTGCAGGTCTTTTGGAACAGGTACATCCCAGTCGCACTGCTCTTTCCAAAGCCTTTGCATAAGTATTTTCCCTTTGACGACAATGGGCGCGATCCATCCCATCGGATCAAATAATTTGGAGATAGTTGAAAGCATGCTTCTCTTGGTAGGATTCGCTGCGTTAGCTGAGATACTATGGAATGACAGTGTATCCTTTTCCGGAAACCATTTGATTCCTAGGGCTGTAATTTGTTGCGGTGTGCTTGAAGAAAATAATACCTTCATTTCCCTATGGTCAATAGGTATTCCCCTTAAGATATCCTCGGAATTGCTGGCCCATTTCCTCAACTTGAACCCACCTGTTAATAAAAGAGTATTAACCTCGTTGCGTTTTGTTACAGCTTCTTCCACCGTATCTGCTCCTGTGAAAACGTCGTCTACATATATTGCCTCTTTTATAACTTCTGCTCCTTTTGGATAGTTTTTAACTTCCTCATCGGCTAACTGATTGAGACAGTGGATGGCCAAATACGGAGCACACGTTGTACCAAAGGTGACAGTTTGTAATCTATATAATTCGAGTGGCTCGTTTTCATCATTTCGCCAATATATGAGGTGATAATACGAGTCGTCTTTCCGTATGCGGATTTGCCGGTACATCTTCTCAATATCAGCTGTGAATGTGAATTTGTACCGCCTCCATTTCATGTTGACGTCTGAGATATCTATTTGGGTTTTCGGTCCAGTCATCAAATGTTGATTCAGTGATGAACCATCTGTTGATTTGGCTGCAGCATCAAATACCACGCGTAACTTCGTGGTGGAGCTATTTTCTTTGAATACTGCATGATGTGGTAAAACATAATGGTGTGGTGTACCTAAAATTTTATCTTCTATTTCGACTTCGGTCATATGCCCCAACTGTATATAATCTTGCATACACTTTTGGTATTCAAGTTTTAAATTTGGATTAATCCGAAATCTTCGCTCTAAGGAAGTGAATCTTCGTAAAGCTCCTGGTGCCGAAGGTCCTAGTGCAGGTCTCGCTCCTGCTTTAAAAGGTACCTCAAAGCGTCCACATGGTAATCGCTTCGTTGTTGATTGAAACAGCATTTCGCACTCTGTTTCTTCAACCCGTGGTTGAGGTTTGTAAGGAGCTTCCTCCACCTCCCAGAACTTCTGAAGTTGACGCCCTATATCAATCGCATTAGGAAAACTATTTACCCTATGCGTCGGCTGGCTCACTTTTCCCATAATTACCCAGCCCAATAGTGTGTTTTGGGCAATCGGTGTGTCTTCTTCGCCGCGTATCACTTCCGGAAGTACAAAGTCCGCAAACACATCTGCTCCTAAGAGAACGTCAATCGCCGCTGGCTTATAAAAGGTTGGATTAGCCAACGTCAAGAGACTTGAAAATTAGAAACTGTGTATTTATTTCGTAATCTGAATGTAAAGATCCTAAAGTTAGGTTAACGCATGACTGAGCCGCGCCACTGCGTACCTTTCCTAGACCCGAAACTTCTACGCAAGCCCTTTTAACTGATAAACTATTGGCCGCCCGTTCTGTAATAAATTCCGATCCTGGGTCTATTAAACTCCTTAGCACGGCCTTATTTCCCGATGATGTCCTAACTTTAACTAAAGCCGTTGCCAATAAGACGTGAGGCTGTCTCATTTGCGTTGCGAGATGATTTGCCACTTGATGAAAAGGCTCAGCAGCAGCCGACAAGTGCGATTGCGTGGTATGGAATGATTGTGACTTTGAAGTTGGGTGTGAATGTGTTGTGTAGTGTGGTGTATGTGATGTATTTAACGCATTAGGCGTTGACTGTGTTGTGTTTTGTGTGGTAAAAGGATTAGGCGCTGAATGTGTTGTGTTGTGTTGAGTGTTTTGTGTGTGTGTGTTTAGTGGAAAGCGAGCAGACTGACAACTATGCAACAGAGAATGGACAATGCATTGTGTTGTGACTATATGTCAAACAGTTTTCGCACACCCCGATGTTTTTTACAAACTTTAAGCGTGAAGCACTATCCATTTTAACAAACTTGTTGCATGTACGTAGAGCGTGAGCCCCTTTGTTGCATAACTTGCAACTAAATTGCTTTGTTTGGTCGATTTTACAAAAAAGCTACGCGTTTTGGCTGACACATCTTTAATTATTCTAGGATTTTTTACATCGTGTTGTTGCCCGATAGCTTCCAAGGTTCTAAACCTTGATTCCAGAAAATCGCAAAAAACTTAAAATGTAGGCAGTTCTCTATCTGCTCCCAACTTTTCCTCCCACAACTGTTGGGTGATTGTCGGAAGTTTTCGCACCATAGCAAAAATAAAAAATGGTATCCCAATGTTCAACGGGTGCGGATTTCGAGCACCCTGGATATGAGGATTTCGCCCACCCTGGATTTGAGGATTTCGCGCACCCTGGATTTGAGGATTTCGCGCACCCTGGATATGAGGATTCCGCGCACCCTGGATATGAGGATTTCGCAAACCCTGGATATGAGGATTTCGCGCACCCTGGATATGAGGATTTCGCGCACCCTGGATATGAGTTACCAGTTACCAGTTACCTGGTAACTAACTGGTAACCAGTTACCAGTTACCTGGTAACTAACTGGTAACTGGTAACTTCTTCTCGGCTTTATGGCTAAGATCAAAGTGTAGCAAACGCCTCATTGACCGCTCGCTGTGTTCTTCCAATCACGTCAATGTCATCAGCGTAAGCTAGCAATTGAACTGACTTCTGGATGATCCTGCCTCTGGTGTTGACTTGTGAGTTACGCACGATCTTCTCAAGGATGATGTTAAAGAAGGCACATGACAATGTGTCACCTTATTTCAGACCTTTTTTGACATTGAAGGTTTAGGTGAGCTCATTACCGACCTTGACGGAGCAGCGAGAGTTCTCCATCGTCATCCTACACAATCTGACGAGTTTGGAAGGAATGCCAAAACTAGACATGGCACTGTATAGCTCGTCCCTATGCACACTGCCATATGCAGCCTTAAAATCGATGAATAGGTGGTGAGTGTCAATATGCATTTCTTGGGTCTTTTCCAGGATCTGCCGTAATGTGAAGATCTGGCCTGAAACCACACTGATAGGGACCTATCAGGTCATGGACAAACAGCTTCAGACGCTCAGACAATACGGCAGAGAGGATCTTGTATGCGATGTTCAGGAGATTTATCCCTCGGTAGTTGGCGCAGTCAAAGGGGTCTCCTTTTTTGTGAACCGGACAAATGACGCTGAGATTCCACTCATCGGGCATGCTTCCCTCCGACCATATCTTACAAAAGAGCTGATGCATGCGCCCAACCAGGTCATCTCCAGCTGCTTTAAACAGTTCTGCGGGCAGTCCGTCCGCTCCAGTTTAGTTCGCCTTCAGCTTGGATATTGCTATCCTCACCTCGTCTAAGTCGGGGGGACGGAATGCTTGTCTATCATCGTCCAAATTGATTGGAACATTCTGCCTAACTGCAGAAATGATCCTTCCAGATTCTCAGCACAGACTGCGACTCTACTACGAGTTGTCCGTTTTGGTCCCGGCAGGCTTTGATCCGAACCTTGTATCCTCCGGATAGCTGTTTTACCTTTCGGTAAAACTTTCGAACTTCATTTCTGCCATAACACCTTTCCATTTCCTCGACCGCGCGCTTCTCATGCTCCTTCTTTTTCCTTCTTAAAAGACGGTGCTCTTCCCTTCTTCTCTGTTCGTAGAGCTCACGAACAGCCCTCATTGTTCGATGCAGCGTCACCTTATAGGCGTCTTGCTTAGCTGCTCCTTGCTCCTTCTGGGTGGTGATGTGAAGCCCAGCACATCAGTGGCAGCTTCTTTGATGGCTTCTTGACAACGTTTCCATTCTTCTTCTATGCTTAGATCAGGAAGCGTCGAACTCTGAGCGAGTTTCCGGGAGACTCGGTCGGCAAAGTTCCCAGCAATCGGTTGCGATTGTAGTTTTTCAACATCAAACCGGTTTGGCCTTTGTCGACTCCGTTGCTCTCTCGATATCCGGGTTCTTTCCTCGGCTACAACAAGGTGATGATTCGAGTCAATGTTTGCACCTCGGAAGGTTCGGACATCGAGGATATTGGAAGAGTGTGTGACGTCGATCACAACGTGACGGTGGATTGATCAGGAGATCGCCAGGTCCCTTTGTGAATGTCCAGGTGTGGGAACCGCGTGCTAGCCACAGAGAGGTTCCGCCCCGAGGCGAAGTCCAACAGCCTGAGTTCGTCTCCAGCAAAGATGTCCTCTATTCCCAGCTGAACCTTGAAATCTCCTAGAACGATCTTGGTGTCGTAGATGGGGCATCGATCGTATGTTCTTTCTAGGAGATCATAGAAGTCATCCTTGATGTTTTCACCCTTCTCCTCTGTCGGGGCGTGAGCGCAAATTAGGCTGATGTTCCCGAATTTAGCCTCGATGCGGATCGTCATGAGGCGTTCACTGACGGGGTCGTAGCTCAAGACTTTTTGCCTAAGTCTGCCTCGAACAACAAATCCGCATCCGAATAAGCGCAGAAATTCGCTCTATTTTAAAGTTTTCCTTCGTTATAGGCAAATCCGCTAGAGAAACGTTCCGTGAGATTAATGGTGTTTTGGGTGATGGTACTCTATCAGTTCGAACCGCGGAAGAATGGTTTCGACGATTCAGAGCAGGTGAAAACGACACCATGGATAAGCCAGCCGGCGGAAGAACTGTGACGATGAATACCGATCGAATCATGAAAATCATCGAGCTAGACCGGCATGTGGCATCTCGTGACATCGCCCAGGAGATGGGATTTAGTCACCAAACCATTTTAAACCATCTGCAGAAGGCTGGATACAAAAAAGCTTAGTGTTTGGGTGCCGCATGATTTGACGCAAAAAAACCTTGTGGACCGAATCAACGCTGCAGAAACGGAACGAACTCGACCCATTTTTAAAGCGGATGGTGACTGGCGACGAAAAATGGATCGCATACGACAATATCAACCGAAAACAGTCTTGGTTGAAGGCCGGTGAATCGTCCCAAACAGTAGCCAAACCGAGATTGACGGCCAGGAAGGTTTTGCTATGTGTTTGTTGGGATTGGAAGGGAAGCATCTACTATGAGCTGCTCCCATATGGTCAGGCGCTAAATTTTACCATTTACTGTGAACAACTGGACCGCTTGAAGCAGGCGATCGACCAGAAGCGTCCATAATTGTCCAACAGGAAGGGTGTAGTGTTCCACCAGGATAACGCCAGACAACACACTTCGTTGATGACTCATCAGAAGCTACGGGAGCTCAGATGGGAGGTTTTATCGCATCTACCATATAGCCCGGACATAGCACTATGTGATTTCGACCTGTCCATGGCGAACGCTTTTGGTGGTGTGAAGTTGAACTCAAAAGAGGCTTGTGAAAAGTGGCTGTCCGAGTTCTTCGCAAATAAGGAAGGGGGCATCTACGAGGGGGTATTATGAAGTTGTCGTCTAGATGGAAACAGATTATTGAACAAAACGGCGCATATTTGAACTAAATTCGATCACTGCAACACTTTTTAAGAATCATTGAATGAAAGGCAATAAAGTGCAGAAGTGAGATATTTGACAACCACGAGTATGTGATTGCTACAAACAGAAAAAACAACGCCTATTTAGATGTGAATTTGTCATTAAAGACAGACTTAAGAAAGAAGTCTTATCGTTCAGGTACGTGGACGAGAGCCTCACAACAATTCGCATCCAGGCTAAGTTTGCCAACATAAGCCTTATATGCGCACATGCCCCCTCAGGGGAGAAGATGATGACACCACAGACAGGTTCTATGAGCTCCTGGACAAAACGTAGGACCAATGCTCTAGCTACGACATTAAAACTGTCCTTGACGATTTTAACGCAAAGCTAGGAAGAAAGAACATCTTTGGTAGAACTTGTACGGTCGGGAAGCACAGCATACAGCATACAGACACCACATCCTATAACAGATTTAAGCTGATCGACTTTGCTGCGGGGCGAAATGTCATAATAGAAAGTACAAGATTCCCACATCGCGATATTCACAAGGAACATGGCGATCTCCTGATCAAGCAATCGTCAATCAGATTGATCATATCGCGTTTGACGCAAGGCACCCTTTCAGTATTATAGATGTCCGAACATTCCGAGGAGCCAACATTAACTCGGACCACCACCTTGTTGTAGCCAAGGTATACCCCGAACACCGCCAAGATGAAGAAATACTGTGGGGAAGTTAAACGTCAGCCAGCTAAAATCGCAGGAGATTGCCAAATTATTTTCCGATCGTGTATTCCTTAACCTCTTAAGAAAACCTACGCCGACAACATCAATTATTGAAGACCAGTGGCAGCATTGCCAAAAAGTCATCAGAGATGCCGCCTCTGATGTGCTGGGTTTCAATCCGCCACCACAAGGAAACCCCTGGTTTGACAACGAGTGTTGGCAAGCGAATGCAGCCAAGAAAAAAACATACAAAGCGGCACTGCAAAGAAGGACAGGAGCTGCTCGGGAGCTCTACGAACAGAAGAAGAGAGATGAACACAGGCTTCTCAGGAGAAAACAGAAGCAGCATGAGAAGCGCGCGTTCGGCAGAATAGAGCGATATTACTGCAGAAATGAGGTAAGAATGTTTTACCAAAATGTAAAGTTAATCAGTCAAGGTTATAAAGTTCGAACCGAAGCCTGTAAGGATGATCAAAGGAACATCGTAGTAGAGTCACAGTCGATACGGGGGATATGGAGAAATCACTTCTGCAGACTGTATAACGGCGACGAAGAACCAAATCCCGCTGACAGGTAGAACGAACCATTCAACCCCAATGAAAGGGACGCCTGAAGATCAACCGACCCGGATGAAGTGAGGATCGCCATATCTAAACTTAAATTCAACAAGGCTGAGGGAGCTGACGGCCTACCCGTCGAGCTTTTTAAATCCGCAGACGATGTTTTGGCAAGGACCATGTACCCACTCATCTGTAAAATATGGTCGGATGAAAACATGCCCGATGAATGGAACCTGAGTATTGTATGCCTGATCCATAAAGAAGAAGACCTTTTGAGATGCGCCAACTACAGAGTAATCAGTCTCCTAAGTATCGCTTATAAAATCTTACCTGCCGTACTGTGTGAATGCCTAAAGCCAATCGTCAACAGCCTGGTCGGTCCATACCAGTGTGGCCTTAGGCGAGGAAAATCCACCATTAACCAAATATTCACATAACGGCCGATTTTGGATAAAACCCAGGAGCAATCAATCGATACTCACCACTTTTTCATCGATTTTAAGGCCGCGTATGATAGCACCTATAGAAACAAGCTATGCTAATGTCTAGTTTTGGCATCCCTACCAAACTCGTCCGCTTGCGTGGGATGACGATGGAGAATGCACGCTGCTCGATCAAGGTCGGTAAGGACCTAACCGAGACTTTTGATGTAAAAAAGGATTCAGACAGGCGAGGCGCTGTCATGCAACTTTTTCAACATCGTTGTTGAAAGAATTGTTCCAAACTCGAACGCCAACACCAGAGGAACACTCTTTTAGAAGTCCGTACAACTACTCGCATATGCCGACGATATTGACATTTTCGGAAAAACGCAGCGTGATGTCAAGGCCGCGAAGATGGGTTTAGCGGTAAACGAGGGTAAGGCCAAGTATATACTGTCAATAAGAAAGGACACCCAACACCGACGTCTCAGTCAAAACGTCACTGCAGACAGATATAATTTTGAGGTAGTCAAATACTTTGTCTATCTAGGCTCCGCTATCAATTCAGACAATGACACCAGCGCTGAAATCAAACGAAGAATAACCCTTGCCAATCGCCGCTTTTCTTTGGGCCAAGAGAGCAATTGGTAAACAAAGCCCTCTCTCGAACAGTTAAGGTAACGTTTTATAAGATCTTAACCGTCCCAGTCCTGCTATATGGCGCGGAGGTATGGACTTTGTCAAAAGCGGATGATGCTGCTCTTAGTTGCTTCGAGGAACATTCTTCAGGTGATTTTTGGTCCCGTCTGCATAGATGGTGAGTGGAGGAGGAGATATAATAAGGGACTATGCAGACTGTTCATGTACATGAAGTACATGAAGACACACAACATCGACGTCTCGGACAAAGCGTCACACTAGACAGCAGAAACTTCGGGGTAGTCAAGGACTTAGTCTACCTCGGCTCCGCGGTAAACAGGGACAACAACATCAGTACCGAAATCAAACGCAGAATCACTCGTGCTAATCGCTGTTTCTTTGGGCTCAAGAGGCAATTAAGTAATAAAGCCCTCTCTCGAAGAACTAAGCTCGCTTTATATAACAGCTTAATCATCCCCGTCCTACTTTATGGCGCGGAATCTTGAACGTTAGCAAAGGCGGATGAGGAAGACCTTAGTCTTTTCGAGAACAGTTTTGCGTTCGATTTTTGGTCCTATTTGCGTTGATGGCGTCTGGAGGAGAAGATTTAATGACGAACTCTATGGGCTGTACAGCGACATGCGCCTGGTCAAGCGTCTCCGGATACAACGCTTAAGATGGCTAGGCCATGTAGACGTATGGACACCACTGCTTCGACCCGAAAAGTCTTTAAGTCCGTGCCATTGGGACAACGCAACAGGGGACGACCTATACTAAACTGGCGCACACAAGTGGAGAAGGTCCTCAACCAACTAGCAGTGCGCAACTGGAGACAGCTGGCGAAAGATCGTGCTGGCTCGAGATTAATGTTGGTTGAGGCCCAGATCCACCCCGGATTGTAGCGCCACAAGAGGAAGAAGAATGCAGACTGTTCAGCCACATCGATTTAGCCAGAAGAGTGAAGATCCAACGATTGAGATGGCTAGGTCTTGTAGAGCGGATGGAAACCAATGCTCCGGCCCGAAAAGTCATCGAATCCACCTCCGATGGATGGCGCAGTTGAGGAAGATCGTGGCTAAGGTTGCGCGCGCAATTTTAAAGAGACCTCCACCAACTATAGAGATAGGTAGCTAAAGATCGAGCTGGATGTAGACGCTTGTTGGTTGAGACCCAGGTCCACCCCGGACTGAAGTGGGACTTTAAGCTTAAGATGTTCACCATATTAAATCCAAATTTGCTTTGAAAATTTATAAACTTATATGGGAAATCGGATTAAACAGAAGTGCCCCACTTCAAAATATTTGTTACTGTTATATAAAGGTCTAGCTTCCTCAGGCCGTCCTTTCGTAGTGGGCGTACTGAACACCTCACATTTTTTCGAAAGCAACCTGAGCCTCTTCTACAACGTTTCCTTAGATCGATATCCCAAAGAGTGTTTGTGTGGCAACTTACAACTTCCTAGCCATGTTTAGCGTTATGTCCATTTAAAAGACTAGGTCGATCAGTGGCATGCTGTTGCTTCGCCGTAGAGTTCTCTTCTTCGGATATTAAATCACACAAATCATACAATAGAATCGAATGCTGTACACAACCTTCTTAATACAAATTAGATATAGACCAGATTTTCCCACCAGAAGTGCACATCAACATTCACTGTCTATTTGCCGACATCATGCAGACATCAAGATTCATTTGTTGCCGTTGTTCGACTATATCTCACAAGTGAAATGTCGCTTGCAACCATCAAAATCATCTCCATCTGCCTTAACGAATTCAGTGGATGATTCGCTAGCTTTATCCTCTTCGTTTGACTTGAACTTCGATATCACATTTTTTTTTAACCTTAAGGAACATATCTGATGGTACTCAAGTTCTACGGTCTGCTATTCATTCATTTCATAAAGAACTAAGGTTGTAAAGGCAACTATGCTTGTAGTGAGGGTGTACAGTGAGGCGCTCACACAATACAGCAGAGATACAGATGAGCTGGTGCATGCGCCCAACCAACTCATCTACAGCTGCTTTAAATAGCTCTGGGGACAGTCCGTCCGCTCCAGCAGCTTTGTTCAACTTCAGCTCGGATATTGTTATCTTCACCTCGCCTAAGTCGGGGGGACGGAATTCTTGTCTATTATCGTCCGAATCATGTAGCACATTCTGCCTAACAGCAGAATTTGGGCCGTCATCGCCGTTAAGTAGTCTGCAGATATGATCCTTCCAGATTCTCGGCACAGACTGCGACTCTTGCGACTCTACCACGAGTTGTCCTTTTTGATCCCGGCAGGCTTCGATCCGAACCTTGTATCCACCGGATAACTGTAAAATTTTCGGCCTTTATTCCTACCATAACACCTTTCCATTTCCTCGACCGCGCGCTTCTCATGCTCCTTCTTTTTCCTTCTGAGAAGCCGGTGCTTTTCCCATCTCTGTTCGTATAGCTCACGAATAGCACTCGTTGTTCGATGCAGCATTGCTCTGCAGTCTCGTTTGACTGCATGTGCTTGCCTGCACTCATCGTCAAACCATGGGTTCCGTCTGGATGGTGACGTGAAACCCAACACATCAGTGGCAGCTTATTTAATGTCTTCTTGACAACGTTTCCACTTTTCTTCTATGGTTAGTGCAGGCAGCGTCGAACTCCGATCGAGTTTCAGGGAGACTCGGTCGGCAAAGTTCCCAGCGATCTGTTGCGATTGTAGCTTTCCGACGTCAAACCGTTTAACCCTGTCTTGACGTTGCTCTTTCGATATCCGGGCCCTTATCTTGGCTGCAACAATGTGATGATCCAAGTCGATGTTTGCACCTCGTAAGGTTCGGATATCGAGAATACTGGAGGAGTACCTGCGTCGATCACAACGTGATCAATCTGGTTGACGGTGGATTGATCAGGAGATCGCCAGGTCCCTTTGTGAATGTTTATGTCTAGGAACCTCGTGCTAGCCCCAGAGAGGTTCTGCCCCGAGGCGAAGTCCAACAGCCTGAGTCCGTTTCCGGATGTGTTGTCGTGCAATCTTTATTTTCCGATAACACCTCTTTTCCCAGCGTTGAAATCTCCAAAAACGATCTTGGTGTCGTAACTGGGGAATCGGTCGTATGTTCTTTCTAAAGGATCATAGAAGTCATCCTTGGTGTTGTCACCCTTCTCCTCTGTCGGGGCTCACCCCCCGCAAATTAGGGTGATATTCCCGAATTAAGCCTTAACACGGATTGTCATGAGGTGTTCGCTGACAGGATCGTAGCTCAAGACCTTTTACCTAAGTCTGCCTCGAACAACAAATCCACATCCGAATAAGCGCTAACTTTTCTCTCTGTAGCAATCGCTGTAGTAGATGTCTCAGTTGTTCATCGTTTCCTTGCCGGGCCCATTCCAACGCACTTCCTGGATGACGCTAATATATGCTTTGTAGCAGTCAAGGGCCTCCGCAAGTTGTTCGGCAGCATGTGGTCTGTTAAAGGACCTTACATTTCATGTGCAAAACCGAAGATCGCAGTCCTTGAAATGTTTGCATGGGTCTTCAACTGTTGATCCGCCCTTATCCGAAGCATACCAACTTTTCTGAACTGAAGGTTATTTACGTGGTGAGGAAATCAACCTAACACACAACCCACAGACTGGTAGGCCAGGCCCATTATTTAACACTCGGGCATAGGAGTTCTCTGCAATTGTTCACAACACAACAGGTGTTGTGATGGATATCCAGGGGGCGCCACGAGGAGGCTTTATGTCAACTTGACCTGTGCACTTACGAGGATAGTGTTGGCAGCTCACTTGTTGAGCGCAATCAACAACGGTCCATGCCCCCCTCAAAATCTCGTCGGCAGAATTGAAAGTGCACTTGACAGGAAAGAATACGCGCATTTTCATCGACGTAGAGGGCGCTTTCGACATAGCGACTTCTGATGGCATGTCCAACGCGACCACAGAACACGACGTAGATAAAAGCAAATCTAAGAACAGAACTATAATCGCGGAGGCAGAGTGTGACCAGTTTGTAATGTCGGGGGTTAGCAGGGGCTGCCCCCAAGATGGAGTCCTGTCACCTCTGCTATGGTGCATGCTGGTCAATTATTTACTTTCCGCTTTAAATAGATTTTACACCTACGCCCAGGCTTATACGGATGATGTAGCCCTACTGGTTACCGGACCATGCCTTGTTACCATTCATGCAAGCGGGCAGGCGGCCCTTGACATGATCGATAACCGGTTGTACCAGGAATGGACTTTCAGTCAACACTCTTAAAACTGAGGTTGAGAAGGAGGAATCTGACTGGTCTGACTCAACTAGTACTTAAAGGTGTCACTATTTCACTTTCCAATGAGGCCAAATATCTAAGTGTTATCCTGGATAAAAATAAACTTCTTTCGAAAAAAAACACTTACCAGGTATACCGGTATAAAATGAGCGTTTTTTTTTGAAAATGAAACACTAATTATTAATGGGAAAGTAAAAACATTTCATTCAAACTATTGGCCATTGTGAATACCACGCCAATGAATTTGTTCGTCTTTTAAAGCAAACCAATCAGACACCCAATTTTCGACCTCCTCGTAGGAATCAAAGTGCTGCTCAGCCAATGCGTGTCCCATCGATGAAAACAAATGGTAGTCGGAAGGAGCCAAGTCTGGTGAATACGGCGGGTGGGGAGCAAAATTACCTTGCCGTGTCTTCTGGCCCATTCTGTTCGATTCTCGATCAATGCATGGTTCAAACTGATCATTTGTTGTCGGTAGCGATCAGTATTAACGGTTTCACCAGGTTTTAGGAGCTCGTGGTACAGCACACCTTTCTGGTCCCACCACACATACAGCATTGTCTTCTTGCCGAATCGATCTGGTTTTGCAGTCGATGTTGATGGTTGTCCCAGATTAACCCATGATTTTTTCCATTTAGGATTCTTAAAATAGATCCATTTTTCATCACCAGTAGCAATCCGATGCAAAACCGATTTTCTTTCATGTCTTTGAAGCAAAATTTCATCTGTCTTTCATTCAATTCATGTGGCACCCATTTTTCACACTTTTGGATCTTTCCCATAGCTTTTAAACGGTCAGAAATTGTTTGTTGCGCAACATTTAACATTGCTGTCATTTGCTTTTGACTCAAAGTGTCATCTCCATCCAATATCGTTTGCAATTCGGCATCTTCAAACTTTTTTGGTGGTCTTCCGCGTTCTTCATTTCTCACATCAAAATCATTATTTCTGAACCGTTGAAACCATCTTTTGCATGTTGCTTCTGATAGAGCGTGATCACCATATGCCTCGATAAGCATTCGATGCGACTCTGCAGCACTTTTCTTCAAATGAAAACAAAAAATTCATGCTTTCCGCAAATCATCACTTTCTGGTACAAAATTCGACATATTTAACACGATGAAAAAATATGATGTTGTCTGTTCAAGGAATTGATGTATACTAAATATTTTTCACAGATGTCATAGAAAACAAGCAAAAAAATAAGGTCTCGTTCACAACAAATGCTCCCTATAGAGGTATTTGTGTCTTGACGGTCACTTCATACGGGTAGCACACCTGGCTCTGTTCTCGATGCACTGATTAATCTCCCTCTCTTTGACCTCAAATTCATTAACACACTCTAGGCCATCTCTTGAATGAAAGGGAATGTTTTTTGGTTCAACTCGCACTGGAGCCTTGATGACCTCGCGCACAGCATCTCCTACGACACTAGCCTTATGGACATGGCATCTGATGCGATGTCACCAATAATACAGCTGCGACGATTATACAAAGTCGACTTTCCCCGTGTTCTGAGCTGGCTCTGGCCAGAAACTGATTAGGGAAAGGAATGTAGTCGAATTTTCACGGACGGCTCCAAGAAGACGGAGGGTTCTGGAGCTGGGGTGTTTGTGGAGGACGACAAGATCAGACTTCACGCCTCGTTAGGTAATTTGGCGTCGGTCTTCAGGCGGAAGCATTCGCGATCCTAGTGGCCACGAATTATATTATGAAGTATAGGTGTAAGGGACGAAGTATCTGCGTCAGCACAGCCAAGCTGTGCTTAAAGCCTTAGTCAACCCTTTACCCACTTACAAGATTGTCTAAGAATGCAAGTCTTTCCTTAATTTGGTCGGCAGGCTGAATTCGCTTAGACTCGCCTGGGTCCCGAGACATCACGGGATCATGAAAAATGAGATTGCCGATGCACTAGCTTGACAAGGTTCAGAGAGCACGAACAAACCTTGGGACTACCTGCATCCTTGGTCTCCCTACAACAGAGATGGCATGACTCTCCAGGATGCAGGATGACCAAGTGTATGCTCCAACAAGAAATTACATTAAATGAAGGTTACTGCCTAGTAGTACAATGGACCAGTATTTGAGTCTGAGCTTTGCAGTATATCCCAACTTCCAACAAAGAAAAAAGTTAACAATTTTAAAAGACTTAATAATTGCTCTTAGTTAGCACTTCTTAGTGTGAAGATCAATGTCGGTCCAATTTACGAGTAAATTTTAATTAAATATTTGTGGTTTAAATTATATGTACGATTTATAGAGTTAGTGTTAGCAGGATTTTGATGTCATGGTGGTTTGTGTGAACACAATGGTTGACCTATACTGTTTTCAATGTTCTTGTTGTTAATGTCCGATTTACGACCAGCTAGTCTCTGTCAAAGAAACTGCTTGGTGGTGCTGTGTTACAGGGTTTGTTGTTTTTGTCCTTGCATTTGAATCTGTAGAACACATCAGTTTAACATTTTTTGTCGATTTTTGGTTTAAGTTTGGTACAGATCGGTGCACTCGAAGACTTGAGTGTTTATTTTATTTTGTTGAGTCGAGTTATTATGTTTTTGAAATATGTCGATAATGTTGGAATGTACCTCATGCTTTTGTAGACATAATCCACTCCGGTGTTTGTATTTGGGTTGTATTTGGGTTGCCTTACTAAGTTTTTTATAAGTTTTGCAAAAAGACGATTGGCCATAAGGAAATATGTGACAATTCTTTCGTTTTTTCGATTGAATCTTCTGTCGCTCAGCTTGAATAAAGTTTCTCAAACATCATGATATTCGACTTTTGTAGTGTTTAAAAAAAAGCGATTATGTCCAATCTACAAGAAAGCTTGTTAAAAATCATTCAATACGAAATTCACGAGGTCTGTTCAAAAAATGAATTAAATTGGTGAATTTTCAATTTTTTTTAAAAATATATTTTTAATTCATCAATTTCTATATTGTCCCCCTCAAAGCTTTTTTTTCCAATCCTCGAAGCTGTGCGAAGCAGAGCTTTCTCAGCCATTCGGTTTGTATCTCCTCAATCGTCGCAAAACGCCCTTCATGGGTGTCTTCAATATTGGAGACAGGAAATAGTAGCAGGTCTGGTTAATACGGTGATAGATGTTGCTTTGGACCAAAAAATTCCGATCAAGGAATGGTCAAAACTTAGCAATTTCGAAGCGAACTTCGTTGCCCCTGCTTCATGCCCAAAATTTTCGTTAAAATTGCATGGCATGAGTCATCCAATATGCCGACAACTTCAACACATTCTCTAATATTGATTCGAAATTTCTCTTAAAGAGTTTTCTTTACTTTCTTAACCATTTCATCGGTAGTTGATGTTCTGGGTCGTTCAGGGCGAGCGTCGTCATTCAGATCTTATCGACCTTTTATGAAAAGCTTGTAAACAACTTGTAAAATTTTTTTTTGACTCAGAGTACATTCACCGTATGCCACTGTAGTGCCGGGCGAGAGTCAGCCATACCCGATGCTGATTGGTCGGAAGCTGCTTGACCAACCGCAGGTGAAGGTGGTGAAAACGCATAAGTGCGTGGCGGTCACTGACTGCATGGCACAGGTACCGAGGGCGCTGTTAGTGGAAGGGAGCTGTGCCGAAGCCAAGAGACAGGATGAGCTATCATTGGAGGACGTGAACGCAGGAGAAGTGGACGAGCCCGATAGGCAAAAACTAGGGACGCTCATCAACACGTTTCGGAACTGCTTCGCAAAGAACGCGGTGAATTTGGGGGTTTGCCGCTTTGGAGAATGTGCAATTGAGCTGACCACAACAACACCAGTCTGCGTCCAGCCTTATAAGATACCCTTTGCGAAGAGAGAAACAGTGATGGAGGTGGTGTCCAGTATGCTGGAGCAGGGAGTGATCCGGTCATCATACTCCGATTATTGCGCACCGGTCACTCTCACGAAGAAGAAGGACGGGAAGGACCGATTATGCATCGACTACCGGGCACTCAACAAGGTGACGGTCAAAAGAAAGTTCTTCATGCCGGTGGTGGAGGAGGTGGTCGAATCGCTGGCTGGAAATAAGTTCTTCACGACGCTAGACCTAGCATCGGGTTACCACCAAATTTGCATGGAGGAACGGAGCAAGTAGCTGACGGCGTTTGTGACTGACGACGGCATGTATGAATTCAACCGAATGCCGTTCGGTCTGGTGAACGCCCCCGTTTAGTTTCAGTCATACATGAACATTATCAAGTCGCGTCTGAAAAAGGGAGACATAGCTGTCTACTTGGACCACATCGTAATTTTCACCAAAATTATGGAAGAGAGTCTTCAGAAGCTTCAGAGGTTCCCGGAAATCCTGAGGGATACCGGGCTGACCCTTAACGTAAGCAAATGGTCATTTTTGCAAACTTACATTGAATTTTTAGGTTATCGAGTGAGTGAAGAGCGAGAGGAAGATGGCGGCGATAATGGCATTCCCGAACCCGAAGGACGTTCACGGAGTCCGGCAGTTCCTGGGACTCACAGGGTTTTTTCGCAAATTCGTGGAAAATTACGCACGGTGGGCAGCACTGCTGACCGATCTGACCAGAGCGGATCAGCCATTCGAGTGGACGGAAAAGCAGGAAGAGGCGTTCCGCAAACTGAAGGCAGCGCTCATGCACCCCCCGTGCTGACTTTGTTCGACCCGGAGTGCGCGCACGAGGTGCACACAGACGGGTCGTCGCTTGGACTGGCCGGCATCTTACTAAACCGGAGCAAGGAAGACAATTCACTGTGCCCGGTGGTATTCTACAGCCGAAAACTTTCCACTAACGAAAGAAAGTTCCACTCGTACGAGCTCGTCTTGGCCGAGTCTTGGCCATCGTCGAAAGCTTGGAGCGCTTTAGGGTCTACCTCTTGGGAAGGCTCTTCAAGATCGCCACGGACTGCGAGGCCATAGTGGCAACCAGCATGAAAGCCAAGTTAATCCCTCGAGTTGGGCGGTGGTGGCTCAAGCTCCAAGAGTTCGACTACGAGACAATACGCCAGCCAGAAAGAGAGCGGCCTACGTCTATGCCCTAAGTCGACAACCAGTGGAGGAAGAACGGGAGGTGGAGGAAGCATCCGCACAAATATTGAACGTCCACATCTCCGACGATGTTTGGGTAGCGACCATGCAGTGGCAGGACCCAAAACTGAGGGGCATCATCAACAGTATAAAAGGGCCCGTGCTGCAGCTACCGCTGTTACGCCGACTTTCTCCTACGCTCAAATTGCGTCAGGCAGAAAGCCGGTAGAACAGACAGTGCCAAGGGTTACTCCTGTCAAAGTGCCGAAACAGCCCACGGCAGATCCTACATTAAAGGATGTTTTGACCACCATCCAGTCAATGCAAGCGCAGATGATCGCCTTGCAGAAACAGATGGTAGATTTACAGACCAGTTTCCTACAGCAAACAGCCCGAGTAGATGTTATCTATTCGGTGCTGTTTAGCGAGCCAAATGCGCAGCAGATATAATGGGCACACGCGCAGCAGGACCCCTTAAGATCCTGGCAGTGAATGTTAATTCGCTGATAAGGATCGAACGACAAATACAACTTTTTCACTTCTTGCAAACCCATAATCCTGATGTGCTGATGGTTAGCGAAACTAAGCTTAACCAGACGCGCAATCTCAGGTACAAAAATTACCAAATAATAAGAAGAGACCGGCCCCAATCCACTCGAGGGGGTGGGGTCGCCCTCTTAATAAAAAATAACATAAATCATAAGATCATATACAGCAATGCTGTGCGAAGGTTCAGTGTGCTAGAAGTTTGTATCGCGAGCATCCCTCTCCAAGGCGGAAAGCGGCTGTACGTGATAGCAGTTTACGCGGCAGATACTCGAAACTCAATTTTCGTATCTGAACTCGAGGCTCTTTTCACTAGCCTCCGCTTGAACTTGGAGGAAAACTTTTACGTCATTGCTGGTGATTTAAATGCAAAGCACGGCGAATGGGGTAACTGTATACCAAACGAGAGGGGAAACGCTCTCCTAGAGTGGATAGAGCAGAACGGTATCGAGTTCAGGCTAGATTTACTTGCAACTGATAGACCGTCTTTTCCTAGAAGCGGATCCTATCTGGATGTAATGCTTACAGACAGACGACTCACGATAGTGAACGTGGATCGACGCACAAGGAACTGTTTAACCGCGGTCGAGTACGACAGTGATCACCGTGGTCTCGCCACGGTTATTCAGCTCCCGAATGAGCTGGAGGAACTGGAGGAATATGTCCAGACGTATCCTTATAACTACAATAAGGCACGTTGGCCACGTTTCTCTAAAGTCTTAACTAAAGAACTTCGTTCGAGTGCAATCTTTCCACCAACGAACAGAAACCTAACAAACGACGAGGTTGACAGGTACCTCATACAAATGGACGACACCATTAAACGAACTATGAAAAAGACTATTCCTATGATGACACCAAATAATGTTGGAGACATCTACCGGAACGCGGAGATAGACGCACTTCACGTGCAAAAAAGTAGACTACTGTCAAGACTAAAACTCTTGTACAGACGGTTTACAGACCCGCAAAATATTGAAATACGGTCGTTGAAGTCGCAGATCAAACTAGTTCAGCAATTACTTCGCCAACAATATAGACTAGCTGTAAACTTGTACTGGGACAATAAGATTCGGGCTGTAAGGTCCAACAACCCGAGCATGTTCCCACAAGTAAATAGAATCTTCCGGAGGAAAGGTTCAAACGACATCCAAACTGTCCGACTCAACAGAACGACAGACAACGCCAACTTACTAAGAACAGTAGATATCGATCCAGATGGGGCAGTACTTGACGACGACTTCTTTATAGTTGAAGATCCTCAGGAGAAGGTGAAAGTAATTGGAGCTATCTTTCAGGAAGTGTACACGGTCAACGAACCTCTTTGTCCAAATCACGACTTGGAAGACAGAGCCAAGCTTAACCACTTCCAACTAAGTTCTGAAATAAGTCAATGGCGATCCGAGAATCCTGGTTTCACCAGGTTCAGTGACGATCTTCTGGCAAATAATGCCGTCGCCGATGATGGAAACAATCCCATCCTTATTTCGAAAGATGAACTCCAGGGCATCTTTAATTCACTGAAGAAGAAGAAGTCAGTAGGAATAGATGGGATACCGAATATTGTTCTGCGCCATCTACCCTCTGAGGCAGTAGATGTATATACAACCCTGTTTAACAATGCGCTGAGTAACGCATATTACCCGGCGCATTGGAAAACAGCTGTGGTACAGCCCATTCCGAAAAGGGACAAAGATACTTCCATCCCGACAAATCTCCGGTCTATAAGTCTTCTTCCGTGCATAAGCAAGGTTTTTGAAAAGATTGTCATTAGAGCTCTAAAAGAATGGGTCGAGGAATGTCAAATTATACCGGACAACCAATTCGGCTTTAGGGCGGGGCATGATACCATACATGCCGCGTCCAAATTGGTATCCGACATTCAGTGGAACAAGAACAAGAACCAATGCACAGGTGCTTGCCTGATAGACATGGAAAAGGCGTTCGACACCGTTTGGTTAGAAGGCCTTTTCCTCAAGTTAGTCAGACTAGGCATAGATAAGACACTTCTGTATATGATCTATGATATGGTTACAGGTAGGAAGTTTGTTGTGAAAAATGGCAACGTTACATCCACCACAGTATTTCACATAAAAAATGGGTTGCAACAAGGGGCCGTTGGCTCACCGATCCTTTTCGCTATATTCACTAGCGATCTTATTGGTTCCATGCCGCACTTAATCGCGTACGCCGATGATCTGATAGCGTACAGATCAGACCCGAAAATTGAAGTCATAAATAACATGTTGCAGCATGACTTTGACAAAATTCAGCGATTTTGCGACGACTGGAAGTTGAAAATCAACTTCCGGAAGTGCGAAACTATTCTCTTTAGAACCACGCTAGCCAGGGCCTCAAGGGACACGAAGAAAAACTGGCGCAAGTTCGGCATATTTGACCCGCGGGGCCAGCCATTAGCTGTGCAAAATGTAGTTAGATATCTTGGCATTTGGCTAGACCAGTATTTGTACTGCGGCAAGCATGCAGATACAGCTCTGACAAAAGCTAAGAAAGCCTTTGCTGCGGCAAGTTGGTTGTTTTACAGCAGCCAACTTGACACCAGAGTAAAGGTTATCTGCTACATGGCCCTCATACGGCCAATCATGGTGTACGGTTGCCCAGTGTGGTTCAATCTGAGTCCTTCCCAAATGGAAAAGATGAGGGTGTTTGAGAGGCAATGTCTCCGGGCCTGCCTCCGGTTGTATCGAACACCTGAATCCGATTACAAGAAATTCTATCCCAACGAGGTCTTGTACAACGAGGCAAACCTAATCAGGATAGATAATTTTATTATTAAGCTGACTCGAAGGCATATTGCACGAGCGATGACTTCGACAAACAGTCTGATTTTTGGGGCTTACTACCCAAATCCTATGTACCACGAGAAGGTGCGGCAAAACGGCTTCATTCCGCCCGAAGCATTTCTCTATCTAGACTCTAAGGGGCTGATACAGAATACGGAAGGATGTCCTATCATCTTCCATGTCGTACGCAGAACAGTGGATAGGCGACTCCAATATGAAGCGGACGTCGCTTGTAGCCACGAGGAACTCCTTCCGTTCAGTAGGGCGATCTCCGCCAGAGACAGGTTACAGTCCGCCAAAGAACGTCACTTTTACTGGTGGCTTCACCAAAACCAACCCCTGCCGCAGTCGATAGTTAGCCCCGGAAGTTGACCTTGTGGCCAGCTTACATAGTTTAAAAAAAAAAAAAAAAAAAAAAAAAAAAATAATAATAATAATAATTTTTATATATATATATATACATATATATATACACATATATATATATATATGTATATATATATATATATAAATAAACCAAAAAAAAAGGTGCACCATGGCATATTGAATATATATGTCACGCATATAAAGGTTATATACGCCATGATGCACATGTCTGCAATTAACGGGCATAGTTAAGTACTTCTTAGTAGTTTAAGTAGTTACGTAGTTGTAAGTACTTTCTTTTTTTAGTTTTAGTTTTATCTGTATTGTTTAAGTTTTTTAGTTTAGTTTTATTTTAGGATAGCTTAAGTTTATTTATAAAAAAAAAAAAAAACCACTACCAAGTTTTTTGATTTTCAAATAGTTTTCTTGGAACAAATTAAAACATTTTTGTACAAATATAATTTCACGTTTATTATGTCTAAAGGCAATTTACATTAGATAAGATATAGATTAACTTAGAGCACCTGTTTAGGGTCAGTAAGTTAGATGTTAGATGTTATGTTACCTAGTTTTAAGTATTTTCCTAGGAATTAACTATCAATTATATTCACTTTAATAAAAATGCAAAAAAAAAAAAAAAAAAAAAAAAAAAAAAGGGACCGAGATGACGCAGGCGAAGATCCAACTACAAAGAAATTGTGTAGTACGAGGATGTCGCCTTTTCCGAAGGGTATCCGGTGAAGGATCCTCAAGCTGTACCAAGATGACGCAGGGCACTTTGCAGACGAGAAGACACTGGACAGGGTGAAGCAGACATTCTGGTTCCCGAAGATGAGGAGCTTCACGAGGAGTTACATCAGGTCATGTGTCGAGTGTGCGTATGCGAAGAAGAGAGGAGGGAGATCCGAGGGAGAACTCCACAGCATAGACCGCGTTGCACTACCCTTGGATACGTTACACCTAGACTACCTTGGGCCGTTCACGAAGGGGAAGGGCGGTACGAGGTATGTTTTGGCTTTGGTAGACAACTTTACCAAGTACACCGTACTCCGGGCAGTGAAGTCCGCGAACAGCAGAGGAGTAATCGCCGTGTTGAACGAAGGGGCCGGGTATTTTGGTCTGCCATGAAGAATTATAACGGACCGAGGAACGGCTTTCACCTCAGGTATATTCGAGCAATTCTGTAAGAAGCATGGCGTGGAACACGTCAAGACAGCGGTCAGGAACGGCGAGGTCGAAAGATGCAACCGAACCATTCTCTCGTCACTCAGGTGCATGCATTCGCAGGAAAGTGGGAAGGATTGGGCAACGCACCTTGTTGCCGTCGGATTTTAAATATTTCCGATTGGGGTCGAACGAAAGAGCGCCAAGCCACTCAATGGAGTATGGTCGTGGGAAAGATGGAATTAGGGCGCCACGCAGTTGCCCTTCCGCTCGACACGGTCCGTACCCCTAGAACTGCGACTAAGGGGCAAGGATCCAATCCGTCCCCGCAGAAAAAAAAAAGCAAAAACAAAACAAGGAAAAAGGAAAATGACTAAAAGGAATCAACAAAAAAAAGGGAAACTCAGGAACTGAGGATGGGAAGAGATAAAAAAAACACAGCGATTCACCTTAAACCTAAACAATGTTTTTTCTTTTATTTAAGTATTAATTCATAAACAAGGAAGTTTGTGACTTAAGAAATACTTATCAGTACAAAAAAAAAATTCCGAAAAACTTATCAATACTTCACAATAAATTCTTACCACTATCTTAACCAAGACACTAGACACCACACCAGAGGGAAAACAAAAGGGAAAATAAAAAAAAAAATGTCCCCGAACCGTTCTCGAACCCGCGATCAGCGACCGGTAGTACCCAACGATCCCACGCTTTGAACGACAACACTAACTCCAATTACTAATTCGTTTTAATAAAATCATTTATCATCCATAAAAAAAATTATTAAAAATAAAATAAAATAAAAAAAAACTAAAGAAACAGAATAAAAAAAGAGAAAAAAAAAAACTACCAACTAAATAAATTGAAGAAGGAAAAAAATAATGCTAAGTTAGCTAGGTGATAAGGGTTAAATTAAGAAGTTCTTCCCTGGAGATGGGTCACCTGCCGTCTTCCTGCCTTCGTCTGGGACGTCCTGATGACCTGGTCGCTTCTCGTCCTGGCTGAGTTCTTCTATTTCACGTTTCTTTTTTTTGAGTTCACTCTATTTCACGTTTCTTTTTTTCCTTTGGTTCTTCTTTTTTTTTTTTTTTTGAAAGAGGTGAGGAAAAGGGGTTGGCTCTTTAAAGTTTACTCTTTCTGTTTGTGCGGTCTCACACATTAACACACACACTATTCGTATTCGTTTTTTTTTCTTTCTTTGTTTTTTTTTTTTTTTTTTGTTATTAGAAGGCTTCGAGAGGAGGGTTGTATATTTGAAGCACCACTCAACACCACACTACACTATTCGTATTGGCGGGTCTCGTTTCTTTTGCTGGGTTGGGGGGATAAATTCTCACTATCGCACTGATAAACTAAAAAACTTTCGTGGCTACTAGCACTAGCTCAACTTTAGGTTTTTTTTTCTAGCTTATATGTTCTTTGATATTACTTTCTTCCGACTTTTTACTTGGATTCGAATTTTCCGGATCGCGCCCAACCTAGCCGACCGATTTCAATTGTCGCCTCCCAAAGACTGCCCATCCTCATCTCGTCCAACCTACCTCGAACTCCTGGCTGATCAGACGATCGATATCTTTCGTCCACTTTGGGACATGATCGCCTGACCACCCGTACCGGTCGAAATAGATCGAACCACCAGGAAGGCCGCAAACTCTCCATCGTACCACCAAAGAACGGCTATCCTCACGTTTCGTTCGAGGAGGATCAAGGGTCAGTCCATCGGTCCACAAAAGCTGGGAAAACCACCGACAGGACAGAAAGAAAAATAACAAAATAAGCACGATGACAAAACCTGGGATTGAACCCACAACGTTCAGCGCCCTAGCGACTACTCTACCTCTAAGCCATCTGGCTAATTGATCCACGATGGACGTACAGCCTACGTCACGATGCTCACCATTATCCACCCACTCAATTCAACCAATCGAGGGTATACTTTCAGGCGAAAACCTTTCAACTGAAGGAAAATCATAACACTCCTCCCTTCCTTTCGAAAGGTTTTCGCCACAGTACACTCTAAACAGCATCACTTTGGTGGTGAAATGGCTTGAGATCCTTAACGTGCCATACCCCAGCTGTTTTCCCGTTGCTATCGGCAAGTTCATATGTCCAAGGGGACACTCTCCGCGCTACCTCGAACGGTCCCAAATATTTTGGGGCAAGCTTGGCAGTGAAATACTTCGCCGCATCGGACAACACGAAATTCCTTCTGAGGACAAGATCTTTCGGGAGGAACTGGACGTCCCTTCGTCTCAGATTATACGTATTCCCCGACTTCTTGGCTGCGGGTTGGAGTCGATCCCTCACATCAGCGAAAAGCTCCTTCAGAGCTTCACCCCGTTCTTCTTTTCCGCCATCCGCTGACCTCTTTGCCATATAGCCTTCTGCGGGAATAGGAGAGTTACCTCCACTAACGACCATGTTCCTACCGAACAGCACAAAGAATGGAGTAGTCTTAAGTACCTCGTGCGTCGAGTTGCGGATTGCGCATGCGACTTTAGGAAGGAGGATATCCCATGTACGATGGTTGTCGGACACGTACGCTCGCAGCATAGTCTTAACCGTCTGGTTATAGCGTTCAGCAGGGTTGGCCTGAGGATGGTAGTAGGCCGTGAAGTCCAATGTAACACCGTATATATCGGCTAATTCGGACATCTATTTACTTCTGAACTGCACGCCGTTGTCGCAAACGATCCACCGTGGAACACCAAAAACCATGAATACCTGCTCCTCCAGAACTACCCTTAACGACTTCGCAGTAGCCGACCTAACTGGAAAGAACAGGGGAAACTTTGAGAAGTGATCGACGACGGTCAAAATGTAGACGTAACCCCTTGTCGATCTTGGTAGGGGTCCAACGAAGTCGACGCACAACATTTCCCACGGCTTTGTGACATTGCAGCGCGATGCCATTAGCCCCGCGGGTTTCTGCAATTCGGGCTTAACAGCCTGACAAACCGGGCACCCCCTTACATATCGTGCAATGCTCTGCCTCATTCGGGGCCAATAGTACCGTCGAGACACCTTATTCAAGGTTTTTTGGATACCTCCATGGCCGCTGAGAATGTCATCGTGACACTCTCGAAGAATTCCCTTTCTCTCTTCCCTCGGAACAACGCGTTTCCACTGCTCCCCCTCTGACGCTAACTTGGGAAACCTCGGCGGGACGTGTTTAAAAAGGGCTCCGCCATCTATCCTCCAATCCGGGTACCCACCATCACAACTTTTCACCATCTGGGTCATCTTAAGGTACCAAGGGTCTTTGGTATTGACGGATACCGTCGCTACTGCCTCATTTGCTCTAGATAGAGCATCAGGTACCAAATGTTCTTTACCTTTCCGATGCACGATGGTGAAGTCGAACTGCTGCAACCTGACCGCCCACCGAGCCAACCTGCCCTGGGGATCCTTCAAGTTGTTCAGCCAGACTAAAGAGTGATGATCGGTCACAACCGTGAATCGACTGCCTTCCAGATATGGACGAAGCTTCTCTACTGCCCAAATCACGGCAAGACACTCTCGCTCAGTCGTAGAAAAGTTTCGCTCAGTTCTGGTTAGCGAACGGCTTAGGTAACTCACCACTTTTTCGCCCTCTCCGGGTACCTCCTGCGACAATACTGCTCCTATGCCTACGCCAGATGCATCGGTGTGCACAATGAAGGGGAGCTCGAAATTTGGACAAGTAAGAATTGGTGCCTGAACCAATTTGTCCTTTAGAGTTCGGAAGGCTTCCTCACACGCATTCGTCCATTCGAACCTCCGCTTCTTCTTCAATAGTTGCGTGATCGGGGAGATCAGATCCGAGAAGTTGTGAACGAAACGACGATACCACGAGACCATGCCAATGAACCTCCGCACCTGCGAGACCGTAGCAGGCCTCGGGTACTCCACCATACATCTTACTTTCTCCGGATCGACCAGAAGACCGTTGCCGTTGACTATGTATCCCAAGTATCTCAACTCTGACTTGCAGAACTCGCATTTTTCCCGAATTAATACCAGTCCCGCTTCTTGGATACGCCTCATGACTTCCCTAAGCACTTCGAGGTGGCGTTCAAATGTCTCTGAGACGATGATAACATCGTCAAGGTACACGAACACGTTCGGTTCGAGGTCGGCTCCGATGGTTGTATCAATAAAACGCTGCCAAGTCGCTGGAGCGTTATGAAGCCCGAAGGGCATGCGACAGAGCTGATACAACCCCTTTCCGGGAATAGTGAACGCGGTGTACTTTTTCGATGCCTCGGCCATGGGAATTTGCCAGTAAGCGGACTTAATATCCAAGGAGGACAGGTACTTTGCGTTTCGTAGCTTATCGAGAGTTGCAGACACGTAAGGAATCGGATACGCATCACGTTCAGAGACCTTGTTCAACTTCCGGAAGTCTACACAGAATCGATACTTCCCATTCTTCTTTTTCGCTAGTAGAACCGGCGAGGACCAAGGGCTGGATGACGGTTCAATCACACCAGCTTGAAGCATCTCATCCACTTCCTCATTAATCTGCTTCTGGACGATCGGAGAAACCGGATAGTACCGCTGTTTGATGGGTTCGGCGCTGGTCTTGATGACGTGCTCTACTCGATCGGTACATCCCAGCTCGTCGCCCATGGAACTGAAGATCTGCTCCACTAACTCTTCAAGCTCCTTCCTTTGCGCCGCGGTTAACCTCTCCGTCCCTTCATTGACGCACACTTCATCGGCAAAAGTCCAACTTCGTTTGGATAAATCCGCAACTATCGTAAACCTCTCCCAGAAATCAGCTCCAAGAATAAGGCTATGTGGCAACTTTGGTATAACGAGGACCTCCATCACCTTAACGTTTCCCTCCACCCTGAGAGGAACGTTGATTACCCCTAACACCTCAATCCCTTCACCACTAGCTACGGTTACACACCCTACATCACCCTTTTCTAAGGAGCAACCAAACGATTTCATTTTTGCCCAGCCCGGCCCACCAAGAATAGTACGAGACGCTCCTGAATCCAACAGCCCTATCAATTCGACGCCATACACTTCAACCTTAATGTACGGACGACGATCACACCCCCTGCTCTGAATCATAAAATCAAGCGCCGCAGAAGGAAGACGCACTTGACTGACGGATTCGGATTTCCGACTCAACGACCCGCCTGTCCCTGAGTCTCTACCCCGTTTCCCGCCGCGGGTGTCCGACTACGACTAACGACGACTACGAATAACCCCAGCAGTATTGCACCCGTAGCATCGAACTGGTTGGGGACATCTGGCCGCAATGTGACCTTGCTCCTTGCACCTAAAGCACGAAAGGGGCGTCGGAGCTCTAGATGACGTCGCGGCCACCGCCAGATCTTCTGCCCTTCCAGGCACAGCTACGTATGCCAGGTCAGGTTCAAGTAGAGTGGTTCTCCGGGTTGGTGGAGGTGCGAAGTTCTCTACTAGGTAGCGTGTAGCTTCGAGACGATGCCCAATCTCCACGAGATGCTCCACCGAGTGAATATCTACCAATGCCATTTGGGATTGGTAGAACGGTGCAAGATTTCTGCGGATCTGCTTCAGTTTCGTCTCCTCACTACACGGCTCACTAAGTCGAGCGAAGAGGCCCAGCATCACACTGACATAGATGCCTATTGTCTCTGCCTGACCTTGGGTTCTGTTGCGAATCTCGGCCCACAGCCGTTCCTCATACCCCGGTGGTAGAAACTCAGCCCTCAACCTGGCTACCAAACCCTGCCAATTTCGGAAGTGGAGTTTATTCGCCCTATACCAGATAGCCGCCTTCCCCACGAACAAGTCGTAAGCCGACGCGAATACCTCCTCTGTGGTAAACCCCCTGGCTTCCCGCAACTCCTCCGCCTTCTCCAGAAAACTGGTGACTGATTGGCCATCGTCACCACTGAATTGAAGGCCCCATTTCATGACCGGTATCCTCTTTGTCGGTGGTAAGATTGGAGACGACGCAGCCCTCGGGTAGGAATGAGCGGTTTGGCCTGTGGAGATGGCTGACGAGTCAAGGCTTCCCTCCGGATTGTGATTGTTCTCCTGCGCACCCAGCACTGGTCCAGCCACACCGTCAATATCGGCCTTGACGTCCAAGTTCGACAAAAGTCCTACCACCTGTTGCCTAGCGTCTGCCACGAACGCCTTGTCCTCTGCCGTATCCGTGATGACCCTTCCTAACCTCCTAAGTACCCACTCGGCTTTAGCAACGATTTTTTTATACTCGCCTGAGTGTTCGGTACCCCTGAAGTCCCCTACCAGCCTAAGGATTTCTTCTAATTTGGCGGTAACTGCCGCCCTATCCTCGTCGAAAGTGAAATGGTACTCCGGTAGGACGAAACTGGAATCCCGACGCATTGCTGTGCGTAGCATCTTTCTCTTCTCGTCTACTGTTGTACCCTTCAACCCCCGCACGTCTAACTCGTAGGTCAGCTCCTCGGCACTCAACCTATATACATCCATTTTCGGACGAGACCAAGAAGACGACAGTATTCTCTCCAAGAAACACTAAAAAAAAAAAATTAAATTACAAACCGCGGTATTATTACGCGAACAATTTGGACGTTGATTCTCTTTTCAAATCTGGCCCCACGTTGGGCGCCAAAATGTTGCCGTCGGATTTTAAATATTTCCGATTGGGGTCGAACGAAAGAGCGCCAAGCCACTCAATGGAGTATGGTCGTGGGAAAGATGGAATTAGGGCGCCACGCAGTTGCCCTTCCGCTCGACACGGTCCGTACCCCTAGAACTGCGACTAAGGGGCAAGGATCCAATCCGTCCCCGCAGAAAAAAAAAAGCAAAAACAAAACAAGGAAAAAGGAAAATGACTAAAAGGAATCAACAAAAAAAAGGGAAACTCAGGAACTGAGGATGGGAAGAGATAAAAAAAACACAGCGATTCACCTTAAACCTAAACAATGTTTTTTCTTTTATTTAAGTATTAATTCATAAACAAGGAAGTTTGTGACTTAAGAAATACTTATCAGTACAAAAAAAAAAATCAGAAAAACTTATCAATACTTCACAATAAATTCTTACCACTATCTTAACCAAGACACTAGACACCACACCAGAGGGAAAACAAAAGGGAAAATAAAAAAAAAAATGTCCCCGAACCGTTCTCGAACCCGCGATCCGCGACCGGTAGTACCCAACGATCCCACGCTTTGAACGACAACACTAACTCCAATTACTAATTCGTTTTAATAAAATCATTTATCATCCATAAAAAAAATTATTAAAAATAAAATAAAATAAAAAAAAACTAAAGAAACAGAATAAAAAAAGAGAAAAAAAAAAACTACCAACTAAATAAATTGAAGAAGGAAAAAAATAATGCTAAGTTAGCTAGGTGATAAGGGTTAAATTAAGAAGTTCTTCCCTGGAGATGGGTCACCTGCCGTCTTCCTGCCTTCGTCTGGGACGTCCTGATGACCTGGTCGCTTCTCGTCCTGGCTGAGTTCTTCTATTTCACGTTTCTTTTTTTTGAGTTCACTCTATTTCACGTTTCTTTTTTTCCTTTGGTTCTTCTTTTTTTTTTTTTTTTTAAAGAGGTGAGGAAAAGGGGTTGGCTCTTTAAAGTTTACTCTTTCTGTTTGTGCGGTCTCACACATTAACACACACACTATTCGTATTCGTTTTTTTTTCTTTCTTTGTTTTTTTTTTTTTTTTTTTTGTTATTAGAAGGCTTCGAGAGGAGGGTTGTATATTTGAAGCACCACTCAACACCACACTACACTATTCGTATTGGCGGGTCTCGTTTCTTTTGCTGGGTTGGGGGGATAAATTCTCACTATCGCACTGATAAACTAAAAAACTTTCGTGGCTACTAGCACTAGCTCAACTTTAGGTTTTTTTTTCTAGCTTATATGTTCTTTGATATTACTTTCTTCCGACTTTTTACTTGGATTCGAATTTTCCGGATCGCGCCCAACCTAGCCGACCGATTTCAATTGTCGCCTCCCAAAGACTGCCCATCCTCATCTCGTCCAACCTACCTCGAACTCCTGGCTGATCAGACGATCGATATCTTTCGTCCACTTTGGGACATGATCGCCTGACCACCCGTACCGGTCGAAATAGATCGAACCACCAGGAAGGCCGCAAACTCTCCATCGTACCACCAAAGAACGGCTATCCTCACGTTTCGTTCGAGGAGGATCAAGGGTCAGTCCATCGGTCCACAAAAGCTGGGAAAACCACCGACAGGACAGAAAGAAAAATAACAAAATAAGCACGATGACAAAACCTGGGATTGAACCCACAACGTTCAGCGCCCTAGCGACTACTCTACCTCTAAGCCATCTGGCTAATTGATCCACGATGGACGTACAGCCTACGTCACGATGCTCACCATTATCCACCCACTCAATTCAACCAATCGAGGGTATACTTTCAGGCGAAAACCTTTCAACTGAAGGAAAATCATAACAACCTTCGGGCAGTACAATGGGGTTTGAACTCTTCGCGGAACTGTACAACGAAGGCAAGCCCACACGAGCTACTGTTCGCATACACGCTGAGAAGTATTTCGGGCAACAAGCTGCTGATGGAGCTGGGAGAGCAGAGGGGAGCAGAGGGGAGTGGATGGCGATGAGGTGGAGCGGCGACGAAGCGAGGCCCTTGCCAACATCGAAAGGGCCCAAGTGAAGCAGAAGGTAAGATTCGACGCCCGTCGTCAGCACCCAACATCGTACCAGCCAGGTGACCTTATACTGATCGAGAACGAGCCAGCTGCCATCGGTGAGTCGCAGAAGTTGGTTGACAGTTACGTTGACAGGTGCGTCGTAGAAGACATTCCCCATATGCAGCGCACGCAACATCGGATAGGATGAAGCGCTGCTGCGAACTCCCGAATGAAGGGCTCGACGAGGACAGCAGCGAGGGAAAAGATTCCGATCTCGAGGGCGAGATCTAATGTAGGATGGCCGAGCGGGATGGGGATGTAGGATGGCCGAGTGGTAGCATCAGATGCGTGCGGGTATATAAACCCGCGTCACAGACTGCTCAAGGAACAGTATATCATCATCGCCCGCGCGATCAGTTGGAAAAATAAAGGTCTTTGCACGAAATCGACGGTGTCTCGTTTCGTGTTGCAGTTTTTTTCCTTGTTCAATATTTTAAGTGTTTTTGAGCACTTAATTCCGTTTTTCACACAAAAATTAAACACCAATTCTTTGGCACATTTTTTTCGACAGCAGAAAATCTCAGAACACCTAAAACACGTCTAACTTGTATACCCCTCACAAACAAAATAAAAGTGCTTTATATCTAAAGCTGTAAGCATATGTTAAAACAAATCGATAATAGAAAGTACGTTACCCGCGAAATTTGACCTCCACACTATTTGTGATCAGACCCCGTATAGTGTAATGAAAGTTCTGTCAGTCTTAAAACATATGTCTCGATCACATTTTCGTATTAATTGGCCGAAGTTAGAGGTATTTTATGTGTGGTTTGTAGCACCGTCCAGTGAAAAACTCATTTTTTTAAGTCTTTATTTTTCAATTAAGGCCAATATAATCACTGATCCTGGTACGATATCGAATTTCATTCAGAGAATCTTTCGAAGAAGAATAAAAATATAGTCAAGTGACGCCTTCGGCACGTAATCCACACCTTCTCTAAGAAGGGACAGTTACGATGACCGAAGCCACACGAAGAAATCTGATACCCCACATGCGCACTCAATTCACCTGCACGCGCAGTCGATGCACTGCACGCGCAAATTACACTTTTGCAATTAATCAAAATTAATGTATCATATTTTGTTGACAATACTTTTGTTAATTCAGCATTTTAAATGTATAAAAAGGCAGACCAAATCATTGTGAATTTAGAATGTAAGTTAGAGTACGAGCTATCACAGCTCCTAAAATAAAATAAATTTTTTTTGAATAAAATAGATAACGTTTTCTTAACTGGCGCCCGAGCAGCAGGGACCTGACGTTTGGAACTATTTTATCTCAATTTTTCGCGAAACAGTTGACACGATAACTTAACCCGTGAGATCTAAGTATACGCGTCGCGCTCCGTGAAAGCAAGATAAATACTTAAACCCCGCAAAACCGCCGATACGACAACTTAACCCGTGAGATCTAAGTACACGCGTCGCGCCGTTTTAGTGAAAAAAAACTCTCACTTTAACCGTAAGAACAAAGTGACGTCGCTATTGAATCACTTTCCCATTAGAACAAGTGAACAGTGCGAGACTAAAAAGGGGAAAAACTGTGTAGTGAAATAGTGAACCGTGCCCTAGTAGGAAGGACGACACCAACCAAAAAGGACTAGTCGGATCCACATCAATGCACAAGTACAACGCAGGACTCTTAACGCTGTGAGTACCTAATTTACTTTCTCTAAGAAAACGTTAAACGCGAATTTATACTACGTGTAAAATACATATTCCTAAAAAATGGAAGAGCAATTGAGGGCATCCATTTTAGAATTAACCGGTGCACTAAACGCGACTATTGAGAGAATCAAGGCTCTCGAAATAAAAGTAAGCACGTTTGAAAACCGTACACCAACAGAAGACGAATCTGTCACATTACCAAGAACCGAAAAAGATCTCGCTGATATTCAAAAATTACCAGACAGTGTAAGAGATCTACAAATCTTTGACGGAAACCCGGTCAACTTCGTGTCTTGGGTGCATTCCGTCGAAACAATTTTGAAAAGTTATGAGATTGTAAAAAATAAGCCAATCTACGGGGCAATCCTCCGTAGTATTCGGCAGAAAATAAGAGGCAATGCTGACACAGCACTCATCTCTTATAATATATTTGATGACAATTGGGCATCAATTAAAAAATGTTTATCTCTGCATTATGCAGATAAACGAGATATACGCACACTGGAACACCAGCTGAATACGCTCATACAAAGCAGTTCCACAATTGATGAGTTTTACGCACGCGTTAACCATCAATTATCATTAATAATAAATAAGCTCAAAACAGAAGATTATTCTATAGAGACAACCGATGCACTAATCACAAACTACAGAAATCGAGCTCTGGATGTATTTATAAGAGGAGTAAATGGCGAACTGAGTAAGATTTTGCTCATACAAAAGCCACAAAATCTCCCAGAGGCTTACACTCTGTGCCTGGAGTACCAAAACCTAAATATGAGAAATATCATAGTGCAGAAGAAAGAAAGCAGTAGTTCATTTACTACGCCGTATAATACGATGTCAACTCCTAAGCCACTTCCGCGACAACCGCCAAAGCCGACTCCAAGACCAGTGCCAAGAAACTTGACGGTTCAACAAAGGAATGAAGCCTTTAATATACAACACAGAAACAATTTTGCACCAAGGACATATAATCCGCCACCCAGACCAACACAACCAAAACCGGCAGAGCCCATGGATGTCGACAGATCGGTACAAACGAAGCAAGTCAATTATATGAATAGACCAAATTTCATAACGCCGAATAGACCACCAGGATCATCAAACATCCCACAGAAGCAACAACGACTCTACAATATTGAGTCATACGAAGACGAAGAACAAACCCAAGAGTACATTCAACAACGTATAAAGTCTTTAGGTGAAGATTACAATGAGGAACACGAAGAAAGATATTCGGAGATAAATTTTATGACAGATGCCTCTCTAGTATTCCCTATATAGAATATCGGACACGAGATGGCAAGGTACTGAAATTCTTAATAGATACTGGTGCCAACAAAAATTTTGTTAAAGCTGAAATCGCACAAAACTCAAAGCCAACAAACAAGCCTTTTAAGATTCAATCTGCAGCAGGAGAAATCACCATTAATAAAAAAATTACCGGAAAATTCTTTGCCTGTGTAGGAAATGACACAATACTAGAATTTTTCGTTTTACCAGGTCTAAAATCCTTTGATGGCATAATAGGTGATGATACTCTGAAAGAATTAGGAGCAGTCATCAATCGTGAAAATAATACAATGACCATAAGACCTAATATCCGAATACCACTGAAAGAAAAGCAGTCAGCACAAGTGAATAACCTAACTATAAGAGATAACCATTTAGACGCCGACACTAAAATTAAAGTCAGAAATCTAATTGAAAAACATAAAGTAATCTTTGGGCCAATAAATGATGAGGAAATTATTGATACTAAAGTAAGGGCAGAAATTCGCACAACGACGAACGAACCTGTCTATGTTAAAACTTACCCATATCCAGTTAATATGAGAGAAGAAGTCAACAAGCAAATATCGAAACTGCTTGAGGACGGGATTATACGGCCGTCAAAAAGCCCCTATAATGCTCCCATTTGGGTTGTTCCCAAAAAAGAGGATGCTTCAGGAATAAGAAAATATCGCATGGTTATCGATTTTAAGAAACTTAATTCGATTACTGTACCCGATACCTACCCAATTCCCGATATTTCCAGCACAATATCCAGTTTGGGGAAAGCGAAACTTTTTATAACCCTAGATTTGACGTCCGGATTTCATCAAATTAAAATGTATGAAAAAGACATACCAAAAACAGCATTTTCCACTTTAAATGGAAAATTCGAATTTACAAGAATGCCTTTTGGTATAAAAAATGGACCAGCAATATTTCAACGAATGATAGACGACGTTTTACAAGACTTCATCGGTAAAATCTGTTACGTTTACATAGATGATGTAATAGTATTCGGAGCAACCACAGAAGAAATGTTATGTAACCTGGACACAATTTTCCAAAGACTAAAAGAAGCAAATTTAAGGGTAAACCTTGACAAAACCGAGTTCTTTAAAATGGAAACAGAATTCTTAGGATTTCTCATCACCAGCAACGGAATAAAGCCAGATCCTAAGAAAGTGGCTGCAATTCAAAAGATAAAAGCACCTGAGAACCTGAAAGAACTGAGAGGATTTCTGGGACTAGCATCCTATTATCGACGTTTTATTAGGGATTTCGCGAAGATAGCGAAACCTTTAACCAATCTTACAAGAGGTCCGAAGTCACAAACTAAAGCAAATCAATCGAAGAATATAAGGATTCAGCTAAACGAAAAGGAAAAAGAAGCATTTCATAATCTCAAAACCTTGCTAGCATCATCAGAAGTACTTACCTTTCCTGACTTCGACAAGCCATTTATACTGACCACAGATGCATCCAATCACGCCATTGGAGCAGTGCTAAGTCAAGGAGAAATTGGAAAGGACAAACCAATTACATACATATCCCGCTCATTAAACAAAACAGAAGAGAACTATGCGACCAACGAAAGAGAAATGCTGGCCATAGTTTGGGCGTTGGATAATCTGCGCAACTACCTGTATGGTGCAAGAAAAATCAAGATATTGACGGATCATCAGCCATTAACCTTTGCGCTTAGCTCACGTAACACAAATTCAAAGTTAAAGAGATGGAAGGCTAGGATTGAGGAATATAACTACGAGCTCTTATATAAGCCTGGAAAGACAAACGTAGTAGCCGATGCCCTATCCCGATTGAAGACAGAAATAAACGCTTTAACTGAAACCACTGATACAGCAGACACCATGCATAGTGCCGAAGAAGATGGAACAGATCTAATTCCCCATTGTGAAGCTCCAATCAACGTCTTCAAGAATCAGATAATTATCGGTCAAGGTAAAGTCAACGCCTATGAACAACCTCATCCATCATACAACAGACACTACATCGGAATAAGAAATTTAACAAGGGAACATCTCATTAACATTCTTAAGGCTAAATTGAATCCCAATATAATAAATGGTATAAAAATTCCCGAACGAAACATCCAACTGTTACAGGACGTGTACAAGGAAAACTTTGCCGCATTCAAGATAAGAATTACACAGAGGATAGTAGAAGATATTGCAAATGAAAATAATCAAATTCTAAAAATTCAAGAAGAACACAATAGAGCACACCGAAACGCCATAGAGAATAAAGAACAGCTTCTGGAACGATGTTATTTCCCCCAAATGACGAATAAAATAAAGAAGTACATAAAAAAATGTGATATTTGCCATATGAACAAATATGACAGACATCCACTGAAACCAGAACTCCAAAGTACACCAATTCCAACCTATCCTACAGAAATATTACACTTAGACATTTTAGAAATTGAAGGACAAAAATTCATAACATGTATAGATAAACTCTCGAAATTTGCAAAATTCTTTTCCATAAAGGATAAATCTGCTCTTCATTTACAAAACAAACTTACCAAGATTTTACACTATTTCTCAGCACCTAAAATTCTGGTAATGGACAATGAAGTAAGTTTCAATAGCCCAATTATTGATAACTTTATAAAGTCATTAGGCATACAAATTTACAAAACTCCTGTAAATAAAAGTGAAGTGAATGGAACAATCGAGAGAGTTCATTCAACTATCATTGAAATTACAAGATGTTTAAAGCGAGAATATCCGGATCTAGATTTAAAGCAACTTATTGAAATATCAGTCGATCGATACAATAACACTGTACATTCAGTAATAAAAAGGAAACCAGTTGACATATTTTTTGGAAGATCAAATCGTATTAATTACCAAAATTTACTAAACTTCAAGACCAAATTGAATTCTGATTTAACAGAGCAAATTAAAAAGCACCAAACCCAAAAACAGATGAGAGAAAATCTAAAGAGGAAAAAACCAAAAAAATACGAACCAGGAGACACAATTTTTGTTACCGACAAAAAACGGAATAGCAAGTTTAAGCCTGTTTTTCGAAAAGAGATAGTTGCAAAAGACAACAGAGTTACAGTCTCAACACTTTCTGGAAGGCGAATACACAAATCAAATATTAAAAATTGTTAACCATATTTCAGATTCTTTTGGACAGCGTTCGCTACAGTAGAAGTCTTTGAATATCATGCTCCTATCATAACCATTAAAAAAGGTTCCGGCAAAATAATAGATGGAAACTTTAAGCTCATACACATCATCGAGCTAGGAAAATACGAAGGAATTCTTACGGAAATGAAATCGTTACTACAAGAAAATGTTAACCAGACTAATATCATCAGACCCCAGGTTTTACATCTGATAACCCAAATCGGAAACAAATTGGAAAGCCTCAAACAACGCCAACAGCGAAGACCAAGATCCATTAATTGGCTGGGTTCAGCATGGAAATGGATAGCTGGGAGTCCCGACGCTACTGACTGGGACAACATTCTTCGAACTCAAAACGAATTCATAAGTAATAATAACAGACAGTTTAAGATTAACACAAAAGTAATGGAGATGGCAGATGCACTTTCTGGAAGTTATAATAAAATACTTGACTTTATAAATAAAGACAACATAGGACAAGCCGCACAAGTTATATTCAATAAATTAACAATATTAAATAACCAAGTTAACGAAATCATATTAGCTGCTCAATTAGCCAAAAGTGGAGTTATTAACACAAATCTTTTAGACAAAAATGAAATAAATGAAATTCTTACTCGACTTGAATCTCTTCCGTATGACAACGAGATAGAAGCTATTGAATACTCTAAACCAACTATGGTCATAAAAGATTCAACTATGCTGTATGTATTATCAATGCCGATAACCAGTGGAATGGAATACAATCACATCCTTATACGTCCAACAATTATACAAGAACGCCAAATATATCTTGATTTCCAAGAAGTACTAGTTAGCAGTAAAAAACAGTTTGGAATCACTTCAGCATGCAGATCTACGAGAAAGACTATAATATGCCAAAGCAATCAATTACATCTGTTGCCAGAAGACCACTGTATAACACAGCTAATAAAAGGAATCAACGCAAGATGTGATTACCATCAAAACAACGGTTCAATCATTGAAATTATAGGCGATAACACAATCTACTTAACCAACTTCAATGGAACACTTTATCATCAAAATTCTCCAAGACGAATAGAAGGAAGTTTTCTCATACAATATGTTAACGAAACCATCAAAATAGATGACACCACTTACATCAGCAAGGACGCAGAAGCTTATCAAATCATTCCCCCAATACTTCAGAGTAATCTTACTCTTAAGAATTTAAAACTAAATTTAGAATATGTGCATAACCTCCATTTAAGGAATCTTAAGTTTTTAAAGAAATTAAGCTTAAATAGTAACATCTCTTTATTTACAGAACTAAGCATTGTTACCATTATTTTCCTCATAATTAGTATATTTATAATCGCAAGAAAATGCCGAAGCAACGAACTTAAGATAGCCGTTCTGCCTGCACAAACTCATCCCAAGGTCAGCTCACCAGAAGTTACATCCAAAAGTCATTTTGACCTTCAACCAATCAGACTCAACCTATGAGATCTACGGGACGTAGATTCTTAAGGAGGGAGGAGTTACGATGACCGAAGCCACACGAAGAAATCTGATACCCCACATGCGCGCTCAATTCACCTGCACGCGCAGTCGATGCACTGCACGCGCAAATTACACTTTTGCAATTAATCAAAATTAATGTATCATATTTTGTTGACAATACTTTTGTTAATTCAGCATTTTAAATGTATAAAAAGGCAGACCAAATCATTGTGAATTTAGAATGTAAGTTAGAGTACGAGCTATCACAGCTCCTAAAATAAATTTTTTTTGAATAAAATAGATAACGTTTTCTTAACTGGACCCACGGTTTTTGCCGACTCCGAACGGCGAGGTTTGAGAAGTTTTTTTTTTCTTAGACAATTATTTCTCTTTGAGTGTTGTCAGCAGCTCGAAAGAGGTGGTGCCGCAAAAAATTCGAATCGAACTCGGACCTTTGGCGTATGAGCATCGCGCACTACCCTGGCTCATAATAATTCGCCAGCCTAATCTGGCTATTCCTACTCTATGGCACGGAAACCTGGACGTTACCAAAGGCGGATAAAGAAGCCTATAGATTTTTCGAGAGAAAAGTTGCGTGGGATTTTTGGTTTTGTTTGCGTTGATGGCATCTGGAGGAGAAGATTTAACAAGGAACTCTGGTCAAGCGTCTACTGATACAACGCTTAAGATGGCTAGGCCATGTAGAGCGTGTGGATACCACTGCTCCGGCCCGAAAAGTTTTGAATCCGAGCCATTGGGACAACGCAACAGAGGACGGCCTAGGCTAAGGTGGCGCACACAAGTGGAGAAGGACATCAACGAACTTGGAGTGCGTCACTTCAGGCAGCTGGCGAAAGTTCGTGCTGGCTGGCGAGGCATTTCGGTTGAGGCCCAGGACCACCCCGAAGTGTTGCGCCACAAGAACAAGATGAAGAATCTGACTATACATGTAAAAAAAACTCAAAACAACGATATGACGCTTACCGTTCCTTTCCAAACAAAAAAACAACATTTAACTGAAACGTTTGCATGACGTCACGATCTACTCCACTTTCATTCAATAATCGCAGTATACTGATACACGCCGCGTCAACTGAATTAACACACATTTTTTCTTAAAGGTTTATTTTAATATTTTTGCAACATTAAATGTTTTTGTATCATTGGCGAAGATGAAACCAATGAGAATGACTCGAAAAATACCGTTACTTTTTTCTTATTCTCTTGGAAAGAGATCTGCCACCTTTGCTTAAAATAACATCATAAATTCGCTGTAGGAATCATACAGCCTCTTCATGTAGTCCAGGGAAATTTCAGTCGAAGCTGACTTATTGTCTGCAATAAGAAGAGCCTCAAATTGACATTTGGAAGCTTAAACTCTTCGTACCTATTCCCAAATGATTTCAGTCTGATTCGATTTCGGTAAACGCGATGAAAATTGACGACATTGAATATTTTGATCCAACTCTTCACTAGTCGCGCCATGTGAATGGGAACGTTATCTTGCTGCAACTTGGGAAAATTTCTCTCCAACCAGATTAAAACAGTCATTTTTGCTGTTTGGACGCGGAGTGTAGGTGAAGTATCAAAAACATATCATAAGTGTATATTAAAAATACTAAGGAACATATGCGCCCCACCAATATAGAAGTTGATGATACTATGATTAAGTCGACAAGTGTAAAAGTATACACACTTGTTATGAAAAAGAATACATCTATTGGCAGTCTGTCACATTTTCTTTTCTTTGATTACTTCACATCTCCGATACTAACTGTTGCTAGTATTAACTTAGTATTGAATCGAACTTCTAATTAGTCGGACGTGTGGAAGAGCTACAAGTTACATTTCTTAATACAATCCTTATCAGTGTCTTAAGTGTGTGTATTTTACAGTCGCAGTTTAGTGCTTAATGCAAAAATTGTAATTTCTTTCAATTGCAAATTTATGGTAAATCAATTGACAAAAAATGGCATCGGAAAGACCGCTTAAAAAAGGAAAATTAATAATCTTCAACATGAATTACGGGAGGGAGGGCTCTCAAAAAGATGTTGAGAATCTAGAAGAAACTTTTAAACGTATAAATGTCGACGTAGAAAACTGTTCAAACTTCGACAACAAAAAAGTTCAGGAAAGAATGCAAAAAGGTTAGAATTTTTTGTTTTTTCAAATTCGCAGTTCTTTTTGTCAAGAAGTCGGTAAATGTAAGTATGTATATTGATCAATATCGAGTTTCGATCATTATCGAGGATAGATTAGTGAACAAAATTAGTTTTTGTCATCATTCATTTGTAAAAAAGAACAACGTTGAAGGGGTTCGCTCAGCTGGTTTTACAGAAGTCGTGTCAATCTTTCCATTACTCGAGAATAGTTACTTATAATCTGCTATTTTCTTTTTTTTTTTTTTTAATTGCTCTTCGCTTGCATCGAATGCTTTTTCATTTCCCTAAAGTTGGTTTTTGCAGTTGATTTTTGTAAGCTTTAAATGTTTCAATTTTGCTTATGGCCAATAATTAACACCATTGTTTAGTTTTATTCGTTGAGTACGATTCCATTCCAGTTCGCCCTACACCGTACACCTTCATGGTATTTCTTCCGGCTTGAAGACATTTACTCATGTACAACATGCATGCATACATTCAATTCCATTGAATCGACAAAGTCAACCACATTCATTATCAATTTTATCTGTACATTCTATCGACTAACTGAAAATTGATATCAAAATCAAAGAAAATTAGTTTACAAGGGAAACAAGGCTATAAATCTGACTGACTCGTAGCACTTTGTACATCTAGTAACCGATAGTCCAATCAATTCGGAGTGTGAACATCCTCTTCGTTATTGCTTTGTAGTTTGGGTCTTGCGGCAACTTTTCAGCGATTTTGACCGATTAGTAATCATTTTTAACAAGCTGCATTATCAATCGGCGGATTTGTTATCGTATAGAACATCCGCAACAGCAAAGTGGCCAATGTATTCAAAGATAGTGAGTTTAATAATTGTGAAACGGTGATTTCATCGAATCATTATTCATCGAAAATGGGGCTGACTTGGCTTTGTGAACTTTAGTAGACTTTTTACTACCGCAAACGAAGACATGAATTTTCAAGTTCATGCATGCGATCTGGTGGCTGGGCAATATCTATCAGTCGCATCTGAGCTGTTTTGTTATACATAAAATTCAGAAATGATTCAACACAGTGCACAGATCCAATATATATATCCGTAAGCAATGAGCGTTTTTTTTGGAAATAAAACATAAATTATTGATGGGAAAGTAAAAACATTTTATTCAAAGTATTGGCCATTGTTTTCCACACATTTTAAATACCCTTTCTGGCAATTTGTGAATACCACGCCAATAAAACTATTCGTCTTTTAAAGCAAACCCATCAGACACCCAATATTCGACCTACTCGTAGGAGTCAAACTGCTGCTCAGCCAATCCGTGTCCCATCGATGAAAACAAATGGTAGTCGGAGCCAAGTCTGGTGAATACGGCGGGTGGGGAGCAAAATTACCTTGCCGTGTCTTCTGACCCATTCTGGTCGATTCTCGGTCAATGCATGGTTCAAATTTATCATTTGTTGTCGGTAGCGATCAGTATTAACGGTTTCACCAGGTTTTAGGAGCTTGTGGTAAAGCACACCTTTCTGGTCCCACCACACACACAGCATTGTCTTCTTGCCGAATCGATCTGGTTTTGCAGTCGATGCTGATGGTTGTCCCAGATTAACCCATGATTTTTTCCATTTAGGATTCTTAAAATAAATCCATTTTTCATCGCCAGTAACAATCCGATGCAAAACCGATTTTCTTTCGTGTCTTTGAAGCAAAATTTCATCTGTCTTTCATTCAATTCATGTGGCACCCATTTTCCACACTTTTGGATCTTTCCCATAGTTTTTAAAAGGTCAGAAATTGTTTGTTGTGCAACATTTAACATCGCTGCCATTTGCTTTTGACTCAAAGTGTCATTTTCATCCAATATCGTCTGCAATTCGGCGTCTTCAAACTTTTTTGGTGGTCTTCCCCGTTCTTCTTTTCTCACATCAAAATCATTATTTCTGAACCATTGAAACCATCTTTTGCATGCTCGACAAGCATTCGATGCGACTCTGCAGCATTTTTCTTCAAATGAAAACAAAAAATGAATGCTGTCCGCAAATCATCACTTTCTGGTACAAAATTCGACATTTTTAACACGATGAGAAAATATGCTCTTGTCTGTTGAATGACTTGATGTATACTAAATATTTTTCACAGATGTCATAGCAAACAAACAAAAAAAATAAGGGCTCGTTCACAACAAATGTCCCTTATCGAGACATTTGTATCTTGACGCTCACTTCATACGGGTATACATGAACTATTAAGTTTGTTAGCATTTAATCAGTCACAACTTCTACAAACGTACATTTTTCACAATAAATTTTTACAATAAAATTTATCTTATTATTTGTGTGTATTTTGTATATTTTATTTTGACACAATTTACGCAGAAGGAAAATGATAGAACTCGCTCTTTAATAATCCAGTACAACAAAATCCCTTATTTATATTTTCCTAAACAAAGAAAGAAATTCACCATATACAGCTGTGAATAGGAAAATAAAAGTGTCATTATAAAAACTAGATAAATTGGGCATGATTCCGATACTTGCGGCCCCTCCATTGAGTGATGCAGTTTTGTAGGTCTCAGTGAGACGAAGAAAGTATTAGTTTAGTTAGTATTTGCGGCTTAGTTTAGTCGGTATTTGCGATTAAAAACTGTAAAAGTCTACACATAATATATGTGTCAGTTCAAGGAAATAAGATTTCTGGTTATTATTTTTGTTTCTATTGCATACATTTCGGCGCAGAAATGATATACACGTGGTTTATGTTTTTTTTATGGTTTGTGTATTAGCAAAGCTAGTAAAAATACCAAGATGCTACGATCTTTACAAAATGTTTTATTTTCCTACTTGTATTTCCACGGCAATTTGCATCTGCAATTTATAATTTTACAGTTTTATACAGAGCTTAATACAAATGTACTTACTTGGATCCAAGATCAGTACGAAGGCTGCCTTTTATATTTCGGGATTAGAGAACAAACACCAATATATATTCATTGAAAATAGCTTTATTGTTTTTCAAAATATTCCCCATTAAGATCTACACACTTTTGCATACATTTGAACCAATTATCGGAGCACTGATTGAGGTATCTACAAAACATGCATTCTGAACGCATCAACCTCTTCTTCAGGAGTCGGAAAACGTTGACCTCTCATTTCATTTTTTACGTAGGGGAATAAAAAAAAGTCATTCGGTGCCAAATCAGGACTATACGGCGGATGACTTGTCAAATCTATGTTTTGAGTGCTCAAAAATGCACTTGTTTGAGCCGATGTGTGAGAGCTCGCATTGTCGTGGTGAAAAGTGATCCGTCTTTGGCGGTTGGTTTTCCTGATTTTCTTGATTTTCTTGATTTTCTTGTTCAACTGGCAAACAATATTTGTGTACCACACAGAATTGACTGTTCTGCGTTGTTCTGGTGGTACGGTTGCGACATGTCCAGTTTTTCCGAAAAGGCGACCATTTGCTTGGAAGTGCTTCGTGCGCGAGCAACTTTTGTTGGATTTGGCTCATTTTGAAACACCCATACAGTCGACTGTTGTTTTGTTTTCGGGCTCATACGCGTAAATCCACGATTCATCCCTTGTCACGATGTCATAGACGTGTTTCAAAGCACCGCGATCGTATTTTTGTAGCATTTCTTTCCACCAATGGAGACGCGCCTTTTTTTTGAGCGATTGACTAATTGTGTGGAATCTAACGCGAACAAATTTTTTTGACGGTCAAATGTTCATGCAATATTGAATGTATGCTGGTCACACTAATGCCTAAGGTTGTCTCAATCTCACGATAGGTCACATGACGATTTTGCAATATCAGTTGGCGCACAGCATCAATGGTTTCCGGAACAACAACTGACTTTGGACAACCTTCACGAAATTCGTCTTGGAGTGAACTACGACCTGGGTTGAATTCACCATACCATCGATAAACACTGGTCCTTGATGGTGCTTCACCGTCAAAAATTGAATTAAGTTCATCGATGCACTGTTGTTGAGTTAATGCACGTCGAAAGTTGTAAAAAATAATCGCACCAAAATTTTCACGAATTAGTTCCATTTTTTGGGCGGGATGAATCATTTAAGTTACTGTAAACAACACAAATAGCACTCGTATGTCAAAACATTCTGAGTACGTATAACCTAAAAAATGTTAAACTTTGCGATAAAGCTGGCAGTTGCCAGATTGTAACTCTAGGGTTACCCAATCCCGGAATTTAAAAGACAACCTCCGTATTTCTTTCGGTTGTGAACTCTAGAACCTAACTTTTAATTACTTTTTCTAAAATTTTGCTTAGATTGCTAATTAAATTTATCGGTCTGTAACCAGAAGGATATTCCGCTGGCTTTCCTGGTTTTAATACAGGTACAATTTTTTCTATTTTCTAATTTTTCCAGAAAATATTGGGTCTTAAGACACAAATTTACAAGAAACGTAAGAATGGCAATTTCCCAACAACCCCTGCTTCTTTTATAGTTTGAAACAGTACCATCTGCAGCCGTTTCAGTGTACCGATTGTGTATTTCGTTACCACCTTCGTCTTCAGAATTGGAAGTCAATCGTCTACGTTCATTTGTAATATGTTCATAACACATCACGGAGTTCTTCCGTGCATTGACGGTTTTTGAAAAGATCGTCATAAGAGCCCTGAAAGAGTGGGATAAAGAAAAACAAATTATACCGGACAACAAATTCGGCCCTAGGGCAGGGCAGGATACCATCCATGTCGGTTCCATGTCGTTTCCAAATTGGAACAATGCACAGGTGATTGCGTGATGGACATGGAAAAGCCGTTGGACACTGTTTGATTAGAATGCCTTTTCTTTAAGTTGGTCAGAATCGGGTCAGCCTCAGAATATATACTGCTTTGTACGATCTATGATAACGATAAAAAGTTCGTTGTTAAAAACAGCAACGTAACATTTAGCACAGTATTTCACACGAGTAACGGGTTAAAACGGAAAAGAGACAGTTGATTCGTCGATCCATGCCGCACTTAATAGCGTACGCCGATTATCAGATCAGGCCCGAAAGACGAAGTAATGAACAAAAGTTTGAGCACTATACCAAAAAAAATGCACTGTAGAGATAAGCTTAGAGTAACTTATTAGGGTCTCTTCTTTTTTTTGTTGGAGGTTGGGATAAACTACACTGGAGCGCTCAAACTCAAATAATGGTCCATTTTACTACCAGGCAGTAACCTTCATTTAATGTAATATCTTGGTTTTCCGAAGAAAGACCAGAAGGCGCTTCTGTAATATAGAGCTTAGGTTTCAGCTCCCACATCACCGCCGAAAAGCTGCCACCTGATACGAGCAACGGCGGAACATTGACAGAGAAAGTGCTCTGAAGTATTTTTACCTTCTCCACATGTGTCGCAAAGAGTAACATCACAAGGCCGACTTAGGTGCTAAGCGATGGTGAAGTGTCCCGTTAGTACGCCGACAAGTCGTCTGCACTCGTTTCTGTCTAGAGATAGCAGAAAAGACGCGGATTTCTTGCCGACATTTGGGAGCATACAAGTCTTAGCGAATTCAGCCTGCCGATCGAATTAAGGGAAGACTTGCATTCTTGAACTATCTTGGAAGTGTTTAAAGCGTTGAGTAAGGCCTTTAGCACAGCTTGACTGTCGCTGCAGACGCAGATACTTCTTCCCTTCTACCTATTCTTCACAATATAGTTGGTGGCCATTAGGATCGTGAAGACTTCCGCCTGGAAGACCAACGCGAAATTACCTAAGGAGGCGTGAAGTCTGATGTTGTCGTTTTCCAGGAAGGCCCCAGCTCCAGAACCCTCCGTTGTCTTGGAGCCGTCCGTGAAAATCCGACTACATTTCTTTCCCGGATCAGTTTCTGGCCACAGCCAGTTCAGGACACGGGGTAGGTCAACTTTGTATAAGCGTCGCAACTGTATTATTGGTGACCTCGCATCAGACGGCATGTCCATGAGACTTGTATCATAGAAGATGCGGTGTGCGAGGTTATCAAAGCTCCAATGCGAGTGGAACCAAAGGTCATTCCTTTTAATCGAGAGATGGCCTTGAGTGTACATCCCATGATGTGGAGATCAAGAGGGGGGAGATTAATCAGAGCATCAAGAGCAGAGCCAGGCGTGCTGGGGAAAGCCCCTGTGCAGCCGAAACAGGCTTGGGGAAAGCGGCAGTCACGGATTTGCGCGAAAGCTTGTTCCACCAAACAACTGATGCATAAGACAGAAGTGGCCTTATCATTGCCGTGTAGATCCAAAGGGATCTTTTGGGTGATAGACGCCAGGTTTTGCGAAAAACTCCCTTGCATTGCCAGAAGTAAATAAAGATAATTTTAAGTAGCTTTTCTTCTAGAATTATTTTAAGAAATTTGTTTCAATTAAATAAAATTAAACTTAGAACAAAAATAGAATGACTGTTTTTTTTAGTTACGTATCAGATGTTTTTCTAAAATGACTTCTAAACTAATGTTACTCTGCTCAATTTTTGTCAAAACTATAAAGATTTTAAGGAAATTAAAAATTTTGTGCCTCATTCATGATTTTTGTAATTATTAACTTTGGTTGTTGCTTCATGTCCATTTCACTGCTTGGAACCGTGCAACAGTAACTTTGACAGGCATTGGTATAAGTGTCAAAAAAGAGCTTTAAAGAAATAATTATTTAGTTGAAACTAATACAGTCATGGTATCATCACAAAAAAAGAAAATTAAAAGAAGAAATACCAAAAACAGTAATTTTGACTGGTCTGGTATATTCAGTGTTAAGAAAGAGTCAGCTATTAAACGTGATGAAGTTACATCCCACATTAGATTATTAATTTTAAAAGTTGTTTTTAAAATTTAAAAAAAAATGAAAATCATTTCGATTATTTCCAGTAAGAACTGAAGATTTTAGTGCATACGACTATCTTGTGATAGCGTGGGGATCACATGGGGAAGAGGATGGCATTTTAAAGTTGAGAAACAATACAAAAAATCTAATACAGTTGCAGAAGGTGCTTTTGACACCGATGTGTAAAAATAGAACACTTTCGAAAAAATTGAAATGGATCATCACCCAAGCATGCCGCGGTAATCTATCGCCAGAAGGAGAAACCTCAGCTCCAGAAGCCGAGTCTTACGATCCTAAATATTACTTAATATCGTATAGTTCACAAGAAGGTAAATATTTTTACAAATGTTAACTTATGGTGTTACAAAATTTTTTGTTTTTTTTGTGTTTACGTCTATAAAATATAATACCATTTATTTGCAGGGTGCGAGTCGTATCGCCATTTAGGATCTGGCTCGTTTTTCATTCAATATTTATGCTATCAAATTTCATTGGATTACAATCGATTTGATATTATTACTATTTTGAAAACTGTAAGCAGAAAAGTGGATGAATTCGTTAAGGCTAAATTGGGACTGAGGTGTGTACATTACATTTCTTTTAAATCGCATTTAATCTATTTTATTATTTTTTATGAACCCCGCAGACAAACTCCATGCAATGAAGAAAACTTCGGCGAGTCATTCAAATTTTCATTTTTGGCGTCAAACGCAGAAGACTAAGTGCGATTGTGAATACATGTTCTAAAAAAACACAACCATTTGTATTTCCATTAAGCTAAATACATAGTCTGCAATTAAACAAGCCAGCACTGTAGCAAAAACAGAAATACGAGGTCTGTTCAAAAAATTACATGGCAATGTGAATTGATCATACATTCATATATATGGCATAACTAAGCTCAATATATTTTCTGCAGTTATCTGACCATTACCAGTCGTCTTATATGCTACAGAAGATTTAAACAAAACAGAATTTTCAAATTTCGCGGCCAACATACATTCGATTATCGATTTTTTCGATTATTATTATTTTCGTACACTCGTCTCGAACATTGATGATTCTTCATTCAATTTGAAAATTTTTTTAACACATCTCGTATAAAGTTTTATTTTAATTGTTTGGTTCCGACGCGCTTGGGTGAAAATTCGGACGATTGCTCTCAATCAGGCGAGATGCTAAAAAGACTTATTTACGACTTTAACGACAATTAACCTGTGTCTGATGCGATAAGCATTAACAAGTGGGAGATCTACCAGTGTTTTTTTTTAAATAAAACAGTAATTTCTAATGCGAAAGTAAAAGCATTTTATTCGAAGTAATGGCCATTGTTTTCAACACATTTTGACCACCTTTCTGGCAATTTGTGAATAACACGCCAATAAAATTGTTCGTCTTTTAAAGCAAACCAACCAGACACCCAATTTTCGACCTACTCGTAGGAATCAAAGTGCAACACAGCCAATGCGTGTCCCATCGATGAAAACAAATGGTAGTCGGAAGGAGCCAAGTTTGGTGAATATGGCGGGTGGGGTTGCTGCTCCCAGCCAAGTGTCACCAGTTACCTGGTGACTGGGGACTGGTGACTGGTAACTGGTAAATGGTAACTGGTAACAGGTAACTGGTAACTGGTAACTGGTAACTGGTAACTAGTAACTGGTAACTGGTAACTGGTAACTGGTAACTGGTTACTGGTAACTGGTAACTGGTTATTGGTAACTGCTAACTGGTAACTGGTAACTGGTAACTGGTAACTGGTAACTGGTAACTGGTAACTGGTAACTGGTAACTGGTAACTGGTAACTGGTAACTGGTAAATGGTAACTGCTAACTGGTAACTGGTAACTGGTAACTGGTAACTGGCAACTGGTAACTGGTAACTGGTAACTGGTAACTGGTAACTGGTAACTGGTAACTGGTGGTTTATATTAGTTAGTTACTGGTGGCTGGTGACTGGTGACTAGTGACTGGTGACGCGAAATCCTCAAATCCAGGGTGCGCGAAATCCTCATATCCAGGGTGGGCGAAATCCTCAAATCCAGGGTGCGCGAAATCTTCATATCCAGGGAGCGCGAAATTCTCACATCCAAGGTGCGCGAAATCCTCACAATCAGGGTGGGCGAAATCCTCAAATCCAGGGTGCGCGAAATCCTCATATTCAGGGTGGTCACCAGTCACCAGTCACCAGTCACCAGTCACCAGTCACCAGTCACCAGTCACCAGTCACCAGTCACCAGTCACCAGTCACCAGTCACCAGTCACCAGTCACCAGTCACCAGTCACCAGTCACCAGTCACCAGTCACCAGGTAACTGGTAACTGGTAACTGGTAACTGGTAACTGGTAACTGGTAACTGGTAACTGGTAACTGGTAACTGGTAACTGGTAACTGGTAACTGGTTATTGGTAACTGGTAACTGGTAACTGGTAACTGGTAACTGGTAACTGGTAACTGGTAACAGGTAACAGGTAACTGGTAACTGGTAACTGGTAACTGGTAACTGGTAACTGGTAACTGGTTATTGGTAACTGGTAACTGGTAACTGGTAACTGGTAACTGGTAACTGGTAACTGGTAACTGGTAACTGGTAACTGGTAACTGGTAACTGGTAAATGGTAACTGCTAACTGGTAACTGGTAACTGGTAACTGGTAACTGGCAACTGGTAACTGGTAACTGGTAACTGGTAACTGGTAACAGGTAACAGGTAACTGGTAACTGGTAACTGGTGGTTTATATTAGTTAGTTACTGGTGGCTGGTGACTGGTGACTAGTGACTGGTGACGCGAAATCCTCAAATCCAGGGTGCGCGAAATCCTCATATCCAGGGTGGGCGAAATCCTCAAATCCAGGGTGCGCGAAATCTTCATATCCAGGGAGCGCGAAATTCTCACATCCAAGGTGCGCGAAATCCTCACAATCAGGGTGGGCGAAATCCTCAAATCCAGGGTGCGCGAAATCCTCATATTCAGGGTGGTCACCAGTCACCAGTCACCAGTCACCAGTCACCAGTCACCAGTCACCGACCACTAGGGTCGGACCACTAGGGTCGGACCACTAGGGTCGGACCACTAGGGTCGGACCACTAGGGTCGGACCACTAGGGTCGGACCACTAGGGTCGGACCACTAGGGTCGGACCACTAGGGTCGGACCACTAGGGTCGGACCACTAGGGTCGGACCACTAGGGTCGGACCACTAGGGTCGGACCACTAGGGTCGGACCACTAGGGTCGGACCACTAGGGTCGGACCACTAGGGTCGGACCACTAGGGTCGGACCACTAGGGTCAGACCACTAGGGTCAGACCACTAGGGTCGGACCACTAGGGTCAGACCACTAGGGTCGGACCACTAGGGTCGGACCACTAGGGTCAGACCACTAGGGTCAGACCACTAGGGTCGGACCACTAGGGTCGGACCACTAGGGTCGGACCACTAGGGTCGGACCACTAGGGTCGGACCACTAGGGTCGGACCACTAGGGTCGGACCACTAGGGTCAGACCACTAGGGTCGGACCACTAGGGTCGGACCACTAGGGTCAGACCACTAGGGTCAGACCACTAGGGTCAGACCACTAGGGTCAGACCACTAGGGTCAGACCACTAGGGTCAGACCACTAGGGTCAGACCACTAGGGTCAGACCACTAGGGTCAGACCACTAGGGTCAGACCACTAGGGTCAGACCACTAGGGTCAGACCACTAGGGTCAGACCACTAGGGTCAGACCACTAGGGTCAGACCACTAGGGTCAGACCACTAGGGTCAGACCACTAGGGTCAGACCACTAGGGTCAGACCACTAGGGTCAGACCACTAGGGTCAGACCACTAGGGTCAGACCACTAGGGTCAGACCACTAGGGTCAGACCACTAGGGTCAGACCACTAGGGTCAGACCACTAGGGTCAGACCACTAGGGTCAGACCACTAGGGTCAGACCACTAGGGTCAGACCACTAGGGTCAGACCACTAGGGTCAGACCACTGGGTCAGACCACTAGGGTCAGACCACTAGGGTCAGACCACTAGGGTCAGACCACTAGGGTCAGACCACTAGGGTCAGACCACTAGGGTCAGACCACTAGGGTCAGACCACTAGGGTCAGACCACTAGGGTCAGACCACTAGGGTCAGACCACTAGGGTCAGACCACTAGGGTCAGACCACTAGGGTCAGACCACTAGGGTCAGACCACTAGGGTCAGACCACTAGGGTCAGACCACTAGGGTCAGACCACTAGGGTCAGACCACTAGGGTCAGACCACTAGGGTCAGACCACTAGGGTCAGACCACTAGGGTCAGACCACTAGGGTCAGACCACTAGGGTCAGACCACTAGGGTCAGACCACTAGGGTCAGACCACTAGGGTCAGACCACTAGGGTCAGACCACTAGGGTCAGACCACTAGGGTCAGACCACTAGGGTCAGACCACTAGGGTCAGACCACTAGGGTCAGACCACTAGGGTCAGACCACTAGGGTCAGACCACTAGGGTCAGACCACTAGGGTCAGACCACTAGGGTCAGACCACTAGGGTCAGACCACTAGGGTCAGACCACTAGGGTCAGACCACTAGGGTCAGACCACTAGGGTCAGACCACTAGGGTCAGACCACTAGGGTCAGACCACTAGGGTCAGACCACTAGGGTCAGACCACTAGGGTCAGACCACTAGGGTCAGACCACTAGGGTCAGACCACTAGGGTCAGACCACTAGGGTCAGACCACTAGGGTCAGACCACTAGGGTCAGACCACTAGGGTCAGACCACTAGGGTCAGACCACTAGGGTCAGACCACTAGGGTCAGACCACTAGCGTCAGACCACTAGGGTCAGACCACTAGGGTCAGACCACTAGGGTCAGACCACTAGGGTCAGACCACTAGGGTCAGACCACTAGGGTCAGACCACTAGGGTCAGACCACTAGGGTCAGACCACTAGGGTCAGACCACTAGGGTCAGACCACTAGGGTCAGACCACTAGGGTCAGACCACTAGGGTCAGACCACTAGGGTCAGACCACTAGGGTCGGACCACTAGGGTCAGACCACTAGGGTCGGACCACTAGGGTCGGACCACTAGGGTCGGACCACTAGGGTCGGACCACTAGGGTCGGACCACTAGGGTCGGACCACTAGGGTCGGACCACTAGGGTCGGACCACTAGGGTCGGACCACTAGGGTCGGACCACTAGGGTCGGACCACTAGGGTCGGACCACTAGGGTCGGACCACTAGGGTCGGACCACTAGGGTCGGACCACTAGGGTCGGACCACTAGGGTCGGACCACTAGGGTCGGACCACTAGGGTCGGACCACTAGGGTCGGACCACTAGGGTCGGACCACTAGAGTCGGACCACTAGAGTCGGACCACTAGAGTCGGACCACTAGGGTCGGACCACTAGGGTCGGACCACTAGGGTCGGACCACTAGGGTCGGACCACTAGGGTCGCACCACTAGGGTCGGACCACTAGGGTCGGACCACTAGGGTCGCACCACTAGGGTCGGACCACTAGGGTCGGACCACTAGAGTCGGACCACTAGGGTCGGACCACTAGGGTCGGACCACTAGGGTCAAACAACTAGTGTTACCAGTCACCAGTCACCAGTCACCAGTCACCAGTCACCAGGTAACTGGTAACTGGTAACTGGTAACTGGTAACTGGTAACTTTTAACTGGTAACTGGTAACTGGTAACTGGTAACTGGTAACTGGTAACTGGTAACTGGTAACTGGTAACTGGTAACTGGTAACTGGTAACTGGTAAATGGTAACTGGTAACAGGTAACTGGTAACTGGTAACTGGTAACTGGTAACTAGTAACTGGTAACTGGTAACTGGTAACTGGTAACTGGTTACTGGTAACTGGTAACTGGTTATTGGTAACTGCTAACTGGTAACTGGTAACTGGTAACTGGTAACTGGTAACTGGTATCTGGTAACTGGTAACTGGTAACTGGTAACTGGTAACTGGTAACTGGTAACTGGTAACTGGTAACTGGTAACTGGTAACTGGTAACTGGTAACTGGTAACTGGTAACTGGTAAATGGTAACTGGTAACTGGTAACTGGTAACTGGTAACTGGTAACTGGTAACTGGTAACTGGTAACTGGCAACTGGTAACTGGTAACTGGTAACTGGTAACTGGTGGTTTATTTTAGTTAGTTAATGGTGACTGGTGGTTTATTTTAGTTAGTTACTGGTGACTGGTGGTGTATTTTAGTTAGTTACTTGTGACTGGTGGTTTATTTTAGTTAGTTACTGGTGACTGGTGACTGGTGAGTGGCAAGTGGTGACTGGTAACTGGTGACTGGTGGCTGATGACTTGTGACTGGTGACTGGTGGCTGTTGCCTAGTGACTAGTGACTAGTGACTGGAGAGTGGTGACTGGTGACTGGTGACTGGTGACTGGTGACTGGTGACTGGTGACTGGTGACTGGTGACTGGTGACTGGTGACTGGTGACTGGTAACTGGTAACTGGTAACTGGTAACTGGTAACTGGTAACTTGTAACTGGTAACTGGTAAATGGTAACTGGTAACTGGTAACTGGTAACTGGTAACTGGTAACTGGTAACTGGTAACTGGTAACTGGTAACTGGTAACTGGTAACTGGTAACTGGTAACTGGTAACTGGTAACTGGTAACTGGTAACTGGTTACTGGTAACTGGTAACTGGTAACTGGTAACTGGTAACTGGTAACTGGTAACTGGTAACTGGTAACTGGTGGTTTATTTTAGTTAGTTACTGGTGACTGGTGACTAGTGGTTTATTTTAGTCAGTTACTAGTGACTGGTGACTGGTGGATGGTGGCTGATGACTTGTGACTGGTGACTGGTGGCTGTTGCCTAGTGACTGGAGACTCGTGACTGGTAACTGGTAACTGGTAACTGGTAACTGGTAACTGGTAACTGGTAACTGGTAACTGGTGGTTTATTTTAGTTAGTTACTGGTGACTGGTGGTTTATTTTAGTTAGTTACTGGTGACTGGTGACTGGTGGTTTATTTTAGTTAGTTACTGGTGACTGGTGACTGGTGACTGGTGAGTGGCAAAGGGTGACTGGTAACTGGTGACTGGTGGCTGATGACTTGTGACTGGTGACTGGTGGCTGTTGCCTAGTGACTAGTGACTAGTGACTGGAGAGTGGTGACTGGTGACTGGTAAATGGTAACTGGTAACTGGTAACTGGTAACTGGTTACTGGTAACTGGTAACTGGTAACTGGTAACTGGTAACTGGTAACTGGTAACTGGTAACTGGTGACTTGTGACTGGTGACTGGTGACTGGTGACTGGTGACTGGTGACTGGTGACTGGTGACTGGTGACTGGTGACTGGTGACTGGTGACTGGTGACTGGTGACTGGTGACTGGTGACTGGTGACTGGTGACTGGTGACTGGTGACTGGTGACTGGTGACTGGAGACTGGTGACTGGTGACTGGTGACTGGTGACTGGTGACTGGTGACTGGTGACTGGTGACTGGTGACTGGTGACTGGTGACTGGTGACTGGTGACTGGTGACTGGTGACTGGTGACTGGTGACTGGTGACTGGTGACTGGTGACTGGTGACTGGTGACTGGTGACTGGTGGTTTATATTAGTTAGTTACTGGTGGCTGGTGACTGGTGATTGGTGACTGGTGACGCGAAATCCTCAAATCCAGGGTGCGCGAAATCCTCATATCCAGGGTGCGCGAAATCCTCAAATCAAGGATGCGCGAAATCCTCATATCCAGGCTGTGCGAAATCCTCAAATCCAGTGTGCGCAAAATCCTCAAATCCAGGGTGCGCGAAATCCTCAGATCCAGGGTGGGCGAAATCCTCATATCCAGGGTGCGCGAAATCCTCATATTCAAGGTGCGTGAAATCCTCGAATCCAGGGTGCGCGAAATCCTCAAATCCAGGGTGCACGAAATCCTCATATTTAGGGTGCGCGAAATCCTCAAATCCAGGGTGCATGAAATCCTCATATCCAAGAGTCGCGAAATCCTCATATCCAGGGTACGCGAAATCCTCAAATCCAGGGTGGGCGAAATCCTCATATCCAGGGTGCGCGAAATCCTCACATCCAGGGTGCGCGAAATCCTCATATCCAGGATGCGCGAAATCCTCAAATCCAGGGTGCGCAAAATCCTTATATCCAGGGTGGGCGAAATCCTCAAATCAGGGGTGGGCGAAATCCTCATATCCAGGGTGCGCGAAAACCTCATATCCAGGGTGCGCGAAATCCTCAAATCCAGGGTGCGCGAAATCCTCATATCCAGGGTGCGCGAAATCCTCATATCCAGGGTGGGCGAAATCCTCGAATCCAGGGTTCGCGAATCCTCATAACCAGGGTGCGCGAAATCCTCAAATACAGGGTGGGCGAAATCCTCAAATCCAGGGTGCGCCAGTCACCAGTGACCAGTCACCAGTCACCAGTCACCAGTCACCAGTCACCAGTCACAATCACAAGTCACCAGTCACAAGTTACCAGTCACAAGTCACCAGTCACCAGTCACCAGTCACCAGTCACCAGTCACAAGTCACCAGTCACCAGTCACAAGTCACCAGTCACCAGTCACAAGGCACCAGTCACCAGTCACCAGTCACCAGTCACCAGTCACCAGTCACCAGTCACCAGTCACCAGTCACCAGTCACCAGTCACCAGTTACCAGTCACCAGTCACCAGTCACCAGTCACCAGTCACCAGTCACCAGTCACCAGTCACCAGTCACCAGTCACCAGTCACCAGTCACCAGTCACCAGTCACCATTCACTAGTCACCAGTCACATGTCACCAGTCACCAGTCACCAGTCACCAGTCACCAGTCACCAGTCACCAGTCACCAGTCACCAGTCACCAGTCACCAGTCACCAGTCACCAGTCACCAGTCACCAGTCACCAGTCACCAGTCACCAGTCACCAGTCACCAGTCACCAGTCACCAGTCACCAGTCACCAGTCACCAGTCACCAGTCACCAGTCACCAGTCACCAGTCACCAGTCACCAGTCACCAGTCACCAGTCACCAGTCACCAGTCACCAGTCACCAGTCACCAGTCACCAGTCACCAGTCACCAGTCACCAGTCACCAGTCACCAGTTACCAGTCACCAGTCACCAGTCACCAGTCACCAGTCACCAGTCACTGGTAACTGGTAACTGGTGGTTTATTTTAGTTAGTTACTGGTGACTGGTGGTTTATATTAGTTAGTTACTGGTGGCTGGTGACTGTTGACGCGAAATCCTCTTATGCAGGGTGCGCGAAATCCTCATATCCAGTGTGCGCGAAATCCTCAAATCAAGGGTGCACGAAATCCTCAAAGCCAGGGTGCGCGAAATCCTCAAATCCAGGGTGCGCGAAATCCTCATATTCAGGGTGCGCGAAATCCTCAAATCCAGGGTGCGCGAAATCCTCATATCCAGGGTGCGCGAAATGCTCAAATCCAGGGTGCGCGAAATTCTCATATCCAGGGTGGGCGAAATACTCATATCTAGGGTGTGCGAAATCCTCATATCCAGGGTGCGCGAAATCCTCAAATCCAGGGTGCGCGAAATCCTCATATCCAGGGTGCGCGAAATCCTCAAATCCAGGGTGCGCGAAATCCTCAAGTCCAGGGTGCGCGAAATCCTCAAATCCAGGGTGCGCGAAATCCTCATATCCAGGGTGCGCGAAATCCTCAAATCCAGGGTTGGCGAAATCCCCATATCCAGGGTGCACGAAATCCTCATATCCAGGGTGCGCGAAATCCTCAAATCCAGGGTGCGCGAAATCCTCATATCCAGGGTGCGCGAAATCCTCAAATCCAGGGTGCGCGAAATCCCCAAATCCAGGGTGCGTGAAATCCTCAAATCCAGGGTGCGCGAAATCCTCATATCCAGTGTTCGATTAGTGTTGAATAATTGATAAATAAAAGATTACACTGTCAACGTTATAAAATGCGTTTTATTCTTAGCCAAATCCAATAGAAGAGAGAGAGAGATCTCAAAGAGTGACTGACGGAATATATGTACATAAGCTTTCGTTAAGTTTTTAGTACCTTGTTCAATTATGAATATCCAATGATAATGTAGTGTTTTAACTTCACATAAAATTAATATAACATCGCATATTATAATATAATAATGAATTAATTATATAATGTAATTTTTAAACTGAACATCCTCCCCAGCTGTGCGCGATGTACTTCAAAATGAACAGAGCAAACATCATATGGACCCTCCGTCGCCCTATGTTGCAATTCGCCGAATTCGCCCTATTTTGCATACATCTTATCATCAAAATTCATCTTGTCTTATCATCTTCCTTGGTTAGTTGACAGAAGACGTTGATCGGGTTGATGTTTGTTTGTTTACCGTGTGCGGTCCGGTTGATGTTCGTTCATTTGTGTGTGCTGCGGTGTTGTGTCGTATAATTTAAGCTTAGAGAAATAAAAAGTTGGAGTAAATTTCAGGTAGATAATCTAATTAGCTAGAATTATAATTAAAGTAAGTTTCAGGTTTCGTGGATTTTTTTTCGGGTATTAGTCATCTCTACTTGCGTGGCGCGATCCGTTATCCCAAGCCGTAATGGACCGCTCATCCATTCAAGACGATTGGGTTGTAATGTAGTGACGTCAACATATGTAAAGGTCTTTTTTTTTTTTTGATTTGTACATGATTTAATGTACATGCCAGTTATACATATGTGATTTATGTAAGTGAAGTGTAGGTGAAGTGTGGTGTTGTGACTCCCTTTAGTGCGTGTTTCTGGGAAAAATAACTTAAAATTAAAATTAGTGAAATGTGTTTTTTTTTTTTTTGTAGATTAGTGAGAAACATAAAGTGCATGATATGTGACGATCGCAACGGTTGTTTGTGTGTGAATATGTTTGTGTACCACGAATTTGATGCGTTTGGTTTGTTTCAGTATTTCGATTTCGTTTTGTCCCCCAAATGTAAACAAATTCGCAAAATCAGAGGACGATGAACCGGATCGATGAAATAAAACAAGTGATGTGTCGGGTAAGTTTGCGGTTAGTACTAAGTTATTTCGTTGAATAATATATGTAAAATGTGTGTTTGAGTGTTTTTTGTTACGTCTTTTAGTAAATATTAGTTTTAAGTTAATTGTGTAGTGCTTGTGTTTATAAATTATTTATTTTATTAGTTGTAAGTTGATTGTGTAGTGCAAGTGTTGATAAATTGTTTGAATAAAAATTTTAATGCTTATTTAATTCGTTGTTGGTTTTGATAACTTGGAGTGTGGCTTTGTTTACTTGGCGTGTGGGTTGCCGTCGGTAATGTTACTTTCATCCGGGGTCTTATTGGATGGCAAAATGCATATTTTTGTAATTGGCCTTTTCATTTCTCCTCTCGCGGTCTTTAGGGTTACGACTCGAACCAAATTATCCTCACCTGTGTGTGTTGCAACGACGCGCGCCAGATTCCATTTGGTGGGTGGCAAGTGATCCTCTTTTGTTAAGACCAATTCTCCAACTTTCGGCTGTCTTTCCTCTTTTAGCCACTTGGGTCTTTGCTGGAGACGTGTTAAGTATTCCGACTGCCACTTTTTCCAGAATGCTTGTTGCGCTTGTTGAATTTTCTGCCATCTCTGTAGAGGTCCGATTTTTATATCTGTCATATCCCCTTGTGGAAGTGCATCGATAGATCTCCCAATTAGAAAGTGACCAGGGGTGATCGCCGTAAAATCGTGTGGATTGTTGGTCATCGGACATAATGGCCTTGAATTAAGGCATGCTTCGATCTGGTGCAGCAATGTCGTGAGTTCCTCAAATGTGTAGGTCTCTTCTCTGGTGACGCGCTTGAGATGTTGCTTAATGGACTTCACTCCGGCCTCCCACAATCCACCGAAATGGGGCGATGCTGGCGGAATGAAGTGCCACTGGATTCCTTCAATGGCTTGCATCTCTGCTACTGTGGTCCAGTCCATTTTCGCCTCCTTAAGAAGTCTCCCCAGTTCGCGGGTAGCACCTACAAAATTGGTGGCGTTGTCACTGAATATATTTGTACACCTTCCTCTTTGTGACATAAATCGTCGAAACGCTGCTAAAAAGGCTTGAGTGGTAAGGTCACTAACTTATTCAATATGTATAGCTTTGGTGGCTAAACAGATAAAAATTGCAAAATATGCTTTATACCTTTTCGCGTTCCGTCCTCTCCAAGTCTTTACTTCAATAGGGCCTGCATAATCGACCCCTGTGTTGGTAAATGGGGATGATACGCATACTCTGGGGGCTGGCAAGTTGCCCATCAGCTGATGCAATGCTTTTGCCCTATACCTGTAACATGTGACGCATCTGTTGATGACACCTTTTACTGTGTTTTTCCAGTAAGGACCTCGTGTGTGCATCTTCAATCAACAGTTTCGTGAAATGATGATTTCCACGAAGTATGATAGGATGCTGTTGGTCATATGTGAGTTCCGAGTTTTGTAATTTACCTCCAACTCTCAAGATTCCTTCCGTGTCGGTGTACGCGCAGAGTAATTTGGGTGTCTTAAAATTATTATTTCCCTGAAACATCTCTGATTGAGCCCTTTTGATGATGTTTATAAGTGCAGTGTCAAGTTCCTTCACAGTAAGTACGCCGAACAGTCTGTTTTCCGGTTTTTTCTTTAAATTGGTCAAAATCGCATGCAATAAGCCACGATTCGTGTTAATTGACCAAGGTTTTATTTGGATTCAATCAACTTGTCCAAACGATTTGTTACCTGTGTGACTGTATGTGCTTTAACAGTTCTTTTCTCTTCCTCTGTTTCTTGTGCTGTTGGCTGTGGTGGTTGTTCGAAATGCCACGATCTTCTAAGAAAGTCCGGCCCGTTCCACCAGAGGGTGTTGGTTATCAACGCTGATGGCCTCATCCCTCTCGAGGCTATATCAGCAGGGTTCAGCTCACTCGGAACGTGCTTCCAACTATCTTGTTTAACGAGCCGTTGTATTTCAGCAACCCTATTATTGACGAACGTTGCCCATTTCGTTGGAGGTCCTGCTATCCATGATAATGCCACTGTAGAGTCGATCCATGCAAATTGCTTGACCGGTTGCAATCCCAAAATTTTTGCTGTGTAATTCAATAATGTAGCCAGGAGGACTGCCCCGCAGAGTTCCAGACGTGGCAGCGTCTGCGTTTTTACCGGCGCTACTCGCGTTTTGGCTATTAACACCTTCATATGGATTTCACCAGAGGCATCCAGCACGCGCAGGTAAACTACTGCTCCATATGCCTTTTCCGATGCATCCCCGAATCCGTGAAGCTGGATATCCTGATTCGTTCCAAGCTGATGGATCCATCGCGGCACCTGTATCTGATCCAGTTGGGAAAGGTCATCACAAAAGGCAGCCCATTCTTTTTGCAGGTCTTTTGGAACAGGTACATCCCAGTCGCACTGCTCTTTCCAAAGCCTTTGCATAAGTATTTTCCCTTTGACGACAATGGGCGCGATCCATCCCATCGGATCAAATAATTTGGAGATAGTTGAAAGCATGCTTCTCTTGGTAGGATTCGCTGCGTTAGCTGAGATACTATGGAATGACAGTGTATCCTTTTCCGGAAACCATTTGATTCCTAGGGCTGTAATTTGTTGCGGTGTGCTTGAAGAAAATAATACCTTCATTTCCCTATGGTCAATAGGTATTCCCCTTAAGATATCCTCGGAATTGCTGGCCCATTTCCTCAACTTGAACCCACCTGTTAATAAAAGAGTATTAACCTCGTTGCGTTTTGTTACAGCTTCTTCCACCGTATCTGCTCCTGTGAAAACGTCGTCTACATATATTGCCTCTTTTATAACTTCTGCTCCTTTTGGATAGTTTTTAACTTCCTCATCGGCTAACTGATTGAGACAGCGGATGGCCAAATACGGAGCACACGTTGTACCAAAGGTGACAGTTTGTAATCTATATAATTTGAGTGGCTCGTTTTCATCATTTCGCCAATATATGAGGTGATAATACGAGTCGTCTTTCCGTATGCGGATTTGCCGGTACATCTTCTCAATATCAGCTGTGAATGTGAATTTGTACCGCCTCCATTTCATGTTGACGTCTGAGATATCTATTTGGGTTTTCGGTCCAGTCATCAAATGTTGATTCAGTGATGAACCATCTGTTGATTTGGCTGCAGCATCAAATACCACGCGTAACTTCGTGGTGGAGCTATTTTCTTTGAATACTGCATGATGTGGTAAAACATAATGGTGTGGTGTACCTAAAATTTTATCTTCTATTTCGACTTCGGTCATATGCCCCAACTGTATATAATCTTGCATACACTTTTGGTATTCAAGTTTTAAATTTGGATTAATCCGAAATCTTCGCTCTAAGGAAGTGAATCTTCGTAAAGCTCCTGGTGCCGAAGGTCCTAGTGCAGGTCTCGCTCCTGCTTTAAAAGGTACCTCAAAGCGTCCACATGGTAATCGCTTCGTTGTTGATTGAAACAGCATTTCGCACTCTGTTTCTTCAACCCGTGGTTGAGGTTTGTAAGGAGCTTCCTCCACCTCCCAAAACTTCTGAAGTTGTCGCCCTACATCAATCACATTATGAAAACTATTTACCCTATGCGTCGGCTGGCTCACTTTTCCTATAATTACCCAGCCCAATAGTGTGTTTTGGGCAATCGGTGTGTCTTCTTCGCCGCGTATCACTTCCGGAAGTACAAAGTCCGCAAACACATCTGCTCCTAAGAGAATGTCAATCGCCGCTGGCTTATAAAAGGTTGGATTAGCCAACGTCAACCCGTGGATGTGATTCCAAGATTTTGGTACGATTTCGGAGTTTGGCAATATGCCCGTCAGAGACTTGAAAATTAGAAACTGTGTATTTATTTCGTAATCTGAATGTAAAGATCCTAAAGTTAGGTTAACGCATGACTGAGCCGCGCCACTGCGTACCTTTCCTAGACCAGAAGTTTCGGGTCCGCAAGCCCTTTTAACTGATAAACTATTGGCCGCCCGTTCTGTAATAAATGACGCTTCCGATCCTGGGTCTATTAAACTCCTTAGCACGGCCTTATTTCCCGATGATGTCCTAACTTTAACTAAAGCCGTTGCCAATAAGACGTGAGGCTGTCTCATTTGCGTTGCGAGGTGATTTGCCACTTGATGAAAAGGCTCAGCAGCAGCCGACAAGTGCGATTGCGTGGTATGGAATGATTGTGACTTTGAAGTCGATGCGGTTGGGTGTGAATGTGTTGTGTAGTGTGGTGTATGTGATGTATTTAACGCATTAGGCGTTGACTGTGTTGTGTTTTGTGTGGTAAAAGGATTAGGCGCTGAATGTGTTGTGTTGTGTTGAGTGTTTTGTGTGTGTGTGCTTAGTGGAAAGCGAGCAGACTGACAACTATGCAACAGAGAATGGACAATGCATTGTGTTGTGACTATATGTCAAACAGTTGTCGCACACCCCGATGTTTTTTACAAACTTTAAGCGTGAAGCACTATCCATTTTAACAAACTTGTTGCATGTACGTAGAGCGTGAGCCCCTTTGTTGCATAACTTGCAACTAAATTGCTTATGTTTGGTCGATTTTACAAAAAAGCTACGCGTTTTGGCTGACACATCTTTAATTATTCTAGGAATTTTTACATCGTGTTGTTGCCCGATAGCTTCCAAGGTTCTAAACCTTGATTCCAGAAAATCGCAAAAAACTTAAAATGTAGGCAGTTCTATATCTGCTCCCAACTTTTCCTCCCACAACTGTTGGGTGATTGTCGGAAGTTTTCGCACCATAGTAAAAATAAAAATGGTATCCCAATGTTCAACGGGTAATTTCAGATTTCTTAACGAGTGACTGCATTCGACCGACGTATATAAACATTTCTTTAACGCCGCTGCAGATTCTATTTGCGTTGTTGGCTGATCGAAAAATGTTCTGAGATGAGCGTTAACCAAGAACCTTTGATGATCATAACGAGATGTTAGGATATCCCATGCCGGTTTATAATTCCCGTTATTTATAACCAAATGCTGCAGAAGACGTTCGGCTTTATCTCGCAAACTCGATTTAAGATAATGTAACTTTTCTATTTCAGTTAAATCTTTATTCGAATGAATAAGTGACATAAATAAATCACGAAATGCTCGCTAATTGTTATAGTCCCCCGTAAAAATCGGTAATTGTATTTTCGGTAAACGAATAACTGGCTTCTCAACATCGCTTTCAACATTGTTCCTTACTCTAGAACTCACTCTTTGTTCCACTGCAGGAGTTATCTTGTCCAGGGAATCCAGCAACAGTGTTTTGTAATCCAAGTACGCCTCTTTGATCTTTTCAAAGGCCTCTTCCAGCTCTTTCTCCTGTCCTGGTTCGCAGGTTGCAATTCCCTCTTTGTTGTTCTTATTGCTTTCCTCGAAATTTTCCTCCAGTGTTGTGATACGATTATTAATGTAATTTTTTGTCCTTTCCTTCGGTGATCGTTTGTTAAAATTCTCCACATCTTTTTGAAGTTGCCTTAAGATATTTTTTTGCAGCTTCAACGGTGCACTCATAATTGTAAAATTGTACTTGTTATACCGAATAAAATGTTTAAATTTTGAATCTCAACCTACGTTTACCAATCGGCGTTGAAACGATGACTATAGTTTGGCTTGAAGTAGTATGGTTCGTAAGAGAAAAAAAATGTACGGCTATTTCAACTTACGTTCAAGGCGCAAACGTTATTCCAGCTCGACTCGAAAAGAAACGGATGCGTAAGAGAAAAAAAAAAGGTAAGATATGTATTTCAACTTACGTTCGATATCGAAACTGGACGATTTAAAATTCTTTGTTCCTTGTAGTTCAACGGTGCGATTCAACGGTACCGTTCAACGGTGCAGTCCAACGGTGCAGTCCAACGGTGTAGTCCGACGGTGCAATTATTTGCTTGCTATGACCGCCAAAATTATGCTGGAAAATTGATTTATTGCGCAACGCGGGAATCCCGATTTGCACTTTAAAAAAAACTCACTTAATGTCTTAAGCTATGTACTATTTGTGAAAATATATGTATGTACATATATGTATTGCAATAAGTGTGAAATTTTTAAGTTTTGTAAAGTTTAGTTAATGTAATTTGTAAAGTAATTAATGTTAATTCACACACACACACACGGGTTAACAAATAATTAACCTTTAAAATACTCGAAGGACCAATGTTCGATTTGTGTTGAATATTTGATAAATAAAAGATTACACTGCCAACGTTATAAAATGCGTTTTATTCTTAGCCAAATCCAATAGAAGAGAGAGAGAGAGAGATCTCAAAGAGTGACTGACGGAATATATATACATAAACTTTCGTTAAGTTTTTAGTACCTTGTTCAATTATGAATATCCAATGATAATGTAGTGTTTTAACTTCACATAAAATTAATATAACATCGCATATTATAATATAATAATGAATTAATTATATAATGTAATTTTTAAACTGAACATCCAGGGTGCGCGAAATCCTCATATCCAGGGTGCGCGAAATCGTCAAAACCAGGGTACTGGTGACCACCCTGAGGAGTTCGCGCACCCTGGATATGAGGATTTCGCCCACCCTGGATTTGAGGATTTCGCGCACCCTGGATATGAGGATTTCGCGCACCCTGGATATGAGGATTTCGCGCACCCTGGATATAAGTTACCAGTTACCAGTTACCAGTTACCAGTTATCAGTTACCAGTTACCAATTACCTGGTAACTAACTGGTAACTAACTGGTAACTAACTGGTAACTAACTTTTAACTGGTAACTAACTGGTAACTGGTAACTAACTGGTAACTGGTAACTGGTAACTTCTTCTCGGCTTTATGGCTAAGATCAAAGTGTAGCAAACGCCTCATTGACCGCTCGCTGTGTTCTTCCAATCACGTCAATGTCATCAGCGTAAGCTAGCAATTGAACTGACTTCTGGATGATCCTGCCTCTGGTGTTGACTTGTGAGTTACGCACGATCTTCTCAAGGATGATGTTAAAGAAGGCACATGACAATGTGTCACCTTATTTCAGACCTTTTTTGACATTGAAGGTTTAGGTGAGCTCATTACCGACCTTGACGGAGCAGCGAGAGTTCTCCATCGTCATCCTACACAATCTGACGAGTTTGGAAGGAATGCCAAAACTAGACATGGCACTGTATAGCTCGTCCCTATGCACACTGTCATATGCAGCCTTAAAATCGATGAATAGGTGGTGAGTGTCAATTTGCATTTCTTGGGTCTTTTCTAGGATCTGCCGTAATGTGAAGATCTGGCCTGAAACCACACTGATAGGGACCTATCAAGTCATGGACAAACAGCTTCAGACGCTCAGACAATACGGCAGAGAGGATCTTGTATGCGATGTTCAGGAGATTTATCCCTCGGTAGTTGGCGCAGTCAAAGGGGTCTCCTTTTTTGTGAACCGGACAAACGACGCTGAGATTCCACTCATCGGGCATGCTTCCCTCCGACCATATCTTACAAAAGAGCTGATGCATGCGCCCAACCAGGTCATCTCCAGCTGCTTTAAACAGTTCTGCGGGCAGTCCGTCCGCTCCAGCAGTTTTGTTCGCCTTCAGCTTGGATATTGCTATCCTCACCTCGTCTAAGTCGGGGGGACGGAATGCTTGTCTATCATCGTCCAAATTGATTGGAACATTCTGCCTAACTGCAGAAATGATCCTTCCAGATTCTCAGCACAGACTGCGACTCTACTACGAGTTGTCCGTTTTGGTCCCGGCAGGCTTTGATCCGAACCTTGTATCCTCCGGATAGCTGTTTTACCTTTCGGTAAAACTTTCGAACTTCATTTCTGCCATAACACCTTTCCATTTCCTCGACCGCGCGCTTCTCATGCTCCTTCTTTTTCCTTCTTAGAAGCCGGTGCTCTTCCCTTCTTCTCTGTTCGTAGAGCTCACGAACAGCCCTCGTTGTTCGATGCAGCGTCACCTTATAGGCGTCTTGCTTAGCTGCTCCTTGCTCCTTCTGGGTGGTGATGTGAAGCCCAGCACATCAGTGGCAGCTTCTTTGATGGCTTCTTGACAACGTTTCCATTCTTCTTTTATGCTTAGATCAGGAAGCGTCGAACTCTGAGCGAGATTCCGGGAGACTCGGTCGGCAAAGTTCCCAGCAATCGGTTGCGATTGTAGCTTTTCGACATCAAACCGGTTTGGCCTTTCTCGACTCCGTTGCTGTCTCGATATCCGGGTTCTTTCCTCGGCTACAACAAGGTGATGATTCGAGTCAATGTTTGCACCTCGGAAGGTTCGGACATCGAGGATACTGGAGGAGTGTCTGACGTCGATCACAACGTGATCAATGTGGTTGACGGTGGATTGATCAGGAGATCGCCAGGTCCCTTTGTGAATGTCCAGGTGTGGGAACCGCGTGCTAGCCACAGAGAGGTTCTGCCCCGAGGCGAAGTCCAACAGCCTGAGTTCGTCTCCAGCAAAGATGTCCTCTATTCCCAGCTGAACCTTGAAATCTCCTAGAACGATCTTGGTGTCGTAGATGGGGCATCGATCGTATGTTCTTTCTAGGAGATCATAGAAGTCATCCTTGATGTTTTCACCCTTCTCCTCTGTCGGGGCGTGAGCGCAAATTAGAAGTCAAGATGAAGAATCTGACTATACATATAAAAAAAAACTCAAAACAACGAGATGACGCTTACCGTTCCTTTCGAAACAAAAAAACAACATTTAACTGAAACGTTTGCATGACGTCACGATCTACTCCACTTTCATTCAATAATCGCAGTATACTGATACACGCCGCGTCAACTGAATTAACACACATTTTTTCTTAAAGGTTTATTTTAATATTTTTGCAACATTAAATGTTTTTGTATCATTGGCGAAGATGAAACCAATGAGAATGACTCGAAAAATACCGTTACTTTTTTCTTATTCTCTTGGAAAGAGATCTGCCACCTTTGCTTAAAATAACATCATAAATTCGCTGTAGGAATCATACAGCCTCTTCATGTAGTCCAGGGAAATTTCAGTCGAAGCTGACTTATTGTCTGCAATAAGAAGAGCCTCAAATTGACATTTGGAAGCTTAAACTCTTCGTACCTATTCCCAAATGATTTCAGTCTGATTCGATTTCGGTAAACGCGATGAAAATTGACGACATTGAATATTTTGATCCAACTCTTCACTAGTCGCGCCATGTGAATGGGAACGTTATCTTGCTGCAACTTGGGAAAATTTCTCTCCAACCAGATTAAAACAGTCATTTTTGCTGTTTGGACGCGGAGTGTAGGTGAAGTATCAAAAACATATCATAAGTGTATATTAAAAATACTAAAGAACATATGCGCCCCACCAATATAGAAGTTGATGATACTATGATTAAGTCGACAAGTGTAAAAGTATACACACTTGTTATGAAAAAGAATACATCTATTGGCAGTCTGTCACATTTTCTTTTCTTTGATTACTTCACATCTCCGATACTAACTGTTGCTAGTATTAACTTAGTATTGAATCGAACTTCTAATTAGTCGGACGTGTGGAAGAGCTACAAGTTACATTTCTTAATACAATCCTTATCAGTGTCTTAAGTGTGTGTATTTTACAGTCGCAGTTTAGTGCTTAATGCAAAAATTGTAATTTCTTTCAATTGCAAATTTATGGTAAATCAATTGACAAAAAATGGCATCGGAAAGACCGCTTAAAAAAGGAAAATTAATAATCTTCAACATGAATTACGGGAGGGAGGGCTCTCAAAAAGATGTTGAGAATCTAGAAGAAACTTTTAAACGTATAAATGTCGACGTAGAAAACTGTTCAAACTTCGACAACAAAAAAGTTCAGGAAAGAATGCAAAAAGGTTAGAATTTTTTGTTTTTTTCAAATTCGCAGTTCTTTTTGTCAAGAAGTCGGTAAATGTAAGTATGTATATTGATCAATATCGAGTTTCGATCATTATCGAGGATAGATTAGTGAACAAAATTAGTTTTTGTCATCATTCATTTGTAAAAAAGAACAACGTTGAAGGGGTTCGCTCAGCTGGTTTTACAGAAGTCGTGTCAATCTTTCCATTACTCGAGAATAGTTACTTATAATCTGCTATTTTCTTCTTTTTTTTTTTTAATTGCTCTTCGCTTGCATCGAATGCTTTTTCATTTCCCTAAAGTTGGTTTTTGCAGTTGATTTTTGTAAGCTTTAAATGTTTCAATTTTGCTTATGGCCAATAATTAACACCATTGTTTAGTTTTATTCGTTGAGTACGATTCCATTCCAGTTCGCCCTACACCGTACACCTTCATGGTATTTCTTCTGGCTTGAAGACATTTACTCATGTACAACATGCATGCATACATTCAATTCGATTGAATCGACAAAGTCAACCACATTCATTATCAATTTTATCTGTACATTCTATCGACTAACTGAAAATTGATATCAAAATCAAAGAAAATTAGTTTACAAGGGAAACAAGGCTATAATTCTGACTGACTCGTAGCACTTTGTACATCTAGTAACAGATAATCCAATCAATTCGGAGTGTGAACATCCTCTTCGTTATTGCTTTGTAGTTTGGGTCTTGCGGCAACTTTTCAGCGATTTTGACCGATTAGTAATCATTTTTAACGAGCTGCATTATCAATCGGCGGATTTGTTATCGTATAGAACATCCGCAACAGCAAAGTGGCCAATGTATTCAAAGATAGTGAGTTTGATAATTGTGAAACGGTGATTTCATCGAATCATTATTCATAGAAAATGGGGCTGACTTGGCTTTGTGAACTTTAGCAGACTTTTTACTACCGCAAACGAAGACATGAATTTTCAAGTTTATGCATGCGATCTGGTGGCTGGGCAATATCTATCAGTCGCATCTGAGCTGTTTTGTTATGCATAAAATTCAGAAATGATTCAACACATTGCACAGATCTAATATATATATATATATATATCCGTATGCAATGAGCGTTTTTTTTTTGGAAATAAAACATAAATTATTAATGGGAAAGTAAAAACGTTTTATTCAAAGTATTGGCCATTGTTTTCCACACATTTTAACCACCTTTCTGGCAATTTGTGAATACCACGCCAATTAAACTGTTCGTCTTTTAAAGCAAACCAATCAGACACCCAATTTCCGACCTCCTCGTAGGAATCAAAGTGCAGCTCAGCCAATGCGTGTCCCATCGATGAAAACAAATGGTAGTCGGAAGGAGCCAAGTCTGGTGAATACGGCGGGTGGGGAGCAAAATTACCTTGCCGTGTCTTCTGACCCATTCTGGTCGATTCTCGGTCAATGCATGGTTCAAATTTATCATTTGTTGTCGGTAGCGATCAGTATTAACGGTTTCACCAGGTTTTAGGAGCTTGTGGTAAAGCACACCTTTCTGGTCCCACCACACACACAGCATTGTCTTCTTGCCGAATCAATCTGGTTTTGCAGTCGATGCTGATGGTTGTCCCAGATTAACCCATGATTTTTTCCATTTAGGATTCTTAAAATAAATCCATTTTTCATCGCCAGTAACAATCCGATGCAAAACCGATTTTCTTTCGTGTCTTTGAAGCAAAATTTCATCTGTCTTTCATTCAATTCATGTGGCACCCATTTTCCACACTTTTGGATCTTTCCCATAGTTTTTAAAAGGTCAGAAATTTTTTGTTGTGCAACATTTAACATCGCTGCCATTTGCTTTTGACTCAAAGTGTCATTTCCATCCAATATCGTTTGCAATTCGGCGTCTTCAAACTTTTTTGGTGGTCTTCCCCGTTCTTCTTTTCTCACATCAAAATCATTATTTCTGAACCATTGAAACCATCTTTTGCATGTTGCTTCTGATAGAGCGTGATCACCATATGCCTCGATAAGCATTCGATGCGACTCTGCAGCACTTTTCTTCAAATGAAAACAAAAAATTCATGCTTTCCGCAAATCATCACTTTCTGGTACAAAATTCGACATATTTAACACGATGAAAAAATATGATGTTGTCTGTTCAAGGAATTGATGTATACTAAATATTTTTCACAGATGTCATAGCAAACAAACAAAAAAAAAATAAGGGCTCGTTCACAACAAATGTCCCTTATCGAGACATTTGTATCTTGACGCTCACTTCATACGGGTATACCTGAACTATTAAGTTTGTTAGCATTTAATCAGTCACAACTTCTACAAACGTACATTTTTCACAATAAAATTTATCTTATTATTTGTGTGTATTTTGTATATTTTATTTTGACACAATTTACGCAGAAGGAAAATGATAGAACTCGCTCTTTAATAATCCAGTACAACAAAATCCCTTATTTATATTTTCCTAAACAAAGAAAGAAATTCACCATATACAGCTGTGAATAGGAAAATAAAAGTGTCATTATAAAAACTAGATAAATTGGGCATGATTCCGATACTTGCGGCCCCTCCATTGAGTGATGCAGTTTTGTAGGTCTCAGTGAGACGAAGAAAGTATTAGTTTAGTTAGTATTTGCGGCTTAGTTTAGTCGGTATTTGCGATTAAAAACTGTAAAAGTCTACACATAATATATGTGTCAGTTCAAGGAAATAAGATTTCTGGTTATTATTTTTGTTTCTATTGCATACATTTCGGCGCAGAAATGATATACACGTGGTTTATGTTTTTTTTATGGTTTGTGTATTAGCAAAGCTAGTAAAAATACCAAGATGCTACGATCTTTACAAAATGTTTTATTTTCCTACTTGTATTTCCACGGCAATTTGCATCTGCAATTTATAATTTTACAGTTTTATACAGAGCTTAATACAAATGTACTTACTTGGATCCAAGATCAGTACGAAGGCTGCCTTTTATATTTCGGGATTAGAGAACAAACACCAATATATATTCATTGAAAATAGCTTTATTGTTTTTCAAAATATTCCCCATTAAGATCTACACACTTTTGCATACATTTGAACCAATTATCGGAGCACTGATTGAGGTATCTACAAAACATGCATTCTGAACGCATCAACCTCTTCTTCAGGAGTCGGAAAACGTTGACCTCTCATTTCATTTTTTACGTAGGGGAATAAAAAAAAGTCATTCGGTGCCAAATCAGGACTATACGGCGGATGACTTGTCAAATCTATGTTTTGAGTGCTCAAAAATGCACTTGTTTGAGCCGATGTGTGAGAGCTCGCATTGTCGTGGTGAAATGTGATCCGTCTTCGGCGGTTGGTTTTCCTGATTTTCTTGATTTTCTTGATTTTCTTGTTCAACTGGCAAACAATATTTGTGTACCACACAGAATTGACTGTTCTGCGTTGTTCTGGTGGTACGGTTGCGACATGTCCAGTTTTTCCGAAAAGGCGACCATTTGCTTGGAAGTGCTTCGTGCGCGAGCAACTTTTGTTGGATTTGGCTCATTTTGAAACACCCATACAGTCGACTGTTGTTTATTTTCGGGCTCATACGCGTAAATCCACGATTCATCCCTTGTCACGATGTCATAGACGTGTTTCAAAGCACCGCGATCGTATTTTTGTAGCATTTCTTTCCACCAATGGAGACGCGCCTTTTTTTTGAGCGATTGACTAATTGTGTGGAATCTAACGCGAACAAATTTTTTTGACGGTCAAATGTTCATGCAATATTGAATGTATGCTGGTCCCACTAATGCCTAAGGTTGTCTCAATCTCACGATAGGTCACATGACGATTTTGCAATATCAGTTGGCGCACAGCATCAATGGTTTCCGGAACAACAACTGACTTTGGACGACCTTCACGAAATTCGTCTTGGAGTGAACTACGACCTGGGTTGAATTCACCATACCATCGATAAACACTGGTCCTTGATGGTGCTTCACCGTCAAAAATTGAATTAAGTTCATCGATGCACTGTTGTTGAGTTAATGCACGTCGAAAGTTGTAAAAAATAATCGCACCAAAATTTTCACGAATTAGTTCCATTTTTTGGGCGGGATGAATCATTTAAGTTACTGTAAACAACACAAATAGCACTCGTATGTCAAAACATTCTGAGTACGTATAACCTAAAAAATGTTAAACTTTGCGATAAAGCTGGCAGTTGCCAGATTGTAACTCTAGGGTTACCCAATCCCGGAATTTAAAAGACAACCTCCGTATTTCTTTCGGTTGTGAACTCTAGAACCTAACTTTTAATTACTTTTTCTAAAATTTTGCTTAGATTGCTAATTAAATTTATCGGTCTGTAACCAGAAGGATATTCCGCTGGCTTTCCTGGTTTTAATACAGGTACAATTTTTTCTATTTTCTAATTTTTCCAGAAAATATTGGGTCTTAAGACACAAATTTACAAGAAACGTAAGAATGGCAATTTCCCAACAACCCCTGCTTCTTTTATAGTTTGAAACAGTACCATCTGCAGCCGTTTCAGTGTACCGATTGTGTATTTCGTTACCACCTTCGTCTTCAGAATTGGAAGTCAATCGTCTACGTTCATTTGTAATATGTTCATAACACATCACGGAGTTCTTCCGTGCATTGACGGTTTTTGAAAAGATCGTCATAAGAGCCCTGAAAGAGTGGGATAAAGAAAAACAAATTATACCGGACAACAAATTCGGCCCTAGGGCAGGGCAGGATACCATCCATGTCGGTTCCATGTCGTTTCCAAATTGGAACAATGCACAGGTGATTGCGTGATGGACATGGAAAAGCCGTTGGACACTGTTTGATTAGAATGCCTTTTCTTTAAGTTGGTCAGAATCGGGTCAGCCTCAGAATATATACTGCTTTGTACGATCTATGATAACGATAAAAAGTTCGTTGTTAAAAACAGCAACGTAACATTTAGCACAGTATTTCACACGAGTAACGGGTTAAAACGGAAAAGAGACAGTTGATTCGTCGATCCATGCCGCACTTAATAGCGTACGCCGATTATCAGATCAGGCCCGAAAGACGAAGTAATGAACAAAAGTTTGAGCACTATACCAAAAAAAATGCACTGTAGAGATAAGCTTAGAGTAACTTATTAGGGTCTCTTCTTTTTTTTGTTGGAGGTTGGGATAAACTACACTGGAGCGCTCAAACTCAAATAATGGTCCATTTTACTACCAGGCAGTAACCTTCATTTAATGTAATATCTTGGTTTTACGAAGAAAGACCAGAAGGCGCTTCTGTAATATAGAGCTTAGGTTTCAGTTCCCACATCACCGCCGAAAAGCTGCCACCTGATACGAGCAACGGCGGAACATTGACAGAGAAAGTGCTCTGAAGTATTTTTACCTTCTCCACATGTGTCGCAAAGAGTAACATCACAAGGCCGACTTAGGTGCTAAGCGATGGTGAAGTGTCCCGTTAGTACGCCGACAAGTCGTCTGCACTCGTTTCTGTCTAGAGATAGCAGAAAAGACGCGGATTTCTTGCCGACATTTGGGAGCATACAAGTCTTAGCGAATTCAGCCTGCCGATCGAATTAAGGGAAGACTTGCATTCTTGAACTATCTTGGAAGTGTTTAAAGCGTTGAGTAAGGCCTTTAGCACAGCTTGACTGTCGCTGCAGACGCAGATACTTCTTCCCTTCTACCTATTCTTCACAATATAGTTGGTGGCCATTAGGATCGTGAAGACTTCCGCCTGGAAGACCAACGCGAAATTACCTAAGGAGGCGTGAAGTCTGATGTTGTCGTTTTCCAGGAAGGCCCCAGCTCCAGAACCCTCCGTTGTCTTGGAGCCGTCCGTGAAAATCCGACTACATTTCTTTCCCGGATCAGTTTCTGGCCACAGCCAGTTCAGGACACGGGGTAGGTCAACTTTGTATAAGCGTCGCAACTGTATTATTGGTGACCTCGCATCAGACGGCATGTCCATGAGACTTGTATCATAGAAGATGCGGTGTGCGAGGTTATCAAAGCTCCAATGCGAGTGGAACCAAAGGTCATTCCTTTTAATCGAGAGATGGCCTTGAGTGTACATCCCATGATGTGGAGATCAAGAGGGGGGAGATTAATCAGAGCATCAAGAGCAGAGCCAGGCGTGCTGGGGAAAGCCCCTGTGCAGCCGAAACAGGCTTGGGGAAAGCGGCAGTCACGGATTTGCGCGAAAGCTTGTTCCACCAAACAACTGATGCATAAGACAGAAGTGGCCTTATCATTGCCGTGTAGATCCAAAGGGATCTTTTGGGTGATAGACGCCAGGTTTTGCGAAAAACTCCCTTGCATTGCCAGAAGTAAATAAAGATAATTTTAAGTAGCTTTTCTTCTAGAATTATTTTAAGAAATTTGTTTCAATTAAATAAAATTAAACTTAGAACAAAAATAGAATGACTGTTTTTTTTAGTTACGTATCAGATGTTTTTCTAAAATGACTTCTAAACTAATGTTACTCTGCTCAATTTTTGTCAAAACTATAAAGATTTTAAGGAAATTAAAAATTTTGTGCCTCATTCATGATTTTTGTAATTATTAACTTTGGTTGTTGCTTCATGTCCATTTCACTGCTTGGAACCGTGCAACAGTAACTTTGACAGGCATTGGTATAAGTGTCAAAAAAGAGCTTTAAAGAAATAATTATTTAGTTGAAACTAATACAGTCATGGTATCATCACAAAAAAAGAAAATTAAAAGAAGAAATACCAAAAACAGTAATTTTGACTGGTCTGGTATATTCAGTGTTAAGAAAGAGTCAGCTATTAAACGTGATGAAGTTACATCCCACATTAGATTATTAATTTTAAAAGTTGTTTTTAAAATTTAAAAAAAAAATGAAAATCATTTCGATTATTTCCAGTAAGAACTGAAGATTTTAGTGCATACGACTATCTTGTGATAGCGTGGGGATCACATGGGGAAGAGGATGGCATTTTAAAGTTGAGAAACAATACAAAAAATCTAATACAGTTGCAGAAGGTGCTTTTGACACCGATGTGTAAAAATAGAACACTTTCGAAAAAATTGAAATGGATCATCACCCAAGCATGCCGCGGTAATCTATCGCCAGAAGGAGAAACCTCAGCTCCAGAAGCCGAGTCTTACGATCCTAAATATTACTTAATATCGTATAGTTCACAAGAAGGTAAATATTTTTACAAATGTTAACTTATGGTGTTACAAAATTTTTTGTTTTTTTTGTGTTTACGTCTATAAAATATAATACCATTTATTTGCAGGGTGCGAGTCGTATCGCCATTTAGGATCTGGCTCGTTTTTCATTCAATATTTATGCTATCAAATTTCATTGGATTACAATCGATTTGATATTATTACTATTTTGAAAACTGTAAGCAGAAAAGTGGATGAATTCGTTAAGGCTAAATTGGGACTGAGGTGTGTACATTACATTTCTTTTAAATCGCATTTAATCTATTTTATTATTTTTTATGAACCCCGCAGACAAACTCCATGCAATGAAGAAAACTTCGGCGAGTCATTCAAATTTTCATTTTTGGCGTCAAACGCAGAAGACTAAGTGCGATTGTGAATACATGTTCTAAAAAAACACAACCATTTGTATTTCCATTAAGCTAAATACATAGTCTGCAATTAAACAAGCCAGCACTGTAGCAAAAACAGAAATACGAGGTCTGTTCAAAAAATTACATGGCAATGTGAATTGATCATACATTCATATATATGGCATAACTAAGCTCAATATATTTTCTGCAGTTATCTGACCATTACCAGTCGTCTTATATGCTACAGAAGATTTAAACAAAACAGAATTTTCAAATTTCGCGGCCAACATACATTCGATTATCGATTTTTTCGATTATTATTATTTTCGTACACTCGTCTCGAACATTGATGATTCTTCATTCAATTTGAAAATTTTTTTAACACATCTCGTATAAAGTTTTATTTTAATTGTTTGGTTCCGACGCGCTTGGGTGAAAATTCGGACGATTGCTCTCAATCAGGCGAGATGCTAAAAAGACTTATTTACGACTTTAACGACAATTAACCTGTGTCTGATGCGATAAGCATTAACAAGTGGGAGATCTACCAGTGTTTTTTTTTAAATAAAACAGTAATTTCTAATGCGAAAGTAAAAGCATTTTATTCGAAGTAATGGCCATTGTTTTCAACACATTTTGACCACCTTTCTGGCAATTTGTGAATAACACGCCAATAAAATTGTTCGTCTTTTAAAGCAAACCAACCAGACACCCAATTTTCGACCTACTCGTAGGAATCAAAGTGCAACACAGCCAATGCGTGTCCCATCGATGAAAACAAATGGTAGTCGGAAGGAGCCAAGTTTGGTGAATATGGCGGGTGGGGTTGCTGCTCCCAGCCAAGTGTCACCAGTTACCTGGTGACTGGGGACTGGTGACTGGTAACTGGTAAATGGTAACTGGTAACAGGTAACTGGTAACTGGTAACTGGTAACTGGTAACTAGTAACTGGTAACTGGTAACTGGTAACTGGTAACTGGTTACTGGTAACTGGTAACTGGTTATTGGTAACTGCTAACTGGTAACTGGTAACTGGTAACTGGTAACTGGTAACTGGTAACTGGTAACTGGTAACTGGTAACTGGTAACTGGTAACTGGTAACTGGTAACTGGTAAATGGTAACTGCTAACTGGTAACTGGTAACTGGTAACTGGTAACTGGCAACTGGTAACTGGTAACTGGTAACTGGTAACTGGTAACTGGTAACAGGTAACAGGTAACTGGTAACTGGTAACTGGTGGTTTATATTAGTTAGTTACTGGTGGCTGGTGACTGGTGACTAGTGACTGGTGACGCGAAATCCTCAAATCCAGGGTGCGCGAAATCCTCAAGTCCAGGGTGCGCGAAATCCTCAAATCCAGGGTGCGCGAAATCCTCATATCCACGGTGCGCGAAATCCTCAAATCCAGGGTTGGCGAAATCCCCATATCCAGGGTGCACGAAATCCTCATATCCAGGGTGCGCGAAATCCTCAAATCCAGGGTGCGCGAAATCCTCATATCCAGGGTGCGCGAAATCCTCAAATCCAGGGTGCGCGAAATCCCCAAATCCAGGGTGCGTGAAATCCTCAAATCCAGGGTGCGCGAAATCCTCATATCCAGTGTTCGATTAGTGTTGAATAATTGATAAATAAAAGATTACACTGTCAACGTTATAAAATGCGTTTTATTCTTAGCCAAATCCAATAGAAGAGAGAGAGAGAGATCTCAAAGAGTGACTGACGGAATATATATAATATATAAGTTTTTAGTACCTTGTTCAATTATGAATATCCAATGATAATGTAGTGTTTTAACTTCACATAAAATTAATATAACATCGCATATTATAATATAATAATGAATTAATTATATAATGTAATTTTTAAACTGAACATCCTCCCCAGCTGTGCGCGATGTACTTCAAAATGAACAGAGCAAACATCATATGGACCCTCCGTCGCCCTATGTTGCAATTCGCCGAATTCGCCCTATTTTGCATACATCTTATCATCAAAATTCATCTTGTCTTATCATCTTCCTTGGTTAGTTGACAGAAGACGTTGATCGGGTTGATGTTTGTTTGTTTACCGTGTGCGGTCCGGTTGATGTTCGTTCATTTGTGTGTGCTGCGGTGTTGTGTCGTATAATTTAAGCTTAGAGAAATAAAAAGTTGGAGTAAATTTCAGGTAGATAATCTAATTAGCTAGAATTATAATTAAAGTAAGTTTCAGGTTTCGTGGATTTTTTTTCGGGTATTAGTCATCTCTACTTGCGTGGCGCGATCCGTTATCCCAAGCCGTAATGGACCGCTCATCCATTCAAGACGATTGGGTTGTAATGTAGTGACGTCAACATATGTAAAGGTCTTTTTTTTTTTTTGATTTGTACATGATTTAATGTACATGCCAGTTATACATATGTGATTTATGTAAGTGAAGTGTAGGTGAAGTGTGGTGTTGTGACTCCCTTTAGTGCGTGTTTCTGGGAAAAATAACTTAAAATTAAAATTAGTGAAATGTGTTTTTTTTTTTTTTTGTAGATTAGTGAGAAACATAAAGTGCATGATATGTGACGATCGCAACGGTTGTTTGTGTGTGAATATGTTTGTGTACCACGAATTTGATGCGTTTGGTTTGTTTCAGTATTTCGATTTCGTTTTGTCCCCCAAATGTAAACAAATTCGCAAAATCAGAGGACGATGAACCGGATCGATGAAATAAAACAAGTGATGTGTCGGGTAAGTTTGCGGTTAGTACTAAGTTATTTCGTTGAATAATATATGTAAAATGTGTGTTTGAGTGTTTTTTGTTACGTCTTTTAGTAAATATTAGTTTTAAGTTAATTGTGTAGTGCTTGTGTTTATAAATTATTTATTTTATTAGTTGTAAGTTGATTGTGTAGTGCAAGTGTTGATAAATTGTTTGAATAAAAATTTTAATGCTTATTTAATTCGTTGTTGGTTTTGATAACTTGGAGTGTGGCTTTGTTTACTTGGCGTGTGGGTTGCCGTCGGTAATGTTACTTTCATCCGGGGTCTTATTGGATGGCAAAATGCATATTTTTGTAATTGGCCTTTTCATTTCTCCTCTCGCGGTCTTTAGGGTTACGACTCGAACCAAATTATCCTCACCTGTGTGTGTTGCAACGACGCGCGCCAGATTCCATTTGGTGGGTGGCAAGTGATCCTCTTTTGTTAAGACCAATTCTCCAACTTTCGGCTGTCTTTCCTCTTTTAGCCACTTGGGTCTTTGCTGGAGACGTGTTAAGTATTCCGACTGCCACTTTTTCCAGAATGCTTGTTGCGCTTGTTGAATTTTCTGCCATCTCTGTAGAGGTCCGATTTTTATATCTGTCATATCCCCTTGTGGAAGTGCATCGATAGATCTCCCAATTAGAAAGTGACCAGGGGTGATCGCCGTAAAATCGTGTGGATTGTTGGTCATCGGACATAATGGCCTTGAATTAAGGCATGCTTCGATCTGGTGCAGCAATGTCGTGAGTTCCTCAAATGTGTAGGTCTCTTCTCTGGTGACGCGCTTGAGATGTTGCTTAATGGACTTCACTCCGGCCTCCCACAATCCACCGAAATGGGGCGATGCTGGCGGAATAAATTGCCACTGGATTCCTTCAATGGCTTGCATCTCTGCTACTGTGGTCCAGTCCATTTTCGCCTCCTTAAGAAGTCTCCCCAGTTCGCGGGTAGCACCTACAAAATTGGTGGCGTTGTCACTGAATATATTTGTACACCTTCCTCTTTGTGACATAAATCGTCGAAACGCTGCTAAAAAGGCTTGAGTGGTAAGGTCACTAACTTATTCAATATGTATAGCTTTGGTGGCTAAACAGATAAAAATTGCAAAATATGCTTTATACCTTTTCGCGTTCCGTCCTCTCCAAGTCTTTACTTCAATAGGGCCTGCATAATCGACCCCTGTGTTGGTAAATGGGGATGATACGCATACTCTGGGGGCTGGCAAGTTGCCCATCAGCTGATGCAATGCTTTTGCCCTATACCTGTAACATGTGACGCATCTGTTGATGACACCTTTTACTGTGTTTTTCCAGTAAGGACCTCGCGTGTGCATCTTCAATCGACAGTTTCGTGAAATGATGATTCCCACGAAGTATGATAGGATGCTGTTGGTCATATGTGAGTTCCGAGTTTTGTAATTTACCTCCAACTCTCAAGATTCCTTCCGTGTCGGTGTACGCGCAGAGTAATTTGGGTGTCTTAAAATTATTATTTCCCTGAAACATCTCTGATTGAGCCCTTTTGATGATGTTTATAAGTGCAGTGTCAAGTTCCTTCACAGTAAGTACGCCGAACAGTCTGTTTTCCGGTTTTTTCTTTAAATTGGTCAAAATCGCATGCAATAAGCCACGATTCGTGTTAATTGACCAAGGTTTTATTTGGATTCAATCAACTTGTCCAAACGATTTGTTACCTGTGTGACTGTATGTGCTTTAACAGTTCTTTTCTCTTCCTCTGTTTCTTGTGCTGTTGGCTGTGGTGGTTGTTCGAAATGCCACGATCTTCTAAGAAAGTCCGGCCCGTTCCACCAGAGGGTGTTGGTTATCAACGCTGATGGCCTCATCCCTCTCGAAGCTATATCAGCAGGGTTCAGCTCACTCGGAACGTGCTTCCAACTATCTTGTTTAACGAGCCGTTGTATTTCAGCAACCCTATTATTGACGAACGTTGCCCATTTCGTTGGAGGTCCTGCTATCCATGATAATGCCACTGTAGAGTCGATCCATGCAAATTGCTTGACCGGTTGCAATCCCAAAATTTTTGCTGTGTAATTCAATAATGTAGCCAGGAGGACTGCCCCGCAGAGTTCCAGACGTGGCAGCGTCTGCGTTTTTACCGGCGCTACTCGCGTTTTGGCTATTAACACCTTCATATGGATTTCACCAGAGGCATCCAGCACGCGCAGGTAAACTACTGCTCCATATGCCTTTTCCGATGCATCCCCGAATCCGTGAAGCTGGATATCCTGATTCGTTCCAAGCTGATGGATCCATCGCGGCACCTGTATCTGATCCAGTTGGGAAAGGTCATCACAAAAGGCAGCCCATTCTTTTTGCAGGTCTTTTGGAACAGGTACATCCCAGTCGCACTGCTCTTTCCAAAGCCTTTGCATAAGTATTTTCCCTTTGACGACAATGGGCGCGATCCATCCCATCGGATCAAATAATTTGGAGATAGTTGAAAGCATGCTTCTCTTGGTAGGATTCGCTGCGTTAGCTGAGATACTATGGAATGACAGTGTATCCTTTTCCGGAAACCATTTGATTCCTAGAATTGACTGTTCTGCGTTGTTCTGGTGGTACGGTTGCGACATGTCCAGTTTTTCCGAAAAGGCGACCATTTGCTTGGAAGTGCTTCGTGCGCGAGCAACTTTTGTTGGATTTGGCTCATTTTGAAACACCCATACAGTCGACTGTTGTTTATTTTCGGGCTCATACGCGTAAATCCACGATTCATCCCTTGTCACGATGTCATAGACGTGTTTCAAAGCACCGCGATCGTATTTTTGTAGCATTTCTTTCCACCAATGGAGACGCGCCTTTTTTTTGAGCGATTGACTAATTGTGTGGAATCTAACGCGAACAAATTTTTTTGACGGTCAAATGTTCATGCAATATTGAATGTATGCTGGTCCCACTTATGCCTAAGGTTGTCTCAATCTCACGATAGGTCACATGACGATTTTGCAATATCAGTTGGCGCACAGCATCAATGGTTTCCGGAACAACAACTGACTTTGGACAACCTTCACGAAATTCGTCTTGGAGTGAACTACGACCTGGGTTGAATTCACCATACCATCGATAAACACTGGTCCTTGATGGTGCTTCACCGTCAAAAATTGAATTAAGTTCATCGATGCACTGTTGTTGAGTTAATGCACGTCGAAAGTTGTAAAAAATAATCGCACCAAAATTTTCACGAATTAGTTCCATTTTTTGGGCGGGATGAATCATTTAAGTTACTGTAAACAACACAAATAGCACTCGTATGTCAAAACATTCTGAGTACGTATAACCTAAAAAATGTTAAACTTTGCGATAAAGCTGGCAGTTGCCAGATTGTAACTCTAGGGTTACCCAATCCCGGAATTTAAAAGACAACCTCCGTATTTCTTTCGGTTGTGAACTCTAGAACCTAACTTTTAATTACTTTTTCTAAAATTTTGCTTAGATTGCTAATTAAATTTATCGGTCTGTAACCAGAAGGATATTCCGCTGGCTTTCCTGGTTTTAATACAGGTACAATTTTTTCTATTTTCTAATTTTTCCAGAAAATATTGGGTCTTAAGACACAAATTTACAAGAAACGTAAGAATGGCAATTTCCCAACAACCCCTGCTTCTTTTATAGTTTGAAACAGTACCATCTGCAGCCGTTTCAGTGTACCGATTGTGTATTTCGTTACCACCTTCGTCTTCAGAATTGGAAGTCAATCGTCTACGTTCATTTGTAATATGTTCATAACACATCACGGAGTTCTTCCGTGCATTGACGGTTTTTGAAAAGATCGTCATAAGAGCCCTGAAAGAGTGGGATAAAGAAAAACAAATTATACCGGACAACAAATTCGGCCCTAGGGCAGGGCAGGATACCATCCATGTCGGTTCCATGTCGTTTCCAAATTGGAACAATGCACAGGTGATTGCGTGATGGACATGGAAAAGCCGTTGGACACTGTTTGATTAGAATGCCTTTTCTTTAAGTTGGTCAGAATCGGGTCAGCCTCAGAATATATACTGCTTTGTACGATCTATGATAACGATAAAAAGTTCGTTGTTAAAAACAGCAACGTAACATTTAGCACAGTATTTCACACGAGTAACGGGTTAAAACGGAAAAGAGACAGTTGATTCGTCGATCCATGCCGCACTTAATAGCGTACGCCGATTATCAGATCAGGCCCGAAAGACGAAGTAATGAACAAAAGTTTGAGCACTATACCAAAAAAAATGCACTGTAGAGATAAGCTTAGAGTAACTTATTAGGGTCTCTTCTTTTTTTTGTTGGAGGTTGGGATAAACTACACTGGAGCGCTCAAACTCAAATAATGGTCCATTTTACTACCAGGCAGTAACCTTCATTTAATGTAATATCTTGGTTTTCCGAAGAAAGACCAGAAGGCGCTTCTGTAATATAGAGCTTAGGTTTCAGCTCCCACATCACCGCCGAAAAGCTGCCACCTGATACGAGCAACGGCGGAACATTGACAGAGAAAGTGCTCTGAAGTATTTTTACCTTCTCCACATGTGTCGCAAAGAGTAACATCACAAGGCCGACTTAGGTGCTAAGCGATGGTGAAGTGTCCCGTTAGTACGCCGACAAGTCGTCTGCACTCGTTTCTGTCTAGAGATAGCAGAAAAGACGCGGATTTCTTGCCGACATTTGGGAGCATACAAGTCTTAGCGAATTCAGCCTGCCGATCGAATTAAGGGAAGACTTGCATTCTTGAACTATCTTGGAAGTGTTTAAAGCGTTGAGTAAGGCCTTTAGCACAGCTTGACTGTCGCTGCAGACGCAGATACTTCTTCCCTTCTACCTATTCTTCACAATATAGTTGGTGGCCATTAGGATCGTGAAGACTTCCGCCTGGAAGACCAACGCGAAATTACCTAAGGAGGCGTGAAGTCTGATGTTGTCGTTTTCCAGGAAGGCCCCAGCTCCAGAACCCTCCGTTGTCTTGGAGCCGTCCGTGAAAATCCGACTACATTTCTTTCCCGGATCAGTTTCTGGCCACAGCCAGTTCAGGACACGGGGTAGGTCAACTTTGTATAAGCGTCGCAACTGTATTATTGGTGACCTCGCATCAGACGGCATGTCCATGAGACTTGTATCATAGAAGATGCGGTGTGCGAGGTTATCAAAGCTCCAATGCGAGTGGAACCAAAGGTCATTCCTTTTAATCGAGAGATGGCCTTGAGTGTACATCCCATGATGTGGAGATCAAGAGGGGGGAGATTAATCAGAGCATCAAGAGCAGAGCCAGGCGTGCTGGGGAAAGCCCCTGTGCAGCCGAAACAGGCTTGGGGAAAGCGGCAGTCACGGATTTGCGCGAAAGCTTGTTCCACCAAACAACTGATGCATAAGACAGAAGTGGCCTTATCATTGCCGTGTAGATCCAAAGGGATCTTTTGGGTGATAGACGCCAGGTTTTGCGAAAAACTCCCTTGCATTGCCAGAAGTAAATAAAGATAATTTTAAGTAGCTTTTCTTCTAGAATTATTTTAAGAAATTTGTTTCAATTAAATAAAATTAAACTTAGAACAAAAATAGAATGACTGTTTTTTTTAGTTACGTATCAGATGTTTTTCTAAAATGACTTCTAAACTAATGTTACTCTGCTCAATTTTTGTCAAAACTATAAAGATTTTAAGGAAATTAAAAATTTTGTGCCTCATTCATGATTTTTGTAATTATTAACTTTGGTTGTTGCTTCATGTCCATTTCACTGCTTGGAACCGTGCAACAGTAACTTTGACAAAAAAGAGCTTTAAAGAAATAATTATTTAGTTGAAACTAATACAGTCATGGTATCATCACAAAAAAAGAAAATTAAAAGAAGAAATACCAAAAACAGTAATTTTGACTGGTCTGGTATATTCAATGTTAAGAAAGAGTCAGCTATTAAACGTGATGAAGTTACATCCCACATTAGATTATTAATTTTAAAAGTTGTTTTTAAAATTTAAAAAAAAAATGAAAATCATTTCGATTATTTCCAGTAAGAACTGAAGATTTTAGTGCATACGACTATCTTGTGATAGCGTGGGGATCACATGGGGAAGAGGATGGCATTTTAAAGTTGAGAAACAATACAAAAAATCTAATACAGTTGCAGAAGGTGCTTTTGACACCGATGTGTAAAAATAGAACACTTTCGAAAAAATTGAAATGGATCATCACCCAAGCATGCCGCGGTAATCTTTCGCCAGAAGGAGAAACCTCAGCTCCAGAAGCCGAGTCTTACGATCCTAAATATTACTTAATATCGTATAGTTCACAAGAAGGTAAATATTTTTACAAATGTTAACTTATGGTGTTACAAACATTTTTTTTTTTTTTTTGTATTTACGTCTATAAAATATAATACCATTTTTTGCAGGGTGCGAGTCGTATCGCCATTTAGGATCTGGCTCGTTTTTCATTCAATATTTATGCTATCAAATTTCATTGGATTACAATCGATTTGATATTATTACTATTTTGAAAACTGTAAGCAGAAAAGTGGATGAATTCGTTAAGGCTAAATTGGGACTGAGGTGTGTACATTACATTTCTTTTAAATCGCATTTAATCTATTTTATTATTTTTTATGAACCCCGCAGACAAACTCCATGCAATGAAGAAAACTTCGGCGAGTCATTCAAATTTTCATTTTTGGCGTCAAACGCAGAAGACTAAGTGCGATTGTGAATACATGTTCTAAAAAAAACACAACCATTTGTATTTCCATTAAGCTAAATACATAGTCTGCAATTAAACAAGCCAGCACTGTAGCAAAAACAGAAATACGAGGTCTGTTCAAAAAATTACATGGCAATGTGAATTGATCATACATTCATATATATGGCATAACTAAGCTCAATATATTTTCTGCAGTTATCTGACCATTACCAGTCGTCTTATATGCTACAGAAGATTTAAACAAAACAGAATTTTCAAATTTCGCGGCCAACATACATTCGATTATCGATTTTTTCGATTATTATTATTTTCGTACACTCGTCTCGAACATTGATGATTCTTCATTCGATTTGAAAATTTTTTTAACACATCTCGTATAAAGTTTTATTTTAATTGTTTGGTTCCGACGCGCTTGGGTGAAAATTCGGACGATTGCTCTCAATCAGGCGATATGCTAAAAAGACTTATTTACGACTTCAACGACAATTAACCTGTGTCTGATGCGATAAGCATTAACAAGTGGGAGATCTACCAGTGTTTTTTTTTTAAATAAAACAGTTATTTCTAATGCGAAAGTAAAAGCATTTTATTCAAAGTATTGGCCATTGTTTTCAACACATTTTGACCACCTTTCTGGCAATTTGTGAATAACACGCCAATAAAATTGTTCGTCTTTTAAAGCAAACCAACCAGACACCCAATTTTCGACCTACTCGCAGGAATCAAAGTGCAACACAGCCAATGCGTGTCCCATCGATGAAAACAAATGGTAGTCGGAAGGAGCCAAGTTTGGTGAATATGGCGGGTGGGGTTGCTGCTCCCAGCCAAGTGTCACCAGTTAGCTGGTGACTGGGGACTGGTGACTGGTAACTGGTAACTGGTAACTGGTAACTGGTAACTGGTAACTGGTAACTGGTAACTGGTAACTGGTAACTGGTAACTGGTAACTGGTAACTGGTAACTGGTAACTGGTAACTGGTAACTGGTAACTGGTTATTGGTAACTGGTAACTGGTAACTGGTAACTGGTAACTGGTAACTGGTAACTGGTAACTGGTAACTGGTAACTGGTAACAGGTAACTGGTAACTGGTAACTAGTAACTGGTAACTGGTAACTGGTAACTGGTAACTGGTTACTGGTAACTGGTAACTGGTAACTGGTAACTGGTAACTGGTAACAGGTAACAGGTAACTGGTAACTGGTAACTGGTAACTGGTAACTGGTAACTGGTTATTGGTAACTGGTAACTGGTAACTGGTAACTGGTAACTGGTAACTGGTAACTGGTAACTGGTAACTGGTAACTGGTAACTGGTAATTGGTAACTGGTAACAGGTAACTGGTAAATGGTAACTGTTAACTGGTAACTGGTAACTGGTAACTGGTAACTGGTAACAGGTAACAGGTAACTGGTAACTGGTAACTGGTGGTTTATATTAGTTAATTACTGGCGGCTGGTGACTGGTGACTGGTCACTGGTGACACGAAATCCTCAAATCCAGGGTGCGCGAAATCCTCATATCCAGGGTGGGCGAAATCCTCAAATCCAGGGTGCGCGAAATCTTCATATCCAGGGAGCGCGAAATCCTCATATCCAAGGTGAGCGAAATCCTCACAATCAGGGTGGGCGAAATCCTCAAATCCAGGGTGCGCGAAATCCTCATATTCAGGGTGGTCACCAGTCACCAGTGACCAGTCACCAGTCACCAGTCACCAGTCACCAGTCACCGACCACTAGGGTCGGACCACTAGGGTCGGACCACTAGGGTCGGACCACTAGGGTCGGACCACTAGGGTCGGACCACTAGGGTCGGACCACTAGGGTCAGACCACTAGGGTCAGACCACTAGGGTCAGACCACTAGGGTCGGACCACTAGGGTCAGACCACTAGGGTCAGACCACTAGGGTCAGACCACTAGGGTCAGACCACTAGGGTCAGACCACTAGGGTCAGACCACTAGGGTCAGACCACTAGGGTCAGACCACTAGGGTCAGACCACTAGGGTCAGACCACTAGGGTCAGACCACTAGGGTCAGACCACTAGGGTCAGACCACTAGGGTCAGACCACTAGGGTCAGACCACTAGGGTCAGACCACTAGGGTCAGACCACTAGGGTCAGACCACTAGGGTCAGACCACTAGGGTCAGACCACTAGGGTCAGACCACTAGGGTCAGACCACTAGGGTCAGACCACTAGGGTCAGACCACTAGGGTCAGACCACTAGGGTCAGACCACTAGGGTCAGACCACTAGGGTCAGACCACTAGGGTCAGACCACTAGGGTCAGACCACTAGGGTCAGACCACTAGGGTCAGACCACTAGGGTCAGACCACTAGGGTCAGACCACTAGGGTCAGACCACTAGGGTCAGACCACTAGGGTCAGACCACTAGGGTCAGACCACTAGGGTCAGACCACTAGGGTCAGACCACTAGGGTCAGACCACTAGGGTCAGACCACTAGGGTCAGACCACTAGGGTCAGACCACTAGGGTCAGACCACTAGGGTCAGACCACTAGGGTCAGACCACTAGGGTCAGACCACTAGGGTCAGACCACTAGGGTCAGACCACTAGGGTCAGACCACTAGGGTCAGACCACTAGGGTCAGACCACTAGGGTCAGACCACTAGGGTCAGACCACTAGGGTCAGACCACTAGGGTCAGACCACTAGGGTCAGACCACTAGGGTCAGACCACTAGGGTCAGACCACTAGGGTCAGACCACTAGGGTCAGATCACTAGGGTCAGACCACTAGGGTCAGATCACTAGGGTCAGACCACTAGGGTCAGACCACTAGGGTCAGACCACTAGGGTCAGACCACTAGGGTCAGACCACTAGGGTCAGACCACTAGGGTCAGACCACTAGGGTCAGACCACTAGGGTCAGACCACTAGGGTCAGACCACTAGGGTCAGACCACTAGGGTCAGACCACTAGGGTCAGACCACTAGGGTCAGACCACTAGGGTCAGACCACTAGGGTCAGACCACTAGGGTCAGACCACTAGGGTCAGACCACTAGGGTCAGACCACTAGGGTCAGACCACTAGGGTCAGACCACTAGGGTCAGACCACTAGGGTCAGACCACTAGGGTCAGACCACTAGGGTCAGACCACTTGGGTCAGACCACTAGGGTCAGACCACTAGTGTTACCAGTCACCAGTCACCAGTCACCAGTCACCAGGTAACTGGTAACTGGTAACTGGTAACTGGTAACTGGTAACTGGTAACTGGTAACTGGTAACTGGTAACTGGTAACTGGTAACTGGTAACTGGTAACTGGTAACTGGTAACTGGTAACTGGTAACTGGTAACTGGTAACTGGTAACTGGTAACTGGTAACTGGTAACTGGTAACTGGTAAATGGTAACTGGTAACTGGTAACTGGTAACTGGTAACTGGTAACTGGTAACTGGTAACTAGTAACTGGTAACTGGTTACTGGTAACTGGTAACTGGTTATTGGTAACTGCTAACTGGTAACTGGTAACTGGTAACTGGTAACTGGTAACTGGTAACTGGTAACTGGTAACTGGTAACTGGTAACTAGTAACTGGCAACTGGTAACTGGTAACTGGTAACTGGTAACTGGTAACTGGTAACTGGTAACTGGTAACAGGTAACAGGTAACTGGTAACTGGTGGTTTATATTAGTTAGTTACTGGTGGCTGGTGACTGGTGACTGGTGACGCGAAATCCTCAAATCCAGGGTGCGCGAAATCCTCATATCCAGGGTGGGCGAAATCCTCAAATCCAGGGTGCGCGAAATCTTCATATCCAGGGAGCGCGAAATCCTCATATCCAAGGTGCGCGAAATCCTCACAATCAGGGTGGGCGAAATCCTCAAATCCAGGGTGCGCGAAATCCTCATATTCAGGGTGGTCACCAGTCACCAGTCACCAGTCACCAGTCACCAGTCACCAGTCACCAGTCACCAGTCACCAGTCACCAGTCACCAGTCACAAGTCACCAGTCACCAGTCACAAGTCACCACTCTCCAATCACTTGTCACTAGTCACTAGGCAACAGCCACCAGTCGGGTCGGACCACTAGGGTCGGACCACTAGGCAACAGCCACCAGTCGGGTCGGACCACTAGGGTCGGACCACTAGGGTCGGACCACTAGGGTCGGACCACTAGGGTCGGACCACTAGGGTCGGACCACTAGGGTCGGACCACTAGGGTCGGACCACTAGGGTCGGACCACTAGGGTCGGACCACTAGGGTCGGACCACTAGGGTCGGACCACTAGGGTCGGACCACTAGGGTCGGACCACTAGGGTCGGACCACTAGGGTCGGACCACTAGGGTCGGACCACTAGGGTCGGACCACTAGGGTCGGACCACTAGGGTCGGACCACTAGGGTCGGACCACTAGGGTCGGACCACTAGGGTCGGACCACTAGGGTCGGACCACTAGGGTCGGACCACTAGGGTCGGACCACTAGGGTCGGACCACTAGGGTCGGACCACTAGGGTCGGACCACTAGGGTCGGACCACTAGGGTCGGACCACTAGGGTCGGACCACTAGGGTCGGACCACTAGGGTCGGACCACTAGGGTCGGACCACTAGGGTCGGACCACTAGGGTCGGACCACTAGGGTCGGACCACTAGGGTCGGACCACTAGGGTCGGACCACTAGGGTCGGACCACTAGGGTCGGACCACTAGGGTCGGACCACTAGGGTCGGACCACTAGGGTCGGACCACTAGGGTCGGACCACTAGGGTCGGACCACTAGGGTCGGACCACTAGGGTCGGACCACTAGGGTCGGACCACTAGGGTCGGACCACTAGGGTCGGACCACTAGGGTCGGACCACTAGGGTCGGACCACTAGGGTCGGACCACTAGGGTCGGACCACTAGGGTCGGACCACTAGGGTCGGACCACTAGGGTCGGACCACTAGGGTCGGACCACTAGGGTCGGACCACTAGGGTCGGACCACTAGGGTCGGACCACTAGGGTCGGACCACTAGGGTCGGACCACTAGGGTCGGACCACTAGGGTCGGACCACTAGGGTCGGACCACTAGGGTCGGACCACTAGGGTCGGACCACTAGGGTCGGACCACTAGGGTCGGACCACTAGGGTCGGACCACTAGGGTCGGACCACTAGGGTCGGACCACTAGGGTCGGACCACTAGGGTCGGACCACTAGGGTCGGACCACTAGGGTCGGACCACTAGGGTCGGACCACTAGGGTCGGACCACTAGGGTCGGACCACTAGGGTCGGACCACTAGGGTCGGACCACTAGGGTCGGACCACTAGGGTCGGACCACTAGGGTCGGACCACTAGGGTCGGACCACTAGGGTCGGACCACTAGGGTCGGACCACTAGGGTCGGACCACTAGGGTCGGACCACTAGGGTCAAACAACTAGTGTTACCAGTCACCAGTCACCAGTCACCAGTCACCAGGTAACTGGTAACTGGTAACTGGTAACTGGTAACTGGTAACTGGTAACTGGTAACTGGTAACTTTTAACTGGTAACTGGTAACTGGTAACTGGTAACTGGTAACTGGTAACTGGTAACTGGTAACTGGTAACTGGTAACTGGTAACTGGTAACTGGTAACTGGTAACTGGTAACTGGTAACTGGTAACTGGTAACTGGTAAATGGTAACTGGTAACAGGTAACTGGTAACTGGTAACTGGTAACTGGTAACTAGTAACTGGTAACTGGTAACTGGTAACTGGTTACTGGTAACTGGTAACTGGTTATTGGTAACTGCTAACTGGTAACTGGTAACTGGTAACTGGTAACTGGTAACTGGTATCTGGTAACTGGTAACTGGTAACTGGTAACTGGTAACTGGTAACTGGTAACTGGTAACTGGTAACTGGTAACTGGTAACTGGTAACTGGTAACTGGTAAATGGTAACTGGTAACTGGTAACTGGTAACTGGTAACTGGTAACTGGCAACTGGTAACTGGTAACTGGTAACTGGTGGTTTATTTTAGTTAGTTAATGGTGACTGGTGGTTTATTTTAGTTAGTTACTGGTGACTGGTGGTTTATTTTAGTTAGTTACTTGTGACTGGTGGTTTATTTTAGTTAGTTACTGGTGACTGGTGACTGGTGAGTGGCAAGTGGTGACTGGTAACTGGTGACTGGTGGCTGATGACTTGTGACTGGTGACTGGTGGCTGTTGCCTAGTGACTGGAGACTCGTGACTGGTAACTGGTAACTGGTAACTGGTAACTGGTAACTGGTAACTGGTGGTTTATTTTAGTTAGTTACTGGTGACTTGTGGTTTATTTTAGTTAGTTACTGGTGACTGGTGACTGGTGGTTTATTTTAGTTAGTTACTGGTGACTGGTGGTTTATTTTAGTTAGTTACTGGTGACTGGTGGTTTATTTTAGTTAGTTACTGGTGACTGGTGACTGGTGAGTGGCAAGTGGTGACTGGTAACTGGTGACTGGTGGCTGATGACTTGTGACTGGTGACTGGTGGCTGTTGCCTAGTGACTAGTGACTAGTGACTGGAGAGTGGTGACTGGTGACTCTTGACTGGTGACTGGTAAATGGTAACTGGTAACTGGTAACTGGTAACTGGTAACTGGTAACTGGTAACTGGTTACTGGTAACTGGTAACTGGTAACTGGTAACTGGTAACTGGTAACTGGTAACTGGTAACTGGTAACTGGTAACTGGTAACTGGTAACTGGTAACTGGTAACTTGTAACTGGTAACTGGTAACTGGTAACTGGTAACTGGTAACTGGTAACTGGTAACTGGTAACTGGTAACTGGTAACTGGTAACTGGTAACTGGTAACTGGTTACTGGTAACTGGTAACTGGTAACTGGTAACTTTTAACTGGTAACTGGTAACTGGTAACTGGTAACTGGTAACTGGTAACTGGTAACTGGTAACTGATAACTGGTAACTGGTAACTGGTAACTGGTAACTGGTAACTGGTTACTGGTAACTGGTGGCTTATTTTAGTTAGTTACTGGTGACTGGTGGTTTATTTTAGTTAGTTACTGGTGACTGGTGGTTTATTTTAGTTAGTTACTGGTGACTGGTGACTGGTGAGTGGCAAGTGGTGACTGGTAACTGGTGACTGGTGGCTGATGACTTGTGACTGGTGACTGGTGGCTGTTGCCTAGTGACTAGTGACTGGAGAGTGGTGACTGGTGACTCTTGACTGGTGACTGGTAAATGGTAACTGGTAACTTGTAACTGGTAACTGGTAACTGGTAACTGGTAACTGGTAACTGGTAACTGGTAACTGGTAACTGGTAACTGGTTACTGGTTACTGGTTACTGGTTACTGGTAACTGGTAACTGGTTACTGGTAACTGGTAACTGGTAACTGGTAACTGGTAACTGGTAACTGGTAACTGGTAACTGGTAACTGGTAACTGGTAACTGGTAACTGGTAACTGGCAACTGGTAACTGGTAACTGGTAACTGGTAACTGGTAACTGGTAACTGGTAACTGGTAAAGTTAGTTACTGGTGACACTTGGTTTAATTTAATTAGTTACTGGTGACTGGTGACTGGTGGTTTATTTTAGTTAGTTACTGGTGACTGGTGACTGTTGAGTGGCAAGTGGTGACTGGTGGCTGTTGCCTAGTGACTAGTGACTGGAGACTGGTGACTGGTGACTTGTGACTGGTGACTGGTGACTGGTGACTGGTGACTGGTGACTGGTGACTGGTGACTGGTGACTGGTGACTGGTGACTGGTGACTGGTGACTGGTGACTGGTGACTGGTGACTGGTGACTGCTGACTGGTGACTGGTGACTGGTGACTGGTGACTGGTGACTGGTGACTGGTGACTGGTGACTGGTGACTGGTGACTGGTGACTGGTGACTGGTGACTGGTGACTGGTGACTGGTGACTGGTGACTGGTGACTGGTGACTGGTGACTGGTGACTGGAGACTGGTGACTGGTGACTGGTGACTGGTGACTGGTGACTGGTGACTGGTGACTGGTGACTGGTGACTGGTGACTGGTGACTGGTGACTGGTGACTGGTGACTGGTGACTGGTGGTTTATATTAGTTAGTTACTGGTGGCTGGTGACTGGTGATTGGTGACTGGTGACGCGAAATCCTCAAATCCAGGATGCGCGAAATCCTCATATCCAGGGTGCGCGAAATCCTCAAATCAAGGGTGCGCGAAATCCTCATATCCAGGCTGTGCGAAATCCTCATATCCAGTGTGCGCAAAATCCTCAAATCCAGGGTGGGCGAAATCCTCAGATCCAGGGTGGGCGAAATCCTCATATCCAGGGTGCGCGAAATCCTCATATTCAAGGTGCGTGAAATCCTCGAATCCAGGGTGCGCGAAATCCTCAAATCCAGGGTGCACGAAATCCTCATATTTAGGGTGCGCGAAATCCTCAAATCCAGGGTGCATGAAATCCTCATATCCAAGAGTCGCGAAATCCTCATATCCAGGGTACGCGAAATCCTCAAATCCAGGGTGGGCGAAATCCTCATATCCAGGGTGCGCGAAATCCTCACATCCAGGGTGCGCGAAATCCTCATATCCAGGATGCGCGAAATCCTCAAATCCAGGGTGCGCAAAATCATTATATCCAGGGTGGGCGAAATCCTCAAATCAGGGGTGGGCGAAATCCTCATATCCAGGGTGCGCGAAAACCTCATATCCAGGGTGCGCGAAATCCTCAAATCCAGGGTGCGCGAAATCTTCATATCCAGGATGTGCGAAAACCTCATATCCAGGGTGCGCGAAATCCTCAAATCCAGGGTGCGGGAAATCCTCAAATCCAAGGTGCGCGAAATCCTCATATCCAGGGTGCGCGAAATCCTAATATCCAGGGTGCGCGAAATCCTCAAATCCAGGGTGGGCGAAATCCTCATATCCAGGGTGCGCGAAATCCTCATATCCAGGATGCCCGAAATCCTCATATCCAGGGTGGGCGTAATCCTCATATCCAGGGTGGGCGAAATCGTCATATCCAGGGTGCGGGAAATCCTCATATCCAGGATGCGCGAAATCCTCATATCCAGGGTAAGCGAAATCCTCATATCCAGGGTGCGCGAAATCCTCATAATCCAGGGTGCGCGAAATCCTCAAATCAAGGGTGCGCGAAATCCTCAAATCCAGGGTGCGCGAAATCCTCATATCCAGGGTGGGCGAAATCCTCATATCCAGGATGCGCGAAATCCTCAAATCCAGAGTGTGCGAAATCCTTATATCCAGGGTGGGCGAAATTTTCAAATCCAGGGTTCGCGAATCCTCATAACCAGAGTGCGCGAAATTCTCAAATGCCGGATGCGCGAAATCCTCAAATGCAGGGTGCGCGAAATCCTCATATCCAGGGTGCGCGAAATCCTCAAATCCAGGGTGGGCGAAATCCTCAAATCAAGGGTGCGCGAAATCCTCATATCCAGGGTGGGCGAAATCCTCATATCCAGGGTGCGCGAAATCCTCATATCCAGGGTGCGCGAAATCCTCATATCCAGGGTGGGCGAAATCCTCGAATCCAGGGTTCGCGAATCCTCATAACCAGGGTGCGCGAAATCCTCAAATACAGGGTGGGCGAAATCCTCAAATCCAGGGTGCGCCAGTCACCAGTGACCAGTCACCAGTCACCAGTCACCAGTCACCAGTCACCAGTCACCAGTCACAATCACAAGTCACCAGTTACAGTGACTGGTGACTGGTGACTGGTGACTGGTGACTGGTGACTGGTGACTGGTGACTGGTGACTGGTGACTGGTGACTGGTGACTGGTGACTGGTGACTGGTGACTGGAGACTGGTGACTGGTGACTGGTGACTGGTGACTGGTGACTGGTGACTGGTGACTGGTGACTGGTGACTGGTGACTGGTGACTGGTGACTGGTGACTGGTGACTGGTGACTGGTGGTTTATATTAGTTAGTTACTGGTGGCTGGTGACTGGTGATTGGTGACTGGTGACGCGAAATCCTCAAATCCAGGATGCGCGAAATCCTCATATCCAGGGTGCGCGAAATCCTCAAATCAAGGGTGCGCGAAATCCTCATATCCAGGCTGTGCGAAATCCTCATATCCAGTGTGCGCAAAATCCTCAAATCCAGGGTGGGCGAAATCCTCAGATCCAGGGTGGGCGAAATCCTCATATCCAGGGTGCGCGAAATCCTCATATTCAAGGTGCGTGAAATCCTCGAATCCAGGGTGCGCGAAATCCTCAAATCCAGGGTGCACGAAATCCTCATATTTAGGGTGCGCGAAATCCTCAAATCCAGGGTGCATGAAATCCTCATATCCAAGAGTCGCGAAATCCTCATATCCAGGGTACGCGAAATCCTCAAATCCAGGGTGGGCGAAATCCTCATATCCAGGGTGCGCGAAATCCTCACATCCAGGGTGCGCGAAATCCTCATATCCAGGATGCGCGAAATCCTCAAATCCAGGGTGCGCGAAATCTTCATATCCAGGATGTGCGAAAACCTCATATCCAGGGTGCGCGAAATCCTCAAATCCAGGGTGCGGGAAATCCTCAAATCCAAGGTGCGCGAAATCCTCATATCCAGGGTGCGCGAAATCCTAATATCCAGGGTGCGCGAAATCCTCAAATCCAGGGTGGGCGAAATCCTCATATCCAGGGTGCGCGAAATCCTCATATCCAGGATGCCCGAAATCCTCATATCCAGGGTGGGCGTAATCCTCATATCCAGGGTGGGCGAAATCGTCATATCCAGGGTGCGGGAAATCCTCATATCCAGGATGCGCGAAATCCTCATATCCAGGGTAAGCGAAATCCTCATATCCAGGGTGCGCGAAATCCTCATAATCCAGGGTGCGCGAAATCCTCAAATCAAGGGTGCGCGAAATCCTCAAATCCAGGGTGCGCGAAATCCTCATATCCAGGGTGGGCGAAATCCTCATATCCAGGATGCGCGAAATCCTCAAATCCAGAGTGTGCGAAATCCTTATATCCAGGGTGGGCGAAATTTTCAAATCCAGGGTTCGCGAATCCTCATAACCAGAGTGCGCGAAATTCTCAAATGCCGGATGCGCGAAATCCTCAAATGCAGGGTGCGCGAAATCCTCATATCCAGGGTGCGCGAAATCCTCAAATCCAGGGTGGGCGAAATCCTCAAATCAAGGGTGCGCGAAATCCTCATATCCAGGGTGGGCGAAATCCTCATATCCAGGGTGCGCGAAATCCTCATATCCAGGGTGCGCGAAATCCTCATATCCAGGGTGGGCGAAATCCTCGAATCCAGGGTTCGCGAATCCTCATAACCAGGGTGCGCGAAATCCTCAAATACAGGGTGGGCGAAATCCTCAAATCCAGGGTGCGCCAGTCACCAGTGACCAGTCACCAGTCACCAGTCACCAGTCACCAGTCACCAGTCACCAGTCACAATCACAAGTCACCAGTCACAATTTACCAGTCACAAGTCACCAGTCACCAGTCACCAGTCACCAGTCACAAGTCACCAGTCACCAGTCACAAGTCACCAGTCACCAGTCACAAGGCACCAGTCACCAGTCACCAGTCACCAGTCACCAGTCACCAGTCACCAGTCACCAGTCACCAGTCACCAGTCACCAGTCACCAGTCACCAGTTACCAGTCACCAGTCACCAGTCACCAGTCACCAGTCACCAGTCACCAGTCACCAGTCACCAGTCACCATTCACTAGTCACCAGTCACCAGTCACCAGTCACCAGTCACCAGTCACCAGTCACCAGTCACCAGTCACCAGTCACCAGTCACCAGTCACCAGTCACTAGTCACCAGTCACCAGTCACCAGTCACCAGTCACCAGTCACCAGTCACCAGTCACCAGTCACCAGTCACCAGTCACCAGTCACCAGTCACCAGTCACCAGTCACCAGTCACCAGTCACCAGTCACCAGTCACCAGTCACCAGTCACCAGTCACCAGTCACCAGTCACCAGTCACCAGTCACCAGTCACCAGTCACCAGTCACCAGTCACCAGTCACCAGTCACCAGTCACCAGTCACCAGTCACCAGTCACCAGTCACCAGTTACCAGTCACCAGTCACCAGTCACCAGTCACCAGTCACCAGTCATCAGTCACCAGTCACCAGTCACCAGTCACCAGTCACCAGTCACCAGTCACCAGTCACTGGTAACTGGTAACTGGTGGTTTATTTTAGTTAGTTACTGGTGACTGGTGGTTTATATTAGTTAGTTACTGGTGGCTGGTGACTGTTGACGCGAAATCCTCTTATGCAGGGTGCGCGAAATCCTCATATCCAGTGTGCGCGAAATCCTCAAATCAAGGGTGCACGAAATCCTCAAAGCCAGGGTGCGCGAAATCCTCAAATCCAGGGTGCGCGAAATCCTCATATTCAGGGTGCGCGAAATCCTCAAATCCAGGGTGCGCGAAATCCTCATATCCAGGGTGCGCGAAATCCTCAAATCCAGGGTGCGCGAAATTCTCATATCCAGGGTGGGCGAAATACTCATATCTAGGGTGTGCGAAATCCTCATATCCAGGGTGCGCGAAATCCTCAAATCCAGGGTGCGCGAAATCCTCATATCCAGGGTGCGCGAAATCCTCATATCCAGTGTGCGCGAAATCCTCAAATCAAGGGTGCACGAAATCCTCAAAGCCAGGGTGCGCGAAATCCTCAAATCCAGGGTGCGCGAAATCCTCATATTCAGGGTGCGCGAAATCCTCAAATCCAGGGTGCGCGAAATCCTCATATCCAGGGTGCGCGAAATCCTCAAATCCAGGGTGCGCGAAATTCTCATATCCAGGGTGGGCGAAATACTCATATCTAGGGTGTGCGAAATCCTCATATCCAGGGTGCGCGAAATCCTCAAATCCAGGGTGCGCGAAATCCTCATATCCAGGGTGCGCGAAATCCTCAAATCCAGGGTGCGCGAAATCCTCAAGTCCAGGGTGCGCGAAATCCTCAAATCCAGGGTGCGCGAAATCCTCATATCCAGGGTGCGCGAAATCTTCAAATCCAGGGTTGGCGAAATCCCCATATCCAGGGTGCACGAAATCCTCATATCCAGGGTTCGCGAAATCCTCAAATCCAGGGTGGGCGAAATCCTCATATCCAGGGTGCGCGAAATCCTCAAATCCAGGGTGCGCGAAATCCCCAAATCCAGGGTGCGTGAAATCCTCAAATCCAGGGTGCGCGAAATCCTCATATCCAGTGTTCGATTAGTGTTGAATAATTGATAAATAAAAGATTACACTGTCAACGTTATAAAATGCGTTTTATTCTTAGCCAAATCCAATAGAAGAGAGAGAGAGAGATCTCAAAGAGTGACTGACGGAATATATGTACATAAGCTTTCGTTAAGTTTTTAGTACCTTGTTCAATTATGAATATCCAATGATAATGTAGTGTTTTAACTTCACATAAAATTAATATAACATCGCATATTATAATATAATAATGAATTAATTATATAATGTAATTTTTAAACTGAACATCCTCCCCAGCTGTGCGCGATGTACTTCAAAATGAACAGAGCAAACATCATATGGACCCTCCGTCGCCCTATGTTGCAATTCGCCGAATTCGCCCTATTTTGCATACATCTTATCATCAAAATTCATCTTGTCTTATCATCTTCCTTGGTTAGTTGACAGAAGACGTTGATCGGGTTGATGTTTGTTTGTTTACCGTGTGCGGTCCGGTTGATGTTCGTTCATTTGTGTGTGCTGCGGTGTTGTGTCGTATAATTTAAGCTTAGAGAAATAAAAAGTTGGAGTAAATTTCAGGTAGATAATCTAATTAGCTAGAATTATAATTAAAGTAAGTTTCAGGTTTCGTGGATTTTTTTTCGGGTATTAGTCATCTCTACTTGCGTGGCGCGATCCGTTATCCCAAGCCGTAATGGACCGCTCATCCATTCAAGACGATTGGGTTGTAATGTAGTGACGTCAACATATGTAAAGGTCTTTTTTTTTTTTTGATTTGTACATGATTTAATGTACATGCCAGTTATACATATGTGATTTATGTAAGTGAAGTGTAGGTGAAGTGTGGTGTTGTGACTCCCTTTAGTGCGTGTTTCTGGGAAAAATAACTTAAAATTAAAATTAGTGAAATGTGTTTTTTTTTTTTTTTGTAGATTAGTGAGAAACATAAAGTGCATGATATGTGACGATCGCAACGGTTGTTTGTGTGTGAATATGTTTGTGTACCACGAATTTGATGCGTTTGGTTTGTTTCAGTATTTCGATTTCGTTTTGTCCCCCAAATGTAAACAAATTCGCAAAATCAGAGGACGATGAACCGGATCGATGAAATAAAACAAGTGATGTGTCGGGTAAGTTTGCGGTTAGTACTAAGTTATTTCGTTGAATAATATATGTAAAATGTGTGTTTGAGTGTTTTTTGTTACGTCTTTTAGTAAATATTAGTTTTAAGTTAATTGTGTAGTGCTTGTGTTTATAAATTATTTATTTTATTAGTTGTAAGTTGATTGTGTAGTGCAAGTGTTGATAAATTGTTTGAATAAAAATTTTAATGCTTATTTAATTCGTTGTTGGTTTTGATAACTTGGAGTGTGGCTTTGTTTACTTGGCGTGTGGGTTGCCGTCGGTAATGTTACTTTCATCCGGGGTCTTATTGGATGGCAAAATGCATATTTTTGTAATTGGCCTTTTCATTTCTCCTCTCGCGGTCTTTAGGGTTACGACTCGAACCAAATTATCCTCACCTGTGTGTGTTGCAACGACGCGCGCCAGATTCCACTTGGTGGGTGGCAAGTGATCCTCTTTTGTTAAGACCAATTCTCCAACTTTCGGCTGTCTTTCCTCTTTTAGCCACTTGGGTCTTTGCTGGAGACGTGTTAAGTATTCCGACTGCCACTTTTTCCAGAATGCTTGTTGCGCTTGTTGAATTTTCTGCCATCTCTGTAGAGGTCCGATTTTTATATCTGTCATATCCCCTTGTGGAAGTGCATCGATAGATCTCCCAATTAGAAAGTGACCAGGGGTGATCGCCGTAAAATCGTGTGGATTGTTGGTCATCGGACATAATGGCCTTGAATTAAGGCATGCTTCGATCTGGTGCAGCAATGTCGTGAGTTCCTCAAATGTGTAGGTCTCTTCTCTGGTGACGCGCTTGAGATGTTGCTTAATGGACTTCACTCCGGCCTCCCACAATCCACCGAAATGGGGCGATGCTGGCGGAATGAAATGCCACTGGATTCCTTCAATGGCTTGCATCTCTGCTACTGTGGTCCAGTCCATTTTCGCCTCCTTAAGAAGTCTCCCCAGTTCGCGGGTAGCACCTACAAAATTGGTGGCGTTGTCACTGAATATATTTGTACACCTTCCTCTTTGTGACATAAATCGTCGAAACGCTGCTAAAAAGGCTTGAGTGGTAAGGTCACTAACTTATTCAATATGTATAGCTTTGGTGGCTAAACAGATAAAAATTGCAAAATATGCTTTATACCTTTTCGCGTTCCGTCCTCTCCAAGTCTTTACTTCAATAGGGCCTGCATAATCGACCCCTGTGTTGGTAAATGGGGATGATACGCATACTCTGGGGGCTGGCAAGTTGCCCATCAGCTGATGCAATGCTTTTGCCCTATACCTGTAACATGTGACGCATCTGTTGATGACACCTTTTACTGTGTTTTTCCAGTAAGGACCTCGTGTGTGCATCTTCAATCAACAGTTTCGTGAAATGATGATTTCCACGAAGTATGATAGGATGCTGTTGGTCATATGTGAGTTCCGAGTTTTGTAATTTACCTCCAACTCTCAAGATTCCTTCCGTGTCGGTGTACGCGCAGAGTAATTTGGGTGTCTTAAAATTATTATTTCCCTGAAACATCTCTGATTGAGCCCTTTTGATGATGTTTATAAGTGCAGTGTCAAGTTCCTTCACAGTAAGTACGCCGAACAGTCTGTTTTCCGGTTTTTTCTTTAAATTGGTCAAAATCGCATGCAATAAGCCACGATTCGTGTTAATTGACCAAGGTTTTATTTGGATTCAATCAACTTGTCCAAACGATTTGTTACCTGTGTGACTGTATGTGCTTTAACAGTTCTTTTCTCTTCCTCTGTTTCTTGTGCTGTTGGCTGTGGTGGTTGTTCGAAATGCCACGATCTTCTAAGAAAGTCCGGCCCGTTCCACCAGAGGGTGTTGTTTATCAACGCTGATGGCCTCATCCCTCTCGAGGCTATATCAGCAGGGTTCAGCTCACTCGGAACGTGCTTCCAACTATCTTGTTTAACGAGCCGTTGTATTTCAGCAACCCTATTATTGACGAACGTTGCCCATTTCGTTGGAGGTCCTGCTATCCATGATAATGCCACTGTAGAGTCGATCCATGCAAATTGCTTGACCGGTTGCAATCCCAAAATTTTTGCTGTGTAATTCAATAATGTAGCCAGGAGGACTGCCCCGCAGAGTTCCAGACGTGGCAGCGTCTGCGTTTTTACCGGCGCTACTCGCGTTTTGGCTATTAACACCTTCATATGGATTTCACCAGAGGCATCCAGCACGCGCAGGTAAACTACTGCTCCATATGCCTTTTCCGATGCATCCCCGAATCCGTGAAGCTGGATATCCTGATTCGTTCCAAGCTGATGGATCCATCGCGGCACCTGTATCTGATCCAGTTGGGAAAGGTCATCACAAAAGGCAGCCCATTCTTTTTGCAGGTCTTTTGGAACAGGTACATCCCATTCCAAAGCCTTTGCATAAGTATTTTCCCTTTGACGACAATGGGCGCGATCCATCCCATCGGATCAAATAATTTGGAGATAGTTGAAAGCATGCTTCTCTTGGTAGGATTCGCTGCGTTAGCTGAGATACTATGGAATGACAGTGTATCCTTTTCCGGAAACCATTTGATTCCTAGGGCTGTAATTTGTTGCGGTGTGCTTGAAGAAAATAATACCTTCATTTCCCTATGGTCAATAGGTATTCCCCTTAAGATATCCTCGGAATTGCTGGCCCATTTCCTCAACTTGAACCCACCTGTTAATAAAAGAGTATTAACCTCGTTGCGTTTTGTTACAGCTTCTTCCACCGTATCTGCTCCTGTGAAAACGTCGTCTACATATATTGCCTCTTTTATAACTTCTGCTCCTTTTGGATAGTTTTTAACTTCCTCATCGGCTAACTGATTGAGACAGCGGATGGCCAAATACGGAGCACACGTTGTACCAAAGGTGACAGTTTGTAATCTATATAATTTGAGTGGCTCGTTTTCATCATTTCGCCAATATATGAGGTGATAATACGAGTCGTCTTTCCGTATGCGGATTTGCCGGTACATCTTCTCAATATCAGCTGTGAATGTAAATTTGTACCTCCTCCATTTCATGTTGACGTCTGTGATATCTATTTGGGTTTTCGGTCCAGTCATCAAATGTTGATTCAGTGATGAACCATCTGTTGATTTGGCTGCAGCATCAAATACCACGCGTAACTTCGTGGTGGAGCTATTTTCTTTGAATACTGCATGATGTGGTAAAACATAATGGTGTGGTGTACCTAAAATTTTATCTTCTATTTCGACTTCGGTCATATGCCCCAACTGTATATAATCTTGCATACACTTTTGGTATTCAAGTTTTAAATTTGGATTAATTCGAAATCTTCGCTCTAAGGAAGTGAATCTTCGTAAAGCTCCTGGTGCCGAAGGTCCTAGTGCAGGTCTCGCTCCTGCTTTAAAAGGTACCTCAAAGCGTCCACATGGTAATCGCTTCGTTGTTGATTGAAACAGCATTTCGCACTCTGTTTCTTCAACCCGTGGTTGAGGTTTGTAAGGAGCTTCCTCCACCTCCCAGAACTTCTGAAGTTGACGCCCTATATCAATCGCATTAGGAAAACTATTTACCCTATGCGTCGGCTGGCTCACTTTTCCCATAATTACCCAGCCCAATAGTGTGTTTTGGGCAATCGGTGTGTCTTCTTCGCCGCGTATCACTTCCGGAAGTACAAAGTCCGCAAACACATCTGCTCCTAAGAGAACGTCAATCGCCGCTGGCTTATAAAAGGTTGGATTAGCCAACGTCAAGAGACTTGAAAATTAGAAACTGTGTATTTATTTCGTAATCTGAATGTAAAGATCCTAAAGTTAGGTTAACGCATGACTGAGCCGCGCCACTGCGTACCTTTCCTAGACCCGAAACTTCTACGCAAGCCCTTTTAACTGATAAACTATTGGCCGCCCGTTCTGTAATAAATTCCGATCCTGGGTCTATTAAACTCCTTAGCACGGCCTTATTTCCCGATGATGTCCTAACTTTAACTAAAGCCGTTGCCAATAAGACGTGAGGCTGTCTCATTTGCGTTGCGAGATGATTTGCCACTTGATGAAAAGGCTCAGCAGCAGCCGACAAGTGCGATTGCGTGGTATGGAATGATTGTGACTTTGAAGTTGGGTGTGAATGTGTTGTGTAGTGTGGTGTATGTGATGTATTTAACGCATTAGGCGTTGACTGTGTTGTGTTTTGTGTGGTAAAAGGATTAGGCGCTGAATGTGTTGTGTTGTGTTGAGTGTTTTGTGTGTGTGTGTTTAGTGGAAAGCGAGCAGACTGACAACTATGCAACAGAGAATGGACAATGCATTGTGTTGTGTTGTGTTTTTTACAAACTTTAAGCGTGAAGCACTATACATTTTAACAAACTTGTTGCATGTACGTAGAGCGTGAGCCCCTTTGTTGCATAACTTGCAAGTAAATTGCTTATGTTTGGTCGATTTTACAAAAAAGCTACGCGTTTTGGCTGACACATCTTTAATTATTCTAGGATTTTTTACATCGTGTTGTTGCCCGATAGCTTCCAAGGTTCTAAACCTTGATTCCAGAAAATCGCAAAAAACTTAAAATGTAGGCAGTTCTCTATCTGCTCCCAACTTTTCCTCCCACAACTGTTGGGTGATTGTCGGAAGTTTTCGCACCATAGCAAAAATAAAAAATGGTATCCCAATGTTCAACGGGTGCGGATTTCGAGCACCCTGGATATGAGGATTTCGCGCACCCTGGATTTGAGGATTTCGCGCACCCTGGATATGAGGATTTCGCACACCCTGGATATGAGTTACCAGTTACCAGTTACCAGTTACCTGGTAACTAACTGGTAACTAACTGGTTACCAGTTACCAGTTACCTGGTAACTAACTGGTAACTGGTAACTTCTTCTCGGCTTTATGGCTAAGATCAAAGTGTAGCAAACGCCTCATTGACGGCTCGCTGTGTTCTTCCAATCACGTCAATATCATCAGCGTAAGCTAACAATTGAACTGACTTCTGGATGATCCTGCCTCTGGTGTTGACTTGTGAGTTAAGCACGATCTTCTCAAGGATGATGTTAAAGAAGGTACATGACAATGTGTCACCTTGTTTCAGACCTTTTTTTGACATTGAAGGTTTAGGTGAGCTCATTACCGACCTTGACGGAGCAGCGAGAGTTCTCCATCGTCATCCTACACAATCTGACGAGTTTGGAAGGAATGCCAAAACTAGACATGGCACTGTATAGCTCGTCCCTATGCACACTGTCATATGCAGCCTTAAAATCGATGAATAGGTGGTGAGTGTCAATTTGCATTTCTTGGGTCTTTTCTAGGATCTGCCGTAATGTGAAGATCTGGCCTGAAACCACACTGATAGGGACCTATCAGGTCATGGACAAACAGCTTCAGACGCTCAGACAATACGGCAGAGAGGATCTTGTATGCGATGTTCAGGAGATTTATCCCTCGGTAGTTGGCGCAGTCAAAGGTGTCTCCTTTTTTGTGAACCGGACAAACGACGCTGAGATTCCACTCATAGGGCATGCTTCCCTCCGACCATATCTTACAAAAGAGCTGATGCATGCGCCCAACCAGGTCATCTCCAGCTGCTTTAAACAGTTCTGCGGGCAGTCCGTCCGCTCCAGCAGTTTTGTTCGCCTTCAGCTTGGATATTGCTATCCTCACCTCGTCTAAGTCGGGGGGACGGAATGCTTGTCTATCATCGTCCAAATTGATTGGAACATTCTGCCTAACTGCAGAAATGATCCTTCCAGATTCTCAGCACAGACTGCGACTCTACTACTAGTTGTCCGTTTTGGTCCCGGCAGGCTTTGATCCGAACCTTGTATCCTCCGGATAGCTGTTTTACCTTTCGGTAAAACTTTCGAACTTCATTTCTGCCATAACACCTTTCCATTTCCTCGACCGCGCGCTTCTCATGCTCCTTCTTTTTCCTTCTTAGAAGCCGGTGCTCTTCCCTTCTTCTCTGTTCGTAGAGCTCACGAACAGCCCTCGTTGTTCGATGCAGCGTCACCTTATAGGCGTCTTGCTTAGCTGCTCCTTGCTCCTTCTGGGTGGTGATGTGAAGCCCAGCACATCAGTGGCAGCTTCTTTGATGGCTTCTTGACAACGTTTCCATTCTTCTTTTATGCTTAGATCAGGAAGCGTCGAACTCTGAGCGAGATTCCGGGAGACTCGGTCGGCAAAGTTCCCAGCAATCGGTTGCGATTGTAGCTTTTCGACATCAAACCGGTTTGGCCTTTCTCGACTCCGTTGCTGTCTCGATATCCGGGTTCTTTCCTCGGCTACAACAAGGTGATGATTCGAGTCAATGTTTGCACCTCGGAAGGTTCGGACATCGAGGATACTGGAGGAGTGTCTGACGTCGATCACAACGTGATCAATCTGGTTGACGGTGGATTGATCAGGAGATCGCCAGGTCCCTTTGTGAATGTCCAGGTGTGGGAACCGCGTGCTAGCCACAGAGAGGTTCTGCCCCGAGGCGAAGTCCAACAGCCTGAGTTCGTCTCCAGCAAAGATGTCCTCTTTTCCCAGCTGAACCTTGAAATCTCCTAGAACGATCTTGGTGTCGTAGATGGGGCATCGACCGTATGTTCTTTCTAGGAGATCATAGAAGTCATCCTTGATGTTTTCTCCCTTCTCCTCTGTCGGGGCGTGAGCGCAAATTAGGCTGATGTTCCCGAATTTAGCCTCGATGCGGATCGTCATGAGGCGTTCACTGACGGGGTCGTAGCTCAAGACTTTTTGCCTAAGTCTGCCTCGAACAACAAATCCGCATCCGAATAAGCGCAGAAATTCGCTCTATTTTAAAGTTTTCCTTCGTTATAGGCAAATCCGCTAGAGAAACGTTCCGTGAGATTAATGGTGTTTTGGGTGATGGTACTCTATCAGTTCGAACGGCGGAAGAATGGTTTCGACGATTCAGAGCAGGTGAAAACGACACCATGGATAAGCCAGCCGGCGGAAGAACTGTGACGATGAATACCGATCGAATCATGAAAATCATCGAGCTAGACCGGCATGTGGCATCTCGTGACATCGCCCAGGAGATGGGATTTAGTCACCAAACCATTTTAAACCATCTGCAGAAGGCTGGATACAAAAAAGCTTAGTGTTTGGGTGCCGCATGATTTGACGCAAAAAAACCTTGTGGACCGAATCAACGCTGCAGAAACGGAACGAACTCGACCCATTTTTAAAGCGGATGGTGACTGGCGACGAAAAATGGATCGCATACGACAATATCAACCGAAAACGGTCGTGGTTGAAGGCCGGTGAATCGTCCCAAACAGTAGCCAAACCGAGATTGACGGCCAGGAAGGTTTTGCTATGTGTTTGTTGGGATTGGAAGGGAAGCATCTACTATGAGCTGCTCCCATATGGTCAGGCGCTAAATTTTACCATTTACTGTGAACAACTGGACCGCTTGAAGCAGGCGATCGACCAGAAGCGTCCATAATTGGCCAACAGGAAGGGTGTAGTGTTCCACCAGGATAACGCCAGACAACACACTTCGTTGATGACTCATCAGAAGCTACGGGAGCTCAGATGGGAGGTTTTATCGCATCTAACATATAGCCCGGACATAGCACTATGTGATTTCGACCTGTCCATGGCGAACGCTTTTGGTGGTGTGAAGTTGAACTCAAAAGAGGCTTGTGAAAAGTGGCTGTCCGAGTTCTTCGCAAATAAGGAAGGGGGCATCTACGAGGGGGTATTATGAAGTTGTCGTCTAGATGGAAACAGATTATTGAACAAAACGGCGCATATTTGAACTAAATTCGATCACTGCAACACTTTTTAAGAATCATTGAATGAAAGGCAATAAAGTGCAGAAGTGAGATATTTGACAACCACGAGTATGTGATTGCTACAAACAGAAAAAACAACGCCTATTTAGATGTGAATTTGTCATTAAAGACAGACTTAAGAAAGAAGTCTTATCGTTCAGGTACGTGGACGAGAGCCTCACAACAATTCGCATCCAGGCTAAGTTTGCCAACATAAGCCTTATATGCGCACATGCCCCCTCAGAGGAGAAGATGATGACACCACAGACAGGTTCTATGAGCTCCTGGACAAAACGTAGGACCAATGCTCTAGCTACGACATTAAAACTGTCCTTGACGATTTTAACGCAAAGCTAGGAAGAAAGAACATCTTTGGTAGAACTTGTACGGTCGGGAAGCACAGCATACAGCATACAGACACCACATCCTATAACAGATTTAAGCTGATCGACTTTGCTGCGGGGCGAAATGTCATAATAGAAAGTACAAGATTCCCACATCGCGATATTCACAAGGAACATGGCGATCTCCTGATCAAGCAATCGTCAATCAGATTGATCATATCGCGTTTGACGCAAGGCACCCTTTCAGTATTATAGATGTCCGAACATTCCGAGGAGCCAACATTAACTCGGACCACCACCTTGTTGTAGCCAAGGTATACCCCGAACACCGCCAAGATGAAGAAATACTGTGGGGAAGTTAAACGTCAGCCAGCTAAAATCGCAGGAGATTGCCAAATTATTTTCCGATCGTGTATTCCTTAACCTCTTAAGAAAACCTACGCCGACAACATCAATTATTGAAGACCAGTGGCAGCATTGCCAAAAAGTCATCAGAGATGCCGCCTCTGATGTGCTGGGTTTCAATCCGCCACCACAATGAAACCCCTGGTTTGACAACGAGTGTTGGCAAGCGAATGCAGCCAAGAAAAAAACATACAAAGCGGCACTGCAAAGAAGGACAGGAGCTGCTCGGGAGCTCTACGAACAGAAGAAGAGAGATGAACACAGGCTTCTCAGGAGAAAACAGAAGCAGCATGAGAAGCGCGCGATCGGCAGAATAGAGCGATATTACTGCAGAAATGAGGTAAGAATGTTTTACCAAAATGTAAAGTTAATCAGTCAAGGTTATAAAGTTCGAACCGAAGCCTGTAAGGATGATCAAAGGAACATCGTAGTAGAGTCACAGTCGATACGGGGGATATGGAGAAATCACTTCTGCAGACTGTATAACGGCGACGAAGAACCAAATCCCGCTGACAGGTAGAACGAACCATTCAACCCCAATGAAAGGGACGCCTGAAGATCAACCGACCCGGATGAAGTGAGGATCGCCATATCTAAACTTAAATTCAACAAGGCTGAGGGAGCTGACGGCCTACCCGTCGAGCTTTTTAAATCCGCAGACGATGTTTTGGCAAGGACCATGTACCCACTCATCTGTAAAATATGGTCGGATGAAAACATGCCCGATGAATGGAACCTGAGTATTGTATGCCTGATCCATAAAGAAGAAGACCTTTTGAGATGCGCCAACTACAGAGTAATCAGTCTCCTAAGTATCGCTTATAAAATCTTACCTGCCGTACTGTGTGAATGCCTAAAGCCAATCGTCAACAGCCTGGTCGGTCCATACCAGTGTGGCCTTAGGCGAGGAAAATCCACCATTAACCAAATATTCACATAACGGCCGATTTTGGATAAAACCCAGGAGCAATCAATCGATACTCACCACTTTTTCATCGATTTTAAGGCCGCGTATGATAGCACCTATAGAAACAAGCTATGCTAATGTCTAGTTTTGGCATCCCTACCAAACTCGTCCGCTTGCGTGGGATGACGATGGAGAATGCACGCTGCTCGATCAAGGTCGGTAAGGACCTAACCGAGACTTTTGATGTAAAAAAGGATTCAGACAGGCGAGGCGCTGTCATGCAACTTTTTCAACATCGTTGTTGAAAGAATTGTTCCAAACTCGAACGCCAACACCAGAGGAACACTCTTTTAGAAGTCCGTACAACTACTCGCATATGCCGACGATATTGACATTATCGGAAAAACGCAGCGTGATGTCAAGGCCGCGAAGATGGGTTTAGCGGTAAACGAGGGTAAGGCCAAGTATATACTGTCAATAAGAAAGGACACCCAACACCGACGTCTCAGTCAAAACGTCACTGCAGACAGATATAATTTTGAGGTAGTCAAATACTTTGTCTATCTAGGCTCCGCTATCAATTCAGACAATGACACCAGCGCTGAAATCAAACGAAGAATAACCCTTGCCAATCGCCGCTTTTCTTTGGGCCAAGAGAGCAATTGGTAAACAAAGCCCTCTCTCGAACAGTTAAGGTAACGTTTTATAAGATCTTAACCGTCCCAGTCCTGCTATATGGCGCGGAGGTATGGACTTTGTCAAAAGCGGATGATGCTGCTCTTAGTTGCTTCGAGGAACATTCTTCAGGTGATTTTTGGTCCCGTCTGCATAGATGGTGAGTGGAGGAGGAGATATAATAAGGGACTATGCAGACTGTTCATGTACATGAAGTACATGAAGACACACAACATCGACGTCTCGGACAAAGCGTCACACTAGACAGCAGAAACTTCGGGGTAGTCAAGGACTTAGTCTACCTCGGCTCCGCGGTAAACAGGGACAACAACATCAGTACCGAAATCAAACGCAGAATCACTCGTGCCAATCGCTGTTTTTTTGGGCTCAAGAGGCAATTAAGTAATAAAGCCCTCTCTCGAAGAACTAAGCTCGCTTTATATAACAGCTTAATCATCCCCGTCCTACTTTATGGCGCGGAATCTTGAACGTTAGCAAAGGCGGATGAGGAAGCCCTTAGTCTTTTCGAGAACAGTTTTGCGTTCGATTTTTGGTCCTATTTGCGTTGATGGCGTCTGGAGGAGAAGATTTAATGACGAACTCTATGGGCTGTACAGCGACATGCGCCTGGTCAAGCGTCTCCGGATACAACGCTTAAGATGGCTAGGCCATGTAGACGTATGGACACCACTGCTTCGACCCGAAAAGTCTTTAAATCCGTGCCATTGGGACAACGCAACAGGGGACGACCTATACTAAACTGGCGCACACAAGTGGAGAAGGTCCTCAACCAACTAGCAGTGCGCAACTGGAGACAGCTGGCGAAAGATCGTGCTGGCTCGAGATTAATGTTGGTTGAGGCCCAGATCCACCCCGGATTGTAGCGCCACAAGAGGAAGAAGAATGCAGACTGTTCAGCCACATCGATTTAGCCAGAAGAGTGAAGATCCAACGATTGAGATGGCTAGGTCTTGTAGAGCGGATGGAAACCAGTGCTCCGGCCCGAAAAGTCATCGAATCCACCTCCGATGGATGGCGCAGTTGAGGAAGATCGTGGCTAAGGTTGCGCGCGCAATTTTAAAGAGACCTCCACCAACTATAGAGATAGGTAGCTAAAGATCGAGCTGGATGTAGACGCTTGTTGGTTGAGACCCAGGTCCACCCCGGACTGAAGTGGGACTTTAAGCTTAAGATGTTCACCATATTAAATCCAAATTTGCTTTGAAAATTTATAAACTTATATGGGAAATCGGATTAAACAGAAGTGCCCCACTTCAAAATATTTGTTACTGTTATATAAAGGTCTAGCTTCCTCAGGCAGTCCTTTCGTAGTGGGCGTACTGAACACCTCACATTTTTTCGGAAGCAACCTGAGCCTCTTCTACAACGTTTCCTTAGATCGATATCCCAAAGAGTGTTTGTGTGGCAACATACAACTTCCTAGCCATGTTTAGCGTTATGTCCATTTAAAAGACTAGGTCAATCAGTGGCATGCTGTTGCTTCGCCGTTGAGTTCTCTTCTTCGGATATTAAATCACACAAATCATACAATAGAATCGAATGCTATACACAACCTTCTTAATAAAAATTAGATATAGACCAGATTTTCCCACAACGGCAGATCCAAGAAGTGCACATCAACATTCACTGTCTATTTGCCGACATCATGCAGACATCAAGATTCATTTGTTGCCGTTGTTCGACTATATCTCACAAGTGAAATGTCGCTTGCAACCATCAAAATCATCTCCATCTGCCTTAACGAATTCAGTGGATGATTCGCTAGCTTTTTCCTCTTCGTTTGTCTTGAACTTCGATATCGCATTTTTTTAACCTTTAGGAACATATCTGATGGTACCCAAGTTCTACGGTTTGCTATTCATCCATTTCATAAAGAACTAAGGTTGTAAAGATGCTTTAAGGCAACTATGCTTGTAGTGAGGGTGTACAGTGAGGCGCTCACACAATACAGCAGAGATACAGATGAGCTGGTGCATGCGCCCAACCAACTCATCTACAGCTGCTTTAAATAGCACTGGGGACAGTCCGTCCGCTCCAGCAGCTTTGTTCAACTTCAGCTCGGATATTGTTATCTTCACCTCGCCTAAGTCGGGGGGACGGAATTCTTGTCTATTATCGTCCGAATCATGTAGCACATTCTGCCTAACAGCAGAATTTGGGCCGTCATCGCCGTTAAGTAGTCTGCAGATATGATCCTTCCAGATTCTCGGCACAGACTGCGACTCTTGCGACTCTACCACGAGTTGTCCTTTTTGATCCCGGCAGGCTTCGATCCGAACCTTGTATCCACCGGATAACTGTAAAATTTTCGGCCTTTATTCCTACCATAACACCTTTACATTTCCTCGACCGCGCGCTTCTCATGCTCCTTCTTTTTCCTTCTGAGAAGCCGGTGCTTTTCCCATCTCTGTTCGTATAGCTCACGAATAGCACTCGTTGTTCGATGCAGCATTGCTCTGCAGTCTCGTTTGACTGCATGTGCTTGCCTGCACTCATCGTCAAACCATGGGTTCCGTCTGGATGGTGACGTGAAACCCAACACATCAGTGGCAGCTTATTTAATGTCTTCTTGACAACGTTTCCACTTTTCTTCTATGGTTAGTGCAGGCAGCGTCGAACTCCGATCGAGTTTCAGGGAGACTCGGTCGGCAAAGTTCCCAGCGATCTGTTGCGATTGTAGCTTTCCGACGTCAAACCGTTTAACCCTGTCTTGACGTTGCTCTTTCGATATCCGGGCCCTTATCTTGGCTGCAACAATGTGATGATCCAAGTCGATGTTTGCACCTCGTAAGGTTCGGATATCGAGAATACTGGAGGAGTACCTGCGTCGATCACAACGTGATCAATCTGGTTGACGGTGGATTGATCAGGAGATCGCCAGGTCCCTTTGTGAATGTTTATGTCTAGGAACCTCGTGCTAGCCCCAGAGAGGTTCTGCCCCGAGGCGAAGTCCAACAGCCTGAGTCCGTTTCCGGATGTGTTGTCGTGCAATCTTTATTTTCCGATAACACCTCTTTTCCCAGCGTTGAAATCTCCAAAAACGATCTTGGTGTCGTAACTGGGGAATCGGTCGTATGTTCTTTCTAAAGGATCATAGAAGTCATCCTTGGTGTTGTCACCCTTCTCCTCTGTCGGGGCTCACCCCCCGCAAATTAGGGTGATATTCCCGAATTAAGCCTTAACACGGATTGTCATGAGGTGTTCGCTGACAGGATCGTAGCTCAAGACCTTTTACCTAAGTCTGCCTCGAACAACAAATCCACATCCGAATAAGCGCTAACTTTTCTCTCTGTAGCAATCGCTGTAGTAGATGTCTCAGTTGTTCATCGTTTCCTTGCCGGGCCCATTCCAACGCACTTCCTGGATGACGCTAATGTATGCTTTGTAGCAGTCAAGGGCCTCCGCAAGTTGTTCGGCAGCATGTGGTCTGTTAAAGGACCTTACATTTCATGTGCAAAACCGAAGATCGCAGTCCTTGAAATGTTTGCATGGGTCTTCAACTGTTGATCCGCCCTTATCCGAAGCATACCAACTTTTCTGAACTGAAGGTTATTTACGTGGTGAGGAAATCAACCTAACACACAACCCACAGACTGGTAGGCCAGGCCCATTATTTAACACTCGGGCATAGGAGTTCTCTGCAATTGTTCACAACACAACAGGTGTTGTGATGGATATCCAGGGGGCGCCACGAGGAGGCTTTATGTCAACTTGACCTGTGCACTTACGAGGATAGTGTTGGCAGCTCACTTGTTGAGCGCAATCAACAACGGTCCATGCCCCCCTCAAAATCTCGTCGGCAGAATTGAAAGTGCACTTGACAGGAAAGAATACGCGCATTTTCATCGACGTAGAGGGCGCTTTCGACATAGCGACTTCTGATGGCATGTCCAACGCGACCACAGAACACGACGTAGATAAAAGCAAATCTAAGAACAGAACTATAATCGCGGAGGCAGAGTGTGACCAGTTTGTAATGTCGGGGGTTAGCAGGGGCTGCCCCCAAGATGGAGTCTTGTCACCTCTGCTATGGTGCATGCTGGTCAATTATTTACTTTCCGCTTTAAATAGATTTTACACCTACGCCCAGGCTTATACGGATGATGTAGCCCTACTGGTTACCGGACCATGCCTTGTTACCATTCATGCAAGCGGGCAGGCGGCCCTTGACATGATCGATAACCGGTTGTACCAGGAATGGACTTTCAGTCAACACTCTTAAAACTGAGGTTGAGAAGGAGGAATCTGACTGGTCTGACTCAACTAGTACTTAAAGGTGTCACTATTTCACTTTCCAATGAGGCCAAATATCTAAGTGTTATCCTGGATAAAAATAAACTTCTTTCGAAAAAAAAACACTTACCAGGTATACCGGTATAAAATGAGCGTTTTTTTTTTGAAAATGAAACACTAATTATTAATGGGAAAGTAAAAACATTTCATTCAAACTATTGGCCATTGTGAATACCACGCCAATGAATTTGTTCGTCTTTTAAAGCAAACCAATCAGACACCCAATTTTCGACCTCCTCGTAGGAATCAAAGTGCTGCTCAGCCAATGCGTGTCCCATCGATGAAAACAAATGGTAGTCGGAAGGAGCCAAGTCTGGTGAATACGGCGGGTGGGGAGCAAAATTACCTTGCCGTGTCTTCTGGCCCATTCTGTTCGATTCTCGATCAATGCATGGTTCAAACTGATCATTTGTTGTCGGTAGCGATCAGTATTAACGGTTTCACCAGGTTTTAGGAGCTCGTGGTACAGCACACCTTTCTGGTCCCACCACACATACAGCATTGTCTTCTTGCCGAATCGATCTGGTTTTGCAGTCGATGTTGATGGTTGTCCCAGATTAACCCATGATTTTTTCCGTTTAGGATTCTTAAAATAGATCCATTTTTCATCACCAGTAACAATCCGATGCAAAACCGATTTTCTTTCATGTCTTTGAAGCAAAATTTCATCTGTCTTTCATTCAATTCATGTGGCACCCATTTTCCACACTTTTGGATCTTTCCCATAGCTTTTAAACGGTCAGAAATTGTTTGTTGTGCAACATTTAACATTGCTGCCATTTGCTTTTGACTCAAAGTGTCATCTTCATCCAATATCGTCTGCAATTCGGCGTCTTCAAACTTTTTTGGTGGTCTTCCCCGTTCTTCTTTTCTCACATCAAAATCATTATTTCTGAACCATTGAAACCATCTTTTGCATGTTGCTTCTGATAGAGCATGATCACCATATGCCTCGATAAGCATTCGATGCGACTCTGCAGCACTTTTCTTCAAATGAAAACAAAAAATTAATGCTTTCCGCAAATCATCACTTTCTAGTACAAAATTCAACATATTTAACACGATGAAAAAATATGATGTTGTCTGTTAAAGGAATTGATGTATACTAAATATTTTTCACAGATGTCATAGAAAACAAGCAAAAAAATAAGGTCTCGTTCACAACAAATGCTCCCTATAGAGGTATTTGTGTCTTGACGGTCACTTCATACGGGTAGCACACCTGGCTCTGTTCTCGATGCACTGATTAATCTCCCTCCCTTTGACCTCAAATTCATTAAAATGCACACTCTAGGCCATCTCTTGAATGAAAGGGAATGTTTTTTGGTTCAACTCGCACTGGAGCCTTGATGACCTCGCGCACAGCATCTCCTACGACACTAGCCTTATGGACATGGCATCTGATGCGATGTCACCAATAATACAGCTGCGACGATTATACAAAGTCGACTTTCCCCGTGTTCTGAGCTGGCTCTGGCAAGAAACTGATTAGGGAAAGGAATGTAGTCGAATTTTCACGGACGGCTCCAAGAAGACGGAGGGTTCTGGAGCTGGGGTGTTTGTGGAGGACGACAAGATCAGACTTCACGCCTCGTTAGGTAATTTGGCGTCGGTCTTCAAACGGAAGCATTCGCGATCGTAATGGCCACGAATTATATTATGAAGTATAGGTGTAAGGGACGAAGCATCTGCGTCAGCACAGCCAAGCTGTGCTTAAAGCCTTAGTCAACCCTTTACCCACTTACAAGATTGTCTAATTTGGTCGGCAGGCTGAATTCGCTTAGACTCGCCTGGGTCCCGAGACATCACGGGATCATGAAAAATGAGATTGCCGATGCACTAGCTTGACAAGGTTCAGAAGAGGTATTCGAAGGGCACGAACAAACCTTGGGACTACCTGCATCCTTGGTCTCCCTACAACAGAGATGGCAAGACTCTCCAGGATGCAGGATGACCAAGTGTATGCTCCAACAAGAAATTACATTAAATGAAGGTTACTGCCTAGTAGTACAATGGACCAGTATTTGAGTCTGAGCTTTGCAGTATATCCCAACTTCCAACAAAGAAAAAAGTTAACAATTTTAAAAGACTTAATAATTGCTCTTAGTTAGCACTTCTTAGTGTGAAGATCAATGTCGGTCCAATTTACGAGTAAATTTTAATTAAATATTTGTGGTTTAAATTATATGTACGATTTATAGAGTTAGTGTTAGCAGGATTTTGATGTCATGGTGGTTTGTGTGAACACAATGGTTGACCTATACTGTTTTCAATGTTCTTGTTGTTAATGTCCGATTTACGACCAGCTAGTCTCTGTCAAAGAAACTGTTTGGCTGTGTTACAGGGTTTGTTGTTTTGTCCTTGCATTTGAATCTGTAGAACACGTCAGTTTAACATTTTTTGTCGATTTTTGGTTTAAGTTTGGTACAGATCGGTGCACTCGAAGACTTGAGTGTTTATTTTATTTTGTTGAGTCGAGTTATTATGTTTTTGAAATATGTCGATAATGTTGGAATGTACCTCATGCTTTTGTAGACATAATCCACTCCGGTGTTTGTTGGTATTTCATAGCGTATTCGTATGTTGTATTTGGGTTGCCTTACTAAGTTTTTTATAAGTTTTGCAAAAAGACGATTGGCCATAAGGAAATATGTGACAATTCTTTCGTTTTTTCGATTGAATCTTCTGTCGCTCAGCTTGAATAAAGTTTCTCAAACATCATGATATTCGACTTTTGTAGTGCTTAAAAAAAAGCGATTATGTCCAATCTACAAGAAAGCTTGTTAAAAATCATTCAATACGAAATTCACGAGGTCTGTTCAAAAAATGAATTAAATTGGTGAATTTTCAATTTTTTTTAAAAATATATTTTTAATTCATTAATTTCTATATTGCCCCCTCAAAGCTTTTTTTTCCAATCCTCGAAGCTGTACGAAGCAGAGCTCTCTCAGCCATTCGGTTTGTATCTCCTCAATCGTCGCAAAACGCCCTTCATGGGTGTCTTCAATATTGGAGACAGGAAATAGTAGCAGGTCTGGTTAATACGGTGATAGATGTTGCTTTGGACCAAAAAATTCCGATCAAGGAATGGTCAAAACTTAGCAATTTCGAAGCGAACTTCGTTGCCCCTGCTTCATGCCCAAAATTTTCGTTAAAATTGCATGGCATGAGTCAACCAATATGCCGACAACTTCAACACCTTCTCTAATATTGATTCGAAATTTCTCTTAAATAGTTTTCTTTACTTTCTTAACCATTTCATCGGTAGTTGATGTTCTGGGTCGTTCAGGGCGAGCGTCGTCATTCAGATCTTATCGACCTTTTATGAAAAGCTTGTAAACAACTTGTAAAATTTTTTTTTGACTCAGAGTACATTCACCGTATGCCACTGTAGTGCCGGGCGAGAGTCAGCCATACCCGATGCTGATTGGTCGGAAGCTGCTTGACCAACCGCAGGTGAAGGTGGTGAAAACGCATAAGTGCGTGGCGGTCACTGACTGCATGGCACAGGTACCGAGGGCGCTGTTAGTGGAAGGGAGCTGTGCCGAAGCCAAGAGACAGGATGAGCTATCATTGGAGGACGTGAACGCAGGAGAAGTGGACGAGCCCGATAGGCAAAAACTAGGGACGCTCATCAACACGTTTCGGAACTGCTTCGCAAAGAACGCGGTGAATTTGGGGGTTTGCCGCTTTGGAGAATGTGCAATTGAGCTGACCACAACAACACCAGTCTGCGTCCAGCCTTATAAGATACCCTTTGCGAAGAGAGAAACAGTGATGGAGGTGGTGTCCAGTATGCTGGAGCAGGGAGTGATCCGGTCATCATACTCCGATTATTGCGCACCGGTCACTCTCACGAAGAAGAAGGACGGGAAGGACCGATTATGCATCGACTACCGGGCACTCAACAAGGTGACGGTCAAAAGAAAGTTCTTCATGCCGGTGGTGGAGGAGGTGGTCGAATCGCTGGCTGGAAATAAGTTCTTCACGACGCTAGACCTAGCATCGGGTTACCACCAAATTTGCATGGAGGAACGGAGCAAGTAGCTGACGGCGTTTGTGACTGACGACGGCATGTATGAATTCAACCGAATGCCGTTCGGTCTGGTGAACGCCCCCGTTTAGTTTCAGTCATACATGAACATTATCAAGTCGCGTCTGAAAAAGGGAGACATAGCTGTCTACTTGGACCACATCGTAATTTTCACCAAAATTATGGAAGAGAGTCTTCAGAAGCTTCAGAGGTTCCCGGAAATCCTGAGGGATACCGGGCTGACCCTTAACGTAAGCAAATGGTCATTTTTGCAAACTTACATTGAATTTTTAGGTTATCGAGTGAGTGAAGAGCGAGAGGAAGATGGCGGCGATAATGGCATTCCCGAACCCGAAGGACGTTCACGGAGTCCGGCAGTTCCTGGGACTCACAGGGTTTTTTCGCAAATTCGTGGAAAATTACGCACGGTGGGCAGCACTGCTGACCGATCTGACCAGAGCGGATCAGCCATTCGAGTGGACGGAAAAGCAGGAAGAGGCGTTCCGCAAACTGAAGGCAGCGCTCATGCACCCCCCGTGCTGACTTTGTTCGACCCGGAGTGCGCGCACGAGGTGCACACAGACGGGTCGTCGCTTGGACTGGCCGGCATCTTACTAAACCGGAGCAAGGAAGACAATTCACTGTGCCCGGTGGTATTCTACAGCCGAAAACTTTCCACTAACGAAAGAAAGTTCCACTCGTACGAGCTCGTCTTGGCCGAGTCTTGGCCATCGTCGAAAGCTTGGAGCGCTTTAGGGTCTACCTCTTGGGAAGGCTCTTCAAGATCGCCACGGACTGCGAGGCCATAGTGGCAACCAGCATGAAAGCCAAGTTAATCCCTCGAGTTGGGCGGTGGTGGCTCAAGCTCCAAGAGTTCGACTACGAGACAATACGCCAGCCAGAAAGAGAGCGGCCTACGTCTATGCCCTAAGTCGACAACCAGTGGAGGAAGAACGGGAGGTGGAGGAAGCATCCGCACAAATATTGAACGTCCACATCTCCGACGATGTTTGGGTAGCGACCATGCAGTGGCAGGACCCAAAACTGAGGGGCATCATCAACAGTATAAAAGGGCCCGTGCTGCAGCTACCGCTGTTACGCCGACTTTCTCCTACGCTCAAATTGCGTCAGGCAGAAAGCCGGTAGAACAGACAGTGCCAAGGGTTACTCCTGTCAAAGTGCCGAAACAGCCCACGGCAGATCCTACATTAAAGGATGTTTTGACCACCATCCAGTCAATGCAAGCGCAGATGATCGCCTTGCAGAAACAGATGGTAGATTTACAGACCAGTTTCCTACAGCAAACAGCCCGAGTAGATGTTATCTATTCGGTGCTGTTTAGCGAGCCAAATGCGCAGCAGATATAATGGGCACACGCGCAGCAGGACCCCTTAAGATCCTGGCAGTGAATGTTAATTCGCTGATAAGGATCGAACGACAAATACAACTTTTTCACTTCTTGCAAACCCATAATCCTGATGTGCTGATGGTTAGCGAAACTAAGCTTAACCAGACGCGCAATCTCAGGTACAAAAATTACCAAATAATAAGAAGAGACCGGCCCCAATCCACTCGAGGGGGTGGGGTCGCCCTCTTAATAAAAAATAACATAAATCATAAGATCATATACAGCAATGCTGTGCGAAGGTTCAGTGTGCTAGAAGTTTGTATCGCGAGCATCCCTCTCCAAGGCGGAAAGCGGCTGTACGTGATAGCAGTTTACGCGGCAGATACTCGAAACTCAATTTTCGTATCTGAACTCGAGGCTCTTTTCACTAGCCTCCGCTTGAACTTGGAGGAAAACTTTTACGTCATTGCTGGTGATTTAAATGCAAAGCACGGCGAATGGGGTAACTGTATACCAAACGAGAGGGGAAACGCTCTCCTAGAGTGGATAGAGCAGAACGGTATCGAGTTCAGGCTAGATTTACTTGCAACTGATAGACCGTCTTTTCCTAGAAGCGGATCCTATCTGGATGTAATGCTTACAGACAGACGACTCACGATAGTGAACGTGGATCGACGCACAAGGAACTGTTTAACCGCGGTCGAGTACGACAGTGATCACCGTGGTCTCGCCGCGGTTATTCAGCTCCCGAATGAGCTGGAGGAACTGGAGGAATATGTCCAGACGTATCCTTATAACTACAATAAGGCACGTTGGCCACGTTTCTCTAAAGTCTTAACTAAAGAACTTCGTTCGAGTGCAATCTTTCCACCAACGAACAGAAACCTAACAAACGACGAGGTTGACAGGTACCTCATACAAATGGACGACACCATTAAACGAACTATGAAAAAGACTATTCCTATGATGACACCAAATAATGTTGGAGACATCTACCGGAACGCGGAGATAGACGCACTTCACGTGCAAAAAAGTAGACTACTGTCAAGACTAAAACTCTTGTACAGACGGTTTACAGACCCGCAAAATATTGAAATACGGTCGTTGAAGTCGCAGATCAAACTAGTTCAGCAATTACTTCGCCAACAATATAGACTAGCTGTAAACTTGTACTGGGACAATAAGATTCGGGCTGTAAGGTCCAACAACCCGAGCATGTTCCCACAAGTAAATAGAATCTTCCGGAGGAAAGGTTCAAACGACATCCAAACTGTCCGACTCAACAGAACGACAGACAACGCCAACTTACTAAGAACAGTAGATATCGATCCAGATGGGGCAGTACTTGACGACGACTTCTTTATAGTTGAAGATCCTCAGGAGAAGGTGAAAGTAATTGGAGCTATCTTTCAGGAAGTGTACACGGTCAACGAACCTCTTTGTCCAAATCACGACTTGGAAGACAGAGCCAAGCTTAACCACTTCCAACTAAGTTCTGAAATAAGTCAATGGCGATCCGAGAATCCTGGTTTCACCAGGTTCAGTGACGATCTTCTGGCAAATAATGCCGTCGCCGATGATGGAAACAATCCCATCCTTATTTCGAAAGATGAACTCCAGGGCATCTTTAATTCACTGAAGAAGAAGAAGTCAGTAGGAATAGATGGGATACCGAATATTGTTCTGCGCCATCTACCCTCTGAGGCAGTAGATGTATATACAACCCTGTTTAACAATGCGCTGAGTAACGCATATTACCCGGCGCATTGGAAAACAGCTGTGGTACAGCCCATTCCGAAAAGGGACAAAGATACTTCCATCCCGACAAATCTCCGGTCTATAAGTCTTCTTCCGTGCATAAGCAAGGTTTTTGAAAAGATTGTCATTAGAGCTCTAAAAGAATGGGTCGAGGAATGTCAAATTATACCGGACAACCAATTCGGCTTTAGGGCGGGGCATGATACCATACATGCCGCGTCCAAATTGGTATCCGACATTCAGTGGAACAAGAACAAGAACCAATGCACAGGTGCTTGCCTGATAGACATGGAAAAGGCGTTCGACACCGTTTGGTTAGAAGGCCTTTTCCTCAAGTTAGTCAGACTAGGCATAGATAAGACACTTCTGTATATGATCTATGATATGGTTACAGGTAGGAAGTTTGTTGTGAAAAATGGCAACGTTACATCCACCACAGTATTTCACATAAAAAATGGGTTGCAACAAGGGGCCGTTGGCTCACCGATCCTTTTCGCTATATTCACTAGCGATCTTATTGGTTCCATGCCGCACTTAATCGCGTACGCCGATGATCTGATAGCGTACAGATCAGACCCGAAAATTGAAGTCATAAATAACATGTTGCAGCATGACTTTGACAAAATTCAGCGATTTTGCGACGACTGGAAGTTGAAAATCAACTTCCGGAAGTGCGAAACTATTCTCTTTAGAACCACGCTAGCCAGGGCCTCAAGGGACACGAAGAAAAACTGGCGCAAGTTCGGCATATTTGACCCGCGGGGCCAGCCATTAGCTGTGCAAAATGTAGTTAGATATCTTGGCATTTGGCTAGACCAGTATTTGTACTGCGGCAAGCATGCAGATACAGCTCTGACAAAAGCTAAGAAAGCCTTTGCTGCGGCAAGTTGGTTGTTTTACAGCAGCCAACTTGACACCAGAGTAAAGGTTATCTGCTACATGGCCCTCATACGGCCAATCATGGTGTACGGTTGCCCAGTGTGGTTCAATCTGAGTCCTTCCCAAATGGAAAAGATGAGGGTGTTTGAGAGGCAATGTCTCCGGGCCTGCCTCCGGTTGTATCGAACACCTGAATCCGATTACAAGAAATTCTATCCCAACGAGGTCTTGTACAACGAGGCAAACCTAATCAGGATAGATAATTTTATTATTAAGCTGACTCGAAGGCATATTGCACGAGCGATGACTTCGACAAACAGTCTGATTTTTGGGGCTTACTACCCAAATCCTATGTACCACGAGAAGGTGCGGCAAAACGGCTTCATTCCGCCCGAAGCATTTCTCTATCTAGACTCTAAGGGGCTGATACAGAATACGGAAGGATGTCCTATCATCTTCCATGTCGTACGCAGAACAGTGGATAGGCGACTCCAATATGAAGCGGACGTCGCTTGTAGCCACGAGGAACTCCTTCCGTTCAGTAGGGCGATCTCCGCCAGAGACAGGTTACAGTCCGCCAAAGAACGTCACTTTTACTGGTGGCTTCACCAAAACCAACCCCTGCCGCAGTCGATAGTTAGCCCCGGAAGTTGACCTTGTGGCCAGCTTACATAGTTTAAAAAAAAAAAAAAAAAAAAAAAAAAAAATAATAATAATAATAATTTTTATATATATATATATACATATATATATACACATATATATATATATGTATATATATATATATATAAATAAACCAAAAAAAAAGGTGCACCATGGCATATTGAATATATATGTCACGCATATAAAGGTTATATACGCCATGATGCACATGTCTGCAATTAACGGGCATAGTTAAGTACTTCTTAGTAGTTTAAGTAGTTACGTAGTTGTAAGTACTTTCTTTTTTTAGTTTTAGTTTTATCTGTATTGTTTAAGTTTTTTAGTTTAGTTTTATTTTAGGATAGCTTAAGTTTATTTATAAAAAAAAAAAAAACCACTACCAAGTTTTTTGATTTTCAAATAGTTTTCTTGGAACAAATTAAAACATTTTTGTACAAATATAATTTCACGTTTATTATGTCTAAAGGCAATTTACATTAGATAAGATATAGATTAACTTAGAGCACCTGTTTAGGGTCAGTAAGTTAGATGTTAGATGTTATGTTACCTAGTTTTAAGTATTTTCCTAGGAATTAACTATCAATTATATTCACTTTAATAAAAATGCAAAAAAAAAAAAAAAAAAAAAAAAAGGGACCGAGATGACGCAGGCGAAGATCCAACTACAAAGAAATTGTGTAGTACGAGGATGTCGCCTTTTCCGAAGGGTATCCGGTGAAGGATCCTCAAGCTGTACCAAGATGACGCAGGGCACTTTGCAGACGAGAAGACACTGGACAGGGTGAAGCAGACATTCTGGTTCCCGAAGATGAGGAGCTTCACGAGGAGTTACATCAGGTCATGTGTCGAGTGTGCGTATGCGAAGAAGAGAGGAGGGAGATCCGAGGGAGAACTCCACAGCATAGACCGCGTTGCACTACCCTTGGATACGTTACACCTAGACTACCTTGGGCCGTTCACGAAGGGGAAGGGCGGTACGAGGTATGTTTTGGCTTTGGTAGACAACTTTACCAAGTACACCGTACTCCGGGCAGTGAAGTCCGCGAACAGCAGAGGAGTAATCGCCGTGTTGAACGAAGGGGCCGGGTATTTTGGTCTGCCATGAAGAATTATAACGGACCGAGGAACGGCTTTCACCTCAGGTATATTCGAGCAATTCTGTAACAAGCATGGCGTGGAACACGTCAAGACAGCGGTCAGGAACGGCGAGGTCGAAAGATGCAACCGAACCATTCTCTCGTCACTCAGGTGCATGCATTCGCAGGAAAGTGGGAAGGATTGGGCAACGCACCTTGTTGCCGTCGGATTTTAAATATTTCCGATTGGGGTCGAACGAAAGAGCGCCAAGCCACTCAATGGAGTATGGTCGTGGGAAAGATGGAATTAGGGCGCCACGCAGTTGCCCTTCCGCTCGACACGGTCCGTACCCCTAGAACTGCGACTAAGGGGCAAGGATCCAATCCGTCCCCGCAGAAAAAAAAAAGCAAAAACAAAACAAGGAAAAAGGAAAATGACTAAAAGGAATCAACAAAAAAAAGGGAAACTCAGGAACTGAGGATGGGAAGAGATAAAAAAAACACAGCGATTCACCTTAAACCTAAACAATGTTTTTTCTTTTATTTAAGTATTAATTCATAAACAAGGAAGTTTGTGACTTAAGAAATACTTATCAGTACAAAAAAAAAATTCCGAAAAACTTATCAATACTTCACAATAAATTCTTACCACTATCTTAACCAAGACACTAGACACCACACCAGAGGGAAAACAAAAGGGAAAATAAAAAAAAAAATGTCCCCGAACCGTTCTCGAACCCGCGATCCGCGACCGGTAGTACCCAACGATCCCACGCTTTGAACGACAACACTAACTCCAATTACTAATTCGTTTTAATAAAATCATTTATCATCCATAAAAAAAATTATTAAAAATAAAATAAAATAAAAAAAAACTAAAGAAACAGAATAAAAAAAGAGAAAAAAAAAACTACCAACTAAATAAATTGAAGAAGGAAAAAAATAATGCTAAGTTAGCTAGGTGATAAGGGTTAAATTAAGAAGTTCTTCCCTGGAGATGGGTCACCTGCCGTCTTCCTGCCTTCGTCTGGGACGTCCTGATGACCTGGTCGCTTCTCGTCCTGGCTGAGTTCTTCTATTTCACGTTTCTTTTTTTTGAGTTCACTCTATTTCACGTTTCTTTTTTTCCTTTGGTTCTTCTTTTTTTTTTTTTTTTGAAAGAGGTGAGGAAAAGGGGTTGGCTCTTTAAAGTTTACTCTTTCTGTTTGTGCGGTCTCACACATTAACACACACACTATTCGTATTCGTTTTTTTTTCTTTCTTTGTTTTTTTTTTTTTTTTTTTGTTATTAGAAGGCTTCGAGAGGAGGGTTGTATATTTGAAGCACCACTCAACACCACACTACACTATTCGTATTGGCGGGTCTCGTTTCTTTTGCTGGGTTGGGGGGATAAATTCTCACTATCGCACTGATAAACTAAAAAACTTTCGTGGCTACTAGCACTAGCTCAACTTTAGGTTTTTTTTTTCTAGCTTATATGTTCTTTGATATTACTTTCTTCCGACTTTTTACTTGGATTCGAATTTTCCGGATCGCGCCCAACCTAGCCGACCGATTTCAATTGTCGCCTCCCAAAGACTGCCCATCCTCATCTCGTCCAACCTACCTCGAACTCCTGGCTGATCAGACGATCGATATCTTTCGTCCACTTTGGGACATGATCGCCTGACCACCCGTACCGGTCGAAATAGATCGAACCACCAGGAAGGCCGCAAACTCTCCATCGTACCACCAAAGAACGGCTATCCTCACGTTTCGTTCGAGGAGGATCAAGGGTCAGTCCATCGGTCCACAAAAGCTGGGAAAACCACCGACAGGACAGAAAGAAAAATAACAAAATAAGCACGATGACAAAACCTGGGATTGAACCCACAACGTTCAGCGCCCTAGCGACTACTCTACCTCTAAGCCATCTGGCTAATTGATCCACGATGGACGTACAGCCTACGTCACGATGCTCACCATTATCCACCCACTCAATTCAACCAATCGAGGGTATACTTTCAGGCGAAAACCTTTCAACTGAAGGAAAATCATAACACTCCTCCCTTCCTTTCGAAAGGTTTTCGCCACAGTACACTCTAAACAGCATCACTTTGGTGGTGAAATGGCTTGAGATCCTTAACGTGCCATACCCCAGCTGTTTTCCCGTTGCTATCGGCAAGTTCATATGTCCAAGGGGACACTCTCCGCGCTACCTCGAACGGTCCCAAATATTTTGGGGCAAGCTTGGCAGTGAAATACTTCGCCGCATCGGACAACACGAAATTCCTTCTGAGGACAAGATCTTTCGGGAGGAACTGGACGTCCCTTCGTCTCAGATTATACGTATTCCCCGACTTCTTGGCTGCGGCTTGGAGTCGATCCCTCACATCAGCGAAAAGCTCCTTCAGAGCTTCACCCCGTTCTTCTTTTCCGCCATCCGCTGACCTCTTTGCCATATAGCCTTCTGCGGGAATAGGAGAGTTCCCTCCACTAACGACCATGTTCCTACCGAACAGCACAAAGAATGGAGTAGTCTTAAGTACCTCGTGCGTCGAGTTGCGGATTGCGCATGCGACTTTAGGAAGGAGGATATCCCATGTACGATGGTTGTCGGACACGTACGCTCGCAGCATAGTCTTAACCGTCTGGTTATAGCGTTCAGCAGGGTTGGCCTGAGGATGGTAGTAGGCCGTGAAGTCCAATGTAACACCGTATATATCGGCTAATTCGGACATCTATTTACTTCTGAACTGCACGCCGTTGTCGCAAACGATCCACCGTGGAACACCAAAAACCATGAATACCTGCTCCTCCAGAACTACCCTTAACGACTTCGCAGTAGCCGACCTAACTGGAAAGAACAGGGGAAACTTTGAGAAGTGATCGACGACGGTCAAAATGTAGACGTAACCCCTTGTCGATCTTGGTAGGGGTCCAACGAAGTCGACGCACAACATTTCCCACGGCTTTGTGACATTGCAGCGCGATGCCATTAGCCCCGCGGGTTTCTGCAATTCGGGCTTAACAGCCTGACAAACCGGGCACCCCCTTACATATCGTGCAATGCTCTGCCTCATTCGGGGCCAATAGTACCGTCGAGACACCTTATTCAAGGTTTTTTGGATACCTCCATGGCCGCTGAGAATGTCATCGTGACACTCTCGAAGAATTCCCTTTCTCTCTTCCCTCGGAACAACGCGTTTCCACTGCTCCCCCTCTGACGCTAACTTGGGAAACCTCGGCGGGACGTGTTTAAAAAGGGCTCCGCCATCTATCCTCCAATCCGGGTACCCACCATCACAACTTTTCACCATCTGGGTCATCTTAAGGTACCAAGGGTCTTTGGTATTGACGGATACCGTCGCTACTGCCTCATTTGCTCTAGATAGAGCATCAGGTACCAAATGTTCTTTACCTTTCCGATGCACGATGGTGAAGTCGAACTGCTGCAACCTGACCGCCCACCGAGCCAACCTGCCCTGGGGATCCTTCAAGTTGTTCAGCCAGACTAAAGAGTGATGATCGGTCACAACCGTGAATCGACTGCCTTCCAGATATGGACGAAGCTTCTCTACTGCCCAAATCACGGCAAGACACTCTCGCTCAGTCGTAGAAAAGTTTCGCTCAGTTCTGGTTAGCGAACGGCTTAGGTAACTCACCACTTTTTCGCCCTCTCCGGGTACCTCCTGCGACAATACTGCTCCTATGCCTACGCCAGATGCATCGGTGTGCACAATGAAGGGGAGCTCGAAATTTGGACAAGTAAGAATTGGTGCCTGAACCAATTTGTCCTTTAGAGTTCGGAAGGCTTCCTCACACGCATTCGTCCATTCGAACCTCCGCTTCTTCTTCAATAGTTGCGTGATCGGGGAGATCAGATCCGAGAAGTTGTGAACGAAACGACGATACCACGAGACCATGCCAATGAACCTCCGCACCTGCGAGACCGTAGCAGGCCTCGGGTACTCCACCATACATCTTACTTTCTCCGGATCGACCAGAAGACCGTTGCCGTTGACTATGTATCCCAAGTATCTCAACTCTGACTTGCAGAACTCGCATTTTTCCCGAATTAATACCAGTCCCGCTTCTTGGATACGCCTCATGACTTCCCTAAGCACTTCGAGGTGGCGTTCAAATGTCTCTGAGACGATGATAACATCGTCAAGGTACACGAACACGTTCGGTTCGAGGTCGGCTCCGATGGTTGTATCAATAAAACGCTGCCAAGTCGCTGGAGCGTTATGAAGCCCGAAGGGCATGCGACAGAGCTGATACAACCCCTTTCCGGGAATAGTGAACGCGGTGTACTTTTTCGATGCCTCGGCCATGGGAATTTGCCAGTAAGCGGACTTAATATCCAAGGAGGACAGGTACTTTGCGTTTCGTAGCTTATCGAGAGTTGCAGACACGTAAGGAATCGGATACGCATCACGTTCAGAGACCTTGTTCAACTTCCGGAAGTCTACACAGAATCGATACTTCCCATTCTTCTTTTTCGCTAGTAGAACCGGCGAGGACCAAGGGCTGGATGACGGTTCAATCACACCAGCTTGAAGCATCTCATCCACTTCCTCATTAATCTGCTTCTGGACGATCGGAGAAACCGGATAGTACCGCTGTTTGATGGGTTCGGCGCTGGTCTTGATGACGTGCTCTACTCGATCGGTACATCCCAGCTCGTCGCCCATGGAACTGAAGATCTGCTCCACTAACTCTTCAAGCTCCTTCCTTTGCGCCGCGGTTAACCTCTCCGTCCCTTCATTGACGCACACTTCATCGGCAAAAGTCCAACTTCGTTTGGATAAATCCGCAACTATCGTAAACCTCTCCCAGAAATCAGCTCCAAGAATAAGGCTATGTGGCAACTTTGGTATAACGAGGACCTCCATCACCTTAACGTTTCCCTCCACCCTGAGAGGAACGTTGATTACCCCTAACACCTCAATCCCTTCACCACTAGCTACGGTTACACACCCTACATCACCCTTTTCTAAGGAGCAACCAAACGATTTCATTTTTGCCCAGCCCGGCCCACCAAGAATAGTACGAGACGCTCCTGAATCCAACAGCCCTATCAATTCGACGCCATACACTTCAACCTTAATGTACGGACGACGATCACACCCCCTGCTCTGAATCATAAAATCAAGCGCCGCAGAAGGAAGACGCACTTGACTGACGGATTCGGATTTCCGACTCAACGACCCGCCTGTCCCTGAGTCTCTACCCCGTTTCCCGCCGCGGGTGTCCGAGGAGAACAGCGCGGGCAACGACTACGAATAACCCCAGCAGTATTGCACCCGTAGCATCGAACTGGTTGGGGACATCTGGCCGCAATGTGACCTTGCTCCTTGCACCTAAAGCACGAAAGGGGCGTCGGAGCTCTAGATGACGTCGCGGCCACCGCCAGATCTTCTGCCCTTCCAGGCACAGCTACGTATGCCAGGTCAGGTTCAAGTAGAGTGGTTCTCCGGGTTGGTGGAGGTGCGAAGTTCTCTACTAGGTAGCGTGTAGCTTCGAGACGATGCCCAATCTCCACGAGATGCTCCACCGAGTGAATATCTACCAATGCCATTTGGGATTGGTAGAACGGTGCAAGATTTCTGCGGATCTGCTTCAGTTTCGTCTCCTCACTACACGGCTCACTAAGTCGAGCGAAGAGGCCCAGCATCACACTGACATAGATGCCTATTGTCTCTGCCTGACCTTGGGTTCTGTTGCGAATCTCGGCCCACAGCCGTTCCTCATACCCCGGTGGTAGAAACTCAGCCCTCAACCTGGCTACCAAACCCTGCCAATTTCGGAAGTGGAGTTTATTCGCCCTATACCAGATAGCCGCCTTCCCCACGAACAAGTCGTAAGCCGACGCGAATACCTCCTCTGTGGTAAACCCCCTGGCTTCCCGCAACTCCTCCGCCTTCTCCAGAAAACTGGTGACTGATTGGCCATCGTCACCACTGAATTGAAGGCCCCATTTCATGACCGGTATCCTCTTTGTCGGTGGTAAGATTGGAGACGACGCAGCCCTCGGGTAGGAATGAGCGGTTTGGCCTGTGGAGATGGCTGACGAGTCAAGGCTTCCCTCCGGATTGTGATTGTTCTCCTGCGCACCCAGCACTGGTCCAGCCACACCGTCAATATCGGCCTTGACGTCCAAGTTCGACAAAAGTCCTACCACCTGTTGCCTAGCGTCTGCCACGAACGCCTTGTCCTCTGCCGTATCCGTGATGACCCTTCCTAACCTCCTAAGTACCCACTCGGCTTTAGCAACGATTTTTTTATACTCGCCTGAGTGTTCGGTACCCCTGAAGTCCCCTACCAGCCTAAGGATTTCTTCTAATTTGGCGGTAACTGCCGCCCTATCCTCGTCGAAAGTGAAATGGTACTCCGGTAGGACGAAACTGGAATCCCGACGCATTGCTGTGCGTAGCATCTTTCTCTTCTCGTCTACTGTTGTACCCTTCAACCCCCGCACGTCTAACTCGTAGGTCAGCTCCTCGGCACTCAACCTATATACATCCATTTTCGGACGAGACCAAGAAGACGACAGTATTCTCTCCAAGAAACACTAAAAAAAAAAAATTAAATTACAAACCGCGGTATTATTACGCGAACAATTTGGACGTTGATTCTCTTTTCAAATCTGGCCCCACGTTGGGCGCCAAAATGTTGCCGTCGGATTTTAAATATTTCCGATTGGGGTCGAACGAAAGAGCGCCAAGCCACTCAATGGAGTATGGTCGTGGGAAAGATGGAATTAGGGCGCCACGCAGTTGCCCTTCCGCTCGACACGGTCCGTACCCCTAGAACTGCGACTAAGGGGCAAGGATCCAATCCGTCCCCGCAGAAAAAAAAAAAGCAAAAACAAAACAAGGAAAAAGGAAAATGACTAAAAGGAATCAACAAAAAAAAGGGAAACTCAGGAACTGAGGATGGGAAGAGATAAAAAAAACACAGCGATTCACCTTAAACCTAAACAATGTTTTTTCTTTTATTTAAGTATTAATTCATAAACAAGGAAGTTTGTGACTTAAGAAATACTTATCAGTACAAAAAAAAAATTCAGAAAAACTTATCAATACTTCACAATAAATTCTTACCACTATCTTAACCAAGACACTAGACACCACACCAGAGGGAAAACAAAAGGGAAAATAAAAAAAAAAATGTCCCCGAACCGTTCTCGAACCCGCGATCCGCGACCGGTAGTACCCAACGATCCCACGCTTTGAACGACAACACTAACTCCAATTACTAATTCGTTTTAATAAAATCATTTATCATCCATAAAAAAAATTATTAAAAATAAAATAAAATAAAAAAAAACTAAAGAAACAGAATAAAAAAAGAGAAAAAAAAAACTACCAACTAAATAAATTGAAGAAGGAAAAAAATAATGCTAAGTTAGCTAGGTGATAAGGGTTAAATTAAGAAGTTCTTCCCTGGAGATGGGTCACCTGCCGTCTTCCTGCCTTCGTCTGGGACGTCCTGATGACCTGGTCGCTTCTCGTCCTGGCTGAGTTCTTCTATTTCACGTTTCTTTTTTTTGAGTTCACTCTATTTCACGTTTCTTTTTTTCCTTTGGTTCTTCTTTTTTTTTTTTTTTGAAAGAGGTGAGGAAAAGGGGTTGGCTCTTTAAAGTTTACTCTTTCTGTTTGTGCGGTCTCACACATTAACACACACACTATTCGTATTCGTTTTTTTTTCTTTCTTTGTTTTTTTTTTTTTTTTTTGTTATTAGAAGGCTTCGAGAGGAGGGTTGTATATTTGAAGCACCACTCAACACCACACTACACTATTCGTATTGGCGGGTCTCGTTTCTTTTGCTGGGTTGGGGGGATAAATTCTCACTATCGCACTGATAAACTAAAAAACTTTCGTGGCTACTAGCACTAGCTCAACTTTAGGTTTTTTTTTTCTAGCTTATATGTTCTTTGATATTACTTTCTTCCGACTTTTTACTTGGATTCGAATTTTCCGGATCGCGCCCAACCTAGCCGACCGATTTCAATTGTCGCCTCCCAAAGACTGCCCATCCTCATCTCGTCCAACCTACCTCGAACTCCTGGCTGATCAGACGATCGATATCTTTCGTCCACTTTGGGACATGATCGCCTGACCACCCGTACCGGTCGAAATAGATCGAACCACCAGGAAGGCCGCAAACTCTCCATCGTACCACCAAAGAACGGCTATCCTCACGTTTCGTTCGAGGAGGATCAAGGGTCAGTCCATCGGTCCACAAAAGCTGGGAAAACCACCGACAGGACAGAAAGAAAAATAACAAAATAAGCACGATGACAAAACCTGGGATTGAACCCACAACGTTCAGCGCCCTAGCGACTACTCTACCTCTAAGCCATCTGGCTAATTGATCCACGATGGACGTACAGCCTACGTCACGATGCTCACCATTATCCACCCACTCAATTCAACCAATCGAGGGTATACTTTCAGGCGAAAACCTTTCAACTGAAGGAAAATCATAACAACCTTCGGGCAGTACAATGGGGTTTGAACTCTTCGCGGAACTGTACAACGAAGGCAAGCCCACACGAGCTACTGTTCGCATACACGCTGAGAAGTATTTCGGGCAACAAGCTGCTGATGGAGCTGGGAGAGCAGAGGGGAGCAGAGGGGAGTGGATGGCGATGAGGTGGAGCGGCGACGAAGCGAGGCCCTTGCCAACATCGAAAGGGCCCAAGTGAAGCAGAAGGTAAGATTCGACGCCCGTCGTCAGCACCCAACATCGTACCAGCCAGGTGACCTTATACTGATCGAGAACGAGCCAGCTGCCATCGGTGAGTCGCAGAAGTTGGTTGACAGTTACGTTGACAGGTGCGTCGTAGAAGACATTCCCCATATGCAGCGCACGCAACATCGGATAGGATGAAGCGCTGCTGCGAACTCCCGAATGAAGGGCTCGACGAGGACAGCAGCGAGGGAAAAGATTCCGATCTCGAGGGCGAGATCTAATGTAGGATGGCCGAGCGGGATGGGGATGTAGGATGGCCGAGTGGTAGCATCAGATGCGTGCGGGTATATAAACCCGCGTCACAGACTGCTCAAGGAACAGTATATCATCATCGCCCGCGCGATCAGTTGGAAAAATAAAGGTCTTTGCACGAAATCGACGGTGTCTCGTTTCGTGTTGCAGTTTTTTTCCTTGTTCAATATTTTAAGTGTTTTTGAGCACTTAATTCCGTTTTTCACACAAAAATTAAACACCAATTCTTTGGCACATTTTTTTCGACAGCAGAAAATCTCAGAACACCTAAAACACGTCTAACTTGTATACCCCTCACAAACAAAATAAAAGTGCTTTATATCTAAAGCTGTAAGCATATGTTAAAACAAATCGATAATAGGAAGTACGTTACCCGCGAAATTTGACCTCCACACTATTTGTGATCAGACCCCGTATAGTGTAATGAAAGTTCTGTCAGTCTTAAAACATATGTCTCGATCACATTTTCGTATTAATTGGCCGAAGTTAGAGGTATTTTATGTGTGGTTTGTAGCACCGTCCAGTGAAAAACTCATTTTTTTAAGTCTTTATTTTTCAATTAAGGCCAATATAATCACTGATCCTGGTACGATATCGAATTTCATTCAGAGAATCTTTCGAAGAAGAATAAAAATATAGTCAAGTGACGCCTTCGGCACGTAATCCACACCTTCTCTAAGAAGGGACAGTTACGATGACCGAAGCCACACGAAGAAATCTGATACCCCACATGCGCACTCAATTCACCTGCACGCGCAGTCGATGCACTGCACGCGCAAATTACACTTTTGCAATTAATCAAAATTAATGTATCATATTTTGTTGACAATACTTTTGTTAATTCAGCATTTTAAATGTATAAAAAGGCAGACCAAATCATTGTGAATTTAGAATGTAAGTTAGAGTACGAGCTATCACAGCTCCTAAAATAAAATAAATTTTTTTTGAATAAAATAGATAACGTTTTCTTAACTGGCGCCCGAGCAGCAGGGACCTGACGTTTGGAACTATTTTATCTCAATTTTTCGCGAAACAGTTGACACGATAACTTAACCCGTGAGATCTAAGTATACGCGTCGCGCTCCGTGAAAGCAAGATAAATACTTAAACCCCGCAAAACCGCCGATACGACAACTTAACCCGTGAGATCTAAGTACACGCGTCGCGCCGTTTTAGTGAAAAAAAACTCTCACTTTAACCGTAAGAACAAAGTGACGTCGCTATTGAATCACTTTCCCATTAGAACAAGTGAACAGTGCGAGACTAAAAAGGGGAAAAACTGTGTAGTGAAATAGTGAACCGTGCCCTAGTAGGAAGGACGACACCAACCAAAAAGGACTAGTCGGATCCACATCAATGCACAAGTACAACGCAGGACTCTTAACGCTGTGAGTACCTAATTTACTTTCTCTAAGAAAACGTTAAACGCGAATTTATACTACGTGTAAAATACATATTCCTAAAAAATGGAAGAGCAATTGAGGGCATCCATTTTAGAATTAACCGGTGCACTAAACGCGACTATTGAGAGAATCAAGGCTCTCGAAATAAAAGTAAGCACGTTTGAAAACCGTACACCAACAGAAGACGAATCTGTCACATTACCAAGAACCGAAAAAGATCTCGCTGATATTCAAAAATTACCAGACAGTGTAAGAGATCTACAAATCTTTGACGGAAACCCGGTCAACTTCGTGTCTTGGGTGCATTCCGTCGAAACAATTTTGAAAAGTTATGAGATTGTAAAAAATAAGCCAATCTACGGGGCAATCCTCCGTAGTATTCGGCAGAAAATAAGAGGCAATGCTGACACAGCACTCATCTCTTATAATATATTTGATGACAATTGGGCATCAATTAAAAAATGTTTATCTCTGCATTATGCAGATAAACGAGATATACGCACACTGGAACACCAGCTGAATACGCTCATACAAAGCAGTTCCACAATTGATGAGTTTTACGCACGCGTTAACCATCAATTATCATTAATAATAAATAAGCTCAAAACAGAAGATTATTCTATAGAGACAACCGATGCACTAATCACAAACTACAGAAATCGAGCTCTGGATGTATTTATAAGAGGAGTAAATGGCGAACTGAGTAAGATTTTGCTCATACAAAAGCCACAAAATCTCCCAGAGGCTTACACTCTGTGCCTGGAGTACCAAAACCTAAATATGAGAAATATCATAGTGCAGAAGAAAGAAAGCAGTAGTTCATTTACTACGCCGTATAATACGATGTCAACTCCTAAGCCACTTCCGCGACAACCGCCAAAGCCGACTCCAAGACCAGTGCCAAGAAACTTGACGGTTCAACAAAGGAATGAAGCCTTTAATATACAACACAGAAACAATTTTGCACCAAGGACATATAATCCGCCACCCAGACCAACACAACCAAAACCGGCAGAGCCCATGGATGTCGACAGATCGGTACAAACGAAGCAAGTCAATTATATGAATAGACCAAATTTCATAACGCCGAATAGACCACCAGGATCATCAAACATCCCACAGAAGCAACAACGACTCTACAATATTGAGTCATACGAAGACGAAGAACAAACCCAAGAGTACATTCAACAACGTATAAAGTCTTTAGGTGAAGATTACAATGAGGAACACGAAGAAAGATATTCGGAGATAAATTTTATGACAGATGCCTCTCTAGTATTCCCTATATAGAATATCGGACACGAGATGGCAAGGTACTGAAATTCTTAATAGATACTGGTGCCAACAAAAATTTTGTTAAAGCTGAAATCGCACAAAACTCAAAGCCAACAAACAAGCCTTTTAAGATTCAATCTGCAGCAGGAGAAATCACCATTAATAAAAAAATTACCGGAAAATTCTTTGCCTGTGTAGGAAATGACACAATACTAGAATTTTTCGTTTTACCAGGTCTAAAATCCTTTGATGGCATAATAGGTGATGATACTCTGAAAGAATTAGGAGCAGTCATCAATCGTGAAAATAATACAATGACCATAAGACCTAATATCCGAATACCACTGAAAGAAAAGCAGTCAGCACAAGTGAATAACCTAACTATAAGAGATAACCATTTAGACGCCGACACTAAAATTAAAGTCAGAAATCTAATTGAAAAACATAAAGTAATCTTTGGGCCAATAAATGATGAGGAAATTATTGATACTAAAGTAAGGGCAGAAATTCGCACAACGACGAACGAACCTGTCTATGTTAAAACTTACCCATATCCAGTTAATATGAGAGAAGAAGTCAACAAGCAAATATCGAAACTGCTTGAGGACGGGATTATACGGCCGTCAAAAAGCCCCTATAATGCTCCCATTTGGGTTGTTCCCAAAAAAGAGGATGCTTCAGGAATCAGAAAATATCGCATGGTTATCGATTTTAAGAAACTTAATTCGATTACTGTACCCGATACCTACCCAATTCCCGATATTTCCAGCACAATATCCAGTTTGGGGAAAGCGAAACTTTTTACAACCCTAGATTTGACGTCCGGATTTCATCAAATTAAAATGTATGAAAAAGACATACCAAAAACAGCATTTTCCACTTTAAATGGAAAATTCGAATTTACAAGAATGCCTTTTGGTATAAAAAATGGACCAGCAATATTTCAACGAATGATAGACGACGTTTTACAAGACTTCATCGGTAAAATCTGTTACGTTTACATAGATGATGTAATAGTATTCGGAGCAACCACAGAAGAAATGTTATGTAACCTGGACACAATTTTCCAAAGACTAAAAGAAGCAAATTTAAGGGTAAACCTTGACAAAACCGAGTTCTTTAAAACGGAAACAGAATTCTTAGGATTTCTCATCACCAGCAACGGAATAAAGCCAGATCCTAAGAAAGTGGCTGCAATTCAAAAGATAAAAGCACCTGAGAACCTGAAAGAACTGAGAGGATTTCTGGGACTAGCATCCTATTATCGACGTTTTATTAGGGATTTCGCGAAGATAGCGAAACCTTTAACCAATCTTACAAGAGGTCCGAAGTCACAAACTAAAGCAAATCAATCGAAGAATATAAGGATTCAGCTAAACGAAAAGGAAAAAGAAGCATTTCATAATCTCAAAACCTTGCTAGCATCATCAGAAGTACTTACCTTTCCTGACTTCGACAAGCCATTTATACTGACCACAGATGCATCCAATCACGCCATTGGAGCAGTGCTAAGTCAAGGAGAAATTGGAAAGGACAAACCAATTACATACATATCCCGCTCATTAAACAAAACAGAAGAGAACTATGCGACCAACGAAAGAGAAATGCTGGCCATAGTTTGGGCGTTGGATAATCTGCGCAACTACCTGTATGGTGCAAGAAAAATCAAGATATTGACGGATCATCAGCCATTAACCTTTGCGCTTAGCTCACGTAACACAAATTCAAAGTTAAAGAGATGGAAGGCTAGGATTGAGGAATATAACTACGAGCTCTTATATAAGCCTGGAAAGACAAACGTAGTAGCCGATGCCCTATCCCGATTGAAGACAGAAATAAACGCTTTAACTGAAACCACTGATACAGCAGACACCATGCATAGTGCCGAAGAAGATGGAACAGATCTAATTCCCCATTGTGAAGCTCCAATCAACGTCTTCAAGAATCAGATAATTATCGGTCAAGGTAAAGTCAACGCCTATGAACAACCTCATCCATCATACAACAGACACTACATCGGAATAAGAAATTTAACAAGGGAACATCTCATTAACATTCTTAAGGCTAAATTGAATCCCAATATAATAAATGGTATAAAAATTCCCGAACGAAACATCCAACTGTTACAGGACGTGTACAAGGAAAACTTTGCCGCATTCAAGATAAGAATTACACAGAGGATAGTAGAAGATATTGCAAATGAAAATAATCAAATTCTAAAAATTCAAGAAGAACACAATAGAGCACACCGAAACGCCATAGAGAATAAAGAACAGCTTCTGGAACGATGTTATTTCCCCCAAATGACGAATAAAATAAAGAAGTACATAAAAAAATGTGATATTTGCCATATGAACAAATATGACAGACATCCACTGAAACCAGAACTCCAAAGTACACCAATTCCAACCTATCCTACAGAAATATTACACTTAGACATTTTAGAAATTGAAGGACAAAAATTCATAACATGTATAGATAAACTCTCGAAATTTGCAAAATTCTTTTCCATAAAGGATAAATCTGCTCTTCATTTACAAAACAAACTTACCAAGATTTTACACTATTTCTCAGCACCTAAAATTCTGGTAATGGACAATGAAGTAAGTTTCAATAGCCCAATTATTGATAACTTTATAAAGTCATTAGGCATACAAATTTACAAAACTCCTGTAAATAAAAGTGAAGTGAATGGAACAATCGAGAGAGTTCATTCAACTATCATTGAAATTACAAGATGTTTAAAGCGAGAATATCCGGATCTAGATTTAAAGCAACTTATTGAAATATCAGTCGATCGATACAATAACACTGTACATTCAGTAATAAAAAGGAAACCAGTTGACATATTTTTTGGAAGATCAAATCGTATTAATTACCAAAATTTACTAAACTTCAAGACCAAATTGAATTCTGATTTAACAGAGCAAATTAAAAAGCACCAAACCCAAAAACAGATGAGAGAAAATCTAAAGAGGAAAAAACCAAAAAAATACGAACCAGGAGACACAATTTTTGTTACCGACAAAAAACGGAATAGCAAGTTTAAGCCTGTTTTTCGAAAAGAGATAGTTGCAAAAGACAACAGAGTTACAGTCTCAACACTTTCTGGAAGGCGAATACACAAATCAAATATTAAAAATTGTTAACCATATTTCAGATTCTTTTGGACAGCGTTCGCTACAGTAGAAGTCTTTGAATATCATGCTCCTATCATAACCATTAAAAAAGGTTCCGGCAAAATAATAGATGGAAACTTTAAGCTCATACACATCATCGAGCTAGGAAAATACGAAGGAATTCTTACGGAAATGAAATCGTTACTACAAGAAAATGTTAACCAGACTAATATCATCAGACCCCAGGTTTTACATCTGATAACCCAAATCGGAAACAAATTGGAAAGCCTCAAACAACGCCAACAGCGAAGACCAAGATCCATTAATTGGCTGGGTTCAGCATGGAAATGGATAGCTGGGAGTCCCGACGCTACTGACTGGGACAACATTCTTCGAACTCAAAACGAATTCATAAGTAATAATAACAGACAGTTTAAGATTAACACAAAAGTAATGGAGATGGCAGATGCACTTTCTGGAAGTTATAATAAAATACTTGACTTTATAAATAAAGACAACATAGGACAAGCCGCACAAGTTATATTCAATAAATTAACAATATTAAATAACCAAGTTAACGAAATCATATTAGCTGCTCAATTAGCCAAAAGTGGAGTTATTAACACAAATCTTTTAGACAAAAATGAAATAAATGAAATTCTTACTCGACTTGAATCTCTTCCGTATGACAACGAGATAGAAGCTATTGAATACTCTAAACCAACTATGGTCATAAAAGATTCAACTATGCTGTATGTATTATCAATGCCGATAACCAGTGGAATGGAATACAATCACATCCTTATACGTCCAACAATTATACAAGAACGCCAAATATATCTTGATTTCCAAGAAGTACTAGTTAGCAGTAAAAAACAGTTTGGAATCACTTCAGCATGCAGATCTACGAGAAAGACTATAATATGCCAAAGCAATCAATTACATCTGTTGCCAGAAGACCACTGTATAACACAGCTAATAAAAGGAATCAACGCAAGATGTGATTACCATCAAAACAACGGTTCAATCATTGAAATTATAGGCGATAACACAATCTACTTAACCAACTTCAATGGAACACTTTATCATCAAAATTCTCCAAGACGAATAGAAGGAAGTTTTCTCATACAATATGTTAACGAAACCATCAAAATAGATGACACCACTTACATCAGCAAGGACGCAGAAGCTTATCAAATCATTCCCCCAATACTTCAGAGTAATCTTACTCTTAAGAATTTAAAACTAAATTTAGAATATGTGCATAACCTCCATTTAAGGAATCTTAAGTTTTTAAAGAAATTAAGCTTAAATAGTAACATCTCTTTATTTACAGAACTAAGCATTGTTACCATTATTTTCCTCATAATTAGTATATTTATAATCGCAAGAAAATGCCGAAGCAACGAACTTAAGATAGCCGTTCTGCCTGCACAAACTCATCCCAAGGTCAGCTCACCAGAAGTTACATCCAAAAGTCATTTTGACCTTCAACCAATCAGACTCAACCTATGAGATCTACGGGACGTAGATTCTTAAGGAGGGAGGAGTTACGATGACCGAAGCCACACGAAGAAATCTGATACCCCACATGCGCGCTCAATTCACCTGCACGCGCAGTCGATGCACTGCACGCGCAAATTACACTTTTGCAATTAATCAAAATTAATGTATCATATTTTGTTGACAATACTTTTGTTAATTCAGCATTTTAAATGTATAAAAAGGCAGACCAAATCATTGTGAATTTAGAATGTAAGTTAGAGTACGAGCTATCACAGCTCCTAAAATAAATTTTTTTTGAATAAAATAGATAACGTTTTCTTAACTGGACCCACGGTTTTTGCCGACTCCGAACGGCGAGGTTTGAGAAGTTTTTTTTTTCTTAGACAATTATTTCTCTTTGAGTGTTGTCAGCAGCTCGAAAGAGGTGGTGCCGCAAAAAATTCGAATCGAACTCGGACCTTTGGCGTATGAGCATCGCGCACTACCCTGGCTCATAATAATTCGCCAGCCTAATCTGGCTATTCCTACTCTATGGCACGGAAACCTGGACGTTACCAAAGGCGGATAAAGAAGCCTATAGATTTTTCGAGAGAAAAGTTGCGTGGGATTTTTGGTTTTGTTTGCGTTGATGGCATCTGGAGGAGAAGATTTAACAAGGAACTCTGGTCAAGCGTCTACTGATACAACGCTTAAGATGGCTAGGCCATGTAGAGCGTGTGGATACCACTGCTCCGGCCCGAAAAGTTTTGAATCCGAGCCATTGGGACAACGCAACAGAGGACGGCCTAGGCTAAGGTGGCGCACACAAGTGGAGAAGGACATCAACGAACTTGGAGTGCGTCACTTCAGGCAGCTGGCGAAAGTTCGTGCTGGCTGGCGAGGCATTTCGGTTGAGGCCCAGGACCACCCCGAAGTGTTGCGGCACAAGAACAAGATGAAGAATCTGACTATACATGTAAAAAAAAACTCAAAACAACGATATGACGTTTACCGTTCCTTTCGAAACAAAAAAACAACATTTAACTGAAACGTTTGCATGACGTCACGATCTACTCCACTTTCATTCAATAATCGCAGTATACTGATACGCGCGCGTCAACTGAATTAACACACATTTTTTCTTAAAGGTTTATTTTAATATTTTCGCAACATTAAACGTTTTTGTATCATTGGCGAAGATGAAACCAATGAGAATGACTCGAAAAATACCGTTACTTTTTTCTTATTCTCTTGGAAAGAGATCTGCCACCTTTGCTTTAAATAACATCATAAATTCGCTGTAGGAATCATACAGCCTCTTCATGTAGTCTAGGGAAATTTCAGTCGAAGCTGACTTATTGTCTGCAATAAGAAGAGCCTCAAATGGACATTTGGAAGCTTAAACTCTTCGTACCTATTCCCAAATGATTTCAATCTGATTCGATTTCGGTAAACGCGATGAAAATTGACGACATTGAATATTTTGATCAAACTCTTCACTAGTCGCGCCATGTGAATGGGAACGTTATCTTGCTGCAACTTGGGAAAATTTCTCTCCAACCAGATTAAAACAGTCATTTTTGCTGTTTGGACGCGGAGTGTAGGTGAAGTATCAAAAACATATCATAAGTGTATATTAAAAATACTAAGGAACATATGCGCCCCACCAAAGTAGAAGTTGATGATACTATGATTAAGTCGACAAGTGTAAAAGTATACACACTTGTTATGAAAAAGAATACATCTATTGGCAGTCTGTCACATTTTCTTTTCTTTGATTACTTCACATCTCCGATACTAACTGTTGCTAGTATTAACTTAGTATTGAATCGAACTTCTAATTAGTCGGACGTGTGGAAGAGCTACAAGTTACATTTCTTAATACAATCCTTATCAGTGTCTTAAGTGTGTGTATTTTACAGTCGCAGTTTAGTGCTTAATGCAAAAATTGTAATTTCTTTCAATTGCAAATTTATGGTAAATCAATTGACAAAAAATGGCATCGGAAAGACCGCTTAAAAAAGGAAAATTAATAATCTTCAACATGAATTACGGGAGGGAGGGCTCTCAAAAAGATGTTGAGAATCTAGAAGAAACTTTTAAACGTATAAATGTCGACGTAGAAAACTGTTCAAACTTCGACAACAAAAAAGTTCAGGAAAGAATGCAAAAAGGTTAGAATTTTTTGTTTTTTCAAATTCGCAGTTCTTTTTGTCAAGAAGTCGGTAAATGTAAGTATGTATATTGATCAGTATCGAGTTTCGATCATTATCGAGGATAGATTAGTGAACAAAATTAGTTTTTGTCATCATTCATTTGTAAAAAAGAACAAAGTTGAAGGGGTTCGCTCAGCTGGTTTTACAGAAGTCGTGTCAATCTTTCCATTACTCGAGAATAGTTACTTATAATCTGCTATTTTTTTTTTTTTTTTTTAATTGCTCTTCGCTTGCATCGAATGCTTTTTCATTTCCCTAAAGTTGGTTTTTGCAGTTGATTTTTGTAAGCTTTAAATGTTTCAATTTTGCTTATGGCCAATAATTAACACCATTGTTTAGTTTTATTCGTTGAGTACGATTCCATTCCAGTTCGCCCTACACCTTGAAGACATTTACTCATGTACAACATGCATGCATACATTCAATTCCATTGAATCGACAAAGTCAACCACATTCATTATCAATTTTATCTGTACATTCTATCGACTAACTGAAAATTGATATCAAAATCAAAGAAAATTAGTTTACAAGGGAAACAAGGCTATAATTCTGACTGACTCGTAGCACTTTGTACATCTAGTAACAGATAGTCCAATCAATTCGGAGTGTGAACATCCTCTTCGTTATTGCTTTGTAGTTTGGGTCTTGCGGCAACTTTTCAGCGATTTTGACCGATTAGTAATCATTTTTAACGAGCTGCATTATCAATCGGCGGATTTGTTATCGTATAGAACATCCGCAACAGCAAAGTGGCCAATGTATTCAAAGATAGTGAGTTTAATAATTGTGAAACGGTGATTTCATCGAATCATTATTCATCGAAAATGGGGCTGACTTGGCTTTGTGAACTTTAGCAGACTTTTTACTACCGCAAACGAAGACATGAATTTTCAAGTTCATGCATGCGATCTGGTGGCTGGGCAATATCTATCAGTCGCATCTGAGCTGTTTTGTTATACATAAAATTCAGAAATGATTCAACACAGTGCACAGATCCAATATATATATCCGTAAGCAATGAGCGTTTTTTTTGGAAATAAAACATAAATTATTGATGGGAAAGTAAAAACATTTTATTCAAAGTATTGGCCATTGTTTTCCACACATTTTAACCACCTTTCTGGCAATTTGTGAATACCACGCCAATTAAACTGTTCGTCTATTAAAGCAAACCAATCAGACACCCAATTTCCGACCTCCTCGTAGGAATCAAAGTGCAGCTCAGCCAATGCGTGTCCCATCGATGAAAACAAATGGTAGTCGGAAGGAGCCAAGTTTGGTGAATATGGCGGGTGGGGTAGCTGCTCCCAGCCAAGTGTTTTGATTGTATCCTGAACCGGTTTTGCTTTGTGTGCAGGTGCATTGTCATGGAGCAAAATTACCTTGCCGTGTCTTCTGACCCATTCTGGTCGATTCTCGGTCAATGCATGGTTCAAATTTATCATTTGTTGTCGGTAGCGATCAGTATAAACGGTTTCACCAGGTTTTAGGAGCTTGTGGTAAAGCACACCTTTCTGGTCCCACCACACACACAGCATTGTCTTCTTGCCGAATCGATCTGGTTTTGCAGTCGATGCTGATGGTTGTCCCAGATTAACCCATGATTTTTTCCATTTAGGATTCTTAAAATAAATCCATTTTTCATCGCCAGTAACAATCCGATGCAAAACCGATTTTCTTTCGTGTCTTTGAAGCAAAATTTCATCTGTCTTTCATTCAATTCATGTGGCACCCATTTTTCACACTTTTGGATCTTTCCCATAGTTTTTAAAAGGTCAGAAATTTTTTGTTGTGCAACATTTAACATCGCTGCCATTTGCTTTTGACTCAAAGTGTCATTTCCATCCAATATCGTTTGCAATTCGGCGTCTTCAAACTTTTTTGGTGGTCTTCCCCGTTCTTCTTTTCTCACATCAAAATCATTATTTCTGAACCATTGAAACCATCTTTTGCATGTTGCTTCTGATAGAGCATGAGCACCATATGCCTCGACAAGCATTCGATGCGACTCTGCAGCATTTTTCTTCAAATGAAAACAAAAAATGAATGCTGTCCGCAAATCATCACTTTCTGGTACAAAATTCGACATTTTTAACACGATGAGAAAATATGCTCTTGTCTGTTGAATGACTTGATGTATACTAAATATTTTTCACAGATGTCATAGCAAACAAACAAAAAAAATAAGGGCTCGTTCACAACAAATGTCCCTTATCGAGACATTTGTATCTTGACGCTCACTTCATACGGGTATACATGAACTATTAAGTTTGTTAGCATTTAATCAGTCACAACTTCTACAAACGTACATTTTTCACAATAAATTTTTACAATAAAATTTATCTTATTATTTGTGTGTATTTTGTATATTTTATTTTGACACAATTTACGCAGAAGGAAAATGATAGAACTCGCTCTTTAATAATCCAGTACAACAAAATCCCTTATTTATATTTTCCTAAACAAAGAAAGAAATTCACCATATACAGCTGTGAATAGGAAAATAAAAGTGTCATTATAAAAACTAGATAAATTGGGCATGATTCCGATACTTGCGGCCCCTCCATTGAGTGATGCAGTTTTGTAGGTCTCAGTGAGACGAAGAAAGTATTAGCTAAGTTAGTATTTGCGGCTTAGTTTAGTCGGTATTTGCGATTAAAAACTGTAAAAGTCTACACATAATATATGTGTCAGTTCAAGGAAATAAGATTTCTGGTTATTATTTTTGTTTCTATTGCATACATTTCGGCGCAGAAATGATATACACGTGGTTTATGTTTTTTTTATGGTTTGTGTATTAGCAAAGCTAGTAAAAATACCAAGATGCTACGATCTTTACAAAATGTTTTATTTTCCTACTTGTATTTCCACGGCAATTTGCATCTGCAATTTATAATTTTACAGTTTTATACAGAGCTTAATACAAATGTACTTACTTGGATCCAAGATCAGTACGAAGGCTGCCTTTTATATTTCGGGATTAGAGAACAAACACCAATATATATTCATTGAAAATAGCTTTATTGTTTTTCAAAATATTCCCCATTAAGATCTACACACTTTTGCATACATTTGAACCAATTATCGGAGCACTGATTGAGGTATCTACAAAACATGCATTCTGAACGCATCAACCTCTTCTTCAGGAGTCGGAAAACGTTGACCTCTCATTTCATTTTTTACGTAGGGGAATAAAAAAAAGTCATTCGGTGCCAAATCAGGACTATACGGCGGATGACTTGTCAAATCTATGTTTTGAGTGCTCAAAAATGCACTTGTTTGAGCCGATGTGTGAGAGCTCGCATTGTCGTGGTGAAATGTGATCCGTCTTCGGCGGTTGGTTTTCCTGATTTTCTTGATTTTCTTGATTTTCTTGTTCAACTGGCAAACAATATTTGTGTACCACACAGAATTGACTGTTCTGCGTTGTTCTGGTGGTACGGTTGCGACATGTCCAGTTTTTCCGAAAAGGCGACCATTTGCTTGGAAGTGCTTCGTGCGCGAGCAACTTTTGTTGGATTTGGCTCATTTTGAAACACCCATACAGTCGACTGTTGTTTATTTTCGGGCTCATACGCGTAAATCCACGATTCATCCCTTGTCACGATGTCATAGACGTGTTTCAAAGCACCGCGATCGTATTTTTGTAGCATTTCTTTCCACCAATGGAGACGCGCCTTTTTTTTGAGCGATTGACTAATTGTGTGGAATCTAACGCGAACAAATTTTTTTGACGGTCAAATGTTCATGCAATATTGAATGTATGCTGGTCCCACTAATGCCTAAGGTTGTCTCAATCTCACGATAGGTCACATGACGATTTTGCAATATCAGTTGGCGCACAGCATCAATGGTTTCCGGAACAACAACTGACTTTGGACGACCTTCACGAAATTCGTCTTGGAGTGAACTACGACCTGGGTTGAATTCACCATACCATCGATAAACACTGGTCCTTGATGGTGCTTCACCGTCAAAAATTGAATTAAGTTCATCGATGCACTGTTGTTGAGTTAATGCACGTCGAAAGTTGTAAAAAATAATCGCACCAAAATTTTCACGAATTAGTTCCATTTTTTGGGCGGGATGAATCATTTAAGTTACTGTAAACAACACAAATAGCACTCGTATGTCAAAACATTCTGAGTACGTATAACCTAAAAAATGTTAAACTTTGCGATAAAGCTGGCAGTTGCCAGATTGTAACTCTAGGGTTACCCAATCCCGGAATTTAAAAGACAACCTCCGTATTTCTTTCGGTTGTGAACTCTAGAACCTAACTTTTAATTACTTTTTCTAAAATTTTGCTTAGATTGCTAATTAAATTTATCGGTCTGTAACCAGAAGGATATTCCGCTGGCTTTCCTGGTTTTAATACAGGTACAATTTTTTCTATTTTCTAATTTTTCCAGAAAATATTGGGTCTTAAGACACAAATTTACAAGAAACGTAAGAATGGCAATTTCCCAACAACCCCTGCTTCTTTTATAGTTTGAAACAGTACCATCTGCAGCCGTTTCAGTGTACCGATTGTGTATTTCGTTACCACCTTCGTCTTCAGAATTGGAAGTCAATCGTCTACGTTCATTTGTAATATGTTCATAACACATCACGGAGTTCTTCCGTGCATTGACGGTTTTTGAAAAGATCGTCATAAGAGCCCTGAAAGAGTGGGATAAAGAAAAACAAATTATACCGGACAACAAATTCGGCCCTAGGGCAGGGCAGGATACCATCCATGTCGGTTCCATGTCGTTTCCAAATTGGAACAATGCACAGGTGATTGCGTGATGGACATGGAAAAGCCGTTGGACACTGTTTGATTAGAATGCCTTTTCTTTAAGTTGGTCAGAATCGGGTCAGCCTCAGAATATATACTGCTTTGTACGATCTATGATAACGATAAAAAGTTCGTTGTTAAAAACAGCAACGTAACATTTAGCACAGTATTTCACACGAGTAACGGGTTAAAACGGAAAAGAGACAGTTGATTCGTCGATCCATGCCGCACTTAATAGCGTACGCCGATTATCAGATCAGGCCCGAAAGACGAAGTAATGAACAAAAGTTTGAGCACTATACCAAAAAAAATGCACTGTAGAGATAAGCTTAGAGTAACTTATTAGGGTCTCTTCTTTTTTTTGTTGGAGGTTGGGATAAACTACACTGGAGCGCTCAAACTCAAATAATGGTCCATTTTACTACCAGGCAGTAACCTTCATTTAATGTAATATCTTGGTTTTCCGAAGAAAGACCAGAAGGCGCTTCTGTAATATAGAGCTTAGGTTTCAGTTCCCACATCACCGCCGAAAAGCTGCCACCTGATACGAGCAACGGCGGAACATTGACAGAGAAAGTGCTCTGAAGTATTTTTACCTTCTCCACATGTGTCGCAAAGAGTAACATCACAAGGCCGACTTAGGTGCTAAGCGATGGTGAAGTGTCCCGTTAGTACGCCGACAAGTCGTCTGCACTCGTTTCTGTCTAGAGATAGCAGAAAAGACGCGGATTTCTTGCCGACATTTGGGAGCATACAAGTCTTAGCGAATTCAGCCTGCCGATCGAATTAAGGGAAGACTTGCATTCTTGAACTATCTTGGAAGTGTTTAAAGCGTTGAGTAAGGCCTTTAGCACAGCTTGACTGTCGCTGCAGACGCAGATACTTCTTCCCTTCTACCTATTCTTCACAATATAGTTGGTGGCCATTAGGATCGTGAAGACTTCCGCCTGGAAGACCAACGCGAAATTACCTAAGGAGGCGTGAAGTCTGATGTTGTCGTTTTCCAGGAAGGCCCCAGCTCCAGAACCCTCCGTTGTCTTGGAGCCGTCCGTGAAAATCCGACTACATTTCTTTCCCGGATCAGTTTCTGGCCACAGCCAGTTCAGGACACGGGGTAGGTCAACTTTGTATAAGCGTCGCAACTGTATTATTGGTGACCTCGCATCAGACGGCATGTCCATGAGACTTGTATCATAGAAGATGCGGTGTGCGAGGTTATCAAAGCTCCAATGCGAGTGGAACCAAAGGTCATTCCTTTTAATCGAGAGATGGCCTTGAGTGTACATCCCATGATGTGGAGATCAAGAGGGGGGAGATTAATCAGAGCATCAAGAGCAGAGCCAGGCGTGCTGGGGAAAGCCCCTGTGCAGCCGAAACAGGCTTGGGGAAAGCGGCAGTCACGGATTTGCGCGAAAGCTTGTTCCACCAAACAACTGATGCATAAGACAGAAGTGGCCTTATCATTGCCGTGTAGATCCAAAGGGATCTTTTGGGTGATAGACGCCAGGTTTTGCGAAAAACTCCCTTGCATTGCCAGAAGTAAATAAAGATAATTTTAAGTAGCTTTTCTTCTAGAATTATTTTAAGAAATTTGTTTCAATTAAATAAAATTAAACTTAGAACAAAAATAGAATGACTGTTTTTTTTAGTTACGTATCAGATGTTTTTCTAAAATGACTTCTAAACTAATGTTACTCTGCTCAATTTTTGTCAAAACTATAAAGATTTTAAGGAAATTAAAAATTTTGTGCCTCATTCATGATTTTTGTAATTATTAACTTTGGTTGTTGCTTCATGTCCATTTCACTGCTTGGAACCGTGCAACAGTAACTTTGACAAAAAAGAGCTTTAAAGAAATAATTATTTAGTTGAAACTAATACAGTCATGGTATCATCACAAAAAAAGAAAATTAAAAGAAGAAATACCAAAAACAGTAATTTTGACTGGTCTGGTATATTCAGTGTTAAGAAAGAGTCAGCTATTAAACGTGATGAAGTTACATACCTCATTAGATTATTCATTTTAAAAGTTGTTTTTAAAATTTAAAAAAAAATGAAAATCATTTCGATTATTTCCAGTAAGAACTGAAGATTTTAGTGCATACGACTATCTTGTGATAGCGTGGGGATCACATGGGGAAGAGGATGGCATTTTAAAGTTGAGAAACAATACAAAAAATCTAATACAGTTGCAGAAGGTGCTTTTGACACCGATGTGTAAAAATAGAACACTTTCGAAAAAATTGA